>OY812999.1:106119768-110919768 GCA_963681545.1 Germaria angustata | reverse complement strand
ATTTTTATTTTAGCGTTAAATGATTTCTAATAACTTTAGCAATTAGCCAGCAACAAATACAAAAAAAAAAAAACTTTTCTTCTGAGGCAACAACCAACAAATAAACAATTAAAGATTTCACTTGAACAAAATACATACGACTATGAGAAAAATGAAGAGGAAAAGTTTATTTTTTCTAACAAAAGCAAAAACTTGAAAGCAAAACTAACTTTATCGGTACTAAATACCACAAGGATTAAGTTAAATGTTGCAATAATCAGAAAATATTTAGTATTCCGGTCATTCAATACTGGACGTTAGGAATTAGTGGCATATGGAGCAGGCAAGTTAAACGAATATTATAAAACACAATTGATGATAAAGAAAATGAAAAAGAGTGGCCAGTAAAAAAATTTAAGGTAATCATTCATCATGGCTTGCAGTTTACATTACTATATTTTTAATGGGAGCAAGGAAAGGAGGGTGTTGCAAAAACTCTCTACAACTTTTTTTGTTCGCAGAATGTGACTGTGATATTTAAAAGTAGTAAAATAATAAAAAAAATTTCTTAATTATATTGATTTTTAATCTTAATGCATTTTTGACCTCATGTGTTGCTTTCATTCTTTATTATTTTTTATTTTTAGCTTAAAATGGCATACAAAAACGCTAATTCACATTTTATATTATAAATTTTGACGTCAATGCGCCACAAAGTATACTATATACTTATTTTTTATGACACTCTCTATACATACAAATGCATATTAACACACCAATACATACATACATAACCACCATCAAGCATAATGTGTTTGTTAAACAAAAAATTATCTTTTGCAACAGCTGCTAACTTTATCTTCAAACGTTAGGGAGCTTTTCTTTCCATATTGTGCGCTTTGTCCCAGCAGTTTAAAAATTGCGAAGTTATCAGTTGTCCTTTAATTTGCTACTTTTATTTCTTACATCCTAAATGTAGATCTTATATAAAAGTGTGGGAATAGAAAACGAGTGTAAGTTGCAAAATTTTGTTAGAAAAGCTTAATTGGACCAGTAAACATTACAGACAAAAAATATTTAATTAGAGAAGCTTAGAGATAGAAGCATTCTAACCTCTCTAATGATGATTGTGTGTATATAACACGTAAGTAGATTGCCAAATCAGTTATAAGACTATGATGTCTTAAAAGAACTTATTGTTGACCTCCATTTAAACGTTCAAAGACTAAACAATTGTTAATATATGGGGACCACTCTTCATTTATTGTATAACAATGTCAAAACCTTAACATCCATTAGATTATGCAACAACTTTTTTATACTTTGCTCACTCTTCCAATGCCAATATCTCGTATAGTTTGCCAAGTTGCGTTTTTAGACCGCCAAGCTAGGGGTGTAATGATAAGGCAAAACTTCTGATTGGTTCTACTTGGTGAATCCAGTGTGGTCCTTATCAATTACACTTCAAGTCGACTCACAAACCCCCACACGGTGGTCCCTCGGCGATGTTCCTGACACCCGTCAAACATCGGCGAATTGTGAGAGGCGTCTGCAACGTCTATTCTCCTATATATATAAACTTAACAAATGGATCTTTCATTTCTAATTTGACTTATTTGCGCAAATTACGATACTCATCTTTTGATAGAAAAATCTGGAAGCATTTTCGGTCTGTAATCATTTTATAGACAAGGTAAACCAACATTTTTTTATGGGTGTGAATAAACTTTGTTTTTAGGAACCCAGCCAAATTATGCAAGGTATGTTAGCCGGTCATCAATAGATGGCAAAGTGTAGATTGTGTTCCAGTTTATATGGAAAAAGATCGAGTTTAATACGTTATAGTCGATACCTATGAAATCTTTATATTTCTATATACTCGTATATTGTATATTCTTGCCTCATTTGAAATTGATTTATGGCTTTTTATACAAATAATATAATTCTAAAAGTATTTAGAGCTTAACTACATAGTAATACGAACCATTGACTAGACGAGGCCTCTTTTATTTTTTAAATATCGATTGAATTTCTCTAAAATACATTATTACCAGATTAGGAGTCCAGATAAAATAGTTTTCAGAACTGTAGGGTTATTTGCTTCTTTGGCATCATCTTGTTGTTGGGTGTTTGAATCTAAAGTCTATGACCTGGTTATTTCTTAAAGTCAGTTTTCATTCTTTAAAAGTCTTCCCCTCTCGCATCTGTTACTTTCCAAGAGAATAGTCTATCATTTGCTGGACACATACTCGTACATTTCATCCTTAACATAATAATAATAATATTATTATTATGCAAGGAGCAGACTGTAACATTGGCTGTTGTAGCAAGAGCGTCAACATGTACAACAAATAGAACAACAGCATTTAAGTTTTGTGAACCGTAAAACGAGCTAATTTACGCTTGAGATAAGCAAACTGGACATGGTTTATTATGTTTATGAAAATTGGAATATCTTAGATTTATGTGAGTCTCAGTTATAAGAAAAACAACTGAATTAAGAAGCCAGACGAGAAGGCGAAAAGCACAAGGTACTTGTGGAAATAAATTTAAGTATTTTCTTAATTTAAAGGCAGGGGTTAGGGAAATAAATCTTAGGCTGGTGTAACTAATTTGCAGTGAAAAAGGCTTTAATCTTTTTTTGTGTTGACGTAAGCAAATCAACAGGTATGATGATATGCAACTGGGCTTAGTGGAAAAACTATGGCTTGTGCCACTAGTAGAAGAGTACAAGTAGGCATGGTTTATCTCGTTTATATTCTTTGGATGTTCCAGATATTCTTTAACCGACTAGATTTTTGCTACTTTGTTCACAAAGATTTTTTTCTCATTCTAAAAATATTATATTTTTCACCTTGTTCACAAAATGTGACCCACACGCAATGATTCTATGGAATTTTCCTAATTATCATTAGAATCTTTTAGAAATGTATTTTATTTGAAAATTTAATACACTAGGGTCATGTTGTTTTAGATAATGACATGACATCTTTATTAATACACCTACATTTTGTACAGACATAAATACATTATCCTACTTTAATTTAAATTTATGACAATATCCTTGCAAAAAAAAGGAATTCATTTCGAATGCATGGTAAGAGCCAGAAACAAATAAACAAATGAATCGATGATTACAATGATACAGTGATGTGGGTGAACAAAGGATAAATAGAATATGAACCGGAAGAATGCAGATGAAAATGAAAAGTTTTTAGGTACAAGACAAAACAAACATCGTGACAATGAACCCTCGGGGTCGTTAATGGTAATAAATTTAGTCCAGGCACGTACCTGAAGCTAAACATCTTGATGATGTTGAATGTTCATTGCCCCCCACAACTCAAGCACTTGTTTATGTGAATGTGGATAAAGTTACCAATAGTGTACTACAACAACCCTGTAAAAAGAACTTTGTCTCAGTTTTTTTGGAAAAGAAAATATACTGCAAAGAAGAAACACGCAAAGAAATGAATTATTTCTTTGAAATTACTTTGAAAGTATATCTATAAAATAATTGAATGTGTTGAGAGTGAAGTAGACACAGTAATGGATCTTTAAAAAAATTGATATCAACACTTTAGCCATTTTTGGTGATTCCTTCTTTCTAAGTTTATTCTTTTTTCATAGTCACATTTCTTTGTGTATGAAGGAAACAACAAATGATGCTCACTGCGGCAAGTTTTTCCAACTTTTTGATAAGATCAATGTGTATCCAGTAAAAACTATTTATTTCGATCCGAGTAGGCCTTATTATAGAGAACAAGACCTTCAGCTTGACAATACCCTTACAATTAAAAAAAAATTAAGTTCTAAAGAATACAACGTCAACAAAAATCCAAACAGAAGAATAAAAAATAGTTTTTTTTATTGATTACGACGATCTTGCTGCATTATCATATCCATCCCATGGATGGACAGTCTTAAAGCCACTTCCAGCCCTATAACTTCTTTATAAAATTTAAAAACTGTTCGGTATTCAAAATCAGTTCCCTAAATTGTTTTTGATCACTCAATTGTATTGAGGTATTAATTTTTCATTCAACAATTTTTTTTTAATATAACATCAGTTATTTTAACTTTAATTATTTCATACAGAGTAAAAATAATTTAAATATAATTAATTGTATTTTAATCCAATATTTAGTTGACTCAATTAATATTTAAATTAGTTAGAAATCTTTTCTATTATCTATTTGTTACCTTTTCTCTATACTAAGTACTACGAAGGCTGTGTGTTATTAAAAGAATAAAGGGAAACACAAAGTTCTGCTGTGATCAATCGATGACAGGCGCTCGGTATATTTTTCTTTTCAACTCATAAGTAGAAAAATATTATTAAATTCCCATATAGTACTTGCGGGGTTTTGTATAAGTTTAAAAAATTTTCAAACATGTTGGCTGTACTGATGATTTGGTTAGTGCCTGTTTAATTGGAAGAATATCTCAAACAATTTTAGTTATTAATTTAATCCAATAATTAATAAAGTCTAATGCTTTTCTTATTTCATCAAACTAAAAAGTGAATGAAAAATTGTGTGTTCTTGGTAAAATTTTTAACAATAGTAATTGAAGATTTAATTACAAATTGAAAATCAAATTATGAGATATGAAGTAATTAAAAAATTTAATCAAAAAATTTCTTTATATGATTTCCTTAGAAGTCGAAAAAATACACTACAGCGAAAATTTCATTCCTTCATTTTTCATTCACCGAGCATATATTGCTCTTGTTATAAAATCTTCTCCAAAATATTTAATGTCCTTTATTCCGTCTACTTCGGAATCTCCCACAAAACATATACACACATACTCGTATATGCATTCATACATACGTATGAATTAACACATAAAAAATTTTTTCTTTTATAAATAAAAAATTCTTAATTCTTAAAAAAAACCAAGTCCTAAAAAAACAGCAGCAGCAAACATAAAATGACACAATATTAGAAACGTGAATGGATTTCAAAATATAAAAATCACCATCAGAAATTCTTATACGGGCTTGAAACAGAAAACTCTTTGCACCAGACATCTAAAGACACAACTTAAAGACGCGTCTTAAATTAAAAAAGTCTAAATAGAAAGAAACCATTAGAAATTACCCACCTACTAGTTTAATCCTGCTTTATGTCAAGGAAGAATTGTAGGTGTAGAGCTACAAATTTTATTTTTGTGTTTAAATTGCCAATAAAAAACGTACACATAAACTTACATAAACAATGTACGAATTAGGGAATAACGTTAGACAACTCATATCTAGAAAGCAGAGAAAAGTAAGTAAACGGAAAGAAAATAAAAGTTTAGATGGTGGAAAAACATCATACAACAGCACATGAATGAACAACATCAGCAGGAGCGAGAACAGCAACTGCAGCCAACAAACAAATAATACAAGCGGCATCATATCAACATCATCAACAGCAGTTGTTTAAACACAACTTTCTTAATAGCAACAACAATATGAAAAATGTGAAAATGTCGTGGGGGGCTTAAAGGGAGAAACTGTTTGTTGGCTTAAACTCATGCTGCACGAACCTACTAAGGAACATGAGTTTGAAGGAATTTAATCTATAGCTGTGTTTTGCAAATAAAACAAGGACTTTTTTTTAAACATAATTTGTAGATTTCCCAAAAAAAAATATTATTTAATTAATTTCACAAAGATCTAAAAGCGCAATTAAGAAAAGTTATACATAAAAGACGGTTTTTGTTGTTGATTCTATTATTGGAAAAGTGACTTATTAGGAAATGTTTTTTCCCCTAAAAAGATGCAGACCTAATGTTATATAAACAGCAGTTTTATAATATTACCCATTAAGAATACTTAGAGGCGCCTAAGCATGTTTTAGCTTATTTTTTCTTGCAAATATGAAAGATATGTATGTCTCTTATCTTGTATCTTTCTTTCTCTTGTACTTTCTTTTAGAGTCACTTTCTTCTTAGAGCCCAATAAAGACTTTGAAGATCTCATTCCTTTCTCCGCAGTGCAAAAACCCATTTTTCTATGAACCCACTGAATAAAGAGCAGACATATTTAATGGCTTCATTTCAACAGCAACTACAACAACATTATATAACACAAAAATTAAAAGTGAAAGTTTTGATAGTGAAGCAATTTGTTGTTTTAAAGGAAGACAAATAAATACTCGTACATACAAAAATTAAAATGAAAATGAGTTTTCAAAAGCATAAAAGGAGACATTCTTAAATAGACCAGCCGCCCAACTCTTAAATAGTTCCTTGAAGTAGTTAAAATTCATGTTTTTAATGTTGGAAACAATTAGAGAACATTTTCATATCTTCCGCGTTTCTTAAAACACAGACACAAACAGGAGATGTAATTATTAGAGTTGAAACATTTAAAAACACAAAAGTAAATTCTTGATTGTGTTAAATAAAATGAATTTGAAACTTTAATTAAAGCGGTAACGAAGTCTTTATGTGTTTTGGAAATCTTCAAAACTATTTGAAGACAAAATAAGCATTTCTTACACTCAGAAAAAAAGACCTAAACACCTAGAAATTTTTTATAAAATTTTTTCATACCATCGATATTTTTTTCGTATTTATTTGAAGAACAATCGGTATTATCGGTTAGTTCCCGTGAGTTTTTAATTGTTTTCGTATTATTTGGGCTTAAACAACTTATAAAAATATTTTCTTTCGTGCTGCAGGAAAAATTTTAGAAATTTGTATAAAAATACTGAATTTTAATATTTATAACGAACTAATATAATATATTATTGTGTAGTTTATGAAATTTTGAAAAATATGAAAAATTATGAAAAGAAATTGTAAAATGCTAAAAAATTGACTGAAAATTTTTTAATGTTTATTAAGAGCTACTAAAGTTAAGTAATATTATGTAAAAATTCAGGAATAGTTTATTTTTATACAACATAAATTTTTCTTACCAAGATCGAGGACATTTATACAAAACTTTAATAAAAAATGGCTTTGGCTGCACGCAACAAACATTTTGTATTCAAATAAATTTTCCTAATGGCCTTTGTAATCTGTGCCAAAAAAATTCTCAATGTCAAATTAAATTTCCCGCTATATTTCATAAAAATTTGAAATGTTTAAAAAACTTTTTGTTTTACCAAATAATATCTAAATTGTTTAATGAGTTTCAGTCTTTAACAATTCAATAATTTTTTTTTTTCATTAAAATTGATGTAGGAATTGTGTGAATTATCAAGAAATTTCGAGAAGATAATTTAAAAACGTAATCACATATTAACGCTGACATTATTAAATATTTAATTGACTATTGACTGATATATGCACCATCGATTGATTCCTTTGCTGATTAAGATAATCCCAGCTGCAAATAGTATGTCAAAAGCCAAAAGTCGTATACAGCGTTTATACTAGTTGATTATAGTTCAATTAAACCTTCTGTCAATCAGGTTGTCTGGTAAAAATATGCACTTATACAATCTCCTTACATGCGCTATTAACAATTTAAGATAAAAAAAATTTGTGTCCCGCCCTCTAAAGGCACGTGTTATCATCTCATGTTTTTCGAAACAAATTGCATTGATATTGAATTTTTAATTCAAGCCATTAACAAACAATTTTAGGAAATATTTTCTTAAGACACTTACTAATCTTCATTCCAAACACATTTATTACTTACGTCTTATCTCTGACACGAAACCACCATTTATCATGTCAAGTATTACTTTTTGGTTCTGTAAACCAATGAAAGCGAGACTGATTTATTGTTAGTTTTCAACTTATTGACATTTGACAGCGAAATCAGCTGTTTGTCATGACTGCAAATGAAAAGCATTCTTAACATTTCCCATTTCTCCTTCTTAAGATATTGAAGGAAAATAAAGACACGTGTAAGAAACCAAATACCCTCTTTAATCTGCAATTTGTTTTATAAAGGACTCAGTTATTAAGGGTTTCCTTTTTCTTCCTCATTGTATCTAGATATGTACTTAAGTATATAGTATGTAGGCACTTACATGTATATACAAATACATATATACAATTGTATATTTTCTTAAACTGAAATTGATCCATTTTCTATTGAATACCAAAACATAATGTTGGACAAAGCCTAAAAACACACACTTGTCTTGCCTGTTTTCTCCCAGTTTAATCAGATTTTTTGGGAGATTGTTTTATTCCATTTACAGCTCCGTTTTCTTTTCATTTTATTTATATACATATACATATATGTATGTATATGTGTATATATGTATGTAAACAGTATGTGCGTGTCTGTAAATTTGCAAATGTCTCCAAACCAAAGACTTTTGTCTACCTGCTACAACACGTTTTTGATGCGTGCTTTTGGTCCATTTGAACAGAGTTGCAAAGCATGCATGTGCATGTCTAATTTTACAAATCATGGGGAGTGAGGAAACATTTTAATATTTCATCATTTTGTATCACATACACATCTTCTTACTCGCAACTTATTATTGTTTTTTGGTTTTTTTTACATGAGTATGTGTAAATTTGGTTTTGAAAGTGAGTGCGAATTGCTGGAATTTCCGTATCATTTGTTTAAACAGTTACTGAAAAGTTTGTAAAAACATTTAAAGTAACAATAATTTTTTTATTATTTTTTTTTTTCATAAAAGTCGATATTAAAATTAAAATGTTTTTTCCACAAAAAGCAACAAAAAACGAAGGAGAGTGAATTATTATAAGATCCTATTTTCACTGATAAAAATCTATTTTGATAGAGAATCTGTTTACATAAGACTACCTGCATAAAGGACAGTTTTATTGGCAAATATTAAAACAAATTTCGCTATATTAAGAGAAACTTTTACAAAAAAGTACATTTAATTGGACAAAAATTAATACTCGATCGATACCTTATAAAGAACCAAAGACTCTTTTTACAAAAAGGAATTTTTCATAAAACATATCGATTTAAAAAGGGGAACATTTTACAAAAACGTACCTTTTATAAATGGGTAAAAAGGTACATTTTACAAAAACGTACCTTTTATAAATGGATAAAAAAGTACTTTTTACAAAAATTTCTTTTTAAAAAAGGACTTTTACAAAATAAATCTTATTACTTTTCATTAGAGAGAAATTTTTTTTATAAAAAAGGTACTTTCAAAAAGAATCATGCTTTGAAAAACTTACTTCCTAGAAAAAAAATTGTATTGTATGCAATATTAAAGAAAGTTAATTTTTCAAATAGTTAATTTATTATATGGATATAATTATTAGCAGGAAGAAAACTGGTTCTTTGAGAAAAAAATTATAAATATCAAAAAATTTTTAATCTAAAGCATATGAAACCTGTATAAAGTAAACAAAACTGTTCAACAACATTTCCATTGAACAAAAACAATCACTAGCACCCAATCTCTCTCCTACTATTACGACTCACACAAATACTTGTGCACACTTATGTTCAAGAGCACACAGACATGACATGACAGTACAAGAATCCCGTCTTTTAGCACCACCACAAACAAGAATATAATCACTTTTAAAAAACCCCAAAAGAGTGCAAAAAAAAATTATTGTTCAATTGGAAATTGAAATGATGAACTGACGAAACATACATAGAGCAGGGATAGTGTGTCGAATTGACAATTAAACACGAGCATCTACGGCCTACAAAGGCACAGAGGGACGAAAATTTACAATGGGTTTTGTTTCGTAAAATGATGCAATGATTGCGGCAAAAGTGAAAGGTTGAAGTGACAAAGTGAAAATTTAGAAAATTTCTTAAAAGAGGTTCGTTCCTCTTTTTAAAACAGATTTCTTGTAAAGTATTCAAATTTTTTAAATAATTGTTTCCCTTTTATGCATCTAACATGTTTTATAAACCACATTCTAAAAACTACTTGTTAAAATTGTACTTGCCTTAACTGTCTTTCACATAAGTTGCTTTTTATAAAAAAAAAGTTTTTAATATATTTTATATATAAAGAGTTCACTCGTACATATAAATACATACCCTTTCATAGCTTTCTTAAAAAAGTTTCTCTTTATAACAAAGTACTTTTTTTTATGAAAAAAAAGTACTTTCTGATAACTTTCGTTATCAGAAAGTACTTTTTTAGAAAAAAGTATATTATTTTATAAAAACGTACCCCCTTACAAAAAAGTTAATTATTATAAAAAAGGACGTTTTAAAAATATTGTTTATTATTAGAAACAAAATTTTCATTGAGTACTTTTTCAGAAAATAGTACCTTCCTTGAAAAAACGACCACTAAACAAAAAGTACCTTTTTATAAAAACTTCCCTATTAATAAAAAAAAAGTTGCATTTTATATATATTTATAAAAGTTCCTTTCAATAAAAAGGATATATTTACTAAAAAATAAGGAAATTTTCATAAAAATAGAGCTTTTAGTAGAAAAAGTACTTTTCTGTAAAAAGTAAGTAAAGCACGTACGTCCTTTCATATAAGGATCATTTTATAAAAATATATTTTTATAGAGAAATACATTTTTTATAAAGAAAGTATATTTTTGTAAAAAAACTCCCAAAATAAAATTAAACAATTTGATAATTAGGACTTAAAAAGGCACAATTTTACAAACTAGATCCTTGTTATGAAAAAAAATATATAAAATTTTAATTTAAAAGAAATATTTCGTGAAATATTTCTGTAAAACAGTGTCTTTTATAAAACAAGAGAGGACTTTTTTAAAAATGTAAACGAAGTACAGATTTACTATAAATACCTTTTCGTAGTCTTGTGTAAAAAGTTTAAACTAATCTTTGTGGACATGACAGCGCAGCTAATACACCAAGTTGTTATTAGGATGAAACATATTTCATCGAGGACATGAAAATGTCTGCTAAAATTAATAATATTTCGTAACGAAATTTAGTCAAAGGCCATAAAAGAAAACGTTTCCATTTGTGTGGATGGAGGTACTATAATTCGGGAGTAAGTTGCCATGGGGATGACTACAACGGATACAACTACATACGTATACATACACGTACAAAGAGGGTTGTGGTGGAGTTGCAAGTAAAACACATATTCGTATATAAAATCGCTTCCATACGTATTCGCCTGACAGGCAATAGTACAAGTATCATATGCCAAAATCACTCCTTTTAGTTGTACGACTGCAACTTGCAGTGGATGCAGGGTTTGTTTAGTTTTTATTTTATTTAAGGTTAACATTAAGGATATTTTAGGGGTGTGAGGTTAGATTATTTGTAACAAAAACGTGTGTGGCTGTCAATCAATTTATTTTTTTTTTCTCTTGTATTAAGAAGATATTTATTTGTTGTTGTAACTAAGCAAATACAAGCGGAGCAAATTAGAAATGAAAATAACTACATACATACGAATACATACATACATACACACATGTATAGATGTATAGGATGTGCGACCGCATATGTTGCCTCAATATTTCGACGATAATACTTATCGACAGTTCATGCAATGAACAAATGTATGACCATGTATGTAATGACCAGTTGACTTATAATGAACCAAACAATAAAAACAAATACTGTACAATGAAACCAACAGATTTCTGTTTGTGGCAAAGGATAATTCCGTACACATACACAAACGCAAAGAGAAACATTTACAATGTAGGATTTATTGTGAAAAGTTACTCTACTAGTGTGTGACTGTAGTTACATCTTTTCTATGCAGGTATGTGCTTTTCCACCATCTCCAAAATAACTTAATTTAATCTCATTATATAAATTGTTTTAAGCTCGAACTTCTCTAAAGATGGTACAAATTTAATGGAATTGAAAATTTATTACTCAAACAAGTATTAACTGCTAAAAAGCGAAACCAATTGAAATGTTTATTTGTAGCCTCAAGGACTATTTGTAATTACCAACAAACGTTCTAGCAATGAAAATTTTGAATGATTTAGAACATAATTTAGAGCAGCAATCAAAAACAAATATATAGCCTTTACGCCTCATAAAGAGAATTACAAAATCCTTTAAATGCGGTGACACAAAAACATCAGCCAACACCATGAAAAAGGGGCAGGAAGGCTGGTTGGGAGCACAAGTTTATTATTAAACACTTAAATTTATAGGCATCAATAAAACAACTACAACTATTTTGCCCTCCCATTAAACAACTTGAATTAATGGGCCAATCATCTAAATTAAAGAAAGAAGTTTGCTCATCGAATTATATTTTGAAATGAAATTGTAAAGCTTTTCAAACATTTTATTGCTTTTATTATGGCCCCACAGTGATTTGAGTATTAACGTGTTTTTAACATAAAATAAAAGCCTGATGAACAAAACACCTTAATGTAGAAGTTTATAATAAAATGATATAGGGCGACTGCAGAGAAAGGACTCTTTGTACTGACAGCTAATATTTTTCCATTCATCCTGCATAAATAAGAAATCAAATGAGCTTTAAAGCCAAATAAGCGTTTTGTGAGTAGAATATAAAAGTATTTATAACAAACAGACATTTTTATTATGGTTCATTGAGCGAAAGGCAATAAATTCATATAATTTACGGGATCAAGGATCAAAAAATGATATAAAATTTAAGAGCTTTACGAAAAAGCCCAATAGTATGAAATCATCACTCTCTCTTATATTTAGCCATAAAGTAACAAAAGCTTTATTTTGAAGTAGAAAATGTGACGGAAGCAACAAATAAAATTTGTTTCTTCGATATTATTTTGAAAATATAATTTCTGAACTGAGCATTCACAGGCAATCATTATATGTTCGGTTCAGTTTTATTTTAATATCTTCTGTAAATTGAATAATGCTTTTTTATAAAAGTTCTTTTGTAAACGGGTATTGTTTTGTAAAAAAGTTGCCCCATTTATATAAAAGTAATTTCTATAAAATTGATTTTTTAAAGATACTTTTTATAACTGGGTACTTTTTTATAAAAAAAGGAAGATGCTTGTGAGAAGGTACTCTTTACTTCCACATGAAGATGTACTTTTTGTGAAAAAGCACTTTTTGGGGAAAACATACACTCTTATGAAATGGTACTTTTTATGAAATGGTACCTTTTATTAAATTTTACTTCTTATGAAATGGTTCCTTTCATGAAATTATCAATTATTCCATGAAAAGATGTATTTTATGAAAAAACTACTAGATATATTTTTCTTAATTAAGTAATTATTTAGGAAATTTTTTTAATTATTACGAATATTTTTATGAAAAGGAATTTTATTGAAGAAGAGCTACTTTTTTATGAAAAGATGGATATGTCCAGTACCATACGATTTATACGATTTTGCAGGAAGGCACATTTTAAAAAATACAGCCTCAAAAAGTCCTTCTCCACCAAAAGTTGCCCTCTTGCCAAAAGATGCAATCTTACTACTGCTTCCAAAAGCACTTTTATGAAACAGTATGTGATAAACAAACCGCAAATTAAAAAAAAAAATTACTATCTTACGCTTAAACACTCACACATGAAGTCCACAATAGGAATGATTTTTAAAACACACCGCCCAACTATTTGCTATTTCATACCAACAAAATGTTATAAAAACTAATGTTTGTAAATAAAGTTAGAGAAAAACCTCAACCTTGAGCAAAGTTAAAACTCTTAAAATCGTTTCTTCTTTATGAATACAAAAGAAGTAAACAACACAGCGTAAGTGCCATTGCCATTATTGTAGTGGTTGTGGCAGAGCATAAGGTCCTTTAACTAGTTTTCTGCCCCAGCATTCCAATGCACGCTCCTCTTAACCACCTAAGGGGCAGTTACTCTCATTAAAAGTTTATGCTGTTCTTGTAAATGTAAATGTAACTAACATAAGCGCTGTTGTTGTTTTTGGAACTTGAAATAGAACTTGTAAAATAATACAGCAACAACTACATACTTCTCCCAGGATATATTTAGATTTCACAAGATGATGAAGTTGGAAGGAGAAAAAAGGTTACATACTTGCTTATGTGCTTAGGAGCAGAGCTGACAGAGAATAAAATCTTCAATTAAATATCACTACTAATTCGCATTAGTTTGCGAAGGTGTTGAAACTTTTTTCAAATTATTTTAAAAATCTACCTTTCGTTGAAAAGATTCCGCTCCCGCAATAATGTGAATTTTCTTACTAAATGTAGTTTTTCTACAAAAAGGTAATTTTTATATAATTTTTTTATAAAAATGTCATTTTTTACAAAAAGATAAAATTTCTACAAGAAAGTATTTTTTTAACAATGACAAACTGCAAGCTATTTCGCTTTTCTACGGAAACACCCATAGTCTCAGACAGGAAATAAATATTTAAATAATATTTAAATATTTAAATAATGTATTGTCTGTTGTTGGCTAAACTTGCTTGCATTTCATAGGTGCTAACAAAACCATCAGTACTCTTTAGCCAAATCAAGTTTGAAAAGCATTCATACTCATACACTTATATAAAAATCAACAAGTACTATATGAGAATTCTATGGAATTCAATCTTATTTTTTATGTTTTGTGTGTCACAAGTATAAAGATATGATTGAATCCTATAAAATTCTCATATAGTATTTGTTGATTTTTCTATAACTGTATGGGTTTGAATACTTTGCAACTTGATATTTAAATAATTATTTTAGAGAATATGTCAAATAATGATTTTAATAAATTGATAATATTATTCGACCTTTCTTAATTAATTGTGTTAATTTATCTTCTTCAGGAAGACACCCACAGGGTGTCGAAATATTGAAAAATAAAAAATAAATATATTGTTTTTAGACCTCAAACTCGATAAATTAACACAAATAATGATTTTAAAAAATACCATGATTCAAATTTGTCATTTAGGACATTCTCCGCATTTAATCACCTGCGCAATTAGAGATTCCAAAAAATTTATTGTGTGTTGTGGGTTCAGGTGTTCATATATCCATATTTTATTGGTGGTAACCGAATCATCAGTAAACTTCAAGCAGTTTGTAAGCATTCAACCTCGTATTATTGGGAAATAATATCCTAAATGATAGTTAAATAAGAATTTCGTTGTTTTTTTCTGCCTTATAAATACAATTATTGTTGCCAAAAGGGCGCAAATTATTTAAATTCTGGAATAAAAAATAAAATGATTCATATCGAACATAAATTGTTTGTTGTGCAGTTTTTATTGAGGCATTCTAAGCCTTGTATGATTGTAAATTTTGTAAATTTCCGATATGATTGAATTCTCGTATATGTATTTTTTTTTCATAAACAAACGAGGTAGAATGCTTACAAACCGTTTGAAGTTCACTTCATAAACCGGTTGAAGATCACTTCACAAAAACTTCTTTAAAGAAAATGTAGTTTTTCTTTAAAAAAGAACATTTTATAAATAAAAAGCACTTTTGCACAAAATTACAATTAATCAACAAGTTAAACAGAATACCGTAAGACAAGGTATTCTGTCAACGAGAAGGTTTTTATTTGTTTGCAATATCGAAAATTTATACCATTAATGTTCTGCAAATCCAAAATTATGAATGAAATAATTCCTTCAGCGTTTTAGAGGAAACCTCTTGTTGTGATACATAACAACTGTGAGGATGGAAGGACTTTCACATGTTTATATGACTCCTTTTCAGTCAAATGCTATCGTGTATATACTTCCATGGCAAACATATACGACATGTAGTTAAGATCAACATCACATACTTGGCATTTACCAACTTGCTCTTATATACACAAACACACACATGCAGGAACATGCGAACTTAAAGGCATAGAAAAATGTTTATTTGGCTGCTGTTGACATTTTATTTTGACTTAAAATTAATCTTTAATAGGACTAATCTTAGAGTAAACCACCAGACAGATTCAAATACTAGAGATGTAAATTCTTCGAATTTAAAATTGTAAAAATATTTGGCAGAAAAATGAAAACATCTGAATAAACTTAGAAGGGAAATTTTGTTTTCTTGCAACTCTCAACTTTTTTAAATTTTTTTTAAAATAATTTTTCTTTGTATTAATAATATACTTGTAATTGAAAGCTATTTGCAATAAATAAATAAAGTTTTTTACATAGAACGGAATATGGAATATTCTGGAGTCTTTTTCAAAATCTATCACTTAATAAGAATTAATTGAATTATTTAATTCGTAGAAAGCTCAAAAAATCTACTAATATTTGAATACGATAAATAATTTTCAAAAGTACCCTCTAACGTAATATTTAAAGTACATAAGCATTTTATCCTTATGTGTCTATCGTCCGCTATCGAAAAGATAATACATTTCTTCTAATACCAGATTATTGGATAAAACTTTATGGAATAATTTGTAATAAGAACTTACAAATATTTACATTCGAATTAATACAATTAACAAAAAATACTCTTCAACGGGACAAGGACAATATTATTTTATAGTCATGAAACTTTATCAATCATTTGATATAAGTAAATAATACTTAATATTGAAATTCATTATTTGGCATATTCTCCCCAACTAATCGTTAGAAACAATTAGAGCTTTTGATTTTCCCTATGCATAAGTAAATAATATTAAAAGACATTTTAATAATTGATAATGGAATAAAAATTGTATTGACTAAACTTGTATTTCAGATTTTCTTCTTCGAAAAAAAGTCAAACAATATTGAGAATTTCGAATAACTTTTATACGACTAAAAGTTATTTTTTAGTTGACTTTATTTACAAAGGACAGAAGGCCATCATCATTTTAATGCTCATGCATCTTCCCCCATTTTGTTTCCTCTTTAATATCCCTATTGTGAACCTCACACGTTGAACATTCTATCACTTTGTGAATGTATTATTGTCATTTAGTTAAGTGCGAGCATCCTTAAAGAAAATTATAGGGGCGTGTTATGTTTTGGCTTGCCAAATTTGTACTATCAAATGTGAAAGAATATGTATGTCAAGTGATTTGAGTTTGATGAGAATGTTGTTTTCTTTATGCAAATGAGGTTAATTATTATTGTGGTGTAGTTAGAATAATTTTAATATATTTTGATGAAATTTTCATTATTATTATTATAATTATTTCATATTAAACGAAAAAGTCTTTAGGAGCAATTACTTTTTATGTTGAGGGAGAACCATTATTGATAATTTGGGAAATCCTTTTGAGGCCTGTTTAAATAAAAAGGGAATGGTAGTACTCGTAGTTGGGAATATTTATCTTATAAATGACATAAGCTAATCAAATATTCATTTAATTTTCTTAAAAAATAAGTGCAATATACAATTAGAGATTTTGTTGTGGCTTTAGCTTTTCATATGCTGACATTTCATTGGTCGCTAAACCAAATCGTCAAAGAAGTTTGAGCAGTTTGAAAGCATTCAACCTCGGATATTTATGCCATACGATTTAAATACAATATGAGAATTCATTATTCAATATTCATAAGAAAATACATTATCATAGTAGGCTTAGAATGCTTTTATACGTGAGTCTATTTGATTTTTCTCTCAACACCCATACAATATTTTACAATATTTATATTATCGAAATGGCATAGAAATTTATACTTCTTTAAATATTTGCTACGTCTGTACATGTCTGTACATGTCTTCATGTGAAGATAAACTTTTAACATTTTTGTAACTCAATAAAATAAACTTAATTTGTGACATAGAATGTAGCCTATTGAACATACAAGAACTTTATTAATGTATTTAAAGTACAATTTGTACCTTAATGAAGTACAATAACTACAAGAAATTTTAAAGCTTTTTTTATATATTGCGGTTTCATTAAAAAAATTAAACATATTAAGTTTTATATAGACAGATTTTGCAATGTTGAAAAAAAAGTGCTGAGTCCTATTTTTCAGAAAAAAAGAATTTGAGTAAAGCTAAATAGATGAAAGGACTTCCGCGCTTAGATGATTCTTCATCTCTTGCAATTTTTTAATAAAATTAAAACTCCCTTTTTTATTATAGTTTCTAAAAATTCAAACTATATAAGAACTTTGTCTGTTGAATACTAATGAAATCCTCTCCAAAGCTGAAGACCTAATGTCCTTCTTGTACTTTTTAAAATTTTTGAAAATCTTATTTTTTATAAATTCTGCATGATTTTTGTTTATAAAGAATAATTTTGTAAGCAATCACTTCGTTACTTTACGTGAAAAATTTTTATATTCATTCTACCTCAAACACAATAACCAAGTTTTCATATGTACAACACAACTATGAATATTTTTGTGTAGGACTTTGAGTTATAAAATGTATGTATGTGTATGTATTTACCATATGTAAAATATTTGTTGATGTATGCAAAAGTATGTACTTCTAACAATTTTAATTAAGAATAATTCATTGCAGCGTTGCTTCTAGATTTTCCAGTTTTTAGATATAGGGCTACAGCTCATTCTAATATTAATTAATGGTTAAGAGAATGCAATCAATTTTATTTATTAGTTTCTTTTTTAAATTTAATTTTCAAATTTAATTTTTAATTTTAAATTTAATTTTCAAATATATCTTTTGAATTGATGTTACATTCATTATCTCAGAAATTTAAAAGCATAATTAGAATTGAATTTGTTTCACCTACAGCTCTAGGCCAAATTTAATGAAGAAAAAAACCATTCCATCATTTCTATTTTCTGCTAACAAACAAGGAAAATTTAATTCAAAATAATTCTTTTAATTATAAAACATAATGACAAAAAAAGCTGAAACCTGTTATAAAAAGAAAATATGTTAAATAGTGGCCATCATAACCACCATGAGAAAGCACAAGGGAAAAGTTAATGTTCAACAGGATGATAATAATGTTCGACAACGTACTCCATCCGCCAACGTTTCGGCTAAAATGAAACAATTTAGACAAACTCTGGCCAAAGCCCAAGAAGCAAAGAAAACAATAAAAGTATTCTTTCAGCTAAAACTTTTTTCTGTGGTTAATCAAATGAGGGAGAAACAAAATCCTTAACAAGATTTAGTAAATCACCTTTTTCGGCAAGTGGGGGCGGCTGTTTAGTTGCTTGGCAGTTGGCAGTTGGCTGCCGATGTTGGTAAAAGGCTCTACTACAGTTTGGCTTTGGCAAATAATCCTAATGATAATCAAATAAAGCTACAATAACAAACTAGGCTAAGTAGATAACAAAAGAATGCCTCATAAAGGACTAAAGTCCGTTATTAAAACTTTCATCCTACACCAATCACATCCCCCTTAAACTTAAGCTTCAATTTCATTTACAGGTAGATGGGTATTTTTTTTTTTTTTTTTTTGAAAAAAACTTGGAGGTGGTGGCAAAGTAAATGTGTTTTAATTTGTAAAATTAAACTATGATGGAAAAACTCAACGATAGAAAACTTTTGTTCGGAAGTTTTTCAGCACACCTCTTGAAAGGCATCCATCCGATTGTAAACAAATTTGTTCTTCATTCTTCAAAACAAATTGTATATTTTCAAGAGCACTCATTCTATTAATGGTTTCAAAAGGCCATTTTATTATTAAATGACTTTTGGTGAGAAATAAGAAACATTCTTTTAAAACTTTGTTTACCAATTGCTTGAAAAAATGTTTTTTAGGGTGAAGAAAAATGAAAAACCGAGCTTTGAGGTGATAAAACCATACGATAAGTACTTTTGCTAACTATGCATTATTTTAGAAAATTCCATGTTTAAATATCATCAGTATTCGTGTTGGCTGTTTTCAACACACATTTTTGGTAGCTGCTGGAGTTGTTTCAGGGATGCAGTCCTTATATCCTTAATCGATGCGAATCTTCATCCTTTCATAGGTCTTTTCAATTGTGGTATTAGAAAAAACTAGCAAGGGGCATTGCTGTGTTAATGCTTTTTTCCAAAAGATCATTCAATATGATGATGGAGCAAGTGCACTGTTGTGGTGCATATCCAATAAGCGTGTACAGCATAAGCCAATCGGCATTGGAACTTCATCAATAAATTCTTTAATAGTAATTCAACGATTTCACTATACAATATTCTTCAAAGGGTCAGTGTAATTGACGTGATGTGGCGCCCGGAATGATTATCGATGCGTTTCCGGTAACAGTGGCACCAAATTAATTGCAACTTTTGAACGAAAATAAAAATATTTTTTCTACCAACTACCCCTACAATACTACAATTGGTTGTATAACCATTAAGCCATAAATCACACTCTCGATTACACTTCCGTAAAATTCTCCTTCAAAATATGAATAATAAAGAATTTTCTTCGGATTAAAACTACTAGGCATGTTCCAACCGGACTCTTTCATTTCTAAACACTGTTAGCTACAGGCTGTGGATGTTAACCATCCGTAATTGGATGATTGTCAGCAAGTGACATATAAAATAAAAGTCTGATTACTTTATAGTTGTTGTTATGTTATTAAAATAAAAAATAACAGAATTAATAAATTTGATAAATCATAATATTAATAACCCAATAAATTAAATCAAATTATAGTCTCTAGTTATTACTGTTTATTAGATATTAAAATATTGTTGCTTATTAAATTTTATAACATTTCCTTTCTCCATTTAAGTCCTTCCCATAATCGTAATCCAAATTTTATTTGTGTTCCTTCTCTCGTTCCTTATAATGATATAATCTTTATTTGGCCGTTCATTCAGACGTAAAATATAATCAAAACATTTTTGAAAGTCCTTAACAAAACATGACAACATATAAATTTTAATTCTATTTTGAAAATAAAACATAATCGTCAATTTACAACAATTACAATAATCCTCTTATCCAAACTAACACTCACAGATGTGCGGACAACATTCACTGGAACTCACCATAACCATCATACACTTCCTTTACAAAGAGAAATTCTTTAGAAAACTTTAATTCAACTTTGAAAAGGACAACAATTTAATAGAGTTTTATTTATCTAGTATAACAAATAAAGTGGAGGATTTTCGCTCTAAATGAAAACAAACTTTAAAAAGTTTTATTTATTTTTTAGAAATTAAATTGGTCTAGTGTCTAGACTAAATATTATGAAACTGTCAAACCAAATGTTAAATGACTGTGCAAGCAAAAGTTAAGAAGCCTGTGTGAAAAAAATTTTTTCCTCAAAAATTGTGATGACCTAACCCTTTATTTATTTATTTATTTATTTTTTTTTTTTAATGAAAAAAAATTTCCTATTTTCGCAAAAAACAAAAAAAGGAATGAAAGCCAATACGTTTATCTATCCAACGCAAAAGGAATCAAGTCGATATCTTGAAAACTAAGCAAGTTATCACCAACAAGGTAACCAGTTCTACTAAAAAGTGGCCGGAAAGAGGCAGTAGTAGAACTGGTTACCTTTTTGGTCATAACTTGCTTAGTTTTCAAGATATCGACTTGATTCCTTTTGCGTTGGATAGATAAACGCATTGGCTTTCATTCATTTTTTGTTTTTTGCGAAAATAAGAAAAAATTTTTTTTTTAATTTTTTCAAAAAAACAAAGGGGTTAGGTCATCATAATTTTTGAGGAAAAAATTTTTTTTCGCACTACCCGCAAAAAAAGAATTCGAATTAAAGCCAATACGTTTACCTATCCAACACAAACGAAATCAAGTCGATATCTTGAAAACTAAGCAAGTTATGACCAAAAAGGTAACCAGTTCTACTACTGCCTCTTTCCGGCCACTTTTTGGTAGAACTGATTACCTTTCTGGTCATAACTTGCTTAGTTTTGAAGATATCGACTTGATTCCTTTTGCGTTAGATAGATAAACGCATTGGCTTTCATTAATTTTTTGTTTTTTGCGAAAATAAGAAAAAAAATTTTTTGTTATTTTTTCAAAAAAACAAAGGGTCATCATAATTTTTGAGGAAAAAATTTTTTTTCGCACTACCCGCAAAAAAAGAATTCGAATTAAAGCCAATACGTTTACCTATCCAACACAAAAGAAATCAAGTCGATATCTTGAAAACTAAGCAAGTTATGACCAAAAAGGTAACCAGTTCTACTACTTACTGCCTCTTTCCGGCCACTTTTTAGTAGAACTGGTTACCTTTTTGGTCATAACTTGCTTAGTTTTCAAGATATCGACTTGATTCCTTTTGCGTTAGATAGATAAACGCATTGGCTTTCATTAATTTTTTGTTTTTTGCGAAAATAAGAAAAAAAATTTTTTGTTATTTTTTCAAAAAAACAAAGGGGTTAGGTCATCATAATTTTTGAGGAGAAAATTTTTTTTCGCACTACCCGCAAAAAAAGAATTCGAATTAAAGCCAATACGTTTACCCATCCAACACAAAAGAAATCAAGTCGATGTCTTGAAAACTAAGCAAGTTATGACCAAAAAGGTAACCAGTTCTACCACTGCCTCTTTCCGGCCACTTTTTAGTAGAACTGGTTACCTTTTTGGTCATAACTTGCTTAGTTTTCAAGATATCGACTTGATTCCTTTTGCGTTAGATAGATAAACGCATTGGCTTTCATTAATTTTTTTGTTTTTTGCGAAAATAAGAAAAAAAATTTTTTGTTATTTTTTCAAAAAAACAAAGGGGTTAGGTCATCATAATTTTTGAGGAAAAAATTTTTTTTCGCACTACCCGCAAAAAAAGAATTCGAATTAAAGCCAATACGTTTACCTATCCAACACAAAAGAAATCAAGTCGATATCTTGAAAACTAAGCAAGTTATGACCAAAAAGGTAACCAGTTCTACTACTGCCTCTTTCCGGCCACTTTTTAGTAGAACTGGTTACCTTTTTGGTCATAACTTGCTTAGTTTTGAAGATATCGACTTGATTCCTTTTGCGTTAGATAGATAAACGCATTGGCTTTCATTAATTTTTTGTTTTTTGCGAAAATAAGAAAAAAAATTTTTTGTTATTTTTTCAAAAAAACAAAGGGGTTAGGTCACCATAATTTTTGAGGAAAAAAATTTTTTTCGCACTACCCGCAAAAAAAGAATTCGAATTAAAGCCAATACGTTTACCTATCCAACACAAAAGAAATCAAGTCGATATCTTGAAAACTAAGCAAGTTATGACCAAAAAGGTAACCAGTTCTACCACTGCCTCTTTCCGGCCACTTTTTAGTAGAACTGGTTACCTTTTTGGTCATAACTTGCTTAGTTTTCAAGATATCGACTTGATTCCTTTTGCGTTAGATAGATAAACGCATTGGCTTTCATTAATTTTTTGTTTTTTGCGAAAATAAGAAAAAAAATTTTTTGTTATTTTTTCAAAAAAACAAAGGGGTTAGGTCATCATAATTTTTGAGGAAAAAATTTTTTTTCGCACTACCCGCAAAAAAAGAATTCGAATTAAAGCCAATACGTTTACCTATCCAACACAAAAGAAATTAAGTCGATATCTTGAAAAATAAGCAAGTTATGACCAAAAAGGTAACCAGTTCTACTACTGCCTCTTTCCGGCCACTTTTTAGTAGAACTGGTTACCTTTTTGGTCATAACTTGCTTAGTTTTCAAGATATCGACTTGATTCCTTTTGCGTTAGATAGATAAACGCATTGTCTTTCATTAATTTTTTGTTTTTTGCGAAAATAAGAAAAAAAATTTTTTGTTATTTTTTCAAAAAAACAAAGGGGTTAGGTCATCATAATTTTTGAGGAAAAAAATTTTTTTTCGCACTACCCGCAAAAAAAGAATTCGAATTAAAGCCAATACGTTTACCTATCCAACACAAAAGAAATCAAGTCGATATCTTGAAAACTAAGCAAGTTATGACCAAAAAGGTAACCAGTTCTACCACTGCCTCTTTCCGGCCACTTTTTAGTAGAACTGGTTACCTTTTTGGTCATAACTTGCTTAGTTTTCAAGATATCGACTTGATTCCTTTTGCGTTAGATAGATAAACGCATTGGCTTTCATTAATTTTTTGTTTTTTGCGAAAATAAGAAAAAAAATTTTTTGTTATTTTTTCAAAAAAACAAAGGGTCATCGTAATTTGTGAGGAAAAAATTTTTTTTCGCACTACCCGCAAAAAAAGAATTCGAATTAAAGCCAATACGTTTACCTATCCAACACAAAAGAAATCAAGTCGATATCTTGAAAACTAAGCAAGTTATGACCAAAAAGGTAACCAGTTCTACCACTGCCTCTTTCCGGCCACTTTTTAGTAGAACTGGTTACCTTTTTGGTCATAACTTGCTTAGTTTTCAAGATATCTACTTGATTCCTTTTGCGTTAGATAGATAAACGCATTGGCTTTCATTAATTTTTTGTTTTTTGCGAAAATAAGAAAAAAAATTTTTTGTTATTTTTTCAAAAAAACAAAGGGGTAGGTCATCATAATTTTTGAGGAGAAAATTTTTTTTCGCACTACCCGCAAAAAAAGAATTCGAATTAAAGCCAATACGTTTACCCATCCAACACAAAAGAAATCAAGTCGATATCTTGAAAACTAAGCAAGTTATGACCAAAAAGGTAACCAGTTCCACCACTGCCTCTTTCCGGCCACTTTTTAGTAGAACTGGTTACCTTTTTGGTCATAACTTGCTTAGTTTTCAAGATATCGACTTGATTCCTTTTGCGTTAGATAGATAAACGCATTGGCTTTCATTAATTTTTTTGTTTTTTGCGAAAATAAGAAAAAAAATTTTTTGTTATTTTTTCAAAAAAACAAAGGGGTTAGGTCATCATAATTTTTGAGGAAAAAATTTTTTTTCGCACTACCCGCAAAAAAAGAATTCGAATTAAAGCCAATACGTTTACCTATCCAACACAAAAGAAATCAAGTCGATATCTTGAAAACTAAGCAAGTTATGACCAAAAAGGTAACCAGTTCTACTACTGCCTCTTTCCGGCCACTTTTTAGTAGAACTGGTTACCTTTTTGGTCATAACTTGCTTAGTTTTGAAGATATCGACTTGATTCCTTTTGCGTTAGATAGATAAACGCATTGGCTTTCATTAATTTTTTGTTTTTTGCGAAAATAAGAAAAAAAATTTGTTGTTATTTTTTCAAAAAAACAAAGGGGTTAGGTCACCATAATTTTTGAGGAAAAAAATTTTTTTCGCACTACCCGCAAAAAAAGAAATCGAATTAAAGCCAATACGTTTACCTATCCAACACAAAAGAAATCAAGTCGATATCTTGAAAACTAAGCAAGTTATGACCAAAAAGGTAACCAGTTCTACCACTGCCTCTTTCCGGCCACTTTTTAGTAGAACTGGTTACCTTTTTGGTCATAACTTGCTTAGTTTTCAAGATATCGACTTGATTCCTTTTGCGTTAGATAGATAAACGCATTGGCTTTCATTAATTTTTTGTTTTTTGCGAAAATAAGAAAAAAAATTTTTTGTTATTTTTTCAAAAAAACAAAGGGGTTAGGTCACCATAATTTTTGAGGAAAAAAATTTTTTTTCGCACTACCCGCAAAAAAAGAATTCGAATTAAAGCCAATACGTTTACCTATCCAACACAAAAGAAATCAAGTCGATATCTTGAAAACTAAGCAAGTTATGACCAAAAAGGTAACCAGTTCTACCACTGCCTCTTTCCGGCCACTTTTTAGTAGAACTGGTTACCTTTTTGGTCATAACTTGCTTAGTTTTCAAGATATCGACTTGATTCCTTTTGCGTTAGATAGATAAACGCATTGGCTTTCATTAATTTTTTGTTTTTTGCGAAAATAAGAAAAAATTTTTTTGTTATTTTTTCAAAAAAACAAAGGGTCATCATAATTTGTGAGGAAAAAATTTTTTTTCGCACTACCCGCAAAAAAAGAATTCGAATTAAAGCCAATACGTTTACCTATCCAACACAAAAGAAATCAAGTCGATATCTTGAAAACTAAGCAAGTTATGACCAAAAAGGTAACCAGTTCTACCACTGCCTCTTTCCGGCCACTTTTTAGTAGAACTGGTTACCTTTTTGGTCATAACTTGCTTAGTTTTCAAGATATCGACTTGATTCCTTTTGCGTTAGATAGATAAACGCATTGGCTTTCATTAATTTTTTGTTTTTTGCGAAAATAAGAAAAAAAAATTTTTTGTTATTTTTTCAAAAAAACAAAGGGGTCAGGTCATCATAATTTTTGAGGAAAAAATTTTTTTTCGCACTACCCGCAAAAAAAGAATTCGAATTAAAGCCAATACGTTTACCTATCCAACACAAAAGAAATCAAGTCGATATCTTGAAAACTAAGCAAGTTATGACCAAAAAGGTAACCAGTTCTACCACTGCCTCTTTCCGGCCACTTTTTAGTAGAACTGGTTACCTTTTTGGTCATAACTTGCTTAGTTTTCAAGATATCGACTTGATTCCTTTTGCGTTAGATAGATAAACGCATTGGCTTTCATTAATTTTTTGTTTTTTGCGAAAATAAGAAAAAAAATTTTTTGTTATTTTTTCAAAAAAACAAAGGGGTTAGGTCACCATAATTTTTGAGGAAAAAAATTTTTTTTCGCACTACCCGCAAAAAAAGAATTCGAATTAAAGCCAATACGTTTACCTATCCAACACAAAAGAAATCAAGTCGATATCTTGAAAACTAAGCAAGTTATGACCAAAAAGGTAACCAGTTCTACCACTGCCTCTTTCCGGCCACTTTTTAGTAGAACTGGTTACCTTTTTGGTCATAACTTGCTTAGTTTTCAAGATATCGACTTGATTCCTTTTGCGTTAGATAGATAAACGCATTGGCTTTCATTAATTTTTTGTTTTTTGCGAAAATAAGAAAAAATTTTTTTGTTATTTTTTCAAAAAAACAAAGGGTCATCATAATTTGTGAGGAAAAAATTTTTTTTCGCACTACCCGCAAAAAAAGAATTCGAATTAAAGCCAATACGTTTACCTATCCAACACAAAAGAAATCAAGTCGATATCTTGAAAACTAAGCAAGTTATGACCAAAAAGGTAACCAGTTCTACCACTGCCTCTTTCCGGCCACTTTTTAGTAGAACTGGTTACCTTTTTGGTCATAACTTGCTTAGTTTTCAAGATATCGACTTGATTCCTTTTGCGTTAGATAGATAAACGCATTGGCTTTCATTAATTTTTTGTTTTTTGCGAAAATAAGAAAAAAAAATTTTTTGTTATTTTTTCAAAAAAACAAAGGGGTTAGGTCATCATAATTTTTGAGGAAAAAATTTTTTTTCGCACTACCCGCAAAAAAAGAATTCGAATTAAAGCCAATACGTTTACCTATCCAACACAAAAGAAATCAAGTCGATATCTTGAAAACTAAGCAAGTTATGACCAAAAAGGTAACCAGTTCTACCACTGCCTCTTTCCGGCCACTTTTTAGTAGAACTGGTTACCTTTTTGGTCATAACTTGCTTAGTTTTCAAGATATAGACTTGATTCCTTTTGCGTTGGATAGATAAAGGTATTGGTTTTCATTCATTTTTTGTTTTTTGCGAAATTAAAAAATTAAAAAAAATTAAAAAATTTTTTGTTATTTTTTCATCATAATTTTTGAGGAAAAAATTTTTTTTCGCACTACCCGCAAAAAAAGAATTCGAATTAAAGCCAATACGTTTACCTATCCAACACAAAAGAAATCAAGTCGATATCTTTAAAACTAAGCAAGTTATGACCAAAAAGGTAACCAGTTCTACTACTGCCTCTTTCCGGCCACTTTTTAGTAGAACTGGTTACCTTTTTGGTCATAACTTGCTTAGTTTTCAAGATATCGACTTGATTCCTTTTGCGTTAGATAGATAAACGCATTGGCTTTCATTAATTTTTTGTTTTTTGCGAAAATAAGAAAAAAAATTTTTTGTTATTTTTTCAAAAAAACAAAGGGGTTAGGTCATCATAATTTTTGAGGAAAAAATTTTTTTTCGCACTACCCGCAAAAAAAGAATTCGAATTAAAGCCAATACGATTACCTATCCAACACAAACGAAATCAAGTCGATATCTTGAAAACTAAGCAAGTTATGACCAAAAAGGTAACCAGTTCTACTACTGCCTCTTTCCGGCCACTTTTTGGTAGAACTGATTACCTTTTTGGTCATAACTTGCTTAGTTTTGAAGATATCGACTTGATTCCTTTTGCGTTAGATAGATAAACGCATTGGCTTTCATTAATTTTTTGTTTTTTGCGAAAATAAGAAAAAAATTTTTTTGTTATTTTTTCAAAAAAACAAAGGGTCATCATAATTTTTGAGGAAAAAATTTTTTTTCGCACTACCCGCAAAAAAAGAATTCGAATTAAAGCCAATACGTTTACCCATCCAACACAAAAGAAATCAAGTCGATATCTTGAAAACTAAGCAAGTTATGACCAAAAAGGTAACCAGTTCTACCACTGCCTCTTTCCGGCCACTTTTTAGTAGAACTGGTTACCTTTTTGGTCATAACTTGCTTAGTTTTCAAGATATCGACTTGATTCCTTTTGCGTTAGATAGATAAACGCATTGGCTTTCATTAATTTTTTGTTTTTTGCGAAAATAAGAAAAAAAATTTTTTGTTATTTTTTCAAAAAAACAAAGGGGTTAGGTCACCATAATTTTTGAGGAAAAAAATTTTTTTTCGCACTACCCGCAAAAAAAGAATTCGAATTAAAGCCAATACGTTTACCTATCCAACACAAAAGAAATCAAGTCGATATCTTGAAAACTAAGCAAGTTATGACCAAAAAGGTAACCAGTTCTACCACTGCCTCTTTCCGGTCACTTTTTAGTAGAACTGGTTACCTTTTTGGTCATAACTTGCTTAGTTTTCAAGATATCGACTTGATTCCTTTTGCGTTAGATAGATAAACGCATTGGCTTTCATTAATTTTTTGTTTTTTGCGAAATTAAGAAAAAAAATTTTTGTCATTTTTTTAAAAAAACAAAGGGGTTAGGTCATCATAATTTTTGAGGAAAAAATTTTTTTTCGCACTACCCGCAAAAAAAGAATTCGAATTAAAGCCAATACGTTTACCTATCCAACACAAAAGAAATCAAGTCGATATCTTGAAAACTAAGCAAGTTATGACCAAAAAGGTGTGTTGGATAGGTAAACGTATTGGCTTTAAAAAAAATTTGCGTTTTATATGAAATTAGTGATATTTTTTTCTGATTTTTGAAGAACTAATTTGATAAATTTAATAAGTTACTTATAGCTCAATTTTATTTACAAAATTATTTGTCCCTTTAGATCCTTTTTATTGCTTCTTTAAAATGTTTTGCTTTTAAAATTTTTACTCAGGCACCTGCATATTTTATCAACAGCCGAAAAAAGTTTAAATAATACTAATATTAAACAACAAATTCATCGTGATAAATGACACTCATAAAGAAAATAAGAAACCTATTAAAATAGAGATCATATGTCTACCAAAACTTCGCGCCAATTACACACACCCAAATAAATTCCTTAAAGCAGGCACAGACAAGATGCCACATAATATCGTTGAATTTTTATACAAACTAAATTATTCATACGTAAAATTTCCTGAAAATATTTTTCAAAATTGTTTTCAATTTCTCCTGAAAACTTGTCGTACACAAAAATATTAAAAATATTTAGAGAAAGAAATTGTAATGCCTTCACACTTTTCATATACATATAAAAAACAAAAGGAATAATGTTACACTTATTTTTTTATGGCATATAAAAGAATGCCAACAACATTGAGGCAAATTGAATTCTGTGCTTTTTTTCATGTGCAATATTTTACTCTTTTATTTCAAAAAAGACAAAAAATTCGTGGAGAATATGAAATTGTAAATAATCCAAAACAACCACCTTGAACAACTCCAATATATGGCTCCATTGGCAGCCCTTTTTAAATTCAAACTTTAATTTCAGTCTAGTAGACAGAAATATTAAATATTATTTTAAAGCAAATGAATTACATTTGCAATTGAAGGATAGATATTTTTAAATCTTGTAGGAGAACCAAAAGAAATTGAAATATTTGAGGCACGTGTTGAAGAAATAATAAAAAAATCGATGTTAATTCTCAATTGTAATTTTTTTTAACATATCGTCACATGTTAAGCGATTTCAATTTGTATATTTTCAAAGTTAGTTGGAAATGATTTAAATTCAATTTTAAAAGGTGTCGGTGCCCAATTGAAATTTTTCATTCAAATAACACATAAAATAATATATTGATGCTTTTTTACGGCTTCCATGGCCCATAAGTACGCGTACTCGTATTTTTGTTTATTATTATATATATTTATTGTCACTTCAGCTTTGGGGAAGAAGGGTCTTTTTAAAGTGACACATTGATTGTTTTGTAAATCAAAAGAAAAGCATTACAATAATTGTATTGAAAAGACTTTCGAGCGAATGAAGCTTGTAAAATGGCAAATGGGCCTATTTCAAAGGTATATTTACAACATGTAATACAAACTCATATTCTATGTGAAATGTCGACACAAAATTCAGAAAATGCTTAAATAATGCTAAATAAATAAATGTATTTAACTCTTAGATAAATTAGCTATATTGTTTTAGGCATATGCAGGTGCAAGCGATAAGTTGATTAAGTCTTACCACGACGGAACTCGTATGGTCTACAATCACATCTTATACGATATCCAGGGTAGCACTTCTGGAGTACGTATTATGGGACACTGTGCGATCAAACGCATGTCGGAACGTGTATTGTTCTTCTATGTTGGACAGTGAGGGAGCTGTTTTAACGCAGAGGAGAAAGTGTCATTGGAACACTTTCCATGCGACTGCAGAGCTCTGCAAAATCGTAGACTTAAACATCTAGGCAATCGTTTTATTCAAAAGTGCTACAGAACTGTTAAGCACTTTGCTTGACTCCCAACCTAGTCTCAATTTCCAAGCACCCACTGAAATATGCAAAAACATGCACACGAAAAATTATCCTTTTGACATCACAAAAGGACACAATGGCCTTCAGGTAGCTGTCCCTTTAACGTAAACTAACTCACAAACAGATCAAACTTACTGCCACAGATGACAGTTTTTCGATGTTAAAAAATGTCGGATAACTTCTTTATAGCTGCGTATTTCGTCCGCTTGCCGGCTTTTGCAGATTTAATCTGCTGCCGTTAATTTTTTTATTTTGGAAATCTCTTCCCCAAATTTAATAAGTAAAATTTTATTTTTTACGAGTATTTTCGCATGGAAAGTGAATGTCCTTTACGATTAAATAAAGTGACATGATTCATCTAAATTTTTTTTCATTTTGCTTTTTACTTATTTTTTTTTCTCTGAGACTTTTATGACTTTCCAAATACAACATTGGATCTACTACAAGATGAGTCATGGAAATAAAATTATTTTTCCTCCCACTTTGGAAATTTGATACCTACAAACACACAGCAACTATATGATAAAAACAACAAATAATAAACTTAGTGCATTTATGTAAAAGGAAATGTATCCAAAAGCTTTTCAAATAAACATGTATTTTCTTCCGGCCAGAGAGTGTAATTACTGTAATTTATTTTCTAATAAAATAATAATGTTATCATACGAAGAAATAAATATTAGTTCCTTCAAAAAATAACAGGGGAGTCCCGTTTGAACTTAACATTCAATATTCATAAACTTGCTAACAATTTGTCTTTTAGACATGATTTTTATATATATATTCTTTATAGAAGCCCATAAAGATTATAAATTTGTATACAAGTACAATATTTCATATTGTTATTGTTGGTTTGTTTGTACTGTTAAAGATTTCGTTGTTTGAGAGAAGAGAGTGTCCTTGCATGAGCTTTGTACTCCTTTTTATTTATACTCGAAGACCTGCTGGAACTGAGAACATATTTTTGGGTGGTGGGTTCATTGTTTTTTTAACACTACTATCCTTTAAGTGTTAAAGTAAATTAAGTTTCTACAGATTGAAATGGCATTGGTAGTAGTAGATGTAGACTCTTTTATTTAAAAGGAAATCAGTTTCAAATTGCTTAAGACACTAAATAATGTTTCCAAAACTTTTCTAATTGGTTTTTTGGTAAAAGGAAAACGAATGTTACTTTAAATCGGGGGAAATTTTTTCAAGTAATAAAGAGGTTTTACTAAAAATATTCGGTATCAGAAGACTTTAGTAAAAATAATCGTTCTGTACTTTATATCTGCTAATCATAAAAAAACCTAATGTTTTTGAAAAAATCAGATCAATTATACAGGTACCCTCCTTTTAAAAACTGCGACTTAAGCTACAGTAAACGCCCAAGGATAATGGAGTTTTGTAACGCTTAATAGAACAATAGCCTGCAATCATTAAACATAGCAAGGATATCCTTTATGCGAAATTATCATATAAGTTAAGGTAAGCTGCCAAGAACAGAAGACCAAAAGTATCAAAATGCAGCTCAAAACCTTTGTAAACAGATTTTTAAAAACATAGTATTTATAGTTATAACTCAGATTTATGTTTTTTATTAAAATTATAATGTATGCAAAACTAAGCTACTGGGAATAAAAAAAATTACCGAACGTACCAGAATACCGCTTAACATTTGTACACAAGATTTTTTGTTCAAATCACAGCAATAGGTCGAATCCTTCTTAGAAAAATTATTCCATCATAAATAACTAAAATTTCCTGTGTCTTAAAATATACATTAGAAGCGGCGTGCAAGACTTTCCATGATATGTTTTCCTTTTTAATATCCTTTTAAGAAAACTTGTGATATAATTTAAAGTATTTTTCGCGATGGTTGCATTACTGTTCCTTTTGGTTAGTGTAATTGACTTCTTTTTACTTCTTCCCTAATAAGAAATAATTTAAGAAAACTATTAATCCTAAATTGAAAAACTCAGGACATGAATTTGCAGCATCATAATTAAAATTTCAATTTATTTAATACAATTCGAAAATTTTCAAATAAAATAAAATGTATTAATAAATTTTAATGGAAATCCCATTTTTAAGGGAATTTTGATAATATTTCGTTTACAGAAATGAGAAAATTAAATCTTTCTGCAACATCCCACATACTAAGATATCAAAAGGAAAAATGATTTGAATCAATTCCTTCCAGAATTTAATTTTCAGCATTTTATTCATGTGATATATAGAGTACAGGTAGAGTTTCAGATTTTGCAACATCTCGGTAAAATTAATATATATTAAGAACAGTTTATTTTAATATTAGTTATTTAGGTACGAGTCCAACGCTTTTATTCTTTACAGCAGCAGGTATTTTCTTATTAATGAATTAAAACCCTATTGTAAAGTCGGTTCTACCTACAGTCCAAAATTATGATATGACAAATTCAATCATAACTTGTCTTAAAAGAAGAACTATTTCTAATACCTGTAATATTTTTTTAATTATACTATATACATAAAATAATAACAAACTTACCCGTATCTATTTAATCCAAATAATATAATTCCATTCTGCACATGTTGAATGAATCAAATCATTTTGTATCCTTGCTCATGTAAAAATATTCCAATAATTCAATAAAGTGTTGGTTATAAAACACTTTTATTAAATGTTTTCGCTGATAATAACACAACAAAATAAACTACACAATACGATTTACAAATTGCAACACGCTTGTTGCATAAACGCCACCTACAGTCAAGTTACACATTTGAACGAATACGTTAACATACGTACACATACCCTCTATTAAATATTTTCATTTATGGTCGTAAATCACTTGAGGTTGCCTCACGACATCTCACTCATACACACACGCTACCACACACTTACATATATACGCGAGCAAAATATATGGCGGCGGATATTGCACTTTTGTTAATTTTAGTGTAAAACACGTTTAAACTTTATTACAAGTTGTAGATAATTTTTTTTATGTAACAAAAAGCTATTAAAAAGCCATTAATTTAAAAAGGCAGTTAACAACATATTTGTTGTTGTTTTTATGCATCTTTACTACCACTAACACTCGCTTGTTTTAATCATTGCAAAATTGTGTGGCATTTTGCTTAATAAAGGGGTGATTTTTCTTCTACTTCACTGGTGTTCAATGGTGTGATAGTAAGTGCCATGCAATATTTACACTAACTTAAGGAACTTTGCAATAATTTAAAGGAATTTTAGCAATGACATTTACATATATATTTATATGTATTTCATTATTTTTGCCATTATATATATATATATATATATATATATATATATATATATATATATATATATATATATATATATATATATATATATATATATATTTATTTATTTATTATAATCTATTATCTTTTGTATATCATTATTTTATTAAACATTTTCTAATACTCTTTTTCCTTTTTTCCTTGTTGCACTGGAAGTGATAGGATTCGTATTTTTCATTATTTAATTAATTATTTACTTAAAAATTTTATAATTTATTTGTGTTTCCTTTTTATCAATTTATAGTTTTTTAACTCTTTAAATTTTTATTGTGCCTTAATATTACTTTTCCTTTTTTTAACTCTTCTCATTTTCGGCTTAATTTCGTTACGTTGATTTTGTTATTATGGCATTGTTTTTGCTAGCATTTCCGCCCTTGCAACCTGTCAACGCTATAAACAAAACGGAACTAATACAAAGACCGGTTTCTATAATCATTTCCTCTTGTTCCTCTTTATGTTTGTTCCTGCTCTCTTTCGTTGGCTTTTATCTCTTGTTGGTTTCCCATACGCCTTTTTGTACAAACATCCTTGTTGGAGAGTAGAATACCGTGACTTCAGTTTATATTTTGTCAAAGTGATTAGAGTTTTTCTATCTGAAATGTCATGGAATAGAACGGAAGCTAAATTAAATATTCAAGCTCAATTGTATTTTTGCTTTTCTTAAAGTATTTGCTAATAGAAATATATATATAAGATAATGTTTTTTTCATTTAGTTAAAACGCGAGTGGCTTAATTTTTATTAATATTCCCAAAAATTGCTGTACATGTAGTACATATTTTATCCTTGATATTGAATGAAAAAAGATTTCTATTTTTCTATTATCCTTTAAGCCAAGCTTTTGTTAGACAAAAAACTTAATTCGAAGCTGTAAGAAATATATATTTTTTCTTTAAAATGAATACTACGACAAAATTTGCATTTTATAAAACACTTCGCTACCAACGGACGTATGAAAAGAAGAATATTTTACTTTAGCCTTAAAGTTGACATTAGTTAACAAACTTTTTAAGGCTAAGAAACGTTTGTTAAGGAATCGTATGCAATGCACTAATTTACCTATTTTATTATTATTTAAGGAATTTAAATGGCAACACAGTCGTAATTTATAGTTTGTGATGTACAAAACCGAATACAATTTCAATCGAGTAGTCAAATATGAAATTATTATTTTATTTTTTTAAATTGTGTGTGTCTATAATGAAAGTAAAGCAACCAAATGAAATAAAATCGACTAAAATTAATGAATAAAAAAGAATTCACAATATTTTTTATCCGAATAAAGAGAGTATTTGAATGTCGAGCCTCTTATATTATTTTGATAACATGTACATCACCAATATATTTTTGTATATTTCAATTTTTTAATATTCTTTCTTTAATATTTCTAAATGAATTTTATATCTTAATTAAATCGTATAATTTAGTGATATTTCCATTCAAATGAAAAAAATAATAAAAAATTCCCACTAAGAGCTGAGGCTTCAATCCCTACTTGGTAGACTTATAAAGATATTTTAAGTAGAAAGTGATATTACTTTAAAGTAAGTTTAAAATTTTTTAAAACATTATTACTTCAAAATGGTTTCTAAAGCTGTTTTGAGCTTTTTTGATACGGCAGTAAATTTTTGCATTTTTTAAATTACTTAAAATATATTTTTAATTTTCTGTTTACTGTGCTTAATGGAACAAGTGTGTTTGCCTGCATTTTGCTCATGCTAGTTCCAAGTCCTTATTAGATCATCAGCCATATTTTAGAAGAGTTGACAGTTTTGTATTACTATATATATAATTTTTACTAGAGTTAATTATTATTTGACTATGAAAAAGTTCAACATTAAATATTCCCTTTGAAGGCAAAATAATTGCATTAAAAATCACATAAAATCCTTTCACTCTGTGACCTTTATTTTTGGAAAATATATTCGTAGCTTAAAAATTACATCAAATATCTTTCTCCATATCCTTTGCTTACTATAAACAAAACATAAAGGCAGTGAATAAAAAAAGCAGTTGAATTTAAAATTTTTGTAACAAAATACCACTTAACCAGGGTTTATAGTGGTAAAAACCACAATTTATGCGTTTTTCACAGGATTTACATGCATTTTAACAGCAGCTTACCGCTTCGGTATATGTGTGAATATCCTGCGACAGCAACACAGTCACACACACACTCACTCGCACATATACACTTACACACATTAAAATAGACAAGAGAACGCAAAAGCTTTAAATTGGCGCGACACTTTGGTGTCGTATTTAAAACTTTGTCTATATTTATTTTTATTTTATTTCGGTTGGTGCAAAATGACTGTCTGCGAAATTTTTCCAACATTTAGATTGGCCTTTGCCACTTCAGTTGGGAAGACTGAAAAATCTCGCAAATGTGAAAATTTTTTATTCTATTAAATGTGTTAATATAGACACAAGGGATTTTTTGCTTCCCAAAAGTTTTTGTGAAAAGCTTTTTGTAGCGAAATAGTTGAAATAAATTTTATTCTTCCGAAACAACCAATGAATTGATAAAAATTAAGTAAAAAATAAACATTTTGAGTGAAAAATCAAAATACAAACAGAAAATGAAATGTAATTCAAATGAAATGAACAATTGAAACGACAATTTATAGAGAAAATATTTTTATTACCTTAAAACTGGTAATTTTTTCTAACTGTTCACCTAGATCCTGCTTTAACTTGCTTACAAATGCCGGAATGTAAAACAAAACTGCTATCCCTTTGGTGCTATTCAACCACTCATACACTCACACACACATACCACCCTCAATCGTATGCCGCACATAAATATTATTACATCCTACTTGTACGGTTAGTGTTGGTATGCCCAACACGTAAACATAAGCATAACGGTGCTCATAGAAAAAAATTTAAAATATTTTTAAACACACGCACACATACATACATTTGAAGGTGTCTACTGCCACATACACACAATTATTGTTTCTAACGTGTGTAGGGCGTTATGCAAAATTATTGCAAGTACACAAACAACATTTATACTAAACAATAACAACATCATTGGGGGAATGGAAAGAAATTAAATTGAAAAAAAAACTTCTTAAAAGAAATGCTTTAAAAAAATTACGTTTAGCATATTTTTCGCATAACGGAAATTTTATGGCCTTCCAAAAGGTAAACAAACAACAACAGCTGATATTGGCAAACAAAAAAGGAATATTATTGCACATAAAAGAAAAGCAAAATCAATAAAATGTGATTAGATTGAGCAGTGAGCGGGAGAGGGTTGAATACAGAAAGACATTGGGAGTGTGGACTTCTAATACCAATTGACGATGGTAAGAAAAAAAATGAAAACGAAATACCAATGACCTAATTTTTCTTATTTTTTTGAATACAATGTTTAAAATTTATTTAAATTTTTATCTAAAGTGCGTCTTGAACATTTAGACCAAAAAATTTTTTGTAAAAAATCTACTCTTAAATAGAGGAAAAGTAAAAATGGCATATTTATTAAAAAAGAGAAGATTTTATCAAAAAATCTTTAAATTTTCTATTATTTTTATTATTGCTTTAAACATTTGATTTTAAATTATTTCAATTATAATTTTAAAAGATAGTATTTTGTTTATCTCTTTATATATGTACCTGCAATCCATAGGCCGTAATCATTTCATCAGTAGACTTCAGCCAAAGTTTTCGGACTCACATCGTTCATGTATCAAAAAAAAAAGAAAACAATGCATTTAGCAAATATGATTAAAGTTTTAGCTTTTACATCAAAACTTTTTATATAACTTCAGATATAATTCTGATTTTTTCATACATATACAGACGATATTGAGGAATGAGCTTTCATCAGTAACTCAATAATTTATAATTTTGAGATAAGTCTTTGTTGCATCAAAGGAGCGATGAGTTTATACAAAAAAATAAAATTTCTTTTGACAATTGGTTGGGAGTAAATACCGAATAATTTTAATAAGTATTAAGTCAAAAAATTAATTGATACTACCATTTTGTTGGCTGGTGAAAATCTGTTTAAGTTTTCAATTGATATCACGAATTTTTTAATTGAAATGAATATACATTTATTTTTCGGTGACAATTTTTAAACATTTGAATACTGAACGATAGCGGAACATTTAACAATTTTTTGTTGTTCATACAAAATTAATTTATGAATAATAATTTAAGCTATTTATATATGTTTTTTGATCTTATATACTTAAATAATCAGTTAGATTTTGTAAAAAAAAAACAATTTCGATTTCATTTTGTAAAATATTTCTCATATAATTCTAAACCTTATATAAAAACTCTATATCTCGGTATTAATTGGGTGTTCGATGTAGGAAAAATTTATAAATTTATAACAATTTGTTAACTTTTCAAACTTGTTTGTTAATATTTTGACAATTATGATAAATTTCAATTGATAAATTTTTTATAAAAACATACTGTCCTCAACCTTAGAATAGTTTGAATTTACAATTAAATATTTTTTATTCGACTTATAAAATAAGCGCCCTTGTACTTTTCCATACAATATATTTCCCAATTTATATAAAAAATTTAATCTCTGTCAACCGTATTATTGTCTTCTTGCTGCTGCGGCTACATTATGTCTAGGCTTCTCCTCACATATTCACACACACCAGTAAAACAAAAGGATATTCGTTGTACCATTATTAATTTATTTAGTCATTGCAGTGAAAAATGAAAACAATATATGTATATGTATATACATATATAGGCATCTACATATGGTATACATAGACATATACATGAGTTTTTATTGTGTGTCCTGTTTTCTGTTTAACTTTAAGGAAATTAACGCAAAGAGTTTTTAAAAAATACATTAAATGGAGTATGGATTTATTTTATATATAGAGGATGATTAATTAATATTAATGGATGTTTACTTAATTATAAACAAAGCAAATTAAAATTATGAAAACTTTTTAAGAAAATTGCAACAATTTCGCAAAAAAGTTAGATCGTATTGCTTAGGGATGGAAACATGGACGGACGGTGCCAAATAATTCTCTATAATATCTGAGAAATAATACAAATATCAAACTCGTCGTTTTACCAAATCAGGCTTCAAAGTTATTCAGAAAATTACGCTAGTGTTGAATGAACACTGTCCACATTAGTGCAAATATCTGACTCTATTGCTTATTTATTAATTTATTTCGCTTAATTACCTTTTTGTCTACTTTCCTGTTTTTTTTGTCTTTCATTTTTCCAAAAATTTTTTGCAACCACATTCATTAATACTTTAATACCCTTGTAGTTATTTTTCTTTTTGCCATATTTTTCTTTTACCAACATCGCTTTGTAATTTTCCAATTGAGTTAATACCCACTACAACAAACACATTATTAATACTTTCATCCCTCACTTGCTCTCCTTGTGATTACCCAGCAGCTGAAGTGACAAGTTTGCGTTTTATTCTTGTTATTTGTGTTAAAATGTTGAAAATATTTTTGATTCTTTTAATAAAGATTTGTAGTTCTTAGAAAATTTCTTCATTAGAAAATCAGGCCATTATTATCCTTACAATTTCTATCCCAACAGTTTTCTCTTCCTAAAACTGGAAACCTCGTTGCATCCAATACCTTTAAGGAATTTATATTAAATTAATGCAAATGAATGAATTCATATCGCATTAGAAACTGAAACTAAACTAAAGAAAAATGAAAAAGCTATTGAATATATTACTAATTCAATTAGCAGTATCGTGTTTAATGCAAATTCTTCTACAAATAAATAATTTGTGTACTTTAGAAATGACATCTTTAATAAATTATTTTCTACATCAACTCGCTAGAGATTTATTTTAGAATATTCTCTTCTCAACAACTAGAATGAAAATTTCTCTTTGAGTTTCTTAAGTGCTCCTTCAAGACTAGATTAAGACAATTACCTCTAAATTTGATTAAAATTTCTTTCGTGGTTTTATTTAATGTGGATTCCCTCGGTGTTCTACTGCAGATTCAGCAAACGAAATAAAATATTAAAATGAAAATTACGCTTTTTAAAGTAGAAAAAAGACCGACTTATAGAAATTTAGTTGCTTAAAATTCCACGTATTCTGTTCCTCGTAAGATTTTTTTTTTGGTCCTAGATGGTCTCTAATTTGTTTGCTCTAAAATAGTCCGAGGAAGAAGGGCATTTCATTTTCATTTAAGATTATTTTCGTACAATAATACCAAACTTAATAAGAGGTCATAGTCATTCAAAAATAACAAAAAGAAGATGATAGAATAACATGGTAAAAATCCCTACTTATTATTTTCTTTAAACAAATCAATCCTTTCAAAATTGTAATCCTTAATTTATTTCATGAAGGATCATCTACTTTTTCGATAAAGGCGTGTTGAATTTTAAAAACGTTGGCATAATTGGCGAATATTGATTAACAAAATACAAATGAGTCACGGCATGCAATAGAAAAGTAACTAATTCCTTTTCTATAACATCATTTTGTACTAGTGTTGGCGGTCCTACTATGTGCATATGGATATTATTAAAATTATTTCAATATTCATATTTTTTTTAAATTTTTATTATTCAAATAAGGCTTCAATAATTTAATTACCACGAGTTTTTGAAAGCCCAGTGAGTGTGTGTTTAAATACAAATTTTTGGTCAAAATATTACAATAATTGAGTGCAGTGCAGATTTTTTAACTAAATTTACGTTTAGTTGTATTAAGCAAATTTGCACTACTTTTAGTGCTAGTGAAAAAAATGGTTTTACATTAAAGTTTTTCTAATTTTAATTAGTGTTAGTGCAATGCTTAATTCATTCAACATTCATTGCACTATTTATGCATATAAAAATTTTACATTCATGATCAGGCTGCTAAGATGAACTCTTTACAAGTGTAGCACTTTATTTAATTCTTTTTGTACTCTATTAATATTAGTCAAGCTTCAGGTTGACAACACTATTACCCACAGCGTGATGATTTTTGTGTAAATAAATTTCGGTTTTAATTTTCTTCCCTTATTTTTCTATAAGATTTTCATGATGGAAGGACGGGGGAGTATTTTGTAGTCAAAAAGTGTCATATGATATGTCAATTTAGTAAAGCCTGGATTTTGACACCCAGTCAGTCATATGCAACCACCCGCCATGCTGCATGCAACACATATACATAGATATATATGTATAGATACTCAGACACTCGTCATATTCATTTAAAGGGGCATATGAAATGAGACCAACTAACTGCATAGCAGAAGTAGAGAACAAATTAAAATCCTTGACTTGGCACAGTAAGAATAAAGAATGGCATCCTTTCATAAACTAAATTCTCTATTGCCACAGCTAGTCCTCAAATTAACATTTTCTGTCTTTTCTAATGATGGAAAATATAAAAAAAAATAATAACATATTTTTCTAATGCAGTCTGATGAAATTTTAACTCAAATCGACCGAAAACATGAAAATTTCAATTCTCTGAATTTATACTGAACCCCAAATAAGTACAAGTCCAAAATTCACTTTCATCAATACTTCACCTGCACCAACAGACAGAAGGTTTGAAATTTGTATCGAAAATAAAATTTTAAAAACAATCATACGAATTTTTAATATTAAAAAGTAGTTTGTAAAGTCCAAACGTAAGACCAAATGTTTCGAATAAAAGACATTTCATGACATCTAGTCAGTCATAAATCTATAAATAATCACGATTTGTCATATCAAAAATTTTGTTGTTTTGCTTTTAGTTATTTAGAACTTCAAACAAAAAAAATTTTAAATTTTATAATTTTCTTTCTGAAACATTTCGCAGTTGGTCCCATTTGTCTCAGCAGTATAAAATCCAATATCCTAGTGCATACAAGTGTAATAAAATCATAAGTTCACAAGCGTTCATATACCCAAAAAAATTAAAAAAATGTATTATGATGAAAATGATAATATTAATTCGGTTGAAAATTATAAAAGACACTTCTATTATTTATGCATAAAAATTACATGCTACTTTTTATTATCAAAGCAGAAAGGGGTAACAAGCAGCAAGGAATTCGACTGACAAGGTTCTGGTTTAATATTAAACAATTCCTTGGGATTTTCTTTAAAATTCAAACACGTGCTGGGTACATTTTTATATTAAAGGAATCACCCCCACAAAAAAGGCATAGACAGGAAATTTACATTTTTATTAGATACTGAAATGTCCACCTTATTTATTTTCTTTGCCTAATAGTCACATTTTTGGTGGTAATATTAATAAATTTGTCATTTCAACATCAACAACTACTTGACACACTTGACAGAAAAATATGTCAATGTCAAAATTAAAATACAACTTCTACTCTTAAATGACGATTTTATGAGTAGAAGTCAAAGGTCAGGCTAAACACGTACAAATAGGCAGACAGGCAGTCATTTTACCCCTCTTACAAGTAGTTTTCGTGTGCCAGCGCAAGGGAAATAAATTTAAAAAAATAAATATGTATATAAACAGATTAAAAGTGAAATAAAAGGTGTTAACATGCAATTAATTTTTTTCATTGTTAAGCGAGTAAAATTCTCTATTTAATGTTGAACATGAAAACAGTAAAAACAGAGGGAGGAATTTTGTCACCCTTAAATAAAACCCTCAGACTCTTTATCATGTTCTAGTATTTGGTTTTTCATCTTCTAACACATTTGAAAATTTTAATACTCATAACAATGACTGCTTCTAAATATTTGGTTGAGTTTTTTTCTTTGTCAAATTAAGGGTTCAAGTTGCCAGCAAATGTAGAGACCTTAACAAGTTTTTTGGTTCTTGTAGCCCTTGGGCTTAAGGAATTCGAAATAGGAATTGTTTGATTGCTATCGGCACATAAATTAGTTGTTCTTTTTGTTATTGTTAATTTTAAGCTGATCCACGTTTTCGATAAAGAACAATGCCCACATACACATACGATACATCTACTTATTGCAATTAAGAGGATTCGTGCTGCAAATTTATAACTTGTTGTGATTTTGTAAAGCAAAGTGCTCAAATTAATAGCCGGATTTTATTAAAAACATCATTTGTAAACATTTACAATTCTTGCTTATGAAAAAATCAATTTAAAATAATTGCTTAATATTTTAATGGTTGTAAATTTGTTTACATTTTTGCAAACTTAGAGGCGGTCAATGCAACTTTCAAATGTTGAGAAAGAAATATTTCATCCTACACAATTCAATTCTGTAGAAGAGATGCTAGACATGACGATCTTTTAATGTAGACCATTTTGTTTATTTGGCAGCCAATTTCTGAAAATAACGATTATTTCCTTTACTTTGAGGATTTATTGGCACCAATACTGTTTTCTTAACAGAGCTTACATGTTGCCATAATTAGCTTTTGTGATCGGTCCTTTATATTCTCAGCCCTATTTAAAGTAGTCGAAAAATTTGTTTTAAATTTGGGTAAGAGCTAGAGGAAGTAGCTGTTTAATACAATTTATCATTTGGATATCCTTTTTATAGTTTTTTATTTAAAACACTCCACACTTTTATTAGTTTGTTGGAGAATTTATTCTATATCAGTAAAAATATTTTGAAGAAAAATTAAATATATTCAAAAATTGTGACATTTTATTGTGATAGTAAAACATATAAATATTTTTATAAAAACAATAAAACTTATGGCACAATAAATAAGGAACAATTCGCAAAATACTTTTTATTCGAACGAAGAGAGTATTTGAATATCGATTTTTAATATTTGTTTTGATTGTTTGTAGAGCGAAGGTCCCAGGTTAGAATCCTGCCACAGAACTCTGGTAGTTATGTTTGATAATTAAAGGGAGCGCACAACAAGCCTTCACTGGCTTAAGTGTATGTCGTATGACATGGGCTATCACACTCCTCCAATCAACCTAACCTAACCTAACCTAACCTTGTACATCACTAAATATATTTTTTATATTCGTATATTGTGGTGATATTTCTTGTAAATTTTATTGTGTAGATTGTCTCAATTGTCGAATTTATTAATATTTTCCATTACATAAAAAATTATCAACTTCTACTTGTAACCAATAAATCTGACTTTAATGTAACATTTAATATGAATTTCTCTATTTTGCATTAACAAAGATAATTGATGCTAAAAATGATTTTTGATTACATAAGCTTACAAAAGGCTTAAAGTGGTTATGTCCTTGCTTAAAGATTTGTAAAATAATTCTTTTGCCTAACAATGGCTTCAAAAGCTGTTTTACGTTCTTTTTTTCAAAATATTACCATTAAAATTGCCTGTTTTCTATGCACGATTTTAAAACTTTCTAATTGTATACATATTGCATTTTAAAGGCTAATTTATATTTCTAAATTCAATAACTCGTTTTAGTTACATCAACATCGGAGCCTTTTGCTACGATCTTAGTAAATTTTTGAATTTGTTTTCCAAAGTGATTTATTTTCGACTAGTTTACTGCTGTTTATCCATTGAAGACTTGTTAATAAATTTGAAAATATTTCTGTTTTGATTTTTTTCTCACAATTTGCGTCATATTTGGCTGTAAATAGAATATATATACAGAATATATGATTAGCGTTTAGAAACAGGTCATTAAAGAATGTCTTTCTAAAAGAAAGGATGTCTTTCTTTCAAATAGATGTGGGTAATTCCATGTAATGGGTGCGAGTTTGCTATTTAATATTTACTTCAAAACAGTTGTTTGGCTTCAAATATAAAAAATATATAATTATTTTAAAAATAAAAAAAATCATAAAGGTCATAATTTTCCTTCCTATCGCGCAATTGCTTAATTCCATTTTCCATATTATGTTTACTTTCAATCATATAGCAAGGGAACAAAATGAAATAGAATTAGCAACGGCTGTTTCCATTAGCTTGGAAAAGAACCAATTTTACTTGTGCTGTAGTAAAGGCAGTGAGTCCTTAGCAAAAAAAAACCAACAATTCGGAAATAACCGTTAAAAGTGTTCCTGATGAGTTATTCAATTCAACAACCTGGAAATTAAATACTGGGGACATGGATGTATTATTGAAAAGGTTGAAAAAAAGGAATGAAGTAATTTGGAAAATTGTTTGCTGTTTAAAAAAATTCATTAAATATGTTTAAGATTTGGAAAAGTTTCTGTGGATATTGTTTTCACATTGTGGAGAATTACAGCAGTTAGTGTGCGCCTTTGCTATATTTATAAAATAGTTTATAGCTAATTCACTTACCTCTGGGTGGAATTCTCTGCTTATTAAATGAAACTATGAATGGGGATTTATTTGAAATTGCACGGAGAGAAATTTTATTTATAATTTAATATTTATAATCATAATTTGTTATTTTAAATGAAACACACATATGATGAGTTTTAATATATTTTTTGATATTTTTTTTGTTTTTCAATATATTTCTTTTATTTCTTGCAATAATTATTTCATACAGCATTTTAATGCTTTTGAATATATTTGGTTTTTATATATGATGTTTGCAATTAAAAAAAATTTCATGAAGAATTAATAAAAACTAATTATTGGCAATAAATAAAGGAGTTGTGATAAAAAATAACTAATATGCCAAAATGTTTTTAATATCTCTTTCAACACAATTCAATTAAAAATTACTTAATAAGAATTAAAAATGATTTTGAAATACAAATTTTGTTTTTAATTAGTATTTTTAGTGATTGCTTCAATATATACTTTTTTGTTTCTTTTTTTAAATTTAGTGAGTTATTGCTTTTTTAAGTATTTTTTTTTTAATTTCAAACACTACTTGTAGTTTTGTTTTTGAATTAATTAAATTCTTGTTTCATAACATGATTGATTATATTCTTTTGTTTAAGCCAATTTTGTGTTTGCGTTTTAAATATGTCTTGCTGCTTTTGGGTTATATAATTTATTTATTTTTAATCTCAAACTATAAACTACGCACACACACATAAAGAGAAGAAAAAATTATTTTTTTGCTGTTTTTCGTTAATATATTTTGAAAGTTTTTTTAAAGTTCATTCTTATTTAATTTTTAATATTTTTGTTATCTAATTTATTTGTTATTTTATATATTTATTTAAATATATATTTTTTATATCATTAATTTTTAATTTTTATTATTTTTGTGGTTTCTGATATGCAAATAAGAGGAAACCTTTTCAAACAGATTTCATATATAGAGTTTTGGGTTTTTCCTTTAGTATTTTTCCAAACAAAATCTTATAAATTTTCAAACTTAATCTCCTTCTTAAAACTCAAATTTTAACTTTTTCAAAATCAATATAATACCAAGCTTTTTATTTAAATTTTATAATAACATCTTTTTTAAATACTTTAATAATTTTGTTTCAGTCTTTCCAGAAGTTTTGTTTATTATTTTTGTTGCCAAAAGTTCTCTTTTTATTTTATTTAATGTTGATAACTAAAATTAAACCAGAGTTTTTTCATAACGTGTTTATCGCAGTTTCTTTCTTAAAGTTATATATTTTTTCTTAGAAAAATCATTTGAATTTGAAATATGGAAAATGTAAAACTTTCCTATTAAAACAGCCTCTAATACATGCCCCATTTTATATAAAATAAATAATTCATTATATACTTATGTATGTATGTATCCTTTTTAAATCTATTACCAATTTTCAAGTATATTATTATATATCAATATTATTATTATATCAAGATCTAATTATTTTACTTATTGTTTGTTTGATAATTATTGTTTATAGTTTTTGATTATTTGTGCATGATATTTTTTTACAAATCAGAGAAATATTTAAAATACATGTTTGCATGAAAGTTATTTTTATTTTGCCATTGGCTGTGGGGAATTGGTAGTGGGGAATTGGTTTGTACATATTTAAAATAAATTAAATTATTAGGAAGACTATTCAATTTAATTTTAGACCAAATGCAAAGAAATTTGCATTAATCTTGCCAATTCGTAAAACAGAATTATTGATTTCTTTAGATCATATGTTTTATTCCAATGAAATAGAACTAAATACGATTAAATGCGCATTTTCGGAACTTATATGTGAACTATTTTTATTGAGCTTTTGCAAAAAACTTTTTCGCGCTATATTGAAAATAGTTTTACGGGACTACCTCGTGAACTATATATAATAAATGATATTTTTTAAAAACCTCTTTTATATATTTATATTAGGGTTATTCACACCGGCCTTGTTAATTCGTTAGTCGTTATTCGATAGTTTTTTACGTGTATTTTGTTTTTGTAAAATTAACAAATTATCGAACTGCCGAGTAACAAAGTACCAGTCTGGCAAGCTTTGTAATTTTCTTGTTACTCGGTAACAAAGAATTTTCAATTAAATTTTTTACTATTTTTGTTTTTGCACTTTCTCGAGGCATTTTTGCTTTTTAATAAATTTAAATCATCTGTTTTGTAGCAAAAGTTAGCGCACTACTGAGATAGAACAAAAAGTGTGTTCACAGTAAAGTGTTTTAACAAATTACCAACTAACAAATTACCGGATTAACAGACTCGGTGTGAATTCCCCTATTATGAACAATCTTTCAAATAAATGTTGGTTAAAAAAATTTTTAATTAAAGAGTTATAGACGAAATCAGATTGAAAATTTTTGGATGTTTCTCTGGAAAGTGTAATAACTCGTTTTTTTACTGATTTTACAGAAAATTTTATAGAGCTCTTTGAAAAATTTTGCTTATACAAAAATTCTTTATTCTTTCGGATATTTTAGAGCTTCAAAGACAGATAACTGACTGATTTTTGACAGCTGAGGTGGTACAATTTACCGTCTACTCAGTACAAACAATTGCGTTTAGCGATTACATTCTTTTGCTTAACTAAATAATTTTTTTAAATGTTTTCTCTTATTTTCAAACAACAAATAAATGTTTTTAAATAAAAACCTCATCGCAAAAGTTAATGGTTCATATTTCTCTGATTAGTTAAAAAATTACCTTCTGTTGTTTATTGAGATTGATAACACGAGTTGAAAATTTTTTTAGTTACTCGTCCAAAGTTCACCTTGCAGGCGTGATGTTTACGACAAATTTCGTATTATTAGTACATTGATTTTAACGGTCTCTTCCAACATGGTTGTATTTTAACTTTATTTATATTTAAACGAAACACCCTGCGAGTAGCCGTTATTTTCAACTTTGTTTACGTTTTATTTTTTTGTTTGCTGTCATTGATTTTGTTGTATCGGAGAGCTTAAAAACTAGTTTTTTTGCGTTATTTTGTTTTTATTAACGGTATAAGCATATTGTTGTTATTGTTTTAGTTATTGATTATTTAGTGATTTGGTTTGGTTCATGCAACACTGAGAGCAAAAATGAAACGGTTATTTGTATAATGAATTAATATTAAATTAATGGCACTACCATACTATTCTTGCTGTAGAGAAATTTTATATTATTTTTAATGAATTTAACAGTTGTTTAAATTTTAAAGACCTAGTGTAAATCAAAAGTTTTTTTCATTAAGTTACAATAATTTAATTAATAATAACATAGACACCAATTTGTTTTTAATTTCTTATTAATTTTTTTGCTTTGTTTAATTTCTTAAAAGAATATTTTTGTTTTATTTGCTATAATATAAGTATGTAAGTATGTTGTTGCTGTTAATTTGTTTTAGTATTCTATATACATACTTATGTATGTATGTATTTGTATGTAGTACATACATATTTATATAAAAGAAAAAATTATAATATACTTATTTGTTTTTTAATTTTTTTGTAAGGTCTAGTATTCATAAGCTACATTAGTATGTATGTAATTAATTTATTTGTTTATAAATTTGTGGTAACTTTATTATTTAATATTTTCATATAATTATCTGTTTTTTTTTGGTTTTACTTTTAAAGAAGGCCTATGGGCGGCTTTGTCTGAGACATATTTTGAAATTATTAAGTTTCTTTGAGAAATTTGTTATTTAAATCATTTTTAATTAAAACATGATTAATAATGTAGTATTTTTTAATTATTAAGCTTAGCTTCTTCGAATTATCGTTCGTTTGAATTGGAAATTAATTAAATAATATTTAGGCGTTTTTAATTTCGGTCAAGTTTATTTTATTTACAAAACACCTACAAAAAAAACTTTACCTTCTTTAATTTATAAAATCCGCCTTTATAAATCCCTGATAAAATATTTAATTTTAATTATTTATTTTTGTTTAATACCTACCAATGTTTTATTAGTTTCTATTGTGTGTGTTCTTTATATTATTTTTTATAAGCATTTTATTTTGTTTAATTTTATTCATTTCTATTATAAACTATAAAAGTATAAAAGAGTAACTTTTTATATATTTTTAATGGTTTTCGGTCTTATTCAAAATTATATGAGTGAAAATTTGTTTTAATTTAATTATTTTATTTAGTTTGTATTATCACACCATTTTATTATTATAAATATGCTGGCGGGAGGTTTTCCTTGTCTTTATTATTCTATTAAAAAATTTGTTGTTTTTTGTTTGATTTGTTGTAAAATATTAAACTTACACTTAGATTATTAGAAATTGCAAATGTTTTTCAACAGTTTATTTATCGTGAGAAAATAAAAATTTTAGGTAATTATATATTTTTCGGAATTTACTAAAAAAGAAAGGCTTTTAATCATTAAGATCGATTTTTTCAAATTGTTTGAAAAAAACAAGTTATATATTTTATGAATTTAGTTTAAAAAATGCTTTTAGACTAGAAAATAAACAATAGAATGGGATTTTTCCTTAGGGGCGTAATATATATGTACATAAGTAGATAATTCAATATTAACGAAGTCTGTAATATTATAATAGAAATTAGTGTTGATAAGCCGATCTGGAAAAAGTTAAGTTGCAAGCAAAACAAATTTCGTTCCTCTAGAATTAAGTATTTCCTTGTGAAATTTGCAATACATGATACAGTTCTCATATTCGCTTAAGGGATATAACCCCCTCCAGAAAAACCGTTTAGTTACTCCAACGACTTGACAATTCCGAAGGATCCTGAGATTAAAAAATATTTTTGTTTACACATACAGAATTAAACGTCGTTAGTTCTAATCTCAGTTTTTTGTTACCAGAACATCTTGCAAAGCTTGATTACATGGTTTTCGTATTTTTCCGCTTTTATAAGATTTTTTCTATTTTATCCGAATCTTTGCTGTTCTCTGCAATATTCAGATATAATTAATTAAGTCTTTTCGAGTTTTTTCTTTATAAATTTCTGACTGCCTTAAATGATTGGGGAACAAAGTAACCAATTATGGTTAAAATATAAACAAAACGGCAACGCTGCTCTCGTATTCTTTGCTAATGTACTTTGCTGTCACCTCACTATACATACATACTTACATACATACATACTTATGTACGAGTAAGTGTTTTAATGTATGTATGTACGTATAAACACAACTCAGCAGCGTTGGGAAAAAGTTTATTTTAAACTCTTATTTTACTTAGGTCAGCAATTACTACTTACATAAGTACATACTTATGTACTCGCATGTATGTATGTATATAAATCGTATATAATTTTTCATTCTAACACATATGTAAGTATTAATAATTAAATAATTGGTTAATAGAAAAAGTTTATAAGTTGAATATTCTTTTTTATTAAATTCCCAAATATAGTAAAAAAAATTGCAATTTTATGTAAAATAATTTTGAGAAGTGTGTGTGTGTACACCTCCTATGTACATGCATATGTAAGTACATATGTATATCATAATATTTACTTGTAACAGTTTTGTGTGTGTTTTGTTTGTATAAATAATCAATTAAATCATACATACATACATACATATGTAAGTATGCATGTATTTCATACTTATAATATAAATTTTTTTTTAGTAATACCTAATACCATAAATTTATTTATTATATTGTTTATTTGTGTATATATGTACTTTCATATAAGTACATACTTATAAATATCATTTTAACATCTTTCCTACTTAAAGAAGAAAAAAATTGTTCGCTCTGCTCGGTTAACATTCATGTACTTACATAGGTATGTATGTATGTAAGTATGTATGTATGTATTCCAAAATGTTTAAATTGCATAAATTATCATTATATATGCATGTAAGTATGTACTTATGTATGTACATAAGTATGTATGTATATTGAAAAAATGTAATTACTTCTATATGCATTGTATGTAAGTAAGTACATACATACATATGTATGTATGTAGTTATAATTTTGTGTATTGTAATAATGAGTTCATTGTTTTATTTATTGCATATACATACATACATACATATGTACATATGTACATGTACACATATAATTCAATACAAATATTTATGCAATATTTAATATTAATTTGTTTATTTTAGACTTTATTTCTTGCTACTGTATCACATTTATTATTAGAAGAGGTTTATGCGGGGTGTCTGTACGTAGTTTATTAGACCAAAACAAACCTTCCACTTGTTTTTTTCTTTTTTTGCTTTATTCCACAGCCCTTTCTCCCCAGAATTATTAGTATAGGGAGTTAAGAATGGGTTGATAAACTAATATTGGTTTGGTTGGTTGTACTTAACCCGTATTTTTAACATAATTAATTAATATTTCAAACTAATTTATTCACATTTTTCTTGCAATATTTTCTATTTACATTTATTTTGTTATTGTTTATTCAAATATTTCATTTGTATTACCACCTAATATCATAGCTAGTTTGTGAGTTTATTTCATTTTTCTTAATTTTTACAAGTTGTTTTTTTTCATTATTTATTTATTTTTACTTAACGCTAAAAATCTTAATATAAGAAATAATTACAACAATTAACAACAAAAAATTGGTGATTATAAATTCCCAATAATTTTGTTAATAAAAGGAAGCAGCACAATAAGTTTCGAATACGAAAAAAAAAATTCTTATTAACACATAATCACATTTCCCTTTTTTTGAAATATAAAACGAAATCTTAAAGTTTAGTATGCCTTATACATATGTATGTATGTACATAAGTATGTACTTATATCAATAAACCTGCAGCTTTTACAAAACATATCTAACGATATAAATTTTTTCAAAGTTGACATCGGACAGTACCATGTACCATGAATCATGTGAAAAAGTGTTGCGCTGGATGTTGAGAAAAAAATTCCAATATATTTAAAGGGTTTTTTAAAATTGCGAACAATATCTACTGCCGTAATTTGTCCAATGTAATTTAGCAAAATTGATCTTATACATAGATATTTTTCTAGCCACAAGAATTTAGTCAAAATACTATATTTATACAAATATACGTACTTATGTATAAATATGTATTTATATACATACTTATGTACATATGTAAGTACATATATCTTGTTTGAATTTTTTCAATTTGCTGATATCGAAAAAATGAGAAGTTACTCAATTCACTCCGATTTTCAATCAGACCTTTATATTATCAGAAACTAGGAATCAATTTTCACTATTTTTGCGATGATAAGTGCATGGCTATATTTACTTATGTATGTATTTGTGTGTATGTACATATGTATGTAGGTACATATGTATGTAGGTAAGCATTTTAAAATTTTTGAACGCTCAAACCGTTCGCAACAGAATTTGGGCAACCTGAACATTTAGTGCAATGCGAAGCTCGGTTCGCTTGCACATCGACCACAAATATGTGTGCTCTTAATGAATAATTTTTTTGTTCGTAAACTTAAAGGTGAAAAAAAGTGTTAAAAAATAGTAAAAATATAACAAAATTATTTTTTAACTTTTAAAAATATTTCCTCAAAACATTAAAAATTTTCCTCATTTCCATGCGTAACAACAACAAAAATATATCATTAAAATCGTTATAAAACGCTATCTTTTGCGAATTCGGCTTATTGAAAGTGTAGTTTTCCAATTAGTGTTGGATACCAGAGAATACAACCGTCAAACTCATTATTAAAATTTCACGATTTTTTTTTATATGGAGTTTGACATTTGGCTTCAGTGTCAGCTGGGTTGTTGCATAGACCTCATTTTTGTTGCTCGTTGGATACATTAATTTGTGGAATACAGCTAACGTTTGACAGTGTTTTATAAACTCTATAAACATTTCTTTGAATCTTGAGACTAATGTAAGCTAAAATAACTTAATAACTTTAAGATTGTGTTAATTAAATAAATATTAAATTAAGAAACAAGTATAAACACCTTAAAACTACCTATATTTACAATTTATTTACATACTGACTATTTCATAATTTTTTGTTTAAGAATTATTTATAAATTTTCAAGGGACTTACTTTAGGAATTTTTAATTATTTTAAAGTACATTCTACTATTTTGTTGTTTTGATGTGATAAATAATTTTTAAGATGTTATGCCACTATTTTAATTGATTTCTTCTTTTGTAAATTTAATTTTTTAAGTATTTGTGTTATTCAAAGCATTTTCTATTTATTATTGGCTTAGTTGTGTATATGTCTGTATTCCACTAGCGCTACATACATCACCAGTAGACTTCAACCATCATGTTTTAAAAGCTTGGTAGTTCACATAACTGTACTAAAACCTACAAATAGAGAAATATGATTGAATTCTTTTAATTCTCATATTATATTTGCGAGTTTTTCTTTAATTATGCGAGTTTGAATACTTTTCAAACCTGATGGCTGGAGTATACCGATGATTTGTTAAGCGCCAATATAATACAGGCACATAGACAGCTAAGCCAAAAACAAATAAAATTTTTGAACGATTAGTTGGGAGGATTCCCGAATAATTTTTACAGATATTGTTTGTATTACTATTTTTTTAGAATCTACTTATATGTATGTAGTATTTTGTATTTAAAAAAATTTATATTAATTATTTTTTAGTGTGGAAAATAGCTGCCTTTAATTTTCAAACTTTTGTTGTAAATCATATTCTGTATATTTGTTGTGTATGTTTTGTTTTTATATTTTAGTTTTTTTAGTTGTTTAAACTTTAAAAATATCTACTTATTTTCCTATTTATAGTTTTTAATCCTGTTTTATTAATTTGCAATTATGATCATAATGATATGAGGTGTACGATTTTTTGTTCTTTTTTAAATTAAATTCAATATTACATTTGAATATTTAAATTTTACGTATATCTACAAATAAATTCAGTTTTCGTTTATATTGTGTGAGTATTCAGCAACTGTTCGATGAAAAATCTGTAATTATGAAAATCAATTGCGTTTATAAAAAGTTGCAACAATTTTTAAATTTTTTGAATAATTACCTTTTACTTGAGATTTTTCCCACTTGTGGTTGCCTTCAAAAAATTCATTTCTTCTTTTCCTTTAAGCGCTGCTAAGAGCCCCTTTAACTCCTTTCATCTAGATTCTGTCTTTGATTTTTTCTATCTTCGTAATATAAAAAAAAAATTTGTGCTTTTTTGACCAGTTTTTTTTTTTATATTTGTAGTTTGTATAAATTGTTCATGCTCCCACTTTAACTGCCAGAGATTATGTAGTCCTTGGTTTTGTGTTTGGTTTAACGTTTCCTTTGTTTCTTAATTTTGTTTGCCATTTGCATTTGTATTGTGAAGAAACCTTAATTTTATAATACATTGACTTGAGTATTCATAACCTTAAGCTTAGAGTTTTTTTTTAATTTTTTTCTACAAGTTTCGATTGTTTTAAGATAAGGAACTTGTTTTTTTTTGTTGCTAAATAAACTGAAAATAAAAAAATTAATATTATAGTAATGAAAAACTATAAAATCATTAGGGCTCAGCACTACATTTAACTGAAGTTACAGGAGACAGTTTTAAAAAGTTTATACTTTTTATACAACAAGATAATTCCTTTCTCTATGTGAGTTTTGTAGACCGACCAACTGCAAATGATACGTATTCGATTTTTACGAAAATCATATTGCAACAATTATTGATTTACAGCTGTCGAAGTTGAAGTCGAAAATCGTCAACCACGATAGGACCGAATTTCTCCAGCAAGACACTCATTTGCACTTTAAAAATAAAATGCCTTAACTCATTCTTTTGGCTGGATATTTTTTTTGTTTTGATATTATTGGTGGCAAGAACGCAATCAGTCAAACGCCATTTTCTTTAACAGTTTGCAAAATTTGCGTCCGTTCGTAAATGCATCAATGCACTGCAACAATCAACCGACACGATCAAATAATGCTCCTTTGTTTTGTGACTATTGTATATCATCCGATTTAATATATTTTTTGGGCACCATTTGCTTCACTGAGGCAACTGAGAACATTTTGATTTACTAGTGCGTCGCACTGATGCATTTACGAACATACTTTATTTATTAAATATAATCAAAAACCCTGGTTTCAAAGATTTTTTTCATTGTAACAAGTGCTACGAGACTATTAGATTAGTTTTTTTAAAGCTTGGAATCTTTTAGTCACTTGATATTTACTACGTCTTATACTAAATATTTTTGATCTATAAAAGATGAACGCGATCTTATCTAAAATGTAGTGCCTTTATCCCTTTTAAGTAAATGAAAAAAAAAATTTTCAATAAAAATATAAAATTAAAATAAAACTGCCAATTTCTTTAAGATTTTTTTGTTTTGTTTAATAAACAAAATCTTCTATATATTGAACATAAAATCAAATAAATGATAATAATTTGATTTATTACATATGATAAAATTAGATAAACGTTTACAATTTTCCGGAGCATTTATACAAATTAAATGAGAACTCTAACAATCTAATAAAAAGGTTTACATTTTGTATGTGTCAGGGTAAAAAATTTTAAGTGTTCAAAAATCAACTAAAAAATTTTATATATAAAATTATAAAAATATACATATTAGAAAATAATAAAAAAATAATACCGTAATGTATATACACGATATACATGAAAAATTTGTAGAAGTTTTTACATTTATTAAAAAAAAATTGTATACATGTACTCTATATACATATAAATTATTCCCAGCAAATACTGTCTCAGTTTGGCAAAGAACTTATTTTGTTTGAAATTTTCATTGTTCAGCATAAATCGATATTATTATAAACATTTTACTATGGCTAATTTTTCAACAACAAATTTGGTATTGATAATTTTTCTAAAAGAAAGGTGTCTTAGTATCGATATTTTTCTAAAGAAAAAATTTAAAATCGAAAATTTTTCTACATAAAAATGTTGATATTATTAAATTTCTGTAGAAAAAAATGATACTGATGATTTTTTTTTAAAGAAAATTTTCTTTGAAAAAAATTTGACATTTGTAGTACTTGTTTTTTGATATCAATTTTTTCCAAAGAACGATTTATTATTGACTTCTTTAGAGAAACGATTATCTACAATTTTTTTTTTTACTTTAAGAAAACGTTAATACCAAAAAATATTTCGTGAAAAAATTATTATATTTCTATGTCAAGAAATTTTGTTAGTTATAAATTAGTCGGATTTCAAGATAATATTTTAAAAGAAATTTAGAATCAATTATTGTGGCAAAAAATTGCTGCGTATACTAAAACAGATTCACTGGGTCTCATTCCAATACTTTCCAAAAAACTTTTTCATGAATACAATCCAATTGGTTTTTTCTAAGTTTTTTTTTTAATTTATAGTGGGATTTCTACGTTTTCATTTTATTTATCGTTTTTTCAACTAAAAGCTAATAATACCTTAGATCTTGTTTTATTTTAATTAATTTTTAATTCATTTACATGACTTTTTATATAATAACTTGCTTAGCATTGTTAACTTGTTTAGAAATTTACATTATTTTACATTTGAATTTTTTTTTTTTTTTTTTGTCAACTTTAACTCTTTTGTCAAAACATTAACGAAAATTTCGTTATTATTCAAAAACTAAAATTTACTTTACAAAACTTATTTGTTTTTTGTTTGATGTTTTAAAATTTTATACAATTTGTTGAGTTGTCATTTCTACTTTTGTATTCGTCTGACTGACAAACGTTGTAATTTACAAAATTATAGGGTTTTGTTTAACCAAAAGCTTTCTTGATAAATTTTTAAAAATTCTATAACTAAAGAGACATTACTTAACTTTAATCCATGTTTTTCACAAAATATAATTTTTAAAATATTTCGACTTCATTATTATAAAAGCATTGTTTTTAAGCAAAGAATTTTAAATTTAAAAATATATTTTACAGAAAAAAACTGGTGTGTGTGAGTTTTTTTTAAGAAACAAATTTACATTTCCAAATGAAATAGAAATTATTTATATACATTTTTTGTTTAAATTCATTTTACTCATAGTTTGTAGTTTTTCAAAGTACAAAATATAAAAATATTTTCTTCAGTTTTATCAATTTTCATAGATTTCTATAATTATATCTCATACAATTTATTTTTGTCTTTCTTTAATTAATTTATATATATATTTGTAATACATTTATGTATATCTAAAATTGTTTAATTTCTATTACATTAAAAAAATAATAATAATTCATATTTTTAGCTTTCATATAAATACATGTATATAAAAAAAGGAGTTACGAAATTGGTGACATTAGTTTTGTAAGTGTGTAAATAGTTTAACGATAGATAGTCTTTGAATAGAAACCTCTGTAAAAAAAATTATGAAGGTAACAAAATACAAACCAAAATATTAAAGACATAAAAAAATTTTAAGACTTTTTTTAAAGATATTTTTATGCAAAAAAACTTCATGTCTAAATGAAAACAATATTCGTAAAATTCATTTGATTCCTGCAAATTTCGAAGAAAAAAAAACTCAACGCAATAGGAGTAACTCGTTTGTTTTGGTTTTCAATAAGTCAAAATATGACAAAATTTATTAAATATTATCAATAGTGTTCGGTTGTGACGAATAAATAAAAATTGCAGTGAACGAAAATTTAAGAAATTTGAATTCCTAAATTGCAACAAATCAAATGATCCTTAAAACTCTTAAAGCGAAAAAAAACTACATATTTGTTAGTTTTGTGTTTTAAGTCTACAAAATTCAAATCCTTCAAAGTTGTAGCCCATATTCATAAATGATTATTTAAGTTATTTATAGTTTGAAATATAAATCCATTTAGCTTTAAAATTTGTTTTTATCAGTACAAAAGTTACCAATAAACAAGTTGCAAAAAATATAAAAACCAAGAAAACAAACATTTATCCTTTTATACAGACAGTTGTTTTTTTAACAAAAACCTTTTCTACGTCTGTAGATATTTTAATTGTAAAATATTTTTGAAAGCTTTAAGATTTATTAGTTATGGAATTCGGAAGTTGATAAAAATTTCATCATGTAAATTTTATTTTCAAAATAATTTTAAAGCATTTAGCAGTAAAAAATATATTTGTAAATTTCAGTCTCTCAGTAAAAATATTTCTTTGTAAAACATATATAAATCTTCAAAGCTGCTGAATGTTTCCAGGAAGCTTTAAATATTTTCAAACATTTTGGGAATATAGAAATGTTTAAACTGTCTTCCTTATTCTAATTGTTTTCGTCGGCATCAAATCAAGTCGACAGTGAAAAAATGGTAGTCCCATTTTTAGAAAACAATTAATAATTATTGACACCCACTTGCCATTCAATAAACTTTAGTAATAGTAACATCTTATCAACAATATTAATTAATTGTCTACAAGGATCCCGCTATTAGCAATAGTATTGTTGTCGACTTGGTGTGACATCGACGACATTTATAGTAAGTCCGGGAAATATTTGTAAAGTTTCGACAAGCTTTACAGATATTTCACATTTAAAGAAAGCTTTTTATCACTTCATATGAAAAATGCCATTTAAGTACTTCACAAACAATTAATATAGAAAACTTTAAAGCTTTAAATAAAATTGTAATTTCTTAACTTGAAAAAATACTTTATAACAACTACAAAATTATAACAAACCAACGCAATGAAAAAAAAATTCTTCATCGTTAAAATGTTCAAAATACATGTTTTAAATGAATTTTGCATAATTTTTTGTGACAAACTAAAAAAAATATTTCATAAAAATTTAGTTAAAAATGCATTTGAATATTTTACACCGAAGCGTATAACAAAATACTGTTCCCATTAACCATTTGTCCTACTCGAATGCTGAAGTTCCACTCTTATTTCCATTCAAAATAATTTACCACTAATAACACTTAAAACCGATGCCCCCAATTTCCAACTAAATCACATTAGTCATCATTTGAGCGTATTATAAATATTGTCAAGACCACCTGAATCAGACTGGCTACCAGTTAAGGCCCTGGCGGCACCAATTGTACCATTCGCACCCACATCCACTGTCGTAACATGAGAACGATTATCACGAGCATTAGGCTGATCACGCTGTTTATTCGAATTCTGTTTATTATAATTTTCTCCCAAAGGTTCGTCGCCCAGGTACACCGTGTGATAAGACACTGGACTGGTCGAACAGTTGATTTGCACACGACTTATAGCACTGCCAAGATTATTCGCCGTCGCCGCTATTGGTTGTGGGGGGAAGGTGAGAGAGGCATAGTCTCCATAATCATCTGAGATCTGTGTGGAATGTGTGGCTGCCGAGAATGTATCACGTGTGTGGGAGGAAGGTACACCCCCCATGGCACTAGCTTCATGACATATTTCCGCATAAATATTCTCCTTGGTGTAATCTAGCAAATGCAAGGCTTGTCTGATGGTACCGGCTGGTATATCTGGAGGACTGCCCTCATCACTTGACAAAATTAACGAGTCTCTTACACTGGAATATGGTAGATCATCTTCGATTAAACTCGAGTGTGTAAGCGGCGTTATAAGAGAGGTGTTCTGGGAGTGTGAGTGATGACCCAAGAGAGAAAGGCCTCCGGCGGCTCGTCTACCCGTCACCGGTTCTCCTATGTTAAATTCTAGTCTCTTATCAAAGATCCTGTTGTTTTGATTGGTTGTTTGGTTTTTCAGTTGCGCCAGAGAACGTTTATTCTCTCCAATTTGCATTTTTTGTGGCAAAGAAAAGTTGAGTAATTGGTGCAGGCTAGAGGAGGATTTGCTGTATTGCTTGGTTTTCACATGGAACTCATTGTATAGTTTTTCCGTTATAAATGACGTTTGCAAGGGCTCCCGATTTTCCATGTCTTCTATATCGGTACCAGCTTCTGAAATAGTGTCTGTAGTGTGATGTGAAGCCAATAAATCCGGTTTACGCAGTTGCCGGCTTATGACATCAATATCCTGCAAGGACATGGATTTTTGCAATATGTTTGGCTCAGTATTCAAAATTTTACTGGCGGCAATTTTATTAAACTTTTCATTAATGGTGGTCAAGGTTGTAGTCTCGGTATCAGAAAAGCCAATATCCGAATTGCCGCCACTGAGTTCTGAAGCACATTCAGAGTGCTCGTTATGTGCCGTGGTTTTATCGCCAAATCTCTCTTGCAGCAACTTTGACATATCCGAGTAGCGTTCCATGGTCATTTTCTTGGCTTGAACATCCAATTCTAGAGATGTCAATGACTTGACCGAACTTTTATCTTGTTTTTTGAACCACTTCTTCTTGGTCGACTGAAATACTTTCATTTTTTCCGATATTCTATTGGCCTGCTGGTCAAAGAGCTGTTCCTTATTCTCTAGATTTTGTAAATCGGATTTGCTTAAAAATATTATGGAGTCCTCCTTCTCATGGGCCGATATAGTGGTCTTTTCTCTCCTCAACAATTTGGGCAAGTGCAGGGGCTTGAGTATTTTCAAACCTTCCACACGTGATTTCGACATGGATCTTTCAGATCTTTGTAAAATCTCTACTTCTACCATTCTTAAGAACTGATCACAGTTAAATTGACAAAATTTCAAAATGTTCTGTACATTGGGATTGGCCAACATGCGCTGCTCATTTTCGAAGCCTAATGTATTTCTGACCAATTGCATTTCTTTGGTTAAATGTAATTTGCGCAAATGCAAAGGACTCTGCATATCAACGTCTTCTATCGGGCAAGCAATGATCACATTTTCCGTAGTTATTCTCGTTATGCAAATATTTTCGGGAATAGCATTTGCACAGCCTGTGGGACCCGATATATACCGCAATGTCATGGGCAACTCCTTGCTAGGTGATATTAAAGCCGTTATTCTATGCACACAATCGGGATTGATCTTCTTCTGACCAGCCTCGCCCGACATGTCTAAACGCTTTTGTAGTATCTGAGGTATGCCCGGTTCTATTTCATAAAATTTACCTTTGGTAGCCAACGAAACGTAAATAGTTTGTCGTTGTTCATTTAATAGTTGGGCATAGCGACTCCTTTCCTTTTCCCTACCATGATGACTTGAATTGGGCTTTGAAGAACCCAGTCCGCCACAAGAAATAGTAGAGCCTACGGTGCTATGCTCCTGCTTGCCATCTTCGTACACAGCCAGCAACTTGAAGACTTGACCTCCGCGGGCGGTAGTCTTAACATACTGAGGTCGGTTGTTGGCATTATTCGAGTTGGATGAATAGATATTCAGGCATCCTTCGGTAGGCGAGTTGGCATTACTGCCGTTCGCTTGAGATTCCATGAAAGCAGGCATATTTTCAACCGATACAAATTTGCATACACGCTCTCGCACCAGCTGAACGAGCGACGTATACAAGGTGGCTGTAGTGAGGCCCTTGTCGTTGAGTAAGGAGAAATATCCTGGAAAGAAAAGGAAAGAAGTGTTATCAATTAAATGCACACAATATTATTTTTTTTTAATATTTAGTGTTTTAAGAAACAAAGCAAAAATTTCACAAATACTTCTTATAGTTCTTTTGACCGTTTTAACTATTTTAATTTATACATTGTTCAGAGTTGTGAAAGAATGATTCTTATTTGTTTTTGAATTCACCATGAATGACAAAAACTTGAATAAATTCTTTTTTTGCCAAAAAAAAAAGGAGTTGAATTATCTGGGGGGTTATTCTGTATTGCGATGCGTAAGAAAAATGGTACCTAATCGGATAATTGGTACCCTTTATTGCGTCCTTTGGCATCTAATTTTTTCACTTTCGCAAAACTGGGATCATTGTACTCTGTAATACGAAAGCGTATGTTAAAATCGTTCGTTAAAACTAAATATCTTGCGCTAACAAAATATCAAACGCATCGAACTAGCTTACGCATCGCAATACAGAATAACCCCCAAGAGTACTTTTGCACATTAACACATTAAAATTTTAATTCAATTCACAATTTTTTGAAAAATTAATGTATAATTCATCATGAATTCATTCAAGTTTTAATTCAATTCAATTTCTTCAATTCAGTATGGAAAAAAATGCATTCAAAATAGAATTTACAGCTCTGATAATTTATATAGAGAACAGAAAGAATTTTTTTTATTTGTTCTTATTTATAATTCTTCACAGAACAAACGTACAGAGATTCGGGCATTGTTTAGTCCACTACCAAAGAATTTTTATGAGAAGCAAAAACAAATTTTTGAAAGTTGTTTTTGCTTTCCATATAAATTTTAAAATTTGGTCACTTTAATTTTCAAAAATAGGTTTTATATATACATACATACATATATGTAATTTGCTCAGAGAGCATCGAAATATTTATCGTATAATAGTTGAATATTTTGATTAAGAACTCGTGCTCGATTGATATTAATTAAAGAAATTTTTTGTTAATATTTTTCCTATAGAAATTTAATAGATATTTTTTGTTAAAAAAATTATTTTATGCAGAAAATTTAGAAACTTTCGAAAAAAACTGAAATTTTTTCGACAATTTAAAAAAAAATATATAAAAATATTTTTTCTTTAACAAGAAAAGAGAAGTTTGATGAGCTCTGCAAACACCGCATACAAATATACAAAAACAATTTCTCTCTTTTCGTTTAGAAAGAAGTTTTCCTTCGTACAAACTGTCCAAACATCAATTCGCTTCAATTTTGCATATCTATTGCACTTATTTATTTTCTTTTTGGTTAATTTTCAGATTTCTGCATATGTTCTACGTCCATCCGGTTGACATCGTTGTTTACTACGAGTACATAAAAAATAAACATATAACGTTTTGTAATTCATTGAACGTTTTCATCCATTTCACAACAGGCCACAAGCCGGTAGACTCAATCAGATTTTCCTTTTGTCCCCACTCTTCCATCTCGTTTACTCTCATTTTTCTTGTTTGTGAATAGACACCTGCCTTTAACAAAATAATCCTGTTACCACAGCAAAAGAGAAGCAAAAACATTTTTATTCGTTTTTGCTGTTGGCGTTTTGAAGCTTCTCTATACGTCAACGATGGGAATTTGTCTACACCTCGATATTCGTTTGATTAGATAAGTTGCCCCGAGTTGTTCTATATGTGTATGTGGCATTAATTGATTCACTTTTACTAGATTCCTTTTGCTCCTTTATTCCATTTGAGCTCTTTCAGTAGACCTGGTCTTGAATCAACTGTATATATGTATATATACCTACGACCCTTCCACCAACACCCCCACGCACATCCACACCCACACTTTAGCTGTTTTCCTCTCTTGCTTATGTGTATGCACATGGAGCAACATTACCATTCGTTTAACATTAATTTTTTTGCTTTAAGCAAAAGCTTAAAAGTGTCAAACGAAATTAAAATGAAGCTTTTAGTATAAAATAGGATTATTGATGAACTACTACTATTACAGTCAACCACTACCATGCAGCTACATTTGGTGCGAACACATACAACTTTTGCTCAAGTGCTCAAATGTCTATGGACGAGTGCAGTCTTTAATATTGTCCTTTTTTGCCTTAATACATGTGCTTTATCATCCTTCTGTTACTGTCTGTGTGGTAGCTCTTTAGTAAGTGAAATGTTTAAATGATTTGAAAGGACAAAAAGCAATTCATTAGTATTATTTAAGGATAATTACAAATCAGTTACGAAAATGGTCAAAAAGTAAAAAGAAATGGATGAATAAAATACCATGAAAGGAGAGGCAAAAAAAAGAGTAAAAATTAATTGGAAAAAGAAATATGTTCAAGTGAATCTGTGATTTGTTTTACTCTTTGTATAATGATTTTAAGGAAGAAATTAAAACTTAAGTTTTCTAATTAGAGGCTGGGAAATTGGGCAGTATTATACTCGAAGCTGGCGTATTTCGTTTTCGTCTTGGACATTTTGTACGAAAATGTTGATCAGAGAGAAATATATAGAAATTAAAGCCAACCATAATAATGATGAATGTGTCGAGAAATTTTCAATCTTCACTGCGGAAAGAGTTCAAATGTTATCGAAATGTTTAGAATTTAATGTTTAATTAACTTTTTCTGGAGAAAAGATAATTTCTTAAGAATTTTTTGGTCTCCATTAAAAAAAAAGATCGATGGGAGGGTTATTAATATGCTATTGAAGAATATGTCATTGATCTATGAATTTTCAATAGAATAGAAAAATTATCGATAAAATTTATCGATATTTTCCTTTAGGTATAGAAAAAATTTGAATATATTTTCTTTCAAACAAAAATTTTCGTTGAATTTAATTTGTCTGGCTCGACTTCGATTGCACTGAATTTGTCAATTCAAAGTAATAATTTTTTCAAATAATTAATTTTTTTATTACCATAAGTTAGTAAACGAAGAAAATGAAGAAAAATTACTGTAAACGTAAACCAAAACGTGGTTAAATTCTCAAAAAGACTATTTGAGTGTTGAGTGATAAGAAAGAATAGGAAATAAAAGTACAAATAAAATTTTTTGGTATTATTGTTAAATTATATAACAGACATTTATATGTGTGTGTGTTAAATAGATAATATTTTTATATACTAGCAGCCAACTGAAAAGTGGTAAAAAAACAAGACATATTGACATATTCTCCATAAAATTTTTTTTTGGAATAAAAAATTTATCGGTAAATATTCGAACGAAAATGTTATTAATAAAAAAATTAGATTAACACTATTTTTTCGAGCTTTTTTGTTTTAATATATGTATATGATTTTTGTAATCAAGCGTTAGGTCTTAGCTATAGAGAGGAATTTTAAACGACGTTATATGTTAGAGATGTTTAATATTATTAATGTTGCAAGTAATAAAATAAAAATGATACAGATAATGTTGCTCAATATTATAGGCATTTGATTCGTAAATTAAACTGACTAACAGGAATGTAAAATATTTGTTTGTTGTTATAATATAATTAGTATAAAGGATTTTTCATTTTTTCAGAGATAAAAACATTTTTGTTTAGTTTTTTGTGTTTTGGTTTTTGTTTCTTCAAAAAAAATTTTTACTTTATTATTTTTGATTGGTTTATAAAAATTTTTTCAATTTGTTCATGTATGTATGTATGTAAAATAAGTTTTCAAAAAACTTTTTCAATTGTCATATTAATAAAAAATTTTCCTGAAGAAGACGCCCAAAGAGGCGTCGAAATATTGAATAATTATTTTTTTATATAAAAAGGACCAAACGCTTGACTATAAAAATCATATACATATGTATATTAAAAAAATTAGAGCTGAAAATTTATAAATTTTTTATAATAATGAAAAGTAAGCTTGCAGAAGTTCTCGATAGCTTTTGTTTAATAAGTTATCGCTAAATATTTCACAGAGAAGGAAATTTAATTTTGCTCTACAAAAAAGTTATCGATGAATTTTCTATAAAATACATTTATGTATAACTTTTTCATTCATCGATTTACATAGATAGCAAAACATTATTATTTAAAATATTTTATTATTTAAAATATTTTATTACAACGTAACCGTCCACAGAGTTTTTATTGATTAAAAAATTTGTAAATAAAGATTATATTGAAACAAAAATTAATTGATGAAATTTCTTTTGATTATGTGTTATCGATTATTTTTATTAAAAAAATATTGATGTTTTCTAAAAAATAAAAATCTTTTTGAAAAAATCGATGAAATGTGATAGAAAGTAATAATAACGTTGTATGTTCTTAAAACAATTTCATTTCAGGAAAGCACGAAGACCTTCTACTGGGCACAGCGGACTTGGTACAAAATATTGCGGGCTTGAAAGGGCAGTATGAAAGACATCAACATGGAAAGTTTTTATAAAGTGAAAATTATGCTAAAATTAATTCATCGATAACAACATCGAAAATACAATAATATCGGTTTCATAACGCAGTATAGTTCGTCACTTTTAGTTATTTTTTATTAAACAAATATGTATATATTATTGTGTATGAAATTTTCTTTTCTCTTCATTATAAGATGACAATATTTCAAATGTTATCATTCCTTATCATGTTGTTTATGTGTTTAATCCTTGTTTTTGAATTTTATCTCTCCAGCTATTTTCTTTTTCTCAAAGACATGTACATATATAAATAAAAGCAAACATGTCTTTTACTTAATTCTCACACCACATCAAATGATGGATGGATGATTGACTGTGTGTGTGTGTTGTCGAAATGCATTAACCCAACAAACACAGAGACAATTTTTGGTTTTATCCCATTTTCTCAACTCCTTTTCGAATTTCGTAGACAAAAGTTGGAGATTAAAAATTTATTTCAAATAATGTTCATTTGGGAAATAAAATTTATAAGCAAAAGTTTTACTAATTAAATGTGTGAGATAAAGAAGCTATAAAAAATAAATTAACTTGAAATAATTTTCACATAAATATATTTCCAAGTTGTAAAAAGAAGATCCCTTGTTTGTTTAACAAGTAAATTTCTCTGAAATTATCCTTTTTAAACTTTTTATAACTAAGTGTTTGCTGGGTGTATATACATACATATGCATATAAGTATGAAGCGTTTCTATTTCCGTATGCGTAACATGCATGTATATTTTTAGGAGTTGGGGGGTTAAAAGCTAAAGGAAATATTATCTTAAGGAATATATATATATATATATATATATATATATATATATATATATATATATATATATATTTGTATATATATATACATATATATATATATATATATATATATATATATATATATATATATATATATATATATATGTATATATATATATATAAAATTAAAATATGAAAATATAAAATAAAAACCCAAAAGGATTTAAACTAAAATCTAGATTTTTGGAGTTTAAGTATCTCTGTTTGTATATTGCGTGTGTTTTTACAAGGATTAAAGCTTAAACATATCAAAATTAACTTTTAAGTATTTAGAATACTAATGATTGTTATAAATATGGTTTTTAATATACTATAAACATAAAGTTGGAAGCAAATAAAGATAAGAATTAATGTCTAGAGAGATTTGAACACTTTAATTTAAGTAAATCCTCAAGCAGAAGTTATTACTTATCAAAAAAAAAGCAAAATTATTATAAAATTTGTAAAGATATGACATGATATTTTACGTTATAAATCTAAATAGAATTCGTTAAACAAATATTATTTAACTGTAAGTAAAAATGCCATTTCTCGTCAATGAGATAAACTCCTTTAGCATTAGTTTCGCAAAAACGCGCAACCCAGTGTTTACAGTCGTTTTTTGCAGCTGCCTTTATTTATTTAAAGATATTTTTTAAAAACAAATAATCAATAAATATATTGTAAAATATGATCATTTGACAAACAATAATATTATAACATGTAAAAAATTTTCCATAAATATAAAATAAGTTTGGCAAATAAAATTTATTTGAGCACAATAATTTTTATAAATAAAAAATAAAATGTAAACAAATAAATAACATCGACATTTTAATAAACTCTAATTGAAAACTTAAAGCAAATAAAAACATGTGTATGTAAATTAAAAAATGGGGATGATAAAGGATTAAAAAAAGGTAAGGTTTAATGCAAAGCAAAATAAATATTTAAAATGTTTTGCATAAATTGGAATAGAACTTATTGGAAAATTGTTACAGCTTTGTTCTTTATGGCGAATGTGGAATGACCATCTAATAGTGAAAAAGCGTAACCCGGAAATTCCGACCATTTTTTTAAATTAATATCAATTTGAGTATTAGTCGTATCAGACCAAGGGTGATATATTTCAATAAGAATCAAAATCTCAGCTTTACTATAAAAGAATACCTTCCATTGCATAAAAACTAACACCACATTATAAACATTCATGCAAAACTAACGCCCGCTTTCACTAAAAACAAAAGCTAAATTTTTCTTGAAAATTATACATTAAGAACTCTTCTTATCCTCTTCTACAAACCAGCCAAGTTTCATATTCCTATTCCCAGAAACTTCGGAGTTATTAACTGCTAAATTTACCACGAAACGCAAAATTTCACATCCTACATCTCAGGAACCGCTCAGTATTTTCGTATGAAATTTTCTGCAGATAAATAAGCACGATGTCAGCCTTAATACAAAATTGCTTTGTTCATAAAATTTGGTGACCTGATACGAGTTTACGCGTATAATGTAAATTAACTTCCAAGTTTAAAAATTCTGGTCCGTCATAACAAATGGCCTTTCATATACGTGTATTAGCGTTTCCCATCTCTGAAGAAATGTTTTTAACGCACATGAATCGAGTATTTATTACACAATTTTGCATATTTATTCGACAGAAAATTACATTATATAAAATTTAATTTTATTTATATTTATGCGAGAGTATTTACAAATAAATAGTTGGGAGCGTTTTTTATTCATTACTTAAATAAAATTTAGCTTGTTTAAAAATCTTTTGCATATTCCGTCGTAAATCAAATACTTGTAAATATGTATTTATGTATGGCTGAACGTATGTATATACATATGTACATACACATATTTTTTTCATTTAGTTTAAATTGTCTTCTCTTTATTGTGTCAGATTTTGTAAATGCATAATTTATTACTTATGCTAGAGCAAATGTAAATATTTGCAGAAATGTTTATATGTATGTATGTATGTATGTATGTATGTATGTGTATATGTCACAACTAGTACCGCAAATGCACGGATGGAACTATGGATGTGCACATGTGTGTATATGTATGTATGTATGTATGTATGTACACAGTAACAAATGTCAAAATGTCAGTTGAATAAAATGTATTAAATTAATTAAAATTATTTTATATTTGTATACAAAGCAAAATAACCAAATACGTATGAATTTTTAAATGCAATTGTTATCAAGAATTCATACACACCCTAAGCAATCTGTTATCAATTATTTATGTAAGTTCATAAACTATGTACATATGTACATACATACATATGTATGTATTTACAATTTTTAAAGTCTACAAAATACTTATGTACATATGGTAAATTGAAATGTGCATACATACATATATACACGTACATACACACTTATATTTATTTACACGAATATTTCTTAAGCCATCACAATTAAGAATCAGAAATTAATATATCCAATTAGTGTGAATTTAATAAGGACTTTCGTATGCATTTGATTTAATATTAAATCAAAGTCCTTTTGCCACTCACATACATATGTATATATTTTCTTTCTCTTTACCCCAATTATGTCTTCTTTTGCTGTTGGTTTTATAGCCATAAATATCCTTTTATCCTTTAGTTATAAAAAAATCCTTTCACATGGTATTAATTCATTTTTGGTCTTTTAGTTATATATTTTTTTTCAACTGACTGGGATCTTAACCATTTCTTTCGTCATACATTTATATATTTTTCGCTACTTTTTTTAATTTAATGACTTAAATGCACGCACTTGTGCTTTTATCCTCTTTTCAGTTGTGTATTCCAAGCCGCTTGGTCTTTATATATTATACCTGATGCTTTTAAGTGAAATCTTTGGAAAGGTGTTTCTTTTTCCGTCTTGGCTTTTAGCTGGATTTTTTTTTGTTCATTCATTCATTTAAACTTATTTTTATTGTTGCTGGTATGTCATTAAAAAAATAGCTTCTAATGCAACCAGCCATCATTTAGTACTTAATATTAACACATACACACACGTACAAACACACATTCGTACATGATGTGTCTTTTCCTATCTGGGCGATAATGTGTTACGCCACTATTTTATAGTTGATAGTTAAAATTGAAAATAATATTAAAAAAAAAAACTATAAAAGGAATGGAAAACTGATATCATTCAATTTTTGTGCGTTGTGATATACGAGTAAAAACCAACAAATTGGGCAAACTTTTTTAACCAGGATGAGTAAAAGGTGCAAATGATGTATGCTGGAGCAAGTAAGTATCAACAATTAATATTAAAGAACTTGTATATGTTGAAATATTGAAAATTCTTGTTTGTTTTTCTCAGACATAATTTGTATACAAAAATAACTTCAATTCATCAGATTTCGACCCTTTGAGATCGTAGGAAGTTATTCTGATTTTTTTTTGTCAATGGCTGTAGGGTATAAATAATTTAAGCCACTGGGTGGCGGTATGGGTATGTGCGTATGCAGTTAAGCCTCTTTTAATAGTGAAACCGGTTGAAAAATTTGCGGCATTCTGTATTTTCAGATTTTTCGAGTATACATTTTTCGAAAAATATATATTTTTTCGATCGAATCCAAAATTTCTGAAAAATATATTTATACGCTTGAGCGATGTCGATATCGAAATTGTTTTTTTTTAAATATCTCTGGAAATTCTTATCAAAACGATTTAATAGATTCAGTTATTTTTTTAAACTTAAAAAATGGTTTCGAATGTTTTAAGCTCAATACAAATCGACTAATTCATAAAAATAAACTTTTTTTAAATGCTGGTCGATTTAATACACAAACACTTATGAACACTTTTGGAATGGTAAAACGGCTTACAATTTTATTGAATCGGTTAATTGGTTCGAGAAACAAGTATCATTGCCGAAAATTTTGAAAACAGTTTTCTTAATTTTTCCGAAAAGTGTTCTTGAATCAAGCCTTAATATTAGTTGTTCCAAGGATAGTCTATATTACTTCATTATTATTTTTATTTGTCATAATATGGATACATTTGTTTTTAATTCAAATTATATTGGCTACAAAATTCAATTAATTTGTTAAATGAACAAGCCAATTTTACTTAAATACAATATTCATATTTATTTTACTTAGGATTTTTACATATAACTTTTTAGATTTTATTAATTTTATGTTGTAAAAAGTCGCATACTTTTTTGGCAATAAGCATTAGTCGCCTAAGTCAACTTAAGAATGAGTGGTTTTCTTATATTGTATTGTGCTGTATTATGCCCAATTTGAATTTGCGGTGGTGACATTGCTACATACGCAAGAAAGGGATCACAAGATAGGGGAGTCAAGCATATTAGGCTGCAAATCTTTTAGCAGTAGCGTAAACACTTTAAAAAAATACTGTTTTGCTTAAGTCGACTTAGGCTATTAATGCTTATTGCTGCAGATATACTGACTTAAATTTGCCAAAATCATTTATATTTATCTACAATAAACAATCATATGAAACATAAAACTAAAGCAACTACTAACATTTAATCTCCTTCTAAACTTGCCATGTTGTTTTACTAAATACTTATCCCAATGAATGTTAAAAAATCCCTAAAATGTAGGACTACGTGAAGTAGCGCATCTGTGTGTGAGTGTGTGTTAAAACATTTCCATAAATGCTAACAGTTTTATGTTTTATGTCTACTTGAACACTAGTGTTGCAAAAAATGGAGAGAGAAATGAAAAGAAAAATATAAACGGAAACGGAAGTGCGCTTATGGCATAAACATGAGAACAAAAATTCAAAATGTTCTCTACCATTGCATGGTTAAGTACCAGCACACAAATTGTAGTTAAGATTTTTGGTTGTTGGATTTTATTCTGCTGATGGTGTTATTTTTGTTGCCAACATAAAGTCATATAAACATTTTTTATGGCTTTCGTTCCCATTGCATTTTCTTGTAACGTTTTTTTTTAACATTAAACGATAACATTTCGTCATATCGTTAAAAATGCAATTTGTTGGGTTTTAATGACAAGCAGCTGACAAAAAGAAATGAAATAAACTTTACATACACTGAAAATAAATTAGTTTGGAAGCCTTAACGTAAAAAGATTTTTTATATTAATTTCTCAATAGTCTAAAAGATATAACAAAATTTCATTCCATTTCGTTTAAATGGAAAAAATTTAATGGAAGTTTTAAACAGATAAAATTAGAAATATGAATAAATCTCTTAACTCTGTATGGAAATTGTAATGACCAGCCAAGTTTCCTAAGGCATTTTAACAGCTATTGGAAGCTTTGCCATGATATTTCAATTAACTTTTACTATTAATATACAAGAACTCAAACTACACTCATAATCATATTGTGTATTATACTCTAATGTCCTTTGGCATTTACTTTATTTTTTGAAATATTTCCATTTTTTTCACTTAATAAAACAAATGATATTTTCTTGAACTTGACTAACAAGTTGAAATGCAAGAAATATTATACTTTTATTATGGAAATATTTTATTTGAAACGTACAACAACTCTTAAAATATTTACTGGCATTTGTTACAAGAAGCAAGAGACATTATCATTATTATTATTATTATTTTGCAACAGTAACTAATGTTCCTGCATACAAGGAAATGCTGACATTTGTTTTATACTTCCAAGCATTTCGAACGAAATAGAACAGAAAAAAGAGTTTCTCTTTCATTTTTTTTTGTATTTTCTAAAAAGTAGAAGAACAAAACTACAACTTGGCAATTGTCAAACTCATGGATTTTCAATACTTGAGCCAGTTTAATATTTTGTAAAAATAACACAAGCTAATCCTTGTTAGACTCAATCTTCTATCATTCTATATCCGAAATACATTGTTATTTTACACATACGACTAACAGCTATTATTACTGGCCATAAAGTAATAGAAATGTTTTTCCTTGTCTTTGGCAAATAATACTCAACGACTCAGCGCCACTATAAACTGAATTATTGCATGTCCTTCACAATTTACCAAAAATTTAAGAAAAAGGAAAAAAATATATATATATATGCTTATATACTTATATAAAAAAGGATCATTATAAAAACCAGCAGCATTGTTATTATTATTATTATGAAAAGTACAAATTGTTTACATTATGAGTTCACAGTTTGAAGAGGAAGGCAAGCTGGCAGTGCCTTCCTTCTCTTCTTTTTTTTAGTTTCTTTGCTGCGAACAAATTATTTTAAACTCTTACAAATTCTTTTTGGCATGATGGCCAAAAGAAAAATACGAAAATAAAATAATATAAGCAGCTTATAACGTTAATGACAGGCCAATAAATGCTAATGACATTAAGTTGCATATAAATGAAAATACGACATAATGGCAGAATTTGTTCAAGTTTTTGTTTCATTAGAGTAAAAGTGTCGAAGAAATACACATTTCAATAAAGGAATACACATACTTATATATTTTATGAATATAAAATATATATGTAAGTATATGTATGTACATAGGTACATATGGTATATTCTAAAGGGTACATACATTTGTGTAATAAAATATTTTAAGCTCACCTGGAAATTCTTGTGGTATCAAGACACCTTTTTTTCTATTAGTCGCTGTTGTCTTTGCGTTATGACCATGATAAATATGCCGCTGACGCACCAATCGATACAGTAAAAATAACTCGCCTTGTTCCTCGTCACGACTATTGTGATTGACATCGCTTGCATTGGGATGACCTTCATTTGTTGGGCATTTGCCGGCACTGTTATTGCTGCTGTTGCTGCCCAAAGTTTGTGATGTAGGATTAACAGCGGCTCCACCCAAACCCGAAGAGGCACTTGAGGACGACGTGCCTGTATTGCTATTTGAATTTGAACTAATCACGTTGGCATCGGATGGTGACGAGGAGGAGGGAGGCAAAGTATTTTTTGCACTTGACGAAGAGTTTGTGGTGGCGGTGGATGAATTGTTTGAAGAAGATGATTGTAGAGTTTCATTTGAAAAAAGAGTTTTGTAAGAAATGCGTACCACGCGTGGTAGGGAATAACGTTCAAGGAAGTCTTCCACCTGCAAAGGTTCGTTTTGAGACTGAAAAAAGAAACAAATTAACGGTAATAATTATTTTGTTTAAATTTTTATTTATTAACAGCTGCTCACCTCGTTACTGTTTTTTGAAGTTTTGCTATCACCCGTTGAATAGTCACCCATGCCACCTGTAATCAGTCCCTGGCCACAGAGTCCCCCTGTTAATAGACCGCTGCCGCCTCCCCCACTATAACCATGACGCATACGCCTTTGCAGTCGCTGCTTCAATTCAATTTCATTACGTCTCGCCAAACGGGCATTTTCAAAATCTGCCACCGAAAACATATTCGAACTTGTGTCGTGTGAATTGAATCTTCTCAATTTGGCCTTTCGCCCCTCGGCCAGGTGACGCAAACCCCTTTGGGAGTGTGGATGGTGGGCGTGCTGCCCTAAAAAGGGTCCAGTAAGTTTGCTGCTTGTGGTGACATTTGAAGAACTTATGGCATTAGCGCTATTGCCAACAGCACCCGTGGTACCATTACTAGCCATTAAATAGAAAACAGGATTTGTATTCGAGGTATTGTTAGCACTTACACAACCAGAGCTGCCATGTTGTTTGGCATTGTAATGATGTGTTGGATGAATTGATGAGCCGTTCGCTGAAGTGTGCCCGGCAGCAGAACCACTAATGTTGTTTGGAGAAATAGCTGGAATATAATAAAATGTCGATGAGTCAAAATTGTAAATATATAAAATATATAGTGAAATTTGTTCGAACGGACAGCTTCTGCTAAGCGGGAGCCTTTCTTTCGCACTACTTTTCTTCCCTTGGTTAAATGATAGCCTTTTTCCTCTTAATTCTTGTTAAAGAACACCCCCACCTTATGGGCGGAATGCCCACTTATTAGAGCTTTCACTGATACTTGTACATATATACAAATATTCCCATGAGTGTATGTATGTATGTGCACATGTGATTTTTCGTGTTTGTTTCTCGCAAAAGTTTTTTTTAATAAAAACTTTTCTCATACAATTAACAAAATTGTTTTCTCTTTCTTGAATGGTGGTCATTTAAATTATTTTTAATTTTTCCTTCGGGAATAATTAACAAGTCATAATGTCTATTTATCTAATCTATTCATTAAATAAATGAATACTTTCTAAATATTAAAAAAAAATTAAAAATTAATATCTGGCATACACATAAGTATATATTTTTTATAGAATTTTGCAATCTTAATTTTTATATTTAATTTTATATTTCTGTCACTTTTGTCTATTTCAACACTTTTTACCTTTTTTCTTTTCTATTGTGAAGACATTTGAAATTTAATTAATTTTGTAATTTTATGTTAGAAAATTAGAACAAATTTTATTTTATGACAATCACCGAAAGAAAATATTTACCATATATTATTATTAATTTATAAATATATTATTTCTTATGCATAATCCAAACACTAAGGAAAGTCAACAAGTTTTTAAAAATTATTTACATTCTGAGGTCATTATTCATTAGAAAATTTTAGAAATGGTTCCTACACTGGGACAAACCCGGTACTATTTCTTTATTTCTTCTATAAATTTGTTTATGAAAGATTTCGTCTACTATTTATTGAATAATGGACTAACAAGAACTCTTTATATTATAAAATATAAAAAAATTCGAAGCTATTGATTAACCCCAAAATTCGAAAATCAAGTTTTTATTGGAAATTAATTTGTTTATGGCTGCATGTTGGTAAAACTTTCACAACTTTGGAACGATTGAAACGGAAGGCAAAATATTTACAGCATTTTGAATATTCAGGAGTCACTTAGGTATCGTGTGAATATGATATAAGTATGTTAAGCTCCTGCTTCGATACAATACAAAATCGAATCATTTCTCAACCTAAAAAAAAATTTGCGGAAAATTTCATATTATGTATTAAAATATAAAAAAATTTTCAAAGCAGTATCTAATTTTTTTTTAATTCTTACCAAATCAGGCTTGATATTGATGGGAAGTTTATTTTTATTTATTTAAATTATCGATAAAAATTTTGAAAGCTATACAAAACAGTAGCTACATATGTATGTATGTCGGGAATAAATTTTGAATGCGAACTGAATAAGGGATTCGATAATTAAAAAAGTCGATACTAAGGATTCTTGGGTTTAGGTTTATTAGAAAATATTTTTCGGAATAATGAAAAGGATTTCTTAAAAACTATTTGACCAACGGTGAAGCATTGATTCTTATTAGAATTAAAATTTTTCTAATAATTCCTGTTCTTCATCCATATACTTATGTATATTCGTCAATTGTTAATAAATTTTCATATATTTCTTTTTTGAGGTAATGCTCCTGGCATAATTTTTACAATGCCTGGGTCCAATGACGAAATCTAATGAAATTCTTAAAGTTAACAACTTTTAAAGTCCACTTACACTCGCCTACGCTTTAATTATCCATAAGTTTTAATATATATATTTTAGCTCCCCACTGTCAAAAAGAAAAATTACCGATTCTCAAAGTTTTATATAAGTTTTGGGGTAAAGTTGGTTTTCGACTTTAAATTTTATGAAAAATTTTAAACAAATATGAAGAACATGAATAAGGAAATACCAAAATTCCACTGCATTTTTTTATTAATAAGAAGTATGAAAAATCACTCAAAACTATTCATTTTTAAAATCGTGCTTCTTTTTATTACAATCATCTTTTCTAATAATTCTTCTTGATATTAAAAAATAACTCCTTGCCGCAAAAACAATATTGCAAATATTAAACTATGTAATAATGTTTATAATATAATATAATTTTATAGAAAATAAAAATAAAGAATAGGAAAAAGGTAAGAGATAACTTTCTTCTCCACAAAGGTACAATGTAAAATTTAGCACAAATTAAAGGCTGGTATCCAAGCTTATTGGCAGTATATAAAGGACCTGCAGGTATTTGCAGATTAAGCGAAAAGTCCACAGTAAAGCACATCTTCTCAAGCCACGAAAATTTTTAAATATGGCTAATAAATGAAAGTCTTAATCGTTCTATGTGATTGGTAAAGTTAAGAATGCTTCTTCATTCCACAAAGGTTGTGAAAGAGTTAAAACACATATTGTTTTCATTTCCGCCGATATACCTACATCATACCCGATTTCACGTGTCATTTCACCGTATATATTGACATTTATATGATCCACAGAATATACAGAATACTCAACTTTGACGTATAAAAAGGGTCCAAATCATATTTTGCATAAACTTTGTATAAATCATAAAGTTTGTGTGAAGAGTTATCTAAGTATATAAAAACAACCAGATTAGCTCTCTCTTTCACACAAACTTTATGCACGTTTTCAAAGTTGTCGGGTCTATGTTTAGTTTATGATATAATCATAACCAAGCAGCTCTTAACTAGAAAAAAGGAAACAAACTCCCATTCATTAAAATTCTCAACTTTTTTCGCTCGAGAATTTTTGTTCATTTCCGAAAATCTAAAGTAATGTTACCATTTTTCATATTTTATTATATTTTTTTTAACGATAATATTTCTTTATCAGCTTTATCTTGAAAAAAAAAAAATTAAAAAATAATGACTAATGAAATCATGTAATTTAGCTGAATTTTTGTACATATATAAAAATGATAATAGTAATAAGTATATTTTTAAAATATTTATCAATATGAATTGCATCATATTTTAATTGCTACTGTTTTCAATGAAGTGGTATTTGAAAATCACTAATGCCATTAATCGATTCATGCGACAGACGATTTCTAATATTATTAACAAAATTCCCAGGAATCTAAAAAACTAGTTCGCTTTCAATATAATGTGTTGTAAGAAAAAGTGTTTGGCAATCGGAAAATGTTTTAGTTCGGGAATCTTTCAATAAAATAATTATCGAAATAAATGGGTTTTTTAATATTTGCAATACGAAATTGTTGTTGTCAATCAAATACATTTTATAGATTCATTATTTTTCGAAAATACCTTGAATGCTGCAATTTTTTCAGAAGGAAATTTATTGAGTTTTGTTGTTTTACCTTTCTTGGCCAAGTTAGATTTGATTAAGTTAGTTCCCTGTTCTTAGCTAATCAGGCCTAATATGTTTTATGACGATAAATTACAAAAATTATTTATGTTTTCATATTTTCCCGACGAATCGCTGGATAAAGTAAACAAAAAAAAAACTCCCGAATCGTCGGGAAAATATGAAATAGTAAATAATTTTTGTAATTTATTGAGTTTTATCGTTGTGAAAATATTTTAAAAAGTACCTTCTGGTTAAATCGTTTTTTTCAGTCACTTTTTGTGAAAAATTATTCCGATATCTAGTTTGATAGTAATAAGAAATTCCAGGTATGGTTGCAAGCTCAACAATATACCAATATATAACATTTGTATGTTTGCACATTTTACCTTGCAAAATGTGTACATAAATATTTTTTTATTATGTACAAGATAATTTCAATTTGTTCACGTTTTATTACTTCAGAAATTTAAATTGTAATCTTCAATACTTTTTATAAATTAATTCACTTCACTAATTTGCTGTTTTCGTATTCAAAGACTGTTGCTAACGCCTGCAGTTGTTACACGTTTGATTTGAAGCACTTTTATTTCATTTCATTTACTTTTTTGCTTTATAAGGGTGGGCAGTGATTTTTCCCATTTTTTTAGGGGTGGAACGATTACACATATATGCATAGACGCTTGGTTTTTATTAACTTCAAAACTATAAATAAGAAGGGCCCTCAAACATTCTAATTTAAAAACACTTTGAAAATTTCTTAACTACTTTTCTCCGTTGGAGAAGTACAAATTACACTTAATGACGAAATTTCTTACAAAAATTTCCACTGGACTTTTTAAAAATTCTGCAAACAGTTCTCTTAGTAACCGTTATATTGCGATTTCTGAGAATTTTTTTTTTGCCAAAATTTCTCACTCTCTGGTTGTGACAGACACAAAGAGAGAGACAACAAATAAGAAAAAAATACAACTCACCACTATTAGTAGTTGATGTTGCTCCATTATTTGATGATGATAATGATGTTTGTATTAACGCTGATGGATTTGCAGCTGATGATGACGTTGTATTGTTAGTTGTTGTTGCAGCAGTCGTAGTTTGTGCTGCTGCTAAAGCTGTTGCTGTCGCTGAGTTGTTACAGCTAAAGGAGGAGGACTGATGATGTTGCTGGTGGTATTGTTGTGTTGCTGTTATTGCTGATGGTGGTGGTGGTGGTGTTGCCATATGAGGACTACTTTTGATTAACCAATTTGCCAAATGACGTTGACGTTCAAACTCAATATTTGTGCGCTGCATTTCAGCCAATTTTAATGAATCCGTCATACTCTTTTTACATTTACAATATTAAACAATAAATTTAATTGCATTTACGTTTTTAACTTCAATAATTAATTTTTTAATGAGATCACAGTTTAATTTCTTAAACGTAAAATTACTTTTATTTTCTATTCGTACAATATATAAAAGTAAGTATTACAAATTAAGCAAAGCGTCGCTAAATTAGTGATTTTATGCCTTTTATAATTTTTCTTAGTTTTATTTAAAAAATTGCTTTTTCGTTTAAACAACATTTGCGTAATTTTTTCTTCTATACAATTTTTTTGTTTCCAGTTTTTTTTTGTGTTCTTATGTATTTTTCGTTATTTTTTTATTGTAGAAAATAAACGACGGAACTACAACGTCTCGATGTTCAGAACGCGCGTGTTTCTTAAACTGTAATGAGTTGAATATCAGGTTTACTTCACTGGTTTAGCTATTGACTGCCAACATTTGCTGTGACTGTATGGTGTATAGAGAGAGTGTATGTGTGAAATATCAATGTATGAGCGCAGCTCTGTCGAATGAGAGAGATGATTATTTAGTGCCAGCACGTTTTTGAGAGCTAAAAATAAACAAACAGAGAAAACTTTTTTATTTTCAAAGAGTAAATAGGAAATTTGTAGGATTTTTAAAGGTGTACATTTTGTTCGGAGTTGCCAGTGGGAAGGGTAATTTAGCAATAATTATTTTTATGTATTTTACTTTTCTAATTATGTACATATGTATGTATGTACCGGGACATAACTCTTTTGCAGGTAATTTACAATGTAACGAGGGCCCGATATGTTCTTAATCATGATCTGCTTGGATCTAGAGTTATACATAAGTATACAGGTGCAATAAACGGCATTAAATATACTTACATAGTAGCTATATAAACAAAACATACATACGTATAAATAATATCCATATGTATGTATGTAGGATATGCAGTCGAATTCGGATAAACGGATATGTATAATTTTAGCGGCTATTTTTCATTTGAACAGGACCTCCGTTTAAACAGACTTGGAACAAGAGAAACCGTGTCACCTAAATGAAGTCACAACTTCCTTTCAACCGTAAATAGAAAATATGACACATACTGAAAATAAATGCATTTCGGTTTTGAATTATAATGTATTTTGTCCGCTAAAGGTTTATCATAATTAAAATGATCCGGCAGTGCATAATGTTTCCTCAGCGGTAATTAGTACATAAATTATTTATTTTTCTATTAAGCGGATTTGCTCTTAAGAGATATAATGTGTTTTGAAATTAATAAAAATCAATACGAACAGTGTTTTGTAAAGCAATTTTTCTTTTAAGCGGCGTTCATTTATCCGAATTGCTGGAATGAACTTGACAAAATTCTTTTCGTATGCTGTGGCGGCATCTCATAAATCGAAATGCACTTTCTCTGGTGAATGTATGTATGAGATCCTTAAGTTTCGAAGTTCTTTGTTCTATTCGTTCAATAAATTCTATGAAGTGCATTATTATTTCTAATATACACGTATAATGTAATTTCCCTTAATTCATTTTATTATGTATTTTTATTTAGATTTTTTACAGTTTTTGTTTTGTGTAAATTTTGGATATATTAGTTACCCAAAGCAGAATTTTCTTATCTCATGTATCATCTGGCATTCTTCTATTTAAATACTTTACTGGAACCTTAAGATAGCAACAAATATTAACAAACCTTATTGACCTGCCGCACTTTTGTATATTTCCAGCTTAACTACTGAAAGAGCACCATCTCCACCCACCCACCTCAGAAACTCATCAAACAACTCTCTGGTTTCATTATGAATAAGAAAGAGTGAACTGTATGGATGTACTTATGTATGTATGCTTTTAATGAACTACATATGCATGTATGTACATATGTATGTAGGTGTGTGCAGCTGTGTATGTTTAACTGTGTGTAATTTTTGCTCGCGTAAGCCATGTGAATTAAACAGCATTAGATTGGAGCAGGCAAAGTTGTGTTCAAAGTTGTTTGATTTCAGAGGGGCCAGAAGGGAAATTGAATTTTGTGTGTTTTGATTACTTATGGGTTTGTCCGAAAGTGTGTATTTGTTTCAGAGATAGATGATGGTTTTGTTAAGGTTCACTGCTTTTGCTTGTCAGACTAGTCGTCATTTAGTAGTTTTCAGTTCAGCTTTGGTAGTTACCGTGCATTATAGTGTAATAAATGTATGGATATATGTATGTATGTATGTATGTATCGTTTGTACACACGTTCATGCATACATACATACATACTTATTTACGTATCCACTATTGCCTACCTACATACATATGTATACATATATACATATGTATATATGTACATACATATGTACATATATGTATGTATAATTATCTGTCTGTTCATCTGTCTAACTGAATGACTTGCCTTTACGCTTATTCTTTAGCTTTGCTTACTAGAAGCCAACTCATTACGTTTGTCCACACATTTGCCTGTATCAGACTTTTCATTCGGCTGTGTGTATGTATTTATTGTTGGCAATAGTGCGATAATCATAATCATCAAGCTTTTGGAAACGTTGTTGAGTTTTTAGTTTTATTTGCTTTATAGGAGTATATACCAGAGTTGCCAGAAGTTATATTTGTCGCATTTTTGATGATTTTCTTAAAGGGAACTATTTTTACTCCCAACTGGACAATTAAGAAATAATAAAACGTAATCTTTGTTTACGAGTATCATCAAAAATATTTACGTATCTACATACGTATGCATTTGTATACATATCTCATTAGTATACATACCTATTAACATATATAAATACCTACTAAGAGGATTTCTAATTCTTTACTAAATACGTACATACGTACATACATACATACATACATATCTCAATCATAATTTGAAGTAAAGAAGACCTAAGATAATCCTGTCTTGGAAAGGCAAAGACACTTACAGAATGAATATGGTGTTTTCTTCTTATGGAATTTCTAATACATTCACGTTAAAGGGCCGTAGCCACCTACTGAAACATTCCTGAATTTACACTAATAGTGTAAAAGTGCTGCTAAATATTTTTTCTCAAACACCGTCAAAAGCATTAAAGTTTCGAAAGAAATATTCAACATATCGTCACACAATATGTCAATTGTCTTTTGAAACAATCAATAGTATTTTATAGAGATGAAACATAGTGATTTGAAAACTATTTGTCTTGGAAATATGTCAAAAAGTCGTGAAGCTATTCAAATAATCTTAATTATACTGGTATATGGAATGATATACATTCTGTAGTATATAGTGTTGACCCAGGTTTTTTTATAAAAGGAATTATTTATATTTTTAATAAAATTTTCTAACGAATGATGCGGCCAAAATTTTACAACAATGTATCAAATAAAAATAAATAATTTTTTTATAAAAAATAAATCTGGGCATCTTTCAGCGGCTATTGATATATGTATTCCTTTCTTTCTATGCTCGATCTTAGTTATGTATTTTTGATTCCGGAGACCAATCTAATGTCAAATAATTTACTGAAATTTCAGCTACAATAATATTAATATGAAAAAAAACAAAACATTGGTCCTTTCAGCGCAACTTATATTTATGAATTTTAAAAGAAAATATTTGATTTCTTTAAAATTTGCAAAAGACCACTGCTGAAGAAAAAACTATTTTCCTATATTTCTATATACCGCGGAAGTAATTCGGATGTCGCCCAGCAAAGAACCGTAGTGATGCCATACGTGAAGCAAAAGAAATAAACTCGTATTTTTTGACCAGACTTCCTCAGTTCCAGAAATTATAGTGCCCACATAAGGAATATTGCATCGTATATAAATATGTATCAGAAAAAACTGATCATGCTAAAACAAATTATAAGGAGTACCTAGCGAAAAATCATCATTATGGAAAATTAGTCAAAAAACACCGTCTAAATGGCACAAAATTGTCGCTCACAGGAAAAACTGATGAATTTTATTCCATTAAAAAAATCGTAACAAAATCTGTTGTCGAGGCGATACTAGCTCACGAAAAAGAAGCAAAAGACTTATATTTTATGTTACATTTTGACAATTTCCATGCTTCTTCTTTGCTTGAATAAACTTACGAGCAATAAAAATGATCACCGTGTGTCTTTTAAATAAATGAAGCAAACAATGTTATCTTCTGATTGGCTGCTTTGCAAAATGCAACTCTGATTTTCATAAAATTTAATAAATCGGATAGATTTTCTAAAAATTTGCTCCTATTTTAAAGTCGGTTAGATATAGTCAGTGTGAAAAATGGTTATTATTTCGGCAAATTACGATTTTGTTTCTGAAGTTTCTGGCACCTCTATATTTCAGTGAGTAAAGGTTTGCGCTGGTATGTTTCTGGATTTAGAAGGGCTTGGATCTATTGAGGGAGGATTGTTACAAATGTCCAACTAGAAGACGTTGTGTACTGTTAATACAAATATTTGGAGTTGACAACGAGCCCATGAATGATAACGTAAAGCAAAATAGGTCACAAATTTTTAACTTCATGCTGTTTTGGGTTTAAACAGAAGTACACTATTCGGTTTTTAAAATTTATATGAATACAAGCAGACAGACACACATACATACGTACATATACATAAATACATTAATATGTATGTACATATATTTGTTCTTGCTTATGTATGCATGTGCCATATAATAAGTTCCAGAACATGTTTTGAGAGTCTTTATAGGTAATAAAAGTGTAACCTCTTTTAGTGTATACAGTGCACGGCAAAAGTCTATATACGACCAACAACACAATTAAATAATTTGCGAATGCAGGTCCGTTAAAAAATTATTTTCATACATAAAATCGGAAACGAAACTTGTGATCAATAGATAATATGTAAAATAGCATCCAATAGATTTGCTACCGATCCATACCCTAAGGCGGAGAAATGCAATTGGACCGAGCCGACACATGCAAATTATTTAACACGTAGGGGACATTTTGAAACGCTGGATCAGATAATTTGGAATTATCAGAGTCCAAATGCTGGGAAATGAATCAGAAGAACAATTTTGAAGAAATATCATCTCTCGAATAGGAAAATTTAGTCGCTTCAATGCAGGTTTGATTACAAGCTATTGTAGATACTCGTGATGGACCAATAGAATATTATATTTAAGAAAACTGGCACATTCCAAGAACCAGTTATAGATTTGCGGGTGTTGATTTGCACCGTACGTAGACTTTTGTTAAGGCATTTTTTCAGTATTAGAGTCATAATTTTTTAATTGTCTTGTTGGGCTTGTCAAATTAAAAATTGTAGGTCATTGTGGACTTTTGCCATCCTCTTCACATACTTACATAAATATGTTTGCGAAGAAAGATAAAATAATTGTCTTTGTAGAAAATCTTTCCAATAGTTTTATTTTAATTTTGTGAAGCCTATCAAAATTGATCGACATATCCTTTCAATTTACCAAAACAAAAAAATTGTCATGGGTAAAGCTCATATATGAATGTGCCCCCAACGCGTTGTTGAAATGCCAGTCCGTCAGTAGAGATTCAATCATCATGTTGTAAATCTGTTCTAAATAAATTTGAAAACTATTAGGTTAGGTTGATTGGAGGGGTGTGATAGCCCATGTCATACGACATTCACTTAAGCCAGTGAAGGCTTGTTGTGCGCTCCTTTTTAATTATCAGACACAAACTGCCAGAGTTCTGCGGCATGATTCGAATCTGGGACCTTCGCACTACGAGTCTAGTACACTACCTACTAGTCTACGAAGGTCAGTCTTCTACGAAGGTCAGTTGAAAACTATTAAAATGAAAATTTTATAAAAACTCCTTTTATTTTTCTAAAATTATTATTGATATATGTACTTATGTATATTTTTTAGATAATTTTGAATAATTTTGTGTAATAAAAATGATAGCTTTTGCAAATAAACTTTTTGTTTTGCTTTATAAATTAATAATTTTCACACTATATATAAGGGCTATAGGAAACATAGAAGAATTGTTTAAGTAAGATTTTTAATCCACTCTAATTACGGTTTCTCATTTAATCTGTGAGATTTTTTATATAAGCAAACGATGTTGAAAAGTAAACATGATGTCTACAGGTCTACCGATGAGCCGAGACTTGGCTACAGCAAAATTTTGGAAATTATTTTAATATTAAAATTTTGAAGCGAAAATGTGTCACGTATTTAAATTTTGGTTAATCATGTATTTAGGCCAGTTGACAGGCGCGATTACGTTAAAAGTTCAATTCAATATAGACAGCGTTTGCAGACTACATAATTTATGCCCAAATCGGACTTTCCTTTTGTGGAGAATTGAATATACATAAAAATTTTTGTCACTATGTTGGGGCATTCCTTGTCGACTATTATATTTTTTTTTGTATGGGGCCGATCCACTCTTAGAGTATCTGTTTTATGAAGAACTGTTCAATTCAATTATCTAATAAAAGAATTGATTGCAACTATAATGGAATGTTCTGTGTATGTATAATAAACAACACTTGTAATGTTCTTATAAAGTACTTCATATTTATTTTCGTGTCTATATACTTCAATATTGACTTCATTGAGTAAATAGTTTTAAAGACCAAGTACATGTCCATGTGTATATTGTAACGTTGTTAACGGTTTTTGAACAAATAAATTCAATTTATTTAATCATTGCAAAGTATCCACGAGCACCACATGCACAATACACTACTTATTACATTTTGTCATATGTACACGCGAGAAATAATAAAGTGAACTTTAGAAAAATTTAAAAATTTATAATTGTTGTATGGTGCAGACTAATTTTTCATTGCGATTTATTAAAAACTTCCACGCAGTTACTTTTTATTGAAAATTTTGCGATTTTTCAAAACTATTTTTAGTAATTCTTCAAAATTTTATTTATTCAGTGGAAAATTAAAAGTTTATTATTTAAAGAAAATTTTAAATCCAACAGTAAAATTTTTAATAAATTTTTATAAATATTTTTTTTTTTAACAAATCTATAAATGAAATGAAAAACATTTCACAATTTGACTTTTAAAATAATTTATACTTAAATTAAGTTAAGTTTTCTCAAATCGGGTTCATGTATTTCGTTAATAATTCATTAGGAGAAAAACGCAACACAATTATAATGTCGTCTGTTAATCCAAAATACGAGAATAATTACAAACTTGTTATACAAAATAGTCACTGTTCTTTCGCGGAGTTGTACCCGCAATGCGTCTGGTCAATAGTTTAGCACTGTAGATACTTATTTACCCATCCGGACGTTCTATTTAAGCTATGAAATTATTTATTTTAAATGAAATTCTGGCAAAGCGATTTCAATACAAAGAGCCAATACAACAGATTACAAAACGGACGCAATTATGAGGGAGTTTAAGATTCGATAACATACATTTGTAGTTTATGCTTTATTCTCAAGGAACTTCGAAATATATTCTTAAATAAAAATGGTCCAGCTGATTTCTATTTAAATAAATATGGAAACAAGCTGTATTTTCCAATAAAAAGAAATTATTTTCAAAATCGGCCCACAAATGGAGGAGTTGTGCGATAATCAATATATCGGGCGGGCAAAAATATAAAATAAATTGAATTTAAAAAATACATACAAATTGAATATCTCCTTTTTTGAAGACCATTCAAAGGAGTGAACATGTAACAGCTCCAAGTTCAAATATTCTTTGAAAGGAGCAATAATTTACAACGCTCCGTTTTTCAATTCATAGAAAAAATTGCTTATTTTTAAAGAAATAAGCCAAAGAGTCCACCACTGAAACTGTCACTTTCTGTGGACTTACTGGTTTCTCAACAATGACGTTCTTATTTTACGATCCCCAAATGCGGCAATGTTTTGGTTGACATGACCGCCGAGATGAAAGTGCGGCGGTTTAACAATATTTTCCAAAGCTGTTCAAACGTGAACCGACTAATTATCGTCCTCCGCGGACTGATAGTCAATACTTTCGACAGAAATAATCTATCAGCGTCAAAAGGAGGATACTTGCACTTAGACCAGCCGTTACACATTTTTCTCATATACTTAAGTTTCTGTTGCCGCTTCATAGACCTAATTATTGAGCCTTGCTTTTTTCCTTGTTTTAGAAAAATTTTACTTACATTGATATTTCATCGTAATTTTTTTACCGGAGCTCAGTATGCCTTTCTTCAAGTGCATCCACATACATACATATATGTACATATACATATGTATGTGCGAGTAAATAAATATGTATCCACTATGATATATTTACCCGCAATCGTACTTATGCCTGTGGTAATCGTGTGTGTAGGTTTTTCCTCAAGTGCCTGCTTTGTAATACTATAAAGGAGGGTGAAAAAAGAGGTGTTTAAATGAGAATTTTATTGAAGGAAATAGTGCGATATGAGCCTTATTTCTCAAAACTGCAGCACTTATTGCTCTATTATGTACATATGTAGTATATTTTTGGTTTAGTTTTTAGTTTCATAAGTCTTTTTCTGAATTTATAATTAAATTACTTACAAAATAACTATTCTATATATCCATAAATCAAATTCAAATAAGTTGTGGAATTGTGAGTTATAGCTTTAGCCCTTTTACTATCTTGAGGAAGGATCATTACCTTTGGAAAGTAAAAAAATATAAAACACACAAGCTGTATTATGTACATTTTCATTCAAAGTCAACTGCTGTGCAAGCGTTTTATGGGAATATCGTGTTTTACATCATTCAAGTGACAACAACTCCTTAAGATTTTTACGGGTTTACCGCAGGCCAGAGGGCGAAACGAAAAGAACAAAATTGTGTATCATTATTCTAATAGATGTTCCAAAATCAACAGGGAAAAATTCAACTTTTAATTCCAACCTACACAGCACATAATCATAGTGTTTTCGGAGGCTGCCACTCCCCCCTTCAATGCTCATGGCTATTTCATACATATGTTACGAATATTACCATTATTAATCTAAACTAAGAAAATTAGTAGTTTTTAATATTAAAATTAAAAATCTTTCTACGAAGTACTGCTAATCATCGTCCATAAAGATGATTTATCCACAAAAACATATGGATTCCTCCAAATACCCTGAGTTCCATTCAATTGGATTTTATATGCATACACACATGCATGCACAGCTGCAGGGTCCAGGTCGCAGGCGGTCAAAATTGGCACGCCCTTTCCGTTGGTTAAATAATTTTAGCTGTCGAATGACACAAGCCAATGTCCCCTCCAATACCAAAATTTACACTTTATTGAGCAACACCCTGCCATTGGGTGTTTAGTTACTCATTTGTATTCTTAAACCCAACCTTTTTGTATTTATTTGAACGAGTATCTAGAGAAATTTATCATTGAAGGTCATTTAGATCATATCGTTCTTTCATATTCGCTCATGTCTATATGTACATATGACTGACTGACTGACTACAAATACAAAAAAAAACAAACTGTGTTTCTATGTAATATATTTTTTTAATATTTTTTTTTGCAATTGTTGTCTTTGTTGTTGTTGTTTTTTTCTGTTCAATTTAATCCACGTTTTTTTAAAGGTGTAATTTTTATTTGTTCATAATGTATTTATTTGTTGTTTTGTTTGCCAGTGGTTGTTGTTGTTGTTGATAAACTGTTGCGAGGTGTGTTTTTGATACTCTTCTGACTGACGACCAGTGTTGCTAGACTTTTTTTTTCAAAAATCATCAAAACTGGTCAATAAAGCAATTTAAAGCGTCAAACAGCTCAAAGTACAATTATAATCAAAAAATGTTTTGTCTATTTAGCTGACAGCGGCTTGAAAATGATTTGTTTTGGAAATAAATTAGTAACTCGTAAACCATTCCAGTAATTTCGCAGACAGCAATCGACTACTATTGACGGTATTTAATTCTTCTTCAATGACGTTTTCTTTTCTAAACAAAAGTTTAAAGTTGTTTGCCCTGTCAGAGAGCAGAAAAGTGAATTCCACCCATACTTACATATAACAAAAAAACACTTAATCCTGTAAGGAAACAAGTTTTTTTTAATAAGTGAGATAAATAGATTTTTTATCAACAAAGTAATACACGTTTATAAGAAAAGATAACGCCATTAACCTTAGAAAATGTCAAATGTGTCTATCAGCCAATAATAGTCGCGTTCGCAAGAGCTGACGTTGACAAAGAGAAAACCCCAACGTATGCCCAAATTTTCTATTATATTACAAATTGTGAAATATTTTATATAAATAGTTTATTAAAATTTCTAAAAGAAACTCCCTCATATGTCTTGAATATAATTTGTAGTTTCTGAGACATTATTTTCTTGATTTCCAAGATCTTAATTATGAATATTTTTATCCTGTAGACTTATCCAAGGGCAAAATATTGAAAATATGACCTATACTTGCATTAAAATTATGAACGCCATAATAAGTTTTAAAAATTTATAGTTATTTGAACATGGAGCTGATATAAAATGCCCACAATGCGATTTTGAAAAAAAATTTTTAATAAATTCCTTATCAAATTGAAAAAAGTTCTGAGTGTTTTGCGGGAAAAGTCTTTGAAATGCGAGTAAAGAAAAAATGAGTTTTTAAGGTTCTTTCTCATGATCTGTCTCAGCTGGGCAAATCTTAAAATAAAAATTATATATTCTTTAAAAAATTTCTAAGAGGGCAAAGTACTGATTATAACAAGTTAATTTTTTAAAAACCAAATAATTTAAATGTCAAGTGGAGTTTACTTTTCTGACAAAAATTTTATATTTGCTCGTATTTTCCCTTCCTACATTTCTGCATTCTTTAAAAATTTGCATCGGTGCCATAACAGATCGAGTTCTTTTGTAAATATGTTGCACGAAAACATGTAAATATGCAACATGTTATTCAATATTATTTCGGTGTAATATAACAACATTTCTTCCAATTATATTTATTACCATAAGGGGTTTTGACATTAAATATTTTATAATTAAGAAAATTTTGCAAATATACTCATCATCTGATGAAGATGAGAAGTTTATTTTATGATTATAAATTGTCAGTGATGCTAAAGAAATAATTGTTGTAAATCGCTTGAATAGTGTTAGTATTTAATCTATTCGAAAAGCTTTAGACAGATTAATTTTAAAATGAAACACTAATTCACAATCAAAAATGCCACCACTTTACGAGGGTAACATTTAGCCCATTTCACCCATTTTAGGGTAACATATTTTTTTCAGAGAAGAAAAATCGTCAAATTTTGAAAAATTAGCTCTAAGAAACGTTGAAAATGACGTAAAATCATCACATCTGGTATCCCTGTTGGCAACTGACTAAATTTGTTTTAGTGAATGGATACAAGCCTGAAAAAAACTTTTAATACTGATTGTAGTTAACAAAATTTTCATTACATTTTTACTAAAAAATATGTAAGTATTTGTTTTTGAATTTTGTTTAAAACTCAATGGCTGACAGTATAATTTTTTGTTGAAATAATTTTAATTATAATTATCATACATAAATGCTAACACATGAATCAGTTAATTAAATTTAATTTCATTTTCCATTTACTTTGTTTTACTTTATTTTTTTTATGACTCATGAACAATGAACATATAAAGATGTTACTTCGTTTATTACAAGTCTCTTTTTTCTTCCTTTTTGTTGTTGTTGCTGCTTTTATTGACAGACCACATGAAATCGTGTTAACTTTAAACAACATACATACATAAATCTTAAAATGATTGTTAGAACATAAAACCACTCATTATATTGAAAAACTTATAATGCTAAACGTCTTTTTAGTTGCGGTTTTGAAAATTCAAGCGCATTCTAATGAAGAGTCAAGGCTTTTTTCTCTGTCCATTGGCAGTTTCAGACTGTCAGACAGACAGTTTTGTGACATTAACCGCAAGACTTTTCTCTACAAGTAATTAACAGTAAAACAAATTTCCTTAAATAACAGAACTTATATAAGAAATTGTGGTTGATACAAAGTGGTGCAAAAGTAATGTCATAATTTGAATTGGCCATTGCCATTTTGTTATAATAAATCATAAAAGTGAAAAATTGAAAAAAATTACAACGCCATTAAATGGCCATCTCCCGACTTGGTGCAGGATAGTTGCTCGCAACACTTCTGGCCCCAAAATCAATTTATGACAATAGCTTTAAACAACCTTGTACAATGAGGAATTAAAAAAAAACATTTTTAATTGATATAAAAAAAGATAATGATATTATTGATAAATTATGGAGTTAATAATAATCATATAAAAAATAATGGTAAAACATGACTTTCCTAGAACTTCTTGATAATTTATTGAAGTAATTAGAAAACACGATCTTCGAAATTTTTCGCCCCATCCATTCACCGATTTACAGCATCAAGCATAGTGTGGAATTCTCCTTCCCAAGTTTTTAATTTATTTCCACACGGACATTTGTTTCATTAATCCATTAAATTTTTTTTAAACATTTAAATTTCGTTATCAAATAATTGCTTAAAAAAGGTCTCCGACAATAGGAATATATGCCAATAAATGCCAAAAATTCAGAGTCTTTTTGAACTGCGTACCAGCAAATAGAAAATTTCTTAAGGAATTTAACAACCTGATTTTCCACAAGTTTTTTTTTGCACACAGTTCTTATGGAAACTTAAAAAATTTCTTGCATTAACTTTCAAAACAGTAGGAAAATGACTCCAATTGGCGAGTAGTGTGAAAAATATTATGTTACATTTTGGTAATACTGATATTGTCGTATAATATCGCTTTTTGTTTAATTATTTTTTTAATTAATATTAATCATACGCCTGGTCGTACTCAAATTTCTGTGTGTGTCTTATCAGCCAAAGTTTTGTATACCATATTTTATTAATTATTTTCATGTTTATTGCAACAAGCACATGTACTTATGTTTATCTATTTGCTCAAATTTCATTCATGCTAAAATTTTAATTATACACATTGCAGTTGCTAAGTTGGCCATAATGCATTGCTTTGTTCTTACACTTCTTTTGTTGTTGCTATAGTTGTTGTTGTTGTAATTGTATAAATTTTTTGTTGTTGTCCGCATTTAGCAGAATTTGCATTGTTATACAAATGAAATGAAAGTTGCGCTCATAGTGAGCGTATGCGCAAAAAGTCACGTTTTTATTTATTAAAGGTAAAATATGTTTGCCCCACACTTTTGTTGCCAACTGACTGTGTAGGGAAGGAAATTTTTCTTTATTAATTCGTGTTGAAGGTATAGATAAGGGATATTTATTTCCATTTTATTCATTATAACATTTTGCAAATGATGAAAATGTCTAAATATGCTGGTTGTAGTCGTAATTAAGATTAGATTTTATGCAAGTGAAGATGAGATGTTGGTAGAAAAATCAATGATAAAAATACAATTATCTAAATGGGTATGAGGTGGGAAAATATACGATACATTTACACACATATTTACAAAAGTAAAATGGAGATAAGTAAACGTAATGTAAACGATATTCACTGGTCAACCCCTTGCAATTTAAGGAAAATGCTAAACAAGAAAATTCATTTATATATGAATTTTTTTGTTGCTTTGAGCTCTAAATAATAATAAAATTATTTTATACTCGTAACTTGTGGAAAATTCTCTCAAATTCTTAATTAAAAATCATTCATGCTTAAGATCTTGTTTAATAATTTTTCATTTATTCATTATACTCGATGTTTCAATTTGTGTAGTTTCTTGATCAAAGTAATAAATATACATATTTGTTAAAAAGACCTTAAGCTTGAATAGTTTATAAATGTATATTAATTAAAAGGCCAAAAACTAAAGCAAATATTCCATCAAGTAAATTTATCTTTCAATTTTATTATGTTCCTCCCCACACAATTCATCCGATTAATTACAATTAAATTTAAACTAACAAAGTTTTAAATATTTTCCTTATGGCTCGTTCATTTTTACTAACCATAAATAAAAGAAACATTAATTAACATTTGTAGTTCATTAAAAATTTTAATTGTTTATAACATTCTTGCAAGTTTCCTGCAACAAAGTCCATTTAGCTCAAATCTAAAATGACACAACTTAAATACTTTGTATTAATTTATTTGGAAATACTTTGTGCTCTTGTTTATTTTTCAACTATAAATTATACAAACTCTTTATATTTATGTATTTGTCATTGTTTCAAATTAATTTTTGCCATTTAACTTGAACATTGTCGTATTGATTTACTACAAAATATAACAAATGCTATTGCAAATGGTTTTAGTATTATTTTAATAAATATTAATGAGATCGTAATTATTAAGTCTTATTATGGAAATGGAAATCTTTGAAGCAAATTATTTAAAAATTATGCTTGTATAAAAATACAATTGAATTCATACAAATGGGCATAAATTATAATTGAAATTCAATCACTATTAAATAAAACTATTTGTGAAGATTAAAGAATCTAATGTCTTTCCTTACAAACCTTTAAGGATTAATATTGCAAATATTCAAAACAGGAAATTACTAATTGGCCAATTTGTTGTTGTAATTTTTAGTAATTTTTAAAATTAGTCAAGTTTGGATGGGGCTGGTAGCAGAACCCGTATTTTAGTAATTTTTTCTTTTTAATAATTTTCTGTTCAAAACAAACTAAATTTTTTAAGTTTTCTTTTTTAAATTTAGTAGATTTTTCTTAATTTATCAAATTGTGTTAGTCAAACTGACATTTCAGCTAATATGGCTTGAGCTCGAGTGGTGAGTATGGTAAAGTAAGGAAAAGGTAATTATGACATCAGCAGAAAAGAGAAGTATTGCAGTGCACTGTGTTGGAACTAGGAAAATATGTTATACAAGGAACAATAGAGAGAAAAGTGTTTAAAGGCATTCAATTTGAACCGCTCTGTGCTGAAATTCAAAGGAAAGACAACTTCAGGGCGTTTAATCAATATATAACTTTTTGCCTAAAGAACGGATTCTCCCTATAACGTGTTGCGCGATTCAAAAATGGATGTGCTCTTAATGAAGAACAAATTGTTCTGGGAAGGAGTTTCCTGACTTCATTAGAACGCATTCAATTGTTACTACAAAACAGAGAAAAAACCTCAAATTATACCGATGCTCTAGTGACTTAATAGAGTTGGCTACCGATAAAATCAAATTATTTGGAAATTGACATCCATTACCTGTCTGTTTTTCATTTACCATTTGGCTACCAATATATTTAAATTCAGTAATACTTTTAAATTGAGTTGAATTAAATTTATTCTTCATTATCGCATCTATTTGTACACTAAGCCAGGATTCAATTATCATAAATAATTTAGATTTTAGACATGCGATGACGAAACTTTAACCTTTCTTATCAGCAGAATTAAAATATGCGTAAATGTATTTAAAACGGGGGAATCATTAACACTTTCTTTCTCATGATAAAATTTTCATTGAAATTAAAAACTTATTTAGATGAAGTTTTAATCTATCTTATCATCAAAAACTACTGTGCTAATTCTTGAAAATGAAATAAATATTTTTATTTACAGTCTAATATTTTTTCCAGCAAAATGAAAATTCTCTATAAAATTCTAAAAATTGTACAGTCACGACTGACAAACTGACAATCATCAATCGCCCCTACAATCCCAATGCGGGGATGTAAAACTTCAATTTCGTTTACACCATTAGCAATGTGCAACAAATGAAGAGCATACATCTTTTCAATTTCAAAGTATGAACCAGGGATGGAAAACATTTATCCATAAATCCATACACTCATTCATAAAATATACATGTGGCAATATTAACAATCTCATACCCCTATTCCAGGCACAAGCCAAATTTTATAAGGGAAAAGTGATTGAAAAGGTATGAAAACATACTTTTGAGCGCAATTTTCTAAAAATTTCCATCATAAACACAGATTATTATATTAAATAATTTATCGCATCAACAAAAATTTTTAATGACTAAATATGAAACAGATTTTATCACTTGAACAAGAAATGAATTTCAGCAATTGAAAAAAAATTAAACATCCAAGTCAAATTTTTGCAACCCTTTGCCTGCATTTTGATTCAGAAGTACATTGGATTTGTGCACGTAAAATTTCATTTAAGTTACTTGAGTTGTTCACAATTTAACAAAATAAGTACCTTTTCATTAAGTTTTCTTCTCTAAAAAGAATTTTAAATTTTGTTTCCTTTCAGGTAGAAAACCATGATATAATTTTTCATTATCAACTGCCAATTTACTAACAAAGAGCGCGAAATAATTAAATACACTAAAACTTTTTCAACGAGAATTTCCAACTGATTTTTTTGTTTTGCAATTAAAAATGAAAGTGTTAAATTTTTTTTTAAATCAAAGAAACCGACGTTGTTCTGTCACCATATTTGTGATTTGTGTATTAATTCTTTTAATGATTCCTTCCGAAAATCTAGAGGCTTTTGTCTTCAAAAAGTTTATGATCTTTAGAAGAAAATATCTTGATCACCGGTTGGAATTTCGTCAAATTCTTTGATAACTTCTTATTACCAGATTTAACTTTATTTAATTATAAAGCTTGTTTAATTATAAAGCTTATGATCCTAGAAACCGTCTTTGGAACTTCAAAATTTGAGAAGAATTTTTATACAAATGAATTTTTATATGAAACCGTTTCCTATCAAAACATCTTTCTGCCATTATTTATATTCTAGTTAAACTTCTGACTACATTGAGGGAATAAGAGCGGCCATAGTTACCGCTCAATTAGCATGAGGAAATCTTTTATCGCTTCAAATCTGTTACTTGTTTAACTTCCTACACCATTCGTTTAGTCTAGTTAAGTTTAAGTAAAAGTTTATTGCCTTTTACTGTATTGACTTCTTCTTTCAAGTTTTTATAACCTTCAAACTCTCTTGACTTTCTATTCATTTAGTTTTATAAACTTGATTTTAAATTTAACGGTTAAATAAATCTTTTATTGCAATTGTGAAAAGTTTTTTTATTACAAACTTTTAGTATTGCAATAAATTTCAAATGATTTCCTTTTTAAGTTAATTCACAATAATTCTCTTTCCCTTACTATCTCTCTGGCTCTCAATATGAGTATATCTCCCGTTCAGCTTGTGCTCTTTCACTATTCTTCTTTTGCAAATTTTATGGCATACTTTTAGGTACTTAAAATTTCAAGTATTAAGTGTTTATGCAAGTTCTGTGGGTTTTTAAATAATTGTCTTTTTGTATTTTGAAGTTAAAGTGCATATAAATTTGTATTTTTAATTCTTTTATTATTATTATTATTTTTCGTTAAAGAAGTACGTTAAGAAAATATGAGTTTCGGTTTGTCTGGTGTATCCCTTGAGTTTAATTTTGTGGTTTCGCATTAAACTGAAATGTCCTTTTTTGCCGCACGAACATTAATTTTTAAAGAATTTTTTTTTTAAATAATGTTGTTGTTTTTTTTTTAAATCCTTTCAGGTCTTTTAATGGGCGTTGTTTCATATATCTTAAATATAGTTTCTAGCTTTTGTGGAAAAGCAACAACAACCAGCAGCAATTTATGTACAAATTATTATTGTGGTCACCTGCCTGGAAGCCACTATTGCCACCATCCGAACTAAAACGCAGGCAGTCTGAATAGGTATTTCAGGGCTTTCATTCTGTTTCGAAAAATATATTAATACTATTCATGACGTGAATTTAGAATTTCAAAATAGTCCTGACACTGAAAAGGACTTTTTAGTCTGCTTTCCATCATATCAATGACTTTTAAATTTACTCAAGCCTATAACTGCCACATGTGTATTACATAAACGCACACACACACACACACACACACACACACACACACACACACACACACACACTTATTTGTTTTCTTTCATAACGTTTCTTTGGATTTTATGGATAAATGTCTTTCTGACGTCTTTACTCAATACTCAAACCATAAATGGTTGCTTTTGTGCGTGTGCGTGTGTGTGTGTGGGCGCGTGTGTGGGAGTAGGCACATGTGTTTGCATTGTAGTTGTAAATACATGTTGTGTCCGTGCAAATGATATTTTGCGGTTTTTGTGGCATTTGAAATTTGATGATGCGGCATAAATTGCAAGTGCGGTTCCTTCTGATAGACACTGAATGATACGCGTACGCAATTGCTGACTTTCGTTCGTTCATAAGTATATACTTGTATATATGTACATATGTATGTATGTATATGTCTGCATGTATTTTGTTTTTATTTATTTCATACATTAGCTATTTGCCATTTCTTCTTCATATACTTATTGTATTCAAGAATAGGCAAATAGGCATCGACATTAAACTTATTAAGCCCCCAAACTTTGTTTGCGGTTTCAACTAAGTAATAATTTATTGAAATCCATTTTATATTAAGCACTTCAAGCAAACAGCATGTGGCACTAAGTGGAAGAGTATTTTAAATTAATAGCGGTATTAGCAAAAAGACCAGGATTAAGGTAAAGTTTGGGGAAGTTTTCAACAGTTGACCACAATTATTGCATAAGAAAAAAAATCAGGAAGATATTAAAGAGCAGCACGAATTTAATTGAAAAACGATGAGAAAGTTTCAAAAATTTTATGCCATCCTTAAATGATTGACCAATACTTTGCTGCAGGAGATTACGAATTACATTCATTTATATTCCAATATTTAATGAATAAATAATTTATATATTTTGGTAGAATTGTATTGCTAAATGTATTGACTGGATGAAAAATATTATTGAGGAAATAAGAGCTTTCCTATTGTTAATGTTGATGCCTTAAGGGGCAAAACCGTCTAGATGGCGGTATTTTTTATTAGATTAATTTCAAAATTTTGTTACTAAATAGTCCGCACTGGAACCAAGAACAATTACTAAAACATATTTGAAAAAAGTATTGAAATTATTTACTTGCACACGATTCTAAATCTCTCAAACAAATATTTTTTTTACAATAGATAAAAACCAAATAAAATTAAAAGATGCAAATCGAATAAAGATTTTTTCATGTTGTTCGTATAAAAGCTTAGAAGCCTACAATTGTCATGTTATATTTGGAAGATTTTAAATGTGTAATGATGATATGAGGTTGTATGTTTTTCAAACATTACGGCTGGTGTCTACTGATGAGGTGGGATTTGTCTCCAATAAGCCTTAAGGCAGCCAGAATAATAATTTGGGAGAACATTATATAACACTTATATGAAGATATTTATATTCCAAAATTATATTAACTTTGGTATGACACTTAAAATAAATATTTTAATGTTTTCAATTCATTTATAATTTATAAAATTAATTTTTTTATATTGTGACCAAAATTTAAAAAGAATAATATATAAAAATTAAGAAATTAAAATTTGTATGTGCATATAAGTCCTTAATTAAAAGCAATTCTTTCAGGAAAAGGGTTAACGTAAAAATTTTAAGGTTCTTAAAATTGTATACACTCAAGAAAGAACTGGGATAAAATTTGTTTCCAAAATTACCCCCATATATTTCAAAATGCGTGTATTCTGCCCTTCTGTGCATCGTAATGAAGCAGGCCCGAGTTTTTGGTGGGATTAAATCTACAACTTCTTTACTCTGCCATCAATTCTCCCAGGTAACTTCTATATTTATATAAATTAAATATCAAAAAATTCAAGGCGGACAAACATAACAAAAATAACAAAAATAAAAAAAAAACCTTTAGTATTGGATTTTGAAAGGCCAGACTCTTTATAACTATTTTTTTTGCTTTTATACTATTCATAAAAATATATGAAAAAACTATGGTTTCAACAAAAGTTTTCAAACCCTTTAAAAGCTCTTTATAATTACATTTTTATTTGTTGTTTTAGAAAGCCGTACATTTTTTTATTTCAACTAAAATTTCATCCTCATTAAGATTAAAATGGTCTTTTTTACGATTTTTTTTTAACTTTTATTTTAAACACCAATAAGATGACTAATTAAATCTATTATAAAACTCCAACGAAATTCTTATTTTTCCTCCATTCTCTACACAAAAGTCCACAATTTTGAACACATAAAAAAATTAATGAATGCGTCATTATCAAATACAATACATTTTCATAATCAATTCAATATTTAAAGCACTAAAAACCACAGAGTTAAGAATAAGATAAATAAATACATACCTACAACGTTAATAAACATTCTTATCAAGTCGACTTAAATGAATTTAAAATGCAATTTGAATACAACGTACGTTACTAATCAGATGGAGAAAGAACAAAAGTTTATATCTATAATACCATACAATAGTGTGGCACAGGTGTGCGAAGACAAAGCGAGTGTTCCCAGTAGAAAAGAAAAATCGAACGTCTCAAAAACGAAAGTTTTTTAATTAAAGCAATTTTTTAAATTCAAAACCAATCCGAAATTAAATGAAAAATAATAATTTACCTAAATATATTTTTTTCAATTAGTTTAGACACACCTCCTAGAAAAACCAAAGTATGGAAACACATACGAGGAGAGTTTCCAAATTATACTTTCCTTTAGTGGTACTAGAGAAAATATTTTTCCATAATAGATTGATAAGATCATCTACTGGGTTAGGTTAGGTTAGGTTGATTGGAGGGGTGTGATAGCCCATGTCATACGACATACACTTAAGCCAGTGAAGGCTTGTTGTGCGCTCCCTTTTAATTATCAGACAAAAACTGTCAGAGTTCTGCGGCAGGATTCGAACCTGGGACCTTCGCACTACGAGTCTAGCACACCACCTACTAGTCTACAAAGGTCAGTTAGATCATCTACTAAATCTACACAAATAGTATTATACACAACCAGCATATATCTGTTGCAGAAATTGTATTGTTTTGTAGAGCGTGCGACATGTGGCACTTCCTTTCGACTATACCCATATCCTGATGAAGTTTTGGCAAAACCACTTTTATTAGCAAGTTTTTATATACAGCTTAACAGTTCTACAGGACATTATTTTGAAAGAATGCGACTCTACTCCAAATATCGCAACAAATAAATGGTTTGTCCGTCCTTTTGAAACCGAAATTAAATCGAATATAAAATTAGTGCAGTTTTTGACAGGCACCGAACCCGAAATTTCTCGGGGTGTCAGTCTACCACACTATTAGCTAGTGTAGGGTGGGAACGAAATGTTGAGGAATATTCCACTAAGAATAAACCCTTCCAGGAAAGTATAGAAAAAATAGAGATAATGAACCGGAATTAGTAAAAATTCGGATAGTTTCGAATTATTTTGATAAACTGGTTTGGATGATCATTTACCGAATCGGGAGTTATTTTTAATATTTTATTTGCTAAAGGGAAATAATTTACTACTGGGAATTGACTTGCGCCTGGAAAGGATTCAAACTTGCATTTCATCACAGTTTGTTTTGTTTTACTTCGCAGTAATAGTCTTAATTATTTTAATAAATTTAAAGAAATAAGTATATTTTTAAATAAAACGAACTTTTTGCAAAAATTTTTACCAGGATTTCAAAAATTTAGGAAGGAAAATTAAAAATTTTTAACCATGATTTCGTTCAATTACCTTCCTAGGAAGTGGATAATGGTTTTTGGAGGAATGAATGGAAATGGATGAGTAATTCACTTTTTTTTCTTGAATTACATAAATGGTTTTTTTCGAATACTTTTGAAACTGCCATCATAACTTTTTGAAATTCCTTATTTAGAATTTAAAACAAAAGGGAAAATATAAATAACAGTGATTATAAATAAAACGTTAAAATAAATCTTCTTTCTGTCTAATTCTAACTGAGAATTATTACAATGTTTAACCTAAAAACAAAAAAAAAAAACAACCAGAAATCTTTATTAATCATTTTCTGTTAATGAATCATCACTAATGAACATACAAACGAACACACATACACAGTGGGACAATATTTATGTTAATTTGCTTTCTGAATGTCTTTTTTATTGCTTGTGATTTCAGTGTTGCTATAGGAGATTGTGTGTGTTGTTACTGTTTGCATAAGAGTTGTTGCTCTTGCTGTTGCTGCTGGTGACGATGTTGGAGATGATGATGAGCAGCAGTATTGGTATTTAAAAAATGTTTTATATACATATTTGTTAATAGATTTTGTTGTTGTTGCTAATGTTTTTTTTTTTTTGCTGAATGTTCATTCCCCTCTTTTTATTAAATAAGAAATAAGCAAATATTTAAGCAGCTACTGAATTCAAAAATTAATATACAAACATTCGTACGTAAAAAATACATTTACATAAGACTCTAAAATAATTAACTACACTGTGCTACATTGAATAATTAAAAATAACGGGAAATATAAGGGCATTGCTTTACTTTTAGGTCAACTTAATATCAGAAGATCTTTATGATACGATTGTCTCAATTTTAGTTTTTTGTGGAATATACCAAAAATTTATAATATTTTTTGCCCTTTCAAACCACAAAAATTGGAATATTTGATTTTTCTTCAAACTATGTATGTATGAAAGTTTGCATTCAAAATATTTGACATAAATTAATGTGTTTTTATTGCAAAATTCTCAATTTTACATTTGGGGATAAAGTTTGAGTTTTAGGCAATTTCTTTTGTTTATGCAAAGTTCTGATTTTTTGTGATATTTAAAACTTATTCAAGTTTATTGTATGAAAAATTTAAATTTTTTGTAAATATTTCGATTCTTTTTAGGGAGCTTAAATTTTATTTTCCAAAGTTTTTTGTTTTAAAATTTAGAATTTTTATGAAGTTTACATTTTTACTGACCTTTGTAGACTAGTAGGTAGTGTACTAGACTCGTAGTGCGAAGGTCCCAGGTTCGTATCCTGCCGCAGAACTCTGGCAGTTTGTGTCTGATAATTAAAGGGAGCGCACAAAAAGCCTTCACTGGCTTAAGTGTATGTCGTATGATATGGCCTTATCATACCCCTCCAATCAACCTAACCTAACCTAACCTTAAATTTTTATTGGCATTAAGTTTATTTTTGAAAAATAATGATTTTAAAATATACGCTCCCGTTTCTTGGCTGTTTTATTTTAATTAATAAAATTAATTATTTTTTAAAATTTAAGACGTCTTAAATTTTTTTAAATTTTTTATCGATATTTCGGTACTCATCGAGTACCATCTTCAGGATATTTGTTTATTTTATATAAATTGAAAAATATTAACATTTAAAAAATAATAATGAAAAAATAAGAAATTTTTCCAAAAAAAATATTAACATTTGAAAAATAATAATGAAAAATAAGAAATTTTTTATTATTATTTTTCAAATGTGAATATTTTTCAATTTATATAAATTAAATAAATATCCTAAAGATGGTACTCGATGAGTACCGAAATACATATCGATAAAAATTATACAAAAATCAAGAGTTTAAAAAATAAATTTAGTTTATTAAGTGAATTTAAAATATTAGTTACAATTTTAATTTGTTTTTTTTTAGGCGAAGATGTTTTTGTATTTAAACCCTGCTTCCTTGGTAAAATTTATTACATATTATTATTGTTATTGCTTTTGCTGTTCATCCAATTCTTTACAGGAAATGTTGATTTTTATGTGATAATTTTTGTTGTTATGGAGTTCTGAATTTTTGATTTTGTTGTGAAATCGGTACTTTCAGGATAAGATACGACTTAAGATGACAGAACGCAATTTTTCTGGAAGAATAAATTTTCTTTGTTTTTGTACAAGTAATTTTTTTCGTCAAATTTCTGCTATAAATTTTTTAAAAAAATTCTACTAAAGCAGTTAATTTAAAAATCTCTTCTATTTTTGATTTTTTTCTTTAGGAAATATGGGAGCGTTCCTGTGTTGTCACCAGCACATATAAGCAAGAGCGCATCTTGGAAGACCAAGAAGGGAAGATTTCTTCTCTCAAAATTAATAAAAATTTTGTTGCTAAGAAGTTCAAACACAATACGTGCCAGAATCAGTACGACCCCATGAAAGTTGATGAGGAAGACTTGGGGACACGACAATGTCTACATTCTGCTACTACTTCGACAACAATTCCTACTACAGATTGCTACGGGCCAGCAGTTAAATTTATAATACAACTTTTTTATTCACTTTAATTATATCTTAGCCAGTAGATTATTTTAAATCAATTGGACAATTTATATATTATGGGATCATCAAAATGACAAATGGGAAGACGACCATGTAAATACCCATTTACTTGTAGCGCACAAACGTCTACAATTTTTTATTAAACCTGAAAAAACTTTTTTTATTTATGAGCAATACTGAGTTGTTTGAAATGACAAACCCTTTAGTGCTACAATACAGAAAAGTACTACATACATATGTACATGCATACTCATACATACATACATACATGTATATAAGCAAAAGGCAAACAAACAATGGAAAAAAGAAATATGTACATCAAAATTAATTAATTGCAATTGCAGTGCAAAGTCTCGTTGCCTGACTGCAGGTATGACAATTACAAACATATTGGGCATGTATGTATGACAAACAAAGCGACTGAATGTAACAAAAGTATTGAATTGTCGTCCCCAGTTTGTTATCACCTTTGCAAGTTTTGCCCGAGCATTCGAACTGATAACAGGCGAATGCGCTAGTGTGTATGATTATTTAAAAAATTTTTCTTTATAAATTCATTTTTTTATTTTTGTACTTTTATTCAATTGGTTTCTATGTTTAATATGCAGCAGCTTTTGCTAAACAATCGATTGCATTTAAGCTCGTAATTTGAGCTTATTTTGCAGTATTTCAAGTACTTATCACACTGGCAGCTGGTACATTCAATTTGAGTACTTAAATATCGAATGACGTGTTAGTAAAATTAAGTGTTAAAATAAAATATAACAGCACACTTCATATAGAATTTTTTTTCCATTTCAGTTATTGAAAAATTATGCAAAAAAGGCAATTACGTGCCGCGAGGCACACTTTTTTATATTATAAATATGGCTCGGTTTCCATATGATATGAATACTAATAAAAATTGAAAGGCTTTTATCAATCATAGTACTCAGTGAAATATAGGCATTGTTCTGAAAAATAAAACAATAGTAAAAAATTTAATAGAGTTTTCGTTTCTGATAATAATGTTATACACATATTTGCTCACTCCTGCATGTTTGTGTTTTGTTCTAAAGGAATAATCAGCAGTGAAAAAACATGTTGCATATTTTGCATTCAAGTTTATTTCAGGGCTTTTTTAAACAGTGTTAACTGTTTTATTTTATTTTATTTTCATTAGGATATTTGTTTTTGTGTGAAAAGTTTATAAAATATTAACAAATTAATATGAAAGTTTATCGGTATTGACACCTAAAGGGTGTTTAATTGAATACATGTTGGAAGATCGGCTAATGTTGACTATAAATTATTTGTTAAGCTGTTTGATTATATATTTTCTAATAATGAATATGTACGATAGAGACTTTTCATATTGTATTTGATTGTTTTAGCGTAGAAATGTGAGGCTTAATGTGTTCAAACTGCTTCTGAGTTCAGCGGCCATAAACAGCTGCTAAAGCCACAACAAACAAATCCGAAATTTTCAAATATCAAAAAAATTTTACAGATAAAATATTTAAATTTATGAGCCTGAAAAAGGCTTCACATTCCGAGGGTATCGGTAACATGTAAAACGTGTTCTATATTTTTTAGGCAATTGTTTTTTTTAGAAATGAAAATGCCATAATATTATAACTTGCTGCAGGGTGGAGGCAATCAAAGGTTAAGAGAAACATTTCATTTTATTTTATCTCACAAATCAAATAATCACAATATTAAAATAATATATGAATATATTATTATCAAGCATGATAGGAATATGTATCAAAATTATTATGATCATATATTTGAATAATATTATTGTTAGTTCAACGAACTTTTTGAAGAAATTTATTGCTTTCGCTTTATAAAAGCTTTAGTCTACTAGATGAATAGAATTTATACCGGGGTGTATTTATTAGAAATTTAATAATTAATTTTTTTCATTTCTTAAAAGATTAATCGTAATCGTGACGGACATTTGTTGTTAAGACTTTAAAAACAAACTATAAAAGGCATCTTGTTGGATCTTAAAATGGTTGCGGCAACCACATCTCCTTTCTGTATGACTACCAAGAAAATAAGACAACGTTTGAGTGAATTTTAATTGGACCCTACGAATTAAACAAATGAACATAATTTTTCTTTATAAGCTCGAGTTCAAATCAGTTCAGCCGAAAAGCCTATTAAAGTATCCATCTCCAATGGAATGTACTGAGATCAATACCATGAAGAAAAATTATGTTCATTTTTATAATTTTTTTTTCAATTAATTTAAAATTGTGAGACTTTACTTGGATATAATCCTCAGGTCGATTGATATGCGGCAATATTTATTTAATATGAATTAATGCTAATTTACATACACCAATGCCATGTCACTTATAACGAAAATAAATAAAAAAAATACAATTCTTATTTTTGAAATATATGGATTTTCAAATTCACAATACACAATCTTATCAATACATTGTATAAATTGTTTCAATGTGAAAAATTAGTTACAAGTAAATAAAAACTTCTGCAGAAATTGCAGAAAGTTCTGATGCAGATAATTTTCAATGTTTTTAATATACATGTAATGCAACTATTAAGTGATAATGACTCTAAGTCAAATGACTTAAACTTTTCTAATAATACTGATGGAAGCCTGCCTTACAGTACTCACATATATTTGAAACTTATTACTCCTATATTTATGCTATTAATAATGTAAAATAGAAAAGCCATGTGGCTATTTTTGCTCTTCGCTGTATATGCAAAATAATTACCGCAATATTCAAATGTATTTTTCATAAAAAAGCAATTGGTTAAAAATTATAAAATTCTTTTTTTTATTACAAAAAAGTTATGCATGAAAAAACAATCAATACGAACTTTATTATAAAATTATATATTTTTTCATTTTATCTCAAACTATGTAAGTATGTGCATACTTCATAAGCAGATTAATTTCACATAATTGTTTTTAAAAATAAACATATAAAAATAAACACAAAAGATTAATTATAATTATTATTTTAGAGCATAAAAAAGCAAAAACATACACATCATCGCCCCAAAATGTATGCTTTAGATTTTTTCGCTTGTAAATTTAATAAGCTTTAGGGGAGATTTTGAATATATACAAAAATGAGCACAGACATATACACGCGCATGTATATATATATATATATATATATATATATATATATATATATATATATATATATATATATGTATAAATACATACTCCCATAAGTTTATAAGTAAAGGGTGTTCTTTTAAACACCAAAAATGGATTTATTATCGTTGAAATTGGTTTAAAGAATTATTAAACTGAAACTGGTTTTTTTACGAAAAAGCTTTTATTTACACTGAAGCCATAAAGTTTAAATGTTTGAAAACGTTTACAGGTACAAGGCTTTAGGATTAATCGAGAGGGTAACAATTTTCTAAAGATGTACAGACCAAATATTCCAAATGAACCAAATGGCAACTGTTTGTGGATGTCATGGTGTTCCTAGAGGAAGACCAAATCGGTAGCTTTTTATTAGAAAATTTATTTAACCGTATAACGCTCCATAAAATGCATGAAGGGATAAATTATAAATCCTGATTTTAAGAATACATTTTTGGAAACTGCCAAAGGATAGAGCAGAGGCATTAGACAAAATGCCCGACATTTCTTTGACTAAATAAACCACCCTATACTAAATGGCCTATTCAACTGATGCAAATGTTTTTACACCTGGATCTCAACAATGTAAATTGTTATTAGGGGATTAATTTATATTTATGTTTTTGCATTTTAACATCAACAACTAATTTGATGCTTTCGAGACAAAAAAATAACAATCGCTATATTTTACAAATACCAATTAAATAATATTGAGTTTTATTTTTTTTTTTGTGTAAAAATTTTATTTCCATTGTTGTAAGTCATTTACATGCACTAAACTGAAGTGCACTTATGCTTCGCAATACAAAAGCTAGAACAATACAAAAAGATTTTATTTGAAAATGAATGTTATTAAAAATTTTTTTCGCAGTCATAGGAATTTCCATGAAGGATTATATATAAAACTGTAAGCTTTCTGTACGTTACTTAATTTTTATTTGAAAGGATGTACATACATAATTCCGGAGATTTTGCACCTGCCTGTTCATTGAATGGATTTTTCGAAAAAAACACATTTAGAAATACACATTTTTAAGCAGATTTTTTAAAACAAAAGTTCTATATAAAAATATTTAAGCTCATGTAGCAATTTTTTTAAAAATAATTTAAGTTTTATTTTTTTTATTTGAAAACTAATTCAAGTAATTAACTTACTTCAGTGAGTGCGATATTTTTCCTTTTCTTTAGTTGTTGTTGTTCCAAACACATTTAAATTGCAATTTGAATCTTTTTCCAAGACATTAACATTTGCCATCATCAGTTCCCACAAATATGCTGCAATTCTTATTCATTGTTTTTCATTTTCTTTCTTCTTTTGGCATTTTTGTAATCTAATTCATTTTTAGAAACTTTGGAGATTTCTTTAGATGGAAACTTTTTTCCATACTTATTTCAGTTTTATTATTTGTTTTTGTTTTTCTTACTGTGTTTATTATTTTTTGAGAAAATTTCAAACTAATTTTAACTTTTCTTTATTTTTATATAATGGTGGTGGTGGTGGCGGTGGCGGTAAGGCAAGCAGGCAGGCACGAGCAGGCGATGTAAGGAATAGGATAAACTTTGTCTAAAAAAGCAGACATATTGCAAATTGCAAATTCATCATTCATTTATTTTTTTCGGGTTGTTGAATTGGGAATTTCACAGCTACACCAGAAAGTCAATGGATGATAAGTTCATCGTTCAATATGCAATGAATTAAGATTTGACTGGGTATTAATTTTTGATGAAACGAGTATATTTGTAAGATGACTATTATCCATTATACTCCTTCGAATGGATTTTTATTTAAGTTATGTTCACACGTTAGCTGTGTTAGACTCGTGGAAATATAATACGAGTTGTAGACATGAAACATCACAAAGAGACTAATCAGTAAGCGAGTGGGCCAGTTCACGTCTTAAAACTAATTGGCGGCCTGTTCAACATGCATATGGAAAATATACATGAAATATACGATCTGCAACTGGTGCAAATGGAATAACAAGATTTCTTGACTTTGCAAGTTCATTCTGAAAAGGTGCAAGTGTTACTCCAGAGCAGGAACTTCCACTGATACAGTTTTAGAAACCAATTACATTGAATAGAAAAGTTAAACTAACCAACTTTAGTTTAGCGACAAAATTAAAGGAAAGGGGAAATAATGTTGATTGTTGTATTTTGCAAATAATGTGCGTGTGTATGTGTTAAAACAAAAGCGTTCAAGAAATCTCTCCACCTCATTCTGTCTTGAGGCATATGAAGGACTTTTGGCCACGTGAGTCCACATCATCGATGCTCTGCCCTTTACGGATGTTCTCCATAATGTTCTAGAGTGTTCAATGTCCCAACACTTCTGAAGGTTCCACTGTAAGCCGCCCTTTGCTGCGTTCGAAGATGTCTTTACGAAGCGTGTTGGAGGTTTAAGAAAAGTACTTTCTTGTTAGTTATTTTTATAGGTACTTTTTGAATGAGTACTTTTTTAAAGAAAATATTTTAAAGTTTTTTAGGAGGTATTTTAAGATATGTACTTTTTAAAAGTACTCTTCTGAGAGATACTTTTTAAACGGTACTTTTTTAAAAGGTACATTTTAATATATACTTTTTGAAAAAGTACTTTATTGAAAAGTACTACATTAGGAGATACTTTTTAAAAGATAATTTTTTAAAATAAACTTTTCTTAAAAGATGCTTTTCTGAAAGGTACTTTTTGAAAATATAATTTTCAAAGGACTTTTTGAAAAACTAATTTTTAAGTACTACTTATTTAAAAGGTACTTTTTCCACAGTTATTTTTTCATAAAGGTACGGCTTAAAAAATAATTGCTTGAGCTGTACTATTTTAAGTGGTACTTTTTTTGAAAGATTAAGGAAAGTTGTTTTTAAAAGCGCAGTTTTTATGCTTTTCAAGGGATAAAAAATTTTAGTTTTCTGCTTAATTAATTTTTTTTAAATACATGCTTACATTTGCAAAAGATTTTGCAGCATCGCAACAGATGCATGAAGCAAGCATTTTTCAAATGTCTGATATTTTTACGACTGAATACTTCTAATAAGTTTGTTGTGTGTTACTTGCTATAGTTTTGATTTTGTTGTTATTAGACCAACTGATGCGTCTGATATTTAAGAAAATTACATTAACACTATTTCAGTTTTCTGAAAATATTCACAGTTAAAAGAAAAGACTTGAGCGAGGGAAAGAAAACTTTTCTTTATACGTATAAAGACATAATGAATGAGTGCGTCTAGCTGCTGGAGTATGTGTATGATTTTTGCAATTGTGTGCAACTTGCAAGAATAATGTTGCAGTAACAAAAATCCAGCTTAAAGTACTCATAGTATTCCTCTGTCTCAAAAATGATACAAAAAGTAGACTAAGTAGTTGTAAAACTTTTTTAATGTGAAATTGATGAAAGCTTAAGTAATGTTTAAATTTACTGACGTTCACGACACTAACAGTGCTACTGCCATCAAAAATACTTGCATACGAAATACACCAGAGACTCAGCGGACAAGCTTGCACCAGCTTCTTGCAAAGTTGCTATTAATAAGCCTTTAGATGAGTTTTATCACTAAGAGAGGAATTTAAATGGAAGATTTATACTCGAGGCAATTTAACATACACGATACAACAATGTTTAGAAGGAGGAGACAAAATTAGAAGAATTTTAACGAATGTATTTCACTAGATGGTTTCACATTACAAACATAAAATGTGCGGCTCGTTGTAAACTCATTATGAATGAAGTCATAAAAAAATCTCTATTACATTCGAAGCTTTCTTTTGCAAAATTCGTATTAAGGATTTCTTCCAAACGATTTTCTGTATCTTTTATGTATGTGGTTGTAGTTGTATGTGTCAAATGGAGGCGAAGGAGTATCATGCTGTAAGAAGGCGTTTGATTTCATTCCCTCCATTCTTTTTTGTTTTTCATGTGAAAACGAAATTTAACATCAGCCTTTCAAGTTGATGTATGATCGGCGTTAATGCCATCACCAGCAAGAAAGAGGCTGTTATATTGCAGTCTGCGGCAGTAGTAAAAGCGAATGTTGCCACACGAACAGTAGCACATACATTTAAAGTAAAACTTAAGGTGGTATGATGAATATGGATTAAAGTGTGGGTAAGAGGGTGCGTTTATATTTTGCAGTTGAGTTTGAGTATCAAAATTTATTGCATGAAACAACATGATGAATGGCTTTGATAGTTAATGCTGCAACAGCACAAAAAAGGAAAGAAAAAAATTATGTGTACATACATACATATGAAAAAACATGTTTAAATACATATACCATATGTATGTATAGTATATACACAGTAAAAACTGCAATAAAAAAGACGACGGATTGTTCTCAAATACTATAAGAAAGACCTTAACAAAATATTTTTTATTAAAAAAATCTTTTTATAATAACTTTTTATTATAATAAATTTTTTTATAAAAGCACCTTTTATTAAAAATACCTTTTTAAGAAACACCTTTTAGAAAATGAGTTTCCATAAAGTTTACCTTTTACAAAAAGTATCATTTAGAAAGTGCGTTTTTATAAAAGTTAATTTTTTCTAAAAGTTCCTTTTATAAAATTAACCTTTGATAAAAAATACCGCTTACTAAAATTGCCTTCTGCAAAAAGTACTTTTTTGAAAATCTACCCTTTATAAAAAGTAACTTTTATAAAATGAACATTTAAAAAAAATCTGTTATAAAAGGTACATTTAATAATAGGTAACGTTTACAAAAAGCACCTTTTACAAAACCATCTTTTACAGAAGGTACCTATTACAAAAAGTACCTTTTACAAAAAGTACCTTCAACAAAGTGTGCGTTTTACAAAAACTACATTTTACAAGAAGTACCTTTTTTATAAAAAGTACCTTTAATAAAAGTACCATTTCTAAAAAGTTCATTTTATAAAAAGTTCTATTTATAAAAAGTATCTTTTACAAAAAAGTTTCATTTATAGAAAGGTGTCTCTTAGAACAAATATTTCCTCAATTTGTCTTTTTTTCATTTATTTCAACGTGGATGTGGATCATTTTTTGCGGCACATGGGAGCTCCAGGTTTGTTATTTTTAAAGTGACTAATGAAAATTACGAGAAATTTGCCCATCTATAAAGTGATTTTTTGGGCAAATGGCTGGGCAACATAAATTAAGAAATTTTGCAAAATTGATTAAAAATAACAACAACAAAAAAAAAAAAACAACCACAGTTATTGATTTTCAACGAATCAATTGAGAAATTAAAAATAAATAAATATCAAGTCAGACAAAATTGTCTGACTTATTGTACAAGTTTGCATATAAGGAGTTAATGATTTATCGTATATTACACAACAAAAACAACATTTTTGTTTTTATGTATGTTTGTATTTTATTTCAATTTTAATTTCAAAATAAAGTTTTGCGGCACGCGCGCTGTGTGTTTGTTCACTTTTCGGTAAATGATCTGTTAGCAAATTATGGTTTCTATAAAACAACACACCTGGGTCTAACTTTTTTGTTTGTTTTGTTTAGTTGTATGTTTTTTTTTAGTTATTGTTGTTATTTATCTACATACTAGCCGCACCCAATTCGGTTTTAAACTTAAAAATCGTAGTAATTTTTATTACTTTGTTTTATCGTTAAATTGTTAAAAGCCAAATACATTCGCACTCACAGCAAAAAAATATCTACTACGTGATTGTCTGCTGTTTTAAATAATTTTCATTATCTCTTAAACAAGAAATTAAAATTAAAATAATTTTAAAATATGTAAAAAAGTGTAACTGAAAATATTACATGCAACATTTATTCCTTAGGGCCTCTAACAAAATCATAAGATGTTCACGACAACAACTGAAAAATATTATTTAGAGAAAATGATCTTCATACAGTGCAGTGCTTATGCTTTTATAAAGTCAATTTCGTATCAAATTTATTTTAGTTTTACTAAAACAGATCATAATAAGTCATTATGAAAAGCACAACACTGCACAGTGGTTCAAAAAACTGGAAAAAACATAACGTCAATGTTGACAACTGATGAACATTTTTACACACGATTTTTTCCCGTTTAGTAATATTCCTATAGGTGATCCGATTGATAATTTTATACGTGCAAGAGTCTACAATAAAAAAGTGAAAAGAAGTGTTAAAACCTGTGTGTAGGTTTTATAAATAAAACAAATAATTTTTCTTATTTTTTTGTTCGAAGCCTTTTCTGTTGTCGACCGACAATTTTGAAATAGGATTTTTTATTTAAATTCGTTAAGTAGTAGTTTGTTATTGTACACAAGAAAATATATCTAATGAGTGCTTAAAGTTGTCTCGCATTTGGTATAAAATTTGAGAAATTTTTGTTAAAAAATTAGAAATCTAGCGATCCAGTCACTACACTATTCATTAATAACACAGGCAACTTTAATGGATTTAAAAACATTCCTAAGCCTTTCATGAAATTATATGCTTCGATATTGGTTCCACCTTCAAATCATCATTAGAGAGTTCGCGTCCCTAATGAGTTCCCTCCCGCATGTGATAAATTACATGTGACGTTTTGTCAAAATTAATTTCATTACTCCATAATTTGTTGTTAATTTTCTCAAATTATTATTCATTAAGGAAGTAACAAAAAGAGGTCAACTGCTACATTGACAGAACGGAATAAAACTACTTTCGATGGTCGCTACGACCAGACTTACTTAATTTTCAGTTTGACCAACACTTCCAAAATATTACTTCATAATTCCCGAATGAGGGCGGTATTGAAATAAGTTCAAGGGATATCCATGACATCTAAGACTTTCGTATAACTCATTTTTGGATCTTATCAGATTTAATTAACTTAGCCGCTCCACCAAAAAAGGCCAGCTTTGAGCTGGCATAGCGTTACTTTGATTATAATAAAGAAAAATTAACTTTGTTATACTTTACCAATTAGAAAAGCTGTATGAAAAAGTAAACAAGAAAATATTCACAATTTATTATTATTTAGTTCTCTTTCGCAAATACCTTTACTTGAGCTTAAATCCTCTCCCAAAACTTTGTTTTTCAATACTAGTAAGATAAAAGAAACCAAGCAACTTTTCTGCTGGTATATATTTTTAATAAACTATTGATTTTTTAACTTTTATGAAAAAAGTTTTATTGTTTTCTTTTTTTAATCTAAAAGTGAGACAGAGACAAGGAAAATAAAATAAAACTAAACCTTAAAGAAACCATTTAACTTATTTTTCTTTTACTGGCTTTCTACAGTTTCTTTTGTTATTTTCATGTAATAGCCCACAGCAAAAGGCAAGTTTTTATTTCATTTCAACAAAATAAGAAATAAACACAAAAAAAAATATATTAAGTAAAAACTAAGTTAAATTCTTTTCCTTTATTATATCGTAAAAGTATAAAGTTTTATTTACTATTTTCTTCTCTAAAGTTTCGCCTTATTTCTCTTGCACAAAGGAAGAAAAAAAGTCTTACCCACACGAAGAAAGAATAAGAGAAACACAGCAACTTCAATTGCCACATTTTTAACTTTGCGAACCGAAATTCTTTAACTTAAACGAGTCTTTTTCTTTTCTTAGTTGCTTTTTTAATACAATTCCACTATAACGAGCACGAGTGGCAGTGCTATTATTGTCATTGTTTGAAGGTCCTTGGAGACGTAGTTTCAATCGTTGACTTATTTCCTGTGCTACTGCCAGTTAATGCAACTTTTCGAGCGGCAACTTTTTTTGAGTCATAGTCGCATTTGCTACAACAACAACAACAACAACAACAACAACAACAACAAAAAACAATCTTTTTCACAATAAAAATATGATGAAACGAAGTGGACTGTAAGAAAATTCAGTAAAAAATGTTTTTATTTCTAAACAAATATCGTTTCTGGGTAAAAAGCTTTAGCAACTAAAATTTAGAAATTTTGTTTCTATGAAGTTTTTTGATTACAGTTTTATGATTACAGAATAAGCTTTCTTTACAAAAGCTAAGGCGATCCTCAGCAAGGTTCTCAAAATCAAATAGATGTATTTGAAAATATGCAGGAGTACATGCAACAAAAAAATATGATTAACATCACCATAAAAGCAAAATCCATATGCTATTATCAAAGTTAAGACCATTACAAAAATGATGTTGTTGTTTAGCTTATGGAAATAAAATATTGTTGTGCGCAATTGTAATATGATTAAAACTTATAATTATTAAAGTGGAATATTTACTGCTTTACTCTGGACAGTGGGGCAAAGCTAGAAAGAAGTGGTGGAAATTGGGAGCTCTAAAAATTTTAAAAGTTGACAGCCGCGCATGTATAATAGTTTTCTCTATGTAACTTTCGTAAAAGTGATATGATTTCAATTATTTTTGTACTAAATAATCTACACTAGAAGACATATACAAAACCATGTCCATAAATTTTAAAGAAAAATTATTTGTTTAAATCAAATAATCAAATTATAAAATTATTAAATTATAACGTTTCTTAGTGGGAAAAAGCTTTCTTGTCCACAAATCCTTATATAATATTTTAGTTTAGAATTCTTTAAGTCCAGCCAATGGCGGACCAAAAATTCAGTTTCAGCACCTTCTGCCATATTTGGCTAAGACCGAAAGTGTCTCTTCTGCTCACTCGAGTATGACCTACCTCAATAGTTCCGAATGATGTGGATCTTAAGTTTTTTTTATGTATAGTGTTATATGCTTTAAGAGCACAGTTTTGACCAATGGAACGCCTAGATCTTTGTGAATATGCGATTTTTTTTTTACATATCAGGATATAATAAAAATGCTCATATAAGAATAGCAGCAAATCGTAGGATCCAATTTGCGTAACCACCCAATTTTTTGTTGTTGTTTACTGATTGAATAAGAAGTAATTTTTGTCCAATGATGGAATTCGTGAGACTTCCGAATACTAATTTCGTAAAAAAAAACAGTTAAGCATGTTTTTTGTTTTGAATAAATTGAAAAAAAAATTATAAATAATATTTGAAAAAGGATATTAAAAAAAGAACTCATTCGTATATTTTGTTGCATGAAAAATGCTTAATAAAAAAAACTTATTTAAACAACAACTGAAAATAGTCAAATGAACCTAAAGCATTGATTTAAGTGCCGATTTTGTAATTTAATTTTTTAATTACACCCGTGTACATGAGACAAAACTCTGCTGAGCCGAAATCGTCACTCGTACTAATTGCAACGAGAGACATTATGTAGCTGATTTGTTTACATTTCCACAAAGAGACTAAAATTAGTTGCCACTGATATAAGATCTAACAGAGCAAATTTTTTGAAATTTTTTGAAGCAAAATATTTTATGGAAAATGTCAAAAAGATGAAAACAGATGGTCACGCGTGCAATGAGTGCTTTAATAATGGCTGCTGGAAATTTTGTTGCTTCATGTTAATTATTCAAAAAATTTTTTTTCAAAGAGAAAAAATAAACTACAAAAAATAACTTTTTTTTGGTTTGTTTTGATAATTAACACATTTCTTCCATGTTCAATTTCAGCCTAATTTTTTGCTGTGTCTAGCACTAGTGTCTAATTGCAATAATATTTATTTTATAACTATAAAAGAGTTACTATTTACACAAACATCCTTAATGTTTTCTTTGACAAAGGAAATCATTAAAATTGATTTACATTAAAATTTTCAATACATGTGGTTGCTAATTCTAATGCCTTTTACAGCTGCTTTGTGTGCTCGTCACCTCTTCTATGAATTGCAATTATGCAAACCAAATGATTAGTTTGAAAGATGTTGACTTTTGGCCGCTTATTTTTGTTTTAGGCCATTGTGCACAGTCTAAATCAAGATATTTCTTTACAAAATCATGTTTGCCCTCATAGAAAATAGGAGTGAAGGACGAAAATATCAAATTATTGTCATTTACTAGACTTTAAGTAAATTTGAATTGGTATCCTGATAGGTTAATAGTGCACCAGCATATTATTTTAGGCTGGTTCCCGCAATTATTTCCAGATTTAGTATTTTGAATGTAGTATAAAAAAATTATATATTTACAAGAAAGTTTCTCAAGTCAATATTTTTCCACAAAAAAAATCTATTAAAATAATATGATGTTTATCTTCCATTTGAAAACTAGAACAAAAACTCATGAATACTCCTTGAAGTTGAAAATGGTTGGCAATTTAAATTGCTGACACTCCACACAACCGCTCCCAAAAAAGAAAATTTGCTTCTACCACTTTGCTGTACAAAAAAGATTATTTTCTTACATAATTTAGAAATTAATAGCTCAATTTGTTATTATATTGACCTTAAAGCTTTAGCATTATAATTTGCCTGGACTCTCAAGTGGTGTGTCTGGCTCATTTTGTTAAAAGAAAACTTTGCAGTTTAGACTGTATTTTGAGCCATAATCAAGACACCCCCTTAAATGGCCAGCAAGATAAATGTTATAATAAAAATAAAATTTTATGACTTTCAAAAAGAAAAAAATCCTTATAAAAACTGCACATAAACCCCTTTTTCTGAACTAAAAACAAAAACGTTTATCAAATAACATTATTTGGGGGAAATAAGCACTTTTCGCAATTCCTTTTTCTACTCAAAAAAAAAAAAGCTTGACCATTGGTTTTGAATGTTGCAGTTTAATATTAATAAGGGATAAGAAAGCACAAATACTTAAAGAACGACATTCATGACTATAACATGTTATGGTTAAAAATAAAACCTAACCGACTGCAGCTCGCCTTCTAAGGCTTTTTGAGAACTCAACAGGCAAGATAATCTATGAAAAGCAAAATACAAACACTAAACAGAATTTCCCTTTACCTTTAAAAGTGACCGTAATCATTACATAGAAGGAACTAAAATTTTATGAAAATTGTGCAATATTTTTTAAGCCACTTGAAAAAAAAACTTCATACACTTTTGATTACCTTTAATTCCTGCAAATGAACCAGATCGAAAAGAGATTTTAGACGACAGAAATGTTTTTCTTGCTGGTGTTTTTGTTGTATTGGTTGTTTCATATGTGTGTAATTCCTTGTGGTGACTTACCTAAAATTATACAATAAAAATATGAAAAAAGGAAATTAGGAAAATTTTGTAGTATGCATTTGGGAGTTTAGCTTAAAATTATTTATATTATTTTTTCAAAAATAAATAGATTCTAAATTGATAAAAAAACTCAGATTCATACTACTAACACTTTTTTTTATTAATTTATTTTTAAATTTTAATATTCTATTGTTTGTTGTTGGCTAAGCTAGGTATATGCCTGCATTTCATTGGCGCTAACCAAATCATCAGTACCCTTTAGCCAAATCATGATTGAAAGCATTCAAAGCTCGTATACTGATGATTTGGTTAGCGCCAATGAAATGCAGGCATATACCTAGCTAAGCCAACAACAAACAATAGAATATTAAAATTGTTATTTTGGAGAATATCTCGAATAACGAATTTGATAAATATTGTTATTTTTAAATTTATAACAACTAAAATTATTAGAAACGAAAAAGAGAAAGTAGTAGCAGCAATCGGCGATGAGCTTAGTTATTAATATAAAAGTAGATAAAGATTTAGGATCTTAATAATACTTTTGATTTATGAAAAGGGCAAATTGCCCTTATAATGATTGTCGACGTCGTCGTCACACCAAGTCGACATCAATATATTAGCAATTGTGGAATCGTTATTGAGAACTATTAAATAATATTGATAGGATATTACTACTACTATGGCTTATAAAATAACAATTGCCCATCGATATTAGTTAATTATTGCCTACAACGAGTTCGTCTTTTTTTACTGTCGACTGCGACAATCATAATAAGAGGGATTGAATTTTGTATAGAAGCGGCAGTTGTCAAAAATCATTAAAAAATATTACTATCGAAAATCGTATTGTCTATTCTTAATTAGCCGGACAATGAGCACATGAGCCATATAGTTGTGTATGTAGCAAGCGTTAATCTATTTTTTTATATGTTTATGAAAATTTTCGGGCTTAAATTTGTATGGGAAACAGAAAATTTCAATAGAATGTGGAGTACATAAAAGTTGGCCACAACATCATAGTCTCGTACCAACCGCTTTTGAAGAGTTGTTCCTCTACGAAATCCTTTTGCAACACTTCGCTTTTTTAGGCGATTCCCAATTAACATTTCATATTGATTAATTTACTTTTTGTTTTCTTCTCTTTTAAAAATTTCCATTTAACGGCAACTATTGAACGTTTTTGTTCGAGTCATTGTTAAAATTATCGAATCAAAGTCGCCTTTGAAAAATCCAAACAACAGACAATCACAATCACCACCAATAATTACAACAGCAAAGGACATTACTGAGCCTTCACAGTGCTTTGAAGTTAAACAAAATTCAACAAACATAGAAGGAGAAGACTTAAGTTTGAAACAACTCGTATGATTCCTTGTATCATAGGAAATACTTTGGATTTTAAAAAACACCTGCCAAAGGACATGAATACCTTCCATATATATTTTTTTTTAGAAAAATTAAGATTTGAACTAAACTAGGCAACAAAGAATAACAAGCGGTCAATAAAAATTGCACAATATATTTTATCATCATCATCATTACATCATTTTTAAAAACAATTATCATTCAAGGTAAACTAAGCAACAAGGAATAAAAATCAAATTGGCAAAAGCTTATAATTTGTGTACAATATTGTTTTGAAATCGCAGCAAGAATATGGGTGTTTTCCATATATCCTTTTTATAATTTAAGGTAAACTTAACAGCAAAGAATGACAAATATTTACCGAAAGTGGTAAACTGTGGCTTAAAATATGTGTACAATGCTTTTTTTGTAGAAATTTCAGCAAGGATATGGGTATTTTCCATACATCATTATTTCCAAAATTATGATTCAAAGTAAGAAAAGTAACAAGGAATAACAAAAAATTGTTGAAAGTCGCAAAGTATAACTTAAAATTTGTGTACAACATTTTTCTGGAATCACAGCAAGGACATAGAAGTATCATTTTTTTTTTAAAAGCTATAATTTAAGCTAATCTTATCAGTTCAGGCCCAGAAAATTTGCCAAAAAGTTGCAAAATATATTGTAAAATTTATGAAGAGCATTTCGTTATTATCGCTACCAATTTCATATTAAAGTCTCTTATGTCCTTATTGTACAAATAGATATTAAAAATATAATGAATAATGCAAACTTTATCGTGTGCTTTCGCCATTGCAAGGATATAGAGAGTATTTCTTTTGATTCTCAATACTAGTAACCTGGGCTACGTATAAAAATAAAAGGTTTGATTAATAAACGAGTATTTTTTTCTCTACTCCATTAAATGTTTAAAAATGTTGGATCGACATAAAATTAAAAATCCCTTTTTAGAGGACTTTAAGTAATACTTCTGCGACAGAAAAAATTAAATTATTATAACTTGTTTTAATATTCTAATGCTAAAAGACAAAAGAAAAAACAATTGGAGAATTTAGTTTTTAACAATTATTTTATGTGAAACAAAATATCACACTTCTTCCACATGAAAATAGTGAGAAAAAAACTTTCGATTTTAGCGACCTCTTGTCACGGTGAAGTGAATTTATTATTAAAACGGTTTATGTTTTTGTAAAGTCTGCTTAAATACGTTTTCAATTTGTAAACATCGGATGACAATTCTTTCATTGATTTTTGTCTATGAAACAAATCACAGTCTGCGTGACTTGTGTCGACAGCTCAATTCATAATAGACGTGATTATAGATGCAATTTATTTAAGTACTGGCCACTTCGTCTGTGTCAAGAGGTTAGAAAGTAACTCGAAACACAAAAGCTTTTATATTTAAATATTGAGGCAAAGAAAAAAAAATTATCAAAACAATATGATTTGATGATTACAACTACAAAGTTCATTCGCAATGACTTGGTTTGGATTGTTGTTATTTTATTTACGTGCTTTCTTTTAGGAAGCCAGTTCTGCAGCAATTTCTTGAGTCAATTTAATTTTCAAACAACTATTTGGTCAAGGAACTGTTAATATTGTCATTAAATTTCATATATTTTTGTGGAAAACCCCCTCAAATTTATATAAAAAACAATATTTTTCACACATGCCTTCACTGATTTCACATTGTCTTTTCGTGAAGAAATAAAAGTTGAATTTCAAACCTGAAATTCGAAACAGAGCTGCACAAGATTCTGCTTGCAATAAATATTGTATTTCAAATACGTTTATTTCTATTTTATTATTACACCCACTTGCAAACGAAAAATATTATCTAATTTAGCATCAAGTAGCGCCATTTAAATAAACGCACTGCATTTATGGTGGGACAAAATCACTGCAACTTGAACAAATGCGCGCTTATGGGAGAAACAACAAAATTATCTTGAAAATTATTGGTAAATTATGGCAAATTGTTGTAATTAATGCGGCACAGCTTCAAATGTTAAAAATGCACGTTAGACAGCCGTAGGCTTTATGTAATTTACGCACCATTAAAAACAACATTAACTGATATTTTCTAATAAAGACCGCAAGCAGGTGTTTAAAAATAATTTACAAATTTTAATTTTATATATTGGCAATTAAGTCGTTTTCTTTATTGCTGAATGGAGCCTGCAAAAAAATATACTGGTGGCTGAAATTATTTAAATGAAAATTGAACGAGTGCAATTTTAAAAAGAGTAGGAAGTTGTTTGATGCGAAAATATTTGAAGGAAAAAAATAATAAAGAGACGCCTGTTTAAGCGAGAAGCAGTTGATATGATTTTAGAAAATCAGGATAGTAAGAAGTACATAATCAAATTTTAAAAAATGAGATAAAAATGGAAAAATTCATTCGTTATATTTTTCATGCTACTGACTGCATTAAAAAACTTTTGATTTTTTTATGGATATAAAAATTTTTTTTAGCTTTTCGCTTCCATTAATTATTTTTATTTAAATTGTAAAGCAACTTAAAAAGTCCAGCGCAAATTCTGAGAAATTTGTGGCACATCCGCACTGGTGTTAATGCCATCCAAAATGGGTTGAATAAATTCAAACCAAGTCTTGCATTGCTAAGTGAGAAACCTTAATTAAAGACATCCAGGTGAAGCACATAATTCAGAAATGAATTCGAAGGACAACGATATCCCATGCGATGGTAAATGAAGAAATACGTAAATCACATGGTTCGGGAATGAAAAAAAATACCTAGAACAACTTTTCGGAAAAATAAGTTCCAAGTGTCTTCATCCTTTCACCACACAGTCTGTTGTTTTATAGAAAAATATTGACTGTTCAAAGTGCATTAGACTCGTACCTCAATAATCAACATAAATTTCTTATATTTTCATTTAACCCCTGCAAGAGCTCTAATATTTCTTTTTGACTCAGATAAAATAAGTTCACGACTCCAAAAATGAAATAATAATAATAATTGCATACAAAATTTAAATTATATTTTGCGACTTCTGGCCGATTAATGTTGACCTCGGAAACTTATATCATAATATCCCTAAAAGGGGGTATATCGGTGCTCTCCGTATCCTTAGATGCAATACCCGTAGATATCTTTCACTTGGGTGCATGTAATATTGAAAAGAAAAGAGTAAAGAAGATAAAAAGCAGAAAACAGCCAGATTCTAAGGCAGGTTTCGAATCTGGGACACATTGACTACCAGTGTAGTACCACTAGTAGTGTAGCAGCTGCTAGTCTATGGAAACACCCTCTTTCCATGCTCTTGCTGCGATTAAAAAAGCGGATGACAGATTAAAAGTCACATTTTTCGAATAATTTTTCGGTAATTTATTTGCTCTTGGCAACTTAGTTTAGCTTGAGTAAACTTTTTTTCTAAGAAGGATGGGAGTTTTCGATATCCTTACTGCCACATATAAAAAAATTTTGCAAGCAGCTTACGAGCTACAAATATTGTTTTATTTTGATAAATTAATTTTTTGTTCTTGGCAACTTAGTTTCGCCTAAAACACTATTTTCTTCAAGAAGGATATACGGGAGGTTTAAATATCCCTACTGGGATTTAAAAAAAGTCTTTTGAACATATTGGGAACGGTATTTTATGGCTTTTGACAGAAAGCTGAGTTCAACATTGAATCATAATATTTGCTTATAAGGATATATAAGGGACAGGCTAGAAGCACCTGTATTTTTCGAGCTCGATATTTTTTTGTTCTCGATAGCTGAGCTTAGCTTAACTCATATTTTTTATAAAAAGGACATGTGCCAGGTGTTCATGTCTCTACTGATATTTCTAAAAATAATCTTTTCAACTTATAAGGAACTATATTTTTGGGCCTTAGGAAGGGGTTTTTTTCTTGGCAGCTTAGTTTAGCTTAAAGCACAACTTTTTCGAAAAATGATATATGGAAGGTTTCCATATTTCTGTTGCGATTTAAAAAAATCTTATAAGCAGATTAGTAACTACATTTTTCGGTTTTTGGTAAAGTTTTGTTATCCTTGGTGTGTAAGTTCGGCATATATTATTAATTTTCTAAAAAGAATGCAATTTGAAGAAATCTTCCATAAAAATCACAAAATATGTTCTAAAGGGTTTCAAAATATTTTTTCATTGGGTTCTTTTGCACAGTGATTTTTTTTCAATTCGAAGTTTTCATAAAAATGTTCTTTAATCTTGTCTTATCCTTCTATTTTTGCCCAATTTTGTTCTATGATAAAGCAAGGAGCTGCAATATTGGGTAGACAACGGTTTGATAATTTCCATCATTGTTTTAGAGGATAAACTTTTTCTGCTCCAATGAAGATTGCAAAGAATTTTAAGAAAATTGCAACTGGAGAAAAAGTAGAGATTTTTTTAAATCCAGCAATATTTACTTCATCAAAGAGTTGGTTTTCTAACAGGCTTCCTTTTTATTAGCAATATCATTGGCTCTTTAAATTTATGTTTTCTTATCTTTTTCATAATTAAATGAAGTTCTTCTAAAAATATTTAAAGTTTAAATGGCCTTAAAAATGACACAAATTCATCCTTGCATATTTAGTTCTCCCTCCCAGCTTAAAATTGAATATTTATATTTCTAATTTTCTATTCATCGTAAAAAATGGATTCATCACATATACATTTGCAGCTTAGAACTATATCTACCTGTAACATATTTATTTTTTTTCTGTATGAGGAGCAAAAAATAAATAACACCCTGAACTGAAAACTCAATGAAAATGGATTTTTTCCTTTGCAACGCGCTGCAATATATACATTTTATGCCACCAAATTGCATACACTTAAAAATAATGCACACACATGCAGCAGAACAACAGATTTAAAGGTAGTGGCGAATGTGCTGGTACTCGTGTACACTCACACATGCATGTCATTTTTCGTACATATTTTTGTTATAATACCTTTTTTGATAAATATTTTTGTGACAAATTTATGATGATGGACTTTTAAGTGATTTTTAACGAGAATTAAATCGCTATCCTTGTTCGCCTTTACCCCATTGTTTTTTGTTTTTAATTTTGGAACTGTTTTAAAAGAAGTAAAAATTAGAATTTTTTTTAACTTTTCAAAAGATTATACGTCTTATTAATAGGATTTTATTTTCTTTAAGATATTTAAATTTATTAAAATTAATTCTTTATTCTTCTTCTTTTTCAAACTTTCTTCTTTTTTTATTCGCTGTTAGACGCCATATTTTGTTGCCTTCATCTTTTTGTTGCAAGAAAAGTTCTTCCTTGATTTTTTTTCTTCTTTTTTTTTAATTCATCTTTTAAACTTTTACTTTAATTTATGTAAATCACATTTTCTTTTTCATTCCTTCATTTATTATGATATTTTGCATTTTCGAAGACGAAAATTTCCGTTTGGCCGTCTCGTTTTATTCTCTGCTTTGGAGTTTTAAGTGCTTTTCATTTCAATAAAATGATAAATTACTTGTTTTTTGATTTTAACTGAAATGAGATATTAAGATTTGTTAGCAAATTTTCATAATCTGGCATATTAAGTGATGCCAGCAAATGAAATATTTGGGGTGGCACGAGTACCTCGGCTGTTTGGTCTTTTTTTCCATTATTCTTTTTTTTTGTTTGTAAAAGTTTTCAAATTTCCTACGGGACTATGTTTTCATTTGTGAATGACAAACAACGCCCACAAATTGTTGAATTGCAAGCAAAAATTAATGTCCTTTAAGATAAAGGTCAGTATTGTTAAATGTACAATGGAAAAGTCATAATCACTCCACAAAAAGAAGTGCCAACTAAATTTGATTACAAAAATAATTGGTTTGATAAAAAATATGTAAACGATAAAAAAAATCGAAAAACTTCCAAACAAAAATTTTAATTCAAACAAATATGTATGTATATTGTATATAATCACTATGGCTTGATTTATCATGAAAAAAATGTTAGACTTCATTGCTTTTTCTTAAGAGATTGTTAGACTATTAGAAGAAGAAGCAAGCTATCCTTTGCCACAAATTATTTTGTTTCTGCGATATGTAAATACTCTTTCAATCCGTAAAGACTAGGACATCTCGGTAAAGTTTTTAGAAGGCACATTGGGAATTATACTGATTGACTTCGTCATTTTATACTTGTTTAATGAAAAATATTGCATGTTGTCTTTAATTTATTGCAAAATATCAACCAAACGCAACACTGACTTTAAGTTCAAAAGTAATATCCTTTCTAAAGTGATTTAATTTCCAATTATTTTCAATTCATTCAAAAAATGTGATGGCAGGCAATGACGTCTTTATTCATAAAAAATAATTTACAATTATAAAATGTTTATTAACCAGATTTTATTAAATCATTCATAAATTTACTTTATATTTTATGAAGATTTTCATCTATTATTATCATTATAATAATTATTATTTTTTTGTTAAAAAAAAAAAACATCAACAAAAAGTAGTTCGATTTCAATAACAAAATGCAGGAGAAGAAATCCATTAATTTTACTATACCAGACTCATGACATTGTGTCCGGAGGAAATTTCTTATCCAGCTTTATATAATTGTTTCAATACCGCTAAATTAAATCCTAATAAACATGAAAAAAAACCCATCTGAAGGACTAAGAAAAATAATCTTATTTAATTTCATTTTTGTTTAAATACGAATATGAAACAGCTTCAGATAAAAAAAATTCTTTTTTATCTGTTATTCAAAAGCAATTTATTATATTAAAAAAATTTATGAAAAAATGAAATCCCGGCTAAATATCCTAGACCATTAAACTTCAAAGGTTTCAAAGGTTTTGTTTAATTTTATTAGTTTGCACATAAAAAATAACAAAGAAAAAATATTATTGCACATTTTTATTACTTCGCACAAGAGTATTTAATTTCAAACATATTTTTAATTACAGAACGAGAATGTTTATCGGCAACAGCAGCATCAAGTGTGTCCATGTGTGTTCGAACTTGTCAGTTGCATGTATTGATATTCTAAAAGATATATGTATATATATATATATATATATATATATATATATATATATATATATATATATATATATATATATATATATATATATATATATATATATATATATATATATTTACATATATATATATATATATATATATATATATATATATATATATATATATATATATATATATAAGGCATTTATTACATTTTAGACATTGTTAGAGGTAAGCAACTGCTCTGACCCCGTTGCTTTTGAGTATTGGGTGTTTAATTTTGAAGGACCAGAATTTTAGTTTAATACACAGATAATTGTGACAATTTTGGATTGTTTTGTGGTTGAACAATACCATTCATTTACTTTTTTCCACTTTTCATATACCATATATGCTGTTTTCTTTTCTGAAAAAAATGTAACATTACCCTCCTTAAATATTAATACTCTTCATTAGTATAATTGCACTTAGCAAAGAAGGCTTGTTTAATTTCTTACACCTTGAAAGGGCAGAAAATGTTACACATTTTGTTTAGAATATATAAAAGCCAACAGAAAGCATGAAATGATACTTTAAATCAAGTGTTGCCTGAAAAAAATATAAGTGCAGTGTAAGAGAGTTTTGTATGAAACAGTTGTGACATTAACATTTTTATGTTATAAAAATTTTCTGGTCTCTTTGTGGTTAGGAAATTAAATTTCTGTTGATTTTTTCCAATCTTACCCATAGAAAGCACAAAATGGAATAAGAGTTGAAAACGATTGTATACTTAGGAATTTTAAATTTAATATGAGAAAAGTTTTGTGTTGAAAATATTATATATTATAAATATTTTACCATTTATATGACATAACATTTTTATGTCATATCATTTTTATGTTATAAGAGATATTTACATCTTAAAATGGTAATTTATCTCCATTTTTTAACACAAAATTAAGTCTTTCGATCCGAATATGTAATTTTAATAAATAAAATTTTATTAATTTGCCAATAATTGTTTTTAAAAATACAGCTCGCTTATCAGGGAGCTATTGTTTCATATATGTTATGATAAATTGTAGACTGCATCACATTTAAATTTACAAATTTAAATGCGTTAATGGCATAAAAAATTAGCGGATCGTGATTGTGGAGTGCAGTGAGAAAATATCTAAATGAGATTAATAATAATAGATCCTTTTCGGTGCCATTGTTACGTTCTTAACTTCTGTACTACGCTGCAACAGAAAGGCAACCTTCCTTCCCTCTACCGATACAAATCAAATGATGCTCTTTTATTTAGTGCAGATTGTATATGACCCGTGTTTAACATATTTCTGGATACCATCTGCTTCACTGTTGCACTGCAGTACTGCATTTACGAGCTCAGAGGGAGATATCCATCGCTTCAGAGCATCATAAGTCGGCCCAGTCCTTTCCACTTTTGAACTACTCGTAAGATTAGCACTGTGGTTGTGATACTTTCTCTAAGTCCTGTTCCACACACGTCAAGTTTTCTTTCCCAAGTTTCAATTCAGCTCGAAGAGAGAAAGGAGGAAGAATACATACTCTCCCTATCGCTCTCCCAGCTGAATTGAAACTTGTGCAAGAAAACTTGACGTGTGTGAAACAGGACTTAAGGGTTTTAATAAATCGCCTTGCAATTTGTGACACATTCGTCCTTCGGCCAATAGTTTTTTTCACAAATTTGAAAATTTTCTAATATTTAAATTTTATATAATAGACGAAGTGGCATTATCATTAACTGTACTCCCCAATCAATTTAATTAAAATTTCATCTCTCATAGTGCATTAAAAATATATGTGAACTTTTTTTCAAAAACCATTAAGAAATCTAAAACTGAACTGCCAACTAGTTTCTATATGGACGCTTTTGTTCAGCGTGTTCATTGACTCCGTTGGAGTCATAAAAAAATGATGGTTTTACGATGCTCGTCATAAATTTACGAGTTTGGTGCGTTTTTATTTTCAGTACTTAATTTTTTTCTGTTGAAATGTTTTTATTGTCTTTTTTTTGCTTATAAATGACAAAATAAAATCATATATTTTGCAACTATGTATGTATGTATGCATGCACTCGTTTGTATGTATGTATCATGTATGTATGTGTGTACGTGCATGTTGAAGCAGCCAACAGCAAATATAAATCTGAAATGCGTTATAAAAGTTAAGCAAATAAATCATAATATGCAACCGATTTTATACTTTTCTGTTTTGAAAGTGATTAGACTCATAAAAAACAAATTGTAGTTTTTCAAATAGTGAATGATAACATGTCTAGATCGCAGTTTAGTGTTTCATTTTGAACGAAAATAAATTTTTGATAGATCTTTAAGGAAATAGGGCTGCTATTTATTGCCAGGTTCCCTCATCACTTAGTTTTTTTTTTTTTTTAAAGTCAGTTGTAATAAAAACCGCATTGCATTTTAAAATCATTTTAGTATTTCTCTTAAGGCCTTCGTTTTTCTCATGACCTGGAACTTCATCTCTCTTCTTGCCTTAGAAGATGTTCCCAGTCTATGCCCCATGTTGCCAATAATTTTTATAATCATGTAAAACATGTGTTTTGAATTAAAAACCATAAACTTAAGTTTTATGATCGTTGCAAAAAAAAAATACTTCAAAACAACACTTAAACCAATACACGACCTAAGAAAACTCGAATATGTTGTTCAAGGCTATAAAACGGAACAGAAAATCCTTTTACTTCTGTTTGGCTGTTGCAAAGCTCAAGAGTTTATGCCGAAAATTACAAGAATTGCAATAATAAAAATTCAAAAATTCAGTTCTCAAGTAGAAGTAATTTTACAGCCTTCGAGGATGCAAAATTCTCCATGAAAGTTAAAAGGAAAAATGTTTCAAAATTTAAAAAATTCGTAGAAACATAAAACAAATTGCAGATCAAAGATTCCATTCCAAGCAGCTGGATTTTTTTTTTATAAAAATTTTGTTTTAATTTTTTAAGGAGTTTGGCTGTATGGGATAGTTTCATTTTCCTTTTATAAATATTTCACTTTGTGAAGATATTTAACATTTCATAGGGAAACACAATTGGGGCTTTATTTCATTCACTTTACTTTTTTAGTTCAATAATTTTCCATTTTTCTATATAGAAAGAAATACTTCCAAGACTAGTTTTGCCTTCTAAAGTATTTCTGCATTGAAAGCATTCGGATGGACATGGTACATGGAAAGAAGGCTTCAATTTCTGAAGGTCTGAAGGCACTGCTTTGAATAAATCCTTGCGCCTGCCGGGAGGACGGCAATGCAGCATTGCTCTGGAAAGCGATGCCGGTTGTTGATATACTACAGAGGAGAAAATCCTTGCGCCCGGCCACATTTCAGACTTGTTTCACATTTCTTTGGGTCCTTATCTCATTAAGACTTTTTTAGTTTTTTGCATGGGATTTATTTCATTATGAAAAAAGTCCAAAATGTGGGTTTTATTTCACATGCAAATTTGGGAATAGTTTAATTTTTTGGTACTCGTATTTATTCAATAAAAATTTCTTAGTAATTATTTAATTTTTTTTTTTCATTGAGAATTACATATTTCAGCATTGATAGTATATTTAGAGATGCAGTAAATTTACAATATTATTTATTTTTTGTTGTAAAGCGCGGTCCTTTTTTAGATAATCGCTGCTGATATCAGGACTTATCGTAGAAAGATCAGATAAAACATTTAAATTAAGAAATACATTTAAATTTTTATAGTTTTAATTTCTAGTTCCCTTGCTAATTTCGTTTCATTTGTTATAAAGACTTTGCCTACATACCTCTCACAAATCCTTAATTTCAAAATCTAGATTTCAGCTACAGTTTAAGCCAGAGCATGGCCAAAAGCGACCATAATGACTAAAATTATACCCTTAAGCAGTAATTTATTCGCTGCAAGGACATTGACATCACCTATAGATTTTTTTTAATTTTTTACAATTAAAACACATCAAAAATTTATATTTTTTTTTGAAAATGCGTATTATTCAATGCAAGGATTTGGCCACCTCCCACATATCCTTAATATCAAAAGATATATTTTAATTAGAGTATGAAAAAATAGTAAATGGTTCTAGAATTACGCTACTAAGCCTTGTATTTAATTTGGTTTCATTCAACGCAAGGATATATATACCTCCGATATATCCTTGAATTTAAATATACAATTTCAGTGACATGTTTGTTGTCTGCATACGAAAAATTGCATTTAACCTTGAAATGAAGAATTAACATTTAGCAATTAGAGTGGAGCAAAAATCAGAAAATATATCGAAAGTCATTCCATGTTATGGAAAGAATGTTTAGTGTTATTCCACATTTATTAAATTGTCATCGTTTTAATATCTCTATATGGAATAAAAATAAAAAGATTACGTTTTCACATAAATAAACTTAATTTATCAAGTCTTAAGTTAATAGAAATCCATTATCACTGTTAATAATTACTGATTCACTTCCTTCCTCTACCTCTTACCTGCTGCAAATTTAATTAAGCCGAAACTAAAAATCTCTCTGTATGTGAAAGTAAAACTGATGTAGTGTTTTCCACAGGAACTTTTTAATTTAATACGTAAGCAAAATATTTTGTTGTTCAACGTTTTCTTACTCTTTTTTTCCAAACTATAATTATTAAGTTTTAATTAACAAAAACCTTGCTACACGTGCTTGGGGGCATATTGTCAGTGTGTTAGTGGAAGCGATAATGAATTTATACATTTTGCATAATGATGGAGTTAACGAAATTTTCTTGTTATAATATTGTTTTTTTTATAACAACAATGTGTTGAAGCAGCCAAACATAATGTTGCATAAAGGTGATAAGGTGCAGAACTCAGAAATTATATTGTACATCGCTTAGTCCATCTCTAGTTTATGTCTAGTCGCTGTCTAGTCGTTGTCTAGCTTATGTCTAACCTAAGTCTTACCTAAGCTGTGTCTATTATATATCTAGTCTATTTCTAGTCTAACTCCAGCTTATGTCTAGACTGGGTCTAGTTAATGTCTAGTCTGTGCATGGCATATTCTATGACTAGTCTGCGTTTAGATTTATATATATTTCAATGACTTTTTTATGCTCATATTTATGTCAATATTAATCAAAAGAAAAAAGAAAATATTTAAACTGTTTTTTTTTGATTCTGTTTCAAATTTTATAAAATATTTGTAATTTCGTGAAGAAGACACCCACAGGGTGTTGAAATATTGAAAAATCATAAAAAATAAATATATTGTTTTTTTATAACAAAAGAAGACTTCAAGCTGCTAAAAAATAATTGAATTAATTTATACATTACGGAAATATATAATGCCAAAAAAGCATAATAAAAATGTCTGATTTATGCTCGTAGCATAAATTTTTTAACAACAATTTTTTTTAAATTCTTTGATTTTCTCAACTGCACAGTTTTGTATCATTTTTGTTATAAAATCAATAGACATACAATTATTTATTATTAATTATTTTTAATGTTCTAGGGTTAGAAACTATAAGCAAATCAAAAATCTTTGTATCAACGCACAGCATTCGCATCAGCATTAGTTGATTTGCATCAGCATTGCAAACTAATTGAAGATGAGCATCAGATACTGCACAGTGATGCATTTCCAAATAAGCCCCTACTTAATATAAATATTTCGCATATATCTGCCAATATTATTTATAATTTTTAGGTCAATGGCCACTTTGTTCGGCCTTGCCAATTTTTATATTCGTATTTCGCTAAATGTTTGTCATAACGTAACACTGTGCTGCGATATATTTAATTTCTTTTTTTTTGGATGCTTATTATTAAACATTCCACCAATAAACTCCATGTACAACAACAACAATAATAGCAAAAAAATGCGAAATTGTTAATTAGTTTTAGTAACAACCACAAACAACAACAAACAAGATTGAAGTGGCACTTTTTCGTTCTCATATTACACTAGATTTCATTTATTACGTGGCAACATTTTTTTAAAGCTTTTTTGATCAGTGTGTGCAAAAGACACTTAAATAGCACGTGACAGCTGTCAATTGAGTTAAAGTTTTTAGTTTTTACGTGTTTCTATGTGTATATTTTTTCAGTTTTTAAAGCTAATTAAATTAACTAATGAGAAAAAAGACTAAGAAGAAAGAAAAAACTTTAATGAACGTAGAAAAAAAGAGAGAAGCCGCTAATGCCAGTAAATGCCAACAATTAAGCGCAAAAATCTAATTTTTTATTTTTTTCTTAACTAAATAAAAATTCGTTAATAATCAGATAATGCATCAGTCTTATTGTGCAGCCAGAAATTTTTTGTTCTTAAATATCTGTCTTCATAAAAATGATTGATGACAGTGAATTGATAATAAAATCTTAGCAAATATTTGTAATGAATAATGAAAGAATAATATATCCATATGTACTTACACATACATGCATACGAGCATATATTTGTGTCATTGAAGTTAGAAAAATTATGGCGGATTTTTACACTTTATTGATGGCAGATTTTATGGCCAGTTTATGAGATTTATTTGCTATGAAATTGAAGATTTTTTGTTTAATTTGGTTTTACTCTTTGTGTTTTAAAATGGAAGGGAACTATGTATATACATATGTATGTACGTGTATATAATGTCTCTATATCTGTTTTGGATTCAAGTTTTGTCAAGTGTTCTAAAATTTAATTGTGGTTTTAAATCCATAAAAATGAGTTTTGGCAGATGCGGTTGTTCGCCAACGAAATTAAAAAAGAATAAAGAATTTTTTTGTTAATATACATATATTTGAGGAACCTATTAATATATTGTAAACAGGCTGACCATGTGACCATTGAGTTCCTGCCACACTCAGCAGTTGGCCCTAGGACTTTTAAATATCAATTTTAGAGTGATTCGCATCCTCTTATATATCTCGGAATCAACGCGTTCTCTCTTCTACCTGTTCCGCTGTAGTTACTGTAGTATATACATATATTTAACTTAATTAATTATAACTAGTCTGGCTCTAGTTCAAGTGTAAATGGCAACTTCAGTTTAATGATTTCTTCAGCATATTGTATGTTTTAGCGACTATGAAAAACGGAACGATTCCGTTCTGCTAGTGTAACTGACATGTCTTTACTTTTTCCTTAATAAAAATAGTCTCACAAAATTATTAATCTGAGAGGTCAACTTTAAAATCAAGCTAGACTATTTAAAATTTCATTTTAACCCATACTTTTCATTTCAATAAATATTTCTAAAATGGAATTTTAATTTAATTTGTATTGGAAAAAAAATGTTACAAAAACAACACATGTGTAAATCCTATAATTAAAAGGCAGGACGACTTTAGGCCAATTAAATCATAAAGACACAAAGCAATTTAAGAAGAAACCTGCTTATAAAAACGAAGATGAAAAAACAAATATCCATACAATCAAATAACAGGAGCAGGAGTGGCCATATCAAGGCTGGACAATACCATAAACTGGCAATTTATAATAAATTTCATTTTAAATAAGATTTTACACAAAAGCATTTTCAACTACTGGGAATATACACAGAAATTGGAAAAGCTTGTGTCTTAATTGTGTGTCTTCAAGATCAGCATTTTATACATATAAAAAGGCAAAATTGAAATATTGTAAATTTGAAATAAATATTCTGCTGCTTTCCTACCTTTTACTATCCTCAGCTTAATGGTTTATTTTGCACTACCAATACAATTTTGGTTTTATTTTTACTACCTACACAAATTTTTGTGGTCTGGCCGAAATAAAACCAATATTATATGTAAATTTTTGAAGCAAAAAGAGATGAATATTGCAAGTAGACTGTATGAAGTAATAACGAAAGGACATGCAGGAGGAAAAAGCAAACAGAAGTTACATAGAAGCAGTTCTTATTACGTGCTTAGTTTTAGTAATTTTCACTGGAACTAAAAACGGTCTACTGGAATTCTTTTGACATTAAATTTTGATTTCATGTCCAAGTTAGGACTCAAAATATTTATATTTGGCTAGTTTAAGGCTCTAAAAATTTTATATAATGTGTCCTCTAAAAGAGAAAGTAGTAACTTGATCATAGTCTGGTGAAAGGCCCTGAAAATTGCGTTAAACTACTCTTGTTTAGAAAGAGTCAAGTTGAATTATGACAACTAATACCTTAAGAGCAATGCGAACGAAGTGAAATAGAAATTGTCGTATTTTCCTTCTAGAGGCTTTTTGTTTAAGTAGTAATAATGTTTGAATAAAATTCTGCCCCAGAGGTTAGACACGGTTGCCAACGTGGTGTATCGCGGCATCTAAAGAGTACACACGTTCCCTCAACTAGTAGTCAAATTGACGTTTCCTTCTCTTTATAATCATGGAAACTATAGAAAATAAATATCTTTCGTTTTTGGATTAGATTGAGATTTGAATTCGATCCTACTAAAATTAAGCTCATTTGGTGTATTAAGACAGTTCAAGATAAACCATAGGAGAAGTGATCTAGCGGCAAGAAAGTAAGCGTTGCGAACTGATATTAGATTAAGCACAAGTGGCGCATGTAACCCAAGAATATGAATCATTCTAACATTCTAGACATAATGGACAACATCGCTGATATTATTGGCCATAGGACTCAAAGACCCTTCTTGAAGAGAAGTTATAAACAACCTCTCACCCAGGGTCTCTCTAATCACCAAGAGACCCTTAAGTGTTCCAATGGGGTTGTTGGGAAAGATTTGGCTGAGGTATAATGCATTCATGGCCTCTGTTGTGCTCTACTGTTGTGTTACAGATCTTTAAAGTTACTTTCTCTCAATAAAAATGAGCTTAACTTTCTAATGGGATCCTTTACAGGACACTGCGGTCTCAGAAATTATCAGAATAATGTAGAAAACGCGAAAACAAGACATAGTAGATTCGGTGAATATCATGATGTTACGCCGGAACATGTTCTTCAGGATCCTCCAGCTCTTACATAAAAAAGAATTAAGCACCTTGGAGTGACTGCACTGACTCCGACCGAAGTATGTGATCTCTCACCGCACTAAGACAGGCCTTATCCGTACACTAAGTCTGTCGTAGTGAACCATAATATCCTACAAAACAGTTTACGGGTCACTAAGAGTTGGGCCTTACGAAATACGAAACAATTTAAAACTGAAAAATATAACAAACTTACTTTATGGCTAAAAAATAAAATTAAATAAATTAATTAAATTAATTTAATTAATTAATTAAATAAATTAAGTTTTTTAATTAAAATAAAACGGCCAAAAAACTAGAACGTATAAAGAAAAATATAATATTTAAATACATTTTATTCATTTACTTTCAAGAATACTGCTATCTCTGCTTTTTTCAAATTAATAAAACTTTGATCCGAATCTCTCGAATTTGATCGAACCTTTTGAAATTGATCGATTTCCATTAATTATCGGATTGTTTTCAATTCAATGTTACTTTACCTCAGACTCTGTTTTTTGTAATTTTTATTCTTGGATATTCTTTCCCTTAACCTGGTCTTGCCACTACCTGAATTATTACCTACTCGTATCTTCTATGAAACTAAATGTCCTTCATATCCGTTTAAACAACTTGACAACAATAACTACTACTTTTTGCACTGCCATAAAAATATACACAGCAAGGATATTATATGTTGCTCCTGCAGATTTGAGATTCTTGTGATGTTTTATTTATATGTAAAGTTTATGTAGGATTTGTATGCCCGTATGTGTGTCTGTCTGAGTTGAATTTTATGTATTTCCTGTTGCTTTTATATGTTTTATATCACATTCTGGTAACTTGAATATTGTTCCAATGCAACAAACAGGCAAGAAAAATATAATACTCGGTCTTCTTGCTCCGTTTGCTCTAGCAATTATTATTTATAAGTACATATTACTAAAATGAAAAAGGCCCAATATGAGCGAAACGAGTGGGGCCCATAAGAGATGTAGTAAGCAATGGTTAGTTATTAAAGGAAAAATGTTATTATAAAACCAAAATTTATATTTCTGCCCGCCCTTAATCGACTTTTCTTGACTGTTTATGAAATTTAATTTACAATATGGAAGTATGCTGACAAGGACGATACCTGTTTGTATGAATATTTGTTTTTCTATGGATGTTTGGATATGTGGGTATACATACTTATGTGTTTGTGCGTGTGTGCATATATGAGTGTATTTTGCGATAAAGACATTTTCATGTAATCATCAGATGAATAATTGGATTTCGAAAGGGCTTCCTATATGCCTTCTGCTGGCTCCTTCACCTCATGCCAATAATTATTGTGCAAAGGCAGCAGTTGACCACATACACCGCACACACACACACACACGCAGTTAAGCCGTATTTACCTTGAATCATATTTTTGAAATTCAATATTTTATTTGTGCGATTGCTGCAGGAATATTATTTGTATTAAAATACAAATTAATTTATATAAAATTTGTTTTATTAAGATTAGATGCGAGAATTATTAAAAGGTTGCAGAAAGCGGCTTTGAAGTAAACAGGAATGATAAACAAAACTTTTTATGTTACGACATCCTGTTGATGCTAACCAGCTCATCAGTAGACTTCAACAGCCATCATGTTTGAAAAGCAGTTAGTTGGGAAAATATGCCGATCAATTTTAAGATATATATGCGTTTCGTTTATGATATGCCAAAAAAAATTGATAAATCTTACGGCATGTTTTTATAACTTAAAACAAATACTTTTAATTGAAAGAAATTTTATTCAGACTATTTTTTCTTTTAAATTTATAAAAATCCGCTGTTGCTGCCTGCAACTTTAATTTAATTTTTCAATACAAATAATCGAATAAACTTTTCATTTTAATTTGTGAAATCAGTCACTTAAATTGTCCGAATTGTTTGAGGCGTATGGGTATTTTTCGTTTTGTCTGAAAATTATCTCAATTGAGTTATTCCGTCATTGCAAGTAGTATGTATTTTTCATTTCCTTAAAATTTGAAATTTCCATTAAAAATTTGAATTTTCTATACAATCAATTTGCTTTTGGCATTTCAAAATTATTACCAACAACATTTATTTGGTCAATTTAAAGCAAATGTATTAACAAATACATAATTAAATTACGGCGAAAAGTTAATTACAATATCGTTTTTGCCACCATTCTGACCAGAATACTAGCGAGATTTGGTAAAATCCCTCTCCATTTAATTAAGAGTCGTTAATAACAAGTTTAAGTCTAATAGCCGTAGCAAAAAGTAACATTTGCAATATTTAACTTGAAATTACATTTTTATGTTGCATTTGTCATTCATGTATCTATTATCGCATCGTATATATCCAAACATATGTACATATACTCGTACATACATATATATATATATATATATATATATATATATATATATATATATATATATATATATATATATATATATATATATATATATATATATATTTCCAGCTTCCGTCCAATTTAGTATTGAAGGAAATTCAATTGAAAATCAATGTCTCTGCTTAAATTCTATAAAAAAAACCAATATCGTACACACGAACATAAAACTTCAATAAATACATTTACACACACACACCCACGCATACAAATAAAATATGTGTTTAACATTGCAAATACTTTGCTGGTAGATGAGTGTGTTTTTAAGTCGACTGAGAAGTGGTGAATGGGAAATTTTAAGAGAGCGAGTAGTGTTCGGCCATTATGTTTTCATTGGCAAAGCTCTTCATAACTGTGAATAGTTGAGTGGCTGTTCGTTTGAAAGTGTTGCAAAACATTTAAATTGTGTTAAATAAAATTATTTTTTTTTCTATAATATTTTCTATACTTTTGGGGACAGAGAACGAGGCCTTTGAATTCAATTAACAGAGGACATCTGGACACTTAAAATCGAGTATTAATGGATATTTGGCCTTGTGCATGCAGGGATGCCAGCATCGGCTACTTGTCCCTGGATTTGCGAATTTGTAAAAAATTTTAAAGACAAAAAGAGCATTTCGATTCGGGGACAGAGATATACATTTAAGAATATTTTGGGAAATTTTTCTGTTTATTTCTATATCCGGTATTGTTGAAATGCAGAGAAAGATTAGCTTAAAAATGTCTCCCAGACAAAAGCAGGCGACAATTTTTACTGCATTCGAAATCGGTCGAAAATGGAAATAATGATTCCAAGCTGCTGTAACGAAATTTGAGTCGTTAAGTGGAAAAAATTTATAAAAGGTTGCTCGTAGTATTAAAAACATCAAAAAAATTTAAAATCAAGAGATTGTAAAACTTCAATTTCTTGATATAAGAAATTAAAAAATTGTTTTCAATAAATGAATTTCAAAAATAAAGTATTAACAACGTTACGTGTGAACAAATTTAAAACTTTATTTATTTACAAAAATGATTTTTCAATAAAAAAAATTTGATTTAAAACTGCATTATTAAATAACTTCTATTTTTTAATTTTCTGGAGAATAATTTCATTTTCTTTTTGGAGTTGTTTAATTTTATGAAAATATTAAAAATGAAATAAAGCAAAATATTTTTTAGCATATTCCACCAGAGAAAAAAATTTGAGCTTATGTCATTTTATATGGGATTTATTTCACTTTTTTAAATGTATTAATTTTTTATGCAGAAAAAAATATATCCAAGCCTGATATTATGGAAAAAGCCCCAAGACTTGGGTTTTAAAACATTTGCTGATTTCGGAATAAATTCAATTCCTTTGAATTTATTTCATTAACTTTTTGTGGGACTTGTTTTAGGTACTAATTTAAAAGGATTTATTTCGTTGAGCGATATTTCATACAACCAATTAATTGGGGTGTATAAAATAACGTTCGCAGCAAAAAATGATTCTTAATAATTTTCATAAATTTTAGGAGCTATTGCATTATGGAATTACTCCCAACTTCTGTAATATTTATTTATTTATTACTTCAAGACTTACTAGGGATTTTCTGCATAGCCCAACTTTGACAATTGTCAGGAATTTCTGCCTTTGGGCCACGTTCCATCCCTGCTTACCTATCTAAAGTAATTTTTGCATTTTTTGGGTTTTGCTCGTATTTCTTGGGACATATTTACTTTTTCTTTAGTTTTTGGAATTTATTTGACATACAACAATTTTATTACAAACCCAATATTTTCTACTTAAATGTGTTATAATAAGTAATTGGAACTTTGGAAATAATGAAAATTTCACTCATTGATCTCTACCGGCTTAATATTTTATTTAAATTTTAATAATTTTTAATAAAATTTGCATTTTATCGTCTTTTGGGGACTATTCTCTAATTTGTTTGGGATTAGTGACGAACGACAGCCCTGTGTGCTGTGGGCTCAAATATTTGTTTGTCCTTGTCTTTTGTGCGATATAGTATACTAAATAATATTTTTTATTTATTTATATTGTTGTTGGTACTATAAAGGCCTATAGTGGCAATAAAATAAAATATTTTGGAAAATGAAAGCAGCGTTTAGCTAAAAGCTCAAACAAGTGTAAAAAACACCCAAATGAACACTTACATATACAAGTGTTTGTTTTAATAACAAAAAGAAAGAAAGAAAAAAATATTGCCAAGAAGGCAAAGAAGAAATTAAAAAGTCCCTCAATAGAGTCAATAAATTTTGTGCAAATGATAGTGTTGTGGTTGAAGAAGGGAAATTATATGAATATACTGCCTTCTCACAGCCAGATAGTGGAACAAAGCAATGGAACTCTGATGATGGAGCTGTAGAGATTTCCTTGTTCCATTTTGCCTATACAAATAAATTTTACCTTTATTCATTTATTACTTAAATATTATCATAAAGTCTTGTTCCGAAATTCTATTCTTAATATTGAACTAAAACCGTGTCAATATATAGAAAAAGTTGGTAGATATTTTTTACTTTTCCAAAACTTATTTAATCTGGCTGAAGCTTGAGTTCTGAGTTAAAAAGTTCAGATCAATGCATATTTTTTTAATAATTATATTTTATTAAGAGGTAAATAATGGGAAGCCAATGACCATAATAGCAGAAAGGGGCAGCACTGTCTTCATCATCAGCTTTCATTTGTCTGTTTTACAAGCTTTCAGGTAGCTGACCTTCGTAGACTAGTAGGTAGTGTACTAGACTTGTAGTGCGAATGTCCCAGGTTCAAATCCTGCCGTAGAACTCTGGCAGTTTGTGTCTGATAATTAAAAGGGAACTCACAAGCCTTCACTGGCTTAAGTGTATGTCGTATGACATGGGCTATCACACCCCTCCAATTTTCGCGCAAGCTGGCGAAAAGTAATGTTGCTTGAAAGGGCTCTTCTCCTAGTTCTCATTTATACGGCAATATCACTGCTGTAACCGACGACATCAGAGAGAATCCGCAAAACATTAACAAGACGACGATGCACACAATTTGGCATCAGCAGATGTTCGCTGCAAAGAACTTTGGTGAGAGATTTGAAAATGTTCTCCTACAAAGTTCAAACTGTATACAAATTGATGCCTGCTTATCGTCGTACAAGGTTTACTTACTACAATTCTTTGTTAAACTTGTAAGGAGAGTTTTTTTTTTTACAGCAAGTAGCTGCATTGCTCGCACAGCTCGGAGATTTCAAGACACCAATTTTGAGGTCGTGTGATTTTCCGTCTTTAAAGTTTGAGCTGGCCGTCCACATCGTTAGACCTAACAGCACCAGACTTCTTCCTTTCGGAGTATTTTTAATAAAATAAAATAAGCCATCAATGTCTCAAGTCTTGAAAGCTGGAATTGAAGAAGAAATCGCCAATTTTGATCCAGATGTTTTACGAGCAACAATTAAGAAGATCGCAATTATGCATTAACTCCTGAGGTGTGACATTTGAGCAAAATAATTTTTTTCAATTGATGTTATAAATTTTACACTTTTAAATAAATTTTTTATAAAAACACAGCTATTTTTTCATTTACGAGTATAACAAAATTTGCAGATGGTTCAAATTATGACATCACTTTTGCGCCACCTTGTATTCGGGGATATCAATTATTTACGAAATTGTTATGTACTTGTTATTTAGACTTTTCTCTTCTATTCTCTCTTATCGCTTTGTTATTGTTATTTTTCTTAGTTGATTTTATTTTAGTATTTATTTTCAGTAGTAAAGTGCGTGTCAAAGGATTTGATCTGTCAATTAATGAATAAAAATTTACTTATCACTCTAATTTAAAAAAAGTCAGTGGTAGGCAAATATAGATTTTTTTGTACTTGTTAATCTTTTTAGGATTTTCTAATAACATATTAATATATTTGTGTTTATTGAACTAGTTTAATAATTCTAATTAAAATATTATTTAAGCATAAAGATTTGTATTTGCATAATTTTTTTTAAATATTTTAATAAGATTATATTTTTGTTGAGTATTTGAAAATTGAATGGCCTCCAGCAGGACCAATCTAATGCACACTTACAAAACAATTTTAATTCTGCATAATTCTATTCCATTTATACATAAATTGAATGCAATTGCAGCGTATGAACATAAAATCCAAAATAAAATACTTCAAATAATAAAAATGGAAAGCACATACACAGAGAACTAACAGAAACATTAAAATATATAATAAAAGTAAATAGAACTTCTAAATGGAAACATTTGTAAATTTAAGTAGGAGACCAAATTTATGTATATGAGTACCAGTAGGATTGTGTCGGAAAAAACATTTTTCTAAACATTGTTACAATTTCGAGTATCAAATAAAACACACACACACACACAAACACAAAAACACTTAAATTTGCTTAGAAAAAAATATATTTAGAAAAATATATGCAATTGCTTATTTTGCATATAAAATATTTTTTGAACACAAAAATGAAACTCATTCATACAAACGCTTATGGGGATGGGTCGCTCTCGTATAGTACAATAACAACAACACCATGACCACAAATTGTTATTAAATTTTTATAGTTTTGAAAAAAATATTCATATGATTATACGTATTTAAAAAGACATTTTTTTCTTAAATAAAAAGGGACTTTCCCAGTGAAACTTTGCGATGGTTTTAAAAATCTAAAACCTCTTTGGTTTCATCACATTGTGTAAAATGTACTCTGGGTTTAATGGACCACACACTAGACTCGAGGATCAATCTAATCTGAGTACAAGTATTTGAGAGGTCCAGTTCAGGCCATTATAGAGGGAGATGAGATGTGTCCCAAAATATTTTGGTTAAGGTCAGGTAAAATGAGAGTAAAAACAAATTTAGTCCTTAAAATTACAAAAGCCATCGGAAAATATCGCAAGGCCAGAAAAAATGGAGAAAAATTTTAAAAATTCATAACAAAAGTTATTTGTAATAAATTTAACTGCTGTCCGTCTAAATGCTTCATAAATGTTACCGTATTCATATGAAATATATAGAAGGATAACAGACGTTGCTGATCATAGAACATGGCAACGCTATATTTTACTAATAAAAAAAAAATTTAAAAATCGCCAGTCAAAGTACGTTGACGTCTATTTCTGGGTCAAGTTAAATTAAGTTTTACTAAATGTTAAAAATCTAGCAATTAGTCCGATATTTGTTGAAAGAAATATTTTATAGTTTTCTAGCATTTAATTTTCAGTTTCATTTGGGGTTTCCTGGACTTTCATCTGTAATATCTCTTCAACAGAACAGAAAAATTCCAGATGTTGGAATTCCAGATTTTGGTGTGAAAAAATTATGTGTATTCTAATTTTAGCAGATGAAGGTGTATTGAAAAGATCATAAAATGAGTGCCTTGATTGTAGACCATGTCAGACAAACGAGAGCACATTTATAAATCTTTGTTGTATTTGTACATGCCCTTAAATTACAAAGCCAAATATTTGGTTGCAACCTCCGGTTTCTAAAATGCTTATGAAAATGATTTTTTTTTGCCACAAATACTCTTAATTTTATTATATTCATATGGTTAAGAAAGAAAAACTATATGAAATATTTTTCATTCAGGCAAACACCCACTTTATACTTCATTTACTTTTATGCTGCAACAAAATTTCATAGTTGCAACAAAAAGTTGTATGAAAGAAAAAACTCTAGGGCAACATATGCAGACATTTTCAAAATGAAATCGTAAAAATCTACATTAAAACTAGAAAATAAATGCAAAAAATCCTGGTATAAATAAGAGAAATATTAAAAAAATATCAAAGTCAGCAGAAAATTTATTCTGGTACGAGTACTTGCAGTCACTACAGTTTTAATAAAATTTACAATTGAGAATTTTCTATGCTTTAGGAGCAAGTGTGTGTCTTATGGAATGGATAATTTTGTTTAATTCCTTTGTCTATTTCACTACAATTTTATTTTATTATTCTGGTGTGAGCCAATTGGCAACAACTGTCTGTCACAATATCGTAAACAATGGACGTGCTGGAAGAGTTCGCCTACAACATGAGGGTGTGTTAGTAAAGTCAATAGCTGCTACCACTAGGAAACGGAAACTTATAAAAATCCAAATAAAACATGCAACTACTAAAATTCTCTAACACTAGCACCTGTTTGAAAGGAATCTCTTGGGGTATACAACAATTAAATATAAGATTTTTTTTTATTGAATTCTTTATGAATTTTTGGACTTTAGACTTCCTATTTGGCATACTTCCTTTACATACTAATTTGTATGCTCTGCGATGAAGTGAATTGGTCTTTTATAGAAAATTTCATTCTTTCATTTCTTAAATTGCACAGAAGCAACATGAAAATTCATTTTGCTTACTTAAGCTACGTACACACGGTTGGCAGATCTTACAATATTGTCAGTAAAATTGTCTGAAAATGTATTACAATCGTGTGAACTGCCAATTTTTTACTTACAACGTTGTCAGAAAAACCATTGTCAGTCCATTGTAAGACGGCAATATTGTCAGGCATCTGACAACCGTGGGAACACCTATCGCAGGCATTGTCAGATAATTGGCAGACATTGTAAGGTAATTTTTTATTGGCAGATGTAGAAAATTTATGCACCTGACAATAACACCATTGTCAGAAAAATATTTCTATTGGCAAAGCTGTAAAAGCATATGTGAAAAGTGAAATTTGTGAAATAATTATAGAAATAAAAATTAAAAAAGCTAAAAAAATAAAATACCAAAAATAAAAATGAATATGGCTTCTGATGATAGCACAGACATGATTGTCAGAAGTTTCTAGCCAATTGAACTGCCATGTTCAGTTCAGCCACAAACGGAGTCCAGAAAACAAGGCCGAAACAAAAATCCTATCGTAAAAAAGTTGAAACCGTTTGGTCTCATGAAGATCAGAAGTTTATGGGACGCCGGTTGCGCCGAATATAAACTTCCCAAAGATGTTTTGTGGCAGGAAGTGGCAGATACCATATCTGTTAGTGTAAATGATTGCAAAGCGAAATGGGCAAATCTGCGTACCTCTTTCAATTGCAATCTCGAAAAGCTTCGTAAAAAAAATCAGGCCAGGGCACTGATGACAACTTTCAAATTGCTTGGCGCTACTTTAAACCAATGCTGTTTTTGGAAACAACAAAAGTACGCTTTTAATATGTGGAGTTACTAAGCCAATGAGATAATCAAACTGCTCGTAATCCATTCGTAGAAAGTTGTGATATAAATCCGGCTCGTCAGTTCTTAATTGGATGAGCAATTTGGAATAAAATCCCTCCTCCTGGCGGTAACGAACCCAATCTTTTACCCAAACTTTGCGACGTTTTTTTACTATTGGATCTTCATCCTCACTACTTTCAAACAAATATGCTTTTAAAATTGTCGTAATTGCTATATTCTTTTCCATAATGTATCACACTTTAATAATTTAACTTTTTTTTGTGTTATGTATACATAAATTCAGATAATATTTTCTGACATATGCTTTGAATTTTCTGACAATGCCTAACAACAGACCTGGCAATTTTTGTCATCCAATAATCTGACAATCGTGTGAACTGACAATTTTTGTTGGCACATAAATTCATTGTCAGACAATTAACTGACAATGAAATTGTAAGATTTTCTTACGATCGTCTGAACACACAATTTACTTCTGGGTGACAATTTTTCATTGTCACTACATTGTTAGTATGTTGCCAGGTCTTACAATATTGTAAGATCTGACAACCGTGTGTACAAAGCTTTATTTATGAAAATAATTTTTATTTTACATTAAAAATTGATCTCAAACCACAATGTGTGGTCCATAATGTATCACACTTTAATAATTTAACTTTTTTTGTGTTATGTATACATAAATTCAGATAATATTTTCTGACATTCATATGCTTTGAATTTTCTGACAATGCCTAACAACAGATCTGGCAATTTTTGTCATCCAATAATCTGACAATCGTGTGAACTGACAATTTTTGTTGGCACATAAATTAATTGTCAGACAATTAACTGACAATGAAATTGTAAGATTTTCTTACCATCGTCTGAACACACAATTTACTTCTGGGTGACAATTTTTCATTGTCACTACATTGTTAGTATGTTGCCAGGTCTTACAATATTGTAAGATCTGACAACCGTGTGTACAAAGCTTTAGGAAAAATACATACATATAAATGCAAATATAAATTATAAAGCAAATGTAAACTTTTAAAGTTCACTTATGATGCAGCATAATCATTTTTAAAATTTTTTTGGCATTTAATAAATTTGGAAAGGCGTCCGAGATATAAGTTTTAAGATGAAAACTGTTTTAATGGTGAGAAGAGTGATTTCTGTTATTAAAACGAAACTGTTATTTGTTGTGGGTTAAACTTGCCTGAGATCGTTTGAGTTAATGCGATCTCATCAGTAGACCATCACCCACTATGTTTGAGGATCATGTGAGCTCGTCTGACTGTATAAAAACTCGCAAAGAGCAAATGATAATCACAAACATATAAATATAGTAGGGGAGAATATTATTCATACAGCTCATGTTTGAATATAAGAGTTGAATATTCACTGATAAGTTGGCAAGATATATTTTTAATAATTTGAATAGATTTTGTGAAACGAAAATGATTTCAACAATTTATTAACCTTATAATGAAAAACCAATGTTAGTCGTTCCTACAGAATCATATTTTCATTTCTAACTTAGGAAGTTGACACAACTTCTTAAAAAGTTGACGCAAATTTAATTAAAAACTAACTAGTGTTCCAGCACAAGGCACTGCATAAGTAGAAGTCATCCCCTAAGAGTGGATCCACTAAAAATATACATAAGTTTTCGAGTTAAAAAACAATTTCTAAGGAAGTCAATGCCATCCACAACTTTTGATACGGAAGTTGTGAAAATTCGGATCTTTTACAAAATTTTAGCATAGAACTATCATTGCAAAATGTTGTTTTTTTGATCTTATGCGAAAACAATTTTTTGGAAGTACTTCAGATGCTATTCGCCCCATAGTCGATTTTGACGCGTAGATAAAAATACAATGCAAACACGTAAAGCTTTTTCTACCTTTTTTCAGTTCTTTATTGTACTTAGTCTTTGCCAAAAAGATTTTTACTTTCAGGGCTGCTCCCAAAATCATTTTATATGCAAGTTTATTTAGCGATGTTATTTTAAATGAAGTAAAAATAATAAGGCCAATAACTAAATGATATATTTGTGCAAAGTTTTAACCAACTAACCTCTAGATGTTTGACTCTTCTTTATCCTTTTCATGGAAAGGCAGTAGACATTCTTAAAATCAGTGTTATAACAGGCTAAAATATCCTACGAAAACATTTGTTATAAAGTTTTACTGTGAGTCCTTGAAGCACAAAAATGTTCTGCTCAGCCGGGTTTTTCCGACACATATTATGAATATATTTGTCTTTTTTAATATATTTAAAAAAGTGTTCACCATGTTTATAGGATTTTTTTTGCTAATTGATGTCCGCGACAGTCTACATGAAAATTTAAGGAATTAACTTTTATTGACATATGAACACGAAGTTGCTCAAAATCACTTCACAAAATTCAATTAAGGTTTCTAAAGCGATAACTCCCATGTTGCAACTTTTTTGTTACAACTTCAGTTTATCTTCAGTTAAAATTCGGATTTTTCTTATACAAATAAAAAAGCTACTGAGGAACACTTTCTTCTTAATAACTTAAAATTGTTCAGTTTTTGAGATATGACTATGTGGCATTTAAGAACAGGTTCATTCAAAGGTCATAGCGATAAGTTTTGATAAGAATTCGGAGAGGATGCTGATGGTTTTCTTCTATATAAAGAGAAAATGTATTGAGGAATACTTTTTGATCAGTAATTTAAAAACTCTGATTTTTGACATATGTTGATGTTGCACCAAAGGAGTGATATGTTCGCGTATATTTGAGTAGACTATAATATTTTCTACAATAGAAAATTTTAAAGACTATAACAAAATACCGGCACAATAGTGCACACATTTGGAGATGCTAAAGAATGTCATGTCTTGTCAAATTTAAATATATAACCACTGAATCAGTAAGTAATTTTAAAATTATTAAAATTACAGTTTTTGGTGTAATCAAAAATAGTTTTTATTATTTTTTTTTATATTTTTTGTATTGATTTATTGGTATGGCTTTTTTAATTACACAAAATTTATGTAGTGAAAATTTTCATCTGCAAAATATTATTTAATTCAGGAATAGCAATAATATACACTTGAAAAACAATCCAATGATAAATCCTTTTGCAAACAATGCATTTAAATAAAATGTACAGCCTGCCGTATTAGGAAAAACAATGACAAGACCGAATATGCATAAATCATTGTGGCAATAGACATAAAATATAAATGCATTTTGAGTATTTCAATATTAATAAATTTTAGTTTTATCACCCCATAATTAATACACGTATGAGTTGTTGCTTTTTTGGCAACAACAACAACACCACCACCACCACCACCACCATCACCTGTGCTTTGTCAAATGGCCATAAAAATAACTACAACATTTACAAGCAAATAGTGTTACAAACAATAGACAGACCCACAAAGCGATAGGCAATAATTTCAAAAATGTTTGCAGTTAAAACGATGATTTGTCACACTCTGGTGGAGTGGGGGGCAATAGTTAAATATTCAATAAACATTCCAGTGAAGGGAGGGATAGTGGCAAAAGTGATTGTATGTGACACATAACAATTAGATACTTAAAAACACCTGTGTTATTTTTTTCGAAATAATACATTCATTAAATGGGATATTATTTTCATTTTTCTTTTTATCAAATTTAGCAACACAGATTTATTTCATAAAACAGATATTATTTTGTGTGAATATTGAAATTTACACATTTAGTGATAAAGTTGTGCTTCAGTTTTCTTTATAGTTACTCAAATCCGCTGCTATAAAAGCAATAAAAAACTTTTATATTTCTTTAAATAAATAAAACATTTTTAACTTTAAAATTTTGCAAGCGTATACTTGTCACCAGCCAATTATTTAAACATGTTTTAAAAATGTTTTTTTTTCAACTTGTAAAAATTAAAACACTTTTGTCCACGCAATTATATTTCCTGCTGCACTCCTGCACCACATTCATATACGCATTTGGTAAAAGATTAGTTGCTCTCATGCGTGAGCTTTGCAGCAGTCTAAAATGTCTCTTATTTATTTCCCTATCCGGTCTTGTGCGTGCCACACGCATCTTCCGGTTGAAGTTTAGACTTATACATTTCAAATAAACCTCCTAGTGAATTTTCTTTTATCTAAATAAGAAACCACTTAAAAGTTTTTCCCATAACATGCTTAAGCTAAATATGTGGAAAAACTATGCGTAACCAATTAAATGCACGCACAAGCCCCAGCCCACGTTTTTACGTTCTTTTTTTCATATAAATGTATGGTTGTGTATTCAGCCTTTGCGGATCATATTTTAACTGCAATGTTAGATTAGTTTCAGATAAGTTATCATACTCTAAGTGTAACAAAGAAAAGGTGTTACAACTAAGTACTTTTCTTACTAACGCCCCCGTTCTTTAACAGGCAAAACTTTAATCAAAAGGATTTATTCCTAAAAACAAAAACTAAATTATTAATACTGTGGCAAAAATACAGTACAATAAAAAGGGTCTTATTTGAAATATTTTTTAATTGATAAAAACTATGGAGAAGTAACATTATTGCATATTTATTTTTTTGTATAATCACCGATTTTTCCGTCATTTGTGGACCACTTTTGGGAAATTTATTGTTGATATAAAGTATGTGTCTCTTGGTGTTGGTTACTTCACATCCAATACTCATGGTGTAACGAAAGGCTGATTGGATAGGAGCAAGGTGATTTGTACTTCTCATATAAATGAACGCAATGAGTGGTAAGGCGGGCACCGCAAATAATATTATAGTGACAACATTTTAGTTTTTACTCGATTTCTGAACCGCAAATAGCGAAAATGGCGATCAGTAGGTTGTAAGACAACTAGGAGAAATTCGAGGTAAAATTCACAATATACGTTCTAGTTTTTTGACCGCTTTATTTCAATTAATAAACTTAATTTATTTTTTAAACTTAAGGTCTCGTAATTTTTTAATTTTTATCGATATTTCGGTACTCATCGAGTACCATCTTTCGGATATTTATATAAATTAAATAAATATCCTGAAGACGGTACTCAATGAGTACCGAAATATCGGTAAAAATTAAAAAATTAAGAGACCTTAAGCTTAAAAATAAACTAATTTTATAAATTAAAATTTAAAATTTAATATTACAAAAAATAAAGTAAAAACAAAATATATCAGGATTAGAACAAGCCTTTGCTCTGAATTACAAATTTTTTACTATGTTATAATATTCCTTCGTTTCGCATTAAATTAAAAAATAGGATTTTTTAATTTTAAAAAATTTATTATATGCATTTATTACATAAACATGTAAAATATGCAACTGTTAATCAATGTCATTTAAATAAAATTTTTATAAAAAAAACCAAGTACAATTACTGCAACTATTAATCGATGTTATTTAAATAAAATTTTTATAAAAAAAAACTAAGTACAATTATTGAACTTTTTATGCTCAACACCACTGTGCAGATAATTACAAAACTACCTACATTTTAGCCAAGCCCTAAATTGCGTGTTTTTTGCTCTTATAATTAGTTTTGATACTTCTCATTCAATTTTATTTGGATATTTCAGCCTTAAATAAGTAAAAGTACGATTATAACGCAAAGCTGCGTGTCTATGTCATGTATAATGTTCCCTTTAGGCCACAAATCAAAGGCAATTGCAAAAAAATATATACATAAAATCTTTTTTTTATAATTCTTTAAGGATTAAATAAATATCACATAATAAAAACAAATCAGCGAATTTTTTATTTAAATTAAAAATATATTTTTTTTTATTAAAAACTTGAATTTAATCTGTAACAAACGTTTTTATGTCCTTTAAGCCGAAAAAAGAAACACAATTAAAAATTGCCCACAAAATATTAAAGTCTATTTTGTAAAAGCTGCATTTTGGTTGTAATGGAAAAAGTTTATTGACGAAAGTTTTTCCATTTAGCTTTTTTGTCCTTTAGATTGTGATGTCGTCAGTTCTATTATAAAATTATTTTGAAAAAATAAAAATTAAACAAAGGGATCATTTTCAAAGGCTGTTATTATGATACAAGGAATAGCATGTCCGCAAGAATTTAAAATTTGTGTTTTATTTTATCTTAAAAATACATTCGCTGTCAACGAATAGATTTCGGATGACTCAGAAATAACAGTAGGCTTTCGAATAAGTTTTAAATTTTCTACGCTTTTGCAAAATGTTGCGAAATTTTTTAGTTATTGACTGGGCTGAAATGTATCAGCAATTTAATTATCGTACCTAAATAAATAATAATAAATACCGAGTTGAAAAAAATCTTCAAAAATATCGAGAAATGTTCTTTTGAGCTTAAAATAACAAAAAACAGTATGTGGGCAGATAAATAAAGTTTAGAGTAAGAAATTTGCTTTTAAAAAACATGGCAGACACCCTGTACTGGTCCTTATGAAAAAGGGTCTATTAATAAAATACAGATAACCATACAAAATAAAAAGGCATGTATGCACAAAATTTAATTAAAATGCAAATATGATGCGGTAACAGGATACACATACAACGAGATATTAAAACACATTGCATGTGTATCAAACGCCCGTGCTGCAACAGACACTTACTCGTACCCACATATAACCACCACACAACACACACATACAAATACAATCTCACGCATATGGCACTCAAATAATATTTATGGGTTTAAAACATAAAAAAAAAAACGAATTGGATGTCAGGCTGACTGACCGTCAGTTAACTTTATGACGGATATAGTTAAGCCAATTTAACATACCAACGATGTTGTTAATGTTACTGTTACTGCTGTCGATTGCAATGATGACGTTGATGCTGACCATGGCGCTGATATGATGGCGTCTGTTGTTTCCTACACTAGTATTACTCAATTTTTTTATGTTCAATATTTTCCTTTTCCTGTTTTTAAAACCAAATAATTTTAACTATGATTTTAATAAAGCTGGAGCTTTATTGTTAAAGTAAATAAAAAGCCACAGTTAAGCTTTATTAAGGCAAACTATTTTAATATCGAAACTATGATTTTTTGGACTATAAAAGAAACTGAAAGATATTATTTGCAGAAAATCTATTTTTTCTAGCTCTTTCTCTACAATACAAATGCTACAAATGGCTTGTCTATTTGTGCGTCTATACAGACGCATTAATTTGCAAACAGAAATTTTCAAATGTAATTGACACATGATATTTGGGAACATTAACAGCAATATTGTATTCTCTTGGTGCTGGCTTTTGCATATGGAATTTATCATATAAAAGGACAATTCTATAAAATTACACAAACGTTTTGCAATCGTGTATGTTGTTGCGCATATGACCTTTTTGTAAAGTCACATTTATTACTAAGAATTAATATTTGTATGTCTGCACAGGTAAAGGAAATTTTGTAATTGTAATCCATAACTACTCACACATACGAGCAAAGGATTATTTAAATCTCAAATGACTTCATGGAAGTTTTTTGCAACATATTGGTAAAATAATAATGTGATATTCTTTAATAAGACTTAAAAGATTTCCTAAATAACCTTCCTTGTATTTCTTTGATTATTAGATTAAATCTAATTTAAGCTTTTTATATACTAAGAATCAATATTTCTTAAATCGATTTAGAAATATTGAACATGATCATGACGTACATATATAATTTTGTATGAGGACCTGTTCTACATTTTTGGTTAATGGCTTTTGCTTGCAATGAGAATATTTGAATGGAAGTTTATCTAAAATAACAACAGATTTTAAAGACAATGGTTTAGAAAGGATAATATGAAAAAAAGGTACTATTTAAAAGGTACTTTTTAATTAATCCTTTCTTAAAAGTATTTCGTGGACGTACTTTTCGAAGGACACTTTTTGTAATGTCTTTTTTTATTTAATTATTTTTTAAATAAATTCTTCAAACCATTTTTCGCAACAGAAAATTTTGCTACACGATATTTTTTAAAACTGGCATTTTCAAATGTTTGTTTTAAAAGAATCCTCTTTTAATAAATACTTTTTTAAAGATACTTTTTTAAGAGGTACTTTTTTAAAGAGGTACTATAAAAAAATGTATCTTTTCAAAAGGTGATTTTTTAAAAGGCACTTTTTGACACAGGCATTTTTTAAAAGGTACCTTTTTTAAGAGGTACTTTAAAAAAAAGTGGTATTTTGAAAGGTGATTTTTTAAAAGGTACTTTTTAACAGGCATTTTTTAAAGGCACTTTCTTAAAAGGTACTTTTCAAAAGATAATTTTTTAAAAGACACTTTCTTAGAAGGTATTTATTTAAAAGGTACCTTCTTAAAAGGTACTTTTTAAGGGGTATTTTTGTAAAAGGTAATTTTTCAAAAGATACTTTCTTAAAAGATATTTTTGACATGTTACATTACAGTATATCTTGTTTTTAAATGGTTACTTTTCGGGAAAATGGTTTTCTTGAAAGGCACTTTTTTGAAAGGTATTTTTTTGAGAGGTACTTTTTTTAAATGTACCGATTTTAAACGGATACTATTCGAAGGCTGCTTTTCTTGAAAACCACTTTTTGGAAGGTATTTTTTTGAAAGGTACGTTTTAGAAAGGTACTTTTTACTCGGTACTTTATTTTAAATGTTTTATTTTTAAACGGATACTTATCGAAGGCTGCCTTTCTTGAAACTTTTTTTTAGAAAGATACTTTTTTTGGAAGGCACTTTTTAAAAAGGTATGTTTTTAAAAAGTACTTTTTCCAGAAGTATATTTTACAAGGGACTTTTTTCTATGTATGTTTATTTTTCAAGGCACTTTTTAAAATATACTTTTTCAAATGTACATCTTCAAACGCATATTTTTTTCAAGGGCTGCTTTTCTTTAAAGGTACTTTTTCAAAAAGTAGTTTTTCAAATGGACTTGTTTTAAAAATATTGCTTTTCTAAATAAGGACTTTTCTGAAAGGCACTCTTTTAAAGGGCACTCTTTGGAAAGATACTTCTATTAAAGGTACTTTTTGAAAAGTTATTTATTTTAACGTACTTGTTTTAAAGTACTTTTATTCAAAAGCTACTTTTTTCAGCGATTTCTTACAAGGCACAGCTTTGAAATACACTTTTTAAGAGATTATTTTTTGAGGTGGTACTTTTTTGAAAGAAGTTTTTTTTTTTTAAGTTCGCACTGAAGCCCAATAGTACGCTCCTTTTATTTAGCTTTTATTACATCCAAGACAATGTCCTTAATGTCCAGTGCTCTTAAGTACAAATTCTTTCAGACCGTTCCTTACATACTGAGAGGGATTACTAAACATCCTTCTCTTGTAAATATAATTTTTCTTTTAAATTTTGAATGAACTGGAAACTTTGAGGTCCTTCTCTGGCAAAATTGTTTTTTCAGGTTTGTTGTTGCTAAGAGTCTTTGTTTTGGTAAAAGAATATTTTTTTTGTTAAATCAAACATTATAATACATATGTAAACATATAATCAGTTTATTACACAGTACTTTACTTAATACGCTCAGTGGTCGTTGTCTTATTATATGAAAGGATATTTAGCCACTTGCATTTATGCGTTCATCATTTCAAATTCTATTTCTTCCTGTCTATGGTTTGCCAAGTCCAGTATACGTAATTAATGATTCGATTTGTGATTAATATCAATCGTACTCCCAAGGGTCCTATTTCAAATTAAATGCTAAGGGATATTTAGACGGCACATGCACATTAGCAGAGTACGTCAGCATTTAGGCTTATTAATGTACGAGTATGTATGAAGTGTTGATTAATTTAAAATGTAAATTACTTTTCGGATTTTATAGTATGTTGGCTAAAATAATAAATAATTAAGGAAATTGATATTTGCAGAAATTTATCATAAGTTCTTACATTAGAAGCAGGAAAATAATGCATGTAGTCTTTAAATATTATTTGAGATGTGATAGACACACGAGACAGTTGAGGAAAAGAATACCATGTATTTTATAACTGCCATTATGGTTTTGAAAACGAAAGTTTTCTGATAGAATTGATTCTTGTTAATGATTCGTTAAGATAGTAATAAGTTATTATATGTCATCCATAATAAACACTGTGTGAATTATTTTCCGGAAAGCATGTGGTAATCATCATCTTCAATCATGCATACCGTACAATAGGAAGTTTTGGAGTGAAAGGTAGTGTTCGTATGGGTGTAGGAGTATGTAGATGTTCTAGTTTTCTTACCGTTTTATTTTAGTTGATAAACATAATTTATTTTCTGAAGCTTAAGGTCTCTCAAATTCATCTTTTCTTTAATTTTTTATCATTAAAAAAATATAAATGTCATCTCCTAATGAAGCGTGCTGATATTTGAAGCCGAAATAAAAATCAATCATTCATTTACAGTTCAACTAAAATAAATTTAATAATTATTTTTTAAATAAAAAATTTTAATATTTTATTATTTGCTGTTGGCTCAGCTGAGTATATGCCTGCATTTCATTGGCGCTAACCAAATCATCAGTAAACGAGTTTGAATGCTTTTCAATCATGATTTGGCTTGTTTTGTTAAACGTTTCTCTAATGGCAGCGCACTTTATTGGATAAAAAATAGTGTTTATTAATATTGTCGTTGGATATATTCTAATATTTTGTGTTCTCCAACTCCTAAATGCAGGATATGCCGAAGCATTCAGGTAGTTGTTAAAATTTAATCCCTAATCTGTTGCACAACTAATAAGTAGATTTAAATAGATTTGGGACAACTAAGGACGTTGCTAGAAGATGAAAAAATTAAATTCCTTTGTAAACTTTCGGTTTCGAATCAAGGAAACACAATCTATTATTATAACAAAAAGGACAATTGAAGCATGGTGAACACTAAATGAAATTTTGGGTTTTTCGTTTCTTTTGATGACTTCTGAAAGAATATTTTCGTCTGTTATGGAATTTAAGTTGCACGAAATGATGTAAGAACTTTTCAAGTCGAATAATATATTATAATCCTTTAATAAAAATTGGATTTTTCGAAAATTTTCATAAAACTGTTTTAAAAAAACATGGTTATTTATATAATTCTTAACTTTCCACAAGTTGCAGCTACCACGCACACATTTTTATAATTTTTTCCACCATCGATTCGATCGAGTAACGCGCTAAAATTTCCTCTTAGATTTGCTAATTGCTTAACTTTTCGAATCAGATGACGCGCTGGCCCCTGTTTTTCGTTTCAAAAAAGTCCATAATTGTCCTGCTTTTACCCCATTATGGATTGATACGTGTACGCAAACCTTAATTTTTCTTTTCATTGTTCGTATAAAGAATATGCCCAATTTAATATTCTCCTTTTTAAATGTCTTTTCAATTAACCGTACCTGATTTCTATGCACTTCTATATGAAAAATATTGAAATAGATTTCTATTCACTGACATAATCAGCTTAAAACTTTTGCATATTTCCTTTTTTGTTTTGTTAAAAGCATCAGCGTATCTTTGCATGGACATTTTGTTCTTGTTTTTATCAGTTTTGTTTATAAATTTTCGATGAAGTTGTAGGTATTACACCACAGCAACACCACCACCTTCACTGCGTCTTTCCAACTGCCAATACGCATTATCAATCAAATAGAATTTTTTAGCACTATGCCACAAAATCAGATTAATTATCGTCAGAATGGCTTTGGCATTATATGCAAATAGGTTGTGAAAGTAAGGAGAGAATAAAAAAAACATTTGTGGCCAGCAGCGAACATGGAACGAAATCCAATTTCATGATGCTTAGATGCAAATGAATTCTGTATGGAAATAATGAAATCATTTTTGCAAAAACACTTTTTTTAACGTGTAATAATTGCGAAAAACCTCTGTCTTGTGCAGTTAATGTAGATATATAAAGAATTAGTTGTCAACAAGTCATTGAGCGATACATGCCTCAAGAGCGTGAAAATATTGTTACTGCTTATTCGACAAGTTTTCAGTCCGTTGTTTTAATGCAGCGTGAATTTCTTCATCACTTTCTCATTGTCGTGTTCTATGAGCGTGAAACATTAAGCGTTTGACTGAGCGCCTGGTGCAATCTGGGTTCACTATAAATGTTGCAAGAAGTGGCCGGCCTCGTATGGCTCGTTCGACTGAGAAGATCGCTGCCGACGATATCAGAGAGAATTCTTAAACACCAACGAGACGACGATGTACACAATTAGCCATCAGCAGACATTTGTTGCAACGAAAATATTCGCCTACAAAGTGCAAACTGTTCACAAATTTGTAAACGCGGGCCGTCTGACAAATTTAACTTACTGCTGTACTCTGTTCAACTTGGTGCAAGAAGAGGATGATTTCACAATGTGGAATGAAGACCATTTCACTTTAAATGATTGGGTTAACAAACAAACAAATATTGCATTTCTGGGTCACAGAGAACCCACATGAAATGCATGAAGAGCTATTGTATCCCCTCAAACAGATAGTTGGGTGCGACATTTGCAGTGGAAAAGTGATTAACCCTTGTATTGGGCACATGTTTTGCGAACAATAATTCAAAATGCTATAAAATGAGCAAAATTATGCATCAAATTGGGAAGTGGCCATTTGAGCGATATAATTTTTTTCCAATTAATATCATAAACTTTAAATAAAATCCGAATGAAAACTGGAATCTTTTTTCATTTATAACAAAATGGCAGCCGATTCAGATTATGACGTCACTTTTGCGCCACTTTGTACAATTGATATCCAAGATTGTCTTCATTCGAATAAAATAATCTTGTGGATTCTTCATTATTGATTATACTTCTGTTAATCTCAATTCATTAAAGTTTTACTTATTTTAAAATAATAAATTATTTTTTTTACATATTTGACTAATCGAATGAAATTTTAATAATTTTTGTACATTATAAACTATCAAGTGCGGCGGCGTTGATAATAAAATGCCTTAAATCATGAAGAAGCTCTCGGCAAAGGTTTGTCAGCCTTAATTTTTTTTTTTGTTTTTTGAATAATAATAAATTATTTTTTTGAATACGGCCGTAAAGCTTTAAAAAGTTGCCCTCTGGTGGGTATGATTAATATGTTTTTTTTTTAATATTTTTAATTTTCCTTTTCATTTAAGCCTTTAAATTTTTAAATTCTTGCACTATTTTAAGATTTATTAAACTTAAAATAGTGCATTTCAAAATTTAAAGGCCTAAATGAAAACTTAAAATTCGTCTAATATATATATAGAGATATTACTGCATTTAATTAAGATCAAATAATTTAATTTATATAAATAAATTCATTCCATACAGAAAAAATACCCAAAGTTTCAGCTGTCATTGTGACATTTTTATTTAAACTTATTTAATCCTGTTACTTAACATTCTCACTCCTGCATTGTAAGGAAGGCATAAGCAAAATATTAAATATTTACCAGCATTTGATGTCCTCACTACTTCCTCATCTACTGTCTATTTTCCTTAGCATATTCGCAAGAACTGTTTCCGGCAAATTGAAAAACTTATTCATTACTGTTTAAAGCTACTTAAAATGTCTTTTTCATATTTTCTGTACTTCAAACTTTAAAGACGACTACAATATGCTACAGCCTGAGTCTTCAATATAATAAAGTGAAAGAGTACGAGGAAAAAAAAGAAGAAATGATTCTTAGTTGCTTCCCAGGCAGGGCAAGCTATAACAACAAAAAAGTATTAGCAAATTCATTCTCTGGGCAAGTGTGAGAGTGTATTAGTGTTAAAGTCTTTTTTGTGTATGGAAGTGTATGTCATATTTTATTAAATCTGCATTTGGTTGAGAGTAACATCAACCTGTCAACATTTTCATACAACTTAAGTAAAATTGATGCAGCATACTTTTGGGCGATTTGCATGCAGAAGGACCTCGCATACACACATAGAATCTAGCCAGTCCTGTTGGTTATGTTGTATGAAATTATGACATACACTCCTTCACCCTGGCTCACAAGCTCTTAAGTGTTCTGGTGTGCAAATGATGCGTTTGTTGATTCTCTCATTTTTTTATATTCTTTCATTTCTTTTGTATGTGTGTGTATTTGTATTACTTATCTTAAGTTCGACTGTATATTATGGTCTACAGCCGTCTTTGTCCTTCAGTGTCACGTAAGTGGTATTATAAACGGATTGTTATTTATGAAAAGGATGTAGACTTTCAAACAAATATTTATTATCAACTTATAGCAAACACAGTTTGGGGATTTTTTCTTCCTAAATGGAGAAAACACTTAATTTTACTTGTTTCATAAAAACGAAAAAGCTTCTTTCTTTAGTGGCAATTTAAGAATATATGTATTTTTGTATAAAAATTAACTAATAGTAATGACGTTTAAAGGTTAAAATATTCTAGGCTTTTAAAAAAAAATTTTTTTTCTTACTGTTGAAAAAAATGTTGTTTCTAAAAGGATTCTATGTAAATTCTATATAATAATTTAAAATAATTTCATCCTTGAAAACGTGGGCAATATTGGGACTAAGAAATATTTTAGTTAAAATCAACAAGAAAATGTCATAAAAAAACGTGGCTTAATTTAAAAAGTTAAAACGAAATTCTGGGAATTTCCAGGATTTTTAAAAGAGGATTCTTATTACATTAAATGAAAATTTGGGATTTGTTTGAAAAATTGCTTCTAGAGTATTAAATTTTTTTATTGATTTTGTTGATTTTATTTTATTGGTTATACATTTGATAAAAAAGGATTGAGCAGTTTTACACGAAATTGTAATTTCGATATTCCTAAAATAATTATTTTATCTTCATATAATCTTGCAAATTTCCAAGCTTTTACTGAAAACAAATGAATTCAAAATTATATCAACTACAACTTGTATTAATATTGTAAAATGAAAATCTCCTTTGCGACCTTATTTTCAGCGAATAGTCTTCAGCTGAAAAAAAGCTAAAATCCTTTTAAGAACCCAAAAAAAGCTTCTCTCCAAAGTGTCATTATTTGCCATAAAGTCAACAAAGCATCGCAATATTTTTCTTTACCAATAGAAAAAAATCTAAATATCAAACTACATTAAAAGTTAAACTAAACCCAGAAATAACATAAATATTCACAAATACTTATCAGGAAAATGCAAGGAAAACTAAAATACTATGGAAAAAGATTGAAATTGTCAACTGCTTTTAGAGACTTTTCTGTTTCATATTTTTCTTGTGAAGCAGCAAATAAGGAATAAAAAATAAAAAAAACTCACAAAACTGTTCATAAAATATACACAGAAATTGATGTTCTCTATTTTCAACAATTTCGATCTTTTTTCCCCTTTTTCCCTTTTTATCATTTTGTTACTTTTTTTCAAAGAGAAGTCTTTTGTGTATTTGGTGAGTTCTTGAATGTACGTAAATGTGTGAGTGCGTGTGTGTGAAAGAAAAACGATTCCCTTGTAGGTTGTATATTTACACAATATGGTACATGGCTCGAAGTCCAGACAGGATTGTTCAAAAAATAATATATAACACTTTTCTTTTAGATTTTTGTTAAACTTTTTTTCAGAAACAAATTCTTTTTCCATTCAACTGAAATGTCTGTGTAATGTGTGGATGCGAGAGTATAATATATATACATATATATACACTTATGTATATATTCATATAAGTATATAAAAATTCAAAATTGAAGTTGAGCTACAACCAGCTTGTACATGCAAAAATACATGCATATTTATGCTCATAAGTGTTAAAACAGTGGCGAGCAGAATTGATTCCTGCCATTAGTTTTATGAAAAAATTGTCGTATAAGTCTACCCAAGGATTTATGTAATACATATGAGTTGTCGTTTTAAGTTTTCTAATGATCTATCACGAGCAGCAGTTAAATATATACACAGACTTACTTACTCCTCCCTGATCAATTTTAATGTACTAAGAAACAATACCAATGATTTCTTGAATAAGTCCCCGTCTACACTTGCAAATTTTGTTTATAGTATTTTGAGAATTCTTTTCCAAACTGCATTCGAATTCACATAATGATATTCTGCGTTTTGTAATTTTATTTTGTTTCATTTAAAAATCTTATTTTTATAAAGTTGAGCTACAGAAGAGAAATTTAAGTACTCGTAGATGCAACTCTGCAGCATTTTCTATTCATCTTTCCTCTTCCTTGCCCCCTAAACTTGGGAATTTTAAAATTGCAAGTAAATTATTAATTAAAAAAGACAGGACGTTACAAATTTAAACTAAAATGTAAATTAAATATGCATAATAAAACGATAAAATCATAAATTTCTTAAAATTTATTGTTTCTTGTAGCTTTAGCGGTTTATATTCCGACATTTCATTGATCATGAGTGAACTTTAAGCAGCTTGAAAACATTCAACCTCGTATGCTTATACCAACACGATCGCATGTTGCAAGATAAATAAAATAGACCCATGCTGAGTACAATTGCTTGTTGTGTTGTTTGCAGAGCTGTAAACGATTGCAATCGATTTAATTGCAATCACATGATTTCTCGTTAATGATTGCTAATTTTTTGATTGCATTCAAAATCCTAAATTGATTTCATGATTTCAAATCGAAATCATGAAATCAATACGACAAAAATGATTGAATCAATTTTTTGAAATTAATTCATATATTAATTGATTGCAATCAAATTTGATTGCAATCGATTTGATTGCAATTACTTTAATTGCAATCAAATCCAGTAATTGCAATCAAAATGAAATCAGAATCAAAATCAAAATCTTCGTTCTCTTCAAATAAAACTCCTTCTTCTAGAAAAAAAGATGACTCTGATAATTTTGAATTACCAACAATGTAAATTTTTGTTTGAAGTTTAAAGTTTTGTAAAATTGGTAAAAATTTTTTTTTATATTGTATGTTTTTCCATGTTATGATTGTTCTGACTTTTTTTAATAACTTCACAAAATTAATAAATATTTTGTGACTTTTATTTTTCTGATTAAATATAAGTGGAAGTTTTTACGAGAATCTGTTGTGTTATACTAAAACTTAGTGGTTTTCACTAAAATCTGGTGGTTTCCACCAAAAATTTGAGGTTTCCACCATATTCTAGTGGAAACCGCTAGATTTTAGATTCCAAGTGTATATTATTTCGTAGAACTTTCACTTTGTGATTTCACGGCAATTCATTGAAATCACATGATTTCAACAAAAATTTGATTGCAATCGAATTGATTGCAATTAAATTAATTGCTAATTGATTTCTAAAAAAATGATTTCAAAATGATTGCAATCACAAAATATTGCAATCTTGCCAAGATTTCATTTTGAAATCTGAAATCATTTTGAAATCAAAGAATGAAATCAGTTTGGTTGAAATCACTTTGATTTCAATGCCAATTGATTGCAGTTTTCACAGCTCTGGTTGTTTGTATAAGAACATTATAAGTCTACAAGGATTATGTATTTCGTTATGTTCACATGCGATAAAGAATTCTCATATTGTACTTAATTTGTCTGGATTATACGAGGTTGAATGTTATCAAAATTCTTAAAGTTCATTGACGATTTGAAAAACGAAATGTTGGCATATAAACAGCTAAAGTCATAACGAAGAATAGATTTTTGAAACTATAATTATTTAAAAGATTAGTTGGGGAGAATATCCGAAATAATAAATTTCAATAGCAATTATTCAAAAAAATTTCCCATCTCCACAATGAGCCAGAAATTATACAATTTCCTAGACGGTTGCCTTAAAAATTTATTTATATTCATTGTGTGACTGCATATTTTCAATACGATGCAGAAATAGGTTTTTTAAATCAATAATTACCTCAATGAAACTTAAGATCTTTATTAAAAATCGCAAAAAAATTGGCTTTGTTTTCAGAAGAAATTTATTGAACTAGAATTGCTATTGTTAAACAAATGAACATACGAGTATTTATTCTTGGTGTTACTTTTTGTCCTTGGTATTCCAGCTCCGAATTAATCAATTGAGATTAATTATTCTCTCGACTTATTTCCATTAAGTAAGAAGTAAAGAGAAACCAATTACACCAGCAGAACGGAATAGTATTGTTTTCTGTGGTTGCTATACCATCATCTCCGGCAAACATTTTCCGATTTTTTTCGGTATATTTTTGTAATTGAAATTTTAGTGTTTATCACTGACTGTTTCTTATATGTGTGAATTCGAGGTCAACATTAGTAATTTGTGATTTGTTCAGTTATTTTTCCTTCAGATTGTTAAGGGGATTTTTTAGAATGAAATTGTTACTTTATTCCTACAACCAATAATAATAACGACATATTAAATTAAATGATAAAATGTCTAATGAGCGTTGAGAAATCGAATTGCTTTTAATATTACAAATACTAAATACATATATTATATTTAGTATAAACTATTTGGTCAACAATTTTTAAAATTCAACCATTGGGGGTGGCAAGTTGTGTGAAAATTGTCGTTAATTTTCACATGTGCTGTACTCTTACATTAATTTTACACTTTAAAAGTTTAGGCAGTGTTTAATTACAGTCTTACTTATTTTTTTTTTAAATTGGATTCTAGCAATTTGATATATTTAACTACGAGAAACTGGTATTTAACTTTTAATTAAAAACGTTACTTCTTATTTCTTAGAAACTAATAATTATGAATAGTTTATTTTCTGTAAATTGTTTTCGTAAAGGAAAACAAAAGTATGTCGCCTTTGAAATTAAGTGCAACGTGTATGGGTTTTATGTTCCAATGAATAGAAGAATACAGAACTGATTCTAATGAACTTTCAGGATTTCACATGTTTGGAATCAAAACCATTCTAATCGAATTTGTTGCACTTCTATAGATTCTGGTAGATTTTACTTATTATAAAAAAAACCAAAATCTCTATTCTTCAATCTAATTATGTAAGTATTATACATTTTTTGAAAATGGTTTCACACAACAAATTAGTGAAGGAATATTACGATTGAAAGTGATAAAAATTTATTTTCTTAAATTATTTAATTTAAATTATTTAAATTTCAATTTAAGTCACGTCACCAAAAGTTAAATCCATATAGTAATCAAATCATAAATTAAAAAATATTTTTGAATTTGTTTTTGTTTTTCGTATAAATTTTAAAAATTTTTCATACATAAAACAAAACATGAATTTTCATACGTTTGTTGGGCGAAAAATGTGTACGAGAAGCAAAAAGGAATTTAAAGCTTTTTTAAATTTTATTTCTGTATTCGCTACAGATTTCACTTCTTGACGTTATCTAAAAATTAGGGCCGTAGTAGTTATAAAATTTTCTATTAACGAAATATTTAAAAGGAAATATAATCATTAAATAGAAAATTGGTTTTATTTACATTCCTCTTTATGAAATCGAAAGTCTGTTCATTTCGAATAAATCTTTCGCTTTTCGTTTCCTAAAAGCTAAAGATTTAAGGGTTTAAAGCCAGTTTCAATAGCAATTGAAAAGGCTGAAACACTAAAGAAAGAAATTGAAGTTTAAAACCAATATTTTGAGGCTAATGGCAATGGCCATCTAAATAAATCAGTTTGGCCGCTTGTAGTTACACAATAAAGTTATCAATTGTAGAAATCTCAGCGTAACACCCGTTTACTGATATATTTTTCATTTGCTGATATTTTGGGGATTTTTGTAATTGCTTTGGGATAAAGGGAAAATGCCATCTTTGATTTTGATGTGAGAATGTACATTTTGCCTGTTGTTGCAATTTTGAAAATTCGCCTCAGCATTTTATCAAGGTAGAGTAACAGCATCAGCTTCATATCTATCTCCAGCACTTTGAGTGCAGTTTAAATATCACACATACTCCTTAGAGTGTTTGCTTCACATACAAACATGATATGATACAAACATACATAAGTGCAAGGTACTCACATTGGATAAACACAGTCGTAAAGAAGCTGAGCATGTACCAGTATTTTGCATGCATGTGTATGTACCCAGTCAGCATTTGGAAGATTGTTCAGGCAAATATCATCAAGGTGAGCATTTAAAGACTATAGTAGAATATAACGAAAAGCTGATTATTTAGTTGTGCTCTTCGAAAAAGTCGGAAATATTATTCTCTCGAGTGCTAAAAAATTAATTGAAATGTGACTCTTTTCTCTTGCATTATTCTGAATTCGTGTTCACGCTTTGATAAATAGTTTTAACGCCCCGATAGGAGAAAAAGGGTAGAGTGCTAAACTATTAAAAAAAAGGTTTGCTGGCTCAATTCCAGCCATAGGTTAGGTTAGGTAGATTGGAGGGGTGTGATAGCCCATGTCATACGACATACACTTAAGCCAGTGAAGGCTTGTTGTGCGCTCCGTTTAATTATCAAACACAAACTGCCAGAGTTCTACACTACCTACTAGTCTACGAAGGTCAGTTCCAGCCTTAGGTAAGATATAAAATAAACTAATAGGTTTTAAAATGTTTATTGTAGATATGAAGAATTCATAACAAACTTTATTTCTGTGATGCATTTTTAGGAGAGTTTACTAAATTCGTAATATAAAAATATTATAAAAAATTAAAGAAAATTGTGATAAGTTTTAAATGTATTTCAAACGATATTTTTTCTTTAACTTTTTTTTGTTTATCTAGTCTATTAAATTTGTATATGTAATTTATTGTTTACTGTTGCCTCGTCTGTACTCTTCAGCCAAATCATGTTTGAAAAGCTTATTAGTTTATTAGTTTATTTTTATTTATTTTTTATTTTATTTATTTTATTTTTATTTTTTTTTTTGTTTGAAAAGCATTCAAACTCATACCCTTATACAAAAATAAACAAATACTATATGAGAATTCAAACATATTTTTCTACTTGTGGTTTACAAAAAATAAAAGTATAACAGCTTTAGAAAACTTTTATACAACACAGCAAACAATTATAATCGATTTGCCAACAACAAACAATACATTTTTTAGATAATTATTTTAAAGAAAATCCCAAATATAGAATTTCATATATATTATTTTTTATTCCAATATTTCGTTACAGTTTGTGTAACTTCTTCCAGGAAGATAAATTTACAGAAACAAGAGAGAATGTCACAAAGAAAAAAATAATTTGAAGTAAAAATTAAAATTTTTTAGCATATTGTTTCCGAGCCAAAATTATACAAATCATTAAATTATATACCATTCTTGTCTGAAATGTGAGAAAAATCTAATATTTATGTTAGATAAATTAGATAAATTCTTTTAAATTCATATTTAAAATTTATACTTCAAATTATTATTAGATGTTGTGACGTGATGTACAGGGATGTATTAGAATAAAAACATTTTATATTTAAATCTTTGTGCTTAAAAATTAAATAACATAATTATTTATTTATTCTTAAATTGAGAATGAAGTGTCTCGCAATAATTCTCAATTGATTGTAAACGAAACGTAATTGATGAAAAATGGTTGATAAAAGACTTCTTACAAAACAGTGATTTTGGCATTTATTATAATTTTTTTTTTTGGGATGGAAGTCGAGAAAGATCAATAATTTCACAAAATGCTGACTGGGCATGATCTCGCACACTTACACATATTTACATATATATTTATATACTTCTTCCTATTAATATAATATGCATTTTACAAATACAAACACACACACAGGCGCAAGCAGGAAACAAACAGAAAACAAATTTTGTTTATGGCTGCATATGGGAGTGCGAAGACAGGATAGAGTGCACGAGCGGAAAAGGGAGATATTAAAAAAAGTTTTTTTTTTGGAATAAAAAATATTGCATTTTAAAGTAAGTAAATATGGTGCATATTTTAAGGCGGGGATTGGAGAAAGGTGAAATTTGTAAAATGAAATTTTTATTGTGTGTATGCAAATGTCACATACACATATATTTAAGCAAGTATACGATTCTGTTGTTGTTGCAGTCGCATCATTTGTATTGAATTAAGGAAAACATTTCACTCTTTAGAATTGTGTTTGAAGTTGTCTGTAATTTCTTATATGTATTTCTTATGAATGAATAGAAGAATGAATATACGTTGCTTTTTCAAATGAAATTTAACAATTTTTCATTCATTTATGTTTACATAGTCGTGTTCTCTCTTTATCTTTTTCAAATTACAAGTCAAAGGAGATTTAATACTCATACATATTAATATAAAAATTTTGAAACAGAACAATAGTTGATATTTAATATTTTGACTTCATTTATAAAGCAAGAGATATCAAATGTTCAAAGTTACAATAAGAATATATTATTTGAATATGATTGTTATACTCTTTGAAGAGATAAGAAATATGATTTGTTTCATAATTAAAATCTTTTGAAAATAAAAAAAGCAGTTTGCAAAAATAAAGTTATTTGAATTTGGAAATGAAAAGTTTGTTTGCTAGCAAAAGTATGGAAAGTAGGAGGGGGTCAACCATCTTCCAAATTATCGTATATACATATGAAGAACTACAAAACTGAATATTCAAATAATATTAGGTGAACTTTGGAGACGAAGTGCGTAAACAGGCCAGAGTGCCAGAGAGCGGGAAGTAGCGTAGCCACTGCAAGAAAATTATTATTTGTTTTCCTATATCTAGGCAACTATAAGTTTTGGATTTAATTATCGTGTTGTTGTTGCTCCTTGAAAATAAAGGACTTTTAATTATAAATATTTGTTTTGTGGTGTTTTCATGTGTGTTTGTGTGTGTTAAAGTAAAAGTCAATAAACGTACTGACTACGCAGTTGCTATTTTTTTGGTAAAGATTAAATCAATCACACGTGGCACATATAACACGTAATGAAATCAGATAATGACATATTAATACCAAAATTATTTCTTTGTCTAATTTAAATTTGTTTCTCATAAAAATTCTTAAACTTTTGAAAAGCAGGGCAACATTTACCATAAGTTTATGCGGTGAAAATTTGTATGAAAAACAAAAATATATATTTTTTTAATTTCTTGCCTGTCGTTTTCACATAAAAAATTTCACTTGATGGTGTGAATGTGGCATAAAAAATATATGAGTAAAAATTTTACCTTTTCACAAGTACCAAAATTATAATTCTACTGTGTTGAGGCAGGAAATGGTAGTACAATGCGGCACAAACTTACCTGAAAATAAAGAATTAAATAGAAATTTCGTTGTTAAAAAAAATTAAGATTTTCATAGCTTGGCGTTAGTAATTTAAATTCTTCGGCAAAAAAAAGTGTACTAAAAATGTGTAAATTAATGCGGCGGCGATTGTTAATTAACATTAATTACTGTGTTGTCAACATTTAATTTTATTTCGCATTAATTATAAAAAACAATTTGTATTATTAGAACTAAATATGTGTATGAACAAATGGAAATATCTGCTAAATCGTGTTAAATAATATGCAAATAAATTCTGCATGAGGTTTATATACATAATTCATATTAATAATGGTTTATTATTCAACGTAATTTAATAAAACCGCAAAAAATAATGCAACCACTTACGCGTATACACTTGTGCACATAAAAATAAATCGATTTTTATAGCAATGAATGAGAGAAAAAAACCTTATCGGAAATAATTATCGTTATGAAGTTGTAATGCGCAAACAAATGTTGTCGTAAACAAGACGCATCAGACGGGGAAGGAAGTCTTTACTAAAAATCAGAGGAAATATTAATTGAAAAAAAAAAACCATAATAATCCAGCCACAACTTGTGATCGACATGTCATAATTAAAATGCCTGTAATTGTACAGATCACGGCAAAATCACATGGTTAAATGAAGTTAATTTTTGCGCGGCTGCAGTTCACTGATGATATGGTGAGCAGCAGTGAAATATGGCTGTATGAACCCAAAAAAAAAACAATTATTTAAAAGATTAGTTGGGAGCAATAACGAAATAATACATTTCAATATTATCAAATAAAATAAAAAAGTAATCACTACACAGGGGAGTTATATTCTGAAATTTTAATAAAAAACAAACAATTAAAGAAAAGAAACAAATAGAAGGAAAAAAAATACCAAGTTGTTCTGAGAAATTATAATTTTTTTAAATATTTTTTTAAGAGCTTTTAATTTTCCCTCGTATAGTTAACGACGTATGAGATAAATATTTAGCAAAAAAAATCTTTCGTTATAATTTTTCAAATGACAAGATAACTTTAATTATACATATACATAATTTTGTAATTACGTATTTATACAAGGCAATAAAAACAACATGTGTGATACCCACACATTTTCACATTTTATGAAAAATAATTAAAATTTAATAAATTATACATGACATGTTAGAAATAACATCAGACTGAAACTGGAAAAATGGTTACAACGAGAGAATTTTTTTTCAAAGCTTCCGATTGAAATAGCGAAACAGTATTTTTTATATTAAAATAATAATAACAATTGACCATAGAATTTTATGATGTGCTACACGATTTTTTGCATTGAAAAAATAAAACTCATTATTAAATTTATATGATTTCCATTGCAAAATGTTAGATTCGTTTATTTTTCCTAATTTTAAATAATATTGTACGAAAATAGTCATAATGTTTTATTAAGCCTAAAGGCGTTCATTAAAATAATCAATTAATTAAAGCCTTAGGGTATGAAACAAATAATCTTTTCCATTATCGATTATAATAATCCCCAGAGTATGCAGTGCCAAGTCATACAAAAACATTAATAAACGCTATAATAGCTAAACAGGCAAATATCATATTATATATTATGGCAGAGGCGTTAATGAAGAGACTCCTGCTGCTGATATATTATTATAAAATTTATGATACTATATTAAGCAAGTTATATTGTCTTCTCATTTAAGTCTTACCTTAATTATTTCCTTTCTCTATTTCTGTGCCTTCTACAAAAATTGTTTATATCAAATGATAATAAAATTTGTAATAATTATTTCTCACGCGACAGTTTCGATTTGCACACCAGACCTGTAATGGATTTTTCTCATTATTTCGTTTCTTTCTATCTTATCAGGCGCAGCAATCACAATCGCATGTAAGCAGCGATATTAGCGCTGATAATGATTTCTTATATCACACTGTATACATACATACATATGTGTATGTATGTGTGTGAGTATATATATTTTCCCCTATTTTTATAAATATATGTAACTAAACGCGCATGTAATCGGATTCAATATATTATTATACATCGATGATTTTGTGATAAACAACATGTAATTTATGTCGTTCGCATAATAATCAATTTTCATTTTTTCCCATAACCTGTCATGTGATACCTGCAAGGTGCCTTAATACTCCTAATGGAATGAGTTTTAGTTTATGATAAAAAAAGAAAACAACAACAATTTTTGTGATGTATAACTTTGAAATTTTAATGATAGTTTTTATTATTATGTGTAATGACATGCGATGCTAAAGATTGTAAAAGTTTTATTTTATTGAATACAACACAATATTATGCATTTATAAAAATGCCTTAGAGTATGCTACGGAAAAACCAACGCATTGCATACAAGTTGGGGTAATCATTAAATAACTGGATATACATCTCATGTTATGCCTTAAACACTGCATTGCATTTTTTAGTTGTTTTAACTGAAGGATATTTACAACGCTTTTAGGATTATAAGCCAAAACGATTTTTTATTAAATAAAATTTTAAGTGCATTAGTACGAAAGGAATTTAATATTATTACAGCTTAATTGTGAGTTTTTACAAGGAGTAATAAAGGCAAGCGAAAGGGACTTTTCTGAAAGGTACCTTTTTGGAAAGGTACTTTCTTTAAATTTACCTTTTCATTTGCTATTTAAAGGTGGTTTGTACAAAATGCACATTTTTAAAAGATACTTATTTAATAAGATAATTTTTTAAAGTAAATTTTTAAAGTGTAATTCCTTAAGGCACTTTTTCAAAGTAGTCATTTTAAAAGGTACTTATTTTAGTAGGTATTTTTTTAAGATTATTTTATAAAAGATGATATTTTGTATGTATTCCTCGTAAGTGGTACACTGTAATTGGTACTTTTTTAAAAGAGATTATCTTAAAGCGCACTTTCTCAAAAGGCACTTCTTAGAGGGCACTTTCTCAAAAGGTACTTCTGGTTAAAAAGTATTTTTCAAAGTGTACATTTTCGAAAAGGTGTTTCTTTGAAGGGTACCTTCTTTAAAACCATTTCTTAAAGGTAATCTTATTAAAACATACTGTCCTTTAAAGGTACCTTTTGATAATTAACTTTTTTGAGAATCTGCTATTTTACTTTACTTTTTTTGTACTTATTTTTTAGGTACCTTTTTCAAATAATGCTTTCTTTTAAAATCTTCTCCACGTAAAAGGTGCATACGTTTTTGAGTGTGCTTTTTCAAGCTTTTCTTTTTGTAATTTTAATACGAACTTTTTTGAAAGAAATTTTTCAAACGTTTCTTTTATCTATATGAAAATCTATGTCAAAGTATCAACTTTTTCTCTTTATGACGTGTGCAAATGCCACCAAATAATAGTAATTAGAATTTTCGTAACAAATTTTGTCATAAAAAAATTATATTGCCGTGACATGTAAGCCTAAAAATATGTCGTTTTAAGTAATATATTATTAAAATTTCAGAAATTAGTAAAGCGTAAATACAGCATATTTGTTGCTGACTTAATTGTAGTTTAGTTGAATTGTTGGTTTTTTTGCTCATACGACGACTCTTAGAATGTTACGAAAAATATAATTAGAAACACACAATCTAATTGCCACTAATTTGAACAATATTTTTGGGGAGAAGAAAATAAATGCAAGTAGTTATTATGACATGAGAAACTTTTCTCTACTTATATACCTTTGCCAAAGTTTCTAGAAGCACTTTTGGTAACAAGCAATTAAATGAACCGTAAAAACATTCCACAATTTCTGTTTTGTTGTAAATTTTTTTCTTAATTATAAATTATATGAGAATAAAGGCTTGCAACCAGCCATTATAAATTTTTGGGCGTTGTGGGTTATAAGAAAAATAAATTTACTACTGTAATTGTTGTTTAAGCTTAAATGCAATTTGATGACATAAATGTATGTTGGCGACACTACAAATATGTATTTATAATTACACTTCTTGATTTCGAAATTTAATGTAGAATATAGCAAGAAAAGAAAATAGCAAAAGTATTGGGGAAACTATAATTTTCTTTCGAAATTATTGCCTGCATTTAGGAGTTTGACGTTTAAAAATGCAGTGCATACTTTTAGTAACTTTTAAATATTAATTTTGTGAAGTGTATTTGCAGTTTATTTTAATTTTCATCAATCTCTAGGAAAAAAGTAAAAAATCAGTAATCAGTTATAGCTTTGCCTAAGCCATTTCTATACGAAAATGCAAACAGTATCTCAGTTATGGCCACATGATTTGGCTTGTCGGGCGAGCTTTGCCAGTTTTGTGTTCCTTTTTCACATGCATTAGTGGTTGATCTTGCCAACTGTATGGTGCTACGGTTTTCGCAGAAGTTTTTCATTGACGCGTTTTACTTTTTTAACGTAGAGATCGATATTGGAAACTGCTATTTCCCATATGAAGAGAGAGGTCTCTGGTAGCCCTTAAAGAAAATTTTGAATATTTTTAGATAGATCTGAAATTAATTTCTAAATTATTTATAAAAATGTGGAAATATTTGTTAAAATTATTTGCAATGTTCTCGCAACCAATTGTAAAAAATTGGTATTTGTATTGGCCATAGCTGCATATAAGTCTAGTTTTCAACAGCGATTATTAGTATATTGTAGTCATTATATTCCAAAATTTTATACAAGTATTTTGTTGCGTTCTTTTCTAATACTATGGTAATTCACAATTGAAATTGGATGTTTGAATTATTGAAATTTCCATATTGTGTCAAGAGGCTTTTGTGTAAGCAATGAGTTTGTAAGATGTTGGCCAAAGTCTGTTCACAATTTAGTTAGAACCAAATTTATGCAGAAAAAAAGTTAACATTTTTTTGAGTTGTGGAATTTCCATAGACTTAAAGGAAGCATTAACAGCATATTCCAGTTTAGAATTTCATATAAAATTTAGTTTGAATAAGTTTTTTTTTTTAATTTCCCTCATCCATTTGCAAATAAAAACATATTTAGGCGCCAGCGTTAATATTTGAATAGTTCTTTTTTTAAAATAATTATTATATGTGAGATATATTTTTGTATTGGTATAAAATATTTTGCTTTCTCTACCTCTTTGTTGATTTTTAATTTCAGCATCTTATTTTAAAGGGATTAGAGAGATTTTAAGCATTAAGGTCTTTGAATACCTTCAACTTTTTCCATTTGAACCAATTCACATTTTTTAGTTAGAGAAACTTTTTTACTTTTCATTGTGTGTATTTTGCTACGTTAATATGTTGGTGTGTATGTGTCTGCTAGTGTGTGTGTGTATGTATGTGTGCATATATTATTCATCAAAAAGAGTTGAGGTTATGCGGTTGTTAGCAAGTTTTTCTATATTTTGTTTATTTCGGGCGTAATTACCAAATAATGGCTGCTAAGCCTGTAATTCTTAAGGATTTAATGGATATTAAGAGCTGCTTTTCCGCCCATATTCACCAATGGAAACTAATTTTTTTCTTTTTCGTTTTAGTAAGATATTAATGAAAATTAAAATTTTCGAAAGCAAAGCTAAACTTTGTATACAAAATACAATCGAAACTTATTTTCAAAGTAATTAGAGAACATCAAATATTTAGGATTGTGGTTGAGAAAAGAAATTACGGTTTGGTGCAAAACTAAAGTATGGCAGAGCAAAAAATATAAGGATTTAGGCAAAGGATGGAAATGTTGAAAAATTAACTACAAACAATACTTGCAGTTAAAATTTTATGAACTTGGCGGTTTCAGCATAAAACGAATTCTAAAGGAATTAGCGTTAAGCTTTAGTTGGGAAATGAATAAATTAATTTCAGTGAATTATTATATTCGTATTTCCAGAAACCACAATGTATAATTTACGCTGAACGAAAGAAACTTATTTGTAGGTGAGAGGTTTTCTGGAATTTTTCTCTCAAAGTGGAATTTAAGAAACTTTAAATGTAAAAAACCCACATATGAGAAATGTGTGGAATACAAAACATTTAGTCATCTTCTGTAAAGCTTTTTTTTTTAATAAAAATTCTCATTTACTTCTTGGTGCAATTTTCTGTATTACAATAATAAAACGCAAAATATTTAAATGGAATGTCTTCTGCACGTATTTCCTTCAATTAACATTTGGATCTTAACTACGCAAAGAAATAGTATGATCATGTTTTCCACATTTGCAATTTGCCCAATTGCGTTAGTATTTAAAAAATCGCCACTATAAGCTGTTTACACGTCATTTTAAGCAAAACGGCTCTATTTGTTGAAAAACAAATCTCGCACAGATGGAAGTTTGTGAATTCGATCATTTCTAATGGATGGACAGTTGTAATAAACCAGATTAAAGAATAGACGCGATATATAGAACTGAAAGTTAATGGATCTTGGTGCAAAGATTCATTTAAATTTAAACTTAAATGAATATTAGAAATTGATATGAATATATCACAATCAAACATATATTTTTACAAATTATCAAAGTCCCTATTATTTATTTAGGCTCTTTCCTAATGAGTTTTATTTATGCGGAAATAAATTATTTTGTATGTAGAAAATTGTTTGTATTTCTCTGTGCCAATAAATATATTTTTGGTTCGTGGCTGAGGTCCTTATGGTTTATGTCTTTGTTAAAAATTAAGAAATTTTATTTAGAATTTTTTCATATGGATACTTAGCGATGAAATTATAATTGTCTCAACTGCAAATGACTAATCGTCGCGTTAAACGTTAGAGGCAGACAGAATGAAATTGCCTTCAACTTATTGCTCTCATTAAGTTTAAAGTAGAGTTGAAATAATAAAAAACTATAACAGAAAATAGCTGTTGTTTGCTATAGAACTGGTTACTTTTTCAGATTAACAAATAAAAACTACGAAGCTGCTTGGCTTGTCTGCAGAAACGCCTACAGTCATCACAGTTTTTGAAATTAAGTTTTCCAAAATGTAGTACTTTTGAAATTAATCTACCGTTTCCATTGAGTTCAAAATCTTATTGAATCGTCTGTGATATATCGCTGTGGAAAATATTTAAAAGGTGTAATTTTTAGCTTCAAATTGATTTTAACCAGTTACATAAGTGTTTTAACCTGAAATAATTATTTTCCAACACTTTTTCCAGAAGAGCTCTATGAATGACAGTTGCGAATAAGCAATACTTTTTGGTTTTGTTATAATTTTTTAAATTATAATTTCGATTATTATTTTTTTGGTCTTTTAACAACCATTGCATACATTTTATTTGAAAGAGTTCTTTTCAAAATTCTTTACACATAAAGTGTTGGCATTCCCATCTGTCCATCGGTCACAGGACCGCTATAACAACAAATGCTAAGAGTAGAAAGTTTAGAAATTGGTTCATATGTATGTGTATTTATGTGAGCTTGATCGCTGATGGCTTCCTTAAGAAAGTGTACAAATATATTTCTTTCCCCAGTACTCCATCAAGTTTGCATCAATATCATCTCTGGACTCCTTATAAATATCGATTTCAACGATTCGATCTTATGGCTTGAAGTCTCTTCTTCGGTGTTTAAGTCAACTTCCGGTGTTTTTAAAATTTTTTTTTATGGAAAAACTTTTCCTTAATTCTATGACGTACTAAATAGGTTAGGCAAAGGCCCTAATTCTTCTTCGAATTTCTTAAAATATTCGTAAAAACCTCATATTTAGCTTAAATATTCGGTATTTAAACATTAACGAATTGGTTTTATAGAAATAATTCCTGGGATTGTAAATGGAGCACAAAAAAAAAATTGAAAAAAAATCCGTATGTCCAATGTGAGGTTATCGGTTTTATACCATTTTGCCGGGCATTGATATTTTTGTCAGTCATATCAAATAGTGTTTTTGTTTTGTGTATTGATGAGTGAAAAACATCTTTCATCTTTAATAAAAAACGTCCAATCTTTGGAAAGATATCGCGGAAAAAATTTCCGAAAAGTGCTTTCTATTCATACCGAAAATTCTTGTCAAGGCGGATTTCTAATTCCGATCACCTTTTTAGACTTTTAAAATCGCGTCCGATGCCACAAAGTTTATGTAAATTAAAAATGCCCAAAAATATTTCTTTCTTTAGTCTATGAAATCTTCTCTAATCGAGCTTGATGCGGGGATAAAATGTCAACTATATTGTTTTGTTATAAATTTCTTTTTATATTTATATATTGAATTGAAATATTGCGGGAACAAAAACAAAATCGGCTCCTTTGACCACAGTGCAACATGTTTATTTATTTATTTATTTATATGAATTTTTTAATTTTCTTATTTAATTCACACAAATGCTATTTTAATAATTAAAACCACACATTTCGCAATAACAACCACAATAACTCCAATGACCGAGAGAGTTGGCGGTTGCCAACCAAAAACCAATTCACATATTAAAATTCATTATCAGTTGCAGCAAAGAAAACAACCCGAATGGAGGACTGAGGCACAACATTTACGGCATCAAAACGATACAAACCGTAAATGGGAGAGAACATAAAATTGTGACAAATAAACAATGAAAAAACAACAAAAACATATAAAATCGTTCGAAACACTATAGATAAAATTAATTTTAATAATCCATACGAATTAATTTACATTTTTCGTGTATGACAAAACCATTTACAATTGGAATAAAATATACAAAAATGCCACTATCTCTATTGCAACTATTGCAACAGTGGTGGTGGTGCCTCTTATGCGAAATGCATACACATGCATAATGCATTAAAATATTGTCAACCACATAGAAAAGCAAATACAACTGCTAAATGTAAAACAAATGCAACAACTATCACTAAGTAGTAGTGTTGGTTTATGCGCTTGTGTATGTGTATGTCAACGTATATCGACACTACCGCAACCAAAAAGCCATTTTTGTTCATTCATGTATTAAAATTTGTATGAATTCTACAACTTATTTTGTATAAAAACAGAATGAGATAGAGAGAGATTGAGAAGATAATGCAACATCGAGGTGTATAATTTTGATATAATGAGAAGCTTAAAAGCTTTGGATTTTTTTTGAATTGTAAAATCCTCGAACCCTGCAAATGTTAATAGTTTGTGGAGGTGGTTTTGTTGTTCTTAATTCTAACAACTAACAAATCACTGATCACAAGCGAAATTAAACATCGCGATGCAATGTAAAGCGACATGTAAAGGCAGATGCAGACGTCAAGCAAAGTCGGTTTTACAGCGTTTGGCGGAAAAATTAAGGACGTCCACTTTAGTAAACAGCCATTTGTCATTCATACGCATGTCAAAAAATACAGGGAACGAAAATTTGTACGTTACTAGATTTCAATATAGTTGTTGCATTTGGCGCCACAACATTTTTGATTGCAATTTTAAAAACCTGTTTTTTCGCAACTAATTAAAAAAAAATATATTTTATAAAATTTCAATATTAATCAATATTCCTCATTTTCAAGAATATTATATTTGTTCTTTGAAAACTTTTTGAAATCATTTATTAAAAATTATTCAGAATATTGATTTGATAAAAAAACTAATTGTTTGTCGTTGGTGTAAGAAGACGCAAATCGAATACAATTCTTTGTTATGCTGTGTTCGTACGAAAGTTTTCTTAAACAATTATAAATATAGTTGTTGCAATTAAAAAAATTAAAAAAAATTGAATTCCATGGAATTCTCATTTAGTATAAGTATATGAGTTTGAATGCTTTTTAACCATCATTTGTGTGAATTGTAGTACTGAGGATTTGGTTAGTGACAATTAAATGCTGCTACAAACCAGCTCAGCCAACAACAAATAACAGATTAAAAATTTATGTTTTCGATTTTTACGATCTGATTTCAGTTGTAAAAAATTTTTCACACATGTTTCTAAACTTTCGCAGATTCTTTTACTTTTTTAAATGTTTTCAGTTTTTTCAATCGATTGTCGAGATTTCTAATAACAAATTTTTAATTATTTAATTAATTAGTCTTAAAAAAATTTTTAAATTTAAATTTTTTTATTTTTAATTTTGCAATTTTCTCTACTTTTTACAACATTTTGAAAATATTCTATTAAAAACTCTTGGAATTTAATTTTTTTTTTTTAATTTTAAACTATTTGTTTTTAATTTTTTTTTAATATTTTGAAAATTTTCGGAATCTTAAATTTTTTATAATTTTTAAAAATTAATTTTTTTACCTATTTTTTTTTATTTCGTTAATTAGTCAAATAATTTTTCGATTTAGAAAACTTTTCAGAATTTTTTGAAATTATTTTTTGGCTTTAATTTAAAAAGTTTCACATTCTTTCTTTTAACATTTTTAGAATTTTTCATAATTTTGAAAAGTATAGCAAAATTCAGTATTTTTTTTTAATTCTAGATTATAAATTTCCTTAATTTTCTTGAACGCATTAAATTTTCATTAGAGAAAGAATGAGATAAGGGAATGACATTTTTACTAATTTCTTAAATCCACGCAATACGAAAAGAATTTCAAAACTTAACAGATAATTTATTGCGTGAAAATTGTTCAAAAAAAATTTTATCTCAGTTCTAGAAAAGTTTTGCCATATTTAGGAGGACTTTCACACTCCTAAAGGCTATTTTAAGTTTTTGATAATGAAATTTTTTTTTAGCTTTTTTGCGAGTAAATAATATTTTTAATATTCTAAAAGTTTCGTGACAGATGTCGCCATAGTCATTAAGCTTTTAATAAACTTTACAAAATAAATTGTTAAAGTCAATAAACTGTTTGTTGGAAAAGTAAAAAATCCGTCGTGCGAAACTTTAAAATATTCTAAAATCTAATTATAATTATTAGATTTAAATGCAGTTTTCCCATTTTTAGAATATTTTTTTTATCAAATTAAAATTTTTTTCCACTTTGCAGGAAATTTTTCAATAAATTCTTTTCTCAAAACAGAGGATTCAAAATTGTGTACGAGTATAAGAACTTGCACATTCGCCGAATCAAAAAACTTGCATGTGATCGCCTGCAAGGCCGTACTTTGTGCCACAAAATGAGCAGTGGCGGACAGTGGAAATTATGCAAGAAAAAAATTTTGAAATTTAGTTTCCTGTCGGGGAACAGTTGTAAATTAGCCACATAGCACTTACTCTAATTAAATGATTTTGGCTTTACAAATCACTATTTTTATTTTATCACTATTTATTGTGTACTGAAATAAATAAATTAATTTGCCAGATCCTTTCGAAATACACACACAATCTTTTTTGTTGTTGCAATTTCCAAGAGAAACAATAATACTAAATTATTTTCTTAAACAATTACAAAAGTTTGATTGGTTTTCGTTTGTTTTTGCCCTCTTGCAAAACAATTTTGCCTCTTAATTGCACAAACTATCAATCAATATTTTTTTTTTGGCTTTCGCATAAGGAACTATTCGGCAAAGTATTTGGAATGTGTATAGATACACATTTAAGAACAAACAAAAAATTATTTGTAGAACAAATAAAAGCCACAAAATGTTTTACACATACTTCGCATGAAATCAAGAGAAACTAAGGGGGAAAATGCCAAAATAAAAGAATAAAATAAATTGCAAATTAGAAAATACTTTTAACAAAATATTTAGATATTGAATTTTGTAAGAGTATTCAATTTGGAATGTTGTTGTTGTTTGAACTTAAATGTTTTGTATATTTTAAATTTTGTGTAAGAAATACAACTTGCAAGAAGCCACAGAAATCTCTTTATTCTATTCAAGGCTGCCTGCCCTTATTGCCAAAAATATTTAATTATTTCAATGTAATTAAAAGGGAGTTTCTTTAATATTTTCCTTAGTTGTTCATTTTTATGGCCTTTAGGAAAAATGTCTTTTGTGTCTGCTTGAATAAATGGAAATTTTACTACATCAAAGGGAAATAGTGTCTGTGTTTGTCTCTTTTTAATTAAATTTTTTTTACAAATAATGGCAGAAAAAATAATCTGTATATTTCAAATAGTTTTTTATTTTGTATTTGAGCATCAATTTTAAGGATATTTTCCCAATACCAACTGAAGGCGGCTACTACAAGTTATTCAGTGAACTTCTATAAAAAATATCAAAGTTGAAAGCCCACACCACTTGTTTTATGTTTTTCGCATCCTGAACATGTGACAACAAAGCAGAATCGGTGTTTTTAACAGGCAGCTTTCGATCACTTGGGTCCACGATTTTGTTCCTTTGTGATACCCGCAATAGATACAGAATGTAAAAATTGGTCAAAGACCAATTAAGCACAGAAACAGAAGAATTAACGAGAGTGACTAAGATGAGAAGGAGGAAGTACAACATCCTTAGGTTCACGCTTGGAACAATCAACTGTTCCTGATGAAGGAATTAAATTTGCTACGGTCAGCCGTGGCCAAATCAGAAAGACTGTTATATGATGGATGAAATAAGCCCCTCTGCCGCTGCAAACTCCACGGAAGGACAGATGCACCTCCTCCTCCACGTTCTGAAATATCGTACAGATTTAGTCCTGATATGAAAGCCAATTTTACAGTTTCTCGTGCGCCAGTGCGCCAGGCTGGAAAAGTACTCCGCTATTTTACGTTTAGAAAGCGGGAGCAGAACGCCAGAACGAAAGCACACGTTTATTTTTAAAATTAAGTTCTGTGAAAAATTTGAAGTGTAATAGTAGTGGTTCGATAAATTGATATTTTCCATTGAAAAATTTCTTCAAAAATTTAATTTTGCTTTAAAGTCATTTCGACTAAAAAATAACCGATAACGTAAATTTTATATTCTTGAAATTTCGCTCTGAAAAATTCTCTATAGGAAATTAGTCCATTGAGCAAACTTTTGTTTGGAAAATTCTCAATTAATAAAAATTATTCTATGGAAAGGTGGCAAATGACACTGTATAAACTTAAACTTCTTTTCAAAATACTTTTAATACTTCAAATTTCTGAGTAAAAAAATCGATAAGAGCGATATTGTTGTAAAAAAAAAAAAAAATCAATAACAAAATGTTCTTGAAATAAAAATATTCAACAAATTAAAGAACAATTGATTAAAATATTCATCAAGCTTGAGGTCTTATTTTGTGGTTAAACGATTTTATATAAATTATTGATATTTTGTTACTCATTGAGTATCCTGAAGATGACATTCAATGAGAATCGAATTATCGATAATTTATATAAAATTGTTTAACCACAAAATTAAACCTCAAGCCTGATTAATATTTTAACAAAATTGTTATAAAAAAAGGTCAAAAAATATAGAGATATTATCAAATTTAAGAACAATTACATAACTATCTTCATAACGATTGCTGTCAACAAAACTCATAATTATCGATTAATAAAAATATGTATGTTACACATTTTTTTCAAAATTTGTTCTAATATTTTTTAATGCACTTTATTTATTATAGATATTATTTATTCATATCTCTCCTCTCATGTAAGTACGTATCAACTCGTATGTGAATAATGCATTCTTTTGTGTTCATTGAAAAACGCCACTAATTTAAATACAAAAATATTTAAATTAAAAATAACACAAATTGATGATAGTGTGTATAACTAGACCGCTAAAGATAACACGATTAAATATTGAATAAAAATATTTTAAAATACAACCTCTGCATAGCAGAGTTAATTTATTAGAGCAAATGATGATGAAACAACGATGACAATGTTGAATATCTATCTCTAATTACAACAATAAAGGATAATAGAAATTTTGTGTGAAATAAACAACTTGCAAGCAATAGTTTTCAGTCTCTGAAATGTTTGCTTCTGCATTAATGTGTTGAAAATTTACAATTTATATGATCCATCCATCGCTATTAAAGCAAGTCGTTAGAAATGGAGTGGCCAGATGAAGTTTTAAGTTCTTCACAATCTAAAGAAGGAAATTTTCCAAATACCATGTACAAGTTTTCATAAAAAAAGAAATAAACAAGTTCTATAGCATTGACATTTACAAAATGTTTGAAGTTTCTCAAATCCATCTAATTCTGGTGACTTACTTTGCATTTGATAATTTGCTGTTTACCGTTTCAATATATTAATCCTTTATATTCTAAAGTATTAAATTAATCAGTAGAATCCTCAAAACAGAAGCAAATAAATCAACAGCTCTGAAGCACGAGTGGTATTATTAAGTTTATTGTATTGAGGCAAGTACAGTGAAATCTATAGAGTCAATGAGACATTCGTTCCAGTAGTTGATCCCTCGTTGGCATTTTCCTTTCTGAAAAAGTACCATTTCGTTCATCAATTTATAAAAAAATATATATTAATTTATCGCTCTAATTTAAAAAATGAAACCAATTTGAAGAATTACCCTTTCCTAATAAACATGTGAATCCTTTCTCCTTGAAAGAGCAACAAATTTTAAGATTTTTCTAAAAAAAGAAAAAAAACTTTACATTTTAAAATTAAAATACTAAAACTCTGTCTTCATTTATAAAATTTATTTTGAAAAAGTCAAAGTTTTTTTTTTAATTTCTTAGTAAAGGAATGAACCGATAATCACAATCAAAAACAAATAGATGGTTTTTCGCGATTACTGTTTCCTGTTTCTAAAACTTTCGTTTTAAAAATAAACATTGATTTTCGTGATAAAGTATCCTTTGGTTAAAGACATAACAAAAGGATTTTCATAAAATCTTAAGTCACACATACATACGTATACACACATGCGTTTTTTCAGACCCCTTAAATCAACATCCATAAATTCTATCACAGCGCTCCTGACTAGCAGTCGTACCGCTTTTTTAAACCTACACCAACTTAAAATGCAACTTTACTTTTTAATAAATCAAATTTTCTGTATATGAATGTGTTAAGGAAACGCTATGGCTTCCTTTTAGAGCTGAAGCTAAGATGTTAATTTTTGCAAAAAAAAAAAATATATGATTTATTAGTTTAGTATCTTACATTCAAATTGTTATCCACACAAACACAAAATGCATATACAAAATACTCGTGTACTTAAGAGGATCAAAATAATTTCGACTGAAATATTGAAATCCTTGTAAACGTTTGTTAGTAATTAAATTGAAAAAGGATTAAACAATTTAAGTTCCTTCAACTCGAGTTACTGCGAAGGTTAAGAAATCGCTAAAAAATAATTAAATTTTAATTATGTTAAAAAGATTTTACAAAATCCGCGAAGAGGTCGCTAAAAAAAATTAGAAAAGTACAAAACTATAATTTTCATTCTTATTTTTTTATGTGCCATATATGCAGATTATACTTCCTCAATAGCAAATAATAGTTCTTCGATGATTTGAGTAATATTCTGCGCATACAATTTTTGCTTTAAGAGAAGACGTTTGTGTTTCCAGTGCTTGTATGGTGAACAAATACCAAATTCCGATCTATTTGAATAGGAGACGGATCATATTAGGAGAAGGAGAAGGATCATATTAAATTAAAACGACAACAATTAAATATCTAAACAAATCAAATGGGCTGGTTACTCTGTCGTAATTCCCAACTAAGTTTCGAAAACAAATTAATGCTTTAAAGTCAATCCCCAAACCGATATGGACAGATATGAGTTAGAATTATGGGCAGCTGCGAGCGATTCCAAAATTGGAATTAGTCAAATGCCAATTATAATATTAATAAATATTCTAAAATACCTAAAGTAAAATTGGAAGTCAAAAGAATTAACAATAACTACTCAAATCTTAACTCTACAATTGTTAATTATTTGAGTCCGGCCAGTGCCAGTGAATCTCTTCATATCGCTCATGTTGCCCTAAGGGCAATAGTGTCCCGACTTCTTAACCGAGTATGGTTCTATAACATAAAACGTTGTGGACTATTGTACTCCAGTTTCTTTACGTTGTAAGTTGTCACATATTATGAGACCATCGTTTTTAACAACCAAGCGCCCGGATCTATATTAAAGATCGATTTGTTTATATGCCAAAAAGAGGCATAAGTCAAAGCAATCATTTAATTTTATAGGCTTTGAATTGATATCGAGGCGGAGCTCCATAATTGAAGTTTGTAATTTTAAAAAAGTTCAATTTCAACCACTGAGTGGCCTAGTATTAATAAGTTAAATGACGTTAAAGTAATTTGAAATGTTGCTATACAAAACAGCCAACAAAATATCCTCAAATTAAAATTTTAACCCAACTTAAGGATCGCAGCTTCTCCACCTGGCACCTTTGGCTAAAACAAGCAATTCATTTCAATTGCAACAGAATACATAACAAAATAATGACAAAAATGTAAGGACAACCACATGAGGTAATTTTTATTTTTAAAGATGCACATAAAATTTGGTTTTGTGTAAAAAAAAAAAAACAAAAACAAAAACAACAGCAGTAAATATTTTTGCACTTAAATGCACTCATTATAATTATGCAACAGCCGAAGAGTGAGTTAAAGGAGAAAACAAAACAATCAGAAAGAAGAACAAAAAAAAAGGAAAAACATATATTTAAAACAATCATTCATTTAATACTTGACTTCAAACATAAAATATATTATTACAATGAGTTATTTGCATACAAGTGCATAAAAGGATACACATGTGCATGCCGAGTGGCATTTTTGTTGGGACATGTATGACCGATGCCAAACCAAATATAATTATTTGCAACCAATGACCACAAATAAAACACAAAGTGCATGCAAATGCATGTAAGCACTTACAACAACGAGGGTTGTTAGAAGATGAGTCAAATACTTGTGCAAACGGAAGTAAGCACAATACAATCAGCTGGGAGAACGATAGGGAGAGTATGTATTCTTCTTCCTTTCTCTCCTCAAGCTGAATTGAGACTTGAGCAAGAGAACTTGACGTGTGTGAAACAGGACTAACTGTCACCCATATTTAGGCAGATAGATCTCTGTACATATATCGAATCTATTTCGTACTGGCTCCATGCCTCCAATATGCTAAAAGCAATGATATTCACATATCAACGTTTGCTGAAAAATAAATAATTCCCAAGCAAGGGCTTTCATGCCCAAAAGAAGCAACACGCCCATCCCCGGATTACGTTTAGCTGTTGGAAAAATGACTAAAAACAGAAAGGATAAAGATGAACGACTGAAAATGTTTACACATTTCTTTTAGATTGAGAGGGGAAATATTTCCCCTGATTCATATTAATAATAAATTTACACCACCAACACAGTGAGTATAAATACCTCGGTAGGCATTTAAATCCCACAAATTAACTGACTTATTTGAACTCCAGATGGCAAATTTCATTTATATAAATCGATCCTAAAACCAATGATTTATATATTATTTGCTGGATACCACCTCAGCATCTAATATAGAAAAATTTAGAAGTTTAAAATTAAAATCATCCGCGCGTGATATGTAAAAAATTCTGGCATTTATAAAGATATGAACAGTCCATGGTCTCTAAGCGCGGGTCAACATATAACCATAAAAAAATCTTAAGGCACAGGCAGGAAATTTTACACAGAAGTAGTTCTTAATACTAATTTATATGGCTGCTGCGAAATTGACTTTAATCTAAATCTGTGATGCCACTTGTAACGATTATAAAACTTTAATATCTAACTTTAGAGATCGCCAATTATCGATTAATAAAGAGAGTGTAAATCAAAAATTATGTTACTTAAGCTTTTTCCGCGGTAGGGGCACGATATGCATATAAAAAAAAAAATTCTAAATCACAGAAGCTCTTAGGCCAACACGACCGATGTGAAGTAAATCACTGAAGCAGCTATTAAAACTGATTTTTTTCGTCCGTCATTAGCTGGACTCAAATAATTAACAATTGTAGATTTAAGATCTGAATACGCACTATAGTACAATTTATATTAAATTTCCCCTCGGTCCTACAAGGAGCACAAGGTCTCAACAAACTTCTTCCATTAAGATCTGTTCGTCGTAATAAATTTTACTTCACTCCAGCTTTTATGTATTTTTCTAGCCTCGCTATCATGTAAGTATGTGCTGGTCGGCCTCTTCTCTGACAACCCTGGCGGGTTTCATTCGCATTCCTAGCAAAATCGGACAATAGCGTAAGGTATTTGACAGCCCACAGATTGCGGTTGGAAAATGTTCGTAGCCAGAAGATTCGCAGAACTCTTTATTTACGAAAACTTGTGGAGTTTTATTGTCTCGGGAGGCAGAGTAAAAAATGTAAACAATTTTTTTTTTAAATTATTTTAGAATTCAAAAAGAATTTTGTATTGGTTTATTAAAAATTTCACTTAAAAAGTTCTAATTTAATACAAAACTTAAGGTATAAGATTTATTCTAGTACCTATTAACGCAAATTGCCTTTGTCTCAGCAAAAACGATTGAATGCTACTTTTTTCAGTCATAACGATTTCTGCCACATCCTTGTAATCAAGCGCATTTGTATGCCAGAAAGAATTTCTTGCTTACAGAACTTCAATTACATTTTGCTGGGTTAATCCAAGTATGTGTATGTGTGTGTGTGAATAAGTTTACATAATGCATGTGTAATATGAAATTCATGGAAACTATTGCAAAGAGCATTTCATTGAACGGCTGACTGACTATCTGATGAAGTGACTGACATAGAGTGACTGGCTGAAAGACAAGCAGCTAGAGCCTGGCTATAATTTGCTGGCCTGGACATGACAACAATTTGTAAATTGACAATATGAATAGTAGTGTAGGTTGGTTTAATATGCATGCGTGCATGTGAGTGTGCTTGTATATTTGAATATAAATGTGCGTGTGTAAATACGTGTGTGTGTGTGTGTGTGTGAGTCTGTATATAAAATTATATTTGCATTTGTATGGCACACATTTACATTGTTGTATAATCGTTCGAACATTCATTTTATTACAACGCCAACAACTCGTCATTGTAATAAACATTATCATATACATGCATGTATGTATGTATTCCGGCTAATATCAGCAGTATTTGTATTGTAGTTGTTATTTTTATCATGCCTACATACATATAATGATGCAACAACAGGGTTTTATATAAATTTGTTTATATTTTAATTATATTCAAAGAAAATTATTTTTGGTTGTTCTTAAAGCCGAAAATTAAATTTATAGAAAATATTTCTCTAAAATGGATTTAATTTTTATTAGATTATTTGACGCATTATATCTAACATCTGCTGGAAGCAATGAAGTTGCCACAACAATGTTGATTGAAAATTACTATAATTTAGAGAATTTTTAAGAAATCGTCTTAAAATCAATATTCAATAAATAGATTAACATTTGTAACTTTAGAGTCTTAAACTATTGGTCCATGAGCATATTATGATTGCAACGTTACATGAGTTTAAGTACTTTTACGGTTTTTATTGCAAACAGATGTGATTTCAAGTATCATATACATACATAATAAACTAGTATAATATTACTGGTTTAAGTATAAGAGCGTAAGAGGAAATCAGTAATAAGATGGTAGTTTAAGCTTAAAAGGAAAACTGTAGTTCGAGAGCAAATGAGGAAAAGCTCAAATCGTAGTCTGAGTATAAGAGGAAAATTATACTATTAGACGGTAATCTTGGTATAAGAGAAAAATAGTGATTTAAGAGGCCAGTCAGAGTATGAGTAGAATATCGTTATTTAAGGCAGTAGTCTGAGCATAAGGAAGAAATGTGGAATAAGACAGCACTTTGAGTATAAGAGCATTGCGGAGTATATGAGAAAATCGTTGCATAGCACCATAGCTTGAGTATAAGAAAAAATAATCAATATAAAATGAAAAAAATTGTGGAAGGTGGTAGGTACTCTATATGGAGAAAATCGTTATTATGAAACGTAGTGTGGTTAAAAGAGAAAAATCACAATATAATATTAATTGAGCATGAGAAGAAAATCTTACTATAGGAGAGTAGTCCAAGTATAAGGGAAAGATCTTTGTGTAAAACACTAGTCTGACTGTGTGATATGAGATAAAAATTATGGCATTAGACTAGAAAATGAGTGCAGGACGAAAATAGTAGTCTAAGAGTAAGAAGAAATCTAGGACTATAGTGTGAGTACAAGAGGAAAATTGTAGTATATAACGATAGCCGAAGTATAAAGGAATATTCTTAGTACAAAATAAAACTGTAAGAAAAAAAAATATGGTATTGGACGAGAAACTGAATGCAGGATAAAAATTGTGGTACAAAATGGTATTCCCATAGTAAGATGAAAATTAGTGTAGAGACTGTGCTGTAGGTATAAGAGAAAAATTTTAGTAAAGGACGGCATAGTCTTTAGTATAAAACGAGATACTGAATGTAGGAGGAAATTCATAGTATAAGACTAGAACCTAAGTGCAGGCGATAGATAGTAGTACAAGATGTTAGTCGGAGTATGAGAAGAAAAACATAAAACAAGGTGGTAGCTTAAGTATAAAATGAAGATTTTAGCATACGATATTAAACTGAGTATTAAATAAAAAGTTTTGTATAAGACGAGAAGCTGAATATACGAGAAAAATCGTATATAAGTCTAAGTTAGTAGTTGTGGTATGATAGAAAAATGGACGATGTTAAAATCTGAGTAAAAGTTAAAAATAATATTATGAGACACTGGCCCGTGTATAACGTTAGTACCAATAAAAGATTTCAGTTAAGAAAGAATTACCCATAAGGTAATGTTCTAAAGCAGTGATGACCATCGAAAGAATTGAGATAGTAGTAGAGTTTATAAGTGCGTGTTAGTGGTACTGCACTGAGCAAAATTCATGACCATAACACAATGCTGATATTGAAATAGTTTGAGTTGGTTTTCTATGAATTATTGTATGAATGTAATTTATTATTATTTTTGGGTGATCATTTTTATCTTCATGCAGTTGTATACAAGTATATAGCAGAAGCCGGTGAAAATTCGGTTGCATGGAGCCTACGGGAACGGCAATGTTATATAGACAACATGGAAAAATCCAACTTTAGTTGTTCCTTGCTGGTTTTGGAACATCGCCCGACGATCTGGAATTCGTTACGAGCATTAGCCTAATAATCTAATGTAGACTAAGAATTTAAAAGTACCTTCGAATTTAATAAATTTAAGCCCAACAAAAGATCTTTACAACAAAGATCGGCAACACTGATCCCAAGGGGTTATTCCTCTCTTTTACACTCACTCAAATCGGCTAAAAATAGGCAACTCAAATAGTCTCTCATGAGAATTCAAGCCAGAAGCTGGTATTGTACATTGCACCAATAAATTATTAAATACATCTTTTCACGTTGCGAGGGGAAATGGTGAACGTGGCTCATACATATGCGAAATGCATTAGTAAAGTTTGTTCTTCTCTAATTTACAACAAGTGTTGAATTATAGCTTGTTAGTTTTATAATTTTTGCATTAGGCTTGGCATATGATAATGTTCATACCATTAGACGTAGGTTTACGTATAAGAAGTCCCTTAAAATAATGATATCTCAAGTTAGATATATTTGGAGTAATCTTCTGGTGCTTTGGAATTTCTAATGCATGAAGATTTTTTACAATACAGCATCTTGTGAAACTGCAGCATAACCGACAAACTTAACTTTTTCGTGAACTATTCAGTGGCCTCGTAATTAGTGGTGTAACCAAACACAGAGATTATTCATTTACTTCAACAATTCTGCCAGTCTCACTTATCACATCTATGAGGGTTAAGGGTAATTGCAATGAGTTATATACATACATACATATATGCACATATTTATTTACGCTTGAGTTAACGACTTGTATAAATGATTATGGTAGAAACATAAATGAAACATGTGCTGGCGGTTAAACTTTCTACTGATTACGAGTACAACACAGCACTTAAATGTAAATTTATGCACACGCATACACTTACACGCTTACATCCGAAAACCACATTCATAAGTTTTATTTTAATGAAGGAAAGGCGAGGTGTGGGGGGGGGGGGGGTGGTGTTTAAAAAAGAAATGTTACGTAAACACACTCCAAATTAATACAGACACACTCAGGCTCCCACAAACACTGGTGCAAAGGAACTTAATGATACTTAACAAAAATAAAACAAATAAAATTGTAAATAAATGTACAATAGAAGTGAAATAAGAAAATTCATCTAAAAATAACTGTAAATGTTTGTGCAATTGCGGAGAGAACAACTCCAAAACATTAGAAGAAGAAAGTAATAACACATGTAAATTGTCCTTTTTTGGTTTGTTGTTAACAAAAGCCACTTGGTAGCAGTAAAAGTATGTATTTTTTAATTTTATTAGAATATCTGTGTTGCTAACAATTTAAAATAAATTAAGACAAAAGGACATCACTTGACATCTATATATATAAAAGAAAGTGATGTTAGTTACTACGCTTATAACTCAAGAACGCCTGGACCGATTTCGATGATGAGTACCAATTCGGTTAGGTCTCCACCCAAACAAGGAGAATACCCAAGAAAATTCCGGAAATTTTTCCGAAAAAAAATATGAAGAAAATTAATTTCCCCATACATTTTGTATAGAGCGATTTTACAACGCCATCTTAACTCAAGAACCCATAAAAACGAACATAATTTCAAATGCTGGTTCCGATATTGCCAGTAGATGGCGTTGTGTGCATCAATTTTTTTACAACGCCATCTTAACTCAAGAACCCATTAAAACGAACATAACTCAAGAATGTTCGTGGCCCGACATCATTTGAATCTCTTTGAACTATCAATGGTGTAGTGTTGCCAATATTTCGTGCAGTATGTCAGGAGCTTAATTTGCTAGAAAACGATACGCATTGGGACACGACAATCGCTGAAGCAACTGTTTCCGCATCTCCAAGTCAGATACGCACATTGTTTTCAATTATTATTTCTACATGTTTTCCATCGAATCCACGTGAAATCTGGGAGAAGTACAAGGATGACATGTCAGAAGACATTTTGCGTCGAGTTCGTGTCCATTCAGGGAATCCCCATTTTGAGATGAATGAAGAGATGCACAACCAGGCTTTGGTTTTGATAGAAGACATCTGTTACCTAATGTGCGGCAGTTTGTTAGTCAGGTTAGGAATGACATCGCCTGATCGTGGAATAAACGACGCATTCGAACGACAATTGCAGCATGAGCATGAATACGACACAAATGCATTAAGCCAATTTGTTCGAATGAATGTACCTTTGTTGAATCCCCAACAAAAAGAAGTATACGATACGGTGATTAAGGCAATTGATGATGGAAATGGCGGCGTGATTATCCTTGATGCGCCTGGTAGCAATGGCAAAACATTTCTCATATCATTGATTTTGGCTACAGTTCGTACAAGACCGGAAATTGCTGTAGCAGTGGCTTCTTTTAGAATAGGAGCTACGCTGCTTGAAGGTTGCCGAACCGCTCATTCTGCATTAAAATTGCGATTAAACCTTCAAACGATTGAAGAACCCACATGTAACATAGCGAAACATTCAGCAATGGCCAAAGTTTTGGTAGCAAGCAAAATTTTTATCTGGTTCGAATGCACAATGTCGCATAATCGTGCGTTAGAAGCTCTGAATCGCACTATGAAAGATCTGCGTAATGACGCAATATGTTTTGGGTGTGCGTTGATTTTACTCTCAGGCGATTTCCGGTAACTACTACCAGTAATACCACGATCGACCGCAGCCGATGAGATCAATGATTGCCTCAAATCATCACCATTGTGGCGTTATGTGAAGAAACTTCAGCTGACGACAAACATGCGAGTTGCATTGCTAAACGATCCATCTGCCGAAGTGTTCTCCAATCAACTGCTAACTATCGGTAATGGTCGTGTTCCTGTCGACTCATCGAATGAATTGATTTCATTCCCGTCAAATTTTAGCAATTTCGTCTTAACAAAAGAGAAGCTTATCAACAAAGTGTTTCCGAACATCATTGCTAACCACTAAAACTACGATTGGTTGAGTAAAAGAGCAATTTTAGCGGCAAAGAACAAGGATGTGGATCACTTAAACTTCATAATTCAAAATCAAATCGTTGGGTTACTGCATTCGTTCAAATCTATCGACTGTGTAACAAACGAAGACGAAGCAACCAACTACCCAACTGAGTTCTTCAATTCATTGGATGTGCCTGGCTTCCCGCCGCACAATTTACAATTGAAGGTTGGTTCAGTCGTCTTCGCAATCTCAACCAACCAAAATTATGCAACGGAACGCGTTTAGCGGTCACAAAATTCATGAGCAATGTGATTTACGCGAGACTACTAAAAGGAAAATTCAAAGGTGAGGAAGTTCTCATTCCGAGAATTCCAACGATCCCAACCGATATGCCATTCGAGTTTAAGCGAATATAATTTCCAATTCGTCTCGCATTCGCCATGACAATTAATAAATCACAAGGCCAATCATTGAGTGTTTGTGGCCTAAATCTGGAAAATGACTGTTTTTCACAAGGACAACGGTATGTCGCATGTTCAGATGTCGGAAAACCTTCTGCATTAATCGTTTTCGCACCTGACAAAAAAAAACGAAAAATATCGTTTATCACAGTGCTTCAATGAGGGGAAATACAATTCAATAAATGAAAAAATAATTTCATACGAGTAAGTACACATAAAGTACTGGCGACGAGAAGTATCAGTTTAAAGCCGGATTTTATTATTATTTTAGGTTCGTGGCAAATGAGTTGTTAAGAGCAAGAAAGCTGAGATATATGTATAGTACTGACGCAGAGAGATATCAAATTATATCTGCATTTTTCATTTCAGATTCATTGGTGAAGGGGTATGATAAATGTATGTTTTAGTCCTAAATACATACATATACGTACATCTATAGTACAGATCATGGGTCATTTTTAGGCAAAACAACGTTTGCCGGGTCAGCTAGTAAATATTAAAATGAAATCAGAATATATGGGAGCAAGAAATAGCAAAAAGAACATTTTAATGCAGTCGCTTTGCCATTTTTCCTTATTTTCTAGTATAAAAAAACTATCATTTTTAATATTCGTCGCACAATCTCGCCAAAAATATGTATATCCCCAAAAATATGCAGCACTTTTTACTCTCAAAATTATTTCTATTTTCAAATGAATATTTTAGTGCTTTCATTGTATTGTAATTTTGTTTTTCATTTTTTTTTTTCATTTACCTAAATTTAAACTCAAATAAAACCAGCATATGAAAACTATTTGATGAAAACTTTTATTTGAAACTCCTAAAAACATGCTTCATAAATAGAACTTTTTGTCTAAAATGTATGCCCTCCGGCTGATGATTATACATTTTTGTATGCACGTTAAAAAAATACAATATAAATTAAACTAGATAAAAAATTTACAATAAAATAAAAGGATTTAAATAAACAGAAATGTTAAATAACAAACGAAATAACTCCAACCCGATATATGCATATGCAATTAATATCATTATTTATGTTTTTTGCAGCAGACTGACTTAAAGTTGAATAACCATTGTTTAACTCCATGGACAAGAACATCGTTGTCCATAAATTCATTACAGAAAGAATTGAAGGAAACTACGCTAGTGTTACCATGAACAGAATTATTGCGAATGCTCATTAATTATAGCATACTTTCAGGCAACAAGAAATAAATAATTTTATTCATCTACTTATTTACACAACGCACAAGGTAATAAAGTATAAAATAAAATTAAAAAAAAACATACGAAAATACTTATTCTGGGATTAATACAGCTGCAGGCAAACACTCAGTCCGCAAATTTCATTTTCATAGCAATGAATAAAAGTTTTTTTTTAAAAAAAAAGGGATACGGCTGCGGTTAGCAACGGATGAGTGAGATGTTTTTGATAAAGTGGATGATGAAAAAAAATTTTACAGAAAACTAGAGTAATAATCTTATGGATTAAGAGTAAAAAAAAACGACAAGACAGTGGATCAAAATATATTTTTAAATTTGGCCTCAACTAGAGACTTCAAATAAAGTAAGAAAGACTGCTGATTTAACTGACCGGAATATCTAATAGTTGTAGCAAAATAAGTTGATTCCTTCATATTATATAATTATGTATATAATTTTTATGGATGTAAGTATTGCTGCTCTAATTGTTAATCAATTGAAATAAAAAACACATGAAGAAACACATTTTCATTTAAAATGCAAAAGACATGACCTTAAATAAGTCTTCCAAAAATATCTTAAAATAAATACAAAGATTGATTTTCTTAGTGACTGGAGATAATCCAGTTATCAAACTCCCAGAACATGAATTCTATTATAGATCACTGTCCTATTAAATATACTGGAATTTATATTTATATTTGTTTTTCGTGTAGAAATGCTAAAGTCAAAGGACTAGTGAAACACAAAATTTTTTAATATTATAAAACTACATACATATGGCGCATCCTACTAAAGGATAAAAAAAATTACCAATGTCGTATGTGCCACGAAGAAGTATTTAATAAAAAAAATGCAGTCAAAGCTCGATATAAGGGATAGCAAAAAATTTTTTTCATAAGCAAAAGTTTCTTTTGTCATTTTATTTACATCATTAGAAGGAAATTTTCCACATGTTATGATAATAAAAGAGGTTTATGGAATGTAAAAATTTTTTGCTCCATATTGGGATACCCACTCCACTCTGAGACTTAGATGACGATTTCTTAAGTCGTTATATGTGTTTTTAAAATTTCAAACAATTCTTCTATTCATTTTCTATTGGGCACACATAAGAAAGATTCTGATATTCCATATTTACTAGAAATTGTTGCTAAAAAGCGCAAACAACTTTTAAACTTCCAAGATTTTGATTTTCTCACTCAAAGAAATTCTTCATCCTTCCACAACCACAACGAAAATTATTTTCTGAATAGAATTAAAAAAAGCCAGTTTTGACATTATCTCAATATCACAATAAAAACTTGAAGAAATAAACGCGAGCAAATGTCATAACAACTTGAACATTCATGCCACTAAAGTATATTTTTGCCAAGATATAAAAGAGTTTATGCAAAATAGTCTCACTAAGCCGGTAAGGGATTCTTTGTTTTTTTTTCTTAATTTTTTTAAGTTTCATCTAAACAAGCTTTTGTTAAAAAAACTCTTTTATATCTTGGCCAAATCAGTTTCATTTCTTAGTGAAAATATCTGCTTTTTATATAAAACATAAAATTTATTAATTTACCTTTTGATTTTTTGTTGCATTCAGTAGATGCTGCAAATAATAAAGTTGTAATTGCTGCTGTTGTTGTTGTTGTGCGTTCTACAAAATGCTTTCAGTTGAAATAATTTCTCTATTTTTAATCATTTGTTTTATGATGCTGTTTCGCTTTTGAGTCCAGATGGGCCAAATAAAAATATAAACTATTCACTGGTAGTTGAAGTAGTTGTTTTTTTTTTTGAATTACAAAAAAATGTTGTAAATTTCAATTGCTTTAATGTTCGGGTTGTGCTGTGTGAATTGCTTTTTGAATTTTTTCCGGCCAACTTCTTATTTAAAAAAATTCCATTTCGATTTAGTCGTACTTTTCTTTAGCAAGTCGCTATAGCAGTGTGATGTTGCATACTTTAAGGATGTTTCTTTCCGGTTTGTTTTATTGTGAAAGTAGATCTAAAAGTTAATAAAAGAAATTGAAATGAAAAAAGAATATGAATTCAGTTTATCATAGAATGACATAGAGAAAAGCAAAGAAATTATATAATTTTTATGTTTTCATATGAATTGCATATTTCTGGGGTTATCTTTTAGTTGAAAATAATGTTTATTTTGAGGAGCAATTAAAAAGAAAAAAAGAAAGATATTTGCATAGAATTTTCATAAGCTTTAGCATTTGTTTTAAGAACAGCCAGCAAATAGTTTCTTTTGCTGTTTCTATGAAAGAGGAATTAAAGAAAATATTTTTCCAAAGGAAAAAATTTTTAAGCAGCTAATCTTTTAGAAATTAAAAGCCATTTGAGTTTCTGTGAATAAGGATAAGCATTTAATAAAAGGTTAAGCAATTTGCTTTATATATGTATATTTTATTTTTATTCTAATATAATTGAAAAAATTCTTCTTTTTAGTGTTTATATAGCGGATATAATTGCGTTTGGAATTGTTAAAATATCAGTAATTCAATGCATAAAATTTTATGATTTTGGGCATTTAAACTTTATTACCCGTACGAAATATAAAGCCAAACCAAGCGAAAGCAGGATGTGCCATACAAATAAATAGATTAGAACAGCAATCAGCCAACTGAAAAGTTGGAAAAAATATACAACAAAATGGCAGAAAAACTTTCCAATTTTTGCAGCATTTTTAAACAGAAAATGAAATAAAAAAATAAATACATACGAGCACATATATACATACGTATATAGAAGAAATGGCCTTTATTAACACACTATATTACGAACAAAAAAAATTTGAAATAAACGAACACACGTGCCATTTCTAAAACAAAGGACACACAAATTTACTAACACAATTACCAAGACCAAATGGTCTTTTGCGAAGCAAAGGCATACATATTTTTAGGTGTTAAACGCTGCGTTTTATGCACTGTTTCGAGTAAAAGGCTTTTTGTAGACCGGCGCGGTTAAAGCATCACCCATTCACTTTAGTTGCGAATTTTTATTACAATAAAAAAAAGGAAAGAAATTGTCATGGTTTTTATTTTAAAACGTTTGTTAAAAATGGCCGCCATTTCATATTGCAGAAAGCAGTAATAAAAACTAATTAAATCGACTGAAGTTTGCTTTTTATGAATATGGTAAAAGCAGTTTCACGTTTGAATTAAAAAACTCCTTCATATGTTGAAAGCAGAGGCATTTCTTTAAGCTTTAAGTAAGAATTACAGCTTTCAAGCATTTGAAATCGAAACAGAATGTCGGTAATATTTAATTTATTTAATTTTAATTGAACATCAATATACTCCCCTTAAAAATTTTTTGTTTATCAGTAATGGTTCTCTTGCAAAATAATCATTTTAAATTACCACGTTCAGTGTTGTCAACTTGGCGCTTTTAGCACAGTTTATAGTGCTTTCTGAATTTTAATACGCGGACATTTTTTCGAGATAGTGTTCGGTTCTAGTGTTTTTTTTTTTAATATTTTTAATCTATTTTTTTAAACGTACCACATTTTTATTTCAAAAAATATAAAAGCAGTTATAAAATGCCACATAATATTTATACAATTGTAATTTATAATTTTGTTTTGTAAGTTTTGTAAGTTATAATTTGTGAAAATCGCAAAATGCTTAATATTTTTCACACCCTGGTTATCCGACTTTAACAATATCTGTGCTTGACCTGCACATTTTCACAGATAGTTCCATGAAAAATGTAACTCTCTGTCTATTAATTTATGAAATTTCAGTTGTATCTTTACGAGTAACTCCACATTGGCAATGAAATGTCCAAAATTATTATAATTAAAACAATACATAACTAATCTTCATGGAGAAGGAATTATTTTATTCATTAATAAATTCGTTTTGAATTCATATCCAGTAAAAGAAGACCTTCCAAAAAGTGAACATGTTGCGAATTTAATAAAAGGTTTCACATCAAAAAGTTATATACATACAAACGTATATTTATATTAAAATTATGAAATCGGGGAAAAGTTTATTTAGCTAAACATTAAGAGGTCCTTGAGGTTTAAAATGCAGATTTTCGATCGATAATAGCGTAGTTCTATTAACTTCTTTTAAGTCTATTTATTTTAACTGAAAAAAAAATAATTTGAGACGCTTTAAACTTACAAAATAAAATTACAATACAAATGGAAACTTTAAATTTTATATTTTGTGTTTCCCTTTATAGCAAAATACGTGTGGCTTAAATGAAAGGAAATACGTTAAAATAAAACAATTATTCACCAATCTATAGAAGGGCAGTGGCAGTGTTTGCAGGTTATTTCACTTCTTCTTCATTACAATTTTTTTTTGAAGTTCTTAAAATCATGGTATTTCTCTTAATTCTCTCTAAATGGCAAAAGTTTTGATAAAAAATTTTACTTTTAATAGACTACCTTGACGTAATTTTAATTTGCTTACTAATATCACCACCTAAATGTTGCATAAATGTCTTCTACATATTTAGAGTTTTTGGCAAAGTGCAGGAACCAAGACATGGCATTTCGTTAGGTGAAGTTAAATATGCTTCGAAATTTCTGTTGGCTGCTGAATTGTGTGATCAAAGCATTAAGATGGGCAATTGCGAATAATATTTTAAAATGAAAGCATAAATTTTTAGCCCAGCAATCCTCACATCTTTTTTAGGAAAATTGTAATGAAAACATGTATTTATCTTTTTTGTTTGGGAGCGCATATGAGATGTGTTTCTTACTGTTTTAGTGCATGCAGTATGTGAGCCACCATAATGCATTTGTAATAATCACACAATATTTTGCGTTTTATCTCCTTAAACTTGACTTGATGGGAAAACATTTTTGTTTTAAATTAATCAGCTAAAAATATTGTATTTAATGCAACCAGATAATTTTAGCAGGAATTACTTCAATTTTATGGAGATCCTTATATTAACTGGCCACAAGATCTTGCAACATATACTTACTGCAACATTCGACCAAATGTGAAAGTCCCCAAATATAAATGTTTACACCTCAAATTCACCCTTCAAACGAAATAATCCCTCCAATTATAGGGATAAGACCTCATAGCTGGCAACCTTAGGCAGCACACATTGTGGGGTGAGCAATGCACCCCCAGAATTGCTTTGCTACATCAATGATGGTATGTACTCGTATGTATGTGTAAAATACATTAGAACATTCTCAACACATATAAAGAAGATGTAATCACGAAAACCTTAATAATTTTTTTTATAAATTACATGGCATAAATGCCATAGATTTTATCTAAAGTTATTTTGCTATTTGTGTTTATATATTTTGTTGTTGTTTTTGTTATTGTTGTTGTTGTTGTGAAACTACAAATTTCATAATTCTATGCAAAATATAAAAGTTTCCTGGCAACAAAAAATCATTTTTATATTTTTTGAATGAGTCCTGATATGTGCTTTGCATAAGCAAACTTTATGGCAATAGTTATCAAAATATCAAAAAGAAATAAGTGGAATAAGATGTTTAAATTTCCTTCAAATTAAGTATAAAAAAACGTGTGTATTTGTGTGTGTCTCTACGAGTACATATTTAAGGTTTTTAGCAACATTTTGTTGATTACCACACAATAAGCCGAAACCCATTAGAGAGTGTTGTATGTATTAAGCCATAACATGGAAAGGATTTCAATATAACAATATACATATATACAACCAACAATAACAACACTATTTATGTATATTAAAGCAAATAATGCTCAACAACAAAAAAAAAAAATAAGAAAAATAAACAACAAAAATATCTAAATTTAGCAGGCACAAGCAGAGGAAATCTCTTAATAAATTGTATGAAGCACAACCATATGGCTGCACAATCTCCAATATTTATGCAGAAAACTTCCCATTCATACATTTGCATATTAAGGAAAAGGCAGCAACAACACCTAGATTTTCTCACCACTCAGGACGCACTTATACATAGAGCGTTAGAGGTGGATGTGTGTGCGTGCACGTGCCAAGGCTTCATGGAAATGGTTAAGCATTATGATTACAATAATATATTTTTCTCGGTACTTCTATTATTGAACGCAAATCTGTGAAATGTAGTAAAATATTTAATGTCGAAAGATTTTATGTTCACGTCCATGCACTTGCACGTACTTGAAGACGAAAATCATTCACGCTAAATCATTACCATTAAGGGTATTATTCTATTACTATTTCTAAATTCTAAAGAAATATTCAATAGATGTTTTTAGTACCTGGATAAAAAAGTAATATCGTCTCTACCATTTCAAACTAACGAACGTGAGTGCGCCTTCAATTGTGGACTTAAAATCAGTGCTTTTTTAAAATGCAAGTTTTTAAAGTTTTTTACTTTTTTGTAGTTTTAATCCACTCCTGTTATGGAAGCAATAGTTTGCAATGCAGGATCAAAGTAACAGATCTCAAAAATCCAATTTTGCACATTCGATAGTTGAATATAGGAGGGAAGATATATTGACGGTTGTCCATTAAGGCTATTGTTAGTGAGTTATTCTATTAGGCTTTGGAGTTACAATTCTATACGCAATTGAGTTTTAAAGCCGAAACTACAAACAGTCTCTTGACAATATTTTTCTAGTCTGTAAATGTCATGACATTAAACATAAAAATATTGTAACAAAAAAATTAATTTTATCAGAAAAAATTATATTAAAAATATATACACTTCATGCCAAAATATATCTATGACAATAAACATAAAGAGCTTAAATCGACTTAAACTTAAAACGATTCAATAGCACCCCTAGGCGCAATTTCACTTATTTCACCCCATTTTCCAGGAAGTTACAGTGTAATGAATTTCCGCCTATTTATTTTTATGATGTAAAATTTCATTTGGAACAATAAACCATGACATGAGTATGATAATTTGTAAAATGTAGAACAATTTATTCGTAATACAAGAAGCTAAATAAGATATACAAATATTAAGAATCAAATTCAGAATTTAAAAAAAAAGCTCTACTGTAAAAGTACAATATCAGACTTGAGCACTTTTTTGTTATTGCCACAGATATTTCACTCACCGAATGATTTCTTCAGTGGAAAAAGTGTAAGTCATTCTTAAGAAATGCTATTTTTATTGCATATTAAAATTCCTTTTTAATGAAGAAAATAATTAATTTCATTATTTTCCATTAATTTTCACTTAAGGCAACAAACGGATGGTGACTTTTCACTTTTTGACAAATTTTCAATTTTAAATTGATATAAAACTATTTTATTTTCTCTCCCTTCCGATTTACGAAAAAAAAAAATTATGGCACCAAAGTACAAACAAACCCCTTCAAACAAAAACCCATTTTGCAAATCGGTTCATAAAAGGGGAATTTATGTTATAGCCAATTTTTCGGACGGGCAAAAAAAAATATCGCCCCGAAAATGGTAAAGTTATGCGTTTACAAATATTAAAACAAATACACACGTATTGATAAACCCTTATCTTTTCTTGAGTGACTTGACCAAATCCAAATCATTTCCATTTATATTTCGAGATCTCTTTTTCAGAGATCTCTTGTGTTTTCTGTACATTTTGATGCATGAATTTCATCTACTTTCTTTAATGTCCAACCAAGTTCAAACAGGTGTTCCATTATTTGATCAGCAAATTTGATAAAGTGTTTAATTGCTTCTTGGATGTTATCGAAATCACATGAGATATTTTCAAGATTATCACACTTGTACTCAAAATATGCTCTCGTACCACTAGAAACGTTTCAGGAATGAATATCAAATAATCATATTGATCATTTAGCAAATATATTGTTTTTCTCTACATGTTATTAGAAAAAACATATTTCTTTATCGAAAATCTGCTTACTTGACACAAGCAGTGCTCGGATCAGACTAAAATGCGTAAAATAAATAAAAATTGCTTTAAGCAAAATAATTGCAATAAAAATATAATCTCAAGCAATAAATTTCGTTTGATGTCTCACAAATCACACAGCATGTCTTTACACATCTAAGGATATTTAAAACATATTAAACAGTATATAAAGAGAAAATTTTTCTAACACATATATTTTATCGTTTAAGAAAGGAAAGAAGAAAACTCCAGACATTGAAATACTCTATATATTCAATTGCATTTGAAGCGTATGAATATGTTCATTCCAATTTAAGTCCTTGTTTTCTCTAAATGCATGCACACATTTGCCACCAAAAGACTCTAAAAGTATATGTGTGTGTGTGTTTCTGTATACTGTGAACGTTTTGATATACATATATATATATATATATGTGTGTGTGTGTGAATTTCTACAAGCACTTATGCTTTAACTGTATTTATCTGTATTGTAAAAGTGTTAAGGTTTTCGGTTACCAGTTTTTGTTTAAAATGTCAATTGTGTGATCAAGTAAATTAAACACATATCTTATTTAGTAAAACTTTAAAGATATAAAGGACATCATCTGAATGTTTAGCACTAAGGGAAAATGCAAGACAAAGGTATACACATACATACACAAATATGTTAACAACACTAATAAATATTTCATGCTTTAAGGAAGGGAACTTCATTTCAAATGAAAGAAAATATACGATTACATCGCCTCATAAATATTTAGTCAGATTTATTCTGGTACAAGCTTAAGAAATATTTAAAATTGCCCTTAAGTTCTGGGAACTTATAATGATTTTAACACCATGCAAAAGGGTAAAAAGTCACTGGCTAAAATATCGCTTAATTGGCGAAGTGTAAAGGCGACAATAACACTCGTGAAATTTTTAAAATAAAAGATGCATATGATTGCTTCCTTCTAAACTAGAGATAAAAACTCCACAAGATCTTCAATCAAGTATACATTATTAGACATTAATGAAACATGATCGTGATGCTTATCAAACTTCAAAAAATCAAATTTTTAATGCGACTTACACCTCGATTTCGATAATTAGGGTAAAGGCTTTACATTATCCTTAATCTAGTAAAATAATCTAGTAGACATAATATGACAAAGACTCCACTAATAAGGATGAACGACTTTATTTATTTGCGGCGAATTTTCAGCAAATATCTACAAGAAACTTCAAGGACTCAATTGGTATTTTTTTAAGAGCTTCGGTATTTTGTAAAATTCTAGCTTTCTGCACACTAGCATGCAAAGGACTCCTTAAGGACTCTTCTATGACTGCCAATACATAAATTGTTCTGAAGTTATGTCTCAGATTGAAGGACAATTGAGGACTTTGTAGCAGAAATCGGAGGGTTTTTTTTTCAAAAATGCATTGAAAAAGTTGTTGGTATACAATAGAACTCAGATTTGAGTATGATGTTAGAGCACTTGTAGGATATGAAAGTAAGCAGTTTGTACCCAATAGCTTAAAAGCATAAGCAAAATGTGACCTTGGCCCCAATAAAAAGAGATTTAATACAGAGCTTATCAGCATATTTAAAAAAGAATTTATTAATTTTTAAAGCTAAAATCTAATGGTTAAAATTAAGGATATGAGAGAGCGAGAGAGAGAGGCAGCAGTGTTCTTTCAACGAATGAAGTTCGGTACAGGTTTTAATAGCCAATTTTCATAATTTTCCGATAGACGAATTAGATGAGATTGAGTTTTTGAAATAAGGATGCATTGAACATATGCATGTCCTTGCTATAAATAAAGCGAAATTCGCCATAATGCCAAAACACTATATTTAATAAATATATATAGAAAAAAAATTTTAAATTAAAAAGTAAGGATGCGAAATTTGCAGGTCCTTGTAATGATTGGAACAAATTTTATTTACAGAAACTCATCAGTTTAGCAGCGGTGGCTAATTTGTTCCATGTTCTAATAAAAAAATGTAGCAAAAATTGTATTTGTGACATTAAGGACATATGAAAACTAGACATTTCCTTCCATCGAATGGAGTGAGACTAACGAAAGAGTCTAAAGGTGTGATTATTGATTATCTTGCAACTTTTTCGTGCATTCCGATCATAAACATAGCAAAAAAAAAATATTTTTGATTTTAAGGATATTCGATGCAAGGACATGTATCGAAGATTTGCTCTATAAGAAAAATTACATTTTTAATGCACTACAAAACTGGCGAAATAGATAAATATAATAAAATGAATATAAAATATTTCGTTCTCGTCAATTATCATCCACAAGAGACTTAAACGAAGCGTCTGTGGCAGAAAATCTTCTAAATGCTCTGTAAGTTGCTAAAATATTGTGCATGTGTGTGTTCTCTGTCTGTTTGTACAAACGTGTGAGTTTTTTTTGGAGGGGTAAGAGTTTGTATGTGTTTGCGTGTACGTTTTAAGAAATTACAATTTCTTGTATTTCATGAACTAAATTGGGATTATAAGGATTTAAATGGCAGCTTGTTTTCAAAAGTTAAATGGTGAGGAAATTTGACAATAAAATAAAACAACTGCAATTTATTTAATGCTCGTTCAAATAAATAACAAAAACATGTTAAACTAATACATATTTGATTGTTGTAAATTATTAAAAAGATATAAAAGACAAAGGTAGAGGTATTAATATGAAAAAATGTAAATACTTTTTAAAATGGTATAATTGAAACCGCTTTGAGCGGGAAAACAATCATTGACTCTGACATTTTTCCACTGAATTGGAGATCATGTATAACGTTTATCCTCAATCATTATAATCGTAACACCGTCTAACTTAAAGTCGTAGAGGGAACCTTTTTTGTTTGTGTTTACATTATATTTTATTAGATTTTTTGAAGAAAAATTCTGCCGACTTCTAGCAAAGTTAGCATACGAGTTACTATGAGTCAGAACAACATTTTTTCCATTAAATTGTATTTTTATTTTTTTTACATGATTCCCTTTCACAGAAAGGAAAATAAAGTTGTCCCTTGTCAAAATGGTTACTTTAATTTAATGTTCTCTGAAATTCATTATAAAATTTCCTACATATATTTGCACAATTGTTCTAGTTTAAACAATAAAATATAATCAAAATGTCTATCATCTAATAAAAGTAAATTGTCAATTTCTTTTATATAGATTTCCGAATCTTCTACCTGTTAATCTGCATAATTTTCGTAAGAAAATAACAAGGACAACGTTGAATATTGCAAACGCTTGCTCAAGTATGCCTTTGTTATACGTACACAGCAACAAAGGATTGTTTATTTTTCACCGCCATCAACTAAGCAACAACATTTTAAGCCAAATTTGAAAGCAACAACAAACAAGCAAATAAGTCCTTAATATTGTTATGTATTAAGAAAAAAGAAGAAGCTTTCAGATTTAATTCATAATATTATTTCCGTTCTTTATCACATTTTCCTTTTATAAAGTCTATTTGTTGAAGGTCGTTGTTGTTGTAACATTTTAAGAAGGATATTGTCAGGAAGTGCTGGCTTTTGTTTGTTTTGCTTTTAATAAAATTTTGAATTTTCTTCTTCCATAGACCCATTACAAATTTCTATAACCTTTTTTGTATGGGTAAGTGAAAGTTGTTGTTAGAGTAAGTTTAATTTGAAATTTATTTTTAAAATTATGAATAAAAAGCAAAAGGAAATCTATTTTACAGCAGATGCTTTCAATGGAGACAATTTTGTATGCTTAATAAAATTAACTAGAAAAAACATTAGAACTAGGAATCACTACAATAATTTTCATACAAAATATGCAATGAATAGTTCCAGAATACCGAAATGGTTTCAAAATTGTGTTTAACTCACGCGCGATCACTTACTCATACAAATATTTTGTGATAATTAAACAATTTTAGGTTCTTTCAGGCGAATTCCGAATACTGTTTTCAGATTTTCAATTTTTTCAAAGTTAATGAAGGAGAAGTTAACAAGTCATAATTAAAGCACAGAAAAAAGTTAATTTTTTGAACCAACTTAAAATAAAATGGTTGATCTTGCGGCATATCAGTGAAGTTTTCATTAATATTAACTTCTCTTTACAAATTAATTTTCGGAGTGGAATTTTCAGTTCTAAAGATTATCCTACAAAGATTTTGAAACATTTAAACGATCTGCATAAATTTGACATCATTGGGCCACAGTTTCAAGAGGCCAAAAATACGAACGGATGTAGAAACTCAATCTAATCAAACTTTTCGGAGTTATTAAAAAAAACTCTGTTTTCAGAAATTTTCTGTGACAATATCATTCGAGCGTTTTATCCAAAGTTGATAAAATTTGTATAGTCCAAGATAGTTATTCGTAAAATAACCTAACCGACATGATAGATTTTATAGGAATTTTTTAAAGTTTCTAAGAAAAGCATAATTTTTATTATTATCGCACAGCGATATCTATCGAGTTAATTAAAAGCAAAATCTACGACGGTTGAAGCAGTTTTTAAACTCCAAAAGAGTAACCAGATTTTAGAAATAGATTTCATAAAAATTGTTGGAAGCACTATTTCCGAAAGTTTTCCATTTTGATACAATTCGTGGATTTCAAATCAAATACCTTAGTTTTGAAAATTTATAAAATCGATTTAGCAAGAATTGTAGGACTGGTTAAAGGGAATACTGCTTTCAACCAGGTAATCGAGTTGCATAAAGTTTTCATAATCCATAAAAGTGACAGGATTTAGGAAACCGATTAGACTAACATTTTCGGAGTTATTTAATAAAATACAGCTTAAAATGAGAACTTTCCCACCTTTTGAAGCGGAAATTCTAGAAAAAGATAGTGTCGCGAATTTGTGGACATTTTTTCATGTTTATTCGCTCAGAATAATGCCATTTCTAAGTTAGACTTGCCATGCCCATTCAAAATAAATCGGTTTTTTTTAATTACTTCTGCTGAATATATTTAACTACATTTTGTATTTAAAATTGATTAAGTTTCCCTAAACTACTGCATTATGTTAAAACAAGTGGGCAGTGCCATGCCCATATAAAGAAACAATACTTAGCTTCATTTATTTCTACCTGCAGAGGTTTATGAAATTCTGCACAACCATTGAGTAGCTTTGATAGTACAATATAATGGCTAGATAAGTGGAGGCAGAGCCACATTCCTGCAAACATATACTATTAATTCTAAAATTAGGATGGAGCCACAAAGGAAATTGCTATTAAATGTTGCACAAAGAAAAGTTCTGTGTAACTACAAAGTAGGCAGTTCATAGAAAAGATATTTACATGCATTCAAGTTAGTGTAATAGTACAGCCTTTTAACTAGAACATTAAGGGCAGAACCATGCCTCTTGGAATAACAAACTGAGTGTCCTTGACGATACGAATTTATGTTTACAAAAGAAGGAAAAAATTAATATCCTGTTTTTCCTGCATTCTTTAAACAGATTCACATGAATTTTATACAGCACCACCAAACAGTTCCTATTGGGGAATTCGCAGTTCCAGTCCCCACCAAAGGACTGAGTCTACATCATTGCAATGAGTTAATGTCCGTGTCACTATACAATATAAATAACAAAATATTCTATTGGATTTGAAAAAGGGAGATTGCATGCATATCCTTGTACAACGAATACACGTAGTCACCATGAATTGTTATTGTAGCACTTTTATCCTCTTTCGCAAATTAAATAAAAAATATATTGTTAAAAATTGACAGGAGTCTTTAAAATAAACCGATTTATTTTGCTCATATTTCCAAATTGAAATTTTATATTCAATTATTTGAAAAAAGAGATGGACCATCTACCGTTTGATTGTAAAGGACAAATTTTATGTAAATCCCTGCACGTTCATGTTTCAACATGATCGAACCAAAGTCTTATGCTTTTGTCTACGTCTTACACAAGCAGATGTGAATCATTATGTATGGCAGAGCAATTTTAATAATAAAATATTTTTTATTGGTCAAAGTATATAAAAGGACGAGAGGAGCAAAAAAAAAACTAATTCGTTGGAATTTCCTTTTCTTAAACTAAGATTTCTTTTTCCATTCTGTGAAACTTTTTCATGATATAAACGAACATGGCTAAATTTAAAATAACTCCCCAGAGCATTTGCGTTGAGTTGGTCTGTCGAAAATAAATAATAAATAAAATGAATTTATAATGAAAAGGAATATTAAAAATGTAAGTGATTTTTGTTGCCGCTATTGTAGTGTGTTTATGTTGTTTTATCCAAATAAAATTTAAATGTTGTAATGAAAATAAAATGAAATTGTCAAATTCTAGGGAAAGATAATTTTTATCACAAAGACTATTTCAAATCAATATTAATACTCAATGATAAAAGAAAATAAAACAATAACTCAAACCGATTTCCATGAAAAAGTTTTGTCATACAATTAAAGAAGAATATGGAAATGGCTACAGTATGAAATAGATAAAAAATAAAGATTATTAGAAACTATGTAAGTAATTCCTATGATTTTAAAAGGAAATAATTTAACTCCTGGTAACTAAATATAAAAAGCGTGACCTGATGAGTATTTTGTACCACAGGTTAAATTCAGGACAATCAAAGTATCGTAAATAATGGAGAAAAATACATTAATGTACATCCAACATAATTCCCTAAGAAATTAAGGGAGACAAAATTGTTAAAAAATTTTTTTAAATATTAAAAAAATTATTTGGAATTTAAACATGAGTTTGAAGAAACTGTATAAAATTTTCGTGTAATATTTTCATTCACTTTTAAGCTGTTGTTTTAAAAAAAGGATATATCGGAAGTATTCATGTCCCTGCTACAAATGAAGCGACATTTATGGGAGAGTTTAAAAGTGTTATTTTATGGACACTCATTAGTTGAATGTCAGGATCTACTGGAAATAATCATGTCCCGGCAGTGAACGGCAGAATTTTTCTCACAGAAAAGCATCAATTCAAAAATATTTGCCTGTTTTCGCCATATTGTGATTGTAAATGTAAAAAAAATATTACATTTGAGACAAAGGATATATTGGAGGTAGACGTGTCCTTGCACCGAATGAAATGAAATAAAAAATAAAAATAAACAAATAATAAAAATACTCTTGTTAAATTTTTGCTGAGTTCCTAGCATATGTGTATAAAAAGTCAACATTTAAGGATATATGGAAAATAAGTATGTCCTTGCATTGAATCAAATAATACTCGTTGCCCCGATAAGCATTATAATTCTAGGAACAATAGAAAAACTTCGCTTTATTATGATTATAAATATAGCTAAAATTAAAGTTTTAAAATTAAGGATATACGATAGGGACGCATGTCCTTGGTTCAAGTTTTCTTATAAAAATTTAATTTTTCTTAATTTTGATATTCCATGTTAGTATACAAAATTTCAAATTTTTGAAATTTCTTTTTATAGTGAGAAACAGTGTTCAGCACGCTTATCGCGCTTTTAAGGTCGCTTATCGCTTATCGTTTGCGTTTGTAATTGTGTTTAGTTTGTAAGTAAAATGATTTTGTAGTTTCTTTTCTTTAAGTTAAAAAATTTTTCTTAATTGTATTTAGAAAAGTAGTCAAGCTACTTTTTCAGTATTTTTTTTAAATTTTAGTACCCACAGTTTTAAATCGTTTTTTTTTTAATTTCGACAGCTTTGAATGACGTTTTTTAACTGTTTATTATCTCTAGTCAAAGTTTGTTGCAAAATACTCTTAATAAAATTTTAATTAATATAAATTGTTTTCCTTCTGGTTCTCAATTTACAACTGAAGCCCTGAACTAAACTATACCTTTGCATCTAACGCTTAGTTTCCAGCTTTCAGTTTCTTTTTCTATTGTTCTTCTATGACTTTTACATATTTTATTTACAGTCATTCTGTGTTTTTATTCTTTCTCAGCTTATTTTACTTTTTGTAAGTCAACATTCTTTTCAAATGTAAATTATTTAATGTTGAATAAACTTTAACCTTTTTTTCTACAAATTGTTCAACTACCAATACAATTGCAACTTCTGCTGCTTCCACTTCCACTTCCATGACATTGTTTAGTTGTTTGTTTTAGTTTTACGTTCCTTATTATTTTTTTCTTCTCCATATTCTTTTCTTTGTATACGTGTATAATAGTTTGTGTGTATTATGCAGGCGTCATAAATCTTTTGCGAAAAAAGTGCATCAACTTACACACACTCTCATAAGGGAAGCATATTCACTTCCACACACGCACACATTGTAAAAAATGCATATAAACTTAAGTTTACAGCATTCAAACATCAAATAACCTTGTAAGACAGAGAGAAAAAATATTTTTATGTAATAAAAAAGGAGGATTGCAAAAAAAAAAACAACGCAAACACGTACTTTTTTCAAAGTTGCACACACTATTTGTTATTTAAAGTTTTAGATAGAGTAAGAAACACGAAACAAATTTTGCATCATAAATTATAAAGCAAAAGTCTAAAAAATTTTGTTTTTAAAATAATGTCTTAAATAACAACTTTTAAAATATTTTATTACTTAAGGGATTCTTAACATAAATGTATGAATAAATAAAATGAAAGAAAAAAATAACAACAACAATGTGGAACTGAGGCAAACGGCTGCTTTGTTTCAAATGGGGATGTGAATGGGAGTATATTTTTCGTTGACAGTCATGTTAGTTTGAAACAAGTGAAACATAAAAATTCTTGTATTCTTCTAATGAATGTTAATTTAAATAGAAATGATTTTGAATATAATCTGCCCAACACTTTGGCATTGAAAACGTAGGCATGTCTTATCAACTAGTAAAATGTACTTTTTATGTCTTTTCTAGTTCACTTGTGTCACAAAATTTAGGTTGCATGTAAAATTTCATAATAATCTTTGGTCATTCATATTGAATTTTTAGAGGCACGGCACTGTTCATTTTTCCAATCAGGATGTAGTACTATGGAAACTCAAGGCGTGCGGAAAGTTTCATAAAGATCCACCAAGAACAAGCAGTTCTACAAATATTGTTCTTTATAGTGATCAACAAATTTAAATTACGGCTCTGATATTTTCAATTATTTTTTTTAATTCTTTGATCTAGTACAAACAATTGACAGTACAGTCGAAAGTCGCCAACCGTAATAACGCCGCTTTATTTTATTTACGTGAGACACACTGTTGATTATTGCAATCATAATTGCTCTTATCGTGAGCAAAAGGTGAACATATTTTTCACGTGCATTATATCCTACGAAGAAAAAATGGCATAAAAATCAACGAAATAGAGCAGAAACTCAGCAGCAATACAAAATTGAATATTGTAATCTTTGGAAAAGAGAACAAATTTTATTCAGGATAAGTGTGAATATTATATTTCTACGAAACATAAAATTTCATATAAATCAATTAAGTGGATGAAGTTGAAAAGGAGTATTTACTATTCATGGGCATAGCAAAGCCGTTTAAAAATATAATCGTTTGGAGATATATACTCTTAAGTAGACAGATATACAGCAAATCGGCTGGAAAATAGGAAAAGTCAGTAAGAGCAATTGCGGAAACCAAATGTAAGGAAATTGATTATGCCCTTCTTTTGAAGCGGCTTCAAAAGTTAAAGAAACAAAGTCATGACTTGTTTTCTTTGTTAATTTTTCTTCTAAGCACTCATTTTAAAAAACTCGTATACGCAATTAAACATATCCATAACGTATACGCAATTCACATTTAATTCAGAGATTCATTAATCCATTAATCATATGCCCCGTATACCACGAACACAATTTAATAAAATATTACTCACGCGTCCAATGACTAAATCATGAAATTATTTTTCTTTCCTTTTAAGGGTGAAGGTTTATAAATCTAATGTAAAACCATGTCGTTCTTTTTTTGGAATTTTATCTTAATTAATATCTAAAGAATTTATATACAATACAAGTTGAACAAAAAAATAACAACATGCATTTGTCCCCCGGCACAATTAAAATGTCACCTAGTAAAAATAGTATTTTATATTAGTTTTTTCTAGTTACTAACTGCGTCAAGCCTTGACTGCAGGGTAAATGGAGAAAAAACCTCCCTTCTGCTATTTTTAATAACTTTTTTTTGCGAAGATTTCGTGTGGCATAGAAACAATTCACGCAATTATTTATAACAAACGACCGCAACGTTGAACTCAAACGTGTGGCTCGCATGTCAATGTTACAAGGGACTATTTTTTTCTCGCACATTTCTTGTTTAAACTGATATTTTTTACAGAGTTTTTCTATTTAATTTTTTTTTATATTTATTTATTAATTTTTTTCTGCTACAACTTGTAAAGCTAAATAAATTTGTCGTCGTGAAATATGCGTGGAAGGAAAAGCAGGAGCACATTTTATATCACAAATTACAAGCGAACTAAAGGGTGTCTTAAAATAGATGAAAGATAAGATTACAAGATATGCAACCATAACACATTGAAAAAATAATGAATTAGAACTTTTGGAAAATTTATTCAATTTGGGTTAAAAGTAAATGTTTTAAGCCGCCAAAGCCGTTAAATTTTTTTTAACCTGGAGTTCGCTGCTAGTAAAACTATATACAAATTCATTAAAATATTATTAAAGCGCAATGTCTTATTTAAATTAAACAATTTTATTTGTAATTATCGATATTACGATACTCATTGAGTATCATCTTCGGAATATCGATATTTACAAATGAAATTGTTTAACAGTTAAATAAAAACTTACCCTTGAATAGAAAATTTCACTTGATTGCAATAAAATTTTTACTGAATTTTTGGAAATTGATTTTTAAATAATTCGCAATTTTTTAAAACTTTATTTGTTGAAATTTGTCATATTTTTTAGCTTACGATCATGAACACGAATTTTTTTCTAAATTCTATTTAAGAATAAATGATCAAGCCAATGCGGCAGCAATGTTTTTTACTGGCTGTCTCCTCAAAACTACAACATAATCAAGAATTACATTAGATTTTTTTTGATATTTAAACTTGTATTCTTAAATGAATTACTCTTAAATTCTAGTTCAAAAATTTCTTTAATTTATTATCTCAAACTAATTTAATTTTTTATTTGAGAAAGCAAGTGAATAACTATATATTTTTTAAATCTATAATGCCATAAGGAATTATGAAAATAATTTTTTTGGCTTTACACCAGGCAATTTTCTGTTTAATTGTTCAGCATATGTCCCAATTTGAAGTTCATATATTCTAAGAAAAAAAGTAAAACTTATACTCGCCAATCTTTAAACGGCTTCAACAGGGACATTTTAAAGCTTAAAAGTTTAATTTCGTACTGTCGAAAATGGAAGTAAACAAATTATTTATAATACAACTGACTCAAAGCTCATCCGTCAAAGTATTAAGAAGAGATTGCAGGTATTTTTTTTTTTGGCAACGAAGCCAAAATGGCGTTGCATTCGTTTTTGTTAATATATATATATATATATATATATATATATATATATATATATATATATATATATATATATATATATATATAGATAGATATTTATATATATTAAACAGATTTATGATCTTTTCAAAACTCAATTTGATCCGAACAGGGACTGTCAAGTTGAATTAGTCTTAGACTTTAGAATACTCGGTGCACTTTATAGAGACAAATATATGGACGCGTGTTGCAAAAAAATCATACAACGATGATATAAATATTTCGCAAACCATATACTATGATTTAGTTTCAGATTTGTTATTTTAAACTCTAAAAGATATACAGCATTGAAAAAAAAGAGTGAAAAACTTGGCTATTTGTCGATTTAAATCTGGTTTATATATTCTATTATTTATAAGCTGAACGACAGTTTTATATCTGTAGATAAGAGTATCAAATATACATATATTTTTTTAGAATTTTTGCAGCTTATTCTTTTTTAGGTTTTATCTGCATGGGCGATTGTAAATATATTTTTTATGGAATTTATTTTTCATTCTAACTAAAATTAATAGCTTTATGACGCATGTTGCTGCATGCTTAACACTGGCAAACAAACCATATGAATAAACCAACAAACCTAAAAGCAAATAAAACAAATGCAAAAAAAAACGACGAACAACGAAAATGTTTTCTTTTGCATGACCACATAAAATATACCCGTAGACCAGTTGATGAAATTGAATGATTTACATACATACTAATGCAAAGTTATGCACACACACACACACTCATATAGAGGACACACATTTACACTGTTGTGAACTCACAGCAGTTAAATCGTATTCTACTCTCTTTTATGTTTTTAAAATATGACAACATTAAATGCAGTTTAAATTGAATGAGTGACAGGACTTAACTCGTTGTATGTCGCGTATTTTTATTTTCTTCCTTATGCATGTTTAACTAAATTTGTGATTGTGAAGCTTGAAGCATTTAATAAATGTCCTTTATTTTTCATGTGCTTAAAGAAATTATGTACGAGAAATGAGAGAAAGAATAGCAGACGTACTATAAAAAATTCATTTTATTCAAGTTAAGTTTTCATATAAAATACCAACTATTTTCATTAGCTTTATTTCTGATAAGGAAGTCTTATATAAAATAGTCATAATTTGTCATAATGTCTTTAAAGGCCTCAAATAATTAGTATTATAAATAAGAAATTTCGTGTGTTTAGATATTTGGATGTTTGTTTGTTATGTCACGCTTATAGGCTGGATTAACATGATCATGGTAAAGAATTTGGTTTGACCACTTATGGGCAAATATCATAGTTTTTATAAATGGATCACGTTAAGACTTAGAACCTGGGTTCGATCCCCGTTCAGGGCAAGTCAATTTCAGCATGAGTTTTTCTGTTTACTTTGTCGTTATGTTGATTATTATTGGACTGTTTAAGTGATGAAGGCGTAGCACTGATCACTGAACACTGAAAACTTATGCACCCAAAAGTACGCTTTGAAAAAAACTGCAAAACACAAAGATCGTTTGTCTTTTAGTAACATGAATTCATGTAAAAAATTTAATAAATGAATAATAGATTGTGGAGATATAATCTGGAGGTTAAAAAAAATATGAAAAAGGTATATTTGCAGAAACACATTTTGTTTATATTTTTCTATTGCTTATAAATATAATGACTTACATAACATGGATATTCTGTTTCATTCACACCACGTTTCACTTTATTTCCAGACTGATTGATAATTATTACTTTTATTAACAGAGCGCCCTGAGTATGGCAATATAAATTTGATCTTTATTCGAATGTTAAACATATGACAATTTACCCGCGACTGGCACCGTCTCAATATCAGAGCTTTTATTGTAATCTGCATTCCATGTTTCTTTGCATTCTATGTATTTGTCAAAAAGGTAGAATCGTTGTATTTGTATGTTGCAAATAAGTGTAGGAACGCGGGACGTAAGTCCACTTTCCACTTTTGTAAGCGTCATAAGCGACATACTGATGGATACTGTAAAAAAGTAGCTCGTAACTTGAATTAAATGCGTACAGCGAGCTGATGTGAACATGCCTCAGATCATAAAAGAACAAAACAAAATTAGATGAAAACTTTTTTAATAAAAATAAAAATTTCCAAAATTTTTAAACCATGGTGCGGACTTATTTCACTCTACATATAACCGAGAAAAATATGCACTCACATGCATATACCTACACAAAATATAAATTAATTCAATATTTATCCTGTAGCAATTCTTGTGTTCAAAACTTGTAAAACTAATTAAAAATAGACAAGAAGTAAATTGCTTGAAGTTTGTATAAATTCTAGGAAACAATACCTTTTGAGCTCAAATACATATGTATATATGTATGTACACACCCACTAGAAGAATCAAGCAAATATACTTAATTATATGCAACATATTTGCCATAGTTGCAGTGCAAAGTTTCTTGTTTATTATTATTTTTAATACCTTTTGTACCATAATTCACCTTAAAATTGTGAACAACTCTCAACTAATGACTTTTACAAAACGACTAATGACAGCAGTAACAAAAACAACAGCATCAACATTAACAAAAAGCAGCAGGAGTAGGAAGTCATGTGTATTGGATTTTATTACGAAAGGAATTTCATAAAATTCTCAAAAGGGTGGTTGTTTGTGTTTGTGTAAAGTGAGAAAAATATTTCATTAAATTGATAAACTACACATATGAGCAACATTTCAAATGAAAAATATGTTGCCTTATTGCATGTTTTGTTGTTGTTAGGGGAACGAGTAGCAAAGGATTAAAAAAAATTCTTAATAAACCAAGGGAGAAACACGACACTAAAGGGACTATAATGTCGCTTCAACTAAAATTGAAAGACTACAGCATTCGGATGAATAAAATACAGAACATTGTAAAATTGTGGTAAAATTTTGAAAATTATTTTGGATATTCACCCCTCTAGTCTCTTGAAGTAGCGTGTGGCATAAAATAAAATGAAACAAAAGCGCTGAAAGGTAGATAAGTCAGGAAAATGTCTCGAATTGGGGAAAGTATAACACGAAAGGACAATATGGTTAATATGAGACAAATTTCAGAGTAACAAGTGACATCCTCCTAAGACACCTTGACGTATTAATCGCCCTGCAGTGTGCCATTGCGATGCTATTGTGTGCCATCTATTTTTACAACATGAATTCCATATTTAAAAATTAAGCCTAACTATACGTCTTCTTAACAAGGTTTTGTAATTATAACACAATTAGCCCAATGTTCACCATGTTCTAAATTAGGAAGTCCTTAAATAATAATAATTCAAATTTTGTTCTTTTACAATCGCAAAAAATGCAAGAAAACACTGCATAGTTTTGTAGGAAAGTAAATTTTCTTTTAACAAATTTTTAAGCGTCCTGCTAATTATTAGTTGAAGTTTTTAAAACTGAAGTAAATTTTTTTTATTTTACAAAATCTTGTCTGAATTTACAAAATTCTTTTACAGGTCCGAATTCATATAAAATTTTGTCTGATTCAAAGAATTTGGCTACTGAAAGCAAAGTGTAATTTTTTCTGTGCAGTTAGTAGGCAAAAGTTTTAGAAACAGAATAAATCCCCAAAATAGGTTATACTTTTTATTAAAGCATACAGCAGTGCATGCTTTAAGGATTTACAAATAAAAAAATTTAAGGGAATCTTAAAACTTTAATGGCAAGCTTCAAGCAGAACCATTAAAACGCTCCGTATCTCTATTAAAACAAACATGTTCTCTAATATTTTGTAAAACTTACAAATTTAAAGTTATTCCTTTTCAATAATTGTTTGTAAAATTTGCTATCTATAGAGCAATTTAACCCTTTTGTTTTACAAAAACCCCATATTTTATATTTAAAATAAACAAAATGTACTGGAAATATTTTTAGTTTTGGCGTCAATGTTATAAGTCAAGTGTTTTTAATATAATTAAACTGAAAAATTATAATAACTTAAATTCTTCAGTAATAGATTTCCTTAAGAAATTGTTACTTTTTTAAATTGCGCTTCAAAGTGTACTACACAAATGGAAAAATCTCTTATTTAAGTAACTATTGCCTTAAATAATTGTTTGCATTAAAGTAAATTTTTGCACAAACAAAACCTAATGATCCATTTAATATTTTCTACAAAACAATTTAAGCATATATAATAAAACCCTTAAAGTATGCTTCATTTTACATTCAATAGTCGGTAAGAAAAAGTAGCCATGATATAAATACTCGTATAAAAATAAACTCAAATTATGAACAACAAAAATATTTCTAGTAAATAAAAGTGGGAAAGAAAAAAGATTGGCTAAAGCCTTTAAAGGAAAGGGAGGCAAGAGAAAATGTATTTTTCTTACTTGCTAAAAGACCACAAGAATAAGCAAACTGAACTTAACAATAACATAATAGAGTTATTGAAGCAAATCAAACAAGCATTTGGCAGCAACCACAACGCAAAAGGAGTATATTTAGGTTCGAAAAAAAACACAAGTAAATAAATGTATTAAGAAAATAAAAATATATTTGTAATAACAAACAAATATAAAAAAAGAGCAAACAAATTACCAAAATATGTGTTCTCCTAAATGTATGCTACATATTTATATGAGTATTGAAACATATTTAACCCAACAAGTTTTTATAATGAAAGAAAAAGGAAGCACTGCACTGCATTTTCTTGTATTAAAATACCAATGCCAGGATATACACAAAAAGTTCAGAGAAAAACACTCTTTATTTATAAACAGTAAAGTAAACAATATGAATTTTTGTTAAATAAATATAAAACCAGCAACAAGAAAAACACACATGGGAACGAAGCATACAGAAGAAATGTGCACAAAAAATATTTAACAATACAAAATGCATTTAAGTATAACAAAAAAAAAAAAGCAAACTAAGAGTGTTAATAAACCAATTGCCAATATATTGGTAAACAATCACATTCACATATATTGAAAAAAAAAGTAAAAAATAAACAAATATCGTAAACATTTTAAGTGCAATAAATTTGTGTATAAAGAATAAAATTGTGATTCACTTGGTGCGCTAATAAAATAAACAAGAAGTTAAACGTTTCAAGTAAAATATAAAGCATACTCTTATGGCGCTATTAGAAAATAAAACAATGAAGTATAATTTTAGGGGAAATACAAACAGTAACAGTATCTTTTCTTAATCTGGGGGAGAATTTCATAAGATTTCCAACAAAAAAAAAAAGGAATAACGAAACAAACACCACCACTGATATTCTGCAGGAAAATAATTTGAAAATTTTTTAATAAAAAATGCCAGCTTTGATTTTTTCCTGGTTCGAGTTCGACTACTGCACTCGTCAATTTAGATTAATAATTAATTTGAATTATTTTCATAAATGAAAAAGCAATACGGAGCAGTTTTCGGTGGCAGCCACATCATCATCACCAGAGTTTATGTGTCTGTTTAGCACTTATTAATTTACTGAATATCAAATATTTATCACACTTTTGTAGGCAAAATGAATACAAGAAGGAAATGTTTATAACACCTTTAATAACAATTCCAACGCATATGAAGACGATATTCCCATGTATTTGTTATATAGTTTTTTATTTCCTATTCGTCGGCACATGAACTGCTTAAGCCACAAGAAATAAAATTGAAAAGTTCATATATTTAACGAAGTTCAAAGCTCTTCTGTCAGTAGACGTTCAGTGAAGAGTTGGCTTTAGCAACAACGAAATCCAAGCATATAGACATCCTAATCCTCACCAAACAGCAAACTGTAAAATTTATTTAATTAGGGAAATCATTGCAAGCTAAAATCGTTTTGTGTTTTAAAGGAAATATTGTGCCTTAGAAGAAAAATGGTATTAATTTTGGAATTTTTTTCTAAAACAGCATTAAAATTATATTCACAGATATTGTCTAACCGAACATGTTTAATCTACCATCAGCGCTTTTTTTCCTTATTTCATTTGATATTTTCTTTGATTAGCTTAATTTGCAGCTCTATAACTCTGAGGAAAAAAGTCTCTAAAAATTCAATTTATTTATGTCTCGAATGGCAATCAAAGAAAGCACACAACGAATCTGTAAATCTTATAAGATTCAACCGAAAAAAGTGAACAAAATTAGACTGAAACTAGTGTAAAAATTCAATTTAAATGCCAGAAGCGATAAGAAGAATAAGTTGTGGGTATGAATACAAATAGACACTTTCCAGCCATAAAAGCCTCCAGAATACGTTGTATCTCTCTGCCACTGTGTGTATGTACGTATGTATGCATGGCTGTGTGTGTGTGTGTGTGTGACAATTTAATAAAGCGATGGAGGCAAAAGCTAAGTGGCTTTTAACACGTCAATACAATAAAACGAATCGATTGTACAAAATCCAACAAAAATTCTTAAGATTTGCACCACTTGAATTAAATTCAAACGAACTTGTTTCTTTTACTTCTCATTTATCTATACATCCAAATCTGCCTGCTCGTATCTCTAACAACGGCATGATATTTAATTTTTAAGATACATATTTTACCAATTTATAAATTTAAGTGCAAAAAATGAGTATTACATTATTAATAACTACCATATTTGTTTAGGGTTAGAGCTGGTTTCTTGCCTCTTAGAGTTTTTATTTTACGGTAGACATGACTTGGCATTATTTAACATTTTAATTTTTACTAAAACCAAGAAGCAACAAAGCAGCTAAAATACACAGAAATATTTTACTACTGAACAAATTGGATTATAAAAGATAATATAAAAATTTTTTTATGGCATTTGGAAGCTTTAAGATTCCCGAACACTTATAGACAAATAAATAATCGCTTATTTAATATTTTTGAATTTTAAATAACAAATATAGTTAAAAATATTTCAGACTTTTTTCTAATCATTGCTTTTTGTTAAATTAATAACGCAGAGTACAAAGACTCACTTATTTGTATTCTAACGGCTGCGGAGATCTCGGTGTCGAACTATTTAAAGCCTCTGGTCCATATAAAACTACGTTTTCAAAGATTATACAAGCTGTGATGACATGGTGATGAGCTGCGTGTCATTATGCATTATTCTGATGAAGCCAAAGATTATCAAAATTAATATATTTCATTTCAGGCCGTACAAAGTTCGTAATTATGGCGCATACCGTTGACTGAAATGTCGTTCCCAGCAGCAATTTCGAAACAAAATAAACCAATGACGCCACCACCACTTCAAAATCTACTACAAACCAATACTCTAGATGGTTGCATTCATTGGCTTCCCGACAACCCACAGATGGGGCAATGCGCTCGTTAAAAAAGATGCTGATTTCGCCAGATTCCATGTCCGAGATATGAAAGTTGTTCAAGCGGAAAGCGACTCATTTTAGTTATCGACCATCAGGGCCAAAGAAACATATGATTAAAAAGCATACTTGTAGTTAAAGCCAGCTGAACTCTCTGTTAACAAGTATCTTAAACTTTTAAGAGATTATTTTTGAAGTTGGCATGAGAGGTCCCTTCCCAAACTTTCTCACACATCGGTCAAAACGCGATCACCTTTGGAGGAGACAAACTTTGAACACTCTCACTGTTATAGTCAGCCAGATATACAATAATTAGATATTAATTTGGTAAGGGAGGTATCACTTCCCTTGTTCCTTTCCAAGACTGCGTCATTGATTGCCGAATAACCCAACCTAATTTTGAACAATTTCACTATTATATTTAGCAATATGGTACACTTCCCCTGGTCCATATTAGTTAAAATGGCAGCACCTGCCAAGCATACACTTTCATATAAAAAATTTAATGGGTTCATAATTTACGAAAAAGTCGTTATACATAAAAGAAAACATATTGGAATATATGCATTACTTAATCCCTTTTTTTAAGTCGGTTAAAAGTTTGATGGTGTTTTCTGTTCCAAAAAAAGTTTAAAATTTTGTGCCTTCTGAAAGAAGAAAAATTAATTGTTCTTTAGTAATTGCACACAGACCTATAAGAAAGCTAAATTGTTTATATTCAACTGGCAAACAATGAACACCAACATAAAATGAACAAGTCTTCTCTTGAAATCTAAACTTCTTTCTTTTAGTTAATCATCTAATTCCTTTATAACTCCTACAAGGCCTTTAAGAAAGTTGCTATGGAAAGACACAATCAGCCTAAACTCTTCAATATATAGTAATTTAAGAGCTAGCAAGTACTACAGTCCACCAATATCAGTCATACCTAAATCCCTTTAACCCCTAAAGAAATCATTCCAAGCTCCCTAAAATCAATTTGTTCATGGTACACGTACATAAATAACTTTTGTTTTACAATTTGATCTTTGAAATGTTGCACTTTCTTCAGTGTAAAAAACGCCAGGACTGATTAAGACAAGAGATATTTTTAACAATTTCAAAATGATGGCTGTTTGTGTACGTCAGGAACTCTTGCTGCCATTTGGTAAAATTCTTTTTTCAACATAAACTAAAATTTTTTTAAAATTTTAATTAAGCAATATTTTTTTTTAGATTTCTGCGATAATTAGCCCTTAATATTCAAAATTACTGTGTAGATTTTTTTTAAATGAAGAAATTCACTGACGGAATATTTCTCAGTCGAGAAATCTTGAAAACAAATTACTGCTTAATTTAACTTGGACATTCTTAGGAATGACCTTCCAGCCAAACACTACTCGTTTAGCCGATCTTTTGAATAATTTTTCTATTTGCCTTTCATCATTTTGAACTAAAAGTCTTTTAGCCTATTGAAAGCTACCGGACCTCAAAACAATATTTGGGCAAACATGATGAAATGCATTTTTATCAAAATGCTTTTGCTCTCTACTGACTAGTTTTTGATAATCATCAAATTTCTTTCATCAATTTCTCATACAAAACGTTTGCAAGATTAAATGCTGCATTAGTATTTAGAGACTGTAACTTTTGGACCATGAATTGAATTCAATAAATTTTGTAAAGTTAAGCCGGCTGATTTGAGTTATCAAAATGGAGCAGGAAATATAGAATTTTTTCCTTTGTACGACTTTAATGCAGGAAACATGCTCCTAAAAGCAGACTATACTATTTTGAGTTCTTGTGTTTACAGTGCTGGCATTTGGCTGCATGTGCACATATGGTATGTGCATGAGTATGTATATATGTGTGTGTGTGTGAATATGTATGAAAAAGTAACCAGGTAAGTGCATAGGAGTTCTTGAAAAGGCATTGTAATGAAATGCATTATTGCTTAGTAAGCAGATGTTGTTGTTGCATTGCATGCACATGCATACATACACGTACACAGAGTGAATGTGTGGCTTAAGCTTTTAAAAGCTAAACTGATATTTCTATGGCCCATGTTGTTATTTTTTTTTTATGAAATCAACTAAGATGAATGATATGAAATAGTAGTTTTATTCAAAGTACATAAATCACATTCTTTAAAGGGTTTTATTTAAGGAATTTCAATAAAAATTTGTTCGAGATAACTTTTAAAGATAAATTCTGATCACAAAAAATATGCCAAAATGAATAGTATTTTTTGTTATGGCTCAAACAGCCATTATCGTTGAATTTTATTATTTTTATCAGTATTGTCATGTTAATAATAATAAATAAGAAATAACAACAGCCAACAAATGGCATAAAAATAACTTTAATGATTTTAATATACTAAGTTTTACAAAGACTTAATAGTCAGTAAAAAAAGGATGTAGACAGTAAGGAATCTTGGCCAAAAGAAAATAATAAAACGAACTTTATTTTTCTTCTAAAAAATGGGTAAACCAAAAAAAAAACATCAACAGTGGACCACATGAGCAAACCCAATTTATAAGATTTTTTGAGGATAACAAGCAAGTTACCGATCATAAAACATGATATATGAATTCGATGTTCGAGGGAAATGATTTGTGATATTGCAGGTCGTTCTTGCAATTGAAGATTTTCATAGTAATTAAAATAAAACTTCATGTCCGAAAAATTTCGTCAGCAAACAACCGATTTAGATCAAATCCGATGCAGTTTCAGTCACAGAATCAATTAACAAAATTCCAAAAAAAATTTACGGCATTAGAGAAAGTTATCAAAAAGTGAGTGACTTATGAGCAGAATTTGAAAAGAATTATTTGAGACTAGCGGACCAGGCGAACTTCGCCTCGCTCCAATTTTAAGCCTTCAGACAAACTTTCTATTTTTTAATTTGAAAAGCCATTAAGGAATAATTTCAAAAAAAATTTCATACAAAAACTCGATTTTCGATTTATCCAATTTTCCGACTTTTCCGGAGCGATTTTCCAAAATTTTCTTCCATAAAAATCTTCTCCTCGAAAATACGAACAACTGACAAAAAGTTTTACAGAAATCGGAAAAACCGTTCTCATTTTATGAATTATTGGATTTTGCCACGCCCCTCCGCCCACAGACCGAAAATAAAAAATCGGACTTCACAGTGTCAGCCGCCCGAGTATTCTGAAGGTTCCCTGAAAATTTCGTCAAAATCGGCCCAGTCGTTTTGGAGCCATTACGTTACATACATACATACATACATACATACATACACACATCCTATTTTATATATATAGATGTTTAAAAAACACTATTCAATGTTGGTATAATAAGAACAGATTGGTAGGACCAATCTTAATATCTCATGGAAATTCTAATTTTTGAGATTGTTATCTGTTGAGAAATCAGTCACTTGCCACTTCCTAAAAGAAGAGCCTCAGAATTACAGAAATAGAAATATGAAGGAACTATCCTTCCTAAGAGACTTAATAACTGGTCATTGACCACCCTTCATCAAAACAGCCACATTTTTACGTGCTGCCCTGCTGGCAACACCATAAGGCGACCGATCAGCCTTAGTTTTATATAATTTTTTCTTAAGTCCACCCAAAAACAAGGACTCTTGCCATTTTGAACAGCCATTGGTCTCCCGACTTTTATTTTGCACTGTACCTTGTATTCAATAGATTCCTTTGTCTCTTTTCATGCGTCGTATGTATGTGTGTATATTTTTTGTTAGAGAAATTTCTTTATCGTATTGTTCCTTTCTTTTATAATACCCAGTATTTATTTTTACATCATTTCCGTTATTATTATACAAAATATTACAAAATAAAATTCTTCCTTTTGCACTTTTTTAGCATTCGCAAATATACGACTATTACAGCTTAAAGCTTTTCTTTCCTGCTTTTTCAAAATGCGAACATAAAGGAATAAACGAAATGTAAAATTAAATGCCAATAAAAGGTCTTAAAGTATGAAAAAGAAGACTTTATTGGAAGCGAAATTGAACCGCAATAGTTTTAGAAATTCGTTAGTTTATGGTTCCTTCTTATAAAAATACTCATTTGCATTTATCATGACAAGCGTAAAAAATATTGGAAATATTTATTTGAAAGAGAGAGAGAGAGGGAGAGAGAGCAAAATAAAATTCTAAAGAAATTTTCCGCAGCTCAGGAACAAGAGAAGTAGAAGAAATATGATGATAAAGACATCATTAAGGATAGTGAGATGTTTTAATTTTTTCTCAATTTTTATTTCCCGATAAAGGATTATGCTGCCGCTGTTATTTGGAATGTAAAATGAAAAATTGATTTCCCATCTAAAGCAGATAAAAAAATTCAAAAAGAAATATGAAAAGAAATACTAACAAATAATCAACATTTCAAAAGAATTTGGCTTGAAAAAGAAACTTTTTTAACTTACAGAATTCAAGAGGCACTAATTTCATTCAGATATTTTGAAAATCGAGTTTTCATGAGTCTCAAGACGCTATTCTGCTATTTCTTCTGCGATAAAACTTATAAGGCTCAATGTCTGCCTTTTAAATTTACGCTATTCTGAAGATTTTGACTAAAATTAAATATCGTGAGAATATGAATCGATTCAATATAAGGGATTTTTAGATTTTGCTTTGATCGCAATCGAAATATGATCAGCATAAGCAAACAAAAAGCGATTTATTCGTTGGAGGCATGTTGTTCTTAAATATAAAAATAAAAATATCTCTATATTTTTTGAAATTTTTATAACAATTAGTTAAGTGTTAAACAACTTTATTTGAAATTATCGATATTTCGAGACTCAAAAATTTTTTCTGAAATTTTTAATAAAACTAAAAATAAAAATGTTTTCCTCTTCTAAGCAACTCCGAAGATTACTCGAAAATTGACTTCATAGTTTCAAGCATTGAAAATACCTTGGAATTCCAAATCGTTTTATTCGTTCGAAAGTCATAGTCGTGAAAATTAAAAAAACGCGTTTTTTTCAAGAAACTCCGAAAATTTTTGGTTTTCGGTTTTCTAAAATAGAACAATTTTGTGGACGTTAAAAACTCCGTTTACTCAAATGAATTTTATATGTCATTAAATTAGTTCAAGGGATGCCGCGACAATCCGAAAAAAGGTTTTCTGTTACTCCAAAATTTCGGTCAAATCGCTTTTCTAAAGTCAACATAAAAATCATTAATTTAAAAGTACTTGTAAAACCATAAGCTTTATATAAATTGGTCAATTAGTTCGTTACATATAGTGGTCGCAAGATTTCGAAAAAAGTGGTTGCTTTTAATTACTTCGAAATTTTTTGTCAAATCAATTTTCTGAAATCGCTAAGTAAAGTGTATCATAAAAATTCTTTTCAATGTAGTTCGCGAAATTTCAAAAACCTTGATTTTTTTTGATTACTCCGAAAATTCTCATCAAATCAATCTACACTGATGGCTTGTGAAATAAACCCAGCTTTTTTATATGAATATTGTTATAAACAAATAAAATGTCTTTCAAGAGTAAGTGCTTGAAAAAGCCTTTTAAGCCTCCTTTTTTATAACAACTTTACATTTAAAAAAATATTTTTCGATAAAATTTTATTTTGAAATTTATTTAATAAAAATTCATTTCATATTAATTTATCGAGTTTAAGGTCTAAAACAATATATTTAATTAAGAAAGGTCGAATAATATCATCAATTTATTCATTTCATATCATATTTTTTTCTCTACACAAATATCAATTAAGAAAAAATAAGTTATTCAATAAGTGCTTTAAGGAAAATTTTTTCAAAATTCAATTTAATAGAAAAACTCACTTAATTTAAAAGAGAACGTGTATCTTCCGTAAATATTTGATATTTATTTGTTAAAGGTTTAACGCCTTCGCAAAATTATCAAAACAAATCATTAAATTTAAATGTCAAGTGAAACAAGAAGGCCATAATGCTTAATTGTTAAAAATATCTATTTTTTTCTATATTTATTTTTGCTTTATTTATAGTTAGAACAGCAGCACAAGTGCCGTTTTGCATGTATTTGAAATAGAAACCACAAAATATAATGAATATGTCTTACCACACAACAAAATAGTTTCAAAGCACACACTTTAACTCACTGAGACCTTGAGTGTCTTCAATCCATACTCAAGTATAATACTCAGTACAGCTTTATTCCAAAATCAAGTTAAGCTCTTTTGTTCATTTTATTCGCTACAAATGCTTATGAACAGTCTGCCATAAAGACTTTTTGTGGTTAACAGTTGACAGAGTCTACGCTACGGAAGGGGTAACGAACGCATGCTTGATTAGATTATGCCGGAATCCTCCAAATTTTGCTCTTTTTCCTCTACGTGCAGATTTTTAATCTGGTTGAATCAGCGTTGACTTAATCAGCTCAGAAGAGAAAAACTTTTAGCGTAAAAAATAACAACTTTTTCGCAAGCAAAAAAAAAAAAAGACTAAAACATTATATTTAAAGACCTTGGCAAACATCATACTCCTGCTAATGCATTCAAATAAATCTTCTGACTCAATAGGACCCACAGAATGTTGTGGTTGTTGTGGCCTTAAGCACCCACTCCAAATGAGAAAAACTAAATGATATTTAATTTTTGTGAACAAAAACAACAGTAATAAAGTTGCACATTAACAATTCAAAATTAATTGCCATTTTGTTGTGCACCACAACACAAGTGGTAAATGTGCATGTGTATGTATGAATGTCTGTATATGCAACTACTCCTACATATGAAAATTTCCAACCTGATGCTATAAATAGTAAATTCTGGGCAGAGCAAGTGACTCCTTTCAAATGAACACTTTGAAATATATACTTTTTTTTTAACAAATACTCGTATATTTAAGTTCAAATGAAACCAAAAAAATTACTACGGTAATAATTTTTATTAAACAAATTTTGTCTAAAAGTGAATAATAAATTTTGAATAATTATACAATTCGTTTGCTCAGTTGGGATAACAAAGCATTAAGGCGGGGTATATCTCTTAAAATCTACGCTTTTATATGGTACTTTTTTAAGATTTACTTTTTTAAAAAGCTACCTTTTTTAAAAGGTAATTTTTTAAATTATACCCTTTTAAAATAAGATTTTTCAAGAGGTACTTCTTGAAGATCTCTTTTCTTAAGATGCTTAAAACAAAAAATTTAAATATACTTTCTTAAAAGGTACTCTATGAAAAGCCACTTTTTTAAAGGTCCCTTTTAAAAGGTGATTTTAAGAGGTTCTTTTTTGAATGACACCTTTTTAAAAGGTACTTTTTAAAAATGTTATATTTTAATGATACTTTTTGAAAGAGGCTTCTGTAATCTACTTTTCAAAAAGGTACTTTTTCAAATAATACCTTTTGCAGATATTTTTTTCAATATGTCTTTTTAAAAGGTACCTTTTAAAGGTACTTTTTAAAAAATGCTATTTAAGGTTCATTTTAAAAGGTACTTTTGAAGCGTAGGATTTTAATAGTTTCTTTTTTAAAGAACACTTTTTTGAAAGGTACTTTTACACATTTACCTATTGAAAAGTTACTTTTCAAAAAGGTACTTGTTTGAAAAGTACTTTAAAAAATTTTTTTTTTTTTAAATATATTTTGTTAAAAGTAATTTTTAAGAGTTTTTTGGGATATTCTTATTTGAAAAGTGCTTATAATAAAGGTACTTTTTCAAAGGTACATTTTTAAAAAGTAATATTTTCACATGTACTTCATTGAAAGGTTCTTATTTAAGAGGTTCCATTTAAAGGATGCTTCCTTAAAAGCCATTTTTTTTCTAAATTATATTTATTTAAAGATAACTTTTTTGAAAGCTCCTTTTATAAAAGGCAACCTTTTGAAAGGTACTTTTTATAAATATTTATGTAAAGTGTACTATAAGGTACTTTTCTAAGAGGTACGTTTTCAAAAGCTACATTTTTAAAAAGACAATTTTCAAAATATACTTTTTGAAGAGGTAAATTTTTTAAAGTTGCTTTTTAAAAGGTACTTTTCTAAGAGGTACTCTTGTGTTGTACACTTTCTAAAAGGGGTTTTTTTAAATTGCCTTTCCATAAATCACTTTTATCAAATTTGAAAGATTTTTGAAAAACTGTTTTTAAAGAAAATTATTATTATTATTTTTTATTTATTTAATTTTTTAAACGATTTTCCGTCATCTCAGGTCAAATTTGGTTTTTATACAGACTGGTTTAGGCTACATGCCATCTTCAGTGTTCGGTTTCTTATTCTACTTATTATGTTTTTCTAGAAAGTGTAATTTTAAGTAATTGTTAAGAAGGCACTCTTTTGTAAAAATTAAATGCTTAAAATGTACTTTTTCACAATGGAGGTTTTTACAGAATTTTTCTTAAAATAGGTACTTTTTAAAAATTGACTCCATATCTCCATTCAGGTACTTTTCAAGAGGGTAATTTCCCAGAAATAGTTTCTTAAAACATTTTTACTTTTACAAAAAAGACTCGTTGTGTGGGATACTTCCCCAGGTGGTGTTTTTTGAAACCCATCTTTTGATAGAAAGTTTTCAGGTATTTTTTTGACAACATGTTTTTAAAGTTATATGTTGTAAAAGAAATATTTGATATGTGCATTTATTTAAAACAATTCAAAAAAGAACTTTTTTGGTATTAATTTACTCAATATTGTTAATATGTACGTATAATTTCAAACTGCCTTGTAAATTGGTCAACAGCTTTCACCCGTGGCTATAAAGATTACCAGAGTCTTCAATGTCCTTTTTAATGAAAGAAATTATCTTGAACAACTTTTCACTATTAGATAAATGTTTGCGTGGCACATACATGTGTATTTGGAGACTACATACGTGTTATATTATGTGTTACATTAACAATTGAACTACTTGTTTAAATATTTACTATTCATGTGTGCAAAGTAGAGCCATAAACTTATTTTTATTACTTTAGCAATTTGTGATAACTTTTAGACGCCCTGTGATCCTGCTGATTGCAATTCATTTTCCGAATGCTGAAAGGAGTTGTTGGAGAAATTCCATTTAATTTCTTTTTTCTTTAACAGTGATAAATGACAAAGTCATGCCTTTGGAACAATTCCTGCAGTTTATAGTGGCGGTATGTGTTAATATTCCTTTTGTTAAAATACCAAAAGTTTAAAGAAATGTTGCGCTTGCATTTAGATTTTTTCCTTCTTTTCTAAAAATAGTTTTAATAAGTTTTGCCTACTGCCTGCCACATACACAATTTTCTCATGCAGAAGCAGCTCACATGAAGTTGAAGTCGTTAATATTGTTTTAGCATTGAGTTTGTAACTGTAGTAGTAGTGGTTGTAACGATAGTTGTTGTTTTTGTTGTTACTCATTTACTTGTAATTAAGATGTTTATCAATTTTTTCGTCTTCAGTTTGAACAAAAGTTTCGTAGTCATAATGTTTCATTTGTTTCAAGTTTCTTTCAGTATTTTTGTTTAGCATGTGTGAATTTCTCTGGTGTGTGTGTGTGTGTGTGTGTGTGCATGTATTGAGTTTGTTGATGTGCGTGTGTAGAATATTCTGCAGAAAGTTTTTCTAAAAGGCGTCAAAGAGAATAGATAGAAGAACATTTGCCAAATGAAGCACATGATTAATTGTAATTATTCGTTTAGTTAAGTTTTGTTAAATCGACTGCAGTAATAAGTTCTGAAGGCATTAATTGCTGAATAATTTTTTATGCGGACTTAAACGAACACGCAGAATTATAGGAACTATTGCATAGACAACTCTATAGTACAGCAGAAGAGAGTTTGATATCTCGAATTTTAAAGTATTAATGGTTGCAGTTTTATTTATTACGCCTTAAAGTTCACACAGTTGCTGGTATAAATGAATGAGTTTCTTCAAGCCTTTGATTTTGCGTGCTACCTATTTCTATATTAAGTTTTATTAGTTTGATGGGCTCTTGGCCAAATAATCTTTTCATCTAACCTTTGTGTTTTGCAATAGAAACAGCCGTAAGGATATGGCACCAAATATGATATGGAACGGTGGATAGAGGATCAAATGTTTAAGGATATTCTATTTAAGTTTTCTGATAGTAAAGATAATAGGACGGGCTTACGTAGCAAGAAATCTAGAGGATTTCCAAGAAGAACTGCACTAAAGTAAACATATTTTATAAAATAAAACAATATAAAAAGTACAAATTGCGATCATTAAATTTGTTTTTACTACTTTATAAATGAAGCCCTTAACCAGATATTAACGTTCCATTCCCAAACATCTTTACACCAAATATCCTCAGTTTTATATGCCTTAAAATATTATTCGTTTTTATTTATTAATAAAATTTTAAAATGCAATGAATTGCGAAAGATATTTCATTCACATTGTGCAATTTTTATTGATTTATTTCGATTAAATGGCCATTTATTGCATAATTTTCAATTAAAATTCATAAATGTTAAGAAGCATTGCATAAAACCAGGCGGCATGTCAATTTACAAAACACACACAAAAGCAGATTAATGGACACGCACACAAAAGACAAGTCGTTAGTACGTTAAGTTCCCTGCACAATGTTTAAATTATGCTGAAAAGGATTATTAAACAGACTTAAATAAAAATAAAATAAGGGAAATAATTAACAAACAAAAAGAGGTAATAAAGCAAAGGAAACATAACATGTGAACAGAATATTTTACATACAGTAAAGGCAAGAAAAAAAGCACAAACAACTTCCCTTAAAGAAAAATTAACTACAAATAATATACGAAATAAAACTTTGTAAAATATTTTAAAATACTTTTTCCAGTCCCTTCACTTTTATGGCAAAAAAAAAAAAGCTTGGGAAGTAGTGAGTATCCGGTTATGGAAGCTTTCACTTTATTTACATTTCATATACGGCTATTTAATATTTCCTGCTTTGGCCATGAACGCTCCACCTCAATGATGGTATTATTCTGTTTAATTTAAATATTTATTAACAATTACGCATCACGTAAATCAACCAAAAAATTAAGGCAGTAAAAAATATTAAATTTGTGTTTACAAATGAAAAAAGTATTCAGTTTTTAATACACGCTTTAAGAGTGTCCAAAAAAAGCAAAAAATTAATATATATATAAAAATTGAGGGAAAATAACAGAAATGTAAATTTTTTTTTATGTTGACAGCTAAATATTAAATGGTTCTATAGCTTATTTGGTAACTTTTATTAACCGGAAATAAAAAATGAAGAAATCAGAGCGAACGTTTTTATTATTTAACTAGCGGACCAGGCGAACTTCGCCTCGCCCCAATTTTAAGCCTTCAGACAAACTTTCTATTTTCTAATTTGAAAAGCCATTATGGAATAATTTCAAACAGAATTTCATACAAAAACTCGATTTTCGATTTTTCCAATCTTCCGACTTTTCCGAAGGGATTTTCCAAAATTTTCTTCCATAAAAACCTTCTCCTCGAAAATACGAACAACTGACAAAAAGTTTTACAGAAATCGGCCAAGCCCTTCTCATTTATGAATTATTGGATTTTGCCACGCCCCTCCGCCCACAGACCGAAAATAAAAAATCGGACTTCACAGTATCACCCGCCCGAGTATTCTGAAGGTTCCCTGTAAATTCAAAAAAGTCAAAATCGGCCCAGCCGTTTTGGAGCCATTACGTTACATACATACATACGTACATACATACATACATACACACATCCTATTTTATATATATAGGTGTGTTTAGTGTCTGGGACACAGTTCTGTTTAGAGAAATTACCCGAATTGCCTGAGCAACCAGGAAACTGCACTGTACACTGGTATTAATTAAAAATGTTGAATAACCTGAGTCTGTCCATCTTCCCTACATTAAGTTCATTAAGTACACAAAATCAAACTTACGCAATTATAAAATATTTTGGCAACCAATGAACATGTTAATCATTTCTTCCAATCGTTCCCTATGATGATGAGAGTCTTTTTAAATTAATTTTAGTAAAAACATTTCTGGTTGGTTACGTGTCTTTATATCTCAAAATTGGTTAAATGCATAAAATTTTGCTACATATGGAGTTTGCAAAGAATTTTATAAGTTAAAAATTCCATTATAAATGCCAAAGAAACGCTGTATTTCTAAAAATACCCGATTTTTGCAACATTTTACTTTGAAATATCTAAAGACTTGGCGTTATGGCACTTTGGGGACAACAAAGTAAAATTTTGCTCATGTATTTAGTATGATCCCTTTTTCAGTAAAAGAACTCCCACTTTACCCTTTCACACTTTTTCCAAAAATGATAATGCAATTTTTCTTTAAATCCTTACGGGGAAATTCTTATGAAAAATTTAAAATTCAGTCCTTTTTCTAACTCGGGCAATAAATATTAATCTGTGTGGAACGCAAGAGAAAATTCCAAGTTGTTTGTTGTACAACTCTTTAAACCAATTGCAACGCATTAGTGTGTATCAGTATTAAAAAAAATAATTCTTATTCTACACTTTCTATGGCATAAAATGACTGCAGATTTATTTGTAGGCACTCGAAACCAGAAAACATTTTTCTGGTACACATTTCATTTGTACTATTTTTGCATTATGGGTAGTTTCACATCTGTCTCTCTTGAGAAAAAGAATTAAAATAAATCCTATTAACAATTTGTATACATTTAGAAATTTTCTGGTAAATAAATCAGTTTTTAATTTATAAGATTTTTAAGAGCCTTAAGTTATGCAATACTTTGCTACAAGTAGGAAATGATATAAAAATATATATTTAACTTACATCATGTCCAAATATATGCAATTTTTTCTGAAATAAATAGAAAATAAAGTTTGTTGAAATGTGGTTATTAATACAATATATCAAAACTTGATAGAAAAAAATTTTGATAGAAAACTTAATTCTCACACAGTCGTAGAATTCAATTAGAAGAAAAATAGTTTACAAATTACATTATAATTTGGAGTCAAAGATGGATAGTTACTAAGACTTTTATTTGTTTACAGTGACTCAGATCAGAGTCTTGTGGAGAAATCGAACTCAAAAATTCTGCATTGCGTAAACGCCCTTTCAAAAACATATATTTTATATCCTATCCAATGCTACATTAAGAAAGAAAAACAATTTGCATACCAAGCCTTAAAGCATGCAACATATTAAGCCCTGCCAACTATGCTCCACAATTATACCAAGACTAGTAACCTTAACATATAAAATACATATAAGAAAAATATCATATTAAAACATAAAAATCATTACACTAGTATTTGTTCAAATAATTGCACGCCTCCATATACCGATTACATTATTTTGGTTTTCGTAAATCCATTTTTCCTGTGAAAAGCGCTTTTCATTTTTTGCATGAATGCTTACTTTGTACAGCAGCACAGCTCACTCAACTAGAATGTGTAAATACAAATGTTCAATATAAATTTTTTTCTTATATACTTTCTGCTCGTGCAGAGACTTTTTTCTTTTCAATATATAATTCATACATCCTTTTTATTTTCATACTTTTATTTCAAAATTATTTTTTTTATTACATTTTTAGATATCTCAAATAGACTTTCTTATTTTACTAGCAATTTGAATTGAAAGCAGAAGAGCATTTGCAAACGTGCGCCGAAAAGTGTGCTGTAAAAAATAATTTACAGATAAAATTGTTTATATAACCTTGAAACCTTTTAGAGATAATGTAAAAAAATAATCATTTTTTTTCATCTAAGCGAAAACTGCGAATAAAACCAAGGATTATTGAAGAGCCGTAGGAGGAAAAGGTGAAAATAAAAGAGAATGTTAAAAAGCGAACAATAAGATAAGGGGATTTTTTTTACTCAACGATAGAGAAAAAATAAAAATGATGACAGGAAGGAATGCTACAAGTAATAAGTAAAGAATATATATGTACTGCCTACAGCTACACTATGATAATACAAGGTTTTAACTAGGATATAGCTAGATTATGTCCAAAGTAAACAAAATAAATTACTAGAATATGAACACGCCCCTACTAAGCTAGAGACTGATTAGATTATAACATATTTGAAATCAAACTACGAACTTAAAATGATGAGACTATGGTTAGGTAATGATTAGACCAGGTTTGGTTACAACTATACTATTCTTAATATATTACTAGGGCAAGTTACACAAAATTATATTCTCAATTACTTAACGTGACTATTTAAAAAATAGTCTACTAGTGTGTTAAAGCTGTTACCAAGCTCTGCAAGCTCTGACTTAACTACTCGTAGGACTAGAGTATGGATATACCATAAGAAGGCTATGACGAGACTATGACCAGAACTTTACTATATACCAGACTATGTCTTAACTATAACTACACTATATCTATACTACGACTTGACAATGACTAGTCTATGACTAAATTACGGCTAGACTATAGCAAGACTATGATTACATTCTGACTAGACTATGACTAAATTATGACTAGACTATGACTAAAAAATGACTAAATTATGACTGGACTATGAATACACTATGACCAGACTATGACTACACTATGACTAGACCATGACTAAATTATGACTAGACAATGACAATATTATGACTAGACTATGACTAGGCTTTGACTATGCTACGGCTAGACAATGAATAGATTATGATTACACTATGACTAGACTATGACTAGATTATGAATAGACTATGACTACACTATGACTAGACTATGACTATGCTATGGCTAGAGCAGAACTAGAGTACAGTATTATTATGACTACACTATAATAATACTGTGACTAAAATATGAAAATGGCTAGGCTAATTCTAGACTGTGATTAGCGTCTCCCCACGTCAGCCAAGAATATGACTAGAGTATGACTACGTCAGCTAAAAATATGACTAGACTATGACTATGCTATGAGTGGAACAGAATTAGTCAAGGTAGTCGACGTTCGATTCCTGCCATAGAATCTAATTTTCCATTATTTATCTATCAAAGATGACATTATGGAACAAATTAATAGATCCGAGTGAACTGAAGCTGCTTCTTGAAGCTATTATGACTTTATTATGACTACTCTATGACTAAACCATTAGCCACGATGACAAGATTGTGGCCCATCCATGAATCGTTTGGTTTTGGGATAAAATTTTTGATAAGTGTTTTTTGTGATTCGATTTCGTAAAGGAAACTATGCAGGTAACAAACATACATTATACACATATAACGTTATATTGGATAGTGAAAATAACAAGTTCAACATTTATAATATATGATTCCAAAAAAGCACATAAAAATTTTCCTAAAACTTGTCTCCTTTTTTTGCGTATGAGTGTCATAAAATACAAACTTTTTCAAATGCAGCACAAAAATTGTTCAAGTGCTTGTAGTAGTAGTTTTATTATCAGCCTTTATAAACTAGTACACATAATATGAAATACATACAGAATTATTTATATATGTGTGCTAAGCACTTGTAATAAAAACGTCCTTTTGACGTCATCTGTATTATGTTACACCCTCTTAACTACTTTGTACTTCTATTGCAGGAAGAAATGAAAGTAAAAAAGCACACAAAAACCAAGAAAAAATTGAGAAGGAAAATACGCATTCATACTCTTGCAGGTATAACTGTTACACTTGCATACGGGTTCCTGTGCGAAAGTTATCCTGATAGGAATTTTAGAAGAGTTTGAAGAGGTATCTATACTTTTAGGCTATTTCTGCAAAAGAAAAATTTTATTATTGCTTTTGTTTTAGGATCCTTTTATGAATGTAGCAGAAATAGGGACCAGAGTTCGCAAATGGTTTGCACCATATAATCGTCAAAGAATTTTGTTGTGCCTTCTTTATCTCTGTTTAAAGCATATGAGTCGTGCACGTATTATATGACACGGTACCAGAAATATCACAAATTTTTTTCGTCGACCCTTTACAAACGATTCCCCATTTTTTTCTATCTTTTCACAAAGACAAAAATGCAAATGTGGGTTTAGTAGAAGCCAGTTTATGGATGCTTCTATTTGGTAATAAAAATCGATTGATTTTCATTTGCTGCCTTTTAAACATTAATGTCTAGCAGTTTCTTTAACTGGTGTGCAAATGTACACGTGCACATACATTGTGTGTTCTGCCTTTAGAAAGTATTGCATACTTCTAGGTAGCAAATATATAGGAAATAGAAACAACATTCCCATTAGAAAAATTTTAAGCAGGAGATGAAATTACACTGTTTAAATGCATACACAGATAAGGAATAATCCTTGTAAATACATTTTATCATGATAGTTACAGAGTGTTGGAAAGCAAGCATTTGGAAAATTTAGTGGCGTAGAAATTTGTGTTGCTGACTTTAGTGGTGTTAGTTTAATAGATGTGCTCCTTTATAAATACATACGATATATGTTAGGGAAATAATATACGTAGATATTTTTTAATATTAGTTTAATATAATTTCAGTGCAAGCGGGAAGGATTATTAAATGATTTGAGATTATTTATTATTATTTTCTTTTTGTAAGGGTAAAATAATCAGGAGGTATTATAGTGATATGTAAACTTAGAAGTTATTTGTCCCCACTATGCCGCCCAAAGGATCATTTATGCAGAGTAGAAAAATACACATACCAAACATTCAAATGGAGTAAGTGCGCCAAGAAGTTCTGTGATTATTCTATAAGTCCTAATAAATTCAACTACAAACGGTATTAAACATAATATTTAATGTATTTATAAGAATTTATAAGAATAATTAAAAAAAAAAACTCGTATAATAGATCCCAATTTGAAAATTTTTCATAGTGAAGCCCGGACGATGATGGTGTGACGACCATTGAAAACTGTTGCGTTCTGCAAATACCAGTATAATTGGCTTCTACTTACTTCTTCTTCAATAAAAATAATTTCCAAAAATTATTAATCTAATTTGTGAAGCTCAGTACTTGAACTTAGACAAAAACTAACAAATTTCAATTTAAAATTTCTGTTATTAGCAGCTTGTCTGCACCAGCGTGAAATGGCTTCCTTTTGAATTCACTTACATACGCACATATAATTGTTTCTTACGCACACAAAATTCCCGTTTACGTACATATTTGCGTATGAGAAAAAAAGCACACGTGATAGAGAGAGAGAAGGGAAGAAAAAAAGCGAGCCGAGATAGGAAATGAAAATACCGGAAGTCAGGTTGAGTATTGGCTTGTTAGTGGCATTAGACTTGTTTCGTTTTGCTTTGTTAGTTGGCAGTTATGTTCTGGTTTTGTTTACTTTAGATTAAAGTAACATTTCCGACACAGGACGCCACAACGTCTGCTGGTTAAAAATTTTGATTTACGATTTGTAGATTTTACACTTTTTTCACTTGCATTTTTGCCCTATAATGTGGAAGCAGTGCAGTGGTTGAATTCGCTGCTAAAGAAATTGTTTGTCACATTTTACATTTAGCTGCGTGCTGTTTTTGCTACAACTACCAAGAATTTACCAAGAATAATAATAAAAACACCACGATAATGGAAAACTATAGGGGAAATTGCAAAAAAAAGAACTATGACTTTTAATTTGAAATGAATTTCAAAATTTCGATACGACTGTGTGTGTGTATGTTTAAATGTGTTCTTTAGGTAACGTACTCTATTGTTTAAGAGCCAGAGACTGTTCCTTTTATTGTGATTTCCATGAATTAGGCGACAAAACTATTTGCTTAATTTGCACAAAAGTTATTTCAGATATGAAATGTTACTCAGGCGCTGGCATATATTTCTTTTTCGTTGCTTCCTTCATTGTTTTTATATCATTTCATTGAGTTTTCATGGGAAATAAACCCAAAGATTATGGTTAAGTAATTGGTTTTTAAATGGGCAAAAAACAAGTGTCAGTGTAGAAAAAAGAAGAAGAAATTATTTGATATTATAATAAGACTAAAAGGGGAGAAAATGCTTTTAAAAATGTCAAAAACATAAATGATTTATGATAATAGAGAAATTTAAATTAAAATTAAGAGATTAAGTTGAAATTGTTGCTAGAATACATTAGAAATATTTACTTGTTTTGTGTGCCGTAATAATTTATTATTACACTAAATTGAATTAAATTAAGATGATAAGGAATATTTCATTGTATCATAACACTGGGATATTTTGAAAACTAAAATTAGAAATAAAGTTTTGCAGAAAAATAAAAGCAAGGGAAGAAATCCGACTTTGGATCTCAACTGTACATATTAATTAAATACTCTAAAGCAATTTCCAAATCACATAATTAAAAAAACTCTCAGTTTTGAGTTCTAAATAGATGCTTAGCTATATATGCTTCTGCCATATGGTTTGCCACTTTAAATCATACTATCACAACTAGCAGAGGTCTCACAAGTGGAGGAAGGCTAAGGTTGTTGTTCCTATTCCAAAATTATCTTCTTTTTCAATATCGTACAATCGCTACGCTACTGTAGCAATCAAAGGATTTTAAAAACACTATTTCAGACTCAATTCTGTAAATATCACAAGAACTAAAATCTCCTTATATATAAGCTGAAAACCTTAGAAACGAGTTAAATGAGGGACAATGGCTTTGGTGGTGCTGTAAGATAAGAGCTTTTGGTACAGTTGATAATGTTGTTTTGATTCCACAACTGGAAAAAATTACGCACTTTTCTCAACGGCTTCCAAGCTCATATGCTTATATCTCAGTGGTCGGAAACAGCGTACCACAGGGTTAAATTCTCTGACATTTGCTCTTTTCAATTTATGCCAACGATTTACCGAAATAAGTTGATATCCTTTAAAATGTTAAAATGTATGAGGATGATGTTCAATTGTACATTAGCAATAGAATAGACAATTTTTAAGAAAAATCTAAGCAAAAACTTAACAAGACTATGACAATTGGGTTCCATCTAAGGCTATAGCCTTAATCAAAATGCATCTTGCTGCATAAAAGAGCTCAGAGCGTCAATGATATACCTGATAACCAAAAAAAAAAAATTAAAGTAGTGAATGGAGCTAAAAGCTCGGAAGTGATCTTCAGTAGCACAACAACCAGAGCAGATAATGCCTCGGGCGCTTGTGGAAAAACGTCTTCTATATTACGACCCTTGTGGCACACTACGCTTAACATCAGGATGCTGCTTGCGAAGTCTTCCCTAAATCCCAGTTTAACTTATGGCTGCGATATGTTTTGAAGTTGTGATGCAATAAGTACTCGTAAATCGACACTGCATGTGACTTTTAATAATATAACAAGGTACGCTTTTGAACTTAAATGAAATGGTGTAGATAGCAGAAGAACGTTTCAGCGCTTAGTTTTATGATCTAATGAATATAAGAACTTTAATATTTCAGCTTATGCTTAATAATCTTCCATTAGCCTGATCATCTCTACAAGCGCCTTAAATTTAGTAGCTTTGGCAAAACAAAATACTCCAATGAAACTAAAATACTATAATTTAGTATCAATCCAGCAGTTCCTTATAGATGCATTATGTACTTTATTATAGAAGAGAAGTCATTGCCTTAATGTATGTAATGTTTGTTTTTACTAAATTAAATGGATCATTAAAAAAATAATTCTTGTTTTATTATTAAAATATACGAATTAAAAAAAAAGAAAATTAACGCACGGTACGGCGAGGCATCTTCAACAGACAACACTCGGTTTAATTATACTAAATATCAATTGTGATAAAACAACAATAAAACTTTGGCTATTACAATTTCATTTAAACTACCTACTAGTCTACGAAGGTCAGTCTTAATAATTATAAATTAAAAATATTTACTACATAAAAACTACTTTTCTCTGATAACAAAATCTATAAAAGAGAAATTTATCACTAAAATATGAAATGTTTTCAGTAATTTTTAGTGTCATAAAACAATTTTTAACATAAAAGAACTGTCATTTCGCTATAAAATCAACACAAGCAGGCAAATCAAAATCATTGAAATAGTTTTTCATTTAAAAAAACAAAATATTAATCACAGCTTCATATACTCGTACATGTGGATGTGTACCATAATTCATCACATCTATATTAAAAAAAATCAACATTGTAAATAAAATCGATTGCTTTACTAAACATTTATCTCTGATAAAATTAACAAACAAAATGTTAATATATTTCCAAATATAAAAGAAAATAATACAAAAGCATTAACTTGTATTCGAGGTTTTCTAGCAACGTTGGCCAAAAAAAGTCATTTTAAATACCCAAGAATCTATTGTGACAAAAATTGTGAATGTTTTAACAGCAGGAATTGGACAGAACTGATGGCAGAAGCATCTGCATCAGTATCACCATCATAATAACAACAATAATATAGGCAGGCACTATGCCAGTGTAGGACACAAAAACAAAAAACCCAAGTAACTACGATAAAGCAATATTGCAATGCAACAAAATCCATATACTCGTAGTCCAACATATAATTCTGTGGTAAATTGAAAATTATTACATTTAATGCCATCTGTCATGATGCTGTGACAGCAGCTGCTGGATATTTTTTCTCGCCTTCCCTTGCAATGCTCACTCTATCTCTCTCTCTATGTGGAAATCAGCATATCACTGCGTTTAATAGAGTCAGCCACGTTGTTATGGCGTTTGAGCCCTTCACTTAGCACAGAGTCTGCGAACCAAAAACAAACTTCATAAGATTTATTAAGAAAAACTTGGCATCGAGTAGCTGTTAAGATATTTTTTATTTGCACATATTTTCTATTAAAGCGAGAGAGTATAAAATATAAAAAATAAATAAATACAGGATCATTAAAACAAACCCATAAAATAGTAAAAGAAAGAGGGACGAAATATTAACAAATAATGACAAATGGAAAAGAAGTCGTTATAACAGCAAAGAATATAGTGGCAATTGTATCACACTTTGTAAAACTATTAAATTATATTTTTGTGAATACTGGGGAAATACAAAAAAAAAAAACAGATTTTTTTGTTGAACCAACAAAATGTTTTATGGCCTACAATTGCCAACAATTTAAGGAATACAAAACACCATCATTATACGCTTTACTGACCTCTTATGAGGACAAACACCCAAATAACAGATTTATATCAGAAAGGAATATCTACTTCACATGACAACAAAGAAACATATTGCATACTTTTGGGGGAAGTAAAAAAAAACACTGAAGTGATCTTAACAGATTTTAAAACATTTTCCATTTCAAGGAAAGAGTTTTTTTTTTAATGTAATTACAGTATTTATATAATCACACAAATATTTATTTTCTATCAGTGTCCTGTTTATATATTAAAATCTTTCAGTAACAAAAATTTTCCCATAATGAAAATGTCTAAAGGTGAGATATTGTTTAAGCAAATTTTTTGTTACTGAAATTGAGTTCTTAAACTGACAAACTTGTCAAGCAACTGAAGAGAAAATGTATTAAAAATCATATTTAAAAGGAATCACAAAATTACTACAGAATTGCTTTTACTCTGTGTGATAAATAACAATTTTCCAATTTAATAATGTTTCTTTGTGCTATAGAAAATTGTTTTTCTATGCCTACGTATTATTATTTATCACTCTAAGAAATTTTGTCTATAAAACATTTCATATCTTTATACATCCGAAAATTCCTTTGTCACAGTGATAAATTTTTTCATACAAAAGTTGTTTCATCTGTGAAATAGATTTTTGGTAAGGAAATTTATCATCTCATAATAAATTTCTTAAGCAGAAGATATTTCCTACAAATAAAATTTTCACCATCATTATTAAAATTCTTCTTCTCATCACTATGATAAATTTTCTATCACCACTAAATGGGATAAATTTTTAACATAAAAATATAATCGTCACGAATTACGTCTTAATAGTTATCAGTGGTATAGTTGGTATGTAAAGAATTTTAACTTTACTGGGATTTATTTTATATAAAGAAGGTAATGATTATTGCTTGTCTTTACTTTAATAAATTGAAAACAAACGTACACTCTTATCACTGCCATAAATATTTTATATAAACACAATTTTCATAACTAATTTCCTACAAGGAGAAGTTCCCATCACTGTGATAAATTTTCTGTATCGAAGAAGATTTCATCACTGAATTTTCAATACATAAATATATCTATCACAGATTTGGTTTCGATAAATTCTGGCGATATATTTCATAATTTTTTTTTAATACTAATAGACTTTATATAAAATATAATACATCACCACTGTAAAATTTTAGAAAAAAAACCCAAATTCACTTCATTTTAATAAGCAATTATATCACTGTGGCAAATTCTTGGTGCGGCTAAATTCTAATCATTAATAAATTTGCCACAAGGAAAGCTTTACTCCACAGTGGTGGAATTTTTACACAAAACTGGGGTAATGTTTGCAATATGGAAATATTTTCATCGCAAGTCTTACTTGTTTAATTTCAAAGATTTATATGTTTTGTAATTTTCAAAAAAAAAGTATAATAATAATATAATAAATATAAAAAAATTTCAATATCAATCGCTGTGATAAATTTTATGTAGAACCAGTTGCTATTGAAATATATTCTTTCCTCTTTAATAACGAGAACTATCATCATATGTTACATACGTATATGGTTGGTTGGTATACGTGGCTGCATTCTAGGAAATGAAGAGCAATCACAACAACAAAAAAAAAACAGACCACCCAAATGTTACTACACCCTCCATAGCATTGACGAAGCAGTTAATTTTACCTGCATTAATACCCAAAAATTCACAAAAGTCGTCCGGTAGGTGCTTGCCTGGAAGTTTCTATCTCAAATAATGCCATACCGTACATTCGCATACAATATTTAAAAGAGTTTCCTGCTTGCTCACATCCCCAAATCTGTTGTAGAAGGCATTCTAGAGAAGCCCCATCCTCATAGCATGTCCCCCTAACGCCCACTTGCATATGAGCTCTACTATGAGCCTAGAGATATTGCCTCGGTTTGTATATATCAATTGTATTGCGCTTCTGTCGCTATAACAAGTATTCAGCTTGCGTCATGTATCCTCAGTTTTCTAATAGAAGAGCCTGATGCTGTTCTTTATCACAGAGTCAACAGTATTATGATCGATATTACATTGACCAGTATATCCTCTGGTTTGTTGTCAGGAAAAAGTGAAATCAGCTTGACGTTCTAATCTGTAGATCATAACTTGTCAGTGGCCAACTAAAGACGAAGACATGCAGTGTGATTTTAATGACAGAACTGCTGGGTAAAAATTTAGATTTTTCAGCAAGAATTTTTGTTATTCTCCTCACTATTCAGCAATTCCATCTGAAATTCACTGACTTCACTGTCAAGGTGGTAAGAGTACATTATATCAATACGCTCCAATTGTCTAAATCTGGCCAGATTTAACAGCGCATATAATTCTTCATACCTAAAGGACGAATTTTGGAACTATTAGATCTAAAGGCTAAAATTGTTCAAGCACAATGTTAAAACAATAGGAAATTTTTTAAGTAAACAGTAACAACAACTCCACTTTCTTGATGTGTGTATCGCTCCATGGCTCGTTGGCAACTAATTCTCTATATATCAAGATCTTAAATGTCAAGGCACAATGACATTTAGCGCCATCTGTGAAAATGGCAATCAGTTCAAATTGTGAATTTTTACTAAGAAAAGTATGTTTTTTTTTTATTTTTTTGCTAAGAAATTGGTTTAATTTAAATAGCAAATAAGCTTTATACTATTAGAATTAGAAGTCTTGAAAGAATATCAAAGTTTCTTTTACTAACCGGTACTTTGGAAGCAATGAAAATGTCATTCTTCAAGAAGAATTTCCATTTTTTTTACTGTGTAGTTTTAATTATGCCCTAAAAAACTTATCTCCACCCTGAAAAAATTTCTATAAATACAACCGTATAAAAGAACACATTTCTTATCTACGACGCAGTAAGAATTTTTTTTTCTAAATTGAAAAGCTTTCATATTTTTTTTTATTAAATTTGAACTTTTCTAACATCTCGCTAATTTATTATGAATTAATTCAAGTTCAAACAATTTCAATTAAAAGTTAAAATACTTGAGGAGGTTTTCTATCACATGCCTGTGTTGAAAGCCTAGAGAAATGAATGGTTCCTTGTATCTGCTGTTAATAAAATTTATAATTGCGCTGAAGGGGAGACATGCGTTGTAAAAGTTTTTTTTTAATATGTAAATTGAAACGGAATATATCTTGATATATAAATAAATAATTGTATGTGTATAAGTGTTTGTGTCATTGTAGAAAAAGTCATCATTATCATCATCAAAGTGAGCATTAACACTCACTTTTATTTTATATTTCGTTTCCTTTAAACATGAAAATTCTCCTTCCAAAAAGTGCTTTTCTAATTTTGCTTCTTTGTTTGCTCTTCCTTATTTTCTTTGAAAAATATAAAAAAAAAAACAGTTTTGTTATTGCCGCTGATTGCGTATTTGTTCGCTAAACTTTTTCTCTTTAACGCTGGTAACCAACTGAGTTTGAAATCAAAGAATTTGTGTGGTTTGTGGGATGGAAATTAAGAAAATAAGAGTTTGTTTTTGGCAGCACGTTTATAAAGTGGATGAGCATGTGATAATATTTACTGTGAGAAAAACAATCACAACAAAAATGTTTGAACTGTTTGGAAAATTGTTTTCTAAAATAATCGTATCATTAATCATACAGTGTCAAGATACAATTTTTTCTTTTGGCGATGATTTCCTTTCTTTTTAAATTGTTTTTTTTTTTTCAAAATTACGAATAAGAAACAAAAAATTAAAGCAAAAACCAGATTAAAGAAATACCAATACGGGATACGGGATACGGCAGAAATTTCTTATAATTTTAGAAACTTAAGAAATTCAACTGGTTCGCGGCAAAAAAAAAATTGAGAGGCGAGTTTGAGTGTTTTGCAGCAGTCCATTAGCCTCCAATATCACACGATTTGGCATCACTAGACAATCTTTTATGGAGATAAGTAAAGTCTCTCGGGTCAAGAGATAAGCCAGCCGAAAATCCAACCCTGGAAGACAACATTAAAGCTGCCATTAGGCTGGAAAATTACGCCAAAATTAGGGCTCACACCTATATCGCACACGACGTAGCCGCAGGCAATATTTAAATGAAATAGTCTTAGAAAAAAGAGAGAGGCATTCGTTTATCACCTTAAATAGATATTTCATTCACTTCTCCAAATTTTCTGTTTTTTTTTTTCAATTTTCAAAACAGAAACGGTTAAAAAACTACACTTTACTTATAAAGAATTATTCGAAATTGCAATATTTGAAATATTGGTTTGGCATTTATTTTAAAACATCAGTGATTTGAATTACATTTATAATGATACGAAACAACTTCTTATTCGGGATTCGCAGGTGTAAATAAAACTTTTTTGTTTTCATATTAAAGCTTTGCTTTGAAGCCGTCTATCAGCCGCCGCCGATGATGTTTTACCCAGCAGCCCTCGATTTATTAAGACGACTTGTTTCTCTTGCTTGTTAAAAAATAAAATAAAATACCAACTACATGACATAATTTGAAAGCATTAATTTATTTCATAACATTTCCATTAACAATATTAATCACTGGCATTTAATCTGGCAAAATTTATATTCGTTGTTACCAAAATGTATGTGGCACATGAATTATCATTTGTGTCATCATATACAAAGAAATATATAATGTCTATTGCAAAGTTTGTACAAAATCCTCAAACATTAAGACAAATATATTATTATAAATAGGGACAAGCAAACAAATTACACAACAAGCACAACAAATATTGTGTCATATTAAAATTATGACTTACAAAACAAACGAAACAAAAAAAAAAAAAAAAAATATGTAAAACAAAATTAACATAAAAGTATATTAAACACTTCTTCAACTCGGAAAAAGATAAAACAAAAAGGAAAAATATACGCCACCAAACATACGAAAAATATGTGAAAAAATATTTTTCATATTTTCACGCAAACTGATACAAGCGAAAAAAATAAATGAACAAGTTGTAGGAATAAAAGCTTAAAAATGAAAACAACAACAAATAAAAAACTAAGCCGAAACAACAAATGTCATGAATTTTTATTGTCATTATAGTCTCACTTAAAAAATAATAAAAGAAGATTTTCTCAGAAAAAAAATTATGACAGTAAAACTCCCAAAACATATGGTCATGTACATACATATTTTTAGCAAAAAAAACCAAAATGAAACAAAAAGAACAGTAGAAAAAAAATAAAAATAAATAAATAAAAGTAAAATAAATTCATGTTGTTGTGTTTGTGTATCATTTGCATGATTGGATATTTGTTAAAAATCACAAAAAGAAGGCACATCTTTCAATTCAACTAAAAGCAACAATTTGCTTTATTCATCATACGAAAAGGTGTGCTGCTTATGTAGCTAAGACTCCTTAAGTTATGCTTTAGAATTTATATTAAGAAGTAATCAAATGCACGTCATCGAAGTAAAAAATGATTTGAGGAAAACAATTTGAATTTCGACGACTTTTCAGTAGATCTGAAGATCAGTAGATCTGCGTATATAAAATCTCTCAAATGTCATTTAAGAAGCACCTACAAAAATATAACTATAGTAGGCTTAGAAAGCTTTTAAGCATGCAAGATTTTATTCAATATGATTAACTAAAATGCTTGTTGTTTCGTTTGTATACGTTTTTTTGAGTAAATTATTTATAACATTGTAATTCTCATTTGTTATTCCAGAGATTCGGATATCACCCAAGGTTCAGCTAAGGAATGCGAACCATTTTAGAATTGAAAGAGTATCGACAATAGCAATGAAACGATCACTTGTCTATAAAGGATTACAACTATACAACTGTACGCCAAATTATATAAAAAATGAAGTAAATTTTAAATTATTTAATAAACATATTATTACTTTTGGTAAATTTTATTCCTTATTGAAGAAAATATTTTTAATAGTTAGTTAATATAAATCCATGTGCATAGTATTGTAGAGTATTTAATATACTAATAAAGATTTTATTCATTTATTCTTCCCGGCCAAACTTGCAGTCCTCTGACAAGAGTGCATTAACAATTTTTGTGCACCACAACAATTCGGTATTGCTAAAATCCTTCTTTTGGCAACTTTGTGAACCAAAAGACTTTAATTGTCATTTCATTGCAACTACTGTATATTATTATTACCTTCTTAAATTTTTCAAAAAAAAAGTATTTCCAAACACTATTTATCATATTTTATATTACGTGCATTAAAAAAAATTGCTTTTAAATTCTAGAAAAAATTTTTGCTTGGAATGTGTTGTGTACACTATTTCCTTTCCACCTTCAGTTTTGCTGCAATTAAAACCGCATTTGTATGCCACAGCACAACTTGCCAATTAAAAAAGCACAAAACCATTTGCATTTTTTAACCCACACCTTGAACCACGACTCGTTGTGGAGAAGGAAGTAGAACAAAGCAATACAATACAACAGACACAAAAATACACACACACACTCACAAAGACACACTCTCAAATAGACTCAAGCCTGTTTTGCATAACTAGATTCCCCAAGCGAGGGATTTTCCTGTTTTATTACATTCATTTAATTTCTCTGTATTGATGTGTCTTTCTTCTTCCTCAGTTCCCCGTTTGTTTCTGTTACGTTTTTTTTTACCCGACTCTTTTCGAGAAAAAGTTGTTTATTTTTTTTACTCTCAATAGCCAGAGGAAATAAAAATGACAACTTCTGAGTATTGAGGGTTAAAAAACAGGACAACCTTATAGCAGGACATGAACCAAATAGTTGGATATGACAAAAAGAAACAAAAAATATATAAAATGATATGAAACATGACAAGGCAAACACACTAGAGTTACATGTTAACCAAAAATGGCAAACATGTTATGGTAATTAAAGCTGCAACAACCTCAAGTGCACATCCAGCCAAAGAAGCATTTTAAAATACCAAAACAAGGACATACAAAAAAAACCACACAAACAAAAAGTAGATGGAGATCATTTAATTAACATGCACTAAAAGGGTTACAAGTAATCACTAAAAACTCCAATTAAAGTTTTCCAATATAGGAAATTCTTCTTTTCTATGTAAAAATTGTTTTTTTTTCCTTCTTTTATTAAAGTACTTTGCCCATTCCATTCAGAAAGTTCAATAATATTGTAAAACAAGGAGGCGAGTAAACGTTAAACACTAGCCGTCAAAAAAGGACAAATTTAAGCGATAGACCTAAAAATTTTTCACTGGAAATGTTTTTATTAACTCCCTTTGCAGTGAGTTGTAGCGCCATGATAAAATTGATTTTGCCACATTCAACTGCTATAAAATTTTCAGGTATAATTTAAGCGATCGTCATTTATCGATCGCTCCGAAAATGTAAAAATATAAAATTCTGGAGATAAAATTTTTTTGGCGTTAATGTACGATATATAAAAAGTAGACAAGGCCTGTATAACCTTTTTGTGCTGAGGCCTTCTAAATATCAAATAAATAAAATTAAGACAAGTACTGAAGACTATATAAACTAGATATATGAAGCATATAGAAAAAGGTATAGAATTGCACACAGACATAGATAAGAGGAAAGCAACACGTAGGACGCAAATTAAGAAGTAAATAACAATAAGTTCAGTTTAAGAAACGGCTATGGAATTGTATAACAAAGTGAGACTGATAAGGCTTAGACAAGTCGAGTCATAGATGGCCCACAACAATTCGTATACAAGGCATTGATATTAAAATGCAAAGATGGAGAAAAAACATATAAACAGAGATAAGACGTGGACCAAGAACATTAAAATATAGAACAGACGTATAAAGGTCTTGCACATAACATAGAACAAGCATAGAAACAAATCATTTAAAACAGATAAGGGACACATGGAGATGCCCTAGACATCTTTAGTGTTGTCTTTTTTAAAATTAAAGATGCCTCATAGACAAAACTGGTCTGGTTGCAAACCAAGTTTTACTTGGAGTGACAGACAAACGCTCCAAATCAAAGTAAACTCCGTCGGATGAAAAAACACAGTTTTCAACAAATACACAAGATGACAGCAGGAAACCAGACAAGAGAAAAACAACCATAGATAAAACATTAACAAGATGTAGTTAAGATATAGACATGACTAAGACAAGATATATTCCAGACAAAGACACGAACCAAACATTATATAGACAAAACATGTATAAGACACAGTTAAAAGCGGAGATAAGGCGTGGCAAAACGATAGACAAGATATAAACAAGACATAGTTATGACATATAAAACATGATTTCAAGACATCAAGAAAGACATAAACAAGACATAGAAAAGACAGAGATGAGATATGGACAAGATATAGAAGTGAAATAGACAAGGCATGAATAATACGTGGGTGTGATATAGAGAAGACACAGACAGGATATAGACAAGACATACACAAAACAAAGACAAGAATCAAACATTATATAGGCAATATAAAGACAAGATGTGGACAAAGACTTAGACAAGATGTGGTAAAAATATAGACAAAATACAAATAAGACATAATTAAAACAAGACGCTGACATGATATAAACAAAACATAGGCAAGACATAACACAAGCCATAAGCAGATGCAGATAAGATATGAAAACACCATAGACAAGATATAAACAACACATAATTATAACATAAACATTACCAAACGAGATTTAAACAAGACATCGAGAAGACATAAATAAGACAGAGACACGACATAGAAGAGACTTAGACATGACATCGAGAAGACATGATATAGTTAAGATATTGGCAAGACATACACACGATATACACAAGATATGGACAAGACATAGACAGACCATATGTAAAAGAGTAAGAGAACACATATGAAAAATATATACACGACATTAACAATATAAAAGATAAACATGGACAAGAAATAGAGATGACCATAGACGGGACGAAGTTAAAGAATACTTTGAAAAACTTTTGCAGGACTTTAAGGAAAGATAAACCCAACGAGGAAATATTTTGGATAAGATATAATATATATGCCGTTGTTTAAGGTCAGAAATCGATTAGATTTACACAGGAAATAAGCTAAATGTCTAGCATACAAACATTTACACGGGAAACGTAAAAATGCCGACAATTGCCCGTTTAAGTTTATTTTAGTGTGCAACTTCCAATATTTATAAATTAATAAAAGATAAAAAGAAATCAATTTTTTTCCTTAAGTATATTAAATTTTCAAATCCATTAAGACCCCACCATTATTCTTCTTTCCAATTTTATAGATGTTTGTTGACAAATAAATACATGTACGAGTAAAGTTCCACAAATAAACTTTCGCCTTAAGGCAACCACCGCTTGCACACACTCGCATTTCAAATCACATTAAGAAAATAAGTGCACGACGAAGTGCATTGCATTATGTACTTGAAGTTTTTATGGAAAACAAAATCTAAACGAAACAATAATGAAAGTGAAAAATAAATGCAATCCATAAGTAGATGAACACGTTAGAAACACCACAGCACTCGGGGGATTCCACAAAGTTGACAGTTCCTTAAACATGTGGAGAGGGGGAAAAATATTGCACAGCGACAAACTTTTGCTACAAATACGAGTATGTTGTCATCCAAGTGAAATAACTAACTAGCCTTCATCATCGTCATCAACATCGTCATCATCTTTTTTTACCATTAATATCCACTGTGGAAACATTGTATGCGGTGGAATAGTCAGTCAAAAGATTTGATGTTGCAGTAACGACAACATTCGCATTATGCCACTGTGATTGTCGTTTCAAATTAATCGCAAAATTTTATGCACGACTGCAGAACGCAATGCATAAATTTTGGCAATATTACGAGAATGAAATGCATTTTGCTCTCGTAGAACTATGCTGCTGCATGAACTGTTCAACATACTACATGCTACAGATTTGGCGTATGTACTCGTATTATGTTTTGCTGTCGTTTGTTTGAGTTTTTATTCACATCCTGAAACACATGTGTGTGTGTGTTGCAGAAAAAAATATAAATGACACTTTTTGCAACATTTCATTTGCAACATTCTCTTTGCATTAATTCCTTGAGCTTTCATTTCACTTACAATGCAGGAGCGAGGAAACATTTGATTTTCCTGAAAGTCCGCAATGAAGTTAAATTTTATGATGATTCTTTATGAAAGGATTTTTTTTTTACTTTATTAGTTAAACATTTGAAAAATAAAGGATAATTTCTTCAACAGTGATTAAAATTTTTTAAAATAAGAATCATTTAACAGCGATTGGCCTGTAGTGGAACGCGAGGGTGGATCAATTATTCCGTGATTCTGTGGAAATCCTCCTTTTAACTGAAAGGGCAATACCTTTTTTTGTAAACAAAATGGGAGTTCTGTACCATTAACTTCAATGGTAAGAAAGTGGTTTAATGAATTTCGTTAAGGGTGTATAGGCACGAAAGATGCCAAAAATTCTGGACACCCAGCTGATGGACTCTACAACCGAAACAATTGTTAAACTTCACGATCCGAGATTGAAAGTGCGATAGATTGTGGAAGCCATAGGCATATATCACATGGTTCAGTGCTTTCAATTTTGAATGATCACTTGGGTATGAGAAAGCTTTCCGCAAGAATTGTGCCGCGTTTGCTTACAATCAACTACAATCGCAAATGTGGATCCACCACAACACACCAGAGACCAAACAGCAGTCAAATTATTGCGTTTCTCGTGGTGAACCGGGGTTAAAGAAGTCCAAGGTGGGTTTGCGAGCCAATCAAGTCAAAACGGGCCCATTTTGACTACATTCAAAAGAATAAAAAAGTCCGTTGCGAATATTATGCCCTTTTATTGGATCTATTTAATAAGGAATTGAAAAAAAATCGATTACATTTGGCCATGAAAAAAATTCTTTTCCACCAGGACAATGCAAGGGCGCACACATGTGCAGTTTCCATGGCGAATATTTGTGAATTAGGCTACGAATTGGTCCCTCATCCGCCCTTTCGTACGGATTTAGCCCGAAGTGACTATTTTTAACATGGAGAAACGACTCGATGGAAAAAATTTGAAATTTTTTTTACCTCTGATCATCCTTTATTATAAATTTATCCTTACACATACAAATTTAATACATTTTTTATATTCCCGATACTACACCTTAAAGCTTCTTCAATAAAATTTTGCATCTTTTTATTTAAATACAAGTTTTAAGTTTTGAAATCACCAGTGATTATAAAAATGTTTATCAAAATAAGTTCTTTGCTTTTGAAAGAAAAATTTACTTTGACTTTAAATAATGTTCATTCTTGTAATTTAACAGAAAAGTATTAGATTTTCCTTTCTAAAACACATGTAAGTCTCAACAGCAAAATATTAGATGTGATAGCCCAGGCTCATAAATAATCCACTTTTTCAGAAAAAAAGAAACAAGAAAAAGTTATAGCGGACAAAAACTAACTGACAGGCTCCACAAGAAAAGCATGTTATTTTTATAAGCTTTTTCTTTGTACTTCCTGTTAGAAGAAAAATAATACGGCTACATAAAATAGAATAGAAATATTACATGTGTGAGTTAAATTATATTTATGTTCATAGAAGGGTGAGAAAATTGGGACTCAAAATGACAGTGCAGTGAGAAATGTTATTAATTTTCACATTGCCTACTTTTGGGCATAAGTAAACATCAAATATATTGCCTACTTTCAGGATTGTCAATAATTATTTTTAATGAAATGTTTAAAATTTTAACCTAACCTAACCTAACCATGTATATAAAAAGTCTGTCCGTGATTTGATAATTTTTCAATAAACAATTTTTACGATTGTTGCATCATTAATTTATCCTTTACTGTTTTATAAAGATGTTCACATCATCTTTCACAATACTTTGTAAAGTAAAAAAAAAAATGTTTGAATGGAGGAGGAGAGAACGAGTGCATAAACTTTTTCACACGTTCTAAAACAGAATTTATGGCTTTATTTTTTTATTTTTTTTTCTCCCGAGTTTGGATACGATTTTCTCGTTTTATATACTTTTTCCCCTTCTTTTTTCTATCCTAAACAATATTTTTCATTTTATGTCTTATAAATGAACACATGCCTTTTAGAAATAGACTTGATTCAATGGAGAATTTGCGAAGGAAGCACCTTTTCCTTTGAGAAAGAAATAAATAAGAAATTATGAAAATAAAAAGAAATACAACTGACAATAAATGGCTACAGTTAATAACTTAAGGTGAGTAGAAACAATAATAAATATTTATAATATGAAAAATAAAATTTAATAAACGAAAAAATTAATTTTAAACTTTCACTAATAAAGAGCAAATTGGTCTTTAAGGTGAACCAAAAATAAAATGAAATATTTTGATTCTACTTTTTATGGCAGAATTTCTTTTTTATTACAAAACATAAAATTAGAAAAGGAATTTATATTAAAAAAATAATAACCAGCATGAAGATGAAATATTTCACATACAATAAAAATATAAATTTAATATGACAAAAGGTTTCTTTATTATTCAAAATATATTAATGTAATAGATATTTTATTGCAGAAATATCTTCCGTTTCACCATATTAACACTGAAAACAGAATTTGTTTATTTACTTCAATTGAAAATTCGTTTGATTTACACAAAAAATACTTTTTTTTAATTTGTTATCAAAAATGCTGTAGAATGCCAAAAATATCATTGTTTGAGTTTTTATACAAATTGTCACTACAGCTGGGAAGATTTACCTCTATTGGAAATGTATGTATGTGCCACAGTTATCCTTTTGGAAGAACATTTCATTCACTTATTTCCCATGAAAAAAAATTTTTGTCATACATTTTTTGTAGCAAATAAATCACTTTAATACAATTTGCAAAGGCGATATCAGTGTTACGTACGAGTATTTGTTAAAAAAGTATGGTAAGAATAGAATATACTGTGATATATATTCCACCGATAGCATTGCTGTAATACTGTGATATATATTATTGCAATGTGACAAAATAATAAAAATATCAATGCTCTACTTTCTGCAGAAACTATCACTGGGATATATTTTCTATAGAAAATATTACCAACACAGATTTTTATGGAATACGAGTACATAACTTTGATCTACTTCCGTTAAGCACTACCTCTTTGATAAGTTTCTAAATATTACAGTGATATACATATATTTTTTTACCTTTTTATAACAATTTTGATTAAGCGCAGGGTCTTATTTAGTGGTTAGAATTTTTTTTTTTAAATTATCGATATTTCGATACTCATTGGGTATCATCTTTAGGCAACAAACTGAATTTTCCTGAAGATGATACTAAATAAGTATCGAAATATCGATAATTTCAAATAAAATTAGTTTAACAACTAAATAAAACTTTGAGCTTAAACAATATTTTAATCAAAATTGTAATAGATCTACTGTGGGAAATATTAATGCGATATATATTTTTTGTAACTGCAATGCGCAAATATGACATGTGATAAGCTTTCTGTAATAATGCCTGATATAAGTAGTTTATGTTGAAATTATCACTGGAATATATTTTGCGAAGAAAATATTACCTAGATAAATTGGCGATTTCTTTTTCAACGTAAACTTTCAATCTTGCAAAGTGATTTATTGTTGCAAATGCGAGATTTTAAAAAGTCTCAAAGGAACGAGTCTGGTGCTTTAAGATCAGGTCATCTGGACGCCCAGTTCAGTGAAAATTGTTGTCTCAAAATTGCCATCGTTGCTCGAGCTGTGTGAACGGTTGCTGTTGAAACTAGCAATGACCTAGACGTAATGCAGCAACTTGTGGCAAAAAAAAAACTCGTTTAGACCTGCCTGTAAGTCTATTTACGCTTACGATGACGATGATGGTTCTTACAAATATACAAGGACCATTCACTTCTTCATTGCAACTGCCGCATCAAATAGTCACTTTGAGGGAATGCAATGTTTTCCCATGCATTTCATATGGATTCTCCGAAATTTGAATTTTGTTTATTAAAATAATTACTTGAGTGGAGGACACGGAAGACGACGACGAAATTCACCCTGCGTTAAAACAACAGACTGAACATTTCTCAAATAAACAGTAACAATAATTCCACATTCTTAAGGTTTGTATCATTCCATGGCTTGCTGGCAAAGCACAGAGCCATTTGGTGCCATCTTTCATTACTTTTGCGCCACCCTGTAAATCAGAGTAGTCTATTTTCTTCTTATTTTCTAAAAATAAGTCTATTTTAAACCATTATTAGCAGAATTAATATTTGTCGCTTTGATGTCTTTCCCAAATTCATTCAATGTATCACTGTGATTTATTACCTAAAAATTTTATTATTTCCCACTTAAAGTTACAAAAACATGAATTTGTCAACGCAATTTTATGTATAGAAAATATTACTGAGATGTACTTTGTCCAGAAGATTTTAGAATGCTATAATTTCTATACATATCAAATTGATATATTAATCACAGAAATCCTCATAGTGATATTCCTTCTATAGAGTGTATAAGTGATATATTTTTTATATATACGATATACATAGATATTCGAAAATGAAGTCTTGAAATTTATTTTCATGAAATAAATCACTTTGATGTACTTTCTATAGATGTATTATTTAAAAATAAATCATATTTCATAAAAATATCACTGTGATATTTTCCACAAAAAAGATATCATTACTGTATGATGTATAGAAAAGATTACTGTCTTATATAAAATAATACTACTTTGACTCTTTTTTTAATAAAATATATCACAGTGATATATTTTCAATAACATTATTGGTATGGTATCAATATTTTAAGTTTCAAACCACGCTGAAGTGTAGTTAAAATATAAAATATATATTCAGAAAATTTAATACAAAATATATCACTGCGATTTATATTATATATATCACTTTGATATATTTTACAACGGCACAGCAGTCAATAATATTTTATAGATGTTTCATAGAAAAAATACTTAAAAAATCTTTCTACGAAAACGATATTCGTATACATTTTGCTGCGTGAGAGCGATTTTTTTAACAACACAAATTTTCTATTAAAAATTATTATAATTTTTTCTATAAAGTTCACTATTAAACTTAAAGGCAGTAAAATAACTCATGTGGAAAATTTATAAGAGGGATTGATAACTCTGATTTATTTTGGAATTTAGGTCGTCAAGGCTTCATAGCAAGCGCTCTATACATACATATATGTATGTATATCACTATAAAGGAATGCAAAATGCTTGAAAGCTCTTCTAAGATGTTTAATAACAGTTTCAACTTATGTTTCTTATCAAATGAAAACTAATTCGAATCAATAAACTTTTGTTTTATTGTTATTGGAAAATTGAAACATCAAACAAATTTCTTTTATATTAAAATTTCTTTCTTCTCTTATAAACAACTTATAGAATTCTCAAAAAAAAAAACAAATTAATTTCAGTTACTTTTGGGAAAGACTTTAATTCTAAATTAACCTTAAGTAGGCAATTATTTTGAATTTATTAAAACCCCTTAAGATATGCTTTATATATTCTATTTTTGTAATATTATCTGAGAGCATGTGCTTTTAATTTTATTCCCAAAAAATTTATTTACATGCCCTCTTATTTAATTAAGACTCTTTAGGAAAATCTCAAAAGAATTTATAAAAGTATTTGATATTGACTTACCAGCAAAAAAAGCACTGGATTGAGGAACAGGAAAACTAGAAGAAAAACAAAGTACAAAAAAGAAAACTTAATCAATATAAGGTCGTAAGAATTATATTTTGATTCTCTTAATCAAAATGTAAAAGATCAAGACAATATTTAAGTTGCATTTATAATCAAACGAAAGTCTTAATTAAAAGAAAATACTTTCCAGCATATAAATACGTATATAAATGTCAAGAGACAGTGGAAGTAATTTTTTTAAAGAACTTAATTGATTTCTTACAATAATCACAGCTTATTTAAACAAAGGAGAATAAGAAGGATATAAGTTTAGTTTCATTTCAATTGGGTTTTATGTAAGAAAATTAATTTTCCTTAGACACTCGTACTCCTTTTTGACATTGTATGAACATGCTTTCGTAGTTTTGTAACATTATCCTTGGCAAGTAAATTAAATTCTCACAAGGAAAATTTTATGAAAAAGTCTTCCTTCATTATTAACATCTTCTGCACTTTTTGTTCTCCTTCTTGTTATAAAACGTTTAAATAATTAAAATCCCTACGCATAAAACATTTTCTTTATTGAAGTGCTGTTGCCACGGCTGCTGCTGCTGCTACAAAAAAAAATAATAATAATAACTACAACAAGAACTGAAGAAATATCTTGTTGAAATTAAAGGAATACAAGGACGAGTACAAGAATGTAAAAAAGTCTTGTCATTTTTCTTTCTCTGGCTCATTTCTATTCCTTTTTTGGAAGATTTTAATTAATTTTTTCCACTTGTCTCTTTTCATGGTCTTTAGATGTAAGAAACAAATGAAAAGTGTTTAACTGAAATGAACATGAAAATTCGATTGCATTCAATAACCTCTGAATAAAAGCAGATAGAGAGAGCAAAAAATTTACTATAAGAATTGCAAAACTTGTTAAAGATGTATGCATTTAAAAAGAAACTATTTACTAGCAAATAATCGAACAGTTAAAGCTGCCAACTGCCGGGGTCTTACAAAGAAATTCAATTTACTGAGAATTCATTTGCACACAACAAGCATTTAGATAATAACATTTCTTATGAATTATATATTTTTTAAGAGGATTACGAAACTAGAAACTGGTGAATGATTGAAAGCATAAAAAAATTTGAAGAAGTGAGAAATTGCTTAAAGTAAAATTTAAAGCATACCTCAAGGTAACAAATTTGCAATTGCATACCTTAACGATGATTTTTTTTCCGAAATAGATATGAGAAAATTTTAAAAATGATTTTGCATTTTTAAAGAATAATAAAAAATGCATATAGCAACTGCCTGTGTAGAAGCATTTCCAGGATTTAATGCCGGCTTTTGAAGAAAAACTATTTTACTTGCATATCTAACAAGTTTATTGCATTTAATTGAGGTTTATACAATTTTTTCAATACGATAATGGCCACAACAAATGACAGTTGACTGTTGTTTCTTATAGGATTCAAAACAAACATTTACATTACACAGGAGGATACTGCAGTCATTTGTAACTAATAATAATTAAATATTTATATGGCTAATGTATGGTGATTAGAACTCTCTTCCACAAAGCAGAAGGAAGGATTGTTTGCAAATGTTAATATTCCGATGTATTATTAATTTAGTTTAACGGAGTGATTAGGCAAATTTCTAAGGACTGCTTTTATGGAAGATCAAGTATAATTAGGCAAAAATAGTTGATTTTGTTTTACATATTTTGTTCATGAAATGTGACTTCTATTATTATTTGTTTAAAGGAAATTAAAAAGACAGCTTGAAGCTTTAAAATAACAAACTATAATTGCCCAAAGTACAGTGGGTAATACCACCATTCATGGTTCGAAACTAAAACTAACTGAAAAAGTAAGGAGCACAATTTTGTTAATTTTTAAATTATTATTATTTTTTTTTGTCAAACTTAGTTTTGCAATAAAAATGAAACCTTTTGACAACATTTTTCATAGTACAATATTGTGCATTTCAGATAATAAATTGTTTATGCTTTGAATGTACGTTTCGCAAACAAATTCTTTGAATAAAGAATTCGTCCTTTTACAAATCGTAAAATTTTTCGTTGTGAATTTTAAGAAAAGTTGTCTCTGCAATAAAGAGTGTAAGAATTCTTGAAAAAAAATTCGATTTCCTCTTTTTTGAAATTTATTTCTTATAGAAAAATAAAATTTTTTTAAAATATTTAATTTTTTTAAATTGATCTTTTATTTAGAGATATCACATTATTTTATAAAAATAAAAATTTTTTTTCTTACAGGTAATTTTTAGAAAATGTTCCTTTATTAAAAAATTTTACTTTTTCAATGATTACTCTTTTTTTTAAAACAAGTTTTGTGAAAAATTCGTTTTGCCATGAAAACATCAACATTTTCGGCAAAAAAACTTAAAAAAAAACATTAAAAAAAATTTGACTTAAATTTAATTAATTTAATGAAAAATATAATTTTTCTTTTTCATGGCAACTTTTGAATATGTTGGCTTTGATTTTAAACAAATCAACTTTTCGCTTAAATGGAAGTTTTTATATATTGAATTTTGGTAAAAAAAAAAATTAAGGAAAAATACATAATAAAAAAATTGTTTTAAGATTTTTTTATTAGAAAAATATGCGACTCTATAACAAATACGATTTTTTTAATGATTACAATCAGCTTGGTATTATTAAAGGAATTTTGTAATAAGTGCATTTATTTTTTTTCTTTTCGCTGAGGATAAAACAAACTTATTATTTTATTGCAAATAATTTATCATGCCACCGCGAAATCTTTTAAGGGCCATAAGAATGATGGCAAATTTGCATGTGTTTAGCATTAAACATTAACGCATCATTTGTCTACAGCTCCACCCTTTTGGTGTAACTCATTATTTTAGCACCTGTGCAACAAATGTTAAGCCTCACGAAGGATATTCTATCTCTAGCATACAGGCACATACACACACACACATACGCATTCGCACACCTACATTAGAATGCACTGTTATCTAAACTAACAGCAAAATGATTTATTACTCTGGAAATCGTTGTAGAAAAAAAAACTAGTACAACTCAAGTACTTTTATTAGATTTTCAAATACGAATAACCCATGCAATAGTAATTTTAGAATTTTTAATTTTGTAAAAAAAGAAATGGAAAAAGCTTTTTGCAAAACTACCAGCGATTTCAGTTGAAATCACAAGAATTTTGCTTATAATTTATATTTATATAACAGTCAAATACGTTTGGTCGCTTGTTGCAACAAGAAATTACAGGAACATTTTCGTTCAACAAGACGACAAGTAAAAACTATTACTGGGTTAGTTTTAACCGACATATTAAGTGTGTTTAGCTCTCAGGAAAAACCAGACAATAACACTTATTGCATTTCGTCAATAATGCATTAGAATATTTACATACACTTTCATACATCACGGTAGCAATTATGACCCCTTTTTACAGAGACAATAGCGCCAACACCTAAACCCTCAAATAATATTTAAATAACCAACATGCCATTGTTGAACTTAACCGGATTGCATGTCCGTTTTTTCCACAGGACATACCAGCAAGTTGAGGTTTTTCTCTGCATAGAAGTTCTTTTTTTTGTAATTGCAAATTCTTTTTATTTTTTGCCATTTGCATACGTAAATAATTATGTATGTGTATACATATATCTATGACTGCGTGTGTGTGTGTGTGTGTGTGCGTGTGTGTATTTATCCCTCTTGATTGTATGATGTCAATTCATTTTGAAAATTACTGTAATTTACTATATCAATATTGTAAAGGTCTGGAAAAGTTCCTTGGTATAGTAAATTTGTTTGAGCATTTGTAAGTGTATGTGTGCGAGAGATTGCAAGGAATTTGTTTGTTTGAAAGTTTTATATTCGATCACTAGTTTACTTTTATATGCAAATTGCTAGTAATTTTATATAAAAATGTTTGTCTTACATTTAAAATAATACACATACTCTTGGTTAGTGGATTTTCATAGCATACTTTAAGGGGTTTAAGAATAAATTAAAAGTCAGGCTCTATAACGACCCGTTTATTAATAGGGACTAAGAAAAAGGGTGTATGCTTTTTAATTAAATGAATATTTAGTTTTAATTTAAATGAAATCACTTTTCAGGGATGGGCACTACTTGTTCACATTTTGCAGGCAACACAAGAAAGCCGCTCTCATTGGCTAAAACTTCAACATTACAGGCTTTGGATTTGATAAATATATAATTATTGGTTTCTTTGGCTCCTATAAGGATCATAAGGCCTAAGTTGGATTGGATATAGTTCTGAATATTTACGTGGCGATTGTGAAAGGCATATAGTCCTCATTGAAAAAGTAAATATTGCTTTGCTCCATATGCAAAATTAAAGCGAAAATAAAGAAGTATGGTGGATATTAGAACGAATATACGTGTGCATAATATCCTTAATATATATTCTAGTTTTTTAATAATTTTGTTTGTATTAATTATTTTGATTTATTTGATTTTATTTATCGATATTTCGACTCTCATTGAGTACCATCTCCAGGACATATAATAAACAAATGTTTTGAAGAAGGTACACGAAGAGTGCCGAAATATCGATTAATACAATTAAAAAAGAGAGATCTTTTGTCTAAAAAAATAGATCAAATTAGTGTAGTACTTCCAATTTTTTGTTGTTAATAATAAAGATCGTTGTTAAATAAAATTCTAATGCAGAAAATAAATTCGATTATTTTATTGAAAAATATCGAGAAGAACTTATTTTAGGACTTTGCTTTGAAACTCATGGTGTATTTGAAAGAGGCTCGAGTCCAAATCTTTGGCAAGACTTCATTAGAGAATGATATGATTATGATTAACACTTTTATTGTTTACCAGTATTTTATAAAGTAATAGAAAAAGTGAAAGAAATAAAGCTTGTCTTGCAAACGTATCGGAAAATAAGAAAAAATATGATCAGTGTCAATGTTACCTACTCCTGTATATTGCTCACATTGGGCGCAACTTTCAATAAATTTTGCCAATAACCCATATCCACTGCATACTAAAACAAAAATTTCTCGCATTCCGCTTCCATTTCAAATAGTATAATTGACTAATGTTTGAGCAAAATCTGTCCAAAAGGTAGACTCGAGTGTGACGAGGTATTTGGCGGCTCCAGAAATTTCCGCATGTTCCCCCAAATGGTAGTTAAAATTAAGAAACATAATTCTTCGCTGGATTGTTTAATGAGATTGGAACTCGGACCTTTAAAGAAGGATGATATTCCTTTGTAAGGTGCATTAATCCAAGATGGTGCCATAGCTGAACTAAATTCGCCTTCGTCTGCATTTTTTTATTGGGAGAGAATGCACACTACAAAAAACATAGTCTGGTAGAAATCATTCGCCTCGTTCATTTGGTTAACAATATATAGAGTCCGAATTAAATACTCTGAACATCCAAATCGTTTTCGTTTTGGAAAAAAAGGCTAAAACATTCTAACCTTTCAAAGATAAAACGCAAATTTATTAGCAAATGGCATGAAAGCGTGCAGTGAAAAAAACTGTTTTCTAAGAATTTATCATCAATATATTACACTTTGAAGAAAACGTCAATAATTCTCAACACAACAACAACAATATAAGCTCCATGCAACAATTTTCTCCCCGAAGTGATATTTTTCCCGGTAGTGTACCTTATTTCATTTCATTACAAAAACTCTTCTAATTTCGGCCAGTTTTCATATGTGGGCAAATGAGTTGCCCCCTAGTTGTACAAAATAATATCAGGGATTGCAACTTGCAACCAGGGATAGTCAGTTGATTGTTAGTACTATTCTAAACAAAAAATAAAAAATGGCAGCCGTTTGAGTCTCAGTTATTATCGACAAATTAAATATGGTTATACATGCAGGTGATAATGTTTGCTCATTAGGGTTTGGATGGAATTTTTGCACTACAAGTTTATAAATTGATTTCAGATGACAATGTTTGAATGTTCATTAGCAAACAGAAGTATAATTTTGTCATAAGAGGAGTAAAGTTTAGCTTTTTTGTAGATCCAATCAATGGTCTCTGCTCAGTATGCATGAAACCAGGATACTGTCATAAAATATGATGAAACCTTAACTTGGCAATTAATAATGAGACGCCTTTGTAGGCTAAACTATGCAAGAAGTTTATTTTCGCTTATGGTTCGATGGCAATTTTTCACATATGAAAAATCAACATTAAATATTTTTAGAAACTTTTCCTTTGGGGGCCATCCTAATGTTCGTAGAAATATTTATTAATGCATGCATGTATGTGCGTGTGTATATTTATGTGCTATAAAACCCTTTGTAAAACTTGTTGAACTAAATTCTATTGGAAATTTACATGGTTATTTTGATCAGAGAAAGCAACAGCTGTTGTATGAAGAATGAATAAAACAGTGTTCGCTTCGTTTTTATCATTTAATATTTTTTAGTAATTGTGAAGGTTTGATTGGAAATAAAAAAAGAAAATTTAAGAAAAAGAATTACTTATTACTGAGGAACAATAAAATTTTTTTAATCGCTTGTTTGGTGCAACAATTTCATAAGATCAAATGGAAAATTATTTATCATTTCGTTTTCACACAATCTGTAGAAATTTTAAAGAAAATAAAATTTTCACTAACGATAATAATGAATTTGGCATAATCATATTGAATCCTCCTGATTTAAGAACTGCTGAGACGGAAGTAATGATAACTGTTGATTCACATGGATAATTAATAATTAATATCAGTGATGGGAATCCTAATATATTGATTTTTTTATGACAGCTTAAAAAAGCTGTTATAAATCAGACCTTGAAGAAAAATATTTAATAATTAATGTGAACGCATTGATTTGGTCAATGAATAGCCATCTTAGATAATCATGTGTGTATTCCTGTCGCTTTACAGTAGAACATTCCAACTGAAAAGAATTTTTGGATGCAATGGAAGCTGTTGTTTTGTTTTCCACCTTATTTTTCGTTTCCTATACCCTTCTATTGTTAATCGCTTCGATTACTTTGTGCAGTAAATGCAAGTATTCGCAAACATTGTCAGAGATGCAAGGTTTCCCTTCATAAAGTACTCGTATTATGACAGTCATAAGTCAACTATAGAGTTGACTTAAGGCAATATATTTACTGTTTTAAGAAATCTGCTGTTGGAGATTTCGGAGATGAGAGACCTGTGTTCCTACCAAAAGTGGTTAACAAGTAGATTTTTAAAGATTCTGGTTTGTGTTTCAAATGCGCCACCGATTGCCTTGTTCAAGTTCCCTGTAAAGTCATTTATAGTTCTAATGAGTCAAAATTTCCTCAGAGTTTAATAAGATTTCCTTTTTATATCACAATAGTCTTAAAGGCTTTCCAATGTAATAATAACAATTATGTTATCAAAAGCTTAAGAATATTATTTTCATTAGCCTTATAAAAATGTCTTGAATTTCATGTAGAACAGAAACTACTACCATGTGGCAGTTATTCCAATAAAAATAGAATAAATTAATTTTCATATTTAATACTTAAATATTCGTAACAATTTATACATCTCATATATAATTTATAGCGTTAAAACACTTTATCCTTTTAAAAACAATCGCTTAAGGATATCAGGACGATAAAAAAATTACTAGAATTTATCCAGTTTTCGAAAAATTTTATACGACTGTTTGCATTTATTAAAAAAGTTTTCATAAATCATTTTATATGCCCGCATTTATAATCGATTTATATGCATAAAGTTTTTTTCAGCTGTTAATATAAAATACTATTTATCACCCTTAATATAAATTTTAAATATTGATAACAAATATAAAAAAACGTGTATATTTTTAACAGCAAATGTTATATATAAATTGAAATATTAACGATAAACAACAATTGTTTAATACAAATTTTATTTCATTTTGTTTAATATTTCACATCGCATTTACAAACTCAATAATGGCTTGTACAACGTAATAAATAAAATTTTTAATAATTCTATCCCACTCGCCGTAGAAATATTAAAAAAATATATAAATTCCAATTCAAATATAAACCTGGAGAGAAAAAAAATTAAACGAAATAAATAAAATATAAATAACAAAATTGTATAAAGTAATACATATGAATATTTTTGCATATTTTCAATTTAAAACATGAAAACAAATTTATCACTAACAAAGGCGACATAACCAGGTTATCAAATGTGAAACTTACCAAAAAAAAGGAGGGGAAAAAAACCTTTGGAAGCCAAGAACAAAAGAATAATTGTAATAATGCCACCAAACGTACACACATGCAAACATATTACAATCAAACACAGACAACAAAGTTCAACAGTGTTGCAGCAAACGAATGTAACAACACGAATGCTTATGGGTATGGATGCTTGTACAAGCAGCTCAGGTTGCAATTTGAAATTTTTATTTCAACAAAACATGCAACAATCATTGATGTTAAAGAATAAAAATATAAAAAAATAATAAATATACATATATAAAGCGAAATATTGTCAAAATATATACAAATATAGTTTTTCCAAAGGCTAAAACTGCATGCATCATGCACGTTTGTTCTTCAAAATGTTACAAACCAAAAAGAAGACAAAAAAACGGCATGAAAATTAAGAAAAATATGAAAAGTGACAGGTACCAAGATTACGCTTTCAAAGTTATAAAATGATATAAAAACATAAATATTATAGAAAAATATCACCGCACCAATGTCAAAGCATAAAGTAAATGTCATTTAAAATAAGAAATCACGAATACAGAAGAACCAGCAGAACAAGAGAAAAAAATAATTGCCTAATAAATAATTCCCATTTAGTTTGCCATAAATTTTTAATAGTACACCACACCTTGAACATGGCACACTAGTCTTAACACAAATGCACTAATTTGAGTAAAATCTATTTATAATTTTTTCGCAATAATAAAACTCATTTCAGTTTATTATACTGAGTATTAAGACTTGCCAGAAACTCAAATAATAGAAAAATTTTATTACAGTGGAGGTTATAAGTTATAAATATGGCATGTAATACGGAAAAAAGTAACAAATATTTCATGAAACAAATGCATGTTTAGAAAATTTTCAGATTTTTCATTTTATCGGGCATAATTTTTACAAAAACCAAGTAAGAAAATAAAACAAAAAACAAGCCAATAAAATTAACTTTATATATAATTGTTTTTATTTTAATTCTGTACAGCTACTTTTTGCTCATATTTTTGATTTTATTTTAAATATAATAGTTTTAAATCGAAATGAAAACCTAAATTAGATTTGTTGACAATCTCCAGAATTTACAATTGATTTTTAACTTAAAAAATCCAATAAAAATCTGAAGACTTTTATTATAAAGCGAAACGGCCTTAAAAAATATTTTTATTAAAAACAAAATATAAATAGAATACGAGGTTTCTTTAATGGTATATTTTCACACAAACAGGTGATTAGCCTACTGTATCCTATTCTGATGATGGGGCTGCCATCTAAGCCAATAGACTGGATGAGTGCAAAACTCATTTATAGTTCTTTGGCAGCGGAAACTCGGTATAACTATTTAATTAATATAACGAATGGCGAACTACTATTAATTCAAATTTATTTTCCATTTTTTTGTATTAGTACTCTAAGCCATTCTCCTCTAAGAGCCCATTTCTAACAATTACTTTAATTTAGCAGCAGTTTCAATTAAATAAAATTTCCTAAAAAGAAAATAGAGACAAAGAATTCCGGCGGCAGTCTTAATTTTGAATTGAATTTCTTAAAAAAACCACTATTACTAGAGTTCAAACTAGTACTGTATTACTTTATTTAAATTAAAAAAGGAAACAAAATTTCACTTTACTTAATATCTTGCTTCTGTTTCGTATTTAAACTTTTTCTAATAATTTTACGTAAAATATAAACCAGGAATGGCAACTTGATCCAAAAAAAAGGCATGAAATTTTCTAGATTATGGTAGGGATTTTGCTGCGAAGTCGGAGGTTTGTCATTTTACCATGTTCTCTTTTCTGAAGCTCATTCGCCGATTTAGAAGCTGTCATTAATATGTATATAGAGAAAATTAATATTTTTGATTATTTGTATAATTTTATATTAAATTAAGATTTGCTTATTTGTCACTGGCAATACTAATTATTTCTTTATTCCTAATAAGAAAGTATTTGCTTATTTATTTGAATGTTATGAATACAGTTAAAACTTATGGATTTAATGCTCATTCATTTGTAGTAATGTAGAGCAAAGTCTTTGTTGGGAATCGAACCCACAACTATAATATAGAGGAACCCTTATATTAAAGTACTTAAAATTTTTTTAAAAAATATAATGTTTTCAAGTAGAAAGGTTTCGAACAAAAAGTACATAATGCCATAGATTTGGAAAAAGAGTTCTGATTTTAAATAAAAATTTTATCAACTCGACTTAATAAATCTTTGAAAACAATGAAAATGTCCTTCCACGAGAATGACTTCTTTTTTCATAGGCATACATTTTTATTAAAACGGTTGCCAGTTTGTGAGTTCAGTAGACTTTATGTATGTTTCTGCCATTTTAATTCAATTGTGTTAATTGAAATTTTTTTATATATTTTTCTAATGGATGTAGTATTAATAAAATTTCTTCGAAAGTCTTAAAAATATAAGTTCGTAAGACTCCTTTTTGTGCTCAGAAATCATTATTTCCTATCAATATTTTAATTTCAGCGTTTTTCTCTAAAAATTTTAAACATCTTAACTAAAACGGACGAAATCGGATAAGCAAAGACTTTCAAAAGAAAAAATCGCTTATAAGAAAACAAACAATTTGTTTTTGCTCATTACTTTCAAAACACAATTTGTAGAGTGTTGACTTCCCTAAAGCGAAACAGTTTTTAAGAAAAATGCTCCAGTAAACGAAAAACAATTGCCGGAAGATTTACGGAAAGCCGAAATTTTTATATTCAAATATTTCTTAGTGTAAATATTTCAGAATTATTTCGCTTTCGATATTAAAGTATTCTCGAAATCCTTATAAGATCCTTACGTTGACTTTCAGTAAAAAAGAGCTTCCCAAAAATCATGAAAATGTTGAGATTAGGATCCAGAAAAAGTGCACGTTTGGATCATAAGCTTGCCATTGCGGGATGTTCTCTTTTTTGAGTCCAATTCACCGATTTAGATGTTATCATGATTATGCTGAGAAGAGTGAATAAAATAAAGTTATATTAAATTAGAATGCTAAAACTTGTACATTTGGAATAAATTGTACATCTAGAAAGCGTAGAAATTTGTCTGTAGTCACGATTTCTTTTTTTCTTGTGTCAAAGTAATTTATTTACTTATTGATTGAAGTCAAATAATGTTTTTATGTAGATTTAGAGAATTAAGTTTTTTTTATAAAAAAAAAACTCATTTTTTTAAATAGAATTTCATTGATTTAACCAATCATGATTCAAATTTTTAATTAGAATTTCTTTGCAAGTTGAAAAATGCACTATTTCATTTTTGCAAGACATGAAAAGGTGATTTCTTGAGAGTGATTTCTATTTTTGTCACTGGGTTTTGATGTAGTAATAAAGGGTACTACTAACACTGCAAAACTATAGAGACCATTTGTGTACCATCATACTTTTCGAAATCGAACGATACCAAATACAGTATAATTGCAACAGTCTCGCCATCCCTGGTATTGGATGAATTAAATTTTTTGCCCGTTCAGTTCCCAATTACAACCATTTCTTTTACATGCGTTTACTGTAAAGTGCTTGTTAATTTATTTAATATTTTTTAAGAGAAATCTGCAATCTTAAAGTTACAGCCAGCGGCAGCCTGGACTTAAAAGGAACAAAAAAGCAGGACTTAAAGCAGAAACCAAAAAAACGAATGTTTCATTAAACAAATGAATGTTAAATATGAAAAAGTATATATGCACATACATATATATTCAAAACACTCCCTTACATTCACATTTACATACTCACATAAAACTATATGACTAGATAAAAAAATATTATTTGACGGCTTAATGTGGCATTATTCACAGAAATTAAATAAACGATTTAATGTAAAAAGCGCACCATGACATTCGCATTTAAATTATTTGCTCTTTGTGCCGAGTAATGATTTCAATATATGAATTGCGTATGTGTTTATGTGTGTGTGTGTGTGTGTCTATTTGGTAAAAGAGCAAGCAAGTCTTTTTACAACATGTGGACGGAAGGAAGTTTGCAAAAGCAAATTACCCACCATTATAATAGTATAATGAAATTTAATAACTTCTATTGTACCAACGATGGTTACAACAGGACTTGGGGTGTAATTGCAAAAGAAGACAGAAGTACAGAAGTACAGCTGTAAAGAAAAATTTTTAAAGCAACTGCAAAAGTCTTAACAAGGGGAGCCATGGAGTGCATAACAGTTTTTATGCAACATATAAAAATTATATAACGTTTTGCGGAGTATAAATTTAATTTTGTTTTTGCCAAGAGGTTTCTCGAAATTAAATGGAGAAGAAGAAAGAGATAGAAGAAATTAAATATTTATATGTTTAATATTTAATGTCTATGCGGGAGAGTCTCTGCTAAAGTAAAATAAGCAGAATTTTTTCTTAATTAAACAGAACAGTTTTAAAAAAATTACCTAAAAGTATGCTGTACACCTAACGGTTCAAACAACACCCAAATATAGGCTCTAAATTTATTGAAATTAAAAAAAAGAAATGAATAAATTGAAATACCCTTATTTCGTAAAGCGACATATCCCTAAACATTTAAAATTTTTAGAAAAAAAATTTCTTAGTATTTTTTTTTTCCTAAATAAAAATGGTGCTTAATGTTTAACATTTTCCATTGATTTTTTTTGTAAAATCATTACGGAAAAAGCTTGATTTGCTTTCCCTAAAAAATGTCCTTTTTTAATTTCATATGTTAAATGTTAAACACAGAAATATTGTTTTTATTTAATTCTTTCAATTTCATTTAACACACACACATACAGATAAATTCTTCTTCTTTAATTAACACATACATATTAATTTTCTTTTATAAAATGTTGAAAGTTTAACCTCTGACATTTATTTGTCTTTCAATTACATTGAATTGTGTTTGTAAAACAATAAGCAATCATTTTCTTTTTGTAACAGATAACAACAACTGCAACAAATATACCGATATAGCATACGACTTTATTCAAAAAGAATTTCCGTTTTGATGTGCATGTATATTTATTTCATTATTTGTTTTTATATTCTGCCTACAGAAATAAATGATTTTTTTTATTTATTTATTAGGCCATACCCCAAACATTACCTAGACTACAACAGAAATATATCCGTGTTGGCAAATGCTCTGTAATACACATGCTGTGATAAAAACCATACGCAACACATTCATGCACACACGCACAAATGGTATGTATGACGGTGATTTGCCGCAAAAATGTCATAACTCAAAAACGAATTTTTTTTAAGTTAAAAACGCCGAACTAATTTCATTGTCGTTCTTTATATTTCATTTTATTTTTCCATTTCGCTGTTAGTAAATCAAAAATTTTGAAATTGGTTTTTGTATACATAAATTTTGAATTATGACGTTCTTGCAGCAAATGAGCGATATCGGAACAAAAAACTATTCTGGCATTTATAGACATTTTCCTATGCCTGTTAGTTCATTTGTTATTAGATTATGAAAGTTTCCACAGAAAATACTGATCCTAAGTCTTGCATCCAGGAAAACAGCAAAAGTATTTCTGTGCGCTTCAAATTGGACAGAAACCTGCAATCAAACCCATTTATGTTACATGAGTTCAAGCCATGTTGTCCCACCTGTTCTATTATCCTTATTCAGATTAAATGAGGGTCTAGTTAGCAACCACAAATCTAGTTCTAAGACGGGAAATCTTGGAGTGCAGAAAAAATTTAAAAATATATATATATACGAGAGATGGAATTATCTCCCTCCCTCAATCTCTAGTGATAGTTAATGAAATATTAGTTAGAAATAGTTTGCCTTAAGAATTGTCTTCCAATTGTTCCCAACCTCTTTCAGGTAAATCTTAAGACTTGCATTTGTGTTCGTGAAATTATGCGTATCCAATAACCAATAACCATTTCTGCACTGTTTTTCTTAGTTGTGCCACTATCAGGGTCTTATACGCGTATGCAAAACTACTGGGTACCAAAATATATATTTTTTTAAATAAATTTTACCAAACATTGTGTGTACACGTGTCTGTTTATTGTGGTAAAAATTACACTAACACAGTCACACACATGCACATAATCATCCACAAAGGTTGTCACACATATCTATGACTTGACAGGACTCAAATTCACACATACATACTCAATCACATACACACGTTTCAACATACATATTAAGGACACTTTTATTTCTCTTCCTCGTTAATAAATTTATGAATTTTGCCCAGAATGAAGAATAACAAAAGGATATACAAAATCAAAATAAATATTAAATAAGTTTTTAATATTTAATTTAAAGAAAACATTTTAATAGACCATAATCGTAGGAGTAAATATTAAACAGCAACAACAAGCAGGGATACGGTTCAAGTATTTTTTTCAATTATTTCGTTCAGGCTGATGTCAGAGTCTGATCTATAAGCGATGATCTGAAATTGGTGTTTGGTGTTAATAATCAATTGGAGGAGTAATTCGAATAATTTCTGATGAATATTGTTAAATAACAACCTTTAGTTTTTATTTAGACTAGTAATTAAAATCCTTGTCACCCAAAGGGTGACCAATTGTACGGGAGTCTGAAAAAAAGATGGTACATATTGAATACAAGTTAATTTTTTTTATAGATATTTGCTTTATTTTATAATGAAGGCTAAGTCTGATGGCTATTGTTGTTGTTTATATAGAGTAAATTCGGTTGCTTCTCAAAATAATATTTTGGTTATTATTCAACTTGTACAAAATAAAAATATTCCGCATACAAAAGCTTATATAAGATATAAAGTTCGCTTAATAAGACACTATAGAATCTAATCAATAGACTTTAATTTGTCTTGTTAGTAAATCTATTATAAATACAGTTTGTAGAGCTTCAAGCATATTCAATTAAGTAAGCTTCTTATTTCACAAAATATATAATTTTTTAATTTTAATTTAACTGTTCAGTTTCTCATGTTATTCAATAACAAAAAATCCTCTTATACTCAAATAAAAAAAGTACAACAGTTGAACAAAAAAATTTATTTTTTCGCAATTATTTTCACATATCGAACCTTAGCCGCGAAAAAACGTAAGTGACAAGACCGTAATGTTGCAGAAAATTTTTATTAACTGTTTTTGCACTATGTTGCAGCGCTACTGGAAATTTGACTTTTCTGTAAGTTGCCGGTAGAAATTTTCTAAAATTATGGTGAATTATCGATTGCGATGAAAAAGTGAAAATCAAAAATTATGTCAATTACGTTATTTGGCGGTAAAGGGCACGATGTTATCAGGAGCGGATCCAGCTTAAACTTAAAAAGAAAAATTGTTAATTAAACATTTTTAACTTCATAAAATGGAAAGGTATCTCGATATCAAAAAAAAAAAAAAAAAAAAATTAGGAATAAATATATTGTTTTTGTACCTTTGAATTTAAATAAAAGTCCTTGTACAATTTCAAAAGCTATGGTCCTCAAAATTACAGATAATGAAATTAGTTTGGTAAACTATTTGCAAAAATAGTTTAATTTTCTGTAAATATTATCGAATACCTGGTAACAGCAAACTGTACCTGCCTTCTCCCCTTTAACTATTCTAGGAATGTGAAATAAGTAAAATTTTCCGCGCTGTCTCAACGCCACCTTAAATTTACAAAATATATTTAAAATTTTTTTATTCGCTTTTATAAGAAGCTTAATTTAACAGCTCCCAAGAAGAGAAGAAAAAGTCAAAAATGCGAAGAAAGAAAAAAAACGGGAGAGAAAACATTTTCAATTTTCCTTCAATTATTTTCATTACATATATAATGTTGCAATCTTTGTCAATAAATTTATATTTAAGTGATTTTTATGGCACTACGGACACATACTGCATCATTTTGTTATTTTACAAATTATTTATACGCACACATCCAAATGCAAACTCACACACACACTCAGGCACACAGATGGCAGCTTATAGATGCGAGTAAAGCTCCAAAACGTCTACCCTCTCATGTCAGCATCAAAAAGCAATAATAATAATGGCCAAAGTTTTCGGTAAAAAAAATTGAATACAAAAGGACCAACACAATATCAGAACAACTTAAAAGAATTAACAACAAGAAGAGAGAGAGAGTGAGAGAGAGAGAGATGAAAAACTCAAAATTGGTTACAGAATTTCAACACTTAATAACAAATGAAACTTTTCCAGAATTAAATATTTGCCATCTGATAGAAAATTGTGTGCGAAAGGAAAATATGGGAAAGTTTTAAGTTGAAATAGACAACGTATTTTATAAATTTTATTGATGCTCGCCATTTTTTATAAAATTGGTTTTGCAAGTGTTACAAATGCATAATATAGACTGATTTGTTAGATATAGTTTTAAGAAATAAAATCGTTTTAAATTCATTAAAACTTTCTTGACCCATAGTGATTTCAATAACGTGTTGTGTTCTGAAAAAAGTGCAATTTTTTTTTGGTCAATTTATAAAATGAAATGTTTACTATGTAACGAAAGCGTGTTAATTCAGTTAACAAAAAATACTAAAGGGTCTTACACTAAGCGCTTGCTTTGTGTGACATATTAAATTATTTTCCATTCATTTGAAAGGCCTATCAATGCCATTATGTTTGGAATATAACATCGTGCAAGTGTCTGCGCGGCTTAACTGGGTAGCGCACAGCCAAAATGTAAAATTTTCCAGACTACGGCGCATAAATCAAGATTAATTTAACCGATGACACGGGTTATGTTGGCTTTAAAGGCCGCTTTGATTTGTGAAATATTCCCCTTGAACTGCGACTCAAGAAAACACTGCAAGAAAAAGTCCAACTACATCAAATCGCACAATTTTGTTGAACAGTTCATATAACCTCTACGTTAGATAACCAAATCGTTCGTGTAGAATATCCAGTGTGGGATAAGCTATGAAGCACGTATCGCTATTCTGTTGATATCACATGTCGTTGGTGTCCATATCATTCAATGCAGGGCAAAATAAGTTGGTCGACCTATAACGCTCGCCTTTAACAAAGATGCCCCGGCCAATATCGTGCTCAAAGAAATATGGACCGATGATGCCTCCAGCCCAAAGTCTGACGCCCTTGTCTCTTGTAGGCTTTGGTATCGTCCCAAATTTGACAATTTTGTTTTTTGACTTATCCATGCATCCAGAAATGGGCCTTATTGCAGTAGATGATTTTTTAATGAAACTTAGCGTCGTAGAGAACATCTATTTTGATAAAACTATTTTCTCATTGACACGTGAAGTTGAACCTTACAACCTATTGGAAGGCCCAGTAAATTCTTTTTTCTCTTTGAAAGTACGAAGAATTTTACACATTTTAAACATCATAAGAAATTTCGGTCAACTAGCAATTGTCGAACTTATTTATTATAAATATAAACAAATTTAGCATCTTTTGTGTACGAGTTATTACGGTGGAGTCTCGCACACTGAGCTGCCACTATCTAAAAGTATAATTTTTTGATAAAATTTTTTTTAATATATTGACACAAAATAATAAACTAAAAGACCTCAATTTCCAACGAAAAGTTTATTTAATTAACAAATTTATTTTTTTTATTATAAGAAAACTTTCAGGTGTGAGCTGAAGAAACTTTGCAAAGAATATTGAGAAAATAGAAAACAAATACTAGACATGATAAATTATTTATTTAAAATTAATTAAAATTTAATTTATCATGCTAATACTAAACGATTAAAATACATTTCCCCTACTCAAGACGTATCTATGACCAGCACAGAGACCATTGAAGATGTTTAATAGAAATAATTTAGATGAACCAAATATTCAGTAAACAAAATACAATAGAAAATGGACAATGGCATTTCGTGTAATAAAATGTGAATACACATTCCAGGACGATTGTAATGTTACACACATTAACAAGTTTAGAGTTATTTAGAAGCAGGGTTCGGTGGGAGGGAGAAATGGAGAGTGAGCAGAAGCAAGCGCTGAAGGACCTTTAGAAAATTTAAGCGATGCTGTGCATGCAAGTGAACGTTGGAAATTCCGTGTTGTTTCTGAAGAATGGAAGAAAAGAAGCACAAATATGTAATGAATAATGGCATCAGCAAAAGAAAATCAATAAAACAATCTTAAGATAAATTGTGTTACAAAATAGTTTAGATGAAATAAGGAAGGAGTGCAGTGGAGTACTTGTAAATAGACAAAGACATTGCTAATAAAATAAACAAATAATTCCGAGAAATAATGAGTTTGTATTACCTAAAAAATTTATGATGGATGGTTAAGGAAGAAAAAAAATGGAAAAAGCCTTGATAGAGTTGGATAAAAATGTGGAGCATCGCTGTTATTAGAAAAGTTCTTCTAAGGAGATAAAATTTTTACTAACTAAGAAAATTTTCAAGTTTTTTTATTGCACTTAAAACTTTAGTTTCACCTATAATTTTAACCAGATTTAAGGAAAAGCTGCCAATTATTTTATTGACTTATAATATTTACCCTTGATGCTCAATACTCAACATGCGTATATGATTTCAGATTATTTTATTATTCATATACTTTAGCTTAAGAACCCAAGTTTTAGTTACATTTGCGATCAAAAAGCGAAAATTTTATTTTTTAGCCATCCTGCAAATTTCATTTACTCGGTGTAAGGACATGTCTATCTCCCATATATCCTTTATTTCAAAAACATTGCTTAATTTATAATTGATATGAAGCAGTAGTAAGTAACCGATTCTAAAGTTATTTAGTTGATTCTCTTTTTAATTCCGCTTCACTCGTTTCAAGGACGTGCCTGCCTCCCATATACAATTAATGTAAAATATCTAATTTTAGCTACGTTAATCATCAGAATAAAATAATAAATAAAATAAAATATTGATTGATGGCTTCAATTTGCCAAAATAAATTTCGAATTGTTTGGTGCAAGGAACTTATATCCATATACATTTGTTACAGCAAAAGTTGACAAGTACATTTAAAATGATAACTTTAAGCTCTTTGGTATTGCACACTTCATTTCATTGTAGTTGCAAGGACAGACCTGTTCCTAATATATCCTTGATATCAAGGACTAAATTCTAGCTATATTTAACCTGTGCATTAATTGAATCAGACTATACAAGGATATTTTTACCGACCATATATTCTTGGTTTCTAAAAATAAATTTTGGTTACAATTATAAGCACAATGCAGCAGAAATTAGTAAGTGCATCGAAAATAATACTTTTAAGCACAGTACCTAGCTTTTAATATAACTTAATGCATGAAATATATAATAATATTACCTACTCAAGAATCGAGGGCGCAACGGCTACTCAATCAACGCAAAGTGAGTAGCCTCTGGGTTGAGTAAAATCACCATAAAGCCAACCTCGATCGAGATTGGTTTTAGGATAATTGAAGATGGGAAAGAAGCGATTATAATGTACCAATGTGTACCCATAATGTAATGAACCATTTATATAGTTCATCCTCCAGAACAGAAAATTAATTATTCTTCAAAGGATTTCGTTTTGCACCACAAGTTGAGGTTATTTTCCAGAGTTTTAATTAACATTTTGAATTCATAAAATGGTAAGTTTGCTCACATCACGCCGATGTCGGACTTTTTTTTTAGCTTTTTGAGAGTCGTATCAAAAGTAGACTTTATTATTCCCAACTTAAACACAATCGCTGTATATAACACATACGCGTGAATTAACTTTATATAATTTACGATCCAAAAATTAAAAACTAAGCAACAGTAATGTCTTTATTTTAGTTTAAAATAACTCCTCTTCTGTACTTAGTTTGCAATATCACACAAAAACTAATCATATAGGGTGTACCTCATGAAAGAAATTTTGATGTCCCTTCGATCCATGAGTTCTCTAAACCCTATATCCCCTCTGATCTGCAAAAGACTTGTATAAAATCTTAATAAAATGTTAAAAACAGTGACATATAATTTCGCATTTTTACCTCATAAATCTTGTTTTTCGTAGTAATGGCAATAATGCAGCAAATGAGCCATAAATTGTCACGTTTTCCAGACGAAAGCAAGAATCATGTAATTAAAAAAGTATTTTTTAAAAACTGACTACAGATGTGATAAGAAAAATTCAAATCCAGACAATCGTCTGGGAGAATTATGGCCTCTGAATTATAGAAAAACAAGTTTGTAAAAAATATCGTTATAAGCAAGATATTTAAAAAAATACATAAAAATATTTTTCTATCCAAAAATATTTCTCAAGAACTTTTCCAATCCATTGCGCCTTAATCTGGTATAAATTTTATTTATGCCAATATCAGCATAATCAGCAGAAATTTAAGCATCTTGTTTAAAAACGCGTCAAATATGCTGGTGAAATGTCAACTGATCAGTTGAAGGAAATGTAGGCACAGCGACTGATTCAAGTCGGAATAATGATGTTTTTTTTAATTAATTGGCCATAAGACTCGATTTCATTTTGATAAATTCTGCAAAAAGTATTTCTTAAATTTTCTTTTGTTTATATTTCTCAATTCCTAAAATTTTCTTTTCATTCAGCAAAAAGTTAAACTTTTTACTGCAAAACAATAACTTGTAGTAATTTTCCAATAGACTCTAATATGCCTCCTCCATAGTACACAAGAGCACAACGGACTCTTTAAGATGGCAACCACAAACAACATGAGCATAGAAAATTTTATACAAGACAACAACATGATAAACAACACACTCGAAGTTGTAAGAATATCTTGGCAACGTATAACAATGTTTTACAGCTTAACAACAACAATAACAATTTCCACTTCCACCCACCGATACGTCTTATTACAACTTGGAAAACTTTAAATCTCCCAACAAGAGGAAACCCTTCAAGGCAAATCATCATCTTCTTATCACAGCAGCATCACAGTCAATGTCGGCCACCATCCTCATTGCCATCCCCATCATCATCCTCATCATGATCGTTGTAACGTCTGCATAGAAATGACATTTTGCAACGAAGACATAAACAATAGCATCAACAAGAACAACAACAATAATATATTTCAACTATTCTGTATTTATACTCGTCTTCTACAATTTCCTGTACCTCTTTCCTCCTAAACCCCTTTTTTCTATTACAAATACAACAAATTTACTTGTAGTTCCTTTCGATTTGCCAGAAGTCTCTGCGTATTTGTGCACAAACTGCGTTTGATTGTTGTATGCAACAAGGAATGTCTTTCTGACAATCTGTCCGTCTGTCTTGTTATATTTATGTCTAAGTTTTAGATGCGTATGACGTAGTATTAATGCGTTTTCAAAATTTATTCGTATATTTCTGTGAGTGTGTACGATATCGTAATGGCTTCCCCTACTTTTTGTTGCAGTCTGAGTAGTTTTCCTTTTTATTGTGTTTGTTGCCTTTAACAAATTCTTACCAATAAAACGTGTAATTGCTTGTATAATGAGTTTTTCTCATAGTTCTATTCAAAGAAATTTGTTTGCAACTTTTTTGTATGTTTGTTATTATTTTAAAAAGTTTGACGACAACAACACCAACAACAATAACAACAAGCTATCAGTTCAAAGTTTTAATGGAGTAATTTTTTTAAATCGTAAGATTATGGACCACACATTTTCAATAATATTTTAAATAAAAGGAAATTTAGGTGAAAAATTATATCAGCAAGGAACACTATCATTTGTGAGATGACACCAACTAACAAGTACGTAGTTCACCAGGTGGCAAAGCGTTCAGTATGGAGTTTGTGAACTGGTCGCCAATGATCCGTACTTTATCGCCAAAAGTGAGCGGTACAGATTCGGTAGAACTAAAATGATAATGTGGACGAGTTTTAGTTCACAAAAACATTAAACATTTAAAAGTGTGATTATCAGTCGTAGAAGCGACACAAATTTCTTTCTAAAAACATATGGAATCATATGACGCAGATTTATAGAGAACTGGCCAATTAAAACCCATTACGTCGTAAAGGAAAACGGGTACAAGTGGACTTAGCAAAGTATAGAGGGGTTTTTCAATTTTATTTATTTTCTTATTGAATTATCACTCAGGCGATAACCTCCCTAGTGCAGTGCATGGTGTTAGAACTAGGAAAATAAATTAACTATAGAATAAAAGATAGAGGCAGTGATGTTTGTGGACTTTCGATTTCAATATTTCCACGCTGTAACTAAAAACGTCTGCAGGGAATAAGGAACGAATTTTTTCTGTAATAATTGGTGCTATTCAGTGGTATATTGATCACAAATGAACATGTTTCGGTAACAAGTTTCCTAACTCATTGGGGCACACTCCAATAAAGTAACCATAAAACAACGAAAGACACCTCAAACTGCATCGATGTTCCAGTGAGTCAATAGATTTGGCTATACTATTGTCTCCAATGAGGTTCTACGCCCTCCCTGTTCGCGACATTCAAAATAGACTTTGTAGCACCGCCCCATACATGAGATCTATCTTTCATTTTAGGATGAATGTTGATGTATTAAGAGTAATAAGATCAAAAGATGTAAAATATGTCTAGCACCACCTCAGAAAACCTTAGCAACATGAAAAATTCACTCTTTTATGCATCACACTACCCTATTGAGAGATGGTAAAAAGCTCAATATTGAATGTATCATTTGCAAAATACCGCCTCATAATCCCAATCATTGAAAGGTTGAACCCATTGTGTATGAGTACGAATGACAAATGCTCCTGTCACCTGCAAAAGGGCAGATAGGGTTGAAAGGTTGGCTGAAATTGTTATTTAGAAAGAACAGAAACTTGAGGTACCCATGTCACTGAAAAAGCTCGACATAAATCAAGAGAAGTGATCAGTGACACCAAAAGTTATAATTTTTGACAGAAGTGTTGTACATCTGACAGGCTCCAACTAGGACGAAATATCAATTACCAATTTTTTGCTGTTGATATGAAGCCGTATACAGCTTGCATAATTGAGACGAGAAAAAGGCTTTTCTTTTCGAACGCAGTCCCGTTCTGTATAATATTTTTTTTTAATTTCATAAATTACGAGTACAGATATAGGCGTAGACTGAGATACAAATGGACTAGAAATAATAGGACATGTTATGAAATTTCAAAATAATTTTTAAAACTTTTTGTCTGTTTGTTTTGCTCTAGAAATGTTGCGATCAAGTAGGAAAAGCTTGATCCAACAACAATCAAGAAAATTAGCCGCTTATCGAAAAATACTGAATATGAAGTGTTGTAAATGGAAAATAAACTTATGTATATAACAGCCTTAAAGTATGCTCTACTTTTTGCTTAAATTTACGCTAAAATGTATGCTAGACTTTCATAAGTTCTCATTTTATTTTATTGCAAATGCGAATTTATCGTACGATAGAAAAAGGAAATAATAGTTTCACTTTAAAATGAAAATTTTTTCAACTTCTTACAATTAGCATCGTTTCTTAATTATGTGCTCTACAAAATTCATTATTTTACACATTTAATCACCAATGAATTCTTTTCGACGTTGTAATCGCCATTAAGTTTTCATACACCACTGAGCGAGAGCGCATTAATTATTTGTAGCAAATTTTTTTATTATTTCTGTTGGTTTTTTATTTCGATTAAACCATAAATAAAACATTAGAAACAGTCAAAGAGATACAGGCAAAAAGGAATCGTTTTGTGTATTTTTGATGGTCTTTTTAAATGTTTTGCTGAATAGGCTGGAATATTCAATTATGTAATTAAAGACATTAAGTACAGACATGCAACGTTTATACGGAAATAAACATGTTCAAATCGCGCAGTCATTAGGGGCACAGTAGGGAAGATTATTGACTTCGATGGTTATCCTGTAAACAACATTTGAGCACGTTTAGGATTTCTTTGGATTTCCTTTTCAATTACGTTTTCATTTTTTTCCAAATTTAGGGATTTTACAGCTTCAAAACCAAATGTTTTGTTTGTTTTGTATGTTTTTTTTTAGCAGGAGTAACAAACTAAAAATTTAGCCAAAATTGAATACAGGCCAGAAAACTTTCTTTTTCTAATTTATAGTTCCAAACAACAATAGACATTTAAGGACAAAATAGCAAAATAATATAAAATACTTCATGTTATAATAAAAGCAAAAGCTTTTTATTTACTTATCAAAGAAAATTCCTTAATACAAACGACAATAACGAAATTTGTAATAAAATGAAAGGAAATAAAACACATAAATTATTATGTAAATGTAAATCAATTCGATTCATTTATTCATTTCAATTCATTTCATTACATTTCACTGCAATTCAATTAAAGCTTTTGTGTTTTTTATTCTTTATTTTTATTTATTTTTTGCCCTTGTCAAACATGTATGTATAAAAAAGTATTTATTAGTAAATAAATGCTGATGAAGCAGTGCCAGTGGTACTTGCCACTACTCGTTATGCCCAGCAGTTTGTGGTACGTTGAGATGTATAATCTGTTCACAGCAGAGAGGAAATGGTTATTTTTGTCTATTAGCAGAGACTTTAATCAAAAGTCCTTTAGAGAAATAGCTTTTGATACACAATCACAAATATAGGACCTTCCAAGTTCGTGTGGAATATCTTTCTGTTCCATTAAATATTCTCGCAAGTCAAGAGTTATTTGATTCCGATTGAAGACATTCATGGTTAGGCCTAAAAATAGAGAACACAACCGCTCTACTTTCCAAGAATAGGACATAAATATCAATACTGGTGTCTGTGATAAGTTGAGACTTTTCATGCTTATTTTTGCCTTTAAGCATTTTTGTTATATAATGAACTATTATTATTTTTTTCCTTTCATATGAATGATTCAAAAAATTTTAGTTTGTCACTTTGCTGGGTACTTATTCAAGTTCTAAGTGGCAACAGTGCTTGTTTTGTTTGATATAATTCATACAATTCTGTACATATACATACTATGTCCATTAAGTAATATGCAGTAGAAAAATATTGGTGGGGGAAAAAGTAGTCATAAAAAATATGAGAAAAAAAATTTTAGTTTGCAAAAATTTCTAATTTGCTATTTGAAAGGAATGAAATAAGAGAGTTTGTTCAGAACTGAAATTTTTAACATGGAAGGCAGAACGATGCTCTTAACATCTTGGCTTGAAAAAATAAATCTAGAAACCATTTAAAAGTTTAAAATTTTTAGTATGAAAAACTAAAACCATAACAACATTGATATATATAAAAAAATTAAATTATATCAATAAATATTTTCTGTTCGGTTTTGTAAAGGTATAAAGAAGTGGAAAAGGAAGGTCCTTAAAAATTACACGGACTACAAAACAGGCTGATGACAAATGTCTAAAAATCTCAACCAAAATTTATTTCCTCTAGAGGTCCAATTTGCAACAAAAACGAACGAATGAACCAAACTAGTACCACATGTCAAACATTTCATGAGCGTCGGTAAAGTGCAAGGAAATGACAAATATTATCAGATATAGGCATGGCATGATCCACTTTTTAATATTTTTTTTTCGTATGGCTACAAGAATAACACGATTGTGCTAAATTTCATAAAAATTACTGAAAAGACGTAGTGGTACAAACCACTATTTTAATTAAAATTTTATATTCTCCTGGAAACTCAATGTGAGAGAGGAATTTAATAAGAATTACTAGATATTCTTTTATCGCACAAAAGTTAATTATTACTTCAAGGAGGCATATCACTGCCCACTTTTTGCATTATAATGTTTCATGGCCACGAGAAAAGGAGGAAACATATAGAAACGTGAATAAGACCTCTCTAGTCTAAGTTCCTTTCTGCGATACGCAGTCAAACTACATTGATGATTGGCTAAACGAAATTTATTCCTGCTAGATTTTGCACCAAGTAGCTGCTTATGTATGTCGACTTTTCCTACAAAAGACCAGAACGATGTCCTCAAAAGGGTGATACGATACAATGATCTAGCATGGACAGTTAATTGTATAGAAGTGCATGATCAAAAGCGCTATATGAGTACGTAGTTGATCCCGTGTGCCTAAAATTTTAGATCTCCTGCAGTTACATTAGGAAACTACACGCTTCAAAAAATTATATGCACTGAATTTTTCAAATCGAAAAAAGTTACCGAATTCTCAATGAATATAAATAGAAAAAATTAAGTCAACTTGACCTGCGAAGGTCCCAGGTTCGAATCCTGCCGCAGAACTCTGGCAGTTTGTGTTTGATAATTAAAGGGAGCGCACAACAAACCTTCCTTGGCTTAAGTGTATGTCGTATGACATGGGCTATCGCACCCCTCCAATCAACCTAACCTAAGTCAATTTAATAACCTATTCAGCTATTACTATAATTACAATATTATAGAACATCAATGAGCGACACATGTACGCATAAAAATTTTTTCAAAAGGATATATTACCTCCAAAATACTTGTCCAAAGGCAAAAAGGATCAAATTCATTTTCAACACAAAGAGCTAGATGACGATTTCCGCATAAGGGCAAAAATTCAATTTGACCAAAAAAAAAATTTCCACGTGTTTCCCCTACCCATGTTTTTTTCTATACCCATTCAAAACGAGTCAATTTATTATTGAAAAGAACACAAACTTTCATTTATAGTCGTAAAGAGTATATAGTAACACGTTCTAGTAAACTGAATTAAAAAAGGTAGGGTCGAATATATAAATGGATTTTATATATAATAAGAGATAAACAAACAAAAAAATTGTTGCAATAGTATTGACATAACACAAAAGAGCACTTTAAATATGGTATTTATACGTGTATAAACAAGTTGTTCTGGGAGGAGAGCAAAGCAAACAAAAAAAAATAAAAATATTTAAATCAATGTTCGTATTTTGCAAATGATTATTACATACTTTGTTTCTTTCTTTTGTCCACTTGCCCTCTTGCTTTTAGATAGTATTTCACATTTCTTTTTTCCATTAAACTGCTCCCTATAAATATGCTACAATTGCAAACAAAGAGCTCAACGTTTGACCCTAATTTCAATGAATGTATTTAAAGCGAAACACAGTGTAAAAAAACAATAGCGGAGTTCAACTTTTGGAGCAAATGTCTTGCGAAAGTGCAAATGTAAAATGCCGTTTATATTATTTCGCAAACCAACAACAATACACACATGTTTACACATGTTTGCAACAACACTGCGTTTACGCAACGCTAAAATGGTATAATTTTCCTTCGCGATTACTCATGTGTTTGCAGCCAGTGATGTTATATTTTATATTTAAAAAGCAATTATTTCAAGAAAAAAGCACCGTGTTGGCAGCCTTATTTACATGGTGAGGTAAAATAATGTCATGTATATGATAATGTGAATACAACGGACTGAAAATTTTACAAATAAATAGTAACAATAATTCCATGTTCTTGAGGTAAGTATCGCTCCACACAATAAATGTCAAAGCAGAGTGACACCTGGGCCCATTTGCAAAAAATGGCAGCAACTTCAAATTATGACATTACTTTGGGCCACTTTATACAACTTTATTTTTAACTTTTATTCCACATTTATTAATAAAATGAAAAAATTATTTAAGAAATCAAAGGCTTTAAAAAAACAAATTTACAACAGTTCAAACATAAACAGCAACTAAATAAATAAATTTGTGTGTGAGAAAGCAACGGGGATTAGTTGTTTGTCTCTAATTTTATATATTAATACAAACAAATTATTACTCTTATTCACAATCTTGTACAGCAGGTCTTGCATTGTAGCATTTGTAAAATGGTATAGTATATTTTCACTCTATACTAACAAAATATACAAGTTTGCACATGCTGCACCTTTACGTACGAGTATATGCAACATTTGAGAACATAATTTTTATTTACTATTCATTTGCAACACTTAATTGCAAATTAAAAGCTGCCACTAACAAATGAAAAATAATAAAAGGAAATAAGCGAAAATAATGTAATCGAAAATAATCCAGTTGAAAGTTCATTTAAAGAGATTTACTACATGAAAAATGCTTTGAGAACGCCAACGTTTTCTTTTGTGTATTATAAATATTCAAAAAAAAAACCCAAATACTAATTAAAAATCATTTCGCGTTGAAAATTTAAGAAATCGCTAAAAGCCAGTTGCTATCTGGTGTTCCAGCAAATTTGCAAGAGAGAACAATAAGGAGCATTCACGATTAATAACAAAATCTCAATTGCAATTCAAAATGCACCAAAACCTGAGTTCCTGTAATGAAACGAAATAATACCGAAATACAGTACAATAATTGAAGCTGTAATATACAGGAGATGGTTATTGTTACAGTGAATCCAGCGAAATGACACATTCTGGATAAACTAAACTAGTAATAAAAAAATCTCTTGAAGATTTTTTCCATTTTAATTCCCAAAACAGTGCCTTAATGTATGACTCGGGAGCATAAAACTGTCATTTCTTATAAACGACTGCCATAATTTTTATCGCGTGTACTTTTTTATGGCCTTAAAATTATTTTTGTCACTTTACACATTTTGCGACGATGGTCACTTGAAATTTAGGCTATAAGTTTTATTGCCAATTGTAGTCGTAAAATATTTAGATATTAATTTAAATGATAAAGGGAATAAATTGTCAAAGTTTATTAACAAAATTAAATGAATATGAGATTTCCATAATTGAGATCAGATTTCAGTTTTCTTGTGGCTTTTTGTTTGTTTTGGTGTACGAGTACTTCTATTATTTGCCCCTTGTTATTAATGGCTTCTTTGCCACAAAATTTAATTAAAACCATGAAAATAATACACACTCATATTATATTCCTTCACCACTTAACTCTTCGTTAAATATTATCTATCTGATGTTATTTTCTCATTATTTTTAAACAATCAAACATCAGAAACAATTTACACAACTTTTCATATACATTTTCAAAAATTCTGAGAAAAACTTTTTCATTTACGAAAACGAAAGTTTTAACATACTCGTATCAAGAACTTTTGTTGTTGTTGGTATTGTTGGCTTACATACTCATTGAGAGGGTTATATATTACACATACACACATATACATATATATATATATTTTATAAACTGGCAACATCAAATCGAGCCTGAGCTTAAATAAAACTAAAATAAAAGGATTCTTTTATTTAAAAAAAATTTTTTGCCCCTCCCCCACCCAAATGTATGCTGAACTAAAGTTATTAAATACTTGCTTACATACTGAATGAAAATAATTTTTATTTTTTTTTTTCTTTCCAAGGGAGTGACAGCAAGGAAGGAAGGTGGGTGTGGAGAGAGGTGCAGCAGCAAATTGTTGCTGATGTTTCTATAGAGGCTTTGTCGACACGTCTGTGAATGAAGGATACTGTGCTAATATGTGCTCATCACTTTGGTAGTCATATTGAACATATTGTTTAAGTATGTAAAACATACGTGTAATTATGGTACAAAATTCTAAATGTGTGTGTGTGCGTGTGCGTGTGTGTTTATTTGAATTCAAGTTTGCATCAGCGTATGCACAGGCAAAAATGAATTAATTTTAGTTTAAAGTTTTTCATGAGGGATTTTTTTGTTTCTTTTGTTTTACACATGAATACATGTTAGATGCTGAAAAAGGTATTATGAAGTGTGTAAAAATATGTTGTATTTACAACACTTTATGAGTGGTTGGAAAAGATTCTTGGCACGGGATTTTTACATTTGGTTACAGCAGCCATGTTTTATTCTTTTCTTCTTAAACGACTAGTACCCGAAATTTTGCAGGGAAAAAATTGGTAGTCATTTTCGAGGAACGAGAGACTACTTGGAGAATTAGTTAGAACTAAAAAAATTTACTACTTCAACTATAATTTTGCTTTCATAAGTATATGTGCGAAAAATTCAACTAACTGATTTTGTTTTATTATGGTTTATATTGTTGCACTGGTTCGAAATAGTTTCAGTTGCCGTATCCAATACCTACTTTCTAAATTGAGTTTAAATATTAATTTCAAGATAAGTCCTAAAATCAGTTGCTATAATTTAAATATTAATTTCAAAATAAATTGCACTAAATTTGATTGCAAATCCGCATAACTTCTAAAAATCTGTGATAATTTCTTTTCAATCCTGAAAATTATATAATGAAATGTAATTTTTTTCGATTCTTTTTTAATTTAAATAAACGATGATTTAATTAAATAAAAGACCTGGCGCCACAACAAATACTTATTGAACTAAAAATTCATTATTCGAAAACATATATAATTTTTATAATCAAGCGTTAGGTCTTTTTTTAAAAAATAATAATTTTATTCAATATTCCGACGCCTTGATTATAAAAATTATATATACATTATTAAAAATTATATATGTTAAAACAAAAAAGGTCGAAAAAATAGTGTTAAATATTATTCGAAAACTTTTACAAAAAAAATATTTTAAAAATTTGTTGTTTGCTATTGGCTTAGCTGAGCACATGCTTGCAATAACAAACAATAACTATTTTAAATAACACTAAAAATATATTTATTTTTTTAAGTCTGCATGAAAATATTATTCTTATTATTTTTCAATTAATAGCTGAATTCACAATCCTGATTATTTGATATAAGAAATTCGTGCAACTACATGGCAAGTATTTGCAATCAATTGTAAAGGACTCTTCTTGGTTTGGTTTTGAACAAATTGTTGCTTATGAGCCGCTTGAAATTTTTCTTACTTCTATTTGCAGGGCTCCTTGAAGATAATTTAGTATATTCCTTTTTTAGCCCACCTTGATCCATTTTTCATGTGTTTAATCTCTTAAATACCCATTTAATTTGTTTTGCTTATTTCCTTTTCTTATTTTTCTTTTGTTATTGCCAGCCGTCCGTGGAGTTAATATGAATTCAAGTATTGCATGTAGGAGTACAGAAGGGGCAATATAGAGTAAAAATATGCTGCTATACCATTTCAGAAATGCTACGATGCAAGACCATTTGCACCAAAATGTGAATCGGTTTAATATTTCACGCACACAGAAACGCGATCAGTTGAATGACAGTTGGAACTGTCAAAATTTTACTAATTTAGATGTAGTAATTTTACTAAATGTATTAATTATTACTATAATTTTTTGTATTTTCTACAATTTAATTCTCAAAATACTTTCATTTAAAATTCGTCATAAGTGAAGATCTACAATTAGATTGATTAAGTTTTTTCTTTGGTGGCAAGAGTGCGATATGATTTAGAAAAGTTTTAGCTTTGAAAAGTAAAGCTTCTTAAAAGTATTTTTAAGTCTTATTCAATTTACTATTCTTTTTGACTTGTTGAATCAGAGGAACAAATACTACTTTAGAACTCACTGCTTGTGATCATGATTGGCCTTATCTTGTTATGAACTGGCCAGTTCCAGTATATTGTCGTATAACGGATAAACAGTGCTATCCCTTGGACATTGCATTGTCCTTTGTTTGCGCGGTTGGGGTTATTCAAACTACGGGACCTCGGAATTTCGCTGGTAACCCCTAAAACCTGTATGTTACTCTACCTAATCCTTGAAATTACAGGGTAAATGGACTGCATTTATGAAACTAAAGGCTAGAGCAGGTTATGCTAGCTCATGGAAGAATAAGGTGCTAACAATAGTAAAGGGTGCCATGGAGGTTAAATTTGGAGAAAAAATAATTGGTTTTTTTGCAAAAAAAAATTCTAATTCTTTGACATTTAATTTCCATTTTCCAGGAATTCTTAATAATCCTTTGAAGAATAAAGTCGTTATTATATGAGAAAAAATTAGGGTTTCCTTCTACGTTTTGACTCGGTGTCTACGTTTATGTAAAAGACATTTCGCCCATTTTATTTTTTGACCGATTTGTCCAACAATATAATCTCCAATCCCGTAGTCCGAGACTTCGCTTGCTTAAAAGGATATCTGTAGTTTTAAGTGCTTTTATTCAACTCGATATTGAATTTTTATACAAACTTGTTTGCTGCACTTTTAACTGCAAAATATAATGTTAATACAAATATTATTTAAACTTTTACCCCACAGCGGTTGTTAATTAATTTCCGAGTACTTTGATGATTGCAACAATTTTTTTGTTGGAGTCTTTAGAAGAACAAACAACAAAAACAATCCAGCAGCAGGGCAAAGTTTTTCCATTAAATTTCACTTTAAATTAAAAAATAACACAAATATATATATTTCCTAATAGCGCCTGTTAGATATGCCATGTTTTTAACATTATTTGATTTTATTGTTGCGAACTTTTCTTTTGTACATTTTAGGAGTTTTTCGTGCAACAATATCTAACAGCTGATGTTGCATACATGCAAAACACACACTAACATCACATCCTTAAACTTTTTCTTTCCTACGTTTTGTTCACTTATGCCTCTGTTAAAACTACAAAAACTTTTAAAAATCCAATTAGTACATTTTTGGTCTCTTCATCGCACTCATCTTTTTTTTGTATTTCGTATTTCTCTGGCAAGATATGTTTCCCTTCCAACAATTATTCAATAAAGTTCCCTTTTCGATGATGCTTATATACTGCTGTATGTACATCATCCAACCTATTTGTGGCCATAATTATTCATATTTGCAGCCTAAGCGCCTTTTATAATACATAATGCACACTTACATACATACAAACTGCTACATACATGTATACATACTCGCGATTATATTTATATACTTAAGCCTTAGAGCGATTTTTCGTAATTACCTAAAGATTTTTTTATTCTTGTATTCCTTTGTAATAAAAATGTATTCAATTTTAATACGCTGCACTGTTTTTGCCACTAATTAGCCAATTATTGTAACACGTTGTAATGGAAAATACCTAGAGCAACAGAAAGAACAGCGACAGACAAGCATAAATTGATTTTGCTGTGCAAAATGCTGAATAAAAGAATAAAATCAAAATGAAACAATTCAACAGGATCGATGCGACTATTTTCTTCAAATAATTCGACCAATCGGATTCATGACATAATAACTTTATACAAATAGAGTCGATTTCAATGCTCGGAAGACACAGTGATGAATGCTTACGCATAAACGTATGACCGTACACGCTGCTCCATCTATAGTTTTGGGTGATATAAATATTGAGGAATCAAAAGCACTTGATGTTCTGGGCATGCAAATTCAGAGTGATGTTCGATGGACTGAGCACATTTTTCATATCGTCAAAGAAGCATTCAAGTGCCTCGGTTTTTTAAGACGGTATAAGAGATACTTCACCCGTTCTGATATCCTCGCTATTTATACCACCTACATCCGGCCAAAAATGGAATACAACTCTCATGTATGGGCCGGTGCTTCAGAGTCTATTTTGAAGCTACTGGACCCAGTACGGGAGAGGGCGAAAATACTCATTGGTGACAATAGTGTAGCCAACTCTATTGACTCACTAGAGCACCGTTGCAACGTGGGATGTGTTACGCTGTTTTATCGTTGCTTCAATGGAATGTGCTCTAATGAAGTAAGGGAACACATTCCCGAGATCCGCTCTTACTGACGAGCAACACTGTCCTCATTAAGAGCACATCCATTTGTGGTCGATATAACAGGGAATCGCAGTATGCATTACAGAAACAATTCGTTCTTTGATCGAACGGCTCGTATGTGGGACGAGCTCCCTGTAGATATCTTTCCTGTCATACCCACCGTTGAGAGATTCAAATCGAATGTCCACAAGCACTACTTCCGCTATCCTTCTCACCCTGTACTATTTTCCTAGTTCCAGCACAATGCATTACATAAATAGGGGCCATCCCCTGAGTACTAGTCTAATTAAAAAAAAAGGATTTGGATAAATAAAACACACATGACCCATCTATAATTTTCTTTGTAGTAGAAATATTAAAAAAAAAATATATATATATATATATATATATATATATATATATATATATATATATATTTTGTCTGCCTTTTGCCGTTGCATTGCTTTTATGTGTATTTCCGGTTTCAAAGTTTGGAAACACTGTGGCAGATTACAAGCGTGGAGTACCTCTGTTGATTTTATACAATTAATTAATTATGTTTCCAGAAAATATTTGTTAAATAAATACAAGAGTTTTCTTTGCAACAAATGCAGGGTAGGGAATTAATGCAAATTTACAGGAATTTAAATTTTTTTCTTTTCGAAAAGCAAACAGAGCAAGTACTAAGTGAAATGAATAATTCCTTAAGCATAACTAACATTACAGAGAAACACTAATTAGATTTGTTTATTATATAGTACAAGTACACTTTCAAGCTAATGAATATATGAATGCAATATGAATTTAATAAACTGCTCATCTTACATTAAACAAAGAACAATGGCTGGGGAGATGTAATGAAATAGTATTAAGAAAGCAAAAACTTCAATAATTTGTAAAATTTCATTTTATGGCAAACATATTTATATACATAAATGAATGCACATACATTTATGGACATACACAAATGAGACGTAAATGATCCTAGAGGGAAACAAACTCTCAAGCGATTACAGGTAATTTTTAAAAGAACATATTAAGTGCGATTACCGGTACTTTTTAAAAGTAAATTTCTACAAAGGAGCTTTTTTGATGTACTTTTCGCAAGGTACTTTTTGAAGGTACTTTTTAAACCGCATTTTTTTACAACATTTAATTTTTTTTTAAAGGAAGCTATTTTTAAAAGGAATGTTCTTAAACGCAGCTTATTTTAAAAGTACTTTTTTCAAAAAGTACTTTTAAAAAAAATTTTCCAAAGCGTACTTTTTTTTAAAAAGTACATTGTCTAAAAAGTAATTTGCTTAGAAATGTTCTATTTTATAGAAACATTTCTTAGAAATGTAATTTTTTTCAAGTACTTTCTTGAAAAAAGGTGCCGTTTTTAAAAGATACTTCTGCAAAAGTTACTAATTAAAAAGGTACTTTTTATAAAGATACCTTAAAAGAATACTTTTTTAAAAGATTCATAAAAATAATTTTTTAAAGGTACTTTTTATAAGATTCTTTTTCAAAGATATTTTTTAAAGGTACGTTTTTGAAAGGCATATTTTTAAAGGTTACTTTTATACAAGTACTATTTTAAAAGGTATTTCTGAAGGCACCTTTTCAAGAGGTGCTATTTTAGATTATACTTTTTTAAAGGTATATCTTTAAAAGGTACTTTCTTAAACGATGCTTCTTCAAAAGTACGTTTTTAAAAAGTAATTTTTCAAAATGTACTTATCCAAAAGTTACTTTTGCAAATGGTACTTTTTCAAAATGTACTTTGTCAAAAGTTACTTTTGCAAAAGGTACCTTTTCACAAGGTCCCTTTTCAAATGGTACTTTTTCACAAGGTGGCTTTTCAAAAGGTATCTTTTTCAAAAGGTGCCTTTTCAAAAGGTATTTTTCACAAGGCGCATTTTTAAAAGGTACTTTTTCACAAGGTGCCTTTTCATAAAGTACTTTTTCACAAGGGGCATTTTCAAAAGGTACTTTTTCAAAATACGCTTATTTTAAAGGACACATTTATTGTAGTTAAAATTTATTTTATTCTTTAAAATTTTTTCATGAGTTATTTATTAAATCCTTATTAACTTTGTTGTTTAAATGCGAATTTTGAATAGATCTGTTTTATTATTTTTTTCATTGAAATTCCTTAAAATATACAAAATATTTAGATTATTTGATATCTATAACAAAAACTTTTATATTAAATTACACAATTACAATTTAAACAAATATTCTGCATATTTAGCATAATCAATATAAAAATAAAATTAAAATTATACAGAACGAAACTTTTTGCCAACTTTAGGGCAAAATGTTGTAAAACAAGTAAAGCTCTTAGCTCCATTTACATTTACAATAAAACAAACTATCAACTTTACACACACACAACAAAAATAAAATAAAAAGTATTTTGTTTTAGCAACATTTTAAAAAACATATTGTAATTTGTTTTTTCTATGAACATCAACCAAAAGAAGAAGGAACAAAGTAGAAAAAAAAGGGAAATGGAAAATGAAATGTAATGGAAATAATTAATGTCCTGCCGAACATTTGGATTCGGAGTCATAGGATTAAGAGAAAAAAATTTACATTTAACAGATGATCGTGCGGCATTAAAAAAATATTTTGTAAGAGTCTTATAATTGTATCCTTCTTTTCTTGTGTCCTTTTTTCCTTAAATACAAGCATCCATTATGTTTTATAAGCGCAAAATTATGTTCATAAAAGCAGTTCTGTTTTTCTTCTATTGATATGCGAATATGGGCGAACTATCAGCCGAATTTCGTGTTTTGCTGCAAGAAAGTGTGTTCGGTGGGACTCCAGAAATAATTTGCAAAAAATTGACTAAAATAAAATTTACTTATTTATGTACGATTTGAGTGAAATGTAATAGAGAGGATTTAGTAAAAGAAACGTAGAGAAAGGAGTTAATCTTTGACGAGGGCAGCTCCAGAATCATTTAATGAAATTTTGCTAAAAATTTAGAAGAAAATTTTTATTTCAAACTAAATCCTATTTTGAACTAAATGGCTTTCAAATAAAGACGATTATAGTATTCTAGGGAGAGCTTTTAAATGTGATACTAGGTCTGTTCGTTTACTTTTCTAGCAAAAACTTGTAATGATTTGAGCAACATAAGAATTAAAAAAATTACTATCCCAAATACCAGAAAATTAGAAAAAAGTAAAAGAACGCTTATTTAGTAACAGATTGTAACCAGAGCAGCCGTACTGATTGATTCAGCTGAATATTCTTTCCGTGACTGGGCTTTCCTTAGTTTAAAAAATATATTAGTGTTTACAAAACAGTATGAACTATTTGTAAATAGTACTTCATTGAGGAGCGCATCCAACATCTCAAAATTACAATATGCAGCTTAATTGGAACACACTGACACAAACTAGATTTTGTGCAAAATATAGGATGAGTTGTCGTTCTAATGAATTTAAGAGTAGTTTATTTCCTTATTTAGTTTTGTTTTCAAAAATTAACAAATATACATCATTTCTTCAAAATAATAAAATTTTATATAAATTTTTATTTTGCGACAATAAATCTCGCAAGTAAATATTTTACCAATAAGGATTTTATAAGACTTTTATGTCTTAAAATGTCTGGAGCATATTTTTCACTCTCGTTGCAAATTTTTTACTATGTGAACACTTTTCAGTAGCAACTAGTAAAAATTAGTACAAAGTTTTTGTTAATGAACAGACCTACTATGTTGAGCTCTAGCGTTTTAAGTTAATGTGGATCTATTTCTGCCGCGTCTGCCAAATCGATGGCTTTTTGTTTAATCTCCCTAATGAATAGTGTCAGATTGAGCAACATGCGAATATCGAAATGAAAGTGTCCCTTCGATTGCAACTTTATCAATGTTTGCTGCCAGAAGTGAAGACATTGTCTGCAAATACTCAGAGAAGCTTGACCCGTGAAATGTGCAAAAGACCTGAAAATATTTAAAAAAATGTCTTCGGCTATCGTGTACTTGACTTGAATTGTAACGACTTTTCATTACAGTAGAAAAAAACCCTTGAAAGCGTGCTGGTTTCCGAGCTTCATCTATAATTCATCTTTTCTTAGCATTACGCTAGTGCATTTTAAGACAGCCTTCATATACATAGAAATTTCACAATAAAGTTAAATAAAGAAAAAAAATAAAACGCAAAATTAAACTTTTATATATAGTTTAGTACATTTAGATAAAAATTTACGTAGAATTAAACTAGTATTCCTTTTATAACTTCGAGCATGAGCATTTCATATTAAAATAATTTTTGTTTGTTTTATAATCTCAAATACAAATACAGGAAGCACAAATTTCTATATACATGCATACGTATATGACATCATTTTAGTTAAAAATATTTCAAGTATGTTGCACATAATTTTGTCACATCGTTGAAAACTTTTTTAAGCAACAAGGGAAACCCAACAAGAAAATTTTCCAATAAATTTATAAAAGAAAATTTTTTCCAGAGAAAAATTGTGTTATATAAGTGGAAAACAAAACAAACAAAAATTAAATAGGAACGAATTATTATTTCAAGCTTTCGGACCTTTTGCATATCAAATTTGTACCCAAGTTTATTTTTAGTAGTTTATCTCAATATTGTGGCGAACTATTGAGAAAGTCATACATAAAAATTTTTTTCAATTAAAAAGGACCTAAATAAATACTATTTTTTCGGTATCTATAAAATTAAATCGAGCGAAATCACAATTTATGATAAAAGTGAAAATAATAGCACAAGTAGTAAATTAATATTGAGTATTTTTTCATTTCCAGGTGTTTAAAAATCAATAAAGGTTCATGACAAGCTTTAAACAAATATATGTATATGAAACTTCATGCAGAAAGATTCCACCAGAGAAGCAAGACCAACGCAATAGGATAGCTATATATAATACGTTGTTTATTTAGTAGCATATTTTATACGTAGTTTGGCATTGAACAACAACATATACTCTTACGAGCAAGCAACTGAAGTTCTTTCGAACAGAATGGCTCATTACGGGAGCTCCGATATTACTGCGAGAAATATATAGGCCCTAAAGGACTCAACAGGGGCAGCTACACACACTAATAGCGTTTTAACCAGGGACTGCTATATACATACGAGGCCTCGTAAAGAAACCACTTCTTCTGTTTTTGTGCTCCTTTTATAGAAAAGAAAGGTCTATGGAGCACCTCCTCTGCCATTGCCCTCCTCTCACAGCTTAAAAAATGACTTGTACAAGCAGCTCGTTGGTGCAAGGCTAAGCGGAAACATCTCGTAGCGGCATCAAAGAGATAATTTCGTTTAACACTGAACGAAATGAGGAAACTTGGACAATAGAGGTTTTATTATCTTTCCTCTATACTCACTCTATTCAAAAAATCAAAAAGCTTACGCTAAGATCTATGAAGACCAGTTCATATCTACAGCACGACTTGGCGGCCTGTTTAATCAAACGTTTGAAAATATGATTTTCGCAAAGTTACGTAAATCATTTGAAAATCACTGTCCTGGTAATTAAAAATTACATAACATTTCATACAAAGAGGAATACTTTAGTTATGGGCTTGTTTTTTCTTTTTTTTTCAGACCTGATTATCGATATTAATCATACGCCAGAGGATTTATCATCGATTAGTATTAGTCATATGCCACTTATTAAAACAGGTACTGCTTAACAAAAATTAAACACAAAATTATTTTATATGTAACCGATATTTATTTAAATTATTCGTTTATTATAGTCAAGCTTAATTCGTACGACTTGTGAAAATTTGTTACACAAACTTTTCATGAATCTGTTTTATACAATTTCGCTGGGTTCAAAATCAATATGGAGGAAAATTTATGTTTAAATTGTCTAAAATCCTTTTGCAAACACTTAAACGTTTAAATGAATGACTGGCTGTGTTAATAAAATTTTACTAAGATGCAATAGTACCAAAAGTTTTGAAATGTCTTAAAACTAATATTAAACAAACGTTAGAGCATTTTGTACTTATAAAACTAATACATAACACCCAGAAAGCCGCACGATGGAAGTAACAACTGCTATTTGTTGAATAATATATCAGCTGAATAAATAATAAATTTTCACAAAGAAAATATTTATGAGAAATTTTAAAGCTTGAATAAAAAAATATTAATATTTCTCATATCCAAAAAATAAAATGGTTGATTTTTTAAGCGTTTGGGATTTGAATATTGAAAAAATACAGAAAACTTGCAAAGGTGAATACAACATTTACTTGGGGCGGTAAATCATTTAGTTTTAAAGGCTATTTCATGTGAATATTGTGCGCGGCTACGTCGTGTGTGGTCCAGCCATGAGCCTAAATTTTGGCATACCTTTTTCCAGCCTTTCGAGCCTTTATCTTAACACTGGCAGCTGTAATGATGCATTCCAAGGCTAGAGTTGTAGCTGGCTTATTCCTCACAAAAAAAGCGTTCACGTATCCCGACAAAAAATTGTCTAGTTTCTAGGTTAATTGCCCATCGAACTCGCCTTCCTATACGTATGGCGCAGTCTTGTTGAAATCATGCCGTGAGTCCTAATTTTGTCATACTTTTTCCAGCCTTTCGGCCGCTATCTTAACAGTGGCAGCAACAATATTGTATTCCAAGGCTAGACTTGTAGCTGGCTTATTGCTGACAACGAGGGACTTCAGGCATCCCCACAAAAAATTGTCTAGTGAGGCCAAATCGTATGATATTGGTGCCCAATGAACCGCTGCGAAAAGTGAGATTAATTGCCCACCAAACTCGCGTCTCTTTAGGTTCATGGTATCGCGTGGCGTGTAGCATGTGGTACCGTCTTATTAAAACGGCATGCCGCGGCATGACAGCCAAGTTCTTTAATTTTGGCCAAAAAAATTTTTTTGTCACAACAGCTTGAATAAACATTTCGGTGGGCCGATTATGACGACTATAAAATGTACGTAATTTACGAAACAAATTTCTCACACAGCTCGAATTTTGATAATAAAGTTCAATGATTTGCAAGCGATTTTCTTTTTATTTCTGAGCATTTCGGACGTTGCCGCATGTCACAATTTTTATTACGTTGAAAAAATTTATACTGAAAAAGCAAATGGCAAAAAATCACTCGATATATATATAATAACAAAACAGGCGAATAAATAATATTAAGAATCAAAACTGATTTAAGTAATATTTAGTTTTGGCTAAAACATAAAACAATCAGTTTTTATTTCATTTTTTAATATAAACTTGCTGTTTTCCCGGCTGGTTTCAATTTAATTCAAAATTTATGTTTCGTTTCCTGTTCAGAATTTTTTGCTACGTTTTTCTCCCTGGGCAAAACAAATTCATAAACAATATTGTTAAATAAATCATAACTCTTAAAGCCACAAATAGACATTGCCAAGAATTTTTTATGCGAGTTTTTTGTTTTTGTTGCTATTTTCTACCAGACTAAACAGAACTCAAGTCCTAAAATGCACATTGCTTAGGAAATAAAAATGAACACATACATGGTCACACATGCACACATACACATACATGTGTAACGAAACTACAAAAAAAAATCATAAATAAAACGAAAAGGCCAACTAAGGAAATCACCTCACAAACATGATGCTCACAAAGTGTAAAATAAACTCCAACAACTGGCCCAATGACCATAGACAATGTTTGGTTCGACAAGCAACTAAATTTATATATAAATAAAATAAAATGAAATGCCCCAACATCATCTTTTTAACTGGTAATGTGTTGAAGTTGCATAGCGTGTGTCTAAATGGTGGTAAGCAAACAAACACAAACACACTTGGCGTTAGATAGAAATTAAGGCTCCATCATCCACAGTAGGCAAGGACATGTGTTTACACTTATATATCCTGGTATATATTCGTGTATGTGAGCCAAAGTAATATGTTAACATAATTCCTAGTGTAATTCCGACTTAAAAATAGAACAAGCAAAAGTAAATGTCCAAAAAAAACCAGAACCAAAAAAGCTGCCAACAAAAATCAAACATAGGAAAACGTCCTTTCACACAGTTGACACTAACAAAAAAAAAAAAAAAAAATATCAAGTGATAAAAACATGCTCACACACACACATACAGAGGTGGGAAATAGTATATAAATTTTTGGAGTGGATCTGGGAGCCATAAGGAAAACAATTTTCTGCAGACACTGTCCAGCGATCATTATAGTTAAAAGCAACACGTTTGACCACAGGACGTTTCTAAGGGCCATGTCAACATTGCACAGTAAAAGTTTAAAGCATCCCAGCTGGATAAAAGTCACTGCTAGGCCTTGAATTTTAAGGACAATTTGCTAGAGTTGGGCGATTTTAGACATATTTAAGCTAAGTTTGCATGTTAGTCTATAAGCTCTTGTACCTAATTTTATACCTCTAGCTAATTTACTCCTATTTACCAAGATATGTATCTAATTTTGTGTAGTCTTACACTGTGCATCATTTAAAAAAAAATTATGAAGCTTGCAACATTTCTCAAAATTAAAGGACTTTAATGATTCATTATCCACACAATTTTCTTAATAAAAAATAAAACTTTTCATACCTAAAACGTTGCGTGGCAGACCAAGGATACCATATACTGCTATAAGGACGTATACAAAGTCTTAAAGGAGTTACTGCAGAGAAATGATACTTCAGAAAAGATAAAAATTAGGTTTGATTGTATTAGTGCATTTATAATAAATATCCTGTATCTAAAAGGGTTATATTCATCTGCAATCGTAACCACGATAAAGAGAAAAATATCAGACATTTTTAGAATTCCTACGTTTATCACGAATTTACAGGAGCTTCTTTTCATATGCAGTCAGAATATGCTGCGATATATCCATATTTCTCAATATAACATTTGTAAGCCAAGATACCGCAAAAGGCAAAAGGTAGTATTCCTAAAATAGAAATTTTAATCTCTGTAGTAAATTTGGATTTATTCAGCGCAAGAACATGTTTAACTGCCATAACTCCTCAACTTCAAAAGAAGTGTGATCACTGTTAAAGAAAGTAAAAGCAGATGAAAATTGCGAAGGTTACTTTTTTTAACTCTTTGGCAAATTTCTTTTCTAGGGCATATCTGCCTCCCACATGTCCTTAGCTTCAACAATTAAGTTTTTGTTATATTTATGATCACAATATGGCAACAATAGGTAAAAGTTATTCAAATGATGTAAAATTCCCTTGCACTTGATGCAGGAATATTTTCATCTCGGAACGGGGTAGAAAGCGACAAACGCTCTTGAAATTGTACTTTTAAGTGTAGCGGTAAATTTTATTTCGTTTGCTGCCTGCTTCCTATAGATCCTTAATGTCAAAAAATGCATTTTTTTTTGTAAGTCCTAGATCAGAATGTTGACAAAATTCAGCAAAAAATCGTAAAATTATTATCCTAACCTTTTTATTAAATTTAATTTTCTTCGTTGCAAGGACATGACCACCCCTCATATATCCTGTATTAAGAAAAAATTAATTTTTGGTGTATTTATTATCAGAATGCGGTAAAAATGTTCCTTGGATTATATAAAGAGTGTTTTACCAGTTTTGAAGTCTATAGTAAAACTCATTTCATAAATCATAAGGACATATATCCTTGATTGGAAAAACTATATTTTGGCTATATTTCTGCTAAGATTGGTGAAAAATTGGTAAGTATATGTTATCAAATACTGTGTTGACTTTGTGACATATCCTGCAAGGACTCTAATTTCTGTTATAAATTCATTTCTTAAGTTTATACAATACCGTTCCAAAGTAACTTAGGTGGACTATTTACAATAATAGAGGCGAATTCAATTAAATTTGGCAGCCCAAGTCGCTTCCATTCCACAACATTTCCAGTTTAAAGGTGTAAAACCAGTTTATATTTGTCTAATAGAGTCATGTATGGAGGTCTCTGTTAAGAATCAAAGTTTGTGTCAAAGTTTATAGGTTTTAAAATTTGTTGTCACACACATTACGGGGGCTTAAAAAGAAATTAAATCTTATAATTTTTAAACACGACTATGAAAAAGTAAATTTTGTGTTTTCGATATAATGCTGGCATCATAAGAGAGGACTAATTTTGTAATTAGACAATTATTAGAATCAAAATTTTATAAGAAATCCCGACAGTAACATTAATATGAAGGCGACCATGCCACTTTTATTTTCTAAAAATTTTTATTAAGTTTTGTTGATTCAGGACACTTTTTTTTCTTAAAAGAAGTTCTCTTTTATGCAAAAGCCTACTAAAAAAGGCGACACAAATCATTTTACTGGCTACACAATCCAAAGGGATAGTTCAAATTTAGAAATAAGCCCACATCAGATGCCTCGCTTCAACACTATTATACAGTAGAAAAGAAAAACTGCTTTCATCCCTAACAAACAAACAGCAAAACACATAAATAAATCGTCTTGAAAGTATTACAAAAAAATTTATATAAAACCCCTCAACTCGGCCTTTTCTAAGACACAAAATCATACAGTAATATTTGAGTACGGAAAGCAAAAAAAGTGAAAATCAATAAATTTTCTAGTTTATCTTGCACATTTGCTTGGCTCTAGAGCTAAATAAATACATAAAAGAAGCAAGATTTGTTTGCTTTGTCCTTAAAGGACACAAGATAAAAGGAATATAGTCTGTAAACTTGTATATAAACACCTAGACCAAAAAAGGGGAAAACCTAAAAACTTTTACAAAGATAAATCTTAAGAATTGAACACAACTAAATAAATAAATTCAAACATATCGGGTGCTCCATAATAAGCAATCTTTCGGCAATAATGTACAAATGCTTCAAAATATACAACATAGAATTAGCCAAAATTTGAAACTGACTAAAATGAAATGTCATTTCCTTTCCTTAAGTAAATATAGAGCACGAAATCTTGCCACAAATTGCCATTTTCTAAAGGAATGCCAGGCAGCACATCCTCAAGCAAATACTCGTATTGGTTACATTTGTAAAGGTTTTCTTTTATTGGAAAAAAAGGCTTGTTGCTTTCGTGCAGTGAAAACATTTATACAGACATTTTTTTTTGTCTTCCTTAAACATGTAGTTTTTAAAAGTTTCTTTAACACTTTTTTCTTATTAAAAAGTTACTGTAAAAATAAACTTACCGGTAGCAAAGTTATTTTAAAAACATGTTCTATTCTGCCTTTCTAAGGAAGTTCTTTATTTTTCTTGTATTGAAGTGTAGTCCTTTTGCATCCCTTTTAGTTTCGCTTGCTCTTAAATAGGAATTTCTTTTTGGTTTGAAACAATTTTTTTTAATTCAAAGTAGATTATACTCGAAATTTTGTTTCCTGTGTTCTCTACTTTCTTTCCTTTTGCAAAACTACATTTATGCACGTGACTCTGAAAATGAATTTGAAAGAGAAATAAAATTTATTACAAAAAATTTTCCACAAAGTTTAATTTATTTACAACAACAATATGTTTGATAAGAAGTCGGGCAACAACTAAAATGATAAATGAAAGAGAATAATATAATTATGTTTAGATAAGAAATATGCAATATATTAATTTAAAAATCTTTAAAGAAAAATCACAATACGACTAGATGTCATGGGAGGCTGCCATGAATTCTATTTAGCAAAACTACACAGGGCAACAAGGATCTGGCAGCATGGCTACTATATATTATGACATATAAATAAAATAAATAAAAGTTCGCATAGTTCGATTTGAAAATTCGTGCCACAAACTGCAGTTGTTGTTGTTTTTATATTTTGAAAAGAAAATTTCGTGTTTTATTAAAAGTAAAATTAAATTATTAAGTTTATCAAATAGAGATTTTGTGCACTTAAGTCAAAAGTGCACTTTAACAAAAGGCAATCAATCAAATGAAAACTATTATAATAATAGTAAAAAAATTCAAATAAAAATTTGCACATACATAAAGAAGAAATAAAATAAAAATAAAATTATTTAAAAAATAAAACATAAAAAATAGTAACAAAAGCTTAACACATAAATATAATAGAAAATAATTTGTTCAGAAAGATAAACGGCTTCAATTCAAAGACACAATCGAACTGATTTAACAAGCGAAGTAACTATGGCTTAGTTTCAAGCCCGATCCATTTCGAGTATATATTTTACTCCCAAGAAAGATTAAAATAGATTCTTAAATAAAAAAATGTTTAAAACATGTCCATAAATGGCGGAGTTCAGTTATAGTCATTATTTTTAGGAAGCCGCATTGTCTGTCCAATTTCGACTTAAACTTAAACCATGTGGTACGCTACACTTTTAAATAAAAAATTTTTTAAATGGAGGAGTTATTCGATTATTATTATTTTGGCGAAAATAGGTTCTATTGCCCGTCCGATTGTTACAAAAAAAATCATGGGACCGAGCTACAAGCAAACCCTTTTTCAAACTTTTTCAAAATCGGTCCATAAAATGAACCGATCAATTTAAAAAAAAGTATGGGGCCGAACCCTATCAACTTTGAAAATTGGTTCACAAATGATAAAGTTATTCAAGTACAAACATTTAAAAAAAAGATACACGAGTTGATAAAGTCCTGCCTTCAGAAAGTCAGTTAATAATGAAAAAGGAATAAAATTATAACAAGAATCCTTAAAATAATAACAAGAAATAAATCAATAAAAAGGATGCATTTTGACTTTTGAACATTTTTTTAAAATTAAACTAATGCAATTAAAAAAATAAATAAAATTATTTACATATCAATAGGAAAAAAAAATTAGTATTTCACATTAAATATACGGCCGACTGAAGTCCTCCTGCTTGAGCTTAAATTATTTTCTTTACAACTGACTTTATGCTCTAGTTTAAAAATTTTTTTTAAGGAAAACAAACACTAAAAGCCTTTTATCATTTTGGGTTATTATACTCGTACCTTTGGTCTTTCTAGTCCTTTGTTTTAACACTCACTAACGTCTTTTGTCTGCAATAGAATCTAGAAACAAAAAGTATCTATTGAAAGTCTTTTTTTATGAATATTTACAAACAGTGGGTGCAAAAATGAAGGTGCAGCAAAGAAGAGTTATTATATCATTTCAATCTAAAAAAAACAGATCTGAATGTGTTTCCATACAAGTTACTTTTTTCCTCTTCTAATTTTGTTGCTTAACAGAGACTTTTTTCTTTACGTTCCTTTGGGGAGTATTTTCTTGATTAAGATATGGACTTTTGTTATTTTTACTTGAAGCTGTATTTCAGTCATTTTGTTTTTTTTTACAATAAAAAAGAGAATTATTAATTTATGCTAAGACACGTTTATGTATTTAATAATTGCAAGAGTCCTTTGTGCTCACGTTGTTTTTTCTTTCTTTGAGATAAAAAGCTGTTGTTTGTTTATGATGGGGAAAAAGGATTTTCTTGTCCTCGAAACGCTATTGTTTCTATTTACTTTATATTCATGTAGAGATGTTGTAAATAGGATTAAATTGTTAAGTCACAATATTGTGCCAGCGCTTTGTGCATGTCTCATTAGGTGCCTTCAAAATATTTCAACAATTCTCAGAAGCGAAAGTCTTCATAAATATCGCTACTTTTTTCTTAAGATTACGTATTCAAAATTGGTTCGCCTAGTGAATATTATAATTTATGGAAATTGTGATAATGAACTGCGAATTTTAAGACACAGAAAAAAAATTTTTTTTTTCAAAAATATTATTGACAAGCAAAAAATCATCATCGTCATGGCCATCATCATAATCTTTCGTAACATTTAAATTTAATTTCGTTGTTTGGTTTTGTATGCCAAGCAGACTCAGTGCTAAAGATCGACAGACGGGAGAGAGATAGAGAGTGAGCCAGGCAGAAAGAGAGAGGGAATAATTAATTTTTAAAAATAAGCTTCTGCCGACAGGTCACTTTATGGAAAATTTAATAAGGAATCAACAATTTTTCCTTTGAGAAGTTAAACGCTGTCAAATGGTTTAGAAATTTTAAAAATACGAAAGGCAACTTTATTCATGAAAATCTTTTCGCAATGAATTTTCGGAAAGAACAAGATTACATTTTTTTTATATAACAAATGTAATTTGCCAAGTCATTTTAGTTTGCCTTCAGAAACATTAAAATTTTTTGACAGGAATAGAACCCACGAGCATCAGTGCATTAGTGGAGTACTCGCATATTATTAGAGTTTATGCTAACGATATTTTGTTCAACAATGTGGCAATGTCCAGCTGCTGTAGCAATTGTAACTAGAATGGGTGGCAATAGCAACATCTATGGACAGTTCATCTTTATTGTGAGTGTGAAGCAAAACACTCCAAATTTGTTGCTCTTTCCCCCGTCCCTTCAGTAAATTTTCCATAAGTGTAAAATTTGTTGTCCCTTCAAAGAGAAAAAGGAGAAATTAATGCTGTTTAATAGGAGCAGTATTATCAAGAAAGGGCTTCCAATCCTGTAGAGCGATTAGAAGAATTTCTTCATATATTCAATGACAAAATGTTGAAATTTTTTCTAAAGAAAAGAAAACGTTATAGAATTACATTATGATAAACGTTTATGATAAACGTTCGAAATGGTGTCCTAAAGCCAGTCATTATAGTATAATTATTCGCCTTTACTTTCCATGTGGCCTGTCGGCTGCTGTTTCAATTGTATTGGACTGTTTGGCTACAATTTCATTCGCTGTCTTACTCTTTCAATTGATTAACATTTTTTCTATTGTTTTTCTTCATTTTCGCTTTGCATGCACCCACTTACATTATTCTCTTATTAACATCCGAAATAATCACAACAATAAAGAGGAAACCCTATAAAAGTGAAACGTTCAAAGAGGCAGACAGAAGACGACACATTTTAGTCTTAATTACTTTGAGAATGAATGAGGATTATTCTTCTTCATTTTGGATTGGATGCATGCTCGTTGCGCTTGGTGCCAAGCAGTCTGGGATTGAAGACCATATAAAGCAGCAACAATGACACAACAGCACAAAATAAAACACTAATAAACAATGATTATTAAGTAGCTGGTACTGATGTTGTTGTATTGTCGGGTTTTCTTTTCTCACAGACGGTTTCGCACATCACAAAGGCCGTAAGAAAACAAATGAAATCGGTAATCATGACTCTGCCGATTCAAGTGCAATTTAATATATTTTCAAAAATAATTTGGTGTTTTTATACAGAAAATTAATATAATATAAAACATGGAATATAAATATTTTTATTAGAAAAACTATTATTTACATCAATACTTTTTAAATTTTAAACTTTTATCAAAACCATATTAAATGTGAAAATACCTTCCCAGCGAGGAGGTACTGCTCAGATGATATACATACATATTTTCAAGAAATGTTTTTTTTCGAAGGGTACTTTCTCGAAACATAAGTAGTTTTCTAAAAAAATGTTATTTCAAAAAATACTTTTTAAACGGTACTTTCTCCAAAACGTAATTTTTTAAGTTACTAAATAAAATTTTAAATTTTAAAAGGTACTAAATAAACTAAATAAATAAAACTTAGTTTTTCTTAAAGGTACTTCTTCAAAAGGAACTATTTGCAAAAGGTACTTTTTTCAAACGGTACTTTTTTATTAAATGGTACTTTCAATTGATACTTTTATAGAAAGTACTTTTTCCAAAACGGAAATTTTTAAGGTACTAAATAAAATTTTAAATTTTAAAAAGTACTAAATGAAGGAAATTTTTTTAAAACTTAGTTTTTCTCAAAGGTACTTCTTCAAAAAGGACTTTTTGCAAAAGGTACTTTTTTCAAACGGTACTTTTTAATTAAATGGTACTTCTTTCAATAGATACTTTCTTAAAAGGTACTTTTTCCAAAACGTAATGTTTTAAGAGATGACATTTTTGAAAGGTACTTAATAAAGCGAAAAAATTTTAAAACTTAGTTTTTCTCAAAGATACTTCTACAAAAGGAACTATTTGCAAAATGTACCTTCTTCAACTGTTTACAAAAGGTATTTTTCTCAAAAGGCAATTTTTGTTAAGGTACTTTTCTCAAAAATGATTTTTTTTGAAAGGTGCTTTTTTAGTGTATTTTTTAAAAAAGCTTTTCTAAAAACACCTTCTTTTAATGCACATTATCATTTACTTTTTCCTAGAGGTAATTTTTTTAAAGCTACTTCTTTTGAGAAGAAGGTACATTTTTCAAATGTACTTTTTGTTGCCTTCCTCAAAATATATTTGTTTCAATTGATACTTTTCTGGAAAATTCTTTTCCAAATTATACATTTTTTAAAAGTAGTCTTCTCAAAAATTACTTTTCTAAAAAAGTACCTTTTAATAAAAGGTGTTCCAAAAAGTATTTTTTTAGCTAAAAATTACTATCTTCAAAAGATGGTTTGTCAAAAAAAAATTCGTTCAATTGTTTGCAAATTAATGAAAAATATTTATCGCTCTAGTTAAAAATAATTTAACTTCAAAAGAGGATTGCGGACGTTTTCTTAAATGGAATGCGATTTTTTCCTTTTGACAGGGCAAACAATTTAACATCTTTTTTAAGAGAACATTGTCAAAAGAAAGCAAAGTTCAATAGGAGTAAAATTAGTTTTTCTTAAGGATATAACAATTAAATTAATGCTTACAAATTGATAGCGTAGCATTCATTGGAACAGATATTGTCATGATGGTGGTCTTAATTAATTCAAAAACTTAATGGCTTCAATGAAACCTTTAATGATTATTTGACGTGCTCTCTATTGCCTTTAAGATTCTCAAAGATGTTGTATGAGTTGAAACAATATGACAAACATTGCTACTCCCTACTGATTTTGTGGTTATTTGAAATGGCTTGTCATAACAAGACTTTTCTTTAAATCATCATCATATTATGCAACAGTATATAAAAATAATCCATTGGATGGGTACACCACATCTCCAACAGCGTTTTTTTATGTCACGCAATAAATTTAAATACTCACTGGTTTTAACTGCTTCTCCCTGTCACCCCAAATTCGCTTTTCATTCATTTGAGGCATGAGTGGTCGTCGTTACGTTCAACGAATGAAAGGGTTGCGAAGTTGTCTTGTTGCTAAAGCTTTTAAGAAATTTGAAACATTTTTTAATACTTTTTTTATTCCATATATTATTTCATGTAAATTGAAATGAAAAGACATCGAAGTTTAACGTGTGCAAGAAGTGTAGAGATATAAAAAAGTTAAAAAAGGTTACTGGTGTTTAGTTTCTTATGAAAATAATAATAAGAAATAAAGAAATGTTTTAGAGAAGGCTTTCTTCTATATTTCTCTGTACGTTAAATCAAATGGAAATCAAACTTATTTATTAGAAATCGTTTCAAAGCGTTACAAAGATTCCAATGACATCAATGATATCAAAAATTAAGTTTTAATATAGAATTTAATTAAATCATGCTCTAGTTCAATTTAACTAATAAACCCGACTTAAGCCAAAGCATTGTATTGTTGTTTTTAAGTTTTGTCCATTACTCATTAGATAATTTTAGACTTCTCGTTCTTAGGCAAACAGCTGTGGTTGTTCCAAGAGCAAGGAGTGACATGTACATCGAAACTGGCTCACCCCTAATTAAGAAATTCCAACTTATTTTTGTAAAATTAGTATTTCACTGAATAAGTAAATTATTAATTTCGGAAAACGCTCGCTGCAAATCCTATCTGAATTGTTAATTCAATTATATTTTACTTTATTTGATCAATAATGTTTTTGTTGTGTTGGAAAGTAAGAAGTCTATGTGGACATTCGAGTCAAACTCTCTCACGCCTGCAAAAAAATACCTCTGTTGGGAGTTTGTTTCACATACGAGCTGTTTGACTAAAGAATTTCACCTGTAATGTGAAGAGCGATTCATTTGCATATTAACAACAAATGGATGGGATCTTAATGAAGAACAAATTGTTTGCAAAAAAGACCAGGTTTCACGAACAAGTTCCTTGATGTCATCAGGACACATTCCACTGTAGTACAGATAAAACAACGAGACATCCCTCACTGCGACGATGCTACTGTGAATCTATAAAGTTGACTACACTGCCGTCACAGACGAGCTTTTTTGTCCCCTCCTGTAGGCGGTTGACTAACTTCAAAATAGACTTTGAATACCAGCCCATATACGAGACTTTTATTTCAGTGTGGATCGGATATATGTAGCATAAATAGAAAGGAGATCAGTAGGAGTGAAGTATCTCTTACACAGTGTTCAGAAATTGAGGCACTTGAATGCTCCTTTAGCGATATAAAAAATGTGTTCAATCTATCAAACATCACACTGAATTTTCATGCCAAAAACATCAAAAGAGCATATGATTCCTCAATATTTATATCACACATAAATGCAGATGGAGCTACACTGGAGCATTTGATGAACATAAGAATTGAATTTAATCTACGAGAAAAGCGGATTAAGACACACATGCACATTCGGCTGCATAATATAATGCCAAAAGTTGAAAAAGAAATAACTTCCAAAATATTCTTGCAGTTTTCAAAAAACAAAAAAAACAAAAAAAAAACTATGGAAAGTATTTTTTAATATTTTCTTTCCTTTTTGGAACTATTTAATTTTATATGAAACAAGACAAAAAACTTTGTGGCATAAACAAATTTGTACTTGTTTCATTTTCTGCAATTTAATAATTTCTTATACAAAACACCGCTTTCTAAATCATTACAAAATTTCCAGCCTCCAACCGGCCGCAAGGATTTATCCTCTATGGTATGTCCAAGCACGGCCTCGCTTTCTAGAGTATTTGTTACATTACCGGCTCTAATCCTGGGGGAAGAACTGTTTCCCTTGTGGTATTTATAAAAACTGTAGAAATTTTATTTTTAGAAATCGTAGCCGAATTTAGACTTTCCACAAGAGAAAATCATATTTAAATAAATGAAAATTTTTTGAAAATAAAAACAAAAATTAAAAGAAAATTTTAAATTTAAATAAAACACTCACCAACATATGATTTCGAATAAGGTTGTGTTAGGTTAGGTTGATGGGAGGGGTGTGATAGCCCATGTCATACGACATACACTTAAGCCAGTGAAGGCTTGTTGTGCGCTCCCTTTAATTATCAAACACAAACTACCAGAGTTCTGCGGCAGGATTCGAACCTGCGACCTTCGCACTACGAGTCTAGTACACTACCTACTAGTCTACGAAGGCCAGTTTGATTTCGAATAAACTTCAATTTTGTTATAATGCTTGGACTTTACCATTACGTACAAAATCTAACATAATTAAAATAGCCGTCTATAGATTGGTTGCAGCAGCGGATCCTTTTGACGTAGTTTCCGAGCACTTTTTCGCGGTATCATAGCGATATCCTGATGGTCTGTGTAGACACGCTCTTTGAGGTTGCCTCATAAATCTCAGTGCCCTATTGACTTCGGTACAACATGAAAAACTTCCCAAGCAATAACACCAAAATCGGTCATGTTGTGTGGCTCGAAACCACACATCATCTAGTGCATAATCTTCAGTTGCATTCCAAAATAAGACCATTATAATTCGGGCATAGCGTTCTGAATTGAGAGTAGCGTCGTTTTTGAACAAATACGTCCCAGACCATAATGTGCACCAAACAGTCACTTTTTCCTAAGGCAATGGTTTCTCCACAATCACTTCCGATTTCTCTAAGCCCCATACGGGTATGCGACAATTTTGCTTATTGACGTAACCACCAAGTGACAAGTGCGCTTCATCGTATAAAAAAATATTTATTGCATTGAAGTACCCAATCAATATGTCGCCGGCTTTAATTGTTGCTTAAGTTGGACTTTACTTGTATATGGATTGTGGTGCGAATCCAAATGTAAATTAAGAAAAAAGTCTTTGTGTTTCAAACTAAACTGAAAGAAACTTCATTTAGTTCAATTATATTTCAGGTTTTTTTATTTACACTTTAAATTAATTCGTCCAACGGAACATAAATTTAAACACCACAATAACAAGGATTTGAAAATTTGCTGAATTTTATCTGAAATTCTTCGTTTATCATCAGTTGCATGCATTTTCAAAGAATAATAAAAGGGATATTTTAAACTATTGAGCTGTTAACCTATCCCGCCTATTTCAAATTCTTAGATTAAAATAAAAGAAAATCTTATTGATATTCAGGATTTTTTTTAGTACCCGCATATGCTGGCAGCTCTTCATGGCTTATGTTGTTGTTGTTGTTGCATTTGCATTTATTTTAAAAACTTACTTTATCGAAATAAAGTCCTCTTTGTGATTACTATATACAAGTGCAACATACACACACACGCATACATTCGCTCGCTTGCACACGCACGCACACTTATGCAAATTAAGAATTGAGGACATTCTTTTTTTCCTGCGTTATTTTCACATCCTTTATAATGTTTTTATTATTATTTTTTTTCCAACGAATCTTGATACAACTTTTTTTCACCCTTTTTCATATGCACACGACGAGCTTGAATGTGTTTGAAAAGTTGTTGTTGGTGCGCTGCTTTAAAAACCTTTACATCCATACATGGAAGAAAGAAATATAGGAAAGGCACAAAAAGCTTCTGATGAAAAATACAACAACTGCAGCCACTAATAACTCTGAAATAGCAACAACAAACACATCAATAAGCACTCTCACAAACGCATACCAGCCTCGCACATTCACTTGAACAGCGTTAAACATCACAAACCTCAATTTACTTTGCATACGAAAACCATTCATACTTCCACTTTACTTGCTGTACGAACGAGTACAGTGTGCACATACAGAAACACATACATATTTCGTACAAATTCTTTGCTGTTGATGATGCTGCTGCTGTTACAAAACACCCTGGATTTAATCTTTCTTTTTTTGTGTGCCATCGTCACCGTCAGTCAGCAGCCAGCTTCTCCTTCAATACACATGTCGCTGTTACTATGTGTTTGTTGCTTGTTGTTGTTTTTGTAGTTTTTGTTGCATATATTTAGAGTTCTGTTTATTCAAATTTGTTGTACGACGTATGCACTGTCACATACAGGAGCAACGAAATAAAGGATTTTTTATTGGCAAAAATGTGACCAACCAAAGAGGATATTGCAACTATTATAGCTGCCAGCAGGATACATTGTACAATGAAAACATGTGTATGTACAAAAAAAATCACCTAGTAGAGACACGAACCAGATTTTTTAGCAAAGCTCATTGGACAGCTGACAGAGCAATGTCACTATCATTGCCAAGCAATTAACAGTAGTTGCATATTGGACTGAAAGGATATTATCCAAGATTACAGAAATACAATGAAAAATTAGGTGAGAGTAGGTTTATATTACAAAAATTACATGGCATGGGAGAAACGTGTGTGAAAGAGAGACTATTGGGCCAAATCATTTACAAGAGTGAGAAAACGAAAGTTGAAAAATAAAGTCCTCGAGAAGGACTATTGATCATTTCGATGAAATGAAAAACTACACTATAAAGAAAGTCTAGTCGATGGTGTTTTAAATAGAAAATTTCCAAACTATTTTAGTTATTTTGTCAAAAGCTTCGCATATAGAAAAACTTGAACTAAACTTCCCTACCTATGAACAGTAGTACAATATGGTGACGACAATTCTTTACATAAAAATTCCTTTGAGCATATTTCGAAAATAAACAAGCAAGCTGAACTCTATGTGCTGCGAGAAATTTTATACCGGTTTCACACACGTCAATTTTTCTTGCTAAAATTTTAGAGAGAGAGAGAGAGAGAGAGAGAGAGACGGAGAAGGAAATCATACTTGTTTTATCTTTCTCTCAGCTCAATTAAGAGTTGAGCACCAGGAATTATTTAATGGAATTTTTAATTCACCATTGGCTATATTTCTCTCAGTTGAATGAAATATTGCCGCAACTAAAATTGCTTGTCTAAACGAAGACTTAGCTGTATAACTCATTAAAGCCCATTCAGCTGGCTGAGTAAAAATTGAAATCAACACAGCTTAGCTAAACTAAAATTTAAGCTGATTTGAAATTTGATTAATTCAGCTGAGAGAATCAATATATAAATCAATTCAGATAGGCCGAATTAAAAACTTTAAATAACTAAAATAGTAAAAGTTCAATTTGTAAAAATATCTTTGAGTATTTCAAAACGTGCTTGGAACTCAACACAAAATTTTGTTAAAATTTTTATATGTTGTAGACGGTCACATTTTTTTTAACTTTTTTTTTAAATTATCCTATCTGCATATGTATCCTTAAATCTTTACGTTCAACTTTTTTATAGTGAATTTTGCTGCCTTTGCTGTTGCTAGTGGCGGTGGTAAATAAATATTTGCGCATTACCACCCTTCTTCGTTTGTGCTGCATTTCGTGTTGTCATGTTAAAGCATGTGCAGCTTTTAAAAATCTGCCCAAAAATATTTTTTGTATTTTTGTTTTTCGAGTGTGTGTGTGTGTGTGTGTCAAATAAAAAAGAGTTTTAGAATTCACATATTTAAGCGCTTAGCAACATAAATCTTTCATTTTACTAGGGTAGTGGCGTGTTGTTCATGAACAATCCACATATTTTAATTGAAAGATTTGGGGGAAAGTCAAAGGAATGTGAATCGTGGAGTGCAAATTTTGTTTTTAACGTCCAGCTTAAAAAATAAGATCAAACTAATTCATCTCCTCCCCTCGATTACCCTGCATCTTTTGACGCAATTTTGCTTGTTTATTCCTAGATAAAAACTGATACTACACAAATTCAATTGTAATAGTAGATAGAAAAAATTGTTAGTACTCATGTATGAAATTTAAAAATAAAAATTTATATATTATTAATGAGAAATACCAAAAATTTTGATATTTTAGCGCTCACACATGAAAATTTTCGAACTCTTTTAAAACGACACAAAGCACACTTCGTTGAAATGGCATGTTGTACAATGTTCCGAAAAAGCTGCTTAAACGCCAAAAATTTACAGACTTGCACCTTATAGAGCGTCAAGGGCGTTATTGGAGAGCAGCAGTAAGTAGCAAGCAAGGTCACAACCAAGCAAGGAGGAGTAAAAGGATATTTTGCATTTAGTGCAAACACACACCTGCCCAATTCCAACTATAAAATAAAGCAGGTAATCATATTCTTATACCTGCATATTTAGGCAGATAAGTGTATCAAAAATCGAACCAGAGTTTATCAAATTTACAATCTATTGAAAACTTATATTTTGTCAAAACCTCTTTCTAAATACTTCAATAAAATGAACTAATTTGTCCAACCCTGCACTATAGTATTCGCCTGTAGGTATAATTTTTGTAAATTTTTATGGGATTTTTATTTTTCCGCTTCTACTGCTGCTGAATTTTTCATATTGTTGTCAAGCACTTTTCCTTGCACAACATGGTTTTATTTTTTATTCTCTCTCATTTAGATCTGTTTTTTTTTGTTTGCTTTGTTATGTAGAACTTTTTGTAGTTGGTTTAATTTGCAACGGTCTCGTTTTTGTTGTTGTTACAGAAAACTGTAGCAGCGAGTGGTGTTTAAACAACAATCAAATTGTTAAGTTGTTGATGTTTTTTTTCGTGCACATTTTTTTCATTTTATATTTTATCATTCATGAATAAGGGTTTTTGTGTATTAAACCGTATATGAATTTAAAAAAAATTATTTTAACTACTACCAAATGTCCACCGGTATGAACCGAAAGCGAACCAACGTTTAAAAAAAATCGTCACCAGCATCATAAACGAAACTCTTTTTCCACAACAAACACATGTACCTTCATTGTTGTTTGCTTATGCGTGTGCGTATGTGTATGAAAAAAGTCCAATAAAAAATTGTATGTACATATTTATAAATATTTTATACGTTGGTTTATAAAATAATCCTTTTTTGTTTGATTTTTTTTTTGTTTTTTTTTTTTGTTTTGTTTTGTTGCCGTTGCTTATTTTAAAGCCTACTGTGCTTTATGAACACAACAGCAAGAACAACATGATGAGAGCAGTAAAGAAGAAATAATAACCTCTATAGGTGGTTGACAACAGGCCTCTGTTGGTGGCTGTTGCCGCTGCTGTTGTTGCTGTTGCTGTTGATTTTTCAACAACACATTCAATCTCTGCGTTTTTATATGGAATTTTAATATGCAACATCACATACAGGAAGTGTTACTTAAAAGATGATAAGTATAAAGGAAATCAGCACAAGCACATACATACATGCATACACACACACATGCATGTGTACGTGTACATAAACTTTTACACACGCGTAACTGTTTGCTAAGTAAAGCGGAGAGGGAAGGCAGCTTTTCTAAAAGTAATATTGTACGAGTGTTGCATTAATGAGGATTAAAATTGTTGGAAAAAAAGAGAGAACTTAAATTTAAACTGATTTGAAATTCAGCAAAAATTATAATAAAAACGAAATAAAAAAACAAGAGATAAATATTAAAATATTTAATACGCATAATTTCAGCAAGAGCGTTTTTATTTGGTCTTAGATGGCAGAATTAAAATATTTTCGACATAAATAGGCGATTTCCTTTTTGCCAATTGATGTAGAGTCATAGGAGAAGCTTTTTCCACATACAATACCGGGTAAATCATTTTATAAGGTGGCAAAAATGACAGTCGTTTTCGGTGCGAACATGACAGATGTGAACACAATCACAGAAAAAGCAACATGAACAATATTTTGTATATAAATAATTAATAGTTCTATATTTAAGAGTTGAATACTTGTTACGACTTCAATTTACATTGAATATTCAGTAAATAAAAATAGTTAAAAAATGCTTCGGTACAGTGTCGTCAAACTCCTTACGAAATATCAGAAGAAAGAAAAACTAATAACATAAAAGCAATATGGATTTTGACAGTCAACGTTTAGCAAGAAATACATGTGACAAGTTTTCTAAAAGAAATTCGACAAATAATTTCACGCAATAAAAACTGATGATACTTTAGTCGATATTACAAGCGTATGACTCCCAGGAATTAGAGGATAAAATACAACCACTCACAGTTGGCCGCTTAGAATTGATAATTTTTTAAAAAGAAGGCATACAAATTCATTTATTCATAAATTGTTTTATTTAAAGTCCACTTGCATGTGTCGTATAATATATAAATATAATTTATATAATTTTGGTCAATTTTAACAGAGAAATTGATGCTATTAAAGTACATTACGGCAGGGAAGGGATTGAAAAATATTTATTTCTTACAACATATTTTCCCTTTTCAAACTATATTCAGACATTCACCTTAATTGCGTACGCAGAAAATGTACATAATGAATGCCTTAATTAAACTCAATGTACCATACAAGAAAACAATTAATAAATGGTTCTAAAAACATTCTTGGAATAATATTAAAAGCAGACCGCTTGGAAACATACATTGCACGAAATTGTATTTAAATGTTGTAAAGCAAACATAATCAAGTCCGTTTTAAATTAAAAATATTGAGACAAAACATTTTCAGCAATCAATTTCTAATTGCGTAAGCTAAACTGGATATGTGTGAACACCAAAGTCGATAACTCAATTAAAAATTTAATTGCCTCAATTTAGATACTCCTATATGTCTAAACATGGTATTCCACTTTATATGGAAAAAAATAGAAGTGATATCCAGAGTAGAGCACACAGAGAGAAAAACTTTCGTTCTTAATTTAAGTTTTTTCTCCACAATTAAAAATGGGGATCATTTTGGAATTACACACTGTGAATTTTAAATAATTTCTTACAGCCATTTGATGTGTGTATCGAGCTGTCACTATTTTAAATGTTATTTTGTCATGGTGTAACTTTTTGTTGATCAATTAATAAAAATAAAAATATTTGGCTTAAATTTAAAAAAAAAATCAACTTCTTTTTGGCAACATAAAATTCTTATTTTTCTATTTGAAAAGGCGAAAAATACTACACCTTTTTGAAGAAAGAAAACCCTATACTATAAAAGCATTACATTATGAATAATTAAAGAAAAATTAAAGAAGGCAAACTGATATGTAAGGCCATCAGCAATATAATTGAAGATATTAAAAAGATTTAAACAATTCTACTCCGGAATTGAAAAAGTACAAATAAAAGCCGGCTTACGCGCTTACATTATAAGGCAATAAATATTTGGATAGAAAATGCAATCAGCTTAAAGTTTCCGTTTAGAAAGTTGTAAGCTTTTAACCTATTGTACGATCTATCTTAGTACATTTGTAGTTTCGCTTTCTTTTTTAAGAGAAGACGCAATCAGTTCTTTTTTCGAGTGTACTTTCATATGAGGTAATTATGAAAAAAATCATCATTTTGCAATTTTGGCTCTGAAATCGTCACTTATAGCATTGCCAGCTGTAACTGCAGCTTAATATATGTACATACTTTGCTGTTTCCCCGAAAAACGGAAACGGCCTCAAAGCTGCTATTTAAGTTCCTACTCATATTAGGGTGCTTTATAGCAATTACATATTTATTTTCTTTTTCTATTTTTAAAAAGTTACAACAAACGGTTTCTTTATTATTATTAATAATTTTGCTCCTTCATTTTCCCAATCTAGTTTGTAGTCAATAATTATCTTTTTCTCTATACATTTCCTTAAGCAGCCTAGTTTTCCTTCTCTGCTGATGTCTTTAATTGTCCTTATAGTAAAAGTTTCTTTGGTGATTTTTTTTCCTAAGAGCCTTTTGTGGAAATAAGGGTCAACAACTTTACTACTCATATTTCAAACGTGTAGCCAACAACACGTTTGTTTCATTAAATATTTTATGACATTGTTTTTGCTCGTTTAATACCCCACGAGCCAACAAACGTAAAATGCTTGGCAACAATTAAATTTTGAAATATCAAAATAAAAAAAAGAATATTTCTAACAAATTTGTCAAATGTCATAAGACAAAAAAAGTGGAAAAATACCAGAATAGTAATTGAATTTCTTTCTAGTAAAATTATGCATCAAGAAAATGATAATTTTCTCTGTATATTCTATATAATTACTTAATCAATTGCTAAAGATGAGTGGAGACAAAGGGTTTGACAAATGTTCGTGCTTTTCCAAACTTTATGTAGCAAAAAGGCCATAAGCATATGGTGTTCTGTAATAATACCCAAAGCAGTGGCAGACATAATTATTCTATTATAATTATACATTAATATTGTAGGCAAGAAAAAAAATTTATTTTTTGCGCCGATAAAAACTAATTGTTATTAAATTTTCTGGCAAACAAGTTTTTCCTTGATTAAAATGTTGATGAAAAAAATATTATTAATAAACAATGGGATTGACGAAAACAATCATGAGGTTATGCATTGCACGTAAGATTATTCGGTATTCTCAGAAATGAATTTTCCAATTCTTCAACTAAAGAAAATTTCTTAACTGAAATGTTAATATACCACCATTCAAGTAATATTCATCGTTATTAGAGCGATAAATTTTGCACTTAAAACACAACAAACACTGTCAAAATACACATCAAGCGTTGTGGTCGTATTCATGAAAATTTGCTTCTTTGATGCTGGATGGAAACTATTTTTTGAATTTAGGCATGTGTATACGTACACGAATTTGATGTCAAGCATAAGGTCAGCCTTATGTAATAAACTGATGAGAATGTTTTGTTTATTTGTTTGTTAATTAATTATTAAATATAATCTAGACCAGCATCACCAGGTGCATAACTTTTTTGAATAATATACTTATTTATTTAATATAGTGATAATGATTGCAAAAACTACCAGCAGAATATTTGAATTGTTATATATAATATGAACTGATTTTACTTATGGTTTTGCACATTAAAATTTTATTTATGCAACTTGAATAATAACGATAAAAATATTAATGATATACCCAAAAATTTCAATAAAAAAAATCTCTCAAAAGAAGCCTTGAAAATTTTAAGAAATTTTAAATTTTTACTTTCTTTTCAAATAACACTTAAACTCGGTATTGTTATTTAGTTTCTGATAAAACAAGAGGATAATTTAACAGTGTCCTGTCGACAAGCCTTACCAGCCTATATAATCCCTTTGCATCTTATCAGTCAAGGCAAGTTTGAGATCAGAGTTAAATTAATTTTAGTTGTTTATTTACCATTATACTAGCTTATTTATTTTTTACAATTAATTGGAAAAAAATATAACTGCAATAGCATAAAGTTTCCCATACCTGTCTTCTTACCTAAGGCTCCATCTTGCAACACCAACTCTCACACTGCTTCCTGCAGAATAACAAAAGAAGGACCAGGTAATAAGAGAAAAAATAATAGAGTTGCAGTGAACAGCTTCCTACCAATAAAACACTTTATCTTATTGTTACGAAGCTGACGTTTGGGGTCACAACACTCTAAAATGCACATGGAGATGGATGAATGCATAAAGGATATGGATTTAGAAAAAAATTGAAAAAAAAATTGAGGAAAGAAATAAAAAAGAAAAGAAATAATAATATCGTTTTAAACTATAAAAGCAAACCGTCTAACTAACAAGCTTTTATTCCGTAAAAAAAAATATGAGAAGAAAAGAACAGTGGGAAATGAGTGTATGAATGAGTGGGCAAGTGAGTGAATGCCTGGTATCAGATGACTGATGGTCGCACACAACAAAAAGGAAGAGTTTTTTGTCGAGAGTATAAACATGGCATTTGTGTTAGTAATTTTTCATGCAAAAAACGAAAAATGTCAATGGTGTCCTGCATATATTGGATGAGGGAAAAAGTAAATTCTTTTTTCTTGATTTCAAAAGTGAGAAATTTTTCGAAATTTCACAATAGAAAACTCCGCCTAATATTAAGTGAAGCTCAGATATTAACCTTTGCTTTGTTTCCAAAAATCCAACATATATATGAACAATTTTTTTTTTTTTGTTTGATCAACAAGTGATAAATTTACTTCCACATAAGAAATAGAAAATCGTAACTCCTGCACGTTTATACCTTTTCCAAATGTAAAGTTTTATCATAGCAAAACATATTAAATAGCAAACCCTAATTTAAAATGAAATTATATTTCTAAAAAACAAAAAAAATTTAAAAAAAGCAAAGAATTTGGTCTACTATATTCAAAAAATACGAAGTAAAAGACATACTTTAACAGACAGATTAATAATTTAAAAAAAAAAAATTTTTTAAAGAATAAATAAGGAGAAGCCAATTACAAGTACTTGTTTTCAAGACTTTTATAGGGTGTTAAATAGTTGATATTCTCACTTAAAAAGTGATTGCTAATGATGCTGTGGCGACCAACTAAAACACCACTGCTACGTTCTGCTAGTGTAATTGGCTTATCATCCTTACTAAAAAAATAATTTTAAAAAATTATTAACCTGAATTGGAAAGTTCATAGTTTCAGAAATAATTTTTCCCCACACTCTATCGCATTTGTCTGTAGTGGTTGTGCATGTTTGTAGTTCATTCTCGTTGTAGTTAAAGAGCCTCGAAACTAATCCTTTAGGCTGATATAACAAAACAAAGAGTAAAAAATGTTCTTACAGGAACTCAAACATATTAAAAATGATCCACGATAAAGATAAACGTAGGACAATAAAGCTAAACTCTAAGCACAAATTTTTAACAAAATAAACAACTAAAAATTAATTAAGAAAGTTTTTATGGACCTTAAAAAATGCTGCATGTAATTGCCAATGCAAAGCGTAAAACAAATTACAAGAAAAGAAAAAAGTTTATTATATCGGCGTCATAGAAAACTTGTGCTTCATAAATTCATTAAAAATTATCCAGTATTTTTTTAAGTTGTAAAGATTTCAGCTTTAAGAAACAATAAAACAAGTGCATCGTTGACTATTTGCAAGTTTTTGAACTCTGTCATCGATGCTGCTTTAAATTTAAAGAAAAACTTAACATTTTTTAGTAAAACAAAATAAAATAAATGAAAAGAAATAAAGTTGAAAATGCGAACGCAATTAAGGAAAGGTTAGTCGAAGAATTGGAAAAATATCCCCTTTTTTAAAAGGATTTTCCAAGGTCACTTTTCCGAATATCTCAACAGTGCCTAATGTCCAGTTTATTTAACATTTGAAATTTTATCCATTGTGCACAAACTGTGCTTTCCATGACATCTAAAGTCTCAGAGAAAGTCTTTAACACGACAGGCTGTCATAGTAAAAGTCAAAAGTTATTACAGGCACTTGCTTTGGTACGAACACTGTTGCTGTCAATTTTATGGTGTGTGGACCAATTGTTGATAAGATACGGCTTTTTAAATGAAGTCCAACCAAAAATATCCTTCGAACCTTTTCAAGGAATAGCAAAGTAACTTTTTTTTGCAAATCGAGGGCATGAATTTATCGTTTGTTTTTCATGTGTTTGGCTGCTGCCTTAATAATCTCTTTTCTTGTTTTCTCCACAATTCGAATTAGAAAACAAATTTTATTTTATTATATATTTATTTAATATTTATGTTGTATTTTATTAATACAACCAGAAATAGGTCATCGTCATCCAAATTACAAAAGGGAATATTGAATTAATATTGAAATGGTTTTGACTTAAAATTTACGACGATCGTCGTCAAGTCAAATAGAATAAAGATTCATATTAATTATACGCAACGTAATGCATAATTTTTTACCCTTCTATGCTTTTGCGATCGAATCCAATATTAATCATACGCACCGCATTGTGAGCCTTATCGTGTTTGCCGTAAGTATTTCGCCAAGCAACTTTATTGTACAATATCAATTACTGAACAACAATATTGCAAGTGTATGGGTACCTTAAGAGAATTTACAAATATCTTCATTGTTGAGTTGGTATTGCTATTGTTTTTTATATTATTATAGAAATCTGCAGATGTCCGTGTCAGATAAGCCCATTCTGTATAGGTGGGCTTTGCAGGTGTAATGGCCCGTGAGTGCCCCTAACAGATATTCTACCCTACCTGACGCTTTTAATGCTTCTCCGTAAGAAATAATATTAATTATACGCACAGTAACATGGTTTTTTTACACCAAAATCATTGTAAGTTTGTATGCAGTACGTACTTATTTATGTACAAGTAGACTTGACTTTGTTTCAAAGAAATGTTTAAGTGGTTTTAAATATAGATATTTTTTATTTTTATCAAACCATGCCAACTTTTTGCTAATGCAATTGAGTAAAATATATGTTATATTTTTTACCTTTGTCTTTATGACAACTGTCACGTTTGGTAAATGTCAAAAGTTTCAATTGTCAGTGGTCACGAAGTAAAAAAAAAAATACTTATTACAGCAAATGTGTAAAAGTACAGAAGAATATAACAGCAGGGGTGAGGTAAAAAATAATATTTTGTTTTGTATTCTATTCCCTTTGAACAGAAATGTCATGTCAAAAAGTCTTTTCCATTTTATATAATTTTTTCTATTTCCTGTTTGAAAGTTAAGAAAGCAGCACTTAAAAATATAAAAATACTATTAAGAAAAATAAATATATACAGGAAAAGCTTTTAATTCATATAAGCAAAGAAAAGACGGAAATAGGAGATTATAATTACAAGAAATGTATTTTAAAAATTAAAAAAAAAATTATAATAATATTCAGGTATTTTTAAATTGAGCTTAGAAAACTAAAACATAAGTTTGAGGGAAAATAGAAAATTTTTACCTAAAAAATACAAGTGAACTGATAAAAAAAACTTTGATATTGATTTTTTAAGAATTTTTATACCAGGCACTTAACAAAATAAGCGCTACGTTATAGCCAAAAAATATTTAATTTAAAAAAATATTAAGCAATTTACAGGAAATTTTAAATTTTAAACACAGATTCGGTAAAAAATAATAATTAAAAAATTATATATCGATATATTATTTCATAAATGAAAACCTATGTTTTGGAATATTTTTTTTACATAGATGCACAATAACCGTCTTATCAAAATATGTTCAGTATCCTGAATATCAAACTAACAGAAACATAAAACACAATATGCACACACATGTGAAATAAATAAATAATTTGAACTAAGTGTTGAGTGTTTGAAAACATTTCCAAACAGTTTAGTTTTTATTAAAAATAGCTTTAACTTGAAATATGGGTCTAATTTCGGCTAACATTTTATAAACCAAAAGTTCTAATAAATTACGGACAAATTTTATATATACTCGTATTAAACGAAATAGAAATGAAAACAATTTAAAAAAATATTCCAAACAATCAAATTCGGATATAAGAGACCGGAAGTTTTCAACAGTTTCTTTCCGCTCATACAAAATTTTGGTCTTCGGATAATGGAAAAACATTTCGTTTACGCGAACTCAAGACAACAAAAATTATTTATTGAACAGAAAATACAAATTATAATTCATAATGAAAATGAATAGATTTTATTTTTTTAAGAGAAGTAACACTCAGGCAATTAAGCCCTACTACTTAAAGTGTTACCCCTGAGTGAAAAAGGGATATTAGTCGAGAGCGGACATTGGTACATTGTTTTCATAGCAATGTTGCAACGCCGTTGCTGTCAAGTGGGCACATTAACTTTCGTGAGCCATTTTATTAACTTGTTTTACTTCTCCGACGATCCTTCTAACATTACCGACGAAGGAAGCCTGCTGTGATGTACATTATCAGAGAAGAGTATCAATCGCTGCCACCGCTTTTGAATTAAGATTTATTTTATACATGTCGTACGACTAAATGGACCATAAATTGCCAGAGATTTCGTCAGTATTAAACAAATAATTTTCTTTCTTTGAAGCGGTGTTTGTTTCATATAATTTTGTACTTTTACAAGCAAATTGCGTTTCGTTTAAAATATTTTTCATTTGAATGGATTTTTTTGTTGCAAATTTAGGCGCGTTTAAATTAATCAAAAATACAAGTTAAGAATTTTCGTGCCCTTTTAAGCAATTTTTTACTTTAAACAGCGTACGCTTATGCGAATTCGCCTGCAGTTCATAATTGTTTAGAGATTTTGTTTTCAGAACAAAAATTTAAACAAATATTGCACGATTATCTACGCGACTTCGATAAAAGTTTAAGAAAATATCAAAAAAATTAAAAGAAAATATTTTGTCATTCTGTTTGTATAATTGATATTAAATTTTTATATCTTTTGCTGAAATTCAATATGAGCCTTGACGGTAAAGGGGAAAAGCAACCCAACTTATTTAAAGGGCAACATTTTTTCTTATGGTTGTAGGAAAACTTTTTTGTTGTGTTCGTGTTTAATTTTTCACATATTCTCTTTTTTAATCTTGTTCAATCCTGCTAATTTATTTAACTAAATTGTTTTTTAATAAATTTAAATATTCTTTATATTCATCCGTTTAAGTTAAATAAATGGCAGATTAATAAGCAGCGCATTATTTTGGAATTTAGATTTTGTTTCTTATTTTATTCCTTTACACTAAATTTAACAATTTTAACAAATACTTTGTGCTTGTAAAGAAAACGAAAAAAGATAAAGCTTTTGTGCCAAAAAAAAACGAAAAAGAGGAACGGAGCATATAAAAAACCCGTACGAAAAAACTTGAACTGAACACAACAGAGTGCCTTTAGTGATATTGACATATGAGTCTAATAATGTCAATGTGGCAAGGAAAAAATTTCTCAAAAAAAAAGATAATGAAAAGGGGAGTAGAAAATAAAAAATATACGCAGACACAAAGACGTACTTTCCACCATACATGGACCTGATAAAACTCTATTGTAGCCCCCGTTAAACACTGCATTCAACCGCTAAATGTAGCAGCAGTATTTGCTTAATATTTCTATGTACTCCTATGCAGAAGAATGACTTTAAAAGAAATCCATTTTTCTCATGTCGTTTTATCGTGTGTGAACGTAGATGGTTGAGTTTTGTATAAAACACATAATAAATAAGCATACTTTAGTCTAAACATATGTATCATAACTCTAAAGGCAACAAAAAAAGCAAACAAAAAATAATGATGAAACTGTGCTCGTACTCGTTTAACTATTTATCTAACCATGCAGCTAAATCATCAGCTAAAAGGACAGTGGCTTTAAAGAGATTTAATTTGAATTAAAGAAAATATCGTTCGTCAATAAAGAAGGAAACTAAATTATGTTTTCAAATAATGTAAATCAACTTGATTCTATCCTTTCTAGTTTTCGAGAAGTTAGAATTTTCAACATAATTTCTTACGGTCCTTTATTTGGTTTGGCATTGACTCTATTATGAAACAAGAAATAAAGATCTTTGCAGGTATAGACGGATCCAGTTTATCCTCAGAGAAACATGTCTCTCATTGCTACATTTGGGATTACAAAAAGCGATGGTTGAAATACGTAGGACGTACTTAATACCCCAGGTATTACGATGGAGCTAATGATTTCTTTATGGCTGCAATTTCGCCAATTGTTTTCCTCTGAACCAAAATTTGCCTTTGAACGGATTTCGGATAGATGGAAATTCTTTTGTTTAAGTGAGCTTAACACTTTCCAAATTCTTCTTTAAGATAAAAATAGAAAATATGATACATAAAAATACAACAAATTATTTTAATTTACGATTTATTTAATAAACTGAGATTTTATTCGCTTCATGTAAATAACACGATCAACATTAGCAGGCACTGCATGTTGTTTTGCTGGGGCATATTCAAATTTTTCTCTTAATCCATGCTTGTTTCATACAATAATTTTTACAAACAAGTGTATTTTTGGTAAACGGGTGTTCGCAAAGCAGACTATTTTTAAAGCGAAGTAGAATTTTTTAAATTTATAATTTATATAATTCGTCTTTTCAAATTCGATTGTAAATGCTTTGAAAATATGTCAGAATTAATGAAAATATTGCTGGATTTATAATAACTTTCGGTGGTACCGTGCCGTAGTGGCCTACAAAACCGAGTATCCCAAGTTCGCTTCCTGGCAGAGGACAAAACTTTTTCACCATGGTTTTCAAGTTTTAAAAATGAAGCGGCTTCAAAAACCTCCTAAAAATCCATCTGATGGGCCTCATCAGCACCCCCTCTCCCTGGAAGGGGATAACATCATTACAAACAAAGGTCAGGCAGAGCCACCACCTTCTGGGAAAAAAGATAGGAATCAAATATTAGCGAGGTTCCTCACCACTACTCCAAAATACAGAGGGGGTATTGTTTCTAGGCAACAACAGATGGCAGCCCTCCATTATCTTAGACCTGCTACAGCAGACCAATCCCCTATTTAGCTGGAACCAACAATCGATTTACGAAACTAATACAAAGCAAAAAAAAATAATAATAACGATGCGAAAACAACTGCAACAATATACCGTGTAAAAATGGATATGCTTTGTAGAAGCCCTATGCTCCCTCGAGGAGTGAAAAGAATAACGACTTTCACTTTTTTCATTGCGATATTATAAATCATAAAAGAAGAGAGTTAATTTGTTATCCATTTAATAGAGGACGCAAGTATTCTGTGTAACATTTTTTTCTTTCCTTTCAAACTGCGAATGCCGAACTTTTATACAACGTCTGTTAGGCTCAGTTGACTTACTCTCTATCTGAAATTAATCGTAAGTGTTTTACTTATTACGTTTAGAAACAAGAGCTAGTCTAGATCCATTGTCTGGGCATGATCAACATTTCATGAGTTTTAAAAATATGATCATTTGAATGATAAGGAACTTTCAAAGAAATCAATAAGTTCCACAACTTGTAATCTTGACTTGAACTGAAATCATCTTCAAGATTTTTCGGAGGGCCTTCAAACGTTATTTGTCCCACAGTATATTTTACATCGTACTGTATAAGAAAATCAGGCTTATTACAAATTTATTTATTTTTTTAATGATAAATTTTTTATTGATATTTTTTTAAACTGCATTTGGGCCCAAATTCAGAAATCTTGTAAATCAGGATAAAATCACTGCTAGAGATAGAAGTATTGTAAGGACAAAAACTTGCCAGCAGTCATTACTTATCTTTTTCTTATGTAAAGATGTAGTTTCAGTTAAAAGTTTAAAAAATATATTATTTTCGTGTAAATCTTTTTTCAAAGTAATAAAGATTTTACCAACTCAACTTCTTAGAATGTGGAAAAAGGCACTAACGGTTACTCAAGAAGCAATGTATATGTCATTCCTAAGGAATAAGTTAAAATTTTCGTTTTTTTCACTAGCAGCCTGAAGGAAAACATGCAAACATTTTGATTTGTCTTTCTGGACTTATGATTGATATTAATTAGTTACTTTTCGTTTAAAGCCTGCAACAGCTCTTTTCGTATATTTCTAAAATTTTCTACATTTTCTTATGATTATCATTGTTAGATTTTTCATTATTTTTCTAATTTGCTCTTAAGCACAATTCTTAGAAATATTTAGAGGACTTTGGTCACTGTTTAATATTTTGCTACTTTGTTGTTGACTTTTTTTCTCCTCTGGCTTCCATGACATTTTTTCTTCTACATTTCATAATTTAATATGATGATGACAATAATAACGGTCTACTGAACACTAATGTTATTTATTTTTGCTTATATAATCATAAAAAAAGTATGCATAATGAGCGTGAATGACAATAGGACACAGAAAGTGATTATTGACTAGTCGGGTGAGGTTACAGACTCAACAAATTTATTTTAAAAAACATACAATTTCAAGCCAATGAATTTATTTTAAAGAAGCAAAACACTTAATTAAGTTGCAAAATAATGATTCTTATGAACTACAATTAGTGGAAAAGGAAGAGGGATATTAAACAAAGTGACAAGTGGCTGAAAACGTACAAGTATTCGCAATATTCTGGAATCAAAATGCAATAATAATACAATAAATATTCGTAAAGATTTTATATATATTGTATAGATTGCTTAACGCTACTAGTTTTTCAATGTTTCCTTATTAGACCTTTAGAAAATTTATTAGAAAAATCTCCTTTATCTAAGTTTCTTTGCCTGCAATGTGTAACCCGATAAGTTTAATAATCTGCAGCATTATTGTTTTAATTATAATTTTTTCGTTCCTGCCGCTAACGTCAACATGTAATACAATTGTTGTTAACAAGACTCAGGGTTATAGTACAACAACAACAACAACAACAACAACAAGTGAAATATAGAAAAAAGTTTACTATTAACTTGTAATGTGACTGCAAACTGCCTTTAACTGCATGAATTTCATTACACTCCAATTCTTTTTTTCTTCTGTAAAGTTTTTTTCTTTTATTTATTTATTTATTTTTTTTTTCTTTTTGTAAAATGTTGAAAGAAAACAACATTTTGGAAAAATCTACTACATTGTAAAAGTTACAATGCCATAACCGATTGTTGTTAAAAGCAGTCATACAATTGATTGTTTAGAGGTACAGGGAGAGCAAGGGAATATCAAACTAATAATACAATGTGAAGCTTATTTGCAACAATTGTGTTGTCAAGCAGCCTTAATTGGCTGCAGTTTTGTTGAGTGGCACGCATTGCAGGTACCATTAAAACAATTCAATTTTTCTATTTTTCTATTTTTTTATTTTTCTATTTTTGTTTCTTATATTTTACATTGCAACAATAACTATTTAAGACATGTATAAATGGGCATTAGTGCGATACAATCTAATAAGCGTTAACATTCAAAGGCTAAGAATGTTTAGCTCTCACAAATGCAATCAATTAGCAGAGACTATAACAGATCTGACATAAAATTGAGGTAAAAATCTAAGAACGATAATAACAGCAATAAGCAAGACAACAGCTTTCTATTGTTATTGATATTATGGTTACAATTTCTTTTTTGAGCCTCCCTATTGTATATGGAAAGTGCTTAAACAGCTAGAAAAGTATCACAGACAATGGCATGTTACAAATTGTTATTGTCGTACAACAAAATTTCTTAAGTGCTTGTGTAATTCTTTCAACTGAACAGTAATAAGAGCAACACAGTAACAATGTGCAATGAAAAGCTTTTCTCTATCAAATTATACATTGCACACCCAATACGAATTCATATGTATTTGAAATAGAAAAAATAAATAAATAAAGGATAGCCATAAACAGCTAAGAAAATATTTTACATGACTATTGCTGCGGACTGCAATGCAAACAGCAATAGATCCTTTATCTTCCAAAGCGAAAGCGACCACTAGGATTGAAATCTTTATTCGGTAAAGTACTTGGGTGGATTTGCACTCATATTGTTTTAGGAAAATCTATCAATATTGTTGCTACTGTTTACAAAATATCATGAAAATTTCTACAAGTGACCAGTTTCAAGATTAAAGTTCAATAATGACTACGAAGTGGAGACTTTGATCCAGCCGAGCGATTGACAGAAGAAATCGTGCAGAAGAGCCCGAGCCAAGAGGGTATGAATGAACTTGGAATGGCAAAAACTTTAACTGGGACACATTTTGCTATCTGGTGGTAAAGCATCACTGCTTTTGCAGATATTCCGTTAAAGACATCATTAAAAATTACGGTGGAAGGGCCATTACTATTCATCTTTTATATTGTGGTAATTGGAAAAATTTTTGGGGTTTAAAACATAGACAACAATACAGGCCAACGGCAAATAAAATCAAGAATTTTGACCAATTCCTGTCTTATTTTCTGTACTGACTTGAAAAATTGCAAGAAAAAAGTCTTATCGGAGACCAATTCTTCTGATTTCGATATTATTTATAGTATGACTTTGCGTCCTTAGAGTCAACATCAACTTATCAATAGACTCCAATTGTCGTGTACGAAAAACGTGTGAGGGTATAAAAACTCTCCGTATATGTATGAGATGAAGAAATATTACCAGGGAACCTAAAACATCTACATGATGAGCGACTACTCTTGGTTACTTCATGGAGAAGTTCATAATGCATGTCATCGGAGAAGAATCATTGGAAGCAACTTTACAGAGAAAAGAGAGGGACAATACAAAAGAACTTTTTAATTTTATACGTAATCCAGGACACTATTAAGAATAAAAAAGAGAAACTTATCACACTTTTACGACAACATACATTTTCAAACATTCAATTGAATGATTCAAATAAATCGTTATAATAATATGATATGATATGATTGATATGATTCCGTTGTTGTAGTATTGAAAACAATGTGCAATAAAAAAATATTGGAACTTTCTGAGTTGTTTTATTTTGATTAAGGTTTTGAGAAATCACGAAATTTTTTATACGGGCATCATGATTTGTTAAGTTTCATTAAATATAAGGAAAAAATTTTTCCGTTTTTTTCTTTCTTAACTTTTTAAATACTACAGGGTGGGCCAACTTGAGCTAATTTGAAATGCTTATTATTATTGAATTTTTTATTTTATTTTTTAAGATAATACAGTACTTTTTACAAAATTTTATAATGTCATCAGTGGAAGAACGTGTAAAAATTGTTGATTTTTATTATGTTTCCTGACGAGCAATTGTTACAACGTAAAGAAAATACCGTCAGCATTTTTTTACTGCAGAGGCTCCCAGTGTACACATGATAAGAAGCTTAATGACCCGTTTTGAGAATTTGGGTTCATTGGGTAATGAACTACGAAGAAATGTTGTTCGTCCTGTTCGCACTGAACAAGCTATAGAAGCTGTACGAGAAAGTGTTCATACGGATCCAAATGTGTCTACTCGTCGACGAGCTACTCAATTGAACATTTCCAGAACTTCGCTACGACGTATTCTAAAAGGTTATATGAAGATGTTTCCATATAAAATTCAATTGGCCCAAGAATTATTGCCGAGGGATAAACAACAACGGCTACAAAATCCCAACAGTCAGTCCCAACAGTTAATATTTCTTTGCTGCCTAATTTAGTTTATGTCATAATTACAAAAAAAAAGATTTTATAGGAAGTCACCAAATCCTGCTGCTATTTCTAAAAATTTTCAGAAATCATAAGCTACATTTTGCGACTTTTTGCATCTTCATTTTTATACTATGTCAAATCAAAGTTAAGAAAAAGGATATATGGGACGTACCCCTGTTTGTATTTCTTGTAAGCTAGAATTTTTTGCAAGGTATCATACAAGTTTATCTACCATATTTTTTCTATTTTTTTCGACGTCAAAGCAATGTGTGTCGGACTACCAAAGACTTAAGGCAGTTTGCTATTGGATAGTGACAAATTGCTCGGTTTCTGCTTGAATAACGTAGCTTATAACTGCACTTTTCAGGATTTTTAACCACATTAATTGCAGTGGCTTTCATTTTGGACAGCTTAAGTACAATCGCTAACACTTCTTTCCTAATAACTTTAAATTAGGTTTCATCAACATCAAAGTAGAACTAAGTGACCCTTAACAGAGTAAACTAGTTTTCATTCGTCACTTCATAAATAGCTTTAGGCCACGCTACACCAATAACAAAGCAGAAGTTGATGATCCTTGCCAACCAGCAGAATAATATAAATTTTCATTCGCCACGATTAAGGTTTCTATGAAACCGAAATATGTAGCACAATAATAGATTTTAAGCACACAAATTTTTTATTTATTTCTGACATTTAATCTTACCCATAAAAAAGTCCTCAGTATTAAATTTAATAAAACACATGATCAAGTAAAATATATTTAAAAAATATAAACACTTTTTTCAAAAAATTATTCAAAATACTCCCCAATTTAATTATTAAAAAAATGATGGATCTAATACCCACTCGCCAGTGTTGAAGTCTAATAAACTTTACCTAGAGCGCATAAAAATTTCCTAGTCACAAATATTTATTAAAAATAAAGCCTTTGAAATATAATTTGAAAATTAGCTTTAAGCTAAAAGATATTTTCTGCCTTCTTAATTGTTATTATCATAATTTCTCCTTTGATATTTCCCTCATGCTTTCCTTTATTTTATACCAAGTTTTGTAATAAAATGCCATCTAAGTAACCTGCTGTTACTTCCCAACTAGAAATACTTAATACTAAAATATTTGCTATTTCCCTTTAGATTTATTTAAATAAATCGTTTTAATTAAACGTTTAATGTTGAACATTAAAATTAAATAAAAAGAAAAGCAAAGCAATGCATAGAGAAAAAACAGCAACAACAAAAAGTATGCTCAGAAACCACCAAAAAACGGCATAACAGCGGAAACGGAAACTTGCGTTTAACCAGAGCAGCAAAGTTGGCAGCAGTTCATTACAACTAACGCTTCCACTTCTGCTCTTATAGTTTTACGAGCAACAAAAATATTCCAACACCACCAAAGAACATCATGGCAAACTCATACAAAAACAAATAAACGAGAGGAGAGAAAAAAAATTTATATTTTTTAAACTGTAAAACACGCGCAAGCACACACACAAACACACATGTTCACTATCTTATAGCCCTAAAGTGTATATTTCGATGGGTTTGCACAACAAGAAAGAGCAAGTTTTTGGAGGAAAAACAAACCGCAAGACAAGAAAGCAATTTGGTTTTTAGATAACGGTTGACAACAACACAAATGTGGCTGTGGACGGGTATGAAGAGGACACGAAAACAACATGTTCTTGCAAACCGCAACACTTTCAATGAAAACTAAGAAAAAGGAAGCTAAAACTGCTCGAATAGTGTTAAAAACGAATTAACACTTAAAAGGATTATGTATTTATAACTGACGAGAAGGTCGTCTTTGGCACTAGAGGACATTAAGAATAGATCGAAGACCAATATAATATAGTGAAGGCTTGTAACTTCATTAAGATAGAAGGGAGTATTGTAACAATATTGCATCTGTATACCAACTTTTTGCCCCAAAGATCCAAAAAAAAAACAACATCTCACATTAACATCAACAGAAGCGGGATTCAAATTAATGAACTTGGATTGCCTTTGAAAGTCTTGGCTGGTGTGAAAAAAAATTGCCAGGCTCTGGTGAGTTTTATGCTCCACACACATATTTCACCAACTCACGAGCTGAACTCTAAGTTCTGTAGCATGAGATTTTATAGCCTCCCCTTTTCAATATTTGTTTAAAACGTTTTAGTATTAAAAATATTTTTAAGCCCACCTGAACAAATTTCTTTTTTGGCCCCTTATGGTTTAATTTTAAATCCAAATCGAACAACAAAAATTGTGTGCCCCTAAAAAAAACACTGATTGCACTTTATTGCGCAAAAAAAGGCATGTTGGCGAAGCATAAAATCTAAAACCACATTAAGGTGAAGACAACAAAAAGTTACGCTAAAAATTGCAACAACAACAACAACAAAATAAGCAAGATTTTTCAGATACTCAACAAAAACAATACAAGTTCAAAAGAAAACCAAAATGAAAAATCAAGAGAAGCAAGAAAAAAATCTATTATTATTATTGTGGTGTCTGTGCCAACAGTGGGAAACCAATTTAGTGTGTATTTGGCGAAAAGCTTTAGATACAAAATCTACACTTTAGCATGTTCTTTACAAAGAAGAAGAATAATAATAATATGAAGAAAAAAAATTAATATTAAGAAGAAAAACATTTCACAATTTTCCCTATTCCTTCTCCACTCGGTCGGCGTATGGCAAAGAGGTGAAGCATTTAGATGCAGTTTCGTTTCTAGTGGCATTTGCTCACTGTCTGGGCTCATGTATGTGTGTGTGTATGTGTGTGTTTATGGATGTACTCGTATAAGAGTGCTTGTGTCTATTTTGTTGTGTGAGTGTTCTTCTTGAACAAATACTGATTATAAGCGAACTTTAACATCAGGTGTAGATTATTAGCCAGACTTATGGCACATAGATAATCATTTTCTTTTTCTGTGCTTTTTTATGGCTTAAGAAAAGAACAGCCAGGAAATTTTTTATTTCATAGTTTTTTGCTTCTTTAGTTGGCTTTTTTGTTTGTCTTGTTGTAGTTGTTGTTTGTGATGTTTACGGAAAACTTACAGTAGATTATTTCTTGTTTTTCTTATTTTTAGGGATGCTTCTTTGGATATTTTTTTTTTGTTTTTTTGTTTTGAGAGTTCTTACCTAAAATTCTAGTGGTTCTTGAAAAAAAAAACAGTTCTTTTGAAGGTTTGTGCATATTTCCGTGTGTATTGAATCAGATTATTTGAAGTTTGCTGTTGTTGAGACTTTTAGTTGGAAAAACAATCAAATTAAAATGGAATATAAATCTTTTTAAATTATTTTTCTAACTACATATATATTTTTTTTATCATTTAGAAATAAAATAGTGTGTTAGTGATTTTGAGGTATTTGTTTTAAGTCTTAGATATACGAATAAATAAAAAACGATTCATTAAATAAAGTCATTTTAAAAACTTTTATGAGTTTTCACACATTTTAAATTAATGTTTGTTTTTCATTTAAATAAGTGGTTTTTCAGATTTAATACATTTTTATATTTTTTTTAAACTTTCAATTCAGTTTTAAATTCAAACTCTCCACCCACGCCTTGTCCCCCATTTTTCGCAATCTCTCCTTTACCATGATTAGTATACCAAAAAAATTTTCTATTTCAAAACTATTATCTGATGTTTTCAACAAAGTTTTGCATACACAAATCTAAAATTTAATACAGCAAATATTTCTCAATAATTTTAAGCTCAAAACACACCAACTAAAATGGAAACTTTAACAGTTTGATTTAAAAAATATGACTAAAATATACAAAAAGTTTTTTTCATTCTTTCGTTTTTTTAATGCACCATAAAAATAGAAATAATAGTAAAATAAATACAGTAGGAAAACATTTTGTTCGTAACTAAAATTCTAATTCTCTGCATAAATATTGGCAGAATAAAAGTTTTGCCATGAATATTTCTGTTTAATAAAAATCTCGATATGGAAAATATATTTAAAAAAATAAACCCATAATATTTGCGAAAAAGTAATAAAAGCTATAAAATTAAATGAAAAAAGGAAATATAAAATCCAATGGGAACAACAACATGTATGTGTAGTCATTTCTAACAAGAATATTAAATCAGAACTCACCAAGTATTATTGGATTGAATTAAACAAAACGAGCACATAGAAATTTTAATGGAGCGTATGATTAATATTAAATGCGAATAAGTTGTCGTCAGGTTCCAAAGAATCGTTTGTGTGACATTTTCAAAACGTTTCCCTAACTAAACCATACCAAGGAATAGCAAAATAAATACAAATACATTGTTTACATTACAATTGATCTAAAACTCATTTATTACATACAGGCATTATGAAAAGAATATTAAGATCATTTGTAGCATAAAATGCTCTATGACCATCTATATGGAAAAGATAATTATTTTTCGCTGGAATTCTACCAGAAATATGAAATTCAATAGGTTTCAATAAATTTGAATATCCAATTAAGCCACTACCTAGAAAATATTATGGCCAGAAAAAGTTCAAGCGAACATTTTGTCTACAAGTAAATTTTATTTTTAGTCAAACATTTTTATTTTTAATTTCCCTCAAAAATTTTTTGTTAATTTTTAGTGGAGGTTTTTTTAACACGTCTAAAAATGTTTTTTTCAGTTAAATTTTTACAAATTTTTTTGTAGGTCCGTTTTCACACAAAATATTAACTGAATTGAAGGATTTGGTTACTGAAAATAAACCAAAAAAAAAAAAAAAAACACCAAATAGAAAATTTCAAGTGTCAATTATTTTTTGTAGTTTTGCTTTGTAAATTTATTATGTTTCAATGACAAAATTTTTCAATGTAAATACAAGGAGTTAATAAAAGTTGGCAGGATTACGAATGGTAGGTGAGTAGATAATTTACTAATACATACAATACATTTTATTTTTTATTCTGCCATAATCGATGAAAAACAGTATTTTAAGCTTTAGGGACTTTTCCGCAGATTTCACATAAAAATACGTTTCTACATAATCTTTATGCTTTAACACTTATACTTAAATTTCCGTTTATCTTTCCCTCAAAACAAAAATAATATGAATTTTCGTGAAATTTTTCTTATGAAAAAAAATTGTTTAAAAAATGCAACTAAAATTTACAAACTTTAATTTTTAGCTGCATTTTATTTGATGAAAGTCAATTTAAAATTGAATAAAATAAATTATTGCTTATAAAAATCTAATGCGTATTGGTAAACTTACAACTTTTCTAAACATTCCTTTCTAATATGGAGCCATTCGCAACTTAAAATGATTTTATATATAGATTTAAACTTGCATAAATTTTGCCTTGTTTTTCATCATCACTTCTTTTACATTAATGGAAATAAAGATTTGGTGTAAACAAAAATAAGTAAAAATTAACTAAAAATAAGAAACAAAAGCATGCACCACTAACTCCAAAAATTTCCAATTTGAAAATTTTAAAAGCGCTAAATTATCGAGTTGACAACACTGCTTACACATTTTAAAATACTCGACATAAACCCATAAAAATGGGCAAAACATTTTGCAACAATTCCTTTAATATAAAAAAACATGAGTCTTAATTTCGCATCATACATTCATGCCAAGCATATCTCTTCTTTATGGTGAAAGGAGAATGCATGAGGCAGCAGGCGGCGATCAAATGTTCAACTATACATTTGAAATACTAACGGAACTGATCAACTTAAAGATATTTTTTTTTTCATATAATGAAAAGAAATATAGAAGGAACCTTCCGCACAAGCGGCTTTATTTTCCTTTTGCTGTTAATTTTGTTAAAATGAAATTTAAAAAATTTATGAAGGTATAATCTCATAAATTTTTTTGTTCAGTTGGATATTCAACACGAAGAGAAAGTGGCAGTAAAATACACCATTTTTTTATTTTATAAAGGTTAGAAAAACTTTGATAATAATTTACGATGCACGCGATGAACGAAAGCTTTAAAGCAAAAGAAAAAAATTAGCTAAAATATAAATAATTAATTATCGATTATTAAGGCCTACCTTAAGGCTTTGTAATAAAATCAAATAAATGAAGAATATCTAAAGGCATTAAAATTAAAAGAGAAAACCTACTTTTTTAAGATCTTGTAGTAAAAATTAATCAAAGCATGTCGTCATGCCTCAAAAGTTGGGAAAAATTTAAAATTCAAAAATTAAAGCAATACAATTTAAAATGGAGTAAAATAAAAACGATTAAAATGATTAGAAATATAATCATATAACAAATATATATTGCAATTATTCGAAATATTCCCAAAACTAAATATTTTCATGACACTAATGAGACGAAAATAAGAGATATATAAAAATCTAAGACCACAACAAATAATTTTTTTATTAAATATATTAATTAAACAAACTTGAAAATAAAAATCATAAAAAAAAGTAAAAAATCATATAAAAAACATGCCTTACAAATTGTTGTTCAGGATTGAGCAACTTTTATCTGTTTCATATAAAAAAGAAGCTAAAATAAAGTGTAACTAAAATATACATGAAATATAAACCATTTTAGGAATTTTTATGTTTTAAAGCATGAATTGCATGAAAAGTATATGAAAAAAGTATTAATCAATTACCAGCAAATATTGCATTCTGCTATTCAATTCAAACTTCTACTTCTTCTTTTACATTTTGGTCGTCCATAAATACGTATATATACTGTATATCCTATTTTCTCTTTTTGCCTTAAAAAAAATATTTATAAACCTGCTGTACCTATTCATACTGTTTCTATGCAAAATTCTTTGTTTCAACTATTTTTTGCTGCTAACAAAAAGGTAATAAATTTTGTAACAGATTTGCGTAATCTTAGCCATTGTATTGCAAACAAATGAACTAAATAATAGAAGAAAAAAATGGAAAAAGCCATGGTTTGAAAAAGTTACATTTGCGTAACAATTGCTCGCATGGATGTGCTGTTAAGAATTGCTGTTGTAGTTGTATATATAAATTGCCTTAGATGACCACATTTTTTATTTGCGCCACGGGCCATTTAAAAGGGTAAAAAGTTTTATCTTTAATGGCTTCTGGTTGTAGCATACTTTTAGGCTTTCTATTATTATTATTATTACTATTATTGTTTTGCTTGGCAGCTCCAATGGCAAATAAATAGACGGAAACGTATTATAAATCATGGAAATATAAATTATGGTCAAGTGTTGGGAAAATACGGTTTAAATTAAAATAGCGGTGTAACTCAAAAACCTTTTAAAATTTATTATCTTAATACAAAAAAAAGGAAAAACAACTATAAAGAAATGGAGTTTTAAAGGCTGCAAAATAAAGCTTTTTCTGAGAAAACTTTTTCTTAAAGAATTCCACCATAGTAAAAAAATCATTGTATAATTTCGTTAAAAACTATGGATTTGGAAAGAAGGCATGCTATACGACTACTATATTTAGGCCAGCTCTTCAATTTAACAGACAAGAACACATTTAGTACTCCATTACACCACAAAATACCCCAAAATACGAGTTGAGTGCTTAAAAAACTGTTGAAGTTTACTGACAATTTGGTAAGCGCCAATGAATTACCCATATATGAACGACAAACATTTTTGAAATTCTAATTACACTACTGATTAGTTGTAAAGAATAGCCTGAATAATAGATTCCAGTAAAAAAAAATTTTTTTTAGTAGTTAAGTGCTCTCCAACAGACTTCATCATTATTTTTTTTAAACCTCTGCTCATTTTTTTCATTTATTTAACTAAGAAATTTTGTTCACTTTATTATATTTGATATAATTTCTTATTATCATATTTTCCAATATAATTTTCTAAATAAAGTTTCCATCAAATTTCCGAGCAAATGAATCCCACAAGACATTATTTTTAATATTCCATCAGTCAAGTTACATGAAAAATTATATTCAAAGCCCTTTGAATTTTTGTTTTTTATATTTATTTTTTACCAAATTATTATTATTATTATTATTAACACAATTATTATTAACACAATTAGTTTTATCAATCAATCAGTTTTAAACCTTTTTTGCTCCGGAGTTATGAAAAGTAATCTCTTTGACTCCAACTGCTTTTATAAAGTTTAGTCACCAATAAAATTTTCTTATTCTATTGCTTACACTTATTAAGGAATATTTTACAAGATTTTCATTTAATCCCAATTCACTGCAAAATTTTTATCTTAGTCTTTTGTTTTCTTTTTAGCTTTTTGGGTCACGTAATTAGTTTTTGCCACCAAATAGAAAGAAATTTGTTGAAAGAAAAGACAAATAGTCAACAGAGCAGCTCATAAAATCCTTAAAACTTTTCAACATCACAAAAAACAAACTTCTAGCTATTAAAACAATGTTGTCTAAAGCACATAGTAAAATTATATATATTTCTTACTTTCTATTTTGCTCTATCTTTGAAGAAAAGAAACTATAAACCATAAACAGTTTTTAGTGCAAGCAAACAAAATGTAAACACATTAAGTGAATGTTTACGCCAAGGGAAGAAGTATAAAAAAGATAAAATTATATAAAGAAAAATTGAAATACAAAAGCTAAAACAAAATTTAAAATCCCCTGAATGAAACTGATTAAATAAAATACTTTTAATTAAGATTCTTAAGCGTATGATTAATATTCATTTCCTCAACAAAATTAATATTAATCATACGCAACGATGGCTTTAAAAATGTTAACAAGACGTTCGAAAAACTCATGCTGACTGAAAAAGTGCAAAGTTGGATAAAATTTAATGAAAAAGATTTATAAAAGATCTCGTACTTTCTTCAAACGATTCTTAAGGGCTTGTTGACTGGTACTAAGTTGTCAGAAAAAATTTTATTAATGATATGTAAAGGAGTTTTTAAAATAATTAAGCAAGATTTTGTTATAACTAAACTGCCTAAAAGAATGTAAAAAGATAGCATCTATTTAGTAATAAACATAAAAAGAGTAAAAAAATTTAATATCATTTCAAACTTATTAAATAAATTATATTTCTTAGTACCTCCTACGCATATGATGTATTATCCTTATAAAGGATATTAATATTTATTCATACTCAATAGGTCAATAGTTGTTACGTTGAATTGAGCAGATTATAAAGAATATAATATATAAAGAAAAAAATTAATTAATTAACTTATAAATAACAAGATATACAAATTTTCCATACAAATTCTTAAGCGTATGATTGATTTTAATTTCTTAACCGAATAAATATTAATCATACGCAATATGGGCTAAAGATTATCATCTACAATTTGGTCTATATAATTTATAATTTCAAGATGTTTCGAGTATGATTGATTTTTATTATGAAAACTTTGTAATACTCCACTGTGATTACGAGCATTTAACTACCTACTGCTACTACTACCTAATTTTCTTTCGTCGGACTCTTTAGCGGATGATCCAATGAATGCTTAAGACTGGAACACTGGATGCGTAATATACCACTTAAAAGATACTGAAAAGACTTGTTTACTTTTTAGATTTATTTTTTCCAGCAAATTCAAATTCAATAATTTTTGGCGAAGTTGCCGAAATTTGTAGAATTTTAAACAAAAATATATGGCCTCTTCTTCCGCCAAAGCAACTTTTCAAAAATAAAATGCGAGAGAGTTTTAAAATTTTGTTTTACAAAGCTGGGAGTCCTTTTTGTCTTGTTTTCCGAAATTTTCTAAAGCATTTGGCTAAAGCTTTTCAAAATATTCCAAAGGGACACCAATACGATAGTGATTCTTTAGTTACTGGGAGTCCTTTTTGTCTTGTTTTCCGAAGTTGTCTAAAGCATTTGGCTAAAGCCCTTTAAAATAGTTCAAAGGGACACCAATTTACCTACGGTAGTGATTCTTTAGTTACTGGGAGTCCTTTTTGTCTTGTTTTCCGAAGTTGTCTAAAGCATTTGGCTAAAGCCCTTTAAAATAGTTCAAAGGGACACCAATTTACCTACGGTAGTGATTCTTTAGTTACTGGGAGTCCTTTTTGTCTTGTTTTCCGAAGTTGTCTAAAGCATTTGGCTAAAGCCCTTTAAAATAGTTCAAAGGGACACCAATTTACCTACGGTAGTGATTCTTTAGTTACTGGGAGTCATTTTTGTCTTGTTTTCCGAAATTGTCTAAAGCATTTGGCTAAAGCCCTTCAAATAGTTCAAAGGGACACCAATTTACCTGCGGTAGTGAGGCTCTAGTTCTTTAAAAAACTAAATTTAAAAAATAAAATAAGACTAAATTTTTGTAGACCAAAATTTTTAACATCTTAAAAGTGATGACGACAAAATTAATATTCCAGTTTTCTTTCAATTGAGTTTAATTTATAAAAAAAATCTTCTTACCTGAGGCAACAAATCTTTAAAATCTTTTCAAAAACTCAATTCGTTTTATCTACCTTATCTCATCTTCAGTAACAAACATATGCAATTCTCAAATTTCTAATTCTAGTCGCTTCTTCTATAAATTTAAACAATAAAAAAAGATGTAAAATAAAATCTGTTCTAAATAAACCTCTTACATATTCTTATTCACTCTGGTTTCTTTCTATTTTGGATGCAAACAATATTATTAAAAAAATAAAAATAAAAGAAACCAAAATTGAGACAAATTCTTTTGACATGTGGCACCAGGTTGTTACAAATGCAAAAAATGTGCGATATATTCTTGCAACTTTATGTGCCACACACAAAAAAGTAATTTGTTGCAGGTGCAATAGAATATAAAAAGAAAATAAATTTAAACATAAGCTCAAAGGTATTTGATTAAGAAAGAAGATAAGAAGCGTGGAGAATTAAAAAAAAAACGCCCACAAAAGAAACGGAAATTGTTTAACATATTTTTTAAGGGATTTTCCGTATTTGTTTGTTTCCTCAAAACATTTGATACTTCAAAGTATTTCGCTCTTAAGCAAATGCAATTTTTAGATGAAGCAAATAAAGAAATAAGCAAAAAAATGCCATCAGCATTTATGGAATGAAAAGTAAATGAAGAAATGTGATACTCAAATGGTAGAGAAAGAAGGATGATAATCTGTGAACACGTGCATGCATGCAATTCACTGCAGTTTTAACTTGTAATAAAAAAGTAATACGAAAAACTAGATTTTCGCTCAATAATAAGAATTTCCTTAAAAAGATAAACAAACCATTTTGCAGATTTACTTTATGTTGAAAACAATTTTTACAAAAAAAAAATGAGCTTTTAAGGCAGCTCTTGCAACAAATGGCAGTGGATGAAAACTTATAAGAGAATTTTAATTTATCACATGAAACATTGTGATCACTATGACAAACGATTTCAAATGTTAAAGTACAACATGAATGTAACATTTTCATGATCACCTTGTCGCCTTATATCTTCTGCAACATCTACGAGAGCAGTTATCCAAAAGTGTTTGTTACGAAAACCGAATTGACAATTTGTACAAACGTTATTGGTATCAAGGTATCGAGTCGCTCAAATATGATTTAATCTTCAAAAAACTTTAGAATGGAATAATAAGATGGCTATCGGTCTTTAGACAGAGTTAGATTTTTTATAAGGATAATCCAGAAGAGTTTCCATATTCTGGTGTAACGTAATCTTGTTAAAAATAAACTTTATAATAAGAAGAAGTTGTGGTAAAAGAATCTTAAGAAACTTAGGCTCAATGTTATCAACGCTCACTGCATTGGACAGACAACAGGCCTGAATTAAAAATTATTATTTTGTGCTTCATTGAGAAAAAAAGTACTTGTTGAAGGTCTGTGTAACGTCAGGACTATTCTAAAATTCCAAATTATCTGGAGCATTTTACTCTTTCTCTCTTGGGATTTTTAATATCGGTTGCACTTTCTATAGTCTCTGCACTGCCTTCTTCGGCCGGGCGTAAAAGTATTATTCGGCGTTGCCTTGGTGCATGGCACAATACAACCGATATGGCGACATGTTCAGCACTTTTCCAAATGAATAGAATCATTTCTCGAAACCCTTTTTCTCCACGCCATTTTGTCAATTGTTGATGAGCTGAAGTACTCATAGCAAGAATCCTCATTGGCATCCTCTCAGTCTTCATGGATGTAACCTTTCAACTATCATTTGGACAAAGAATCTTTAAAAGCTTCTAGGAATTTATGTTTTACTTTAAATATTTTTTCTCTTCTGGTGGCCTTGTTAATCAAAGATTTTTTGCGTTTTAAAAGGACATATATTGTAAGCCGACCTAGATTATACTCTATAGGAGTCTACGCTCTCGCTAACGACTATAAAATATTGTGTGGCAGTTTTACAAACTGACCAGATGATAGTGAGCTGTGGTATCAACAACATTAACGGTTAAGAAAATGGTGCTGCACGACCGTTGGCCGAAGAAGCGTGAGCTAACTGAAGTGGCAGGCATTTCAAAAAGTGCTGAATATCGCCCACTGATCGAAAATTTGAAGATGAGAAAGCTGTGTATAAGATGGTTTGCCGCGTTTGCTCGCAACAGAAGAAAAACAGCGTTGTGAAGATGTTTCAATAAAGTGTTTGGCGATTTTTAGCCACAATAAAGCCAAGTTTTTTCATCGACTTACATCTGAAAAAAAAAAAAAAAACAGTCAAAGCAGTGGACTGCGATGTGAGAATCGTGTCTGAAGAGGATGAAGACGATTCCTTCCATCTGAACTCAAGATTATTGCGTTTGTTTTTTAGGATGTCCGCGATGTAATTTTTACTGATTATCTTAAACGGCGATTATTCTGCGTCGCTTGAGGAAGTGTTGTCGCAGCAACATAATGCCGTAATTGTGATGGCCGAAATCATGAATTAACGATCGAATTGCTTCATCACGCCCCTTATTCGCCAGATTCAGTTCCCTCAGATTATTTTCTATTTTCAAACTTTAAAACAATGTCTCGGTAGTAAAATATTTGCCAACAATGTCTGCAGTTGATGCTTATTTTAAAGAGGTAGACAGTTCTTACTATAAACAGGATATCGAAGCTATTGATAATCGGTGGGAAGAGTGTATCGAGCTAAAAGGAAATTATTCTCAAATCGTACATATTTTCTTTGTTCGGTCGGCTAATTTTGTGATCGCCCTCGTACATCTTAATTGCTATTTCAGATATTTGAGAAATCTTAGAAAAATATCAATCAAAATCATTCGAAAATACAACCTTTCCCTTTTCCCCTCCAACAAGGCGCATTAGTATATAAGGCACCTTGCTGTCTAGCCCACAAAATTATTTGTGTTTTCTTCAGTGTAATCAATTGTCTTAAAAATTAAATAACAAATAATAGAAAATAGAAAAATTTATGATTATATTTTTTTTCACAATTATTTCAAATGGATCCTTTACAATCCCAACAAATCGACGATAGTGACAACAAGGACCCGAACACCATAATTGTGATCGGTAACGCAGAAGAAGTGCGCATTCAACTTGAGGGGAGTCATACTACATCTACGGAAACGGAGCCGGAATTGTGCGCAAATAAGAAAAATGTAAAATTTCAGAATGTTTTAGAAAGTGAACAAAGAAATTTCAAGGAAGATCAGAACAATGAAGTGAAAGATTTAGAGAAAATAGAGGAAAAGAAAGAGAAAATTTCAGTAGATGAGCAAAGTTTTGGCGAGGTGAGGGTAACTAAAGAGGTCCATTTGGAGGAACATGAGGTGAAACAGCAACAAAATGAGCAAAGTGAAGCTCAAAATTGGGAAGGCGAAGCGCCTAATCAAGCGTCCGAGGAAAGCTCAAATCAAGCAAAAATGCAAAATATTTCAAGCGAACGTAATGAAGTTTCCCAGCGCTTAGAACAAATAATTGACATGTTTGACAGTTTCACCAAAAACTTGGAAAACATGGATATTAGAGATAAACCAAGAAAAGTTAAAGCTGATAGCGTCAACAGGAATAATAACAAGAGATTCAAAATGGACTGGGTGAAGGAGCAACAACGTGAAGTGGAAAAAACTCAAGAGCAACGCAACTCTCAGGAAGAATGTTTCAAAGAAGATAAAAATAAAAAAGGTAACATTTTCACATAACGCTGGCGCTTAGTAACTCAGACAGTGGGTCAGTTTGTTTCTTCAACCTCTGTTTGGAGCGAAATTGGTTCATTTAAAAGGCGTTCAAACTTGATAAGCAACTTCTTAACGAATTTCATTTTAGATACCCATGATACCCTGAAAGCTGTGGAAACACCAGAAAATGTAATGTTAGTCAATCATTGTTCTAATGTTGTTGAAGTAGAACAGATAGAGGACTATTTGAAACAACAGGAGATGGCGTGTAAAGAACTGGAAAATGGTAAGACTTGAATAAAATTTTCACAAGATTAATGCGAAAATATAAAAAAATTGCAGATGCAAAGGAAAGAAAGGCTGCACACTGTCGTAATATTTCCACCGCCACAAGCAGCTGTGAATTAAAAAGTCTGGGCTGTCAGACCTATTTCTCCGATCTCACAAGCTTAAATGAATTAAGTCTCATGGAGGTTTCATCCCTCACGAGCAGGTCCGACCAAATGAACTCTTTAAACAATTACGCACAAGCAGAAAATGCATGTGTATCGTATAGCGGCTCCCAACAGGATATTGAAAAACAACCCTTAATTCAACAACCTTTATCGCCAACACCAGCACCTGTCACCTTAACAGAAGCAGCTCCGACTACTGCCACTTTTAGTGTCATCACAATAGAAGCTAATCGGACACCCTCCTCGGCAGATGTAAGACGAGTGCCCTTTTGCCAACGTTTGTGGGAGCTGATAGGTGACTTCTGTGCTGCCACCTTTTTGTGTTTACAGGTTAATAGGGATTTCATATATTGTTTGGGTTTCATTGTGGCATTTGTTGTGAGTGCTTCTTTTTTGACAGCTTTCTTTTATCACGCTATTCTCTTAAGTCCATCACTGTGGCAGACGGACGAAAGTCAACAACATTGAAAACAACGCGCAAAGGAAGAACGCACAAGCCATGGACGATGTTGTTTGGGCTGTTTTAGAAATTTCAAGTTCATTCAAAAATGTTATTAAATATGCGGACCATCATACTTATATAATTAATAAATTTTTGGTAATAAAGAAAAAGGAAATTTTAAACCGCACATTTTTAAATCATATTTTAATGAACCGGCATTATTTCAAAATTTTTAAGCTAAATTCTATAATTCTAACGATATTTTTTCACAAAAATTTTATCAGTTGTACTCAATTATTTTGCTTTAGTGGCATTCTTTTATGATGTTAATAAATTATTTTGCGTTTTCTTATGCTTTTCAGAAGTTATGAATATTTTCTCCGATTATAATTCTAGTAAAAAAAAAAAAAAAAACGATTTCAATACAAAGAGCCAATCAAACATATTACAAAAGCCGATATAGTCCATTTCTGGTTGATATTTTACTCCCGGGGAATATTAAAATACCATCCAAAATAAAAATAAAAAATTATTCCTATTATTTCGGGGGGCTACTTTGTCCGTCCGTCTTCTACTTAAATTTCTGTTAAACCAAGTTTGTAAGCTACACTTTCAAATAAAGTTTTTTGTTTGAAATCCGTCCGCAAATAGGAAAGTTATCCGATAATCAATATTTCGCTTTTCGATACAAAATCATGGAACGAATCTGCGAACAAATCATTTCAAACAAACAAAAAAATTGTTTTTAAAATTGGTCCATGAATGGAGAACTTAAGCACTATTCGTTGGAGAAAAATACCTGTTGGACTTAAAAAAAAATTAGACCAAACTGCAAACACAAACCCTTTCAAATAAAAAAAAAATACTTTAAATATTGAAAAGGAGGAATTGATAAATTGTCGGTTAAAAAATGCCCTCTGTCGCGTAGACTGGATAAGTCCCATTTATAAAATTTTCACAAACAAATGTGTGGCCATCGACATTTTTATTTTTTTTTTAATTTTACAAAAATCAACTTAAAAATGAAGTTTTATGACAAATAAAATTATAAAAATGCTAGATTATTATTCTCCCTAACAAATTGTTTAAGTCATTCGCTAAAACAAATCGTCAGTGAACTTAAGCATTTATTTATTATATGTTTATGAAAAAAAAAAATATTTATATACAATATGAGAATTCTCTATCGTACAATGAATGTTATGAAATATATGTAGAAGACTTAGACTGCGGTTATACTCAGCATGAGTCCATTTAATTTATTTTTTCAGTCTAATTGCTATAAAAATGCCTTATCCCTGTTTATTTCTGTTCTTTTAAATGTTTATTTTAGAAATTTTATTCTGTCTCTGAATTACAATATTAATTCTGCAGTAGTACTTTATCTATATTAAAAAGCTGTTTTTGGAAAACAATGGAAGATTTTTTTTTAGAATCTTTGTACTGCTGCCATATTTCAAGACCATTGAAAGAAACTGTATTTAAATGTAACTTAAGTTAAAATGAATATTAACTTAATGCATAATTAAATACGAAGTCAATCAAATGTCCACAAAGGTATCGATTAGATGGTTTATTAACAAAGAAACGCAAGCACCCACTCTCCTTTTATAGAGCGGATCAGTACATTTCCACTTTCGATTACCAAAGAAAATGTAGGGATTAGCTTCATAAAATGTGTTAATATTAACAACTTGGCAAAAAAAATTGCTTTTTTGTAATAATTTTCGGATTCATTATTAAACTTTTAGTTCATTTGGGGCATAAGGAGTGAACTATTAGCTTATTGAGCTTTTAAGCATTAGCAGCTAAGCACTTCACAAAGATAAACTCGAACAACTTTTACGATCCAAAAATAATTTTCCTCATCATGTGTCTAGATCTTCGAAGGATGTGTTACTATGAAATATCCTTTGAATCACACTCAGGCTCAAATGAGAAAAAATACAAAATCTTCAGCTGAGATATCCTTTCCTTTAAGCTTTTCTTTTCATTATTTAATATTTGTTTTTAATTAAAATTCTACGGAACCTTTTTGGTTTGACTTTAAAAATTATTATCTTGCACACAAATGAAACCACTGAGAGTGGGAGGCGTTAGAGAAAAATTAATTTAAAATGATTTATGATGATTTATTCATGAAAACCATAATGTCACTTAACGAAAATCAGCCAACTTTTAAAAATGTAATTTAAGGCAATTTTCTTGAGCATGAAAAACCGCACGCACCAAAACATCAAAAAAATAAAAAATGAGAGAAAAAACATTTAAATTTGAAAAGTATTTTACAAATAAGACATTTTTAGGTTGCATCAAAACTTCAGTTAAAGAAGGAGAATGTAAGCGCAGATTCATTAAGTTCATTTGCTAGAAAACTTTTATTGAGTTAAAACAATTTTTGTGATTTTTTTTCCAGACTGTCATACTCAACTGAGTGGAAATATTTTTAATACAATCATATTTTGCATTAAAGCAAAAAAGTAGAAAATCTCAAAGTTGAAGGATGTAATGAACAGGAATTTGTTGGCAAATTTAAGTAGAAAATGTTTTTAGACAGAAATTAAAAGAGTTTTATTTTACTTCTCTTTGCATTGCATTCATACAAGTATATGCAAAAGTTTGCAAAGTTTTCAAAAACAAAACGATGAGGAAAAAGCAACAAAAAAATTATTTGCCAAAAATTTATTCTGAAAGATATTGTTTTGAAACTTAAAACTTTTGTCGATTACTAAATGGGTGCATTAAACGAAAGTAGTTTTTTATGCAAATTTTATACAGAAAAGCACTGGATTGCATACAAGGTTCTAGTAGTGCCGAAATTGCTCAAGTTTTGCAAGGTAAAACAAAAAAATTATTTTGTTGTAGGTAGTTTTTAATTAATGTGAATTAATAGTCATTAATTCAAAATTCCATGTTAAATGAAATTGGAAATTGGAACTTGAAAATGGAATTTGCCTTATGCAAAAAAATTTTAACAAATATGTGAATTTTTCCTGACATATTACACAAATGTTCACATTGTTAAAAAGAGCTCAATGGAACTTACTAATGAAAATTTCAAACAAAAAACAAAATAAATTTTCATGATGTGTGTAGATTTAGAGTAAAAATGTGAAAAGAAATTTCATAATAATATTTTGTGGAAACCTGGGGGCAAATAATGGCAATCGATTGAAAATTTTGAAAAAAATTTTCCTCAAATGTATTCAATTTTCCATCGATATCGAATGCCGTAATTTGTTTCCTGGAAATTTTTTCTAGATTTATGAATTTTAAAAATATAAAAATATCAAAAAAATTAAAAACATGAAGGATATTACATTCATACTCAAGATAGTGAGTTTTTCTATTAAAATTAGAAAATTTACATTTTTATATAAAATTTTTCAGTTTTACATTCAAAATCAATTAAATATATGTAAATTAATATATCAGCAGACATTTTTCTCAAAAACAATCGATGTTAAATTTTTTAATTGTGGAATGACATTTTGCATCATATTTGAAAAAGGATATTTTGCAGAAATTTTAGCACATGCCGGTAAAAGAAATTAAAACAAAACCTTAAAATGTAATTATAAATAAACTTATACATCTTCGTTGTTTTCCGATCATAAATGTGGCTAAAACCTAGTTTTTGAAATCTAGGATGTAGGCATGTCCTTGCTGCCACTGAAACAAATTTTAGTACAGAGTTAAATAGCACATCGCTAGAGTTCAGTTTTTGAAATTAAGGGTACCGAAGATGCAGACATGTCCAATGAATAAAACTAAATTTGCAAGATATATGAAAACTTCTTAGAAATTTTGTTCTGTCGTTGCCACTTGCTAGTAACAAATATTAAGATTTTACTTCTCAGGAAAACATATATGCGCTAAAAGGAGTGCAACTCTAATTTTAATTTTTCTTATCAAATTTTTTCGATGCTCTCTGGTATGGTAAGCCCAATGAAAGATCAAAGTTTTGAAGAGGAATAATTGAATTTTTTACATTAGATAGTTGGACATGGTAGAGACGACATACAGAACGTAGAGATGTCCCTGCACCGAATAAAACGAAATTTATCAAGTAAATTTTAAATAAATGTTCGCTATATTTTCAATACAGCAGAGTAACCTTCAAAAATTATGACTATAAGAGACAAATATATCCCTGCACAAATATAGCGAGTGGCATATCTCAGGTCTAAAAATTTATTTGTTTTTAAATATTTAAAGATTTTCTTCATATAAGAAAAATTGAGTTTTTGAAATCAAGGATTTAACGAGAGTGAAAAGTATATAATGCATTTAACTGTTTAGTTTACGTATACAATTTAAAAAGGCATGCAAGTTTTTGCTTCATATTGTCCACAATTGTAGCGATTGGTTGGTATTCCTGTTCCTCTCCTAGATGAAGCAGAGTTCACCATAGAGGTAAAGGTTATCATTGAAAATTTTCGGTGTATTTTGATCATATATTTGATTTTATATTATTATTAGAATTAAATCATTATTAAGGATATATGGGATGTACTCCTGTCCTTGCTGCAGTATCTCCCAAAGGTAATTTTTTTAAATAAATAATTAAATACATACTTATGTAGGAGGAAGAAAAATGAACAATAAACTATAAAATAAAAAGAAATGCCATTTACGCAACTTCTTACAAGCCCCAAGTAAAATTAAAGTTCATTGGTGAGATTTCAGCTATAGAAAACTAAAAGACTTAAGAAAAAAATAATAAAAATTATTTTCACTTAAATTAAGTCATATAGTTTTCACATTTTATACACCGAAAAAAAACTTATGTAATGCAAACAGGAATAAGAAATTACTTTAGCAAATAATTAATCCGAATGACAGCTTTAGATTTGCTCTTCCCACATAGTCCTTGCCATAAATAATAACTTTTTTCAGATTCAAGAGACTATATAAAGTACAACACACACCAGTTTTTCTTTCAGTGTATGTCCCCAAACGAAATGTGGATGTTTGCCTACGAACATAAAAATAAAACAACATAAATTGCCCACCCAAAAATGTTACAAACCTCAAGAGGAATATTAATAAATAAAAATACAAAAAAAACTTTTGCAACAAATTTAAAGACACTGCTGAGAATATCAAAGTTTAGGGCCAAGAATTCGTATTCCTTTCTTAGATGACAGATCAATTTGTTCATGCAGCATCTCCTACTCACAAATTATACATTTAAATTGGCAACAAAGATAAGCTCCCAATAAAAAGAAAACAAAGAAAACAATAATTCTAAAACATTTTTTCTCATATTCCCACAAGAGTAATTCGGTATAAGTCAATGTGAAAACTGAAAAAGTCATGAAAAAAATGATGAATAATATTTAGGAAAAACAGAAAATTTGCATCTGTTATCGAATGATATCTGACACAAACACCAGCCAAATGTCACAAATGTAGACTTGCCTACGATCCACAAGAAATAATAAAATAAATAATTGACAAACATTTTTTCAAGCTAAAGAAAGTGGATGTATTCCGGATAATTAATTTTGTTTCAGAAGAAAACTTGACACTATCCCATATGACACGACCAACAAAATCGTAAAGGTGATGGAAAAGCTTTCGACGAAAAAATTTTTTGCTGCTCACCCCACTGACTCCCTTGCATCATATGAATTTATAGAACAAAGATTAATTAATAAATAAATAGAAGGAAAAGCTCCTTATCATCAGCGTCACAGCAAAATTCAAAAGGAACTAAAATACGCCACACAAATGCAGCTGATCCCTGGTATATAAAAATTCACGTATTTGCAACGACCTCATTGGTGAAACCTTTGTCTCAAAACATGTCTTAATATACCAGGTGTGTTTTTGTTTTGTCTAAAAAATATTTATTTGCTCATTAATATCTATATTGTCCTCTTCAAAGCTGTCCAATCTGGGAAGTACTTCTAAACCGTGCAGTTGTTTTCTCCTGGGTTCCTTCAGTTTTGGGAACAAAGAAAAACTCTAAGTACCTTCATCAGAAGAATATAGTAACAAAGGCAAGATTTTGGTGTTCGCTTTAGATGAAAATATACTTACGTCGCCTTATGCCCTAACTGGATTAATATTTTGTGCGTGTACCATATTGTGGAGCATCGACTCCTCAACTCTCCGAGGCAAAATAATAGTAATACACTTTGCGATTGTATGTATTATTTTCATTTCTCCGACTCATAAAGCGAAAATCATTCCTAAATTAATTTTTTTTGCTAATGTAAATCAAGCAACAAACCACAAATGGACAAACTTTCGTGCCCATGCTTCTCAATCTAATTAACGATTAATCAATCCTCTAGCTCTTTGCAAAATTCCTGCTTAAGATTTCTAAAGCAATAATTTTATTCACGACAAGGACTTTTGAAATTAAACTTCATTATATTAGTTTAATTTCCAAGACTTTTTCTGCATTATTGCAAAATGTCCTTCGAGGAGTTTGCGACATAATTCTTAACTTTTTTTTATTATTATTTATGTAAATGATATTCTCTAACATTTTCTTCATGCAAATGAAATATTTCTATTTTTTAGCTTCTTGTATTAATTTAGTTTGATTATATGCAGCACATCTAGTATTTGAAACAAAATTGAAAAAATTAAACTGCAGAAATGCGAACAGCTTAAGGAAAACAAGATCTTTATTTATTAAGTTAAGAAAATTTTCATTACACGATGGCCATAAAAAGTACTTTCTATTGCCTTCTTTCTATTTGCATTTCGCAGCACCCTCTTTGCAGTTAAACCAGAAACCGGCATGTTGCATACCAATTAGATCACGCAGCAAAAGTTGCTTACTTCCTGTTTAGCATAAAATCAGTAAAAGGTTCATAAACACACACGAAAAAGAGACTTCTGCAAAAGATGAAGCGCTTTTCGTAGGACAAAATAAAATTGAAATGAATAAAGAAAATTATGTCTGCATCGCACGCACATTTGTGGCATAGTTGGGTTGCAGCCACAATTTTATGGGATTTTTTCTTTAAATTGTGTGCTACTGTTACATTTTAACTTTTTTACAATATTTTTTGTTTCTCTTTGTGTTTTTATTTTATTACGTAGAATATTTAAAAATTTTCTTAAAAAGGGAAATTTTTCTCAAACCGGAGTAATTCAAAATGTTTTTTTTTCGCAATCGAAGTAATATAGATAAAAACGAATTGAAAAGGGTGCGAAAAAAGTTTTTATAAAAAAGTTTGCATACATTTTTCATATATTTTTTATATATAAATACTAAAATTTAAAAATATATATTGAAAATATGTAAAAAATTCTTATTTATTACAAGTTTTCGTTTCTATACGAATATGTCCTTCGAGCTAAGAAACTTCAAAACCCATATCTGGAAAGTATTCAGTTTAAGTTGCAATTACCAACTGAGAATTTCAATAATACAATCATACTAGGCCGAAGTCTTCTTAAACATGATGGTTGAAGTCTATTGATGAGTTTGTTAGCATCAACAAATATCAGACAAATTAAAGGCTGAGTCCACAACAAGCTAAACTATATTAAATAATTATTCGAGAGAATATCGGTAACAATTTCAAGAATTACATTAATTCAAAACAATAGAAATATTAAAATTTGTTATTACGCTCTTGAAGTCATGGAACTTATATTGAAGAAGTCAAAAGAATTTCTCAAAAAGGGAAATTAAAAAGGCAAAAACTGTGTATATTTTCCAATTTCACAGGTTGGTTATTCACAACAAAAAAAAAGAAAGAGTAAAAAGTTAATTTCTACCCCAAGAATACCAAAATTTCATTTATCTCAGATTCAAAGCCAAGATGTCTTGTTTGTTAATATCCTTAAAAAATTTAACATTTCCAAAAAAAGGAACTTTAAAAAGTTAATTAAAGTAATTTATTTATATCCATGTGTCCCATTTAATGATTTCTATTTCCTTATAAATGAACCTTGTCCAATTTACGATGTCTGTTAATTGATTAACGGTCTTATTGTGGTTGGCGTTTATAGTACCAAACGTTTAAAACATAGGCGTTATTTGCCGAACATGACAAGGCCCAAGATTTCTGTCTTCGTTAAAACAATTTATATATATATCTCCACAAACACTTTGATTGTATAAAGGGTCTTCAAATAGGGTCTTTTGAATTTTGGCAGTTGAAAAAGCCCCTCATGTCGAAGCCCTATCTGTCGAATTAGCTGTCATTTATTAAGTCCGGTTTTCAAAATTTTTATGGATGGATATAGCGTTCAACAACACGAAGAAACGATGAAATTGCTTTATCAAAAAATGTGCTCTGAGCGAGCCACGTTCCGCTCGCTTCGGCAATTTCACGGTCGCCATAATCGTCCCACCGAGAGGACTCTTCGCAAGGTGGTGGATAAATTTGAGTCCATTGGTTTAATGAACAATGTACAAATACCGGCATGACAACAAAACGCATGACCTGCCGAAAGCAATGGCGATGTCCGTGGGAGTACACATGAGTATCCCAGACAGTCGATTTCGAGTCCCTCGCAAGAACTCGCACTATAAATTGGCGAATTTTCCGTCTTTGCTGGGGCTGTTTCCGTACAAAATGCAACTACCCCCGAAAGCTTAAAGATGTGTTCGCTGAATGATTTTTGATTTATTTCTATGTGCGATTTTATATACGTGTAACTGCCCTCTTTTTCTCTTTATATGACAAAACTTGACAGAACTTTGCTCCCCTTAACCAATTTGGCTGAGCTCATTCCTATTTTTGAAATCTTTTACTTTTACTGTTCTTGTGTTTTTGTTCTTTTTTCTTTGCCTCAGGTATTCAAATTTATTTATTTTTTTCGAACTTGTGGTTGTATCCAGAACCTGTGTGGCATTTTGAGTTTCTTGCCAGTGAAACTGGAAGTTTTTTCTTCTGGTTTTTATAACATTAAATTAATTTGGTTTAAAATATTTTGTGAGTTGGAACTGTGAATATATAAAATAATGGAGAAAAAAAAATAAGGAACAAGAAAAAAAATCATTTGTACAATTATTTGCGATTTTTGTTTGTGTTTTGTTTTTACATGTGAGTGCGTTTTATTGTTTTGCGTTCGCCTTGGCCATAAATTGTGGTGACGATTACTTTATGGTCACCAACAACTTGACGTTTTAAGCCAAAAAAAGGGTACGAGTATTTCAGAAAAAAAACTCAAAAATGTCGTGAACGAAGTCAAACAAATTCACACAATACAAAAGTTATTTTAACATGCAAAAATTTTACAACCAGTAGCAGTTTCTTCAGGTGCTCGTATTTATTTGTGAGGTTGCTGCTTTCCGGCTACTCATTTGTCACTTGAATGTTGCACAAATGCTTCAACAACACACTTGTTGGCTTTATTTCTTTTTTAATTTGATTCTTTTTTTTTGTCATTTCGTTTTATGTGACCTAAAAACCGGATATTTGTTATTGGTTTTTGAATAACATGTGTCTTGGATCGATTTTAAGAGGATTTCTTTATTTAAATAAATATTTTTTTAAATCTGTGAACAGTTTCAAATGTTATTTTGAATTCTTATAATGATATATTTTTGTTGTTATTGATTTAATTCTATATTTGCTGTCAAGGTAGATTTAGATTTATTGGTCTTACAGTGGGCCCATCATTTCTACTAAGTTTTTGATAGATTCAATTTATATCTAATTTTTCGGAGTCTGTGTAATAAAAATTTAAATAAAACTTAAAGTTCCAATCCTGAATTCGTCAATGCAGATCTATAATTTTTTAAATGTATTTTTACTTAAAGGAAATACAAAGACAATCTAATTATACTAGGAAAATCACTACTATTCCGTTCTGCTAATTTAAGTGGATGGTATTTTACTTCTACCGTAGTACAAGTAATTTGAACAAATTATTAATAGGATTCAGGACTTGTGAGAGATTAGACCAAATTTAACTTTCTGATAGATTTCAAAACTATTGAATCGCATCAAAAGAACATGAAAACTTTCATTTTGACGAAAAAAGTGACCAGTGATAAATAAAAAAATGAGTATTTCCATTCGTTGAATAAGTTGAAAATATGTCAAAGATTTACGTCAGTACTTGTCGTAAAACCCAACCTGATGGTGCTCTTCGAACAGGTGAATGAAGTCATTCACCAGCGTTTCCGTCGTCTTTTCCAGAGGCACACACTTATAGGAACGATTTGGTAACAAATGCTGTGCAGGCTGCAGCACCGTGAACAGACAACTGCTGAAGAGCTGGAGCTATGTAACCTCCTACCACCCCAATGGCCCAGCAGTAAGAAGTCCCCCTAACATGGAGCACTCACCAACCGAATTCGCCAGAGCAGGTCTGTCGAATAGCAACAGCACATATAGTTATATCGATCACTAGCACTATATTGCAGACACAATCATCCGACCCATAACTCTTTCCGCGTATCTTTGGGTTTTAATCACAGCCTTCACGTGATACTTGAAGGGGCCTCACCAATAACCATTCTAGGACAAGTCCTAGAGGCTACTGGTTCCCATGGTACCAGATAGGAAGGTAAGTTGAACAATATGAAAACTTTTTATTATTAATTTTCATTCTATTCCGGTCATGAAGACAACATTTTTTACATGCCGCTGCTTTAATGCAACGTAGTTATAACTGAAAAAATGCTGTGCGTGTTTGTGTCGAAATGCTGCTGATTTTTCTATACAATTTTTTGGTATAGATTCGGTTCAGCTGCAATTTCTTTTGCATATAATAATTATAAAGTGAAGAGCATTTTTTCCCTTAGTAACTGAAACATTTGAGAAATTACTATTATGCATTTAAGTACAGCCATATCGACACTTTCTTATAACTTGAGTTCAGCTTGAGATATGATTCTGATTATTATTGTTTATAAAGGAACGATATTTGGAGGTAACATTTATTTCCTTAAATGTTTGCAGCCAAATTTGTTCCTTTTGAAAATTTAGTTTTGGGGGAAAGTTATGCGCCACATTCTGTCATTTGCCATGCACCCAAATACCTTTACTATTTTGAAAAAAACGTATAAAAATACTAACTCCTTTTTTGCAACTAACACAACATGTAGGAAGTTATTTTGCGAATTTCTTTTTTCTTCTTACCAACGTGCTGGAATTACGTTTACACTACCAGCACGATAAACAAAACCAAAAACCTTAAAAAGAAAACAGATAAAACGAACACTAAAAACAGATACGATTGTGCCAAGATTCTACATTAGATCTGAAAAAGAACAATAAAAAAAATAAAAAAAAAATAACGTAATACAACGTGCCGCTTTAGCAGCCGTTTGCTTTACGCATTCTAAACGTTAAACGCGGGCGAGTTACGTGATTTGTTTGCACAATAATGATTACAATTTTAAATACGAAAAAAAGCATAGAGATAAAAATAACAAAAGGGAATTTTCTCGACTTACGTTGAGTTGATGTAATATTACTAAATTGTACATTTTGTTTCCTGGCAGCTTAAGTGGCAGCCAGGCAACAAATACTTGAAAGTAAAATAAGAACAACAAAAACAACAACAAGCTAAACGGAAATGAAATCCTTGCAAATGGTAAGACAGAAAATCAAAGAGGAAATCAAGTAGAGGCTTAAACTCTCTAAGATGAGATTATTTTTGTATTTTAATAAAACAAATGTTTATTTATTTTGCTGGTCTGCAAAGGATTTTCCTAATAGTGTGATATTTGAAAACAAAATCCAGTGTAAAAGCAGTATTTAGCTAAGAAAACAATAACGAATACTTAAAGGTCAACACTGAATGCAGACTTTTCCTTTTAAGTAGAGTGATAATTTATTAAAAGTCTTTAGTAGTCAAGGATAAAAGGAAATGATGTTTTTAACATCAGCGTTTTTTCAAAACAGAAATTTATGTATTTAAGTATTTAGGTATTAAAATTGAATAGGGATAGAGCAAGCTATTGGAGAGCAAGATTGTGGGCATGAAAGTTTTTTATGAAATATTAGACTTCGGAACGAAAACCTACATTCACTTAGATGAAACAGGATTAGAAATAACAACACTGAGCCCAGTACAGTAGCAGCTACAGCATTGACTAACAATTCAGTGCCCTAAAAAATGCTGAGATTAAATTTTAATATAATATTAAAATCACCTACACCATACGTGTGTCAATATTTAAATACGATTTGAGAAATGTATTTCCTCAGTTCTGTTTTTTTGTTGTTGCATATTTCCAACTCAAGTACTTAAAAACATTTGCATTAAACATTAATGCGCTCCCATTAAATTGCAACACAATTATACTATTGACATTTTAAAACCAATATAATTTAAGAGTTTTACCAACTTACAACTATTGACAAACGATTTTGGCTTCTGTTGTAATTTAAGTACTTCTGAGACGATTACTTAGAAGAACACTTAATTTAATCGTTGATTGTATGTTTATTGCAACAAATTGCGTACGAATTGAAGTATTTATTTCTTTCGTCATATTTGTTTGACTAGTTTGAGTGTTTAAGTGTAATTACGACAGCGAACGCAACAATAATTGTCTTAAAGGGGTTCAAGAGTTTCTAAAATTGCAGACATATTTGACAAATTGTGAAGCAATGTACATACTATACTGCAAATAAATTAATAAAATATAACCAATTGCAGTGGCATTTAAAAGAATATTTTTTTGGAATTTTATATAAATTTGGAACTTAAAATCTAAATGAATATGAATATGAATATTTGCATTTAGTTTAGAAAATATATGTAAAAATTAAAATAAATGTCCCAACTTACTCAAACGAGATTTAATTAATATTAATCACAGGCAATCATTAAATTAATTAATATTAATCATACGTCCCCTTTAATTTAAATTTTTTTTAATCATAATTCATCATCAAATAGACTATTGTTTTAACTGGACTTCTGTTTTGACCGGCTAATCGCTCGACTGATGTGTCGAAGTTTTAATTTAGGCCGTAAGTTATCGGTCAATTTTTAATGAATCGGTTATTCGTTTAACCTAGTTCCATTTAACTAATTTCAATAAATTATTTTAAAAAACTAACGTAATAATTCTTACAACAGACGGAAGAAGAATTCATAATTATTATAAAATCAAGCATTATTTATTACTTCAATACTTTCATGTTCAATAGTTTAAGATAATCTTTTAAAAAAACCCAATTCGGTTGATATGTTGAAGATTTAAGAATTTTGCTTCTTTAGTTTTAATAAAACGTGACAGAAAAAATCCTTTCTCCCAACGTAAAATTAAAAAAAAAATCGAAAGAAATCTATAATAGAGAATATTGAATTCCTTTTTTTTTGTTTTTCTCTAAGATCTTCCATTATAAAATCTTCCATTATGGCACTAGAGTCCTGTTTTGATATGGATTTTTTAAAGTTCTTAACACTTCTAATAGTTTCGTTTAATTCTGTTAGAAGACTGTTTGCTTTAGTGTTGATAGTTTCTTCTATTGTCACGACGCAATCAGACGTTCAACTTTAAATATTGTACGAAAAAATTTATTTCTAATTTCTTTACTTTCACTTTTTGTACTGTAATTTGAATAAAAAAAACTATACAAAAAATCAAGTTTGTTGTGGCTCTAGCTCTTCATATGCCGACATTTCATTAGTTGGGGAGAATATCCCAAATAATGAATTTCCATATTAAAAAAAAACTTTTACTACAAGAAGAAACTCCTGAATTATGGAGTACAACTGATCTCCAATGAAATTTAACCCTGCGATTTTTAATTAAATCAACAGTATTGTTGGCTTTCATCAAATTGAATAAGTCCGTCAAGTTCGATTGCAGCAGCAGAATCTTTATAAATGTTTTATACAGCCACGTCCAAAAGTTGTAAGGTTTTACTTAAGTCTTCTAAGACTTATTTGTTTCATATTCAAGAAAATATCCTTATCGAAATCGGCAAAAACATGATTCACGAACTCATATGTAGGAAAAAAAAATTGGGACTGAGATAAAGACTTGTAATTTTTACTAATTTTTTTACGTAATATAGGAATATTGTTACAGACAGGATTAAAGGTGTTTCATTTGGCTCGTTAATGTTCTGATAAAAAAAGTTAAGAGTGAATTTGCATAAGTAATTGGAATATTAATGGTCCTATTAAGTGAGTCCACTCTTAGTTCTCTTAAGTTCTCACAAAAGGACCTAGAAAAACCTTATGACGCACTTCACCACAATGAATATGCCTGTTCACAGAAAACTGATAAAAACGGAATGGTGAAAGGGAATTTTCAAGTCACTAAGTCTTGCTGATTAATTCAACATCTCGGTGTGCAAGCGAATTTCTCTCCAGAACTCATTATTTTTTTAAACAAAATAATCATCGAATCATACCTCAGCCATCACATTCCCCGTATTTTGCATCCTGGGAAAAATGAAGAGGGAAATAGGAGCCGAAGATTGAGGAGGTATAGATTTCAGCTGAAAGACCTAAGGTCTGTAGTAAACAATGTTTATTACATAAATTTGGAGAAGAGTTTGAAACACATAAATTTTAAGCAGATGAAATTAATGTTGATATTTGTTCTTAAATATATTTTTTATAATGAAAATAGCAAATCCTCTCATATTTTCCACATATCCCATATAACTTGAAAGCTATTGCTCTTAATAAAATTGATCTTAATTGAAATATAATACTATAAGGAAATTTATTATTCAAATTCTTCTACAGCTGCCGAAATAGTCTCCCACTTATTAGAGAAGCCTTAGAATGCAAAAAAAAAAAAATACATATTGATTTATAATTTATAATTTATACTTTAGTAATCGAAAAAAGTCGAAGCACAAATCATAATTAATATTAATTATACGCACTGGCTGCTGACTTTTGTTTGAACAATCAAATTTTCAAAAGTAAAGCCATATTGCAGCTTTAATATGAATACTAATTGCATTAGTTCACTACACATACTTATAATCGAAAAGTGCATTAATAGTATATGTTGGCAAAAGTATTTTAATATATTCAAAATAAACGCATCAATTAATAATTAATTAAATTACGATTTATATTTCGTTTTCCTTGTCTACTTGTCTGCCATTTAATAAAGTTTGCAGTTGCAAGTTACAATCTAATTTCTTGCGCGCATTTATCTTAATTAAATTTAGATTTGATTTTTCAAGCCTTAGGTTAAAGTTACTCTTTTTTTTTACTTCCCTCTTACAAAGTTGCAAATCCATTAAATATCTTCATCATCATTTCTGATTATAGTAGATTTTGTGTAATGAAATTTCGTTTATTGCGAACTATTCCAAATGCTAGCAGTAGCTGGCTTTAAACATACGTTGCATCAAAAAAGTGTGTTTGGCACTTTTTTGCTTTGCAAATATATTTTTGTCACTAGCATTTTAGTGTTATCTAGCCTCCAGCGAACCATCTAAGTGTGTATATAACCCAATGAACAAAATTGGAAGGAGTTGAAGCGAATTCTGAAAATGTAAGAATATATAATCAACCAGCAAGCCCCCTTGCATCGTGTATCGTTTATTGAAACACAAGTTTGGAAGACACCTGTGAAAAGTCGGTGCTTAAATATCGGCATTTTTTTTAATAAAATTCTCATGATAAATGTGAGCAATTGTTTAGCATAAATGCACAATAATCATAAGCCTAAATTCTTATTCAGATGATTGTGTTAAAAAGATTTCAAGTGGTTACTTAAAAATTTGTTTAGAAAATTGTACATGCCAGGGATTTAATACTACTTTTTCAAAACATATGATGTACAATTTTATTACTGTATATCACTATTTTATTAAAAATAAACAACAACAAGTATATACTACTTTAAAGAAATACAATAAAACAGTCGATAGAATAATAGCATGTTTCCAGGACAACTTGAAGCTCCTGTTTCGCTTTCTGAAGTAAGTTTATGAATCATGCTGTTTACACGACTCATCTACCTGCTTCGATTTTATAATTTTTTTTTCTCTCCGTTGTTTTTTAACTTTTCTAAAATTTAAATAGATTAACTTTTCACTGAATTTAAATTTATTATTACGCCTAGGAAACACACACAAAAAAACAATTATATTTTTTAACTTTTCACTTTTAATTTTGCTTTGTTTACAAAAATATTTAATTTTAACAACTAGTGCAGATAAACTTACGATAAAAATTAGAGAAGACAGGATTTTTTCTTGATTTGCAAGTAGATTCAATATGAATCTACCTGCTTCGCTCTCAAAATTTTGTATGGCGAAATCAAGTTGATTCGCTCATGATTGGGGTGTAAAGCAAGAATAGAGAGCGAAGCAGGTGCGTGGAAACATACTATAATGAAAGTACAATGTGAATGGAGCAATTCTCTTACAAAAAACACAAAAATCAACTCAATTTAAAATGAGATTGTAAATTCGAATAAATTAAATTAAAACCTGGAACAGAACAGTAGTAAATTAGTAAATTATACTTAAAAGAAAATATACCTGTAAATATTAATTTGAAGCCCCTGCTTAACTTTTTCCAAAATAACGTTTGTGACAAAATTGACAGCTATAACTTTCAAGAAAGTCAATAATTAATATTAATCATACGCCTCCATGTGAAATTTTGAAATCGTATGTTACGAACCATTTATTCCATTTACTATTTATAAAATAAAATATACGAGTATATCGCCAAGTATTACAATCCCCCGTAAACGTTCCAAGGATAAACATTACCCTCTTGCTTCAAGATTCAAGGCTCTTCACTGGGTTGCAGGTTTATTAGCAGCAGCCGTTTTGCAACAACAAATAACAAACATCAATCTTGTACAACCGACTACTATGTTAAATACAATTGATAAAAATCAAAGTACCCCATGGGCTATTAGTTTCTGTATGAATTTATTTATTTATTTATCGTTCGTTCTCTATATCTCACACTCTACAATTTCGCAATGATACAATTTAGCATAATGTACACGTAATGTCCCAAACGGAAAGCAACACAGAAGCAAAATTATTTTGTCTGCATACAATATCACCAAATAACAACAATATATATGTATGTATACATATAGCTAAAGCAATACAACAAATGCAATATATTCTCCTAAGAGTCATTACGACGCCAACACGTAAAAGGCATAATTGCAATTGTTCTATGCTTTGTTGCAAGGCAGCCGTAGTCGTCGTCATAGCCATCATCAATTTAAAGTGTACACTTAATTTGAAATAATGTAGCGAGTGCTTGACGACGATGATGATGATGATGACGACGACGACTACGGCGACCCCGACGACAACGACGACGACGACGACGAAGCTTTAATTTAACTGATGAGGTTGCTTTATGATTGCTTTGTCTCAGAAAAGCATATAGTTTAATACCAGGCATATGTGTGTTACTAAGGGAATCAGTTAATGACGGAGTCACTGGCTGACTAGCAGTCAAGCTGACTACACATACACTTTTATAAAAGTGTAGTAAATGAATGATTGAATGCTTATTCATTTCCATTTCGTAATGGTTCCCCTCAAATAAAAATATATAAACTTGTATACATACAAGTATATCTATATAAGTATATACATATATTTACTCAAACATTAATGACTGCATATAAAACGTGCTGCAATGGTGTATTACTGACCAAGTGGTCATTAAATGAAAACCAATGTTGAATGTGGCATGGAAGTGTTTTTTGTTTTATATCGTAGTATTTGTGCTTTTTCGAAAAAAGAATTTTGGAAACTTTAGCAAAAGGTTTGGCCATTTTTATAGTAAAGCAAACAAGTGAAAACAGAAGAAATAATAATAATAACATTTGCAACTAATTCTAAAACGGAAGAGAACTAAACAAAATATGGAAGAATGAGATGGAAAAAAGTTCATAAGTCTAGTCAACGATTCCACTGCAAGCTGGGCCCTGTAACTTAGTTTTTTTTTTTTTTTTTGTATCATCTAGTTTTGACTAATCTAGTCTTGTCTTGCTTATTCTAGTCTAGTTTTGTCCTGTCTAGTCTTGTACATTCTTATTTGGTATTATCAATTTTGTCTGGTCTTGCATTGTCTGGTGTTGCCGATTCTAGTCTAGTCTTATATTGTCTAATTTTGTCTGGTATTGTCTAGTTTTGTTTTCCAGTTTTGTATGGTCTTGCCTAGTCTAATCTTGTCTTGTCTAGTTTTGTCTGGATTTGTCGCGATTTGTCTGGTTTTGTCAAGTCTAGTCTTATCTTGTCTACTTTTGTCTGATCTTGTCTAGTTTTTTCTAGACTAGTATTGTCTACTTCTGTCTAGTCTTGTCTAGCCTTATCTAGTTTTGTATGGTCTTGCCTAGTCTAATCTTGTCTTGTCTAGTTTTGTCCGGATTTGTCGCGTTTTGTCTGGTTTTGTCTGATCTTGTCAAGGCTAGTCTTGTCTTCTCTAGTAAAGTCTAGTTTTTTCTTGTCTAACCTAGTCTAGTCCTCCCTAATCTTGTCAAGTTTTATCTGGTATAGTCTAGTCTTATCTAGTTTTGCCAATCCTGTCTACTCTTGTCTGGTCTTGTCTTGTACTTAAATTTCTATAAAATTCTGCTGGTCGCTCTTAGTCCAACGTTGTCTTGATGTGCCCGACAAAATTAGGTTTGAATAAAAATTTTTAATTGTAATTGTATTTAAGAAAAAAAGGACAGACTCTAGCAAGTGCGTTTTCAATGCCAGTGGTTGTAAAATCACTTTTTTATTATTCTTGTTGTTGTTGTGCTTTTGGTTCGTTTTGATTGTTGTCAAGCCATGTTAAATAAAAAACAAAGACAGTTTTTTTAATTTTTCATGCAATTGTCAGTTTTAAATTGAATGCAATTTCAAATTGTTGCTGTTGCTACTTGTCATTGTAGACATTTGTATTGTGTTGCATTCTGTCGTTGCTTTGTGTTGCATTCAATTGAGTTGCAATAATTTTCGTGTTTATTTGATTATTTTTTCTGCTCCCTAACGTTTTGGTTGAAATGCTCTGTGTCTGTGCGTTTCTTTTGTATGATTATGACAAAATTAGACAATTATAAAATTGCATTTAATTAAAAACATTTAATCGCCACAATCATCATATGATTTTGGATAAGCGTGATGTATGATAGCTGTAAGCAGGGGTTGAGAGGGAGGCAGACGGAGAAGATAAACGGAGGCACAAATTGAAAATGTTTAACAATTGAAAATTTACAAAGTTGTTTGCAGGACTCTTATACTGAGTTAAGTTTTTGCATTAAATAAAACAAACATTTTTTCAACGATTTAATTTTTATTAATATAAAATAGAGGAGACAAATGTCAATTCTTTAGTCAACCATACTTGGCATTTAACTAATAAAATGCAAAGAGCTTTAAATATAATATAATGCAAGGGGACTTGCGGTACCTAAATAAAAAAAATCCAAAAAAAGGGTTTTTCCTTTTGTGAAAGGTTTATGCTGCTGTCAAAACATGAGGGAAGTGATTACGACCGTTCTTTGATTAAAGTAAAATTTCAATATTTATACAAACTTGATTAAAGTGAACTGTTGTGGAATAATTTCTGTGAAAATGTAGGATTTATTTTTATTTTCTATTTTACAGTTACGACTTATATTAATTGAAAGCTGTTGGGCAAAGAAAATACCATCATGACAATAAGAGAAATAAAATCTGTGCAGAATATGTCAATATAAAAATACAACTGCCTTTTGTTAACCTGCCTTACACATACATATACAAAAACACAAAAACATTTTTTTTTTCAAAGGACATACAAGAGCATTTTAAAGATATCGGTAGGACAATATTACTGAAAGAAATTAAATGCCAAAATGATTGTCAGGCAGTTTTAAATGTCACATGAAAATCTGTTAGGGATTTGGTATCAATTGAATATGTCCTTCTCAAACAAAAAGGAACAATGAAAAATAGCGACTAAATGATAGTTTTATAAAGTGTGGAAGTAAAGAAGTTAAACAGTGGTTCTTACATGGTTTGACTTTTTGATCTCTTTAAAGATATCACGGAGGGCAAGAGCCATCAATATGTTTAAATTGTTCTTTTATTATGGAAAACACTAAAACAAGAACTATGGTAGGATTAACAAGGATATATTCAGATTATATAGGGCAAGAAAATATCTGCTAGACATTGGCTGAACATCGACCATATAAAAATTTCAGATATGTTTCTCAAATAATAGCGTAAAAACCAATAAAAAAACATTCATTATTAGTTATATTTGAATAAAATTAGATAAAAGTTTGGACATAAACAGAAAACCGAGCATATACTTGTATATAAATATGGATATGGATTTGAAAATGGACATGATTATGGACTTGGTCTTGAATACGTACAAGAGTAAGGACATGCACATGAATATGGCCATGGAATATGGCCAATGCACATAAACGTAGGCACAAACATGGCTAAAAACTATATTAAATATAGACATGAACATAGAAAAGTCTCAAGATGTACTGGAGTATACTAGAAATTTACTAAGCACACGTACTTTAGTACGAAGGTACAACAGGTTAATGACCCACTATCGCAGATTAACTAAAACTTGTGATTGAGCCATGCTGGCTGCGCTGAATACACTTATGGCTGGCTTCATACCTTCAGACTTCGCAAGAAGTAGACGTAACAAGAAAGCAGAAAATAGGTTTTGATAGCGTCTCCGGTGGTTCGATTTAACTCGACTCGATTCACAAAACAGACACAATAGACTTAACGTAGACACGAAATTCAATGGGGATTTGGACATGGACATGGGTTCAGACATGAACATGGCTTAAAACTATACTAGGCCGTTAACTAAACATGGACTAAAGACAATCAAGGAAATACACCTATGACTGGGTTTACAACTCCAGACTAACCACAAGCCATAACTTAAGTTTACTTAATGATCTAAAAATATCCACACATCAACTCTTGTGTCAGTTCTCGTTCTTGTGTTTCTTTTTTGCTTCTAATTGCTAAGCAATGATTGCTGGAAACGAACAAATCTGTTCATATATATTACCAATTTGCGTATATATATATATCGCTGGTATCGCATTAATGCATTTTCGGTTGCTTTAATTTAAATTATTCAAATATTTGCTAAACCCCTGAACTATGTTTATGGCTGCAAATAAAACTACAAGCGTTAATGCGAGAGGTTATCTGCTGCAAGCATGGACTACTAATGTATCTCCATTGCGGTAAATTTGGTTCATTATGGATTCGTTCATGTGAATGCTGTCGATGTTGATGAGGCAAATATTTTGTGAGAATGAGAGGGCATGAACCAGCACGATGGTGTTGTGGGCAAACGTACCAGAAATGCAACCAAAAGCATATCTCTGTCTGCTCTACCTGTCCGAATGTATGGTTGCAGGAAATATGAATGCATACATTTGTGAATAATTCTATTTTTAAGCGTTCCTTTAGCACACAAAGAGTCTAAATCGTTCGTTAGTGAAAAACTACACTGCAGCAATAAGTTGATATGGATTGGAAAAGTGTATGTGAGTGTTTATGCTTCTTTTGGTATCAGTGGGCTAGAATGTGCGTGCAAGGCCATCAATCCTAACAGGTCACATAAGCGATCATACTCGTATACGCCTCGTGTACACCTCTATCGCACAAAAATATTGCTGTTGCTGTTGTTTGTTTGTTCGTTCTTGTTATTGACGTGTGCACCACCAACATTAACATTATGTGGAACAGCAGCCAACAATATTAAAATCTCAGCCATCATCATCATCATCGTCGAACTCACTGAATGCGTTGTACGGTAAATAATCATAAATAATTTTCAGTTTGCTACGCTTCACAATTTTTATGTTACTTTTTTTTCTATTTATTTTTTGTTGTTGTTCTATTTATGCTTTTCACAATCTGCCTGCCTGCCTTCTTCATTAAGAACTTTTTACTGTAAATGATTTTCACAACAACAGCGGTTACAGCAAAGCAGCCACCATCATCTACTTCTGTTCATTGAAGCATTATGAATGAACACATTTTGCTTTTTTGCATATTTAGAACACACATAAGATAAACAAAAAAAAAATTAATAATATTTATTTTTTTTCATATTTAGCATATTACGGATTGACTGCCAACAGAAATTATCCGGAGCGGGTCGTTGCGTCCAGTTAAATCTTTACAATAGATTGATACTGTTAATTGCTATGGACTTCAGCGGATTTAAAGAAGTTGTAAATCATTTTCAAATCACAGTTCTGAGATCGCAGGACAATATGATATTCTGGGAACATGAGCCAAACGGCAGCAGGGCACGCCCCTTGAACCAAATTTTGGCAATTATGAGGTGAATAAGATTCCACTGGCGCTAAGAGCTGAAAAAAATTTGATATAATCGTGTGTTTGACGTGAAGTACGTGTATATATGTATAAAAGTTGCCAAACAAAATGGCTATAAAGTACAAAGCTGCCCCATGATGAGTTTATAAAATCGTCTAATTTTATGAAGAAAAAGCAAATTAAAATTGCTTTTCGTAAGCATTATCTACTGGATCGTTTGGCCGAGTCTCTTAAATGCCACCAAGAGCTCGCTGGTTTCCCCACAAACCTCTTAGAACTATTACTCCATATATATTCTAAATCACAAGGATAATGTCAAGGTATCACAAGTACAATGTCATAATAAATTGCTCGTCAAAAAAAAAAAAAAAAAATTAACGGCCAGAAAGTTTCACTGGAATTCGAAATTTTTTCAGGTATGAACCGAATGAAAGGTTACATTGAGGTTTCGCGTGTAAAGAGTTTTCTCCATAAAAAAACCGATATTCTAGTTAAAAAATTTATTAACACCAGCATTCAAAGCGAGAAAAAAAATCGCTGAAGCCTAATATTTGGATTACAGAGATGGGACTGGCTAAAAAATTGAATGTGTTTTCTTTTACAATAAATTCTCAGCTGAAGTTTAATTGTTTTTATTAAAATTTTTAAATGTATAAGAGAACTAGCCCTGCTTTGCAGTAGATTGTTAAAAAAAATTTACCCAATTGAATGTTAAATGTTAAATGGTTGGCTTCGCTTCGAGTTCGATCCTTCGAAGTTAAAGAATAGATGCAAAATTTGTTTCAACATAAAACTTCTCTCAGAAAATACTAAAAGGCTTTGATTAGGAACTTTTTCACTAATTAGTTTTTAATTATCTGTCAGATTTATTATTTGATTTAAATCATATCAGAATGAAACAATGGAGACTTTCAAAAATCAATATACCAGGTCCTAAGACGTGTCCTAAAGACTGACTAAGACATCTGAATGCTACTAAAGTTAAAGTTTTTGGTCAAGTTTCTCTTGTCAACCGCCTTCTAGTTAACAAATTAATTTGTTTAAACTTTCTTTTTTATTGTAAAAACTCCGATCTTCGACTTCACTCTGCATTAACAAATTCAATTACATTTCTTAAAATTTAATTCAACTTATTTTTTCTTTGTCACCCGCCATTCAACAATTTTGAATTTTTTTTCACAGGAAGGCAAATGTCAAATATTTAAATATTTCATAGTCTTGGTTTATCTTTGTTTCGTGTTTATGTGGTCTTTGATATAAAATTTCATTTGCTATTGTTTTGCTAAATTTAAAAAGAAAAAAAAAAACTTGTGATGGCCCAACACAAAATAAAAATGCATTAAAATACAACAAATCGTGAAACAAGATCATAGTAAAATAATAAATTTTTTGATAATTTTTTTTTCTTTTGTAAACACCAGCATCTAACAAATGAAATCTCTAGGAAATTCTCGGAAACAAAAGCAATAAAATTCAGAGAAAAGCGAAAAACCAACAATGACAGCATTAGCAGTCAGCTAAACAATAGAGCGATTTTTTCAAATTTAAATACGAGAGAAGAAAAAAATTTATCTGTCAGAATGTCAAATCAATTGGACACGTTTTGTAATACGTTGCATTTACACTCTGCGCTTTTTATAAGATTAACATGGAAATCATATAAAAATAAATAAAATAAGAAAGAAAAAGAGATGGTGATAAAGCCAGAGACAAGCATAAATATAAAGCAAACAAATTGTGCACTTTAAAACTACGATGGGTAATAGAGGAAAAGTCGTGGTATTACAGGTAAATTGGAATTTACTATAATTTGCCAAACAGAGGACAAAAATTCTTCATCGAGGTTTTTCGAGTTTTAAAATTAAGTGGCTTCAAGTCAACTCCAAAAAATCCATACCCCTGACCACCCCTCTCTCCCTGGAAAAGAGTTTAACGCCATGACAAAGGTCAGCTCGAGCAGCCACCGCCCTTGTGAAAAAAGGTAGGAATCAAATATTACCAAGGTTCTCCTCAACACTACACCAAATACACAGAGGGCACCGACAGATGGTAGCCCTATTATCCTAGACCTGCTACAGCACACCAATCCCCTACTTAGCTGGAACCAACAATCGATTAACGAAACCGATACAAAGAAAAAATTAACAAACAATGCGAGAACAATAGCAAACAACTCGTGTAAGTTGGTGCTGCTTTGTGGAAGCCAAATGCTCCCAAGAGGGGTAATGGAGCAAACAATAATAATTTACCAGAAACTTAAGAAGCCTTTTAGATAAAAGTCTAGTACTAAAAAGAAATTTAGATTATTGATTTGCCAAGAATTCATATTATTTAATGGACCATCATTCCAGGCGTATGATTAATATTTATCAAGAGGTCACAAACGATCGCGGCGACACTAGAGTCTTCCTACGAGTGTATGTATACAGCCGAATGGAAAAAAAGACACCAGAGAATACAAAATAAACAACAATTTTATTCAGTTTTACGAGAGTTTTCAACAAAGCAGCTCCATGTCATATTGTCTTTTGAAGTCCTTGCGTTATTCTCTTTAATAAGTACGCAGCGAAAATTTTTTGTTTGTTTTTTATTCAAACTTATACTCTATAAAGAGAATTTTATTAGAAAAAAGTGTAATCATGTGATATGAAGGTTGAGAAAGCAATTTCTGTTTTATTTAAACGCGATGTTTAAAATCGGACATTATTTCACATAAAACCAAAGGAAACTCAATTTAATATCGGCATTGTTTTACTCGTACCGCTACTAAAATGCCTTTAAAATAAGAAATATTGTAGCAGAAAAAATGAAATCTAGTGATACCCCTGAATTGATCTGGAACTCGTCTAATGAGATCCCATCCCGTCCGTAAATACTTGTTTATGGAACCAAAGTGCATGCATGTCCTGTCAAGCAAGGAAAGAGTTTGGAAAATCGTTTCAAAAATTATGAAGTCATTTGTGTGAAAGGATTTGCTTGTAGTTTGGTCCATGATTTTTTTCCGGCAATTTGCACGCCCGAAATATTTACCCTCGCATAACTTCTCTATTTATGGACGGGTTTTCAAATTTGATTTTTTGTTTAAAATGGTTGGCTTTTAGTTTGGAGGAAAATTGCCAAATAATGACTATCATATATCATTCATGAACCGATTTTGAAAGAAAAAACTTTTTTTTGCTTAAAAGTGAAATAGAAGTGGATGTTGAAATAAAAAGTTGTCACCCCAAATAATGATTATAATATAATTCCATCATTTATGGACCTACTTTCAATACCTTTTATTTCGGAAGGTATTTCAATATTCTCTGGGAATAAGATATAAGCTAGAAATAGACTATATGGATTATAACCCATAGCAGCTTCGGTGTTCTAATCTGTTCGATTCGCTATTTTTATTGAAGACGGTTTTCTTCCAGAATTATTTTGAAGTAAAATTTAAGGATATTTTAAAGAAATTCCAATAAATTCTCAACATATAATCAGCATAGATAATAAAAGTAATAACCATATGATTCTATATTCATATATATTATGGCCGCATAAGCTATGCAGCTTCTCTACTTGTGAGATGTCATTCAGAACAAAAGGTGGGCCAAAGGACACTGCTTCTAGAATTGTTAATTGAAGACAAATGATATTTCTTTTTTATTACTTGAAAATAAATAATAATTATGCCAAATAATCTTAAGAATTCAAATGAATAATTTGAAAATTTAATAAATAAAAATATTTCACTCATTTAATATGGCATAATATGAACACATAAAAGTCATTAATTTTCAAAAATTTGTGTATGTGCGTGTGCATTTTTTTGTTTTGTGCCAGTAATACCATTTTGAAGCTTAAACAATGGAGTAAAAAAGTAAGCAACTCTTAATCACAGTCATTATTATCAGTGGCAACAAAAGGCACATGTAGCAGCCTCCGTAACACCAAAAACAGCATCCAAGGCAGCATCAACAACAATAGCTTTTTCGATACTATTGTTGCAACTTCACGAGAAAAAAAAATCGCATATCCACAACAAATTCTCATTTGCTTAATTTTTGATTATAGTGTTTCTTTTTTTATCATACAAAGCTTAAGCTATTGTTGCATACTCATCGTGGTGCCGAAAAAAATATATGTATGTATATAAAAAATAATTTGAATAAAGATTATTCATTAAAATATTTTTGTTTCAATTTTGTTTTTGTTTTTTTGGTTGTTGTTTTTTTTTTTTGGTGTTACATGAATTTCGTATGCATGTCACACGGTAGCTGAATGTAATACTTAAACATTCATGGAGTATTAAAATAATAACTTGCAACAATACAATTCATATTTATTTTTGCATTTTTTCGATTTTTTTTTTGTGGATTTTTATATTTATTTATTTTACGGCTGCATGTTGTTTGAATTAAAATCATGAAGTGGTTTGTTGTTGGGCTTTAAGGACAACGAAGGTATGACAAGCAAATATTTAACGCTTTAAGCTGAAACTAAGGAAGAAATAAATGGCTTGACATGACTCCTGAAAATAAACTTAATTGTACAATTTTGTTCTAATTCCTATTTATGGTTATGAAATTTATGTAAAGATATTTGATTTTATCTAAATTTCAAAATTAAAAAAAATTTATACTTTCTGATAAATATTAATTGTAAAATCTGATAGTTGAAATAATAATACTTCCCAACGTTAGTAGGATAATTAAAAGTTGAGAGGTAAAAGCCAACAAAATGGTCTTAGTCAAGCGTGCAAAAAAAATTTTGAATAAATTCAGAATACTGTAAGAAAATTAAACAAAATATATATTCAATTTGTAAAAAATCGTTATCGCACATGATTACATTTGTAAGATATTGAATTTGGTGTATAATTAATAATTAGATTAATGTTTATTAAAAGTCTATGTTTTCCTAATAAGTTTGCACTTATAAAGAACAATAAATTCCCATTTTTATTTTAGAAAGGGCAAAAAATTTTGCACTTTTTAGAAACGAAAATGCTTTTATATTAAATAAATTATTTAAGGGCTACACAAAACGGCCTTAATATTTGTGAGGTGAGGCCTTTTTAAAATTAATTAAAAAAAAAATTGTGCGATATTGACAGCCGTGTTAGAATTTGTGAAATCTTGAAATACAATTTATTTAAAAAAAATGTCTATTGTGGTCTTCAATATCAATCCAATTTGCTGGCAGCATTCTTTGAACCGATAACTAATCTTGGACTATTTTACTTTTTTCATTTCCTCATTAGCATTTATATAAATATTAATGCTTTAAATACAAATACATTAAACAGTCGTATCATAATGTGCTTTGGGATGTTTGGTTTTTCTTAGTCACTGTCAAAAATGCCAAAATAAAAGCTTGAACAACATGTCAAAAGATTAAGCAGACGAGTTAAACAGCTTGTTTTGGATTTTGCTTAAAGAGAGTTCCTAATGGATTTTTGTTTTTTGAACTGTATGATTTGAATTCCTTGATGACTACAAAAACACATCACGAACATAAGGAATTATAAAATTTTGGCAATTTTTCTACTTTTTAAACAAAATACCGTAGTAATAAATTTTTGGTGGCATGCACCAGTAACAACGAAATATATTTGCCACATTGCATGTTTATTTTATTAAGTGTGAAATGTACACAAATTCATCAATGTCATGGTTATTTGCTTAAAAAGAAAAATTTTAAAAAAATTTTATGTTTTTAGCAAATAAAGAAACAAAAAGTGATGTTATATTTATCATAAAATGTGTATGTGCTGCAAGGGAATATACTATATATGTTTTCAATTTTGGGTTGAAAATTTAATGTACGTAAGTTTTGTGCCAAAATTTAAAATTCAAAGTACGAAAATGTCAATAAATTGCTTTAAGGACTAAAGAGTGACGCGAAATCCGTTTGTTTAACGGGCACATATAGCGATAAGAATAATTGGTTTTATTTATTTATTTAACTTTTTGACTAATAAAAACAGCCAAAGGCAATTTCGTGTGTCTGCGGAAACACCTAAAACTTTTGGCAAGACATGACCCACGATCCCCAGTATTGGTATGATGCATACTACAGGCAGATAATAAGTATCAAACAGGTCTGTGTTTTCGGATCCCATAAAACAGTACTAGAGCAACTACGTCGTTTTGAGGTATTGGATTTCTGACACCTCAGACAAGTGTCTCGAAGAATTCAAAGCAGTACCTTCGCAGAGAACATGGAAAACTGTATTTTCCCCAACTTTCTCCTGCCAGCTAGGGCTGATCCAAAATTGACAATAAAACGCTTCAAAATATATATTGTACCAGCGTATAGCAAGTGCCACATGCTACCAGAATACCAAGCTAAAACTAGATCATCCTTTTTTTAATAAAAATAAATGTAATTAATTAACTTTCAAATACATATACGCGAGTCTTTGTGCTCTAATACGAAAACTTAATCCGAAAAAAGCCTCATTAAAGTGACACAAGTGCAGAGCAATAATGAAAATTAATTAAACAGATATGCGTCTTCTAGATAACAGTTGCATAGAAATTTTTGCACCATTTCGTTATTTTCCAACTACCTCATGCCATACATTCACTTATCAGCTCAACTTAATATCAAGACAATCCCAACAATAACATGTTGTTCCAACTATCACAATAACAAACACTACTGAAACAACGTATCACCATCCCTACATACAAGTGTAATTATCAACATCATCATCACATCCCATCACTTGTATAGTCTTTTAGAATCGTTGATATATATTTTTCATATATGAGTACTAGTGTGAGTTATTGTTAATATTAAATGATAAAGTGTAAATCATTGATAATGCAAGGGTTGGGCCTTACATACGTGTACACATAAACAAAGAGGCAACATAGTGTTGCAGTGATGAGTATGATGATGACAATGCTGATACAAGGAATGACATTATAAAAAAATCTAGTTTATTTATCTTTAAAAATCTAACATGACCATTTATCATTAGAATGTTAGCCAGGTGCAAAAAGTAGGGAGGCTGCAATATATCAATTTGCAATAAATGCCACAATTCTCCAGCATGAACATTATTATATTAAAGCATTATGTTTTTTATATGTGAAAACAATTTTGAGCATAAAGTATTACGAGAGCTGAAGTAAAAATAGTTATGAAGACATTAATTTAAAACGATTTAATATATTTTCTACTCTGACTTGTTATTAATATTATTTATTATGGCAGAATAAAAAATATTTCCGAACGTGTACTACAAAATTAAGGGATATAATCTATATGAAACCATGGACCTCTGAGGTAATGCTCTATACACCACAACCACTATTGATTGTATTACTACTGTTGAGATTATCATCAAGCAAAAACCCCCTACATTGAAAGTTACCTCTAAGACCTGGTGATTTTATCTATTTAGTGGCGATTTATATACATCGTCAGGTGAGACTTAGTAGGATTTAATACGTAAATCAAGTCTCTTTTCTATTGCACGGGTGGAGCAGAATGGAATGGAAAGACAAATTAAAAATTTTTTACATATCCACACTAATAAAAATATAACAAAATAGAGTAAAAAAACTATGAGACAAAAACGTTAATGTTGTCATACACTCTACGTTGTCATACACCCTGACATTATGTAGCAATAAGTTGTATATACCTGCAAGCTAGGAAATATTTCCACACCAGACTTAATTTATCACCAATTGAAACATTTGATGACTTCCCTTTTTAATCCTTGAAAAAAAATCTCTCCATTCCACACATTATTCACTGTATACATATCTATTTCCTACTCGCATACCCGTATAAGCATGTATAACACTAAAAATAACTCTTGAAAAACAACACTTTAAAATCTCTAAAATATACTTCTCATGTGGCAAAGAGTTAAAAAAAAAGTTTTAAGTGCTGGTATATTTGTCCTGACGACGACGATGATGATGATGACGATGATGACTCAAAATTGTTTGAAGTGTTCAAAAGTGTATGTAAATGTTTGATATGTGTATGGTGTTAATTGTCTGTTATAAAACATTAAAAAAAGATCCTCAGAATCCTGAAAAATTTTCTAATAGACTATATTATCAAAAACTCACGTACCTGTTTGCCACTGCTTGCTGTTTGTTCACCAAAAATATGTTGCAAATTGAGCTGCAAAGAAAAATTTAAAAATACATGTCATCATAACTGGTAGAAGCTTTTGATGTGAAAGTTTTTAAAGTGATTTTATTTGTTTTATGGATTAATAACAATTTAAGAGAACAAATATTGTAAATTTTATTTGCAAAAAAAATATATCGGAATGTATAGAGCAGCAAACAAATGTTTTTTTTTTTTTTTTAAATAACTTTTAATAAATTTTTCTCTGTAGGAAGAGGCAAGAGTGAGTTGGTGTATAATTTTCAAAAGCCTTGATTATTTATACTTAAAAATTTCTTAGAAGCCTTCTGAAGGAGTGAGATGACGACTGTAATTATATAAACCAATACATTACAGGTAAATGAACTTGCCATATGAGGTCTTGGAAACATATTGTTTGATTTTTATTAAATTTAAGCTGTATATTTGTTACAACTAAAATCATCGGACATTAATGGATTAACGATGGATAGACTTATTTAAATGTGTAAGGCAGAGATTCCCAAAAGTTGCATAGTTCGTTAAGGTTTTTTTTCGAATACGTCCCTTGACTTTTTATGGCTTGTTTTACAGGCTTTAACAAGCACAAAAATTTTGAAACCTCAAGAAAATTTCTACTCTGTTTTAATACTGAAAGTCCTTATAATCTCGTCTGCTACTGGTTAAATAATGGTCAGAGTTTTTAAATTGCTTTAATTTTTAGATTGATTTCGCAAATCAAACACGGCTAAAAATTTATAAAATTTTTGCCAAAACTATGCCGTATGCCTTTTTGTCAGAGAAGCGTGATGAAGATTTGTAATGATTTACTTCTCAATAAACAATTATTGAATAGAATTTAAAATTGTTTTTTTTTTTCACTTCAAAATTTGTTCCATTGCAAACAGCGATTTGAAAAAGTCATTCTTTTCTAATAACTTTTTCTGTCGATCTTCTTTACGCACTTAACCATAAAATTGCCATTTACTGCCAGTTGAACTTTTAAACCCATAAAAGCTGTCATTGAAAAAAATACAAATAGAATTTAAAAAAATTATATATTACCAAGATTAGATGAAAAAAAGAACAGAAAATTATATTCTCTATTACGTATTACACGTAGAGGGAAGAAAAGCTTAAATATGTTGCCATGTCAAGTACTTTATCAACTTTATCGGTTTTTTATAGGCCATAAATGATTTTTTATTTATTCTAACAGGGCATTATAATAGATGTTGAAATAGTTTTTTAAGGCTTTAATAAATTGAATATAAAAAAGTTTTATTGGAAAAAAAAACTAGAATCGATTGGGATCAATTTCTTTAATTTTTATTATTATTGTCATGTATGTAATTAGAATGAATGAAGTACATTTTTATAAACTTTTAAGACCAATAAATTTAGAAGAAATATTTATGTTCTTGTATTCGCGGCCAGTTTACTCTAACTAATAGGATCATTATTTTCCAGTAATTTTTAACTACAAATTGTTGTCATTTACGCTGTTGTCATTATTTACTTTATGCTGACAATGTATGTTACGTGCGGCTGTCAGTCGGGCAGCAGTTGTAATTTACATTTTTTTCTTTTTTGTGTGGTAAAAAAAATTAAAGTGTATTTTTAATGGTTTTTAAATTGCACACTTGTGTAGCATTAAGTTCCTTTCATCCTCTTTGTAATAAACATTCCTGGCTGTTCTTTTTTCCTTTTTTTCAAATGGCAGAAGTACGTAAGAGCGGCTGTAGCCGTGTAGTCATATAAAGTACTTAACACTGATTCCTTTTGTTTTCGTTGTAATTTTAGCAGCATTGGTGGTTGTGAGGATTTTAAATGATTTTTTGTTTTAAATTGTTGTATTGCTAAAACAAAAAATAATTGCTCTAATTGTTGCAAAGTCTGAATTTAACACTTACAAAGACTTGAAAGAATGCATTCTTCAAACACATAAAAAGCGAAAAATTAAATAAACGCTAGTATCAACTAAATACCGCAATGCAGAACGCACTTTGTCGTTAAATAAATGAATTTACCTTGAGTTTTAAATTTCAATTACATAAAACATAATTTTTTTACATAAAACATATTTTTTTATAAAAAAATATAGAATTATTCACTTGCAAAATTTCCTTTTGCTAGTTTTGCAGCAAAAAGTTATATTTTATAAAAGAAATAATTTTTTGTCGGAAATAGAAATTCACCGTCATCAACTGAAAGAAATTTTCCTGCAAAAGTGTTATAACAAAAGCGATTTGTATCGTCGAATTTAATATTATTATTATTACTGTTATGAAAAGTAAATTTTATTTTTCTCAAACACGAAATTTTCACACCAAAATTAATTTTAAAAAATTGAATGGTGTTTCCTCTTGTAAAACAAATGTGTAAAACTTTTTTGATCAATTTGTAAAAGAAAATTTTATTTATCTCCCCATTACCTTTTTTCTAAAAAGATTTCGCTTAAAAAAAGAGAACATTCAAAAAGGTCAGCAATATCCACATCTCGTAATACGGAAGTATTAAAAATTTTAACAATTTCTTATAATTTTAACACGGGCTAATCACTGCATCTTTGTTCTCTCTTTTGGATCCCGATCATTGGATCTGAAGTCATTCTCAGTATGTTACGAAAAAAATGATTTTAAACTTCTTTTATTCGATAGGATAGAAGGGATAATGAAATAACAAATTAAACTTCATACGATTTCTAATTCCTTTTTCAACTGTTTGACTCTAGCTTATATTGGCAAATAGATCAAGTTGCATTGTCAATATGCAGAAGGAGAAGAGGGTGCCCAAAGAGATGTGATGTATTGAATTTAAGTTTTTTTAATTATTTAAAAAACATAAATAAAACTGACTACAAGTTAAATTTCATTCAATTTCTTACAAACTTTTGCAGAAAAGTTTCAGGAAAATATGCTTAGTGTAGTCACAGTTTAAATTTCAAAAAATTTTAATAAATTAAATGTAAGAAAAAAAAACTGTCAATATGAAGAAGTTATTTAAAAATAAATGGACCTAAAGCTTAATATTTTTTTTACATAAACAAAAGCTTCAAAAGATTAATATTAACAAAAAATGCAAAAAATAAATTTAGAAACAAAAAAAAAAATAAATACAAAAAGAAAGGAAAATTAAAGGAAACAAATATTTTAAAAATTTCATCCAAAAGTCACTTTAGTCTGGATATTCTGCACAATAATTTTGCTTCTCTATCCCAAAACTTATCGTCTTCCCCCAAAATCACATTTTTCGTTTAAAACCAAAATTTCAAACTTTTCCACTCTGGATTCCAGGAAAAATCCCAACCTTAAATTACCAATTCTCTGCTTGTAATTGTTGTACAAATAATATGTGGCAGACAAGTACAAAAAAAGAAATACATATAAAAAATAGAACCGCAATTTATGGAAAATTTTTGTAGTAACATTTTTTTATTTCCTTTCATTTTATTGTATATTTTATTTCAGTCCATAAGAGTAGAGAAATTTTCGAACTTTTTTATGCTAAAATATTACCAAACATATGTCAATGTCAATAGAAGAGGAAGAATATAAAAAAAGGCCAAAATTTAAATCGTTGTATGATGATGGTTTTTGGTTCCTCTATTCTATTTTTTTTTTTCTTATTCTACTCTTCTTTAAAACGCTCCTTAGGCCAACCAAGGAAAAATGAAAAACATTTCTATGATTTTTTTTGTCTTCAAACTATGCAGATTTTTACAAGAGGTTTTGATTTTTTTCTCATCATAGTTCTATTTGTAGAGGAAGGAAATGTAAATTATTTTGCTAGTGGCAGTAAAAACTGCGAACAAAAATGCATAAATAAATAAAAATTTTATTTAAGAGGAAACGTTAAATTAAAACGTTAAAAGACGAAAAGGCAAAATGCATAATTTTAAAGGAACTAAAGATATTTTTTTCATATTATTTTCTTAATTGGTTGAAGCAGATAAAGAAAAGTCATAAAAATATAATAATAATCTTTTGAGAGATTTTAGAAAATATCAGAATTTCTTATATTTAAGATATTGATTTGGTATTCGTTTAGGTATTGAAGCAAAATTTGTTTCCACAATTAATTTCTTAATTTTAATTTTTAATTTCATATAAAAAAACATTTAATAAAATGCATCAAATCTAATCAAGGTTTTATTGCAAGTATCACGTGCAAATAATATTCTAATATTCTAACCAAGTGAAGTTTGTACGAAAACAAAATCAAGGTCTTAAAATTTTGTGTTTTTAATTAATTTTTATTTCTCCTGATAAACAAATGTTTTGAAGTCGAAGGTTTTTTTTAGAAAAAAAGGTATTTTATGATAAACAAATAAGATTTTACTTGTTATCAAGGATAACGACTGTAAATTAATGTAAGATAAACTAATAAATAGTAATTTAAATAATGTAAGTAGAATTTTTTGTTAACTTCAGTCCGCAAAATTTGTCCATTTATAGCAGTTGTCCGGTCTTGGGAGCTTCTTATGATGCATAACAATTTAAACAAGCTAAACTTTATTTGGAAATATTTTATCAATGTAAGAACGAATTGAAAATAGGTTTGATTTGAAGTTTTTATAATTCAATACGAAATTATGTCCGCATCTTATTGTTTTGATAATAAAAATTTTTAATTAAAGGCCTAAAGAGCAATTCATTCGACATTTTTCATAGTTCAAACAGAATTATTGGGTGCGATTTAATAGTAAAATTTTTCTACTCGTACAGTCCAATTTGCTTAATTGCATATCATTTGCAGAAAAAAATTGCTTAGTTAAAAGTAAAATTCCTTACTAATATTCTTGTATATTTAGCGCTTTAGATCGCTTAAAAGTCAGCTTTAGCGAGAAAACCTTGAAGCGAAACATAATTTGTTAAAAAAAAAAATTAAGATTACACGAGTACGAAACAAACATCATTTACCGTCCACGAAGCACTATGAAGTGCCGGCTCACTTAAGTCATATTGCAGGCAACCGATAAGATCCCAGATCATAAAATAAATCTGAATTCTAAATTCTAAATACAATGTAAAGTATTTGCTTTCTTCGGTCCAAAGTTCTATCTTAAAAGTGCTGAGGTCACTTGAGCAAAACGGTTTTCACTTATACAATGTCTATTCAATTGAAAATCCTGTACAATCTTCAATTTGCACATGATTGCATCCTCTTCTATTAGTATTAGTTCTTGCCTTTACTTTCTATTGAAATTTACTACCCAGGCTGCCATAGAACGTGAATACCACTAATGTTATGTCACCATATGTGTGGCAACATTTTTTTTTGTGAACTTACACTCATTAAACAAGAACTTCAATTGAATTGACAATTAAATGATGCAACTGAATTTCCAATTATCAATTCAGCCAGGGTAAATTTAATTACGTTAAAAAAGAATTTTTAATTAAAACTTTAAACACATAATAAAAAGTTTTTAGCCTTTTTGTTCAATTTTCATTAAAATTGTGCAACATAAACTACGTTCATATAAATAAAACCATTTTTTTTATACTGCAAATTTAAACAAGATCAGGACATTGACATAAAATTAAATTTGTTCATGCAAGGTATCAATAAAAAGCCTTTTTTATTTGAATTAGTCTTGTATGGAATCATACAAAGATTTACTGCTGCTTCTCCTGATACCAGGTATCATGGGAAGCCAGCTGTATAGCGGTGAGCTGAGACTAAACCAATGCAATCAATAACTATCGAATTTTTGGCACATTTCGAATATGTCGTCAGGTTGATGCAATAGTTATTTTTGGATTTTTTTTACCAACGCCACCAGGAGACTTTAAAGCAATTAATAAAAACCCTAGAGATTATATCGGGCATTCTATAGAGATAATCCTTATGATGTTTGGTGTGTACAATATAGAAGTAGCCTTCAGTGACTACACGAATTTTATTGTTATATCCTTTATATGACTGCACCTTTTCATAAACATCTTCAGAATTCTTCATCGAACAACTTATTGGCGGGTAAAGCACATATAATATACAATTAGATTAAAAAAACAAATTCGGGACTAGAGGATTTGATTATAAGGGGCGGCCTCAGCATCATATATAGAAAAAATTCAAAGACTATAAAATAAAAACTTCCCTACGCCGATCCTGGTGTGTAAAGAATTCATGTATGCACAATTGTGTAAAATTTCTATTAAGTAATATTATATTATTATATTTATTTTGAAAATTTTAGAGGCTACGAGTATATTTACAATCGGTTTTATAAAGTTTTCTGGTAAATTTCTTAGTTTATTTTTAAAATCGGTTTCGCAGGTATCCTTCCCCTGCTTTCACACATTGGTCTAAGTGTGCCCATCTCTGGCGCATACCAACTTCGAACACTCTCGCTTTTATAGGCAGTTAAATAGATGGCACCACATCTCTTGCTCCTATAAAATCAAAAAATAAAATTATAATCAAATCGATCCTCAAATTAAAAAATTTATATGCCTTTACTCACAAAAAAAAACAATTCATGTCATTATGAAAAAATTTAACAACAAAACTTGTCCCTTTTTTTCAAAAATTTCAATCGGCGATTTTGTACTATTGTTGCCTTTTAATTTTTTAATATTTTCATTTATGAGCAAAAAGAGTTCCCGTCATAATTTTGTTCGTTTCCTCACGATGAGGACTATTATTCAAGTTGTTAAAAATATTTTTTGTAGAAAATTTAAATTTAAAATGACAAGTGAGATCCCAATATCTGCCGGCTTTTCGGAAATTTTAAAATTAATTTTAAATGTTTCAAAACGTTGATTCTATTAAGAAAGAAGCCATCAGTAAATTGCACAACGTATTTATTTTTTATATATTTCATCTGTTATAGTTTTTAAAGTTAATCCTTATCTCTTCGAATATCTTTCAAATTAAATGTTGAATTCAATTATAAATTATTCTTAATTGCACATGATTTGAAAAACGTTCGATTAGTTGCATTTTATGCTTTTTTTGGTTTATAAACTTGTTTGCAAATCAGTTTTACTTAGAGATAAATAATGTTTTACATTTGCTTGACAAGCAAAAATTAAACCGTCTCATGCTTCACACATCAAATAAATGACAATGAGTTTTGAAAACAACAGCGTTTAAAAGTGATAAATAAAGAAGTGAATGTGGGTTTTAGATTTTATTTGCAACTTTAATTGTTACAATATGAGAGTTAAACAAACAAGAGTCAATTTAGATTAAAATGGTATTTTTTACTCGACTTGACTTGTCTTATGAAAACATTTCTTGGTTACAGTGTTAGTTGGGTGGGTGTTAGTTAAACTAATGGGAAAGTGTTCCAGTTTGTTTAACAGCGTGACAATGAGTCTCAGTTTATTACCTTCAAAGTGGAATGATTAAGTACTTCATTTATCATTTAGTTTTAAGAAATAGAAAATTATATTGAAATATGTTCATAAGTGCGAATAGCAGTACCCACCATTCCTGTGGGGCTGAAACAACTACAACGATTTGTTTCCCTAATTGACTTATTTTAACTTGAGTTAATTTGCATTTGAACTGGCGTTTATTTAACCATTTAATGTAAATATTAACTCGAGTTTGGCATTGATTTAATATTTTTACAACAAATTAAATTCCACTGTATTGCATGTTCATAGCAACTCTTCGTTGTTTGTTAATTATTTATTTATTTACATTTCAGTTTTGTTTGTTTTGCCACTCACTTTTATGTGCAAATAAGGATCTGTCCGTCGGTTCCCTTCTAATTAAACGAAATATTTGCACAAGGGTTATAGAAGAAGAAAAAAAATCATCGCAGTCATCGCCATAAAATTTCAAATGGATTTTAACAGCACACCTTTTTTTTGATAAGCATGAGGGCAGGGAAAATATCCAATTTACTTTGTAGTGCTTTTTATTAACGCTTCAATTGACCAGCATGACAACGGAAAATCAATAAAGGGAGACAATTAAGGAATTCAAAGGTAATAATAAATTAATGTAAAATAGCGATACACCAAAGAAATTTATTTAAGTTGGATAATAATAAAAAAAAGTGCAAAGAGGAAAAATTTTAAGAACTTTTTTATTAATTTTTTTTTTGTTTCGAAAATTAATTTTAATATCAAGCTTTTGTTTCTTCAGCGTTTAGCTATTCACATATCGGTATTTGATTTGTGCCGACCAATCATCAGTGAACTTCAACCGGTTTGTAAGCATTCAACGTCGCGATGTATGCTTTAAACAGAAACTAACATAAACAATATGAGAATTCTCTCATATATAAAAATTACAAAATATATACTCATAGTAGACCTAGAATGTCTAAATACCAACTGAACACCAAACAATTTATATTCGATATGAATCTGGTATATTTTTCTTCCAGAATTAAATGCCCTTTGAGTGAAAAATAAAATTTTCTATTTATATAAAATCGTTTCTTTATTCGCCATATCAGTCATCTGTGATAAACTACCCTTTCCATTAGGTTAGTCATAGAACGCGCATAGACCATAAGTGGTTGTTGGAGATGCCAGCGGATGACAATAACTGTATCAGTATGGCATCCTACTTCGTGGTGCCCGTTACGAACGACTACCACAGAGATTTAGCCATTCTCAACAGTCTACATAGACATCGATACAAGTTCAAGATTCCGGAAAGTGTGCGCACCAAGAATTCTATACATTTTCTGGTACGAAGCTGGACAATTGTATAGTAGATGTTCAATTGTCTCATTGAACCCATCTACCCTACGTCATCTACAGGTTCTATTGATCATCTGCTCTATTTTGACAACATAAGAAGTTTTCCAACAGTGTCCATTTAATACACCCCAAAAAAAATCTATAGTTACTTCTCGTCAGTGAGAAATAGAACTAAGAAGACTTAGGGTTCTAAGAGCTCCAAATGATCCTGGAGATTTTATGAGTCCTCCTATTGAACTCATGGAAAAACTTTCGTTTATTACAAGACGAGACATACCTAACTTTAAAGATAATGCATCCTAAATGTTTGTTCCGTAAAGACTTTTTAATAAAAACGATTTAGTCCTTGGAGTGATTTTTGAAAACTGTCCGATATGTCGTTAGTAATCAAAATTGTCGTATTTAAGGTGATAAGGATCCAACAGGTCGTTTGGTGTGTTCAATGGGAAGGTGGACAAACATAGGCGACAAACATATTGCACCGTGCTTTTTTTTATTGCCCAGTGAAGATGAAAATCTCTTCTACAAAATAATATGTACTAATTTATTCACATCCTTGGAAGTTCTCAAAATGGTATTATAAAAATTACATTTTAGGCAGCTTCAAGCAATATCTTTGCAGTAAAATTTTGTTGGTCTCATAAATTATTTTTTAAATAAATTAACCACTTGGAAATTTTTTATACAATAGCGAAAAGTTTAGAAACATTTCTTTTATTTAAAATTGTTTTTTATTTATTTATTTTTCAAGAGGACATAAAAAGTCGTCGCGCAGACTAAAATCTTATCTGTTTTTACCTTTAAATTCACGATAGAAAAATTAAAATAAAAAAATCATCAATAATAGAATGTGAAACAATTTTGGCGCCTGGTCTGTGGCATGACCAATTTTAGCTAAACAATAAATTGGCAACAGCATCTGTATACTATTTTTATGTCATCAGCACTAAATTTTTAGAATATCACAGTGGTTCAATTTGAAAGAAAAAAACTAAATAAATTAGCCACGTCATACCAATTTCCAAACGAGAAATAAGAAGCTAATTGTATAGAGACTAATATTATTCTTCAAAAAGGATCTAATATAGGATATACGAGATATATCGCAGCCTAAATGTTAAACACGAGAGGCAGCTATAGTAACAAAAATTATTTAAAAGAGCATCGTCTCAATTTCCAGGATATTTACTGAATACGGTGACACACAAAAGGACACAAAGGACAGGGGACACAAGAGGTCACTCAATTTGGTTTCGAGTTGTTAGATAATTAAAAAAATATGGCAAAATACCAAAAGGTTACAAAAACTGTATAAGAAATGAAAGTTTATTCGTTAAGGTGCAAATTAACCCGTTGACGCCGTCATGCAGACTTCATCGTCCATTAAAACCGAATCGACTTAAAGTTAAAAGTATAAAATTGTACATATTGTGAATTATCAACTAGTCCATAGGCCTTCATTTCTTTAGTGCCAATCCAAACTCACCAGTAAATCTTCAGCCATCGTGTTTGAAAACCCTCAATATCGGGTGTTTATATTAAAATGGAAAATCAAACGAGAACTACAAATATTTACCGAGATAATATCTCGAATAAGATTGGCATACATATCTTGAAAATAAGGATTTTATTTTCTATTTTGCTTATGTAGTCTCCCAATCTAACAACATGGCCTGCATCAATAGGTTAAGTTAAGAGGGCAACATGCAAAACAAAAGAACTTGCGGTTACACGTAGACACCATTGTGATGTCAGCAGTACTAAGTACATAGTCCTGCAAAATTCTGCATTTTAAGCTCCTGAGAAATAATCAAAACCATTCGCAAATATTAATAGATCGGTAAGTGACATGTACCTGACAGTCCAGATCCTAATGAATATGATTACTTCGATGAATAAGCGATTGTTAAGGCAGAGCTGGAGAGCCAGTCGCTTAAGAAATGTAGAATTGATATTCCAACTTCTTATCAAAGCAGTTCCTAAACGTTTTTAACATTCCAAAATATGACAAATACCAACCAAGAGTTCTTGCGACAGCCTTCGAAAAAAAGAGTCTGGGATATTCTGCAAGTGGAAATTGTGGACCAACTGAGTTCTGTCCTTTTCAGTGCCTTTTATTCAAATCCATTTTGATAGCTCGGCATGCTGGTAAGTCCATTGGTTCAATACTATCTTGGAATGATGAATACACGCCAGCACACACTACGCTTTAGCGGACAGACTATTCGCAACTATTTCGACTGAACTGAGATGAGCCTCTTAATTCTTTTCTCAACTCCTCTTACGGCACATATTTCCGCTTGGCGGATAATTTAAGTACAAACGAAAGGTCAATATTTTCAGTAAATATACCTGAACTAGTAGCAGCCATCATTGAAAAGAGAAATCTTTTAAAAGTATAAACATTAAAAATTCTTAATAGTAATGACAAGCAAAGCGTTACAAATTTAGTAACTTAATGATTTCCCAATAGACCGGGTCCATGTTGAAGTGTAACAAACCTCTGTGATTGTGAGATGTTAACGAAATTCTCTTTTTATTTGAAAAATAAAAAGTCAATTAAAACGAAGCATAAAAGTTACAGTTGTTTAATTAAATATCAATTCGTTTTCGCCGAATGCGTTTCACTGTGCATGTGATGATTCTTAGGTCATTTTTACTTACGAGTATCACGATGCAATTCTGTATTTCCCTTGCATTTTTTTCTTTTATATGGTCATGGTCTTAATGTTCAGTAAACATGTCATTGTTTATGCTTTTTCTCTGCTCATTATTTTCATTTTTGTTTCGAGATTTTCCTTTTATTCACATCATTCTTTGGCTGTTCCTGTGCTTTGTCATTTTGACAGTTTAGTTACGTGCTAAGTTGTGCGTAATTAGTGTATGAACACAGCATGATTTTGTTTCTATTGTTGTTCTTCATAATCCTTGTAGTGGAAAGTTCTCTAGGAACTTGCTATTTTATTTTTTTTTGTTGCTATTTTCATTATTAGCAGCTTAAAGCTTAAAAGTTTATGCACACTGGGCCGGTATACTCATTGTGGTTGATAATGTATTTAAAGAATAGGTTTGGCCTTGAGCCAAGAAAAAGAAGGGCAAAGATGTATAATTGACAGGGGTGAATTTAATTTAATTGTATATTTTTTCAATAAGTATTCGAAGAAAAAAGATTAGTTAATTGAAGCAGATTTCTTTTTTAAAAAGAAAAAGTAAAATTTCGTTGATCAGTTTATGACAAAATCTACAAGTCCCTTTAATTTAAAAAAATTGACTCTCAGACAGGATTGCATGATCCATTCCGAACAAGTTGGCGTTTATTAAAAAGATATGAAGTACTTTTTTTCTTCGAAAAATTTACACTTTTTTATAAAAGGAAACGCCATATAAAAAGTCCGAATTTTTATTGGAGAAACGTTGGACAAAACCTATGTGGAGCTCAAATCTGACTATGTTTATCAGTGATTTATTGACCCATCCTCGTATAAATAGTTTTTGCAACTCAAGTAATGGTAAGAAATATTAAAAGCATATGTTATCCTGATTAGGGGACGGACATTTCCCAAAAGTAACACAAAGGCTAGTGTCCGCTAAAGGCAGCCTCTACAAACTGGCCGCGAAGGTAATGTACTATTTTGAACTAGCTGCCATTTCGCTATAAATGAAAAAAAAGATCTCAGTTTTTTGAAAGTGTATGGCCACTTCCAGAGTTGCGCTCGTTTTAAAGCATTTTTCATTGTTACTCGCAAAACACGACGATTATGAAATCACTATTGGGCCACCTTGTATATTTTATTTATTAACAAGTTTGAAATATTGTGTTCGGCGTATGACGAATCAATTTGAAATTAATAAATTTTACTAATTTTCTTGTAAATAATATTTCTTAGCTTTACTGTCTTTTTTAAAACATTTTTGCACAATATTTACAAAAGTACCTCGTTTCTTTATTAAAATAAAATCTGACATTTATTATCGCTTAAAATTAGATATTTTATGATCTATGAATTAAAAAAAAAAGAAACGTTAAAGTTTTTAAAACCAAAAAACACAATTTATACATGTCATTAACATTTTACATTATGACCTTAGTTTTGTTGTTAAAGTCTGACTTAAAATTACATTATGAATGGTTTTTGTGGCTGACTTTACTGCTTGAATTCATTATTACGAGTATTACTCTTTTCGTAGTGTTTATGCAACAAAATATAAAACTTGCAACAAACTCATACAGGGAAAGGCCAACAAAATTGTCAAATATTAATGGAATTATAAAAGCTTGACGTCTTAATAAGATTTTTTGAATATTAAAGCAAAAACATACACACAGTCGTATATTCACAAAAATACAATAAATATATTTCTTAAGAACCCCTCCACAGTGACCCTCTCCTGTTGATTGTTCATAACTTATAATTTAGCTGTGTATTTTTTCTAACTCTTAAGCCATTAAATATGTGAGATATTATAAGTTTCCATGGTTAAATGCTAGTGGTGCCTCACAGGATGGCTGTACGCTGTGATGGTGCATGATATTGTATCATTTCATACATTGTCGTTTCAGCTTATCGTCTCTGTAAAAACTTGATATTTTTGTTAAGCTTTTATCATGCAGGTTTTTATTTCCAGTTAGGAAAAGTTTTTCAAGTGCTTAAATTTCGTGTTTTGCTTTTTTCATACTCCGTCTTACGTGTACTTAAAGAGTTTGTCCAATAAATTCGTATGAGATTAAAATTTGACAATAACTGTTTGTTTTCAGAAGTTTCGCTGAAATTACTAGATTATTTTGCTGTTTGTAATGCAGTTGTTATTTCTTTGAATTTTCAGAATGTTTCATAAATTTTAAAATTTAATATAGAGTTTTTATATGCGATTTTTATACGATTTCTTATCAACTAAAAGCTTTAAATAGATGTAAGCATAAGTAAACTGCACTTTAATTAATTATTTCTGAAGTGAAAATTATAAAAAAAAAACGTATGTAATTTTTAAGTTTTAAGTTTTTAGAGAGCTACATGCATATATACTCAAAAATTTTTCGGGAAAGCTTTAGTAAAGCTTTTCACTCAAATTTTGGCTAAAGCGTGCCGGAAAAGCTTTAAAGAAATTGAGACAATTTTCGATTATTTTTGAAAAAAATATAATACCATAGCAAAACAGATAGATTTAGACACCCACTTTGTAAAAAAGCTTTTATAAAGATTATGAAAAAAGTCGCTTAAAATATTGTTTGCCCACCAGTTGTTTTTATACGGTAGATCTTTTTATACGTTACTGTGAATATCGTGCAGAAAATCGTTTTAAAAATCAGACCACAATTCTTAAAATAATAACCCTTTAACAGCAAACGAATTACAAATTGCAAAAATAATTAAATTGTAAGAGAAATTTTTAAACAAAAAAAATATATATAAAAATATTAAATTTCAGAATTTATGAGACCTGTAAAAACGACCTGAACTCACATATTTTTGCTTTAAATTTTGTTTTTATCTTGTACTAAAATTTTTCATAAATCATTCATAGAGACCTTGCAAAAGTGTTGTTAATTTCTGGTTTAGGTTTATAAACCCTTTTAATAAACACTCAATATAAAGTATGACGCAAAAAGATTTCTTAAAGTTGCAAATTAATTCAAAAAGGTTTTTTTAAGATTCTTATAAAAAAAAATTTTTTTTTTGGAATAATTAACACAAATATTTAAAAAAGGCTTCATATGGCTTTTAACAAGGCTCTCGCAATGCAATAGAATATACAAACTATTTTCAAAGCCTTTTGGACGCAGTGTTGTATGGGCTTTAAGGAGAGTACGAGTAATATAGAAAAAGAACTTAAAAATCAAGTTTTTTTTTCGAAAAATCTTCACAAAACTTTTTTGTTTCTTGTTTCAAGGGTTTCTAAAGAATTATTCCTTCATATTTTTAGAAAATTATTAATTTTTTATTTTAATAATTTTCACAGGTTTTTCGTTAGCTTTGCAATAACAATCTCTACATATATAAAAATTACGTGTATGTTCGTGATCGCTAAACTCAGAAACTACTGCACCAATTTTGACCAAACTTTATATACATGCTCTATGGGGCGTGAGGAGTGTTTCTGTGTAGTTTTTATGTTTTGACCGATAGAGATTAGCGCGATAAGCCTATGCTGTGTTTCGTTGAAGGCGTTGTGTCCTTAGTTAGCGTGTAGTGTCGTTAATTAGCCCGATACCGGTATTTGAACAATAATTGTTATGTCGATTTGGTGCACCTTTCATTCTTCTTCGAAATATCAATCCGCCATGACTTCGCAACGAAACCAGACTTGTAGTGAAAATAAAATTTGAAGGCAAAACAATGTTTGCCCGGGTCAGCTAGTTGTATATAAAAGAAAATAGGTAAAAATTAGCTTTTGAAAGACTCTCCTCTAAACATTTTAGAAAAACAAAGGATTCTCATATTTACATTTTAAAGAATTTTCAGTAAAGCTTTTAATAAAAGAAAGATAACTAGAGAGTAGTATAAAGATTTTCACAAAGGATTTTTACAATGCTTTTTGCAAGAGCTTGCAAAGTTCTTAACAAAATCGCTTTGCTAGATGAATACATTCTTTCAAAACATACATTTTAATAAGTTCTTAAGTGCATATGGTTTATTCCACCATTAAACTTCTTATGAACTTTTTGTGTAAGACCTTATTAAAGCAAATGCTTATTTATTTCCTCCTACACTATTCTGTTTGATTCTTTTTAAAATATATTCATTCCTTAATTTATGACAATTTTTTTCCTCTCTCACTAACAAGAGGTTAATACTCACATACCACAAAGACTACGCTAATTAAATGCATTTCGAAGTGTAAAAGAAAAAAAATTAAGAATGGCATGAATAAAGATAAAATTACATATGCACACACTCATACATACAGTTGGGAAACACAGATACTTAAAGTTTTTTTATTATTAGTTTTTTTTTTTCAAATGTGTGTTGCACAAGAATTATAAAACAGATACAAATACATTTCAACCACAACACAAAGATAGACGAGGGTGAGTGCAATTAGAAGAAGTTGGAAGAAAATTAACTTTTTGACATATAAATTAACTTTGCATCAAAGTTAAAACGCAACACAAACAACAAACAACGTCTCACCAAAAGCGCCACAAAGAAATTAAATAGAAAGATATACATAAATGTATGTATATGTAAAAGTATATTTTTTTATAAAAAATAGACACGAGTGTTTTTAATATTAAAGAGTCACTTGAAAAGTTTGAGGGGAATAAAGAGAAAAGGACTTTTAATGCCACAAATTGCATAAAAATAAATATTAAATTAACAACATCATTAACGTTAAGTGGATTTTATTTGGGTTAGAGATTAAATAAGTTTGCTCAAAAGAGTTATTTGCACACACACACACACATACACGCACACACACAAAATCAACTTAAAATGTTTTTATGTTACAAAGGGCAAAGGCCGTGGTCAGAACTATTTTTTACAGAATATATTAAAAGTTGTTCTTAAAAACTAACAAAAGGAAAAATATGCAAAATAAAGTTTTCTAATAGAAAACCTCAAATACTCTTACTGAAGTATTTACAAATGTTGTAAAAGAAAGTTTATGAGCCCATATTCTAACATGTTTCATAACAAAAAAAAATGTGACTCCATCAGTGACCCAAACATAAGTCTTAAAAAACGGTTTATTTATTTATTTTTATGTTTAAGTTTATATTCACCATGACCGATTTGCAAGTATTTGAAATTCTTTTGCCACAAAATATGTCCGTCTTCGCATTTTAAGACTTTTGTTGTTAACACAGTTTAATAGCATGTATGTGTCAACAAATATTTCAAATATTTCTGCCAAAGAAATTAATTATTTTAAACTTAATAAATCATTATTTGAAGTATACACATTTATACACACAAACACACATACATACAATCAGATATAATAATATTCATTTTTTATTGTTTAAACAAATGTGTAAGACGCCTACACATGAAACAAATGACAGGTCATACTGCGAAGTTGTATTAATTGGAAGCTCAAGGCCAGGAAAATCTTAAAAAAAAATTTCATATTTTCTCATATGCCAGACATTTGCTTAAGAGCTTTTTTATGAAATGTTCTATACATTTCATACTGTGATTTTAATTTTCTAAAACATAAACTGATATCCAGGATGCTCGTATTGAACATGTGAAAACTCCTCAAAATTTTATTAATTTTAAGAACGTGATGAGGAAAATCAAAAATACGTAAATGCATAATCCTTTCCATATGAAATATGAAAACCTGAGCATAATATATGTATACAACTTAAAAAAAATTTTTTTTTTAAATTTCAATATCAATTTCCTATTATTGCACCTTCAATCTTTTAAGGCATATTTTAGCCAAAAGAGTATATTTAAGACACTTTCATTTTTTTAATAATTAAAAAAATATTTAGAACGCCCGTATTGAACACATGGCAGCTCATACTATAAAAATAAATCAACCTTTGGGAAGAAAAACTTTTGCAAAAAGCACATCACTCACGCATTTTTAAATATTCAATGATATTTTTATATTCATGAAGGATACAACTATTTAATAAGCAAATAGACATTTAAAGACCAATACGTAGTGCAAAAGATTTCAATAAATATGTGATAAGACCAGTGAAAAAGGCACCACCCCACCACAAAGTAATACCTAATTGTCGTATATCTGACTGTCTATAATAGTATGTGAGTGAGCTCAAAAGTCGTGTGGGTTACTACCACATCTAATGCACATTTTCTTAAAAAAAACTAGCTAGGTAGGAGCAGGGGAATAGGTACATCCCATACGTAGTAATGTATAATTATTATACATCAGTCTAACTATAACTGTGATAGTGTCAAAAATTGGTGTAGGCCACTCTGCATCGAATGGCCGCAGTCACCAGTTGAATAGGAGCAGGGGAAAGTGTACCCCTTCATAATTATAGTATATTTAGCTGAATATACTGACAGTGTTCAAAATTGGCGTGGTTTACTCTGTATCAAATGCATGCAGTCCTAAAAAAAACTAACTATATAAGAGCAGGGGACAGGTACATCCCACCGAATTTGAAAATAGTTTTTATTTGAAAGTGTCTTCCAAGAAATTCCTCCCATAGAGATTTAAGTGGAAATTGGAGGCACAAAGTGACCAATTTATACATTTGGATGTCAATGATTGTATTTATAAGGCGAAAACCAAAAATAAAATCTTTAATCAAAATACTTAATGTTGAAAATGATTAAAATTTTTTGTTTTGGCTTTAGCTGTTCACATGACTGCATTCCATTGGTGGCAAAACTAATTCGTCAGTGAAATTAAAAAAGTTTGAAAACAATTAACCTCATACTTATAATCCATATATTTTACAAATTGATGTTTCGCATTTTTTATTTTTATTTCGTAAAAGTATATGTCGAAGCTTCTCTTCTGGGTTCCCTGCTTGCGACAATCTTGGTAAACCATAAACTTCTGGACTGCTTCATGTACAAGCAATTAATTTTAATATATTTGAAAAACAACATTAATCTATTTTTTATTATTTCAGGGTTAGATCGAGCCCACATTATAGAAAATTTTTATTAGTTTAAAAGATTAATATTTTAAATTTTTTAAAAATATGAAAATAAATTACAAAAATTCCAATTGAAAGCGTAATCAGCAAATAAAAAAAATATTATTTCAAAATTATATTTAAAAATGACAAGTAAGCAGCCCGCCCATTACCAATATCACAAATAGAGGAAAATCTATTTATCTCTACTATGTACTCCATACATATTGCGATAAACACTACACAGCCACACACACACACATACACACACACTATCCTCAAGTATCAATATCTAAAACAAACACAAATCCACAAGATTTGCACTCTATAATTATCTATGAAATATTGCAATCAATAACAGACGAACCAAAGGCATTCATTTAAATTTCTTTTAAGATGGAAAAAAACTATTTAATTATTATGAAAACTTGTGAAAAGACACGTTGTTTAAATAAATTGCATGAAAAACACACACTATATACATTTTTAATGCCACAGCTTGTGTGTCAAATCGCTTTATATTTAGCGTGGGAAGCCTTCTGCTTTCGTAGTATAATTAGGTTCAAATTAATACAATTTGTATGAAATCTGCAAAATTGTTTATAATTTCTAATAAAATACATGATCGCGTGCTGAACAAAAATTAACATAAAACAAAATGAATTTGTTAGCGAATGAGCGAAAAAAAGGTTATAATATATTCAGTCATTTATGGAAAAGCTTTCTTGTTTTCACCAACCAAAAAAAAATTTAAAAATAATAATACAAATTAGTCTTACTTACTTACTCCGATGCCAAGTAGTGATTCGGTAATATTACCATTGCCTAGTTCATCGTTATTTAAGTCAGCGCCATTATCCGCTCTGGGCTCGTGTTCATCACTTAACCCAGTTATCACAATGGACGATAATATTCAAAAACCTAAAGTGCCTGTCGGAATGGACAGATATGTAACGGTAGTAAAGCGCGGGCGAAGCCCAAATTCATCCAAAATCTCATCTGTTCCGAAAATATCCAGAGACAACGACGCCGCCTCAGCTAATCGTCAAAACCGGTTTAAAATATTACAAGATGACAGCGATAAACCCGAAGAATCTTCGAAAAAAAACTTCAAAACCACCACCAATCTATCTGAGACAAAAAAACTCGAACACACTTATTAAAAAACTAATCTCGGCCATTGGTGAAAAGTCATTTCACATTGTTCCAATAAAACGTGGTAACATTGATGAAACAAAAGTTCAAATATATGATGAAAAAGACTTCCGCAAAATGGTTAACGAATTCGAAAAAAATAAAACAAGTTTCTACACATTCCAGCTTAAGAGTGCTAAAGGCCTACAGATCGTATTGAAAGGCATAGATTCTTATGTAGTTCCTGAGGAAATTAAAGATGCTCTCACCCTCCAGGGATTTAAGGTAAAGAATGTCTCTAACATAATAAACAGGGAGAAGATCCCCCAACCCTTATTTCGCGTTGAATTGGAGCCGAATGATATAAAATTGAAGAAAAATGAGACCCATCCAATTTATAATTTAAAATATCTGTTATACCGGAAAATTACAGTCGAAGAACCACACAAGCGCTCAGGACCCGTACAGTGCCATAATTGTCAAGAATATGGCCATACGAAAACTTATTGCAAATTACCGTCTGTTTGTGTTGTGTGCGGTGAATTACACAACACTGCTATTTGCAATAAGTCGAAGGACCAGAAGGAAAAAAAGTGCAGTAATTGTGGAGGTAATCACACTGCTAACTACAGAGGATGTCCTGTATTCTCTTTTGTGAAACAAGCTATGACCCAAAAGCCTAAAGTAACTCCAGCTCAAGCAGGAAATACGTACTCCGCTACTCATCCCCTAATGGCCCAACCAATCACTTCACATGTATCGTATGCTGACGCTGTGAAGATCAACTCTATTCCCGTTCAAAAAGTGTCACCACCAAACAATACAACAAACGCAAATGCAAGCTTTAATTTCAATCGCCTTGAAGCTACTATTGATAATCTGGTGCAAACTATAAGCAACTTTACGACAAATATGACTAGCATGATGCAAGAAATGCTGCGAATGCAGAACACTCTGCTTCTAGCATTAGTTAACAAGCCATGAACACGTTAAAGTTATGTTTCTGGAACGCTAACGGCATTCGCCAACATAGAAACGAACTAGAGCACTTCCTCACGGTGAAGAATATTGATGTAATGTTGGTATCTGAGACTCATTTGACTTCGAGAAGCCTTTTTAAAATGAGTGGCTACACCTTATATGATACAAAGGACCCGAGAGGAAGAGCATGTGGAGGATCAGCAATTCTAATAAAGTCAAGACTCAAGCACTATATTCTTGAGAACACTTGTGAAGACCATCTACAAGCAACAAATATTTGCATCGAAAATTTTTGTTCAAATCTTGTGCTTTCATCAGTTTACTCCCCTCCCAGATTTTCAATCAGTGAAGATCAATACGAGGATTTTTACAAAACTCTTGGCCCTTGTTTCGTAGCAGCTGGAGACTACAATGCAAAGCATACGTTCTGGGGGTCGCGTCTTATTACTCCTAGAGGTCGAGCATTGTTCAACACAATTTCAAAAATGGATTTGGATGTCATTTCTAGTGGGTAGCCCACTTACTGGCCTACTGACATACAAAAAATTCCGGATGTTATAGATTTTGGGGTCATGAAAAATATCCCTAGGGATTTAATTCATGTTGAAGCTTCACATGATCTCTCCTCCGATCACTCTCCCACGATCGTTACAATTTGTAGCCCACTAAGAAGTGACTTACCTGACCCATATGTGAAGATGATACATCGTGTTAACTGGCTGGGGTTCAAAAAATATCTCAGTAGTCATTGTACGGAAAACATCAGGCTTAGAACTCCCGATGATATTGAACTTAACATTGCCAATCTTACCGAGAATATTAAACAGGCTGCTAAACATGCCACTACCTCCCATCCGCAGACTGGGTTTAATAGAATTTATTCTGCGGACATTGAACGTCTCGTATGTGAAAAAAGAAGAGCTAGAAGGGAATGGCAACAGCACAGATCGCCCCAACATAAAATCAGACTTAGAGAATGCACTAAACGACTCCAAGAGTTGCTTTCAGCTGAAAAATCTGCTTCTCTTAAGAACTACCTGGAAGGTCTCGATGTCACTGCAGCATCTAATTACTCCTTGTGGCGCGCTGCTAAAAAGCTTAAAACACCCGTTGAGTCTAAACCACCCCTGCGCACTTCTACCGGAGGTTGGACAAGAACTAATACTGAAAAAGGTAACATATTAGCTGGTCATTTAAAAGACGTATTTACCCCAAACACATGTACTGGTGCTGTTGATTTGCCGAGCGTAGTTGCTCTACCCCCTCGACCTATAAAGTTTAAGATGCTTGATGTACAAAAACTAATTGCTGAAACCAATCCAAAGAAGGCCCCGGGTATTGATGGAATTAGTAACAAGATGCTGATGCAGTTGCCTCGTATTGCTATTAGAATCCTGTTATTTATTTTTAATGGCATTTTACGACTGGAGTATTACCCACACAGCTGGAAACTTGCCATGGTCAAAATGATTCCAAAGGCGGGTAAAGATCTTACCAAGGCTGAGTCATATAGGCCAATAAGTTTGCTGTCAACAATTTCGAAGCTCTTTGAAAAACTTCTCATGACAAAATTGTCCCCAATTCTAGTTGATAATGGATGCATACCGGACCATCAATTTGGTTTTAGAAGTCAGCACAGCACCATTGAACAATGTCATAGATTGGTTCATTTCATTAGAAGAACATTTGAAGAAAGAAAGTATTGTTCTTCCCTATTTATTGATGTCTCTCAGGCATTTGATAAAGTGTGGCATGAAGGCCTAATTCTAAAATTGAAGACATATCTACCAATAAACATTGTAAATCTTTTGGAAAGTTACATTATTGCCCGGAAGTTCACTGTCGTGGAAGGAGACTTCATGAGTGTGCCCGAAACCATTTCATCTGGGGTGCCTCAGGGGAGTATACTGGGGCCAGTTTTGTATTTGATTTATACCTGTGATATGCCTTTGAGCAGTAATATCCTCACCTCTACATTTGCCGATGATACAGCCTGCCTTAGTATGCATGAAAACCCTCACGAGGCATCCCGTTATCTTCAGCAACATATTAACCTGTTGGAATTGTGGTTGAACTTATGGAGAATAAAAGTAAATGAACAAAAGTGTGTTCATGTTACATTTACCCTACGAAGAGATACTTGTTCCCCCATTCAAATCAACAATCAAGTTGTTCCTCAACATTCACATGTGAAATATCTTGGTATTCACCTCGACCGACGGCTTACATGGAAACACCACATTGACTCTAAGCTGACACAAATGAAGCTTAAATTAACCCAGATACATTGGCTGATTGGTAGAAATTCTACCCTCAGTCTAGATTGTAAACTTTTAATATACAAGTCGCTTTTGAAGCCGATATGGTGTTACGGAATTCAGCTATGGGGCACTGCTTCAGCTTCCAATGTAGAGAGAATCCAACGAATGCAAAACAAAATATTAAGGTTAATAACTACGGCTCCATGGTACTTGAAAAATTCTATTTTACATCGTGATTTAAATATGCCACTTGTGACCGCTGAAATTGCAAAATATGCTGGAAAATATTTAACAAAACTCGAGTTCCATCCTAATCCCCTTGCTCGTAACATCTTGAACTTTCCTGGACACATCCGCTTAAAAAAGAGGGACACTACGGCATTAATACGCAACTCTCCAGATGAAATTCTTTGAAAATATTTTTTGTGCGTAACATGAATTTTATGTATTATTAATTATTATCACTAAGTTTATGTCCGACACTGGTTGGGCCTAATAATTATTTATATATTTAAGATTTGAACACTTATTGTTAGTTCAATTATTTGAAGATACAATAAACATATATTAGCGTAAAAAAAAAAAAAAAAAAAAAAACAAATTAGTCTTACACAGAAATTTATTTTGTGGGAACATAATTTCAATGGAATACTCTACACAAAAAATGCTCGAATCAAGGGAATAGAAGAGATGGGCCGCTTTTAGAACTGTAGCCAAATGTGAATTCCAAAATATCTTCCAAAGAAAAAAATATTTTCTGGAAACGAAATATCAACTCTGCAAAAGCATTTTTTCAACTTCCTAGGAAGTTAATAAGTTGACAAAATTTTACTAAAAACCTTAATTACTTTTACAAATCAATCTGTGATAATCGCTTTGGAAATAAATTTTTATAAATAAAATAATTATTGTATTAATTATACAAGAAAATTTAATTTTTCTTAGACTAATAACTGATTGAATTGTTTTTATATAAAGAAAAAATCATTATTATTATCAGGATTTTATCGATCACTATTAATATAACATTTCTTTGGGAAATTAATTTTCTCCATATAAATATCAGTGAATAAGCGTCAACAAATACAACATTGTCCAACGACAAGTCCATCGTGAAATGTATAGAAACGATACACATTTTCATTGCATCCATATAATAATTTTAGCATTTTCATGCATTTTTGGAAGCTCATTTTTACTGGATATAGTCTAAGCCTAGAATTTCCATTATATATTTAATATAACACTGTGCAAATGCCTGTCACGACTTTTTGGGGTGGTGTGCATTCGAAATGTCCAATTTTCCAAAACTCCGTCACATAAGAAAAGATAAATTTGTACCGATGGCATGGTTTATGTTGGCCTTTAGGACCGCTGATGTTTTGTAATTCATTCACATAGACCTGCAACTTAAAAGAACCCCACAAACAATAGTCCAACCGGTTCAAATCCATAAGATTCCGGTGGCTAATTCACAACAGCTCTACATGAGATGACCATACTCTCAAATCGCTCGCACAGAATGTCCAACGTAGCATGAGCTGTGTGGCACTTAGCATTATCTTATTGACAGCACATGTCCTTGGTGTCCATATCATCAAATTCAGGTTTAAAGAGGTTGGCAATCTTCGACCTGGCCAACGTAGTTCTCAAAGAAATCTGGACCGATGATGCAGCCAGCCCGAAGTCCATAACAACAGTTCTTTTTCTTTCTTTAGGATGCAATGAGCACTTTAAGATCTCATGTGAGTTGATGTCGTCCGATACTTTTCTTTGTTAACAGCTATTCATCCTGATAGGGGCCTCATCGCTAAAGGTAAATTTTGGGTGAAAATTAGAATCAGTTTAAAACTACTTCAGGACACATTCAGCGAACACAAATCACTGTCTATGGTCGATTGCCTTCAGCCCCTGAATCAGTTGAATCTTTTACGGATACAGGCCCAATTCATGACGCAAAAATCATCAAGTTGTGATTCAAGTTCTTGTGAGGGAAGCCAAATCGACTGCCCGCGTACAGCGACAATGTTATTGGCAGGTATTTCGTTTCGGTGTCATGCGGGTGTTTGCTCATTGTTTACTAAACCAGTGGACTTAAATTTATCCTCCACACTGCGAATAGTCTTGTCGGTAGGATAATTATGGCGATCGTAGAAAAAATAATTTTGATAAAACAATTTTGAAAAAAAAACTATTTTTTATCATTATCACGTGATGCTTAACGCAATATCCGTGCATTGTAATTTGGCAAACAGAGTTAATAAATGACAATCGATTTGACAGCTGTAGCCGTAACTGTATGGCCGCTGTCAGCTACGTAAGTTTGAAATTCCCTATTAGTAGATCTTTTATATATTCTGCCATGAAATCATATGATTGACAAGGATTAAGAGAATTAATAATTAATTAATAGAAATTAGAGGCGGTCAAATTTATGGGACTACACTCGATCTCCAACGGTTCAAAACGCATTGAATTTATCTTAATTTAGTTGTGTTATAATTTTATAATTTTTAAAAATTTATATATTTTTGAAAAAGGATTAGTTTAATGCAAAGTAAATAACCAATTAAAATTTGGGCAATCTTAGAGAAAAATTATCTTATAAATATAATTCCGAAATTTGTACAGATTTTTTATAGGACCATGTAAATAATAATCTGACGATTTTTAAACCAATTATAACTAAACTAATTATATAAAAATTTAAGCGAATAAAATAAACCTTCAAAATGATAAGCTTAAGAGGTCCCTTACTTGCCAAGAAGGCCGTTTAACAGACTTTTCCGCTTTCCCTGAGGAACCGAGAATTTTCCAAACTAAAAATGTTCTTAAATAATACCCTATGACTTGTTGCACAAAGAAATTTTGGTTTTATTTCTACAAATACAATTATTTGTTTCAAGAAAGATTTGGTATGGAAAATAGATTTGACATCCAAAATTTTAAAAATTTCGGGGAAAAAAGATGTCGGCATAAAGGATTATGAAAAGGATTATTTTTCTCAGTGTTCTTGTATGCGTTTCTTGTAGTATTTTAGTCACTGTACATTAAATAATAAACGAACCTTCGGCTTCATTTGTGCGTTATTGTCTTCTCTTCTAGGAAATTGTAACAATAAAAATCATTGGAATTTGCATATGAAATCAATGGTGCCGAATTAATATTTATGAGGACGTTTTTATTCCTTTTACAAATTTTTTTGTGCTTTTTTATAATGAATGAATGAGAGAAATAAAAGTGTTTAATATAGATATTAGCTCGTAATAATTTATACGAGTTTATGGTAAATAAGTTCGTTGATTTGATATTTCAGATTTCATGAGCTGCCACTGCCCAGTAGTATAAAAATTATATTTGAAACATTCTCTTTGGCAAACAAATAAACAAAATTATGCGTTGGAACGTTTATCAGAGCTTATGAACAATTTTCAATTTAACAAGTTTCAATTTAAACTACATATTAGTTTTGCCAGAAAAAAAACCAAACTTATATGTCTTTTGGAAACGATGCTCATCAAGTGATTTTATTTCCTCAACATCCTTCATATTAATGGCGCTGAAAATTTCTGTTCATGCATTTAAATGTTTTCAATTTCGAAATTCATCGCTATAGTAATTCAATTTATTTTTATATCACATTTAATGTCTTCGAAGACTTTGAGTTGATACATAAAATTTAGAGACAGTCAACGTTCGCAGTGTGAAAATGTTGTTTCAACATGTTGGAAATAATTGCAATTCATATGCCGCTTTTTCTTATGCTAAATAAATGATGACATAAATTTTATGATATAATTTCCAATAAAGAAAGATATAACAAGTTATTAATTATGCGAATCAATTTTATAATTTCTTAAGCGAATTCTACTTCAATTATGAAGAGAGGAGTTAAAGCAAAACTTCTGGAAAGCAATAACCTAGCGGGTGGTGCAAGTACAAGTAGCTTTTTAAATCAAATGTTATTTTGACACAGATGGTCTCTTTCTATGCAAAATAATGAATATCAGTCATTTATGTTTAAAGAACTTTGGAGTGTATTACAAACTAAATTCCAAAGTTAGTGCTGTATTGTTGCCCAAACTGTGGTATTGTTAAAAAGAGGTATTGGCCAAAATGAATCACCCACCGCGAATGCTATATAAAGAATTATATATAAAGATTCATGTTTCCTATGAGTAGCGCCGACAATGTGGTTGCTGTGGATGAAAGTATGTAACTCAATCCAAGAACGTCGACTCGCCATTGATCTCTACAACTCGCAATATTTACAAAGACCAATTGACCCATCAAATGAATTTAAAGGGTCATCCACTTCCTCACTTCTGCTCAGTTTAGGCTTTACAGAATCCCCAAACGGTCACTGAGTGTGGGCTACACAATCATCTTTTCTGAAGAAGCGCATTTTTATCTCGCCGGCTATGCCAACAAACGAAATGGCCCCTCTTGGGATGTCGTTGTCGAGATGCAAATTCATCTACAGAGAGTGGCAGTTTATTGTAGATTTTGGTTTTCTGGAATTATTAGATCATTTTTTTCGGAAATGCTGGAAACATCATTTCACTCAACTGTTAGCGCTACAAGGCTAAAAGCTTACAAATTTTCATATAAAATATAAAGCCAAAATAAGCAACGTTATAGTATACAAGTTTATGAAATCCTGAAATTTTTTTTATGTACATATTAAAGTTTTCTAAAAGCTCCTCATGGAATACTGCTATTAAAAAAATCTATGAAGCTGAAAAAACTTGTTGCAGATCAAAATCTATGTTCGTCTTCTTTAGACTGTGAAAGTTTGCTTGTACAGACTAATGATTACCTTCTTTCCATTAGTTTATATTTGCGTTCAAACAAAGGCAGAAGAGAGAAAAAAACTTATTTCAAATACGTGAACATGTTGCTCCTTAATTTTAAGATTTGACTTTTTACAAGTAAACATTCATGCTTTAATGCAATTAAAGTAGTAATTTTACTCCGCTTAGTTATACGAAATGTTCTAGCCATTCCCAAGCTTATATAAAGGAGCTGGGAAGGTCCATCAAAATCTCAAATTGTCATAGCCTACTGAACGTCTTAGAAAGAAAACGAAAACATATAACATCTTTGTCTTAGGTGTAAGTAAGGTTTGATGGCTGAAAAGTGACAAATCTCGCAATATAACATGGGCCCCAGGAAAGATCCTAATCCTAATAATCGAGTAAATTTGGTGAGAATTTTTTGACGCACTTTATTCTACATAAGCTTTTATATAATTTGCAACCACTATTTTGAATTGTTGTAAACTTTTATAAATAAAGGAAATATAAAAATTTTAGCTCTTTTAAACATAGTTTGTAGCTTGAGGAACTTGGAAATTTCAAAACTCATATTATGTGGAAGTTCAGTGCACAAAAGTTTTCAAGCACTTTAAAACTTTACAGCATTTATATTTTTTTATAAAACTTTGCGTTACATTTATTTTTTTTTATATACAAAAATTATTTCATATATTTAACACAAAACATAAATTGCGAAGCTACTTGACTTGTCGACAGAAACACCCAGAGTCTTCGCAGGAATTGAACCTGCGACCTTCGAACAACTAAAACTAATTACTAGTTGCAAAAGTTTTTAATACATTGAAATTGTTAATATTGAAATTTATTTTATTGGGATATTCTCCCCAACTTATCGCTTAAAACAATAAAAGATTCAAAAAATTTCATATATTGCAATTTTTTAGACCTGGCAGCATTTTTTGTTAATTATAAAGCTTTTAAGTAGATGGAAAAGTTTATAACTATTTAATTTTTATCCGCATATTTACACAAATTGTTATCAAGTTCAAGTTATCAAGGGTAAATGTTCAACAAGCTTTCAGATCTCTTACAATAAATGACTTTCGAGTTTAAACTTAAACAATGTTTGAAGCTTTTAGAGCCCTGGGCCAGGTTTTAGACAATTGAAAATTTTTTTTTTTTTTCATTAAATTGATTGAAATCTTTTTCTGTAATTTAAAATGTTCTATTGCGTTTTGCAAAAAGTCAATAATTAAAGACTAATGAAGCTTAACAAAATTGCAATCAAACATGAATTTTATATTTTCAATGTATTTATTTATTATGATTATTTCCGTTGGCTGCTATTATTACTTTTTCCATTTAACAATTGAATTGATGCAGCCAAATTATTTTTTTTTTTGCAACTTTGACAAACACATGCACAACCCTCAACGCAATTAATAAATAATTTTTAATTAAAAAATGTTTTCAACCACAATGAAATCAATGCATTTCAAATGATTTGTTAACGATGGACATAAATGTAAAGCAACAAAAAAATTTTTATAAAAAAATAAATCTATAAAAATTAAACAACGAGTTGATTTTTTACAGAAAGAAACAGTAGTCAAATGAAAAGGAAATGGTTCAAAGAGACTATTTTTCAATTTAAGCATTTCAATACATTAATGACCCCATTTTAAAGTTTTCAATTCCAGAAAAAAGTTTTAGTTACACTAAAGAACTTTTTTTCTAACTAATGTATATTGTGTATGTTAAAATAAATCCCCTATAAGAAACATCTTTTAAAAAAAATTATTTACTTCATAAAAAAAAACTTCTATCAGCAAAGAGTGGCTGCTTCAAAAAGAAAGTCGACAATAATTAAGCCGCATTTAAGGCTGCATTTTCGGCCTGTTAATTATTGATTTTACACAAAAATAAAACTCCCATATCTCATGAAAGTATTAAAAGAAAAATAAATAAACAACAACTTACCACAAATATAATCTTTTTTACTTGTTTCTTTAATTTCGTTGTGAAGATTTCTTCGTCCTGCATTTGAAATCAACGAGAGAAGGAGCTGAACTTTAAACTTTTATTTAATTCTCATATCGAAACCAGTCGTAAGTTGAGTTAAAATTTCCACTACAATGACTGAAATGGCAATTAAAACTGTAAAAGAAAGGAGCAAAAGAAAACAAGGATGTATGTTAATTATGAAAAGGATATTTATAAAAATCAAAAGTATTCGAAACGAGAATAAAAGAAGGGATAAAACATCTTTAATCTAGTGTAATATACAATTTGGTCTTAAATCTGGCTTATTTATTATCGTTGGCTTTGGCAAAGTTTGTCAAACAAGTTATGATAATCAAAGAGGAAGTGTAATTAAAAAATGTAAGAAAACATCTTTTTAATTACCCGTTGTGAGACCGAAAGTATTTTTTTCTGCTGAATACTGAAAACTTTTCTCAATAAAATATTTTTGATATAATTTCTTTAATGGGAAATTTAATGGTGATTTTAGTTTCTATGGTTTATGTTATTGAAATTGCAATAAAGCCCCAAATATTTTTTGTTAAAGATAACAAAAGAATATTTTTTTCTTTTATATTAAAAACATAAGAAGGCTATTAAATATTAGAAAACTGAAATTTTATGATTTATGGTAATTTTCTTTACACATTTTCCTCTGCTATTTTTATGTCTTTATATTCTTTCTTCCATTACATTTAATTAAAGGCTTAACTAACAAAAGTTAAACAAAATATTGAAACATTATCAATTAATTAAAAGTTTTTCAATTTCTTTAAAAAAAAATACCAAAACTTAATAATAACAGGCCAATGAAGGGGAAAAATAATTGCTAAAGTTTATATTTGAAGGAACATAAAGCGAAATTGGTGGACGTATTTGAACAGGAACGACGGTGCTTAAGTAAAGTGACTGTATATTATAAAATTAATAATTACAAATTATTTATAATATTCTCCCAATAATTTATTTGATGAAGTGTTATCTGTTGCAGATTTAGCAGTCTAAATGTCCGTCATCAGTAGACCTCATCAGTTCACCTGATTGTTTATAAGCATTCATAATTTTAATTGAGACAATAAAATATATATTTTTTAGAGTGTTTAAAAATTTTGTTTCCACCTTGATTATTTTAATGTAGTGGATCGCAGCTTCATCCACTGTTATTTAACGACGCGAAAACTCGTCCACACTGCTGTTGAACAATGCCAAACACTCCTGTGAAGTTGTCACACGATTGTTTAAACGCGGCACCCAACACAACAAACAAATGCCTTGAGTCTGTTTATTTATTTATTTTTTTCTTTGTATAGAAGTTGTGGTAAATCACAAGAGAGAAAATATGAATAAATTCTATAGAATTCTCATATAGTATATGTTTATTTTTTATATAAATGCTTGAAATGCTTTCCGAACAAGATTCGGTTAATGCCAATGAAATTTAGGCATATACTCAGCTAAGCCAACAACAAACAATACATTATTTTAAATAAAAAATTTACAATTGATATTAAATTGCTTCTATTCAAAGCACCTTTTTAGATCATAGCAACTCAAAGATCAATTAGAAACAAGAATTTGTCATGGCTAAGTTCATAATATGTAGATATTTTTATTATTTCTCTGCCAAAAATTGTTACAGAAAGAATAAAATGGTTGTAGTATTTATGTTATGTTCTATGAGGAAAATTGCTCATTATATGTTTAAAGTATTTGATGATTTTTTTGCCTGTCTCCTCTTTAAAGTTTCTTAGTTTCTTTAAAGTTAATTTTTAAGTTCCCTTTAAACGGAAAAATAAGTTTTTATTTATTCCATCTTAAGCATTTCTTTCAATGTTTTTTAGCGACTTTTCTTTATTTCTTCTACTAAAATATTTTCTATACCACAATATTTTTTCCGTAATTTGCTTTTGCAACATAATTTCAGACACCGTTGTTTGAATCACAGTTTGTGCAGTTAAATTTCTTAATAGAGTTAAAATTCAATGATATTATGGCAGCTAAGGAAAATTCGTGATAAAATTAAATTTTCTTTTCTTTATAATTTTGCATGCTTTTCATATATCATCATGGTATCATTTAAAAAATGTGCAACGTGAATTTCTTCATCGTTTTCTTTGTGGGAGTGTTCCATATGATCCAACAATTAAGCTTTTGGCTGAGGGCCGCACCTAAACTAGATCTACTATCAATGTCGCAAGAAGTGCCCGGCTTCGTGTGGCTTGTTCGGCTGAATACATCGCTGTTGTTGCCACCGACGTCATAGAAAATCTACATACATCAACAAGATGACGATACACATAATTAAGCATCAGCAGACGCTCGTTGTAACGAATTTCGATGAAAAATTTACAAATCTTCCCCCACAAAGTACAAACTGCTCACACAATCCGGTCAACAATGAATATTTTGAGGCAGCAATTTGCAGATCGAGAGATCTCCCGTTTTGGAGATTTAAACCTGCCATTTAGATCCCTAGATTTAACTGCAACAGACTTCTTACTTTGAGGCATATTAAGATCTCGCGTTTACCACAACAAACCACGAACCCTACGAGTCTGGAAAGCCAACATTTAAGAAGAAATCACCAATCTGGAGCCAAGTGATTTGCAGGCAACGATTCAAAATTCTATAAAACGAGGGTAGTTATGCATCCACTCGAAAGGTGGCCGTTTAAGCGATATATTTTTTTCCTGAAAACAGACCTCTTTTTCATTTATAACAAACTGGGAGTCAGTTCAAATGACAAGATTACTTCCTCGCAACCATGTATACATATTACTTTTTGGTGAAAAGGTTTTGCGGTATCCTTATTGCCTGTAGTAAAATATACAAACAAGTAATTTAGTGGGACTACCCCGTCAGCCTTTAATTCTCTTCAAACTGTTTCAAGATCTGTAGCTTCCAATTCCTAAATTTATCTTATTTCTAGATCTCACTCCAGTGCATGGAATTTGTTTGACAATAATCGTTAAAAAAAATTGCTTTTCCATCACTTCTCATTTTTTGCAAACATTTTTTTTATATGAAGTTTGTTATTTTCAATTTCTTCTCTGCCTTGAAAATCTCACAACAATTAATATGTTATAAAATCAAAAGCCAACATCTGATATTAAACTTAAATAATTACAATGAAAAATTAATACTGACTACTGTAATTTATTTAAAGCATTTTCTGATTAATAGATTCCCTAACAACTCAAGACAACTTTGTGCTGAAAGCATTAATAAATAAAACTCCTTTTAGCATAGAGCGCCATGCTCTAAATAGTAATTTGCACAAATAGTTTATTGAACAATTAAGCTTTACACAGCATTATATTTATTGTTTGGCTTCTGTCTTTATTAAACCAAAATGTACGGCAGGACGCCATGCATTTTGTTGTTTGCTGCTCTCCTTTAGCTTTTCGCATGTTTTGGAGTTGTTAAAAAACTATGTATAATAGATAGGAAAGAAGAAAACAGACTTTTGAGCGGAAGTAGTTTTGCTTGAAGCGTTACTAAGTAAACACACCTCAATTTATAATTTCCGTTTCATATCCATAGGTTTTCCATAAAAAATATTATCACACACACACACACACACATCCACATATACACACTCAAGTGCATACACTCGTTTGGCCTTAAAGTTGGGAAGGGGTATAAAAACTTATTTCTGTTGCTTTATATTTCTTTTTTTTATACTCGTATTGTTTTTTCTTCTTCTCATTTTGCCTTGAAGCATAGAAGTTGTTATTAGTGCAATGCGATCCTTAAGTCAAAGTGGCGTTTTTAATTATTTTAAGTGCATAATTGCTTAATAATGGCTTAAACGTTTAAAATTTTCTATTAAAAATAATAGTGCAACAGATACGAAGAGACTAAAGGCATGCAGCAGAGAGAACGAAATAAGGAAAAGAAAATCAATTTGATAAACTGAAACATCCAACGCAACAGGTAATTAGTAGTGATTTCTTACAAATGTCTTAAATCATGAAGACATGTGTATATTTCAAACAATTAAGTGTGAAGATTTTTTTTTTTTTATAATAAAATTAATTAAAGTCTTCTTGAATCAGATGCTTGGCGAGTTTAAACTTTTAGGGGGGAATAAAAATTTTTCTCTTTAAAGAGATTATAGTTATTAAAGGGCACATATATATTGTTCCATTCTCATTTCCCATGGATCCTTGACTAGTAAGTAGTATAGATTCTATAAAGGTACCTAGTGGCATGACTGTTGCAAGAAAAAAGCTGGAATTAAAGATAGAACTGAGTGAACATTTTGGTTTTATATCTTTAATAACTTGACTCATTTCGAAAGGGATTGGATTGGTATTTTTCAAAGAAAGAACTGGTTTTCGTGGGGAAATAGGCGGATAAATTCGGGGAAAAAGTGGTCCTTCTTCATTAGAAATAAAATCTTTTATAGTTTGTGTAGAAATTTTTCCCACATATTTTTGCTGAAAGTTTTTGATTCAACTCAAGCTGTTAAAGATGCCTTCCTTCCAAATTGACTTCTTTTCAGAAAAATGTGCTCATCCCTTATAGAGTCCCAAATTTTTATATTTTTAATTTTATTGCTGAAATTTTTTTCAGGTCAAACTGTTAAAGATTCCATTTGTGCAAGACAATAGTTGATCTGCACATGTGGTACTCTTTTCAAAAACAATTTCTTCATACATCATTTAATACCGATTTAAAAAAAAATAATGCCAAAAATTCTTTCGATTTTAAATATTTAGGAGAAGTAAAAAAAACTCTTTCTAGTTCAAACTCGTGAAGATTCCATTTATGTATGATAATAAAGGACCACTTAATTAATCCAATTCGAGCTTTTAAAGTTTTTGACTATTCAGAATAAAAGATGCCATTTTTTGGACAAAATTTTATTGAAGCGAAGCTCCTAAAAATATCTACAGATTTTAAATGCATTAACCAAGTGTTTACGTGTCTACTGCAGTCACATTAATATTTTAACGTTTTTTTAATTAAGATGTTAGAAGCTTTAGACCACAACTAATTTAAATAAGATTAAAAGAGTTGTACAAGATTTTTAAAATTTTGCTATTAAGGCTTTCAGTTCGAATAATTAATATTAATTATATAGTGTTTTAATTCTTTAGACGCATTAGCGAGCTGATTTAAGCCGCTTAAAAGTCTTACAAAAGTTAAGCGATTCGATATACGAATCAAGTTTTAATGGGTATTAAATTATATGAAACTGAAATAGATTTTTTGCTGATATTGAAGAACCACTTAGTGCTAATGATAGCATATATTTACCATGCTGCTTAAAAGAGATAATAAATCTTATTTTCTTAACTTAATATGACATTTTTATACATGCATTTAGCATTTAGTCTTTTTATTAATACTAAATTATTTTTGCAACCAAAAATTTTATTCATTTATTTTAACCCCACCCTAGTGTTGCTCATTTTTCAATTTTATGAATGCTTTCACAAAAGTTTTCAAAGCTTAAATGCTACTGTTTTGCCATCATAAATTTTAACTGGATCTAAGATCTAATAAAAAAAACGTTACACAAATTTTACACAACTTTGCGCAAATGGCCATCAGTACGTATGATTAATATTAATTATGTTACACTTTCACATCTTCTGCAATAACTTTTAAATAAATGGGTTTATATCAACATTTTAAATGTCTTATGAAAGTTAAGAGGCTTAGCTTTAAAATAGACACACAAAAAATAAATAACGAAATAAAATGTTGTGGATGAAATGGCCTTAAAATTATGACAAAATAATATTAAAATTTTTTTACATTTTCGGAGCAAAATAAAAGGAGGGAGTCTAATTTAATAATAAGTCCAATAAGTATTTACGAAACTATAACATGAGAATTAAGTAAAACTACTTTCTATTCCGCTTAACCCTAATGAAGTAAACACTTTACGATTTCCGCTGAAGTGCCAAGTTTCAATATTCTAAAGTTTCTATAAAAACGTATAATTTCCCTTCGTCTTTCCGCCATTCACAACAGCTTTAATTGATATTTATTTCGCTAAAAGGCTTGGCTACGAGTTGATTATTCCTCAGTCATCTTTTCTTCTTTTTCTACTTAAATCGTCGTTTCATCTCATGCAAATTTTTCATCACATTCGCCATACTTCCTTCCACATTATTTCAAGTGTTATAATCTAAATTGTTATTAAAACGTCTTTATGTCATCTTCAATAGTTTTCTTGGCAACCAGCGAAAAACAAGAAGAAATCAACAACAACAAAAAAAACCAAATTTGTTTTTCTCATAGGCAGGTTGCAACAGCCAGATTTGAATTTTGATGCTTAACAATAACAATAACAACAACAACAAAAAGGAAATTCGAAATGGGTGAGCTTATCTCGCAGTTTGCTGTTCAATTCATTTGATTTGTTCGTTCGTTCGGTCGTCATTCATTTGCTGCATGACTGACAGAAACTGCTGCATGAGCGAAGCAACGTCAACATGACTGTGTGGCAGAAATAAAAGTTATAAATCCAAATGCAAAATGAGGAGAAAAGAACTAAGAAAGAAAAAAAAAACATAAAGATTGTTGGCTGTCAACACTATTTGTTGGCAATTTTTTCTATCGTGCCTCTATATCATTCACTCATTCATTCAGTAGTCATTTCTTATTTTAAGATTTGAGTACGTAAATGCAGCCTGACTGTTTGTATACAAATTTCGAATTATTTTTTTTTTTTTTTTTTAATTTGTGACAAGTTGCCAACATTCAATGTTTTAAATGCATCATGCTGAGTGCGGCTTGGTGTGTCTGTGGTGCAATTTATATCAACTGAAAACGTTTCAATAAGAAAACCTATTGTTAACAATTTTTTATCACTCCTTCTCCTCTTTTCTTAACAGATTAAAGGGGCAAATGTTGTGATGGTTTGATTGCTGAGCTGTATCTTTAAGTACGATGACGACTTAAATAATGTGGGCGGTTTGATAGTAAATAAAAAATTTAAATTTGTTAAATAAAATATTACGACCATTTGTTATAACGAATAGTGTGCGGAACTATTAGGGATGATGTCAGAAGAAAGTGTTGAGTCAATTTGAAAAGCATTTTTATAACAAATTTATTTTAATGTTAATATGCAAGTGAAAAGCTGTAAGTCCTTGGAAATAAACGAAATTTATATCCATGTTTATAACGCGGTTAAGTTTATTGTCTATTGGATAAATTTAAATTAATTCATTAGCGATGTCCGCAATAATACAACTAATGCTGTCTATCCTCTTGTTGTTCCTTTACTCTCATTAAGTCTGGTCTACTCTAATCATGTCAGGCCTATGGCTGTATGAAATAGAGAAGTTAATCCAATTCCAAAACTATTTAAAAATTTTGGGAGAAATAACTCCCAGCTCTTTTTAAATACATTTCATGCCTTACTTCTTTTTTGAAATTACTTCATTTAGTGAATACACTTAAAATGAAATACAATTAAAAAAAACTTCTTTGTGGTATTTCATCGGATAAAATGTTTGCGTCTTAATATTTCTTACTTGGGATTTTTTAAGTACGAGACCACTGCATTCCTAGCCTGTGGATAGGCGCAAGGACTTTCTCCCTTATGGTATGTCCAAGCCCAGCTCCGCTTTTTGCATTGCACGACCTCAGTCTTTCTCCTCTGTGATATGCCCAAAACAGTTTTACCTTTTGAAGTATTTCTACACTGAAGGACTCCAGAATTTCGTCCTTAGACTAGTCTTAAATTTTACAGCATTTTTACATTTTGCAACTACTTTATATTGTTTTATTTTTATTTTATTGGGACTTATTAAATTTTTTGGCATGGGCATGTAAAAAAATTTGGAAAATTTGGGTTCTCTTTCATTTCCAAATTATAGTTAAATTTTCTTAAGGGCTCATTTCATCAAACATTGTTGCGACTTTTTACATTTCTTTACGTCCCACCGGGAGTTATTTCATGGCAACTTGGTTTATTAGGAGGTATTTCATTGGTTCAGTTTAGTTCAAGTTTTCTAGTGCGATCTGTTTTATTCTAATCTTGTTAAGTACAGTCTAATACAGCCTAGTCTAGGTTTACTTGAAGATTTCTCTCATGTCGAATAAACAGTAAAAAGGCCATCTGTGTGCTCTTACGTCACAAACGAAAACCTTCAACTCTATAGGAACTCCGTGCCATAAAAGAAGTTTCTTAATTCGCTCCACTTCTGAGGTGAGTATTGTTAGCAAAAGGTGGGCAATTACAGAGGAAGCATTTCATTGTCTCAGTTCTCTTCTGCCCTGCATTTGTGTTCCTCCGTAGTGCCGATCCGATGCTGATGTGCCGTCTCTCGGTAAGACGCCAATAATCTTACTTTACTCGAGATTCCTCGTTTTATCCTCGTCTGTAGTTCCATAGTACCTGTGTCTTATTACCCTGTCGTGCGTGTAACTTTTGCCCAACTTTTCAACTCGGTCCATTCAGTCTGAAATCGTTAGTGGTACCTTTGCAACACAGGATAGTCCTATAATTAACCCTCTCAGATTCAATCGCACTAATAGACCAGCCTAGTCTAGCCTCCTCTAACATAGTCCAGCGTAGTCAAGTATGGTTTCCGCAATTCTAACCTAGTTAAATGTAGCCCAACAGAGCCTGCTGTAGTGTAGTCTAAGAGTATTCTACTCAAATCTATTCAAGTATAGTCTGGTCAAATCAAGTCTACTCAAATCTAGTCCAGTCTAGTCAAGAGTCTAGACATTTCTTGTCCAGTCTAGTCAAGTCCAGTCAATTCTAGCCAAGTGTAGTCAACTCTAGGCAAGTCTAATCATCCTAGTTAAGTCTAATAAAGTATAGTCCAGTTTAGTCAAGTCTAGTCAAGACTAGCGATGTCTACTCAAGTCTTGCCAAGTCTAGTCATATTGAGCCTACTATAATTCACTGTAATGCACAGTAGTGTAATAAACTACATTATCATTATCCACTTCAGTGTATTGTAGTCCAGTCTAGCGAAGTTAATTTGATCTCGTCTAGTCTTCTGCTGAAGTAATTAACAAATACGAATTTGGTTGTATATATCAGACGGTTGTTTCAAATGAAAATTATATTTTGCAAGGATTTTTTAAGAACCTCGTCGTAAGTATAACTTAACCTCAGCTTGTTCAATAGTCAATTGTCAATGAGTAGTCTAATAAAACTGCCAACTCCAATATATTTTCTATCACAAAATAATAAATTTTATCTGTATTTTTGTAAACTCTATTTTATAAAATTAGCCAGCAATAGCTTCGCGTTGTGGAAGTTAGAAAAAAATATATAATAATGATTGTCTGTAGGTTGTCTGTATTTGAAGTTTGTGTGGGTCTCCCTGGACTGCATTTGTTTGCTTCAAGATAAATTTATGGAGGGGTTTTCTTTGTGATCTTCTCAAAGCTTTTCTGAGAGCCAACAACTGGCAACGTGCATCTTCATATGTAAATTGTCTTTTTCTTACAACGTACAAATATTTTTCAAACTTGTGGTAAATAATAGAAAACAACGGGAAAAAATTAATGAAATGCAAGATGATAGATGTGAAAAATTAAATTTAAATAAAAATTAAGGAAGAATATCATGATTGATTTGCATTCTTTTACAAAACAAAAATTTTGCAACAAAATTCCTAAACTTACTCGCACTTCCATTAAACTATAGATGATAGTAAAATAGTTTGTAAATTGTTGCAAATTGTTTGTTGTTGTGTTTGCATAACATTGATTTCTTTACATGATGATTATTATTGTTATTATGGTTAGTTTTTATTGCTTTTGTTGTGGATATAGTTTTTCCATCTAATTAATTATATTGTTGATGTAGCCACAATTAGAAAACATTGTCAGTTTATTTTCAAGAATATGAAAAACTTTTGCTTTTATTGTGTTGATTTCATAGAAACGTGCAAGTTTATGTATATTTTTGTTTTCCTACTTCCTGCAATAAGCAACTGTTTGGTTTAATGTGTTTATTTTTTGTTTAGATAATTTTTGGCAAAGAAAGTTTTAAATACAAGGATTATTTTTGAAAATTAATATCACATCGAAATATGGAAGGAAATCAAAGAAAAATTGTTGTGATGTTGTCTCAACTACTTTATCACAATATCTTTGAAAGCATACAGTTTTTTTTTTTTTAATTTTAGAATGTCTAAGGGAAAAAAAGGACTTCCAAATAGATTCCAATAAGATCGATAGCTTGTGATCTGAAAAGTTCCGATCCGTTCCAATGACTTGATATAGGATTGTTATTAGCAGAACTTCTCTTTTTTGGATCTTGTTCACTAGATCTGAAGTCCTACTCTGGATCTGATGAAAAAATTCGAAAGTATTCCGACTGATATTCGCCTCAGAGTATATTTTACATTGTGCTCTATATGAAAAATCATCCTTAACTTTCATTCACATAATTTAATTCTCTATAGATATTTTTGTCGACTAGATTTGAACTCCAACTTAGGAGTATTATTTCATCCTGACATGTTTAAATATCAACGGTCCTATCTCCATCAGCATACAAAACAACAACGGCAATAAGTTAATTTATTCAGCGAGTAGTTGTGAGAGTAAAAGTTCAGGAAGTTAAAAAGAGCATCCAGACTTAAATACAGAGATTTTCATGTAGAAAACTTAACTCATTTGCAAATGAGCCTTCCCTTGTTATGAAATTGCCCTTTTAACTGACTTATGAGAAATCTTCGGTAGATATTTTTAATTTAAGAAAACAATTTCATACTAAATAACATATGAAGTATTTACTAATTCAAAAAACTACAAATAAAAATCTGGAAAGGACGAAAAGTTGTCAGTAGCCATAATTAGTTTGTTTTCATATAAAAGCAATCGTTTAAAAACAATAAAACAATTTACTTTTTGTTCACTAGAATGTGGCTACAGGTCAGCGAATGAACTGGCATTTATCATATAGACTGGGATAAAAGCCATTATACATAAATAAATAAGTATTTTCATTTATCTTTACTTTACCGTTTATGAAATAACATGAAATAGTTTAATTACCTCACTTCGTTTTCATTTGATAATTAGCAATATCAATTTAGTACTAAAATGTTCAAAATTTTACTTTTCTAGACTCTCACCTCCGGTGCGTATGATTAATATTAATTTTATTTATATCAACAAAAAAAGAATGAAAGTACTCGTCTTATAAAATCATATAGATGAATGTGAATAATGAGCTCGTAATACAAATTCATCGCAGGGTTACAGGAAAACTACATTAACGCGGTTTTAATGTATTGCTTAATTATAATAAATCTTTCTTCCTTCCCGTCCCAAATAGGTAATTAAATTACACTGTGCAACAAGAAAAAACTTTCCTAATTGCTACAACGGAATATTGTAATACAGCATCAGTGTATTAAAAGCTTGAAAGGCTTTGGCACAGGTGGCTTTTATGGATTTTTTTTATAGAACCTTAAAGTCACGTCATTTTTCATAATTTTTATTTGCTGTTTCATTTGTAACATACAGACTGTAAAACCAAATTCAGTGCATGTACTTGTTGTTTTAACTCTTGCAAAAAAATTTTTAAGATTTTGCGTGATATACGTCTGAATAACTTTTGAATAGATAATTAATTGACACAGTAATTTTTTTAATTTGACAATTAATTCTAAAGTTTTTTTATATATCTTTTAAACAATAAGGACCGACGCTATAGGTTTTGAAATCGTTTATGTGTGGCATGTTCTAGGGAGTCTTAGGCGTCGTAACTCTAAGAATGATGGTATAAAGCAGACGAAAAATTATCCTTTTGATGCTATCCGGCTTTAGTCATATTTATATATTAGGGAGATTTTTTTTCTCGGCAATTGGAAACTGTTTTATTGAAATGTGTGGCAAAAAAAATCCATTTTAAATAGTATAGTGACTACTCATTCAGTTAACACTTAAAACCTATACATATATATCAACACTAGGAACTAAAATTTTTAAACCCTTCGAAGGTTTTAGTCTACTGATGGTCTTCATTCATTTCCCGTTAGCTTTATTCAGGGAAGATTCAATGATCCAAAATTTTGTTGCACTGTGTTACTAAATAAAATAACACCAATGAATTTTGCCACGTTGTACTTGTACACGTAACAAGGAAATAAATAACTACACACTCATATTAAAGGTATGCAATAAATGAAGAAAAAAGTCTTCTTTTGGCTTATAGTTTGACTTAAGAGCTACCGAGGGAGAAACCTCTACAAACAAACACATATAGCCAAAAAATGAAATAAAATGTCAAAAGCAAACAGAAACTAATACCGCAAACGAAGTCTTTGATGGTCTACATGCAAAGAATGTGGTCAACACGCCGGTGTATCTCTTAATACTTACAGAGTCTTAAACTCTTGTATACGAAAACTGGACTCAACATTAAATCGTAAGTGTTCACAAAATAAATAAATAAATATATATATATATATATATATATATATATATATATATATATATATATATATATATATATATATATATATATATATATATATATATATATTATATATATAAAATAGATAAATAAATAAACATTTGAGTTTTAAGATGATACGACCATTTGTGTACATTTTCTAACTTGAATGGCAAAAACTCGTATGGCAACATAAACAGTGGTCAAGGTTTTCATTTAAGGCACTACCACATATTTTGCGACCCATGAGAATGTCACCTCGTAAAATATTTTATATGTTATAGTCCAGTGAAACTGTAAACATAAATTAAACAAAATTAGGCCAAGCAAATGTCACACTCTCATGTCACGAAATGATGTTAAAGAAAATTATAGATAAACATAATATTACAAAATCATAATTGTGAAATATTAATTTGTTAAAATGAATAATAATAATAATAATAATAATAAGGAAAAGGAAGGAAAAATGCATTACTGTATACACGTAGCCGTCACTATCCGTGTTATGACGGGCTTCACAGGCTGGCATATCAATTTAAAAATCCCCTTACGTCCTCTTCTTGTAAATATTTTGTTTTTTATAGGAGGTAAAAATGCATTACTGCTTTCACAGTGGGTAGTTACCATCTGTGATATGTCGGGCTCCCCTGATAGGTATACCGTCTAAAAAAACCTCCTTTCTCCGGGAAAAAATCCCCACTCCGGGACCGCATTAGCATTACTTGGAAGTGGTTTCCCAGTGGCTGGCTATCGGCCACCCTGCTTAATGTAGCCTACTTTTAGGCTGACGTCTACATAGACGCATTTATTAGTCATCATGCAGCGTCTAAGAAAGGTTTCTTCGACCTTAATATTGTCTCGCAGTACTACAAATTTCCTGTCGATTAATGTTTGACTGAAAATTTGTAGCGACATTGATTCTTGCAAATAATAAAAATATCAATAACAATAACAATAACAATAATCATAATAATAACAATAATAATAATAATAATAATAATAATAATAATAATAATAATAATAATAATAATAATAATAATAATAATAATAATAATAATAATTAGAATAAGGATAATAACAATATTAATAATAATACCAATAATAATAAGAAAATTATCAATTACAACAAATATTATACTAACTATACGAGTAATTAGAGACATCTGCATGCAAAGTTGAGATTTAATATGCTTTTACTATCAGCAAGATTGCTTTAAAAATTTGGATAATTATATTTCTAATTTCTACTAACAATATTAATCATCCTTAAACAAAGAGTAGCAGAGCAAAGCTTGCTTTTTCCCATTTTGGACAAATTTTTTTTCTCTTATTTAGAAAAAAGCTGCACTAAAAACAACCAGAGGGGAAATCTTATAAATACATTTTCCCAAAATTTTATTTAGCAAAAAGAGGCTAGTGGTATTCTAGCCACTAGCCTCTTTTTTCTTGTAATTAGAGAACCACAGGTTCAATTCCAGCCGACGAATCTGGGTATTTTGCAAATGGCTTCCAAGCTTTCATTTTTGTTAATAAAAGAAAAGACATATATAAAAAATAGACAAATAAAAAATTTACTTTAAAATCTTTTTCGGAACAGAATGTACTTTTCCTTTACAAAAAAGCCATTGATCTCATTCATCCTTAAGATTTGTTGAACTGGTTTACTGTAGTTGAATACATCTTAAGGCTAATTTAATTTTTTTAATATACTTGTATTTAAAACACCCGTTATATGCTTGTTTATTCAGATTTCCTCAAAGTACCTTTAGTAAAGCTGAGAATATAAGCTTTTTTTATTCGCGGGCATATTTATCTAAATTGGTGTATGGCTGGTGCACATTGTTAGAAAATGTGGATATTTTGATTAAATTATTTAATTAAATTTATTTTATTATATATGAGCCATCAGTTTAGAATGTTTTTGATTAACATCAATAATTATTCTTAAATATACTTTTACAAAACTTAGGGCTAAACATTTATGTAAACAATGACTATGAGAAACATTTTCAAAGCCCTTTCAAAATAAAATCTAAAAATTAACAAGTTATATTTCGACTTTCTCCTCCTGAGACTCTTTAGCACCGCCTTATTTATTTCATTACAAATATATTTCGTAATTTATTTTGCCCAAACCAATAAATTTTATTACTTTCAATATTGAAATATTTATTATTTCTGTAGCTTGTACAACAAAAAAGCAAAGAAAAAAAGCAGAAAAAACAAAATTTATTGTAACATTAACAAATTAAATTAAAGGGAAATAGGAAGACAGAAAACACCCATACATTATTTCCATTTTCAATATTTTTTTCTTTGGCTTTCGCCAAAAAAAAAATCTAAATAATTTGTAATAAACATTTTCTGCTTTATGGCTGCACGAATGGCAAGTGAAAAAAAACATACACACACAATCACACGACTTACAAAGCGAAAATAGAAAATTTTTCTTATTTTCCATCCCTTGCTGTAACTCTACCCCCTGCCCAGATCTTTCCCACGTAAAAATTGTTTTTGGCTAACAAATTATCAAATCGAAATAGCAGCAGCGAGGAGGAAATCTTGCAACAAAATTTTGTAATATAAATTAACATCAAAAGGAAGATCTTTACCTTTAGTTAATGAGCAGTAAAATGGCTTAAAAGAACGATACATTTTTGTTTCTTTTCAACTTGTTTCTGCGTTTTGTGCCAAATGTACATTTTGGCGCGAACATTGTAACGGCCATTGACCACAATTTTGCCACCAACAAAGTGATGTGACCTTGACAATGAGGTTATTTTGAAGATTTTATTCTTTCATAACAATTTCATTGAAACGCTTTTTTATTTCCTAGAAAAGAAATCAACGCTTAATTAAATACTAAAAATTATGGAAACAAGTGCCAAAAACTTATTATTAATTAATCAAAGAAAGAAAATAATGAGAAAAACACTTGCGCTTTACTTTTGTATAAATTAATTTAAACTTAAAAAAAGACCTAAAAAGGAATATTAAGAGATATTTTGAAAAGAAATTTAAAACACGAAACTTGATGAGCAATCAACCTCTTACTTCGCAAATTAAGGGAAATTTAACCGTATAAAAATCTCAAAAAACTCAAAAATCTCTACTTTGAAAATAAAAATCGAATGTTTAGTTGGTGTCAAACTCCTATAAATTCCAAAATATTCAATAGATTTGAATAAAACATGCATTCTGCACTAAAGCTCGTTAGCACACGAAAAAATTAAATTCTATGTACGAATAGAGAATGGAAATGAATATATGATTGTATGAGAAGTTTAATTCCCCTGGTTCCCATCTGTTTACTTTTTCTTGAAACTACGTGCATTGACTGCAGTATAACCCAAGCCAATTTTGCACACTCTTATTATTACATTGAGCGGTATAAAGGATTACTTAATGTAACTTTATATGGCAACTACTCTCCCCCTGGTCCTATCACACTGGTCATAAGAGGACCACCTCTGAAGCATACCTTTTCGTATATAAAACAATAATAACTTTCAACGTGTGACGATAAAATCGCTTTGCATTAAAAAAGTATACGCTTTTGAAATCGTATACTATAAAAAAAATAAAAATTGTTTCTGCTCGAGAAAAAATATGGAAAAACAAAAGTTATTTCTAATTAAAATATTATTAAATATAAATATTATTAAAAATAAAACAATTTCCTGAAGACGATACTCAAAGAGCATCAAAATATTGATGATTAAGAAAAAACTTGACCCTCTTAACCGTTTCATACGAACTTTTGTTTCAATAATATTTTAATTCGAGTATTTTTAATTCTTAGTTTAATTCGTGACAAAAAAAATTATAATAAAAAAACTCGAATTATCTTTGCAGGAAATAAAAATTAGAAAAGTTGCCATTAAATATTTTTTAGGCTTGTTTTTTTTTTTTTTTTTTTTTTTTTTTTTTTTTTTTTTTTTGAAAAAATCTCATAATTTTTACATTTCTTTAGGAATTTTCATGAATGCCAATAGTTTTTCTTTAATTTTATCAGATGGCATTTAAGATGTATGTGTCAGATGGCATTGCATTTTTAGGCTTAATTTCACATAAACAATTTTTCTTGCTTTTCCTCACAGACATAGAGCAAATTTTTTATCTGGCAAATAATTTATTATTCCTGCTGGTATATTTGGAGACTTACAAGAGGCTTAAAAATAAATTTTATATTATAAATTTTGTTCTACAAAGTCTTTGGGCTGTTTGTGTTGCACACACAATCGCACACACTCACACATATTTATTTACATATATACATACATATAAAAAAGCCCTTTTGTTTAGATTCAAAGCAAAATAGTTTTGCATCTAGGAAGCAATAGATATATGGTACACATATGTTTGCAACAGCCCTGCACACACAGTGGATCGATTTTATATATCAACAATATTTTGAAATTCTTTTTTTTTCCTCTTTTAAAATTGCAAAAAAATGAATGACATTGATTTGATATGGCTTATGACCACGATATTTAAATTTTTGCTGTGGACACTATTTATTATACGCTAATATGTAGTTTATTTTTTACACAAGACATTATTTTAGGTGCAATACTTTTAAATGAAAAAAAGGACCTTGGCCAGGTAGTAAGATCTTGGTGCTTGGTTTTTTACGAGCCTGATGAGCAAGTAAAGTGTGGAACTTATAGTCTAACTCTTGGACATTGGTGACAAAGTTCAATTAATAATTATTTGATTTTCTTTAAATTTTTGTTCAAGTCTTTGCGTTGATTTGGCTGTCTGTCATTCAGTAACGATGACTGACATTGTCATACACATTTACTGGCAGACAGGCGTTGTTGCATAAACGTACAAAAAGTTCACATAAACAAACTAAGAAACGAGGGCAAACGGAGAATTTAGTCTTATGCAAATGTTTCTACTCCGTGGACAAATTTACAAATGGAAAAAACTGCGAGAAAATACTTTTTACTGAAAGTTTTTTGCAGTTCTTGTCTTATGTAACTTTTAGCCCCTACCTGCACATACACATCTACATGCTCACATAGTTTCCTTCTTATCACCAACCAATAAATGCTTTTCTACACTTCAGTGGTTGTTTGGTCGAATAGTTTTGTTTGTTTTTTGTTTTTTTTTTTTTTTTGTTTTTTTGTTCGCTTCAACTTTTCAGAGTTCACTGTTAAAAACATGTAAATCTATGTGTGTTTTTTCTACTCATGCTTTTACAAACACATAGACTTAGTCACACACATATATACACATACGAGAACACGCATATAAGGATCTTTATAGTACGCCTGTGTGTTGTTAAATGTTTGTGTTGGTACTTTAGGTTTTGTTTAAATAAGCAGCAGCAATTGTATGTTAAGGCTATAAATGCCAAACATACGATTGCTTCTTGTTTATGAGTAAATATTGGCTAAATGCCAAAAAGTATGCAATACTTTTTTTTATTTTTTTGTTCCCTTCATTGATTCGTACAAAATAAACTAGCAAGAAAAAAACAACGAAAGGCGAAATTATGTGTGCATGTTTGTTTTATTTGTTCAAAGTTTAAAGGAACAAACAAGTGAAGCTTTTAATGCGTTTTTTATCTATTTTTTTATAATCCTGCCTTGAAATATGTTAGAAAAAAGAACTTGGAAACTTTTGAGGGCATTTTAAATAAGAAGAATTTTATTATTAATGTATGATTAAACTTTTTAGGTCAGCAGTTTCATAACGAGAATCTTTAAAAACGTATGGTTACATAAATGTTTGTTTTTAAAGCGGTTTTTAATTTAAGAAGCACTTACACTAGGCATTTTTAAGTCTTACAGTTTTTGAGCTTGGAATATAGTGTTCAGGGTAGGTTGAATACAGAAGGCTGATAAGTTCAGCTCACTACTCAACGACGCGACGAGTCCTTTGTGATTCTCTTGGAGGCGACCTACAAGATCTGTTCTTATATCCGCCCTTGAAAGCGTGTTGTATGACATTATTTCAAACGCCATGATGATAATTAGATTTCTTTTACAAAATTACAGCATCAGTAATGAAAGCATTTGCTTTCGCTTAATGTCTGATTTTATAAATTTTATAGAAAATGTTATTTAAAGTTTTAAATAGAATGCAACAATACAAGACAAATGTTTCTTTAATACAAACATGCGAATAAAAATACCAATTTACCACTTCAGACTATTAAAATCGATTTTTAGTTTAAAACTTTAGTTTTAATAAAATAATATTTTGCTCTTTAAAATTTGCCAACTTAACGACTTTACTCGAAATAATATTTTACTGTACCTTTAAGGTTAAAATTATTTAGCGAACACTTTAAGGCAGATGAGCATTTGTTAGGAATTGTATTCGAAACACTAGTTCAACTATTTTTAATTTAAGGATTTCAATTGCCAATGCTAACGTGTTTCATAGTTTATGATGGACAAAACCGGCAACAGTTTCCTCCGAGTTGTCAAATATTTATGAAAAAAAAAATATATTGGGATTAATATAAATTATTTTTAGAAAACATATAAAAAATATATAAATTTTTCTGTGAAATCAAAACATCAAAAGTGCTATAAATAATTAAGAATTGATAAGATATATTTTTTTTTTTATTTGAATGAAGAGTGTATTTGAATCTCGATTTGTTTGCTAAAAAGATTATGTTCATAATTTCTCACAAGTGGAAAAATATTTTTGAATTCTACAGAATTCTCATATAGTATTTGCTGATTTTTGTACAAGTATATGAATTTGAATGTTTTTAAAACATGATTTGGCTAAAAAAACTGAAGCTAAACTTTTAAGGAACCGTAAGCATTTGTTAAGATCTGCTACAAGTTAATAATGCGTGACAGCCGCATTTTATGTTGCACAAATAAAATTTATTTTGAGGGATTTTCAAATGAATTTTGGAAAGAAAAAAAATAATTTTTCTCATAAGCAAACAAATATAAGATCTTTTGTATTATATTAAAAAGGTTAAACATATTTTACGTTATTTATAATTCTCATTTACAGTCTAAGAATTATCATTATATTAGGAGATGAAGATAGTTGTTTTTTTACCGAAAAATTTTTTGCTATTAATACTTTTTAATAAAAATTGATTTAAAAAAAAATTTTAACTTAAAGAACTACGAAACAAAAATTAAATAACTACACAAAATTTATATTTATAAAATGATACGAGCCAAAAAGATAAAAAATAGTTTTATAGAAGAACTTAATAAAATAAAATAATAATCTCCTCTAAAGTGATACTATGAATTTTTATACCGTAAAGAAAGAATGATAAGGGATTAAGCCTGCATTATTAGCTAACAAATATATTTTTTTTAACCTTGACATTATACGGGATAAATGGGCGGTACACATAACCCTGTTTTCTTTTAATACGAATGAAGCCCTCCTGATAATCTGGCACAAGCGCCATTAATATGCCAATACAAAAAATCTAATTATTACACAAAATAAATAACAAAAGTTAATTAAATTTAAAAATAAAGAAAATTGTTTGAAGTTGCACTTTGTTCAATGTTGTGGCAATGGACAAATTTCCCAACAAACTTTTTGCTTAATAATTTTACTCATAGAAATATTTTCTTACGATCGCTGTTGAGCTTTTAGCCCAGATTTAAGATATACAAGAGCCATTGTCTCTTACAAATTTATTTTATTATGAATTGTTATCTCTTTCACTTTCATCTTTTTTACACATTCTTCAAGATTATTTAATTACTTTTTACCAGATTAAAATCAGAGGCCTTTTGTTGACCAACAGCAAAACAATACGTGGGGAAATAAATATTTAACACTTAAAGTTATTATTCATATATCGACAAAAGGAATATTTCTTCACGCTTTTCATTATTTATTTAAGATTGAAAAGATGATGTATGATTGGGTTTTTAAGACACATAAGCTACATGAAGGCTTCAGATAATTTAATGTTGGTAAAAGATCAAAAAAGAAAACAAAAACGATTTTGGCCAAGAAAAATATTTCAAATTATTTTGTAAAAATATTTATTCATATCCCTAAATTAAACTTAATATTTACCTTAATGTATTGGAATATTCAAATACCTGTAAATAAAAAGAGAAATAATTTCATTAGACAAATTTATATTAAAATGGAAATTTAAGCAAATACTCATTGAGAAATCATTTTTTTAATTCTAGTGCAAATTATTAGCGATAGAAAATTATTACTTATTCATTACAATTAATCAACGACTTACAAATGTTTACTTAAGACAAATTTCCATAAAACAGAAATAATTGTCAAGAACAAGACTCTTGAAATTGAGATTGCATTCTTTTAATTTCAAACTATTTTAAGTATTAATTACAATGTTGGCAATTCATTACAAATAGTCGGAATTGAAGTCTGTCATACTCATCCAGAGATTTAAAATTAAATTGTAAAAAGCTTTTGAAACTTAATGAAGAGTTTTACATTGAAAAGTTATCGAAATTTTTGTTTCTTTAATTGGATGAGCCGTTGAAAAAAACGGTCGTGGGTTATGGCCCTTCTTCCTCAGTGAAATAAACATAAAGTATAATTACAACACGAGACAAGGCTACGAAAGTGGGTCAATGAATTTCATTAATTGTTTTTAATTTTTGCAAGCTTTCTAAAACTTGACTTGGATACAATTTCTTAAAAGATATGACTTCTCTGAGGGATCCCTTTTCCTACAATCAATTGGACCTAGCGGACTAAAGGCAATTTATCATCGACAACAAACAGTTGCTAGTCCTTTTTAATCGAAATCCATATGAAAAAAAGTTTAAGTTCAAAAAAATATTGACGCTAGAACTAAAAATGTGAAAAAATCCATTTAAAATTTTTTCCAATGTCTTGATATTGGCTAGAAAAAAGACACTCTTCACAAATAAATCAAATTTACTCCTGATTCCACATAATAAAAGAAAACTAACGTTCTGTACTCTACAACCAACTTAATTGTCTATACAATTGCATATGAAATTGCGTCATTTTCACTCAAAGAAAACTGCAAAACTTCTGAAAACAAAATTAAATTCTTTAACCAATAAAAGGCCTCTAACAACAGCAACAACATTTCATCTATTAAATGTCTAAAAGACCACATGCAAAAAAAATCACACGCACATACAGATAATTTCATTGAAAGTTCCTTTTCACAAGAGGACTTGCCATCCGAATTCGAGGATTCGATTTTTCCTTTTTTTCTCTAAGCTCTACTCCTGTATTTGTCAATTTAACACACACAAAGACGTAGTTAAAACATACATACATCAGCATTAAAAGCAACATTAAAACGACTGACAAATCAAAAAAAAACGAGGCAAGAGGAAGGCGGACTCAATTAAACAACTTTTATGTGAATTTACAGTCAACAAGCAGGAGTAAAAAAGAGGATAAAACACAAAATATGGTTGGTGGCTTAAACTATTTCAGTTGCAGTACAACTAAAATCCTAAAAACAGTCAACATTAAATGGGACAATATTTGGGGCTGAAGTCTGCACATTGAAATGTGTACATTGGATTTGGTTTTTAGATGGCAATAATGAAATGGCTTAAATTCCTTCTTCCGCCCTAAAATTTTAGCCTCTTCAGCCTTAGTTTGAATTTCACGTTTTTACAAATCTGTGAGTATAAAACTTTTCGCAAAGTAAACTATATTTCGCAGGTTTTACTTGAGAAAAAAAAATTTCCCATTTCTCTTTTCAATATGTTTTATCTACCAGAACACAACTTAACAATAACAACAATAACAACAACAGCTGCAGCAGCAGCAATACAGCAAAGATGGGATATACTGAAATAAAAACTTTTTATTATATCGCGATAGTAAAACTTTTCGACAGCAAATAAAACAATCAGACAGTGCAAATCCTTCACTATCGGCTTTAACTGCAAAACCAGGATAAGAGTTTTACATGAAATGAAATCAAATATACTCTCATACAATATGTAAATTTAAATAACGAATTATATAAGTTTTAACCATATAAGAGCTCTTAATTGTTTCAACTTGAAAAGAAAAACTTTAAATTAATATCAATCATACACGTACGTATTGATTTACGAAAAGCGAAATTTTTTCAAATATCTCCGATATACCGGTGATATTTTGAACCAAACGCTTAAGCAAACGCGAACGAGTTCAGTTAAATGTACGCCACTTAATTTAAAACAATCCCTGTATTGAAATCAAATATTCTCAGTTCTCATTTTTCATTAATTTCAAAACACTATAAATCGACACAAGCGAAACTTTGTTTGGATAAAATACAGTTTGACATTGTGAATGCACCAGATTAAATAAAACAAACATCGCTGAAAAGGATAAATAATACATTAATCACAGATGCATGACGCAGTGCCATCTCATATTAGTCATTTTACATGCAACTAATAAGATGACATAAGAGAACAATTTAAGATATATTGAGCACATTTCAGCAAGGAAGGTTTCACTTATCCAAAGTCCCTTTAAATGCAATATTGCATTTCCGTTTATCTGAAAATTCGAATTTGCAGCACTTCAGTTTTATTAAATGGCAGAAATTTCGAAACAATTTCTTGGCCATAAGGAAGCCATAAGATCCATCATGATTCCTATTAGAAAGTCTACCACGTCCATTAGTGGCAGACGCAGTTTCATTCAGGACAAGATTACACTCTTGCAGACCTGGTGAAACCTAGAGGAAGTGTTGGAGTGATTCTTCATAATCTTCGCCTAAACAGTTTCTATAAAAAACTTTTGACATGCGTACAAGCCTACAGTGTCCTCCAATAATACCAATCAGATATCCAGCGACTTTCCAATGAAGCTTAGAAGTTGACTGGTCTTTTTTGGAGCTCAATATATTGCAGGAAAGACTGCAACTTGAAAAAAAAAAACATAAATAATTTATCTGTGGCATGTTTATCAATATTTCAATTAAAAAATTTATTAACAAAAGATGTTCCTTATTTTATATAATGGAATTTTCAGAATACAAAAGTCTTCAAGTTACTTAGATTTCAACCTTCATCGCAGGCTGCTCTATACATCCCGATTGATAGGCATGATATTTCTTTTCCTCTTATTTATTTATTTTTGTGAATCAGTATTGATTATTATACTGTGTTGCAACCAAATTTTTGTATCATTTGAAAAACATTTATCTGCTAATATGTATGGAAAGGAGCATCGCTCCAATGGTTTTCCAATCTTGATCATTGATTGAAGGGCTTTAGTTTTGCATTAACTCTGCCGCATAGATGATTTTAAGAATAGAATTAAGAATGATTTGGACTACATACGTTGAACTTGAAAGACGACTTAGAAAAAGTCCATCGGTACAAATTGCTTAATCTTTGTAGCCAATTAACTTCAATAGATAGAGAAATAATTATACCCTCAAATGTCCATATCAATGTCATTTAAGCCGAATCGAAAACATTGCTTCAAATGCCTTTACAAAATACATTTTACAAATGCCTTATGGAAAGAAGTGTGGTCACTATTAACATTTCGTCATTTATGGTACATTGTAGGATATATAATTATAAAAATCAAATTCAAAGAATGTATATTTGCAGCATTTTATTTAACCTGAACTTAAAGAAGGCACTTTTCTTTTCGTCAAATATTCTCCAGGTCTGACTTTCCCATAAACGATAATCAACACTATTTTTTATTTTTCCTAGAAAATTAATAAGAAGGAAAAACCACTTAATTTAGTTTATTTGCTATTCAAGCACAAGGTCTTTTTATATAGAGTGAAGCGAATCAACGTACTGAAAAATTTTATAAATTTTTAAAAATCTTTATTTCAAGTTTGAGCAGCATCTTCAAGGAGATAATTGAATATTTATGTATATAAAAAAAATCCTTATTGTCGTAGAAAAAATAAACATTAAATTGACACTATTTATTTTCAAGATTTTAAGATAAACAACAGTTTTAACCAACAACCAAACGAAACAATTAATATTGAAATCAATCATACGCACCATGGGGCCGCAAAAATAAACTTTTCAATATTTGGCCCGTTTGGAGTGAGTGAAAGACAGACAATAAAAATTAAAAAAGTATGCTTTTAAAATAATTTTCCCATTAAGAAGTTTTTATTTAATTTTCATTTATTTTTATTTTTTATTTTTTATTCATGGCATCAGATGCCATGTTAACTAATACAATCACCCACCATTTTCCTTAAATAAACAAACATCAAATATTTTCTTTTAGTTTAAATTTTTTCCTATTTTTTTCCACTACTGATTATATTTACAGTGAATTCAGCACAAATATTGTAAACTAAACAAAAAGCTGAAAAGCGTAAAACGAATGGTAGACAAAGTAACCAACAAAAAGTTGATGGAAGAAAAAAAAAGAAGTGTTTTTTTCTCATTCAACAAATAGAGTTGGAGTCTATTTGTGTTGCTTTTACATTTTACATTTAGAAAATTTACTTGAAGTGAAAAACACAGTGAATAACAACTACAAAAAGAAATATTTAAAAACAAATTTAGATCTTAACCGAAAACACACATTCTCGTTTTAGATTCGTTTTAGTTTTGGTTGTTTTTGACAAGCTCAAATATTCGTTGAAGCATTTCCGTTTGCAGGAAATTGAATTGCGCGAACACGCGAAATTACATCATTTTAAGCGAAAACGATATTAGCATTGCTGCTGTTCTTGTTGTTGTTGGTTGTGCTCTAACACACATAAGTACATGCTTTTCCATTACAAAAAAAAGCGGAATCCCAAAAACGTCAATGAGAAGAAATGTTCTTTACTTTATCCTCCGACCACTGATGAAACGTTAGAACGACGACGGCGACTGGCGATAGATTACTTTTCTGTTGATATAATATTTTTTCATGCTGCTGTTAATATTAAAGTAAAACAGAAAAACTCCAATTTCAGTTGAGAATTATTTTATGCGGGTTGCGAACGAGGACGGACTTAAAAATTTCTTTAAAAAAATACAAAATTGTGGCAGATTCAAGGATAAAATGAAAGTAAATTTTTACGAGTTTATTTCAGCTACAAACTAAACTACAGTCAAAGCTACAGAAAGTTTGCAATTTATATGAAATTTTTATAATTTTCTAAGCCCGCCCTCATGTATGGATGTATTTATATATACATATGTATATATATTACATATGTATATATATTATTTACTTCATGTCGATGCCAGTTAGTAACTACGTAAATGTTCAAGTTTGTTTGTATATACAAGTTTAAATTGTCTGTCTGTGTGTAGGTAAATGGTGCACTGGTACTACCAGTTTCAATAGTTCGGATGAACAGAATGAAAAGAAAAATGAAATGTTAGAATACAGCAACAACAAAAGCAAAGGGAACAACACCAACAACAGCAGCATAACTTAAAATCTAGGGGGAAAAATACTCAGCAAAAACGGAAATCAGATTAAATAACAAAATTCTAAATGATAATAATGATGGTAGGAGTTTAATATTAATGAAAAATATTACACTCCTGATTCTTTTTCTAATCTAATATTTATTTTTTAGGGAATTCATTGCAAAAGAAAAAACATTTTTTCAATTCTATTCCATTAAGATATTCATAAGTGTTGAATTGAATTTAAAAGCTAATTTTTAAGCAATTTGAAAGCAATTTAAAAAAATTCAATGTACGCACGATTTAACAAAATTCTTTTGTTTCAAATAAGAATATTTTTCTATATAAAATAAAATGAGAAAAAATTTGTAGTACAATATACCAACATTAATTTTAATGTAAAATTTAGAACAGGAGAACAAAGGTGTATACACGCAAACTTCACTTTATGCAAGTTCGTTTTGTGCGGGTTTTCAAATGTTCTTTGCCTCTTGCAAAAATTTATATAAATGGAATATTAACAACCGTTAAACGAAGCTTGGAAAACGTTGTAAATTCCTAAATACAAAGTTATAGTTGCATCTATCGAGTCCAAAATGAGACCAGTTAATCGTACTATAAAAGCTTGCTGGTGATCTCTAAGGCCATATTCTGTTGATGGCAATATGGAAGCTTAAATAATTATATGATGAAATTTCAGCAATTGATTGCTAAAGAGAATATTTTATTCTCTAAGCCAGGATAATTTGGGCGAATTACACATTGCAAGTAATTGCGAACAAAAATATTGCGAAAAAGGCGAAGAGAATATTTAGCATTTCATTTAGAAAAATATTTTTAAAATACTAAATGGTGTAAGTGGATTATAAAATGGAATTCTGAACATTAAAGATCCAACGTGAGCTAAGCAATATATATTTACGATATTCGAATAAGCTTATATCTCCTTAACTCCCCTACTAATCGCTTAAACATTTATTTAACCACATATGAAACACATCACCATCGCAGGCTTAGAATGCTCTTAAACGTACAGTACAAAATGCAAATATACCAAATATAAGTCTATTTTATTTTTCTTACAACATGTATACAATTCAACGGTCTTTGGGAGTGATAAATAATTCTCATGTTGTATTTGAGTTGTTTGGCATAAAGTCATATCTTTATTGAATTGAATTGAATGTTTTCAAACTGCGTGTATTTCTTGTTTTAATATGGGGTAAATCTTCTCCTCTCCTCAACCTAACCAAGCCTAACCTAACCTAAAAAAGTTTCAATAAAATTTCACGGTTTTTCTTCATTTGTTTGTCTTTGTAGATTAAATAAATTTTATATTGGTCTTTTTTAAATGCAAATTTTACGACCTTTAATACATCAAGTAGTATTTTTTTATTTATGGAATGTATCCATTAGTCTGGTGTATCCAGATCTGCAATTTCGGTTTGTTCGATTTCTTGCAAGCCGAGACCAGCATGAATTTCACATTTCAATAAAAGCAATTGATAAAATATTTTTTTTTTATTTACGACAATATTATCCTTACCAAAAAGCAATGACCATACGAGGGCTGTTTTGTAAGCCGGCCTCATCATTTTTTATGTCAGTTGCATAAAATTTGCCAAAGTAATTTGCGTCAAAGCTTTCAGGAAAAAAGCAACTTATTTTTCGTTTACTGAAACTTAAATGAATTGTTAATTGAATACAAACTTTTTGGGACCCAAATTTTTTCAAATAAAGCAGAAAGTGGAAAACAAAAAATGTGATACGATTGATAAATCCTTTTAAAAGGCAAAACGTTAATATGGCGACGAAAATATAAAAATGTATTTATGTGTCATGATATAATTTATTTCACTTTTGTGTTTCACATTTTTGCACTCTTTGCCATGATGTTTGAAATCACCATCTTAATAAAAATAAAGTGCACGTTTAGTTGATAAATGTGTGGTTTGACATTGGCTGGAATTAATAATATCAATATCATAATTAAGATTGTAGTAACCACTGTATGTGTAAATATACAATGGCCAATAAATAAAAATAAAAAAAACCCTATAATTCTATGCAACTTGTTCAAGAAAATATAAAATGTTATAAAAAGGGAAATCACTCTTGTAAGTCCTGGCAGATTTTACTTGTCTAGGATATATGCTAGATTTCTGTAGACCAGAACAACAAAACATAAGAGTTTTTATAAGTAGATACCATCATGCTGCTATAATTTCAAAGTAGCGTGGTGCTCCACTGTGCCATAAGACTTTCCTTTTTGTATATCTCTATAATCAAGGCTTTTATTGAATGGTTACTTTATTAAATATCATTTGAATGTTTACCTCATTGCTTATTTGGCTTTATGTTGTCAAATATTTGCCTCATCTGACCATGCCTTTAATTTATTTAAAAGATCCTTGTGCTAGCAAAAAAGCTTTAACAAAAGACTTAAAATTGAACATGTCCCTTTTTTCACGTTCGCTTTTCTTTCAAACTTCCTTCGCTCGAGTTGAAATTCATTTATGTTAACAACTGCATTTTATGCAACATTTCTCCTAATTCCATTCGTTATTACTTTCAAATGAATCAAAAGCATTTCGAACAAAGAAAAGAAATGATTTTCATTAAATACAAAAGGAAAAGAAGGAAACTCCAAAGCGAACATTTACAGCATGAAAAGAAAGCAATCCAGCATAAAATTGTAAGAAAGTCAAAATTGTTATACAATTTAAAAGCCAAAACAGCAAAATTGCTTAAGAATTTTCTATAATTTTAAGACCACAAAAAAAGGAAACGAGCAATAAAAAAAAAAAAACAATGCAAGAAAGCAGGAGGAAAGCAGCTATTAGAATTGTAAATGAAGAATGTATTTAACTGAATAAGAATAAGTTGAACTCAGCATACAACCGACATAAAGCAAAAGAATTAAAGTCACAGAAAATAATATTGAGGAAAATGTAGTAAATCACAAATATTGCTTCGAAGCAAACTGTTAGTGGAATGAAAAGCTTTAGTTTCATACATTTTGTTCAACAAACTGCTGAAAACGCATTTCACATCTTTTATGGTTCACTGACACAAACTTACGCATTGATATGAGAACCTACACACATGCGACTACATGCCATTTTATATACAGACAAATAAATACTAGTTTTGAACAATTGTACGCCAACAAAGGGTCGCACGCCCTACACTATTTTCTTTTTCTTTTTTTTTTCTTACCAAGAGTTGGTGCTTAAAGAAGAAAAAGATCAGAAAGACTATTAGGAACAAGCAAAATAAAAACTAGAGAACGATTGGAGAGAGGGAAAAGGAAGAGAGGGCAACTACATAATTTCACTTCCTTAACAAATCAACATTCACATTATCAAAATGTGGAGGAATTCAAGCAGCACCAGAAAAAAAAACAATAACAAAGAATTTGTTAAGAAATATATAACTTAATAAAAGATTTATGTTAAATACACTGAAAAAATATTTTGTAGTTTTGTAGCTGAGTGGAAAAAATGCAGTTTTGGATGTATGTATTTGGATGGTTGGTGGCGCAAATTAATGATGAAGGATAGTGCTATGCAATAATAGATCTCATTAACTTTTTCAAAATGCTAAATTCATTTTTATTTTAGAGTGTATTTTTTAACAAGAAAATGTCTCCCATAGTCGCCAGGAAAAGTTACGCCCTTTTCAGGGCATCATCAACATCATCACCACCAGCAACAACAAGAGTAACATTATAAACGTAATCAGCAACACTAACATAACAGCAGATATGAAAAGAGGAAATAAAGTGAAAAACGACACAAGCGCGCACGCACACACACACATACAACCGGCTGCAGTAGAAGAAAGAAAACACCTTTAGGGTTTTAGCCATTGAGTGCATAATTTGCGCTTTTTTTTGTTTAACACCATAATAATGTTGTTGCTATTGCCAGCCAAGAAACAACATGATATAAAAAAATAACATTCATACAGAAAACTTTCTACATTCTAGAGAAGAAATAAAAATAAAACAGAAAAACTCATAAAAATGATTGAAATCCTTGTAAACACCCTCTATTTGACATACAACGTTGAAAGAATAAAATCAAGAACAGAAATGAATGCATTCAAAAAATAAGCAGAAACTTATCTTTAGCTTTCAGTAGTTGAATTTATTACGAGTATGTTGGACCCCCTCCGTTTCCAGTCCTAACAAATGGCGACATTTGGAATATTTGTTGCGTTAAATTTTACTTCGTTTTTCGTTTTTCATTTTTTTTTTTGTTCTTAATGTGAAAAAATGCAATTGCTTTTGCTTTTCCTGTGCTTAAAAGGAAATTCACCTTTTTTTCTAGCTTTACCTCATGCATTTACTTCATTCAGGGCTCGCTCTGCTTTAGTTCTTTTTATACTTGTGCTACTCCTCATTTTATTATCGTATTTAAATGAATAAATGAAGAAACATAAAAATCACAAAAAAAGGGAGAGGAGAGTCGCCATTTAGTTAAATCAACCATTCATGTAAACAATGAACGAAATGGTTCTGGCTCTTATCAATGTAACAGTTTCAACAAAAATCGCAACGGAAATAAAGCGTAAGTGAATGACACTACATAAATTTTGATTGTTTCAAATCAGAATGAAATCGCTGACAGGGTGAAGTGACAGCGGGAAATAAAACTATGAGCATGAGAGCAAGATACTCGTTGAAAATAAGAAGTTGAAATAAGGAAACCCCTCGAAGTATGCAAAATTTTTATTTAATTTACATAAGCCTGAATATGCTCTATAGATTTTTTCTTTTAATTTTATTACAGTGCACTTAATTGCCTACCTGTTTTCATTAGGAAAGTTTAAATATTAAGAAAATTAGAAATCCAGTAAAAGTCCTTTAAGTGCAATATTCTTGCAAAAAAACCTAAACTTTGCGTAAAATGAAGTTAAGATAAGGTGCGTTTCTATTGAAAATATCGCTAAATTTGGTTTGGCAACTAAAAAAAAACTCCAGATTTTGAATTTCGATTGATTTTAGATAAAAACTACAATTGTTTATAAAAGACTGATACCAAACATAATGGAAAGAACAATAAAATATTAACGAATTAATTGCAGCAGCTATAGTGAATCCTTTATTTCTTAATGTTTTCACATTTTCGGAAAAATTATTTTATCACAAAAACTTTCGATTAAAAAGAATAAACATACTTCATTGAAAAACTGATCATACTATGATCATAATTGCAGTTTTTCAACCAGTCCGCTGGCTCTACGCATGACGACATAAAAAATACCGCCTCCTCTTGGAATACTACATTTCTTTCTTCGTTGTTCTTGAAACTCTTACATTTTCCGAACAAAGCTGCTTTTAAGCAGTAACTTCTTCACACAGGAAATAAATACTTTGTGAAATAAAATTTTTATTTCGTTTTTGGTTTAACAGAAAACTTTGACAATTTTGTAATTAAATTTTCTGTAAAAGGATTCCCTTTATTTTTAAACACAATAAAAACATCTTAAGAAAACTTAGTTCTGAACACAATTTCAAGATACAAGTATCTCTTGACATTAGAAATACATTTAGTATATAAATATATCTAAGCAAATATAACGAATGTACAATTTCTAAAGTAAAAATGCATTATAAACCAAAATCTCCTTTCGAAATTTTTCTTTAATTTTCACTATTTGTTTTATTTCACAATATGACAAATACCACAAAATAGCATAGAAAATCAACACAACCACATGCATGAATATTGTGTCCCTTAAAACTTTCACTGGTTCTTTAGGTAAAATAGTACTTTATTATTATTTTTTTTTGCTCTTAAAAAAGGACTATTACTAATGGGTTTTTGTAAAGGACAATAACATGTTTTTGAAGCAACAAATTATTGTCCTTGCAAGAAGTTTCAAGATGCCTTCTTTAATGTTCATCTACATGTTTTGCTACTATGCTTTGCTCATACAGGAAGACGAGCCACAGTGGTTTAAAAACCTTTTTTTTATTGAGAACCACTCAATGTTGAGATGTTTTGATTGGACAGTTCTACTGCTTTTAATGTGAAAAGGAGAGGACTTCTGCTTGCTACAAAAAATTTTTATTACCATTCCGATTTATAAATAAAGTTATGATCATTTGAATATTTTAATAGTCATATTTAAGCGTTCCCAACTAATGCAATTAATTATTTATTATTAAGCTCGAGGTCCTTTTTTATAAAATTAATATATGTATTTATTTTAAACGATATTCAATATTTCTGCACCCTGCGCATATCAGCTTCAGGAAATACGAAATATTTCAACAATCAAACTCAAGTATTGAAAAGAAAAATATGTAAATATTTTCAACGCAAAGTATTGAAAAATGCAAGATTCATTTATAAAGTCTGAGCCGATAATGAGATCGCTAAACTCATTATAAAAAAAAAAAATTTACGAAAAAATTATTTTAAATTTGTATATACAGAATTTGACAATCATCTTACCCATCACCTGAACTGTTGAATAGACCTTTATGAGGACCTTGGGAAACTGTTTTAAAAAGAATTGTTTTGAATTTCTTAAATAGTTTGAATTTACCGAAGAAACCACCAACTGGGTGTAGATATATTGACGTTAAAAATGATAAATAATTCAGACGTTATACCAGGAAAAGGTCGCACATCCATATCAATTTGTCCCCAAGTAACTCAATTCATTCCATCACGGCCTGTATAAAATTTTGTAAACATCTAAATGAAAGATCAGAAGATGTAGTTGTCCACAATAAAAACCTTTGGAACCCCTGTGCAATAGTTAAGTATTTAAGTAGAATAGTCTTGCAAACAAAACAAATGGCATTTTATACTTGTCTTGTCTTTTAATTTTAGATTTGTTCCTCTTGTTGTTTGTTTAAGCTCCGTCGTCTGCAGGGTGGTCTTAGAAACTTAATAATGTTACAGGCAGCAGTGCGGAAAATAAAGTCAACAAGCAATTATCGCACTTTTTCTTGCAGTGAAAATGTAAGCCATAATGAAATAAGGAAGTTCTTCTCTTTTTTTCTATATTGCATTTCCGTGAGATTATATATATATATTTATTTATTTAGTTTTTTTTAATTCTAAACACAATTTTAGTTTAGCTTAATTACACTAATCGATAGTAAAAAATTCCTCTCAGGTGTTCTGTGGAAAAGCTGTCCAAGAATTTTCCTTGTATGTTAAACAATTTCATAGTTTTCATATTTGGTTTTTAGCCATCATTTTTTGCATTTTATAAGCAAATCATTGATGATGGGAATATAAATATGCCAATGGCCACAACATCCATGCACAATATTAACATTAAATTTACCATTTTTGGTATAATTCTTCATTGACAAATGATTAGCCAACATAGTTACATGTATATACGAGGTGTGTTCAAAAATTAAGGCTGCCAGAAATAGAATTTTATTTGTCTATATATTACAGGCAAAAAGGCTGGAAGTGTTTGGTGTAGTCAGTGAATTTCTGCCGTCGAAGAAAACATTTTCATCAAAATTTGTATCAAAAATGGAAATAAGTGGTTCAAAGCACTTGGGGAATTGACACTGACATATTATGTGTACAAAAGGTGCATGCCCTCCCAAGATAACGGAAATGATGCCAATGACGAACCTCGCCCTGGATGGTCCAGCACGTCAAAAATGTAGTTGGATTGATGTTGAGGAGTCGTCGAGTCATCATAAGACAAGATATTAGTGATATTTGCATCGCAGTCGGGCCGCCTTCTGCCATTTTTTGATGTATTAGACATCAGATATGCATCAACAAAGTTTTCTTTGAGGCCTACCACAGCAACCCAAGCACACCGACTTTTTCTTTTTCACAAAACTGCGGGGGAGCCATTAAAGGAAGGGAATTTGCAATGATTGAAAGGATAAAGGACTCATTGCTGCAAGAACTCAAGGCTATACCAAAATTTTATTTATCAAAGACTGAGATTACTTTAAGAGGAACACAAAGTCGCCTCACTTTTCGAACACACTTCGTATGTGTGGCTGGTCTGTACTGACAATAATGAGTACAACAATTACTACATTCTTAACGTAGTGCTCATTGCACCATTAACTTGTTAAGATTCCTGACTGTCTACACTCTATTAGTAGTTGGTCACTCAAAACGTCTTTGTGTTCTTTGTGGACTTTGTTCACCTTTTCCATTAAACACAGTAGGATATCGATTTTCAGCCTCATGGCTTTTGGATTCCCATCTATTCAATATTCGCTTATCGTTGTTAATAAAGCATCGAATTTGCTGATGATCTGCTTAGCACTACAGTTTACAAAGTTCCGATTTTGAGATTGAATTGAGATTGAGATTAAATTTTATGTTCATGCCTTCCACGACTACCACTAATGTTTGGGATTATTATCATTTTTCTTTTAATATTGTTTAATCTGTCATTAATTTTATAGCGATACAAAGATTTTCTTCGCTGTTTGCTTCGCATATAAAAAAGTTATACACTCTCAGTTAACAAAATATGCAGAGAGAACAAAGCCAGCCACAATTTGTGGCAGGCATGTAAACCTGCAAGTTCATGTCTTCAATAAATATATCAAAACAAAATGTCATCCTCATCATAATAAAAATAAACTTAAAAGCAAAATGTTGTTGAGACAAAGACATCATAATCAAACACTATACAGTCGAAAACTTATATTGCAACATCCTTATTCACATCAGTCGTTATACTAACAGGTCTTGCTGCTACCTCGCATCATATTTGCGAGTTCTCTGCTAATGCCTGCTGTTGCCAACAGTTTTTGTTTTGGCTTTTGGTCATGCAACAACTCCAACGTCTTTGTCAAAATGTCATATCACTTTTTGTTAAGATTTTCCTTTAAGTTTCTTTCGTAGAAGATGCAAAATAATTTGATATGGTTATTTGAAGTCGCCTGTTATTGTTGTTTGAATTTAGCATGTTGCAAGATCTTTCTCGACCTTCTCAAAATTGCTGCTGGTAGTTGTATTTTAATGCTTTTGTTGTTCCGTTTAATGGCCATTGCGGCGGTTGTGATTAATAATCGAATAAGTCTTAAAATTAGGCATTTTGCTTAATAAACTTAATTTATTGTTTAAGCTTAAGGTCTCTTAATTTTTCTAATTTTTATCAATATTTCGGCTTAAAAAATAAATTAAGGTGATTAATAAAAATAAAACGGTCAAAAAACTAGAACGTATATCAGGTATTTTATGTTTGCACTATGGGCTTAATATGGAACTTTTCTTACATTGACGTGAACATAAAAGTAGTAAAAACTCATTATAATAAGAATTTCAAGCAAAAATCTCATAAGAATTAAATCCTAAGGAAGAAAGAATCAGGAGATATGATTTTTATTTATTTATAATAAAAATAATAATTTCCATATGTTCAGAAATAACAACATGGTAACGAAGGAAAGTGGGGGTAATGTTCCCTCTTGAACTCTGAACAATTAAAAGAATGGAAGAAAATAAAACCCAGTCTAGAACTGTCAATAACTGTCAATGACTCCTCAAGTTGCTCAACATTATTTTCTTGTCGCAAATTTCACTCTTGTGGGGTGTGTCTCTGCTAATAAGGTTTGTGGATGCGGATATTGAGTCTGCTATTACGGTGGTTGGGATTATTATATTTGCTGCACAGCTTAAAAGTCGAGAGTTCTTGAAAAATATAGACAAGATGCATTTAGCAGATTTTATTAGGCTAAATAAAATGGGACCTAAAATAAAACCCAAAAAAATAAATACTAAATCAAATGAAATTATTCAAAAATAAATTAATCTAGGTACATCTTTCATAGGAAGATTAGAAACACTGCAATGCTAGAAAATGCCATAGATTCCAATGACATAAAAACCAAAAAAATATAAATTAAGTCCAAATTAAACATATTTTCCTATGCGATTGATGATAAATTTACATTTATCTAGCAGAGACAAAGACCATACTTTTTTGCAATACCAAGTTTGCAGTTAACAAGGCTACGTTAAACAGTTAACAGTAATTCCGAATCGGACTAGTCATTTAGAAGGTGAAATATAAGAACTAAGGCCAGGTCAAAAAATATGTAAAATATGAAATATACTCCAAGTGTTTCTTATTTAAATTATTACAACGAGGAAGGCTAAATAAATATTTGAGCAAGAGTATAAAAATTTAATATCTCGAGCAGATTATTGGCCATATTGGAAAAATGAAGAGGGGCTGGCACTATTTACACCCTATATATAAAGACAGTGGTTGAGGGAGTGCTCAAATGAAGACACTGGTGAATTGTCGAATTGAAATTAGTGAGAAAAGTCGCAAGTAAAATGAAATAAGACTCGATTTTTTCATGAAAAAACACCATAATTTATTTTAAAAATTTCATAAAATTAAATTAATCCAGAAAAAAATTCTCAAAAAGTTAAATAAATTAAAATAAATGGAAACTAATTCATAATGCAGTAACTACCGAAATATTAACGGGATTTTTTATTTTTGGGCCTTATTTCCTACAGCCTTTCTCGTTAACGACAGAATGATGAATAGAAATAAAATGGAAGAATATGGCAAAGAATAAAAAAATATTTTTTAATAATATAAACAATATTGTCAACAACAATTACAGCAGGCGATACTGAAAAGATTTGCAAAACAAAACAATTTGATAGCAATAACTTTTAGTCCTCAATAACGGACATATGCGGTTGTGCATGAGAACCATAATATTATAATGTTTTGAGCACGATTTTTTCTTACACAATAAAGCCAAAAAATAATATAATTTTTCGAGTAGCTGACAGGAAACTTAAGAGGAAGGAAGGATGTCAAGGCTTAAAGCGCTAAACTTTTAAACAGACAACGGACTGATGTCAAACTGAAAACAACAAAAAAGAACGAAAAGTTTGCAAATTTGTTTTAGAGTTAAGTTTCATTGACAATAGTCTATAAAAACAATCAAATTGGCTTAAACAGTTTTTGCATGTTGATGAAAAAAAGTTTTTTATGATTTGTCTAATATCGTATTAGGGTGAGACGTTAAGAGGTACTTTTCATAACAGCTAATTTTTTATATAAATATAAAATTGTTATATCTTTTGTTTTCTTAGTTTCTTTAATTTAAAATATTTCATTTTAAACTGTTCTTGCAATGCTTGGTTCTCTACACAGAAAAAAAAAATTATTGCCAAAAATTTCAAGCAAACATTTTGCCTAAAGTAAATTATATTTTCAGTCAAACATTTTTATTATATTTGTCCCAATTAATAGTTAGAATTTTTCACATGATTTTTTTTTCAAGTTAGGTTAATTAGGGTAAATTAGGTTGCTTGGAGGGGTGTCATAGCCCATGTCATACGACATACACTTAAGCCAGTGAAGGCTTGTTGTGCGCTCCCTTTATTTATCAAACACAAACTGCCAGAGTTCTGCGGCAGGATTCGAACCTGGGACCTTCGCACTACGAGTCTAGTACACTACCTACTAGTCTACGAAGGTCAGTTTTTTTCAAGTTAAATTTTAAAAAATTTGTTCCTTTTAGGTTTCCATTCAAACAAAATATTAACTGATTCAAAGCATTCGGTTACTGAAAATAAAAATCAGTTTTTTTTTCTCTGTGCATAATATGATTATTTTTTTCTAATTCGTCTTATAAATATTAATAGAATTTTTGCTTAGTTATTCTTTCCTCCATTCGAACTATACATTAGGGATTTATAGCAGCAAATGTTACTCATACTTCGCATGTGCTTCTAAATTCATAGTGTAAAAGTTTTCATTCCCTTCCATTCCATTTTATTGTTTTTTGTGGTTTATAAATGCCACGTGAAATTAATGTACAAATTGGCTGATAATGACAGCTTAACATTTTAACGACTACTCTGTCTTCGTATTGCCAAACGCAAGAAAAATATTAATAATAATAAATAAATAGACGTAAACCACAATAATATATTTTGAGGAAATAACTAAGCAAGAGGCGGTACGTATAATAAATTGATACAAGTAAATAAATGGAAGAGATCACTGCTGCGAAAGGAACCCTAAAACGGCTACTTGAATTAAAGACATATAATGTTTTAGTGAGGGAAATTATATGACTGCTGAAAGAAATAATTGATGAAATTCAACAACAAAAAGGTTTTTGCAACACGAGCATGTGGCAAATTAATTAAGCAAGGAATGAAAAAGGTTAAAGAAAATACAAATTACTTAATGTCAGAGATCGCTTGCAAAAAAAAAATACCATTTTCAGTGCAAAAACAAAAAGGAGTCCAGCAGAAAAATCTTTCCCCAATAAACGTTTTCCCCTCTTAAATCAATTATTAATTGCCTGACAAATAAAATTGATTGTGCAATGACTTAAAATGTTTAGTTTCTTCGTTAAGCGTTTGGATGTTTTATGTAGATTTTACTACCCTGTTGTTGGCTTTTGCCATTTTTACCAGTATGACTTTTTCATTATTGACTTTGCCACTAACAAATGCCCATAAATGTGTCCCAAAATATTACGAGTGCATACTCTAGTCTCGCCACGTACATGCGAGAATGTAATAAAAACAGGGTACAGAACTAAATAAAACGCTTAATATTTGATTGGTTACAGCGAAATGTGTGCAGCAGCAGTTGATATTTGGTTGTATGCAACAATATGTGACAAAACCAACATTATTGCTTTTTTCTGCTTTCATTTCATTCTTTTCGTTTATTTTATTTTGTAGAGAGAAAAAAAGACAGTTGCAATAAAGAGTTCAATATTTAATTTTTTTTTCGCAAAAGGAATCAATAGCCATTGCACGAGCTGCCTTTAGCAATTGCAATTTCGCACTTTATACAATTTACAATTTGGGCCATAAATCAATAAGCAATAAATTTACAACGACATGTAGTCGTAGTACGAGTAAAAGAACAAAAACACAATGTTGTTGGCCATTTCAGCCAGCACATGCTAAAGCAAAGGAGAAGTTTTTTTTCATTTAATTTACAAAAATACCAACAAAAAAAGCTATGAAAAGGAAAGGGAAAAAAGCCCCACATAAATTTTTGTATTCCTACTAAAAAAATTAAAAAAACCTTTTCTTAATAAAATATTGAAACTCTTCTTAAAAATCGAAATTTTTACCAGAAAAGAAATCTTCCCATTACGAAAAATGTGTAATTTATGAAAGGGAAACTAACAACCCGGAAGCAATAATTTTGCAAAAAGTTTCACATTAAAAACAATTAAATTTATCTAAATAATATTTATAAAAAAAAGGTTAGGTAATATAAGCTTGGAATGCGCGAAACCTTTCGATGCAGTTAAATCCGAGCTAAAGACTTGGGCACATAGAGCCCGTTCAACACTCTGGAATAACGGAACCATGGGAATCGATACAAAAATTCTATGGGGAGATCCAGACGAGAGAAGAAATAGGGAGCTGCTAAGACTTAGCAAGCCCGAACTAAGTAGAATAATGGGAGTTGTCACAGGGCACTCTCAACTACTGGCACATATTAAACGCATGGGAATAGCGGGAGGAGATGAATGTAGAGCATGTGGGGGGGGAGAGCGAAACATTGGAACACTATTTGTGTCAATGCCTCGCCTTCTCACAAATAAGGTCCCGATATCTTGGGGGTGACACCTTACCGGACATAACCCGATTACGGGGAATATACTGAAAGAAATTAAGGAACTTTGTGAGTGACACGGAGTTGCTTTACACCTTCGGGTCAATATATTATGGTTAAACCCAAGGGAGCGCACAATAAGCTTTCACTAAGAATTAGTCGAATCGGCGCAGAAAAAACTAAGTTAAAAAATAAATGTCGCTTTTCAAACACTTTAAATTCTCATACATTTGAATTATTATTAAACACAAAATCACAGATCGAACCGAAAATGGAGTATTGAAATTATGAAAAAAATTTATAAAAGAAGTAAGAAACTTGAAAAATTATAATAATAAAAAATACCCGGAAAAATAGCAAAAATATTCCGCAAATAATGCAGTTTTGCTATTTAATATATTACGCCGTACCCAGTATTACAACTTGGTATATTACGCCGCACCCAAAGATATTTTATTTTTATTTACTTTATTTTTTCACAAGCATTTATCATTCTAACGTATTAAGGATATGAAAAGTAAATTTCTCTATCTCATATAATAATATTACATATCTCCAATTTTCTCCATTTTCCTTGAATATAAACAAATTAATTAAAACATATTTCCCTTTGTAAAGAATTGAATACGAAACTTAAACTATGAATTTTTCAATTGAACTATAATTAAAGTCCATAATAATGTAAGTCATGACGAAAGGAATTATTTATTTCATGGAAATGATGGAAATTAATTAAAATCCTTTTGTGTACACAAGCAAATGAAATTACTTTTACATGATTTTATTTTTCTATGACCATGTCCTCAACTAATTAATTTTCATAAGACACTTTTTTTTAAACTACATACGTTACAAAATATTATCATTGGCCATTAACATTTCTAATAAAATAACTATTTTCTTTAATTACTTACTATTCTCTTTCTTTAACTAAAACAAACATTTTTGTGCATGTTCAGGTCTGTTTAAGGCACAAGGCAAACAGGTGGTAGGGCTAATTGCATATTGTGTTGTAAGTGTATGTACAAATATAAACAGACATACACTTGCCTCCACACAAACATCCACACGGACACTAATGCAAATAAGCTCAACCCACCAAACATACGGTTTATATCTAACAAAACTATGACTTTTAATCTAATTTCAAACTTGGGCAGAGGGGTATGGGAATAAAAATTTATTATATTTACCAAATAAGAGAGTTTGTTCTAATATTTTCGTAGACTATTTCTATTTCACTTATATTCCTGAAGCTTTAAAGTTTACCTGGAGGCTGATTGCCAAACATAAAACGACAAAGATCAATGAACAATGAAAAAAGAATGTATGCAGATTTCTCCGCGAAGGCAGCATAAAATTCGACAGAAGCTCAGCGCATTAATGATACTGAAAAAATGTTATGAGTAGGATCAAAAGGTTAGTATTGGTGAACTAGTGACGTAAAAATTATACAACATGGCGATATGGAGGAACAGACAACATATCACCAGAAATCGTAAAGGATGATCCTCAAATAAATGCTCGAGCACATTTGCCTCATATACTTATATAAAATAACTTGGTCAATAACATAGAGAAAGCACCATTGTTAAAATTTTTTAACTGAGAGAGGCTTGTTAGAGTGCAAGAACTGAAGAAATGAAGCCAATCTCTGGCCACAAAAATCCTGTGTTGACCACTCAAACGATCTCACAATTATAATAGAAATGTCTGTATTATGGACCTGGAATGTAGAGGAGTACCGTGAAAAACTATTTCTATCATATAAAGGTCTATACAAAGGAGTCACATGTAGGATTTTGCCAAAAACCAACTTGTATACCAAATTAATGTGGCCGCTACGGTCAGGGATAAGTCATATCATCACGACTTGGCGACCTAAACTATACCGATGACACACATGCGTAAATACACTGATACATAATTAAAAAATGTATCGATTTGAGACAGCGGCTTTGAAAGCAGCTCCAAAAATTAATATTGGAAAAATAGCAAATCCATTCGACTGAGTGCCAGCTAAAATAACATGTTCTTTATTGACGGCTCATCAATTGAAGATGTAAGTAGTTTGTGTGACCTACAGAGTATGATCGACAGCAGAGAAGGATTCAACACAAACATTGCGATACCAAACGAAAATTTCGAACACTGAACCACTTCTGGAACTCCATATAAATACATTTCAAAAAAGTGGAAAATAAATACTTATTTTTCACTACGTTATTTTATGGATGTGAAACATGCCACATCGTTTACCATAATTTTAACATGCTTCAAGGCTCCATTTCAGAGAATAGCTACAGTTTGTTAGCCAGCAACAATCACGACGGCTCAATCTCTCTTCACATTAGAAAAATTTAGACGTAAGTGGAAATCGGTCGATCAAACTGATCAGACTCAAATCGAAACACACTCTGAAACACTGGAATCCTTAAGTATGTGTCGACAAGAAAGGTCAGCTCATACCTGGAGGAGACAACTTGAAATCGAAATGACGAAAATGACAATGACTTGAAGCGCAATAAAATTATTGGCTCTTAATAGAAACTATTGGAATTTATTATAATGAAGAAAATGTACTCTACAATTATCTGCAAGCCATATTTGAAATGAAAAGGAGAGTAGCTTTATTTCAAAAATAAACAAAAATTTTAAAAGTTTTCCCAAAATGATCTCAAAATCATTCTTATTTTATTTTTGATGTTTTAATTTAAATCCGTAAGTTTGCTGATCGCATATGAATGATAGCAACATATACCCATCTAACACAAGGTAGAGAAAGTTTTCAAATGCGACTTAAAACTTAAATTTCGTGAACAAACTGAGAATTGAGAATATTTCCTTTACGCTAAACAAGTACTATTTCTGAAGAGGTTTTTCAAATTTTGCCTAAATTTTTGACTTGATTTCATATCATATTCAAAATCCAAATCACATTCAGTTGCTTGCTGGGATGCCTACACCCAACCAACAGCTTGATTATAATTTTTGTTTTGTTAAGAGACATTAAGGCGTCGTATGATGTCAGTTTAGATAAGTACTCTTGACATGTACATACATATTCATTCATATATATATCTTTTCGTTTATTGTTTGTTTTTACACTTCTTTATCGCTTTTTTGTCACATTTTTACACTTTCCTTTGTACTTATTTCCTATTGTCCTACTACATATTTGATGTTAAACATTTTATGTGCGAAAATATGTGTATTTAAGTGCTTGAAATATATATAAAAGTGATTATTCTTCTGCAACAAAAATCGTATGATGTTTGTTTCTTTTTTGTTTGCATCAAAACAAATATTTGCAAGGGAAATGAATGGAGTAAAGTACTAAATCATTAGAAAAAAACCATGCAGCATGTAAAACATTAACATCCTTTCGCGGAAAATCGCTTTTTCCAAGTGTTACATAGCATTTTGACTTACTTAGGGATGTATACGAACTCAATGAGAATTATAAGTACTTTCTAGAAGAAACATGACTAGTAAAGATGATGTCTGCAGTAAGTTGTAGTAAGTGGACTATTCATAGATCTACCATATATGTATGTGCGCTGAAAATGCATGAAGAGCCGTGGTGGACGTATTGAACTCATGCTGTGATAAGACCACTATGAGACTAGAACGAATACGTTACTTTTGACGACCCATTTTTCCGGAGACGATGTCTTTTTGGACTATGATTTACAGATAACCTAAATTAACCGATCTATTGGACTTAAGTAGACAATACAAAAGTATTGTTAAAAAATATTTATAATTTGTTTCACTGCTATTACCTCAAGGCTTTCCTTACCAGTAATCGCTCCATTATATTCCTATTTTTTAAAGCTTGCATCATAATCGTAATACAATATGAATCATCACGTCAATCTATATTAAAGCAAAAATTTTTTATGAGTGTGTCCTACATTCAACACTTGCGTATTAGAATTTTATTTACAATAAACTGTAATTGTGAATTTGTCACCTTTTGTATAAAATCTATATAATTAACAGCCATAAAAATTAGTTTTCTTTTCTAAATAGATTTACTGTATATTAAACAAGCGATAATTATTCAAAATCAAACGTCATTCAGAGAAATCATAGATATATACCCATATTCCCCTCCTCACCGTATTTGAAACAATAAATTGGTAATTATGTTATAAAAATTTATAGAAAACCAATGTCAATTACAACGAAAATTTTGTTGGTCTTATTGGCTGAGGTTAACAAAAATTTATATAACAATTTCACAAGGACCCTTTTTCCCTAAAAAGCTTTTACCCCTTCCTAAAACTTTGATAATTATTCATCAATTAGTGTGATAATAGCAAAAATAGCATTATTTTCAATTGAAATATAAAATTTTATTTGAATCTATCCAATAAGCAGATGAAACTAAAGTAAAATCATGCCATAAGCACTAAATGACTGTCTGAATGACCAACGTGGTTTGATATAAATTAAATTCATCACACTTTAGTGCAAAAAGTTTTGTGGCTTCCACTATTAGAACGTATATTGCATACCGTTGCTCTTAGCAAAGGGGTGAACAATTTATTTGCACATTTTTATTTATATTAAACAAAATTATACTAAAGGGTGATCTTTCGGCCTTTTATTTTATATTATTTGTTAGTTTCACTGTTAGTCCTGCCATGTCTTATAAAAGAGAATAATTTAAGCAAATCAATCAGTGTCGTCGAAGCACACTTTCAAATGTATTATAATTTGTTCACATTTCTTATAGTACATTCCTTAATTTAGCTTCTATTAAGGATTCTAAGCTCTGTATGAATATATGGTTTGGTTATTTTAATTTTGCAAGGCTCGGAACAAGGATAAAATATATATTTTGTTGGATCATCAAAACCCTTATCTAACAAATTACCTATATCTACTTCTTCATTACCATGGAGAAGCCTGTCTGGAGACAGCTAGACAACCATAAAAAAAATTTGGCAAGCCGACCCAGAATATTTTCGCCGCAACTGCTTCTACAACTAAAAACTTTTGGTCACTAATTTAGACAAGAAAAAAGCATTCATGTTTTTTTTCCTGGAATATACAGTTTGATCTTTAAAAACATCACCCTCTATTTAAAATTATTAAACTAAAAGCCAAACAAATGAATAAAATAGTTTGTGAATATAGTACTCTTGTGTATATAATTTATTTCTTCTTTTTTTAAGTAAAATTTGACCTTGGCATTGAAATTCAACTCGTGCATTAGACTTTGATACAGTTCGTTCATAAGAACCTCGCTAAATTTTACACCCTCTACAATAAATGGCAACCAAGTGTGAGGGGCTGTTCTGTTCTCTGACAGAGTTTTTTTCTCGTATACATATCGAAAGAAACTAGTTCAATATTCACATCGACGTCTTTAAAACAGAACAAAAGCGTCACTACTCTTATATTGTAAATAATGATTATACACGGTATAAAAAAATAAAGTGTATTTTTTATTTACAATTTATTTATTGTAATGAGGGGAGTTCCCTCCCATTTTCCTTATCGCATGTTGTCCCTTAAATTAAATAAAAAAAACTATTTTAATTAATTTCATCAAATGTTTATTGGTCTTAAAGCAAACAAAACCAAATCCAATTCCCTAAAACTAATTCGCTCATCACAACAAACAAACAGCCAATCAATCATTTTTGAAATAAAGATTAAATAAACAAACAAAAAAGAAATTCACTCAATAGAGTGTACAACAGTGGACTGGGGGAAAAAAGGGAAAAAGTGGTATGAAAACAAAAGCCTTCAAATCTTTGGGCGATACACACGTTTTTGTGGCCTGAATTGTGTGGTATGGTGGAGCAAACAGCATAAAGATGAATGATGTTTTTTAAGTCCTGAATATAAAATCCTACTTTTATTACTTTCGTTGCAACGCGGACATGCACCTTCCCATGTTCTGACGTACAAAGTGGGAAAAAAAATTCACAAAAACTTTAAAATCAAATTAAGAGGAATATTTCTAAAGACTAGAGAAGAGGAAAACATAATGAAAAAATAAGAGATGAAAAGTATACAAATGAATTTTGAAAACGACTGCGGTAGTTAACGATAATTTTTTGGACCCAGTTTAAGAATTTGATCTTGGTAAAATTACCTTCGCTTACGAAATAGTTGTTTTTTGTGTCTATCACTTGAGCTGCTTCTATTTAAACATCATTCCTATTCAGACTACGATTTACTGGAAGAGGTTTTTATACTCTGACGAAACTACCTCTCCTAATTCTGTTAATTCCATTTTTCATATATTATTTCGCAAATACCTGATATACGCTTTGACAATTGGGCGAGACTAGTGCTATAGTACTGATATCTGAAATGGCGAAAGTCGCAATAGTATCACTGTATATGTTTATTAGACAGCAAAAGAAAATATTTAGAAAGAATTATATCAAATTGATCCCTCCCAGAAACAATTCAGATTTCAAAAAAAGAAGATCATCCCTCAACCTTTGCGACAAAGTCGACTAAACGGGTAATACCCGGGAAAGACAAGAACAGAAATTATTGTGCTCATATTGTGCATGACAACAAAAATGTTTTCAACTCCGCAGGAGGGAAACACACAATACGTATGTTGTAAAAGCTTACTACACATACGGTAGCGAAAACTCTCCTTGTAGTCAAGAATGTCCTCAAGAGGATGAAAGTGCAGAGCATATATAGTTGATATCGGACAAACTAGTCAATGTAATGCTGAGAGCTTGGATGCATTGAACACCTTTCAGTGCCTCACACGATATTGTGTAATCTGCTGACTCCAAATTAGCATTTCTAGAGTACCCAATAATTAGCGTGCCCCGCAAATTAATACCAATTAACCGTGCCGCTCTATTTCAAAATTTAAGGGCGTGCGGTTTAGTACGTAAATATCATGCATGATTTCAAATCCACATTCGGTACATCTTTGAAAGGATTCCATATCTTCAGCGATTCAACAAAAACAAATACGACTCGAGACTAATACTAGACACAAACTCTAGATGTATGAATGAATATAGAGCACATACAGACGGACGGAGACCAAGTCATTTTTATCATTACGAATATATTTTTTCTCCTAAAGTCTAAAGTTCATTATTTTTTCATTTGAATATTTATTACTAACTTTAAGCTGTTCAATTAAGAAGGCGAGAGTCATTAATTAAGATATGATAGAGACGAGTATAAGTATTTAGCAGCTGTAAAGAATCTAACTACAACAATTTAATAGCAAAAAGCAATATTTAGTATTCTGTGGGAAATAGTTCTGCTACATTTGTAGTTGCGATGTTAACAAAAGGCAGACAGACACTTAGCGAGTTTGAGAGATATTTAAGGGGGCAATGTTTGCTAATACATTTTTGTATTTTAATAAAGATTTCCATAAATTTTCTATACAAAAAGAAAATTTCTTTTCGGGTCAAATGTTGTTCGAACATTCGAATGAATATTCATATTCAATTTGTAATTCTGTTAAACTGTCAGAGTGTGTGTGTTGTGAAGATACGTTTGAAATAAACAAAATTTATGAAACTAAATTGTCTTAATATGTATAAAAGTTTATTTTATCTTCAGATCCTTTTTTCGAAAGGCTCTTAAAAAAACTTAGCAACAGAAAAGTGTTTAGAATTTATATTTTTCTATTATTTCTATATTTCGAGAGACGTGTGGCAAATGTTGTGAGACTCAGATACAACATCTACTTAAAAATTTCCAAGACGAAATGAAAAAATAAACAAACCAGGACATTTATTGTACATGAAATAAAATACAACCAAATAAGTTGTCATGGTACATGGTATTCAAAAAGGACTGCAAGAAAAAAACTTGAATAAAAGAAAATAATAAAATAAAAGATATAAATTATATGTGTGTATGAAAAAGGAATATTAAATAAATCATATTGTTGAGAATGTTTATTTAATATACATTTTAACTCTTCTCTTGTGAAATATAAAACAAAATTCTTTTTTATTATTAAGAAAACTTTCTTATGCAGAAAGCAGGCAGGGACTAAATTCATTGAAGTGTGAGTAGCAGCAGATATTTTACCCAAGAAGCGAAATTTCAAAAGTAAATGACTTCTTTATAAATATTTTATTGATAATTGCGGCAAGTGTCTGTAATAATCAGCGTATATTTACCAGGATCGAACATAATGCAGACGACTTGACTTCAAAAAAAAATAATAAAAAATTAAGAACATTTTTTTTCCAAATTTGACTTAAGAATAGTTCGTCATATGGAGTCAAAGCTGTTTTTTATTGGAACTACATACGTTCAAATAAATCCGGCTGAGATTAAAAACATTTTATCAAAAATATATATAATTTTTATAATCAAGCGTTAGGTCTTTTTTTTTAAATAATAATTTTATTCAATATTTCGACGCCTCTTTGGGCGTCTTCTTCTGAAAATTTTTTTTATTAATATGACAATTGAAAAAAAATTTTTTTTATTTGGTTTTTAAAAGTTTTCTTGCGCATCTTTTGTTGTAGTTTTTGGATCACACCCAGTGTTGCGGTGTTAGTTTTTTTAACCAAGAGTTGTTTTTGGTTTCTCTGTGTAGCATAGACAATAACCACTTTTTGTTAGCAAAATTAATTCCACAGCAACAGAGCATTGTGTTAATCACTTTAAAAAAAGTCATAAATTGGACTATATTCATTAACAAGGCGAAATATAAGAATTTGATCCAAATCCATATCAATTATTGAACGTAAAAACTGCTCCAAGAAAGTTTTTTTCAGTAGGAGTTGAGGAGAAGCCAATTTTTATGCTAGTAGAACGGAACAGTACTATTTTCGATAACCATCACGTATTCATTATCAACTTTCATTTGCCTGTTTTTTAACACTTTACAGTTGGATGGTAGTATACGGGAATTTCATCAATTTGCAATGCTGCAGAGGACTCTTACGCATATTGAGATGAATGTTCATCTCCTACCTAAACATCATGATTTTATCATATGGGTGGGAAGATAAATTTTAAAATATGTAATCCTAGACAACAACCTTCGCGTTTAACAGAGTAATGTTATTATGCTAACATAGCTCTGTTAAACATTCAAAAACTTGATTAATGCACAAAAAGTTGAATAAAAACCAGATTTTTGAACAAAATTTATTTAAAAACGTTTTTTATGTTATTTACATCAACCTCTTTCCGTAAAAACCACAAATGGGGGAAAAAATTCTTATACAGCTTTGAAAATTCAACTTTAAACACTCATAGTTTCTGTGAAGGCTTTTGGCCATAGTGGCCAAACGGGTAGGTGGCATGCAATGTAACTATATACTTGACATAAAGTGGACTAGTCACTATTAGAAACTATAAGTGGAACTATCAAATTGAATTTCTGAGATTGGCAATAAGTCCTGTAATATTAACTTCCTTTCTGTGAAGGATTTTGGATGCAGTGGCCAAAGGGGTAAGTGGCATGCAATGCCACTATATACATAGCATAAATCGTGGGAAAAGTTTATTAATTAAAGGATGGGGTATTTTTCAGTTGCTGGCTTCTAAGCTCTTCTGCTACCAATAGTGACTTCTAGGTGCTGATACAAAGCAACAGGAGCCGCTGCCTTCAAAACAATGGAGGCTGGATAGTTCGAGTTCGTTAGCAATTGAGTTCTAGATGCTGTTACAAAGCAACAGGAGACGCTGCCATCAAAACAATGGAGGTTGGATAGTTCGAGTTTCTTAGCAATTAGCTTGTGCATGGATCGATCCTGACTTGTACAAAATATGCCACCTGTGTGGGCAATGGCTGCTGTATATGAAGGTAATGGTGGACGTATTAACATCGCACGGTGCTAAGAGCCCTGTAAGTTTGATCCTTCATGGCTGGTACTCATATTACGTTCGAAACAAATCTGCAACCCGATTAGGTATCATTACTACTAGTCATTACCTCGGTATTGAGCCGATTGACTGAATTCCCATTCAGTCGGCAGCTAAGGCCACAACGATTATAGTAAAATAATCTATTAGTAAAAATGTAGTGAATTTGAATCGCAAAGAAAACGATGGTTTATGGGTTAGAAAGGCTTTACAAGTCGTAAGCAATTCAGTTTATAAACGTGACTACCTATTGTTAACTGGGTTAACTCTTTTCAGTATAAGTATCCATTAATATACATAAATGTTAGAAAAGTTTTACCCATTTTTAAAAAATATATTGTATTTAGTTGACATTTCTTATAGAACTAGACAAATAAACTTTTCCAAAAATATACAAGACTTTAATATTATTTTTGTTTATCAACCATTCAAAAGGATTTTTATTTTTTCATTTCATTTTTATATTGAACAAAAGAGGAGAAAGGGTAGGGGGAGCTGGTTAGCAAATTCTAGAGGAAATTATAACAATAAAATGTCTGCTGAATGAAGAATTGCAGCAGCAATAGCAGCAACGGCGGCAACAGCAGCAGCAACAGTAGAGAATAGAAAGTGTTAAAAGCATAGTTAAGTCATAAAATTTTATATTATTTGCCTGTTTGCTTGCCTCCACTCCTCCATACTCGTATTGTTATGTTGAATTTGAGACTTGAAATGTTATTTGTTTTTCTTTTCTGGTTTTATTTTCTTTTCCTTCAACTTGATTGCAAGCAAGCGACGAGTAAAAAGAAATATTGCAAAAAATCTGTGGAATAATATTTCTCTTATTGATGGAAATTGATGCCGATAATGATGAAAATAATAGAAAATGTTTGGTGGAATATACAGAAGTTTTTTTCCTAATAAACAGCCTTATTTTAGCTGAAAATTTTTAAGAAAATAAGTGAAAAAAATCTTAAATTTGTTACAGTCAAAACAACTCAAATGTAAAATATCAATATCAATTTATGGAAAAATATTTCTATTAAAATCAAACTGAATTAATTTTACAAAGTGGCACTACAATGGCAGCAACAACAAAACATGCAAAAACAGGTGCACTTAAGCTATATACCAGCCCATCCACCGCCGCGATAGACGTGTCCTTGCAACTAAATAAAGGAAATTTGCCGCAGGTCTGGAGAGATAATACTGAAAATCCTTGCAGATTGTGCCTGTTTTCTAATCACAAATGTCTCATAGTTAAAAATGAGCATAGATGAGCGATAGGAAGGTGCTTGAACTGAAGGAAAGGAAATTCGTTAAAGAGCTTATTTCATAAAAAATTTCGCTTTATTCTGATTGGTTTTGTTGACTAAATTAATATATTAAAATTGAGGATACAGGCAGGTGTATCCTTGCGCTTAATAAGAGCTAGAAAATATAGTTTTGCCAATTGTTTTTGCACTTTGATCACAAATGAAGCTAAAATGTAACATTTGATTTTAAAGATATATGCGTATTATTCATGTCCTTGCACCTAATAGTGCAAAGTTTATCGTGGAGCTTAGAAACACAATTTAAGATACAATTTCTGCTTGAGTTGACTAATGGATTCAGGACTTGGACGCTGAACAAATGGAGCTTAGGTAGTCTGCGATGACTACATGCAAGATATGCGGCAGCAGGCCGCGACAACTTCCCTCTTAAGAAAAGGATACTAGCACTTCTGTTCGGTACTATCACAGGGCACTGTGCGATCGGCCGCATATAGCAGCATGATATAGCAGATGCCTTGCAAATCGCTTCTATCCGGACCTGGTCGGTCTTAGAAAAGTGCCACTGAGGGATCTGTTAGGCTCTGTGAGGAGTTCCACTTAGGTATCGTGAGCTCGAAATATGGAATTCCGTGGGGAAACGCAGGGTAGACTTTAGTCACAATGGGCCTTATGGCCTACGAGTGTACTCACAGCACTCGAGCTGCCCAGACAACCTAACCTAGAGCTTAATATTGCAGTTTTGAAAATATTTGCCAGTTTTTCCTGTATTCTGATTAAATTGTAGTCGAGATCAAAATTTTAAAAATGAAGCTGGATGAGGATACGATGAAATTTTCATTCGGATGTTTCGCTACGAAAGCTTATATAATTTTGCAAATTCTTAATATAAGGGCATAGAACAGTGCGAAGCCAAAAAGTTTCAGATACGAAAGTTTAAATTAACCAAGAGGGTCCATTCCTGGTAGTGAATATTGAAAAAAAAATTCATTTTTGAAATTTTAAATCGATATCGAATTCCTCCCCTATTTCTTCTTTACAATAACATTTTCAATTTCAAAAACTGAAGTTGAAAAACATCATGTGGTTAAAAAAAGGACGCTTAATTTTATGTCCTTTATTTAGTTGTAGTGAACATAAGAAGCGTTTAGAACGACACGCTTTTCATTACATTTGCTTTGATTTGCATTTTTAACACATTTTAGTTTTAAAAAATATAAAACAGACAAGAAATGTACACAAAATTATATATTTTAAGCAAATAGAAGAAAGGAAAATAAATAATATTGATGGAATGCAAGATTTTCTCCTCTTTGAGAAAAATAAACGGATGTAAAAAATTCGAGCAATAGATATTATGAACTACAAAATATTATTTGATATACAATATATGTATGTATGTATGTATGTATGAATATATTTCTTTCAAAATTTATCACAAATAATGCAAATTGATTTTACGAAAACTTTCATATCCATTTTAGTTTTCTCTACCAAACATTCAAATTTATAAATAGAATTTCAAAATAAATTTACTTCCATAAATATGTACATATCTATGTATGTATTTGAGCAAATATTTAAAATATGTATGCATATTTAAGATTTTCTTCTTTTTTTTCTTACTCCATTAAGTTAAAACCTCTTGAGTTTAATATACTATAAATAATTTATGCAGGCCAATGATTTCTTTCTACACTATAATCATGCATATTTATTGTAAATGGCAAGCAAAATGTGAAATAAATTTTGTAACCAGTAAATAATTATGGACATGATTATGATAAGCGTAATAAAGAATACAGATATCTATGGTATATGTATGTATGTGAAAGTGACTCCACCATAGTCATCGTGAGCAGAGATGATTTATAAAGAATTAAAGCAGAAAATCTGGAATAAAAATAACACATTCAACTTATCATTAGCAGCAGGCAAATACAAAAAGGCACACACTTTACACACAAACAGACAGACGGAGGGATTAATGAGCAGATATTAATATCTGCCAGCATTTTTACAGACACCAAAATAAAGTTGAAAGATAGCAAAACCTTTTACTTTGCGATTTCACTCAAACTGTTTTAATTATATTATTTATTTATTTCCTTTTTCTCTTTCTTTATTAAATAACTTCAGTCGCATTCGTTTTTGCAGTCCTCCACTAAGAATGAAAATGTTTAATTAATGTGGGGAAATACATTTTCTGTTTTGTTATGCAAGTCATTGACATGTTTCGTCTAGCTACCCAGGGAAAAAAATTTAAGTCATTCTCAAAGAAGGGCATTTTCATTGCTTCCTAAAATCCAATAGCGTATTTTTTTCCTTCCTAAAAGGTAAAGTTGACAAAATCGAGTTGAAGAATCGAGTAGTTTTAAAAATAATTATTCCTATTAATATTCCTAAAATAACTATTTCCCGATCAATAATTGATACCATTACTTTCACATAAAAAAAAAGAAATCGCGTCTATTAACGAGATCTTCTCGTTTTCAGTTGCGAAATCTATTCCCAGTGATACATGGCTCATCATAATTTACGGAATCAGCGACTGTCCATTTCGAAATATCTAGAAGCTAGATCCTGGACTCTAAACTGTCATGGACATTGAATGATCATGGCAGGGTTAAGAAGGCCACAGGGTTACTCCTGTCGTAAGATGCATCTTGTACTCGTACACAGCAGATGTAAGGATCGTTAAAATGGTGGACTGCCATTGGGAAGATATACTTCCAGGACCAACTATACAGATTGTTGTTTGCATCTAGGTGATGGAGATTAAGAATCTATGGCCATGCTAAGATCTTAGATCGCCTACATCCCGATTTCAGAAGACCACTCATGCTTTCATTCAGACGGTAATGTAGGGGATTTCATATGGAAAGGGACTATGACTTTATGTGGTATACTGATGGATTAAAAATGATCTGCGGTGTTGGCCCGGGAGTATTTTCAGATGATCTTGGCATAAGCCACACTTTCCATCTCTCCGATGGGGGCAAGTTTCTTTCACTCTGATGTATTGGCCATAAAAGATGCAAGAAGACTGTTTATTTACAGGAGGGTTCAGGGTTCTTTAATAGCCAGACGACATTCCTGCTACTAAAATTACATTCCACTTTCTCTCTTTTAGTTCGCTAATGCAAGGCTGCGCTGTCCAGACGGACGTTCACATACAAATGTGCGAATATCTCGAATAATTTTGTTGAATTTCATAACGAAAAGGAAGGCTAATTGTACAAAAATTGGGAAAATATAACTTGTTTGCTGTTTTTATTGTATTGTAGCCTACCATAACTATATTTTTTGTGATTCTCATATACTGTTTGAGAGTTTTGGCATAAGTTGCATTAGCAGGGTGCTATTTAGAGGAGATACGACTATAAATTCCTTTTGTAAGCCAAATGAAATACATATGCATATACATGCATATGTGTACGTATGCACATATTACTGTTCTCTATCCCTTGAGAAAATACCTTTTTTGCACTGAGTTAATTATTTAATGCTACAGACATTTTCTTCTTAATCGCACTTTTTTCCTATTTGTTTGGTGAAACCGCACACGGAAAATGAAGTTCTCTATCCCCTAAATTTACAACGTTCCGGGCTTTAAAAATTGTCTAGAAGCGAGCGCACTCATTGCAGACTAGGCCAACATATACTGAAATAATACCAAGTAGAGGAACAAAAATTCAAGTAGATTAGTGGACTGCTTGAAGGACATCATAGTTTTTAGCTGGTTTGAAAATACTCGTATAACATACAAAAAAATATATAAGTATTTAAAAAATCTGGCTGTCTAAAGGCAATATGAAACTTAAACACAAATGAAACGAAATCATTTTTTTCGTTGTTGTTGTTTGACTGACAGTCCGTCATTTAAAACTGAAAATAGTTTTAAGTAATCAAAAAAATAGATAAACAGACAACACAACGCACAGACAGACAAAAAAAATTTTATGAAAAATGAAAATAAAAAAGAGCAGAGAAACCTAAACATTCGCATGCAGCTTTAGAAAATATTAACTGATAAAATCCAACCATAGTATTTTAACTTTAGAGAGCTGCTATGAGGAGGAAAAGCAACTATGAAGCGAAATACTTCATGTTGTTTGAATGTAAGGGTTGCCAAATGTCGTTAAAAAGCCTTGGACGAGGGGATGGCTTTATTAATCAGGGTAGCATGGACACTACTAACAACTGCAATTAATTAGTTTTACAATTAATCCATAATGAAAAAAAGAATATAATCGTTAGAAAAAACTTTTATATAAAAAACTTTATTGACCTTTTTTATACTTCACATCTGAAAAAGAATATTTTTAAACAAATATCTATGACGAGGACTTTTTTAAATCATATAACCTGCAGAAAACTAGAGAAAGTTTAATGTTTTTTATGGATGGAGTTAGGACACTTACGAAATAAGCGAACCATGCATTAATACGTTTATTTTTTTTGGTGTCTTTTGCGTTTCAGTATTTTATTTAATTACAAATTCCAATCACAATTTACAGTAAATTTCAAAACATAAATATCTGCTTTATTTTTTTCATTTCTTTCTTATTCCCTCTTATTATTTATGGCTGTTTTCATATGCATGCAACTACAAACAGGGAAGACACATTTCAATGGGAACAATATAAAATAAAAATTTCTATTTTAATTTCAGCCATTGTTTATCATATTAAGCCCACCTAAATACAGTTTATACCGACAATCTATTCCTGTGGCATTTGGCCACCTCCTGCAATTTCTACAGTCTAATATTTTATTCATACTATTGCTGCTGTCAGTTTTTTTTATTATTATTTTTTTTTTTTGTAAAATTGATTTTATTGCAGTGTGCATTTTTGTGCATTCAATTTTGTTTATATAAAGTTGTCTTATGTATACTGGTGTATGGTATAATGTAATAAATGAAAAGCAGAACATACAAAATACATTAGTATTAAATAGATAAAAAAAAGTAGTCAAATTCAAAACAAATCATCTGGTGATTGCATACACGTACCCTGCTTGCATCCACGAATATGAGAGACAACAATTGTGCGAACTGATAGATAAATGAATTCATAGTTGAGCGAAAAATCAAACATGTCTTATTAAAAACTATTTTCTAACAACTTTTTTTCGCACGCGAATTAAATAGAATTGACTTAATATTTAATCAGAGAGAAAAAATAATATAACAAAGCAATTGATTGGTGAAAAAATAAAATGTGTTCTTACGTCTGACATGAAATATTATATTTCTAAAAGAAATATTTTGCAAGCGAAAATAAATGTGAATAAATAATATATGATTTATTGTATTAGTAACACAGTAACTCTGAGGAGATGTCAAGATCTTCAATGACCACCAGAGTGAACTGAAAAAGTTATTAAAAATTTTTTATTTTTTTAATAGACAGTGTGACGATATAATGGCAACATTTTTTATACAACTCCAATTCTTAATTTCAATTTACGAAATTTGAAAAAGGAGACCATAGATTAATATGTTTTTTTATTAAAATATGCAACACAAAACGAGATCAATGTAACTTCTCGATTATTGTAATTCAAAAATTGTTTTCATTGTTGGCTTTGCCCAGGAGCTTTGTGAATTTTACGCTTTATCAAGGTTTTATTATTTTTTTTATTTAATGCTGTCTTCAATGGGTACGAGATAATAAAAACTTTGTAGAATTGCTGAACAGAAAAATTTACAAAAATTAAATAATGCTCCAAAAAATAAGTCCTACTGAACAAATAAGTCCCCCTCAAACAAATAAGACCCACTAAGAGCTACCAAAAATAAATCCCGAGGAATCTAAAATTATTCCAAAATCTAAAAAGAGAACCCAAATTTCAGGACTGAATACTGATGTGAGTTACACATGCAAACAACAAGGACCAAGACATTACAAATATATGAATTAATTATGAAAAGTAAAAATTTATCAGTTTACTAGTCCGTATCTAATAACAACTTTCCACTGTTTCTTGCCCTTGATGGTTAAAATCATTTTAGGACTGTTTTCTTTTTTATTTTCATTTTTTCAAACAATAAAAAAGCACTTCAGCTTTTGGGCACTAAATAAAAAAAATGCATTTCTTTGAAGAACTAACAACAAATACGAGTACGTCTATTAGACACGGAAGGACAGAGTGTGGTTTAGTTCTGTTAAAGAAAAACTCCAACAAAAAAAAAACTATGAAAGAGAAGAAAATAAAACCAAGACTGGGGCGGCTGATAATCAGAACAAAGTTCTGCTGCTACTTTCATACAACAATGCGAGTAAAAGGCCGTTGAAGTTGTAGCTGAAAGGCATTGCAAGTCTAGAGGAACTAATAAAAATGTTGTACAACAACAACAACAGTATCTTCTTGCAACCCACAAAAAGTCACGAGATGAAGTAAGAAAAGAAACACATTAAGTTTAACAATAGATTTTCAACAAAAAACGCACAAATCACAATGCAAAAGACCGAATGAGAATTGAGTTGAATTGAGGCTTGAAAGTTTACTTGGCTGGATGAGTGGTTGTTTGAAAGATTATTTTTGTTGCTAAGGAACCACAAAAGATACAAGTGGCAAGCGGCAATAAATATGTTAAAATTGCCAAGAACAAAAAGTGAAATATACAAAATCACTGATGCACAGTGGTTGCAAGGACACAAATGTTTAACTCTAAAAACAATTTCAATGACCTTGAGCAAATTATATTTTAAACGTCTTCTAGTAGATAGAGAGCTGCTGTTAGACTTTTTATTCTACCACTCGCACCACTGTTTCTGTATTGCAGCCCCGGATAGAAAAACGAACGACAAAAAAAAATTTTTGAACAATACTAACTCGCATGAAAGGAAATAAAGAAAAAACTTGCAGTCAAAGCCTCTTACCAACGAAGCCAACATTCAGCATCCAAACGAAACAGGTTAAATAGCAATAAAAGTGTCGTAGGTAAAGGTACTTTAACATTGAAGGAATGAAACCAATCAGTAGTACAACAAGAAACAATAAAAGAGCCATGCAACCAACACCAACACCAGCATCAACAACAGGAAAGACAATGATGACGACAACAGCAACAACAATATTTTCTTGATATTTAAAAAACCCCTACAGCAGCCATAAAAAACTTACGAAAAAAAAAAACAACAGAAAAGACTTGATGATAGGCTTAGTTATGAAGACACCACACGGCAAAAGGAACAGAACAGGAACAGCACATCTCCACCACCAGCACAGCAACAGAACAGCGGATAGAAACAACAACCTGCCAACAACATATGCTTCAAGTTTCACAAAAGCCCATAGGTAGCAAAAGTCAGATGATAAAATATATATTTACTCTCGTACGAGCACAAACGAGAACATGTGTATGATTTTTTTGAAAACTTTTTTTATTTTCATGGATCATTTCAAAGTTATGGGCAGTATTCTTAAAGAATTCGAACGAAAAACAGCTGAGTATAAAATACTAAGGTACACTGTGAAAACTAATAAGTTGAATTAAGAGCCAAATAAACTGCACAAGCGGCTTGTCAAACATACTTGATTATTTGCACACAGACTACACAATAAAATTCGTACAAGCATAGATTTTTAAAACTTTGTTTCCGCTTTGCGATGAGATCAAACAAGGAGTGTACGTGCCGTAGCAATTTGCTTTCTGTTTATTTTAATTGGGGAAATAACAAAATGTAAGAAAAGAAATTAGAGCAAAGAGGAATTTTATCAACGACTTATATTGGTATAAATAAGTATTGCAAAAAAGAATTGAAAGTCAGAGCTAAAAGTTATAATGAAAACCAACTTTTTATCGCCATCTCTTTTATAGTTTAAGAATGTAGTCGTTTTTAATTTTGCACTACTAAAGCAGTATAGTCTTCATTTTATGGGTTAGTTCCAAAATTGTTCAATCCAGGCTGGATTTCAACAAGCAAATATTCTTGTCCTCTCTGGGCATAAATCAGGCCGCTACTACTTATAGTTCCCAGATGTCAACTGCTAGAAAAATTCCATTAGAAATTTCCATTTATATACAAAATTCATTTTTTAAATTTTAATACATTGACCATAGATTCTGATAATTTGTTTATATTAGGCAGAGATAGAAATAAGCGGCCATCGACAAGTATTCTTACAAGTACATTTTACAAAACTGAGCTTTAATATGTAGTTTTATGAGAAATAAAATGTTATATTCCAGCATTCGAGTTTTTATAATTATGTATTTTATAGATTATAATATGCTGTCTTTTAATTACAATAGTCTTCTATAATATTCCCCCTTATTCTATTTGTCGTTGTCGACGTCACATGAAGTCAACACCAATATTTCGCCAACTGTAGGATCGATGTCGGCAACAATTATATATTATTTATAAGCTGTTAGTATTGCTAAGGCTTAAAAAATGGCAAGTGGTCATCATTAACACTCAAATGTTGCTCACATCGAGCACAGAACTTACATTTTTTTAATGTCGACTTAGCGAGATTATTTTATTATTTTATCTGTGTATATTAAAGAGTTCTTTTTCCATGGAAGATATTTTGAAAACTGTGTACTGCTGCCTTATTTCCGGACCACTTGAACAAGAGCTTTAGTTTATAACTGATAAGCTGCAACTGTATTTATATTTATTTTAAATTCAAATAAAAATTAACTAAAAAAGTATTTAAATACGAAGTTAGAAGCTGCCATATTCACACGCGAATATTGGTATTCTACTTTAAAAAAAACTCATACTAAATATTATCATGAAAATTGCACCACAATACAGGATAATATATTAATAAAAGATCTAGGACACTATATTAATAAGTAAGGAAGTATGTTTTAGATAATACTTAGTAAAATAGTTACTGACCTTCGTAACCATACAGTAGGTAGTGTACTAGATTCGTAGTGCGAAGGTCCCAGGTTCGAATCCTGCCGCAGAACTCTGGCAGTTTGTGTCTCATAATTTAAGGGAGCGCACAACAAGCCTTCACTGGCTTAAGTGTATGTCGTATGACATGGGCTAATCACACCCCTCCAATCAACCTAACCTAACCTAGTAAAATAGTTTCTTTAACAGAGAATGTCAAGTGTAAAAGTATTTTTTATAAAAATTAAAATTATGAACATGTTACCAAACAATATTAATAAAAAAAGTTTAAAGAAAGTTAATTTAGAACATTTCTAAAATAGTTTTATGGAAAGTATTGTGTTTTTTTTTATAAAAAAAAAATAAAATTTTCATTGCAAAGGGTGCGTTTGTCGCAGTGGGAATGAATCACCTCGACAAGTCCGAAAACACAAAATGAATAAAAAATTCATTTCCACTTAATTTTACAACGTTAGAAATTATTATTTTATTAAAATTCTCGTAAAAGCGATTTTTTTCTAACCAGAAAAATGTTCATGCTTTTTTTAACTTTTGTTCATTTCTTTGAGTGTCAAGTCCTACAAACAAAAAAGTCGTACTGTGTATGGAATAAACATTGTCTTAGGCGAAAGACAATAAGAAAAAATACAATCGAAATAAAATTAATGTGTTTGATACAAACATAAAATTGAAGACAGTTTCACAATCACAAAATGCCAAATGAATTTGAGAGAAGAATAAAGTTTCAAGCTCTGTTGGGGTGGCACCATCAAGTAGAAACCATAAGAAGTCAAATCGTGTATCCGCAATAAGTTATAAAAACTTTACTACCTAAAAATCCTTGGCTGAAATGTCTTTCTTAAATTTTTTTTAGATTTTTTTTAACCAAGACCTTCCAAAAATATTTCTTTTATGGTTTTATTATGATTCTTTGTATCACTTTTGGGTTCTGGTAGCTCCTCTTATTCATTCAAATAGAAAACCTGAGCGCTGCTATTGCTTTTTTCATTTTTTTTTTCTTAGGCATTCGTTCATTTCGAATGAAACGGGTGTTATCCGCAACTGACAGCAAACAATCAATTTTATAAGTTTATGATTTTTTAAAGATAATTGGAAAGATGTTTATTTCTGTGTTTGTTTGCTTGAGGTTCTTAAAAAATTTATATTTTAAAAGTTTTTTTTTTCTCTGTTTCACTGTGTGTTTTTGGTGTCTTCTTTTTTTTGCCATTCTATAGCCGGTATAAACGTTAGAATAGGAAACAAAATTAGTAGCATTTTTTAAAAGTTTAGTTATTTCAGTTATTAAGTATCTAGCGTTTGTTAAGTTTGATCGTAAAACGTAAATAATAATAAATATCATGTTAAACCATACAACATCTTCCGATCTAAAATCTACGATTAATTTTTGAAGTTTCTTATTGCAATAAAGTAGAAAATGTTTGCCGACATTTCATATTTCTATGTCATAAATATTTATTTTAATTAGTAAAAGGCTACAACTAACTTTTTGTAATGTCAACTCTACGAAAATAATATAAATCGGGATAAAAGTGAAATGCAAATATAAAATAAGAACATAGAATTCTTTTAAAAAAAATTTCGTTCACAATAATTTTTACAAAAAGTTGTTCTTTCAGAAATATATTCAGGGAATATTTTTTCTTTAAAAAAAATTCTTTCAAAAAATTATTGCACTTTCATCACCTTTTTTTCCATGTGTTGTTTAAAATAAATCTGTGTCCACTTCCTAAATTTTCCAGATTTTTTTAAATTTACTACGACTGTTAATTGGTTGACAGAACTCTTTTAACTGTGAAATTGTCCTTGCTAAAATATATGGTTTTTGTCTTAGCTAGTTCAATTTAAATTTGTCTTGACACTAGGCTTGCCAGATGGCCGGGAATGAGCTTGATTGTCAAGATATTTTAGTGAATGTCAAGTTTCAAGCTCAAGCAATATTTGTCAAGCTGAAATTGAACATTTTCAAAATTAAAATTTGCAGTTGGTTACATCTAAAAAATTTCTTTTTTTGGCAGTAAAGTTTAATTGTTGGCAACATATAATTTTATCCCTGTATCAACACACATAATTTGACTCATCACTGTATTTAGTACGAACTAAGTCCATTTTTTTCCAAATTTAGTTTTCATTGAATTGAACTCGAACGGAAAGAATATAAAAGGTTTTTTAGTTTTATTTTTTCTAAATAAATTTTTTTATCGCTTTTAAACAATATTAAGAAATAACTTTCTATTTTTGTTGCTTTTTTATTGTTTAAAACTTAAAAGACATTTCTTTTGGCGCTTACTGTGCATACACCTATGTATGTTAAAAATATACAAACGTACATTTATAAGTAACGAACTGAATGAATTTTATGTAATTTTCCTGTAAAGAAATGCTGAATTGTTGAACTTTTTATGTTATTTTTGTTTTTTTTTTTTTTTTTTTTTTTTTTGTAAGTAAACAGCCTTTATTTCTGTTTTTAATAAATAAAGAATTTTTAATAAATTAAAAAAATTGATATTATCCCGTATTTTTAGTTTTTAAGCAAATATTTCAATTTGTCCAGTTCTCTTCTTAAAATCAAGCTCATTTGCACTAAATGTCAAGTTAGTGCTCATATTGAATCTGGCAACCCTACTTGACACAGATGTTTTTCAAACAAACCTTTTGTTTGAAATTGAAAGGACAACAAACATCATATAGAATTAATATTGCATAAGTTCTTATGCATAAGAAAATTTTTATACACAAAATTTTTTATGGAATAAACTATTTAACAAAAATTTTTTTTGAAATACTGCCAATCTATTGTATGTGTAGTTGTTTAAAAATCTATTTTGTTATTTATTTATTATTTCTTTATTTATTTCTTTAAAAATAGCCCAACTAAATATTTTAAAACAGAAACGTCTTCTGAAAGAAAAAAACTTGCTGCTACACAAATGAAAAATTTCAGTTCGCTTTGTCTAACTTTTTTCGTTTTTATTTCTACAATTTTTCTTTAAATGATGGCAGTGTAAGAAAACTTTTGCCATTTTAAAAATTATGTAATAAAATATTTTTTTTTTCATAAATTTACACACCTGAGTTCAGAGCTCATAAAGAGTCAGTCATGCCTTTTTGCGTTTTATTTTAAGGTTTTACTTCTTTCATCTTTTCTTTTTCATTTTTCGCATTCAACTTACCTGTGAAAGAAAAAAGAGAACAATAAGATTATTTTACTATGATTATTTTTTATTTAATTTTTCTTTTTTTGTCAAAGTAGTGAGAGGGGAACATATTAGCAGATATTAAATATATAAGTTAGTGCAGCTTTGCTAGTTTTTTTCCATCACTCTACGGTACGTCCATGTACATTTGTAAATAGTAAATTTGCGCAAAAGTGTTGTTTCTTACTTAAAATGGCGCCTTTCTTAAAAATTATTAATTAAAAATTTACTTTTTCTTAAAAGGGTACTTTTTATTAAGAGCGCAGCTGTTTGAATAAAGGTGGTACTTTCTGCTAAAAGCGGTACTTTCTGCTAAAAGTTTACTTTCTATGAAAATGGTCCTTTTTGTTAAAAAAAAAATACTTTTTGCAAAAAATGGTGCTTTCAAAACTAGAAAAAAAAACTGCCACACAGGAATTTCTTAAAGTACTTTTAGTTAAAGAACCATTTTTTGTCAAAAAGGTACTTTGAAAACGGACCTTGTGCAACAAGCACTTTTTGTGAAGAGATTCCTTTTGTTGCAAAGTTACTTTAATTTACGAAAAGTAAGGAATTTTTTGTTTTGTTTTTGTTAAATTTTTACCGTTTGTTAGAAAGAGATTTTATGTTAAAAATATACTTTTTGCAAATAAAAAGTACTTTACACAAGAGTACTAAAAAATACGTTTTTAAAAAATAATCTTTTTAAGAACCACGATTATGCAAGAACTTACTATTTCTTGAACAGAATCTTTTTTAAAGAAATTTCGGAAAGAAAATGGCTTTGGAAAAGACATAGGAAAAAGCGAAAATTTTATAAAAAATATTTTTAATAATACATGACACAACTTTTTTTATATCTAAGTTTTCTTAAGAAGAAACTCTTTCATGAAAACTTACCCTTAACAATTTTTTTAAATATTTATTAAAATTAACTTTTTTCCTTTTGTCAAAAAGGTACTTTTACAAAAAAAAAATAGTACAAAATTTTGATAAAGATATAGCTTTAGATATACTTCTTGCCCTTTCAAACCAGTTTGTGATCAATATCCTTTTTGAAGAGATTTAATAATTTCTTGAATTTCCTTTTAAAATAAAGTTGAATAAATACTTTCCTCTGATTAGTAAAGCGCAAGAAAGAATATAAAATATTATTAAGATAAATTAGTACGTATTTACCGGTGTTTTTTTTATTTTTTATTGAATAGTATTTTTTCGCACCTTCGGAAAATCTTATTTTCTTTAGTAGCTTTTCCAGCAAGTAAAGTTTGTTTGCTGAAGTTGTGCGGCAGAAAAGTTGCAAACACTCCACCAGTGGCTGAATGGTTGTTTAGATGGTTTTTCATTAATTTACATGGGATGCAACACCTTTACAATGCCTAACACCTTTACAAATAAAATATCTTGCATAATACTTGTTTTAAAACTGATAAACAGACAAGGGAAAAACAGGCCAGGGAATTGAAAGACGCCTCTAAACAACTTTTTGTTTACTTGTTGTTCAAGCTACTTAAACTTCGCTTAGAATGAGAGAGGGAACGTGGCAGAAAAAAAATTTTAAAAGAAATTGTGGGGGTAGCAGCTGCACTAGACAGAAAGCAAATCGGAGGTATGAAAACAGAACATGTTCAGCAACTGCAGGCTTCTACTAGAAATTGTCAACATTAAATATTTTTATAGTATTCTTCTTCTTTTTATAGTATTATTATTGCTGTAATAACTTTCCTTGCCTTAATAGAGAAAATTAACTATGACAGGACTGAGGACTGACTTTAAAAAAGGCAAACAAGAGTCAAATTTAAGACGGCAGCTTTCTTGTTATTGCGAAATCAAATGTGTAGAAGTGTCTTTTGTTTGTTTTAGAAACGAAAAAAAAATTACGAAGAGTAACTTAAGGACTTGGTAACAGTCAATATCTCAAAGTTTTTTTGTTTGTTTGAATACGTAAAAAGGACTCGATTGTTTGAGTTGAATAAAAACAACTAACAAAAAGATGGAAATAAAAGAAAGATTTCACTCAAAAAAAAAAAAAAAAAAAAAAAAAAAAAAAAACCAGGTTGTTAGAAAATTTTTTTTTTCCTGAAATTTTGGTCGCCTGTTAAAAACAAGCCTTTCTTCCTGTCATATTGGGAAAATTTTACAAAAATTTTCCCGCACTTAATATGCACGTACGTTTCCATTGTCTTCATTTTTCACAAAATTTGATTTTTTTTTTTGTAACAAAAAGGATTTGGTTACAAAAATATTCAGCTTACTATGATCATGTATTTTGCAATAATAAGGAATGATAAGGAATTCTCATATTGTTTTTGATTGCTTTGACATAAGCATATGAGATTGAATGTTTTCAAACTGCTAAAGGTTCACTGACGTTTTGGTTTGGCAAGCATTGAAATGTTGATATATGAACAGCTAAAGCCACATGAAACAAATTTGAAAGATTGCTTTAAAGTAATAAAAAATAATTTTTATATAATTAAAAAGTTTATATATTTTTAAAGGCCGATACATTTCAATATTAAGTATTTATTTCAAAGTTTTCATGCCAAATAGTTATCAAAAATTTGTATACTTAAATCGAAAATACTTTCTTACGAATATTGCTTTTAAGAGTCTTATACGTTTTTCACTCTGCTTTAGAAGATTTAAAATAATCTGCTGCAAAGTACGTAATTTTACTGTTTATGCTAAAAGTTTAGTTTATTTTTAAATGGTCAGTTTGTAATAAAAAAAAAAACGAAATGATTGAAAAACAAAATAAATACATTGAAAAAATAAACTTTATGTTGATGACAAGTTCCCAACTCTGTTTCCGCCACTTGTAAAAACCAGAGAGTTTACCCAATTATACACACAGACACTTACACACACCACCAACATACACAATCCTACTCCTACACTGTCTTCTTAGACAAACAAAAATTGTTATTTCTTGTGTAGAAAAAGAAATATTTTCAAAAACTACTGCAAAAGTTAAAAAGAAGTTGCAGCATTAGTAAAGTTTTACGAGTAGTATGACATTTTGCTTATGTTGCCGTATTTCTCAAAGTAATTCTATACAATGGTATGTCGGGATTAAGTGGTTCTCATTAGCACCATTACCTAAGGTGGGGAAAATAATGGGGTCACGAAATAACATATACAATCATGCAGACTGGAGCAAAATGGGCTATTCTTCACATTCTACGCTTCATTAAATTAAAATAAACAATTTTCGTGATGGATAAGAATTTGGGGGAAAATATTAAAATGTCTGCAGCTTAGATTACTTAGGGGTACAATTACACGACAGAGCAGAAGCACTTGCGAAGAGAGAAAAATTATATTAAACTTCTTAGTTAAAATTTTCTTTAATTTCAGAAAGTCTGCCTAAAATTAATAAAATTACATTGAAGGTCAAATAATATTGGATTTCAAGATAATTCATAGTTTTCCACAATTAATTTCATAAATTTTAGGCTTCGTAACCTCAGACAAGAACCTTAATGTTTAAGGATACTTTTTTGATATGTTAACACATCGTGGCTCCGTCAGACATTGAGAAATGGTTTAATGAACTTGAAGTAAAAAAAAAAAACAATTTTTGAACAGAAAAGATAAAACAGGTATAATGCCATATTTATGTGCTACTCTTTCCTTTAAAAAAAAGGATTAAGATCAAATGTATAACAGATGTTGAAAAGATTTTTGAAAAAAAAAAATTATAAAGATGCAGAGCATAAATAAGGAAAGAGTTTGTGAAGATTAATTTAATTAAATTAAAAATTTTTAACCCTAGACACAAACCTTGGTGATTAACAGAGATCTGTTAAAATGCTAGTATGGTTCTGTAAAACAAGGAAAAAGTTGATTATTGCCTTTGAAATTAGACATTTTAGGAAAGAGGCCAAAATGTAGTTCTCCATTATTGTGCACAACAGTTCCATTTGGAAAAAATTTTTGGTACTTTTTTAAATTTGTTCGAAATTAAAATTCTTTGAGGGATAACCACATTTTTCATTTTTTTACGGATTCAACGTAGTTGATTAAAGTAAATGGTGTTTTAGTACAAAATGGTCATATTGGAAATATGGGGTACTACACACTATATAGAAATGGTGGTCCAGGGGTGCTTAAATGGAATATAATAGTGGGATTTGAAAAAAATGTTTTCTTTTTTTTGAATTTCTGGGGAAGATTAGTGGTTATTAAGCTTCCAAGATTATTTCAGATGTCCCACTATTATATTCCATTTAAGCACTCCCTGGACCACCATTTCTATATAGTGTGTAGTACCAGCCCCTCCCCATTTTTCCAATATGACCACTAATCTTCTCAAGAAAATCCAATTGTTTAAACGAACTATATTGCTGCTCTAACAAGTATTTTGCCTTCTTTTGGCATTTTTGTTAACTGGTTAACAGCGCTCTCTTAACTGCGAAATTGTCATTACTAAAAAATATTGTTTTTGTCTGTACTAGTTAAATTTATATCTATCTTCACACACATACTAACACAATTCAAAAAATTTCTTAAAATTTAAATTTCTCTAAATTTATATTTCATGGTGGGCTCAAGTTTAACTCTCATCAGACTCCATTATAGGATGATCTTTAAAGGAAAACTTAGTTTGACTACCATTACACAGGGATAAACATTTAAACATCTTCTCTAATAGACTCTGATGACTCATCCTACGTCAAATATATAAGAAAAAGAATACTGAAGATGGCACATAAGCAAAACCGGTCTGTTTACAAATCAAATTTGACGTCAGATGACGGGTAAACATCGCAAGTTCAAGCAAACCCCATCGGAAGAACAACACTACTATCGATTCTAATGAGATTTAAACTCGATCCCTCCAAAAAATATGTTGATTTGATCAACAATACAACAGTTGATTATTCTTTTATTCTCATATCTTCTAAAATTGCAATGTGATGCAACAGATCGTTTAACAAAAATACATGAACGCTGATGATGGGTGCAAAGTGGTCTCCGAACACATTTGGTTTTTCCTTTTGCCAGCATATTCGCTTTATTTATAAGCCTCTTTGAAAATTAGCTTCTTGAAGCCTGAGTTTTAAAAACAAACTTTTGATTAAAATTTATCAAAGTTCAAAAAATTAATCGCTTTAATGGTTAATAAGATGATTCAAAGTTTGCATTAATTTGGGTCTTGTTTGCAATACCATACTCGGTGATTTTTCTGTATTCCCGCATACCAAGAATTATCTCTACTTTTTCGTATGTTGGCTACGTTTCCGCTTCCTATAGTTTGGAATGAACATTTTTCTGTATTTTATACGAATTATTTGCAATCTAACCAGACACAAAAAAAGTTAAAATGCTAATAGCAGTTAAGCAACGAACAGCTGAAATTGAAACTAAAATTTATTTTTCATCTATAAAGTCAATCATTCACGTCCATAAAAAGCAATTAAGTTGCCGTTTGTTAAGCAATAAATTCTATATATATATGTATATATATATACGATATATATATATATATATATATATATATATATATATATATATATATATATATATATATATATATATATATATATATATGTATATATATATACGATATATATATATATATATATATATATATATATATATATGTATATATATATATATATATAAATATTTTTTCAAATTCACGTAATAAATACACATGTCACTCATTTGCTGGAACATTATGTATCCATGTGTATTTTTGGTATGAATACTGATATTTAATTTTTTGTTGTTACTTATTTTTAAGATTTTTAATTATTGAGAAGGGATCACGCAAATGAAAGCACAAGTCTATGGATAATTAATTGTTTAGTTTTAAAGAAGATCGATGAATTAATTAATTACATTATTAAAATAAACACTAAGCAAGAATTTAAAAATTTATAAAATATTATTAAAAAAACTTTTAAAGAAATAACATTGAAAAACGAACAAAATCAATATTATTTATGACTTTTAAACTGATTAATTTATAAAACCCTATTGATTTTAATTGAAAAAAATGTTTTTCAATCCATCTGACTGTAGATTGTTATTAAAGGGAGCAAAAAATTTTAATATGTGATAATTTTCATTAACTTAAAAGACAAAAGAAAATTTCTATCAATTATTACAAATGTCGGCCTTTTCATATGGTTTTCTGAGTATTTAACAAATGAGCTTTATGCAATTTTTTTTATAAAAAAAATTGTTTGTATTTAATTTGTTTGATATTTCGCCAATTCTTTATGTGGTTTCGTCTGAGAAATTATACAAAATAAATTGTGTAAAAAACTTTTATGAAATTTTACGTATGTATTAGAATTTAAAAAAAAATCAAATTTTGCTTTATTTCTTAGTTATAAATTTTATAAAATTTATTATATGATTTAATTGTAAAATTCTCCTAATGAAGGCACACAAAGAAGTGGCGAGATATCGGAAAAAACACATACAAACATATTATTTATAACAAAGTTGTTTTACGTCAATTCTTATTCGTTAAAAACTATCTCGGTGACAGTTTTATCTAAATGGACAATCTTCTATATTTTATATTTATTAATTAAAAAGTTCGAACATTGAGCGTACTATGGATCAAGAATCCAAGTAGTTTACAAAAAAAAATAATTAAACAGTAGAATGCGATTATTCATCACGTCATTTATATCAAATTCCAAAGAAAATAGAATGAAATGCTTCTGAAAATAGTATTTTCATAAATAATTTTGATTTCATGTTCTTTGCAACAGTCCTTTTAGATCATACATATTCCGATCTTTTTTAACGAAATACTTTTTGGACGATTGATATAATGAAAACTATAAACGAGTATGTACGAGTATTATTGAGGCAGTTTAATTTATATAGAGTTGAACTCGGTTATAATGAACTAAATTAACGAACTAATTGGTATCGGAAAATTTAGTTTGTTATAGACGAAGTTCGTTATAACCGGAGTAAATATTCATTTTTTTCCAATAAATAAAAGCAAACAATTTTGTTCTTACTTTTCTTTATGTTTATCTGGAATGCACTCATACAGTAATCCTCCGTTAATTGCATCGTCCGAGTTTTCAAGATTTTTGGAGAATTTTTCAGGAAAAATATTCACTAGAATACGCTTAAAAACTACCGACAGAGACATTCTGCGAATATACATACCTATATATATATATATATATATATATATATATATATATATATATATATATATATATATATATATATATATATATATATATATATATATATATATATATATATATATATATATATATATATATATATATATATATATATATATATATATATAGTCATACCCACAACTATTTATTAACTAGATAAGCATACTACTAGTGCCAGTAGTAATTTATTTATTACTTTTATTTCCTACATAAAAACGTCATTAAATCTCTCTATTGAGGCAGCTAAACATGGTCAAACCAGAAAATATATAATTTTAGGAATCTTAAGGCACAAAAAAAATAAAACTACGAGTTTTTCTTAAGGAAATTTCAATACATTTTACTTGTGTATAGACATCCATACATATACTTATACATATACACACACATATGTATATACATTCACAATTATTTGTTTGCAAACAGAATTCTACTCAAGAATGATAGAAATATCATTCTTGATTCTACTGATGTTTTGAATCATGTAGAAGAAACTCTTTTTTATTGTCTTTTGATATGAAGCAGAGGGGTTAAGGAATTAATTCTTTGAAATTAAATGATTCTATAAAAATATGTGTCTGTATGAGATGAGTTGTCTCTATGTATATAATATTACTTTCCTTTTTTAATCTGCTGTTTGAAATATTAAATTCATACAATAACGATTTAATACATTTATTTAAATGTACCTGTAATAGAATATGTCTGTTTTCTTTTTTATTATTATGTATTATTATTGTGATTATGCTCAAGATTTCAGTTTGGAAATTTTTTTGTTTTGTTATTGTATGCTGTTTTGCCTCCAGTTAAACTACAATAACAAAAATTGCATACAGTTCTAATGAATTACAATCATAAATTACTCAAGTATCTGTCAAAAACTTGTGCCAAGAATGATGACATGCAAAACATTAAGCATGAATCAACAAAAACATTTTTTTACGCTGTATGACTGACTTCTTAATTTTAAAAAAAATATGTACGTACATACATACATATTTATATGAGAATTTATACCTCTATGAACAAAAAGTTTTGGCTTTAGTGGAATTTTTAACGATACAGCATATTTATGTATGATTTATAGAATTTTTTTTATGAAATTAATTCAAATAATTTTAATAAACTCTTCCATGGATTTTTTAAGAACCTCCGAGCAGCCATTAGACTTGTCCTTGCTATTAATCTGTGGTTATAATTTTTTATTTAGCCCTTGTCAATAGTCAATCAGTTGCTAATAGGAACAATCACCCATTAAAAAGGATGCTTCCAAAGAAGTTATGAAAATACAAAGATAGTGACACATCACTGAATTGATTCCAAATATTTTAACATAGTCTTCTATTGCAGGAACAACGAATTGGAATCTAGTTTCAAAATGTTGAGAAAAATAAATAAATTTCCTTATGACTGGCAAAGAAAATTATTTTATATTAATATTATATCAAACATAATAGTCTCAATTACTAAATGACGGAAACGTTAAATATTTTTGTTAAAATTAAAGATAAAGTACCTATTTACACTCGTATATTTTCAATAAAAGAGTAGTTTTTAAAAACGAGATCAGAATAAAAGAAGATATTTGATTAATTTAAATTTTTAATCTAGATTCCATCCTAGAAGTCAATGAAAAAATGCAATGAAAGTGTCAACCTCAGAATGACCACCACTTTTCTTCACTGAACAGTTATGATCCCGTGTAGTTGATGAGTTACTACTTCTAATAGTAGGGAAATATGACTTAAATATTTGACTTTAAGTTTTCTTTACTTTTGCTTGAAAAATGTAAATGTATCACATGGCCCTATGCATGTATGTGAATGAGTGTGTGTAAAAAGGTGAAAGTATGTGTTTATGTGTAAGCAAGCTTTTAAAGTTCGAACGGCAGCACTGATCGGACCAAAATTTTAGTTTTTTTTGGATTATTTACACGTCGGCAACAATTCGGCGTAGAAAATATTAGGATTTTCATAGATAAGTTTCGATCAAACTTTAAATCCAAATCTAAATCAGCTCCAAATATAACAATCCGACATCAATGGATCCGATTCATGCGAGAGGTACAATTTTTGAATTTTTTCGAAAAAGCACAATTTTTAAACTTTAAAAATTGTTTTCAAATCTACTTGAAGGATTGTATATTTTTTCAATACTGCAAATTTGATAAAAATCCTTTTATTGGTTCGAAAGTTATCGTGGTCGGATATTTTCGAAAATCGTTTTATTTTTTATTATTTTGTTAATTCGTGTAAACGTGGTTCTATAAGATCGTTACCTTTTTTTAATTATTTAAATGTCTATTGAATTATTACGAAAACTATTCTCTAATCGAGACGAATGGTCTGCAAGTTCAACCATTTCTCACATATTAATCAGCCATGGAAATATAATACGAGAATTAATCATATTGCTTACTGCTTTCCCTAAGCGTTTCACCTATTCTATCAAATGTGAACTGTTGGATAGAATTTAAATTCTAAACGAATGTAACAAATTCCGGAAAGTTCGTATTATGTATTATTCGGTATTATTTTCAGTTCTTATGTCACTTAGTCTTACTAAGTGTAATCAACTCGATTTAGTTAGTTGTTGTGATTTAATTAAAATTATATTTTAAGTCCATACAGATACTGCAGCTCCTGAACTGTTTAAGTCATGTTTTTAGATGTTGTCTGTTAATAATTGTACTTGTCATGCAATTTAAATGAAAAAGCTTTTATTTTTTATACGAAGTTTTTATTTTATCTTTTTGTAATTTTTTAATACTATAGTTAATGCCAGATTTCATTTGAAGTAGCTGTTAATTAGTTAATTATCACTTTATTATTACAACGGAAAGAATATGTTCATGTTAAAATATTTAAACAAGCGCTTATAGTTCAACCTAGTTTGTTGATATAATTAATAAAAATGCATTTAAATGAATTTCCCTCTCAAGCTCTTTTAGAAGTTCAGCAAAGAAAAATGCTAATGAAGTGCATACGACTACAGATTTAATTTTCTCTTAAATTAATTAATTTTTGTTCCGTTTTAAAATTTTTAATGTATTTTCCACACATTTTTCTAATTTATTTTGTGAAAGATTAATTATATATTTCTCTTTTGCTGAACGTCGAAGAAAATAAGCTAAAAAGATTTAATGTTTATTCTGCTCTGCTCTGCTCGTCATACCGCAATAATATGGTGTGATCTATTCGAAAAATGAAAAATAAAACACTAAAGAAGGAGTAAAAGAAAAATCGAAATAATAGTGTTTTTTTTATCCACAAAAAACAATTTGTACGTTTTTGTTGCATGCAAGAAACAAACTCATACTAACATACAGATTTAACTGACAGCTGACATTTGACAGTTGACAGCTTAAATACGGTCAAATATGTATATATGTGTGTGTACACATAAACAGTTGGGGTATGCACACGTTATCAGCAAATATGGGCAAGTATTGAATACTCCTCTTCGCCCTATTCCCCCAACAGCGTTACAGGCAAACAGTAATGGAAAATCGCTAGAAAAAATTATAAAACGAAATGCGATTGTATGTGCGGAAGACCCGTAGCAACAATTATATGTAAGTATGCATGAATTTGACAAGTGATTGCAAACAAATTTGCGTTTTGCCTGTGGGCCATATTTAGCTGGCCCAAACAAATTTGAAGGCAAACGAGAAATCAAGCGTATATTAATTTTTAAATTATAATTTCTGTTCATTAAAAGTATGTTTATTTAAATATATTGGTGAGGGCTTGTTAGAAGATTTTTTTGTTTGTTTTAAATTTATTTTTTATTTAGGGCGTGACTTGTTAAATTTTTCTCGTTAACGTTTAATTATCAATTAAATTGTCATGCTAGAATAAAGAAGATATTATTTATTTAAGACATAAAATGTTTTAGAACAATGAAATTAAGGTAAAAGGGTTACTGAAGTACATACATATGAAAAGCCATCCAATGAGTTTGTTTTTGCTTCAACAAAAAAGAAAATGGAATAATTAATATTTCCATAAAAAATTTTTACAGGCTTAAGCTTTTCATAAAATTATAATTTATGTTCATTGCACAAATTCTTGACCTCGTCCGTAATGTAAACAGATTTTATTAACGCTTGCGCTTAAACGGAAAAAATGAGTTAAATTTGTTTAAGTCATAAATTAAAAGTAATTAAAGAATAATTAATGTCACATTCAGTTCAACTTTATATGTTTTGCAGCTGAAAAAAATATTTTATTTGCGCTTTTGGATACTCCTTTTGGGTTTTTTTTTTTTTTGAAAATCATGTTACATTATCAATATACAGTGGGACTATACAAAAATATTGTGATTAATAAAATTTGCAAAATATGCCAGGGATATTACATTATTCTTCTAGAGACCGTATTAAAGGAAAATCTCTTGTGCTGGACATCACTGTAAAGCCGCATAATTTACTTTAAATTTATTATTATCCTCAGCGTGAATCAATATTAAATACCCTTTGCCTTGTGAGACCACTTTTAATGTCCATGGCCAGTGTTGTCAATTTGAAATAAAAACAAATATTAATTGATTTGTTTCAAGTTTTTCAGTCCTCTATAGAAACTCTAAATTATATTTTCAAATATGCTAAGGGAGAGGTCTTCTGATGTGCTGGTATAAGAACCAGCTAAATGTCAAGTATATTAATGCAACATAACCATAACTCAAAACAGTTTAAGCTACCAAAGAAAAAGTTCTTCTCAATATCTTCTTTATACACGTATGTGGCAAAAAAATTTATTGTACAGAGGTTATTTAAGGTTTATTGAACAGAGGTTATACCAAAAAGTATGAGCTTTTTTGCGATTAAAAAAAATTTAATTCACAATAATTAAAAATTTATATTCCTTCCGACTTTTTTAGGAATCTATTTATTTTGTACTCGTACTATACATTTGTTATAGTTATGGGAAGATTATGAAAAATGTTCCCAAAGCTAATGCTATACTGACTTTTTAGCTACTTTTTCAGATAAAGTGTCAGATTAGGTAATATTTTAATTTATTTATATATGACTTATGCAATTGCTACAAAAAACATAGCAGAGCTGAGTGGGAAATAGAGATTTTAATTTAAAAAATATGTAGTTATTGTTTCTTCTTGGAAATAATGAAAAGCAAAGTCGGGGCAGATATAAATGTTAATACAGTGTGTAACATAAAATAATAGCACAATATTTTGTTAAAAAATATTCGCTCAATAGTTCATTTAAATACTGTGAGATTATATATATACATATTATGTTGGACATAAACTATAATAAAACATCTATGAACCCTGAACAGCTACAACCCGTTCAAATTGGCTGGTCCCAATGGCCTCATACCAGCTGATGTTAACAGCTCATTCTATCACACATAACCTGAGTAAAATGCAAATATATGCGGGGACCATGACTTGATTTCCCTCTAATATTTATTCGTAAGGGATTTAAGGCAACATATACTAAGCCTGAGGACATCCATGGCAGTCCTACCTTTTTTACACATTAGACTACATCTTAGATCAAATATCAAATATGCCTATAACAAAGCTATTTCATATGAAACATATTTGAAGCCTATACGAATGAGGTTGCCGAACCGGTATCAGCATCCACAAGTGCATTTCAATATTATTATTAAGTGAAGTACTGAAAATGATTTCAGTGCTATTCAGAAAAAATATGTCTTGTTCTCTTCACGAAGAAACAAATGAAGCCATCTTTTTAACTTCAGCTGTCGGATAGGGAAAAATATCGAGATTATAAGCTGTATTGGAACTCGAGTGGCGAATTACGCTCTGTATATTTGCAAACAAACCCTTGGTGGATGAGCCAAGATACGCCAAATGGGTTTTCTAAGTGGTTATTAAATCCATGCAAATGCATGAGATGATTATATAGGGCGCTGTTCTACAGAAAGTCAAATAATCTGCAATTGTAGCAGAGACGAATATCGACCTTAATGATCACATATACTCCGTAAACCACGACTTCAAATGTCCGCTGAAGACCTACCTGCAAGATACAAATTGTATAGGAAAGCACAGCTCAAATGGTCGACAGGGACAATTTGTGTAATGGCACATGTATGACTACGCGAGATCGGCAGACAGACTAAAAATTTCAAGGGAAAAGTAAAGAGTAACTGTAGCGATACTGACGAAATATTGCCTTATCGGCTTAGATGTAAGAATACTGAGTCTTCCCTTCCCTTCGCAGAAGTTGTCAAAACGAACAGGAAGAGGAGAAAATAGCTAAACAACTGCTCTGTCTTCCCTAAATAGCAGACTCATGGAAAGGCAGGTTTACGCGATAAGCAAGTTTATTCGGTATTAGAGTTGGTTAAACATTAAATCGCACAAAAATACATACTGGGGACTTGGCAAATTTCACCTAAGACTTTGATAATTTGTACTAGATTACCAAAAGTTTTGCTAAAAACTATTGAAATTAAGGACGAAAATTTCCAACTGCAATACTGCCGACTTTTTATGATTCTTCAATATATCCTGGTAAGGTATCACAAAGAGCAAACGGAACCGAAGTGATACAGTCGTTGTAAAACTGGCGACCCGTGCAGCCTAATCTAACTCCCACTTTATTTTTAACAATATAAAAATATATTGTTAAAACTTTTTTGAATAAGCGTATTTTGTTCTAACTTAATTTTGCTTTCCTAGTCACTTTTATAGCTTTTATTAATGGCTGTTTTATAAATGTTGAAAAAATTACAATAAATTTAAACAATTTTTATTTATTGTTTGTTGCAAATAAATTTAATAAAAACAATTTATGGCTTTCGGAAATTGTTAATGAGCTATTTGTGCTGAAAATTTCAAATAAAATAAAAATACAATATGACAAACATATCGTAGATAGAAAAAAGATGGCGAACAGAAACACAACACATTTAAATGAAATACACTTAATTGTTTTTAATTTTATAATTGAATCAATGACCAACTGGAACAAAATATGTAATTTATTTATATAATTTGCTAAAAAAAACTAAATGCAAACAACACTACACAGTCATTGGAAATATATAAATGGATTTGGAAAGGTAAAAGCTGAGAGTAATGAAAAGGTTACAGTCAAACAGTAGACAGGACAGCGAAATTCTCTATGAATATGTCTAGTTAAATGAATTTTTTCAAAATGTCGCATGCGATAATTTTTTCCCACTTCAGACTTTTTATACAAAGAAGCAAGCGATATTTTTTTAAAACATATTAAACTAGCCAAAACACATATAAATTTCTATTTTTACGTGATATTTATTTATGAAAAGAAATATACTTACAAAATATTTTATAAAATATACAAAAGAAACAGCAAAGGTGACATTTTTCATTAATAATACCTATTGCGAGGGTACCCTCGATAACTAGTGGCTACAGTAAGAGACTAGTAGTCAGAAAGTCGCAGTTTTGATCCCTTTCCTCTTTCTGTCTTCTTTACTTTTCTGTTTTCAATTTCTTATTCTCTATCTATCTCGAATATCACAGGGTACCAAATCAAAGAAGCAAGTCAGCGAAAGCTGCCTGTTGGACTAACCTATTGCTTGAGTAATAACATTAATATTTAGAATGTAGGGTGACCATTTTAAAACTAATAATTTACAAACAATTTAATTTGCACATTTTATTGTAAAGTTATTATAATCTTCCTAGGGCTTTTACTGAAATAACTTGTTTTTCTGTTCTAGCAAATTATTAATTGTAATGAAAGTTTTCTTTTACAGTAAAAAATAAAATAAAAACAAATTAATTATTGAATAATTTATTTAAATGCATTGAAATGAAACATGGATCCAATAGTGTTAATTATAATAAATAAAAAAATAAGCTAGTGCGATATATCTTTAAAAAAAATACTTTCAGTACTCGAATGAGATCAGTGAGTAAAGCGCATAAAGGGTGTTTTCTTAGACGTTGGCATCTTTGAAACGGCAACACTGTTTTGTTGAACAATCGTCTTAGAAGCTGAAAATTGTTTTGCTACTATTTTTAACGCTTGAAATTTTTTATTTTTAATTTATGAATTCATTGAAAGAACAATTTGATTAACGAAAAATTTCACCCAATTGTCCTGGATCGTAAGATTCGATCGGATTAAATCACCTTCCTAGAGAACATGTCAAGTCAATTATGTACATTGTAAGTAGTAACAATAATACGTTCTTCTGCCATATTCTGTAGCCATTTTTTTAATTGTTTTAATGCATCCACGATTCTGCTAACATTACCGACGAAGGAAGCCTGCTGTGATGTACATTAGCATAGAAGAGTAGCTATCACTGAAGGTACTGTTTAGTGACCAATGTCACGCTTGCCACACTAATGTACATGTGGACCCAGTACCACACTAGCGTATATTTACTTTTTATAAAAAAATTTTTTTTTTCATCTTCAAAGAAAGCGATGAGAAAACAGAGTACGTCACCTTTTACATTATGCTCAATTGAAAGACAGCCAGCCGAAGTTTGTCGGAGAGGGACGAAGACGTATAGTGTGTAGATAGTACACGACTATCTTACTGAAAATTTTTTTCTACTTTTCAAAATTTTCATTAGGTTGCTTCATATTAATTTCTCACTACTTCATTACCTTCGTCGTAGTCAACTTTGCAGACTGTATGATTTTTTGGTTTTTTGAATGGAATCTCGAATTCAATTTTCCTCTTATTTTTACTTTATTTTCGTTTGAATTAAAAATTTTTTGTCAATAAAGATGTTGTAGCACTTCAAGTATATAAACCACGAATGAGCAAAAAACAAATTGCGTCGGCCTATTAATTTCGAAAGTGTAAAGGCTTTAGGCAAGATCAAAAAAATTAAAAAAAAATATATGTCTTTCAAATTACATAATGTAAAAGGGAACTAATTGATAAAGTAGGGAGTATGGCAACTTGAAATTACTGAACTTTGGGATAAAAAATACATGTAGAATGAACTTGCCTTTCAATTATCGTTCACTTTTAGTTTAAAGTTTAATTGCAATAGTGAAAAACTGTTTATCTTTGCGATAAAATCCTGCCTATAACTAACGCCAAGTTATAATAATGGCCCTTAATATGCTGCGGTTTTTGGTCTTTCAAAAAGTGTAGTAAATTAATTTTTTATGTATTTTGTTGTTGTGGTTTTGTAATGCTGTGTATAAAAAAGGGCTAGTAGCTCTAAAAGGGTACTTTAATACGTAGCGTAAAAGCCCTACTTATTTTATTTTAAGGTTGTAAATCTTAAAAATAATACCAATAATATTTAAGGTCAATTTTTTGCAATGGTTAGATTTTTTTTCGAAAAAGGTTTTTATCTAACAATTCTTTAAGCGTGTTGAGGGAAATTTTTTTTTTAATTTTTTTTACTTTAATTTATATTTAGATACAAACTTACCTTTTTTGCTTGTTTTTGTACAATTAAATGTTGTCTTGATTTTGTTAAACCCCAATAAAATGCAGCTGGTACTTGTTTTTTAATTTTGTTGTTTGGTTGCAAATTTATGTCGGTTTAATGTTGCTTTTTATGGGCTGTAGCAGGCAGATAATTGGTTATAACCATAATGGTTTTAATGATTACGTTAGATATTTTAATAATTTATAGAGTTTTTTTGAATTTTTTATAACTAATTTGTTAGGAAAACTTTTTTTGTTGATGTTACACATAAAAACCTTAGAGTAGTATTTTTTATTAATTAATTTATATACACTTCACTAATTGCTAATGATTTTAAGGATTTGTTTAATACTTGTTGATTAGTAATTTACATAAGACTAAATACTCTGGTTTTATCATTTGCCTTAATAATATTTTAATTTTATTTTTAAATTCTCTTAAATTTTATGACGTTTTCACAGATATTTTGAGGATTTTCTTTATTTCATTAATTTACACTTTTTAATTACAATTCTTTTCTTATTTCACATAGTTTAAGAAACAAATAGTTTTCGCTACGGAATTAAAACTTTTTACATTTAATAATATATTCATTACGATGTCCAAAGTTCAAAATTTTTTATATTTAAAATTTTTTTGTTGTTTTGGTATTGCATTTACATGAGCAAAGTTCAATGTTTTGCACTTTTAAAAATAATTATACAAAAATGAAATTTACAGATGATTTACCGAATGAGTTTATACAAATGTTTAAGCCAAATGTTTTTCAGATAAGCTGATATCATGAAAAAAGTACCGATTTACTGAAAAGAATGAAAAGAAATGAACAATTAATTTTATAAAAATAATATATTTTTATGTATTTATTTAATCTTAAGACATTCAATTGCACTAAAATGAACTATGACTGCAATAGTTATTAGTTCATCTATAAAACTATTCAATAAATAAAATTTTTTAAGTTTTAAAAATCACTATTTTGTTCAGTAAAATTGTCTTGAAAATGTCGTATAAAATAGGAATTTTATTGAAAATTTTATCAATTCTATACAAAATTCTAAATTAATTCAACAGCGAAATCATCAGAAACATCACACGTTTTTTTTCCAACTTCAAACTTAAAACAAAATTTGATAGCGGGCTTAACAGCATTAATTTGGGTAAAAAATAATATTTGTTCTGATCACAAATACTCGTATTACATGGTAAGCAAGCATATCCTTGCACCAAGTGAAACCAAGAGAGCTAAAATGCATTACATTTGAAATTGAAAAAAATTTGCTACACTTTCTCCATAAAAGTAACTAAAATACACTTTTTTACTTTCAGGATATATGGACATATCCTTGCACCAAACAAAACAGAATTTAAAACAGATTTGAAAATAGCAATTTTAAGAAAAATCCATAATAAGGTTATACATATGTATATAAACTTATATAAGGATCTCTACGAGGCAAGCATGTCATAGCATCAAATACTTATAAATTAAGCAATTTTTTCCTATTCTAAAATTTGATATTTGATATTTAAAATTAAGGATATAAGAGAGGCCGAAAAAATGGAAATTTACATAATATAATTTTTTAAAAAATTAACCAATATATACTGTATTTGGAAAACAAATGAAACAAATATGGAGTTTTTAAAATTGAGGACATATTCTGGGTAGAACTTATAAACTCAATTCAAGAAATAATTCTCTTTTTTTTTGCTAATTTCTGATTTCATATTTCAAAATAACGATGTATGAAAAGAAGGCATATCCTTATTATGAATCAAATGACTCGCCAGAGAGCTAAATTTAATAATTTTAGAAACAGCTGTAAATTTTCGCTTTATTCTGACTATAATTGTAGTTGAAATTAATCTTTTAAAATTATGGATGTATGGGGATGTACATGTCCTTGCACTAATAATCTTCATCTTTTTCTGGAGTGCCGTATTTCATCTCACTACCTTCGGTCCTCTATTTTGGGTAATTCTTTATATGAGAACAAATCACTCACTTTGTGTCTGATAATTGGCGTATAACCACAGCTAAAGCACTGCTGCAAATGTAACAATTTACCCTTTATAGGTTTTTAATTTATTATCAAAATAAATCAAATACTATAGAATTTTTTAAGGAACTATTTATAGAACCTCAATGTCAAATACAAATTGTTAAATAGAATTAGTTAATTGTAATCTGTACTTAGACTTCATTTGAGTGCCTTCGTAGACTAGTAGCTAGTGTACTAGACTGGTAGTCCGAAGGTCGCAGGTTCGATTCTTGCCGCAGACTCCGGATGGGTGGGTGTCTCTGCAGATAAGCCTAGTAGCTTCGCAGTTTGTGTTTGTTAATTAATTTAAAAAAAAAAATTTGTTCAAAGAATATTGAACTACAAAAAAAGATCTGGCTTTTTATTTAAAATAATTCAACAGAATTTGTTTTTGTTAGTCCTTTTCGCCAGCAAAGAAAGTTAACCAATATACTAAGATTTTTATCCTCAAGTAGCGCAAATTCGGATTATAAACAAAGATTTTATTTCGGGTTTTTATTGCAGGAAGTTCTATCTTATTTAAGAAGATAAAAATATTTGTTAGAAATATAAATATGTTTAAAAAATTAGATTTTTTTCATATTCTCTTGCAAATAAAATAATTTTTCCTTGGTCCGATGGATTTACACTAATTTATTGGCCCATGTTTTGTTGTCAAAGTTATACACTTAATTATAAATTGAAGACAATTTAAATAATAATAAAAATTCTTTTTCACTTAAGAAACAAGAGGTATGGCAAAATTTAGGTAAAAAATTTTGCTATAAACTAATTAAATAATATTTTTAATTTAAAAAAACATTCCCCTAAAACTACGAGCAAATATTTTCAAATCAAACAAAAATTTGATTTGAAAATATTTACGAATTTCTTTTAATTTAGGAAAAAAATATTGACTTTAGTAGTCGGTTTCTCAAATTTTGTTAACTTTTAATTACTTTGAGGAAGAAAAAGAAATTTTTATTTTAGCAAAAGAAATTAAGGGCTTAATGCTGTTTTTCACCAAGATGAAATTTTGCTTTATTTTAATATAATTTTATTGTTAAAAGCAACAACAATTTACACTGAGACAACGCAACGTCTCACCTAAGTGAAATACATAATTAGGGCTTAAAGTTTAATAAATCATTTATTTAGCAATAGTTCATAAACTGTTTCCCATTTAAAAATCGTAAGTACTCGTCTTCAAATCAAGCTATTCCTCTCACTGGGAGCCACAGTTCCTAGAAACAACAAAATATATTCGAAATGGTTTTTCCTCGTTCATGCTTGAGCAGATTTTCAAAAGCTTCAGACAAAAAACTAAATTTTACTCTTTTTCAAAAATATTTGAAGTTATATGGAATACTCCAATATTAAAAGGTTGTAAGTTCAATTCCATAAAATGCTGAATTGTAATTGTGGACTTAATAATTTAATGAAAAACACTACTGCAATGGAAACCTCATGCAATTAGAAAAATAAAAGATATTAATGAAGTAGAATTAAGAAAATCTTAATATATTTGGCTACAAATTCGTTATATAAAATTTTTTATTATTAAAAAATAATTAACAAAAAAACCCAAGTTATTACTATCATTTTTTCTCTAAACTACTCCCAGTATTTAGAAAATGTTGCTGGAATCAAATTAAATTTTCTAGGAAATATAGAATTTTTAATAATGTTTGTTTAAAATTTCTAAATAGATCGCAGGAAATTTTTGCTGAATCCTCATCTCATGAATTTTGTAGAATAAAAATGTTTTCCTTGGAAATTCATATCAGTTGCAATCAATTGAATTTATAAATTTAAGAAAAAAATTTCGTTAAAACTATAAATATAACAAAAAAAATTGTATTTTCCATGTTCTTAATAAAAAATGTTTGATAGAATTTCTCGGTTACAGAAACTTACAGAACCAGCCACTGAAAACGATAACGAAAAAATTGAAATTGGTTTTTGTTTTCAATAAAAATTGCCGCCTGAATTTAAATTAATACGAAAATTTTGTCAAGAGGTTTCTATCGAAAACAAAAAATTTAAGCTTTTTTAGTATTGGCTTCAATATATACATTCGAATGATTATTTTTTTAATTAAAATATAAGGCAGTTATTTTTAAAAATAGGCGCTTAGTTCGTTAGGTTTTAAATATTTTTTGAAAGTAAAATAAGTTTGTAATCTACATGTTGTTGATTTCTAAGGGAAATATAAAATTATTGATCTAATGGAATTATTAAAAATCTATTTCTTAAAGAGGACTTAATAATGATATTTAAGAAACAAAGCAGTTACGCTATTTAATATTTAATTTTTATTAACAACTACAAAATGCAATTTTCATTTCATCTAAAGTAGTATCCACAGCCTCAGATTGAGTCGAACTAGCCATTTGTGGACTAATATTATTGTACAATATTTACTAGCTTGCGGGGGCACTAAATGCCTATTTGAATATTTACCCTAGTAAGGAAAATAGGCGGATTTCGATATATACAAGTAGTATTCCAAAAGGAAAAACAAAAGTTCCAAATATTTTCACAAAAAAAAAATAAATAAATAAATAAATAACATTAAATCTAATGACAAATTTGTTCTCAGCACAATTTACAACTTTTTGTTGCAGTTTGGAAAAATTAAGCGATAAGCAATAAAACTAACGTCGGAAGACTTTTAAGGAAAAAAATTTACTGGATTCGAATTTAGTCTATCGAGTATTATTTCTATAAAAGCCAAGTTTTTTTTAACAAAATCAAATAAATTCATAAGTTCAATTTCAAAAATAAGAAACTTTTTTCTTATTTTTCTAATTTTCAAAGATTTACTTTAGGGCAAATATACAAAAATCTATTTATTCTAACTATGTTTGACGTCACAAACTGAAACGAAAATCTTTTTATGATCATTAACAAAATTAATTTTCTATTGTTTTTATTATTATTATTATTATTATTATTATTATTATTATTATTATTATTATTATTATTATTATTATTATTATTATTATTATTATTATTATTATTATTATTATTATTATTATTATTATTATTATTATTATTATTATTATTTTTTTTAATAGTACAAGGGCTAATTTTATTCTTCTGTTAAACAGGACAATTAAACTTGCTGTCCTTTTAAATAAAAATGGTTGAATAAAATTTTGATATGAATTTGAGAATTCAGACAATAAATGGAAATTAAAATTCTACTAAAATTTCTAATTTGCAATATTGCACTTTAGAACGAAAATATAGATTATTTTCTAAATCAAAAACAGTTTCTATATAAAATAAATAACTTTTATTTTCTGATTTTCCAAAATTTTCACTTTTACCTCTACTTTCTAGCTTATACTTTTTTAAAATGTACATCATAGTTTTATTCTTTAAATTTTATATATTGTTAAGTTAAATTAAAGCAAATATGTATATTGTTTTTACGCTAAAATTTTGCAAGTTTTTATTAAATAAATCAAACTACACGCACTACACACACACGAGTTTTTTATTAAGAAAATGTTTGTATTTAAAAAAGAAGAGTGTTATCCTGCTTTCTTATGGCACGACCGCACGCTTCACGTACTACGAAGCTAATGGCTACATAAGCTACGTTAAGCTAACAACGAAGGCTCGGTGCACACTGAATGGACATTTTTTAACAGGCTATCTGGCTAACTGTTTAGTTGCAAGGAGCAGCAGCAGCAACATCATCATCATTATCATCGGCATTGCTAATGCAGTCAACATTGACAAATAACAGCTGAACAAAACGTTCAGGCTCAGCTTTGCACTACAGCTACTGTTGCTCTACAAGGCTCCCTATTCAACTAAATAAATTTTAGTCCTGCAGCACGTAGCAATTTCGACAAAAAATTGTGTGTTTGAATTATGTTAGTAACATTTGTCAGTAGAAAAACATTCAAACATTAACTCACAAACTACTAAGTATGTACCCTTTAATAGCAGCATGAGAATAGAGAAAACCTCCCCCTACGAACACTTTTTTTACGTTATGGCTGTTACGGAAGTTTAAGTGACAGAGATGGCTGTATTCATTCTTCTTTAACATTTTACTACTATTTTCTTAACAGCTTCACTACGCTTTCAACTATATAGCACCCCAAAAAACGTAGCAGCACCAGGAACTGTTAAGTTCAAACAGCTGTCAGATTTTGAAGGTTACATAAAACTAAAATGGCAAAAAAACACACGAGCCTAGGATTGCAATGCGCATGAATTTCATTTACCGGCAACATGTGTGTGCTGGCAGGCAACAATCATTCACTCAGCTCATTACGTGCATAAGTGCAAGAGGAGAGAGAGAAATAGTGGTGAAATCCCTAAACAGCTGTTAAACACATACAAAATTTCTGTTAACATTAAACAACAACACATTTTAAGGGTAAATGTGTGCATAAGTATTTGTGTATTATAGGCCACACGACAAAACAGCTGTAGTTATGCAGTTGCTACAATCGTTGTGGTATGAGTTTGAAGTTTGGTAAAAGCTTTCTGGTGCTGCATATGCAGACAAACTACCCTCTCATCCATTTACTGTTTAGGTGAAAGTGAATGAATGAGAGTTTTTTTTTTTTTGTTGCAGTTGTTTGTTCTTTTTTTGAACAGCTGTTTTTGCAATTTTATTGCCAAGACTTTGTTTGACTCTCTTTAAATAGTTTTAAATTAAAATATCTCTGGGTATGAGTTGGGTGAATGAGAACTTTTTTTCAACAGCTGTTTTTGCAATTTTGTTGCCAACACATTGACGCTCTTAAGATATTTTTATATGAGAAATGTCTTCTGATGGTATGAAACTCATTTTTTATATATTCCTGTATTTGCAGCTGTTTTGTAACCCACCAGCTGATTTTAAGTAAAAAGCCGGTATAGTATAGAGACCAGGCAGACTGTGGAAAAATTCATTATTCTTTTCTGTAGACACAGAAAGCAAACAAACAACATCAACAGCAATAACAACTTAATGAAACAAATTTTTTTTCAACAGAGTACATTTTGTAAAGAAGTTGAGGGTTAATTTTTTTCTTTTTGCCAAATATAGTCTACTGACTAAACCACATAAGAATTTTTGAAAATTCATATCTATTTATATGTATATATAAAATTTAGAACTGAAGATAAATTTAAGAAATAAAAAATTGTATACAATAAAAAAATAAAAAAAAATAGTAAGGTCCAGGTAAATTCAAGTTGGTAAGGGATTTCACTGTTTATATACATAAATAATCATGTATGGAAGTTGATACCATCTCCTTCTGAATATATCGTGCTCCTTCCATGGAGGAAGCTTAAGTAGCATAATTTCTAATTTTCACTTCTTCATTGCAATCGATAATTTACGATCTCTAAAATTAAAGTTTTATAATCGTTAGAAATGGCATCAACAAATCTAAAACAAAATAAATTTTGCAGTAGCCATACCACTTATACATACAACATACAATATACAACCTAGTAAAAACACTTCTCCCGTAAAATTTTGTTTTTGTCCTTTAAGCCTTTTTATCAAGGAAGATAACATTTGTGTACTGTGTGTAGAATAGGCTACATGATTAGACGATGGCATGTATTATGTTCTTATTATCTAGCACAGATGTTAGATGCTGTGATAGCGAAAGAAGTTTACAGCAAGCAGGCAACAGACCGAAATCATTAAAGTCTATAGCAAGTACTAGCATTAATATAGCTCTCAATGATTCTCGGGTATAGGGACGATACCCTAAGCCATAAACTACTGTAGCAGAAAGGGGTTTGAAAGGACTTCCGAACTGATAGTGGTCTCCTTTGGATTTTCCTTTAAATATGTGTTATGCACAAATATGAGGCCACCATCCCAGGTGCCTACTTTAACCAAGAACTTTAACTATTCCCCGAAATCAAAAAAACGTACAAATCAATGAAAGTTTTCCATGAAAAATTAAATTATTCTCTGGAAAAAGAAGCCTCCTTGCTGCACAATTTATTCTCTTATAAAACTGATTGCTCTCTTTTGTTCATCCTCTCTGCTTTGCAAAGTTTCGTTATTTTTATTATTTTATTTTTATATTTAAGTATGTCTGTAATCAGTTTGTAAGAACTTTTTGTTAGAAAGTATTCATTTGGAGGCCTTAGTGCAGCAATAAGTAATAGAGGGTATTACTTTGGCTTCATTTGTTCTTTTTTTGGCTCATTACATTGTATTCATATCGAATTGAAAATACTTACACAACCACTAGCACGGGTAGCAGCATGTGAATATGTCTGTTTGAACATATTTATGTAAGTATAATATGGTTTAGTAGGTTTTCCAATGTTAGAATAGACCCTTGCAATTTTATTTCTGTTTTTTTTTTACAATTCCCCCTGACCTTCTCTTTTGGCTTTTACTTATTTGTCGTTATACTCGTTTGTCTCCCACTAAAGGATTTTGTGTAAAAGGGATTCACAACATTTTTCGTCCTGGTTGGCTTATATTTTTTATTTTCTTTAATGGAATTTCGTTTATAATGTTTTTCTTTTGGTATTTGCTTAAGATTTTTTCTATATCTCTGCTGCTGCAAGTCCTTATATATAGAGATATAATAAGATATAATGTGTGTATATTTTGGCACTTTTTATTAAGTGTTTTTGTCGTAATCACTGGAAATTGCAAAGTTAAATTAGAAAAATATATCAAATATGTAAGTAGTCCCCTAAGGGTCTGACAGATGTGCGAAGAGAGGCTGATGGCTGTTTGGCTTCAGCAGCAGCAACATTTTGTTGTAAATGCAGAAAACTGGGTAGTGTAAAGAAGATTTAAGGCCTGTGATATTAAATTTATATTAAAAAGTGGAATAAATTAGGCATTTAAATACAGTAAGAGTGTAAAACAAATTTCGAAATTACAATAATAAGAAAATACAGACGTTTGCAAAAAATGCAGCAGAAGCTGTAAATTTTAATAAAATTCTTGGCCATGTTGGTGGGGAATATAAAGAGAATGAAGCATGTTGGCTGGGAAAGTCCATAACGATTTGACATAAAAATTTTTATAGTGAGACGATAAATATTGAAATTAAACTCAAGAGCATGAAGAAAATGTAAAGTAGTTTTTTAAAAGTAAGGCTTCGCCCGATTTGGAAACGCCCTGAGCAATTTGTCCCTTCCCAATCATTTGCTCCCAAGAAAAATACTCCTATTCCAGTATCTCCGGGAATAAGTGAATCAGGAAACTTGAAAATAAGGATCAGCTTTCGGGCTATTGATGTTCTATTTTGCACGTACGCGGGAATGAAGTAATAAAAAAATATTTTATCGTTGCAACTGCGTTTCTATTGATAATAACTTAGTTTGCAAATAAAAATCGAAGTTTAAACGTGTACAAAGTATTTAGTATAGAATAAGGCGCGATATAGATGTCGCCTCAAAGCTAACAACGACGTTGCTGACGCCAAACGGAATAAGGGTGAGTATGTAAGATTTACAAAGGACCAAATAGTGTTGAGATCCTGTGAACTTTGGGATAAGAATTCTCCAAGTCTTTACATAATATTACTCAGTAATAATAACCGTCTTGATAAGGTGAAGGTCGAATAAACGAGGAAACTCCTTGAGATAGTGTATCCACATTCAGTTTATCATTTGGAGTGAATTTATTCATATGTTTAGATTTGACGGAAACTTACAAACAGTAAAAGGAAAATTCTAAACGAAGTATTTGCCATTAAGCAAAATTATTAATTATTGTATATTTTCGTGAAGACATTTTATTTTGGAAATATATTTTTTGCTTACGTTTTTAACATGTTTTATTAAATAAAATTTATCTTTTGAATTTTTTTTCAAACTGTGTTGTTCATAATTTCTATTCCTTCTTTGTTTGTTTATAAATATAAAAATTCCGTTTGTTTTATCACACATTTCACCGACTATATCTTTTATTTCAATGTTCTAGGCCACTTCACAGGTATTTTGCAGAACAAAAACAAAATACCGAATTAAATAGATGGCAAAAAGATACGTTCGCAAAAAAGCTATGCATTGCTATGCTCTTCAAAAAATTGTTGCCAAGAAAATAACAGATGCCTCAACGTCAATTACCGGAACGGCATGTCAAGAGAGAACATTGACAAAGAAAATTTAAAAATATGTATGTGGAAATACGTATGGAAAGAAAAGAAATGGCCAAAACAAATCGAAATAATGTCAATAATGCTGTTACTTCTCTGTGTGCACTTGCAACATTACAAATATGCAAATACATACAAACTGTGTGTGAAGAAAAGGGGACCAAAGAAATTTCAGACACAAAGTAATAGATATTGATTACTTGGCACAGAATGTTTATAATTTACAGTTATGAAAGGCATGAAGCACAAACATTGTTGCAATCAATCATTTCTGTAACATTGACAAAGAGTTGTTAGGGAATTTTCAAGTAACAATTGTATTCTGATTTATGACATGGTTATTAAAGTGAGATGGAATGTAACAGTACGAGTAACTATTGAAAATAAAACTTAAAAGAGAAATGGTAAACTTTGAAGTTTGTAATTTAAGGCCGGAAGTTTCTGAGCATAAGAAACTTTGCTGGACAATTAAGGATCAAGTTATAATTAATATCATAGTAAGAGAAGATGAAGGGAAGCAGCATATACCCCTTAAATATAAGCTTCACTTTTGCAATTACACATAAGAAATCACATACTATTAATATTGATTAATGATTAATTTTCTGAAAATAGCGTAAAAATTGTTGTCCTTTCTTAATAATAAAATGTAGTGTTCTTAACTGAAAAACTCTTCACCTCCTGAAATGGAACGTTCTTTTACAGCAAAATCACCCACACTGTTTATTACTATAGCGACTCACAGTGCTGCGACCCCTTGTAGAGAGTCCGCAAATCTAAGACTGAATGAAAAAAAGCCCAACGAAATAAATCACAACGAAGCAGCTTCTAGTGAAATGTGATCTCAAATAATTATGGCAAAATACCAAGTTCTATGCAAAGAGCTAATCGAACAGATCACAAGATCGAATCAATTATAGGTTGGTTTACAACCCAACATAATCCATTTGTACTTTATATTTTACTCCCAGGAAAGAACTTTCAAATGGGAAAAGTTTATTTCTAAATAGGTCCATAAATAGGAGGGTTATGTAATGATTAATACTTCTTGATGGGGGATCGAATCGCCTCCAAAATACCAAAAACCCAACTTATAAATTTATTCATGTACAAACAAGAAAAAGTAAAACAAATACACACAAATTCATAACCTCCTTCTATTTTGAGGAGGTTAAAGAAGGACAAAAGTCCCTATAAATTTTTGCTCTGAGACGAAATTATATGCCTACCTCGCATATATACCACTTTCCAATACAAAATTTGAGAGTTATTTCTTAAATTGTGTATGTAAGCGCTGCCGTAAATGTGATTTTATTCAATGCAAGGACATTATTATATCCCATAAATAGGTTAGGGTTCAGTTTCCAAAGGCAGCTTTTGTTCACTTGGGTCCATTATTTGGTCCCTTTGTGGTACGCGTGATATCTAGAGATTTGAAAAACTTAAATGAGAAGAGTAGAGAAGACAGAAAGCAGTAACAATCAGAGTCTGCGGCAAGAGCCGAACCTTCGACACTCTGGCTTATAATCGAATACAGAAAAAAGTGAGTGCTATCTCGTTTCCGGCTGTAAAATATTGAGTGGAAGAGTTTAAGTTAGGACGAAAGAGATTCCAAGATGATTTTAGTTAAGAAACGGTTAGGAAATTCCGCAAAATAGGATGATCGCCAGCTGAAGGTGCGTAGTCTAACTGAAATGACAGGCATTTCAAAAAGATGGGTGCCGCGTTTGGTCAAAACAGAAGAAAAAAAGCGTCGTGAATATGTTTCAATGGAGTATTTGGCGATGTTTCACCTTAATAAAGCTGAGTTTTTGAGTTAACTTTTACCCATGGATGAGACATTGGTCTACCACTTCGCACCTGAGAAAAGGGAACAGTGGTAAGGAATGGGAAAAATCACATGAAAAGAAGGTGAAGAGAGTTCCATATGCGGACAAGGTTATGGCATCTCTTTTTTGGGATGCACTTAGAACAATTTTTATTGATTATCCTTTAAAAGCAAAGTAATTAAGGGAAAAAGCGATTTTCATCAAGACATACATTCATTATTGCTATGGCTAAAATCAATTTATTAAAGTTCGAATTGCGTCGTCGCCACGCACCTTATTGGCCAGCTTTAGCCTAGTTCTTACTATAAACCGAGTTTTGAAGCTATTGATTGAGAGTGTATCGATCTAAAAATGTTTTTTTGTTTGTTTAATTCTACCACACTTGAACGGATTTATTATGTTCAATGTAATCAAATGTTATTAAGTATGAAATTTTCTTTAAAGTCTATTTCCGTTTGTTGCATACGTATAATAATTAAGTGAAGGGTTTTCCAACATTCAAACTTTGATTTTCCATTTGACAATTTTAGCTCCCTAATTTTAGCAACAAGAGGATAAAGTAATTTCTTTTACTTTTTAATTTTCAATTTCGTCTTTGAGGCAAAGCATTATGAGATGTGTGTTTGTCTTGGAAAAGAAAGTTGCAGAAAATACTGAATTCAAAGAATTATAAGCAACCTACTTTTATATTAATTTTTAAATTTTCTGGCAGTGCTTTGATTTTTTTGAAGTTCTGCCAACTGATTACCTGTAACGCCTGTTGTCTACACGAATGCCCAAATACAGGTCTGTCTACAAGTCTAGTCATTTTTTGTTTGTTTTGGTCTTAGCAAAAAGTTGATGCAACACTTGCATGTCAGGTTTATCACAAAAGAACATTTGGTTGACAATGAAAATATCAATATGTTTTCACATAACATAAACAAATGGAGGACAGACAGAGGAAAGAAGGCGATTGGCTAAGTAAAAAGGATTTTGAAATGAAGGGGAAGATATGCTACAAAACAGAATGCAATAGGGATTTGAAAAGGGTAGGATTTATATAAAAATAAGGGTTATTAAGCAAACAACTTCATTTTCAGGCATTGAGAGTTGGCCAGTAATATTTGGCAACAGTTTATCAGAACCTTAAATAACAGTTTGTATTTAACAACTACAAAAAGATAATTTAAATTCGCGATATTTGAATCAAAAATAAAGCATTCTGCTTAATAATTATTCTACACAAAACATCGAGACAGTTCAGTCCAATGTTGACCTTCAATTATTTCCAAAAATATTCGTTTTATTATTTAAAAAACTTAATCTGAAATATACTGTGGTTTTTTCTAGAACATGTATTCTTGAGCAGAAAAATGTTCGTATTTGGCGTTCAAAATACATGCAAGTGATTGTGAAAGAAACGATTTTTTATATAAAAATTTGATAAATATTTTCTAACAACAAACGCGAGTAGTGAATCGATACCACCTTGTTTGCAGGAAAAACCAAAAGTCCTTGGAAGCCATCGAAGAACGACTCCTATAATCATAGTGTTTTTTATAAGAAATAAGTCGTGTGTGAACTCTGTTTAACTAAAGAATTTCATTATTAAATTCATATGTTACTTCCAACGAATAAGAAGTCATTTTAAGGATCTTTTTTGGAAGCATTGCCTTGAAGTTATCGATTAGAGTATTTGTTCTACAAAAAAAATTCGATTCTCTAAAAATAACAATTCAATGAATTGGCTGGCATTAACTTCTTGCAAGGAATGACATTTTCATAGCTTCTACAATACCAATTAGTGTATTTGTTCGGTTCAAAAATCTACCGTGCTTATGCTTATGCATTAACATATGGCCTCAACATGCTGCCCCATATGTAATTATTGGCATGGAAATCCAGCGTGAACATATTTTTCATGTCGCCAAAAAAATCTTGCAGGTGCCTCGATTTCGGTGTCAGAAATACTTAACTCCTTCTGATCTCCTACTTTTTGTAACACCTACAACCGTCCTAAAATTTTATGCAACTCTATGTAAGAGCGGTTGCTTCAAAATCTATTTGGAAATTGCTTAACCGCGTACAGGAGAGGAAAAATCAATGCATCCGACACTATTGATTCAGGGGACCTGTTGGGAAGACTTGCTCTCTTTTATCAAGAACTCGCTTTTTAGTAAGATCGTAGTATCGATTTATAGTCGATTTGCAGCGAACCGCTCTTCGCATTACAGAGAAAAAAACTTTTTTGCCGGTCAATTCGTACATAGAGTTATCTATGTATTTCCTAACACTTTCAATGTGTGACACTTTCAAATCGAATGTCCACAGACATTACTTCCTCTATGCTCTCCTCCCCACAGCAAGTAGGAGTCATTCCTTGAGTGTTAGGCATTAACTTCTTGCAATGACAAAAAATATTTTTAGCTCATTTGAAATTATCCACTTCCGCATCGCCACCTTTGCATTTTCATGAAAAATATTTTTGCTTTCATACTTTCAAGCCCCGAAAGCCCCATACAAATCTATTTACTTTTCAATGTTGGACATCTAACTTTCACAAGAATCTAAAAGTATTTAAAAGTGAACCCCTTAAAACCAGCGGATTCAACCACATCATATATCTCATCATTATTGCCTTTGTAATGTGTTTTATAGTATTATAATTTTTTTGCTTTTCATTCACCCAAAGGCATTAGTAAACCAACTGGTTTTCTGTTACAACAACTTTAACATTTTGAAATAAGAAAAAATTAAAAAAAAAATTGTGTTTCATGTTAAAAACAGCGGTCGTTGTAACATTTCATAACCTGGGCGAAATCATATAATAGATTGCTGTCGTCATCAGCAGCATCAACATCCTCTAAGCCGTCTACTTTGAGTGCTTTGTACTTGAGTAACAGAGCTTAATGTAGTAAAGCCACCTCATCATCATCATCAATGTAAACGTCGTCATGTAACAACACGTTTTTAAGTGTTTTTTTTTTTTTGCTATAGATTTTTATATAAACAGGGCCATTAAACCACCAGCTAAAAGGCATAAAAGGAAGTTTGATGTGCACTTTTTTAGTTTTTCAGACTTACATTCCACTCTGACTTACAAAAATTACTTTGGCTGCCAATAGCCAGTTCTGCTTTACAGACTGTATTGAGCAGCAGCAGCACCAACAATTTTTAATAGGAGGCAAAGTGCAAAAAAGTTAATTTTGCAGAAATTGTTATAAGCATTATATATGTATTCCTACAACACAGGATACAGATAACGATGACAGAAAATTGTAACAGGAGGAAGAGTTGAATGTCTTTTACTGTGACTTCCCTTATTTGACACGTTCTCTCTCTTTATCTCTCGCCCTCACTCTATCTCTCTCTTCTTGCCAAGTTTCCTGCTTGGTCTGTATTCTAGGCCCTCTTTCCACCAGCAATTTTTACAGGTATGAAAATTGATTTTCTAAAAAGTAAATAGTGTTGTTGTATTAATTTAAATGAGACTAGTTTGTGCAGCTCCTTTACTCTGAACAGCTGCTGGGAAAGAGGAGATATTTTTACTTGGCTGTTGTAGGCATTGAATTGCCAATGCTGTTGATGATGATGGCGATAATGATGCTGAGGACAATAATTATGCAGCTGATTTTGCTTATTGTTGAGATAAAAGTACATTCCTGCCCTTCCCTGTCTATACTACTTAAATTGCAATTCAAAAGTGTGAAATATTTAATACAATCTTCGTTTAAAAAGATTGTTACGTCTGGATACGAGTAGTTAATTTCATTGTCGCTTTTCGTTCTTCACTAAATTTGTTCACTAAAGTGAGCGAAAACTGGACGCCTCTTAAGCTAGTATAAAAAGTAACGAAAGGTGAGCAGCGAAAAGAGGATATACCACGCTTCTTAGACACATCTCAAAAAATCAAAATTTTCAAATATGCTGAAGGAAAAATAAAGCCCAATATCCTCATTATATGCAGAATAAGAAAAGCTGAATTATATCTGTAAGCTAAAATTTTTAAAATTTTAATCGCGTTTTCTTGTGTGTTTTTTTTTGAGGCAGTTGCATTTTCCTTTCCGAAAAAGTCCATTTATCGCTCTTATTTGAGAAATTTAACTATTTTACTAAAAAAAATATTGCTAAACTTAAATAAAAAATTTGTTTAGAAAATAGTAAACAAAATTCCATTAAGTAAAATTTCCCTAAAATTATGGAAAATTTATTTTTATATATATCGGGAGGCTTTTAACAATGACTTTGTTTTTGAAAACATTTATATTTAAAATTATAATAAATTATAATTAAAAATTAATTATAGGAAAGATGTCCAACACGACTATGCATGCAGATGGCAATTCTTTAAGCAGAGAGGGAGAAAATAGCCCATTCACACCTCCATACCACACAGCGCATGCAAAGGCTTCTCAATAATTGCTTTTTGTATTCTCAAATGCGGCAGTTTCGTTTGTTGACGGATCCAGATAAATGAAAGTGGTCTTCGTCTGAAAACAGTATTTTTCTAGAAAAACCAGTGGTTTGTTTTCAGTGAATGCAGTGAGTCTTGGATGAAGTAAATCGTTGGCCAGCTTTAATTCATGCAGCAGTTGCTCTTTTTAAAATACGGATCTTCTTCAACACTGCAGCTCACGGCTGCGATCGATCATGCGTTGGTAATGGCACGTTATGTAGCGAGCCAGTCGACTCAAATGTATCCATCGAATTGTTAATATCGATCGCAGAAGGACGATCAAAAATATCACGATGTTAATCAAAAATATCAGGAATTTTTTGAAATGTAGCATTTACAGATTCACTACTTTTATAGTGGATTTATAGTAATTCAATGCTATTTTCGAGAATAATCTATTTAATTTTTGTGACAGTTGCCAAAACTTCTACTACTGATATGTCAACAAGGTAAATGTCAAAACTGTCATGTTATTTCAATATGCCGCTGTTGGAAAACAATTTTCTTGTTAAAAAATTCAATATATATGTATGTAATTTATCACAGGGAATATCATTTAATGAAAAACTTATTGATTTCAAAATATTTTTCTCAAGTAAATTATTGATAAACCTGAGCAATTTGTCAAAATATAAGAAATTTTTATTTTACGAAAGAAAATCAAGTTAAACACATCATTATCTCAGAACTAATTCATAAAATATTTCCTATTTAATAATTGTTAAAAGTGTTTAAACTGAAGCTCATACTTTTCATTAATTATGTAGTTTTTGATTTTGGCAATTTGGATTGTTCATTGGTGGCGATACTATTTTCAAGGCCAGTCAATGTAATTGCCATTTTTTGTCTTATTAATAAGATAAACAGATTTTTCATAAACTTTGAATTTTTGGTCACTGAGACAATCATACATATTCTTTTATTTCTAAAATTGAAGCTTAATCGTTATTTGAAAAACTTGGCTCTAATGAATTTCATAACACCTAGATTGCAGTTAAGAAAAATCATCATTTCAGACCCAATACTTTCTATCTACAACATAAGGCTCTTTATTATTCCATCTACACCTCTTGGTCTATTAGAGCAAAAAAAGTTTTAATTTAATATAAAGTTAAATGCACTACAAGACAGGTACAAAAACTTAGTTCATGTTTGTACTACGAAGCCTTAAAGTTTTTTAATTTAAAACTATTTTGTACTAAAATATTTTAGATGTTAAAGTTTTTTTTTTAAGAAAAGGGCAGAGAAATTTTAAATATGTACATATGTTTATGAATGAAATCAACTGAATTAAAGAAAATCATATTGGGAATTAAGAGCTTAATTTTTTAAAGTCTTTATTAAAAAAAATATACATGCTGAATACCCGACTAAGTACTTTCAGCAAACTTAAGTTTTATAATAAATATTTCCATTTGTCTTGGCCAAAAATAGACTAATTTAGATGCCTTATCAATCTTAAGTTTGCAATGTTAATTAGGCATGTGTATACAAAAATGCAGAGGCAGATGCAGAAAATCACAACTTGCAACATTGTACAATTAAGAGACGCAATAATTTTCTTTACTTTTTTTCACAAATGCAGCTGCTGCAATACAGTGGATAAGAACACATTCTTGAAAAGCACTTGGAAACAAAACAGCTACGATGTGAAAACTGAAAGATGGCGCAAACGTAAATAATAGAAAAAAGAAATGGGCAGACAGAAAATATAGCTTCTTTAGAGGAGAACGTTATGATAACAAATGGGAGAAGTAATATGTATAAATAAAAATATTTGAAAGCTGGGAAATGCCACATAAATAAAATACTTTAAAGCAGTAGTAGGATTGAAGAATTATCAGGAATTATTTTGATACAACAATAACAATAACAGTATCAATAACAAATGCAAATAAGAATGCAACCATCAAGTTCCTTTCGAAGCTATGGAAGGCATCGAATCCATAATTTTTCTGATGGGCATTACTGTTGCATAGAATTAGTTGGACTGTTTAATTATGATGTGTTGAGTTCTATGAACACTACCTGCAGCGATTGATGCCCTTCTATGCTAATCTATATCACAGCGGGCTCCTTCGTCGGTAATGTTAGCAGGATCATCACCGAAGTAAAACAATAAATAAAATGGCTACATTACATACAGCTTAAGAAAGTTAATGCGTGTACTCAACACCAGTGGCGCTGCAACACTTCTACAAAAAATTATAAAAGCTCGTAATAGCAGAGTTGCATACGAATTAATGGCTCTCTCTCTCTCTCTCTCTCCCACACAATAAAAATTAATTATACAAAATTAATAAATATAGAAATCAGTAGCAGTAACCAAGCAAATTATTGCAAAGGCAGTTCTTTTGTAAGATTTTGTGTTTATTCCTTAACCCTTTTTTGGCGGTTAAGGCACGGTATGTATACAGAAGTTTGTCTTCAAAATGAACTAGAGTTTGTTAAAAAATTCTTAAAAAATATGCCGAAAAGTTGCTAACAAAAATATGATGAAAATATCGTTCAGTTGGAATAAAATCCACTTTTAGATCAGTTTCTAAACAAAAATTAATTTCAAAATACATTTGAAATAGTTAAAAATTAATTCCTTAATTGTCATAGGGATCTAAATCGTTTTTGTACATATATATCATACACACTTCATCTATGTGCTATATACACATAAGTATATATGTACATATACATATGTATGTATGTATGCATGAAAACCATTTTCATCATAAAATTTATTGGTTGCAGTCTACTTAAGCTATTGGAAAAATATATGGAAAGCAGGACTTTTGTGTAGTATTAATCCATACTTAAAAATTACAAGTTTTTTTCAGAAATGTATGGCTACAATCGAAAAAACTGTCTCAGGTTGTCATCCATTTCGTATATTTGTTTTGACGGGACTGAGTTGCCTAAACACTGGATCAAGGTCTACATGAGATCTTGATAAACGAATCAGTTTTGAAGTGAAATTTGATATCTCTTCGAGCCAATAATTTCTGCAAGTATCCCTGTAGATATTATCCTTATTTCTTTATTTTATGTATTGTTTATTTAAAAAATCGTCCAGATGTCTTCTTTTGGAGATCTCAAAGTGTTTTGCACTTAGAGAAAATGCAATTTTTTTAAGAATTTACACATGTATGTATTATCTTATGTTATCAAAACTATTTATAATTTTTTATTATTTTTTTATGAGTTAATTGATTAATTCCATGACAGAATTAGTGCAACAATTTCTAATTTCAACTTCTTTGAATTTGTTCACTTTACTGAAGTTTTTGACATTCCAATATGTATGTATGTAAGTATATTACTTAAATGCATGCATGGCTCACAGTATAGAAGAGGTTATGAAAGTATTAAACAGAGATTTAACATTACGTCTTTAGAAATTGGACATTTCGAAATTCATGGCATTAAAAATAAATATATTTTTACAAATCATTTCATTTCAACTTTCATATAAAATCTTGTAAGCGAATCTTGAATTTTTCTTTTTTCAAACCAGTTGGAAAAGTGCAAAAAATTGCGCAGAGTTAAAAAAATGCGAAGTAGAAATTTACTAAATAAAAATAAAATATTTTTTAAATGCTGGGAAATTTCCAGCTGCTAAAAAAAAACTTTTTAGGTGCTAAATGAGTTCAAAATGTGGGTACCTTGTGAAAAGATTTGTAATATGTTGTAATAATATGGGTATACATACATATATAAAATAAAAACACAAATCTTTTACATGTTGCCAATGGATATAAGAAAATTTTGCAAATGAATATAAGAAATAATGGTAATTTAAGAAAAAAATGTATTTAATCAGCTATTTTTTCAAAAATTTTTAATTTACTATTTTTTTATCATCTCCAGCACATATCGCATTAAACATCTGGCAACACTTATTAATAAAATACGGTTGATGTTTTTATTGTATGCAATTGTTAATCTAGAGTTAAGTAATAAAAACTGCTTATTATTTTTTCTATCCACTTCTAAATATTAGCAAGATAATACAACAACAATAACACTAAGAAATGTGTTAAACTATACTCTTAATAATAAGAGGATGTTTTCGCCTTTATTTTTATGGTTATTTTAATTGGTAACGTTGTTGTAATGTAGCACTCTCTAACACTAATTATGATAGAATTATATGAACCAAAGAAATTTTTATTTTGTTGCCAGTTTGTTGTGTTTTTATTCACACTACGTAGGTACATACATACTTACATATGTATGTATGTATGTAGTTATGTATGTAAATACATATGTATGTACATATGCATGTATGTACGTAGTACATACTTACTTACGTCTGTACACACATACTTACATATGTACATATACATACATCTGTATGTATATGCATGTACTTATGTAAGTATGTAGGCCAATTTAATTGGAATTATATTTAATAATTCTTTTAATAAATCTTTCCCAGTTAACAAAATCACCTAACTACACATACTTATAAGGATGTACATACACACACACACATATTTGTTGATGCACTGCTAAATAAACAAACGTGCTCCAACATGCCTTTATTCATTTTACAGGCTGAAGTTTTTCAACCGAATTTGTTGTTGTTTGCTTTAATATTACTTACAAAAATATAACAACAAAAAAATACTTGTCTCAGCTTTTTTTTGCTTTTTGTTCTCTTTCATTTCTGATTTATTCATTTACCTTTCTCTTTCAATTACCTTTCTCTTTAACCAAAAGAACTGTTATTTTTCTCCGTAAAATGCATGTTTTTTACGAGCAAAAACTACACACAAATTTTTTGCAAAATTCTGTGGCTTGTTAAACTTTTATATTGTAAATTTTTTTATGTATCGTATATTAATAATTTTCTTTTAGCAATATTTCTTCAGCTAATTTACTTTCATTTAAAGACAGCTACAATAACAAACACTTTTAAAGTTTTTGCTGCATTTTTTTTACACACACGTTAATTTCTAGCAACCATCCTCACGTGTATTATCACAAACGAGAACCGCACGCGACGACTTCTGAACGTAAACTGGTGTACTAGTTGTTGGGTCTAACAACAAAAAATTTTGTTGTTCAATAATATGGATTGCAGGCAAATACAGTCATATAAAAAATTGCACACTACATACATACATACTTCCACACCAACTAAGTACATACATACATACATACATTCATACACTAGCAAAATAAAAAAAGGAAAAAAAAAACTAGAAAACCCACAGCAAAGAACCGGCTTATATTGTTATTGCTTCTTTATTCTCTTAACTACTATAATCATCATTAGAGTGACCACATACATCGTTTAATCTTTATTTTTAAATATATGTACATAAGTATGTATATATATGTACATATATATATATATATATATATATATATATATATATATATATATATATATATATATATATATATATATGGAAATTAGTATATAAGCAAACATGTGTGCATAAGTTGGTTGATCTGGATGTTTTGTGTCCAATTACGCAATAATGTATAAGAACCCTTCAATGATATTCGTTTCACGGAACAACATATCGACTACTTTTGGTAATACCCTATGAAAATAGGTAAATGGGTGTTAATATAACAAGACCTTGAAATTCAGCTTTGCTTATCACTTGAATAAATCTAAACTACACGATTTGTGTGCCATTGAAGTGGCCGCTGCTTTCCAGACATCTTTTTAATATACAATCCAGTCCAAAGCAGTGAAATATACAGTAGATAAGTACATACATACATACTTGTAATTTAAGTTATATTTTATAACTTTAAAAATTATATATTAATGTTATATAAAAAAATTTTATAGTGGAAGTAAATAAGAAAGCAATTAACCGGACAGAAGAGGTAATGATATGCGAACTACAAAAACAATATGCACAACTTATAACTTAACTTAAAGAATGATAAACAATTATAAATCGACTAAACTTAAAGCTCCAATATCTCGTTCAAGAAAACAGCCCAAAATATCAAGAGCGAAATGAACGTTTTCTTGTACCGGAAATGCAATAAATTAAAGCTAAGAATACTAAACATTTCTCACAAAGTGCCTGTTTACATTGGACGATTTTTGTCGCTGCAATTCTTAGTTTGTTGGTAAATAGGGGGAATAGAGCTAATAGGGGAAGAGAGAAACTAAAGAGAGTACACATAGGCATGTACTCTTGCAATTTCTTTTTCCCGCAATTCGTAATACGTAAATTCCTTGTTTGTTTACCGTAAGAATATACTTAAAAAAGAAAATATCAAAAATTACATACGTATGTATGTATGTATGCATAAAATATCTGCGACAAAAATCGTTCAATGTAAACGCAAATGCAATTTTAAAGAAAGGAAGACAAAAATTGCAGCGACAAAAATCGTTCAATGTAAACTGGCACAAACTTGAGTTTCCTATGACTCCGTATGCAAGTATTAAACATCTGAATATTACAGCGTAATTGCTTGGCAGAAGCCCTTTATGAGTAGATACATTCTGCATTAACACTATAGGACTCCTTTCACCAAACAGCATATTAATAAGCCAGCAGATTCTTGAAATACATATGTAAGTATAAGTATATTTTTCAGAAGAAGAACACACTAAGTTTATGAACAGGCAAAACGGTCTAACACTCAATAAAGCAATTATTATATTTAAGTACATACATAAGTAAGTATGTTAAATAATATTGACTGCGTTGCTATGACTTATTGAATTAACTATGAACAAAAGAAACCAAGCTCATACATATGTATATGTATACCTAAGTATGTACATACTCCCCTGCTCAGAGTTCCATCTAATGGTGTACTTTTGGCTATGGTTAATACTGTTTCTCTAATGGAATACAAAAGGATTTCATCTGGAGAAATAAAATGAATGTGAGGCATTTTTTTAAAGAACTAAATTTGTAATGGTCACCCCTACCACTGTCATCTCTACAAAAAAAACAGTACATATGCAAGTGTGTGCATGCTTGCTTGTGCTTTTTTAAGTGAGTGTAAAATATAAGTTTGTTTTTGTTTGAATTTTTGGTTTGGCTGCTGTTGTTTGCCATCCGTTGTTGTTGCTACGTACAATTTGTTTTAAGTTGCACGTTTTGACGTAACCACTATGCCTTAGTTTTTATTGTCATTTAAAAAGGTGTGTATGTGCGTCTGTTGAAGTCAAAGTATTGTACGTAATTGAAACTTTAAGGCGTTGATACTGAACAAACGCTTTGTCGTTGCGACAACAATTGACTGAATTAATAATTATGTACATATGTACATATATGTATGCATACATATATAAGAATATGTAAGTATGTATGTATGTACATATATGTAAATATAAGTATATGTATATGTGCATATATACTTACATAAGTACATAGTGTGTACATACATACATACATAACGGAAGGTGCTTGAATGTGGGAGAGCTTCAATTAAATGAATGCATGTACATATGTATGTATGTAGTACATATGTTTATATTATAAACTTATGTACTTACATGCATATGAATATACATACATATGTATGTATGTATGTACATACATAAGTACATACATATGTACATACACACTTACATATGGATGTTAGCTCAATATGTCCATAAATTAAAATTTTAATAACATAGTAGTAATTGAGAAAACTTTTGCACGCATTACATATGTATGTATGTACTTACATACATACTTATGTACATACATATGTATGTATAAAGTTGACTCTTCATAAGATATGGATGTTTAAGTCGACATACATACATACATACATATGAAAATTGAAAAAGTCCAAGAAATAAAGCGACCTTTAAGAATAACCAACTTTTTGTTAGACCAGTTGATGATGTGGACCCTATACAAGATATGTAAATCTCAGCAGAAAAAACTGCGATACTGCGCATGATATTTCTAGCAGAATTATTTTAATATAAGATGAACATACATAGTTTGGCCTCCTAGATCGGGTACTTACCATCACTCCTTTGGGGCTATTTAAAGTGTTTACAAGACCACACCGAACACGACTGAAATTCTATAACTGCACTAAAGAAACAAAACAAAATAAGCCATAATGTTTAGTGGTTTCTATAGGTTCCTTACAGTATTAAGATCTGTTATTTCCTGGTGCTGCTATGTCCAATGCGACATACATAAGTGTGTACATAAGTATGTATCACTAACTAGCAGTCAACAACAGAAATTCATATCAGCAATTTCTTAAATCTTCTTTTGAAATCTCACTCGTGCATATGTACATACGATTCACTTCATAAGTATATTTTGTTAAGTGTACAGGTAATTATGTGTATAATTTTTTATTTCATTGTACCAAATAATACCCATTTAGTCTTGCTGCAATCGCGTTGATTCTGTTTATAGACCACTAATTTATTGTTGCAATTCTGTTTGCTGACGAGTTCTGTTTTAACCAGACGTGGAAAACAGTAATTTTTAATATACAAACTAAATTGTTATGTGCTTAAATAAGTTTGACATATATATTCATTCAAACACATTTCTAGATGAAAAATACTGGGACAGGTTTACAATGATAAAAAATGCAAGTCCAGTGAACATACATCCATACGGATGTACATACTTACATAGCTATGTATGTGTTTGACAAAAAGCAACATACAGAGGCAATGCATATATTTACCTTTCATTGAAAGTCAAGCGATTTATACTTAATACATACATACATATGTATGTCTGTATTTGGCTAACAAAATTAAGGAAAGATTTGAGAGGGATTCGAAGAATAAACAATTGCTTAAGCAGTAGGCTTTCAATCAAAAGTCATGAACGGTCAATTGTTTCTACTTAGTTGACAGCGGCATACAATGAGTCTATTTATTCTAAGTTATAACAAGTGTGTAGAAATAAGTGCTTCAAACAGTTCCGAGAAGGCCGATAAAATACCATTTAAGTACCTAGACTGAAGCAGCATGTCAGGAAATGCTAAAAAGTTTACATAAACTAAGATGAGATGGGCAATCTTCAAATTACTACTACCATATGGTGTTACGGAATACAGCTATGGGGCACTGCTTCAGCTTCCAATGTAGAGCGAATCCAACGAATGCAAAACACAATTTTAAGGTTAATAACATCGGCTCCTTGGTACATGAAAAATTCAATTTTACATCGTGATTTAAATATGCCACTTGTGACCGCTGAAATTGCAAAATATGCAGGCAAATATTTAACAAAACTCGAGTCCCATCCTAATCCCCTTGCTCGTAACATCTTGAACTTTCCTGGACACATCCGCTTAAAAAAGAGGGATACTACGGTCTTAACACGCAACACCCCAGATGAAACTTTCTGAAAATATTTTTGTGCTTAACACGACATTTATGTATTTTTAATTATTATCACTAAGTTTATGTCCGATACTGGTTGGGCCTAATTATTCTATCTATATTTAAGATTTGAACACTTTTTGTTAGTTCAGTTCTGAAGATACAAAAATAAAAATTAGTGAAAAAAAATGGGAGCTGACGATGACGTCGTTGTTTTGGGTGAAAAATAGCGCACAATTTTTGCAGTGTTTTGGGCGTGAGAGAAACGCAAACGAATATAATGTGTGTGTTCCTGAATTGATTTTGGCCAGATGGGTCATCGATTATCATAGCCTCGTTGGACAAAATCATGGCATAGGCACCATACGCCCTGTAGAACTCAGGCGACGAGATAAATAATGCGTCGTTGATTGCGCTCCATACTATACCAAATAGTGATTATCAAAAGTGCTTGAGTCTATTTGATGTGTGAACCAAATACAGAGTTCCCGTCCCTGTCCTACATATTCATACACACTGCACACATGCATATCTACATTTGCTTGGCTGTATATTTGTATGTATGTATGTACATATGTATATCCAACCCTATACAGGAGCTTTGGTTAATGTTGTTTTTATTTGCCAAAGCATCCATCAAATTTATACAATGTTTGTCATACAGTGTGGACATACACACATGTGTACATACATGCATGCATACATACTTATATGTGTACGAATGAGTGCATAAGTGTATGAGAAGAAAAAGAGATACAAATGTATGGAAGTATGTATTAAGTACATTTTGGGAGAAAATTCTGTTGTTGCTTTTGTGGTGTATTAGATGTTTTTGGTATTGTTATTTTGAATTTTGTTTGGGCTTTGTTTTCTGCAAGTTATTTATTTGTTAGTGTCCATTAGATACACACATACATACTACATACATACATATGTACTTATGTATATAAGTATGTACATAAGTATGTATGTACTTATGTATGTATGTACATGAAATGTTTGCATATGTAGCCCACCGACAATGTGTTTTTGCTCGGCTTCCCACCTCATTTTTCTATTCTAACAGTGTTTGCCATTATATAGTTTTTTGTCGTAGAGTTCTCTTTTGGGTCGATAATATGTAGTTTTATTCTGTTTGCTTTATTTTACTTGTTTAAATCGTTTGGCAAAAACTTTCAAACGTTTGTTTTTGATTCCTGTTACTTTTGCACATTCATTCAAACACATTGGCTGTGTTTGGTGTAATGCATTTTATTTGTTTTCTGTTGCTGTTCTCTTCTGTAGGGCTTCCAATTAATTATCACACCTCCCCCTAATATTTTTTATTATTCGCCAAATTCACCCAACTACGAAAATTGTATAAAGAAAAGTTGCGGGCATATATGTACATAATAAAATTTGATATTGATTTGTTTTATTAAAATTTTCCAATAATTAAGAGGCATTTAAAAGCATAAATACCTATAATAACTTATATAATCTATCACGCAACAGGGAAAGTTTATATCCACACCAAAAAAAAAATCCCAACTTGAAGATAATTCCCCTAAATTAGAGAATACCAAAACTTGTTACTCTCTTCGTTTCTTTTTTGTTTGATTGTTCTTGTTTGACTCACTCAATTTATTTATTGCTATTGTTTGTTTGTATATTTTACACCATTTGTTTCTCAGCACTGCACTCTTTAAATTCTTGTGCATTTTGTCTGCATATTTCTCACTCTCTTTAGAGTCGTTGTTGTTGTTTGTAAGCTTAACTAAATATGCTCTGCAATATTTTATTTAATGTTGAAAGTATTAATTAAACATGGTTGGACAATAATATGTACATACATACACACATATTTTTAATAACGGGTTCGATTCGAACTTATTGTACAAGCTATTTATATACATACATACATTCGATTGTATGTACATATGTAGGTAATGAATAGAAAAAAGGCCCAATAGGAATATTTACGGAAAATATGGGAAGAAATATTTTTTCATATTGTACATATGTGCCTGTTTTATTTTATATCCTTGTGTTTTTAGGGTTTTTTGTGTAATTTTTAATCTTTTTTAACAAAATTTTTTCGCTGAAATTCCTTATTTTTTCGGAACAAAATTTTTGGGGAAAATTTTGTATATTTTCAATTAATTATTTTAAACATATCCAATTTTTTTTCATACATATGTATGTAAATATATATTAGATAATCAATAATAGAGTATTTTTTTCCTTAGACGCCTTCGGTTTAAGAGCACATTTGTCTTAACTGCACCATATCTCTATGTGCTGTATTTATTCTTCGAAATCTCATGCAATTTTCATTTTTAAGGTAAAATCCAAAAAGGTCTGAAATTTTATTTTGAAATTATTTAAGAAAAAAAAATGAAGCTACCTGCATAGAGCTTGTCTTTTTAGATGCATTTTTTAAATTTGCGTATTTTCTTTGTATTTCTAATATGTAGTTAAAGATCGTTTTCATAAAAAAAAACAATCTTAGCCGCACTAAATTTATGTGAACCTCTTATCCGTTTGCTTAAACATTGGGAGACATGTTAAAACATTTATGATATCAGCCTTTTTCACTTATCTGCACAAAATATCGTGCCAGATATTATTAAGCAGGTAAGTCTGCTGTAATATAATAAAATTATCACTTCGGTGAATCTAAGAGAAATCCAAAAAGTAAATTCCATCACTATTTTATTTTTTAATTTTCGAGCTTCATGCACTGGCATCTTTTTGCAATATTTAGAAAAGTCTTGTGAAGTTACCAAGTGCAGATGTCATCTGAATATGTAAATCATACATTCATAAATAAATATGAAAAGCCCTGAAAAACTTATAATGTTAAACGTTTAGTGATCCACTTAAGAATATTTGTAACATATTTAGATAATTCATATGATATTGAATTAACACACGAGCAAATAGGCCTCAATGGCAATTGCAATATATGTAAGCTTTGTGCCGTAGAAATATTTATCCTAAGTCTGTTGGGGCATATATGGAAATGGTGTACTATTGTCCACAAAATAATTAAATATTATTTTTAAAATTAGCCACATGAAACTTGCCCAGCTCTGGTTGATATAGAGATCAAAATGTGTTACAAACTTACAACTTTTTCCCAAAATTATTTTTACCAGCAGTTTCGTTTAAAATAAAAATTAAAAACAGAAATTTGTTGATTTTTTACTAAGAGAGAAATTTGTGAATCATTAATTATCTCTCTATTATGTACTACACATTTATGTATATCATCGCTCTCTCATTCTTTTTCTTTATTTTAATAAAATTGTCATCATCTCTCGATATATGTATTTCTTTATAATTTCTATTTTCATTTTTTTTTTCTTTTGGCAAATTGTACAATATATACACTGTTGATCACTATGTCGCAGCCAAATAAATGTTCTAGTCTCTCAGCGTACGATCATTGATAAAGTTCTATAAAAAGTGTTAGGCGATCTAAAATGCTACGCGTTTTCTTTCTCGTCTATTTTTGAATGCACTAGAATTATTTCTTCCATCTACTTTCCGCACCTAACGGCGACATTCGCTAACTTAAGGAAAACATAAACTTGGGCCATAAAATTTATTAAAAAAAAAGAAATATGTTTTAAATTGAAGCAAAAACAAATGAATTTATTTCAAAATATTAAAAACATGTGATATAAAAAATTTTCGGTATATTCTATAAAAGTTCAAAAATCCAACCAACACTTGACAAAGATGTGCGGCATTATATCAATAGCGTTTTATTAAAATTAATTATTTTGATAAAGAAAATTTGTAAAAAAAAATGTTGGGAATTTTCACACACCCAAAATATACACGTGGCAAACCAGCCCTCAATATAAAATAACCTCGGCGGACAAAAATAATTGTATATAAAAGTAAAAAAAATTTTTCTAAAAATTTAAAAAAAATTTTGATTTTCATTGCTACTTCAGCGTTTTCAGTGAACGCTGCTAGTGGTGATCATTATCATTAAAAAAATTAAACAAAAACAATAAATACATTTTTTTTGTATAAAACACGATGCAAATTTTAACAAATTTGCTAAGAGTAATTTTCATGCTGTCAACAATCGTAGCAGTTACAGGTGAATGAATATTTTTAATTAACGTTTTGTTGTTGTTAGTGCTATTGTTAGTGGATAGTGCTTAACAATGGATGACAGTTAAAGATGGGATCGTGACTAACCGCTCTCGAGGCAAAAGCAAAAAAATATCTACTTATGATTCGCTTTCCCACGTATATACGAGGTGTGCTCAAAAAGCAAAATTTCTTCATCGATATTCAGATTGACTTTTTTAAGGTACTCACCCTTATATAAAAATATAAAGATTATCAGAAACATTTTGCGTACATCCTCGAGCCTTTTCGGCGAAATCTTCATCCTTTCATTGATTTTTCACATCTTGGGAACAGAAAAATATCACCAGGACTGTAGATAAATCAGATTTGTCATTGAACAGTTCCTGAATGATGCCCAATGGACTATTGCTCAAACCAAAATGAGGCAATTTCGAAACAAACTCCGCTAACATACGTTTCTTGGCCCAAAACATCATCAGCAACTACTCAATGTGCTGAAATGTTTTCTCGCATTTCTTGGAAGAGTTTGTACAATTTATAAATATTAATTTTAATTACAGCGGACATATTCATATTCATTGCCATTATTTTAAGCTTTTCGGGAGCACTCAAATAGATTTTTTACACAATATTTTATAAAGATCTCTTCACCCATTTTTCTTAAGCAGAAAGTCATAGAGCGCAAACAACGCTTCTAACATTTATGCTATAGGATTGAAACTCTGAACATATGTACTATGTACGGGACGAGTCTACCAAAACAATAAAAGAATCTAAAATTCATCTAATTTTTGAACATACCTCGTATACATATTTAATTTTTTTTACTATTTTTAAATTTTTATATATAATTTTCAACTTTGATTGTTTGAAGTGACGTCATCATTTTGCGGCCTAATGATTAATTTTAAGTTTTATGAATATTTTGTTTAAATATTTTTACAAAACTTTTCAAAATTGAAAAGTTTTGTAAAAAGATCAATCTACGATTGATTTGCCCACTGTGTTTTCAAAAAAATGGATCATTTCACTTCAGCATATGATATTCAACATTAAAGAAAATTTCTACCAGGTGCTGAAATTTCTAAAAAAGACCTCGCTCTCCGAGATCGTTCTATATAAGCCAATGCTTCATGCAGAAAGTGAAAAAGTAATTTAAAAAATATAGAGTAAAATATGGAGTTCGCTTTTATTATACAACGGTTACAACGAATTACAGTTTTTAGTAATTGTAAAATTTACGGTATTCGCCTTAGACTTAAAAGTCTAAAATGTTGACGATCTTAGGTAACCACTTTTAATTTTATTTTTAAATACTGCCATCGAAAATTGTCAAGAACGATATCTGACTTTGATCATGTTACCGATTTTCAAAATTTACCGATTTTTAAAAATCGTTATTACAAGAAAAATCACTGCAGCTGCCGCTTTCTTTAAGTTTTGATTGATGTTTTCAAAATATATATTTTCGAAAAATTTCAAAACCTACCCTGTTTACAAAGATTTGGCAGTCATTGATAAATATACATTTATAAGGACAATGTCTATTGTAGCTTCATGTGGCCCCGAAACGGCAATAGCTGACGAAACCTCGGTTCTCGATGATCGAAGTGATATCAGCAGTTTCCATTTTTTTATGACGGAAAACTATATCTAGAGGCTATTTTATCCACTTATTACGATAACTATCTATAAAGAATTATTTTCCCGGTATCGCGCGCCTCCTTATTACAAAACTTCACTAAATCTTTTTTTTCTCTATTCATTTCAGATTGTTGTTCGAGCCGAATTTTATTCCTAAAGGAGCAAACTTTAAATATTATACAAGAGCGGAAAATGCAACAATACCAAGAAATTATCGATCACGGGCCATTAAACGACAGATACGAACACAACGTGCTTGGCGGTAATTTGGTTAACGGACAAATCAACAACAACAACAACAACAAACATCACACCATTGCTAATAGGAATGATGGAAACGTTGCCGAGAATCAAACGGCTGAAGCATCGGGCAAAGATAAACCACCGCCACAGGAAAAAGGTGGTGGTGGAGGTGGCGATGGTGGTTTGGATTTTGGCAAACAATTGAGTGAATTGTTTCTAAAGGATGCAGCCTTAAATGGCAAAAAGCATAATAAACATGAAAATCCCGGCTACCAATTGATTGATATCTATCAGAGTATAATGGACAATGTATTATCGTTCGCCTGTACGGGACAATTTCTAACGGATTTCTGTTTAAACGGTGGACGTTGCTTTCGGGTGCCCATGGGCAATCAGAGTCTCTTTTCGTGTGAATGTGCCGATGGTTATGTGGGTGAGCGCTGTGAATCGAAAAGTGTTAATGGTGAGTTCTTGTTCACGAAATTTACTTAATAGTTCTTTTGTAAAAATGTTGAATTTCATTTACTTTTGCAGGAGTTTTTGTGCCCTCCTCAGCGTTGGAAAATAGAAAACCGAAAATTTTAACGGCTCGCATTGTGTTTTCCTTTCCCATGTTAATTTTCTTGACAGTTATATATCTATTCTTTGGCATGGCCATTGTTTTCAAATGTCAGCCTGCGTTTCGCGCGAAATATACGCCACAGACTTCAAGAGCAGCCGGTTTGCTCTTAACCTGACGTATGTGCGTTATTGGAAAATTCTTGAAAGGATTCGGGTAACAAGAGACAAGTGCAATTTTTCTTTTTTTTTCTTTTCTTCTAATTACTTAAACAAATAATGAAATAATTTTTGAAATATTTCTCTTTGATGGAAAACCTTTCCAAGATCTAAAATTAAAGCTTCAGTTTAATAACTTTTTTTCTTGTCAGAGTTAATTTAACTTTATTTTAAATTCATTTGTTTAAGACTTAATTTATAAAAGTAGTTCGAAGTAATTAGTTTAAATTTATTTAATTTCTAATAGTTTACTGCAAGCGGTACTATATTTTTTTCGCTTTCTAATACAAATTTATTCGTGTTTAAGTAGTTAATCCATGGAAAGTAGATACATTTTTTCGTTTCTTTTTCATTTCCCATTATTATATATTAAAGTTAAAGGCGCGCTTTTGCTTTAACTTTTTCCTTTTAGATTTATTACAACAATTTTAATTTAAATTTGTACGTAGCTGCGTATAGTTTGTAATTATATACTTATTTTCTTAAAACTTCTGAGGCGCTTTCAGTTGTTTGATTAAATTTCCTTTTTCTAGTACGAGTATTTTGTAAAATTATTTGCTACTTTTTAGTTGCACCCTTCATTCTCCTCTAGCACTTACTTAATTATTTATTAATTTCATTTATTTTTCTTATATTTATATACATATATAAGTTTGTATAAAAATTTTTATATCAAAAATAAAATGACGTAATACTTCTTTAAAGCAAAGTGTTTTTCTATTATAATTAAATTAAAAAGCTTAAAATTACTTAACTCGAAGGGCCGATCATCAGGGGCATACAAAACGATGTTAGCAGCCAACTTGCAACAGGCTTGAGTTGTATATATTCAAAACCTAAAAATAATTTAAATTGTATTTTTCTTAATCTAATTGATCCTATTATATGTACATATATGGCTTTGATCGGCTCTTACCCTGAACTACTGAACAAGTTGGACCCAAGTGTAGTAACAGTATTCGACTACACACCTGCTACAGACCTGTAATCAAACTCATATAATTGAAACAGGTTTGATCGTAGGTTTCTGTCTTTGCTAAACGAGTTTAATTAGTCTATCCTAGCAGTTTGAATTAGACTTACAATTACAGATCTTTTTGACATTGTTCATCTTTATTTATCTTTACTTTATTTTTTAGACTTATTTAATTTATGTTGACTGTTCTGGCCGAGCTGTTTTAAATAGGGGCAGGCTTGTATCCAACTGTTCTTTTAAACTAAAATCAGCTGTTAGGAAGAAGTCAAAGCAAACACATTAATATATATTAGACTTGGGCATAACTCGTTCACTAGTGCAGTAAGGGAAAAACGATAATAGTTTTGTGTCTACACTGAACGAGTTAATGAGTCTAATATAAATGACTGGGTTTTGGAAAAAGGTCAAATTTCAACACAAGTATCACTAGTTTAAAAAGGGTTGTTTGAAATAATTCTAAAGAGAAGCGTGGCCATAAAATAAGCTGTTGGATACAAGTCAAAGCAACAAAACATCCAACAGCTAATTTTATTTAATTATAGTTCAGCTACACTTATTGCTACACTCTATTACTACGTTTATACGCACGTCTTATTTGCAAATAGAACTATTTGCAAATAACTAATTCACTGTTTATACGGGAAATTGCATACAGAACTTGTGTTATTATTAGTGATGCCATGTGACGAAAATATGATTGTTTGGTAAGTAAAACACAAAAAACGTTCATGAAGTGGCAACGTCTTACTTTTTATTTGCAAATAGTGTCGTTATTCACGACTTGTTTAAGTGAGTTAATAAGTTACAATAAAAAAGTTATACGGCAACATTCTTCTTTTTTATTTGCAAATAAGACGTATAAACGTAGTATATAATAATACAATGGGGCAATAATAAAATGCGCTGTTAAACTCAAGCCTTTTCAGCACATTTCTGTTGCTATCGAACCTTCTGGCTCAAACCTATTATAATTACATTGTCGTTTTTCCTTTCACTTATATCCAACAGCACATTTCAGTTCAAAATAATCGTTGGATATAACAGTCTTCCCACTGAATGATTTTCTCGCTTAGAGGTCTTCTACAGCTTAGGCTGGCTCTAAGGTAATGCGAAAACTTCTGGTGGGATCAGTTCGGAGGGTCAAACTTCTTCACTTGTTCCAACGCTAAACTTTTCATCAACTAATTTGAGTGAGACATTCCATAAAATAATACGGAACTTCGAAGGTGTCTAACCGACAATCAGAAAAATCAGAAAGTGTAAATAAAAAACTTCTCTAATTTTTAGCATGGTCTAGCTTCCCTAGGATCATGCTTTAAACTTCGTCCAGCAGCAGAGCATCAGGCTAGGACTATGGATGCCGTTGCTCCGTGCAGAATTGCTACGGAGGCTGTACTTGTTAAATATGTGCACGAGCGAGTGGGCAAATCTTCAAGTATGATGATTAAATTCATTACAGCAGCTAAATTGGGTTCAATAAAAATGTTCATAAACACAGCATTTTGTAACAATTTGCATCCTGCTTTCACGCCAAATGGTCTTGTGGCAACAGTGGCGAATTGTGAATAGAAAAACCAACCCAATAAGTAACTTCTTGAGAATTCACGACTGTTTCTGCTTTCCTCATATTAGTGATAATTTGCATAGATAAAGGTTTTGTTTGCAGAAGAAGTTCTTGGTGCCTTTGGAACAAAGTATAACCAGGTACCTCTTGTGATGAATCGCGTTTGGCGATCTTCGTCTTCAACAGTTTATGCTAGATTAAAGAGACCTCGCCGAACCTTTTTCGTTAATACTGTGCAAAATACAGAAATCTTAGACAAAATTCGCCCACCTCTATAAGACGGTAGTTTCGATATTCGACGTCTTGCTTAATTCTTTACGAAATCTTGTTCCTCTCATTTTAATATTTTTTGCAGCTTTAATAATTTTAAGTTCACATTTATTGCTGTCGTATTGCAAAACATTCTTCATTGTATTTTGGGTCTTGAAACACACACGTTAGCAGACCCCGTCCAGCACGTGCGACTTTAGTCTAACATCGAACTTAGGAAATACCTTTGCCTCAACCACCAACAAACCTGCTGCTCTCAAGCTGAACACAAGCGAGCTTGGAATTCCATACGAAAACTACAGACAGTATGACGCATATGGTGATGGAAAAAAATTTTGCATAAATTCCAAATTAGAGAATTAAAACAAGTTGAAGAGCAGAGAGAGTACGAGAGAAATTGTGGTGATGATGGCGATGGTGATGAGAATATTCATACCACAGAGGTTTTCATTTATTTAAATGTGGTATAGGTGGTGGATTTACAATTGTTTACATGTGTTGTTATTGTTGTTTTCTTTTTTTAGAATTCATATAGTATTTGCCTGAGAAACATGTGGTGAGTTTGCAGGTGTGGGTGATGACAATACAACTAAACAATAATTGTTTGTGGAGAAAAAAGTCAAATTGTTAAAGCTGAGAGCACTTGAATGAAGAGAGTAAAAGAGATGATATAGCCCAATTTGAATTTTTGTAAGTTTGTGCTGGTAGTTTTAATGGGTATTGGGAGCCAGCTGTAGAGGGCAAGGAAGGGAACAAAGTCTCTAGCAGTATTTAACTATAAAAGTGTTTGTTGAATTTCGCTTTCGTATTGTTATTACTGGAAGTTAACCATGTTTGCCGGCTACACAGCATGTTTTTGGTGGAGAAGCTGTTGTTTTTGTTGTTGTTGGTTTTACTACACTTGGTGTTGCTGTTGTTGCCGATGATGGTGTTGGTTTGTGATAATGATTGCAATCATTAAACATGGAAGGTTGAATGAATGGTTGACTAAGGCAATGGAAAATTGTTACCAAGTGACAAAACAGCTGTTATAACGGTATCCATGTGCATGTATGTATGCATGTATGCATGTGTGTGAATCTATTTCTATGCTATTGCGATGAGAAATGAAGAGTGTGCAATAGTTACTAATGCAATAAAAGAGTAGAAGAGTAAGTGCGAGCTTGATTGTTGAGCAGGGATATGAGCAGAGGGTGAGTGAGTGAAGGTTGATTTTATATTACGCACGTGATTTTTGGCATTTGTATGTTTTTGTTCTTACGTTTTGGTTTTGTTTTCTCTATTTAGTTGAATTTTTGTTTATTTGTGCAACTAAAATGGGTTGGGTTAAGGCATTTTGTGTGGCAGGATAATAAACTGAAGTTGCGGAAAAAAGTGAAAACATTTATATGTACCTCCTATACCACAGATTCCGGCAGTAAAATTTCTATTTATAGCAAATTTTAACAATAGTAATATGTACATATGTATGTATGTATTTAAATGTATTAAGGCGCATTATGTACATATGTATATGGACATACATACATAGATGTGTACTTCTGATTATGGGTGATTATGTGGGTGCATATAAGTATATGAAAGTGGATGTATTTAAGTATATACAAATGTATATTAGTACAAATAATATATATTTTTATGTTAAAAATTCCTATTCCAAATTTTTTGTATATATGTAAATGTTTTTCACGATAACCACTTACAATATTTTTGCTAATCTGCTGCTAAATATAATACTAGCTAAATTGACATCTTGTAATTAAATTTTAGAACCAGACATTATATTTTTTAAATTATATGTGCTTAAAGAAGTGCAATATATCGCTCATTTGCTGTAATAAATCAGTGCATCCAACTCTTAGGCTAAAATTTAAAACTATTATTTTTTTCTATGATTTTAAGCTCATTTGGAGTTATAAATATTTTGCGGCAAATGAAATACTTATTTTTTTTTTTTCAAATATAACATTAAAAGTCTTCATTTCAAAATGCACAATTTTCCGGAGGACCTTTAGGAAATTTCTTGCAAAACAATAACTTAAAGTATCATTGTTTACGAGAGGTTGTCCTTAAATACTACAGTAAAATAAATTTCAAAGACAAAATACATACATATGTATATTGGAAACTCTTTGCTACGACCTAAATTACATTTTCATAAAAGTTTATATATTAAATTACTTGAAAAATGTTCTTAACATCACATTTAAAAAAAGTACATGTGAATTTTATTAATATTATAAGGACTTCTTTAAAAGGTGTAATTTATTATAAGATGATGCTTTACGAAAATTTATGTGAAAAAACAAAATCAATTAAGTATCACAAAGATAACAATAGTCTCGTTTTCATTTTAACTTATTTCGGCAAAAAAAAAATAGCTCTGTTTTGTAATGGAGAAAAAGGCCAATTTGTCGACTAAGCTTTTATTATGTTAGTAAAAACATCTTTATTTGTTTTTATAATGATAAAGGCGGACTCCTACCTTAAAAAATTTATTCTTTCAAAAGGAGTAACTTTGTGAAAAAAATCTGTTAGAAATATTCTTCAAAACGTAAGTCTTTAATTAAGATATTTGAAAAGTAATTGTATAGGAAACTCTATTTCAACGTCATATTGAAAAAAATGTGGCATATGTACATACATATATTGAAATTTTCTTTATATTATACCATTTAGCAGAATGTATGTCTCTCATTAGCACAAAAACAAATTTTCTACCGTCATCACTTATTTATTAATATTACTTATATTACTCACTTATTTATTATAATATTAATATATAAAATTATTAGTAATAATAATTTAGTATTAGTAATAATAATATTATTAGTAAATATATTATTTATTTACATATTTGAATTATTTCCGGGATATTCGTTAGGAAATCAATATAATAGACTTTCCAACTCTGAATTTGAAGATGGCATTACTGGAAAATTAATAAAACTGGCAGTACTGTTACCTTCTACAAATCTGGTTATCCAAGCATTACTTTGGCAAGGTGGAGAGTGGTTAAGAGAGTTGATGTGTTGATACAGTGTAGACAAGAACCTTGTCATTTATTTGCTATAAATTTCTCTATTTCAAGTTGACGTATAGATGGCAGTACGCAACTTGTTCTTTAAGGGTCATTTGAACGATTTTACAACCTTGCGGTTTATGAAAAATTGTTACCATCCTGTGTTTTGTTCTAAACATTTTAGTTTTAGTGCATGTATGTGTTTTGTTCTAAAAATGCAATAGTTAATGCATAATAGAGCAAATTATAATCTAAATATGGTGCGCCCAAAATATGTATATGGGTGTACATTTTCTGCACTCATATTTCCTTCAGGGTTGGAATGCGAGCAGCATCTATTCAAAAGTATTAACGGAATTGTTTACATAAATAACAAGTTTTGTTTTATTCTCGCTAACTTCTTTAGCTTTTGTGCGAAAAGCTGAAACAAATTTTATAGTTTCAATACATGGAATTTAAATATATCAAGCAGTTATTTTTGTTCTATTGTTAGTTTTGAAAAAGACATCCGATTGTGAGGGTTTCGGTGACATGTAAGACGCGTTCCTCAATTTTATGGGAATATCTTTACTTTAGAAATGAAAAAAAAAACTATTAGTTAAACATTCGTATTTAATTGTAATATAATCAAGTATGTTTGAAATATCATTAATATTTTTTCATCCGAAATATTTAAATTTATATTTTAATATGATGCCATTAAAAACATATGACTCAAAATCCGTGTTTTCATTGTTATTTTTTTCTTCTTTTATTTATAAATTGTTCCCTTCCAGACCCATTAAAATGTTCACTACAACGTAAAAATGTGTCTACAAAATTCTTTACAGAAAAGTTTTATATATAAAGTTTGATATTCCACTATTTCACGGATCTAGTAAATAGGTGTTGGTCTCTTTTATTCAAAATTCTTTGAAAAATATTTTCATTTTACATTAAAAATCCACATTAAGATGTAAAACTATAATATTTCCCCTTGAATCACCACAAGCCCTCCTTATCCCTTCTTTTTCTAGTGACTCCCTTTAACCAGTTTCACTAAAAATATGATAAAAAATCTTCTGCAGCTGTTATTTGTCTTACTGTCCTCATGTTTTATACTTTTAATGTTGCAAAATGCACTTGTTATCAAAACCATAATGGAAATCTTAAGGAAACTCTTTTCCTTAAGACTTACGCATAATTTCTTCAAGGCGTTAAATTAATGTATGTATGTATTACTGTGCGTGTCTGTGTGTGTGTATGTATATAATTTTCGAAAGAAACATCTTACAAGAAATATAATAAATTTTATATTTAATGGTCATAGAACAAATGAATATTATTTGCTAAAGGACTTAAATAATTTAATTTTTCTAGGAAGGGAAAATTTTTTTATAAAGTGGTCAAAATTAAAGACACTGAAGTAGGGAGGGGAGCATTTATGTACTTTAAAACAAGCAAATATTAGAAAATATAATTCTAAATTTCAATACAAATGGAAAATTTTAAATATAAAGGGTTTTTCGATAAGACCACGTCCTTAATAATTTCAAATAATACAGGCTGTGCGTGAATTGTAGATGAAATCAACAAATCCTTTTGTTTGAAGAGCCAGTGTATATCATTGTAAAAATACTTCCCGCGATCTTACAAGGTGGCTAAAATCCATAAACTATAACTTTCAGTGATTCAACGTGATTTCAACAAAAATAAAACCTCTTCAATCTGGGAGGGTCAATTCAAGCACTTTCCTGGAAACAGGGCCATGCCCACAATTCGGTCATGAAAAATGTACTTTGTAAAGACTCTGTGTGGCAGACAACAAAGTCCTGCTTTAGTCATAAATCGAGTACTTTCATACACTGATAAATAGAATACTAAATCTGTTTTTTTTGAAAATAAGTGTAACATTTTTTGCCTTTTCCGAGGTAAAAAAGGTAACTTAATGTTTTTTTTTTAATAAAACCAATTTTATTTGGAAAGAACACAAAATCCTGTTTAAAATTGATATAAAAATGTAGCATTCTTTGGCCATATTTACACTGTCCAAGTGATTTAGGAAATATGATTTGAAATTATTAAACAAACTTCTCATCTTCATGGGACGATGCATATATTTTCCATAATTCCATTTTTTTGATATCTAGTGTCCATATATTAAAGTTAATTAAATTCTTAAAAACTTTTTGCACAAAAATAAATGTTTAAACAAATTCCGAATTCATATAAAAAATGCACATTTTCATGTTTTTTGTACAACATATTCAGAAAAGAACATGTCCCTTTTTGCACTATTCTTGTTCTTATGTTTTCGAACAGAACACAAAAATGCTGCAAGTGTAAAATATCTCTTGTCAGAAAATAAAACGTCATTAGTTGTTTTAACTTCCTAATATTTAATATATATATATATATTTTTTAAATTAAACGATAGACAAGTTAATATTTTTAAGGCATATTTATATATTTCAAGAGCATATTTTAAAATTTTTAGAGCATTTTTAATGCACATAAAAGCTTTTTATTAGCAAACTTTTGGTTGTCTTGGTTAAAATATATATTTTTTTAAAGAAAATAATCAAGAAAATTGTATAAGAAAAAGAAAGTAAAAAACTAGATATAAAACTGCAATAGACATAGACAGATAAAAGGACATTTTACATAAACACATACAGTTTATTAAACAATGGGTGGGTTGCATGATAATTATCCTAAATTGCAAATTCTTTTTATTAAGATTTAATGACATAAAAATCATTTATTGCTATTTAATTTTTGGGAAAAAATTTCGTTCGCATAAAAATAAAAAGCCCCTTTTATATGTTACCCTGGCAAAGTGATGCCTTGCTTGAGCTTATATTTACAATAGAACAATACAATAGAGTTGTTTGAAATGTTCATGTATTGAAATTTATTAATTTTGTATAAATTTTCACAAAAATAAAAACGCATAAAGGAAGAGTTAATAAATTAGATTAAAAAATTAATCCACATGCTTAGGTTAAGTTAGGTTAATTGGAGGGGTGTGATAGCCCATGTCATACGACATACACTTAAGCCAGTGAAGGCTTGTTGTGCGCTCCCTTTATTTATCAAACACAAACTGCCAGAGTTCTGCGGCAGGATCCACATAGTTGAAAAAAGATTAGTTATTAAAACTGAACTAAAATTGAGTGCAAAATATGTTACATTTTTTTATGTGCACCATATTTAGAAAAGAACATCTCCTCTTTTGCACTAAGTAATTTTAAGTAATGGATATAGAACTAAGGGACGGTATAAGACAGTTGATTTATAATATTTCCAAATTTTCACAGCCTTAAGGTTTCTGAGACAACAACAGACATTTTGGCCATTCCGAAGAAGTAAAAAAAGTTCTAAAAATTTTAGCTTTTGTATATATTTTTTTTGATTTTTCAAATGAATCTCGTTAATTTGGAAATTTTGCATGTGTATATGAACATATATTTTTGTATTTTGACATAAATTTGTGTGTATGAAAATGAATTTCATTAGAAATTGCTTCGAGTCGTAACTGGAAATTAGATGTTTTTCTAAGAAACCAAAAGACAAGATTTATACATTCACACACATACATACAAACACACTTTGCATCGAAATATAACAATGAAGCCAGTATTCATTGGATTCACATACACGCACACACACACGCCCATACACACTTGCAAATATTTTTAAGCACTTGCATATTTCTTTTCATCGTTTACAATTAGAAATCCTTCAAACACTCTCAATTGCATAAACATGCACCCACACAAACACACACTTAAGCCAACATTTTCTAAGTAGACGGGTAAGAGAAATTTAGAAGTACAGATATACACACATACATTTATATACTTTTTTTAATTTAAGCCTTTTGATAAGCTCCTACTGCATGAAGTGTAATTGGGAGTGCATTAAGGAAATGCAACTTTTCGAATAATGATAATTATAAATATTATATTCTAATCGAAAATATTGTTTGTATGTGTGTGTGCAAGAAGGAAAGTTTGCAGAAATTATCTACGCATTTTAAAACTTTACACAAGATGAGCAGGAATTGTTCATTTTAAAAAACTCTTTCAAGATTTCAATCTCCAGATCATGATATTTTCTTCAATGAAATATCCTTATATAGTGCGGAGAATTTATACCACTGGCTCATCTTAAACTCCTGCAAAGTTCTAGATTTAAGCAAAAATATTCCGTAAGTGCCACATTTTGTGAAATGAAACGTTTCTGTATGAAAGAAACGTTTTGTATGAAGCAAATCAAAATTATAAACGAATTCCCAGTATTATTTTTATATAAATATAAAGCTTTTCGAAACTGTTCGTTTTACAAAATGTAGCAAAAAAAAAAGTGAAAAGTGAACTAAAATTATTGAGGATATTCTCCCAACTTATTAATGAAAAAAAATTTGTGATTTGCTTTGAAATTTTGTGTTCAAAACGGTTGCCGTAAGAAGTCAGGAACGTTTTTACTGGGATTTAGGAAACACATTCTTGTTCGTTAGTAAGAAGAACAAGTGTATCTAATATATATTAATTAAAAATTGCTTATTATCCAGAAAAATTTATTTAAGGGGCACATTTTGTACAACGTAACGTTGCTAAACGTTTGAAAATTGTATTAAAAATACTGAAATTTTTTCATATCAATTTCAAATGCTTAGAAACATTTCATTCATTTCATAAAATAAAGCAAAAAAAAAAGAATGAATTGAAATTATTAAATTCATTAAAACTATTGGACTAAAGTTAATAATTTAAATTATTCTCCCAACTAATTAAAAATTGTTGATAAATTACATGTTTTTTAAAAATTGTCTCATTTTCTAAAACGTATCGTTTCTTGGAAATTTTATAAAAAATGCTGGAAGTAGTTCCTTTGGTACTGGGATTTTTTTTTGGTAAAAACTTCAAACTCCTAGAGACACAACGATTTTCAATATGTGCCCCTAATTTAAGAAAATTTGTTTACTAAGTTCTTGCAACAGCAAAATTACAAGAAATCTAGCCTTTTATTTTCAAAGGTTATGGAAAGAGAACCAGCAACCCAATGTTGCTTCTAATGCAGGTGCATGTATGTAGACCAATAAATGAGTGTGAAGGTGTGCGAATTTGTGTGACTGAGTATAAAATTTCTTTCTATTCACATATGCATTTGTATGTATTTCGTTAGTGTTGGTGTTGAGGCAGGTTTTTCCTGATTTTGTTTTCATAATTTTTAATGCTTAAATATGCCTGTAATAATAGTCGTTAGTATATAAGCAAATGTACATAGATGCCAATAGTTGTAGTTGCAATTGAAATTGTATTTGGCTTATAGTTAATAATGCTTAATGCAAAATGGAGCGATATATGCTGATTGTAAAAGGTTATCAGTGCCGTGATTAAATCCTTTAACTAATAAAAATTACATTTCTTTTGAAGACCAATACCCTTTTTGAATGCTTTCTGCTGTTGTTGTTGTTAATATTATATTTGATTTAAATATACAGCGATATTCTTGCAATGACGAGAACATTTCGCAAATGTTATATACTCAGTAATATATACATATTTAAATAAAACACACACATAAGCACACCCATGTATACAATATAGAAACTACCATTATATGCCCAAAAATACGAGGGTGTATCTAGAAGTATTTGTGGCATTAAAAAACTTTTAAATTCTACGTAAGCTTGTATTATGAGTAATGATTTTAGCTTCAGATTTTTTTGTTAGAAAAAATTCATGGGCGTGGCTAGATAATACACTTGGAGGGTCTACAGTCCTTAATAGCTTTTATAGGAGGGGCTACAACCGTTTAATGAAGAAGAAAATTGTGTCTTTTAAATGTATAGGAATTTCACAAAAGTGGGAGTGCTTAAACTCCTCTCAGGACAGGACTATCCACACACCAATGGAATTGACTTTTGATCTTTTATGTTTGCGGGGTTGAAAAGCTTACGGAGTAAGAAAATTAATACGAGTCGGAAAATTTTATGGGATTTGTTACATATTTCTTTGCTTTTTCGTGTGTTCAATAACATTTTGCACCAACTGATCCAAATTTGGTATAATTAAACTAATTTGAACTCCGAAATTGCAATGGTAAAAAAAAAACACTCATGTAGTTTTATTGAAAGCCGCTCCTAATTTTAGTAATTTTTTCTTAAATTTTGCATATTCTGGCTTGAAATTAAATTTTATATAAATTGAATGATTTTCTATCATCCCACTTCAAGTTTTGTTTGGTTTTATTTATTAAATTTAATAAAAAAAAAAAAAAAAATTTTAGAATCTAAAATTAAAAGGGGACAGCACTACCAGGGTTATTCCAAAAATAAGTGCTTTCTTCAGGAGTCCTATAAATTCGTAAACGAAAAATCACAAAATATCCTAGCGCGATATAGTTAATAAAGTCAAAGTAATAATACGTTTGACAATGAAACGATTTTGTTTGAAACCAAGAAGTTTTACTTTTTTGAAAATAAAAATAAAAAAGTATGTCAAATATTTAAAATTTTTCTCAATACAAACTCCAACTTTATCCCCGGATACTCTTCGCGTATTAGAAATTTTTAAAGAAAAATGTTGAGCCCATAATACATTATTGTTTTCCAGAGCTGGGTTGTCTTTCATTTATTTCAGTTTCATTATTATCAAATTAAGACTTAGACTGATGACATGGTTGGGGCCTTCGTAATGTGTATTTATTTGTATGCATGTCGTCCAGCAAAGAGTTACCACAAAAACCTTTTTTTGTGTGTTCCCAGCACTGTATGAGTGTGTGTGTGTGTGATAATGAATTAAAGCAGAAAGGGTTTTTACAGCGACCATTTCAACACCCTCATTATATGTTTGTAGCTGTGCATGTAAAATAATGTCATGTACACACACTTATATGTTTGTACATATACATATTATTTCGCACACCTCCATATGTTTTGTGTGTGTGCGTGCACTTGCTTGTGTATGTGTTTGAGTGTAAGCGAGTGAGTGTTTAATTCAAACTGGTTGATTTCAAAAGCGAAGATGGGCTTTTTGACAATTTGCTTTATGAACGTGTCTGTATATGTACTTGTATTTGGATACCTCATGCTCTCATGTATTGTAAATATATAAATGCATGTACATGTATATACTTAAGTGCATTTATGTACATACATACATATAATTATCAAGATTATGTAGCAATCGAGTGCTGTAGGATGTGGGATAAGGTTCTCGCACACAATTTTATAATTATATACCACCCAAAAGTATGCAACGGTATACCAAACAATACCTTCAGCTACAACTTCTTTAATACATCATTGGTATCGCTCACACTACCCAGTAAAAAATATATGGATTAATCCATAATCGAGTAATGACTTGGTCATCCATTTGGAGTAACAAGCGAGCTATCGAAACTTTTTGTTTGTTTTGTTGTTTATGCCTCGCTTAATACTCCAAATGGATCAATGAGGGATGTATCAGTTCGTTTTTGTTTTTTTTTCTTTGACATAACTGTTAATTGTTGACGTTTTCGTTTTGTTTTTCAATTTAGTCAGTTTAGTTTTAAAAAGTGAAAGATTTAAAAAAGCAAAAGCTACGGGTATAGTAACAAATTGTTAAAAATGTGCAAAATTTATTAATTATTTGTTTTCTATTTTAATATATTTCAGATTTCGTACATTAAATAAATAACCAAATTTGTATTTTATATGAATGTTTACTCCCTTTATGCTCTTTTAGGAGACAAAAACGATTACTCCCTTTATGCTCTTTTGGGAGACAAAAACGATTACTCCCTCTGTCGTCATTTTCAAGATCAAAGGGAGTACTCCATAAGGAGCTTAAAAGGAGTACTCGTGTCTGCGGACATGTTGTGTTAAAAATCCAATGAGGTCCGGAGTTTTATGGAGTAATCCATTACTCGCAAAGGAGCGCTCCAAGATTACTCTTTGGATGATCCTATTTTTTACTGGGTACAATCACACTCGCACTCACACTCATACGTACACTTGTCCACAATCAATGAGCCCAAGTTACAAGAAGTATGAGTTGTAAGTTAAGCAAGTCGATTTGTATCCCTTTTCATCCTGCATTAACTGCAGTTTCCACAAAACTTCCTCTTACACTCTCTATAGTCCTGAATACCCCCAAATTATATGCCTCTTTCTTTCCTTTTATATTTATTATTATTGTTGTTGCTTTTTTTTGCATTTAATATATGTAATGAAAAAAAAAAACAGAAATTGCATGTGTTTTTTTTTCCATATACGACTCGCGTCCATTATTTTTGTTTGTTTGTTGTTGTATTGCATGCGTATGCACGCACTTTTCATTATTTTTTGTTGCTTCATGCAATTTTATTCATCCGCGTGAAGGTGTAGTTGGGCTTTCACTGTGCACATGTCATGAAAAAAGTCTAGTATATATTAAAAAAAAAACCATGAAATTGCAACTTTTATTCTGCATCCTTCTGCAGCCCCTTTTCCTGCTTCTCATACACATTTCTGCTTATATAAATATTAATGATTTTTTTGTGTTATTTTCAGCTGTATTGTATTAAAAAAAAGTATTAAACAAATTTAAATGCGATAAAATATTTTTTAGCCATAATTATTTAAATTTTATAAAAAAATAAATATGCCACATATTTTTAATTTTTTTTAATTATTGTATACGTTTTGCTAGTGGATAGTGCTTGATATTAAATATTTTAATATTTTCTGGTATTTTTTTTAAGCCAGTATAGAATTTGTTAATTATTTTTAATATCTGTTCAACGGTTTAGATATTTATTTGTTTAAGGTTATACGTACAATTTATTACTTGCCGCATAAAATGTATACAAATTGGAGACTAAACTTGCAATGTGTAAATATTTGAATGGACTTTAGATATAATTGACTTATTTTGCCAAATTCATATTCAATAAAATTTCATAATTTTGAAGCCTAAAGAAATTTCATTATCCTTAAAAGGGGATTGTGCTCTAAATACTTCTAGTAGTCTAACACGAGCATCTAAATGACAATCTGCAATTTTAGTTTCTACAGTTCTTTATTTTGAAGGGTGAGAGGGAGAGAGGGAGAGAAATAGACGAATAGGAAAATAGTACCAGGTGTTGCATGTACTTGTTGTTTTTTTGTTACATACTTTACACACAATAAAATTTCTATATGAATCGAATTAAAATTGTACAATCGAAGTTGCATCATGTGTACACGAATGCAATTTCAAAAGAGAATAAAAAAACTGCCAGAAATGAATACTGTAAGTGTAGATGGCCTCTTTCACTGCTCAATATTTTTTGCTTTTTCTTTCGTTTATAGTTCCGTTTTCGCAACAATAAGTAAAATAATTTAATTTCTTTCACACAATTCAGTAATCAGCTGATATTTCTTTTGTTTTTCTTACATCAAAGCCTTCGCTCTTTATGTTTTTTTTTTTAGTTTTTAACTTTTCAAATAGTTCGATAGATAGAATTTTTTTTTACATTTTTTGGTAATCGCTAGATTCTAAATCATTTGTTTTCCAGCGCCAGATTATAGCTGGAATTTTAAAAAAATTTTCAATTGATTTTTTATATATAGAAAATATTTCATTTAACTCTGTAATTTTTAAGAATTTTTTACTCTGTCTTGTGTTACAATTTACATATTGATTTTATGAAAATAAATAAATAAAGAAAATGAAAATGAAAAATGCACGAAATAAATGATGAAAAATAATATTGATTTCCAAAGGGGACAGCACTGTCAGGATATACCATGTAGGAAATTCGCAAAATATCATATCGCGATGTCTTTTATCAAGGTAAATTAAGAACACGTTCAACAATGAGACAGAAATTTTGAAATGTGCACTGGGAAATTGCATTGAAAATTTTCCTTTGAAGTAATATTTTTAGAATCTTTCAACATTAAATACCTCAAAAATTAATATAATTAAGACATTATAGCAATATAATTAGTATATCATAGATATTGTAAATATAATTAATTTATTATAGAAAATGTTTTGGAAATTTTTTGTGAGGAAAATTTTTGCAAAATACTTTTGTTAACTTCCATCCAAAAATTTCTTAATAAGACTATATATAAAAATGTTCCGAAATTTATGCTTCGCTTAAGCTGCATCATATAATGCCAAAAATAAATGCAAAAAAAAGTCAAATAATAATGTTGAAGAAGCGTGATATAAAGAAACTATTGTCCACTGAGTCCAACAACTTGAAAAATATTTAGTTCTTATCGCTACAGTGGTATCATGCACAAGAGGACACTTGGAGTTGTTCCTGCTGCAGATAACAAAGGTTTTACGGTTATAATGAAAAAGGGCAAATATGCTCAACGTCCTGCTAAAAACACCGTCAAAGTAACAACGAAGGCTGGTCCCAGAAGGTCTTTAAAAAAATTAAGAATTTTTTTGGCTTACGTCGTGCGTCCGATTTGTTGCGCTCGCAAAAAGCCCCGCAAGTTAAGAAGACTAAAAAGCCAGAGTTATTTCATCAAGAAATAACCCCAAATTTTTGGGTATTTGTTTCTTGGGAATAACTTCATTGCATATTTGGAATTGTTTCGTTTAATATAAATTCTTAAAATGAAGTGAAAAATGTTATGGGTGTTTTTTTTATTATTATATTTAGCACTTATTTCACTTTCTTTAATTCCTGGTGGTTGTGCAAAACCGGTTTCTCTTTTTTAAAATATTTTTGCGTTTTTGGCCTTCGGCAGGATCAAAGGACTTGTTTCTCTGTGGTATGTTGAAAACCAGCTTCGCTTTTGACAGCATTGCTAGCCTTTTGGCTGAACGTAAAGCCTTTATACTCTATTAAACAAGCAAGACTTGCTTTTCTTTTTAAAATTCTCCCAATTGTAGGCCTTCGCCAGGGCTGCAGGACCTTCTTCTCTGAAATATGTGCAAGTCTGACTATCTTTTCTAAAGCCTTTCTGTATTAGGACTGACTTTATTTAGCTGCCAGGGAATAATTTCATTATGGAAAAAAGTTTAATTTATAGATTTTGGAACAGTTTAATTTTGTCTAGGACTCATTTCTCTTTTAGAGATCCCATTTCATTAAAAGTTTTGCATTGGAACTTGTCTAATTGGATTTTGTTCTTCACTTAATTTAAATTTTGCTTATAATCGAATTGATCTTAATAATTCAAAAATAGAATGATTCAATTTAGGACTGTTCTAGTTCTTTGCTTAATGCTTAAATTAATGTGATATAAAAATTAATTAAAACTTAAAAGTGATACAAACAAGCCGCACCAGCTTGCATTTTCATCTCCAGCAAGTTTCAAATTTAATTACAAATATTTACAAAAATTACAAAATTTAATTAGAAATAAAACGCGATAGTTAATTATATTCCTTATTCATTCTGCTAAAAATAAGTCCTTCTAATTCTGTGTTAGTTTTTCCTTTCAACTTTCAATATTCCCTATTTTTATTATTCTCCCATGCCACTTATTTGCTTTCTGTTTGTTTTCAACTATTGAATGGAATGTGTTATTTAATATTTATTACTTTTATTTTTGATTTGTTGATCTCTTTCGACAAGTGACTGTGAGGTGAGCCCCTAGAAGGAAGCTTCAAAGATTTCTAGTGTTTGTAAATATATAAAGATTTAAAATTTTCTCTATAGTGAGAATCAAAATTCAATCAAGCAGAGTAAAATGCATTTCGTGCTTCATTGGCATTATTTGTGTTTCTGGCAAAGAGCTTTGCTGACACCTAAAACAGAGTAACAGTTCCTTCCGAATTAAAAAAAAAAATACTATTTTAGCATACTTTTAGGAAAGTTTTAAATTGCTTAGTTTTAGACTATTTACACTAATATTTGTGATATAAATCCCACTCTTAGGAAAGCCATAAACAAGTTAGGAGTTGTGTTTTCCTTTTGACGGAATTTGCTTGAGTATAGAACGATTTTCCGTCACCCGACATCAATTTTGTGCCATCTTCAGTATTTTGTTTCCTTACAATTTATTAATATTTATATCTGTATTTTTTTCTTTTTCAAAAAAGGAAATATTTAAGAATAATTCACTTTATTCTAACTTTGATTGAAAAATATTACCTTTAAACAAAAAACAAATCTGCCTCGGGCAATTTTTAAAGAGTGACGATTAATTTTTCCATGCAGCGCCTGGAGGTATGTGAAGCCTTTTGTGAGAGAAGGTCACTTTTAAAGCATACATTTAGGATGATGATATTGAGTGCAACTTAAAGCATACATTTAATTAGGATTCATTTGAATCACTTATATTGCCTATTTGTAACAAAGGCATTTGATTGTTGATTTAACGCTTAAAAATATTAAAAAAAAAACTCTTGTCATTTACAGCTTGAAGTATCCTTAAGACCTCTACTGAAAATCCATTACATTTTCAAATACATTTTAGTAAAATATTTCGATTAAAAAAACCTATTCAATTCCTCTTTATATGATAATGAGTCCTTTTAGTTGTTAAACGCAATATTTTTTACAATGTGCACCACAAAAAAAAAACATGGAAAAATTGGCTCGGAAAAAAGCCAACATTTAATGAGCACCAGAGGCCAGTTTTCTGAACTATAGTATAAGGATACAAATATAACAACAGCATTAACAATAAAGCAAAACATGTTCACGGCTAAAATAGGGGAATGGTCGTATTAATACCTTGATTTTTGAATGGGGGTGGGAAGAAATTAACTAACACACACACGCAAACACAGACTCACGCACTCACGCTGATAAACAGGCAAAATAAAAAGAGCATATCCACAAAATCCGTCTTTTTTTTGCAAACTTTTTGATGTTGTTGCTAAAGTATAAAATTATCAACAGCAACATAAACAACAACGACCATAACACGAGCCTCAACATCATCCTCATCATCAAAGTCATCATCATTGGCAAAATGTTATAAATTAAAAGCGGAAAATGCAGCTGGCATTGTAAAATTTTCAAACCTGCAACAACAGCAATAACAATGCAATAAGACTTTGGCAGCAACATACAACTAACATAGCAACACTAGCAAAAAAAATATATATACATATAATAAAAAATAAAAACGAATTGCGTGTAGCTGTTGCAAACGCAACACCAGCTTATGGCACTCATACAACAATAATTATTGTTCGTTTGATGAACATCGCTCAGTACCCACCGCTGGAAGAGAGTTGTGCTGGCTATACACGTAGTCATGGCAGTTGGGTTTTATAGAGGAACATTAAAAGTATTTTTTATGCATTCGCATACATTTACTAAAATAGTGCGAGTATAGAGGAGTGTCAAAAAGTGCGTCTCATTGCGTGATAAATATTGATGCGAAAAAACAGCTTCTATAATGAAAATATTATAATAAGGCAAAACTTTTTTCGCTGCTTATGCCCTCATAAATTTTGAAATTGAGTGCTAGAGGGGACCAGCTAAATGCTTTATTCAAACACTTCCCATATGACGAAATTCATTTCCATACGAAGGAAAAGTTTCTGGCATTTAAACCAAAGAAAACATATTGAATATTCACAATATTTTAGGAGGCAACAAAAGCGATATAATTTAAAAAAGTAAATTGATACTGCATTATGAAAACATTAGACCATTAGAAAAGTATTTAAAAATAATAAAAATAAAATATATTAGAAATAATACAAATAAATTTTTAGATTTTTGGAAATCGCTGTAAAATATTATATTTTAAAAGGGTATCTCTAAAAAGTAGCTTTTAGAAGGAAACTTTTAAGATTGGACTTGCTAAGAAAGTACCTTTTGGAAAAAGTACCAAATAAGAAAATACCTTTTAAGAAAGTATCTTTTGAAAAAGTATTTTTAAAGAAAGTATCTTTTGAAAAAGTACCTTTTAAGAAAGTATCTTTTTTAAAAGTACATTTTAGGAAAGTACGTTTTTAAAAAATACCTTTTAAGAAAGTACCTTAAAAAAATAGCCTTTAAAAAGTACATTTCAAAAAGTTACCTTTTAAAAAAGTACCTTTTGAAATAGTACCTTTTAAACAAGTGGCTTTTTAAAAAGTACCTTTAAAAAATAAAATTCTAAAAAAGTACCTTTTAAGAGAGTACCTTTTGAAAAAGTATCTTTTTAAGAAAGTACCTTATAAGAAAGAACCTTATAAAAATATACCCTTAAAAAAGTACCTTTTAAGAAAGTATCTTTTAAGAATGAACCTTTTAAGAAAGTACCTTTTAAGAAAGTACCTTTTATAAATGTACCTTTTAAAAAAGTACATTACAAAAAAGTACCATATTATAAAGTAATTTTTACAAAATTACCTATTTAAAGGTATCTTCTCAGAACGTACATCCGAAGGACTTCCTTTTCGAAATGTACGTTATAGGAAAGTACCTTTTAAAAAAGTACCTTTTAAGGAATTAGTTACTACAAAAGTACATTTCAAAAGGGTTTTTCTTAAAAAGTTTTTTTAAGTATATGTTTAAAAGTACATTTAAAAATGAGACTTTTGAAATGGTAAATTCTAAGAAAAAACCTTTGAATTAAGTACCTTATAAAAAAGGATCATTTAAAAAGTACATTTGGGAAGTACTTACTGAAAATATAACCATTTCAAAAGTACTTTCAAATTCTTTTCAAAACAACTAAAAAAAGTACCTGTAGAAAGAAATCCTTTACAAAAAGTACCTTTGAAAGAGTAAACTTAAAATAGAAGTCTCTTAAATAAATCCCTCATGAAAAGTATCTTCCAAAACAACACTTTTGCAAAGGTACTTTTAAAAATGTACCTTTTGAGAAAGTACTATTAAAAGTACCTTTTAAAGAAGTACTTTTTGAAAAATATCTATTAAAAAGAACATTTGAAGAAGCTATTATTAAAATAGCACTCCAAAAAAGTAAATTTTAAAGCAAGTAACTTTAGAAAAAGTACTTCATAAAAATAATAGTTAAATGAAATAATTTAAAAGAAGTACCTTTAAAGAAACACTTCTAGAAATGTAGATTTTAAAATAAATACATTTTTAAAAAATACCTTTTAACAAGAGTATCTTTTGAGAACAGAATCTTTGAGGAAAGTCCCTTTTGATAAATTCCTGTCACGAGAGCACGTTTTTTTTAAGTCAGCTTATATAAAGTTGTTTTTGAAAAAGTGTCCTAGAGCTCCTCTCTGCCTAAAAAGTACTTCCTTAAAAAGATCCATTTCTTTTATCCTTGATGATGAAGCAAGAAGTTTTCGAGGTATCCATGACAAAAAATAACTTAATTGGTCGCGTTAATGTGTTCTACAACAATGTCCTTACACCATTGTCCTGTAGAGTTGTTTTTCTCTTATTTTTCTTCCTTATTTTTGTAAAATGGAATTTTTTGTTTCAAAACTATATAAAAAAAAATAAATATCACGCACACACACCAAAAAAGGAGTATACGAAAAATATATCAAAGGTTTGCGTAGGTCTCCCTGCAATGCCTGGTGAAGCTCCCAAAAGTAGATTACATTATTTACTTTCATACGATGAGGATGAACGGAAAATACAAATAAACAGAAATTTAAAACAAAAAAGAGAATCGTGATCCATTATATACATACGCATATATATATATATATATATATATATATATATATATATATATATATATATATATATATATATATATATATATATATATATATATATATATATATGTGTGTGTGTGTGCAATAATATATAAATTTACTTGGGGTATAGGTGTTTGTGTATGTGCGTTTAAACTTTTTATACTTGTGGGTTTGTTATGTTTGTGCTCTTGTAGAAATTTTTTACAATTTTATTTTCATGCGTGTGCGAATGAAAAATAAAATATATAAAAATTGCATACACTAAAGGCATCGTTGCAAATAATACAACAAAACCTTAATAGGACACAATGTTGAGCCTTTCTTTTTTTGTGTGCGTGTTTATAGTCATTTGAGAGTGTGTCATATTGTTTAATCATATTTTTTTGTTTGATGTGAGAGAACATGCTCTTGTTTTCCAACAAAAATATATATTTTTTTAATATTAATACGCTTGCAACGGGAATTTGCGCAAAAAAATTGTAGATGCAATCAACAACAACAAAAACAATCACACTGATGAAAATATGTAAAAAAAGCTGCTGCATATTTGCTTTAAACAGCTGGAAAAAAGTGATTCGTTGTTGGTGCGTATGGACGACCAGTGCGTTTTGCTGCTTGTTGTTGCTGCCGCTATCGTTGTTGCTGGAGTTGCCGATAAAATCGTTATTGTTGTTGTGAATTGGGAAAAAATGACCAAAACGAAAAAGAGATGCCAGATACTTTAGAGTTAATGTAAAAAAACAGTAAAACCATACACTATGCAACAACCAGCCATACAACAACAAACAGCAATATTAAAAAAAGCCAGTAAATGAGGCAAGTCTTAGCAAAAAAAAAAAATGCTGCAGGCAGCAAAGTTAAGTAGCAACCGTCAAGTAGAGGTGCCAAATATACAAGACCTCCTTCACTTTTGCGTTTTTATGTTTTTAATGCGGTACACATACCCTGTCCGCTTAAAGACACAATCACACACACTTGTGGACTTATTTTTCTTTTTTCCTCCTTTCGCAGTATACATAAAAAGTACTTTTGTTTGCTGCAACCTCGTCCTTAAATCAGTTTGTTGCATATCAAAATTGGCATATAGGCTAGACTCTTACCCATTTCCTTGATTTCGAAATGCCGCAGCAGCAATAAAAACAACAACAACAACAACAATAACAAACATTCTAGAGCTGATTAAATATTGTTGTATGTTGCATGCATGCAAAAAATTATACAAACATAAAAAACGGCTATAAAAAGAGAGATCTGCTTAAAATTAATGTGACGGCACACACACACAACGCCAACACAAATGATTAAATTGAATCCTGCACATTTTCCTCCCCGTTAGACCACCCCAACTATCCTTTTAGCAAAATAAAATAATCAAGCCTGTTTTCATATTCATTTAAGCAGGAGATATTAATGATTTTTGTTTTACACTTACATACACATATACATAATATTAATTTTTTATTAATTTTTTTCAAACAAAAGACTATATTTAAAACTCCTAAAAGTACTCTTTTTTAAATAAAAATAATTGGGTTAGTAATTGATATACTAAAGCATACTGAAAAATTATTATTAACCCCAATTATTATTATTTTTATATAAATTTTTACAATTGGTCACCGAAGTGTTGGAATATGTAAAACTCTTTAAAATCATGTTAGAAATCCTTTGGAGCATAACAACGTAACAATGCCATACATTACTATTCCCTTTGCTGTCTACGAGTGAGAAATGTGTATGTGTGTGTAAACAATTTTTTATATGAGAAAATAGAAGTTGATTTATGAAAGAAATTTTTCAAAGGACACCTTCTTGAGAGTAGTATTTTAATAGGCAAAGTTTTACCTCAAAAAGTGCATTTTCAAAAGTTACTTATTTTAAAAAAACTATTTGCAAGGATCTTTCCTAAAATTTGTACATGTTCCTTCTACAAAACATACTTTTTAAAAGCGAATTTTTGAAAAAGTACTTTCTAAAAGGAAGTTTCTTAAAGGTTCTTTTTTAAAAGTCACTTTTAGAATGTTACTTAATTTAAAATGACACGTTCTCAAATGGTGTTTCTTAAACGTACTTTTTCATAAAGGTACTTTCTTCAAAGTACTTTTTTCAAGAGCACTTTTTTGAAAAGGTACTTTTCCACAAAATTTACTTTAAAAACTTTGTCTCATCTTTCTTTTTTGAAAAGTCCTTCTTTAAAGTTACTCTTTAAAAGATTCCTTTTTTCGAAAGGCAATTATTCAAAAGGGTATTTTGTAAAAGGTACTTTGTTAAAAGGTACTATTTAAATGGTAACATTCTTTTTAGAAACAATACTTGTTTTAAAAGATACATTTTATGAGCTACCCTTTTATAAAGTAAATTTTTAAAAAGTGTTTTTTTAAAAGGTACTTTTTCGAAAGGTACTTTTTGAGAGGTACTTTTTAAAATTATATTTTTTTGGAGCGTTTTTCAGAAATTTATTTCTTTTTGGGTATGTGCTTCAATCGATATATTTTAAAGAATTTTTTGTTTGTTTTATGAAGGAAACTCTGTCTGTATATGGTTGCGTCTTAAGGAGTACAATAGATATGAAATTGTATCACAATGTCAAAGTTGCTGGCTGCTATATTTCGCTTTACAAATTCTTTTTACCTAATATTATAAAATTGTGTGATATAAATTTAAAGTAAAATATTGTTTCCCACCAAAACAAGTTTCCCCTCTTTATGCTGCTCATCTCAAATTTTACAATTTTTTTTATGCAAATCTCAAGTGAAGATGAAATCAAATTCCTTTACAAAACTGGACATTATCACTCAAAACTGTTTAAAATAAGAACATGAAATGAAATTAAAACTTGCTGAAAAGGAAGACCAAACGCTACGGGTACTTTCAAATGCAGCATCAGTGAATTTTTTAGTATCTGAGAGGCTGACCAAATTGATGACCATCGTAAACAAGTTTGAGATCCAGCATAAATCTACATCCTTTAAAATAAACGAACTCAAACAAAAGAAGCTGCTTTGGGAAAAGGGGTGGATTTTATCTCAACCATCTACAAGGCTGCAGTCTGTTGTCTTTGGAAAACATGTCAAAGTTCGTTTAATCCTTTTCTTTTCTCGTTTTTCTATAACAAACGTTTCGTTTCTCGCCGGTGGTGGCTTAATCAAGAACAATCGTGCTCTCTCAGAAGATGCTGCAACAATAAGCATGTCCAGTTCTGTAAAACCGGACTTTAAGGGATTTTTGTAGAAATTAGTTGTCATTAAAAAAATAAAATTTCACATATTTTTAATATAAAAAGTTTTTGTATTCATTTGGCGTTGAAATTTTCATGTGAAAGTTCAGTGGAAATATTTGTTGATCCTGTTTTTATGTCGGCGAGAGTGTTGAGCAGAAGGACAGACCGATAATGTCCAGCCTAGCGATGCTGTTGTGTGAGAAAATTTTAAAAGGAGTCGTTTTGATTCTTAAAAAAAACGATGCTATTTTGCTGGTAAAGGAGATGAACTTTGAACTTCTGGCAACAATTTTTCTTATCTAGTAACGGCTGAAAATAATATTTGAAAACAAAATGAATTTTAGTATTAAGGGACTTTTTTATTTTCTTCAATTGGAAAACTGTACATGAAAATTTTTTGAAATTTAAATGAAACTAATTTCAAAAGATAGCATTCCGACGGCATTTTTTGATTCGATATTTATGTAAAAATTTATTTGAATATATAATTTCTTCGAAAGTTTATTGAGCAGATTTGAAGCAGCCCATGGCCTTGAGGCTCTTTATAACGATGACAAAGTTCAGTACAATTTAAACTGCATGTCTACAAAAATTTTTATAGAAATTTAGGAAAAACCACAGGAATATTTTAAGGTTAAAAAAATTTAAAGATTATTTTATGAAAAAAGTTGTATAAGTTTTTCAAAATCGGAGTTGAAGCTGTAGCATTGCATTTCCGGCATATTAATAAGAAAACATATTAATAATGAAAAAAAATTTGCAAGAAAAATTATTATTAAAAATGTTTTGTTACTTGCCACATTTGCCGACGGCAAATAGAAGGTACAAGTATTATTATGCGAGAAAAAATTTAAAAATTTCAAAAAACCAACTGCCTACAAACGGAACAAAACGCTGAGGGAATAGCATTCAACCAGGGATGGAAGCTGAGAGTTATTTTCCATTATATTTAAAATATTCTTATATTTATTATGTAGATTGCAAGGAAACAAGCTTAAATTACACATGAAACGTTAATGTATTTTTTTTAATAAAAAATACAAATAAAATCTATATTACTTCTGTTAATTCAATTAAATATTTAATTAATTACAGAGTAATGAGGTCAGCAACAATAACAAAAAAGAGCAATTGGTTGTAAAAATTGGTGGTTTCTCTTGTCTGTATTATGAGTATGCAATATTATAAAAGCTTTATATGGTGGCTGGTGTTGTCTTACTAGTTTTTTGTACTTCTCATTTACTTCTTAAAAAAATTATAGGTATATGCAATGCAAAATTATAAATGTCTAATAATGATCTGCCATTAGCAACAGTGAAATGGAGGCATATATATTAGTTTTGTTCTTATAAAAAAATAACATTTAATAAATATGAGCCACGGAATGCTGCAATTAAGAAAACTAATTACAGTTAAAAAATATATTTGGGAGTTTAAAAATAGTTTATTTAAATCTTTTATCGCTAATATGAAAAACATTAAGTACCTTGAAAACAACCAATTAATTTTTTATTTATTGCAATTAAAAATTTACTTGAATTTAATTACAGTTTTGATCATTATAATTTAGAATTTAATTGAGAAAATTTTATTGAATTGTATGGAAATATTTGATTACTACTATCGAAATTGTATTAGAAATATAGCAAATAATTAAATCTTTGATTGTCTATTGTGGTTATTTATTTATATTACATTATCGTTATGGAGTAACTAAGTTGAAACACGACAAAATTGCGAATTCTGCTTTTCCTCAAATAAAAATGAGAAAACTATTGATTAATCCTTGCGTTATACATTACGAATTTGATGGTCAAAGGCTGAATGTTAAGGTATGAACTATATCGTGGATTTAATGTGTAGAAAATATCGATTAAGATGCGCAAAAGTAAATGAAAATGATTTAGACATCTTTAAATGGAGTCCCTAGGAAAGTACAAATTGCTGTAGTCCATGAGTAGTAGCTTCAGGGTGAATGAATCTTACATTCAGAAAATTTATAATGAAGTAGAGTTAAAACCTTTTATTCATATCCATGTAGTGGCGTAAAAGCAATAAATTATTAACAAGAAGTAGACCGACCCTAAATTACGACACTTATGAACGGCGAGATATAATAAAAACCAAAGCCTCCTATCTTGAGGCAGAACGGCTTCAAAAATGGTGTCAATATCAACATAATTACAAAATTGTCAACCCCCGAGGGGAATAAACAAGTATACCTCAAAACTTGCCCAAAATCCGAAGCCACAATCTTATTAAGACTTGGACACTGTAAATTTTCACACCAACATTTATTGGAAAATACACCTGCCCCTATCTGTGCCGCATGCAACACACCATTGACAGTTCTACACATTCTAAATGAATGCATTACTTTCAACACGTCAAGAAATAAAATCTTCAACGACAACCCACCATCCGATCTCTTTAAAAATACTTGTTCAAGTAATATAAAAATAATCTGTAAGTTTATAAAAGAAAATAATATTCAAAAACTAATATAAAATTAATATAAATTTTAATTTTCGGGTCGAAGGCCTTATTGCGCTAGTACCTTATACTTCTTTAGTTACATTAATTATATTATGTAGTTAAATCATAAAATAAATAAATAAATAAAATAAATTATTAGAACAAAATTTAGTTCGATATAAATTCAAATTTAGCTTTTTCTTTATTAAAGTTCTAGATTAGTATTTAATATGAATTCGTTTTTATTATTAGGTTAGGTTAGGTTGATTGGAGGGGTGTGATAGCCCATGTCATACGACATACACTTAAGCTAGTGAATGCTTGTTGTGCGCTCCCTTTATTTATCAAACACAAACTGCCAGTGTTCTGCGGCAGGATTCCAACCTGGTACCTTCGCACTACGAGTCTAGTACACTACCTACTAGTCTACGAAGGTAATTTTTTATTATTAAATAAAAATCTTTTTCCTCTGAGGCAAAAGGGCCCCTGCAATTAAACGTTAGACGTATCTAGAAGGTGATTTAATAATAGAATAAATTTTTTGTGAAAAGGTCTGTATAGTGAAAGAAAAGAAAGGAATCCGTTAAAAGCCTTAATTACATTTTCTTAACAAAAAGTACTGATCAGGTTTTATGTTTGTTGCTTAGCATTTGACCGTTACTGATCCATAAATAGGATGTTTACAGGACATTAATGAGTTACTTTTCTTGTGAAAATTTTTTTTGACATTTAACCGACAAACATAAATTATATGGCATTGAACAGCAACATTTTCTACTGCTGGCGAATCCATGATTAAGAGAACATACGCACATATCGTTTTTGGCGCTAAACAAAATCTTTTATTAAAGGATGCTGTTGAAATTTTAAACTCAAAAAGGACATGCAAGAGGAACCTAATATATAAAAAACCAGTTGAAACACAATTTTATATTATAGCTTTTTTACATACAATACTTGGAAAAAAAGAAGCTGGTGACCATTTTCATTGTATTCAAAGTTGGTGTTGAATAAGGGGTTACTAATACTTTATGTTATTTCAACCCCGGACAGGGCCTATAATCAAGAAACAAGAAAGACGCACAATTAAAGATCAAATCATATTAATATCATCATAGAAATGGGGTGGTGCTTTTGAGGTGTGAGCATCTACGAACTTAAAGAAAATGAGCATTTAAGTCAGCCAATAATGAAAGAGTATCGTGTATGTGATGTCTAGCTATAAAAGGATTAATATAATCAAACGAAGACAGGGTTAAGATAAATATGTATTCATTATGTTGAAAAAAAAGAAATCTATATACATAAATATACGTGCATACCATAAACAAGCAACCCCTCTTTGAGGTAATTTTCAAATATTGTAGCCTGATTTTAGGGGTAATGGAAGTGATCTTGTATTGTATGTTAGGGAGGAGACATTTCTTGGTAAATGTGTTTAAAAAAATATTTTTTCTTATTAAAATAAAGTCGGGAAATGTGATAGATAAAAGTATAAATATGCCAGCGAAAGTGGAGCTTCCACGAAGTTATAAAAATGCGGCGAAGGTGATCCGGACATACTCCAAGTTCGAATCACTTCAAATGACTTTAGGTTGGGCTTGATATTGCAAAATTTTTCTATTTTCTAAAGCCAATTCACCGAATCGGAAGCTAGTTTTTCAGTACATTGAAGAAAATTTTTTTTGCAAAGAAAGTTGTAATAAACTATAGAATTATATGATGGGAAAGGGCTTAAACTGGGCAATAGTTTTAATTATATCATTTAAAAACTCAAATGATATAATATTTTATGCTGAAAAAACTAATGTTAAAGAACTAAGCATCTTTCTCAATAAAAAAAACAGTTTTCTAAAACTAGAATAGAATTACAAAGGTTGGTTGGCCATTTCAATTTTTAATCAAAATTTTGTGAACTTGAATTCCCTTAAAATGCACTAAAGGGTATTTTAAAAATATTTCCTTCATTTCCGACACTAGGAAGCATTTGTTTAAGAAAGGACTTGAGTTTAAGCCTAGGACTAGGATTTTAAGCTTTTCAAATATAATGAAAACAATTTATTAAACTATAAAAATTTGGCTCTAATAAGTTTGCAAAACTTTAAATAAATATTGGTTTTTAAATAAATAAAATTTACTTATTCAAGCTGCATTCAAATAACGACACTGGTAAAACTATGAAACATTTGTTGCCTCTGCGATCTCATTTGAAAAATATTTGCCGTTTGAAAATTGTTATGGGAGACAGTTAATTTTTTTTTTTTTGAAATCCATTCACATTGAGCAAAGCTTTACATGAAATAAGTTTCTTCATGTTTTAATAACATATTTCAAAATGATTAAATATTCCACTCTTTTGACTACTGTTTGGTTTCTGGTGTGATCTGGTGGATCCACGTATCGTCCGTGTTTAAAAACTCGTCGATATTGCGGTTTTACAACAACAAACAGTCGGTGTCAACAATTAGTCATAACCCGCTTAGAGCCATTCCACCTAAAAGGGCTATTTTTATATCACGGCTAGCGAATGAAACTTCATCTGATGATGTTAATTTCTATATAAAGTCTAAAATTGGATTGAATGTTGATATCTCCACTTATAAATTTAACTATTCTGAGCCTCGCGAGATAGCATCTTTTAAAGTTATTGTTCCTGATCAGTTCTTCAATACTCTGCTTGATCCAACATTCTGGCCTATTAATACGTTTGTGCGTGAATTTACGGTTAGGCAAACTCATAGTTCTACTGCTCGTCTTCCGGTGAGAAATATAATCAATTCAAAAAACTAATTACCGCCACAGTGGATAAAATTTCTGTTGTTTACCAAAACGTACGTGGACTAAATACTAAGCTGTCTTCGCTTTTTGTTGACAGTTTTAACATTGAACATCACATTGTTGCCCTTACTGAAACCTGGCTTGTTGATACCATAATTAACTCTGAGATTATGTGTGACAAATTTCAGATTTTTAGAAGAGACCGTGGTAATGGTAAAAAATCGGGGGGTGTATTGATTGCCGTTTCAAATATTCTTCAAGCAGAACCATTCACTTATGAATCCTCATCTAATATTGAATTTATTGCCGTGGTTATAAAATTAAATAACAGAAACATCGTCATTACTTGTTCTTACATTCCTCCGTCATCACCTCTTCTAACCTATGTTGAACACGCTAAGGCTATCAATTTTATATTTAGCAGTAGAAAACAAAATGATTTATGTGTCTCCGTTGGTGATTTCAATATGCCTTCTGTTAAATGGAACTTTTCAACCGAGAATGGTATCTGGATACCTGCTTTGTCAACTAATAACGGAATATATGAACAATTTCTTAATACCTTTTTGGATTTGGATTTTTACCAGATGAACGGAATATTTAATCATCAGAACAGATTATTAGACTTAATGTTCCTAAATGAGTTTATGGACATTGTTGTTGAACGTTCTTCACCTATTGTCATGCCGGAAGATCTATATCATCCTACAATTGAGGTTAACCTCCCTATTTCGCCTGAGTCTTTTGAGAAACCCGATAATATAAACAATGTATTTAGTTTTAATAAAACGAACTATCGATTGCTCAATCATTTATTAAAACACACAAATTGGAATCAATTATTTTCACCATCAAATATTACGCTTGAGGAAATTATTAATCGTTTTTATGCTAAAATATTTTCATTGTTTGAGCTATGCATTCCAACGCAACCTTTACCCAGGAAAAGCGGACCTCCATGGAGTACAAATCGTTTATCTAAAGCAAAAAATAAGAAAAATAAACTTTATAAAAATTACAAAAAAACCAATCTCCTATGTGATTATCGAAAATATGTAATTTCTCGAGAAGAATACAACACGCTAAACAGATCGTGTTATGCAGTCTATTTATCTCGTATGAGGAATAACTTCAAAAATAATCCTAAATCCTTTTATAATTTTGTGAACTCCAAAAGAAGATCTAATACTTTTCCTGCTGTTATGAAGTTCCAGAGTTCTGAGTCCGGAGAAGACCTTAATATAAGTAATATGTTTGCTGAATTTTTTTCCACAACCTACTCTGATGCAGTTTATAATGAAAATACTTTCCCTATTTACACTAATTCCAGTCAAAATATTATTATTCCACTTTTCAATACATCTGAAATCTCAAAAAATTTGAAAAAATTAAAGTTCTCATATAGCAGTGGTCCTGACAATGTTCCCAGCTGTATACTAATTAATTGTGCTGATGCTCTTGCTGAACCATTGACTAGAATCTTTAATATGTCATTAATTAAGTGTGAGTTTCCCAGTTTTTGGAAAAAATCTTTCATAATACCTCTGTATAAAAGTGGTGCAAAATCGGATGTTGTAAATTATAGAGGTATTGCTAAGCTGAGTGTTATTCCGAAGTTATTTGAAAAATTAGTGACGGAATATATTTCTCATCATGCATCATCTCTATTCAGTTCTGTCCAGCATGGGTTTCGTAAAGGATGCTCTACGACAACAAACTTACTACAACTAACAACTGTTGTTAACCAAGGCTTCGTTCAGCGCAAGCAAACAGACGTCGTGTACACTGATTTTAGTAAAGCTTTTGATAAAGTCAATCACAAGTTGCTCTTAAGAAAACTTGACTTAATGGGATTTTCAAACAGATGTTTAAAATGGATTGAGTCTTATTTAACAAATAGGAAGCAATGTGTTCGTTTCAAAAATGTTTTTTCAAAATTAATTGACGTAACTTCGGGAGTGCCTCAAGGTAGCCATCTTGGACCACTTCTCTTTACCCTATTTATAAATGATTTGCCAAAAGTAATTAAATTCTCGAATATCTTGATGTATGCTGACGACGTTAAAATTTTCCTATGCTTTGATAAGTATTTAGATCACACTCTCCTACAAAAGGACTTGGATTGCTTTAACATATGGTGCAATAAAAATTTGATGCAGCTTAATTTTAGCAAGTGTAGATATATAACTTTCTACAGAGGTTCCTACATTAACGCAAACTACAATTTTGGAAACCATCGTTTGGAGAGAGTAGTTTCAATCATGGACCTTGGTGTTCTGTTGGACTCTAAGCTTAACTTTATTAATCATATTTCTTTGACTGTGAATAAAGCCCGTGGAGTTCTGGGTTTTATAAAACGATGGGCTAAGGAATTTAAGGACCCATATGTTACGAAACAGTTGTACATTTCCTTAGTGAGGCCTGTCCTTGAATATGCATCCGTTGTATGGGACCCAGTGTATACGTCACATATTAACTCAATTGAGTCTGTGCAAAAACAATTTTTGTTATTCTGTCTACGTACTCTTCACTGGAATCCACTAGACCTTCCACCATATACCAGTCGTCTAGCACTCATTAAACTACCAACCCTTAAAAGCCGGAGGACTATGTTAAATGTATCTTTTATTTTAAAACTGATTAATGGTGATATTTCTTCATTTTTCCTACTCAACAATATTGCATTGAATGTACCTTACCGACCTTCAAGACACTATGAGTTGCTTTCTATCAAATACTTTAGGACTAACTATGCAAATGCTGATCCATTTCGGAGAATGTGCAGCCAATTTAACAAATGCTACAGAATTATTGATTTTTCCTTAAATCTAAATTCAATTAAATTTCAAATTATTACATTTTTTAATGCTTTATAATGTCTACGTTTTTAATGTTTTCAATTTTGTATGTATGTTTGTATGTCAAATTTCATAATTGTAAATTTTAAAACTTCTGTCTGTAAGGATGATTTATCCATAGACATGAATAAATAAATAAATAAATAAATAAATAAACACTCCAGCAAAGTTGTCACACGTTTGCATTTGCGATCGATTGCTAGTGAAAGCGGCGCCCATGTTGTGATCGTTCCAGTGAGACTCACACTTTAAATCTGCTAACGGCCAATACCATATCGTGAATTTTTTCAAATGTTTCGGGTGCAGAGACCTCAACTGGGCGTTCAGAATTTTTTTCATCTTTCGTGTTTCTACGGCTACAAAGAAGTTTTTTACCATTTAAAATTTTTGGTATAGAATTCATGTAATATTTATCAACCTTAATCTTGGTTTTAGGGAAGAAATATTGCTTAATGAGCACACAAATTTAGTTTTTTTTCGATATCCTCCTCAAAGCACGAGGTAATTTGCTATCAATGGCTGTCATATACAAACTAACGCAGATGGTGCAAATATTTATAGGAGTCAATTAAGATATGTTTGTTAACAGGAGCGGTGTAGCCCGTTTAGTCAATACACAAGAAATTCAAAAATTTTAAAAAGATGAGTTACTGACCAACTATTTAAGCGATATTTGACTACATTTACTTAATATTGGATATATTTTTATTTGCTTCCAAATAACTTTGTTTAAAACAATCAGCCCTATAAATTTTTTCATGAAATATATTCAAAGCACCTTCTATCATTCGCTGATGGGAGACATATTTAAGTAAAACGGATAGTAAGACTGGCAGCACATGAAATTTTACAAAATTTCTTAAAACAGTGTTTATTCCAACTGTTTCACTCTTTCTAATATTTGCAAATACTAAAGTTTCATACAAGAAACTTTATAAAAAATGCTTAGTGTAAATACAGTTTTGGGGTTTTTGCAAAATATGACTTTAAAATTATATTTTCAAAGAAAATATAATTTTAAAACTACTTCCTAATATTTGAATAGGATGACTTTAAGTTCTTTTAACATTCATTTTACATCATTTATTTCTCTTTTAGAAATTATTTAACGTTGTGCAATAAAAATTGGTTTATTATTTATATTGTTTGTGAAAAAATATTGTAACAACTTTATAGATTTAAAGTGGTTGAAGCTTAAACCCCTAAGCACTTGAAATAATTTTAAGCAACAAGTGCTTTTTTTGAGTTGGAGGAAATTTAAAAAAACCAATAGACTTTTAGAGGCGATATACAAACAATCAAAATACATACAATACGAAGGCAAATGAGACATAATAAAAAAAACTCCTTAAAGCATGCTTTGAATAACACAATTTATTATATATAAGGGCAGGCAGGCAGGCAGCAAAAAATTTTATCTTATATAAAAATATTCCATATTCTTTTTAAACGGATGTGGTGGTAGTTCTTAAGGAATTTTAAAGCAAACAATCAACCCATTTAAAGAAATAGAAAAAGGAACAAAAAACACCCTTAATCTTAAAATTCTCCAGTAACAAAAATTATTTGATATGAGTAAATAAAAAGTTGAGGTAGGCACGTGATTCGTTTAAGTTCATGTACAAAAACTACCATATAATGTAATGTACGAGTACATACAATAGCATAAAAAAACTTCATATCTAATTCAACGTCTGGTTTCTTAGATTCTTTTTTGTTCAATTACCCCTTTTTTAACCCCTTCATAGTTGATCTTTATATAAGAAAAATCCTGTTTTCCCAATATCCTGCTGGTAAAAGGATAAGTGATCTTGTATCTGATATTAAGTTTTGCTGCTGGTCATCTTTTTGGTCACTTGTGATCAGTTCTATTTTAACCGTTCGTGGGCTTATGTGTTCGTAAACGGCGCGTTTTTTCTGCGGAAAATTTTATATATTATTTTATGAATTTTATTAAAAAGGACATTTGAAAAGTTATCAAGAACTATCTATAATTTTTCTTTAGTTTTCGTTAATTGTTTTTGTTAAGTTTTTGTTTTAAACTTTTTGTTGATTTGATTTTTTGTTTGAAAAACTATTTTAAATTGCTTTTCTTAATAAAAAAAAGAAAATATTTTGATGTCGGTGGCTGGTGTGAAAGAGAAATTTTGTTAAGTGTCAGTATAAAATTAAAATAAGAATAAAAAATACCATATTATAGAATAATCAAATATTTTATAAGCTAAGCCTTAATAATAAATAAAAAAAATCAATGAAATTTGCCAAATTAAAAAAAAAATATATATAAAAATTTATAAAAGTTTAATTTGTTTGTAAATAAATTTTTATAGATGATGATCTTAGAGATCTAATGGAAACTCTTTAAGCTCCGATTTTCAAAAAATTCATTTTTTGCAGATGATGATCTTAAAGGTCTAATAAAAACTTAAGAAACGGCTGGCATTGAAGGATTTTGTGTTGTCGTAGAAAATCTTAGCCAACTTATAATAAAAATAGAACGCTTAGTGGCTTCCTATTGCATTGCAAAATTTAAGAAGAAAAAAGAAAAGAAATGTTCAAAAAGAAGCCCAAAAGAAATAAAACTGTATTAAAAAAGATGGAATATAATATTCATCTCCTGCACAAATCGTTCCTCTTACATGTCTATCCACCTGCGGCGTATAGACTATAATTTGGATAGATTCCTTAAGGTGTTTGTATTGCTTGCAATGCCCGCTACTTCCTTAGGAAGCTTAAAGTTACTTCAACGATTTGAAAATAGAAACTATCTGTGTTGTTTAAAATAATTTACTAAAAGCAAAAATACTCATATATATTGAAATACATATGGCGCAACCTCCCTTAATTCATTTAAAAGAAATGCAGGCAGTAGCGGAAACTTGAGTCAAAAATTAATTTAAATTAATTTCTTGGCCAAAGCGATTTTAGAGTTAATAAAGCATTTTTAATAGCAAAAAGAAAATCGTAAAATGACCTTAGTTCCTTAAAAAAAGCCTTTAAGTTTCTTGAGAAGATCTTCGGTCATATTGGGTAAACGAAGAGCGGTTGGTACAAGGAATGATATGGAAAGTTATTTTAGAAAATATCCAGCCAGATCAGTTTCTTTTAAAAATAAAAAAGGACAAGATCAAATATAAAATAAAGATCAAATATAAAAGAAATAAAGTGTTTGGATGATTATGCATTTCTTACCATTTATGAACAAAAGTTTCAAAATTCTTTTCAGTTGATTAATTTCTACAAAAAAAAAAAAAAAAAAAAAACAAACTAAGAAGATCTTTGACTATTTCTATGGAAAAAGCTTTGGAAATCCTCTTCAGTAATTTTTTTAAACCAAAATTCATCATCAGGACCCACCTGGAGCACCATTTATATATAGAGGAATAGACCTACAAATCAATAATTTCTCATAATGGCAAGAAATTTTTCCAAAATATTACTTTTCAAATTCATTTTTCCGAAGCTTCAAAATTATTTATTTAAGAAACAGCATTTAATGCTTTTGCCTGGAGCAGCATTTCTATTTAGTGGGGTGTCCCAAAATCTATCCATATTTCCGTTGTGGCCATTAATCTTCTCAAGAAAGCTTTTAATACAAGAATCATATAAATTAAAACTAGCTTTCATATCCTTTCAAAGCCAGCAAACATTAGCAATTTTACATTCTAAGAATTATAAGCTTACTTTTCCGGAAATGAAACATGTTAAATCAATATGTAAAGCTTTACTGCCTGTTTCACGATGTCGAACGACATCGTTCGCTTGCGTAAATACATTCAAATCAAAAACAACATTTTCAAATTTGTTGCTGTTTCAAACGTATTTATGAAAGCGAACGATGTCGTTCGACATCGTGAAACAGGCAGTTAAACTGCTTATTTACATGTAACTTATATTTTCGAATAAAAATCTGGGACCACTTATAGGAAGATGGGCAGTGCCAAAATCGGAATCAAATACTTTTTTGTTAATGAACTCCTCATTTCTAATTAATAAAAATTAGTCAGTAATTCCTAATAATATATTTTATCTCTTTTTCTTTCCTTAATCTCTTCTTCAGTTTTTTCTGGTTCCTGTTCTGTCGTGTTCAAAATTTTAAAAGTTCAAATTCGGCTTTATTAATATTAATAAAGTGGACTTATGTCTCTTATTGATAAAAATATCTCACAATTGTAAACAAATTTAGAAAAATGTCGTCACCTCAAGATAATGATGATGTAAGCTCCGAGGGTTGTCATACACTTTCACCTAAAATGTTGATACATCAGCATCAACAACAGCATCAGCATCACCAGCAACAAGAGCAACAACAGCAGCAGCAATTATTTCACATGCAAGAGCAACAAATGCAAAAGTGTCAACAGCAACAACAAGATGTACAGTTAAATCCCACATTTCACTCTGAAAGCTGTTTGGCACAGAAACGTAAACTTTATGCCATTAAAGAGCAATTTGAAGACGAGACTGAAGATGTTGATGAAGAAAATAAACGTCAGACAAGTGAAGTATTGGATAATGCCTACGATGCAGATGTTGATGATGATATACCAATGTGTAGTACGACAGTTGTTATGACAAACCCTGGATGTGGGGGTGATGATGGGGAAAAAGCTCAAAAGGTTGTTGACGAGAAAGATCATATATATGAGGTAAATAAATAAATTTTTGTAAATTTGTTGCAAACTGTATGGGAGTTTCGCTTCATTTCTTTAATATTCAACAGCTTTTTCAACCCTGGGCCTTGAAAACTTATGGCGACCAGGCGAAAACTAAGACCATTACAATGAGCAAAAAAGTCAGAATCTTAAAGGCTTTAGAAGGCAAAGAGCATAGTCGGCCGGATAGTTCGAAATTTAGATTTTGGGTCAAGACCAAAGGTAAGTTGGGGCAAAATTTTATATAGCAAAGAAATAAAAAAGCTTTATAAATATTGAAAGCTTAGCGTAACATACTGTTTTTCGAATACATAAACTTAATATATTTTCTTAATATTCCTGTCAAAAAGCATCTGTTAGTTGAAGCCTGTAAAAATTTTAACAAACTGCGTTAGTTTGTGTTTGACAGCCATTAGTAGTAGACTACCGCGTGAATTGAGGAGAAAATGGAAAAAGTGAATTTCGTGTGTTCATTAAGCATTATTTTTTTTTTTTCGAAAGAAACCATTGCTCAAGCCAATGCTAAACTTGATAAATGCCACGGAAATTCTTCACCATTAATTTCAATGGTAAAAAAATGATTTGCTGACTTAACGCCCAGTAGAAGTCTCTAGACTCGAAACATATGAAAATATTCACGATATGGTGTTGTGGACGCCATAAACATGAGGAAGCATTCCGCGAAATGAGTACCACGTTTGCTCACAATCGACTACAAACGCATTCATGCGTCAACTTTGCAGGACAAACTTCTGCAACATTTTATAACCGTCACATCAGAGACGAAGTAGCCGTCAGAACAGTACGTTTCTTGGAGTAAATTGGCGCCAAAGAAGGCCAAAGCGTATCAATGTCGATTTATTGGGTTGATTTTATTTAAAAAAAACGCACGTATTTGGTCAAGAAAAAATTGCTTTTCTAACAAGACAATACAACTGTGCATGTGTGCACCGTTGTATTGTTTTCATTGAAAAATTTTTAAAATGGGACTATTCTCTAAACTTATCCCAAAGTGACTATTTCTTGTTTCTGAACACAAAAAATTGCTTTGCGGAAAGAGATTAGACTCCAACGATGAAATCATCTCACAAACACATGTCTATTTGAATGACCCCGACAAATGTTATTTTCTGGAAGAGATAAAAAATTTAGGAAATGTTGTACAAAACGTATAGAGCTCAAAGGACAGTGTGTTGCAAAACAAAATGAGATTTTATTCGAAAACCTGAGCTTCATTTAAAAATTCGCGGACTTATTTACCTGTCCTCGTAAAAAGCTCAATTAACAATCAATAATTCTCATTAAAAATTTTGTGGGGTTCCAGAAAACGAGTAAAAATATTTTTACAACGATTTTTTTCCTACGATTTTGGTTTTTTTGCCTTTATGTGGTTGTATTTGTTGTTGAATTATTTCTATCTAACATTGATTGGAAAGCTTACAAAAGATTTCAAAGATGCTTCAATCAAGTTTGCATAAAGCTTGTATTAAAAATTTCTATAATAAGGATTAAACTTAAAAGTAGCAAAATATAATTTATTCCGAATTATCAATTGTTTTTTTACTAAACTTAAATCTTATGACTTAAAACCTCTCAAAAGCTTTTTTGCATCAGTAGCTTTTATTAAATAGTTATACACATTGTTTCATTAGGTTTCACTACGAAGCGCCCGGAAAGTTTTGAAGATGCTCCTTGTACAGCACGACATAAGAAACCTTTGCCGCCCAATGCTGTACTTTCAGACAATCCGGCCGATGTGGACCTTTATGTAGCTTCTACCAACAAGGTTAGAGAAAAGCCCTTAGACATCAACATTTTATGTGGTAAAAATTTATAAAAAAAAACTTTCATTACAGGTTTTCGAGAAACGTCATTATCGTAAAGTGGCAGTAGTCGAAGAATTTTTTGATATCATCTACAATATACACATGGAGTTGGGCGGTAGAAGTGGCATGCACGCAGGACAAAAGCGTACCTATCGCATAGTGAGTCGAGAGACGGAAACATTGCTTATCAATGATACAAATAATTGCATAATTTTATCTTTTATGCTTTCAGATTTCTGAAACCTTTGCCTTTTTGCCTCGTGAAGCCGTAACAAGATTTCTGTCAATTTGCCCTGAATGCAAAAAAAACTTACGTCCTTCTTCGCCTTCCACCTCAGCTCATGTGAAAGAGGATGTTGTGGCAATGACGCAAACCGAAAGTTCTTCCGAAGTAGAAGCTTTAAACTATTCATCGCAGACAGAAAGCTCCTTAGAGGCAGGACCCAGTACAAAAACTTCAACGAAATTATCAGCACCAGTTGCCAGACCAATAGCCCAAGCCAAAAAACGAAGATATTCTAGTCCCGATAACAGTTCTAAAGCTTTTGTTGTCCCTTCCGAGCGTTTGGACTTAACACAATCCTTAACCAGACGAAATTCAAGCCCTATTATACCTTCGGGTTCTAGCACTCTATTACCACGTCAACTTTCTTCTCAAATATCCTCTAACATTTTACCCAGAATCAGAGTCAATCCAAATTTACAGAGACCATTTACACCACCCATTGCAGAGAGTATGGGCTTCACTCAGCCTCGCTATGGCCATAGTTTTGATTTTCATTCTTTAAAGTCACGAGAAAACTTAATGCGCTATTATGACTTCATGAGAAGATTATATGCTGGAAGTCCTTTGACACACCAAACAACCAGTACGGCACAGTTGCCACCACCACCAATACAACCACCACCTCCACCTCCTTTGCCACCCATAATATATAAAGACATATTGCCATCACTACAAGCTAAAGCTAGTAAAAAGTCCTCTTTCAAAATGCCCGATTCTGCCCATTCTACCTCTTCGTCGGAGGACGATGGTGAGAATGTCACGATTTTATCAGCCAAAAGACCCAAAATCTCTACGCAAAGTCCTGAAAGAACAAAAGCTTTAGAAACTCCCTTGCAATTACAAACACCAGATATTGAAAAAGACTTTATACATGTCACACAAATCTGTGCAATTAATCTTTCGAAAAATTCTTCTTCTACTTTCAGCTCCACGAACACGTTGGCACTTGAACCTAAGACACCATCATCCACAACGGCAACAACAATTACGGCAACTTCAACGCCTACATCTATTAAAAAAGAGCCGGTAACACCACCAAAACCTTCTTGTCATTCCAGTTTGCGCATACCGCAGGCTCTACCACCGTTAGACTTCGAACGTTTGAAACCAATTACCTCCACGTATTTACAACTAACGCGCAGCATGGGATTGAGCGATGAAGAAGCTCTGCGTTTTGATAATTTGGTAAGTAAAGATTTTAAATATTCTCTTTAAATGTTAAGGATATGATAGTTAGAATAAAGCTGATTTTCAAAGAACATTTTTTCAAAATCTTATGCAGATTTTATAAAAAAATTTATTCATTAATATTTTTTTTAATACACTTTTTTCAAAGTAAACAATAGTGAATAGTGTTTCCGCAGCAAAATTTCTAATGGAGAATAACATTGTAGATAGACAATTTTTTTGAGTGTATATATTTTTTGTGGGCAAAGAACAATTTCTAAAAAAGGTGAATTCCTTCTGAAAATTTTAGCATAAAAATATTTCATTAAAAAATTATTTTCAAGGCTAAAAAATTAATGCTCTTGTGGAAATAGAATTTAGAAATTTTAAATAATTGCTAATTACAAATTTTCTTGACTTATTATTTATGTTGTCCTTAGAAAATCGTTGCAAAGCGCCCTTTTAAGGCTTTTTATAGGAGTATCTTTTCTCTGTGAATTAATTCTTTTCTAAGTATGAAATTTTTGGGTATTTTTTTCCTAAAATTTTCTAAAAATAAATATATTCTGCAATTTTACTTTAAAATTTATCTCGAAAAGACTTTGGCCAATAATAAAAGCTTCTTCGCTTTTAAGATGCCGTACTCAAAGGCTGACAAGGGGATCCAAGTGTTTTCTCTAAAACGTATGTCTGTCTGCTTGTTCATCTCTCCATCCACCCATCTGTCCGCTTATTACACCTCAATAATAAATAGAAAGAGACGTAGAACTAAAGTACGTCAGGTAAAATCACTATTTTTTCTGAGATATTTTCATATTCGATCCCTCTGTCCGTCCATTTGTCTATCCAGCTATCTGCTCCTCTGCCATAGACTACTATTTCGGTAACCATAAAAGTTAGAGATCAAACACTAAAAGGATGATAAAGGAATGCAATTATTTTCATTAAGACTTGTGTCTGACCGTCTATACATCTGTGCCTCTGTGTGAATTGTAATTCATAGAGACCCATAATTATTACCAGATAAAGGACTCTTTAGCATTCCTCGATGTCTGGTCAACGAAAGCCGTTAAAAAGACTCGCTTTGATTGAAAACAACCATTGTTAGTGATTGCTTTTGATTAATTTTAAAGAGGGAAATTCAAAAACTCACGGAATTATTTAGCCACCCTCACAGAATTATGAAATGATCATTATATAATTGCAGATCAACATACATGCGATTCGATTTTTTTACTCTAATCAAGGTTTCTGAAACATTTTTTGTCAACATCCTTTAACTAGTGAGTTAATATTTTTTCTAGGCCACTATTTATTGGAAGTTTTATAGAAAATGTATAGAATTTAGTCACTTTTTAGGGAACTCCATTATTTTTCATCATGTTTTTAAATAATTCAATGAAGTTGTGCTTGGGGCAAATTGCGGTATTCAATATCAAATGAAATTTAAAAAAAAAATTATCGAAAAGAATGGAAACTTGGGTCGATATCTAGTGCCCTCCCTAAGTTATTTTTAATGAAATCTGTTTCCTTGGTTTTTATTTAACTTGACAATTTTAATTGACTATTTGAGGCTTACAAATTTTTAAATGCCTTGTTATAACGCTTTTTCATGCGCATAACTTTTAACCAAATTTTTTACTCTAAAGCTTTGTTCTGGCAATTTCCTGTTGCAATTATTTAATTAAATTTTTTTAATATTATTTTATTTATATATTAGCAAATGTTTATTTTTAAAATGCTTGCCATTGCTTTATTTATTTACTTAAAGCGATATGAAAAAAAATATATAATTTTACTAATCTAGTTTATTTCTTCTATGACATGCTTGGCTTTTTAAAAACAAACGAAACGAAAAATCTTTACAAACCATCAATATATCAACAAAATGAGCAAAATAGAAAAATTTTTGCGAAAATTATGCTACAAATTGTGGAAAAAACAACAGCTAGAAAATATGCTACAAAACAAATAAACAAATAAAAGAACTACAATACAGCTGATATTGAAGCTGTAACTTATCTTTAACCATAGACCCAAATAACTACCAATACATTAAATATATATCGAATAAGCAAATCTATAAAACAAACTAATTAATAGCTTTTTTAATTTGATCATTTTAATTTGTAATAATTTTTAATGGATCAAAACTTTTGTAACGAAGGTGGTCCCAGAATTACAGCGACACAACCAGTTAAATTTATTTAAATTTTTTTTTTCCTAAATTTACTAGTTTGTGTACAGTAAAGGACGAAACTTGTATGCTCAAATTTTCACATTTTTTTTAAATATTTTACGCAACTACTCACTACTGTAAAAGTGCGGGACAGCAATAAAAAAACAATTGGAATCAAGACGTACTGAATTGAATATTTGATTATTCTATTTCGAGTTTAATTCCTGAATTTGTTAATTCAGGTAAATAATTTTTCCAAATTACTTTGAATAGTCACCTTAGCCTCTTTAATAACGAAAAACACTGGGTTGTATGTAGTTGCCTTCTCCCTATTTGTATGAACTGCCTTTAATACATATATTGATCGATATTTTCAAAATAAAATGTTAAATTCTTTTTCTTGCCTTAAAGGGAAGATATGACCATCTTCACTCAGGTCAACCGATACCTACATCGTTTTCTAGCCAGAGTTCTGCGGCAAGATTCGAACCTGCGACCTTCGCACTACGAGTCTAGTACACTATCTACTAGTCTACGAAGGGCAGCCAAGCCAGAATAGAAAGTTCAATAATTTTTGGGAACAAAATCGACTTCAATACAAAGACACAACCGATTATAAGACCGAAGCAAAAATACCTTCTTAAAAGAAGGTATGTTAACTTATATACTAATTATTCGAGTTCCAATTAAAATTTATCGGACCCCACTATATGTATAACCATTCAAATAAAAAAGAGTTTCAAAAAATATTCAACAAATGGCGGAGTAATAGGATAATCGATAAAGTGTCTGTCAGATTTATAGTGTCCGTCCGAAATTTCTCATAATACTAAATACAAATTTTTGAAATTATGGATTTATATTATATTGACCAATTAAAAAAAAAAAGTTTATTGAACCAACTTTTAAGCAAACTTTTTCAAACAAATATTTTTTTTATAAATCGGTAAAGTAGTGTGTGTACAAACATTAGAAAAAAGTAAAAAAAACACACGAATTAAAAATCTCTTCCTTTTTGATGTCTGTCCAAAAATATTGGAAATTACATATTTTTTAAAATGTCCCATGTGACATGGACAAAATATATGTAAAAATATATTTAATTGATTCCACTCTATTGTCCGCTTTAACCATCTGTCATTGCGTAAAAAAAAATCTCTGCAAACATCCTTAAAACTCTTAGAGAAATTGGCCAAATAGTAGTAATCGTACTGTCTGCCATCATCCAATAGACTATTTTGGAAAACTTAACTTGATAAAGATGCCAACTTTTGGTACGCTTCTACCGGGCTTACGCTACGCAATATCGTGTAAATCTGGGACCACTCATATATCCCGCAATAGACCATTTCCTATATTTTTTAAAGAACTAATTTTAAGTTTTTTTATTTTAATTTTTATTTTAGTATCATAGATCTCGCTTTTGCAATTACCTTTTGTTTGCTTTATTTTAATCCATTTGTTTTATAATTTTTTTGTTCTCTTCTTTTTTTTTTTGTTATATTATTTTTATATTTCACAGCTGAGTTTTTAATAAAAAAATTATATTTGTAACAAATAAATCTTGGCTTTTTTGGAACGCTGCCTAAACGCTTTTATTTAATGGCTTTATTATTCAAAGATTAATATAAAATTTTGTATGAAATTTTATACCATAACAATTTCTAAATAAAATGTAATATTTTTGTATTTTGAAAAAACCTAAACTATTTATAAATTTAGATTTTAAAATTTAGTTCTAAGTACACATTTACAGGTGTGGTTGAAAAAAAGGTAAGTGCAATGTAAAATTATTATTTATTAATTTTAATGGTTTATTTTGAAGAGATTTCTTTTGGTGAAAGTAAGACTACATAAAGTCTGGCTTTGAAAGCTTTCATTCGGCATATTGTATATAACATTTTTTTGTTAGAAATAACAATGGGGCGGTTGGTTCTTCATACAGGTATTAGATACAACACTGTATTTAATATCTAGTTTCTATGTAGAATAGGAGCAACTGAAAAAAAAACCTAGTGACATTTATTAATATTAAACCATTTATAAGTCTTTATAGAAAATTTTGTCTTACTCTTGTTTATATATAATTTTTTTTTCAAATTAATTTTGAAACTTGGAGTGCTCTTAAAAAAATTTCACAGCGAATGAAACTTTTTTGCACATTATTGTTAGTATGACGCTTTTCTCTACAAACATGTATTGTGAACATAAGAAATAAATATGGTTTGCCCCGGGAGCTCTAAATTTCCCAAACATTTTTCGAAATATTCCGGAGGCCGTACTTCGAGCAAGGCGCAGTACTATTTCTAACGCTTACTGCATGGCGTATTAGATTCACAAAAATTTTTCTTATATATTGAACCCCGTATTGCGATCAGAGACATTTTTTAAAAATATATTAAATAAAAAACAAGAATAGTTGCTGCCCGAAAAAAATTGTAAATGCAATTTATTTCTGCTGACAAACTAAAAAATGCAGAATTAATAATTAGTTTCTAAAGAAAAATCGAAAAAGCAAAAAAAAAAACCAGATTTGAAAATCCAAAATTACAATTATTCATAAAATAATACAATAAATGAATAAATAAATTAGTAATAACGATATTTAATTTTGAATTAAATAAGAAAGGTACATAAAAAATATGTTTGTTATTATTCAATATTAACCAAAATAAAAAAAATCTACAATACGCAAAATTAACTAAAACGGCCGAGTTAGAAGGTAATGAAATTATAAATTGCATTACTCTGTATTCATTGTTATTTTAATTATTCTTATAATTTTAAATTGTTTTTTGATACACATGCCTATAAAAGAAATTCACAAAAATCATTTTAAAATCAATTATTGGTTCTTAATAAATGCAAACACATAAGCACACACATATTAGTATGTATATACGTACATACAAAACGCACTTTCAAATTAAACCAAAAAAATCAACCCACAAACAAAACCCTAACACTGCCTAAATTTATTTCCAATTCACAATTGTTAAATCTAATGCACCAACAACAATTCACCGTAAAGACACACATTCATACGTACGTGATTATTTGCAATTCAATCACAACAACTGTTTACGAAAACAAGAAGTCTCATAAGCAAAAAAAAAAAAAAAAAAATAGCAAAAATATATGTGAATGTGTGTATGTATGCATTTGTGAGCCAACATTACACAATAAGTCCATAGAACTTTGCAAAAACAAAAAGTGAATAAAATATTAGTGAAGCTCAACAATAAATTTGGAAATATACACCCGTTGACAAAAGACCAATCAATCTTACTACCAATAAATCGACTGTTTTTACTTACATTTCATTAGGCGATGCGCGGTGGCATTTTTGTCGCGAAGTATAAATATATCAAGGCACCTCAAATTGGACAGCAGCAACAATAGTGCACAAGAAGATTTCGTCATCAACATCATTTTGTTTAGTAAACGAACCGAACCGACAATTTTTCATATTATAACAATTAGATTTCACTTTTTACAATAAACAAATTAATAATTTCACCATTTTATTTCATTAACACAATTAATTATTAATTTTAATTTACTTTTCACAGAACAACGATGCGAACCGGACAAAAATTTTCTCTAAACTAAATTTTAATCTTCCTCTTCTTCTTTATCATTCTCCTTTTAACATTCATCTTCCCGTTGGTACCTCCCTAAGATATGCTTCGAAAAGCCATGCTTTGAAAGACATTTAATTAAAGAAGACATATGGCAATTCCAATGCTTTTGTTGTATTACAAAAGATCCACTCTTGTTGGCACAGTGGCCAGATGCGTGTATCATTAACTTCGGTTATAACAAGCACTGGCTATAGCGTACTATCGTATGATACGAGAGTTTTTTTTTATTTCAAAGATTTCAGAACAACTATTCGGTGGTATTATAAGCGAACTACACTTACCTAGAATAGATATAGAGCCATTACCCTAGGAGTATGAAGAGGGCTACCAGATGTGCTCTCAACTTAAAAATCTTTCAAAGCAGGGTTTTTAAAGCATTCCTTAAGGAGGTATTATTGGAAGAGTAATTTCCCGCCGGAAGATGATGAGAAGAGGAATGTCAAAATCAATCTTGTCAATTCGCTGCTTTTAAAATTATTTTTAGAGCTTTTTATTATTTTCCAAATCATTATATGAAATAATAGATAAAAACTGACAATTTACAATGTAATGTTTGATAAGTGAAGATTAAAATGATTTGGGATTGCTGAAAGCCATAAGATGGGTAAAGTTTCTTGCTTTCAATATATTTCTTAAGATTACTTTAGCATTATATACACTTAAAGTCCACATTCGCAGCTAATATTCTAAATATGGTTTTTAACCACTTTCATTTTTATACATACATGTCAGTACAATTTTTATGGAGCTCAGTCTGAGCTCTGCGCTATCATACCTAATACTTTTTGGAGGGTATATAATAACCACATTCTTACGATGTGTTCTTTATACTTCAGGTCATTATGGCTTTGTCAGATATCCTTTATAAACGGAAATTTATTAGCATTTTTATTTGTAATATTTACACTATCAAAATTAATATATAATCTTACGCACCTACCGATAATCGACAAAATCCATTTCGCTAAACCTTTACATAGAACGACACCTTAAAATCTTTCTGAACTTGATGGAAAGTAATAATGCTAGGATCGTCAAGGAATTTAAATGGCTATTGCAACATAATCTTAGTATCGTACGCCGTCGCAATGTCTCTACACCTATCAACATGTTCAGTCATGTGATAATGTGGACACAAATCTCAAATTTTACTAAATATATTAAATACAATTTCTAAAGAGACTACAATTTATATATTGATCAGTATGAATATAATAGGCATGTTATTGTGTAACCGAAAAATTACCGATTTTTAAAATTACCATAAGCTTGTCCAATATAAAAATCCTTAGGCCAGTGTATTTATGCATATACATACGTATATGAGGGGACAATAAATTTACTAATCAAGAATAGAAATACATAATATATACTTTAGGTACAGTTATTTTGAAAGGCAAAATGTATTAAATGTTGAATATCGAAACTCTTTCGTTTCATTGAATGCATTTTTACGTGTGAAATTGCATTACCATCATGTCCAGTATCACATGACTGATTATATATTAGTATCACATGTGGATAAAAATCGCAGATAACTCTAAAGTTGTATTATGAAATACGTAAAGTGCAAAAAACTTTATCCGTCTTGTGACTTTCGGCAATTAGAAATGATTTTAATCTTCATGTATCAAAACTTAAGTTATAACTTGTTATTTCTTATCTATTATTTTACGTTTTGGTGTCGCCAGAAAAATAATAAAAAGCTCTGAAAATAATTCTGAAAGCAGCGAATTGACAAGACTGATTTTGACATTCCTCGTCTTATTATCTTCGTTTTGGAAATTAGTTTTCTAATGGTACCTCCTTAAGGAATGCTTTAAAAACCCTGCTTTGAAAAACTTTTAATTTGAAAGTACATCTGGTAGCCTTCTTCTTACTTATACGGTAATGGGTCAATTTTTTTTCTAAGCAAGTGCAGTTCGCTCATAATACAACTGAATAGTTCTCTGAAAACTTTGGAATCAGAGAAAACTATCGTTTCAAATGAAAGTCCGCTGTAGCCAGTGCATATTACAACCGAAGTTAATGATACACGGTTCTGGCCACTGTGCCAACAAGAGTGGACCTTTATAATACAACAAAAGCATTGGAATTGCCATATGTCTTCTTTAATTAAATGTCTTTCAAAGCACGGCTTTTCGAAGCATATCTTAGGGAGGTACGAACGGGAAGATGAATGTTAAAAGGAGAATGATAAAAAAGAAGAGGAAGATTAAAATTCAGTTTAGAGAAAATTTTTGTCCGGTTCGCATCGTTGTTCTGTGAAAAGTAAATTAATTGTGTTAATGAAATAAAAAGGTGAAATTATTAATTTATTTATTTTAAAAAGTGAAATCTAATTGTTATAATTTGAAAAATTGTCGGTTCGGTTCGTTTATTAAACAAAATGATGTTGATGACGAAATCTTCTTGTGCACTATTGTTGCTGCTGTCCAATTTGTGGTGTCTTGATATTTTTATACTTCGCGACAAAAATGCCGCCCCGCATCGCTTAATGAAATGTAAGTAACACAGTCGAATTAATGGTAGTGTTTGTTTGTGGACTTTTGCCAACGGGTGTACATATCAATATTTGTTGTTGTATTTTTGTATGACTCAGGTTTTTTGTTTTTGTTTTGGTTTTTGCAAAGTTTTTTTGGATTGTGTGTTTTCGTCTGCATAATACACACCTTCTATACATAATTTGGGTGAATTTTTTCAACATGGTTTTGAAACCACTATTTTTTTGATAGTTGGTGTAGATGAACTATAAAAAATGCTTTTAAATGTATGTGTTTAGTATTGAATCTACCCTGCAAATAATGCGACTGGTCCATACACGCATGTAAAATGTAATCCATAAGGGACTAGGACCAGGTCTAAAGGTAGTCCAAATGTATTGGAAAAACATGGTTTTTTTAACATTACGATGTCCTAGGGCTGGACCATATAACCCAGCTTTGCATTACAACGGAGTAGTCTTGAAACTACTCCATGTTCATGTTCCATAGAACAACCCAGTGGATTAGTTTTGAAAGTTTTCTGCTTTTAGAAGTCGCCTTCTATTACTACGTTTATACGCACGCCTTATTTGCAAATAAAAAAGAATAATGTTGCCGTATAACTTTTTTATTGTAACTTATTAACTCACTTAGCAAGTCGTGAATAACGACACTATTTGCAAATAAAAAGTAAGACGTTGCCACTTCATGAACGTTTTTTGTGTTTTACTTACCAAACAATCATATTTTCGTCACATGGCATCACTAACAATAACACAAGTTCTGTATGCAATTTCCCGTATAAACAGTGAATTAGTTATTTGCAAATAGTTCTATTTGCAAATAAGAGGTGCGTATAAACGTAGTATATGACGCGAACTACACTGCATTTTTTATTTTATCTATTTAACTAAATTTTATTTTTTACACTCACTGTTTCTACTTTTATTTTTAAAAACATATGCACGCCACGCCAAAGAAAATGAAATGACAATGAGGACTTACTAAAGAAGCAACTACGTAGATCAAAATAAAAAACAACAGCAATTTCAATTGCAAAACTACAAGTTCTTGTTTGACAATGACATGGTCCATGACTGCATTACAGTGGACCATGTTGTAACTAGCCGTTTTCACATGAATTGGATCATGTAGTCCAATTTTATTTGCAGGGTATACATTATATTTAAAATTTTTTAGTAAATTTTAGACGACGTTTTAATCCCCTGTATGCTTATGTTAGTATTCAGTTTCTGTTGTGTTGATGGTGTTGTTGTGCGTTCGCACTATATTTCTTTCTTCTCTGTATTTTGTTTGCTGAGTTTAAAAGAAAAATAAACTTTAACGATTTCTGTTTAGAAATAAATAACTTAACGAATAAAGATGCGGCAAGGATGAGAATTTTTGACAGATTAAAAATGCTTGCCGATCTTATTTAGGCTATTGTGTTAACTAGAAGAGAAAGTTTTGAAAAATGTGTTTTTAAAATAGAGTCTCTAAGGGAAGTTGTCATTTCAGAAGACAAAATTATTAGATACCAGCAACTGTGTTTTATATTCTTGGCGAGATTAGTTAAATATTGCCATCCTATGATATACGAAAAAAATTTGAGTTTTTGGATCTAATAAGAAACATATAGATTAAGTAAATCTTTTACTACAGAACGCAGACAACGAATAGCTCCAAAATTTGGTGTCAGTTTTCACTTGCATTATATTTTTTATGATTAGCTTTATAATTTTTAAGAATTACATATATTATCATTTAATCATGTGCATTATTATTTTTGCTCTTTATATTTTTTTGTATAAAAAGTTGTAATTCAATTTTAGAGATTTTTAACGAAGTCGCTATGAGAGAAATAGAATTCGGCCTGCAACTCCGAATTTTGGTTAAATACGACCACCTTTGGAGCGAATACACTTTGGGGACTCTTGTTATTTTAGCCAGCTAGATATAAGAAATATATTTAAGAACTTATGAGAGAGGAGCCACTCCCCTTTCTGCTACTTAGCCAGTGTCATTGCGTGAATTGGCTGTTGAGAAATTCATATTGAACACTCACACTTCAGCCACGTACATGTATATGATTATTAGGTACTAATTCGCTTTCCTTGCTCGCATCTAGTTAATTATTCTTGAAATTTTATGCATTGTCCGCAGAATAACCCATGTCAGTTCCAATATTACATTAACAAGGTGCAAGATTATTAAATATTACTTTTGGGATACACCCCTTACCCTCCCTCGTCCTAATATAACAACAGAATTTTCACATACAAAAATTATTTTAAAAATCTGTGCGCACTTGAGGAATAAGTCGCTCTACATATAAACCATGTAATTTTAATTCGGTTGAAAATAAGACTTTTCCACCAAAATACTGAAATCAAATTTATTATATATTTCTGAAGAAAAGAAGAAATGGAAACGAATAAACAACAAAATTTCTGTAATGATGGCGATCATTGATGGCGACAACTCCAATTTATTTTTTTGGTAACGTACTCGCATATACAAATTTTTTTTGAAGGTGGGCGGTTATTAAAGCAAAAAAACTGATTTGTGAAATTTTTTTATTATGCAAAAGCTAAAAAAAAAAAATAAAAAAATAATACATGAATAATTTATGACAGGGAAAATTCCGTTTAACTTCGATTTTCATCTTCTATTTTCAAGTTTGTCTTTGAATTTTAATAAATAAGTATTTTTATTACCGTTAATAATTCCCTTAAATTGCTTATATTTCTTCATTTTCAGACACTAATTGTTTTTTGCTTAATAAAAAAATCAAAACTTTGCTAAAGCTCAAGGAGCCCAACGTGCTCGATTAAAGGGGTGGGTAAAAGCGTTAACAAATTAAAGAAAAAAACTAAAAAATTTCTGCAAATGAGGAAGAAATTCATTAGTAATACAACTTGTAGATGAAGAAAAATAATTTGAAAGGCAACCCCTCTTAAAAAAGTATGTCCTCGTTGCTGTTGCTTGGTTTCATTTTTCTGCTTTCTTTTCTCATTTTCAAAACAACTACACACCACTAGTACTCAACAAAATTGCAATTTTCCTCATATATTTTTTACTGTTGTTATTCTTGTAGTTGTATGAATATCACTTTTTTTAATTTTCCATTTTTGTTGTTACTTTAGCTTGAAGTTGCATTTGTTTGTTTCCTGCAGAATAACTTCCATGTTTTCTTTTATTGTTTTTTCGGTGTGCCGCTGTAGAAGAAAGAATTGGAAGAAAAAAAATTCAAGGAATAGAGCATCATGATGGGTATCAATTGTAGCAGACAAGTCTTACGTATGAAAGCACTAAGTCATGCAATGGCTGACTAGAAGTACCTTCAGTAAAAGGAATATCAATGAAAATGAAGAGATCAGTACGTGAAAAAAGTTTATAGACCGTGAATTTATTTTCCACATTTTTGCTTCATTTTCTGCCTTCCAAAATGGGAAGTAACTGATACCACCACGATTTTTTTTCGTAGATTTCGTATCAGATCTTTTTGTTTTGCCATTCAACAAAGCTATTCTGACTATGTTTGCTATGGTACATATATGTCTGTATGTACATATGTATACTATATGTGTAATTTTGAATGCTTCGAATGTTTTTGGTACCATTAAATGGACAGATTGATATAGTAAATTTATAGTTTTCTCATATGTAAATTTTTTTGAAAAATTCTGAATAACTCCGAAAAATAAATTCTTTTTTTTTTTGAAACTTAGAAAACTCTTTTGAATGTCGCAATATTTGTTTCAAATTGGCTTATTCGCTCAAAATTTAATTTTGTAGAAAACTCCGAAAACTTTTTCAATATAAATTTTTTCGCTTCTTAAGCTGCGATAAGCTCTAAAAATTTTATTTTAATTTTGAAATAGGGAAGACTTGAATAAATTCAATCTAAATCCTTAAATTGATTCGAGAAATATCATTGACAATTTTTTAGTAAAACAGTAGTTTATTAATATTACTCCGAAAAACATTTTTTTGCTACTTTCAACCTGCTTAGAATTCTATAAATTAGCGGTGGTGAGCTGGAGTTCAATTCTTGTTAGTAGCTTTCATTTGATTTACTTTCATTAATCTCTGTGCTGCTGGAGAGCAGCACGAGAATTGGACAATTATCTAGTTCATGTTTTTTTTGGCGTCGGATCGTTTAAAATTTTTTATTCATGCATCCACTTAATATGTTGACATTCCCTAAATCTCGTTACTTTAACGCGAGTAACAAAGTTTTGTAGTTGTCTTTGGCGAATTCTCTAATACTAACCATTAATTTTAAGCGTAAAATGTTTATGTTTGGAAAATGTTTCGTATATTCCTACCACATTATATTCTTATGAGATATTGAAATTTATTATTCGGGATATTCTCCACACAACAACCAATACATTTGGCAAAATTTCCTATGAGATTGGCTTTGACTAGAACAGGAGCTTTATTACGATTTGTGATTTTCTTTTTTAAATTTCGATTATTTTTCTTAACGTTGGAAAATTGTTTTCTTTTTCCCAACCTTCCTTCAAATATTTTTTTCATCGATTTAAACAAAAAATCTGTAATTTACTTTTCCTAAAGTTGAAAACTAATTTAATTTAACCAAAATATTTTTGTTTAATATAAATTTTTTGTAACCCACTGCCATTTGGAACAATTTTTAGTATTGAAACACAAGTTTTTACAAATATGAGTACATTGCAGCTCACAAACGCACACACACACAAACACACATATAAACATTGGACAAAAAACCCTGTCTAACTGTGATGACTGACTACTATCTCATCTTGCTTAAAATCAAGAAAGGACTCACAAAAAAAATATAAAAAAGAAAAACTTCAACGTTTCCCTCCAATACGAAAAAGGGTGCCCTTGTCTTAAAATTTGCAGCATAAACAACAACTACAACGCGACTATAAGAATAAATGAAAGATGGAAAAATTGCTAGAAATTTTCTACAACTGCAGAAAATGTAGTAACAAATGATGATGAAGGCAAGCAAAATGAATAAATACAACCAGCCAGAGTAGAGGCGAATTGTATAAAAATCAGTCAAAGGACAAAAAGAAAAAAAAAATGCAAAACTCGTTCTAAAAATAAGTGTGTGGGTGCTGTTAGTTTCAGAATTTCCCGGGTAATGGGTACATACTTTTGCTTCCTTTTTATATCAAGAGTTCATTAAGTTGCCTTTTTTCCATGGAATTTTATATTTCGATTTTCTTGTTCTCTAACTATCTATATATACTTTTTTTCTTATTGTGATGATGATGGTGGAAAAAGAATTACATGAAGGAAACAAATTTGGTTAAAAAATTGAAAACCTTTAAAGGAAAACCTTTAAGCCAAAAACTTGAGAAAAAGTGTTAAATTTTTGGAAATTTTAGAAAAAACGCATTCCAGAGAAGATTTAAAAATGGTTAAAATGATTATGTACATACATACATATGTGTGTATATAATGAAAAGCCTTGGCAAAACCTAAATAAATCAGAAATATATGCCCCGATTATAGTTTACAACACTTAAATGTTTTGTTGTTTCGGCTACAATACAACATTAATTTATTTTTTGGTTGTGGTTTACAACATCTAGGTGTTGTTTATATCACAGAGTTGCATTTTATTTTTAGTACATATTTCCGTAAAAATATATAAATGCATACCAAAAACTGTTAAAAAAAGATTAAAAAAGCATACATTTTGTTAGAAGTAAATAAAAAAAAAAAAAACAAAAAAAAAAACATACACACAAATGGCACTTATCCGGAAAAGCATTCCATTGGAACTACCAAAAGTTATTACAATATCTTAATTACAATAACATAATTTATAGTTTTATAAAAGTTTTCCGCATAAATCAGGATGATCTCTTATTTTTGATACAAAAACTGAGCACTTTTCTTAATATTTCTAATTGGATGTCCCAAGCCATTTAATTGTTCAGTAGAATGATCCCATTTGTCCTTGAGTTGTATTTTGTTATATTCAAATGGCAATATCTAGATTAATTTTCTTCAGCTCAACCATTTTTGCCATTTGTTTTTTATTTGTAATTTTGCTAAGAAACATTTATTTCATTATTTTATTTTATTTTATTATTTTATATTTATTTAATATATTTTTATTTTTTACAGTTCTGTATGTTTTGCAAAACAAATTTTATCTCCATACTTAATTTTTTAAAATCTATTTTCGATTTTCGACTTGTAATGTTAATAAAACAACACATAATGAGCTGTTGTAGATTTTTGACAGTGCGAACAACACATACTGACAACAGCTGTAAACTATAATCACATTTTAAAAAATACAACATTAAAGTAACAACTGTTGTAAACCATAATCGGGGCAATAATTTCCCTTTAAGGAATTTATTCCAGAAATATTGGCTTTAATTGGAGAATTATACAATATATGACCTAAAATAATTCTTTTACTAAATAAAGAGGATGTATGGAACGATTCCCTAAGAAATTATTCCCAAACAAAAAATTTGATAACTTTCAGCATTTTTTTTACACATTTTTAGAGTTATTGTTATTATTGGGAATTTTTTGGAGTTTTTTTCATTAATTTTTAAATAATTAAATTTTCTTGTGGAATTTTTTCATTTTATGAAAATTCCTGATATTAAGACAAACATTTTTTCGATGTTATTTCATGGGGGAAAAATTGCTGCTTATTTCACTTTCTTCAATGTATTAATTTTTCATACAAATTAAAACAAGTCCAAGCCCAGCTTCGCTTTCTAAAACACAAATACTTTTTTCTCCATTGTAGGTCTCAATTCAGCTTCAGAAGGACTTTTACGCAGAGACAGTTTTTCCTTTATGATATGCCCCACACTGTCTTCACTTTCTAAATGAAATCTGTAATTAAAACAATCAAAATTTTTTAATTTTTTTGAAAAGAATATCTTTCTTATTAGTCTGGGATTTGTGGTTTCAAATCTTATGCAAAGACTCTTGTTATGCAGACAATAGGAAGTAAAAGTCTTCAATATTTTTCTTGGTAAACTTAATTAATTGTATTTGCTTTTTGATGAATGAATCAATAAATTTCTAAAAGAGTGTGGTATATTATAATTTTGAAGTATTAGTTATCCCAGTACCAACGTCAAATTAGGGGCAATTTCATTAGACTATTTTAAGTATTTTGTCTCATTCTTTACAAATATAGTTTTGTATAAGTCTCGCATACATATATAATGCCAATTCAGTCATGAAAAGCATTAATGAATTTTATTCTAGCACTTATACTCCTTAAAAAATCTAATATTATTGGATGCGTGCTTTCCCCCCGCTCGAATCGCTTAAACGAATCATAATTACATCATGTTATTCTTGCACAATTCAAATCTGTCCTGTTTTTCTTTGCAAATCATTATTTGATTAACAATCACCAGTGAGTTAAAACAGAAAACTAAAAATCACCATCAAATTGTTTTTATACCAGTATCGAACGCCTAAATGCTTACACCCACAAAGGCAGCAACGTTTTATTTGGTTTGCTAAGCTTGGAACACCTTTACAATAACTTTTTTCTAGTTTTAGTTTTTCTTCTGCATGTATTTGTTTATTTGTTGGAATGAATGAATGACTGCATTCATATTTCGTGTCCTTGTTTTTTAAATTTTATTTTTAGAGTCCTTTTCCAGTGTTGTTACTCGATCCCCCATAGTGTTACAACGATTTAACTAACCTCTGGTATTTAGTTTGAACAAAGTTTTTTTTTTGCTACTGAAAACTTACATGAGATTTGCCTACAGGTTCCAAAGGGGTAGAGAGTTTTTAGGTCTAGGATTTGTAGGTAAGTAAAATTGCAGCATTCAAACGCGCAGTATGGCAAACAAAAATGGTTTGCGGCGAAGTTGCTATGCCCTTCATCATAGTTTGAAAAATATGACTCATCTAGATGACCAATATTTAAACTTAATGCATATATATATTAAACTCATTTTGAGGAAAATTTTCGCAGTGATTTAAGAAGGAAAAAAATATACTGTATTCGAATATTTTCCACAGCGGTACCTCTCGAACCAATTAACTGAATTAGAAAAAATTGAGAAACTTATCGTTGCTTAAAAAACCTAAAAAATAAATGAGGTAATAAATAGACTACCTAGAATTTTCGGAGTTGTTGGAAGAAAGCACTGCATTCGACCACTTTCCATAACGAGAATTTTGGAATCAATAATACGGCCGGTTGTAATAAAATTTTGGCATTCGAAGCAGCTTAAGAATAATAACAATTTTACAATATTTTTGTCGAATTATTAAAAATGTTTGGCCATAATACTACTGCCCATACTAAGTTAATTTTACGGTATTCAAGGGAGCTTTGCAAGAAAAATTATCAATTATTTAAAATAGATTGACAAGAATATTTCGTGGCTAGATAAAAATATTTCTTGTTAAATTTTCTACAACGATGCGTCTCGAACGAGTCAATCGATTGTGGTAAAATTTATGACATTAGAAGTTGTTTTGTTTAGATAAAGATTTAATTAAATACGGTGTTGCATTAAAGCTAAGTGGTCTAAAATGCGAGAGACTTTAAAACCGCAAGATCTTATAATAACTCTATTTCAAAAAAATGCGGTTAAATCGGCAACTTCCCATCCCTCTGGTATTTAATTTTTATCCCTGTAACGCTGCCTGAAGCTTGATTAAAGATACTAAACTGAATGACCACATTTGATACTTTCGCTTTTTCTTTTCTGGGTTAGAAAAAGTCAAGGCGTTTTAGCATAAATTTCGATTCAGCCGGTTTTAGTTTCTTTAAAACAGCTGCATTTTAAGAAAGAAATAAAAGTCAAACTAGAGATTTATAACTATTGCCCAATATATTCGCTTATGTTGCAAGTAAATTGACTTTTTCCATTATACCGCCTCATTGCTTCCATTTTACCTTATGACAACTAGTCACTATTCTGTGGAATACATATTCACTTTAATAAAAATTCATACCTTTTATTTTGATTATCAGGCCTATGGAGCCGTTTTTGTTTTGCGTATGAGTTTCACCCTTCTTTCTATGCTTCCAGTCTAAGCAGTTATGGTTTTATCTATTGAAAAGTTAAAAATTGTTTTAGTTCTTTTCCCCCATTCTAGCCATACTTTTTGTGAGAATTTTTGTGTTTTCCTGCCAAATGTATAGAAGTGTGCTGCACACACACTCACAGACACAAATAAACTTTTGCATTCGTTTAACGTTAAGTGGTCTAAAGTTAATTGAAGCTTTTCTATGGTCGCCTCTCAAATGGTTTTTTCATATTGTGTTTGCCATATTTGGTTATTAAATATGACTTAACAATTAAAAGCTTAGTTCGTTTAAAGAAAAAAAATATGAAGTAAGAATCGAAATAAGAGCAGGAAACATACTGGTGGAATGGTGTATGATACTTTGAATTGCTTACAAAAAAGTTTTGAATTTAAAAAATAATTTTTTTTGCAAGGCAATATTGCGACCAAATCAAATAATTATTTTTCATCGCTTGTGTAAAGAACGAAGGTGTTGCAGTGAATTGAAGCATGTAATTGAAGTGATTTTTTGTTGTTAATAAAAAAATTTTTTTGCTTGAGGGTTACATAAGATGTAATGTAAAAAAATAAAATAAAAAATGCTCTAGGAGTCTGCATTATTTCAGACTATTGATGGTTTTATCAATTTTGATAAAGCAAGAACAAAAATATATCCTTTATTCTAGGCTATTAAAACATATGAGTAGGCAATGACTTAATGATGATCGTAAAAAGGCAGTAAAAAATTTAATTTACAATAAGATTGAAATTCAATTCAAAATAGAAAATAGAATATACTGTAAAATTGTAGAAAATAATATTTATTTTATAAATAAACAATTGAATTTATTCCGTTCAGTTGCAAATTTCTCTTATTTTATTTTATTTATTCGAGTACTATCTTCAGAATATTAAAAAAAAATAAATAAATAAACAAATGTCCTGAAGATGATATCCCAAGAGAAACAAAATATTAAAAATTAAAATAAAATAAGAGAGACGTTGAGCTTAAAAAAATAAATTAAATTTATTAATTCACATAAAACCAGAACATTTATATTATAAATATTATTAGCAATTTAAACATTATTTAGTTTTATCTTATAATACAAAATAAATAAATGAAATATTATGGGCCCTTTAGTGCAACAACGACGTAACTCAGAACTCAAACGTTATTAGTTATTAATGTAGAAGTAGTTTTTCATTATCTTCTTTATATTTAGGAAGAAAGCCATATTTCTAACTTATGAATTATTACATCTGAAGGTTTTTAAATATATTTTTACATATTTGAAGATAAAAAGTTCAATAAAAATCAGTATTTATATCAAATTTTGTCGATGCTCAGTGGCCAAAATTTGACCACCTCTCGCACTTTAAGCTATTTTCAATCAATATTACCCATTTCAATTTTCAATATTTTTATTTTAAATTTTTCTATTTCTTCCCGTTTTCCTATATTCATTATAGTTTGGCTACAATATAATTTATTTAAAGGATTATTTAAAGTTTTACAATTTTACTCTTTTTTGCGATTTATGCCATGAAAGGATCATATTTATTTGCCTTTTTACAGTAATAGCGAGCTTTAATCATATGGACAACGTAATGTGTGTGTTAGTAGCGTTTTGAAATGCTTATGACTCTTGAGATACCGAACCAATTTCAATAAAACATGTAAAAATACATTTCAAATCATATATGTAAATGTGGTCTAAACCAACACCCTGGTTTAGACGTAAAAGGAAATAATCACTTTTCCTACACATATTAAGATTTTAAAAGAGTTTGTAGTCTAAAAAATATTTCTGAGACTGATTAACTTTTTTTTAGATATTTTTTATTGGATAAAAAAGTTATTAAAAAGTTATTAAAACATATACATATACTTACATATATTCAAATGTATCACTTGTATCTTTTTCAATCTGAAAAAGTGTTTCCTTTATTTGTCTTCTTACTCATCAGCAAAATATTTTCTCTCCCATTTTTTTTATTTCCTGTCTCTTTTATGTACAAATAATAATACAAAAACTGCAGTTGACTTTTTTGTATATTTTTTGTTATATGTTTGTATGTTTCCAAAGGAAAATAAAATTAAAACAATTAACGTCCTTGTACATTACTAAAAAAATCTACAAAAAATATAAAATATTCAGACAATAACAGCCAAGCAAACAAACTTATTCAATACATGCACACATTGAAACATACACAGGCACTCACGTCACAGAAATAAAAAAGAAGAAATTCAACAAACATATACAAATAAGGATAAGTGGAGAGTTGGGAAAAAATACTTTGAATGAATGACTAACGACTAGAGGAGACGTCGTTAAAATGTTGATAATAATGATGTTGTTGCGGTAGCAAAAAACAAAAACAAGAGCAACAACACGCTGCATAAAAATATTGTAGAGATGCTGTTGTTGCTAAAAAAATAAGAAGAAAAATATTATTTGAAGAGACGGTTGAAAAAAAATCAGCAAAACTTAAGACATAAAAATAAAAATAAAAAACAAAAAATAAAATAAAAATCCAAATAACAAAAAGAAAATGGAGAAACATGTGTTAACAGCAAAAATACAACAACAGCATAAATAAAACAAAACAAAAAAAACATATATACGTGTACATCTCGTACATGTAGATGTACGTATGTACATAAGAATAGCATAAACGTTGAAAATAAATAAAATTAACAACGACCACCTGTTGAATGAACTTTTTAACAAAATGAATAATAGACCGACAAGGAGACAGCCATAAAAATATATATGCATGTAGCAACAAAATAGAAAAAAATCAACTAAAAAAGCACGCAACAGCATAAATATGCTCTAAAAATCACATGTTTATGTAAAAAAATCTCCCTCGTCTCCCAGAAGTATGCAGTGGATTGTGTTGTGTATTCATAATAACAGTTTAGAGAAATATCAAGGAGAGAGTAAGAATGTTTGTGTGTTAGTGTAATGTTTTTATTATAACTTTTGTTTTTTCAAGAACACCAACATAACAATTGTAACAATAACAATAAAACGCCAAAGTTAAGGCCGACAACCCAAAGTTTATTCATTTGTACGCGACGAGGTTTATAGTTTTATAAGCGAAATTCTCTGCATTTACTCACACAAACAAACAAAAATTAAAAATAAATGTTTATTTTTTATATTTTTTGTCTGCGAAAATACAAAAAGTAAAGTTAAGCGAAATTTTTTAAACTAAAGAAAACAATAACAAACACAAGTACTATTCGAAAATAAAACACACTAATAATAAAATTCCTCTAGTTAGAACGGAGACCACGACAAAAAGAGAATTGTGAAAAATAAGAACTATAAGTAAGAGAGAGCAACAACACCAACAATGGTGGAGGGTTTCTTAGTATATTGTGACATTATTTTATCAAGTGTTTTTATTTTTACGAGGCAGTTGTTTTTAAAAAATACTACTATTCTAATTTTTAATTTTTAATTAATTTAATCTGTATTTTGATTCAAGATTATGTACACACACTCATATATGTAAGTCAACCAAATTTGTTGATTTCTTATACCAAGCGAACCAAGTGAAAAAATCGGAGTCCTCATTATAAAATAACATTTGTATTGCTTTCAAATTATCAATTAGAGTACTCATTTTCTTCTTAAAGAGTTAATTTGAAAAAGGTCAATAAAAAATATAAATTATTTTTAACAACCTGTAAAATATTGATTCAAATTCCATAAGAACTTTTTCTAATAATTAAAAATTTATATATTTTTCATAAGAATTTGCTTGAGTCACCCTTATCGTGAGTAATATTATTACGTTAAATCTCCATAACCTCGATCCGCATTTTCGAGTTGTTGTTGTGTTTGTCGGCTATTTTGTATTTTGAATTTTTCTTCACCTTATATAGTTCATGAGACATAGTTTACGTTAGAAATATGTTTTATCTTTGATTGAAAATATTGATGATTATGTTCCCTCAATTGATGACAGAAACTTTTACTTTCATATTATCCAATTCCGGGAATAGGCATCGTATTGAAGTCGTTAGAAATAATCCGGCTATTTCCGATCTATTTCCCGAAATGGTCTCTGCATATCAATGATTTTATAGAAGAATTTTTTATTGATAATGTCATTAAAAATATAAGCGGCCTTGGTTCATAAAAGCAATTTGGATATGTCTCTTTCCTAAAAAGAAAAATACCTATTGTGGACAAATTTATTAGAAAATAAGTCCAGCCCATGTTAGTAAAAAAAACCTTCTAGAATCACTTTAAATTACCTATGATTTATGCTGCATATTTTGAAAATAGAATTGATTTTACAGGAAATATTTTAAAATTTTCCTATACACTTTATATACCAGAAGTAAAATCAGCATTATATATTATGACAAAATGAAATACATACTTATGTGTATATCTTTATATAATAAACAAATAAATTAGAAATATTTTTTATATGTCTAAGCCCAATATATAAAATATAGTATCTTTCATACTTATGTATATTTAAGTATTTAAGTATGTAAAACACACACACACACACACACACACACACACACATATATATATATATATATATATATATATATATATATATGTACATACATGTATTTGCATAAGTACTTACACAATCGTCTTCAGCCGACTGAAATCTTAAAGAAACCTTTATTTAATTTCTACCAAGACAACACGTTTAAGTGAACTACAGTGGAGTTCATTCATAACAAACAGCACGTGATCATTTAGAATTTGTTGTTTATAAATGTAGCAAATTATTTTTTCTCCACACATTGAAATAAAAAATAAAAAAAATAATAAAAAAACTTCTTACGAATTTTTTGTACACACTGGCGAGCGCTCTGTTAAAAGTTTTTTCTTTTAAGCTTTTAACATCAAATGAAAAAAAAAAAAATAAAAAAATTCAACTCAAATATACGTATATAAAGAAAATAGTATATGCAGTTTGACAGGTGTGTGAAAATTAATAGTCGTAAGAATTTTTCAATAAACGCAGTTATTTTCAAAATACATTCATTATTAAAATAATAATATTCGGAAACCACTAATTTTCTTAACTTGCTGCAAATTCATTTACACTTTATGCAGTACATTATAAAAAATTTGAACTTATGGTGTTCGATTTAAGACGTTTATTATTACATATCTTTTTAATGTCTCAATTATTTATTGTTTGAAACTCTAAATGCTTAAACAATTAGTTGGAGCAAATATCCCATATAATATATATCAATATCAAATATTTGTTTTTAATAAGAAATAACGAATATTAATATATATCCACACATGTTAATTATCCACAAAATCCTTTCTCTGTATATTTTCTTCCAGTGCTCTCTTTATGCCACATTTTATAATTCTGCAACAGTGTCATTGTTCCTATGAACAGTGATGGTAAATGCATATTTATTACATTATTCTTATTGCAGTTCGATTTAGCTTCCTTCTTTCACAGACATATTATTAATCTTTACTAATCTACTATAAAAAATAAAGTTATAAAATTGCATTTAAAAATCTTTTAACAAAATGAATTCGTATTGACATTTCCATCCATGTCCTTATACTTCACTTGAAACACATATGAGAATAACACTTTTTTAATAAAAATTTTTACCGAATTCAAATATAGACTTTAAAAATTTCGAAATAATTATATTATTTCTTTGTGCCCAAAATACTGAAATCTTTGAAGTCGGTGCCAATAACATTCAAAAGTAAATATAGTTGCAGTAATCCTGGTACCGGGCCTCTAAAATCTCGGTAGCAAACGCATAACCAAAATATATATAATGTTGTACATTTTAGAGGTTATTATTGAAGTCGGTTTATTTTTTTTTCGTTAAAAAACCTTTATATGAAACATCTTAGATGGTGCTTTTGAAGTTGGTATATGAATTACAATTCCCCTGCTTTTATACGTTTGTCAAGAGGCGATCCTTTCTGAAGCATACCATCTTTGAACAGACGCTGTTGTAGTCAACAAGATATGAGTTAATTACGTATTTTTTTTGTTGCATGGGAGGTACCGATCACTTTGCTCCTACACACTCGAGAATTTTAAACGGGCTCATCAATATATTACCCAAGATAAAAGATTATTAAATTTTACGTTATTGGTTGTAAGATGTCTAACTCTGGGGCATACCATTTCATATGAAAAAGCAAACAGCTTTTAAAAACGGTCGACAAATATAATTGAATACATATCCTGCTTCTTTTTTAGAGTTGTTTAAAAAGATGTGCGGGATGGAGAAATATATTGTGGGTACTTCAGATAATTTCGTTCCTTAATAATGTCTTAAATATTTTTCACTGGGAGAATTTGAAGTAAAAATCTTCTACACTCTACAATAGGACATATGATTGTATTTGACATGATTGTGATCGTATTAAACAAAGATGCAACTTTATTTTTAGTTTCTATATGCTGCTTTAATCCGATTAATTTTCAAAATAATTAATTTAAAGTTTTGTTTTTGGTCCCTTGTCCTTTATATTATGGAGAATTGCCTATAATTCGTCATAGACAAACTCTCATTGAAGAAATCGTACCCCAAAAGATGGTAGAGAGATGTTTTAATGTTGTTTCTTATTAGAAATTCTTCTAAGCAAAATGTTGTGCAAATAATTTGACATCCTTTGGGTAAAATGGTGTGGTTTGCAGAGAAGAGTTAAAACTTAAAAGCAGACATCATATATTATAGTACTTCGGTTGGGAATAAAATAAGAAATTTCTCTGCAATTATTAATGTGACCAACTTAATTAGGATCTTCAGTTAGGCTTTAATTGCTGAAGTGAAAAATATTCTTCATTAGTTTAGTTACTATTATGTCTTGGTTGCTTAAGTATTTGAGTATAATGATTGGATTAAATTTGTTGTTGTAAACATTTTTCTACTATCATGTGCTAAATCCTGAAGGAGATATGAATACTGCTAAAATATTTTATTGCACAACAAACGAACATAATGGTTGCAATCTACTAATGAGTTAACATTTTGTATTGCAAACGTATTTACATACAGTCAAACTGAGAAGAAACGAAACTTTTTTAAATAATTGCTGCCAGAATATCCCGAATAATATTGAATAAATTTGCAAATTTTTCGCAAAATTTTTTTTGATATAAAAAAAATCTATCAATTTCCTTTATATGTTCTGGCCCAAGCCCGTTTTTTTCTGCTTGAATTTTGTTGGTGCTAATGTCATTTAATAAGTAGACATTCAATTGAAGTATATGAAAAACCCTAAATCCTCGTCTACTCATATAAAAGCTCTCCAACAGCATATGAGAATTATAGAAATAGAATCAAAGTAGGCCAGAGAGCTCAAACAATCATAACAAAAATGACATTGTTTAAGATAGGAATCTTTCATATATTTATGAAAAAATCTAATAGTTACTTAATTAAACTTTTATATATTTATAGAAGAAATTTAGTTTGATCTTAACAAGTAACGGCAAGGAAGAAAAATTCAACTTTTCATTATTGCAATCAAAAATTAATTTGATTTTTTATATATCGAATATATTAATTTAAGTTTTAATTATAGTTCAATGAGTAATTTCTGAATTACGAATAGTTTTGATTGAACTTCTTTATTTTCTGTTCCTTATTGCAGTTGGAAATTTTTTTTCGTAGTGCGAAAATTATTCGGAGAACTGCTATTACAGTGAAGTTAAATTATAACGAGAAGGTTTATTAGGCATATGGGAAGTTTTACTTATTCTTTTGCAACTTTTGCAAGATATGAGCCCGAGAAAATGATCACTTTTTTGCGAAAATGATACCGAGGCCCCAAATCTTTGGCGGCCCATAAAAAAAGTGCATGACTTTGGGAAAAATTGGGAGACACGGGTCTTTATTTTTTAGTCTTTTATCACGTAGTGGTGTCCGTATATGGTTATTTTGCCACGACTTAAAAAATTACACACAGTGGAATACAAGTAAAAATGTTTATTTTTTTTTTTAGTTAAAACTCTTATCAGAATTTACGAAACTCACACAAAATATTTACTGATTCAAAAAATTTGGTTACTGAAAATGATAATTAGTTCCTTCTGTGCAGTTTGCTAGAATCGTTGAGATAAGAGAAGTTGTTCCCTATAACTGAAAGCTCGTTGTGGTTGAACTCCACTGTACATTAAAAATTTTAATAATTTAATTGAAAATTGAAAAAGAAAGCAATTTAAATTTTATTTGCTGTTCTATTGGAGTTTCTAAACAGAGATGAAAATTTTTATAATAATCTGATATATTTTCAAACAATTATGGAAAATTAAATTGAAAATAACATAAAAATTATATTGTAAATTACAATTTGGTTATGAGTCTAATTTTAAGTATTTAGTTTATACTGAAATTTATTAAATTAAAATTTTTTGTTAATTTTTCTGTGCACCTGCACAATATTGACTACGACTTTACGACTTTAGGTACCTGAGCCAGCCCAGATAATATGGCTGGAGTTCAAGTTGCTACTTTGAAGATTTGATAAATTCATTACGAAAGCAGTTCAGCTTAAGTGTTATGAATATTGTCACATATTTTATCAGGTTACTGACCACCAGCCATATAATTGTACACCAGCCAGATCGACGTATATTTCTCTGGCGCACTAATTTTGGATTTTGTTACAATCTAAGCAATAGCAAAATCTTATGTACATTTCTTCCCTTGTCTTTGTCAACATTTTATATATCATTTGCTTAAGTTGGAATTGAAATCTAGTCTGGGTTGAATTTCATCGCCAACTAAAAATCGGTTTAGGCTCTAGTACTTATTATTTTATAATTGCGACCGCGTTGTTGAATGTAAATGAGAATTGTTCAATTGTTCGAATGTTAAAGGCTGCTCAAGCAGAAAACTTAAAATATTATGGTTTCCAGCGATATTTTATTACTATAACTGAGGACCCTTTAAGACCCACATAATTTTCGAGTTGGTCTCACTTCTCTCACCCAAACTTCTTTGCTATATTTTTTGGTTTGTTTGTGTATGTTACTTGAACGAAGATTTTCAAGTCTAAAAGTTTTGTTTAGTTTCATACTCATACAACTCACACAAATGCAAATATAATTTTCCCATTTTTCTGCAACAAAAGTGTGAGATTTTCATATACACATACATACATATATGTTTCCATCCATACGAATTAATATAAACAAGATGAAAGAGTGTAAAATTTTCTTTATAAAATCTTAAAGGGAATATTAATATTTTGTCTTTTCCAAATTTTGTACGTTCAACATGCACCCGCATCCCCATATTCCGGCAAATGCATTTGAAGACCGAAGGATGTAATTATGTATGTATGCATGTGAAGTAAGATTTTAATATGTATAAAATCTTTTCATTTATGTTTTTCGTATGGGTTATGAATTTTCTTGGGAAAAGTATCTTTCAACTCAGGATGTGTGTACTTGTATGGGTATAAATGTTGACCACTTGGACTTAAGAGTTTGGGTATCTTCCATTTTGGTAGGAAGAATATTTGTGTGTGTGGGTGTTTGGAAAGGCTAGAGAATTAATTCTTTCTTCTTCTTTCTGATCACGTGCAGTGTGTTCCTAATACTTTGGGGTAGTTTACATATGTATTTTGACTATAAAACTAAAAACTTAGAAAGAGTGTCTTCATATGTTGATTTCTTTGAAAATTCTTTCTTAGACTCTGTGAAGGAAAACTATATAATGCTGAGCTCCTTATAATAAAAATGTCTAGTATTAAAATATATGAATGTATGTATGTGTGTGTGTTTTAAAATATGTGTGCAAGTATTTACTCACTCGTATGTTATTTAAAGTTTTGCAAAACAATCTGCTTTATTCTCAAAGTCCTTTTGCCATTACAGTTGCCGTAAGCAGGCGTGCTGATTGAAATTGTATTGGTTTATATGTCCTTGTGGGTGTTTGGGCCTTTCTTTGTATTCCTTGCTATCGTCTTCATTACACTTAAATTTATTTTCTAATTATCTGCTATTATTTTTCGATAGTGTGCATGTATTTTAATATAAAAAGATTTTTATTGTTGCACTTTGGGCTACAATCGATATGATTTTCTTAGAGACTGTTTATATCGAGAGCTTTTGCTTTTGATATGAATTAAAGAACTTGCAAATGTATTAAAATCTTTCTATGAAACTTTGACGATTAACTCTTTCCGATTACTGGGATTTTTTAAAGGCAGCGTTTTTTACTGAGTCCTTAGAAGGAAATTGCCAACAGAAAGCTTATCTGATAAATAAAATTGTGTTATTTCTCGATATAACAAACTAGACTTGCTGTTCAGATATTAAGCTTGTTACTTCTTTCGCCATGATATAATGAAAACTTTAAAAGTTTTTCACATACTGTGTGTGCCCTCGTATTAAAAAATAAAAGTTGCTAATAAAAGCAAAAGGTTTATCATTGAGCTAAAATTTTGTCTTGTACCTTTGGAATGAGACTATCAATCATAGTAGAGACATCCCTTAATAACACTTAGGGTTCTAAATTACTTCCATATTGGATCTAAGCAAAATCCATTTAGTGGTTTCTGACCAATGCGTGCTCAGAAGGCTAAACAGATAGACAAACAACGAGAAAGGTAGATAGGTAAGCATTCTGAAAGTTTAAGTTACAAACGTGAATAGAGGAAAAGTCAGACTGACATACAAAAATTTTGATACTATCTATGCCACTTAAAAAGGTCACATTCATTTAAATTTTGAAAACATGATCGAAGGTCTATTGATGAGACGTCAGGGAAAATTTTTTAGTGATATAAAACATGGTATAAACTACGAAAAAACTTGAATTTGGGGGAAAACTGCTGCAAGGACATACATAGTCTTAATGCATTTCAGCTACAATTGCATGTAGAATTATGACTTTCTATTCAATAAGTGCATGGACTTGCTCTTCTATCACAGATCCATATTTTCAATTATTAAATTTTCGCTATATTTGTGATCAAAACGAAACTTACCAAATGGCTCATATTTGGATTTCCTTAGCTCCGTGGTAAACTTAATTTCATTTGGTGCAAGGACATGACTAACTACTTCAGAAATAAAATTATATTTTAATTGTGTACAAAATTCAGCAAAAATTAGTTGCCCAAGTAATCCTATCGTGTTCCTATCTATTTTTCTGTCCCTCTTTCGCCCATATTGTCCTTGTGATCCTGTTTACTAGGTTATTTCTATATCCGTTATTCTCCGCTATGGAGAATATATATAACTTTATATAGTTCCCAGTTGTTTTGTTCAAAATTTGTTATCAATTGTATAATCACTGCGTCCTGATGTTGTTGAAAATGGTTCAAAAAATTGTGTTTTATTCAAGTCTTCTCAAGCCCTTGTTTGCTTTTAGTATTACTAGCATAAAAGTTTTCTATGCCTCTTACGTTTATATATTTTTATAACTACTAACTACGATGGAACTTTGTGGAATTCTCATATAGTATTTCAAAGTTTTTAAATAATCATACGAGGCTGAATTCCTTGTATTTAGGTTGAGGTGTATTGCTAAGACCACAACAAGGATATTTTTTAATTATATGGTATTATTCTTATGTGTGCAATATATTGCATTTTGAAATCCATTTGAGTTGAAAATAATTATGTATTTCAATATTTCCTTATGAACATCCTTACCATAACCACAATTTTAAAGAAAATATTTAATCTTAACTTCACACATAAGGACGTACATAAATATGCCCAAGAAGCAAGACGAAGTTACTCATTTGCAATTAAAATTTTTACTCTACCCATTTTAACTCTTAAATACATGATTAGAAACAATATGCAAAGTAAATAATACATACATAGACATACTTGGGTAAATATATAGGAATATAATAACAAAAATGTATTTAAATTTACGCACAAATACATGCAATTGCCTATAAAAACTACAACAATAGAATCAAATTTAAATGAGCCTTAATTTTCTTCTTAAGGCCAAATATAAAAGTGTATGTGAAAAAGTCTACCCATACAAACCTATGAGTATTTGTTTAATACACACACACATATACCCAACAACCTGCATTATAAATTATTATAGAAATCTTAAGAAGTACCACAGAAGCTCAGCAACACTGACATTGTAAGAAGAAGATGAAAAAGAAAACAAATTCTAAATAATTATAACAACTCCTTTGGGGGAAATTTTGCCCTCCTCTTTGCAATGAGAAAAAATGCAAATTATGTAAAGAAATGTTAATAAAAGTACTACACATTTGCATTGCACACATACACCATCAAACAATTGTTGCAGCACTGCATTGGGCATCTTGTAGCAATTTCCGGTTGAGAGATGCATTTCACCTAAAACTGCATTAGATGAAAAAAAATACATCTCCAGCAACAATAGATACGGCAACAGCCAGCCAGCAACTGCAGTTGCATTAACAACAACATGCATAGAAAATTTTAAAACTTTTCAAAGGATGCCGAGGATGTGTAGAGGCCCCATGCAACAATTTTTAAGCAGCCGCCTAAGAAAATGGGCAAATGTGTCTTGAAATGGGTATCTGCTTGCTGCATTTTAAAGTTTATTTTGTGTTTTAAGAAAATATCGATTAATTGTTATTGTATTCTGTAGGCCCATAAGAAAATCCTCTTTTGATTGGTACTCATACAATTTCATTATGTACGAGGTTGTGTGTTTTTGTGTGTGTATGTGTGTGTGTGGTGGGCCTTGCAAATTGTGGCAAGATTTTCATATTTCTTAAACAAAATTCATTTACTGCTTCTCTATGTAAGAAATTAAGTATGTGTTCTTAGGTATGATTGTGTGAGCTTATGTGTGTCTGTGTGTGCGTATGTGTGTGTTTTTTAAATGCAATTTGTTGGTCCTTCTAGTCTTATGTATAAGGAGAAATTGTGATTTTTGGGAAAAAATGTAGGAGGCTAAGGGGAAAGGGAGAGTAGGAGTGTGTACTTGTGTATTCTATAATGACCATCTTTAAGTATGCACAATCCTACAAATATATAGAATAATGTTTCAAGAAAATTATATTGCATTATTTTTTTCAATACTTTTGCGATTAGTGACATGTATGTAAAGGGTCTTTCGTTAAGCGCTTTCTATATTTAACTTGGAATAAAACAAAGTATATGAAAGATATAATCCAATATCTTATGCATTTTTAAGACCTATTAATGCCAGTAGGAAACATAACATCGTGTAAATGTATTACTGCGACTTCGCTGTTTGGTGCTCATCCGAAATGTCAAATTTTCCATGAATCTGGCGCATAAATCAGACTGAATTGGACCAATGACATGGGTTACCTTAGCTTTCAAGGCCGCTATGATTTGTGGCTTATTTGCATAAACTTGCGACTTATGGAAACCTAGCAAGAAAAAGTCTAACGGGGTAAAATCGCACTATCTTGGTGGTTACATTCACATGACATGGAGATGCTCGCAAAACGCTCGTACAGAACGTTCAATGTGGCATTAGGCTGTGTGGCTCGTAGCGCCGTGCTGTTGAAATCACATATCGCTGGTGGCCACATCATTCGATTCAAGCCAAAATTAGTTAGTAATCATCTACCTTTAGCGTTCCCCGTTGACGGTGATGGGTTGACTTTTTCGGAGTACATTAAATTTAATGTGAATTGGTATTGTCCCAAATTTGACCCATTCATTCAGAATGGGTCGGCCTCATTGCCGATTCCTTTCTACTAAAAGTAGGTTCAGTTTGCAGTTGTTTCAGGGGACATTCACCAAAAACACGTCGTTATCTATGATCATGAGTCATTTGAGATTTTTACGGATGCATTCCCATATTATGGTTCGAGTTCTTGTCAGGGAAGGTAAAGCGGCTGCCTTGAATTCTCCTGCACACTCTCATGGAGAGTGGCGATATTTTTGGAAGATCTTGCGTTTAAGCATCCTGTGAGTATTGGTTTATTGTGTGCAGAACTGGTGCCCTCAAGTTTATCCACTAATCTGCGAATAGTGCTCTCGTTAAAAAGATTACAGCGACCGTAAAATGGGCTAATAACGTGGATTGTTGCCTGGATAGAACACCCAACAATTTGATCATTTGTCCAAAATAATTTTCAAAATCAATTTTATAAATGACAGCCAATTTGACAGACGTAGCTTCAACAATATGGCTGTTATCAACTGTCAAAATTTCAAAGTTCTTTTACAAGACCCAATACGAGTATATAGTCGTTTACAGAATTTATAAGACGTTTTTGGGAAAGATTAAAAATTTAGTTATTAAGGGATTATAGCTCTAAAAGCTTTTGAGAGTTTTATCTGTATAAACTGTTATTTAAATATCCACAAAGGAGACTTTATGAAGTTTGTGATTGTATTAAAAAAATAAAGTTGAAAAACTTTTATTAAAACGATTGTATTTTCAAGCATTATTGATCGTTAAATCCAAACAAATCATCTTATTCAGTTAAAGCTTTTAATATATTACAAAATCTGAATTGGCCTTGAAAGATAGTGTCCTAAAATCACATATGATGTAATGTTCCAAAGGCCCAAAGAAAAATTATGTTCTGCCAGCTGGTCTTCATTCCTTGTTCGTTTAAAATATGATTTCATATCCGATTCTCTCTTAAATGTTTCAAATGTCAGTGCAGCAGTTTAACTCCTTTGGCTAAGGACTTCATTTCTTCATTTCTTTGTGGTGAGTTTTAAAATAGTCTATATGTCTGATATGTCAACTCAGAACTTATCTTTTAAGTATACGAGTGCTTAGAAAAGCTTGGCAAATTTGCAGTATTTTTGAGTATTTTGGGTGGCACTCCTGGGTATTTTGTGTTCTGAGTGTAGAAAATTTTTCTGAAAGTGCGCCTTGAAAACAAACGAGGCCCACCTACTGCTTTAAATGTACTTTCATGCTGTTTTGAACTACGAGAACTACAAGTATTATCCTTTTTCAGTTTTTAGTTAATTTCTCAAACAAAGTCTAAATATGAATAATAAGGAATATTTCTTAAACTACTTGACTCATTAGAATTATTTATATGTATATGTATGTGTATATACGTATGGATTTTGTATATGTATATGTATAGAGTCATGAATTAATAAATATTGGCAAACGTACAGGAATATAAAAAGATGTCGTTGTTTGAACAATAATAAAATTATTTGTGGGCGTGATTGTGTGCGTTTTAGCGTGTATGTGTATATCCTTCATGATGTATTTACCTTATGCGTTTTCATATGTGTATGTGTTCCGTTGTTAGGTGTTTAATTTTTGTTTTAAATATACATTTAAGTACAAATATTTTTAAGTTTCTTCTTGGTTTTTTGCTTGATAGTAGGGCATCACAAAAATATGCTGTTTAAATAATATACTTAGAATTTTGCAATAAATAAGTATTGCGAAACACACATATTGGAAATGCAAATATTTGTATATAAAAAAATATTGCTCATATGTAAGTGCACTGAAGGAAATGTTTTAAAATAAGATCTCACAAATAAAATTCTATGATTTTTGTATTAAAAAACGCCTATATCTAAGAAATATTAAAACAATTCTGAAACCATTTAATATGCAATTCAGGCTGAATTTGTAATGGGTTGTGATTATGAAGGACTAACATAGTCTGGGTGAAGTTTTCTTGATAATAAGGATAGAGCATCAGTGAATTCCTTTTTTTATTATTTATTATTTTATTATTATTCAAAAAACACATCAACAATTTAAACATATACGCAATATTTGTTGCATACCATTTTTTGTTTGTTGCAAAGGCATATATTTTTTTGTATGTTTTTTTTCCTCTGAACTAAAATCACTTATATTTTTAATGTTGTTATCTTTTAATAAGGAAACTATAAAAACTTAAATTGTCAAAAATATGATCTTGTATTGCCAAATAGTTTGTTGGGCGTATATGAACAAAGAAGAATCACAATTTGAAACATGATTTGTGTCCAGAATACTGATGATGAAGGGATATACTCCACTAAGCCAATAATAAACAGTCACTTTTTAATATATATTTAATTTGAAAAAATTCTTATATATTTGATATATACAAAAAAAAAAATTGGCAAGATCTTATCTCAGTCAGTGAAATGGTACACTAGCGCATAATATATGAGGATTTATGTTTAAATTTGCAATTAATAATAAAAAAGTCTAGGATCCTAATACACGAGAACATTATATTCGATCAATCACTACAAGATCGTAGGATATAAAATATATTTTCCACTAAAGAGAGCTCTGCCAAAAGTGTTATGAACTTGCGGAGACAGTAGGTAGCCCGGTAGTGTTCTGCGAGTTCGGATCACTTCCATGATCATAGTAAATACATTGCGCGAAATTCCCTTTTTTGATATATCCGTTCTCTTGATTTGAAGTTGTGTTAAATATTTTTAGAAAAACAGATCCTTATTCAATAGATCCCACTTCCAAGTACCACTGGAAGTCAACTTACGCCCGAAAAGGATACAAGCTTTTTCACCGTCATAACTTGTGGTTTCTTGTGCCAAAGAACTGTAAGAAATGTAGAATTTTTTAAATAAATTTTAATAAATACCCAATTTTTTTATTAACAAGAAATATTTTGAAAATTTATCAATTTATTATTATTTCGATTAATTATAAATAAAACTTGTTGTTCTTGTATGTGAAGCCAATATCGCATTTCACTTTTGTTAATGCAAACTCTTCAGTAGATATTCCGATATCATAAATATAAATAATTAAATAATTATAATAAAAATAATTTGTTTAAAAATAACAGAACTGAATTTACTGCTGATTTGTAGAAGTAATTTAAATTTTGCATAATAATTTTGCAAACTGAACTTTCTAAAAAGTTGATAAGTGGCTCTAATTGATTTTCTTTTTTCAATGTTCGTTTAAATTTTTTTAGAAAAAAGCCTTGTATGAATAGTGACAAAAGTTTTTGTGGAAGACTTTCATCCAGTGTGCATTTGGAGATATTTTTGCTTATTATAATCACAAAATTAAAATATTAGTTCATTTGTCTTTATTTATAGTCATAAATTGGACAAATCGGGTTGATATTTTTTCATATTAATCTTAGTAATGAAGAAGTAAGGAGGAGGTAAATTATTTGAACCAGCAGAATGGATCAGCACTGTTTTCTAAGGATGCTACAGTATCATCACCAAAATATTTTAAAACAAAATTGTTAGAAAAACCATGAACTCTTATGCTGATGGTATAACAACCATCGAAAACATTACTGCTCCGTTCTGCTAGTGTAAGTTATTGGCCACTCCTTAATTCTTTCTTAATAAAAAATAAAATTATTAAGAATTAAAGTCCAGTAGGAGAAATCTAAGAAAAACCTTGAAATGTTTTTGATGTTTTGTTCTTCAAAGACAAAAATTAAATAAAAGCAAAACTAAGTAGACAAAAATTGGACAATATTTCTGCGTGTTTCACAGAATTTTCATTTATTTGGTTCATTGAAAGCCAAATTAATAAATACAGCTCCTTTTTTAACTTGGGAAATAGGCTTGAGCGTATAATTATAAAATACGAAGAGTCATATTTTGAGTGATTAAATTAATATCAAATCAAATTGTAAACACATAATACAAAACAAATAAATTGATTTTAAGTGCTTTATTATAGTTTTTTTCTCAGTGTATATTTGATTAGAAATTAATTAGAAATGTTGCTTTATTTAGTTCGTTTTTTTTAACTCAACAAAGGCTTGTATTATATTGCGATTATAGTATTTAAACATAAAAACGATTATAAGGCCTTAAAGTTACGTCAAGGAAATGAACAAGCAAAAAACGCATACAGTGGATTTCCGTTTTGCTGAACTTTTCATCACAAATAAATCGAATAAATTTTTAAGGAATAGAACTGTATTTATAAAAAATATTTTAACTATGGACAAGGAAAAATATTTTAAGCAGTAGAGTATAAAAAATGTGATAAGAAATTATTTTTTGTAGTTTTTAAAGTGACACACTCTCACTTTTCGCCAAATTCAAGATATGTAGAATTTAAATTTATATGTCCAGCACAGAGTGGACTTGAAAATGTATTGTTTGTTTAGTTCACATATTCTTGTCGTTAGCTGAAGTAGTTAGCGCAGTGAGAGCCTGGATTCGAACAAATTATGAACATCGTGAGTTTTTCTGATTTACCCTAGTGTGGCTAGACTGCTTAAGTGATGAAGGTATAACACTGGTCACTGAAAATTATCGGCTTATGTACCACATACAGCTCACTATTCGCATCGCCATGCCTATTACGAGCAATAATAGTCTTTTGCATGGCCCATCTCTTATCCTTCATGGTACATTTGGTTAACAGGACGTCTATTTAAGTTTCTAAACGATTCCTGGCCACTTTTTTAAATAAATATTATCATTGTTTTTGATTTTGAATTAGAAACAAAAAGCCAAAGAAGATCCTTATTAAACAACCTTCAAGGACCTTTCTTAGAATGGTGTTATTAGGAAATGTGCTAAAATTACCAACCGAGGGAAGTCTAGTATTGGACTATTATAGACCTCTTTCGATTTATGTTGTTTTCATAATATTCGCTAAGCCCTTAAACAGCTGTTTATAAATTTTACTTAGAAGTCATTCATGAAAAATCAAAGGATGTGAGTGATTTTCATTCACATCTTTTTGAAAATATTCTTCTAATCACAGAAATAATTATAATACAAAATTGCATATGTATATATGAAAGTATTCGTATATAAACAGAAATACATACTCGTATGTATATAACAAATTTATAGTTTATACGTGTATATGTTTTTATTTATCTAAAGATGTGCATGTATGTACGTTTGATACGTTTAATATTATAACATTATTTACTTTAAATTATGCATTAGAAAACCTCTCATATTTTATATAAAAATAACTGAATTGGAAAAAAAAGTTCAATTGTTAAACAATATTTATGCATACTTAAGCATATATTTACTACATATGCTGCATATATCATAAACTTTTCAGCATATAATAGATAGTCGTACATGGTAGATACATACTTTTACCTACATGTAAACATTTTTGAAATATCCTTTTGAATTTAAATATTTGTTTAGAGTTTATTTTTACTGGTGGTTAAATTATAAGAAATTAAATTATAAAAAATTAAAGAAAAGCTTAAGGCCCCAATGGAAATATGTCAAAGATTTTACGTCAGTACCAGTCATAAACTTAACCTGACGGTGCTCTTCGCACTGGGTGAATAAAGCCGTTCACCACCGTAGCCATCGTCCCTTCCAGAGGCACATATAGGGTGCGGTTCTACATGTGTCCCTAATAGGGACGACATGGTTGGTGGTATGATAAATGCTATTTTGCGAAATTTTCAATTCCAATTTTTCAAAATAATGATTTTTGATTGAGTACCGCTTTCTACTTTAACAATTTGTTGACGTTACAGCTGCAGGTTTCTTTATATGGGGAATAATTTGTTTAAAAAAAACATTTTTGTAATCTTTGTCTTGCCGCAAGTTACTCTGTTTGTAGTCGGTACTCTAGGGCAGCTTTGCCCTCTTACCTATTGGTTGTAATTGGTGCTCTAAGCAAGCGGAAATGCTAAAAAAACAAATCTAAGGATCATTCATTTTTTTAACTAGTCTTTAACTTTTATTTTATTAGAGCTTTTCAGATCTAATTAATTTAAATATTAATTGAACACAATTTGAGCATTTAAAACTCAATCTGTTTGTAATTTTTCTATACTAATATTTGAAACTATTTTTAGCTTTTTTGTTTTTATTACTCATATTATTATTTTAACACGAGTACTTTAAACATTTTTAATTTAGCACGAGCCCCTACCATCTACAAACAATGAAATCCTTTTTATTATACGTTTACGTATTTGCATGTTATAAGCCAGGAAAAGAAAAAAGGACTTAAATGTTGAAAAAAGTTTTCTTTAAAAATATTACAAAAATAAAAGGTGCCCTTAATTATATCAACATTAACCAAGTAACACCACTTTCGTACTCACATTTACATTATTAACGAAAACTGGAAAAAGGACATTCAGAGAAGTGCCTCTTGCTAATGTAACATACACACACATACACTTATACACACTCTCAAGCAGGACAGTCACAAAGTATGTATTTAACTCGAATTCTTTTTTTCAAACAAACTGCAAAGTTTAACCCTTTTTTGGGACATAACAAACAAGAATTTGAATTTTTAAATGAGAATATTTATTTTTGGGTAATAAAAAAAAGACAAGCGAAAATGCAAAGCATCTGCAAACTTTTGTAAAATAAATCCTTTGGCTGTGTACAAAATATTGGGAGAAAAAATATTTTTGATTAAGTTTTTGCTCTCTTAATAAAAGAAGAGGAATAAACCAAAGTCATCATAATTTCATTTTAAGCAGGAAAATAAAATGATTACCATGAACCCAAAGAACAAACTCATTGTTTTAAATAAAAAAGGGATTAATTTGGTTGTCCTTGCTGGCTATGAAATTGTTATAATTTTTGTCTCTATTGCGCCTGTATGTGTAGGATCCATTTCATTGTCTAATAACTGTCTTGGTTTTCAACATTCAAACGCGTTAGTTGGTGTATGTAGTTGTTTAAGACTCTTTACACGCACATATACAAAATAATCGCTATTCCACATTGGACTCCTGTGAGAGAGTACGAGATATTTAATTTATAGCAGAAGGAGAACATTCTGGGTTTACGTTGCTTTCCTTCCTTTTTTAATTTTTTTTGTACTGATGCCTGCATTTGTTCATGTTCGTAGTATTTCATGACTTGCTTATGGTGATGAATGTGGTAGTAGACAAATACTCATGTAGCTCGCAAGAAAATGTTGTAGTTAAATTTTCGCTAATGTCACTAGGGGACATTGAGGTTACTTTCTTAACGCCTTTGAAGGGAAGTATGTCGAGCAAAGGATCTGTGTGAATAATATTATTATATAATATTAGCTAGTGTCAACATGAATAAAAGAGTCTACAAATTTGATTTAGAACTATGGATTATGTTAGACGTAGGTTCAGTTGCAAACCAGATGTCTCAGCTGAATTCGGGGTATACAATTGTTTGTCCTTTTTGGGAGAAAGAAGGCAGTTAAGTGTCTTTTAATAGTTGAAAGTGATGAAAGTGTTTTTAACAATTGAAAACTTTTTGGGAAAAAGCATACAATCCTTTAAAGGATGTATTTTTTTATTTCAAGTAGTAAAAAGACTTTTTTTAATATATAATAAAAAAGTTTTTTTGGAAATCACTTTGTAGGTCACTTTGCGACTTGGATTTGCTGTCCAAAATTAAAAATGATAAGGTCGTTTAATATGACTATATGTCATTCATTATCTATCAGGAATAATTTCAAGAAAGTCCATTTATACAAGACAAATCATTCGTTTAAACTTTCTGTCCTTTTTGACTTTTAGAATTATAAAAAAGTTTTTTTTTGGGCCTAAGGCGGTTCTCCGGCATTCAATGGGAGGCACATTGGCTGCCAAAACTGTGACAAATATCCTGCAAGAAAGTTATAGGTATCGAGTCATTATAAAATGACTCTGTTGAGTAGCATCACCACTCAAGGAGGTCAACGGGGGACCAAAAATTTGATTCCATAAATTTTACGATAATAAACCTCTTTATAAATATATTATGCCTTTACAAAGCATGCCATAATAATAATCTTCTAATACGCTGCCTTACACCAATAACTTTAAGGTTACTTTCCCATCCATCCACTTTATTTAATTTTTTCGCATTTTCGCATCTCTCATTTCAGTGATAATGTTCACTAGCTCCGTCCGCTTTTGGGTTTAGCTTGACTGGCTTTTACCAATTTGGTGGAGTGCGAGCATCTATAACTTTTTTTAATTTTTTGTTTAGTTTGCTGTTATTTTTGTTGTTTTTTCTGTTGACACGTTTAGTAGACACACCGGAAATGGATGAATAATAAAGCGATGGGAGATAAACCAAGGCACGCGTACGTTTGATTTTAACATTTTGCGTGGCTCAGCCAACTGTTTTAACTTTAGGTCTTGAAACCGGCCTTATCCTTTATTTGGCTAGAGCTGCTGCAATCCTCGATAAATGTATGAAAATAGGTAGCTAAGGATATATAATAAATTCACTATTGTTGTTTGTTGTTAGGTTAGGTTAGGTTAGGTTGATTGGAGGGGTGTGATAGCCAATGTCATACTGCTTACACTTAAGCCAGTGAAGGCTTTTTGTGCGCTCCCTTGGGTTTAACCATAACATATTGATCCAAAGGTCCGTGTCACTCACAAAGTTCCTTAATTTCCTCCCGCATATTCCCCGTAATCGGGTTATGTCCGGTAAGATGTCACCCCCAAGATATCGGGACCTTATTTGTGAGAAGGCGGGGCATTGACACAAATAGTGTTCCAATGTTTCGCTCTCCTCCCCACATGCTCTATATTCATCTCCTTCCGCTATTCCTATGCGTTTAAGATGTGCCCGTAGTTGAGAGTGCCCTGTGACAACTCCCATTGTTCTACCTAGTTCGGGCTTGCTAAGTCCTCCCTCGTTCTTCTCTCGTCTGGATCCCCCCATAGAATTTTTGTATCGATTCCCATGGTTATGTTATTCCAGAGAGTTGAATGGGCTCTATGTGCCCAAGTCTTTAGCTCTGATTTAACTGCATCGAAAGGTTTCGCGCATTCCAAGCTTATATTACCTAACTCTGTTGCCCTAGAAGCAAGTGAGTTTGCCCTCTCATTTCCAGTTATGCCCGCGTGCCCTGGCATCCATATTTTTGTTGTTGGCTTTGCTGAGTATTGAAAAAATCGTAATGCAAGGATTTCTTTTTGCCGCTTTTTTATACAATGAAGTTTAGCATAAAATTTCTTGCTTGACAATTTTTGCTTTTCGAAAATCAATTATAGTGGGGAATAAAAAATCTTTTGCTTAATCCTGGTTGATTTTGCTTGCTTATCTCTTCCATTATCTCATGGTATAACTTTCATGTAACATATTTTATTAAAAACTTTATTATCTAAATCTTGTGGCGACACGTCTTCAAGCGATATATGAATGGCTCGAAAGCAACTGTATGTCAAGCAATATTATCGGGAGTTCTGAATGGCTATGCGCAAACGTTGGATACGTCTGACCGAATAAATTAAAAGAGGGGTTAAATTAACTGTGAGACACTTACATGTGAAAGACATTACTGCATCAATAGGACCTTAGCAAAGGCACCTGCGGGTGTATGTTGCCACAAGAATGGCTTTGAAATAGCGGAAAGGACCGGCTTAGGAAGAACCACAAACCGCCAGCCCACAACAATATGTCCTAGCAGGAGTCCTTGCGATTGCGGAGTGCCTGAAATGGCTCAATTTCTGAAAGGAGTAATCTGGACTGCAAAAATACAATACACGACTAACAATTACTGCAGGATTCATTTCTCTTGGGTATCGGCCATCATGCGTAATCAAAAATGTAAGTGCCTAGATCAGAGCCAAAATGTTGTTTCCAGTAACCTTGGCCAATACGAAACCTTTTGAGGCGGCGAGCACCGAGTAGCGAAGTTATGCGAAGCTCTTTCCTACGGGGCACTGTTGAATGGCACCACTCTGGTAATATGACCAAAGTCCTATGGGTCGACAGAGGGGTAAATTGTAATAAAAATTTCAAATAATGCGAAGATAAATTTGATATCCTAACAGTCAAAATCATGTTTCGAAAATTTTCTAAACATTAAGATTTTATCCGGGTTTCACCTGTGCAAAAGCAAAGGAAAAAATAATAATTTAACAACAAGCAATAACAAAACGATATAGAAAATATATAATGCATATAATTAAATTCTGAACACTTATCATTGAATTTAAAGCGTGATAGTATTTTCTGACTATTTTACCAACTTTTTTTTTTGTAAAATCTAATGATTTTTAAATATTATAGTGTGAAACGGTCTCAAGCAGCACCACCACTTTTTCATTCAACAACGACTTAGTGGTGTTCCTTAAAGTATGCAATACTTTTTATACATATATATCTGGCTGATCTCTATTTTTCGGAAAAACCAAAACAACAGAATGTCCACAATTTCATAAGAAATGTACCCCATTTCAGAGAAGGCTAAAAAATATGTGTGTTCGTGTGTGTTTGTGCAAGTTTTTATTTTTCTGTATTCGTTTTCTGTTTGTTCAGTCCTTCTGTCAGTTTGTTTCATGTCTTAGACTCTTATGTGATTGACAGCTATGATAACATGCAGTAGACGAGTGGGTGCGTTCGTTAAGTATCTTTTCTATTTTATTTTTATTCATTTATTTTTTTAATTTTTTCCAAGGGAGAAGGAAAAAAACTTCTTTGTTTAGTTCTGCCACCAGCAATGCTCGTGTGTATTGGTTGAACACATGCCTACTTCTTCTGTGCTACAACTTTCATAATGCTGGTTCTAGGGGTTTTATCTCCAACATTTTCGTTTGTTGAGGGTTTAATGTTTATTAATGTATTTTGTTGTTTTTGCTGTAACCAATTGCACGAGCACTTTATTTTTACTATTGAGTGACTGACTGGTGATATAAATCATGTAATTTCGGCAAATTTGGTAACAATTCTTCTGATTAACTATGTTACATCTATGAAAACGTACATAATGTATTGATGAATTTAATTTTTCTTTGAAGGCTATTCAATGTTATTTAATATTAGTTTTTAAACGAAATGGTACCAAGTGACATTCGGTCTTGGTAAAAGACAAAAAATTAAGGTAAGACTGGTCAATTTCTTATATGAAAAATTCTTAAATAAAAATGCCGAAAACACACACACACACACACACACACACACACACACACACACACACACACATATATATATATATATATATATATATATATATATATATATATATATATATATATATATATAATAAAATTATTAAATAATATTTTTTTGAGACACAAAGAAAAATTTTCTGTAGAAAATTTTGTTGAGCCGCAAAGAAAAATATTCTGTGGAAAATTTTGTTGAGCCACAACAAAAAATATTCCTTAGAAAACTTTGTTTAGCCACAACAAAAGATTTTCAACAGAAAATTTTGTTGAGCCATAATGAAAAATTTTCTATAGAAAATTTTGTTGAGCAACAACGAAAATATTTCATAGAAAATTTGTGTGAGAAACAACGAAAATTTTGTTGAGCCACGACGAAAATTTTTTTACTGAAAATTTTGTTGAGCCACAGCGAAATATTTTGTATCGAAATTTTTTGTTGAGCAACAATGAAAAATTTTGTATAGAAAATTTTGTTAAGCCACAACGAAGTTTTTTGTATCGAAAATGTTGTGAGCCACAATGAAAAATTTTTTATACAAAATTTTGTTGAGCCACAGAAAATTTTTTTACAGAAAATTTTGTTGAGCCATAATGATAAATTTTTTGGAGATTTTTTTAAAGAATACAAAAAATTTCGGTTGCTCGAAAATCTTTTTTCTAAATAAAAAATTTTTTAGGAATGATTAGCTTGCAAAAAATATATGGCTTGAGCTGTTCATGAAACACAAAAAGAGTATTTTTTTGTAACTCACACACATTTCAACTTAATTTTCAGCATGTTAAGTACTGCCGTCAACGAGCCTAAAAATTTATATTATAAAAAAAACAATATACATAAAAGAAAAAGGCTCGTAAGGAGACCATTTAGAATATAGAATTAGTAACACACCCATGACATACATACATACATACATAGAGACATATATCAGCTCATTTGTATGATTTGTTTAGTTAAAAAGGAATAAAGGAATATGAACATGTGATGGTTACATTATAAGTCCCTTTAATATCTTTTTTACTACCATTGGCACTAACTCCAAGCCTTTAGCACCTCAAATGCATTCGCTATACCCACAATTTTTATTAAAAAAAAAAGAAACCTACCAGCTGAATTGTTAACAAGAAAAGAGGACACAAACTATAAAGCCACAATTTGATGTGTCCATTGTATGTCTTATCAGAATAAAAAGTAGTAAAGAAAACTGAAAAACACAATGTATTTTAGCACCATAGTCATAGGAACCCTTCGTGGTGGCAAAGTGTCAGAGCAATGTATGGGCATTTCTAAAACAGGACATTTACGAGGTTGGGCTGGTTTACGTTTACAAAAAATTTTCTTATTTCACATATGATTTTAAATAATAGATAACTTCTCTTACTTTAAAACTAAGATTTTTAATTAATTGTAGCAAATAAATTTCAATGTTAAATATTTGAGTCTTCGCTCTATGGAATCGCTTGACGAAGCAAAGCAATGATTTTCTAACCGTAAGCGGCAGAATGTATAGTGTCCTTCTCATCCAGCCCCACAAAACAAACGAAACATAACAGAAAGCAATGTACCCAAAGACAAATATACTGCTACACATATTAAAACTTCTCCCATGTGTACAAAAGTTGTTAAATGAGTGTGAATATGTGTGTGCAGATGTAAGCACGAGAATACCCCAAGAAACGTTAGATGTTTAAATATTTTTATATTTTACACGCAAAGCTTAAAAAAGACTGAAAGAAATAAATGAAAATATAGCGCACACACTCATATACATAAAACACGTTCTCTTACACACACGCTGAGAAATAGTAACCCAAAACGCGAATCCCTTTTGGCATAAAGTCCTGCTGCCAGCCTTAAGCAACAAAAACGGAAACAAGGGGGCAATTCTTAGGCACATCACACATTTAACACACGCACGCATTAGCACACACATACACACACATAAACTTTTGCTCTCGTTTTTGCACACTTACGGCCCACACAAACCCATTCAGTGTGGCGGCACCCCCTTCCACAACAACCGCACCAACAAATTCTATACATCATTACACACACCCACTGTTAAGCTTTACGTTTTTATTATGTTCCCTTTATTTCTATTCCATTTAATTTTTTTTCACTTGCTTTTCGTTGTTGTGTTCAGTAAAGTTTTGGCCATTGAAGTTACCAAAGGGAGTCTCGGCCTCTGTTTTGACAGCGGAAGGAGGTTGAGCTGAAAGACAGTCTGCTTGTGGGATATGTCAAGAAATGGAATATCGATGATTTCATCATCATGTACGACTTTTAAGCGCACTATCTAACAAAATATGTACATATGTTACCCACAAGACTTTCTCAGAAAATAAGCCGCCGGCAACGAAAATAATTTTTTTTTACAAAATTTCTGAATAACCAAAATTTCAATGGAAATTTTTATAAAAAGTAATCAAGTAGTAATAAGAAGCAAAAAATACCTTGCGTAAAATAACGTATGTATGTGTCCCTAATATTCTACAGAGAATTGTAGAAGCAACGAATTTTGTAAAGAATTTATTTGAAGCATAAATTCTGTGACATGTTGACTAATTTTCTTCCAAAATATCGCAATTCCGAGTTTTTGGCGAAAAGTTTTCTTCTTGTTGAAGCGAAAGTTTTTAATTGAAAAATCTTTAAAAAGATGAACATTTTATAAAATTTTTTATATAAAACTTTTTAGGAGTTTTTAATTATAGAATTTTTCAGAGAAATTATTAATTTTTAAACAATATTTTAAGATAGAAATAATTTTTCTGTACAAAGTTTTTAAGGCGACGAATTCTTTGTAATTTTGAAGCCGATATGAATTCTGAATAAAATTTCGAAAGTAAAGAATTTTCTAAAAAAAATGTTTAAATCCGCAAGTTTTATGTGGAAATTTTTAGAGTAAGATAGTGTCTTAAAAATTGTCGATTTTTTTTATAAACATTTTAAAATCACAATTTTTTTGTAAACTTCCCAAAGCGGGGAATTTTGTGAAAAAAATTTTTTTTGGAAAAAAATTTCAATTTTATGTAAATATGCAAAGCAAGAAAAGAATTTTAGAAGTTCAAAATTATTTGTTAAAAAAAAGTTCAAAACCTTATATATCCAATACAAAATTTATCAAGAGACAAATGATCCATATAATGATTTGAACAATAGATTTTCTATTAACTTTCAAAAAGACTATTGGAACAAATCTATTTTAGCAAAGCTGCAATAGTCTATAAAAGTGGACAAAGCGATAGAATAATATTATCAAAACAAATGCAGTACAAATTCATGATCATCATTTATCGAGTTATAGGCCTCTGAAATTAATGTATGAAATTTATTTTATTTAAATATTTTCGAACATATTCGGCTTAAAAGCTTTTGTTAATTTCTGCTGGGAGTTGATAAAATTTTGTCAAAATTTGTTTTTTTAATATCAATGCACTACTAAATTATGTATATTGAAATAAAAATTTGTTAAGTAAGCAATGGTGTGACGAGCAATAGTTTCATTTAATAAACAATCTCTGCATAGCCTGCACTCAAATGGGCACACGGATTTTCACCTCTATGAACACAAGTTTCGATTACTAACTAGTTCCGGCATGTTATACATAAATATGTCTGCATCAAAAATTGTCATCGGCTCTTAATGGGTTAATTTTTTAATTTTAATTTTAGCATCTACTAAAAGACATCTTTTCTAACCGGATACGTTCGAAAATATTATGTATAATCACAATTTTATAATAAAATTTCATAGTATTAGTTGAAATTTTTGTACTTGACTTTTTTTTCTTACTTTTAATTTTCTATCATCCTTTTTTTATTGATGCACATTCGCTGAATCAGATTTTTATTTCAAAAAAATTTTCCTTCGCAAATTTTTAAAGCGACAAATGGGCTGAAGGGAGTTTCTAAAGGGAAAAATATTCTGTAGTAAAATTTTCGAGCATCGAAAATTCTATTTAGAAATATGTATATATTTTACAAAAATTTCTTCACCCAGAAATTTTTTATAAATTTTTCTAGTTTTATTTTTACTTACGACTGTGATAAAGAAATTTAAACATTTGTAAAGAAGATTTTAAAGCATTAAAATTTTACGAGGAATTGTCTACAATGTTTTGTGGAAAATTTTAAAATTTCTCAATTCATTAAAATTTTTTAAAAGCATCACACTTTCTAAAAAAGATCTTGAAACTGTCAAACTTTCAAAAGAAAATTGTTTAAGTGTAAAACTTGATATGAATTTTTTTAAGCGTCTAACTTTATGAACAAAATTTAATTGGAAAACAAATATTTACTATAATATTTTTTTTATAATAATAACATGTATAAAATTTTAAAAAGCCAAAAATTTTCTAAGCAAAATAAATATATGGATAATCTTATGGGCGATAAATTCATTTTGAAAATTTTTAAGCGAAATAATTTCTAAGAAAATTTTTAAGTAAAATTTTCGTATTTAAATAATGTTAAAGAAAAATTATAGCACTAGCTTTCAAGAATTAATGCGTTTTTCGGGCTTTTGTAGGTCCCCAGCTGAGGTTGAAGCTATAGACTCGTTATATAAAATTTTTTTCAGCTTTTTTATAAGAAGTCTTGTCCTCGTCTCTTGTCTTCTGCCTCGCAGAATTTCAAAGAAAAAAATAATTTCTGCAGATTTTTTAATGCCACGATTCTTTCCGAATAACTTTTGAAAAACAAATTTCGTCGAGCGATATTAAAATTTCACTCTGAAAACAAACTTTTTGTACTGTTTTTTAATATTTTTGTCATTATTTAGTCGTAAGGCATATTGCTTTTATTCAGTTCGACTTTGAAAAGTCACGAACTTGTTGTCAAACTTAATTTGCTTATCGCAATATTGTGATTAAGATCATAAAAAAGTGCTCTGACTGCCGACGCGTTTATACGACTGCATGTCCTTTTAAAAGTTTTTTGCTTTTTTTTAATGTTCACGAGTTAGAATTTTTTTCATGCTATTTTCCCTTTTTCTCATTTATTTCTTCGCAGTACTTGGGTTTCATACAATTTAGGTTTGGCTTTACTTGTTTGGTTCGGCAGGATAATATTCCTCAGTTGGATATCCTTGGGTTTTAGTTGGCAACAAATGACAAGAAATGTTCCCTTTTTTGTCTATGATTCTATGTATTTCTTGTGACGGTGCCAGTACTGTAGTTGTTGTAGTTGTTCTTTTTGATAGCGATGATGATGGTTTGCTTTTCATTTGAAATTGGTGTTCGGTTGAAAGGAAAGAAAAATAACAAAAAATAAAACGAACTGAATTCTAGTACAATCATAAAAGTATGTCCTTCACCCCCCAATCAAGGACGTAGAGGCTACAATCAACCCATCTACTATTTAGAGCCCTCATTTGCTTTAAAGTCATTCACTTGGGCTAAGCTAAGACATTTCAGTTGAAGAGGGTCACCAGAACCACACGACCATTCGCACACATAAAATGGCATGAGTAAAAGTTCTCATTCCTCGCTCTTAGCAGTTGAAATTTTTCCGTATTTTTTTACATTGTAAAGGATAAAAATAGATATCCCTTTTTTGTATGTTTTATGTAGCAGGGGGTACCATGGCTTTGTACTCCTTTTTATTTTTCTTATTATTATTGTTGTTTTTTTTTTGCTGGCGTCACATTTGATATAAAGGAAACCGTATTCTCTACACAAAAATTTTATTCCTTTCGTCCTGGCTGTGTATCTAACTGTCTGTATGTCTGTTTGTTCGTTAAGGTGCCCTCCTATTTTTATATATGCGTGTGTGTTTGTCTTCCATTTGTTTGAGTTGTACCCTTTTTTATTAAACTTTTTTTTCCATTTTTAATGGCATGTGGTTCTGGCTTTTTATTTTATTTAGTTTGATTTGTTCCCAAGTTAGGAGTGTGTCTCTTGCCAAGCTGCTCTGTTGGTTTTTGTTTCTTTTGCGTGTTTTTCTACTTACCACCCCCAAGTCCTTTTAGAATTCATTTCTTTTAGATTCTTTTCATTTAAGCATTTGTAGAATTTGTAGTGGGGAACTGTAAAAAGGTTTGAATTTAATTGAAGTTGAAATTCAGTATTTGAAAAAGGGTTTTATTTTCCTTCCCACAAAACACACACACACACACACACTTATTCATTTAGATCCACTTACTCAAACATACGTTTACACTGATACTACGACGGGCATTTAAAATGAATTGATGTGGAAGTTTTAAGATGTCACTTCTTAAGGAAAATGTGTTTTCCTTAGAAACTTTGGATGCAAAATAAGTAGAGTTAAAGGACACCTTAAAACTTTAATGGGATTTTAAGATATATTCCAAAAAAATTTACTTTATTTTGGTTTTCTGAAGAAGAAATTAAACAATATTTGTAATTCAATGGCTGCCAATGGCCGCAAAAATATTTATAAAGAATTTCGAAATCTTAAATGTTAATGTAAAAATATCTACTCAAACATTCTCCTGCGACATAATATTCTCTATGAAAGTATACAATCTCCAAATAATTATTAGAAATAAATTTCTATTAAAGATGTTCGCCACCGCAAAACCATTTTTATAACTCATTTCAATTCGTATTGACTACAAATGAGCCTGTTCCTCCTCCTACCGACTTGCTTGTCCTGTTCAATAAAATCCAATTTCATACAAACGTGCAGGGGTATTATTATGTGTTTCAATCTACTCGTATGGGTAACCATATGTGTATATAGTGACGACTTCTTTGTAACAAAGTATTTCTACTGATGAATTACTTCGACCTCCTTCAATTTTAATGCATCCCCCTACCAGCCACAACCTCTACACGACGGATAGCAGACACAAACTTTCTTAAGCAAAATGTATTTTGTTTTTGGCTAGACCCCACAGCAAGCAGTAGAAAAAAAACTGAGGGTAAAGAGATGTGACGTTGTTACGTTACACAAAATATTTGCTGGAGTTTATATATTTAAGAAGAAACTTTAAGTATTAAATGGAAAAAATATATAATAAAAGAATTGATGGGCAAAGTCCAGCCAACAAGAAAAAGTAATTCATCTTCGTTTTTGGCCAATTCCAACTAATACAATTACATAAACATACACACACACAAATTTATCATCATAGGAATATATTTTTACATTTTAGTTGTATATAAATTGGTTTTCTTTGACTACCAAAACCAGACGGAAGAGGCTACATATATAAAAAAGTTCAAGAATAATATAAAGAAAAACAAAATCCTTGGATATTTAAAGGCTAAGGAGCTTGGGTCGCATAGAAAGAAATATATATGTATACACATCTATGCATACATAGATATATAGAGACATTGATAACTAAAGAAAACCAAAAGCTGCCCACATACGGCCAAAAATGTTTTATTTAATGGTAAAAAAATATATATGGTATATACATGAATGGAGAAAATATAGAGACCCGAAAAACACAAAGGAAAGACACCGGTTCCACTAGAAATGAACATATTTCGAATAAATTGTTTTTATCAAAAAATATTTATTTACTTTCATCATCCCGCGCCTTGGTCCGCCTCTGGAGAGAAATGAAAACTGCGCGAGTTATTAATATAGTCATACATATTCCAACTTAATATACTTCTATTGAGAAATGTTTAATGAGTTATTGCTTCTCGCAAGTATATTTAAGTTATAGGAGTTTGATACTCCCATGCAACCGATATAGAGTTGACCTTGTGAGAGAGGAGGAGTTGGATCTTGTTAATGGTCGTAGTAAATGCAAATTATAGGGGAAACTCCAGCCTGAAAAACTCATTATGATAAGTCGGTTTCGGTCTCTCCTTCTCTAAGAGTAGAAATATGTAATATATTATATCACAAGCAACTTTTAGGTCGTGCCCCAGGAAAGAGAGGACATATATAAAGATTCGATTCGAGAGTGAGAGTTTGGAAAGGATGTTGTAGTTGTGGCATCACTGGCTCATTTTTTTCGAAAATGCTGCTCAAAATGCTGTTTAAGTTAGCGACGAACACTACCCAGCCTTGATTAAGGACTTTTCATGGCATAAACTGGAAGATATGAAATTGGAAATTGTATGGATTCAGCAAAATAAAGCAGTATGTCACACACAACTCATCAAGCATTCAATGTTTTGCCCTGCTGCCAATGAGCTGCTATTTAATCTCTTATGGCTTTTTTTCTGTGGGTTGCTATGCAAGTGATCGATAGGGATAATATTGAGCCATTAATGAGATAGAACCAGAAATTATCAGCAAGTTCTTGGCAAATTGCACCAACATGAGATGTTACTGCGAGGCCATCCACGCCTGTCATATGACTGAAATCGCATTTCTTAAATAATGGGAACATTTGATATTTCTAGTTAAGCTATAATATACTAAAAGGAAGTGAAGTTCATTTTATTAATTTTTTAAAGGATACTTGTATAAACCTCTTCTACCAGCATACCTCAGTTATGGAATTTAATTTAAGTTCACACTAATGCAGTTTAGTTTAAGCTCCAACACAAACAGTACAATAAAATTAATAAAAATTATAAGATAAACCAATTCCTCTTCATATATAATTTATTAATATTCTGTTTAGTCCGAAAAATTTTCTTGTTTGATTAAGGTATTTAATAATATTTATTTTTAAATAATAATAGACCAGTGCACATAATTCCACCGTACTTTCATAGAGGAAAAACTTTTTCAAAACTAGTTTTATTTATAATTTATAATTGCTATTTTGAAGACCAATCTCGGATGGTTGCTTGGTGCATTATAGCTGCGTTAAACGCTTTTAAGTCCGGAAAATCTGTACCGATATTAATATGACAGACATACTAGACTTAATTCGTCAACAGTTTCTAAACATGAAAAGCACAATAAAAAACAATGAAGGAATAGAAGAAAAAATGGTTTTGAACTGTTTTGTTTTTGCCTATTTATATACAGATATGAACAAAATCCATTAGAATCGAAATAGTAAATGAAATGGTGTAAATTGTTTCATCGTAGACATAATTTAGCTTTTTCGTATAAAAACCCAAGCATCGAACTTTGTTACAAGATTTGGAAGTGAAAGAAGTTCTAATGTAATAGTAATGGGAATTATATTCTACAATAGTAATTCTTCATTTGGTGGGCCTTCAGACTCATTTCATTTACCACTCATTCCTTCTTCATAACATAGAGACGAGGTTTGTTAACAAAAAATAACCCAACTCCAGCATGGTGGCGCCCTCGAAAATTAGAACATGAATAAAAAAAATTAATGCGGATTAAAAACAAAAACTGAAAGACAAAACTTTTTGTGAAGCAGTGGCTGTTGTGAAGGAAATTTCTGCATCTTTTTTAGGTTCATGTGTACAACCATAACAACAACTTCGACTGGGCTGAAAAAAGGCACATCAGGAAAATATTAAAATAATATCGTTTATTTTTAATTCTACATATAAAATATATAATATACCCCAACTTTATGAGAAAAAAACTTTTATCTTGGGTACAGAATGTGAACAAGAATAAAAAGGCATTACGGCGTGTACGTCTACAAAATGCAGGGAATGTGAGTTCTAGTATTAAAAAAAATTTTAATAAAAGTAACAGGTACAGTGAAATAACTCCCAAATGAAATAAGTCCCAATGGAAAAATGAAATAAATCCCAAAAATTTTTCCATACAAATTGGGACTTATTTCATTATGAAATAAGTCCCAATGCATTGGGACTTATTTCATAATTTTTGTTGGGAGCTATTTCATTATGAAATAACTCCCAAATGAAATAAGTACCAACAGTTTTTTTTGATGGGAGTTATTTCATTTGGGAGTTATCATTGGCACTTATTTCATCGCAGTTGGGACTTATTTCATTTTAATTGCAAACACTATTTTACCATTGGGAACGACTTCCGCCGTCGAAGGATATAATGGAGTGCTGGGCAAAATTATTCCCAATCAGGGAAATTTTTTTAAGTTTGTTAAAGTTTTACAAACAGAAGAGTTCAACAAGTCCCGAGATTTTGAATTGCTGACTAATAGCGGTGGAGCTTTGGGAAAAACTAAAAAAAGGAGGAAATTTATCGAAAAAGCGGAACTGATTGAAAAAGCCAATGAAGAGCTACGTTCTGGATCCATAACTGCGACTGCATTCATAAATCGGTTGGTTTTCCCGCAAAATAAAATTGTTTATGAGATGGAGCCAGATGAAGATCTCTTTGAGGAACACCCGTATTTTGAAGATGAAGATGAGAAGGATGATACTGTATCGGAGCCACCAACACTACCGCGCTCTCAAATTCTGTGTGTGGTTTGCTTGGAGGTTGAACCCAATATTCTGCTGATTCCTTGCAAACACATAAAAACGTGCAATTCTTGCGTCCTAAAACTACAAGCTGCAAGTATTGCAAATAGACTTGAAACATTCAATTGCCCTGTTTGTCGTGCAGAAGTTAACGACACGATGGCGGTTTTTTTGTAAATGAATGTTTAACTTTTTTTTAAACAATTTTTGTTATTAAATTATGTATAATATACATAAATTTATACCTATAATTATTATTACTATTATGTATATGCTTACATATAAGTATGAAATAAAAAGCGTTCTGTAAAAGGAAACCAAAAAAAATTGGGAGTTAATTCATTTTTGTTGGGACTCATTTCATTGGGAGTTAATTCATTTTTATTGGGATTTATTTTTACATTTTGAAATAAGTCCCAAAAATTTGGACTTATTTCATTTTTGACTTTGGGAGTTATTTCATTTTTTTCAGTTGGGCGTTATTTCATTTTTCATGGGACTTATTTCATTGGGAGTTATTTCATTGGGACTTATTTCATTTGGGAGTTATTTCACTGTACCAAAGTAACATGGGTGACTTTAAAAGCAATTTTTTTGTTGTTGTTGTTATTAATGACTAACCCAAGAAATTGTTACAGCCATCATTTCCTTTTTGCTCCACACCCACTTTCATACCCACTACCGCCATTATTCTTGCACTGCTTTAAATTTTGGCTTGTTGGGTACTATCGCTTTACTCTTTGCAAAATGTTCTCCTTACTATTTGCACAAGATAACGATTTAAGCAACGGAAAAAGGTAACTTTGGCTTAAGCATCCTTTTGCGATACTTCATGTTGCCAAAAAATACGAAAGCCCGTAAAATGAAAAAAAAATATATAATAAAAATTAAAGGAACAAGTAAAAATTGTATTCCAGATTGTGCAACTTATTTTTTTTGTTTAATATAGCAAGCAGAACCCTCAAATAAAACAAGGATAGTAGAAGTCAGGAATGGTTTGAACATCAGCAGAAATGTTTATTTGTTGCTGGGAAAGGGACACAAAAATTTCGTTAGAATCTCATAAGAGAAGGAGGGAGAATAGAACAATAAATATAATAAAGCAGACCAACCTTGCAATCAGACATTTATATATTTGAAAAACACTCTGAAATTTAGCTACTGAATGCACTTAACGGGACCAACTATCCCATATAAAGATTAAACAAAATTTTAACTTAGAGGACATTTTAACAATTTCGAAGAATCTTCCTTTGATTAATATAAGTCTTTGGAAGAAATTATATCCTAAGGGAATAATGGTCGGGCTAGACATTGCTCTTAAAAAAAGAACACTTATTAAAATATTTCACTGGAAATAAAACCTTTAAAGAAAAGTACCGTCTGACTCTTCTTTGAAAACTATAAAAAGACAATAGAAAAGTCCTTTGTAAAAAATTAAGTTAAAAAAAGTTCGTCTTAAGGAAAGTACCTTTTAAGAAAAGTTCCTCATAAGAAAAGTGCATGTTAAGAAAAGTTCGTCTTAAGAGTTACTTAATAGGTACTTTATCTTTTAAGAAGACTACCTCTCAGGAAAAGTACCTTTTTAGAAAAGCATCTTTCAAAAAAATTTTATTTTAAGAAAAGTACCTTTCAAGAAAAGCACGTATTAAGAAAAGCGCCTATTGAGGAAAATACCTTTTGAGAAAAGTATTTTTTAAGAAAACTACTTTTTAAGAAAAGTACCTTTTAAGATAAATGTTTTTTAAGAAAAGCAAATTTTCAGAAAAACATCTCTTAGGGAAAGTACCTTTTAAGAAAAGTACCTTTTAAGAAAATTTCTTTTTCAGAAAAGTTCTTTTTGAGAAAAGTCCCTTTTGAGAATAGTACCTTTTAAGAAGAGTGCCTTTTAAGAAAGGCACCTTTTAAGAAAAGTACCTATAAAGAAAAATTCATATTAAAAAAATGCCTTTTAAGGAAAGTACTTCTTAAGAAAAGTTCATTTTAAGAAAAATACTTTTTAAGAAAACTTCCTTTTCAGAAAAATACCTTAAAAAAGAAAAGTGCGTTTTATAAAAATACCTTTTAAGGAAAAAACCTTGAAAGGAAAGTGCCTTTTAAGAGCACAAATACCCTTTAAGACAAGTACGTTCTAAGAAAAATACCATTAAAAAAGACTACGTTTTTAGAATAGTACATTTTAGGAAAAGTACCATCAAGGATAGTGCCTCTTGTCCATTGAAAAGTTAATAAAAGTTTTCTGTGAATGATCAGAAATTTTCTGTGTAAGGCCACAAATAGTTTGGCTTAAAAATGAATTTTGGACAAGTTTAAACAAATTTCTGTTGGTGCTATTCCTTGATGTATCCATGCTTGCTGTACCCATGCTTACAGGCAACATCTAACTAGGCAACCATTTATTCAGCCAAGCCTTAGCTCTGAAAACTCACACATGCACACACAGTTATGCGAACATTTTTAAGCAGACATTCTATTACATTTAGAGTCCTTTTTATGTAATTTTTGTTACTGTTTCTTATGTTTCCTTCACTGTCTAGAGAAACCCCCATCAAATGAACTACAAAAATGAAAAGAAAAAAAATATGGAAAAAGTTCTACGGCACTTGCCAACATTTTACACAAGTTCTTCTCTTTAGCTGTCTAAAAAAATTACAACAGAATAAAAAGGGAGAAAAAGCCAAAAGAAGAAAAAATATTTAAGAACTAAGGACTTCTGAGTCCTCGTTTACAATTTTCCTTTTGTAGTGGACATTGTTGTTATTCTCGTTCGCTGAAATGGATTGGTTTTATTTTGGTTTTACAAATACAATACTGAGAATGAATGTTTGCAATTTTCATGATAATTTTATACGTACCCCTATTTCATAGAACACTTTCTTGTGTCTCTACATCTAAATGAGAATGTTTGTGCAGCTTAGCCATAGAGCGCCACATCTTCTATTATTATTACAATTCGTCTTCATCACCATCGTCGTAGTCATGAACACAACTGCAAAGTTGAGCTCAGCATTATTCGTGGAAGCGGCATGTTCTCTATAGATACTGCATAGGAACATAAGTATAATGAAGGTACATGTTTTTTTGTTTATTATTTTTTCTTGGCTTGTGAAAAAATGCTTTATATTTCGCAGTTTTTCTATTTACATTTGAAGTTGCTCGAACAAGTGCTCTTTCTTCTTATTTCTTTCAGTTGTGATATTTTTAACGGTTTGATGGCTGTTCTATAAAACTCTTACGACTTGAATTTGAATTGGATACTTTCATTGTTGAATGCTACATTTTCTCCTGTCAGATGGATTTAAAATCTACTGCTTCTCAAATAATTGGTGGTAAAATATTAATTTTCGGGGGAAACATCAAGTGTCTTAAAATAAACATTAAATTTCATATAGAATTGAGAATTATTGATAATAAGAATTTTGAATATTTTTTCTTTATGTATATGCAGTTGTTCTGAGAAAACTAGGGCGTATGAGCAATAGGATCACATGAAATATAAATCATACGTTCCGTATTATTTAAGTATATGAAAATGAAAAAGAGAATAACGTTACTAGATGTATTTTGTGTATAAGAGGCACATCAAAGGGAGGGTAAGAATATTCTTTGAGAATGTACATTTAATTTAAATACCTTTGAAGAAACTACCTTTGGAGAAAGTACCTTTGGCAAAGTGTTTTAAAAAAGGTACATACCCGTATTATTAATGTAGTACCTACTAATATAGTACTTTTCGAAAAAGTACCTTTTAATATACTATCTCTGTACACTCGTTTATTTTAACAAAGTTTCTTTCACTATAGTATCCTTTAATATTATACCTTTTAATAAAGGGCCTTTTGAAAAACAAGTTAAAAATAGTATCGTTTAAGAAAGTAGCTTTTGAAAAACAGCTTTTGGAAACTACCTTTTGAATAAGTACATTTTAAAAAATTACCCTAAAGAAAACTATTCTTACAGAAAACTACTCTTACAAAATAAACTATTTTGTAAGATTTTTAAAATGTACCTGTTAAAAAATACCTTTCAAGAAAGTACCATTGCAACTAATGCTTTTTATACAGTAACTATTTTGAAAAGTAGCAGTTTAAATAATTTTTTGTTTGTTGAGATTTTAAGAAAATAATTTTTTCTGTACTTCAGAATGGAATAAGTATTAAAAAGCATTTGACTTCTGATACAATGGAGCTTGAATTTTATAGGAGGAAAATATTTCTAAATTGAAAATAGAAGGAAACAACTTTTATTATTTTCATGTTTCTACATGTATATTATTTTCATGTTTATACATGTTTATATACATATATATATATATATATATATATATATATATATATATATATATATATATATATATATATATATATATATATATATATATATATATATATATATATATTCATGTATGCATGCACATAGTTGAAACTTCATATTCGACCACAACATTTTAATTTATATGAAATTTAGCACAGACATGCATATGCATGCGTAGTATAAATTTGTTTCTCAGAAATTCGAGTTCAAGAAAATTGTCTTAATTTCTTAAGACAACTCATACTTTTTCCAAACGTTGGCATCCAATCAATTTCAATCAAATCTACACATACACCCTACTGCCCAAAAGAAGCACAAAAACAAACTGAAGAAAAAACATTGAAATGAAACTGGAATGAAACACACATATACGGAAGCTATCGTTTCTATACACCTACAGTGACGACATTCACACACGCACATTAGGACTTTTACATTAAACGTAAATTATAAGTAGAGGACAACAACAAAATAATAATAAGAAACGCTTACAGCAACAAACGTGCCAGCATAGCTCTTCTGCTTCACACTAACACAAACCTATTGAATATTGTGATTTTGTAAAAGAAGGAATAATGTATTAGAACGCCTTTTGACCAAGACGTGTCATGCACCGTGGATTCCATTGGATGGTTGAATTAAATAAAATTAAAAGTCAGTTTCAGTTTAATAAGTCTATTAATATATAATGTTACAGGAAAATCTAATGCATAAAAATTAAAATAAATTATTAAGGCACATTTTATAAAAAAAAATCCTTTTTTCTTCATTTCATTCTACTGTCCATTTGTAATGAGAGTAACAAAAACAAAAAACACCATAAACTCCGTACATGCAAAAGATATCACAACAAAGGCAGAAACAAGAACTACAATATTAAATATACTCATATATAATAAAGCAATAACAACAACAATTTATTATTTAAATAAAATACACATTTGAGAGTATTGCTGCATGCATGTGAGTGTGTGTATGTCTCTAAGAAAATTTATAGAATGTGGAAAACATCTCACAAGAAGGCAGTTTGTGCCGAAAAGAGGTTCTAACGACAGGTTGCGTTTTGAAGAACACACATTCACACTGACTCAGTTATACAAAATGAATGAAACTGAATTGTAGTCATACACACACACACACTCAGCCACATACACACATATGCACATTTGCACATATATTTACAGAGATGCTAGAAGTATGAGAATAGATTTTTTTCTTTAGAATCACAAGCAAATGGTAGCAAGCAAGTGTATGAAAGGAAGAAAAGTTTAAAAAGAAGGGAACGGGGGTACTGAATCTTATTTAGGCCGTTGTTATTAATGCAACACAACATTTGTTATACTAGTGGTGGTGTGTAGATGTTACGTTTTGTTTTATAAGAAACTGAGATTTTCTCAGAAAAATTATTACAGATTCAAAAATGTACACAATAAGGCATAGAGAGAAAATTTAGGCAACACTCAGAAAAGTTAAATAGAAATGATGAAGTTAGCAATCATATTAGACTTTTTGCAGCTCTTAGATAAAATTTTATAAATTTTATTAGAAAATCAGATTTGAAAAATAATATTCTATCAAAATGCATTGTTTTTTGTGACTTTAGCTCTTCATATGCCGACATTTCATTGGTCGCTAAGCCAAATCGTCAGTGAAGTTTAAGCAGTTTGAAAGTATTCAACCTCCCATACGAATCAAATACAAAATGAGAATTCAATATTGTATATGAATGAAAGCAAGATACATAATCATAGTAGGCTTAGAATGCTTTTATACAAACAATGCAACAAACAACTATACTCAACGTGAATCCATTTTATTTTTCTTGCAACATTTATACGATTAAACGCCCGTTGGCCGTTAATGATTGTATTCAGTCAGTCAAAAAATCCAATTGTTTTATAAAATTTGTTGGGGAGAATATCTCTAATAATCAATTTCAATATTAAGTATTCCATCAAAATATTTTTTTGGAACCAAACATTTTTACTAAAAATAAAAAATAAACAATAAAACTTCAGCTCCTAAAAATGTTTAGCTTAAAAACTATTTCAAAACTAGTTTTTATAATAAAATACCAGGCATTTCATTATTTTTAATAAATAGTTTGTGCTAATATATTTATTTATAAATATTTTATTTTCTTCATTACCCTTCTTAAGAGTATTTGGCTTCCACAAAGCATCACCATCTTTCACGAGTTGTGGCAAATGTTTTCGCATTGTTATTTATCCACGCATCAGTTTCATTAATCGGTTGTTGTTTCAGTTAAGTAAATGATGATTGATCTAGGACGGCCATCTGTCGTTGCCTAGAAACAACGCCCTCTGTGTATTTGATATAGAAGTGGGAAACCTTTCTGGTAATCTTTGAATTCTACCTTTTTCCCAGGGCATTGTGGCTGCCTAACCATTATTATGATTTTATCCTCATTTCCAGGTTGACGGGTGATCGGGGGATTCTTTTATAGATTCTTTGGTTTGGGGGGGGGGGGGGGGCTGGTTGAAGCCACTTACTTTTAAAACATGAAGAATCATGGTGGAAATTTTTGTAACTTCTGCCAGGGAACGAAATTGGGGTACTTAGTTTTGTAGGCAAGCACTTTAATCACTACATTAGACATTTATAAATAATTAGTTGTAAACAAACAATACATAAAATAATGATTTAACAATCTGATAATATGTTATTAAATATATAAGTACCTCAAAATACCATTATATGATAACAAAAACAGAAAACATTAAAAAGGACATATTTAATAGCCTGGACACTATTTCTTATAACCAACCCCTTAACTCATTTTTTTTAGGTTAGATAAGGTTGATTGGAGGGGTGTGATAGCCCATGTCATACGACATACACTTAAGCCAGTGAAGGCTTGTTGTGCGATCCCTTGGGTTTAACGACCCATTTTTTAATAATATATGTTTATTAATTTTTTTACTAAAATATGTTTATTCTAGCAGCCGAATTTTTTAATTTAAAGAAATATCTCTACGTATATAAAAATTGCGTGTATATTCGTGATCGCTAAACTCAAAAACTACTGCACCGATTTTGACCAAACTTTATATACATGCTCTATGGGGCGTGAGGAGTGTTTCTGCGTAGTTTGAATATATTTAGTTTAGTTATTTATTATATTATATTTAGTTTTTTGTTTTTTGCCCGATAGAGATTAGCGCGATAAGCCTATGCTGTGTTTCGCTGAAGGCGTTGGGTCCTTAATCAGCGTGTGGTGGCGTTAATTAGCCCGATACGGGTATTTGAACAATAACTGCCATGTCGATTTAGTGCACCTTTCATTCTTCTTCGAAATATCAATCCGCCATGACTTTGCAACGAAACCAGACTTGCAGTGAAAATAAAATTTGAAGGCAAAACAACGTTTGCCCGGGTCAGCTAGTTTGTAATATAATTAATTCAATATTTTGCCACAACTTTGGCATTCATTGTCAATAAAGCTCAAAATGCCAAAAACAGATGAAAATCCGATTCAAAATAACATTAAGGAGCGTATTAGTATTGAAAATAATTATTTATTATATAAATTTCTTTCTTTCTTATTCCTCAAATATGGAAGAATTCTCACTCAAACAATTCATATGTCTATAAAGAAAATAGAGAATCAAATAATAAAAATTAAAAACAAAAGAAAACGAAATATATATTATAATCCACAGTTGGCCTTTCTAGACATGAAAATTGACTACATTTTTTTTCTGAGTATATTTTTCCCCCAAACACATATACAATGTTTTATTGTGGCTCCTAAGATATGCTCATAATATTTTCAAGCCTAAATGTCTAAGAAATCTTCGAAAATTCCCAAATTTTCTGTGAACTCTTACGAATGAATGAGTGCATGAATGTGTGTGTATGTCGTACTCTGTATTCATTCAACAAAGGGTAAGTATGAGTTTTCTTGGGTTTTCCAAAGGTTGTTTTATGTACAAATGCAAAAATTTATAACTTATAAAATGTGGGCAATGGGATATACAAAGGGTTTATGTATCCTGGAAAATGTGCAAGAATAGGAAAAAATTATCATATAGAACTTCTTTTGGAAGATTTTTTTCTTATAGTTTTCTTAAAGTCAAAATTGCAACTGCAATTCTTGTTCTTGTTGCAGTTGCAGAAGGCATGACAACACTTTTATTATAGGCCTACATTCAAGGAGCAAGTCAACTGCAAAAGGATAATTGAAGTATATAAGAAATATTTTTGAAATTTGAGGAAAAACGAAATTCTAATGAATACTCACACTGACCTTTCAGAGGGTGTAAGATGTGTAAATGTTTTTGTGTGTGTGGGTTTTGTGTGTATGGCTGTGAGCATTATTTGAAATTTTGTCTGGGTTGGGGATACCTTAGAGAGCAGCTACTTAAGATTGTGTGCATTTAAGGTGAATGGAAATGTGTGTGTGTGTGTATGTGTGTGTTGACGTCTTTAAAAGGCCTAAAAGCAGGCAATACTTTTGAGTATACTATAAGTATGTTTGTATTTGTGCTTATAGCTCTACAAGGAGCTGTAGCTGTTTTTAAATTTAATGCATCTTGGATTTGATTTTGATATTTTAAATAGCACTTTCTGGTTTTAATATTTTAAATTGTATGTTGTTGTCAAGCTGCATAATCAGTTTTATGGCTTCAACTCATACTTTGAAATTAAGGGGGCTTTAGGAGGGATTCTCTAGAACTGCAGCATAAGAGTTTAAAATTTCGAAAATGTGTTTGCTATAAATTATGTATACTTTATCTCATTTCTAATTATTTTTATTTATATATATTTATATATGTAAAGTTTTTTTCCAATTATTTATATACTTACGGCAGCATATCTTTAGTTTGCATTTATGTTGATTTAGTTTTGAAACTAAATTTTATTTTTTTTTTAACTTTAATGAAAAATTATAGAAGCTTTCATTATATAATGCATTTTCCATGTCATTGGCTTAAAAATTTTCAATGTTGATAAGTTTTTATGTGGAAAGGTATAAATGCTGCAAAATTTCTTACATCTTTTTATGAAATAGGCTTCAGAAAAAAATTATGTCTTAAGACATCCTTGGAGATTTATATAAATTTTCTAAAGGACAGTTTCTAAAACATTGCAAAAGAATAGTTTCGTTCATCATGCTTTCTCTTTCCATATTCAATACTAAAAGAATCTCGTTAATTTTTATTGACAATCAAATCAATAGTTAGAATCTTGAGAACAATTGACGTCAACCTGAAACGATGTTTTAGTCAAAAAGTAATTCCCTGTTTTTATAAACTTTAATGAAAATTTCATTCCAAATTTTATACTGAGAAAAACAATGAAAATTTAAAATTGTTGGACTTTGAAAAAACATATCGAGGGCTTATAGTCAAATTGTGCTATCTACAAAAATACAATTGTTCAGGAGACCAAAATAACTGTTTAAATTTCTTATTAATAGAGATTTACTCAAAAAACAAAAATATGAAAATAATGGTGATAGAAAAAACATTTTTGCACGAAATTGATATCATAGATGCAGAATGGATTACTAAACAGTTTGGCATCAAAAACCCATTTTAGACAAATCTGCAGATAGCACAATTTGACTATAAGCCCTCGATTTTCAATGAAATTTTTCATCTTGAAAAATCGAACAGTAATTTAGAAAGTGTTATTTGAAAACAGCTTAGAGGTTAAAATGCATTATTCAATACAGTTACAGTTGTAGACACATTTTTATTGATTAATTGCTTGATTTAAATTAAAATTGAACATAAAAATAGTTTTCTGTTCTCGGCTAAACAGAATTTGCTTTTAAGGACGAAATCAATATAAGTACCAAATTTGACAACTTACAAAAATATTTATATCGACTTTAATTTAAAATTTTTAATATAAAATTTTTAATATAAAATTTTTACTCATCTTTATTTCCGATAATAAAAAATTGCTATTAATACCTGGAATCACAATAAATTCTGGTGACATAATGATTTTCTTATAAAATTTAAATATTACGTAGGCACTGTTAGGAAATAAATGGCCTTATTCATACAAAATATTTTCCATACATAAAAGATTTAATAAAGAAATTTTCACACAAAATATGTTTAATAAACCTCATATTAATCAAAAATATTTTTATGCATGAGGCCTAAAGACCTTAGTGGACTATTAAGGAGAAAATCTGATTCGACAGCACGATTCTGATTCGAAAGGTTACAATTTCAGTTTCCATAGCAATAGGGTGAAAGCAGAACACGACTTTTTCCCTAAGATATCTGCCTTGCAGCCATCTATATGTGTGCTCGTCCATCAAAAAATTTTATCTTGTAAGAAGTAATTTTTTCTAGCCTACTGGAGAGGACGGTAGCAAAAGCTTGCTAAAATTTACACGAAAAAATACTTAAAGTTGGTAATAAATAATTACATACATCTTTAAACAGAACAGCTTTTCTGACGTGGTTAAAATAAAAAAATAAATACACTGATAATAATAAACCCTAAAGTGATTCTAAAGCATAAGTACTTTAATTTAAGCAACCTATTATGAATATCGAAATACATGTACATATTTATGTGTGTCAACAAAATCTTTATAGTGTGTTAAAACCTTCACAAGAAGGTCTTTAAGAAAATGCTAATAGCGTTTGTTTTTCCCAATTCTTAAAGACCACGCAATTTCAATGCTTGTACACAACTAATCTTAGTGTACATCGCTTTGTCCAAAGCCACCCCCTTCCGTTCCAATCAATTATATTTCGATATTTCAAAGCAATCATCAAACCAAACATCAATAGTATTATGAAAATCTAAACTCCCCTCCCCCACCTATCAACATAAGCCATAACAAAATGCTGTGTCTGCTTAACACTCATGTAAATGCACTTATTTTCGGCCTGGTATCTGTGTGTGTGTGTGTGTATGTGAGAGAGAGCTTAGCGAACATCGAACGATATAAGAAAAAAACACAACTAAGTTATATTACAAGCCAGCGCAAGGATACTTAAGGTCTTTATAAACGGACCACTTGCCCGCTAAGCATAATTTCACACCCCACGTAAAAAGAAACATGACACCAAGGCTCTTACTCACAAATATAAAGAATAATACAACACTTGCACATACCGAAGGCAATTGTTCAAATACAAACATACATACATACATACTGGTTAATGCATACATATTAATAACTTTGTATGTCGTATTTACATGGTTGTGTTTGCTTGATTGTGAGCACTTAGCGAAGAGGCATTATAATAAGAGAGTAGCGGTACATAAAGGCACAAACATCTTGCCGCCATAAGTAACCAAAATATGTACTTCAAATGCAGAGCCAACAATAACAACAACAAATCCTTCATCGGGGCTGATAATGACGACTTAAAAACGAAGATGATGTGCTCTGTGTGCGTGTGTGTGTGAGTGTAAGTGTATATATGTGAGTGGGTGTTACGTTGTCTAACGCAACAATATTAACGAAAACAGTTTTAAGCATCAATAACGATTGAAAATTGTTGGGTAAGAGAAACATTTGTAAAAACTGGTCTATGAGAGCATATGCATACATATATATGTGTGTGTGTATGTATAGTTGTGTGAATTAAAATGTTACACTAAAGCAAATAATTAGGGAATTTATTTATTTATTTTTTGAAGATTTCTTGAGAGATTTTATTTCCTTTAACAAAATTTTCGTAAGACGAAACCTCTAGATTTTTGAAATTTTTATGAATTTTTATCGTCCATATTTGAAAAGTTCTACAAAATGAAGCCCTTAAATTCCTTATTTATTAAAAAACAATAAACTGAAATTTGTTCAGCTTCATGTCAAAATATTTCTTATGTGGCTGCAGTGGCAGTTTCTCTGGACATCTGTAAAAAGAACTTTGACTACTAGTAAAAAACTAACGTATTTCTTATATCGATGCATTTTTATTTTAATTTAATTAATTTGCTACAGACGAATGATATACAAAAACAAAATCTTCGTTTAGATTGAATAAAATGGCCCAATCTCTTTGCTCTTCAACGGAACGCTTTTTTTTATCAAATAGTATAGCTATAAAAATCAGTTGGCTAGTTTGAAACTGCCTTGCAACCCCCACCCTTTCTATATTGTTGCTTCCAAATAAGAATATCTCTTAATGTTTAAATTTTCATAAATTACCCAATTTTCCCCTTTGGGTCCTTGTTTTGAAAAACATATATCCTATTTTTACTTCCATATTAAGCAATCTCTTTGCTTTCTAAGGTTTCTAAGTTTCAGATGTCACATGCCCTTGATACATTAAAGAAATAATACCTTATAAGCATCCTGTAGGTACAAGGACACTTCGGAAAGTTTTATCATGAGCGCATAAATGAATTTTATATACAAGAGTTGAGCCGCAAACGTTTTTTTGTGTGTGCTGATGTTATGCGAAATATCAGTAATAAAACTAAAAGTTTTACTAAAGACACCTTGCGTTTGTAAGGATTAATTACAAGATGACTAAAAATAACAAACAAAAAAATTAATAATTAAAAAAGTTCTAAAATACTATCGAGTATACTACACTTCATCTTTGTGCGAAAATGAACCTTAAGTTGGGCATGTAGTGCAAGGGAATCTCAAGTGAATCGCTGTTGCTTTCAGAATTTGATCATAAGACTTATCAGTGGGCTAAGTAAATCCTTATTGAAGGAAAAATGGCAGACTGCCAAAATAAATCGAGGCTGCTTAAGAACATTAAGCATGCGCGGGTTCAATACGCTCATTCTCTGCGGTACTACGCGCTAAAAATTATTAGTGAATTAAATTTACCATTTTTGTCTACTGCTGTAGCAACATCGAGGCATTAGCTACTGATTTATTGAAAAGTCAAACACACACGTGGCACGTAAGTTTTTATATTGAAAATAATCTTATTTGTTTATCCAGACTATAAACTCTTTGTCAACCGAGTTTAATTTAAGCCCCTCACGGTCATGGACAGGCTTTTAGGTATCGGTGCGCCAAATTTAAAGAAAGAACAGTGAAGATGGCATATGGACGAAGTCGGTCTGTTAACAAATCAAAATTTGACAAGCATTAACTGCAGATGTTACCGTCAATAATGTACAATCCTCAATTGGCACCTTGTTGCAAGGGCTTTATATTAAAAAAATAATAATTCTCGTATCTTTGTTATTGTGAATCCCGCTATGGCACTGTAATAGGGCCTAATAACGATTCAATATAATTATTCTCGAAGCAATATTTTCTTGCTGTGTAGTTGTAAAGAACTTTATATATATTTATAGAGTCTGTGTTCATATGTGAACTCTCAAGGTTTGTTGTATTTTGGTTAAAAACGAAAATTATTATACTCAAGCTTTCCTTAGCAGAATAGAAATAAAGAAAATACTAAACAGAACTATGAAACATTGCAACAACATCGTGAACAACAAAAAACGGGGGTTAGTCAATCAAGCCATCAAAAACAAATGATGATGACGACGACGATGATTACAATAATTTTTATGGGTTCTAACACGCACCCACGAAAAAAATCCTTAAGAGAAGAAAAAAACTTTTGTTATTTCCAAATCTCTAATGATACTAAATTTAAGGGTGAGTTAATTGTTTGCTTTAATTCTAAATATTCATCATGTGCTTATATGTCACAGCCTTCAACGTGTTCCCCATTTTCAAGACCATGTAGGAAAATACGTAAAATTTATTTGAAAAGTTTTGGGGAAAAATTTACATTATTATAAAAAAAAATTGTATAGTAAATTTATTATTTATGTATGCCTCATAACACTTGAAGTTGTTGTAGGCTGCGAAGGACGGGTAATGTCACATTAACACAACCCCTTATTTTATACTCATTTGTTTAACGTTTTTGTTCTTTGTTCACTTAAGCGTATAATTGGTTAAAAATTAAAAATGGAAAACTAATTATATATACGACAGATTCTAGATAATTTTAGTTCGTATTTTCTTCAGTTGGCAGATAAACAACAACCATTTCCGTTGTAAATTTTTTAACCCGTTTCGGCATCATTTGCTAGCGGAAACGAAATGTTTAAATCAAAAGTTTGCTTTGCTTGTGGATTTAATGCAAGTTCTAGTGAGGTTTTCCTTGTTCTCATTTTCTTAGTTACTAGAAAAATATATGTATTTATGGCTCTGATTTTCATTAATAATAATTCGAAGAGGTAAAAACCTTCAAGGTATTTGATTTTAGAGTCATCCAAATAGATTTTTAGAGTCTATTTTTGTAATTCAATTTAGTATTTTGTATAAAGAAAAAATAGATTTTTATGCTAGAATTGAGCAACTTCTTTTAACATATGACCCCTTTAGAATGCCCATCACATTTTCGAATTCAAAAACTTTGATTTGGTAATTATTTTCCAGCAGCTTTCTGGCCTATTGCTTATTAACTTTTTAGCTTTATAACAGAAGGAATTGTTTTTCATATATATTACCAAAAAGGCTGTTAAGAAAAACGGCAGTCGCTGCAGGACATATAACAGTGCTTAAAATTTTACTTTGAAATATAATTTTTTAACTTCTGACTACAAATATCATAGCAGCGTTATATGGGATGAAGGTATATTCTTAATTAAAATGACATTTACCACAGAGCTTAACATTGTAATTTAAAATTATTTGCAAATTCTGGCTATATTCTTATTAAAAATGTAGTTAAAAATTAGCTTTGAGGTAAAGGCTACATGGGAGTAGTTATGTCCTTGCATCTCATAAGACTACATTTAGTACAGAGTCTGAACACGATAATTTTAGAAAAAAATATTTTTTATATCCATGTAAAATTGTTATTAAAAAATTTATGTTTTTATTTAAAAGAAATCTAACAAAACTTTGGAGATTTTTAGCAATTTTTGATAATTTTCGCCACCGAATACATCTAGAATTTTGTGTTTAAAATAAAGGATGTCTGAAATGCAGGCATGGTCGTGCGCCAAATAAGCGAAATTTATCGTCGACCTTAAAAATTGAATTCACAAGGGACTAATGTACTTTTACTGTGTTCTGATCATAAACTCAATAAAAATTTTAATTGAATGTTCATGTTTATCTTTAATTTTCTTCTTTAATTTAATTTTAATTAAATTTTCTTCTTTAATTTAATTTTAAATCAGGGATGTAAGGAAGATAAGAAAGTCCAGAGAGCTAAAACATCATTTTAGAAATAGTTGCTGACTTTAAAGAAACTTGAATCAAAGGCAAACATTTAGTTTATTGAATTAAGGATACATGGAAGTTGGGAATATCCTTGCTTATAATTAAATAAAATTTGTCGGAACTCTAAGTATCATCATTTTGGAATGTTTTATACGGTTTTCCTTAATTTTTATCACAAGTATATCTAATGTTTAGTTTAGATCTTTGCAACGAATGAAGAGAAATTTTACTGCGGTGCTTAAAATTTTTGCTGTACTTTGATTATAAATGTGGTGAAGAATGAATATTTTAGTTTAATGATGTTTTGAAGATTTTTTCTTTAACACAAACTTAAAAAATAAATCTGTTTCTCGCCATATTAGTGGACAGTTCTCATAATCGATTAACAGTTTCCCACTGATCAGTCAATAGCAGCAAAGTCCCTCCCCTTATCTTGCCAAGAAGAGTGCTTCTTTTCATATTTGATTGCTTTCATTTCAGCCACTTATCTGTTGGCTATAATCTTCGTGGCATTAAGGTTTTTGGTGATATCTAGAATAATGATTCCACCAGGCCAAGAATGAGAAAAGCACTCAAAGAAATCCCTAGTTAAAATTCTCATCATCATGGAGCATGATACAAGAGGACATGGAACTACTTTGTATTTCTATGCCACAAATAAAACTTTGTATGTATGTAAAAGTGTTTGTGTTCCTAAATCTTCACAATTTAGTAATATTATGTTCCCTAGCTTTTATGGATTAATTGAAAGGTGTGATGATGTCTTCTTTTCCATTGTGACCGTCATTGTGTGTCCTAGACAAAACAGTAAGAAGATTTTTCTAGTCTTTTTTGTGTATGTGGACTTTTAACTTATTTTATAGCTTTTTATTACACAACTTTTGTTGTCGGACATCATCAACGACATAAGTCGAGCCGAACTGAACCGAATCGCAGTACCGAACAGTACCTTAATTCTTGGTGACGGTCATTCCAATCATTTTCCTATTACTGGTGGCATTATTGGGTTTTCTTTGATGGAACGCTTAAGATATCGATTTCAATTTCTTAAGACATAAATTGGATTTTCATGTATTAACGAGTTTTCTTTATTTTCCCATAAATATTTTCGTTTAGAACAAGTTTTCCTTTTAATGTTTCTATGTATTCTTTGGTTTTTTCTGTAAAGTTTATTAGTGGAATATCCATGAAACTAATCAGGATGTTTTTTTATTTTATCCTGAACGGTTGCATGATATTGTAGCCGTTTGAAATGATTGTCTTGTTGAATAATCATTTGGGATGGAAAATTTAACTGAAGGACGAAGAAAAAAAAACAAAAATGTATTATTTTTATTAACACGATGATATATTTGTGGTTGTTGGTTAGTGTTAGGGGTATTTATTAATACACTATTAATTTAAATGAGAAAGAATGTACTTTTTTTGTTGTAAATATTCATGAAAACAGTACTTGTGGCAACTAGGAAATGTAAGAAAAAAATTTGTAACAACTTTTCAGAGAATTGTGATGCAAGTTCTCTAAATATAAGAAATTATTTGTAATTAGTGAACGTGCTAACTTGGGGGCATTATATCCACAAATAGTGGATCGGATGAGAGTATTGATAATCGATTAGAAAAAGCTCGTCCAACATCTGGCGGCAAGAAGTCTATTTAGAAATCATCCTCTTTATATTTGTGTATGAAAATTGCAATCTTCAATGCAAATATAAGATTCATACCTTTGTCCGGTTGTGAGACCTCTAACGTCGCTAATCGTGACATGCTGTCCTCGCAAAATCTTACGTGTACTTTGTCCGACAGACAACTATATCAAATTATACGCTCTGGCAAAGAATAGGCCAAAAAGCCCTATCCATTGAAATTGCGACACGCAAATTGCGCTGGATTCGCCACACTCTTAGAAGAAACACTGACGACATCACTAGAATTGCCATAGATTGGAACCAGTGGAGTAACATAAGAAGCTTTTTTTCCCAACATTATTACTATTTAAACTGAAATTCACTGGAAAAGGAATTTGAAAAATATGTACTATATTTGTATACTCAAACAAGCTGAAGTTTTTTACAGTGCAATTCGCAAGTCAGATTCAGTATTTGTATTAGTTGGCAAATCAACTAACCAAGACCTTAAAACTAATTTTAACAGATTTAACTGGCCAAAATTGTATGCAAAGCAATGGTTTAAGCCAACAGCCGACGGTTTTATACAATCTATTAATATCAATCCACTTAAAAAATTATCGCTGACGTTAAAAAATCAACAAGAATACAAAATTTAAACAATAATTTTTAATTACTCAATAAAATGCACTCAGTCAACAGTACTGGAACCTGGGTCAATATTATATTTTAACATATTTGCCCTAGGTTAGGGCTTTATTAGTTTAATACTGTGTAAATGGAACTAAAACTTAAACAAATATTTAGGAAAAACAACCATATATTTTTAAATAAAATCTAAGCCTCCATGACACTCCTTTACAAACCAACAGCGACCTCTACACTTAGAATTTGTGGGAGGTATCGACGAAATAAAAAAAGGCCAAATTTATTAAATGGAATGACATAAACACCAATACACAATAACATAAACATACATACTTATATATGTGTGAATATGTGTATGTGTGATGCACTCACATTTATATAAATTTTATATAAATTTATGTTTATATACTCGCATGTATGTGCTTATGTGCTTTTTTTAAATATGATATAGATTTTAATATATATATTTTTTAAACAAAGCAATTTTTTTGTTTGGCGATGACGAGCAAAAAGTTCCTTTGGCAGAAATTCCTAAATTGCATATGGAAAACATGTCGATGCATATTCATTCGGTCGGTCAAAATTGTGCAGAAAAAGTATGGGTTTTTACCCAATATATTACACACACAGTATATATGCACATACACAAATGACCAGCTAATGTATAAAATAACAAAAATATAGAAATGCATACATTTTTAATAAAATAAAATAACGATAAAAAATATTGAAAAAAAATTCTTACATACATATTTAATGCTTTGAAAAATCAAAGGGGCAAGTCGAGATGGGTATTTTAGACAACAGGCCATTCACTAGAATAATTTTTCTGCTGATATGTTGTCAATTAGCTGATCAATCTCACGGAAGTCATTGTTTGATAACAGGCCTAATAATACATTTAAATAATTTAAAAAGGATTAAATTTTTTTTTAAGATCATTTATTTATTTAATCTTTTTGTTTGCTATAAACTTATAAAATATCCAATCTCTAGGTCTGCTATTTTTTTGGTCTTAGTACAAATAATAAAAATAATGCAATTTTAAATTGTATTTTATTGTTCTCTTCAATATTATCTTTAGATGACATCACCATCAAATAAAATATTTGACAAACATTTTCATTTATTTAATTCCCATTATAAAAGTGGAAGTTGTTCTCAAGGTATAATATTTTCATTGCTTTCATAGAATCTATTTTGGAATTCTTAGGAAGTTAAGTTGGGAACATTTGGACTGAATTTAAGCTTATAATTCTGTTAAAAGCATTAAAAATTACATTTTTCTAGAGAAATTATTTTACTGGTCACTGTGAAAATCATGTTTTTTCAGCACCAAAATTTTTTAAATTCATGACTTCTTCAGAAGCACTTTTTATTGGCTCTATTCCAGTTACCCACACATCCACTCTCTGTATATTAATTTAGAGCCATTGCTATTTCAAATGCTAAATGTTAAATAAGTCATAATGAAGAAAGTTTTTCAAGTTCGAGTTCGAGTCCAGTCGACAAAAATAATCAATAAAAATAAAATAAATTGTAGGAATAAAAATTTTATGTAATAACATGGACACAAAGAGCATTCTAAGTATTTCCAAAGAATCGTTTTTTCATATAATATTGAACATGACTTCAAATCGAGCGAATTGGATCCAAGAAACAAAATATATTGCAATGACAAACCTACGTGAAAATTATTGAAAAAGACACAAGTTTTCACTACTATCGGATCACAAGTTCTGGATTTTATTGAATTCTTTGGAAGTTATTTTCTTATTGGGATGTCAATTCGATTTCATATTTCTAATTTAAAAACACTGCCTTACCAAAAACACTCATTAAACAACTTCGTTTTACAAATAATACGATCTAATTTATTATATATTTTTTTAAATTAACAAACAAAAACTGCGAAGCTACTTGGCTTATCTGCAGAAACACCCGGAGTCTGCGGCAGGAGTCGAACCTGCGACCTTTGGACTACCGGTCTAGTACACTAGCTACTAGTCTACGAAGGCACTCCAATTGAATCTAATTGAAAAAAGGGTGCTTATAACCACAGTCTTGATATGATTTCCTTTCCTCACTAAACCAAAAAACTCTTTGCGGGTATAAGAGGAATATATAAAATGCATAGAGTAATTATATAAAAGTTAGTAATATATTTGATATTTTATGGCTATCATTTTTAACGACAAAAATTATTAGAAGTAATCTTCACATTCATAATTGTTTTAAAATTGTGTTTAGGCAAATTTTATTGAGAATCTCCAAGGATAAGTCTTAATACTGAAAATGATCTTTTAACGGCTAATTGCATTGCTGCAGCAGAGTTTCTGTCACGAAAAATGTAATTTGTTGTTATTCTAATGCCCAATAAGATTTATTTCAATATTCAATAGATTTTATTTGTAGTTTTAAATAAAAAAACAACAGCTTGCAAGTGTTGTCATTAATATCAGAGTCTTCTTAGATCAAGAGTCTGACACTTCCGTTTCACGAACAGTTATTTTTAGAAAAGAGGGTCTTTGCTTTGCATTCTTAAATTTAAACTTCTTTAGTTTTCTTCATTGGACACTCCAAAAAATTTAATTAAAACTTTCATTGATTATCAAAATGTTACAACAATATTAAGGATCATAGAGCAAATTAGGAGAAAAAGTAAGTAATTATTTCACCTTTTAGAAATACAATTTCTGAAAATCCTGGGGCAGTAGCGAACATGTACGTAAGTTAACTTAAGTTTAAATCAAGTTAATGACATCGTAGTGACTTCTCACTTCAAAAGTAGCCCTCAGCGAAATTGCAATCATTTAGAAATGAATATCCGTTTGTCTTTTTTAAATTTAATTTGGATCAAAAACACAAGAAATTACATGAGCCTGCCTATAAAAGCTAATACGTTTTTCAAAATCAAGTGAAACGCTGAGAATTCTCAACTGTCGACGTCAACTGAGGATTATGTACATCCTCTTATTGGCTCAGATTTATTACTAAAAAATTATTATTATTCATTGTCATAACTTTTATGGTCACAGGAAGAAATGTTTTTTACAGATTTCCAGAAAAAAATTCCCTTAGTGCAATACGACAATTATTTCGTCCTTAAAATTTCAAAAATTTTCTTATAAAAATTAGTGTAACGATAATAAATGTTTTTTTTTTTGGTATATGAACACTAGAGAAATAATAAAATTTGTTCTAGTCTGCATCATATATATCGCAATTTAAATGTAGAGAACATTTCAGGGAAAAAAGGCATAGTTTTGAATGTAAGTTGAAAATGTGATTTCCTAATTGATACCTTTAATCAGCATAATACAGCAAACTTGCTGAAAAGGATATATGGTGTTTTTTATTTTAGGAAATCCGTACACGCCATACATTTAGTGTATGGCATTAGTGAATGAGCACTTTAAATTGTGTATGCATTGTTGAAATTGTTTTACGGGATATAACAATTGGAAATTTTGAATACAACTGCATTCATTAATTAGCACGACCCTCCTACAGCTAAGCACGGCTAAAAAATAAGAGGCACTACATCTGAAAAAAAGAGGTGAATAACTAACTCAAAACCCCTTTACAGCACAAGCCCTTCAAAAAAATTACTACATTATAAAAAACGCGCAAAGTTATACACACACACAACAATTTTCATGCCCAACACACTTACAAACAACTGAACAGCCAAACAAATTTGCTATGTATGTCTAGTTGCTGTTATATACCAGTATTATTTATAACATTTAATAAATATGTAAAACAAAATATTTGTATGTACATGAAATTCTATATACAAGTACTCATACTTATTGAGTTTGTGTGCAGGTTGGATGTAAGTACGCGTACGAGTATGTGTGGCTGTGTAAAAAGAGGTACGAGTACGTTAGTTTGTACTCGCATTTTAGACTGTGTGCCTATGGTTGTTCCCATACCCTGTTGCATAGATGTTAGTTAGGTTATAAAAGGTGGCCGCCAAATAGATGACGTGCTACTGTAAATGAAATAAAATAGAAACCATCACCATCATGCAACACGAAAGGGTCAGTTCAATGGTTTTGGTTAGAATTGTGTATTTAATGTTCGCAGGTTTTTATATTTTAAAATTATTTTATTTCTTTCATTTTTGTGCACTATAACGTTTATGTGTTTTTTTTTTTTGCTGCACATGAGCCATTATTTTTTTCGCTGGATACATAGAAATGCATTTTAATGAATTTGTATGTGCGTGTGTGTGGGTGTGTGTTTTATGTTTGTACTAACAAACAATAAATTTTTTCCAGTAGCAATTTTACCATCAAAACTAAATCAAAAATGGATGCAGGTTGTGTTACCATTACCAGTATTTGGTATGTAAGTGTGACAGGGTTCCTTATATAATGATTGGAAATGAAAAATGTTAAACCAAAAAGTCTACAATGCATTTACAATACATTTTATAATGAAAAAAGCACTGTAAAAGTGTACGAATGTAAATTTGTCCCTTAAGGCTTGAATTTCTTTTTTCAAATCACTCTCCATTAAGGAAATAGTAAGGAGAAGCCAATTACAATAGTAGACAACTTCTGTGCTTGGCTGCTCTCTTCATAGTTGGCATTTCTAAGCGTAATCAGCAACCTAAATAGTTATATAAATAGATACATGAATGCTGGTAATAATTACTAGGCCTCTCTTTACTTCTTCAATAGAATATTAATTTGAAGTGAGAAAGTTGGCCCCGAGCTTCAGCCAGACTAATTAATATTTTAACTTAAAAATTAGTAAATTTTGCAGAAAAGTTTTTTTTTTAAATAACTTTTGGGAGAAAATACTTTAAAAAACTCCTTCCAATGAAGAACCATTTCAGAAAATAACTAAGAAAGTATACATTGAAAAGGTTTCTTCAAGAAAGTACATTTTTAAAAGTAACTTAAATAAAATACATTTTAAAAAAGATCCTTAAAAAAGTACCTTTCAAGGAAAGATTTTTAAAGTAGTACCTTTTAAATATGCTCCTTCTAAGAAGTACCTTTTAAGTACTTTTTAAGTATTTTTTTGAAATATACTTTTTGAATAAAGGACTTTCTGAAAAATTACCTTTTAACATAAGTTCTATTTGAAAACGTTATTTTTTGAAGACTACATCTTAAATAAGTACATTTTAACAAAAGTGCCTTTTCAAAAATGTGCCTTTTAAATAAAATAACTTTAAGAAAAAGTACGAGTTAACAAAAACACCTCTTCAGTACAAGAAGGTTCCTTTTAACAAAAGTACGTTGTCACAAAAGTACCTTTTAACAAAGTTACCTTTTAAGAAAGGTGCCTTTTAAAAATAGTACATTTAAAAAACGTTAAAACCGCAACTTTTAGAATAAAACCTTTAGAATAACAACATCGAAAAAAAATGTTTAAAGTACCATTCATATAGTATCCTTTAACAAGGTACTTCTGAGAAAGCATAAGGTACCTAACGGAAAGATACTTTTTTAAAGAGTTAGTTGAAATTAAAATAGTACCATTTGAAAAAAGTATCTTCAAAGGGTGTACTTTTAAAAGAGTACCTTTTGCAGAAAGTAACTCCAAAGAGTGTACCCTTTAAGCAAAACGCCTTGTAAGAGCACCTATTAGAGAAGTTATCGTTAAAAAGTGTATTTTTTAAATAAAGTACAAGTTTCTATAAGGAGTGTTTTTTATTTTTAAAGAAGGTACCTTTGAAAGAAGGCACCTTTTTCAGATACCTTTTGAAGGAAATACCTTTTAAAGAAAATACCTTTTATAGAAAGTACCTATTAAATAAAGTACGCTTAAAAGTAAATTTTAAATAAAGTACCGTTGAAAAGAGTTCATTTTAAAGAAAGTACTTTTAAAATACCTTTTAAATGGTATCTTCTAGAAAAAGTACCTCTTGCAAAGTAACCCTCAAAAGAGTGTATTTGAAGAAATCACATATTATGGACAGTACATTTTAAAGTGGATAGAAAAAAGTACCTTTTCCAACAAATGTACCTGATATATCCTTGCAACAGCTGCTTTCGATTCACTCTGTGCTTGTTTTGTATTTCTATCAATTCCCTTAGAGTGGGCTATTGCATGTGGGAAAACTGCAATTTTTGTCTATATGTATGTATATAGAAAAATTGCATTTAGCATTGAAATAGAAAAAGAACTCAAACAAACCTTTTTGCCCTCACCTCAGAACAAGTTGAAAAAATTTTAACGATATAATATAAAAATTTATTCGTATTACAAAATACGTGTACAAAAAAAAAAAAAGAACAACAACTAACAGGCTATTGCAGCACCAAGCTCGTAGAGGAAAAAAGAAACTAGTTGCAGGGTTTTTGATATTTAGTCGAGCCTGTAAAGAACATAATTTTAGTTGTTGCACTGGCACACAACAACCAGGCACCCAAATCATCCATATGCATCAAACCCCAAATGATGTTTTGTTTATAATAAATAATAAAATACAAATAGGCGTTTACTTTCTATATGAAAACACAGATAGAAAAGTGTGTTTGAGTGTTTATAGAGCCTGGTTTTATTCTATATTTTATTATGGAAAAAAATAACCTGCACGACAACAGATTGGCAATGTCCTCATCAGTCTGTTTTTTATGCAATGCATTCGCTTTTTTCGCTTGATTTTTGTGCTTATTTTCTGGTTGATCGGAAAATTGCATTTTGTTTGTGTATGAAACTATGTTCAACGGAATCCTTTATTTTGCAGCCACACATGTGTGCATATACATAAGTATGTGTGTGAACGAAGGGATGAGTTCGTATTTGCAGTAGATGCCAGCGTTTGTTGCCACTTGATGTATTCAAAATGATGTTGCTGCACTGAAAAATGCCAAAGCAAAACAACGAATAGAATATTTAGTTTAATTTCAAATAATTTTTTCTGCGATTTCTTTTTTTCAATTCCAATTTTGCTGCATTGTTGGCATCCATTGTGAATATATGTATGTATTTTTAAATTAATATTTAAATACAAGTAGTCAACTAGATTTTTCGAAAATAGCCAAACAAATGCATGAAATTAAAATAAAAAATCTATCAGTTTTTATTAAAATTTAATTCATTTATATTTCGTCGTCAAAGATGTCTGCTTTTTTGGTTAAATGAAGAGATAACCTTTTTAATGCCACATTATTCTAAGCATTTAAAGTATAAAGCTAAATAATAGGAAATAATAATAAGGATTAAAAGTGATATTGATTTGTTTTTACACAATAACTACATTAGCATTTCATAATTCTAATTTCATAATTCCAGTTGGTACCAAGATACTAAACAATGCACAACAGATGATGAATAACTAACAAAAACATTTTTTTTTTTTTTGAAAAAATTGTTAACGAGTAATTAAAAATATTCTTGGAAATATTTATTTTTTATTCTAATGTATTTCTCATTGTTTCGTAAGGAATTAGAAAGTATATCGCAATTTAGTCCAACGAGACTCGTAGCAGAGGAATTTAATTCTTTACAATGAAGCTGGTCAAAATCTTCGTTGGTAATTCAACTCTCGACCGTGGGTACTGGCAGGCTAATATACTCCTTTTAGGCTATTAAAGTTTCAAACAAATAATAACGAGCACATTAAACTTTTAGAAATTGGACACAGGCTTTGATTTATATTAAGCACTTATTACACTTTATGGTGAAAAATTAATAGGAGTTATAATGCTAAAACATTCTGCTGGGCACAGAATATATCCCATCCCAGAAATGGCTCATATCTTAAGCCCTTTTTATATTTGAGCCCATCGTATCTATCATTGATTGACACATTCCCATGGCAATTATATAAGGCTCATTGCTAAGCAGCGTCGAAAAATTTTCCAATTTCATTTTGTTCTATTTAATATATTTTAACTATTTTAGTGCCATCAGCATTAAAAAGACACTCGATACAAAGTAATTTCTTGAATTTTTTTTATTACTAGAGATTTGCTAAAAAAAATATTGTTTAAATTTTGTATCAAATGTTATTTTTGTCATGAAAACTTTTTTAATCATAAAGAGCACAAAGAAAAACTATGAATATATTAGTACATATAAAAATATAATGTGCAATGTAACAAATGGTAGTACAATTTCAAAGAAGGTAACGCTTTTTTCTTTAAATTTTCCCTTACTGTGAACCCGGCAAAGTGCACTTAATCGATCGTTGCACGGGAGAATTCCAAATTTCTTACTAGTCTCGAAATTCAACGAGCCTCCAAAATGTTAAAATGCGATCGTGCACCTTACATGTCTTCAACGAGATAAAGAATGAAGGTCATCTTTAATATGGTTACACAAATCTACCGACAAGATTGGGTGATTTGAGAGTCCTGAAATATCTTTATTATCGGCCGTAATCGACTAATGTCCCTAAAATTGACATCGGTTATTTAAGACCACGGGGTGTAAAGATGCTTAGGACATTAAACTAAGGTACATAAATATGGGCTTTCAAAATGAAAAATTAAAAAAAATTAAAACTAAAATTTCTTTATTGAATTTGCAACCTTTAAATTGTTGTATACGATATTTTAACAACAAGAATCTCATACTGTTTTTATTTATTTCAATCTGAGTTGTCGATGCTTTTTAAATTTTCTAAAATTAAGTTTAAGGCGATCGTCATAGTTTCGAAAGTCCTAAAAGGCATCTAATTTTAGAACACGGACTTAATAAGGATTTTCGTAGTTATTCAGAATAAAGCACTGCTTAAATCATTTTTTTATACAATAATTCCTGAATCGATTAAATAAATTTCGATCAAATTGACGGTATTCGAAGCCATTTACTAGCTTTGGATAAGCGACTGAGTCTGTAAAATCGATTTGACAAGTTTTTTTTCAAAGTAACGTACTTGTATTAGAAAAACAACTTGTCTTTTTTGACAACGAATCAATTGATTTTTATAAAATTGAGGATTTTTATTTAGGTTTTTAAACTCAATCAAAAAGTAGATAAACGTTTTTTCCAAAAATATATTTTTGCAAAGAAATTTTTTAGAAAAATTATATTATAAAAGCTAAAGCATATGTTTTATATTATTGCTTTTTTGCTAAGCTTAGTATTTCAAGTTTGTAAATGATATCAGTCCTTGCAGGTGAGGTTTGTTATAAATTGAGTCCTTATTAAGTCTACACGATATTCAAACTGAAACTGAGCCAAAATTTTATCTGGAAAATTATTTCAATTTCCATAATGTATTTATAAAAAACACAATCCAATAAAAATATTAAGTCTTAAGAATCCGTCGCTTTAAATATTTCAATATCAGTTTCCGTGGTCATCATAATATTTTCTGAGTAAATGACAATATATCCCGCTCAATGCATTTACTTTAGCTTTTAAGGCTTTCAACAGTTTCATTCGGAAAAAACAAATGAAATAAAGGAAATCCTCCAACATCTTAAGGCTTGTACTGAACTCTGACCGAATTTCAAGTTTAGAATTATTAAATTTTTTCCTATACGAAAAAACAGTCTTGTTGCTAAATTCAGTTTTATAAATTTTATAGGAGTGAGAAAAAACAAACCCCGTCGGAAGAATATCACAAAAATCGACAAATGCCTGTCAGTCTTATAACTCGGACACAATGAGAAAAAACACTTTAAAATATTAAGATTTCAACGTATCTTAAATTATTTGTATTTTCCAGTTAGTAATGTGTTTTTAGTAATTTTCTCCTCCTTGCATGTTGTACATAAAATATACATAAAATCATTAGTTTTTAAATACCAATTAATAAATAAACTTTGAGTTAATCAAGAAGCGCACGAAGCATGAAATGGTTAAGATTTTGCTCCGAAACAATTGTAATAACAATATTTTTCTTAAAGTTGACGGAGAAAAGTCTTTACCAATTGTTATGTCGAAATTGTAATAAAAACATAATGTAAAAAATTCCATTTATTGAACTGAAAACCATCAAGCGAAAAGCTGTTCGAGAAACTTGCCAACCCAAATTTCAGTAATTTTTCTTCTTGCACTCAGTTATTATAGGAATGGGAAAATCATCCAGAAATCAATTCAATCAATTATACGACAAAAAAAAATAAGAATAACAATAACTGTAATAAATACAATAATAATAATAATAATAAAACAACAATAATAATATTAATAATAATAGTAATAATAATAATAATAATAATAATAAAACTAATAAAAATTACTATTACAGCTATAATATTAAAAATATTCACATGCACAAAGATCAAATAAATCAAAATAACATTCTAAAATCCTAAAATGCACTCATACCATCAAATAACATAAATTGTTACATACAATTTTATATGCATATACACAAATACACATGTACATACACAGGTATACCTCACGTTAAGAAAGGATGATTTAAATTAAAACATTTGCCCACTTTAGAAGTATTAAATACATACATACAATAGACTCCCACACGCATTACAAATACATACATACTTACATACTTACAGTCGGTTTCCTCTGTTAAAAAATAAACTTGACCATACTCTTAGTTACTTACATATATACGTACTCCCTAAACAATGATAAACTTACTCCCAACGAAAAACTTATAAAAACTTATTTATATATCATCATAATGATTTTTAGTATAGTGATTATCATCAACATTACCCTGCCTAAATGTGAGCGCATACACTTACATACATACACAAATTTTTTCTTATTTTGTTTTGATTTTTAAACAGCAGCAACAATGCCAAAATTTTTTTTGTATTATTCAACTACTGCATGTTAGACTCTTGCACATATACACACTTACTTTCCGTGGATTACTCTTTACTTGCCCATATGATTTTTATATTATGTTTTCAAGCCCTTTCTCTTATTAGGGCTCCCCTACCCACCCACGGTGTTTACATTTTATTTTGTAAACTAAGCTGGAGTTCGTGTGCGTGTTTGTTGTTATTTGTTGCTAAACCGTTAGGTTTGAATTTCGCATTTTTTCTTCTTTCATTATCAACATAATTTTTTTGTTATTCCTTATGTTGTAGTTGGTGTTGTTGCTACGAGTACTCATCATTAAACATCATTGCCAAACAGTTGGTTTATTTGAAAGTTTAAAAGCACGTACATACATGTGTGCGTAAGTGTGTAAGTATACAATATATGTATATACTCATGTATGTATGTTCATATCTATGTGCGTTTGCAAGTTCCATAACTCCCAGCGTGCTGAACTTATTTTGTTTTGAATTTTGCAATTTTTATTGTCTGCTTTTCTCATATATTGTGATGAGTGTTTTTCAACTCTTATATTCCACCCCTTTCGCCTAAATTTTTATTCACTATTCAAGCTTTTTTTCGATGGGTATTCCCACATTTTTTTTTTGTATATTTTTCAAGTCCGAAACGCCGACACCGGTACTTTTGTAAGCGTAGAAGTGAGTGGGTAGAATAAAATAAAATTAAAAAAATTTTTTAAGCATATTTTTTCACTTCTCTCTTTATGTTCCCCCCTTTAATGCTCCTACCATTGCCTTGATGGCATAAACTCATTACTCATACTAAATAATTAAAAAGTTTTTTCGTGTTCCGCTTTTGTTTTTCATAAAAACCGTTATTTGGCTTGTGTATAGAATTTTACGCGCGCTCTCACACTCTGTTATAAAAATTTATTTTCAACAATAAAAAAATAATAACTGACAAGCGTTACTACCATGAGTAAAAGAATGTAGAGTAGATTGTGTGTTTTCACCTCCCCCTCTCAAAGAATAGAAATGCTTTTTTTCCTATTTATGTTAATCGGGTTCTGCTTCATCCTACTACGTCACTACAGCTGTTTTTCTTAACTCCCTTTTACGTAAATTTCATTTACCGCCTCTCTTTATTTGCCTCAAATGTTGTTTTTGTTAATGTTTTTTTTGCTTTTTATTTTGGCTTTCCACTCCAGCCAAAAGTCGGTATGTCACTTTGACATTTTGCCGCTTTTTATCATTTCTCTGTTTTTATCCTCATGTACTCTACTCTCACGGCCTACTCAAGCTCTTAGAGTTCTCTGAGAGGTTGACTCACACAAGCACATTTATGCAATATTTTTTCATGGTATTTTTCATTTTGCATCCATTATTAGTCTTCTTCATCATGCTGATTTATCACATGTTGTGCTTTGTGATGATTATAATTTTTTCTTAGCGTCCCACATTTACAATTATCATCATCACCTCAATTTGGCGCCCACTGAAGGCGCATGCTCGTATCTTGATGAAAAAGAAAACTAGAAATGAAAATAAAAACAGCAAGTGTCATCTCTCTCTTCTTTTAATGATTGTTTTTGTTGTTGTTGTTGTTCCCATTTTTTTTTTGTTGTTTAATGCTTTTACTTCATTACAATTGTTATTGCTGTTGTTATTTTTGTTGGTAAAATGAAACACTACAATTCGAAATCTATTCGCATGTTTCTGTTTTGATCAGTTCGCTAAGAATTGTCGTGGTGATAAGTTGTCCTTTATTTGCTGGCCCATTAAGCAAAGGATATAGAGAATTGAAAAACAAAAGAAAACAAAAGTAAAAATTCAAAAAAAGGAGAAAAAATATAAAACGGTTTTTAGAAATTCAAATGTAGAATTAGAAAAATCAAAAGGAAATATCGAATAAACAAAACATAACCATACATATAATAATTTACATATACAAAAAACAGTGCATATAAAAAAATTATTTACAAGAAACGTTACTTTTAAAAATTCAAAAACTGCCTGTGAAAAAATTAAGCAAGTGTTAAATATTTATTCTTTACGATTTTAAGTGAAAATTACTACTCTACAGTGTGTGTGAAAATCTTTTTCTGAAAAGTTTAAAAAAAAATTTCCAAAATTCCGAAAAATCCGAGAAAAACCCCCAAAACATCGACACGTACAGCGTCGTCAACTGGTGGCGGTGGAGGCAGCAGTAAAATGGCTTCAAAAAGAAAAGCCTCCGTGCTTTTGCATAAGGTAGGAGAAGAAGCTAAAAAAAATGAGTATATAAAACAAATATAACAACTTAATTAATTGATTTAAGATTCTAACACATATATGTGTTGGTTTGTGTTAGAGCTTCAGAAAACTACGAAGGAAAATAGTTAACTATACTCAGAAATAAGGATCAGTGTTAGCCTCATAGTTTCATTACGTTTTATCTTAGTTGCAGAATAGGCATAGTCTTGTATATTTTGTGGACGAAACACTAAAATTTTAGAGTAAATTTCCACCGAGCGTATCTGGAAATGGATCTTTTTATTTTTCTAATAAACGTAAAATACAAGATCCAAATCGACTGTAAAAGGTTTCTTAAAGTTCAAGTCAAATAAAGCTTTAGCGATAGAATACAACAAAAAGTTCGTTAACCTTTAAACGTGAAAAAGCATCTCATTAATATTCTCTTTACAGAAACAGCGAAGCCTTTTTGGCTGGTATTCAACACTGAAAATCTTTTAAGGAAATCGAAAGAATCACTCATTCAATGACGCAAATAAAAGTTTGTAACAATTTATGTTAAAGGATTTTATATATAAGATTTTGTTTATAAAGAAAAAGTTTTATATTGGGGGCTGTCACTGGGCATAACATCATATTTGCTAAGGATGTTAGATTTTTTTGTCGAACTATCACAGGTTTCCTTCAACTCCAACGACACTTTATGCTTCTTTCTTTTAATGGCATTCCCTTTTCGTTTTTAAAAAAAGGCTCATATTTTTCCATTTCAAAGTGAAAACAGGAATTTAATACTTTATAACAGGCGAAGATTTATTAAGAAAGACCTTAAGAAGTTTGATATGCAAATTTTGTTTCCAAATTGATCATAAAATATCAACAAGAGAAATGCCATAACATTCTGATTAAAAAAAAGGTATATATTTCCTCATAAGTATACACCAAATATAATTTAGTTTTTATTTTATATACATATGTACATATATACAAGGATACATTTATTCAACTGTAACTGGGATCAGTATTATAAAGAAAAGGTTTCAGCTTCAGAGAACAACTTGTGAAATTAGTTCAGGAGACCTATTAGTTCTCTGTTGCCAAGAGGTTTTCTCAAGTTATAGAATTTTTAATCCTTTGAAAATATAGATATTTTTATTGTTTGAATAAGAATTGAAAGTAGGACTTTTTCAGAAATATAGCATTTCGTTTTCGCTGTCCTTATGATTAGTTATCGCAATAAAGATTAAAATATTCATATGAGGCCTTACAGAAGATGTTCTAAAAATTTTGGGACGCTTTTTTGCTTCTTGCAGTTAAGGATTGTCTAATGGCAGTGAGTGCCACTCCCTTACCTTCACAAAAAGAGGAAATCAATTATTTTTGGCACCGAGATATTTTTCTGTCCGAAATATTGACTGTCAATCAGTAACACACCTCCAAATGAGTCGCTTTATGCTTGAACAACATTGGGAAATATTGTAAGCTTATTTCCAAATTTACTGGGCCAAAAAATCATTTTTTCTGACGAGGCGCAATTTCATTTCGGGGGCTAAGCACGCAAGCAAAATTGTCGAATCTGGTGATCGGAAAATTTACATGGTATTTTCGAGATAATAATCCATCTGCAAGTTGTGAAAGATTGATGTGAATTTCGTTGGCCTATTCGCTTTGCAAATGCAGTTAGCAGCGTGCTCCTGTTATGAAAGAAATGAACTTAGATATGCTTTGGTTTCAAATAGATGGTGCACCATGTCATACAGCTCATCGAACAATCAATCTTTTGTACACAAAGTTCGTGCCATCTTGGCGATGTCAATTGGCCGCATCGGAGCTGCGATTCGACCCCTCACGACTTTTCCTTGGGAGGTGCCGTAAAAGGCAATTCCTATGCAAATAATCCTGAGAACCAGAAATCGTCTAAGATGTCTTGGAAAACTGGCCTGAGAAGCCATCCGCGGCAATCGTGAACCATAAAAAATCAGAATATTTTTTATTTCTGGTAAAACCAATACACTAAAAGAAATTCTGCTTGTTTTGTCCCTCTTTTCATTTTTTTTTCAACAAAAATTTGGGAAATACAAAGAAAATTGTTTTAAGAAATTTATATTATCTTATATGTGAATTATTATTTTCCATACGTCTGATAGAGTTCACTTAGTTGTCTATGAATTTATTTTTATTGTTAATATATTAAAAAAATCTAAATTATCGATACATCAAATAGTTTCTACATTTCGCCCAATTTTCGTCTGACTTTAGTTTATTTTACCGTTGTTTTATAAAGGATTTCTAGTCCAATGTGCTCAAAGCAATTGCAAAAAATATTTACTTTTGCTTAAAGTATTTGACATTTTGTCATTATTCCTTTAATTGAAAAGTATAAATAGTTTTATAATTATTCTAATTAAATTAAAATGCTTAGGAGCGTTTCGGCTTACAAAATGTAACCCTGTCTATCTTATTAAATATTATCAAAAAATACATAAATATTGCCTTAAATTTCTATGCCAGTGCATGATCATGTTCGTTACCTAAAATAAAGGTAGTCAAATTAATTTGAATTTTAGCTGCATTGGCGCTATACGGTCTGCTGTTTACTGTTTTAATATCGCCAAAATTTAATGTGTTCTAGTGAAATAAGGGAACTGTTTCTCGATACGCTTCTGTGTAATTCATAAATTTCAGCATTAGTGTGATTGGCCAAAAAACGGATAATAAATTGATTAAAATTTAACTTATAGTTGTGGCCCAACTCAACAACAAACAAAAACACAAATCTTGGACTCTTAAATATATGTCGCTATTAATACCATTCTTTAATTTTCTTTCAAAATTTTATATTAATAATCAGTCTGTTGATTCAAATTGGGAAATAAGTTCTTAAACAACAGATGTTTGTTAAGGAATAAAGTAAGAAAATAAATGAGGCGCTACACATCCATTATCAGAAATCGTTTACTTTTATTCCACTTTTTAGGTGTCAGTCTTAATGTAAACATCAGTTGTACGAAATATGTATCAAATTCAAACAAAATATGAATTTTAATGTATGTTACGTATAAAACCCTCAGCAGTTATATACATATGTACCATTGTTTTAGCTTTTTACTCTATTGTATGAATAATGATATATCTGCCCTTGAAAGTAGGCAATAATTTTTCCTACAAAAGAAACAGTGTCTTTTGGTGTACGTAGGCGTATGCTTGATATTAGAGAGTTTACTGATGCGTATACGCTTTTTTAATAAAAACCTAAATGAGCTTTTTTAAATATTGTAGGTGGAATTGTACTCCAAAATTTTGAATTTAGCACATTCCTTCAATACACATGCCTTAAGTGATTTACTAACCAAAAAGTCCTTCTTAATATAGCACACAGGGACTAATTTTACACTTCAAAAAAAAGTTTCAAACTTGAGCTTTTAGTCGGAGTTTATTAATTTTTTCATATAATGATTAAGATTAAAAGTTCATGAGATTTGTTAAACAGAAATTTTGAAATATGGATATGTTTTAATGGTGTGATCTCAATACTAACAAATAAAAAAAGTTTGATGATCAAATACTCTTTGCATTCGAATAAAGGAAATAATCAAAGGCTGTGTATATCGGGATGTTTGTAAGAAGTCATTAAGCATAAAATATAATAATGAATGAGTTGTTTGAATATAATGGTTTCCCACAACATTTACAAAATTCTTAAAGGATTATGATATTTATTGTTGTATAGCTTTTAACGTTTTATTCTCTTCCATTTTAATTGAATTAAAATTAAAATTGTACTATTGCTAATTTGATTAATAATAGGATAAACTGCGTTTCGAAAAATTTAATTTTTGCTCCTTCTATCTACAAATTATACATGTTTAAAACGATTTGCGAAGCATTTATTTGGAGTATACTGTGATTTTAGTACACTGTAACTAGAGGAACTTAAGGACTTTGTTTTCAATATGTATTTCTAAATCATCGTATAGCAATTGTGTTCACTTTTTGCAAATACACAAATATCAAAATTAGAAAAAGGTATTTAATAATTCTGAAAAGTTGTTAAAAATTAATTTGCTTCTTTTTCATATGTTTAAGTTATCAAGCTTACAATACTTTTAAATATATTTCTTCTTGAGGCTTGTATGTAAATAAAAGAAACTCCTCCACATTTCAGTAACAATAATATTAGAAAAATCAATATTATTACAAACCCAAAAAAAATAAATTTAAAAAATAAGCTAAAAAGCTTTTTGTATCATTTCCTTTTATTATAAATTTTCAATAATCGACAGATTGGCAACAAATTGTTTCTCTATCTGCCTAAGGATTTTAAATCGAATATACTAAAACAGACGAAGACCAAGTCTACTACTCGTTAAAATTGCAGTTGTCCTTTTGCGAACGAATATTAAGGTTAAAAAATGTGATGATTTCTTTAAATACGATAGTTTTTGAAGCTATCGATGGCGTAAGGCGTCCGCCAATCTGGAATATTTGAGCGATAACTGAAATGCTCTCAAAGTTTATAAATGGCAACAGTTCAAATAACACACCAGGCTTTGCAAATAAAAACAGGAATTTTATTTAACTGCTGGCATATGATTGATAAATGCATTTAAAACCACAAAAGTAGGCAATATTTTGCATAAGAGAGGAATTCAATTTTAAATCAGTTTTAAAAATGGTGACATTAAATGATATTAAACAAAATGAAATTTTAATTACAATAATTTTTATAATTTTAACATAAGTTCTCCGAATCCTATTCGATTATCAAAATCTTTAAGAGATAAAGCAATATTATACAAACTCACATATACACATATATATGTACATAACCAACTTTATACACATGTCAACATATATAACCACGTACCTTACAACAAACAAATGAAATGAAAAAAACACATTTCTCATTTCTTTATGAATTTTTGTAAAATACAAACATGATATAGAATTTGCAAGAAAAAGAAGGGGAAGAAGAACAAAAATTAATCATGTCTTCAAAACAGATAGATGGACGTACTATTAAGTTCCTTAATAAGAAAAAAGTATAATAAATTTTATGCCAAAGGGATGGTCACTTGTACCAACACCCCCGATTTAATGCGAAAACAAGTAATAATAAAATCAGGATATAAAAACAAGTTTATGGAAAGAAACCTCTTAAAAGCTAAGGAAGCATTAGGTAAAGATGCTCACTACTTGGATACAAGGAAAGTTAGGAACAAATTTCAACGAAAAGTAAAGGAATTAGTGCACACAAAAAAACATAAATACAGGACCAAGGAGAATACTTAAGATCTTTTTCTTAAAGAAATATAGAAAACAAAAAATAGTGCAAATTAAGCTGCATGTGCCGTTGTGCTTAAAAATATATTGAATTTTAAATGTATTTAATAATTGAAAAATCAATTAAAAATAGGGAAGAAGGAAAGCTTAAGCGTGCTTTTAATTTCACATTGATTTGTAATAAAAATAAAAGAAATCGAGAAATCATAGAAGTAATTGGAACGAACTGGACTTTTTCTAACTCAAGGACAGTGACCATTTGCTGCTTAGCAGGCTGTTATGTTCACACTCTGTCAAGTACAAAAAACCAACCATTAAGTAAAATTAAACAAAAGAAGATTCAAAACTTTACCAAGTTGTCAAAATAAGGACTCTAAGGGTAACAAATGCAATAAAATAAAAATTCAGCGACCTCTAACCCACCACCCATCCATCCATTCGTCTATTCAACCATTTACTCAGCCAGCATATGAAATCAAAACCCCACACTGAAGCCACAGGCACGCTCATTTATATTTTCTTGTTCTTATATTTAAGCAAGTATTTCTGTATGTGTGCATGTGTATAGAAACACATACGAGTACTAAAGAGCCCAACCAACATACCCATCCAAACCATCTTACATTAATAACAAAAACATTAAATGGGAACTTACTCTTAAGAAGATGATGGGTCGCAAGACTGAATACAAACATACAACATACACACACAGCCGCACATATAAATGAACACATATACCTCTCAATACATTCATACATATGACTAGAAACAAGGCATAATTTATGCCTTGAATTTTAAGGAGATGGATGGAGTTTTTGTGTAGAATAATATCTCAAAGAGTAACACCGCCTAATACTACCATATATACCAATGTTGTGTGTTGTAAGTAAAATTTTGATATACACACACGTACATATGTACATATATGCATTAATGTTTTTAAGAACAAAATAGCGATTGTTGAAATATTTGACAGTGGGGTTATGCACATACCCCCTCGTCGAAGAGTAAGTGCAAATTTAGTTGGGGTATATGAGCTAAGCGACAGTTGATATGGAAATGGCAGCTGGAGGAGGTAAAACGAGTGCATTGGAACAAGACGCAAGACCCGAAAAACTGCTAAATTTTCTCAACACAATATTGCGTGTGTCTTGCGATACGTAGACTGATCTTAAAATTATTTTACTTAATATCGTTTAAAAGTCCTGACTACTTTGATTAAGGATTTTATATGAGGAAGAAATATCCAAAAAAGGTTGTACTATATAAAGACCTAGAAGGATGCCCTTGGGAAACGTGTCCTGAAAACAGTACCATAACAAATATTTCGTTAAGAAAGGAATACTTTTTTGGAAAACAATATTTTAAGAAGTGGCAGTTTCATTCGAATAAAAAATAATAAAAACTTATCATCACTCATTCCTTCTTATTTGTTCCTAATATTTTTAAATTTATATTGTTACTCTCAATCATACTTAAAATAAATTAAAATAAATTCTTAACTGATACATGTGCTTTGTTACAAGGAAAATTTAATTTTTTGCAGCATTGCTGCAATAATAAATTTTTTTTGTAGGGCTCGTATGATTGTAAAATAATTTTTTTTAAATCTATATAGAGAGCAATGACATTCTTTTCTTTATTATTTGGAACCATGTCTTATCTTTGCATATAACTTTTACACAATGAAATTTTCGAAAAACTTCCATATTTAAATTAAATACTTTTACTAAAAAACTCCTTTTACTAAAGTACCTTCCAATAACAGTACTCTTATTATAAAGTCCTAAACTCCCTCTATTAAGAGTGTATTTTTTTAGAAATACGTTTTACTTAAAACACCTTTCACACAAAGTACATTTTAGTAGATGTACTTTTACTATAAGTATTTTTTACTAAAAGTACTTTTTTACTAAAAGTATCTTTTACTAAAAGTACAGTTAACTAAAAGTACCTTTTACTGAAAGTGCCTTTTATAAAAAGTACATTTCATAAAAAGTACCTTTTATAAAAAGTACTTTCTATAAAAAGTAACTTTTATAAAAAGTACCTTTTACTAAAAGTAAATTTTGCTAAAAGTACCTTATGCTGAAAATACCTTTTAATAAGAACATATTTTAATAAGAGCACCTTTTAAATAAAGTACCTTTTTCTAAAATTACCTTTTACTAAAAGTACCTGTTGCTAAAAAAGCATTTTTCTGAAAGTACTTTTTACTCCTTTTACTTTTTACAAAGTAACTTTTAATAAAAGAACCTCTTACTAAAAGTACCTTTTACTAGAAGTACCTTTTTTAAGGTATATTTTTAAAAGCACCTTTTTCTAAAAGTACCATTGTCTACAGGTACCTTTTATAACAGTACCTTTGCCTAAAAGTACCCTTTTCTAAAAGTACATTTTACTAAAAATACCTGCTTCTAAAAGTACCTATTACTAAAAGTACTTTTTACTAAAATAACTTTTTCCTTAAATTATCTTTTACTAAAGGTACTTTTACTTAAAAGTACCTATTACTTAAAACCTTTTATTAAGAGTATATTTTACTAAAACTTCTTTTAATAATATTGTTTTTACTAAATGTACTCTTTACTAGAAGCACCTTTTAGTAAAATTATCTGGTATTAAAGTTTTTTGTAAAAGATCTTCATTGAAATTAGAGATTTATGGAAACACTGGTTTAAAAAAACTCCTTTTTAATAACCATATTAGAGGAAACTGTAAAAATCTTAGAGCAACAACTAACACAGTGTGTCTTTGTGTTTAAAAGGACTTCTTATAATATCCTCGTTTAATGAAGTGCACATGTCTTCAAAAAGCGCTCATGGTAATTCATCAAACACAACAAAAGACGAAAAAGCTTCTTTGGCGTCTATAACAACCACACGCAACATTATTTAAATATACAAACACTCATCTAAGCACATGAACAAGACACACATGAACGCCAAATGAAACACACAAGCACACAGGCATACCCATGTGCCTTCATCACAAACACACATACATACATACACACATGCTATTCAAAAGCCATTTACAAATAAACCATGGTGGCAGCAGCATAGGAGCATGGGGGTTCAAGTCAAAAGTTTGAAATATTCTGTAGGTGGATACACAATAGCAACAACAACATCATATACAACAACAGCTCTTACTGTTATTAAACTTTGTTGTTATGACGGGGCACTGACGTGGGGTACCATAATGTGGAGTGTGGAGGCGACTTCTGTTCTAACGTTTTTCTGGGTGTGGGCTTATATCCCTTTTTTGTATTTCATTTCTTTAACTATCCCTTCTTCATTATTACAGTGGGTGGGTCATTGCAGAGTTTTTAATGTATTATTTTTTCTTTCTATTTCATTGTTGTTTTGCCATTTGGATTCTTTTTTCATTTCCAAGTTGTTTTAAGCTCTAGTTCGTTGTGTGTGTGTGTGTTTCAAATTTCTCTTGATGTCTTAACGTTTGTGTTAGTTGGACTATACATATGATGAATTTTAAGAAGTCTTCAGGAAGCGTAATGGAACCAACTATGGAAGTGCTTGATAAGTCTTAAAAAAGTTTAAAAAATTATTTAAAGAATTTCTGAGGGAACTTGCTTTAAAGGCTTTTGTTTTTTCCTAGAGCAAATGAAAATTGTTGATTTGTTCGAAAATACAAAGCCTTATCTGGTGACATTACTATTTCGTGGGCAATACTAAACAACTTCCCTTGAAAGTAGATTTTTTAAGCTTGCTTAACTTTTTGCTGTTGTAGTGCTTTCTTTACAAAATATTTTTTCCAAGTTCCATGGTCAAGTAGTTAAGTTGAACGTAAGCCCTAAGGGGGTGCAATATATTTTTCTTCATTTCGAACTGTTAATATTGAACAAACATATATGAACACAAACATATTCAAACACTGACACATTCTAGCAACTAAGCTCATATCCTTTTCTTAGAAGTGAATATCCTGTGCTACTCCTGAGCAGCACCCTTAGTTGCTTAACATGTTGGTAGTAGAAATCTTCACTCATACTGCCAAAGAAATGTAGAAGCACAAACAAACATATATATGAGACTTATCTCTTAGTGAAATGAAATTTTCCCTTTTTACAGCATTTCTAATTTTTTTCTATTATGTTTCAAATATTGTTTTGTACGGGTGTGTAACAAAGAGTGGGGGCACACATCCACAAATATTATGTTTCCCCAAATGAGCTTGGGTATGTGTGCAATTTCATTTTTCTCCTACTAGTTTAAGAAAGTTAGAGTTCCTTTACTTTATCTATCATAAACATCATCACAATAATACAACAACAAAAAACCAATAGACGAAGAAAGTTCTTACTGTGTAGGAGTGAGTACCATACGGCTCCATACAATTTTAAAAGTATGTGTATCTTGGTGTGCTTCCCAGTACCATTGTATTAAAAATCTATAACCATAAGTGAAACTTAATTTTCTCTTCAATAAACTAAAGTGAAGTATATGCGTTTTTAGGTATCGAAGGATTCTAAGGATTCTATTCGCACTGCAGTTTAACTTTATTTTGCAGATGTTTTTTTTTATTTTTAATGAATCAAGTGATCTTCTAGGGCAAAGAAAAATACAATTATTGCAGTCGAATTCGGTTAAGCGAAAATATAAAATTACATTAATTATTTTTCACTTATGCAGTACACAATCCTAGATTAGAAAGGGGAAAGCAAACTTTTCACAACAACTTTTTTATAGAGCACCAAATAAAATAAATTTAAAAATGGTCTAAAAAAAATACAATAAAAATGTCTGAAAAGTACTTTTCAAGAAGAAATCTCTTCAAAATTTAAGTTACACTAAAAGAATCCTTAAAAAATACCTGTAAAGGAAACATGTAGTTAAAAACACTTTGTCAAAATAAAAAATAAAATAAAAACTATTATTAACAAAAAATTTAACCGACTTCAAATACAGATTCTAAGAAGTTCGAAAATATTATATGGAATACCTACAGAGATTTTTCAAGACGTTGTGAATATGACTGAAACTACATTTTATACTTTTCATTTAGTTGTACCAACTTTCATGGCACCAACTTCAAAGATCTCGGTAGGTAACACATATAATAAAATTCTATTTATGTCGAGATTTTTAAAGGCCATACTTTGTTAAAAAGCTTTTATTTCAAACTCTTTAGAAATTATTTTTCAAGTCATTATGGGATTTTCTCAGCTTTTACACTTTTGGCAATAGGCGACTTGCTCTGAAGCGTACACACTTTTAACACTCTCACTGTTATAGACAGCCGGATATGAGATATTATTATTGTAATAATTTGTATGGAATGCACTACTCCTGTTGCTTCTATCCAGTTGGCATTTTCTTGAGACTGGGCCCAAAGGGACTACTTCAGCAAAAGAGTTAAGTTAAAAAAAAATTATTTATTTTTGAAAATATCAAAAAATACCTTTCATAACGAATTTCTATACAATTATATAATAAAGACGCTCATGCTTGGCACAAAACAATCGCAGATTTTTAAGTATGCTAACAAGAGTGCTTTCCACTATTGAAAAATTTCTTTAAAGGAAGAAACTTTTAATAAAATTTATGTTGTAGAAAACATATTTTTTATAAAAATACCTTTTAAGAGACTAGTGTATTTTTCGAGTATCTTAAAATATATTTAAAAAAGGATGTATTTAAACTTAAACTAAATTTGGTTGCAAGATTATCCTTTTATCTTACATTTAAGGATTTAGAAAAAATTATTTTGGTATATATTTTTGAAAAGTAGGTTTTTGAAAATATCCTTCAGTAAAATAATATTCATGAGACCCTTTTAAAAAACTATCTGCTAAAAAAACTGCTTTTCACATTTTCATTTACTTTTTATTGCTTGAATTAACCTTTAAAAAGAGAAAAACCATTAAACTTTATTTCAAATTAAAACAGTAGCAGTAGAGTTTTTCCTTGAGGATTCATTGTCATTTTTCTACATCTTTAGATGGCATCAGAACATTTTTTAGGGTTGAGTGTTTGGGTACTTTTAAAAATATAAGCTTGTGTTGGTTTCTTTGCCATCGTTTAGAAAATTGTTGCAACCTTAAATAGGATCTTTTTTTAAGTGAAGACTCTAAAGACCAAATAAATTTTTACATACACGCTAGTGATGTAACGAATGAATACAAATACGAATATTAAATATTAAATTTAGATATATCTTTCTATCGCACGATTCATACGGATTAAAAACAATATTTAAAGTCTAATTAAAATAAAATCATCTTGTGTTCGTAACTTATAATTTGACACAAGATTTCAATAGATGTCATTCGACTACGTTGAAAAATGATACAAAAATGCAAATTTCCATCAAAAAGTTACTGGACTTTTATTACCGCGAATCTACTCAAGCACATGCATTTATTGGAAAAACAGCGTACCGCTGACTTTGTCCGAGTTCGAGTGACTTGTATACGGGTGTTTACAAGATGATTAGTATTTTTAGTAGAACTCTGGCAGTTTGTGTTTGATAATTAAAGGGAGCGCACAACAAGCCTTCACTGGCTTAAGTGTATGTCGTATGACATGGGCTTATCACACCCCTCCAATCAACCTAACCTAACCTAACCTAAAATAAAGTGGTTTTTTATTAAAAGTTATATTTTATTTTTTTTATTATATTTTTTACTATTTGGATCTTAAATTTTAATTCAACTTACAAAAAGCATTCAAATTTTAAATTGTATTTTATTATTTATTTAAGTCCACCCCATGTCACGTAAAAAGAACATTAATATCTGTTGGTTCTTCCTCGTGTTCAGTTAAGAGCAGGAATGGCCCTACCCCGCAGTCGAGCGTGCCCTAAATAATTTAGAATGTTGTGGGTTAGTGAGGTGGGATGATACTCCAGCTTATTTGCGTATATTGTATGTTTCGAAACCACTGATGGAACAACCAATGGCGCGACCAGTTTTTTTGTATTAATGCCAGAGAGCGTCTGTTATTATACGCAGGATTTTTATTGGGACCTCTGAGTTTTTTCTATGTTAGATTCTAAGGGCCGTGACTAAAATTGAAATCGTAATCGTTTTTGCACCTCATACACTATAAATTACGACTTCGTTGCCAATAAAGTTCCTAAAATCGTAAAATAAAAATTGTTGAAAATTGTTTTACATGCAATTTCTTGACACAAATATGCTATTCATAGTTTAGTTTTATTGACTGTATTTGCTAAATAATGTGAACTTTAAGGCTAAAATGAGTTGTTATTTCCACATGGCCGTTAATGTTTTTTTACATTTTATACTCGTATATATTTTGGAATGAAAATATTCGACAAATAGTTGACCCAACTTGGCAAATACGGATCCTAATATCATGAAGTAAACGAATAAACGGGAATGCGTATATAAATATTCCTTAATCACTAATACACACTTATATTGATAGATGTATGGAATACATATCCAAGATGTTTGTATTTTTAAGAATCTCGAAAAATTTAAATTTTTTTCTTAGAATCCTGGTCAGTGTAATTTAAACTATAAAAATAAATCCCGGCAAAATAAAAACAAAATGGAGTTAATTTTAAATAATTTCAATAAAGATACATAAAAAAAGCATCAGCTATAACTGGGAAACATCCCTTTAAAAATACCTTGTGAAACTTGGAATACTTCCCTTATTTTGTATAAGAAATATCATACTTTTCCTAATATTCTACGAAGAAAAAGAACGTACACCAACAGAAAACTAAGATGAATTAGAAAATGTTTAAGACTGTTGCATGTGTGCGTTTTCGGTTTTGTCTGTATGATAAAATGAAAGTCCTTCGAAAAGGGTAACTTTCATAAAGGAATGGGAACATATGAATATATAGAGACTGGCGTAACGTTTGTTACCCCTTTTTAATTTCAATCTTCTTTCCATATAATGCAATGAGCTTGTTACACATGAAATACATAGAAGAAGAGTAGACAACACTACGCACTCACATACATATACAGAGAGGCGCATTACACGTGTATACTTACTTATACATAGAAAGAGTGTGTTTGGCAAGAAAACGACAAAAGCTATGAATTAGAGCTTAGGCTTGACTAAACAAAATGCTTCAGTACAATTACATCAAAATGTGTGTTTATGTCTAGGAGAGAACGAGGCGAGGGGTAGTTTTTGTCACATCGAACAAGTTTAAGGACCTCCAAAATAAAATAAAAAGCACGCACACACATACACATACATGCACTCCCACAGAGAAAATGGGAAATTTGGTATGACATGCTGCTAAAGTTAACGTCTGTTAAGCTCAAGACATTTTCCCTTTAATATTGTCTAAGTGAATGTGGGAGAGACAGGGATAGAGTGGGAAAGAGTAGCTTGGGAGTATTTGCTGCTGTGCCTTTATGTGCTTCTTTGAGAATTTTCGGTTAATTTTCTTTAGTTTCACAAGACTCTTTGTGTGTATTAGGCTACATGCAATAAAGGATGCTTAGACTTTTATTTCTATTGCCATACTATATACGTATTAGGTTTCTTTTATGTTGTTGTTGCTTCAGTTGCCAGTGAAGGTGTGAGGATGTTGAAGTCTAACATGTGCCAATGTTAACTAATGCCTTGACGTTCGAATACAAAACGTACAAAGTCTTCTAGAGTATAAAGTTATTTGGTAGGTTTGGGTGAAACAAACTAAGATGTAGGGTATTTATTGCTTTTTTTGCTAAAACAATTTCCTTTGCTTCTAAGGAGTGCCTAAGCATTTCATTTAAGATGATTTTTATGTTGAAACCTCCCGCGGTGGTGAGAGTAATAAAGCAAAAACTTTTACTGTTGCCATAAACCCAAGCCATGCAAGAAATTGTTGCTACATTAGAAAACTTTATATACGTATATATTGAAAATATCTAACAGACTACTTCTACCTTCTTCAAACATAGTCCTTAGCCAAGAACCCAACAACAACAATATTTCTTCATTTATACTGCTTAAAGTTACTCTAAGTAAAACCGATAATATACTTTCGAACACACATGTTTGCAACAACATTTTATTGGCAACTTGAAACTTGTTCCCTTAAAAAGAACACAGCGAAATTTGTCTATCCTTTACACCAACACAAGCTGACAAAACCTGACCGTCTTTATATTGTAAAAGAATAAAAAAAAACACATTATTTCTTTCATCAAACAAACCCTTAGAATCCATAAGAATCTCTACGTATAAATGTTCGACTTAAAAAACATTGTTTTTTTTTTCTTAAACCATTCGAATTGGCAGCTCGATATGTACCATCTAATATTCTTTGCCTTCACACTCCTCCATGGCATTGTCATCCTTAAGTTCTTGGCAAATTTTTTCTGTCTGCTGAATTGTTTAAGATGAAGGAATAAAATACGTAAGAAAAAAATAAATAAACCAACGGAATAGAAACACAATGTTACTGTATTGCTAAGCCAACCGTACAGCAACCCACATACACAAGGGGGGTGCCACTTCTCATACTTCGCATACATACATTTTACTTATGCCAGTCCTTGGCTGCATAAGAAGTAGATGTATGTCTATCCATATCCTTGCTAGCAAAATGCTGTTCATACTCATCAACATCAACAACTTGTTACAGTTTTTATTCTTATAAATCTTATTTCTATGCTTCTGAGGCGCCCTTCTCTCTACCAGGTTTTGTCTTCTCCTTAATCATTTTCTTGCTTTTAAGAAATATGCCCAAATTTGTTGAAGAAGAAAGGGATACTTTTAATGTTGATTTTGTAATGAAGATGTCTTCTTGAGAAGAAGAAAATTAATTTGGTTAAAGCGTTGGAGAGTTTTATGTGATATATAGTGTTATAATTTGGGGCTCTCGATCGACTCATTGGTTTAAATGAAGATAATAATTATTAGGAATAAAAAGTACTCTAGTCCTGCCCACAAAGATTCCATAGTTACGCCAGCTATTCCAACTTATTCAATTTGTAGATTTACGGTAATGAGTGCTTGGTAAAACTTGGTATCCTTCGTACAACCAACATAGTCACTGGAATAGGCTTAAACCCCTTATAAATTCTATCACCTGGCTAAGAGAGAGTTTAAATGCATCGATATCAGGAATATGAATTTGTAGAATTTCAAACCTGGACACTCATGAATTTCATCTTTTGAGATCTTGTCATGCAATTCGTAAGACCTGCATTGCCGGATCTCAAAGTGCCTTTATACGAATTGGTAGAATTGGGAAAAATTTTTCATCATCCCAAGTCAAATTTGGGTTGTAAATAGACCAGTTCTGCTATCTGTAGTGTATTTCTCTTGTTTATTCTTAACATTCCTAAAATGTTCAACAAATATTGGAACTAACTTGCCCTTTCTCATTTAAATTCAAAGAAGGCATTAAATAAAAAGGAGCCGTATCATCTGACACAAAGACTACGTATAGTACTGAAATAATACACTGAAAAAAATTAGTGTTAAAAAGAAGAATATGTTGATTATAGTTTATATTGTACAATAACTGAATACCATCTAAAACCAAAGTATGAAGTCTTCAATTCTCTGCATTATAATTCTTGGATTATGTGTATGTATGTTCCCTTTACTCCCCTGGGTGAGCATAGAGCCGCAAGCCTTGGCGCAAAACAAATTAAATGAAGTGGAAATTTCTAATCCGGCTAAAACAATTAAACTACGAAAGTATAATTTAATGACTAAATGAATTAATTAATGACTAAAGGGCAGTCACATATAAAGGACGTGTATTCAAAAAGTTAGGACACATTTAATTTTTATCAAAGTATATTTATTAATTCATCAAATTTCATGTTGTCCTCTTCAAAAGAATCCCTTTAATATACGTATATGATGGGCTAGTGCCAATATCCTTTACAAGCGCGGAAGCATTTTTTACAAGAACTTTTTTGTAAATTGTCGTAGAAAAAAAAAATAGGAAATATGAAAATATTATTTCTATGCAAGCTGGCATTTAGCCTTTCGCAGCTTGCACAATTTGCTATCCATTTGAACAGGAACATGATAAGTCCTTATAATTTTTGCCGGTTCTTTGGTTCCTTAAATTTATTTCAATTTATTCTAAAAACGACGCCCAAAGTTGATTTGAAAGATTGAGTTACGGCAATTTCTTTATTTGAAAAAAACTATAATTATTTGTTGATAAAATATGAAAAAGCTATTCACCAAAAAAAAAAACAATTTAAAACAATCAATACAGAATTTCGTGCTGCTATCTAATATATTTGCCCTTATTTAACAACACTAAAGTCCCCATTCTGTCTATGAAAGAGCAAAATATGTAACTTTTTTAACATAGAAAAGGGCATGAGTCTAGTAAAAAAATTTACAAGAGAATTGTACCTGAAGATCAATAATAAATATATATTTATCAAATATAAATATATAAAAAATCTAATAATATAATATTTTAATAAATAGGTTAGGTTAGGTTGATTGGAGGGGTGTGATAGCCCATGTCATACGACATACACTTAAGCCAGTGAAGGCTTGTTGTGCGCTCCCTTTAATTATCAAACACAACTGCCAGAGTTCTGCGGCAGGATTCGAACCTGGGACCTTCGCACTATGAATCTAGTACACTACCTACTAGTCTACGAAGGTCTAATATTTTAATAAATATTGAATACTTTTTAAGTTTTAACATTTTTCTCTTCTTGAAATTATTTCCGGGAAACAAGTATTTTCTTACTTCCTTTTTCGCGTAAAGCCAGTTTTAATTAAAATAATAAAAGGTAGAGGAAAAATGATTTTTAAGCTACGAAAATGCCGTAACATATATGTTATTAAATATCCACGTCTGACATGTTCCAATCCAGGATCAATACAAGTTATTAATTTTTTTCCAATATAAGCCAAAGAGTAATAGTAGTGTCTATCTAACATCTTATCTAATATAAAAAAAGAAAGCATTTGCCAAACGTGCTGGTAACTTTTTTCGATTTAAAAATAAACAAAGAAAATAATGTTTTGACGTTTAAATGAATGCAAAGACCATCGTCATGGTAGTTACAATAATTCTCCTTCTATTCCAATATCTTACGATACGAACACATCTTATAGCTAAAGGGGGAGACACAGGCACATGGACACATAAAAATACGCACAAAAATATTCTAGCTGAACTCTTACCACGTTGGCTAAATATATCCTTATTTCTTCTTCTTCTTCTTTCTTTATATTTTGCCTGGCTTTCTTTGAAACCCTCACAGCCAGCCAGCCAGCCAGGATGGCTCGAATGTAAGAAGAAAAAAATTAATATCATATAATGAAAAAAAAAACTGAAAAAAAGAAAAAATGAAGAACCATAGATGAGAATCACTTGGAATTGATGAACAACATCAGAGTTGGTAATTCACATTTATTCATTTATAGCAAATGGTCAGAAATGAAAATGAGTTCTGAACATTTGCGTTAGAAGAAACAAAAGAATAAGAAAAAATCCAAAAAAAAAACAGTTGGACGGTTGCTAAAGCAAAGCAAAAATAAAAAGGATCCTGGCAAAGGATATACACAACACAAACTCTTCAAACATTTAATTTATATCAAATATAAAAAACAATCATTTTATTCAAGCAAAAATAAGTTTTTTCTTTCTATCGTTCCTCCATTTCTATGCAGCTGAAAATTCTTAGTTGATGAGGAAGGAAGTTCAGTAGTGGAGAGGGAGTTGTTTTACTGGCTTTGTTAAGGGAAGTGGGTGTTGTGCAGAAATGTCCAGCAATAAGGTTAGGATTTTGTAGAAATTTGTTTTTTTTTTTTCTTTCGTTGACGTTGTTGTTGTTGTTGTTGTTGTCGCTGCTGCTGCTGCTCCTGCTGTCTATCCCAAATCAAGACAACTTAACACAAAAATATTAAAACATGCTAAAAGCATCTTTTACAAAGGGACCTGCTTGTATTTTCTTAGACTTATTCTTTGGTTGAGTTTGTGTTAAAAAGGATTTTCGATTTGTTAACTTTTATATGAAAAGCAACAAAAAAAAAAACAAGTCCCACACATACATTCACAAAATCTTTTTGAACTAAAAAGTCAAAATTTGTTTGGTGCAACAATAGGTACAAAAAGTTTTATAACTAAAGCAGACCTGCCTGTTTTCAAAATTTTAGAGTAACACCTTTAAGACTTTGGCAAGACAAACTTCAAGAAGCAATTCTAACGAGAACTAATTCATATGCCAACATCATTTCTTATGCTTTTGTTTGACCGGGGTAGAGGTAACCAACTTGGAACATTTTGCCAGGTTTTGTTTTCGAAAAGTAGTCCTTTTTCTAACGTTCAAAATTGAAACAGGTGCTTATGTGTGCGTGTGTGTGTGTGTGTATGTATATATTGCATTCCGTTTGGTAGTAGAAGAAATTAGAGATATTTTTCTTGTGAATATGTAATTGAATTCGTGTTAAGTGGGAGACATGGACAACTAAGTTCTTGTTTCTTAGCCATAAATAATAACTTCAGAAAGATTGACTGACTGACGAACCTTAGAGAATGTTAAGCAATTATTTTGAAAATAATTAAGAACATTTAAGAAACAAAATGTTTTATGTACAGCAAGTGAGGTGAGGCAGCCAGGTTTCTTTTTCTCAAATTCATTACTTCTCTAAAATACTTGTGTATAAATAAATACATAATATTTCAAATAGAGCAAGTTTTTAATTACTTCGTCACTCAGAGGAGTTCTTAAGAAATATTTTTTTTCTTAACAACTGGCTTCAGATACGGTCAGCTATACGTACATAATGATTACTCTTTTTGTCGCAAGGTTCTATGGCCTACTGGGCTGAAGTTAAATAAAAAGAAATTATTTAAGCCTCAAAATCTGATTATAAGGAGTTTCTTTTACTTTTACTGTGACAGTATTGAGAGTGTCAGAAGCATTTCTGGAATTTTCTTTTCGATATCCATAATACATAATTTCTATATCAATGCAATATTTTGAATTGTTTTATAAAAACCAGAAATTAGTTTTGCTTTATTCTTCCATATATGAAGATTTTTATTTCTTTCTTGCTAATTAAAATTGAAAAAATTAGAAAACAAATTTTTTCACTGAATTGCACATATGTGAGATTTACTGAATTAGTTATTTATTTAAGTGTAAAATCCGTGAAAAATTGCGTAAATTCGCTTTGCCGAATACTTAAATATTTTATAGTAGAACACCAATGTACGCAGCATAAGGCCAAGGGCGGCAAACAGCTTTACGACTTTCTAGTTGAAAATTTTCGTAGGCAGCATCCTTGAGAGTAGCAAGTGTAAAAGGAATTTATTTAGTCCAGTTATAAATTATAAGAAAGCATTTTTGTAAAAAAAATTGATATATTGTACGAGGCTTTATTTATTTTTTGCTTTTAGACAAATATTTATGCAATCGTATGCCGCAACTCTCCTCAGTATTCAACTTTGCCGCGTGGCCTCTTCTCACTACATTGCCGAATCAAATTTATTGTAACACGACCATTTTTTTATATGACTTTATTTGTAAGCAAACAAAAATTTTATAAACTGGTAAAGCCATCCTTTCCTGCTGCCGCAAGCCGATTGGTCTTCCGCCATTAGTGATTTCAAACTTCTTAAATCATTATCTTAAAGGACAGTAAACTTTTTTAGTAGAAAGTTTTTATATTAAATAATTTAGAGATTGGTTTCAGTCTTTATAAAAAAGACAATTACCACTGCTTCTTTTACTTATTGATCAAAGTGCGACAACCTTTGGGGGAACCTTACTGTTATAGTCAGCCGGATATACGATAATTAGGTATTAATTTGTGTGATAATATCATATATTGTGTTAAACCTTGCACATATAAATAACTGTTTTAAAAATCGGTACTTATATGACATGAAATGTTATTCATGCAAAAAGAATAGCCATCGTCTTATTTCAAATGCGTTAAAAATCATTAATGAAGTCAAGCTAAACTATTCTCTTTCTCCATTTTGCAAGTGTATCCTTAGAAAAATAAATATACCCTCCTGCATTTATAATTAAAAGCAAAAAATTTGTTGGTGCTCATTTATGAGAATAAAAAAGATATACATTTTTTTAAATCTCATTTATGAAAAATAAAAAAAATATTGATATTTTACCCGTTAAGCATGGGAATTTTTAAGCCCTGGGCAAAGGTAATAAAGCGAAAAAATCCTATGTTTGCGAAATTTACAAATGAAAGCCACAAACAAAACTCCAAAAACTTGTTTTTGTTTCTATTACAAATTATACAAAATTATATTTTGAATAAAAAAGTGCTTGAGTCATTAAATTTCTATGCGTTTGTACGGTGAACAATTTTTAAGACAAACCAAAATAATTTTTTTATATGTTAATGTCTCGGTTTTGCTATATAACAATGTTGCCAATGCGATCACAAATTATATTTTGAATGAATTTGGAGGGCAAACTAACAATGACTTTCCCTCGGCTGGGCTTAGGCAGACCACAGCTCTTGGTAGTAATTGATCCTACACTACTGAGCCCCTAGCGTATCGAAATGCCTTAAAAAACTTAGCAAGGGTCTCATATTATAATACGAAAAGTTCCTAATTGTTTGAAATTATACGGAATCTTGTTAAAGATCGCGATTGGTTCCATTCATATTTTAAACGTTTAAAAGCTTGCTCAAATGAACACTTTTATTATCCTTTAACAATTATTTCTAACTATGAGTACGTAATTTCCTTTTCATTAAAATATGTGCGTTTGTATGTATATTGTGAAATTTTTTATCAGTATATAAAATTATTGGACAAAAATAATTAATTCACATAATTGTTAGAGTTTTCTGTATAAAGAATGGGATATTGTGCAGAGACAAATTAGCAGCTAAAATAAAAATTTTTATAGTACACCAAAAAAAAAAAAAAATTGTAACAAATAAATACTATTTCATATACCAGCTACTAATTGCAAAAAAGCTATACTGCAATTATAACTAATTTTCTAAATCAAATATTTACAATTAAGCACTTTTTTGGTGTGTTTGAAAGAAAAAAAATATGAAAAGTCCTTTGAAGCATAAAGCGAAAACCTTTAAATGCTAAATGAAAATGAAAAATAAAAGACAAATTTGTGTCAACTAGACAAACACAATTCGAATGTTTATACTAGAAGATAAACACATGACAGCAAACAGCAAAAAGTGCCCCGCTAACAACGACAAAAAAATTAAAATGAATTAGAAAAAAAAACGAAGTTTAAAAAGCAACAAAGAAGACCTCTCCAAGCAATTACAACATCTTTCAATACAACTACAACAGTGCTGACATTAAGAGAGATGATAGACATGAATTCAAAAAACACAGACACACACACACACACACACACATTCGTACAGCAAAGGACAGACAATTAGCAAGAGGTACACATGCAGATAAATAAATGAGCCAACGTTGACGTTTGTGAAATAATGAAAAAATAAAAAAATGCAATAGTTGCTGATAACTCCAATGATGTTACTGACAACCGTTCACTGGGTTGGGCTGCAGACGGTCACTTCAAAGAAGCTAAACTGCTGAGGGAAACATTTCTTGTTTCATTCTCGTCCCTTTTTGTGAACAAAAAGGTTAGATTAAGCTTTAAGTACCCCAGACCCTCTACCTTTCTCATTCCTTTCACTATTGGAAAAACGGTTTAAAAAAGGAGCAAAAATTTTAGAATTTTTTCCATATTTTAATAAGTAACGAGTAAAAGGTCCTGCAGCTAGCGGTAGCAGAAAGACAAAGAGTAGGAGGAATGGTAGATACTGGGCAATAATATGTGTTTGCTAAATAGTTAGTTTGAGGGAGGAACATTTTTACCAACACATTCCCAGTCACACACACACACAGAGAAAAGTTTTCTTATTTCATTTGAAACCATATTGAGATTTTTTTTTTTTTTTTTGGAAAACCTTACAACCAACAATTTTATAAAAAAAAACAAGTGAAGGATAAGTCCCAAATGCAAGGACAATAAAGGGTCTTTCCAGGAAGGGAGTTAAGCTGTTACGAAATGAATATGTAAACAAAGCTCAACACAAATTTTTATTAAACCCTTTAAAAGAAAAACCTCTAAAATAGATAGTAGAAATAACAGTTATTATCGCAATGTTGACGATTCTAGATGCTGGCATTATACAATAATTTTTTTATCATTTTTGTTCCTCTAAAATTTTCTGTTGTTTCAACCACAGTGTTTTTTTTTCTTTTGCTTTTTGCTATGGCTCCTCCACTCTGACTGCATAATATTAACCCTGGAAAAACATTACCCAAGCACAAATATGAAACTTTGTACTATTTTTTATTTTTGCAAGTATGAAGGAACATGCGATGGCACCCATCACCCATCCAAAGAGGCACCCAACTTCTCCTTGATAAATAAATGCTAAAATACAGTCAAGCAAAATGTTGGCTTTAGAAGGTTGCTATTTTATGCACAAATGTAAAAAGCATAGATGGAAAAGTAATAAAAAACAAACAACAAACACAACCCACCCAGAGCCCACTAGAAGAACTGCATGCAGAGTAACACAAACGAGTTCTCATTTAGGATACCAAAATCTTAAAGGGTCTTTTACAAACAAATACCATACCCATTAACAACAACAAAAAAAAACACTGTCCTCATCAGCTAGTGCCAAATAGCAGAAAAAGTCTTGAATATCTAAAAAAAAGTTACACACACACACTCATACGAGTAACCGTCACCGCTTGTTACCATTTCTCTGTCGTATGTGTTACGACTACCAACAAGATTTTTTGAATTATATACTTATATGTTGCTTGGATAAAGAATAAAACCTAAAAATGTTCTCGCAAGCTCACAGCGTTAAAGGGACAGCAAGGATCTAAGTAAAGAAAAATTAAACCAGACAGTCAGTTACTCTTACACACACTCATTCATACACGAACTTACTTGTGAAATCCCTTCAACATAGAGGCAAACGCAAGACAAACTTTTCCTACTCTGCAAACAAATAACAAAAAATTAAAAAAATTATATATCTTGGATATAAGAAAAATAAAAAAAATATTACTAAACCCCTATACCAACCATTTCACATGCACATGTTGACAGAAGGACACTGGAAAAAAATCACAGCAATTCACTTGTTCACATTCGCCGAAAAAAGTTGAAGGGTGAAATACAGCTTAAGAAAAGTTAAAAAGAGCTTATAATTTTCATAATTTCATTATCAGGTGTGTCATATAAATCAAATTCCAAAGTGAGTGAATTTAATAGTGAACGGAAAAATGATATCTTTCTTTTTTTCACGTTCATGTTAATAAATCTGAACAGATCTTTATAAATTCTGGATCACTCGGCATAGTTTTCTAAACTAAATTCTCTTACGAATAAAATTTTTAATTACGTTTATTTAAGAAGAGCATAATTTAGAGGTCCATTTGTGTAAAAACCTTAAAGCCACAGCCAGCCTTGATTAATTGTATTAAAATATAACATTAAGGGGTTCCAACCCTGCCCAGTTCACTAAAGCAAAACTCTCTCCGATAACTACCGTGACAACTATTTTGAATAAAATATTATATATTTTCGGCTGTCAATGGAACTTTTCAGCCATTTTAACAACATCTCTGAAAAAGTCTCTCACGAAAAAATTAAACAAATTATTTTATCACGCGATTCACACGGAAATATTGAATCATAGTCATGATTGCTTGTGGATGAACGGGCTAGAGAAGTCAACGTGATAGAAGAATAAAGCCACGATATCTGTTTAGGTTTTTTTTCTCGCATTGACTGCAAACGAAAAGTCATTGTATAAATGTACGAGGTTTCTTGAAACAACTTCAAACAAGAGCCAAGGACTTTAAAATCATTGTGCAAAACGAGTGTTTTAAAATTAGCAAAAAATTAGCAAAAAATTTTTCTCTGTGTTTTCTACGTCTGTTCTCTATGATAAAAAAACAGGAAAAAGAAAAATTATTTTCTTGTTTTCCGACTAAAATGCAAAAAATATATCTAAACTGAAAGAAGGACCCCTTAAGACAACATTCACTCCTCCTTCAAAAACTCTAAACACATTCATACTCATTTTCAATCTCTTATGTATATGCAATAATTTTTAAATGATTTTTTTTTCAATTTAAACATTTGGCAAACAGCTAAGAAGACATTATCCTTAATACAGCAGGAGAAAAGGCAAGATATTTCTAGGAACACAGTCAACCTGGCAGCCACAGCAGACTTTAGCTGAATTTCATTTACAAACAAAAAAGCAAAACAAAACAAAAAAAATGGGAGCAAGAAATTTATAATTCATAGAAACCGAATGCAAGTACATACGATTATGAATGTATGTAAATGAATATACATATGAATGTTCTATGTGTATAAGACGTGTACATGTATACATATGTATGCTTCATATAAGATAAACTTTTCCAAGGTTTCAAGCAAATTTTTATTGTTATCTTCTGCCGCTGTTTAAATCAACTTTTTTGCTGGTCTATGGTCTGATAAATGGGTATGATCACTTTTCTTAAAAGAACAGGTCGTGGTTGTGAGAGTGAAACTGTTTAAATCTACGCAAAAGGCAGCCAAATATCTAAAAGGAAACTGCAAATATAAATATAGTGTTCTACACGGAGACATTTCATTTGCAGGACGAGTGGGATTGCTGCATGATTCAGTGAAAATTCCTAACACAAACTGTGTAGTTGTAGTTTTTAAATGAAAAACTGCTGGTGACAGTTGATGTAAGGTTTACATTATAACTTCAGCTTTGGCTGGGTGGATGGTTGCAAACCTTCCAGGAATAATATAATAACAAAAATGTTTTTTTTTAGCAAACATGAGCGTAAAGGATTTTCATAATTTTTAAACAGATTGGCAACGGTATAGAAGATTCTTGCAAAAATAAAGTCAACAAGTCGTATAATAGAAATCGAAAGCCAGAAGATCACTAAAATAATATTAAGGGCCAAAAAGATGGCAAAAAATTTAATATAAATCATAACAAATTTTTTTTAAATTTCCTTTGCATTACATCCTTATTCCGTAAGGAAACATGATCTATACATCTTTCTAACAATCATACGATAACAATTGTCTTCTATTATTTGATAGCGAATTTATAGGTTAGACAAAAAGCAAGATTGTTATTTAAACAATGTCTAATAGTTTTACTTTTATTTAACAGATAATTTTCTAACGAAAATTTTCTATTGCTTACAGAATTTAAAGACCATTCCCTAAAATATCGTGACACATATATAAATCAGCCTTAAAAACTTGTATATTACGATCTTTCTTTCTGTCACACTTTCTTCCCTTATTTTTTTTATTTTTTTTTTCTAAATAACACTTTTCCTTTCAATAGAATGTTTCCAAAAGTTTGACATTCTACAATATTACAATAGTATCGAGCTTTACCTTTTATTAGTCTTATTTCCTTTTCATATTTTTTCAACGAATTTGTTGTTGTAATTATTATGATTTTTTATTGTCTGTTTATATTCCATTTTCATAAGCTAATTACACATACACTAGCGAAAGATGGATAGATAGGGAAGTGTATTACCACTACAATAAAACAAACAAACAAACAAACAACTACTTTTAAAACCACACACACACACACACACTCACACGCTAATTCATGTAAGCAAGACATACACACAGACGCATATAAACCTACATAAAATTACCAACTACTTTATGGTAATTAATATATGCCACTAAGAGCTCTATAAACATAGAAAGCCAAACACTTTCTATATATGAAATGGCACAAGTTGGAGGAAAACAAAATGAAAAATAAAAAATGAAAAACGTAGACGAAGTACTTACTACACTAAAATACAATTCGTATCTAGTAGATTGTGTTTATTAGAATGTTGTATATGTTGTGATTGTTGTTGGTGTATGACTGCTACAAATATACTTTATGCGATATACATTTTAGCGTACAGCCGTATGGATGCAACAAGACCAAGAGGATAAAAAGCGGGGGGTAAAAAGCTAAATATTATGTATTTCTGCAACTGCCACTAATTGCAAACATCCGCCACTAGGAAATTGCACCTGTTTTGTAGGTTATGAATAGAGAAAGCAAAAAGGAAAAAATAACAATAATAACAAATGTTGAAGGAAAAACTGCATGTGTAAAAAAAAGATTAAAAAGAGGGATAATTAAATACGTTAAATAAACAGTTTTCCAATTAACACAGTAGCGAATAAAAATCACTAGAACTGAAATTATCTAGACTAGTAATCGCCCAATGATTTTCAAGAGCTACAAAACTATATCCTTTTAAGCCAAGCTTGGTATTCTGTTCAAACTTTCATGTGAAATAAGGACAAGACCAAAAAACCCATTTTCAACCTTTGAAATAATTTTAATTTTTCCAAAATACAATAAAAACATGTTGCAGAGGCAAAACTGAATAATAAAATTATTTATTTTACTATAATTGTTTTTTGTAAAATTTTTATAAATCTAAGTGGCTGGACATATCAGTCCAAAGAGATTCTCGTTCCATCCTTATATGGTTTCTGTTATTTCTTTTCAAAATTACCTGCCCTACTCCTCTGTTTCTAATTTATTTTATGTTTTATAGTCTACTATAAAGTATAATAAATATTATGATAATAATTTAGTTTTAAATACCACTGTTTATATATTATTCTCTTTTTTTGTCGTTAATATATTTTTGTGAAATCTCTAGATTGATTTAAAATATTTAGCAATAAAAGTAGAGCATTTTGTAGCTTAAGCATATATTAAATCGGGTCCTTTTTTAATAACAAAATTAAGAAGAAATAAGAGTTTTATAAAAAGTATTGTTTGTTGTAGCTTTAGCTGGTTTTATGCCAACATTTCATTGGTCGTTAAACCAAATCGTCAGCGAATGCTTTCCAACTGCTTAAAGCTCACTGACGATATGGCTTAACGACCAATGAAATGTCAGCATATAAACAGCTAAAGCAACAACAATTAATACATTTTATAATAAAAATATATAAACTTAAAATTAAAACGTACGCTTAAAGTAATCCATAGCGACTAACGTACGGTAAGTACTTAACGATATCGCAAAAACTTGATTGAGTATATCACGCTTGATATAAGACAGGAAGAGGAGAGCTTTGACAGCTGGATTGCTTTGATAGATTAAAATACAGCCAGTTCGTAATTCTTGAATTAAGATTTTTTTGCTCGTAGTCCAACTAACAATCGCCTCATTAGTTAATTTACAATCATGGATTAGAATTGATTTAGCGTTTGAAATTCCTAGAATTTTCATTGTCTTTCTCACGTAAAAAATTATTTGCTTATATTTTCAATTTGCTTTTTATTAAGAGCATTTTTTCTTCTAGAAAAAAATTTTGTATTTTTTTCCCACTTAAAAAGGAAATTTAAGAAAGAGTACGAAAACCTCAAAGAAATTAAATTATTTTAACTTAGATCGACAACTTGATTTATAACAAAATAATACACAAAATTTTAAATTTTTTTGCAGGAAATGAAACAGAATTATTTTTTTTAAACTGATTTTAGAGATAAGTTATATATTTATGTTATTATTTATATTCATAATTTTTATTATTTATTAACAACTTTATATTTTTCATTTTCATATTTAAAAAAGTTAATTTTTTTACAAAATACATATGGATTTACTGCCCATCATATTTTCCCTTATATTCGTAAGTTCTTCCTTGAACAGCAATAATTTTTATTTTCCATTAATTGTAAAAAACTAAATATTCTTAAAAATATAAAAACATAAAGGTTTAAGATATTAAATAAATTGTTATTGTTCTAATAAAAGCTTAAATTTTCCTTTAGCCATAATTATGGGTCTTGCACCCAAGTTCTCCCAATTCATAACAAATTTGGCTTTTCTAAATCGGTGGTAAATATATTTACAATATCGACAACACACACCCAAAAAAAATTTTTTTATATCCCAATTCATCCTTGTCTTAAGGAAAAATTTAAACTTAGAAGAAGTTTTTTCTTTCTGTGTATAAAATGATAAACATCCCATACATTTACCTTCATTTTGTATAGTAACGAAACTTTCTTTTACAATCCTCCTGCTTTATATCTATTTTTTAAATTTATATAAAATTTGACCCATTTGCTGCCTTTCGCTGCTCACTTAATTTCCGCATCCTTAAATCAGTAATAAGCGATATGATTTTTGTTAATTTTTTTCAAATTATTTTTCGCCATAACTTTATTTTTATGATCCAGACTTTAGCTTCAACTTTCTTGAAGCTCCTTGAGAATTTATGTGGAGTAATGTTAACTTTGAAGTATTTTAGAGGGTCCTAAGGACTTGTTACTGTTGTTGCAAAAACGTTTATTGTTTCGGGATTATGTTAGTTGGTTGTTGTACAGGATTTAATAGATTTGGCATTTTAAATTAAAAAGCTTTTTAGTGAACGAATTTAGTGAGGAATAAATTTGATATATTTGAATAATTTTGCTTTTCGAATGAGTTACTTAAGCATCATATACATATGAATATGTGAAATGAAAAAGTCGAGACCGAATGCAACAATTCTACATTTGCCTTTAAGTGTCTCAGTCACACCAAAAACTAAGAATAGAAATGGTGAACAGTGGACTGAGAAAAATCATGACATGATTGTATAAAATAACGCTCAACGATAAATTTCAGCATTAAGTACTTAAATAAAAGAGATAGAGAATTCTCATATTGTATTTGATTCGTTTGGCATAAAAATATGAGATTGAATGCGACCAATAAAATGTAGGCAAAAATCAGCAAAACCAGCAAAAATCTATAAGAGACAAATTTTAAATGCTCAAATATTTCATGGGTGCACTATCGATAAATTTTAATATTAAATATTAAACCAATTTTTATTTAATATAAATAATATCATTTGAATAAACAAGTGGGTAGAGTTCTAAACTATTAAACAGAAAGTTGCTAGTGCGAGTCCACCCATCATGTGGTGGTAAGTTTGAAAAAAATGTTTGGAAATTCCTTAACGCATTTATAGACTTCAAAAATGAATTAAAGCATTATTCCCCTGTGTTCTTTTTCTTCTAATGAAGGAAAAGTACACTTGAGAAAATGAATTAGGAAAACTCAAGAACTAGAAAAATTAAAACATTTTGAGTAAGTCTTAGTGTAACGAAATTATGATGTATTAAGACTTAGGATACAAGTATGAACATTAATATCGTAGTAACACATCCAATTTTCTTAATATAAAGAAATTCCCCAAATAATATTAATGAAATTCTTGAAGTAGAATTTAAAAAATTTACTATCAAAAAAAATTTTTTAATTTTTTTAAAAATTGCGAAAATTTTTGTTTTTATTTTTTATTCCGGCTCTAGGTCATATATTAAATAAAACTTCTTTTTTGTTTTATTTAAATTTTTATTTTTTATTCCATATTTCGATCACCATCGGTTCTCTTCTTCAGGAATTTAAGTAAAGCAAACTTTTATCATATTTTATAAGGCAAATTACATGTGATAGTTATCAAAGAACAAATTACAACAAAGACAAATGTGTAAATCATTCTGACAAACACTAGCAGAACGGAACAACATGCTGTTTTCGAAAGCCGCTACACTTTCATCATCAGCGTTCTTGTGTTTGGTCCACTTCTGTGGTGTCAGTTGATGTATATTTCAGCTATTTATACAAATTTTCACTGTAAATGTAATACGAGAATTGTTTTTTTTTGATTCATCGTATCACAATTTGTGAAAAGCTTTTTTTGTAATGAAAAGCTCTAATTACACATCACTAACTTACAACAGTCTTGCCATTATTATTTATTCTTTACCAACCATACACATGCTTATTTTTTAATTTGCTTATATTTATTTTTTACTTATGACAAACCTGTTTGGTTTGTTACTATAAGTATGTATATTTTATTAATTTCATATTGATGTTCTTCGGCGTGCCTTCCGTTAGTTAAGTATATATTTGTTAATTTTTCCGACCTAATGATATGTAATCTTTGTTTTTATTTTTTATTCCGGCTCTAGGTCATATATTAAATAAAACTTCTTTTTTGTTTTATTTAAATTTGTATTTTTTATTCCATATTTCGATCACCATCGGTTCTCTTCTTCAGGAATTTAAGTAAAGCAAACTTTTATCATATTTTATAAGGCAAATTACATGTGATAGTTATCAAAGAACAAATTACAACAAAGATCAAATGTGTAAATCATTCTGACAAACACTAGCAGAACGGAACAACATGCTGTTTTCGAAAGCCGCTACACTTTCATCATCAGCGTTCTTGTGTTTGGTCCACTTCTGTGGTGTCAGTTGATGTATATTTCAGCTATTTATACAAATTTTCACTGTGTTCTGCTAGTGTTTGTCAGAATGATTTACACATTTGTCTTTGTTGTAATTTGTTCTTTGATAACTATCACATGTAATTTGCCTTATAAAATATGATAAAAGTTTGCTTTACTTAAATTCCTGAAGAAGAGAACCGATGGTGATCGAAATATGGAATAAAAAATAAAAATTTAAATAAAACAAAAAAGAAGTTTTATTTAATATATGACCTAGAGCCGGAATAAAAAATAAAAACAAAGATTACATATCATTAGGTCGGAAAAATTAACAAATATATACTTAACTAACGGAAGGCACGCCGAAGAACATCAATATGAAATTAATAAAATATACATACTTATAGTAACAAACCAAACAGGTTTGTCATAAGTAAAAAATAAATATAAGCAAATTAAAAAATAAGCATGTGTATGGTTGGTAAAGAATAAATAATAATGGCAAGACTGTTGTAAGTTAGTGATGTGTAATTAGAGCTTTTCATTACAAAAAAAGCTTTTCACAAATTGTGATACGATGAATCAAAAAAAAAACAATTCTCGTATTACATTTACAGTGAAAATTTGTATAAATAGCTGAAATATACATCAACTGACACCACAGAAGTGGACCAAACACAAGAACGCTGATGATGAAAGTGTAGCGGCTTTCGAAAACAGCATGTTGTTCCGTTCTGCTAGTGTTTGTCAGAATGATTTACACATTTGTCTTTGTTGTAATTTGTTCTTTGATAACTATCACATGTAATTTGCCTTATAAAATATGATAAAAGTTTGCTTTACTTAAATTCCTGAAGAAGAGAACCGATGGTGATCGAAATATGGAATAAAAAATAAAAATTTAAATAAAACAAAAAAGAAGTTTTATTTAATATATGACCTAGAGCCGGAATAAAAAATAAAAACAAAGATTACATATCATTAGGTCGGAAAAATTAACAAATATATACTTAACTAACGGAAGGCACGCCGAAGAACATCAATATGAAATTAATAAAATATACATACTTATAGTAACAAACCAAACAGGTTTGTCATAAGTAAAAAATAAATATAAGCAAATTAAAAAATAAGCATGTGTATGGTTGGTAAAGAATAAATAATAATGGCAAGACTGTTGTAAGTTAGTGATGTGTAATTAGAGCTTTTCATTACAAAAAAAGCTTTTCACAAATTGTGATACGATGAATCAAAAAAAAAAACAATTCTCGTATTACATTTACAGTGAAAATTTGTATAAATAGCTGAAATATACATCAACTGACACCACAGAAGTGGACCAAACACAAGAACGCTGATGATGAAAGTGTAGCGGCTTTCGAAAACAGCATGTTGTTCCGTTCTGCTAGTGTTTGTCAGAATGATTTACACATTTGTCTTTGTTGTAATTTGTTCTTTGATAACTATCACATGTAATTTGCCTTATAAAATATGATAAAAGTTTGCTTTACTTAAATTCCTGAAGAAGAGAACCGATGGTGATCGAAATATGGAATAAAAAATAAAAATTTAAATAAAACAAAAAAGAAGTTTTATTTAATATATGACCTAGAGCCGGAATAAAAAATAAAAACAAAGATTACATATCATTAGGTCGGAAAAATTAACAAATATATACTTAATTGCGAAAATTAAAAAAATAACTTAAAATTCAATAAAAAAAAGTTTCACCAAGACCAAGTAAAGTTTTCCAGCAAAAACCGTAGAATTTATTGAGATTAGGCAAAATTTTCTCATTACCAACGAGGAAATTGTTACAGAGCCCCCGTAAAAACGGCTTTGACGCCATACGACAGCCATTTTGAACCCACATTGAGTAAATTTTCTTCAAATTTATCTCACTATTCCTTGGATATAGATTTTGAAAGGCAAAAATGTATTTTATGTCGATCGCATGAATACTTAAAATTATTATTTTTGGAAAAATTCCCAATTTAAAAAAATAGAAATTGCCTTGTAATTTTTAGTTGTCCATGTGTCTGTCTATTCATCATTCAATCTGCAGATTATACTTGATGTTTCATTTGTTAAAAAATATGATCGCCACAATCTTTGATTGAAAGTTTTTATCTTTGTTCTGCTTGTTTATATTTTATAAATTAATGCATGCATGTATGTGTGTATGCACATACATATTTACATTTGTTTTTTGTTGTTTTTTGTATATTGTTTTTCTGTTTTCAATTGTATTGTGTGAATATTAATAAAACCGCAATAGCACGCAGTTAGTCAAAAGCAATAGCAACAAACTAAATATGTACACACTTACTGGAAACACAATGAAAATATACGCAAGCATACGCGTTTAAGTTACGCAGACAGACAAATATTTAGTTCTTCTGGATATTCACACGTATTCAGACAGAAGAACGGACAGACATGGATACAAATAGACAAACATATATGCAACACTCCACTTTGACTTGGAATGTTGTTGCATGAGTACATGAGTGAAGTGGCATAACGCATTGCTTGCATACTTGCATTGAAAGCAAAAGCAACAGCAACAACAACAATAGAAAAAACCTGGCTACACTTACTTATGTGGCCATGGTTTAGACAGGCAAATCAACACAACAACAAAAACTAGAACTTTGCCACACAACCAAACATCACTTTTAGTGGGATGATGTTAAAAAAAAACTCTGTTACTAGCAACACCAATGTGTTCGAAACAAATGCAAAATACGCATATTTCAATATATCTATCAATACATACTTGCATCTGTGTAGTAAGTATATGCTCAGAGGCACACAGTTTGTTGCACACTCTTACATAGAGAGTGCGTGTGTATTTTTCTGACTGTTTGCACAGTTTTAGTCTCATCCACATTATGGCCACGCATTATGTTAATAAGTGTAAAATGGGACACACGCCAAAACAAAGGCATCCACAGAAACTACAACAAAAATTGTTTAGAAATGTAAGTTGAAAAAATCACTCAGAAATCAACTCTAGATAGAATTCGTGACATGTGCACAGTGGGCTAGTATAACAAAAAAAAAATTAATTTGAAGTAAACACACAAAATCAAGCCAACACTTTTGTAACAAAAATAGCATTAATTAACTTTCATAAGTTTGTTAAACGACTTGCATAATCTAATATTAATTATTACAATTAAAATAATACTGTATAGTTTTAAATCTTCTTTTAAAAAATTTGTTTTGGGAACTCCTGTATTATGAAAATGGATGTCTCAATAAGTGCCAGTTTACATTGAACGATTTTTGTCGCTGCAATTTTTGTCTTCCTTTCTTTAAAATTGCATTTGCGTTTACATTGAACGATTTTTGTCGCAGATATTTTATGCATACATACATACATACGTATGTAATTTTTGATATTTTCTTTTTTAAGTATATTCTTACGGTAAACAAACAAGGAATTTACGTATTACGAATTGCGGGAAAAAGGAATTGCAAGAGTACATGCCTATGTGTACTCTCTTTAGTTTCTCTCTTCCCCTATTAGCTCTATTCCCCCTATTTACCTACAAACTAAGAATTGCAGCGACAAAAATCGTCCAATGTAAACAGGCACTAAACAACGACTAACAACTAAGATACGTCCTAGTGATTTAAAAAATATTGCATATTTTTAGGAGCTTAAATATAAGGGTCGTAATAGCAATGTTTGAATTTGCTTAAGATCGTCAAAACAAAATGTTAAGACACGTTGTATAAGGTTAGGTTAGGTTAGGTTGATGGGACGGGTGTGATAGCCCATGACATACGACATACACTTAAGCCAGTGAAGGCTTGTTATGCGCTCCCTTTTAATTATCAGACACAAACTGCCAGAGTTTTGCGGTAGGATTCGAACCTGGGACCTTCGCACTACGAGTCTAATACACTACCTACTAGTCTACGAAGGTCAGTTGTATAAAATATCCAATAATTTTAACAGCTCAATTGGAATTTGAGAATCGTTATCAGAATGGTTCCCACTTCAAATTATAAAAAAAAAAATTTTTATATAAAATAAACTCTTAGCAAAGTCTGTGCCTCTGCTATCATTCTACCCATAACTCATATTATTTGTTCCAGCCCAGTACATTGCATGAGCAGGCACATCTTCTGAGGACTGATCCTTTTCAAAAAAGTTGTAAAAGGTCGTCTAAGTATTACAATGGATCTAATGCCATACTCGTATATCTCTCAAATTCGATAATTTAAAAATCTATTTTACAAAATTTCTTAAACATTTTACATTATTCTAACCCATTGTCTATTATTGTTGTTTGGTATTGAAATCGCTACCAACGATTCTTGTGATATCTTTTGCAAAACAGTAAATGTAATAGAAAAATCATGTTGATGGATCTATGATTTTGCTCCCATTTGATAATTATTATTTTTTTTTTCTTTTGCTATCAAACACATAATTCGACATTAGCACTTCAATAGTAAGTGAATCTAAAGACAGACAAACCTTTATAACAAAAATTGTTTTTCACATTCGTCATAATGGAAACAAACATGTAAACTTAGCGTTTGAGTATTGAAATGCTTTTGATATGTTGCAGAGAAACAAATACACAATATAAATACAAGGAAACTAACAATTGTAGGTAACTACGTGTGAGTATATGTGTAAGAAAAATTTGTTTATAGGCAACTTTAGTGGTAATATTTATAGTCATACACATACACATACACATACACACACAAACATAAACTTGCATTGGTTTTTGTTTATTAAAACAGACCTCGGTTTTTTAAACAGAAACTAGATGAAAAGTGAAAGATGGAGTGTGAAAAAAATTAATGTGGTATATTAACTGTCATGTTAGATCGGAAGTGTCATTATTAGTTTTATTTTCAAATGTTACTAGTGCATCATTAAAATTATACTAACAATAGTTTAGTGACAAAGCTTGTGCTCTTTAGATGGAAAAAAGTAAATCATATCAAAATGAAGAAAATTTTTTTTATGAAATTCGACAAAGAGAAAGCTTAGCAATATCCAGGCCCTAAAATATGCCATTTACTTTATTAGCAAATTAATTTGAAATTAATATCAATCATACGCCAAAGTGAAAAATTTTTCAAAAAAATTTTTCAATATATAAATTGATATAAAATATTATACATTTAAGCCAATAAAAAATGTCACCATTATTTTAATAAAATACAAAACGCACGCACAAGCTCCTCCAAATCTACGAATGAAAAACTGTATCCCCTGCAAGAATCGCAAATATTTTTATATTTATTAAGTAACCCCAAAACCAATACCTCTACTTTTCAACATTGACTAGTTTTTAGTGATTCAACAATAACAACTCCTAAATGCTACACATTACCTATTTACTGTTTGCCTGCCCATTTTTGATGGCCTGCCCGCTTGTGACTGCATTGCCTTTGGCTTATGTATGTATATCGTGCGCCAATGACGGCGATTTTCATATGCAGTTGCATGCACACACACATACATACACAATTTTTTTTGGTACTTTATTTATATAAAAATAGTTAAATTTTCTTTTTTTGTCATTTATTTGTGTCAGTTTTATTTCACATTTTTGGCCAATTTTTAGTCATCTAATATGCACAAATGAACTAATATTTAATATAAAAACTGTCTTTTGTTTCTGGTTTGTAATTTCCAGAGGATTTTTTTATGGCGAAAAGGCCCCAAATACTTCACCATAAAATCATTATCGATGGATAACTGTGATACTTGAAGGCGAAAGAAAGGAGGTGGACCGAGTAGGATATTAGGACCGAAGCTGCTCTTATTTCGTTAAATTTTAAGTACTGTTGAAGATGCGAAATACTTTAAGAAGTACTTCTCAAGGTACTTTTTAGAGGCCTTTTCTAAAGTTCCATCTTAAAAGATGTTTTTTTTTTATAAAGATGTCTCTAAAAATAAATTTTTAGAGAATTATTTTAAAAGGTAGAATTGTAAAAAGTACTAGAACTTTTTTTAAAGTATTTTTAAAATGCTAAATTTTTACAAGTTTTGTTATAATTATTATTTTTTAAGTATATGTTTGTTAATTTTTCCGACCTTATGATATGTAATTTTTGTTTTTATTTTTATTCCGGCTCTAGGTCATATATTAAATAAAACTCTTTTTTTGTTTTATTTAATTTTTTTTTTTTTTTTTTTTTTTTTTTTTTTTTTTTATTCCATGTTTCGATCACCATCGGTTCTCTTCTTCAGGAATTTTAAGTAAAGCAAATTACATGTGATAGTTATTAAAGAACAAATTACAACAAAGATCAAATGTGTAAATCATTCTGACAAACACTAGCAGAACGGAACAACATGCTGTTTTCGAAAGCCGCTACACTTTCATCATCAGCGTTCTTGTGTTTGGTCCACTTCTGTGGTGTCAGTTGATGTATATTTCAGCTATTCATACAAATCTTCACTGTAAATGTAATACGAGAATTGTTTTTATTCATCGTATCATAATTTGTGAAAACTTTTTTTGTAATGAAGAGCTCAAATTACACCTCACTAACTTACAACAGTCTTACCATTGTTATTTATTCTTTACCAACCATACACATGCTTATTTTTAATTTGCTTATTTTATTTTTTACTTATGACAAACTTGTTTGGTTTGTTACTATAAGTATGAATATTTTATTAATTTCATATTGATGTTCTTCGGTGTGCCCTCCGTTAGTTAAGTATAAAAAAAAGTATAAAAAAAAAAAAAAAAAAAAAAATAAAAAATTTAAATAAAACAAAAAAAGAGTTTTATTTAATATATGACCTAGAGCCGGAATAAAAATAAAAACAAAAATTACATATCATAAGGTCGGAAAAATTAACAAACATATACTTAACTAACGGAGGGCACACCGAAGAACATCAATATGAAATTAATAAAATATTCATACTTATAGTAACAAACCAAACAAGTTTGTCATAAGTAAAAAATAAAATAAGCAAATTAAAAATAAGCATGTGTATGGTTGGTAAAGAATAAATAACAATGGTAAGACTGTTGTAAGTTAGTGAGGTGTAATTTGAGCTCTTCATTACAAAAAAAGTTTTCACAAATTATGATACGATGAATAAAAACAATTCTCGTATTACATTTACAGTGAAGATTTGTATGAATAGCTGAAATATACATCAACTGACACCACAGAAGTGGACCAAACACAAGAACGCTGATGATGAAAGTGTAGCGGCTTTCGAAAACAGCATGTTGTTCCGTTCTGCTAGTGTTTGTCAGAATGATTTACACATTTGATCTTTGTTGTAATTTGTTCTTTAATAACTATCACATGTAATTTGCTTTACTTAAAATTCCTGAAGAAGAGAACCGATGGTGATCGAAACATGGAATAAAAAAAAAAAAAAAAAATAAAAAATTTAAATAAAACAAAAAAAGAGTTTTATTTAATATATGACCTAGAGCCGGAATAAAAAAAAAAAAAAAAAAAAAAATAAAAAAAATAAAAACAAAAATTACATATCATAAGGTCGGAAAAATTAACAAACATATACTTAACTAACGGAGGGCACACCGAAGAACATCAATATGAAATTAATAAAATATTCATACTTATAGTAACAAACCAAACAAGTTTGTCATAAGTAAAAAATAAAATAAGCAAATTAAAAATAAGCATGTGTATGGTTGGTAAAGAATAAATAACAATGGTAAGACTGTTGTAAGTTAGTGAGGTGTAATTTGAGCTCTTCATTACAAAAAAAGTTTTCACAAATTATGATACGATGAATAAAAACAATTCTCGTATTACATTTACAGTGAAGATTTGTATGAATAGCTGAAATATACATCAACTGACACCACAGAAGTGGACCAAACACAAGAACGCTGATGATGAAAGTGTAGCGGCTTTCGAAAACAGCATGTTGTTCCGTTCTGCTAGTGTTTGTCAGAATGATTTACACATTTGATCTTTGTTGTAATTTGTTCTTTAATAACTATCACATGTAATTTGCTTTACTTAAAATTCCTGAAGAAGAGAACCGATGGTGATCGAAACATGTAATAAAAAAAAAAAAAAAATAAAAAATTTAAATAAAACAAAAAAAGAGTTTTATTTAATATATGACCTAGAGCCGGAATAAAAATAAAAACAAAAATTATTATTTTTTAAAAAAAAGAGCATCATAACATGTGGCAGTTTTAAAAAGTAGTTTTTTAATATCAATATCCAATTGCTTTTTCAATAACTTTTTTTATAAAAAGTATTTTCCTTAAAAGTACTTTTTTTAAGCACTTTCTTTAAAAGTACTTTTTCAACAATACTTTTCTTAAAAAATATTCGTAAAAGTACTTATTTTAAGGAAAGCTCCTCTTTTCCTTTAAGTATTTATTTAAAAAAATGCTTTATTTAAAAATCCCTTCTTAAAAGAGCAACATTCCTAACTTTTGAAATCTTACTCATTTAAAAAATCCTGCGCCAAGGTATTACATTTTTAAAATCGACATTCGAAACTTTCTTGCAAACGCAATTTACAAAAAGTACTTGTTTTAAGTACTTCTAATTTTTTTAAGTATTTTAATAGAAAGGAACATTGTTGTGATTTAAATAATGCCTTTCGTTATTCTTCCTTTAAATTTTTAAAATGTATATGAACAAAATGCAGTTCTTAAAAGTCGTTTTTTCACTTCCTTGCTTGGAGTTGCCTTGAATTCTCTGACACAATTTCAAATGAATTATCGCTTTTTATCGAAAATATTTTTTTAAGTTATTTTTTCGAAAATTGTTTACTACTTTGAAGAGTTTCCAAGGGACACGTTTTTAGGAGCTACTCTTTTAATATCTACCTTTTAGGCACACTTTTCCAAAATACATTTTTTCAAAGCATACTTTTTTAAAATTTAATTTTTCCCAAGATACTTTTTCAAAAGGTACATTTTAAAAACCCTGTTGTTCAAAAGAACTTTGTAAAAAATATATTTTGATTTGTACTTTTGAAGTGAGCTCCTTGCAGGCAAGTTATTTTCTTCAAAAGGTTCTGTTTAAAAGGGAACTTTTTTTAAAGCATCTTTTCAAAAAGTATTTTTTTACTGATTTAAAAACTTCTTTAGAGCAGATCTTTTCATCATGCACTTTTTCGAAAGGTACTTTTTTATAAGTACTTTTTCAAGATTCCCTTCAAAAGTTTCTTTTTCAAATATTACTTTTGAAAAAGGTACTTTTCAAAAAGGACTTTTTAAATAGGCACTTTTTCAAAAGGAACTTTTAATAAAGGAACTCTTTTAAGAGGTACTTATTCAAAGATACACTTTGAAAGGTACTTTTTCGTAAGACACTTTCCAAAAGGTACTTTTTCAAAGAGTAATTTGTCAAAAGGTGCTTTTTCTAGGGGTACTTTTTCAAAGGGTACATTTTCAAAATGTACAATTGAAATCAAACATTATTGATTAAATGCAACTGCCGCCAGTTGCACCAGACATTTTCCCATCCACTTGAACTTAGATACTATATGTAATTTTATTAATTTGGGAATTTTGCTGATTAGATGGCACCTTAAAGATTAACCTCGTTAACGGTTTAAGAAATTCCTCTACAATCAAACTCTATAGGTCCTTTACAAATATGTATTGATATTCTTTTTGTTGTTTTTCTATGACTAATTTTGAGTGGTTGGTTGCTGAAGGCCTTAAGGAATATTCCAGCATTATAAAAAGCTGTTTCAATTAAAACTCGTGCCTGCCTCTACCAATTCCCTGCACAAACTATAGGGAGTTTTTTCCCGCGCAGTTACAATAATATGTAAAGGACAGTTCCTTATTGCGAACAACTATAAGTTGTTGTACCATTTCCCTTAAGAGAACAATGACGCCTACAAAGTAAAAGCCATGCAAAGCCTAAGTATAATAATGCTGTTTGTTCGTTTGTTTGCCTGCGTGTCTGTGTGTTTGTCTGCATGTAATTTTGTTTGTTTTCCTTACACGCACGCATACATTTTCACACAATCTTCTTCGGCGGTAATGAGGAAGCACTCTGTCGCATGTGTATTTTGTAGTTGTTGTTTATTTACGTTTCCGCTCAAAAGAGGCTTGGTCTTTTTGTTGTACTTATTTTCAATAAATATTACAAAATAAAATATAAAAAGTATATAAAGGCTTTTTCTCCTTTTGATCTGTACGTATGTATGTGTGTTTGTGCACAAAAGTATATAGAAAAAAGTACAAAAATTATATACAACAAAAAAACGAAATGACACCCTTTCTGTGGCAACAACAAGAAAAACAACACCAAAGGAACAATGGCATTAAGCATCTCTACGGAGTTGGATATTTGTTAAATACAAAAAACAACAACCAAACGACTTTCATGGAGTTATTATTTTTTTGTTGTTGCAAATTTCACTTGCAACATTCCTGGAGAAGTCAGTCATTTGTTGTTGCTTGTGTGTTTGTAGGTGCATATTGTGCATCAGCCGTTTACGCACTATTTTGTCTGTTGGGAGTATAACAAGCACGGACAGATGTACTGCAGAAAAAAGACAACAAAAAATTCCCTACAACATACAACATGTAGCATCAGGCCGCGTATTGTTGTTGGTTCATATTATTATAATCAAAAAGGCGGAGCTTTTTTGATCTTTTTTTCGATGTATGCGTAACATACGAACTCACTTTTTTAATTTGTATATAAAAAACAGCCATCAGGAGTTGCGGCAACAAATGCGATATTAACAATTGGCGCCACAAAAACACTGAAATGAGAAATGTGCATGTACAGGGCTGCAGTATGCAAACAAAAAAATTGTTGAATCACAAAAATGGGTTATCCTTATTAACTACAATTCACAGTGAAGGGTAAAAGGTTTCATATGATTAACGAACAACTGCCCACATATTGTTACCAGCATCTAGATGTAAGACCAAATGCAATGATTCAAACATCCAGATTTTTGCTTTAAAAGCTGTGGTGTAAATGGGAAAAATTATTTCCCAATTGCTGCTTCCCTTAACAGAAAGTCATTGCAATATTATCTAAGGTCCTTTAACCTCCTACTTTTTTTTAAAATATAAAACTCTCCTTCTTTCGCATAAAGCGAAAAATGTGTTTTAATATTAATCATAAACCTACATGCACATATACAAATGGTTTCCGCATAAATATTCGTTTGTATTTGTGCCGTCTATGTATTCGAGCATAATGAGCAACACCATCACCAGCCACTTGCAACTCAAACTTTTAACTGCTGCTTTCTTCTCATTCATTTTTTACGTCCCAATAATGTCCACATTTAAAATGCGTGTATTTTATTAAACTTTATATTTTGTAGCCGAGTCCTGATATTTTGTGAAAAAAACAGTTCTGTTTTAAAAATTCCTTTCCGCAATCATTTAAACTTACATACACACAAACACACACACACACACACCTATTTATAATAATGGTTAAACAGCCGCAAAACATAAAATTTAATAAAAACAGATTTGATGCGTGTAGTTGTATGCCAGCATTTTCTGAGTCCTGCAGCCCCTGGACGTATGTAGTTATTAAAACAACTGCTTTCGCAAATGCGTGCCCTCTTATATTTATTTATATTCCGAAGATATACAGAAAATATAAAAAATCAAAATTAATAAACATACATACATAAATATGGATATGTGTGTGTTTAAAACTGAAAATTTAGATAGTACGGCTCAAATTCGGGATCTTATTTTTGATATTCTGCCCTCGAAATGGAAAAAATTCCATTTTCCGGCAATGCTAACAAAGATTATCATTAGATTAGGTCAAATAAAATTAAATAATTAATAAGAAAATATGTCGAAATTTATTAATATTATTCATTTTTTGTAATGACACATGCTCATTTATATGAAAATGTAAGAAAATTTGCAAATGAAATTCTGTTAAAGTTTTCAACTATTTCCAAATTTTAAATTATTTTTCAATTCCAATAAATCGAAGGCGCAGTGATGACATTTATGTATAAAGCCAATACATCAATATAACAACAACAACAAGATATTTGTTGTATAATCTGCTCAGCTAATTGTTAAAATTGGTGTTAGCAAGAAATTTCTAATAAAAAAATATTTTTTTATCTCTTATTTTATAAAAAAAAACAAATTTTTTTTATTTCAACATAACAAATATGAGTAAAAATTTGTTTGTACGTATTATTAGATTTTATATAATGGATAACAGAAATTTTCAGTATAATAATAAAATTTATGTACAACAGAAAGGACTTCCCAGGGGTTCGCCAGCATCACCTATTGTGGCTGATGTTGTAATGGAAGAACTTCTAGCCAAGTGCATTGAAAAATTATCTATTATAATAGAAATTATATTATTAACATTGATTTGTTACTTTCTATCCAGATATTAAATTTACAATTGAAAAAGAATACAATTTTGTAATTCCTTTTATAAAGTCAGTAGTAATAAGGAGACGTAGTACAATGTTAATAGATTGTTATCAAAAGCCAACATCTGCTGGCAGGATTATCAACTATTTTTCTAGACATACAAGAAAAATTTTCATTAATACGGCGAAGAAACTTTTAGAGATAATTGTGTCGATAAGCGATATAAATTTCCATAAGAAGAATAAAGAAAAAAATTAGGAATATATTACTTGATAACAGATTTCCAAAACACCTTATTAAACGATTGAAAAGGTAATTTAAATATAACAGGACAATATCAAACATTGTTCCATAATAAAAACTCTCTAAATCGTTGAATTATGTGCCAATGTTGTCTGAAAGATTAGAAAAATTAAATTATTTTGATAACGTATAATTTCAAATGGCTCATAAAATATATAATAAATAAAGTAGAAAAATTTTATATCTCTAATGTAGTTTATAACACACCAATCAATGGTAAGAATAATGATACATGTGATAAAATATATAAAGGTACCACAGAGAATAAGTTAAAGACTAGGCTGGCAGGACACAAGTCAGATCAGAAATATAGGAATGTTTCAACTTCACAAAAAATAACTGCAACAAAACATTTTTTTAATTGTAATCATAATCCGCACTTCAAGGAAGTATCAGTTTTAGATACAGAGGAGAACGTTAAGCGACATTACACTCGTATGTTAGAGGTGCTTAATATTATTAATGTTCCAAATAAAAAGGTTATAAACTATAAAACTGATATAGATAATGTTGCTCAAAACTATAGGCATTTGATGCTTAAATTAAACTGTACAATGTAATTAAAAAATAATTAATTTTTTGTTTTTTGATTATTATAAAATAAATTTAATTTCTTAATATTGAAAATTTATATATGGGATATTCTCCCCAACTAATCGTTAGAAACGTTTTTTGCAAAATGCATAGAAAAAATCAAAAAATGTTTGTTGTGTCTTTAGCTCTTCATATGCCGACATTTCATTGGTTGCTAAAACCAAGTCATCAGTGAAGTTAAGTTTAACCAGTTTGAAAACATTCAACCTGGGATGTTTATGCCACATAAATCAAATACAATATGAGAATTTCAATGAAATGTCGGCATATGAAGAGCTAAAGCCACAACAAACATTTTTTGATTTTTTTTCTATGCATTTTGCAATAAATTTTATTTCTTCAAAACTGAAAAATTTTTTGTTTGTTTCTTTATTTTTTTAAGTAAAAAAATTTATTTCTGTATGTATTTAAGTAAAAACAATTTTCAAATTATTTCAATTGTTTTTGTCACATTTATTTAAAAAAAAATTTCCTGAAGACGACACCAAAAGAGGCGTCGAAGTATTGAAATAAAATTAATTTAAAAAAAAGATCTAAAGCTCGCTAACGAAAAAAAAGATATAATATTGAAATTTAGAAAAAATATTACTATATTTTAATTAATTTTTTTATAACACTAATTTTATTTAACATTATTTTTTCGACGTTTTTTTAAATATATCGTTTACTTTATTAAAGAACTTTAGGCCCTGAAGAAGGCGCCCAAGGATACTTCGAAATGTTGAAATAAAATTTATTTGTTTTTTATAAAAAAAGACCTAAAGCTCGTTAATAAAATAAAAGATAATTTTTTTATGTAAAAATTTATTGTCTGTTGTTGTCTCATTTGGATAATAATAAATAAATTTGTAGTATTATTTAAGCTTTAAATATACCTTCTTGTTACAGAACTTTTTTATGAAGAAAAATGCCAGGAATTGTAAAATGGTTGGAAGTTTTTTGTTTTTTAAAAGCCAATCCTTTATCTGCTATCAAAAAAAGTCCCTTTACAAACTGCCTACTTTTAGGTGGTCAACAATGCGTTATTGTTTAATAATTTATCTAACTTTATTTATATAATAAAATAAATACATTTGATAATAAACAATCAATGTGTGAACTTTTTTAATAAAATTCTGTACTTGTATAAAATTTATTGAAAAAAAGTTCTAAATTATTAATATTTAAACTAGAAAATATATGACTATTTTTTAATTGGTCATATCCGCATGAAATTGAAAACTCCAAATAATTGACATATAGTTAAATTTATAAATTTATAGTCGAACTACATAGATATATGTGTATGTAAGTATGTATATATGACATATAAGTATGTATATATTTATACGCATATAAAAAATGCAACACATTGATATTAAAAAAAATTTATAATAAAAAATTTTAGCTTTTGTGGAAGGAAATATATTCTTAATATTTAATACAAATATTAATAGTAGGGAAGGACATAAATGCGACACTAAGTGAAAGCCAATTTAACACAAAACATTAATATATAGAAGATGAATAAAATGTTAGGAGTTTTGTTGTAAATAAAATAAAATGCATACATTCACACATATTATTCAACATGCCACATTTTTATAAACATAAAAAAACATCAAAAGTTCTGGCATAAAAATGCAGTTTTTAAAAGTATATTTGTGGAGAATTTTCGGGGCACGCACACTAATTTTTTTCCTCTCACCCAATTTCATGTACATACACTCACTCAAAATCTGATTTTACAACAAATTGAGCGCCACAAAGTATGTTGCATTTAGTAGTTGGCGTTTATTTAAAACAAAATACGCACACATACATATATAACAATACAACAAGAGGCCAACAATAAAGCGTTGACATGACAAATAATCATAAAAAAGAACACAAAATGATAGATAGTATAGTATTTATATACAATATAAAATTTTCTAACTCTTGGACACATAAAACAAGCAAAGAAACCCCTTATTTCAGGAGCACTTCAATACATATTTTTGTGGCCCCATATGTGGGTTAACTAGTAAATTAGTATATTTGTAGAAGGGACTCAATAGGATTTTACATAAAGATATTACAAAAACGGAATTTCATACCACATTAGTTAACGTGTTAAAGTTTGGCTGCCTGGTAGTATGCTTTAGGTTTATGTACATATTTTTTAAATTCTGTTTTGTATTGTTGTTTTCTACATTTTTCTATTTTGCTGCTGTTGTTTAACTTTTCATTTGTAAAACACAAACACACGTACATATGAGTTCATGTTAATGGCTGTGTGCACATTATTTTCATGGAATTTTTTCGCGTTGCATTCAATGATTGAGGGCTGCCCAAAAGTATGCTATATTTACCCTATAATACTTTGCTATACATAAGTATTCTCTAACAGATATATGTTTTGTATAGTGGTATTAGTTTGAAGGTATAAATTTATAAAATAACAGTTGTTTGATTGTCTGTGTGTTTTAGTTTGCTGTTCGCCCAAAGTCTTTATATACATAGATGATGTGCCACAACAATAAACAATATACAATATCAATGTAGCCCTTTCTTTTTACTAGTGTTTTTCAAATTTATAGAGTTTTTTTCTATTCAATGGAAAATGGAAACGCAAAAAAAATGCGTAAATGTCTACGTAGCAAAGTGCTAATACATGTGGGTGAGTTAAATGAAACAGCATAAGCTCAGGCGTCAGATAGTTAAAAATTCACATCAATATTACCAGTACCAACAATCATGTAGATGATCGTCATACTGGTGATGGGTGTCGTTAGATAGTTTTTGTAGCAAACACTAACACACACTAACGCATTGTGTGTGTTTGTGTGTGTAAATTTATCATTTAAATTATTTTTTTAGCAATTTATTCATGGGCGAGTGTGTTAGCCTGCTCCTATGTTTATTCATACTAAGAACTTAATATATTTTTTTGGTTGCTCTTGCCATGAGTTTACAAGTTTGTTTTTTTTTTTTCAATAAAACAAAATTTTATTTTATATAAAGTTTCCAACCAGCAAACACCATCTACACCTCTATGTTTGTAGGTCCGCTAAAACTATTTTATAAAATACTGTGATGTCTGGCAAAGTATGAGCATCATAACGGAAGCTGTTGGCAAAAATGTTTGCGAAGAGAAGTGTAGGAAAAAATTATTTGCGAAAACAACTTTATTTTGTTTCATAAAAATAACTCTTTCCTCTAAAAAGGCGTTACGTTTTATTTATTTTTTCCATTTTATGTTTGACATAACGAGATTTCAGAATTTTTATTATTAACGTTTTTTATTAAACTCACACTCTTGCACTTCCTGAGCTAAGAGGCCAGGCCTTAAAGTATGCTATCATAGTTGTTGTGATTTTAATACTTTATATAACAAAAAAAAATAATAATAATAATCAAAAATCACCAATGAGTGACCAGTATTTTTAAATGCGGTGTTAGTAAAAAGGATTTATTGAGATTTTATATTTTATTATAAATTTTTTCTGATGATAATGAAACGATAACACGTTAATATTTCAGATATGGCAAAAATCATACAATATAGTCTTATAATTTATGAAAATCGTTCAGTCGGAAAAATAAATAATTCAGCAAGAAATATACAAATAAAAAATATTCAGGTCTGTCAGAAATTCTGTGTGAAAGTGCAAAATAAATCTATAAATTAATTAATAACATTTTAGTTCTGTTAAACATATGACATATTTTTAATCTAATGAATCAAATATACATATAATAACAAGCGAAGAAGTATGCAGCATACTTGAGTACTTGAAATTTTCAAGTTCTTTTCATGTTTCTCATTTAAGCCCTTTAGAACAACATGCCTTTAAAGTTCCCGATAGTTTAAGGAAGTTAAAATGAGCTATAAAGTGGAAGTTATTACAGCTCAGCTGTAAAATAGTTTTTTTTTTAATGTGGCAATAAAATAATAATAATGAAAAACTGGTTATCTGTTTAGTTAGACCCTAACTTGAGTTATCGGCAAGTTAGAATGTTGTGAAAACTCAGTTTTCGGGTCTATCACAGATATAAAAATAACATATTACTCTCGGTAACAAAATTATGGATAGAACTGAGAAGCCTGCCATTTTCTGATTTTTAAAACTTCGTCTTTTACGACACGTCTTTTCGAGTAAATGCAGGACTTATGAGTCTTTTTAACGCATTAATATATTTTGCCCATCAGCGATTTGTGAAAAAACAATAGAAAATTTTTTAATTATCAATAATATGTCATGTAGCCTGCTGCAGAATTCTAATTCTACATTCTGCGGAAAGTGCACTACTTGGATGAATAACAATTTTATTTACCATTCCTAAAGGTATGCAAAAATTGTTTAAGTATTTTTTTTTTAGTAAACGCAACAGGATTCGAATTAAAGCCAAAAGCGAATTCAAGTTAAAATATTTTAATTTAATGCTGGTGTAAATTTATATAAAATTTTTGTTTAAAAAAACAGTTTAGATTTTCAATGAGTTAGATGATTTTTTGCATTTGGTTTTCAAATAAATAGTAATATTTTTCCGTAGGCCAAATATATCCTTTCAAATTTTTAAAGTCTAAATTCCACTTTCTAATACAAAAGTCAAGCATCTTCAAAGATTTTCAGTGCTTTATAAAAAACAAAATTTCTACGTTTCCGTTCCCAGTTTCGTTTACAACTGTTTTATTTACTTTTTAAACCCTTTTTTCCTAAAAAGATCTTCAAATATATTACCCTTGCAAAATCTGGCTCATTTTTTAAGTCTAAATTCCACTTTTTTATTTGACAAACGAACATCTTTAAAGATTCTCAGTATTTACTTAAAAAAAAAAATATATATATATATTTCCGTTCCCAGTTTCTCTTACAACTGTTTTATTTACTTTTTAAATCCTTGTGTCCTAAAAGGATTTTTGTCAGGGCTCTTTTTGATTTATAATTTTGTTTTTTTTTTTTTTCAAATTTATAATTAAATTATCCCAAAACAAATTTCTTATGTTTCTGTTTTCTTCCAACTTCGAACACGATAACTTCAAAATAAATGAATATTTTTAGGCGTTTAATAAAAGTGAGAGCTCATTCCTTAATAATTTAACCTTAAAAAATACAAAGCAGTAACCCAACGCCGCATTAAGTTTTTCAGCAGACATTTGCCAAACATTTTCTAAATCATCAAAGTAAAAAGTCTTAAAACTATTCCCCAACATTTTCTTACAATTGCACTGCTGAAAGAAAAGAAAGAAGAGAAACCTCAAATACTCCGTTACCCACACGCACACACTTACCTTTGTAAGCAATGGGATTTGTACCCACACTTGTTCCTCTCTTACCAAAGGAAGAAAACCCCAGCAATTTTAGAGTCAAAAAATATATATACACATGCATATATTTGTGCAAAGGATCTTGTTTAGGCATTTTAATTTATAAACATGCAATAAACTCAAACTCCTTTTAGACATACATCCTTACAATTTAAATGAAAACATTCATACCTTCAACACCATTCTTTCGTATTTTGAAGACATCCCTTTTGGGTGTAGAAAAGGAAGAAAACTTAAACTTTTGAATATTCTGTGCTACAAAATTTGCAGGTCTATAAATAATTATATGCAACAGTTGTGTGTGAGCTTAAGCGTGTGTGAGTGCATACAGATATTCATATATGTGTGTGTATATGTGTTTCACATCTAAACAGTATTTATACATTATAAATTGACTACCAACTCCTTAGACTAGGCAACAAACAGCAACACTAGTAAGAAGAAAACTTTCTTCTCTGAACTGCCACTCCAACTACTCATGCTACTTCTTAAGCTTCAAGTATTTTGTAATGGGTAAAAATCTAAAAACTTTAGATTTCAAGACTTTTTCGATAGCGGAGAGAAAGAGAAAATAAAATGTCAACGCCAAACTTCAAGATATTCGCACACATGCAAGTTAACTGTGATTTAAAGAAAGCATATCTGAAGGAAAGGAATAGAACAAAATCCATATGCATTCGCATACACTTATACGAATGTCTTTAGTCTTAAAACTATAAGGGGCTTCAGAGGATGTTAAGGAAAAAGTATATATTCTTTTCTGCACTAAAAAATAGTCAAATATAAATAGGAAAATATATTTAATGAAACCAAGTATAGTATAAGGAGTAGTTTAATTACAAAATGTATTGCATACATTTAGGTAATGTGTCTTTCTTGAAAATATACCAAACAAAAGGGCTTATAACCATAAAATCTATTACCATTTCCAAGAAGGAAAAAAAATTTCATTCCAAGAAGATATTCTTAAATCTAACATCAAAGAAAATTTTATTAAAATCAATAGGGCGGGCAAGTAGTTTTTGTTAAAAAAAAAAACTATTTTTTGAACAAAGTTTTTTAGCAAAAAAAAGTGACAGAGGAATATTGTCCATGTATAACAAAATTTTTTTGGTGGCTGGACTTAACATTTTAAAACGAACGTTTTGTTGATTAAGAAAAACTTTCCAGCAAAAACACTTCAATCAATTTTGTTTTTCAAACAACAAATCGATGTTTTTTTAAGAAAAAATTTCAATAAAAGTTTTCTGTTGAGGTTTAAATGTTTTTCCAAAAAAGTATATGTTTTGAAATTTCTTTCTTTTCCACTGAAAAGGAAACCGTCTTGCGAAATACCGTCTTTTCGGTCAGCAACTTCTACAAAGCCAGCGGTCATTGGTTTGTCGTTTCATTTGTAAATAGTTTCTATTACAAGTAAAAGTTACAAGCCTTTCTATTACAAAAACAAATTTGTGGTGAGACAGTTAAGCAAAAAAAAAAAAAAAAAAATAAATAAATAAATAAAAATATGCAAATGAAAAACACATATGAAAATCCAACGGGATATATATAAAGTATTAAAAAATCAAATAATTCCACCCAAACTATTGTTTTCCAATACCGTAAGCAGCCTCAGATTATGCAATGTTTTTAGAAGCAATTTTTGCTCTACTTAAATAGTGGTTCTAGGATCTGAATGCTTTGAGCCAATCCAAACTTCATTCATTTGAAGCCGAAAGTTATTATTTACTTTATTGCCTAATTATGAAGACACAAACCTCTGTGGAGCAGAGTATAAATCCTTTTAAATTAAAAATGGCAAAACTGCCTTCTCCTTAGCTCCTAAAAGTATGCTCTTGCAATTTATGACTAAGAAAATAGTTTTAACCTTTCATTTATAAGTTCAAAAGCAATATAAAAATAGTTTTTTTACTAGACTATAAACAAGCCTAAAACTAGGCAACATGCCACAAATCGTATATGATTTCTGTTGTATTACCAAATTCTAATTTTTCTATTCTTGTCTTTAAATCTTTACAGGAAACCATACCTCCAGCCCCAGCAGCCAGTGAAACCACTAATTCATCCGACACCAACACGGAATCGGATCCCTATGCTGGTCTCATGAAAGATGCCGACAAGCTGAAACTCATGCTGCTGGCATGGAACTATCAAAATTCTAATGCCGTACGCAATGGAACTGAGGGACCCGATTTGGGTGTAGTTGGCGGCTTATGGGCTCAATATCAGAACGCTTTGGCGCAAAGTGCAGCAGCTTCGAGTAACAAATTGGATTCTTCTCTTTCGCCAGTACCACGGGAGGGGAATCCGTCACCCATGGAAGCACAGGATGAAACAAATTCATCTGGCCATAAAGAAGAAGATGAGGGCTCAGAAGATGACTCAGATGATAAAATAGATGAGAAGTTGGCTCAATCACATGACCCAGAGAGATTGAAGGCATTTAATGTGAGTGTTTAAAAAAGAAAATCTAAAAAAACAAATTTTTAAAATTGATATTATTTTTGTAGATGTTTGTTCGTTTATTTGTGGATGAAAATCTCGATCGTATAGTACCCATTTCGAAGCAACCCAAGGAGAAAATTCAAGCCATAATTGACTCATGTGCCCGACAGTTTCCCGAATTTAGCGATCGTTCACGCAAACGTATACGAACTTATTTAAAGTCCTGCCGACGAAACAAAAAAACTCGAGATGGATGGGAAAATACGGTGCGATGACATGAACCTAAATTATATATATTTCAATATTGATGTACTTATTTTGGATTCTTTTTTTCAGACCCGTCCCACACCAGCCCATTTGACTTCTGTGCAGGCCGAACAAATTTTGGCCATTGCTTGTGAAAATGAGTCACTTAATGCCAAACGCATGCGCATTGGCTTAGAACCGATTACCCATGCCATACCCGCACCTGGCTCAGCAGTAGCAGCTGCCGCCGCCGCCGCTGCAGCAGCAGCCGCTGCGGTAGCGGCCACTACTAGTTCGGCAGCCTCTATAGGGGGTGCCAGCACTTCGTCCACCGTTACATCAGCCTCTGCCAATGATGGCTCGAATGCCGCCAACTCTGCTGCTTTACCTTTTGCCACCGGTACAGGCTTTGCCCGTTCTACCCCCAATTCAGAGACTGCTGAGCCGTTGTCTTTAACACCGGCCGCTGCAGTAGCTGCTGCCGCCGCCGCTGCGGTGGCTGCGTCCTCCAGTGCCGGCAGTGCTGGCATTAACTCCAATCGTAGTTCCCCTTTAGCTTTAAGTTCAAATGCCAGTGCTTCAGGTATGGATATTAAGCCAATGGCTACTGCTATGGCCAATGGTAGTAGTGGAGGCAATGGCACAGCTGCAGGCTTAGCTGGTATGCCTGCCACTAGTCCTCTATACAGACCAACAGATTTTACATCGCCTAGTGCAGCGTCACCCTTTGTAGCTGCTGCAGCGGCTGCAGTGGCGGGTCGTACGCCAACATATCCAGCCTATTTTCCGGGTGTTGGCACTTTGGGAAATGGTGAGTCAACAACTTGACTATTTTTTCTAGCTTGTCTTTATTTTTTCTCATTTTTCTAGTTACACCTACCGATCTATCAATGAAGCCTTCCTCGTCCACCATAAACACTCCCATCACCTCAACCACAGTCAATACTTTGAACACCAACAACAATAATGGCAACAATATTAATACTCTGGCAACACTAAATCAACTGAATGTCAATGCAAATCTTAACAATGGAAATGTGGCCAACACAAATGTTCTGGCCACAGCCACCCAACAACTGCAACAATTACAACAGGCCCAACAGCAACAGCAACAACAACAGCAGCAACAGCAGCAACAACAAAATCAACAACAACAGCAGCAACAACAACAGCCACAGCCCATTCTAGGTAATTTGAGTAGCAACAATATGGACATGACTGCTGTCCGTGCGCCACCCTTGTTGCCCCACAAATTGAGTCCTAATGAGATAACGGCCGCACGCCAGGTTATTTCAGCCTATCGAGAAAGTGCCGCCTTTCTGCTGCGCACTGCAGATCAAGTAGAGCAACTGCTGGTGCAGCAGCAGTAAGTGTGGGTTTTATCCAAGTGGATGGAGGAGATATGGCTCATGCATAGACAGAGCGATTTTTAAATAAAAATAAATTTATTTTAGTAATTATTTTTTTTCTTAATTTAAATATTCAAATAGTTTTATTTATTTCGAATAGTTTAAAATATGAAATAAAACCCTTTTGAGTATTAAACATTAGCGTGGTTCCTACTATACTAATTAAACAAAAAAGAAATATAACGAACTACTAAAGAAAATAGTCAAATACGATTTTTTTAATGAAAACAGCTAAATACATAAAAATAAACACTTAATAGCCAATAGTTCTATTAAAAATGTAATCAATTTTTTTTTACATAAAATTTTAATTTATTTTAGCTGGATTGTGGAAGAATTCAAACAGTAAAATTGTCTAGCATTTCAGAATAAAAATAAGTTAGATAAACTTTCTAGACCAGTTGATAGTCTGGATTATGTAAACCACATTCTAGCTCATTTATTTAAAAGTTTTGCATTTGTTATCAACATACTCATACACAACCATAAAGAAATAGTAAAAGAAAAATTAGAAATATATAAGCCCAGAACGAAGAAAAAGCCAACATAAAAATATTTAAATAATCCACTACAATTTTATTCTTAAACATATTTATCAATCAGTAAAAAACAACAACAATAACAACAACAACAACATAAAATCAATAGAAATCCAATTACAAAAACAATAGTGTTAATAATCAAGCATAATCCGCAATAAAAACAAAAATAGTAAAACAAAATATAAAAGAAAAATTTATTATTTTTTATGTTTTAAAATAAAATTATGTTTACTTTTATTTATATATTATTGTTGCCATTATTATTATTATTATTATTATTATTAATATATAATATTATTATTATATAATATTATATTGTTCTAATTTTATTATTATTTGAGATTTTTCTTTAAAAACTAAGTATTAAGTTTTTTTTTATTAAAAAATTTAACTGTTGTAAATGTTTAAGCGTGAGCAAAAAACATTTAATTTTCAATAAAAATAAAAATATATTAAAAAAAAAAACAAAAATATACTACAACACAGGGTGATATGAACAAACATTAAAAAAGCTACCATTTAAATATATAATTTTTTCCAAAATATTTAAAACCCTCTAATAAAATAATTTATGTAAACTTTTAGCCAAAACGGGTGCACGCAAACTGAATCCGAGATCTCAAAAATTGCATTCGCCAAATTGATATTAAATTTTTTTTTACTGCCTTCAATCGGAAAACTTATTAATCTTTGTTGTTTTCAAATAAATATGAAATATGTATGTACATAAATTATAAAAATTTTCCTAATTATGCTTTTACATGAAATTTTCATATGGATTTTTCCAGAACGTCAGGTGTCAAGTAAATATTTCGCAATTATTTTCTTTTTAATTTATTTTCAATTTCTTAACAAAACAGTTTCGACATCTGTGCAGTATTTCGCAGAAATGAAATGCATTTTATTTCATACTATTGTCATGATGCGCCCAAGTTATTGTAAGTTCGCCTTGCTTCTATCAAATATTTTAAGAAAAGAATCTGTAGAGTCCAAATTTCCACTCTTGAGGCATAAAATACGTAAGAATTTTACAAAGGGACTACATTTTAATACATACATATTTTATACGCCATTTAAATTCTGTATAAATTTAATTACATTAAAAGAAAAGTAAAATAACAAACAAAATATTACCATAAAATTTTTTTCTTGAGAAAATTTTACCAATTTTTATAAAAAGAAAGCATGTAATCACTTTGATTTCTCGAACTCCCGCTTACAAACAATGGCAACTAAAAGACGATCTTACGAATTTTACTTGAATTGCATGTCTGCTGGTTATATCTACTTCTAACTTAATTGAAAATTGCAAATACAACAATTAAACGTAAATTTTTTTTAAGAATTAATTCGAAATTTTCAGTCTTGCATTTCCGTGTGAAGAAAGTGCCCATTTCTCCAGACATGAAAATAAAAATGCAGTTTCAAAGAGAGGAAGTAAAAGATTTCAAAACTCTTGCAAAGTCTGCTTTTTGTAAAAGTACGAATATGTAATTTCTTAGAAAAATTTTTTTTTGCCATTTTGCAACCTTTAAATTTTTTACGCTACATTTTCTACGCTGCTCTTAAAACACTGTGCCACAAATTGAGTTTCCTAAAGTTGCACCCACGAGACGTCTGCATGGAATCATAAAATACTGTGAAGGCTGTAATACGGAAAATTCGTCACTCATTATACTAGTGTACAGTTCTAGCGCTACAAGAATCAATTTTAAAAGCCCATATATCACGGGAAATTCTTCCAAAGCTGTTTTTTTCAAAAGCTCTTTTTTCGTAAGATATTTTTCGAAAGCTACTTATTTTAAATACTTAACTTTTCAAGTAATTTTTTTAAATGTACTTTTTTCTAAAGTTATATTTTTTAAAGGTTCTATTTTAAAAGGGTAATTTTTTATTCTATTTTCAAATGGTAATTTTTTAACAGGCATTTTTTTCAAAAGGTACTTTTTTTAAAAAGTACTTTTTCAAAAGGTACTTTTTTCAAAATATACTTTTTTCAGAATGTTCTTTCATGAAAGTACACTGTTTTCAAGTGGTACCATTTTTAAAAGTTTGTTTTACAATAGGTTATTTTTCAAAAGCTATATGCTTAAAAGATTTTTTTATAAAAAGTACATTTACAAAAGGTATTCGTTCGAAAAGTACTTTTTCCAAAAGTGAGTTTTATCAAGACGTACTTCTTTCAAAAGGTAAATATATGTTTTAAAACACAATTTTCTAAAAATCTACTTCCTTTAAAATGTACATTTTAACAAAGTGTTTTTTAGAAGTACTTTTTATAAGTTTTTCAATAAAATACATGTTTTCATTTATGAAAAAAGTCGGTGTAAAATTTTTGTCCTCTCAAAATGAGAAAAAAAGCTTAGGACTCTTGAGTATGAGTGGATTTATTAAAAGAGGACGCCCATTCTTATAAGGAAGTTGAATTTCAAATATCGCTCACAAAATTTATTTGCCTGACAGGTACTTTACTGGAAAGTGATTTTTTAAGAGGCTGTAAATAAAAGAGTACTTTATTCAAAATAACTTTTTAAGGTGCATTTTTTCCAAAGGTGCAAGCAAAATATCTTAAAGGTGCAAAAGAAAAGAGAAACTCTTTTTCAAAGCAGCATAATATAGTTGTTATGATCATAACTTTTCTGTGTGTGAAATAAGGATCTTTTATTTCTTACAAACATCGAAATACCATTTAATAAATTCTTTAAAAAAAACTGCTTTAAGTGAAGTTGGCCGTAAGTTTACATAAATTATTTAGAAAGTAAAAAAATGTATTTTAATATTAATTTTTTGGCAAAATTTTTAAATGCTATCTTTTGAATTTTGAAAATTAAAAATGTTAATTGTTTATAAATTTCCGTACTTTGTTTTCTTTTATTTTTATATATTTTTTATAAGAACAACACACAAATTATTAGCATTAATGAAGAAAATAAAGGAAAATGTTCTCTAAAAAATAAAAAAATAAACAATAAATGAAAAATTAAATATAATAAATAAAAACTTTTTAGAATTTATTTAACTTTTAAAATAGTACTTAATTAAATTTACTAAAGAAAACCAAATAAATATTTATGAAATAATCAAAATAATATTGAAAATATGCCACATACACACAACACAAGTTATTGTATTTTTAAATTTCGTAAATTTAAATTTAAATTAAAAATAATAAGAATAATTAAATCTAAAACAAACAAAAAAGGAGAAATAAATAAAAATCAATTTTAATTGTAAAATCTTTAAGACAAAATCTGAACAAAAAGTGGCTGTTTAAACAGCATAAGAAAATGACAACAATTATAAGACACACAGAAGAACTTGATATTTGTCAAATATTAATTCGTATTAAAAAAATCGATTTAATAAAAAAATAATGAATTTATGAATTAAATGTATAAATTAAATGGATTTCATTTGAAAAGGCTGACAATGGAATGCATGTACACCAAATGAGTTTAAAATATATTTAGATTCCAACATGAGAGCAACAATATCAAATATGCTAATGGGCACAGTGGGGCCTAAAAATATAAAAATTCTGGAATATCGTTCACATTCTCTTGGAAATAAAAAATAAAATATTTATTCTTCAAGGATAGTGTTTGCGGTAAAGGAAAAAGTTAAAGTTGCGATATCTCATGCGTTTAACTTATTTCGAACGTATCGACTTCTCTCATTTTCTAATCAAGAATGTTTCAAGCCGAACAAAGAAAATTTAACTTTATTTCTAACCAACAGATTAGAATATAACAACGTTAATTTAAATGACCGCTACATCCTGTCGACAATGTTCATGTATATTTCACGCTTGTCGCCTTTTTGCAAGGAGTGCTACTTGCGTAAAAATATACAGAAAAAATATAAGAGAACTGATTTCTTTCCCACAGTTACCCAACACTCAGCATGATTTCTCTGAAGCTGTAATATTTGAATATTTTTCTCTCGAAATATTTTCACGTGAAAAAAAATTGCATGTTCAAAAAAAATATTTTATGTGACTTTTTTTCACAAACATTTTCATTGGAAATAAAAAAGGAAGCACAAATGCAAGTAGTTTTGTTAATATTTTTAAAAATAGTTGTTCTTAATTGTTTCATTTAATTTTTAAAAGGCTTTTTTCTTCTCCTGTATTTGGCCAACAAATCCATCTTGGACAAAGTTTCCTTACAAAAATCCCTAAAGCTTCTGCTAAAAACTCACTAAAAGTAGATTGCGCTACAGCGACGTCCATTTGCTGCCCAACTGCTTTTTGATAACTTCTTCTGCCAAAAAGCGTAGACATGCTGCAAGCTTCACAACTAACGAAATCACTGACGCTTTTCTATTTAAAAGCTGCTTTGTTATCTCTGAAATCTATCTATATACATACATACTATCTATTTATATACATACATACATATATACTGCAAAGAATTCTTCATGTTTTCACTTAAATTACTTCCGATCAACACAGAGGATTGAATGCATCTCTCAAATTTCTTCTTTTTATTTTCTCCAATAGGTTTTTTTCTTCTTCTAATAACATAAATGGAGTGAAATAGTGTGCATTTTACTGAATAATAACAATTTATTAAGAAAATTACAAAAATACGCCTAAAAAATAAAATTACATCAACTCACAAAAGATAAATATTTATTTTATTCGCAAACAATTGGCGATGCCAAGTTATTGTTCATTGGTATAAACAAAATTATTCTCTAGAATTTATTCCCTTGAGATTCGCGATAAGGGTAAATTATTACACTAGCAGAACGGGACAGTACAATGATGGCTGCATCATTATCATTAGCGTTAATGTGCCGATTTTTTAATGTCTTTTTAGATGGCCTTATTTAACTCGAGTATGAAGAAGGAATAGAAGAAATGGAAAGTTTCTTGAATTTTTTAAATAGACGACATTACCAATCTAGAGCAGCCAGGTCTATTAGACGTCGTAAGAGCTCAGGTGACAGCTTTTGTTTATATTTTATATGTGTCAAATTGTGATTAGCGTTTTCTTCTTCTGGTTATATTTTTTCCGCCATTCATGTTTTCCTTTGTATTTCTCTATATTTTTAAGAGTTAGTATTTTCTTTATATTGCTGCCTTTGACAATAGAAAACACTATTAAGTTTTCATTAAAAATCTAATGGGCGCAGTAATCTATTTCCTGCCGCTGGAAGCGAATTCACACAACTGAAATATTACTTCCTCCGCCGACAATAATATACAATTAGCCGCAGACGACTGTATATTTGTTTTATATATATTTGTTTGTGTATTTATCAATCTTCTTTGTACAGTATTTTTTAATTTCACCACGTCACCTGTGTTTCAAGTATAATACTAGATTTTCTTGCTAAGCTGAGTCATCAACTATGTGCGGTTCTTACATTTGCTACATGTTAGCAGTAACTCAAACCTAGAAGACCTAAAGTCTACACAAACTCTCCACGTCGCTTTTACAACACCTATATTTTGCAATGCAATTTATATTAAAATGTGTGATAAATTATTCTTTTTAGGTCTTTCCTCTATATAAAAAAAGTATGTAAATAGTATTTTTACTAGACTTTTGCAAGGCTAATTTAAAATAGACTTTTTCCATAAAATATGTTTCTTTTTTTGTTAAAAATGAATTAAATACACAACTTCAAATATTGTAATAATACACAACTAATGAACATCCTTCCTTGACATTTCTGTAATTGGCATTTGGGCAGATTTTTTATTATAATCATACACCATCTCAATGCTTTTTTAAATTATGATTAGGAAAGATAAAGATTATTTTTGTCTGTACCATAATTCACTTCCTTTTTTAGCGAGACACTTTCTTTTGGAAAAACAACATCTTACAATAGATTATCAGCCTTTTCTTTTAAGGAAAGAAAATGTTATAATGTGCCTTCCTAAAATGTATTTTAAACCACAATTTTTAGTGAATATTAGTAATATTGTGTTTTTAATTTGAGGTAATGGAACTCATTATTTTCAAAATATTTTTTAAAGTTTTTAAAGTATTTTTCTAAAAAATTAATATCCATGTTTGTATTATTGTTTAAAACGCAATTTTCCAAATGTCCCTTGAAGAGTGTTATTTATAGGGGAAGAAATTATTTTATTTTTATTTTATAACGAATCTTTTTAAATAAAAATTAAATATTAGATTTTAAATTTGAGTATGACATTTTTATTTTTATTTATTACACCGAGCAACAAATTTGTTTTTAAATATTCAGGCTCTAACATACGAGTAATGGCGTTTGGAAATTTCATGTCTGGGGGAGTTTAAATTTTTTCCCTTTTGCAAATTGTTAAAGTAAATCGGCATTGGAAAACTTGGATCCCTTACCTTTTATCGAATTCGTATTTCATGTGCACTTAAGACCTGGGCCGGCATTTTGTAAAATGCAACATTTCTAGACATTTGAAATTTATATTGAAAATACCAGAAATTCCTTTGACAAAAGAATTTTTTCATACAAATTCCAAAAGTTTCGAAAATTTTCATTTTACAATGTTTATATTAAAACCCCTATTGCATTTTTCTCAATTAATTTTAATTTTATTTTATTATAAAAAAATGTACAATAATCGTTTATTATTAATAAAAAAAATTTTACTTAAATCTAAACAATGAAAACTTTTGTGTCGAAAAACATTCGCTATAATATTTTTTTACAAATTCACAATTTAACGAAAATTTTCTCTTATAAAAAAAAAAACAACAAAAATATTTAATTTTCAAAGCCAATAAATAATTAAACTATTAATTTTTTGTTTACATTTTTGTTGTTGTTGTGGTAAATAACGAAAGAAATAGATAAAGCTTTTCTTTGTAATTTTGTAGAAAAAGTTTTATTACTCTTTTTAAGCTTCTTGATGAACATGACAAGACTTTTGAGCTTTTTCGTTCGTTTTCACTTAAAGGAAGCACCTGCGGATTTTGTTGTTTCATCAATAAAGTTTATCAATAACTTTTCGTGAGCTTAACATACTTTGAAAAGCTTCCCAGAGCACCTTGTACCATTACAAAATTTAACTGGCAAGATTTCTTTTTTAACGATTCATAATTTTACTTTAAAACAATGAATTGCTTTGATAATCAAATTTTTTCTATGAACAAAGAATACATAATACAAATTAAATAAGAAGGCTTTGGAGCTTGAGAGCTTTTAAGCTCACGCTAGCACCCCATCCAAGGCATGTATAACACCATTTGTGGCCGGTATATTGGAGGCGACCATCTGTGTATCGTTCACCTTGATTTTGCCCGACGAGGTCTTTTGCAAAATGACAGTTTTGCCAGTCAACAATGAATCCTTGACTTGATAGAATCTCATGCCCGCTGAGAATAGAGTACCCGGTACAATGTGCTTCATGGAAAATTCTTCGGCCGCCTCTTTATCATTCATAAGCTTCTCCAATGTGTCCGACTCCAAGTCGGTGAAACTCTTGTCAATGGGAGCAAAGACGGTGTAGGTTTTAATGCCTGAAAATAACATTTAAGATTATTTTGTTTTGTCATTATTTCCTGTGCCTGGGATGGTTACCTTTGCTTTGCAATTTCTCGGAAAGTCCAGAGGTGTATAAGATTTTCAGGAATGTAGAGAAACGATTTTCTCTATCCGATTGCAGAGTTTGTAATAGATCCCCCACGGGTAATGGGAACATCACACGATCAATTGCATGGGCTATACCTTGAGGAATTTTGATATCCTTTTTGTTCAATACAACCATGGCCCCATTAATGGTGGTGAGCTTAGGAATAGACAAAGAAATTGATTCGAAAAATAAAATTTGATTTTCAATTTATTTATTTTAAAAATCAAACAATAAATCAATAAATAATTTGAAATCCTCGACGATTAACTGCGTGAAATTATAAAGTTTTTTATTAAAAAAATCCTTTGTGGCTTCACTTTAAGACAAAAACAATGAAACTTGGTAAAATATTCCGAAAACCAAAATGGCAATTGCGAAAATGAAATGAAAATTTTTTACTAATTTAAAAATATTGATGAAAATGTTGAAAATTTTCAAGAATAATTTTGAAAAATTCATAAAAAAAATTAAAAGTTCCCTAAACTGATAAAAATTGCGTACATTTTCAGAAATAATTTTGAAAAATTGTGACACTTAAAAAATTTGAATAGTTCCCTAAATTGTAAAAATTATTTGTGAAAAGTTTCAAAAATTTTCAAATTTTTTTTTAAATTCAAAATTTTCCCTGAATTGAATGACAAAATTTCTAAAATATCGGAGATTATTTATTAATATTTCAGAAATTTTTGCAGCGAGGAATTTTTTTAGTCTTAATAAAAATGGCTTGCGATATGACATCCACCCTGAATCAACTTAATTCGACAGCATGTGTATCCTCATCAAGTCCTTGGACTATTGTTTATTACCTTTCCCTTCCTATGAACACTTACCGTTACATCGTTCCATTCCTGATCGTGCATGTTATACTGATTAACTCTCAATTGAGTGCCAGCCAAGGAAACACCGGTCATTTCATCCTGTAAAGTGGCAATTTCGAAAGCTCCGGGAATGACATGATGCAATAAAAGCTTCAAATGTATTTGAGAGGAAAAGAGAAAATATATAAAACAAAATTTTGAAAATAAAAATGTTCAACCAACAATTTACCCCGCTCAATAATCTAGGATTGGCTTTAAATTTCTCTTCAGCTCTTTCGGGGCCACCCAATTGCACCAAGAGATTTTTGAAAGCCTTGTCTGTGGGCACAAAGATGGTATAGGGTCCAGTTTCGTTTAAAATGCTGTCCAGGCCCGACTGTCTGAGATATTTGGCCATGGCAAATAGTCCATTTGTTTTGAGAATTTGTATCAGATCTTCGCTAGGATTAGCAGTAGATAAAGAATCCAAGGAGAGTGAAGTGGCAGATGAGCCTACAGGCGAAATGGAGGATTGTAAATTGACTTCCGAGGGCTTGTCTTGATGTTCGGTTTCCTCAACGACAGTATCGGAGTATTGATATGGTGGTATGGCCTGTTCCACAGTAGTTTCTGTAAGACGTTCGGTAATGGCCTCATAGGTGGAAGGTATATACACAGGCGAAGAGGTGGACGCAGTGGTGAAGCGTGGAGCTGGAGTTGAACGAGGAAATGAATGATTGAGTTGCCTGGTAGTAGAGGAAGAACGTTGTACATGAGTTGCCTGGGTAGTGGAGTGGTAGTAGGGTGTCGTAGTCCTGGAATAAAATCTATGAGTTGAGGGTCTGGTAGGAGGCGGTGGAGGTGGAGTGGTAGTCGTGGTGGTGGTCGTAGTAATCGCGATAGTGGTTGGTCTTTGTGTGGTCTTCACAATATTGCCCGATTGTATTTCCACGATTTCATCATTGGGCAAAGTGAGACGTGTTACCGAAGGAGGCAGTTTGATGTCGCCGTTGCGTATGCGCTCCAAAATACTTTCCACTTCAGCTCCTGTCTGTTTGGTTTCCTTCTCGCCATTCGCCTTAACGCCCTGGATTTTAAAGCTGCCATCGGTTTGTTCTTCTAGATAAACATAAGTGGCCTTCTTTTTGGGAGGCAGAGTGGGGTCTGGCTTGGGTTGATGTTTTGGTTTCGAGCTTAAGCCTTCTATTTCGTAGCCATCGGGTATTAAACCTCTTTTGGCCAATTCTTCCAAGGAAGGTGGCTCATCTGAGTCGGATTGTATAACAGCTGTGCTGGCTATACTGTTGGCACCATTGGATACGCCTTCTACGTTGCCACCATAAACAGAAGCGAAATTGGAGAGATCTACACCACCAGGTAAGTTCTGGGGATCTACCACTGTGTCTTCTTCGGGGCTGGGAGAGCGTAATATTTCTACTTTGCCGCCTCCCGGTAAAACTAAGTCCTTTTTAGTCTTCGGAGCTACATCCGCTAAGCTCAATTTTCCTTGTGAACCACTTACCCCCGGGACACCCTGTTCCCCAAACAAACTTTGTAGCTGATCTTGCGTATAGGCTTGTTGGCCCTTAACCAAGTTCGGATCAGTAGTTCTTATTACTTGAACACGCTCGCCACTGGGCAGTACCAAGTCCATTTCTTCGTAAGTCTTGTTTCCCAAATCCCTTTTTGGCTGTTCGGCCAAGGCTGCCTTAAGCTGTTTTAGAAGTTCGTCTCTTGCGAAAGTTTTTACGGGTTTTCTGGAGGCTGTTTTTTGTCCAAATTTGCCAGGATCCGCCTTAATTTGATTGAACACTGCCTTGGAGTGTATCTTGTGGGTTGTGGTGGACGGTGTGGTGGTGGTAGTTGTTGTTGTTGTTGTTGTAGTGGTGGGATGTTCTTTATAGTAATTCTGTACTGCCGAAGCAAATGAGGGTAGTTCAGAAGGTCCTACAGGCCGGCTTCGGCTGGGCACATAATTAAATTGTTGCTGGGGATTTTGCTGATAAATTTGCTGCTGATGATGATGTTGCTGTTGCTGCTGTGGAGTACCTTTAATGGTGGGTAGGACCTGTTGCTTGATGGATTGTTGTTTGGCTAAAAATTCAACATGTTGTTGCTTCACTTTGTTTTGGGACTTTTCGTATTGTTTTTGTACAAATTGTTCGTGTTTTTGTATAATTTTTTGTTTATAATCTTGATCGGTAGACTGGGCTTGACCCGAATTGATTAATTGGGCGCCGCCAAACAGCTGATGCTGTTGTGGTTGTTGTTGCTGCTGCTGCTGCTGTTGTTGTTGTTCTTGTTGTTGTTGCTGTTGAAGTTGCTGTTGCTGTTGAAGTTGTTGTTGCTGTTGCTGATGGTGTTGCTGCAGTTGTAATTGTTGCTGCCCTTGATGTTGCTGTTGATGATGCTGCTGTTGTTGATGATGCTGCTGTTGCTGCTGCGTTTGCTGCTGCTGTTGATATTGCAGCTCTTGCTGTTGATGCTGTTGATGTTGTTGCTGTTGATGCTGTTGATGTTGTCGCTGTTGATTCTGCTGCTGTTGTTGCTGCTGCTGTTGTTGCTGTTGTACAGCTGGAAAAGCTGTGGATGGTGCATTAGCAAACGGCAGTTGCGGCACGGGGAAATTGGGCGTCAACAAGAAGTTCTGCTGGTGCTGCTGTTGTGGCAATTTCTGTTGCGTTTGAGGCAAAAATGTTTGCTGGGTTGCTTGAGGTTGCGGCAGCAATGCATGTTGTACATGTGGTGGTTGCACGCGTTGTGGCTGCTGCTGTTGCTGTCCAAAGAACGATGGCTGGGTGGAAAACGGTTGCTGTGGAACAGCATTTGTTTGGAAAGTGGGCACAGGAATTTGTACGGATGCTTTTTGTTGGCTTTGGGGTAGTATTTGTGGTTCGGACTGTGGGAATGTTTGGGGCTGCGCTTGCTGTTGATAGACCTCCTCGGGCAGAGTGGAGTAGGCAGGCGGTCCATTTTTGAAGGGTTGATTGTTAAAAGATCTTTGGGGTAAGGCTTGTTGAGGTCCGACTTGCTGATTGGCAAAGTTACGCAAGGCTAAGAGATTCTGGTTATGGAAATCCAATTGTGGTGCTACATGTTGTTGTTGTTGTTGTGGTTGCTGCTGCTGTTGCTGTTGAGGATTTTGGAAATGTTGTGGCTGCTGTGGTTGATAATGTGGAATTGGGTTTGGTGGATTTCTTTGAAACTGCTGATTATTAATGGCGTTGTGAAATTGTTGCTGCTGTTGATTTTGTAGAGTTTGTGGTGGAAATCTTTGCTGTTGTTGCCTTTGTTGCACCTCCACGGTGGGTGATTGTTGCACGAAAAGGCCCTGTTGTAGTCGTGTTTGAGGATGATGTTGACCCACTTCGCCATATATTTGTTGTTGGTTGTTTAATTGCCTTCGAAATTGATTGTGTAAGGGACGAGGCTGGAATAAAAGGATATCAATATTTAAATAAGTTGATATACATTTTTAAAGAGAAAAAAAAAATATATATATATATATATATATATATATATATATATATATATATATATATATATATATATATATATATATATATATATATATGTGACCGTGGAAGTCGTACTTGGACTTTTCCAATAATGTAGTAATTGACTTTTCGGCGTAATTAGAAAAATCAATCAACCTGCTTTGGTAAAAGTTAAAGCATTCAAAACTGATTTCCAAGTTTCGAAAAGTAGTTTATAACAAAGTTCGAAAAATTTTATAACGATATTCAAATCCTTAAAATCAATTCGACAAGAATTTGTGAATTTCTTTAGAAGATTTTCTTTGAATTTATAGTTATTAATACTAAAACAAATTTTTAAGAAATTCTTGTTGTAATATATTTGAATGTTTTAAAATTAATATTAAATAAAATTTGTTGTTATGGCTGAAGCTGCTTATATGCCTGCGTTTAGTTGGCACTAGCGCCAATCTATAAGTAAAGTTTACTTATAGATTTTTGAAGAGCATTAAACCTCATATGCTTCTACCAAAAATCTTCAAGAATAAATGAGAATTACAAAAGTCTAAACATGGCAGACAATAAAATTTATGGAAACAAACGAAGTAAAAACTTAGATTTTATATGATTATGAGACAGTCGGGCTCTTATTAGATAAGAATGATTTTATTTATAAGGCGATTCCAAGAGCGAAATTCTAATTTATATTAAAATTTTACGATTTTTTTCTCAAATAACTTTGATAATTTTAATAAACTTCGTTTCCTTTCATTAAACACGAGTAAATGTATTCTTCAGCCAATATCGCTTTCTTGTATGAAAGGCATCACAAGTCTTTATGAAGAAATCTGCAGCAAGTTTTGCTGCTGTTTTAAACATTGCCTCATCGTCTTCGTCGTCATTATCATTATAGTTGCATGTTGGTAGTGCGGCGGATGTAGTTTGAAGTATGATGCAACATTCAATAAAAGTCTTCATCAATACACATGTGTATTTATGTTCAGATGTATATAAATATTTGTAGCAATTAGTACACAATATGCCACCAGCATCAGGCAACAAATGTGGATGCCAGACGTAAAATTTTTTTCCCCAAATGACGTTTTACGATTTCTTTAATGATCTATTTACACAAGAACTTTTTTTCTTAAGGGAGTCTTAACGTTGTGATTTTCTTTAGCGCCGGTATGTAGTTCCTTTTGAATAAGGTTGAGCAACGCCTAAGTTTATCCCTCCTGCTGTGGGTTTTTTTCTTGTTTATGTCATTTCTAATACTTAGAAGAAATTTTCTCTTGAGAAAAATTCCCTGATGTCAACAACAAAATTTAATTACTTTTACAAAAATTTCAACACTACAGTAATTAAATTTTATTGTAATTGTTGCTGATGGAAAATAAAGTCTTCCCCAATTGGCCAAGTTTGGATAAGGCTGGAGAAGTATGTGCAACCTCTTATCTTACTCCTTTTAATTTACAAGTATTTTTATTAGTCTTCATTTAAAAACACTCAACAGCTTTTTAGGCTTGAGCAGGGGTGTAGATAGGACTTCTTTTTCAATCATTATTATTAACTTTTATTGAAATTGCAATAGAAATGGAAATAACAATAAATACCTAAACCAAATGTCTAAAATTATTGATTAAGTTCATCGAAAGCTAAATAAAAAACTTCTCAGATTAAGCAGTTCCCGCTGGAATTCTGCAAGGGATCTTGGTACCTCCCGTTTGAAATTAAGTCTTCATTTTCGAAATTGTTCCTTCTTATAAATTTTCCCTAATAAATATCATATTTTTAAGCCTCGTTAAGGAGTTCTACTCTCCCCCCAAAAGCTTGCGAAAAAAATTTTTGTATAGAAGTGAAAAGGCTCGTCAGATTTATTAGTGTGAAATTTTATTGAAAGCGATTGAATGGTTTACCAGTTACTAAATTGTTTACAAAATAAAACGTACTGGAGGCATGATGATTTCGTTTAACGATTTTTGAAGAATCTGGCAACTTTAGCCACTAAACTTTCAAGAAAGTTTATAATTATTTAAACAGATTTGTCTGCGTTTTCTGCATCCCATAAGGGAGAGTAGTAATGAAATCAAGTTTTGTGGTCGAACTGGCAATAAAATTTAAAAGGAGTTGGAATTAAAAAAAAAATTTGTTTCAATTTGATGCCATTTTGAGGACCTAAATTTGGTCTGTATTCTAAAATCAATAATTTAAACTTTTTTATTATTTTATTTATTTTTTACATGTGTAGCTCATCTGTTATTCGTTTTAAGTTGGGCAGTATTTTTTTTTTTTTTTCTTAGAAATAACTTCTTCAAGACTTTACACTTTCAAGTAAAACTGGCTTAAAATTGGTGCATTTGCTGGGCCATTTAGAAAAAGCGAAAACCAAGCAACCACAAATCAACATATTGAAATCTGGGTTAAATTTAATGTAAATGAAAGTAAAAGCTTCCAATAATCTCTAACGACATGAACCAGTTTTTCATTTCTTTCTTGGCCACAAAAGCGTTTTTTGAACGTCTTTTTGCCTCATGCTCGTAATAATGATGTGGTTTTAATATCTTGTTCATTTTTGTTTGTTTTTCGTTTTCTTGCTTGCAACCGTTCAACGTGTCCTTTTTTATATGGCACCGGCTCCAATTTCAATATTATTTGTTTTGGCTTTGAGCATGTTGTGCATCAGGTCTCTTGGCTGGCGTTGATTGTCAAAGTTGCGTACATTGACACACTTTTAGGTTTTGTTGGCGGTTGTGTACCGACTCTTTTTTCTCCTTGTCTTCTTTTTGATATAATTTACAATTTTGTAGGTTAATAAATTCAAGTTTTGTTTTTGTTTGTTTCTTTGTTTTTATATCATAGTTTTTCCAGACACTCGAGGAAAATGCAGAAACAACCTGCATGTAGATGCATATGAAATCGTATGTTTGTATGTGATTCGTTTGGTTTAAAAAAAAATTTGCTTACAATTGTGTGATTGTGAATTTGTATCATGTTTTACTGGCATTTTCCATTACAAATTAATTGCATATTTAATATGTGATGTGAAAGAAGTTGTATTTTGTAAATAAAATTAAAATTCTAATGAAGTTTTTCTTCTACATTAGAAATAGTAAAGTTGTCATAGAGGCTGTCATTTTAATGTGTTTTGAACATGCAGTTTTGAGAAAATTAAAATTGAGCACAGAAAAGTTTTATACATTTTGCAATTAAAAGTCTATTACTTTCAAAAAGCTCCTTAGTTTTCATAATGCAATGCCATTACCTATAATTATTAATATATCACCTAAGATTAATTCAGTTTTTCATAGAAACAACTAGTGGCCTACTGCAATGGCCACAAAAACTACGAGAGCAGAAGATCAAAAACTTTGTCTGAACTGTTTCTAAGCATATGGTTACTGTAAACATTATATTTTTGCTTCCATATTATTGAACCATATCCTAATGATGTCTTTACAAGTGATGCATATAACTGTCTTACGAGCATAATGTATGTACCTCCTAATGAACGTAATCACATCTGTAGCTTTTTTAACTGCCGCATGAATATGTTGTATGAAAGTTAATTCAATAAAAATTTAATAATTATAATAATGAAGGAATAATTACAAACATGCTTGTCATATGATGAAGATGACAAGACTACTCTTTGCTTTATGGACCAACACTCAGGTGATGACCCCTACCCATGCAACAAATGCATTGTGCTGGAACTAGGAAAAGAGCTTAGGTAGTAGTCTCTGTATAATTTCAATTTGAACACCTGCAAAGATCTCTTCAAGCAGGTTATTCCACATATGAATTGTTCGGCCAAAGAACGAATTCTCTCTGTAATGCGTACTACGATTCACTATCACATCTAACGTCACATCGACGAATAGAATAAAGAATGTGTAGTTCGTAAGACGTAGCAGGTTTCGGAAACAGGTTCCCTAATCTCATTAGAACCCACTTCATCGAAGTAACGATAAAACAAGGAAAGATATCCCGAACTGCGGCAATGCTGCAATGAGTCTATAGAGACGGCTACTCTACTGTCTACTGCTAGCGATGAGCTTCTTCGTATTCCATTATCGGACGGATGTACATACGTGATATAAATAGTAAGATCAGATTTACTGAAGTCTCTCTTATACTGGAAAGCTTGTTTAGCGAACTGGCCTTCGTAGATTATTAGGTAGTTTACTAGACTCGTAATTCGAAGGTCCCAGGTTCGAGTCCTGCCGCAGAACTCTGGCAATTTGTGTTTGATAATTAAAGAAAGCGCACAACAAGCCTTCACTGGGTTAAGTGTATGTCGTATGACATTTGCTATCATACCCCTCCAATCAACCTTACCTAACCTTGTTTAGCGAACATCACACTGGATTTTCATGACAAGAATATCAAAAGCTTCATATTCCTCAATACTTATAACAGGAATACGTTTATGCGTAAATATCCCACACTGGATCTTACGAGCCTTAAATTCGATCCGAGCTTATATTTGAGGCATTTTATATGATCGTGATTAAATTTATCATTAATATTTTAACTAATGGACCCAGTCTACGACAGGTTTAGCCTATTGCCAGATGAATGGCAAATTCGAAATGATGTCATCCGCGAAAGAGTAGATGAGATCGGAAGTTCGATATAGAAGGTCATTAGGAAAAATAAGAAATAGTGTAGGAGAAAAAAAGGAAGCTTGTGGGTACCCCCTGAAGAAATTTTGAACTCGTTTGATGAGATCCCCTCATATAGCGCGATCCCTAATGATGCTCAATATAAACCGAGGGAAGTCAACGCCGGTATCAAATGCAATAAGTTTTGTCAAAAAGGATGTTGATTTTTTTTGTTGCAACCACAGGATAACATACTCTAATACGCTGGATCAGTTTTATTTCATATTCAAATATTCAGTATACATATGAATCGGTATATATATATATACCTTAATAAAACATCAAGAAAATGTTTTTTAGCATCTATGGGCTTCCAGAAGTCGAAACTTTATGAGAGTGTGTGTAACATTTAAAAAGTGTTTACAATTTTTAGGACAATATTTCTGTCAGAAAAAAACCCCCATTTTATTGTTAAACCCTCAAGTCAGTTTAATAGACCCGCATACCTCAAGAAAATTTAAAATATCATCAGCATGTATATAAAGTTTTGGGAGTTTATTACCAAATAGGAGAAAAAAATTGGTCCCAGATGAGTGCCCTGGAGTGCTTGAGATGTAAAAGATTAGTTTGGCTTAAGGAGCAAAAACCTTTATCCGTTTGTAGCGAAACAAATTATCACCCAGCCTGTTAAATAATGTTAGAAAATATTTTGCAAAACTATAAATTATTAATTGAATTTCCTACATTTTATTTGACTTGAATTTCCTACATTTATTACGTTTCTGTAGCAAAGGCCACTCCTTCTAAAGCATTGAGCATTTAAGCAATAATTCAAGACCCAATTAGTAAAATGAAACGAATATTGATTTACTTGAATTAAAATTCAATTATAAAAATCGGCACAAAAGTAAATGCAACAGAAGACAATGAAAATTTTAAACTTTCAAATGTACGTACATGTGATAAACTTCAATTGGAACAATAATAATTTTTTAAATTTTTAATTAATTTTGTTTCTTAAGATAAATTTTTTTTTTGCAATTTAATTATTTTTGAATTTACAATTTAATTGACCTGTTTTCATTGCCTATTGGCAATACAAAAAATAAATTACACAATCTGCAGTTACTTGCCTCAACAACAACAAAAGAAACACTTGTTATGGATCTGTTAGAAGTTTAGTGGCAAACGATTTCTGCAACAACAACAAAAAACTAAAGAATTTAGAGCCACGCAAAAGCAAAAAAACGCTCTGACATGGTTCAAACACATGACGTCTGTGTGGCAGTTAAATATTGTTTGGACATGTTGCCACTTAACGTTAATGCTGGTTAGTTAGTTCTTTGGCATTGATGTTGACCCTACAATCGGCATTAAAGGGCTAGGAACGGTTGCAAATGTAACTTTCATAAAAAATTTTCAACTTGCAATAAAAAATTAACTACAAGATCTAGGAGTTCTGAAATATTTGAAATAATTCAAATATTATAATATGCATTATCTACTGAGATCCTTAAAGACGGTGCCAAAAATGTTGTCAAGTTAATGTGCAATTTAATTTATAACCTTCAACGCCTTCACTATATAATTCATATAATAATATTTGAATTATTCCAATCGTTCTAGAACGTATTTTTCGTGCCGGCCGCCAATGTTTTTGTTAACAGGAATTGTAATAAGCGACACAACAAGTCGAATTTGCTTTAGTTAAATTTACATCTTGTTTAACGTCATATTGCATGGATTGTTCGATGAATTTTAATGACGCTAAAACAATCTAAGATACATAAGCAGCAACATATGGACAAGCATTTGAACAACTCATTGCAAGTGGCCAAAAGTATTGAAATCATCAACTGAAAATGTTTGCATTTCGAACTGCAGTGCATACAATTATTATGCAATTGCAGTTAATTCTCATACTCATGGCTGATGTTGCACGTAGCGGTGTTGAGCACATCTTTGGTGTTGGTTTGTTTTCCTTTTAGTAAGAAACGTTGTTTTGGCCGCTACGTCTGCAATCAACAATTTGAATTGAAAACAAAAATAAAAAATAAAAATTTTGTGTTTTTGGGGGCTACATTTCCTGTCGCAAGTTTTTGTTGCTCCACGAGTATGTGTGATTATATTATGGTCTTAGATGTTGCTGTTTAAGCATTTAATAGATGCTTTTGTTGATATGAAGTTGCTTTTGGTGTTTTCCTCTCCACAGATTTATTGTTTTTTTTTTTTTTTTTTGTTTTACTTTGTCCTTTAGGCCACTGTCTTCCTTTTCGTTGTTACCCAGTTTTTATTATTCTTATATTCATACTTTTCCTAATGCTCGTACTTAAAATGATACTGTTTTTGTTTCAGCGTTATTTTCTTAATAGAGTTTTTCATCTTTATTTCTATTAAACACTTGGTTGGCTGACGGCTTTGTTAATTTGGCCGGCCAGTAGTCAAGGTTGTTGTTCAGACCTGATTGAGTTTAAGTTTATTTGTGTGTCATAGAGACTTTTATTGCATTTCTTGATTTCATTTTTGGTGATTTATATTTAAAAAATAGTTAAAATCTTTGATGTTGAAGCTTGTTTAGGCTGTAGGAACAAGTCGTTTTTTGTAATTCATTGTTTGTGCAACAGAGGTTGAGGCTTTTCATGTAAGAGCAGTTCTACTGAGACACATGATTATACGGTGTGTGTTTTTCATTGTTCAAGTTGTTTGTTGTGACACAGTGTGTTGCAGTGGAACGTGTGTTCTCAAAAATTTTATATACGAAATTGAATACGATGGCTTAAAAATTAAGTAATACTTAGAATGGGGAAATAATTTGGTTTTTTGCAAGTTGCCGCAAATGAAATAAAATTCTGAAAAATGATAAAGACGTTTAAAATGCATGTTACGAGAGAAACTTAACAAGTATTAATTTTTTGTTTAAATGTACGCCTTTTAAAGAACTTTTTCAAAATCTTTTTTAAAGTACGTTTTTAACACGGCACCTTTTCTTAAATTACTATTTTAAACGGACCTTTATTAGACATTGTTTGAAAAGGAATGGCATTTTTTTAAGTGCATTTTAAAGGAGACCTTATTTGAATGGTACTTTTTTTAAAGGATCTTTTTGAAATACACTTTTTCATTAATTACCACTTTAAACGTCCTTTTACTAAATGTACTTTTTAAGAAGGAACTTTTTTTGAATAGAAATTCTTTGAATATTTTTTAAAACTTCTTTTTGAAGCAGACTTTGTTATAAATTATTTTTTAACAGGTACTTTTTCGAAAAGTACGTTTTCAAAAGCTACATCTTAAAAATGTATTTTTACAAAAGGTACTCTTTCAAAAGGTACCTTTCCAAAAGTTATCTTTTATAAAATGGTATTTTTCCAATAGGTACCTATTTGAAAGGTACTTTTCCAAGAGGTACCTAATTAAAAGGTACTTTTCCAAAAGTTACTTTTTTGAAATGTACTTTTCCAAAAGTTACCTTTTTAAAAGTTACTTTTTCAAAAGTTACATTTTTATAAGGTACTTTTTCAAAAGGTGTTTCTTGTAACTTTTTCAATGATACTTTTTTAAAATTTCCAAAGGTAGTCTTGCAAAAAGGCACTTTGTTGAAAGGATACCCTCAAAAATTACTCTTCAGGAGGTACTACTTAAAAGGTATTGTTTTAAAAAGTACTTCCATAAGAGGCACATTACCGATGAGTTTTTAAAAGGTGAATTTTTGAATTGCATAATCTTAACACATAATTTTTTAAATGTACTTCTCTTATAAGCACTTTTATGAAAGGCACTTTTCTGAAAGGTATTTTTATGGAAGGTACTTTTCTGAAAGGTGCCTTTTTGACAATTAGTTTTCAAGAAGGTACTCTTTTAAGAGATGCTTTTTTGAAAGTACTTTTTTGGCAGATGCTGTTTTTAAAAGTACTTTTTCTAATGCTCCAATTTTAAAATGTACTATTTCAGAAGTTAACTTTTTAAAAGTTGGTCGTACTTGTTTAAAGGCACTTTTTTAAAATACAGTATCCTTTTTTAAAATTTAATTTTTCAAGGTGCTGCCACAAAGCTTTTCTATTATTTTGTATTTATATACTTTTATGACACTATTGAAAATCACAGTATTCTTAGTGAATATTAGTGTTCATATTTCTCCTTCAAGCCCACTGTTGTGGTTGCCTTTATTAAACTACCCAGTCCATAATAACACACACGTATGTTGAAATATTTTTGATGAATTATAAATTGCGTAATCGATATATATGTACGTGTGTCATAAAGTCATTTTCGTAAAATATTCGCAATTAATGTTGAGTTTTAGTGGCATTTTTTTGCGGTCTCGTAGTCATAAGAATCAATTCCTTTCGCTTTTTTTAATAAATCTTGGTCAGTTTTTTTTTTTGCAGAAGACATCCCACTGATTGTTAACTCAACAAATATTTAGTGAAGTTCGTTAATTTTTTTCAGACAAAAAAATTTTTTTTAATATTCAAGTGATTGGATTTAAATATTTTACTTTAAAGAAAAATAATTTTTTTGTTTTAAAATAAATAAATTTTAAGCATTTAGATGAAATTAAGTTTTAAAGCTTTCTTTTTCACTTTAAATTATTCACAGATGTGACTTAGAAGTTGCCATAAATTCTTCTTTTACATGCATACATACACATACACACATACTCGTATTTGGTGTTTCCTGTCATGGCATGTACAATTAACCAGATATTTGCAGCTGAATTCTTTGAAATATATTTAGTTGACAATACGAGTAGTAATTATCTAAATCATTGATTTTAAGAAACATAAATGCTTTTTATGCATGTAAAAATTTTACAGTATTTTTGATATTCTTTTGAAGTTTCTAAGTATCGATTTCTTTAAATATGTATAATTAAAAAGGATGACAAGTCGTTTAAAAATTAAAAAATGTATATTTAAGGTGTCGACGGTATAAGCCTCTTTTTTCAGATCGTAATAAAATCATTTCGCTGAAGGCAAAATACTTATTATTAAATAAGAAATTATGCACACCTTAAAACCATAAAAAAGATTGAGAAAAAATATCATAAATTGTCGCCTCAAAATCGATTGGTCATGCAAATTTTTTAGTTGAAAATAACAACGAAAGTGAAATTTTATATCTCTTTGAATTTTATTATTATTATTTCATTTTGATGACTGTTAGGAAAGCAATACAAGAAAAAAGTGTTAATGACTAACATGCGTTATCTGAATGAGGGAATGAATGAGTATTTGAATGATGGGCAGTTTTTTACTCCAACTCATACAGCGAATGAACAGTGTGCAAGAATCGGTGTAATGCACTTATAAAAGTTTTAATGAACTCTCTAAATTTTTTCTGTTTCTTTGAATGTGATCACTTTTAAAAATTTACACGATTATATAAATAATTTATTTTTGTTTTCTTACAGAAAATGTTTCAAATGTATGATATTTTCACATGAGATGCAAAAGGAAAACTTCCATCCGGTAAAGAAACACACTTAGAAAAGTTGTTTTATTAAGGCATTGCGAAAATTTTTATACACAAATGAAATTAGCCACATCTTATACGCTGGGTACATCAAGCAGCTAAGTAAAATTTTATTTTACTTTAGCAGCTCTTTGGCATAAAGTTTATGCAGAAGAAATTTTTCGAACATGTTAAAGGATTAGAATCCAATATCTTGCACTTGTTTATTCAAAAAATATTTTTTTCTTTGCTGGCCATAGAGTAATCCATTTTTTATCGAATTTTCTGCATAATTGAACAAAAAAAACAATTTTCATAAATTTTAAACCCCGATCGCTCACTCATATATTTTATATCACTTGTCACAGTTTTATACGACCAGCAAAATCACTAGGCTTAGAAAAGAGATTTGCTAACAATTTTTGGAATCATTTAAAACAAAGCGCTATTTTTAAAAGTAATAGAACTAATAAATAAAGCGATGTTGATCCACATTGCACCATTTGAAACAGTTGCCAACGAATTGAACATGTGTTGAATCTATTCCACTGATGAACCAATATTTTCGGGGTTATTAAAAAATATTTTTTGAAATTTTTTTAAGCTCCATCTTTCGAAAATACATTTTAAGCAAATTTACCACTACCGGCATTACTTTTTTAGGTTTATGGCTGAGTAGTTCTTAATTTTTATTGCAATCATAGCTTATACCATGTTCAGACATGCACCTGCAATTAGGAAATTTACTCAATTAAGACCTTAATTGAGTTCAATTTACCATAAAAGAACTCAATTAATGAATTGATCAATTAGTACATGCGCAATTAAGAAATTTACTCAGTTCAGTCATTAACTGAGCTCAATTTATTATAAAAGAACTGAATTAATAAATTGAACAATTGGTGCTTGCACTATTAGGAAATTTACTCAATTAATGCCTTAATTAGGCTCAATTTACCATTAAAAAACTCAATTAATGAATTGATCAACTAATACTTAATTGCAACATGAGAAACATTTTTGTAAGATGTTTAAAAATAAGATAAAGGCACTTTGTATTAAAATTTTTTATTTAAAAAATAATAATAATAATTTTTTTTTTAAGAAAACATTTTCGGTTGGCAAATGTTAATTAAGTCAGCTGAATTGGATTTGTATGAATGCGAAAGTCGACAACTAAATTTATGGTTTAGTTGCCACAATTAATGGGCATGTCTGCACTGTTCATATCAATCGACATCCAAGAGAGGTGGAAATCTTCAGAAGTTGTGAAATTGTTTTTCTTGCAATACTTTTTGATAATTAATAACCAACTTGGACTATTTCGGAAAGAATGTCTGAAGATTCAATTGCAACCAATTTATCCATTTAAAAATAATTAGATTCATATATTAATGCTGCACATAAATACACGCAGTCAAAAGTAGTCGGAATAGCTTCCAAATGTCGAGATCTTATGAAAATTTGATTCCCGCCAGTCGGGGTGATGTCATTCACTTTCTATTTTTCGATAGTGGAGATATAAAAAAAAACACAATTTACACAACAACATAGATTTTACGAGGAGATAAAAAGCAAAAACACATTTTCTCAACCATTTGCATAATTTAACTAAATCATTCCTTAACCAATTCACTTCTCATAATGTTGTTCAACAATGAATTAATTTCTTTAATTTTTTATTTTTTATTTTTATATTTGATTGAACACTTTTAAAAATTAGTAAGATTTATTTTTGTAAATTACATATTGCTAAAATATATATTTTTTTAATTACAAATAATTTGAAAAACTCAATTTTCAAACTTGTTGCCTCCAGCAATAAAAATTATTTGAGATAATATTAAAATTGTTTTTTTTTTTTATTTCCAAGTGTGTGTGAGACAAATAAATATTTTGAGAAAAAATTATGCTTTTTTTGTTAAGATTTATGGCCACAGTGTAATTATTAATTTATGTAATAAAATTTTTGATACATGCAAAGAGTTAAGACAGATAACATCTATTTGTTTTTTTTTTATTTATTTTTTTTTATTTTTAAATAAGCTCAAAGTTATTCTCTATCAACGTGTAAGGGAATCATCGTACTATTGTTTCTTATGCAAGATGTGTTGGATAATAAAATTTCTAATTTTTTATAGTTTTTTTTTCTCCATCTGGTCATTTTACAAATTTCTTTTCAGTCAGACATTCAGTCATTTTGTTTACGATATATTCATTTATATGCGTCATTTCTTTTGCCATTATGATATTTCAAATTTCATACTTTTCCTGCTCAACTGATCTTCTTTTTTTTTAAGTTCGCATTTATTATACGCATAACATTCCATTTTTATGCACGAATTGGAAAACAGCAAAATCAAATTCAAAAGTAAAACAAAAGGAAGTTGCATATTTGTTCAATTTTGTTGGAAACAAAAAGAAAGAAATTAGAGAAGAAAATATTTTTGCTTTAGCTCAATGGGCGTTGCACTGTGCAACAGATATAGGAAATTTTCAACAAAAAAAAGTAAACAAGCCAAAGAATCTAATAAAATAAATAAAATATTACATATTGTAATAAACAAATTTAATTAGACCATGATTTTTTTAATATTAATAACAATTTTAATGTCAATACCTAAACAAGAGCATAGTTATTTGTTAAATCCATTGTGCATTTACATTTAGATAATCATTAAAATTATACATCATCATTGTAACAACTATCTGCCACAATCTTTTTTTTATTCAATAATTTTTTTTCTCACTTTTTCCCATTTTGACTTCATCGTTATCTAAACGTTGCACGTACATCCATCATCTTTTTTATATCAGCGATACAAATCATCAGCATGATGATGACGATGTTAGTGATGTTGCAACACCGACGACCATGTCAAATAGACTTGTATGGGCCAAAAAATGGGGAACAGCATTATATATTCTGGTGGTAGTTGTTGAAAAAATATTTCAGTGTCTGTCTGGCCAGCTGTCCTCGCAAGCGCTTGTTAGTTGACGATGTGTTGCCGCATCTTACGATGATGCTGATGATGATACTGATGCCGTTGATGTTGGTGATGATGCAAATGTCAATTAAATATTATGTTTGGTAACGAGTTATAAACGTATTTATTTGCGAATTTTATTTTCAGTTCATTTTGAATGATTGTGCTGCACATAAGAATGTAAAGTATGAGAATCCAAACTGAGTTGTGTTATACAAAGTTAATAAATTTAAAGGAAATTGCTAATATCGTAAGCACTTTGATTTCGCAAGCTGTGTTTTTTTTTATTATAGAAAATCAAGGAATATAGACACATACATGTATTGTAAAGGAGTAAATGTGTTTCAGAAACAAAATGCTAAGAAAATATCTTTAAATAGATGAGTGGCGTGTAAAAACAACTTTTAAAAGATCTTTATTCAGCGTTATAACGTTTACATCAGTTTGGGCCATCATTTATCGTTACACTAATTTTATGCGATAAATATCTTTAAAATGCTGGTATTTATATAAATAAGGAAATTGCTTGCAACGCAATGAAGCAAGGTTTCATTTTTCTTAACAGAAAAAAGAAATCTTGTAATCAAATTACAAAACTGAGAAAACTATGTGCGAATTTTTTACTTCACTCTTTTTCACGCCTTAGAAAATCATAGACGCTCAAACATGAAGCAGTAGTCAGATGTACTTTATTATTCAAACAAAAATGTATCGTTCATCACTTACTGGACGTTAATTGTTTGTGCAAGTTTGTTTCACCAACCTGAGGCGAGTTATTTCAATTCATACCTTCAATGGAATTAATTTTCAATTTGTATTTCTTGAAGTGTTTGTTCATGTTGTAAGTGAAAGTGTTAGTGTGGCGATTATCATTGTGTTTAGGTATCTAAATTAGAATTTAATTTGCTTTGAAATTCAAAGACATTTTTATTGAATGAAAATTTATTGAAGTCAATTAAGAAAAAATTAAATATATGTGAAATAATAAATCAAATGCAAGGATGATGATACTTAAAAGCCGACAATAGGATAGTTGGGATATTCTCCTGATTCACTGATGAATTGGTTAATTGGTTGACTTTAACAAGATGTCGACATTTGAACAGCTAAACACACAGCAAATTATAAATTTTTGAAACATATTATAATTTTTTCGAACTTTTTTTTATGAAAATGTTTTTATTCCAGCTGTAGATCTTTTAATTTAAAGAAATATTTTTAATATTATTTCTTCAATATTTCTCCAGAACTACGAGTGGCATCGTCAGAAAAAACTTCATTTTTATTTAGATAGTTCTGGCGCAGTATTGAAAAAAAATAATACAAATAATATATAAAATATTACTTTAAATTTAAGAAAGCCTGCTGCTAGAAAAAACACATTTTCAAATATTTTTAAGCAAAAAATAGCATTAAGAAAATGTTCAAAAATTTATTTTATTTAAATGAATTTTTAAGAGAGAAATTAAAATATTATTTGTTCAGCGAAATTTAAGAAAGTACCTTTTCCAAAGTAACATTAAAAAAATACCTTTTTTAAAGAGTTCCTTTTCAAAAAATTCCTTTTATTAAATAGTAATTTTTTAAAAAGGAGATTTTTAAAATATTACCTTTTCGCAAAAGTGCCGTTTTCAAAAGGGACCTTTTTGAAACAGTACCTTTTTTAAAGCATTTTCTGAAAAGATTACTTTTTCAATTAGTACCTATTCAAGAAAGTACCTTTTAAAAGCCATCTTTTTTTAAAAGTACTCTATTAAAAAATTTTTTATTTTAAAAGATCCTCTTCAGAAAAGTACTTTTTAGGAAGCTTGTTTTTTAATTCCCTTTCTAATAAAATCATCAAAATATAAGATTTTTCAAAAGAACCTTGCTGAAGTATTATGTTTTAACCCTTTTTAATTTTTTGAAAAAGACATTTTCAATATAGAGCTTTTTAAAAAATTATCTTGCGAATAAAGTCTCTTTAAGAAGCTTATAGGAAAGCACTTTATAAAAAATACCTTTTATAAAAGTACCTTTGAAAAGTACTTTTTGAAAAAGTGCGTTTGAAGGAGTACCTTTTTGGAAAAGTACTTTTGAGAAAGTGTCTTTTAAAAAGTATTCGTTAACAAAGTTCGAAGATAATACCTTTGAGAAAGTACCATTTTCAGAGGGATCCCAATAAAACAGTAAAATAGCTCCTTTTACAAAACGACCCTATTAAACTGGCACCGTTTTCAATAGGAACTATTAGAAAGTACCATTTGAAAAATAGCCTTTACCTTTTTAAAGGGTGACGTTTTTAGCTTTTTAGAAAAGTATCCTGTTAAAAAAATAATTAAAATAAATATTATTAAAAAAACCAACCTTCTTAAAAATACGGCTGCTAGTCTGCCAATGTGCTGGCATTGGCAACAACAATATTGAGCCACACACACAAATAATAACCAATTCACAGTCTTATGCAAATGGTCTTGCATTATAACATTTGCAAAGTTGTTTATGTAGCATATTTTTACTCCATACAAATCAAATATACGAATTTTCGCATGCAATACACAATTCACATGGCAGAAAAAATTTATATGAAAAGCACTCAGTTCTTGAGTGATTCCCATATAAATTTTTCACTGAAACTTACCCTCTGGATTGCGAAAACCTCACTTTAATTGCAAACCAGCGTTGCCATTTGTCAAGTTTTCCCTTTTTTTGCAAGTTTTTTGAGATGCCAAAAAGTTTTAAATTTGTTGGGTAAAAAACAAGTTTTTTTGAAAATACATAAAGTTTTGTAAAGTTTTTTTAAATACATAATTTAACTATTGCAGTATATTGGATGAAAATATTAAGTAATGTTTGTATGCAATGAAACGATCTTATATTTTCTCACTCCTTCATTACTGCAACAGTGTGTCATTGTCTTTACACCGTCTTAAGTACAACTATGCCGCTTTTATACATTGGCAATGTGTAACTAACTTTTGGCAGTTTGTGTTTGTGGTGAAAAAAAAATTTAAAAACGGACAAATATTTAATGAAAAATAGCAAGACCAATGAAAGATCTCTAAATATGAATTTTATTTTATGTTTTTTTATTATATGTTATATTTTTGTTTTAAATCGTTTTTATATTTTTAAATAAAATGAGTTCCAAATACATTTTAGTGTTTTCTTTTAAAATTTAGGTACTTTTGTAGAAAAAAAGTTTTTTTTTGGAAAAAAAAAGTTTTTTTTCAGATATAAGAAGTTTTTTTAAAAAAATATATGGTAACGCTGTTGCAAACTGACAGCTGACAATAATAAAAGCAAAGAGAATGAAATATAAGAACTCAAGAGATATAGTCCCAATGGAAAGTATATCAAGGACAGAAATATTTAAATATATTCAGGAAGCCTAATCTAAGGAAGCTAAAAAGCAACACGAAAGTATTGTCGTTCTTTTTATTGGAAAACATTTCCAATTGAGCGAGTCTAAAATTTGGAAAGGGGAATTTTGTTATTTTGTATATTAAGGGCTTTCAACTGTTTAGAATACTGTCGCAATTAATTTGATCGGTCCAACAACAAACAAATAATCGTTTTTTACAAACTAAAATCTAATTTTTCATTTTACATCATCCCCTGATTCTTGCTTAAATGCCAAAACTATTAAAGCACTTTTATTTTTCTTTTCCAGAAGTCACACACAATTTATAATGTACCTGAAATAAAAATATAAATAATGTGTTTATTTAAATAAAATTTCAGTTTAATTTCAAAACTTTACTTCATATTTAATGCAATACATTTAATTATATATTTTTTGCACAACACTGAGTTCCTATTCGTATTTATTTCCCACATTGTGCTGGAACAACTATTTGTTCCAATTCGGAAAACTCCCCTTCTAAAGTGAATGCCTTATAGAAATAATGCAACAACAAAAATGTTGCAAGTTTGTTCAGAAATATGTTGGCATGTATGTTAACACCTTGCAACCTACCAGCAACAAAAATGCATTCAAATTCCTTATTTTATTGTACAAATAGGAACTTACTTCCCTACAAGTAGAGCTTAAATTATTTATTATCATTTTTCTTTTTAAATTCATTAAAAAATTATTCGCTAATTTTTTTTCTGTTAAATTTACATTAAAATAATAAACTTAATCATATATGAGTTTGCCACAAAAAAAGTTTTGAATAAATGAATGTAGTTTGAATGTCTATTTGAAAAATAATTGCTAGAGAAAAAGCAGTATAGCTCTTTTTTTCTAATAATTTTTCTATGGTAGCACTAACATAGTTATTTCGAATATATTAATGTGTCGTACTCGTACTAGTGTAGACTGCAACGGAGTATAAATAAATTAAATATTTATTTCATTCAAAGTTTGTTTTTTTATTACTTTATTTTAATTTAATTGTTTGAAAAAGGAAAACTTATATTTTTGTTAGTAAAACATGAACGTAAAATTGAATTAAATAAAATGGATTTTTTTTAAACACACAATGTATTAGTTGAACAAAAAGTTGCTGGTAGCGGGGGAGTTGCACTCATTATGTGGAAAAGTCATTAGAAAAATGTATTAAAACGAAAAGTTTTGGCTCAAATAAAAAATTAAAAAAAAAATAAATAATGAAATTAAATGTGTGTTACACTGCAATGATTTCAATGTACGAATTATACTATTTTATAATTTCTATACTCCTCTTTTGCCTTCCTGCCCCTTAAGCTTGGAAATATTGGTCCTGGCAATTTGCTTGGTTTTTTTTGAGCTTTACTTTTTTTGTTTATTTAATTAATGTACTTTACTTTCAATGGAATTTTAAACTTTGGCCAAACAGCTGATAATAAATTTAGCAACCACTAGATTAAATCGAACATGATTTGCTCTATATCTAATATTTGGGACTCGATTTGAATATGGGCAATTTTTATTTATAAAGAAGAGCACAGAGCTTTTTGCCGTTTCAAAGGAGATAAAAAGAATGGTTTCTTTCTAACTTATAAGGACACGGTACATAATCCTGTAGAGGAGTTTGATTTATAGCAACTAGATGTTTTCCTTTATAAATTACCTAAAAGATGTTACACATATTTCAGAAAAGAAATCAGTATTATTTTTCACTTCAAAATGAGATGTGATGTGTTAAGATGCTTTAAAATTTTGATTTAAAATTTTACCGAAAATTTAGTTTTTCAAGCTCAAGTTTAAGCTCTGCGCTTCACAACTCAAGTTTATAGTTTTTTCAATAAAAAAAAACTTCTAATTATTAATTTAATGAATTATTTATTGAGCTTGATTTTTTCTTAAACAAATTATTGATTTTTAATTATTAATAATATTCAATATTTTTATACACTGTGGTAAGAACACCAGCATGCACGTAGAAATGGTAATATAATGCCACTAGTTTTGGCTTTCCTTAAATATTTTTGAATTTTAATGATTTATATATGAGAGCTTTAAATTTAAAAATTTTTAATTCACGTGTCTTTTGCATTGGAAGATTTTCCAATTTTTTACGGGAAAATCTTTTTCATATCTGAATCTGGAAATTCTTTCTTAAGTCTTTTCTCAAATTATGAAATCTCTAGTTATTTTTTATGTATGAATTTGAGTTTCTTGGTGTATATTTACAGTTTTATTTTAAGCTTTTCTTTTAGTAAAAATGTTGCATGACTACAAGTTGCACTTAAATGCACAAGAAACTGAAAATGTTATGAACATAAATAAACTTTTGCTGAAAAATTAAAAAAATATTCGTACTTTTGAACACACAGAGGAATTTACAGCAGCTAAAAATCAATGAAAAGTGCAAATAAAAAAGTAAAATCTGGAAAATGTGGAAAAACTTACAAGCAAAATAAATACACACACACACACACATTCAAACACATACTCGTATCGTTATGAGCAGCTATTTATCTTGTAATTTTGAGTAAATATTAACCAAACAGAAAGAAAACAATATAAACAAACAACAACAATTGTTAAATGCCACTAATAGGCAGCCTAGACTTGTGTAACGGCTTGAGGGTTTTACGCGGTGCACAGTGGGCGTGGGCATTCATGTGCATACGAGTATATGTAGGCAGAATAGAAAATATTGTAAATGATGTCAAGAAAGGCTTAAAACAAAATTAGATATTTGATAAAAGATATGGATTTGAAACAAAAAAATATTAAGGACTATAAGATTTCAGACTACTACTAAGTTTTCTGAAACGTTTATAGTAATATTTTTTGTAATACACATGAAGAGAAATATGTTTGAGCGCAATATAATTCTCATACAATATTTGTGGGTTTTTGTATAAGTATATGAGTTAGAATGCCTTTCAAACATGATTTGGCTAAAGTGTATTGATGATTTAGTTATACGCACCTTAGACTTAAACAAATGAAAGTTATTTTGTGTATAATTATTTAATTTAATGAATTTTTATATGTGTGCAAATGATATTTAAGATATTCTCCCAATTTTTGAAATTAGTTTCGAGCACGGCCATATGTCTGAAATAAATATTGCTGGTGTTCGGCCACCTCGTATGTCAACCTTCAACCTTGTTTTAGAAGGCTGTACGTTTGTACAAATATTCTCATTGGAAGTTTGTCTACTACTGACTGACGACGAAATGTCACATGATCTTGAAACTCACAACAATTAAATATTACAATTTTATAATTGGGAGATTATTGTAAATTAATTTCCAGAATAATAATTAAAAAAAAATTTATAAAAATTATTTGTAATATTCTGTGCCTTAATTTTATTAAAATTTCACAACAGGGAAAAATATTTCAAATAAAAAATTGACGAAATCGGATGGGAAGGAATATAAAACAGACCATATCATGTGGAGAAAACTGCATTAGATGGTTCTCAGCCAGAACATACTAATTCGACTTATGACATTTTCCAGTATTCCTTTGTTCAAAATTCTATTAAGATTAATTTTACAACGAAAATTTTTTTTACAAAGCTGACAGTTTTTCAATAAAATAGAAATATTTTCGATCGAGAAATCACTTTCTCACTGGAAATCACATACATACTTATGTTTTGGCTTAAAGTTTATTGATCTTATTTAAGTCAGAAACGTGAAAAACTTCTGGTCATTGTCTTTTTGTTTAATTTTAACAAATATAAATTTAATATTCGTGGCATGTAAAAATCTTTTGTTAAAAAAAATAACAAGAAAACATTATCAAACAATGCTTCGAAACGTTTGCAAATTTCAAACTTTGAAAAACCAACTTAACAGCTTTAAATACAACATGCACATTAGGAATTCAAGAGAAGCAACAACAATTAAAATTCGCAATAAAACATTGAGTGAAGACAGCATAAAATAAAAATTAAATATAATTTTTTTAAAACTATCACATTTAAAACATGCGACAAATTATTAATTGCAATAAATACGTACGACAGGTGGGGTACAGCTTGCAACCAGCCACTGCGTTTCAAAAGATATTTAAGAAAATATAATGATAACTATTGTGCAACATATAATTTAAAAAAATAAAAAAAAATAAAAAAACTACTTAAGAAAATTTTAAAATTATTACTATTTGTGAATTTAACAGTTTTATTTTGCTTAAAATATGTTGATAAACAACAAATAAAAAATGAAACAATTTTGGGGAAATTTTTAAGGATATTATTTTTGAAAAAATTTTCAATTCTTATTGTTAATTTAAGATAGTCTAATATATTTCAAGACTAAATAAAAAAATTTTAAATTTTCATTCACGCAGAAAAAATTAAGAAACAAATTAGTAAAAAACAGGTAAAAAAAATTATTGTTTACAAAATTTTATTTTCGAAATAATGAAAACAGATTTAGAAAAAATTTTAAGAAAAAAGAAACATATTTAATGTACTTGAATAAATAATTTTGAACACTCGATATCTGTCTTTTTTATAAAAAAATTATTTCATGAAACCTTCTCTAGGTAAAATTTGGAAATAATAGTAATAAAGAAAACAAATTTTATAAAATAATGAATTGTAATAAATTTAAAAAATATATATAAATTTGTTATAATTAAATTAAAATTTTCTTTGGGGAAAAGGGTTCGATTTTATTAATGAACAGATCTCTAGCACAAGATTATTTAAATAAATAATCTATTAATTTAATTAATTTATTCAAAATTATATATTACAACAATATGATTTAAGAAAAACCCACAATTTCCATTTCCAAAATATAATAATAATAATAATAATAATAATAATAATAATAATAATAATAATAATAATAAATAAATAAAACAAACAGATTAGTACACATTTTAAGCACATTAATTATAAACACCATTTCAAAAATTATTTAAAATTCAACACAAAAATTTAAAAAAATATTTACAATTTTTTCAAGCAATTTAACATTAAAAAACATTTTATAAAAAACCTAAATTTTCATTTACATAAAAAACAGAGGACACATTTATCGAAAATTTTTAATAACTTTTAATATTAGAAATAAAAAAAACGGCTGTTTTAAAATCCAAACTTTCATTTGCAAAGAAACAATTCACAGCCACTTTTATGGGAATTTAAATCATTTCAAAAATATTTTTTTAATAATATATAAATTTTCGTTTGATTAAAAAAATTAAAAGATTTAATTTGGCAAAAATGTTAAGAAAATTTAATAAATATAAAAAATATGATTGCCTAAAGAAATAAACAGTTTCAATTACTTTTGCTGATATTTCTATTAATAAACGACATTAGAAATAAATTAATATTATTCTTTAATGGAGTTTGATGAGACTTGAACTCGGGTCCATAAAAAACATGTTCATTTGGTAAACAATTTAATTTAATTCTTAAGAAATTTTATGTTTTTTAAAAACTTAACTTTTTATAGAAAAAAATCAAAAAATTTTCTTTTCAGCTGTCTTTTATACAAAACAAATCTTCACTTGGTGCATACAAATGTTTCATATCTCAATGGCATTTGATTTTTTAATATCAAAATCATGTTTTTCGCTTGTGAATTGTCTTTTGCCTTCGTTAACCTAAAAATTAAAAATTCTTAATGCAGCGAGTAATTAGTGATCGCTATTGTTATTATCTTTTTTTCTTCATTTGATTTTTGTTCAATTTTCATTTGCACAAAAAAAGAATACAATTATTGTCAAAGCAATTGAAATAAGAAATTCAAGCACAAAAAATGGTAGAAATGCTAAAAAAAATAACAATGGCATGATGTTCGTTGGCTGTGTGGCAACCGCCACTAAGATGATAAAACCTTAAAAGATATTCCAAAAAAAAAAAACAATAGATTTTAATTAAAATACAAAGGGGACTTTTAAATGTTTCAGTTTTAATTAAGCTTTTATGGGTCAAGTTATAAAAAATGCAGGGAAAGAAGAAGGGAATGCTTTTAAGCCAAATTTAATTACTTAGTCACTAAATCATCTTAATGGTATCAGTTTTTCCAAAACAAAAAAATTTCCCAAAATAAGCAACGTATTTCACTGACAAACAGTTTTGAAATATTTTCCAACTGTTTTTTTTTGACATTTCACTATATTGTGATTGCAAGCCATTTATTTATTTCATTATTTAATAAAGTTTTCAACTGTTGAAAACTTTTTCAATTTTAATTTTACTTTCCAACTCAATAACGCATCGAGCAAATAAATAAATGAAAATTTATTTTCCTTTATTTTATAAAATACATAAACCAAACAAAACTTGCGTGTTTAATTAGTTTTATACATTTTCAACTTTAATTTAATATTTCTTCAAGATTAACCACATAAAAATAAGTTTTTAAACTTCTCTTCCAAAAAAAGTTTAAATAAATATAGAGAAATATAAATAATTGAAATTTAATAGCAAAAACTAAATAGAAATAATTTGGAGCTTTTATAAGTCAGTAATATTTAGCAAAAGTGTGTTAGGAATTATTAGAATTTAAGAAAATATAAAATTGCAACACACTGCTGGCACATATTTTGAAAATTCCACTATTTAGTTTATTTTTAAAGCAAATGTTTGTGGCAAATTTTGCTTATATTTTTTTTTTTTTTTGTAAAATTCAAAAAAGGCACACTTTCAAGACAATCATAATTAAAAAATATTTTTAAACTTCTTTTTTTATTTGTCAAATTATTTTCGTTAGATCATCAAACTATTCTATTTGGATATAAAGAACTATTTTCCAAAATTGTGTCCCACCTGGTTGAATTATATGAGTTGCATCAAACCAAACTATTCCTAGCAAAGACGCAGATTTGAGTTAAAACCAAAAATAACTTCAAATCGAACTAGTTTTCAAAAAACAAAAACCTTTGAAACTGATTTGAAGATGAATTGAGAAGCATAATTTTCTTCTGCACCCAAAAAGGAAAATTTTTCTGAAATGAAGAAATGCATTAATTCTCAAACGCTTTTTTCAAATGTTTTTTTTTAATTCAGAATATAAATAATACAAAACTTTTGTATTGCTTTCTGCTTGTTGCTCATATGCCGACATTTCATTGGAAGCTAAAGAAAATCGTTAGTCATTCAACATCATCTGTTTATGCCAAACACATCAAATACAATATGATAATTCTCTATCATGTATGATAAGTGTATCCTTCCACAAGATTGACAAAATTACGGTTACGGGACTGCTAAATTTATTCTGGGTGTAGAAGAACCCTCGTTAACACCCCTTATAACAACATGCCAAATCAAACATTGTTGCAACAAACATGTCTTAACAATTATTTTGTATTATTTCTTTTTTTAATTTTAGTTTAGCTAGACTCAACAAATAAATTTCAAGCTTATATTTTTCCTAATCATCAATAATTCCCCTCTCGGCAGACAGAAAGTGCTAGTGCTCCACCCATTTACGGTAATTTTTGAATTACATAAGTTTGACTTAGTTGAAATGAAAATGTAAGTCATAAGCACTGGTTGCTTGGACAAGTATTTGTTAAAGTTGCCACACATCTTTTCTTCTCCTTCTTATCATTTGTGTTGCAATGTGCAAGGTATTTGTTGCAAATATTAAATGAAAATGCCACAAACAAATATCCAACAGAAAAAGCAACGAAAAAAGTTGGCGTTCAAACACACAAAAAAGAAAGAAAACAAAAAAAGATGAATGAAGCCAAATGAAGTGACTCTGGGGTTATCAACCACACCACACTTTCGATTTGCGAAAGCAACAAAAAGCTACACAAGTGGGCATTTATACATGGTAGTACCATATTAAAGAAACTTACAAAGGAAAATTAACCACAACAAAAGTGTTGGTAATAACAAGTCAGACCCCTATAATCGGCAGCTCTAAAGCTCACATGTGCTTTCCAGTATTAGAAAAGTCCATATTTTATGTCGAACGAAATTCTGATGAAAATTAAAAATAATATTTAATAAAACACAGACAAAAGAATAGAAAAATCAAATAAAACCTCTACAGCCTCTGCAGGATAACGTTTATATGGCATATGTTGCAGAAGTGAATACATTTATATTCATTCTATATCCCTCACCCTTTCTATATGCGCGTTATCTTATGGTGTTGTAAAATTTTACCACGTACAACAATTAACACACTCTTCTGAAGATCTTAAATATGTCAAAAAAAGCTAAATATTAAACTTAAGGAAAAATAAAAACAATAATACTGATAAAAAAAAAGTTAAAATAAAATTAAATAAAAAAAATTAAAAGAAGCAATATAAAAATTTATGTATTAGTAAAATCCAGTCCATTCCAGGACTGAGAGAAGATCTGCGCGGCTTGGTATGGATGAGATCTGATCTTACCTCTTCTCGATTCAAATCAAGCCTAGAGACATTATTATGTCATATTTGGTGCAAGAAACCCCGTTTTGTCTTGATTTAATTAAGTGCATAATATAACTTGCTTCATGTAGGGTACTACAGTTTTTTTTTTGTTGTGGCATAAACGAAAACAGCAGTTAATTATAATTAGTATGTGGTATTTTTAATTAACATATTTTTGGTTTGTTTTGTATTTTTTTTTTTGTTTCAAAAGTTTAAAAGACTTTTAAACCTTAATAAACGATTTAAATAAACAAAATGATTTTTTAATGAACCATTCAACGAAAAGTAAAGCGTTCATTATATATAAAGGGAACATCAATTCGTTTGGCCTATTCTAAGATAATTTCACCAAATTTTATTAATTTCACAGAAATCAAATTGCCCTCTAAATTCCACCCAAAAATAATGCAAAAATATTTCTAAGGCGATTTTATAATAAAATTTTAATTTTCATACTTTGGCCAAAAAATAAAATAAATTTTTAACAAAATAATTAGTTTTTGCTTTTTACTATCAGGAAGTTACCACAAAAATAAAAATCAAGGTGCGTTTTCTGTTTGAGCATCTCCTCTTCTTTGCAAACAATTTTCCTCTTCCTCTATGCTGGTATTTGTTTATGATGCCAAAGATTAATATTTCCTTTTTTTAATATTTGTTTTTCATTTTGTCTCGATTCCAAATTCATTTTTAGAAACATGAATATTATATAATATTAGTTTTGGTTTAAAATTTCTTTGTATCAGCCAATAAAGATTTGCATAATTATAGTTCCAATATTGATGAGTTTCATGCGGATTTGATAAAAAAATTTACAATTTAAATTAATTTTTAAAGTGTATTGCATAGTTACAACCTAAAAAAAAGTCGTTAATTAATATAAACTAGTGGGTAGAGTTCAAAATTTTTTTGGTTAGTTTTTATACTCTAGCACAATTTAAGTTACGGTAACGGACGTAGATAAGCTTGACCCATGAAAATTCCTAAAAAGCAAAAATAAATAAAAACACAGCTTTATAGTGCACAGAATTATCTTAATTTTCTTATATAGATCGTATTAGAAAAATACATCCGATACTAAGAATATTTTTCAACAAATAGAGCAATAAAAATATATCATCCGATACTTCTTTTTGTTTTCTTTTAGTTTCTTATTACTAAAATTGAAATGAATCGATATTTGATTAAAAATAGATTATTAGATTACTTTTGCATACAATATTTTAGAAAATATATATTTTAGAAAAGGTTTTACATATTTCCATAATTCTTTTAATTGGCGTTTTGATTTATATGGATTTTTGATCAAAAGTAACATTGAACTTTTGCTGCAATTTCTTTTTAATTCAGCTTTGGGATTTTGTCGTATTATTTGCCTCCTTTAATGTCACATCCATTCCACACATGCTGCTGTATCTAACAATGATACAATTTCTATCGATGTATATACTTTTAGATTTTCTATTTATGGTCTTTGTTGTCTACGCGGTAAACCATAATTTCCAATGCTTTTGTACTTTAAAATAAAAAAAGTCTGAGCAAAAAGATTTTAAAAGGAATTAAACTTTAACAGCTTATGAAAGACTGTCTGTAGTCTTGTGATATAATTTTTGCACAATGAGTTTGAGTTACAAAAAAAAAACAGAAAAGACGACAACATCTTTTTTGTGGCAACAACAAGGAAATCTTTTAAACTGGAAATAAAATCGTTAGTGGAAGCAAGTAACAAATCAAATATTGCAGTTTCTTATTTTTTCTTTTGCATACGACATCTTCTCCAGCTGACTGCTGCAGTTTCGTTTTTGTTTTTGACAATTTATAAACAAAATAAAAAATTTCATATGGTTAAGAGTTGAGGGCCATTTGTACAATGTGAAAAAGTTTCAAGTTTAAATTGGAAATTTGGCATTAATAACAGCATTTTTTTATAAAAATAAAATTGAACACAAACGACGTTAAACAGGATTTTGCTTGAGTTCGTTGGTGTGGGGTCAACTTCATGAACAATTTGTTTTTCATTTTCTTTTATATTTATTTAATAGCAGTTATACATATATTTTCTTTAGATGAATACAATGAATTTAGTGCCATCTGTTGTCTAGGTCAATTGTGGTCAGTGATAAACAACAATAAATTTATTCAGTTTTTGCAAAATTTTATTCAAAAACTTTCACTTCGTTTAAGAAAATTTCGAGCATACACGTATTTACTGTTTCCCCTTAGAACAATGTTCAAGCTACGCTTGTGACATCAGCTTTGAAAAAATTTCTTCCAAATTTAATACAAACGAATTTAACATTAAGGAATTTAAAAAAATTAACTTGAAGCTTGAAGATTTGGAAAGTAGAAAAAACGCACCAATATGTAAAAACCATTTTTAATTTAAGTTATGAAATTCTGTTTAAATCAGCGATTAAGTTGTTGACTTATTTTTTACAAAGTATATACTTATGTATGTAAGTACATACAAACATACGGGCGTACGAGTATATGCGTCTGATCATACAAAGTTACATACTTGTATGTACAAATGAACAAATGCACACACAACCATGCATACTTATGTCAATGTACATACATACATACTTATTAAAAAATGCTTGAAAACTGTCCAAACTATTCATAACACACATACAATATACATACATACATACTTATGTATGTATGTATGTACACACACGTAGTGTGTATTTGCATACAAAAACAGCACAAAAATAGCAACTTCTCTAATTATAATTACAGCATCATTATCACCTTTAACATCAATCTCTTCAAAATATTCTAAGTGCATTACCACCCCTCTCTTCAAAACAAATCAATTAACAAGAACAACAAACTTATTTCTCTTCTTATTCGCTTCATCTATGTATTTAATCCATCATTTAGTTGATGTCGGCTTTTTGTTTAATACAGTTCGGTCCGCGTGGGGTTGTGTGTTAATTGAGTTTGCAATGTTATAAAAATAAAATTTGGTAATGAAAAGTGATAAAAATGTAAAATAATTAATGAAATCTATAATTCATCTAATAATTAATAAATTGTTGAGCAAAATCAATCAATTAATAAAGTTCTTCTTAGTGTAAAACGCATTCAAAGTGTTTTATCAAGTAAAGTTCTATTAATTTCTTTTTCTTTCATTTATTCCATGTTGAAAATTGCTTGTTGTTTTTATTGCTTTTTTAAAGTGTGTATTCGGTATTTGTACTCATGTGTGTTTGTTTTTGTATTGCTTTTGCATACATTAATGTAAAGAAAGTATTTTTGTATTAAAGCAAACAAGTGAATGACGCTGCAGAATGGTAGTCAAGCCAGAAATTTTATAAAAGGTAATTTTGGTTTTGTTATGTTTTATTTTATTGTTTTTAATTTTGATTTTTTTCTTTGCTTGTGCGAGAGATTGAAAGTGTGGAGGGGTGTTAAATGGGAAGTAAATTTTTAGAGAATTTTATTGCTTCCATGTGAGATTATTACAATATTGTTGTTTTTGTACTACATGTGGGTTATTAGTTTATTTTATTTCTTTGCATATTGCTACACATAATACAAAAGTAAACAAAAACAACGTTTAAATTTGGTAAAATACAATATTAGTCCCTTATAAATATGATGTGTATGGTTTTTTTTTTTTTAATTTGCATCCAATCTAAAACTAATTTGATGACAAAGTCCTTTTTTCATAAAATAAAGTGTAAACTCATTGGCTTTCAACGAAAAAAGGGAATTTAGTGTTAGTTCAGACCGTTTTATACTATAACACAAGTGTTTAGATAGGTGTATTCATTGGATTTTGTTAGACATACTTACATACATACATACATATGTAAGTAAGTATGTAAATCCATTTCAAAATTATCACTATTGTCACAAATTCTAAAGTAACATAATTTTTTTTACTCTCTTGTTTCAAGTTCAATGGAGACTATTACTACGTTTATACGCACGTCCTATTTGCAAATATAACTATTTGCAAATAACTAATTCACTGTTTATACGGGAAATTGCATACAGAACTTATGTTATTATTAGTGATGCCATGTGACGAAAATATGATTGTTTGGTAAGTAAAACACAAAAAACGTTCATGAAGTGGCAACGTCTTACTTTTTATTTGCAAATAGTGTCGTTATTCACGACTTGTTAAGTAAGTTAATAAGTTACAATAAAAAAGTTATACGGCAACATTCTTCTTTTTTATTTGCAAATAAGACGTGCGTATAAACGTAGTATATGAGAAGAAAGTAAATAGCTATTCTGTATTGGAATAAATATATTTTACTTTTAATGTTGTTATAACTACAATATGAAGGCTTCTTTATTTACTTATTTTTTTTTTGTTATTTTCTTTATTTTTTGTAACAATTAAAACGTAAAAATTTTAAAATCTTACTTTTTAGAAAAATTGATGTCAACAAAAAATTAAATGTCAAGTTTCTTTCCGTATTATTTCACATTTTCGTAACATATTGCTACTACACTATCTCATATTCTCATATTAAAGTTTTTTGCAAGTCTTTATTAATACTCAGTATAATAGTGAGAAATTCTTTAATAAACACAAACTTATTAGGAAATTAAGACTGATTTAAACTTTGCAAATTAGAGTGGGAAATTAATTTATTTTTTCTAAACTGATCAACTTATCAATTTGATATTTGTGAATATATTTAAATCAAATTACAAAGAAGCATCTACATTAAACATTTTTCAAATTTTACATTTCTTACGAAGGCATAAGCCAAAAGCACTCAAGATATGAACCAAAACTACCTTCATTACCACATTTAAGAAACATGAAATATAGTTTGCTGTAATAACCAATATTTTTTATAATTTACCTTTAACTATCGGAAAACTTTAACACAGCATTTACACATACGTTTTTAGTAAAACAGTTACCATTAATTATTATTATTACCATATTAGTGAGATTAATGTTCTAAAATATCATCTTCATGTATATTTGAAATAAACAACTTAAACTTCTTTCAAAATTGTATATATAAAGCAGGTTTAAACTATAATTTTTATTTGAACTTAATCTAGTAAGTTTTTATAAAACCTTTTACTTGGCAACGCTGTTTACCAATTTGTCATTTTATTTGCTGAAAGTGTCAAAAAATCACTGTCCCCTGAAATATTTTGCAAGTTGAGCAGCAAGTAAAGAACGTCTGAATGTGTTAGCAAAAAATCGTAAATGTATTGAATTTTTTATTGAACTTGCATTTGTAAATGAAGGATAAAAACAAGTAGCAATAATACCCTGAATATGATAATAGCTTGGAGGGTAAAAAAATTAATAACCTTAATTTATTTTTTAAGCTTAAGGTATTTTAATTCTTTGATTTTTATCGATATTTCGGTACTCATCGAGTACCATCTTCAGTATATTTGTTTATTTTATATAAATTCAAAAATGTTAATTAAATATTAAATATTATTAATATTTTTAAATTTATATAAAATAAACAAATAATTTAATTTATTAATTAAAATAAATCGGTTAAAAAACCCATATAAAAAAATAATGTTTTCAAACCGCTTAAAGTTCACTGACGATTTGGTTTAGCGACCAGTGAAAAGTCGGCATATAAAAACAGCTAATGTCACAACAAACAATGCATTTTGCAAAAACTCTAATTGTTTTAACAATTAGTTGGGGAGAATATCCCGAAGTAATAAATTTCAATTAGCAAGTTAAATTTTTATTAGCAGGGTAAAGAAATTAAAAAAAAAATTTTTTTGAAAACTAATTGAAAACTTGTTAAAATTTATTATCGCACCTGCAAAAAATATTTCAAAATTCTTTTATCTCTTTCCAACCAAAAAATAAAATTAAGTACCTAATACATACCCAAGTATGAAAATAATTGTACTAAAGCTTTTTCTATTTTAATTCTAAAAAAATTCGTAGGTTAAAATGTATTTATTTTTCTTTTCGAATATCTTTACTCACCACATCATTTATTCCACGATTCTGATTAAATCCTTGGGCTAACACAGTTGTCAAAAGACAGTTTGTGCATAAAAGCAAAAAAGAAAAAACTTTCATTTTTCCAATTATTTTTATTTAATTTTTCAACTAATATTTATTTAGTTTTATTTTTCTATATTTCGTTTTATCTATCTCTTCTTTTTGTAAATGTTGCTTTTAATTTTAAATAATTTGCTTAACACTTTTAAATCATTTGTTTTGAGAATCTTGGCAGAATTTTCACTTTTTAGTGTTTTAGTTTTTGTTGTTTTTTTATGTCACGCTTAACAAGAACGCATTGGCTTAATCAAAATTCTAAAATTGTTCAAACGAATGATAATAAAATACTTAAGTATGCACGAAACGTTTGTGAAGAAAAAAATGCACAAAATCTTAAATCGCAAGCTATCATTAGACTCAGAGCTTTAATCGCGTCCATAAAAATGTCTTATGTTTATTCTTTAATAATTCGTTGAGCCATTTATGAAAAATCACCAAAAATTAACAAAACTTTGCACACACAACTTGTCTAGTAAAAGTTTCAAATGGAACTGAAATTCATTTAAAGTTTGAATTTAATTTTAAGCCTCAGCGGCTAAAGAAATCATACAGTTCACACATAAACACAGCTCGTACATAACGGACACCGACCGACAGTCAGTCTGCTGTATATATTGGCGTTTCGTCTGCACTTCACAAAAAACAACAAAAAGTAGAGATGCCAAAAACAACATGTAAAAAAATACCAAATATTTATATAAAGCTTTTGTTTATTTGATTTTGCTTTATTACACACTCAAAGAAACCGCACGTTTTGTTAAGAGAAACTTCAAGATGTTGACTGTAAAAGATCTTGTAAAATACTGAATTTGCAACTGAGTTTTAAGAAACGTTAACAATTTTTCTTGAAAACCATCAACCAAAAGCTAGCCAAAAGCTACCGAAAAGCAAACTAAAAAATATGTCATGATATTGCTCTTTGCATCAGTAAAAAACAGCATCTTAACATGCAACTATCCTCTTCAACTTCTTAACTAAAACAAGGCAATAAAGCTCTATTATGCATTTTCACAGCTTGCCTTAATAGTACCAGTAATGTAACCATGATGCAGCCCATTTCGCCAATGTAACACACACTCTAATACCATCTCATCGTCATCAAGTCTCCCTGCCATCCAGTTCCCTTTGAGTTTGTCAAAATCTTTTAAAGCTGATGCGTGGGAATTTTAATTTTTATTGTTTAAAAATCGAAAGCTTTCTTCGGGAGAGAAAGTACATAAGTATTTGCCAAAACGAATTTAGTTTTGCTTATAAAAGAGTATGGCAAACTGACCTCTAATTCCGGTTTCATAAGATAATCGTGAATACAAGTCTTATTTAGGCTAAAATTTACATAATAAATACCCCGCAAAGTAATACCAACGATTTTGTGTTGACGTAAAAAGATATCAATCTAAAAGAATATTTAAAAAAGGACTTAGTTCTCTAACTATTCCAAGGGCAACTTCAAAGGATATTCTCTCATGAGAGAAACTTTTCATAAAGTTATATAAAAGATATAAAAGATTTTCTTACATCAGCCAATGTTTTATAAAATGCACTTTTATTTGATCTACTTTTTATAAGGAGTACTTTCTATAAAGGGTACTTTTTTTAAGACGTACTTTATATTGAAGGTACTTTTTACAAAAGGTACTTTTTTGAAAAGGAATTTGCGAGACAAAGTATCTCTTGAAGAGGGCACTTTTAAAAAGTGGTAATTTCTTGGCAAAAGCTTTCTTTGACGATGTACCTCACTTTATTCTTTACCAATAATCCTTATCATTTTACATAAATTTTTAATTTGTAAATAAATATTAAAAGAAATCCCTCTATGGAAAAAATCAATTATAAAAATTTAACTGCATGTTTCTCAAATGTAAACACATTCCAAATTAAACTGCAAAAAGATAAATTTAGATAAAATAAAATTACTCTCACGTTCCATTGCAAAATGACGTACACACATTTCTACTAAAATATGATAAAAGTTTTATAATAAAACTAAAAGATGCAAATAAGCACGACCTAGCAGAGCGCTTAAAACTTTATATAGAATTCTTGAGTGAAATATTTCCATGATACATTAAGTTAAAAAAGGCCTGGAAATATTGCAATAAAAAATAGTAAAAGTTATTTAAATGTTGCACTTTGTTCTGGAATGGAATTTTTCAAGAAATTTTGAACCCATTTCAAGAAGTAAATATTAAAAAAACTTAGGGTGGCGGATAATTTGCGCAAATTAATATTTGAAACAATTTCGGCAGTTCACGTATGTATACAGACCCAACGTCGAGAATTTTGTTATTTTTGATAAGTTTCTTATACAGATTTAGTTTTGCAGCTGTAATGGTTGCCGTAAAAGTAGTTCACTTTGGATTAGACGTTTCCTTTCCTTAAGCTACAAATGGCATGGAATGGTTATCGGGTATATTAAGTTGATTAGTAACATTAAATAAATTTCAAAAAAATTTAGGAGGCGTGATATAGATTTTATTGCAAAAGCTTAAGCCGGTTAAATTGCACGAAAAAATTGAGATCATATAGACCGTGTATATTAAATTAAACAAGTGCTGTTTTGTTTGTAATTCATCCCGAATCTATCTTCTTTTTTCCGCCCATCGCAAAGATGATCTAAAATCAAAGTAACTAATCGAATGAGTGCGCAGGAAACAACGCTCTTTGGAAATAGGAAAATCCGGACCACATTCTTCGATTAAATGACGTTACATATCAAATTTCATATCCTACACATGTACATATTTACATACGAGTATTCGTATATGAAGTACTTCTGCAACGGGTTTGAATTTTTCATTAATTTTTTTTTAATTTTTTCACAAATGATGAATGACGCTTTTTTCGTTTTTAATACTGTTTACTTTTATAAATTTCTTGTTTCTCACATACTTTGTTTATTACGTTAAATTTCAAAATACTAAAAAAAATATTATTACTTATAAAAGAAATTTTGTTTGCTCTTTAATTGCTTGAAGTGTTATTGAATTTTATTAAAAGATTTCATCTAAAAAATAAAATAAATCATGACTTTTACTACTTTTATTTTGGAAAGTAAATAAACATTGTTATACTAACCTTCAATTCAATTCAACACAATTTTTGAAAAAGATTTTAGGGTAAAAAATTTACGATTAAACAAGAAAAGCATCATTGATATTGATAAAATTTCGTATGAAAATGGATATAGTATAAAATTTTGGCTCACTATTCCTAATAAAAATGTTCTAAGCTGGGCTTATTAATATACACACAGTGGCGAGCAGTGAGAAAAACAATAAGATTTCCTGTTGAAATTGTTAAATAAAATTATGATAAAAAAATAACATAAAATTAGTTAATGTCAAATGTAGCAAGTGCATGTTATATTCGACTTGTTTTTTATATTTCCTAACGTCGATTTACATTAATAACATTTTTAATATGCACATTTTAAAACAAAGCCATGAGGGCCGTTTTGAAATATTTTTCGTCTCTTGTTGGACTAGGACCAAAGCTTGTTGAAATTTGTTGAAGCATTATTATATGACAGAAATCCTTTGCTTTCAATAAAGCCCATCAACTAAAAGTTTATTTGAGATCTGGGCGTTACGCTCGACATCGCATTGTTTAAAATTTTAATTTTGAAAGCTAATTGTTTACGATTTCGGGCAAGCATATGCCCAATTTCTTTAAACATAATGTCTCCATCTGGAGTAGTCCATTGTGCAGCAAAAGTGGCAAACTTTCACTAAAAAATAAAAATACAAGCTTTAATTTTAGTTGCAACGTGAATAACTGTGTGTTGTGTTAATAAAGATATTTGAAATATAATTCTTATTTTAAAAATATCAAATAGAAATTTGTTTATGTATGTTCACCAACTAGTATATTGAAGCTGCCTTGATGTATTCAATATCAATATTTTTGCAAGTATCGTGCTACTTAAAGTAATGTTTTGAGATCCAGCCGCATTTTTGCCCTCATGCAAGTTCCTTATTTAGCAGGGACTACTGTAATTACTGTTAGAATATTCATTTATCGCCAATTATGACTAAATACGAAATTAAACCCTAAAAACGTTGTAAAATTTTAATCGTTTTCCCGAATTTAAGTTGAGTTTCAAGTCTTGATTTATTCGGAGACTCGTAATAGGATTTTATGACAAATTTGTTTGTGCAGATCTCTATTCCATTACACTCCTATTTTAAGGTATTTATAACCTTGTCAATAAAAGTGCCAGAAAGACCCATACAACAAAGAACTATTGGGTTAAAATGTACGCAGTATTTTACATCATTCTGCTGGACACATCATGTAACTAAAATGTAAAGCTCTCAAAGGTTTCCTATATCCTCTCGCATTTAAAGGGAGTAAATTAAACCCTCTGTAAAATAAAACTCAGTAATAAACTTTCGAAACACCGAGTTTATTATATTTTATACTCTAATCCGTTGTCGGAATCAATAATTAAAGTTAAAAAGTGTTACAGACTTAGTTTTAGGAACAAATCATAAAATGGAAAATTCAAACTCAACTGAGTTTTTGGAAAGGTCTTATTTCCTTTAGAGAAACTATCGATATTTTCGACAACATGTAGAAGATAAATTTTGTTATTTATGGTTGTCTGCAAAATAAATGGAAAAACAAAACAATCCTTGTTTACTAAGAGGAAAAAATTATATTCGATAAACGAGGTAATGTTAAGAAATCTTTCCGATAACATTATCTTTTAAATAATATAAATTTATATAAAATAAAGCCTTTTTGGATTATTATACAATTTACCGGCAACTTTAATTTTCTAAAATAATTTTTTTTAATAGTTTCAATATTTAGCTTAAGTTGAATTTGATAAAATAAATCTGATAAAAAAATTATTATTATTAAATTTCAGTACAATTTTTACCTGCAACTCATTAAAAATTATTCTGACGATTAGTTATTCATTTACATACGACTCGTTTACTTTTACACCATCAAACGAGTTTTATGCATTTAAATATTTTGTAATCCCAAGTAACGTTCATGCAAAGAATTCCCGTGGCTAGAAATGAAGAAAGTAAAAGTTATGGTGAAGCTTTTAGTAAAAAAATTACTTTTGGTTTTTTAATCGAAAATGAACAACAAAAATTAAATAATTAATAAACGCATCTTTGCGCGCCGTAGGCGATATTATGAAAAAAAAAAAAACGGTAATAAAATTAAGTCATTATTATAAAGCACAGTGGACTGAGTTGAAAATCATGGGTTCAAATATAGTTTCCTTTGAAATTTAAGTTTGCGGTTAGGTTTCTATCAAAAGTTATATGAAAAACTTAATGCTTAGTTTATGAATAGCATCCAAGATATGATAACATTTCCATTCAAAAATATTAGAAGTGAAAGTGCCTGTAGCATTAAATTACGAAATAAAAGCAAAAGTTGTCGAAAGCAGAAGATAAAGGTGACTGTTAAACTTTAAAAAATTACATTCTTGTTAGAATTTTCGAACCTATTGTCTATACATGAATAAATATTTATTATGTGCCAGGGAAGACATATAAAGTTGTGTGGAAATATTAAATTTTTGGAAAAAATTGGACCTCAAGTCCATAATAGTTATTTGATAAAATATTAGCGATATTTTTAAATCGTTTTTGAACTGTTTAATATCCAGTGCTGTAACGATAAATTCATTATTGAAAAAATATGTTTAGGATTATCACAATTTTTGTTGCAGTTATTATGACATTTGTTTCATCTTCAGTTGCCTACATAAATATTATTACTATTATTTTTTTATTTTAGTAGTAATTTTTAATCTTGTGGAGTTTATTGACGCTTTTCTTTTTGACTGTTTTTATAAGCTTTTCACCACTATTTTATTGACCAGCAACAACCTGTTTGTGGCCAAAATCACAGAAAATGAAAATGAAAATGAAGAAGATGATTTCAAGAAGATTTGAAATAAAATGCAAGAGATGTTTTCGAATGTCTGCAACACATTTATTTAATGTGCCTCAACTGAAGGCCACCTGTGTAGCAACATTGCAACTTCCACCACCAGTTTCATTTGTAGACTGTATCAACCGCTTTAAAATTACTCTTTTCTTGATGAATTTCGGTAAATAAAACATAATGCTTGGAATTTAAATAAATTTAGTTGTTTTTATTTTTCTCTGCAACTTTTATTTATTTTCGAATAGTTTCTATTTCTTTTACATATTTACGGTGATGCTGCTCATCATTGCTGGTTTTTGGGTGAAAGTCTTTCTCCCTTTTGTATGTTGCAATTGTGTTTGTTTGCTGAGTTTTTTTTTTATTAACATTTTTGATAACAACAGGTTTTGCTTTTAAGCTTTTTTTCCTTTTTCAAGATTCCGCAAAATATTTTTTTATTTTTATTTTAACCTGTTTCTTTTTATTAATTAAAAATAAAAAACAGAATTTCTTGTTACATCACGTTTAGCGCCTTAAATATGTATGGCATGATTTAGGGAGAAATTTTACAACAACAGTAACAAAAATGTGAAATGATTCATATATTTTTTATGATAAAATATTTAAGAAAAACGTAATACTATGCAGCAGATATTATGAAAGAGGGTGGCTTCTCAAACGCATGATGCCTTGCAGTAGTACGTTACAACTAATTCCTTGCACACTGTGGACATCGATAAGCAGAGAAAAGCGAAAAAAACTTGGATGCAATACAAGTTACATCAAACATGTTATCACGTCGCTGATTTTATTTTGTTTTTCTTCCTGTGCTCCTCTGTCACTGTGCCCTTTGATAATAAATTACAATCTGTGCAGGGATGCAAGTGTGTTAATGTGTTCAGGGATGCAAGTTATCCGTTTACAATGTATGAAAGTAACTAAATAATGTACCAACACAGTATTAATACATGCTGTAACTCAACAACAACAACATGGCCGACCTAGATATTTTATTACAATTTAAAACACAAGCCATTGGCGACACTTAACTACACTTAAAGAAAATAACGAATTGAAATTGGGAAACGTTTTTTTCTGCTTTTGAGTTCAATATGATTGTCGTAGAGCGCTGAATCCGATTTTTAGTGGGATTTAGTGAAACCTTTTCGCTAGATCGCTATAAACGAGTTGCACAGTGTGAACTATTGGAAAGCAAATAATTTCTTAAACTTAATTTCTTTTAATTTATTTTTAAATTGGTTTTTTTTAATGGCACGATTTCTACAAACTTATCAAACATTTGTAAAATCGCTTAGAATTGATTTTCAAAATAAAAATTTTCTATTAAATGTGAAAAATACAATATAAGTTTTATTCGACTTTAACATATTTCAACACTGAAAATAAAAATTATTTGAAAATTTTCAATGAAAAAACTGGTATAAGAAAATATCGAAAAGCATGTGAAGCACATAACTTTGTTCGTTGTAAACAAGACTTTTACAGTATGTAGGTATAGCGTGTCCTTACCACTAAAATATAACGTAACTGATATAATTTCACATGGATAGATCTTCATCCTTGAAATTAATTCTGAGAAGGTGTTTGACCATTAAAAGTATAATCAGAAACTTAAAAAAAATCTAATTTAAAGTAGCCAAAGTTTCTCCTATAAAATTATATGTTTGTAACTTACGTCTTTTTCGCGGTTACGGCTCGATATGCCATATGGGTTTTCTTTATGCAAACTAAAAATCAATCACTCACACTTATTTCTGCTCGAAAAATAAAAATAAAAATTATTTCTGTAAAAAAATTATAATTAACTCAAAGAATAGCACAGAAAAAGCTAAATAAGACATACATGAGAATTTTGTTGTAACAAACTTTGGTGGTATTGTTGTTAAAAAATACCTTGCACATTTAGTTTCTTGAATTCTTTCTTCATACTCAGGTTTGTTTTTCCTGAATACTAGCAACCACCTGAAAAGTGGTATAAAAAACACATATATATGAACGCTGATGATGATTGTGTGACGACTACCAAAAACAGCACTGTTCCGTTCTGCTAGTGTTATAATTGGGTTCTTCTTAGTTTTTCCTTAACAAAAATTATACGTTTGTAAAAGTAGAAGAAAAAAATATTTATTTTTCGCTTACAACACACTATGCAATATCGACTCATTTTAACCATATTGCTGCCAACCGATTAAATTCCACTTTAGAAAAAAATTAATTCAAAATTTCGTTTTTCGAATAAAAATATTTGTTTTAATGCTAAGATCTTTTAAAGAAAAATGTTTTCTTTTAATTGAACTCGTCTATCTTAAAATCAGAAAATAGTAATTCCGATCTTGATATTTTATACTGAGGTTTTAATTTTTATGGTCCTAAAAATGTATTTTGGGTAATTTTACTTATATCTAACTGCTATATGGAACACGAACACATTTTGTGTCTCTAAAAAGGTTAACCAGTTTTGTATGCCATTTTTACGAAATATCTGGCGTCGGGACCTTGTCTTTATTCTTTGATGTTCTGCGGTTTTACTTAATAATTTTATTATACCATTTTTTTCATCTTGATTTTGAATGACTCAAAAAAATTTTATTTTTTCGTTTGGTTTTATGTACAATTTGATAAATGTTTTTCTTTCATTGAATCAGAGCAAAAACAATGAAATTCTTTAAATGTATACCATATCATTGTTCCCTGGTTAAATATTTCATAATTTTTCATAAACAAATCATTTAATTACATTGATTTTTTATAAACGGCTTAAGATCTGACGTGGAACGGTCAAATATTTTTTCCCATAGTTTAATCAGCAAAAAAAAAAAAAATACAACTACACTGATACCTTTTAATTAAATATTTCATAATATACTTCTTTTATTGTTCAATTTTTATATTTTTGTTAGTTACTTTTTATGACTCGTCAGATTTTTGGAGTTTAAATGTAAATAACATGATAATAATAATTAACAATTGATTTATTTATTACATCTTGCATTGGGTGTTAATTCATTAATATATCTTACCTTTGATTTTATTTGAAAGTAAATTTACAATAAATATTTTTTTTTTGCTTTTCTTATTGATTAAAAACTATTTTTAACTATTCACTTGGTTATGTCTTCCCTCTACGCTTTTTTACTCGTATTTTATGGGATTGAATATTTTAGCTGTATAAAATAGACAAATAACTACGCTTTGCTATTTGTATTACATGTTAAATCAAAGTATGGTAAAATAGTTAATTTGTAAAAATTTTATACTTATTGTAACTCACATTTTACACTTATGGAAATATTTTGTAACAGAATGATGACGAAGATTTTGTTGCTGGTGGCGTGGTAGATATAGACAGACTTATGATTACATATGATTGAAAAGCAAAAAAACTGCTTCATTACTACGGTTAAATAAGTTTAGTTAATTTGTATTAGTATTTTCATTTTATTTATGCCAGTACGATGAGTTGTTTAATTAATTTCCATTATCTGTTAAGACAACTGTGTCAATAAAAAGCTTAAGAACTGGTACTCGTATACCCTCATATCGTATTATAAAACTGAAAACTATTGTTGAACAAGAGAAAATCTTTTATGGAAATATTTTTTCAGAAATCAATTCATCCAATATAATTATATTTTACGTATATTACGCATTTTTTTAAACTTTTGCTAAAGTAAGCTTATGGATTAATATCTGATATCTTTTCTAATATTTGTACCTTTTGTATAAATATGATCATTAAAATTAAAGTTATAATTATTTCTTATTAAACAAAAACCTATATCCTTTCTATACTACACATTTTTAATAAGTTTTTGATATATATTTATTTCCATAAAATCATTTAATAATTGATGCTAAAATCATATGACACATGATTAAATAATAAGTGCTTAAAAATTCAGAACTTTGGCCATTTTATTTTTCAACTGCCGTATGTAGAGAAAACAAATTCCTTTTTTTTTAATTTTGAAATTTAAGTGGGAGGACTGGATTTTAATACATTTAACATAATAACATTGAAAGATATTAAATTTTTAACCATAAACGTTAATACATACTGCCTTAAAGTATGCGTCCTTTTTTAAATTTTTACACACTTTTTGTTTGACGATGCTGTTTTAAATTGTGTGTAGACTTCTACACACCCTATTTGATAAAAGCAGCCATAAAATATGTTAAGTTTTTGAGAGGTTGAGGAGATTTCAAATATAACAACCTCAACGTTACATTTTGCAGTCACGAAGTCAGTCATAAATTTTATAAAAATCATTTTCTTATGGAACACACAAAATATAAGTATCCGACTGATTTTAGAATTTTAAAATAATTGTTTTTAACATTTACATTGCAATTAAAAATAAAATACTCAAATTTGTTTTTGTTTTCATTGTACACGTTCGAAGGAAACTTCTTTTTAAATGACAGATCTTGTAACTTAAAATGAACACTTCGGTCAAACATTTTTATTGAAAAGAAAAAGAAAAGTTGTTTGTTGTTTTAAAAAATTTTTTCGTCAAAATTTAGATACTGAGGGGGTAAACTTGCAATATAAGGCAGTCAAAAGATAAAGGAAAATTCACTGCTAAATACTGAAAATGAAATAAGCCCCCGATATATTTTAAGTTAGTAAAAAAAAAATATTTCTTTTAGTTTACCAGATAATTTTTAAACATTTTACTTTAATTAAAAAATGAAATAAACGCCAAACGATTTCAGGATGTTACACCATTATAATTTTAAGAGGTGATGTTCCTTACGAAATGATATACCCATAAAAATGATATATACTATAAAACCGTGGTATTTTTTCGGGTTTTATAAAATATTTTGCTTTGAGAGGTATTTCCTGGAGGTACGCGTCTAGTTCATGTCACCCATCGATGGCTGTGATCTCTTCAGAACTAATTTTTGAACGAATTTTCACAGGTAGTCTTAATTTGCAGTAACATAATTAAATTATAAAATTAAGTGATATTTCCTATTATATAAAATTATTAACTCCATAGTTAATTTAAGGTTCAGCATGATATTTTGAAAATATCAGATTTAATTTTTGAATAGATTTTTACTTAACAATGGCTTATAAAGCTGTTTGCATACCTCCATAACTCTTTTTATCTAAACACATCTCAGCTGTTTGTTACGATTCTGTCATAAGCTAAAAGCATGTTTTATGCAGCGCCGTTATAGGATATTTTACAAAAAATATTGGAATTTTCGTATGTATACTTTATTAGCATTTATTATGCCACATATCCTGCATAGCGTTAAACTCTCGGTGAATTAATAGCGACCTTTTGAAGCTGGGGATCTGAAAAACATATTAAAATTTAACTGAAATAAATGAAACTCATTAAAGTCATTAATTCCAAATTTTTTGTCTTAGCTACCGTCGAAACCCTAATGAATCCTGATTGCTCAATTCGTGCAGGTACTTATGGAAAGTGGGAAGCAACTACAGTTAGAGACACTCCATAGGGATTGACTTTTCTGATAAAATTTTTTGAAAATATATAATTTTTGTAATCAAGCGTTAGGTCTTTTTTTTTAAATAATAATTTTATTCAAAATATAATGTAACTAATTCGTTACAATTTAAAAATAGAATTAAACATTTGAAAGTTGGTGCTGATGAAAAATTAGTATCACTCGATGTTGTTTCATTGTTTCCAAGTATTCCAGTGGATCTTGCTATTAATATAATAGATGAAAAATGGAATACAATAGAAAGATATACCAATATGAGCAAAAATTTGTTTTTACGGATTATTAGATTTTGTATAATAGATAACAGGTATTTTCAGTATAATAATAAGATATATATACAACAGAAAGGACTTCCAATGGGCTCTCCAGCATCTCCTATTGTAGCTGATATTGTAATGGAAAAACTTCTAGACAAATGCATTGAAAAGTTAAGAGTTAAACCAAAGATATTAACAAAATATGTCGATGATTTATTTTGCATTATATCAGAAAGTGATATAGAAATTATGTTATCAACATTTAATTCATTTCATCCTGATATTAAATTTACAATTGAGAAAGAACGCAACTCAGTACTTCCATATTTAGATTTATTAGTAATAAATAGAGGAAGCACTATATCAATAGATTGGTACCAAAAACCAACATCATCTGGCAGAATTATTAACTATTTTTCTAAACATCCAAAGAAAATTATTATAAATACGGCAAAGAATCTTATAGAGAGAATTTTATCGATAAGTGATATTGAGTTTCATAAGAAGAATAAAGAAAAAATTAGGAATATATTACTTGATAATAGCTTTCCAATTCACCTTATCAATCAATTAATAATACAATATAAAAATAATAGGACAAGATCAGATATTATTCGGGAACAAAAAATTTATAAATCGTTAACTTATGTACCAATGATGTCCGAGAGATTAGAAAAATCAAATATTTTTGATAACAGAAACTATAAAATGGCTCATAAAATATATAATACAGTAGGTAAATTATTCACAAAGACTAAAGATAAAGTAGAAAAATTAGACATATCTAATGTCGTTTATAAGATACCATGCGATGGTAAGAATAATGAGAGATGTGATAAAGTATATATAGGTACAACAAAGAATAAATTGAAGACTAGGTTGGCAGGACACAAGTCAGACCAAAAGTATAGGAATGTTTCAACTTCACAAAAGACAGCATTAACGAAACATTGTTGTAACTCTAGTCATAATCCGGACTTTAGCAAAGTATCAGTCTTAGCTATAGAGAGAGATGCTTAACATTATTAATGTTCCAAGTAATAAGATAGTAAACTATAAAACTGATACAGATAATGTTGCTCAATGTTATAGACATTTGATTCGTAAATTAAACTGACCAATAGGAATGTAAAATATTTTTTATTGTTATTATATAATTAGTATAAAGGATTTTTCATTTCTTCATAGGTTAAAAACATTTTTTTTTAGTTTTTTGTTTTTTGTTTCCTTTAAAAAATTTTTTTACTTTATTAAATTTTGATTGGTTCATAAAAATTTTTTCAATTTGTTCATTTATGTATGTATGTAAAATAAGTTTTCAAAAAATTTTTTCAATTGTCATATTAATAAAAAATTTCCTGAAGAAGACGCCCAAAGAGGCGTCGAAATATTGAATAAAATTATTATTTAAAAAAAGACCTAACGCTTGATTACAAAAATTAAAACAAAAAAGGTCGAAAAAATAGTGTTAATTAATTTTTTGAAAATGTAATAAAAATATTTATTAGATTTAGTTTAAGTTTTGCAAAAACTTTGATATGGCAGACTAAATTCAATACCAATGGTGTAATCGTTTGTGGTGTAATACAAGAAAAAATTTTAAAAAATTCACTTCTTAAACAGTTCGCATGAAACACATTTCGATACATAAATTTTTTGACTGTTAACTATGTAGGTATTTCGGCCCACACAAGCGGAGCTCAAAAAGACATTAAATTTGACGCCTTAATGGTTTCTCTTTTATAAAAAAAGTAAAAAGTAAACGTTTAGATATTTTTCTAATAATTTTTATTATTTTTAGATTAACTTTATTTGTTTCATCTGTAATTTTGAAATTATTTATTTTTTGTTCCTTTGTATAATACAATTTATACGTTTACTCTATACTAAAGATAAATTGTATATTTATTATGTATGTATGTATATAGAGAAGAATAATATATGCATGTATATGTGTCATGTATACTATATAATCAATATATTGACAATCATAACATAAAGTAAAAATAGTGAATAAAAAAATTTTATTAAATTAAAATTCGAACACATTTTTCATTTATTTTCTTTTGTTATTAAAACACAATTGAAACACATTTATTTAGTATAACTGAAATTAAATGAAATTAAAATAATCCAAATTGTTATATTTTCAATTCTTTTAATGAAAATAATAAAAAATAGGAAGATTTCAATTAAAATATAAGTTTTATAAAACAGTCATATCGTTTACTTTATATGTTGATGATAATAAAATGTTTCTATATCTATTGAAATATTTTAATGATATATTAAAATTAATTGTATTAGTTTTTAAAAAATGGGACAAAACTACACATTAAAGGAGTTTTTTTTCTTAATTAAAATATACAATATTGTATAACTGTTCTTTTAATTATTATTAAATAGTGATTATTGGCAATGAAGTTATAAATTTATTTGAAATTGTCTTATAACAATTCTGGTCAAATTTTTTATATAACGTTTTATAATTATTGACATTATAGACATTTAAACTACATTTTGTGTTGATACAGATTATAGCAAAGTTTAAGGGAAAAGAAGAAATAATATTTTCACCACAGTTTCTAAACTTAATTTCGAACATGTTTACATTGATTCTAATAGGGTGGGGAGTTTATTACGATTATATTAATTAAGTAATTTATGATATTTATACAATGTCATGATTTCATGATGTGCTTAATAATAATAAAACCCACCATGAATTGAATTTTAAGCTTAAGTTAATTTGTTCCAGTTTTTAATTTTTACTTTAAATCAAAAGTTCGAGTAGCGTTTAAAAATCCACCAATTTCTATTAACGAAAAAAATTTCTTCCATTAAACAATTTACACCATTTTTCGGTTCTAAATCGTTTCGTTTTTTAAATTTAATTTCATTACTCAAATTTATATATAAATTGAAAAAAAAATTTTCAACAAAACTTTATATTAATAAAACTCTCCACTCTTTAAAGTTTTACGAAGAATGCATCTCTCTCTCTGGTGGGTTTCAAAGTAAATCTATTGAATGGAATGGAAAATTGCGGAAGAACCAAGATTTTTGATTACTTTTTTCAATATTTCCCCTTATTTGTGAAATTAAATTAAGAAAAATATATGTATATGAATATACTAATTGTACATTTTAAAATGGTGAGTGGTGAGTTTTGTTAAAACAATCAACGGACGCTGTTTTTGGAACCTTTTTTTTTTGTTTTAAGACCTTAGTTCTGTCAACAACTTTTTCCACAAAATTCAGCTCATGGTGAGTTGTTTTCATACTCATTTATTCTATTTCAATATTATAATTAATGTTCTTGATAAAACCGTTTCGTTCCTTAATATTGAGCAATTACTTATACCACTTGGTAGTCTAATTCTATAATTCTTCAATATTTTGTGTATTTTTATCACTAAACTGTGGCTGTTTACCTTTAAATGAAATTTTCTTTGTAACTATTACACCAATGTTTTCAAATATGTAAGTCTGTTTGCTTAAATACATAGATATATTTATAAGTATTTCATATAGATCACTTTCTTATTAACTAGAGGGCTTGAAAATTAAATCACCTTAATATAATTTTAATTAAAAAAAAGAAACACAGCTTTATTATTTTTCCTCTCGAACCTCTATCTCTTCATTTATAAACTTTTCACACCGGCCCTTTATTCTGCTTCATTGAAGGGGTTTTTTAAAATTAAACTTTTCCTTCAAATTTTCATTGTCTCATTCTATTATGTTTCGTTTATTGTTGTTTCTTGCGAACCCAATTGCTTCCACTTCTAGCTCCAAAAATCCACCATATTGACTAGTTTGCATTTTTTGAGCTCTAGTTTTGTGGGACGGGCACGAAGTCAAGCTCTCCCAAATATAGCTGAGACATCGCCCGTTGATTGAGAATGTGACATATTGATATTATTATTGGATGAAGTGGTGTGGTGAGCTGTATTTAGCTGGGAGACATGATGGTTGCCATTGTGATGGCTATGGCCCAACGTAGCTATGCCTCCATACTTGGCTGATGCAGTAGATCCTGCATTTCCGGTTATGAGTAGTTTGCGCGAGGCTGATTGAGTCATTTGTGAGTTACAGTGGCCACCGACTAATGTGCCATTAGATCCGCCAGCGGTTCCGTACATACGATGTAGGGAGTATTGCTGCACAGACTCGAGATCGGATACTGAGGAAGTGATTTTTGAACGCACGGCCATTTTTTGCATGCTGTTGTATTTGTCTCCGGCACTTAATTTGATATCCGGCAAATGCCCCGACGATTGAGCGTGCGTAGTTTGATGCAACGTGGAAGAGCCATGATGGTGGCTGTTGCCACTTACCCCACCACCATTACTACCATTAGTGATGGATGTAGACATGTGATTGTGATTATTATTGGAGCGTGTTGATTTATTGGTTGTGGTAGTTATGGCAGCATTACTTACTGTCGTTGTGCTTGTTATAGAGGCCACTACGGGTCCACCAGTTGTGGCCGATGGCGAGATATCAGCAAAGCTGTAGCATGATGATTTTTGCGAGGATGAGTTATTGAGTCCACCAGCCGATGATGAGGTTGACATGCGGCATGATCTGTGTCTGGAGGAGGAAGACGGTTGCAAGAATTCATGATGGGCTGCCTCATCGGGTGTCATACGTTCCGCAGGATCCCATTCGAGACAGCGTTGTAGGAAATTTATGAAGTAACGATCGTGACAGATGAGTACTTGTGAAAGAGTTTTAGTGGCAGGGCCACGTTTGCGCCCTTTTGAGTTGGTTATGCAGCGGGGTGATCCACGAGAATCGAAAAACAAACGACGTCTAGTCGCCGTGGCAATGAGATCTTTTGGTGGCAGTCCTAAAATTTCCATAATGCAGGCTAATTGTTCAACTTCATTTTCTCCTGGAAACAAAGGGAAGCCAGTGTAGAGTTCAGCTAAAATGCAACCTTTAAAAGAAAAGAAATAAAATAGTTTAGCTTAAAGAATATTAATGGAAAATTCGTAATGCGCAGTTTATAATACAGTTTCTAATCCTGTTGCATAGTGATTTGTTGAAAATAACATGTATATGGAATCGATCAAATTACATTGACATTTGGTAGATTTACTAGAATTACAAAGCGGTAGATACTATAAAACAGCTCACCATGTTGAAATAATAAGGGCCATGTTTTGTAATTTTTAGTAACTAAACTTATTTTCATAATCAATAAAATTAAAAAGATTTAAATTTTAGCCCACCAAGAAAAACATTTTCGTTTTCCAAACGTTTAAAATTTATATGAAAATAAGAGGGATTTCTGTTATAAAAATTTCAAACGTTTTGAATCGTTTTGTTTTACAAAATGTAACACTTAGATTTATCATATTTCCCCTACTTGTTATCATCACGTCAAATCTTCCAGATTTTGTACGGAAGCTATCGTTTAAATAAAATGTTTTCGTTCTTCCAAAAACAACACTCTTTTAATTAAAAAAGAAAGTATTTATGCACGCAATTAAAATTAAAAAAAATTTTTTTTAAAGTAAATTTTCCTATTAGATATTCAATACTGAAACATTTACATTTTCCATTTCCGTACAACGGATAAGACCATTGAAGTACTTTGAGCAAATAATGTTTATTTCCGCAAATGCATCAGTAATGGCCATGTATCCCGACCCAATTTGCAAACACATTTGCCTCGGGAATTCTTGTATATAAGAAAATCATTAAGCATAAATACATACTAGAGATGGGCAACTTTTAGATAATCACCGTGAATTAGATGTGATTGCGAACAATTATAAATTATGGTAGTTTTTTTAAGCACGCTTGATTTAAAGAATTATGGTTTGAAAAAATATTTGCTTGTGGCGCAACTAGAGTAAGGAGTATTTCTTTTCATTTAAGTGCCGCACTTTGAAACACGAAACGTTTTTTAACGTTTAAAAACAATTTAAGAAAAAAACTGCAAATTTCTTAAAAATGTTTCGATTTAGTCAATGAGGACCTTTTTTAAAAATAAGATATTATTTTATATTTATTAAAATTTATAATAAAAATTTTGTTAGATGTTACGGGCATAGGTTGCTATATATCTGACATTTCGATGGTGCTAACCGAGTTATCAGTAGACATTAACCCATTTTGCAGAACACCTATGCATATAAAAAAAACTTTCAAATACTATATGAGAGTTTCAAAGAATTCCCACACATTTGAAAATTATAAAAGTGTAAAAACTATAGTTTCAGAAAACTTTCATACCAACAGCAAAACGAATAATTTATTTTCAACTTTCGTAATTTTATTTTTCATACACCCCATATACAATTATCTTCTTATACTTATTTTTTTCATATTCGATTTATTCATATTGTATTAATAGTTATACAGGAAGAGCAAGGATACAATGTAGAATAAATTGAGGAGAAATCACTTCCATCTTAAACAAATACTAACTCACAAGCTTGCATGATCGTGAGATAAAACTTATTCACGAGGCCATCTCTACTATATGACTGTAGTGAGAGAATGGAAGATGTAGAAAGTACTAGGACACCTGCCTTTGCTTCTATGAGAAACTCTCGAGAAACTTCTAATTAACTTTACAATCAGTAAAAACAACATTAACAAAAGGCTTGAACGCGACTAGTATTAGTGTATAAACGAATACTTTCATGATTTTTCATTGTTTGCTAGAAGTTTGTGTTAATTTGATATGGAAGCAATGTTAAGAAACTTAATTATACTTAAAAACTTATATTCTTATATCAAACTCCATGTCAAAGCCACAACAAAACCCTTCATATTTATTTTGAGTGCATGCAAATAAATGACTCTTAATATAATTAAGTAAAATGATAGAAGATGATGCAAAATAAATTGGTGATATCACTATTTAAGTGAAGAAATATAATTAGTTCGCTCAACAAAGCTTTTAATAAAATGAAGTTTGCTTTAATATCACTTACGCTTTTGCAACAAATTCTTTTTTGGTGGGAGCTGTGCCTCTTTTATTTTATTTTTGAGAAAAATTTTGTAAGAAAAAATATTCAATAAAAGTTTGCAAACAAGACAGAACAAATTAAAAAATACCAATTCAATGATAAATCGAATAGGTGTGAGTCCAGTTCCTTATAGTTTTTTTTTTCTAATCTTCCATTGTTCTTTTTTTTAACAAAGGTAACCATAACTAGTGGGAGTAGCAGGAAGTGTACTGTGCTACAGACTGCATGTGCTTCTGCTTCACAGGTGGTGTTGGGAAAAAATAAAATTATAAAATTAAAATAAAAACTTGCTTCGAATTAAAACGGTACAACAAAAGTTGGCAAAGTATTTGAAATACTTAACACTTTTGCTAATTAATTCAACGATTTTTACTTATATAAAGTTCTTCAAAAAACACCAAAATGACCACATATAAAAACCATTTTAATGAAGGATTTAAAAAAACCCTTACCACAACAGCTGCATTGTCCTTGACCTTTTAAAAGAGAACCTTTTCTATAAAATATCATTTCTACATGCATTTGTAATTTGCAAATGATTTTTTATAGCAGCGAGCCAAACAATATTCTAATAACCAATTGTTATAAATATTTTTCCATCAACATTTCTATAAAATATCCTTGACAAAAAGCCAATTATTTAAAACAAAAGCATCATCAACATTGAGTTTAAAAGCATCGTCATTGGTAGCAAATGGACCAGTATTAGATGCCATAAAACAAAGATAGGGATAAAATAAACTGTAATAGAGGTTAGAAATTTATAAAAATACGAGTACATTTTACCTGTTAAATGTAAAATTTCATATTTATAGACATAAAAACTTATTTGTTTTAGGTTTAAAAAAAAATTAAACATTTAGTGTTGAAAAAGGACTTTATTAATATAAAAAAGCTTACAGTTTGCAAACCAATTGGCAACATTTATTTTAAACTCATAAGTGATATTTTCTTAAATATTTTCTAATTAAAAGACAAACTTCATGAGCCCCTTATTGGCATTTATTTTTTCTTAATTACTTTCCTACTACATACGTCTAATTCTAATGAGCTCACATTATTTAAATATTAATTAAAAATATTTATGCTGCAAACAAACATGCAACTATGCCTCCGGAAGTAATAATAAATTGCCAAGTGTTGAAGAAACCTTCTCACAAAATTGACAAAGAAAAAAGATTTAAAAAATCCATCTGACTCAGCAGTAAGAGCTAAAAACAAAAGATGATTTGAAAATAAAAACATTATGCATATTTCCCCTCTCCTTGGCTTTAGTATTTCACTGCATTTCAATGCAAAAAAAAAATATTTTTTAAGGTTTAACCCTGATACTCGCGTTAAGACCAAGGAAGATAATTAGAAAAATATAAGCAAACGTAGGAAAAAATAAACAAGGACTATATGTAATTAAAAATATAGAAGGACATGAATACAGTTTATAAAAAAATAAGAACTTATTGTTAATCAAGAAAGTTATATAAAGATATAAATTAACACAAAAAATGTTACAAGATTTCAGTTTTTAGTATCCTTCTTATGCCACAACTCCTATTGAAATCAAGTCTTCAAATATTTTCAGCTTATGGTGTTAAAAACAATCAAGGCTCTCGGCGATTTCTTTATAATTTAGGTTTAAATGATTTTCTAAGGAATTTTCTATGTCAATCTAAATAGAAGGAATATAATAGACTATACAATTTCACCGATTTTTAAGCAAATTATTCCAATTGATTCGCTGCACGGGATATTCTCAATTAGAAAACAGTTCCATACAAACAATTTTTACTAATAAAATAGTGAATATATTTTATACTACTTAATAGAAGAGATGTGCCACGAAACAGGTTACAAAAATTGGCAGGACATTGGGGATATTCGATATTTGATTTGTAACTAAGAGTGTTACAGAAAACAAATATCAAAAATTATTTCAAGACTTTCCAGAATTTGATTCTCAGCGGTAAATAAATTATCGTCATTTAATATAAAATTAATTTCCTAGAAAAAAATACAGAAGATATACTTTTGTCAACCTTTTAAATAATAACTTTCAATTTCAAGATTTTATAAAAAAATTATAAAAATAATTTTTTATAAATGTCATTTAAAAAATAAATGGCATCGAATCTTTTCTAAAATACATTAATATAAAATTTAAAGATGTTCATGTTGTGAACTTATAAAAATTCTAATGATCATAAGTAAACTGTAACTTAAAGTCTAGATTTATAATTTCAAAAGAAGAGCACTTCATTTAAATTTTATCTTTCAAACTAGATTTGAACCAATAGTAATTATCTATGGATTTTCCTAGATAAGCACCGAGTTGCAAATTAATTATTAAAACAACAATTGCCCCATTTAAGCTGAGATTGTTTAAGTTGCATTATTATTAATTGATCTTATCGAATTAACAGTCTTATGTGTTTGTACAAACCCAGTATTATATTTAAAGTTTTATCGTCCAATAGTTTGCGTTAAAATCAAATTTTAAATTTTTTAATTTAAATTCAAACGCTTGTAGAGTTGGTGTCCAATTCCGGACACCAGATTTCTTCAATTATAAAATTATTGGAAATAATACGAGTCCAATCTATTTTCGTATCGCAGTCTCTGAATTTTCATGAATTCTTTGGAAGTTGTTTTTTTTTCTAAGTCTCTGATGAAAGCTTTTCCTCTCACAGCTACTCTCTAAGTTATTTTATCTATACGTTAACTGCATACTACTGTTCTTGTAGAAGGCGATGATTAGAAGGTGACAAAGGCATATTACAAACTTGCCATAAATAATCAATAAACAAATTCTATTATATGATTCAAAATTAAATTTAACAAGGATAATTTTCCTATACATTACAACGTATAATATACTCTGCAATGAATAAAAATCGTTTTTATTTAACATCCTGAAGATGACTAAAAATTTGATGAAAAGGAATAAGATATTGCATATCTAGTATTGATTTTTTCTTTACAGGAATTATTGTTTCTGAAAGAAAAAATATTTTTTTTAGGAGATTACTTACCTAAACTCCACATATCAATGGCGGTACCATATTGTAGACCCAATATAACTTCCGGAGAACGATAAAATCTGGATTGTATGTATGTGTAGATTTTCCGATTGACATAACACGAGCTGCCAAAATCAATAACTTTAATAGAACTACTACCACGTTGTTTTAATAAAATATTTTCCTGGAAAATAAAATGAAAAAATTTATGAATGGGAATCAAAAATTGTCAATTATAGAGAGTAAATAATGAACAAAAAATGGCAGAATGCATTTCACAATGGCCCAAGAAATATCAAACACTAGATAAATATTTTTTATTACTCGGCTGTTAACAGAGGCGACTCTGTGAAAGTTGGTTGAAAAGATGAAGCCCCTGACAGGTGGACAGATAGACCATGCAACATACGTAACACGTTTTCAATGTGTGTGGTGAAATGCTGGGAAATATAATAAATTTGTGCAATTGGGGTAACTATTCCAAATTTATTTTGTGTTTAAATTGTTGTGACTTTGCATTCGAAATTAATTTGATTTCTGAAAATAAAACTAAATTTCACGTATAAAAATCTAAAAATAAGTGAGAATTTTAAGGTGCTGTCAGCTGGCAGAACTGCCAGATTCAGACATATTACTGGATTCATTGTCAATAACTTTCAACACAAACAAAACAAGTACAATTTGGGAGCATGAACTCTAAAAAATTATAACAAATATATCACAGGCGTAACTAGATGATGTTCTAGGCGGTCTATAGCCGCCTATAGAATATTTCTTATGAGTGGTACAACTTTATAACAAAGAGATAAATTGCTTTATTTATAACAAATTCCAGAAAAAGAAAAAAAATTTTGGCTTGTACTAAATTTCTTGTTGAAAGTCAATTGTCCCCCTCCCTTCCCCAGGTACGCCAAATATGAGTAATTAGTTTAGTGAGGAAAAGAACACTGAAGTTGGCTTATAGCCGTAACCGGTCTGTGTACAAACTAAATTTGGACAGTTTGGACAGGATGACGGAAAATTGCTCTAAATAGATTAGTTGATTTTTGTACAGTGGGACGGACCTCAAGGTTTTATTTTTATGCTAAAATCAATTTTAGTCTGAAAACAAAAAATAGAATAATTAATAAAATCTACTTACTGGCTTGAGATCACAGTGTATGATGTTTTCTTTGTATAGTAGACGTAAACATTTTACTATAGAATTACAAAAACGACGTATTAGACTCATACTAAAACCATTGTAATTATTCTTTTTAATCAGTTCATACAAATTAAGACTGAAAAGAGAATATAAAAAAAATTTTTATCAGTAAAGTTCAGAAAAACTATTAACATAAATAATTTATAGAAAGCATTAATAAACCATTAAATATTTAATTGTGTGAATATATTGTTTATTTGTATGTAATTCATGTTTGATACTGTACAATTCTCAAATAATAATTTTTCGATTTAAATTATTAATGCTTATTGTTGTACATCTCAATAGAAGATACGATAAATAATTTGTAGAAAAAACAAGAATATGTATTTAAAGGATTATTTTACAGCAATGAATTTTTGCCGGAAAAAAATTTTCTTACCAATATTAGTAAAAAATTTCTTTCCAAAATACATATATCTTAACTAAAAATTAAAACCTAAACTTAAACTTTAAAACTGTTTTTAAATGTCATTGTAGTCATGAAAAATTTATTTAGCCAAAATAAATATCTTTAATTTGGCGTTCATGAAACTTTAAGGCGTCTTAAAACTTTCTTTTGAAGTAATTTGTCCAAAAAATGCCATGTTTTTGCTTCTTTTTGTAAGAAACCATTTTGCTTCTTGTCGAGAATAGAGTGCGGGCGTTTTGCTCAGTTGAAATGTTAATTTCCTTTGCATGTTTAATAAAAATTTAGGCGACACTACTATAAAAAAATAAACAATGTAAAATATAAATTATATATGTATGTATATAGAAGTCCCACAGCAACCACAATGAAAAAGAAAAAGTTATTTAGTGCAGTTCGAAAAAAAGTCAAGTTTTGGGTATTATTTTTTGTTTCGTTGAGGTAAACTGATTAATTACACGATAAGAAAATTAGCAAGAACCACATTATCGTGTTCATAAAATGAACAGGGGAAAATTCCATGTTTTTAAAGACACAAAATATAAAATTTGAGAGAAACCGAAGGGAAAATCATATATTGTTAAACATCAAATGGATTTTCAAAAAATAAGTTTGAACCTATTTTTTTTCTTTTTTGTGTTCCATTAATTTTTAACTTTTCTTTGAAATGCTCTTAATTTATTTAGTTATAACTGGTTGAAATCTGCTTAAAAAAAACCAAATTGTTTAAACATTTTATTCTAATCGAGTTTCCGTCACATATTTTTACTTATTTTGTGAATTCATCGCATAGTTACTAGTTTTTAAACAAACATGCCAACAAGAGTTTATTTATATGGATTAATTACTGAAAATATGTTTAGTCTTTATTTTGTCACTTATATTTTTAAATACATTTCAATAAGATGCAGAACGTGTGACCCGGAAGTATTAAAAATGTTGATAATTGTCAATGATTTAAGCAGACTTGTCGTTGCAAGATATTCAGTTTTTGTTGACTCTTGTTCATTTAGTTTACAGTCACGTTCACAAAATTAAAAATTTATTAATTGAAATACTTTATATTTTATTTCTCCCAGAGTAAATTGTACATTGACATGCATATGAATAGCATCCTTGCTATTCATTAACTTGCTATTCCTACAATATAATATTTTTAGTAACACCTTTATCAACTAGCAGGAGAAGATTTCAAATCTAGAAAATTTATTTCTTCATGACTATGATCCGGATGTGCACTGAGTAGAAATCATTTCCAATGATTTTGACATGGGTTAGCAACAAGTGCTCTTTTTTCAATGGTTATTCACTGAACTTAGAAGTTTATCTTTAAGCGGTGAAAAGCAGATGTTTATTTACTTATTTTTACAAAGAAAATAATTGTATGTTAAATTGCTTTCTTCTTATATGAAGATAATAGTCTCAATTATACATTGAAGGAAAATAATGTTTTCGTATGAGTTAGAGCAAATAACTATAATTAAGAATTTTAAAGATTATTTTCTTAAAGGAAATCACACAAGTTTGCAGAATCAATGTAAATTTTTATCAATATTTTTTCAAATTGGTAAAAGTCGTAAAAATTTACTTGTTGATAAAATGAAAGTGTTGGAAATTTCATTGCTGAAGAATCGCCTGTTTTAATTTTACTGGAATTTATTTAATCTGCTTAGAAAAAACAAAAAAATTTACGATTTTATCTGAAAAAACAACTTTGATATAAAAAAAATTATTTTGGTCCTTAAAAGGAGGCAACATGTTTTATTTCTTAGATTTTGATATAAACGGTTCTGATGGCTCTTTTAATGAAACAATAGTAAATTATATCAACTACTCTTCCATGGTCATTATATTATTTTCTTATTATATTTTTTCTACTGTATGTTATTTTGCTGACACTGATATATACTCGACAATATCTCTAGTGTTAATATGAAAAAATCTTCTGCTTATTAAAGCTGACAGCATAACAGCATTTATCCTTTTATATTTTATGTTTTCAGGCACTTTGAAAAAGAATCCTTGAATTCATTGCCTTTTTTACAAATTTGCGTGTTACATTGCTTGGGCATTTCAAGTACTATTTAATTGAAATTTATTATACTAAAAATGCAAGTTGTTGTTTTTAGTGTTAGTATAACTAAGAAAATATTTTTATTATTTTATTATAATTTTCTTGGAGTATCGAAACAAAGGAACGCCTCGTCATATATTGCAAAACCAGATAGAAGTAAACATATATTTAGTTAAATTAATTTGCATACTTCTAGGCTTGTTGTGAGTTATGTATTGTATTGCCTAGGTGTGTGTTTTTTTTTTTTTTGGCAAAGTGATAACAATAGTACTTCCCAGTCTATTGTTACATTTTCAAATGACATGGGACATTACGGCATTTGCTTAAATTGTTGTGTATGTGAAGCAATTATTAAATTAACGCTTGTTGAAACTACTTTGTTCTTGTCATGGCAGAAAAAAGTGTAGTCTCTTGTGTGCTTGTCCATTTTAGGAGATTTAAGACTCATAAGTATGGGCTTTGTATAGATTTTTGTTGTTGTTATTATTAAGTTTAGTTTTAAAAACAAAAATGAAGGCTATAGTAATTGTTTGAAATATTTAATACCTCTATAGCTTCATTATTTAAAAAAAATAAAATCCCCTGAAAGTAGACTTCACATAGACTTTGGTCATATTGTAACTTGAGTTTTAAGATACCAAAAAAAGATGGTAAAAAATAAAACAACAAAAATGTAGAACTTAATAAAAATAAATATTTTATACTTCTTATATTTGATTGCTGATATAGGCCAAAAAAAAAATAGACACACAAATAAATCCTAAAAGCATACCTTAAGGCATGCACATGAAATATGTACATATCTGGAAAAAATTTACAAGGATATACAACATATTTTTTTCACCGGCAGTACTCGTACAATTAAATACCAACGCATTTTATGAAAAACAAAATTGTTTTACAAAATTTTCTTTCATATGATTGAAGTGAGATAAAATTGAAAAATCCACAAAGTAACTATTTGTCCTTCATTTTTCATTTACTTTTTCTCTTTGTATTTCCCTTTAGTTCTTCAATGTAGTTAAAATTTCTACAATATTTTTCCCAATTCATTTAAGATTTCATTTTGTCAGAGCTGTCAGGGAAAAACGAATTCATTAAAGAAAATATTCTAAATAATGAGGAAAATAGTGTAATTCATTGTTATCAAAATGGGAACACACACACACACATCTCTAACTAAAATACCATCAAGAATTCTTTGAAGTAATTAAATACATTTTGGGGTTTCTGGGAGGCTGTGTACAGCAGCCGTGTTTTAAAGCACTTACGAATATTGCTTCAGAAAACTAAAAAAAATAATTTTATCGTTAGAAAAGAGGAAACCAACCAGTAAGTGCTTCATAGCGAGAACATCGACAAGCAATTAAAAAGCAACAATTTCAATCTCTTAAAATAAAGAATGAAATATAGATTTAAACAAAAAATAAATTAAAGAATGGGCCATAGATTTTAGCAGAATTAGAACGTTGGTTTTTATATTAATGTATGGGGAAAATCAAATGATTTTTTCCCTTCCTTTTTTAAATAATCGTGGAAGAAAAATCTATAAAAATATCTTCTTTGAGAAATTTTGATAAAGAAGTGTAGCATATTTAGTAGTACGAAAAATTAGTACCAAATTGAATTAAAATCTTACATAAATTTTCCGTTCACCTTTAACATCTATTGCGTTCTTTGAATTTTTTTTAATCGAGGTAAAACTTGTACACTTTTAAGTTCAAGGTTCTCGATTCAATAAAATTTTACCTTGAAAACATGCGAATTGTTTATTTTATTAATTGGAAATCTTTCCCAGACATTTTATTTTTTCTGTGTCTAGTAATTAAATAAAAAAAAAAAATTATGAAACAGTCGGAAAATATAGAATATAGAAAGAGTTTCTTAGTTAAGAGTTTATTAGCAATGAGTTTTGTTATTTTTATCACAAACATAATTTTAATACGCCTTAAAGTATGTTTATGTCTGCAAATTGCTGTTTTGTCATTAGAAAACATTTCCCTTCCAAGTAAACAAAGCCTTGAAACTTATTAAGAAATTAATTGCGTGTTTGAAAATATGTCCACATTAAGAATGTTTATTAGGAAACCAATTATTGAGATTACCAAAGTATGATTTTAGGAGCCTTTTTTGCGTAATCGGAATTATTTATTCAAGTTGATGAAAACACTATTATGAGACTAAAGCACGAACTCATACAAAAGGAAAGGAAGCACATGCTGTGGCTTAACAGCAACAGTTGTTTATAAGGAATAACAATAATTTATAATTAGCAAATACACATAAATGGGAAACAAAAGAAATTAAGCAATTGGAATGGGAAATTTAGAAAATTTCGTAAAAGTTAAAGTATGGGATTTTTTTGTTGTATAAATCAATCAATGATATATATATTTTTGATATTAGACTATAAACTTTGAACTTTTTTGCCATAAATAAGAATTAATTTGGAGCTGTCTTTTAGATAGCATCAAGATAAAAACAAAATAACATATTGCTTAAATTCTAACGAAGGTTTGTAAATAATTCTTTATTGAGCTTTATCAGGTCCAGGTGTGGATATAGAATATATACAGAGACAGACAGAGAGATAGAGAGACGGGGGAGAGAGAGAGAAAGAGCTTAGTTTCGGTTTTATAGCTTTACTATTCTGCGGAGTAGCAGCGAAAGAGACGTACTATGTTTCTTAAGCTGTATGTTGTAGCTATTTTATTAAATGTTTAACTTCGCCAACGATTCTACTAACATTACCGACGAAGGACGACGCCGTGAGGTATTATATATTGCTGCATAAGAACTGAAATTTTACTTTCGACACTGCTATAATGGACTTAGAGGAAAAGTTGAAATTGTAGTTTGGGCACATTACCCACTTTTAGCAGACACAAACCAATGTTTATGAAGACTGAATAGATATCGGAATACAAGTAACTATCTGTAGAGCTAAGCTAATCTCTAGCTTTGTTTTTGCTGTCTATTGTACTTTTTTTAATTTCAAGAGGTGGCCTTAGCTTAAAACTTAAAGTTTTATAATTTCCTCTTATAATTATACAGACAGTCGTCTGGAGATTTTTCTTTTCGTCTTTTTTACTATAAGTGACACGCTTAAATCTTATTTTAAAATAAAACCAATTAAAAAAATTACGATGCAAATACAATTAAACAAATAAATTATTTAAGGCTCCTTTAAGTATGCATAAGATATTTCCTTGGTATTTTGTTTTTTACTTGTATATTTTCAAAATATCTATTTATTTACACTTTATGCGAAAATCGTAGTTTAGAAGCGAAGTATGGTTTTATTATCATTTTCGTGTTTGTCCTATTGACATAAAAATATACCGAAATAAATTTTGATAGAAACACAAGGAATTCATGACCAAAGGACATTTAATTTAAAACTTGTTAAAAGTTTATTAAGCTGTTGCCTAGTTTGAGGCAATTCATTTGATTAATTTCTTTTATGTTTTACTTATTACTTTTCATTAAATTTGCGTGTTAACCACAGTCGTTGTAACTTTTAATGTTGAACATTTCAAAATACCAAGTGAAAGAGATTTATTAAATTCTTGTTTTCTTCTCTCTTTTATGGCTATAAAAATAGTCCGTGAAGCAACTTAAAATGTCAGTATTAAATATAATTGTAAGGACGTTTACATCAATTTTAGTAAAATCAAAAAATTCTTTTGGCATTTATTAATAACAATATCGTGATTTAAATTAATTAGGATCTAAAGAAAAGGAAAATGTCTTCATATCTTTTTTTATATAAAATTGTCAATACATGCCTAAAAGTTGACTAAACAATTATTATTGTTAAATGTGACCTTCAAACAATATGTTTGAGACATTTAAAATATTATAGTTTTGCTATAATTACATCACGTTTTTGTTCTTGTTGTTTTGAATTTTCGAAAAAAAGCAAAAAAGTTTTGTGGAGTTAAATATCATTACCTCTTTGCACATGACTTCATACATTTGGTAGGTATAAATACGTACATGCACCTAAAAGTATGTGTTGTTTTTTATTGCGGTTTTTGTTTAGTTCGTTAGAAATTATATAGAAAAAAGTGCATCGCGTGCGTGTCGCGATTTTTTTGTGATAATGTCAGATTGTTTGACATCAATTGTTTACAGTTGCACACGTTTACGTTTCAAACAGCACAAATTATTTCCTATTATTCCCCCAGCACACACACATATCATATATTTATATTCTATTGCCATTCTACGTATTTAATGTGATTTTTTTTTCTTATAATCAATTTAATTTCATTGTTTCAACAACAGGTTGAACTTTTAGTATTATTTTTTTATTATTTTGTGGCCATGTCTAAGAGTATAGGAATATATGTTTGGAAAAAGCTAAATAAAAAACCCTATAAATCATTTATTAAAGTTTTTATATCATGACATAAACTGTAAATAGTTAGAAAGAGTATAAAACATATTGCATAAGTTAAGGCTTAGATGACATCGTGTGTTAATGGAAGGCTCCATTAGATATTAAACACACGATCGCTTGCAAATATTTGAGGTAAATAATTTTGTCATGAAGACCGTCCAAATGCCTTTAAAAAGCTTTTAATTTGAAGTTGATTAAATATTTATTTTAAATATATTGCATAGTCTTGGGTGTTTGAATTTACAGAAAGACATTGCCTAATTTTAGCATTTTTGTTTTCATTTTCGTTTTTATTTATCAAAAATAAAAACTGACGTAAAGTTATTTAATTAAGACCATAATTAATACAGTGCTCTCTCTTAACTTTTAACTTTAATTAAAAATCCAATGCAAACGAAAATCAAACGATAAAAAATTCGTCAATTTCTTCTCAGTACTATAGTTAATTGAAGCAGACTAACCCAAGGTTCTGCAGGTTAATGAATTTAGCTATTGACAACATAAATTGATACAAAATGAAGCATTTTGCTGTGACGTAAAACTGACCCTCATGGTGCAATAAATTATTAATAAAGATATTTTTCTTGCTTGTGGTTGGAAAATACAGAAATATGTTTTTGTACTAGTATATTTTTATCCCTTGTTCGTTATGTTTAGCATTAAATTTTTCTAAGGCAAGAAAAAAGAATTTTATGACTTTACTGAATCTGTCTTTTTCTATAACTAAGAATGTCAATAGGTCAACATTGTAAATATTTATCAGATAAATAGAAGTATATTGTTGAGTATTTTTATTTTATTTGCTTCCTAACAAGCCGTTAACGAACAAATAAGTGCTGGCATTTTGCACAATAACCTAGATTTGTTGACGTTGTCTATTTTATTTTTCTTTGCTGGTGTGATTGTAGTGTCTTGCTCTGGATTTAAGGGCTGGAAATAATATATGATTGCTACCACCCCTTCTATGTGGCCGAAGCGGTAATAGAGAAAAGTGTCATTATGGTGCAAAAAAGTAGCAAAAATACTGTAATGATAGAACTACAAATACGGGTAGTGTTTAGAAGGGCGACTGTAAAGAAAATGCACAGGATACGCTATGCGCGGATTAATTGGAAAGTATTATAATTCTTTTATGAACATACTAAAGTATTTTTTTCAATATATATTTTCCCAAACATTTAGAAACAAAAAATAGTGCTTTCAAAGTAGACCTTAATTTACATTATAATCAGAGATTTATCAAAAATTTGTCATTTATTTTAAATGGTAACAAGATCAAAAATTTCTCAAAAAGGGGTACTTTTTCGAAATTGGGTTATTTATTTAGGGGATGGTATGAAATAAATTTTTGATTTATTGAAACCATCTAATTACAAATCCCATTTGACGTTGGAAATCGTTCCAAATGCTTAACTGCTTCCAGATTTAGCATATAATTGTTTATAAAATGAATTATTTATTTTCCAATAATTATAAATAAAAAAGTTTCCAGATTTGTTGAATGTTGTTTTTGTGTAATTTATAATAAGATTTTTATTATAAATGGTATTATTTAAAAAAAAAAAAACTATTTTTCATTTCATTTCAGACGCAACTGGGAATTTCTCAAATAAAGTAAAACTTCAGGTATGTTGCACTTAATTTTTAATTCATACAAATTTAGAATTAATATAAACGCGGATGAATGTTTTTTTTTAGCTATACATTCAAATCTTTCTTTTTTCGGAAAGTAGAAAATTTTTTATTCAAATTTTATTTCCTAATCATCATTCTAATAATATGAAATCTTTGAAATGTACCGGGGTATTTTGTGATTTACAATGATATAAAAATTCTAAATAATATTTCCTATATATAGAAATTTAGAAGAAAAAACTTCCCTGCCAAAAATGTATCAATAAAGCAAAGAGAATTTGTGAGTTTAAAATCTTGCATACAACCTAATATCAATGGTTTAATTTTTAATTTCACTTAAGGACACCTATCTAGGGTCAAGTGTAATTTTATTTTAGTGTGATTTTAGTTTTTCTGTCGTAGAATATCATTTTTATTGTATCATTGTTGCTATTGTTGTCATAGATTGGCTTATGTTTTGTTAATGCTACCGTATATACCCGGCCTTAAAATATATATTTTTATTACTATTACATGTGTTTGGTACAAAAACATGCACACACATACACACACACACATACATATAGCTGTAAATTTTGCAATGTTGTATAAGTATAAGGTTGGCATGCAAAGGCATGTCTCATCTAGCAAATGGTCAATGTAGTTAAGTGTTGTGGCCAGTTATTAGGCTTTTCTAGTTTGTACAAGAAATTTTGATGTTCTAATGAAAAAAATTTTAGAGAAAAAATTTTTCCTAGTACGTACATATTTGTATGATATTTTTTGTGTTCTTAAAAATAGGGCATATTCGACAAGAAAACTTGTAAATTAAGAGAAGGATATTTGTTCTGCTGTGTAGGTTGGAATTAAAAGTAAAACTTTTTCCTGTTGACTTTAGCATATTGCCTTTGATTAACGCTTTCTCAGCGAAAAATATGCCACAAATATTAGCCTACTAATCTAGACTAATAAATGTCTGTATTTAGAAAATGGAAAATAAGTAAATTTTTTACCTATTTTTGGGTCAAAATACACGGAAACTTGCTTCATTTTGGTTTTATGATTTAAGAAATTACTTATACGAATTATAAATTCTTTTAAAAGGCTCGTTCAATATTTAAAATCTTTATCGAGTTCGATTTGAGAGGATTTCTCAGAGTATTTGAAAAAATTTTATCAAAAATTCTTAAGCGAAGAGTTTTTAATAGAATATTTTAATAAAACTTGCTTCAGACGAAACGGTTTGTTAATATCCGAAAAATGACCGATTCTATAAAATCGAGTTGACAGGAATTTTAGGAGCTGTATAATAAATTTCCAACAATTTTATATCTTTCAAGCAGGCCAATCGACTTAAATAAAATTTGCATCGTTTTTCTTAGAACTGATTAAAGATTAGTTACGATCGAAGCTTTAACTAAAATTTTATTTCAAAAGCAATATTAACTTAATTGAATTCGAAATCTCAAAAATTACCGGCTAAGCTGTTAGTTTTCATGACAAAATAGCAAAAATAGCTTTCTAAGACTCGAATATGCCAAGATTTTGTGAACACTTTATTTTTCGAAAATCGTGGTGAAGTCAGCAACTCCTCATTTTAATGCCAAGAAGTAAAAAAAAACAATTTTCTTTGCTTTCAATTCCGATCTGAAGTGAAAGTTGGAAACGATATTTTAAGAATATTTATTTTTAAAAATTACTACAGTCGTGTTGCATACTTTTAGGCGCGAAAAAATTTGCTTTCTAAGCCTTGACTTATAATAAAGTATAGAGTGACGCCTTAAAGTATGTAGCAATCGGTAATACGAAAACTTTGAGAACTCCATTTTCGGCTTTACTACAAATACATTGGACTAATGTTAATCCAGTTTATTTTTATTAGAGTAAAAACATATAAAGAGTAGAGTCTCTTACTAAATTAGATTTTATTTAGAAGCAAAATTACCAATTAATTTCTACTGTAATAAATTTTTTATCACATGAGAATTGTGTATAGCCTAAATGTATGCTGTATTTTATTACTAAATATGTATATGATATTCGGCACGATGAACCGCTGTTTACTTTTTTATGGCTGGGTGTAATTTAAGTTAAGTAAATGTTGGGTATATGTTTGCTGACGTCTCTTGTTGTGGATAAAATTGTCATATTAATGCTGTTGTTGCTGAACTTACAAAGACGGGTGTAAACAGAGTTTTTTTCTCTTGTGAATTTTTTTGTTTACTTAGTTCTATGGGCCGTGAAAGAGCCATATGAATTGACACGTATATGAATTTGGTTTGAAAATTTTTAATGCACCGTATATATGAAACGTGGCATAATTTAGCATTTAAAGTGTTAAAAAAGAAAGGGATGATTTAGGAGAATCTTATTTTGGATATTTTACAAGCTTCCAATGAGAATTTTAATTATTATTTTGTTTTCTAGTTTTTAGTTTCATACAAATTGAAATATATATCCCACTTTGAGGGTGAGCCTGCATTTAGACTGAAGCTGATTTTATTTTCTTGTTAAAACATAAAAATTCAAAAGATAAACAGTGTTCTCTGTATTTTTCACCAAAATATATATAACTAAACTGAAGAAAAAATTTATAATGCTTCTTTAACAAATGTTTTCAAAGCTTAAAAGTTTCATTTTAGTATTTTCTGTTGCATTAAAGTTTTTCTGCTTCCTAGACATCAATTCTGTTTTACTTTCTTAAAAAAAAAAAATTCTAAGGTCCTACGGCTTCCATTAATTTTATACAAGAATACGAAATAGCAACTTTTTCATGATTTTAATGCTGCTCACTTTATAACATTTATTTTCAGATTTTCTTTTTTGTTAAAAAGAAAGTTTCTCGTTCGACTTTCAAAAGATCCATAAATTACAATTTTAATATAGCAAAAATGCACACAAAAGCATAAATGTTTTTTTCTTTGAACAAAACAAATTATTTGAGAGAAAAATAAAACAATCAGGCCTGTCACAGAAATCAATTTCGATCGAAAGTGGAATTGATTCCGTATTTTGCTTCTCCAGAAAATAAAAAACGAAATTATTTTTCGGAATGAAACCACTTTTAATTTCATGATCGAAATTGCATTTTTTGTATCTGATAGTACAAAAACAGATTTAAAACTTTCTTGATTGAATAAATAAAATATTAAAATACGGAATCAATTCCACTTTCGATCGAAATTGATTTCTGTGACAGGCCTGAATATTGTAGTTTTAATCAAAAAACTATAGCATACTTTATGGTGTTTACATAGTAAATATTAAAGTTTATTTAAAAGAGTAAGCAGATAATGTTATATTTTAAGGAAAAATGTAAATATTAAAGGAATTTCATCGCAAAGTATTTCATAACAAAAGCTTATTAAAAAGAGATTGTTAGGCGTGTGTCCTTAAGGAGAAATGGTATGGGAATAGAGAAGTTACATTAAGTAATTATTTTTTTCAGAAATTTATAAAAACATTCCTAGCTAGAGTTCACAGATAAACTATGGATGCAGCTTAGCAGTTTCACTAATTGTCTTCCTTTCCTATTTATTTAAATTCCTTGAGGAAGAAGACTTTGGCGACTGTGGCCATATCCTCTTAAGAAGTCATATGCGAGGAATTTTCTGCTTTATATTTTCCAAACATTAATTTTTGCGGGAAGAAATACTGTATATGTATAGAAAAAATATCGCATGCAAATTTTTTTTAAAAATTATAAATAATGCCACATGCAAAAAAGTTCAATAAGTGATACTTTGAAAGCAATGCAAGTGTTACTGATAAAAAATTACTTTCATTTTTTCACATTGAGATATTAAGAAAAGAAAAAATTATATTTATTTTCCTAGACATACTAATTAAGAGGTAAATTTAAAATAAAATTGAGCAAAAACACGTCAAAACAAGCGTGATTTATAGATTTGTTTACTTTCATCCACAAAAAAGTTGTTCTCATACCCTTGAATTAAATAATCAGTTAAATAATGCGAAAAACAAAAATGTATATAAAAGGTAATTATTTGATGCACAAAGTGGTTAGATTTTATAACACAAAAACAAACAAAAATTAAGCAAAAAATATATATTTTTGAAAAAAGAAATACCCATGAACGTTATTGCTTTCGATTGTGCATTTAATTGGTGTTTTTATCATCATAATTTTGTTAAAGTGGCTTTTTTAAAAATTAAAAAAAACAACTACTTTTTCCTTAAGAAATTACGAAAAAAAATTGGAAAACGAATATGTAGAGTTGATTGTGGATATACTAAATGATTATTGAGTAGACACACCATTATTAGTATTTAAGGCAACAAATTAACAATTTGCATAAAAGAGATTGTAATTCTAAGGGAATAAGGATTTTTTGGTTTTGTGACGTTTTTGTTTGTTTGTTGAGAATTATCTGAGGGAGAAAATCAGCCAAATGAATGGGGAAAAATTGGTAAACGGAAATCCAATGTCAATTTAACGATGCAGTATCCCTGAAAATTATACCAATATCAAATGTCAAAGTATGTGTCTAAAATAATTCCTCTGAACTATTTGAAAAATACAAATTCTTTAATAAAAAATTCAACTGATTTCAAATGCAGCTTTTAAAAGTTTCAAATAAATATAATATTATTATATGGAATACCTACTAAGACCTTTGAGGCCAGCGCCAAGATGGCCTTTTAATATTCAACTCTTATTTTGGGTCTACCAACTTAATCGTTAGTTCTTTTTCTCATAATTTAATAATTTTCGACGTTTCTCATTCATGTGATCTGTGAATGATTTCGGCCAGAGTGTGCTATTGTCTATTTCTGGTGAAATGTGTATTGTTTATGTGATTTTTTTGTGATATTTTTTACCTTTTTGGGGTAATAACACATTTTTTCGATTATTTCAACATTTTGTCGGAGCGCCAAATACTTTTAAGCGGCGTTCATTTATCTTGCTATTTCGGGTAGTTCTCTTTACACGGCTTAATTTCTTATGATTCTATATTGAATTTTCTGTATTGAATTTTACCTTTTTAACGACGGCTTTTATAGAAATTTTTAATTCTCAATTTTAAAGTAAATTTTTGGGGCTTTTTTAAATTTTGGAAATTTTTTGGCAAATAGTTTTTTTAGTATCTCTTTTCTATAGTTTCCATATATAATTACCAAAGAACTTTATAACAAATTCTTTATAAAAATCATTATTAGAAATTCATTATTAAAAAAATAATTATTAATGTATGTAAAAATATAAACAAAAAGATGGACACGCTAATAATATATTTTATTTTTTACTACACTTTTAATTTTTTTAATTTAATTTTTCAGAGTTTTATTTATTTTATGTAGATTTTATAAGCTTTACATGGATTAACAAAACAAAATGATTATTGGGAATAATACAGAAGCAGCTAATTTTCAACCTGTAGAAAAATCCACTTTATGCCTTGCACAAACAGACGAATATCATTGAGAGGATTTTTCTATTTGTAAGAAATAAAGAGTAATCAGGGTTTATAGCATTAGTTTAGGAATTATGGTCCATTTTAAGTTGCCTTAATGGGACTCCGTTTAGATATAATCATATATAAGTACATTTTAGTTGCAATAAGAAATTCTGTAATACAAATTAAATTGAACTACAAATAATATTATAAAGGCAGCTAAAATGAATTTAAACCTTTCCTAACTTAATCTCCCTCTATCTCTCTGTCGCACTCTCGCTCTCACTCTAACTTACTCTCAAGCACACACATTACTAAAGTACAAATTGTGCAAAACTACCACCACCCTCTCATTTACAAAACTGCCTTGTAAAAGATGAATTCAAGTTCATGTGTTGCGTGGTTGTTGCATATTTACTGTTATTAAAACTGCTGTAGTTGTTGAGATACGAATCTATTGAAAATGCATGCTTTTAGGCATTTTTCCTTTGCTGCCGTTAAGCAGACTTAATATGATTATAATAATGAATTAGACAGAACAAATATAGACGACAGGCACTCAAAGGTTGCGAAGTATCAAACAAAAAACTGCATGTCTGATTACACTTATTTTCTATTGGTATTTAACAATTCGTTTGTAATAATGTTGATGTTCTTTTATTGCCACATTGTGGCATTTTGATTATTTCTGTATTTGTTTATAGTTTTTTTTAAGGATTTTTACAAATATGTATGCGTGTTAGGATATATGAAAAAAGCCAGAAAATTTTCAACTAATCAGAGCCAAGATATTTAAATCGAATTTTGGTAACTAGAATTTGGTTTGAGCCTCTTAAAAATTATTAGCAATAAAGCAGGATTAGTTTTGCTTTTGGATTTACAAAATTTAACTTGCTTTTATTATTTGTTTGTTTATTTACTATTATATTTATTTATATATTTTATTTGTTTATATATAGTTTTTTTGTTGCATTTATATATATATATATATATATATATATATATATATATATATATATATATATATATATATATATATATATATATATATATATATTAATATATTTTATTTATTACTTAAATTTTTTAAATACAAGGCTTTTTTTGAAAAGCTTGTAATATTCGTATGTAAATAAATACAAATTACGTATAACTTCAAAACTTCTTTTATCATAAATATTTAATGGTTTCTAATAATTTTGTATAAAACATATTTCTCACTTACCTCATCAATTCAAATGTAATACACAAATGTTTCCTAAAGTACATATAATCCAACATGTGTATAACATTATGAGATCCGTCAGCATCTTTTTCGCGCAGTTCATCCAAAATATTCAGTTCGACTACAGCCTGATTTAAAAATCGTTTCTTATTGCGTATGATTTTAATGGCCACATGTGTATCTGTTTTATGATCTAAAGCTCGTATAACTTGGCCGAAGCTGCCCTTACCAATTATTTCGAGAATTTCGTAACGAAAAGCAATATGATCATGTTCAATCTGAGCGAAGAGACATTAACAAAGAAACAAGTTGTTTTAAAATATTCTTGCATTATCTTAAGGCTGCAACTTACAATTTTATAATTGCCATTTTCATCATCATAGCCCGAATTGGTTGCTGTCGCAGACACTTTGTTCGAATAGTTCTTATTGGCATTTTGTCCAAAATACCAGATTTCCTTGTAGACTCTTAGTTCCTCAAACTCCATGTCAGTTAAATAATTGCTGTACTTTTTCACAAGCTCTAAATGGTCGGCACATTAAAGACATAAAAAATATACATGGAAATTAATAAAAAAAACACATATAATTTTATAGCATACTTTTGTGTGTGGCTTACCGTTAAGTATGCAAGCCTTTTTTTATTCTTTCACACAAAAGTATCTTTGATAATTATATTTATTTTTTTGTAGCGTATTCTACTTGCTTGTTTTCAAAAAATAATTTTGCTTAATTAATACTTGACATTTTGTTAAAAGCATTCACATTTTTCTCTACTATTTGCAAATTTTATTCAAAAATTTGTTGTGGGTATTTATTTAATACTAAAATTTCACAAAAGCAAAAACAGAATATTACCTTGACCCCCTTTCCCAACTGAGGGAAAAAGAGTTTCTGTTTAAATTTGTTTTATGAAAAGTCAACATAATTAAAAAATATATAATACGTGGAATTCAACGAAATGCTTCCCGTGAAATATACAGTTACACTGGGGTTTTGCGAAGCACAAATTTAAGTGCCCTCAACAAACCTTCAAGTTAAAGTATATTATCAGGCTGAAAATTTGCAATTATTTAAGCAAGTTTGTTCGACAAAGCTGCAACTTAAATATATATTTTTAATCGTAAATTACTGTCTTACCCGATGGCGTCATTGGTGGCATGGTTTTAATTTCATCTCTGCCTGAATTGCCACTACCCGTACTACTGTTCGATTTTGTCGATGAGCCTCTCTCACCGCTCGATGAATTGCCATGCGAAGACACTGTATTCGATGATACCGGCGACCCTAAATTATTGTTATTATTGTTGTTAATGCTATTCATATTGTTGCCATTCGATGGACTACGATTATTTTGTATAAGGTTAGTGGTCTGCTGCTGCTGTTGCTGTTGTGAGCCAGCATGGTGATGGCTGTTTGAGTGATGGTGATTCCTCGACGAGCCTCGTGTACTACCCACATTACAAAGAGAGGGTAAATCGAGGCGTGGATTTGAGAGACGGGTATCACGATCGCGACGACATTTTTCGTTGTCGATCTGAACCTTGAAATTAAAAGAATTTACGTATACAGATTTCAAACTTTCGCATCAAAAATCGTTTGTGCTTAACATACCGGCATTTCACATCGATCCAACATTTTGCTTTTGCTTTTCTATTTCCTTTTAAAATTCCAGTTTTACTATTGTTTTTTTGGTAATTCTTAAGGCGTTTTTCAATGGATTTTGTATTGTTGTTGTCTTAAAGCTACCGGACCCGCGTACATTTGTATTGAATAAACTTCAAGTGCGTATTGCTGAAAGTAAAAAAAGAGTATTTGGGTGATTGTTGTAGTACAAATAATTCATTAATAATTTTTTTAAAGGATTCCTTGTACGCCTTATTATATTAGCAAATAAATTTAAGGTTTTATTGAAAAGTTTGGTTTTTCATTAAAAAAAGTAGGCTTATATCTGAAAATTTTATAAAAATTACTCTTAATACTCTTAGACTTTAATCAATAGCTTTTAAGTTTTTGGAAGCTCAAAGTTTAGTAAAATATAAGATCTCTTAACATTAAAAAAAATTAATGAAAGTTTACACGTTAAAGTTCCATAACTTATACTTTAAGCAAAAGCTTTCAATTTTTCGAAGTGTAGGGAACTTGTTGAAAAATTTCTTTGTCTTAAATAAAAATAGTTTTCTAAGAAATATTTGTATTAAGTCATAAAATTCTCAATTAATAAGCCCAGTTTATACAAACTCGTACATTTCGTATGATTATGCAAATGCTTTTCTATAAATTTCTAAGCTCTCTATCAAATACAAATATAGATTTTGTTGTTGTCGTTATTAATGACATTATTTATTATTTTCTGGTGAAAATTTTATTCAAAATATAACTTTTACTTGCGACCAAAAAAATAACTTGCTTGAAGTCACATTCACATGACAAAATAAAAGAGAAAACACTTTTATCAATTAATAATTAAAAATAAACATTAAAAAACATAATATGTAATTAACACTTCTGGCCTTTTGACTAAATAATCAAGCCGGCTTGTTTGTGTGTGCGTTTTCTTCTTCGTTTTACCAGAAAAACTGGCAAATGGCGCGAAAATAGTTTATCAGACAGGCTTAAAAAGGAAATTGGCAAAAAATGCCATAACATTTATAATAACAATATTACAAAATTTTAAATTTTTATTATATAATTTACTAAAGATTTCGTCATCCCATAAACATTATCCATGCCTTGATAATGTGGAAGCAATTTTGCAAATATTTCTTGCAAAAGGTCAGAAAAACTTTCGCTTTTACAAATAGAAAACCTGACATAGACAACATTCAAATAAATTTATTTAAATATCAAACTTAAATTAGGCTTAGAAATACCTGCTTTGTGGTTGCATTTACTTGGTAATAAAGTTGCTAATAATTTACTGTCAAATGTCAAAAGTTTTTATATCCACAGAGTAACAAAATGCACAGAGGAAAGTATAAAATAGTCAAAATCAACCATGACTTTAAGTAACGTTTTGCGAGCGGTAATCAGTGTCAGGCTGTCAGCCAGTTAAACTAACAAAGTGAAGAAGTAAATCTACTTGCAGACATCTATTTGAATTTCAATTGTGCATAACAAAGCACCTGTCAAAAAAAAGTAATAATAAAAAATTTAAAAATTTTTTGTCTAAATTGTAAGCGTCTGTGTGTCTGCCGGTGTCTGCGTTAGTATCGTATTTTGATTCAAAGGCAGCCAGTATTGGGAAAATGCTCCCTTTTAAAAACATCGTACTGTTTGATGTCTATAAGAAGTGCAGTTGGTTGTTGGCTAATTTATGTGTTTGCCAAAATTTTGGTTACCAAAAGCAAATACATTTTTTTAAGTATAAAAGAAATTGTTAATTCTAGTAAAGGGTAAATGCAATAAAAAATCATAAGCGAATTCAAAAGAGAAATTTCAAAAATTCTTTATTTGCACATATAGTAATATTCATGTATGTACAGAAATAAGTACATACGAGTATATGAAAAGCTTGAAAAGAAAATCCTTTAAAAATCTCATTATTTATTTAAAACTTATTAATGCACCAGAAATAGCAATTACAACTTATAAAAGTTCAAGTTCTTATAAACGGAAACAAATTGATATTTTTTAAAAACCTTTAAGATTTATTCAGAGTTTAAAGCTTTCGTTTGCCTTTACTAGTAATAACCTGAAAGCCTTTTTGTAAAGTGAAGTAAAGTGAAACTAAGAAGGGATAAACAGAAGTAAAAATTTTTTAATAGCACATCCAAAAGATCTTTTGTTTATCAATTTTTATCATTTATTTTTTTGTCTTTGTTCTAACTTCTACTCGTTTACTAGTTTTTAGTGTATAAATTATTGCTTCCTAATGTTTTTTTTATATTTATTTTAAAAGCGTGTCATCCTTGAGAAGTATCGACATAATAAATATTCGCATTTAAATAAGGCCTTAAGTCTATATAATTTATAAAGTTAAATTAGATAATTCTAGAATCTGCATATAGTTTTGAAATTAACTTCATTGACTTTCCTTCTTGGGGCTTATGGTATTACAAAATCCCACTATTAAGAAAATTCTCAGTGATATATATATAGACTTTTGAGAATATTTCTTTATAAATATTTATTTTTTCTAAATCAAATTTCAAGCCAAGTTAATGGCATTTCCTCTGATAAGTTTTCATAAGTAGAAAATTTAAGAGTTGCCTTTATTAGCACACAGGTTTAAGTGAAAGCTTGTTCAAGCTTTGTTACATTTTGTACGACTTTGGCTTTGACACTAAAACTTAGGTGATGCTTGCAAGGAAATAGGTAAATAATAAAAAGTTAATGTATAATTATTTGAGTTGTTAAGCCGATTTTAAGCCTTGAAATAAATTTGAAACCTTTAATTAAAACTTAAATACTTTAATGCGAGGCCTGTAGCAAAAAAGCTCGTTTAAGGTTTGAAATAATTTCCGAGCTTTCATTTAAAAAAAATGTACGTGAGGCTTGAAAATAGTTAATTAAATAAAGACAGACACTTAAGCTTAGGAAGATTTTTTTATTTAGCAAGGCATGCGGAAAATAAGTACATAGTGATAAATAATATATAAAAAATTAGAGATGATTATATAATGATTTCTTAATAAAAGCTCATTTGAACTTTGAAATAGTTTTTAAGCTTTTAGTTATAACCAAAAAATCATGCGTAGGAGTTGCAATAAACTGCAAGACTTTTTTTATCGCAAGCTCATTTAAGATTTGGTATAATTTTTCAGATCTCAGCTAAACCACTAACGTTCTGGATACGGGTTATAAAAAACAGGAATAGATAATTATTACACTGAGAATGAAAACATTCCATAAATAATAAAACTTATTTAAGCGGTGGAACATTTAGCAAGAATAAGGCATACTTAATATCTTCGGCCTAAAAATAAATGAATTGTTTCACATCTGATTATGAAGTAAATTATTAATATTTACTTAATAAGGCTAATACATAGATGAATAAACCGTAAATAATGAAAATATACAAACTATACAACTATTTAAAATTCCCGCTGTATAGAAACAAGTCTAATGAGCTTTTTTAAAATTTTAGGAATAATCGCTGCTTCAAATTATAAAATTTTTGGTTTTTTTTTAATTGTTATAATGTAGTTTTGCCTAGAGATACGTATTGTACCAATACCCGATATGTTCATTCTACAGCCCGTTTCTGAAAACCACAACCTGTATTTAGTTGTAGAATTTTAATTATTATTAACTTTGATAAATAGATTAATGCTGTAATAAAAAAAATATACAAGTTTTACTGTTACACTAATTAAATCTCTTGCTGTAATAGTATATCTATATTATGTTTTAGTTGAAAGTTGTTAATAACTTCCGTTTTGGTGCTTAAAAAAACGTTTAAACAAAAATTTCAAGTGTAACGACATCAAACGCAACATCACACGCTTTTATTTACACTGGAATGAGCAATTTGCTGGACGCATATTGGTATTATTTGTAGGAGCTTTACAAGGGGCCAGTAGTATTAAGTTGAAAGTAACAAAAGAATAATAACAGTTACAAAGCAATCATAGAATGGAATAACAAACTAGACATGTGTTTGTTTAACAAAGAGAAAAAAGAAACAAAAACATAAAAAAATGTTAGAAAGCCAATGTTTAAAGAAAATTATATATAAAACAGAGTAAATAAATAAATAAATAAACATTAGAGTCTATTAAATAAAACATTTAGGTGAAGTGTAACGTTGAATTAAAAACAAAGTTTGAAGTAATACAAAAAACTCATACTTTAAAGGTATGTAAAGTGCGCTTCGCAGTGATAAGGTTGTTGCATTGTTCTGCTCTTTATTAAAAAATGAAATAAATATTAATTATGTGCCTACACTTCTTGTTTGTAGTACAATACCTTTTATAATTATCCCATAATGTCTGTATACAAATTCGAATTTATTAAGCATAGACGCAAACCAAACTTTTTAGCAAAGCTCATTTCCCATTTCATAATAGGTCACTATGACGGAAAATTTTACAATTTAGACTAGGACGTGAAAAACAAAAAGGATAAATAAATTTCACAAAGAACTTCCAAGTGACAGTTAGTAATATCAAAATTATATGATATAGGAAAAATGCCTGGAAGAACAAAAAAGTTTTACTAAAAACAGAAAAATACTAAGAAGATTGCTGAACATTTTGATGAAATAAGAATTACGAATTACGCGTATTACACCATATAGGAAATTTGTTTGTATGTATTTTGAAAAAAAAAAAAAATATATATATATATATATATATATATATATATATATATATATATATATATATATATATATATATATATATTAGTAAAAATTCCTAGGATGACTGGGCATTTTTATATCGAATACGTACTATTGTATATAGGAAGCGCAGCTCAAAAAATCCCCAATAATTTTCTATTGATCATAAATTTCATATTACTTTTTGAAAATAGTCTCAAACCCAGCATTCTGTCGTTTTAGTGCAATGTTTACTACTGTTAATTGATTAATAGTACATATTAATATAAAATAAGCTCTGTTAAATAAAATGGTTCATGTCTCTGCTAATCAATTTATCTTCATATACACCGAACATTTACCTTTATTTATAACAAAGCCAATAATGCTGTAAACTATTGATTGTAGTCAGTCGCAGAGTGCCTAAATACGATTAGCCACTTGTCTGAAATAAATTTGTAAAATTGATCTCGATTATTAGATAATATGTTTTTAAAGCAATAAAGTATTAAGACTTGTTAGAAACTCGAATAATATGAGAAAACAATATGAAAAAAAACTTAAACAATACGATCAGGAATCCTATAAGGCAAAGCATTTTTTACATATTTTCCTAAAAATTTGGACTTTTCATTCAGTCGAGGTTTGTGTCTTCGCTATTTAAATGAGAAATTATCTTCATACACAAAAAAACTTGTACATTTTAAAAATACATTAATGCTATGAATTTTTAACTAAACTTGAGGACTAAGGCAAATTACGGCATTCAGTATCGATCGAAATTCTAAATCGAAAATTTTATACAAATGTATTGCAATATCGAATACCCTAAATTGGATTTATTGTATAGACATTTAATACTCAAGCAAAGGCCAAAATATAAGGAAAGTGCCCCTATCATTTAAACGCGCACCTTAATATACGTGTATGTATGTATATTCATGTCCATACAATATCAAAACAATGTTTGGTTAATTTACTAAGTTGGTCAATGGCTTCCAAGAGTTTTCGTCCATATTGATATGCCAACGCCGCTGTTGGAACTTTGTCATAGGTCGGCAGTTTGTGTTAGTTTAGAGAAGTGTATTCAACCCTGTCGCTTAAATACTGAAGCTCTAAAAGTGTGTCGGCGCTGGCAAATTGTCCGCTAATCACATACATACACTAGTTTTATTTTCATGTGCTTGTTTTTTCTTCGTTCCTAAGTTTTTCTATTTTCCCACTTTTTTTTTTGGTTGCTATTTTTGTCTTCTATAAAATTTTTCTTTTGTGTTCATAAAAGGGAATTATAGTTTATTGGCTTGTACTTTGTAAATAAACATTGTTAAGTTGTCATGTTGTCTGTTGTTATTTACTTTTTTCAAGTGCTTTTCTTTTTTTTCGCTTTATTTCTATTGGATTTTATTATGCCAACACTGGGAAGTATTAATTGAAATAGAGTGAGAACTCATTTTATTTTCGTTAAAAGTAAAAAAAAACAAAGCCCAAAAAAATCATTGAAAGCACAAATACGTGTACAAAAAAATGTTACCGGAAATGTTTAATTTGTTTAGAAGCAGTCAAGCAAAATACTAGACTAACAAATTCATAGAGGGTACTAAAATTATTAACTACTTATATAATTTGTTTTATCATAACGGTAAATAGGTCACAATGAGTCTATTATAAAAAAGGGGTGAATGAAATACTCTACAATTTAATTATTTTATAACTGTGGTGATAATTTTAACTAATTTTATTTTTATTGGACGGTATATTTTAAGGGCCTCTTCAAATATTTTTACGATAAATAAAAAATTTTTAATGAAAATTTAGTTAAAGCTTAAACAGAAAAATTTACAATTACGTTTGAGTGTATAAGTGGCCGCGTAGACCAGTGGCTAGTGCACTACAGTAGTAGTCAGAGGGTCGCAGGTTCGTAGTTTCTAAGTGTTTCTGAACTGCTTAAAATGTTCACTGACGATTTGGTTTAGCGGGCAATGAAATGTCAACATATGAACAACAAAGAAATTTGAGAAGTTAAAATTTTTTTAACACAATTAAAAATTATTGTTAATAAGATTTTGACAACACAAAGTTAAAGATATTCTCAAACAACTTTTGTAAGCCACTTCTTAAGAAAATTAATTTTTTTGCAACATTTTACTTTATTCTTAATCAAAGTATGCAAGAAAAACTTAAAAAACTCCTATGAAATTACTCTTTTAATGACAAAGGACATTTTCCATAGTTTTACTTTGAAAGCATACACTTTCTTATATCGTTAAAAATAAAGAAATCAATCAGAAGAGTATAATTTGAAAAAAGATATCGGATTAACGAACTATTCATATTACAAAAAACTTCAGCAAATTCTATATACAATTAAAGGTACTAAAATAAAAAATTAAGCAACTAAACTGCGGAGAAAAAATTAAAATCCTTGTTTTTTAAACATCCTTAAATAAAACTTAAACATGTGTTGCCCTTTAAAACGTATTTAATACATCCTGCATTATGATGTGATTCCAAATATTTAGTTAAAAATAAAGAATTTTTTTAATTGAACGTGATGGCGCCTGCATGTGCTAATTAAGCATTAAGCTAATCATTAATAACAATAAAATATATTACGCTCCTTGAAGAAAAAAGAAAAAAAGAACGGGAGGAGAAATTATAGTTATTTTAATCAGTTTTAAATTGTTACCAAGAGTAAATAATGCTGCAACAAAAGCCACTAACGATGCATCCATCAAACCATAAACATGCAACAATAGTGTTACTCATATTCCCTGAACGAAACAAAAACCGGTGTATGTAATGGCCAGGCAAGCCCAGCCAGCAACACACGCCACTTACACTCACAGTCCGAAGTGGAGTCATGTTAGTTTAAGTAACTTATTATTGTTGGTGTTGTTATTGTTGCTTTCCACAAGCATTAAAACAGAATGGGGGAGCAACAACGGACACAACAGCGTAGATTTCAAATCATATGGTAGAGTTTAAATTATTTACTCTTGTTTCAGTTGTTGTTATTGGGGATATTTTACAAACACAGGAGCAGCAAACTTGTATAACAGGCTTTTGTTTAAAGAAAAGCACAACAACAATGTTTGTGCTATAAGCCTGGTCAATGGTCAGTAAATTCAAAAGTTTATTGTACTCGAAAATTTGTTATTATAAAAATTGCTGGCTGTGGTAATTGTTATTGTTGCATCCACATGGACACGCAGGTACACACACTCAGCACCAACATTGTGCAACACTGTTGCCATTGTCGTTAAGTTATTGTTACCAAAGTTTTATAATAATTGCCTTTTGTGTCTTTGCTTTATATTGCAGGAAAAAAGGATACACTTAATAAGCGGAAATTATAGAGAATTCGATTACATGAGATTTTGATAGAGAGACAGTTGAAAAAAAGATTCGTATTTGTTGTTGGCATAAGTGCAACCTGTTTTATTGTGGACTTTTTCAGATAGTTTTTATTTTGAAATAAAAAATTTTAATATTGCTTTCAATGAAAACTAAAGCAGATAGAAAAAAAATTATAAAAAATTTATTTCAATTGCCAGTAAATGTGTTTTTGTGCTGCTTGAAAATGCTATAAGATATATTTAGTTAATTGCTTCTGTAAACGTCTTGAGATCAACTACACAGGCAAAAAATTTGAATATGCTTTTATATGAAAATAATTTTTTTGTACTTTTTAAAATTTCAGAAAAGCAAATTTTAATAGCAAATAAAATAAGAAAAAATGCAAAAGTTGCAACTTTTCACAAAATGAGTTTAAAAAATTCAGCATTTTATTCAGAAAATTTTAAGAACAAATTAAATTTACTTTCTTAAAACAAAAATGAAGAAGTTTTATTTTCTCATAATCAAATGTATTTAATGTAGTTTTTCAAAAACATTTCACCTTCTGTAAACAAATTTTGCAGTTTCCATCAAAACTTGTACTAAGAATTTATATGTTATAGAAATCCAAACAAACCATTAAAAATTAATTACAAAAAATTTACTTATTCCAAAAAAAAAGTTGTACTTTTTCACACAAAGAATTTGTTCTTTTGAAAAATTACCCTTTTTTATAAATAGTTTTAAATTTCAGCATTTTAATTTACTGCAAATTGAATTTCTTCAAAAAAGTAGCACTTTATAACAAGAAATGTAATTTTTTGAAAAGTCTCACTTTAGTACAAGAACTTACACTCTTTCACACAAAAAGTTGCACTTTTTCGTAAAAAGTAAAAGATTCAATATATTAAAAAAATTTCACATTTTAACAGAATATTGAAATTTTCTACATAAAATTACACTCCATCACAAATAGTTGTGAAAATAAAGTTGCTTTTCTCTAATATAATAATAATTTTTCGCAAAAAAAAATTTATATATTCACGAGGAGCAAACAAAAAAATATATTTTTTTCACTGAAAGTTACACTTGATCAGAAAATTAACATTAAATTATAGATATTCACACATAAAATATTGCACATTTCAAAAAAAAAAAATTTAGTTTTTTTTTAAATTTGACTTCTTTAAAAATTATATTTATTCATAAATTTTTCATTTATGCATGAAGTAAACTTAAAAAAAGTAAGATGACGTTATAAAAAGTTGCAGTTTTTACAAAAGTTGGACAAAAAGTTAGACTTTTTTAAAAGCCACACTTTTTAACATACATTTTTGAATTTGCATTTCTTTTACAAAATAGTTTTATATCAAAAAAAAACTTAATATTATTACAAAAATAAATGTCCTGATACTTGCAATTCTTCACAGAGTTCAATTTTATTTAAAAGTTTTTTACAAATATTAACTAATTCCGCAACTCTCCACAAAAAGTACTTTGATTCACAAAATGTCACTTTAATTCTAAAATGTCTATGTCAAAAAAGTTACTTTATTCCTATTTAAAAAATTCCTTCTTTTAATAAGGAGTCCCATTATAGCAAAAAATCTAATAAAAGCCTAAGTTTTATAGTTTCTATTTTTAACAAATAGAAAATGGTATAGCGAATATTTTTTCTAAGTGTTTGAACAAAACGTACGAGTACAAATTGCACTTTATTTAAATCAAATTATGCCACACACATACCGGCGAGCCGCAACTACGTACCACATGAATATGAACGATTTTTCTATTTATTGATTTACAATTGTGTAAATAATTAAATGCAAGCTCTTGAGCGTGTGCTGAAAATTCTATTATGTATGAACAAGATGCAGAATAAATGAAAAAAAAAAAAATTAAATGCATCGAAACAAGAAAATTTCTAGAGCATTGAATGAAAAATACCAGATTCGCTAATATAAGAATACGTTGGTAGTAAATGGCAAGTGTTTTTCTAATAATAAATACAAGTGGCTGTTTTCTTTTTTTCTCGTCTAACCCACTGACCAATATTGAGGTATATATAGAAGAATTTAAGAAGATTTTGATAGGGTAAATAGAATTTTTAATTAGACAAAACATAGAAGTAGCAGTGTTTGTGGACATTTCACTTGTACTTCTCTATGATGAGAGTGACAGGAAAGACGTTCAAAGGGAATTTATTCCACATAAGAGCTGTTCGACTAAGGATCAGATTTAGTGAAGTATAACTTGCACCGTTTTAAAAAGAGGAGGCACTTGAAAGCTTATTTACCAACATGAAAAATATGCTCAGTCCACCACACATTTGATTACCATGCCAAGAACATCAGGAGCTTCTGATTCCTCGATATTTATAACAGCAATAATTACATGTGTAAACATTCCACACAGGGTCTTAAAACCATTATTTGCATGAAGAATGTTACATGATTATGATTAAGTGCAGCATTCACAATTTGCCTCACGGCCCCAATTTCCGACAAGCTTGACCTACTGCCAAACGAATGTGAAGTGCTGATGGCATTCACAAAGGAGTAGATGGATGTGAAAGTTTTTTAGTGCTTTTTAAAGAGAAGTAAATAAGAAAAAATAAGTGACTACTATTTAAGGTGTTGCTTCTTTGTGAAAGGGATAGTGTGTGGTGGTGGCTATCAGAAGAGAGACCTTAATTCTTCTTACTCATACAACTCTACTATTGCGCGTTTTTTTCCTAATTAATATTTCTTACAGCAGAGTTGCAGCGGCTCTTCTGGTGTTATGTAAGTTGTCGCATTAAACTTTCTTGGGGCCGTTTTATTAATTTTTTTACTTCGCCGAGAACTCTGCTAACATTATCGACGAAAGAGATCGCTTTAATGTACAATAGCATAGAAGAGTATTAATCGCTACCGCTACTGCTCAGTGCTATGCCTTCATCGCTTAAACAGTCCAACAACAATTACCCACACGCCACTCGAATATGAATCAGAAAAATCAATACATTGTTTTCTTGTCCTGCACAGGGATCGAATCCATTTTTTTAGTCAGAAGCACTCTCATTGAAGGTTATTAAGAAATAAAGTAGGGAAAAGAATACATGCTCGTGGTACCCCTGAATTGATCTTGAGCTCTCATCTGATCCCATCTATATCAACTCGTGCAGTGAGATCCCTGAGAGAGCTCGAAGTAAACCAAGAGAAATCAAAAGCAATAAGTTTCGACAGAAGTGTTTCATGTCACACTCAGTCAAATGCTTTCATTCACCAAAATGCTGAATGGAATGATACTATTTATCTGAGAGAACTGCCACTAGTCACCCATAGAGCGGCTACTGCGGAAACTATACTTGCGGTTGTTAAGTAAGCTGCTGGACTCTACATACTTCACAATATGGAAATTAAGTATGGTGTGCCTTGCTATTCCAAGAAAAATTTATTGGTTGGAAGATTTCTTTTAAATTTTAAAGAAAAATTAATATTAGAGATTAGAAAAAGTTCCAGAGATGTTTGAAAATTTCCATGAAATAGTTTAATTAAAAACCTGATTAACCCATAATTGCACCCATTTGACAATGAATTTTCTAGTGAAATCTTGAGGCCAGGAATCCATAAAATTCTCAGGAACTTTAAATTTTATAGTCACACATTAAAGAAACATTTCAAACACTTAAGCAAGCAATTGATCTATAGTGTTAAAAAGCTTTGCGAAATAGTGATGACTTTCATTCAACATAAAGTTTAAACATTTTTTTATCTGTTTGTGTTGTTCTTAATTGAATTTATCAAAATAAACAAATGAACTTTTTGAAAAAATAACTAGACAAAAAAGTTTTTTTGTTGCTCCAATTGCTTTTGGCTCAAGAATTTCGTGGTAACAAAAAAATGTTTGGTATGTGTGTTATTGTTTTTTTTTTCTAGAAATGAAAATGAAATTGTTTCACATGAATTGTTGTAAAAAGAAAATTAAATTAAGCAAGAAAGTGTAACAAATTTTTAATTTTAAATAATTTGTGGGCTCACAAATCATTAGGAATGAAATATTTTGCGATAAAACGAATAAAAATTTTTGAAGGTCTCGTAGCTGAAAATATGTTTAAGTTGTTTGATTTCATTTGCTTTTCCGAAAAAAAGTGTAATAGTTTTTTAATAAATTTACGAAAAAAAGTCTATTTATCATTTTAATTGAAAAGCTTTAAAATACGTGCTTTTAATTGAAAAGCTTTAATTTTTCGGTTTTTTTCTAGTAAATTTTGTCTAAATTAAATTGCTTTTTCGAAGGAAACAATATTTCCAATTTTTTTCAGAAAAGGATATTACGCTAATCTTTAATAGAAAGAAAAATTTTAAAGCTGTTGAGAAAAGTTTGAAAAAGCTTTTTAGAATTATATTTAAAAAAAATCAAGCTAAACTGACACCAAAAATTGGCACTAGCGTTCCGTTAGCGGTCACTTGGTTTTTTCTTGGCCGTGGAGAATCGCCAAACTCTATTAATAGGTGTCAATTGTTGTCGACAATATGAAAATTTTTTGCTGTCTGGCTGACGTGACAAAATAGATATAGAGTATATATTATACCTTAAAAACGCTTTGCCATAGTATATTCAAAAGTAGATTTAACTATACAACTTTTGTTAAAGAAAGCTATTGGGAACAACAAGAAAATATTTAGTTAAAAGGCTAGAGAAGAGTAGTTCTTGCGGCGTTTACATTTCTGAGAAAAAAATATTGCCGCAAATATTTATCACCACTATGGCCGTGTTATGCATTTTTCAAGCTTACAATAGAACAAAAAAAGTTTTTCAAATATTCACTATGAAATATATAAATTAATTAACCTTCAAGACCATTTCGTACAACAACAAATATATTTATAAAAATAAAACAAAACAAAATCATTTGTTGTATGGACAAGGTAGTTAACGCTGTTGAAAAAAAGGGTACCATCTTCCCGCAGAAATAGAGTATAGTAAAAGCATGTTACAAATTTACATACTTGACATGCAACATTTTTAAAAAAGCATGTGTTTTTTTCTGATAATTTTTTTAGAACAGAACACCAACATGCTGGAGAGGCAAACTATGTGTAACACTTTTTGTTAAAAAGGAAACAAAGCTTTCGAAAATGAGTAGCCTGTATTAAGCTCTTATGAAAGACAGATTAAATCAATTTATCAGCCAATTAAATAAGTATTTAATACGAAATTTTTTTTCGAAATTATTTCACCACTATTCATACATCAACAATAAAATATTGTTTAAATTTATACAATAACATGTGTATTACAACTGTCACTCAAATGTTTTTGAAAAAACTATTTTTTTAATTTTTTCTCAATTATGTATTTATTAAAAAATATTTATTGGGTCATACAAATATTGCACAGTCTTGCTCTTTCTCTCTATCTGCCCGTAACAGATTGTTAAACTTTTGGACCGTTGAATGACTGACAATGAATTTCTGAGAAAGGGCAGGGCTTTTGTAATTTAGACAATAAATTTTGGAATAAATGACATTTTAATTGTATTGTAATATTTATAAATACATACGTATTTATATATACATACGTATGTATATTAAGTTTCGTTTTTTATTTAAGGCAATAAATGTATGTATGTAATTTGTAAATGTTAATTGGAATGATATAAAAATGGTGATATAAAAGATGGCAAATGAACTCTTAATTGAAGGCTCAAATTTAAGCACATGGAATTTCAAATCCGTTAATTGCATTTACAATGAAAATCAAAAAAAAATTTGTAATCCAGAGTTATTTGTATTTGTAAGACAAATCAGGCTAAAGTTTTTACTGCAAAATAGAGATTTTCACACCAAGTCTTACATTTCCCAAAGAAAATATGTTTATTTATGAAAACAAATACAACAACAGTGAAGAATACAAACACAATAGTGTACGAAGACCTGTTTTAGTTAACAAAATAAAATACTGGTGAAATACCAATTGTATTAGTGAGGTTCCCGCTAAGCCCTATTAAATGTTTTTTAAAGGAGTTTCCCACCCTGCTATGCAAATGAATTAACTTTTTTAGAGTATTTTTTTGAGGTCAAAATTTTAATTAATAGGCTTTTCTGAAATATTACTATTTTTTTATTTAATGTCAACGTCAAATTTTTCATATTAAGTATGTAACGAGATATAACGTTTTCTTTTCTAAATAAAGGCTGAAATTTTTTTTACACTTTCAAGGGAAAAGAGTGTAATTTAATATTTTCTAATAAGCGCCATTTCATTAGAAAACTGCTTTCAATCCTGTTAGAAAATTTATTTATTTTTAAATTAGATCGACAAATAAACTCCATTTTATAAATTGAGCAACAAAATTTCAATTTTTTCTCAAAAGTTTGATTAAAGAAAGCATTTGAATAAAAAAATTTTAAATACTCTTTTCATAAATTGGTATTCCGTATTATTTTTTTTATTTTCAAGCTTTTTAAATATCACATTGACTTATTTGTTTCATGATGTATGAAAACTAGAGATTTAATTTTGGTTTTGAATTTTTTTTTTATTTTAAATTACCGAAAAACATCAACCAAAAGCGAAAAAATGATTTAAAAAACCAGATATTAATTACAAAATTATGACATTACTTTTCAAAATTGCATGCGTTTTACGGTTTGTGAATTTTCTTTGTACAAAAAAGTTTTTTTTTGTAATTGATATTTACCACAAAATGTTACCAACAAATAAAAATAGAAAAATAATAGAGAAACAATTAAACCAACTTTGAAAGAGAAACTTTGAATGCCTTGAAAATTGCTTAAAGACTTTTTCTTTGAATCGATTTGAAAAAAAAAAATCATGTTCAATGAAAAATACTCAAAACAAGTTTGTTTTTCAAATTCAAAGGTTTGTGTATTTTAATAATATTTGAAACTAAAAAGTTCAGGGTTAAACTTTTTAATGAAGTCGGATTTATAAAGTTTAATATGCCTCCTGGCAATTCTGCTCTTTATATAAATATTCGAAAAAAATTGTAAATAAAAGGCGAATATATTATTCACGTGAATTTTTTTTTCCATGAACCAAAAATTCCATAAGAACGTTAATAATTAGAGCAACAATTGAAAAGTAGAACGAAATTTTATTAAATGCTAAGAGATTTCCCGTAAAATGTTATTCACAATAAATCTCATTCTCTTTCGTTTCTTCGAAACATCATGTTGCTTCATAAAAATAGAAATATTTTATAAGAATTGCCAAATCTATATTCTCGAAAAATTTCTTTAATATATCTATCAGATTTTGAGAGAAAAAAAATCTGAAATCTATTTAGAAACAATTTATTTGCACTTGTGTTTGATTTTGCAATTTTCTAAGAAACATTTCTATTATAAAAGGCCACTTCAATTTATTCAATTACACGCACTGGTATGCACAAACGAGTACATATTTAAAATAAACTTTCATAATCAGTTAGAGATAAAAAAAACAAATTTTAATATTTTCAATCGTTCTCTATATCCAAAAATTACCCATCACATGAAGATATTATTTATTGCCCATTTAGGAACAGTTGGAGCAAACAAATTATAAGCTACAAATTGCACAAATAAAAAATTCAATACTGACCCTCATTTATTTATGTACGTGCTAGATTTCATTACTTCATGTTTGATTAAAAACAACATAATTTCAATTAATAATTTCGTCCATCATCTGTTCAGCCAGCATGTGTCAATCTGCCGTCAGATAAAAATGACTTTATAAAACTTGAAAACTTTTTAGAAAAGAAAACAACAAATACTAATGTTCAACGTACAAAGAATTCTAATTCTTTGTGCAAACACTTAAAGAGAAAAAATTTAAAAAAGTTTTCTTAATGAAAAGTCATGGGAAAAGAATAAAGTTCAAAGCTTAACAAAAGGATTTAAAACTTAGTAAATTCAATGCCGCAACTGTAAATATCAAGATGTCTTCACATATTTCGAGAAACTATAAAAAGCTTTTAAGATAGTCAATTAAACTTAATTTGTGAATTCAGAAGTAAATTAAGAAATTTAAACCTTTTAACAACATTTATTCAATAAAAGCTTTTACAATTTTAAGCAAAATGCAAATCAAGCACTCTAAGTTTAATTTGTACTTTAAATTATTAACTTTATTTAATAATTGGAAACGTATATCCTCTTTAAGGTTGATCACTTAAAAGTTTTATAAACTTTTAGTCGTTCTCGTTAAACTAAAAATATATATTTATTAAAATCGCTATTAGACTATACCCAAAATAGACTTTTATTTTAAACTTTTTAATGGATTTAAAAACTTTAGAAGCTTTTATTATTATGAAATTATGAAATATTATTTTTGAAAACATTTATTTTCCTCAAGAAAATACAAAAAAAAAAAATTAAGAACGTAAAATAATAATTTTTAATGTTTAAATGCAGATTAAATAAAAAAGAGCAAATATATGCAGATGAAATTTAAGAAGCTTTGAAGAAAATTTAAAAGTTTTCCAATTAATCTGACAATATAAACTTTTATGAAATATAAGCTTCGAGTATTTACGATTTATTGGTATTGCATGTGTTTATAAAGTTTTATTTTTTCTTAAAATCATAAAGAGCTTTTATCGAAATTCTGAAAAGCTTAAGACGGGCCTTTTCAAGTATCACCTTTATTCACTTTAATTACTTATTTCATTTTCACTTCCTTTGTTAAATGTTTTTACAAATAACTGATAAATTTAAAGAAAGCACTTTTTTAAAAGCAATTAGAAATAATTTCGAAAAATTCTCCGATATGACTATTTATATAAAATTGCCTGTAATGATATTCCTTCTGTATTCTAAAAGCTTTTATTTATGAATTAAGCAACAGTATTAAATCCTATTTCCCAAACATATTTCTATATATAGCGAAAACTTTTATAGAAAATTTTAAACTAACATCTTGCTTAATAACAATTTTACAATCCTGAACTATTTTATATTAAGAATTAATTGTTAGTGCTTTAGTTTTTTATAAAGCATATATAGTAAAGATCGCCAAAATGAATTATATATAAAAGTCTTGTAATTAAATGAAACTAGCTTTTTGGCATGCACTAATTTAAAGCTTTTTACGGAATATTCAACTGATTAGATGAGCTTCTGAATTTTAGTAAATAACAAAGTTTTTCATTTATAACATAAACATTCAGAAACCTTTTAAAAGCTTATTCGAAGCTAATGACACTAAACTAATTTAAGTAAAAGTTTTAAAACTATTTAAATCTGTTTTAAAGCCAATCATATAGGCAAACTTGTTCTTTGTATAATGGCATAAACGTTGATATTTGACTTAAATACATTGAAAGCTTTTCATAAAATTTATTAACTTTAACGATTTGGTTTAGCGACCAATAAAATGTTGGCATATGAACAGCTTAAGCCACAACAAATAAAACATTTTGCAAAAACTCTAATTGTTTTAACAATTAGTTGGGGAAAATTTCCCAAAAGAATAAATTTTCAATATTAAGCATTTTAACTTTACTTAAATTTTGCAAAGAAAATTTTTTTAATAATTTGCTGACATATTTCAAATAACAACAAGGCTTTCAAAAAGTTAACAAAATCTTATATTTGTTTCTTTTTAATATAGCTTAAAAATGTTTTAGTTTCGCAAAAAAAAATGCTTCGCTTGTAAAAATGTTTTTACGAAATATTTGAATAAATAGGCTTTTAAAATTCAAAATAATTTATTCTTTCAAACATCTGCACAATGCGTTTTTAATTGTTAAGGTGGTATACATGAGACTAAAGTACCACTGCAAAGCGTAGAAATAATTTAGTATCTTTTGTCAATTGAAAGCTTTTAGTTTTTGTCCTCAATTCATTAATTAATTTAAATTTTTTTTCTTCTTTCATCTCATATAGAATGTCAAATTTAGATGATGAAAAAATATCATTTCGTCAGAATACTCGCACATAATTGTGTACAATTATTTTGCCATTAAAAATGTGGAGAAAGAATTTATATGTGGTCTTTTCTTCAAATTCATTTCATATTTTTTATATGTATGTATGTCTTTCCTGCTCGATGATCAAAAAATTGGCGTCAGTATCACGAACATGATGCTTATTGCGTTCCTTATTGTGGAGTGAAGTGTTCATTATCGTCTTATATGTAGATATTTGAGCTTTCATAAGTGCTTTGTTGTTTTTAATTCAAAACAATTGTAACTTTAGTTTCATTTGAAGTGTATGATGATGAGTCGGGCTCTCGTATTTTATATCTATTCATTTGTGGTTTTATCTTTTCCTACCAACTAAATTGATATTTATAAAACCAAGTGTGTGTTTTATTAAAAGTTTTCATTTTCCAGGGTGAAGAAAATGCTTCTTTTTTTTAATAAAAAAGAAATAGGTATTTAAAAATTAATAAGAAACACACAAAAAAGGTTAAAGTTATTGTTGATATTTCGGTAATCATACAAAAACTTTTGAAATAATATAGATCTAAAGCTTTTTGCAATGAAATCTGATAAAAATTTAAAAAAAAAACTTCCCATATGTTCTTTTTATTGCTATAGAGCTTTCTAGCGAGCTTTTAGAGAATTGCAACGTTGCTTTACCTGCAAAGAAGGAAGAAAAATAGACTTAAATTAAATTTAAAAAAAAATAAAAATATGGTCTTATTTAAATGATGGCTATAAATTTTATTTGAACTATTTATTATGCTTTGTATAGAAACAAAATTGTATAAAAAAATAATTAATATTTAATATTTGAACTTATTATCTGCATTTATTGTTTTTGATTTATTAAATAATCAGAAATGAAATATAAGTACATTTCAAAATCAAGATTGAAAACGGAAAAAACAGTAAAGATTCAGATTTATACGCCAGAGTCGTGGGAATTGAAAGATTTCGGTTGCGCGTCACTCAGTGATGTTGTGGCGAACATAATGGCATCAGTAGGCCTTTCATATAAATAAAAAATTGCAATGATATTTTATGCAAGCTTTGTTTTATTTAAATTTAAGGATAAGAGGGACTTAATGAAATACCCTTCAGATAAGTAATGAGTCCAGAATACAACTACTACATAATACTAAGAAGTTATTAAAGTGAAAATCACCGCCTTTTCCCTTTTTTTAATTTCATTTTTTTTTATTTCATTTGAACTGTTTTAAAGGGTAATTTTTAGTAACTTTCTTTTTGGCAACACTGTTTTTGGCAGCTCAGCCATTGAATTATATAGACATTTCTCTAAATTTTATGTGTTTTTTTAATAAAATGCGAAAGCTCTTAAAATTCACACTTTAATTCAAATTTGGTGAATGATGTTTACAAAAGTTTTAATGGTGAAATAATTTTAAAAGGAAGCACTAAGAAAAGGCCATCATTTTTAGTCTTAGAAATTTTGCTTTCAACTGAACTTAGAAGAAAATTTCGTCATGCGGCATGCTAGGGCTAATGGTTGTTTGTTTTCATCTGACGCTGTCAAAAAGTCTTACAAAATATTTCGACAATTATAAAATTTTTTGGGTATTAATTTAAATAGACATAAAAAGGTTATCAATAACCATTTATATTTCGACATACAAGTACAAAGTTTTTTCCTATTTTAGATAGTCTCAAACAATTGCTTATCATTTTATTTCTGATACTAATAGTTTGTTAATGTACATTAAGTTATTGCTTCTTTTCTTTTAGTATTTATCAACCACTTGTTGTTAAATAACATTTAATTATGTTTTATTTGATGCTTTTATTATGTCATTAATTTGACATGAAATTCTTGGCATAATAAACTAAATAATAAAAATTTATTTATCTCAAGAGCAAGCCAAAAAATTGCCGGGCTCTTTTTAATTTATATGTTTAAATATTATGACAAAATATACAAAATTTCATTCCCATGCATCAAAATATATATTCAAATACACCGCGACAACCGACTCGCAAATAAACCGGCAGACAAAAGAACTTAAGAATGCATAAATTTACAATAAAATTACAACAACCAAAAAAAAATCATTATATTTATTTATACAATTTTGATTGAAGAAAACGAAATTGGACACATCAAGAACACAAAATTGTAACACTGACCCATATAATTATTTTGTGCAAAAAAAAAATACCACCCGAAAATGTATAAAAATAATAATAAAACAAATTAAAAATGTTAAAATAAAATTTCTTTGAAATTAAAGAAATAAGCTTTAATTTAAAAATCTTTTTCTTTTTTTTAGCTTTAAGATAAATCTACACAAAATCATTTAGATTAACTAAATGGCCGCCTGAAATTGTCGGCTAATTAAAATAAGAATAGAAATTTTAATAATAAAATGCCAACAGCGGAAAAGAGCTTTAATGTTCAGCAGCTAATAAAAATAAAGTTTATTGACCCTAAGTTGTGAGTTTTTCTGCATTTTTTTAATAGCTGTTTTCCCTGGAAATGTTGTTGATTTTAATGGGTAAGTGACCAAGCAACTGAACAAGTGTTTAGCCAAATGTCTAAGGCACCATCGTCATTATTACATGATGATTGCCCTGATCATGGGCAAAAACTTTTGCATTTTATGAAAAGCACTCTCTGCTCGTTTCAAACTCAACTAGAAATTTTATGAACTGTTTGTTTAAGTACATTGTGGTCAAAGCGATTTCTTCCTATAAACCGTCCAAAAGACTCTAGATATCTTATTAAATAAACTAAATTGCCGACTCTTTAAAGCTGACCATGATCTTCAATTTGTTGCGAAATACAATAACAACGACAACACAAAGAAGAAAATAATACACGATACAAAGCACTCAATCAACATTAGTTAAACAACCAACAATAGGGAGCAAAAAGATAGCAGTAAAGCACAAAGCAACTAGTTGCAAAAAGCTGTGGCAATGACAGTGGCTTTTAACAATTTTCTATAAGCACTAGTTCTTTTCAAAAGCTTCATTTTTTATATGAATAAATCCAAAGTTACTTTCTACAATCTTCTTCTATTAGCAAACTTTAAAATTATGTTTATTAAAGCTTTACAAGGACTTCCATATTTTCATAGGCTGGCTTGGCAATTATTTATTTGCATCCCAAAACTTACAGTTGCAGCCTTAAAGCTTTTTATAAAAATTTCGGAGAGATTTTAAAGTTTCTAAAAATTTAATTAAATTGCTGTGTGAAACTGTAGAAACATTTTAGGAAAAGAGTTAGTGAAATTAAAAATTTTATAAAGATTTAACGAGGCTTCCTTCGTAGCCTTTATATACGAGTATATTGTTGAAATTTGTCAAGCTTGCATAAAACTGTTAAAATATTCAAAATTCTTCACTAAGACAATTGAACTTTTCAAGCAGCTTCTCTTAAAGCTTTTAGAAGTATTAACGATCATTTTCTTAGTAATATTTTATTTTGTATTACCGAGATGCATAAAAGTTCTACATCATTAATTAAAGCTTTTAAAAATCTGCACCTTTAAAAATCCTTTAAAAAGTATAAATGGCAAAATTGCAATGAAATCATTTTGAAATCAAGCTAAAGTTATTTTTATTAAACTGAAAAAAAGCTTGGTCTTTGAACGACCTTATTTGGAAACTTCTAGAATAATTTAATGTATTCCTCAAAATTCTTAGACGATTTATGTCTATTGCATTATTCTAATTTATATTGTAGATGAAAAATTACATGTGTAGTGTCATTTTGAAAAGCTTTTAAATGATTTGAGGAAGGCTCCTCTTAAGAAATATCCTTATGTTCATATGTAAGCTTATATATTTGAATATGAAAGCTGTTAAAGTGTATGTAACATTAAAAATTTAAATTACAAAAAATTTTAATTTACATTGGCTTAGATTTAAGTGTTCATGTTATATTAAAAGCTTTAAATCAGCTGGATTAGCTTTGCTAGAACTTAAGTGGCAAAAGTTTGTGTTATTTAGATAATTTAATGATTGCACCGAAAAGTTATTTATTATTATTGCCATTTATTTTATAAAAAATATTTAATAATAATATATAAATAAAATATTTTGTGTTTGCCATTTTTCTAGGCAAACGTGCTTCTTAAATGCTTTAAACTTCATTTAAAGTTTTGCCAAACACTGTCGAGCCAGTTAAGCAGGTTTAAAAGCCAGTTGTTAGAGTTTAGTTTTGGTTTTTTGCACTCCAATGTTTTACTTCTTTTTGTAAAAAATACGAAATCAATTTGCTGCTTCCATTTTCGCTCATTTTGTTTTTTATTTGAACTCTTTTTTTTATTATAAAAATATAAGATCTTCTGAAGCTTAAACTTTAAGGTTTCTTATGTTCCTTGCAAGGCACTTAAAATAAGTAAATTATTTCCTTTTCAATACAGCCAACAGCATTGGTGTGTTTAATCTCTTTAGGGAGAGTTAAGCCCCCTTTTACTCCTCCTTTTTATATAATTTTTAATGCATGATAAAAACTTCCCCTTCACTGCGGAAAAATACTATGGCTACGCTAGTGGCCAACTGTATGTCTTGTAGTATGAACTTTTTTCCAGTTTTTATGACTAATTTTTTATAACTGTCATAAATTTTTATTTATCAATAAAAAAATGATTCCTTTTATAGTGGTTCTTTTAAGTCGACGAAAAATATAAAAATCGCCAGTAGGGCCACTTTCAATATATGTGTCCGTCTGTCTGTCTGTCCTTTTGTATGTCCCTCTCATGTGGACTTGTGTTATATTTGCTACACTGCACGTCCAAGTGATAGGATCATTTTAATTAAGTCTGCATAAAATGCTTCACCAGAACATTTAATAATATTTTTGTATTAATATGATATAAAATACAATTACTTCTTTCCACTTAATGACCCAAAAAGTAAGTGACCTTATCACATCCTCGCTTAGATTCTTGTGCCTAATACAATAATTGTTTAAAAAATAAAAAAAAAACAACTATTATGAAGTAATAAAAACTCGTTTCGAGTTTTTTCTAAGCCAAAATATACTCATGAGATATTTTTTAAATAAATTTTGTTTAAAGTATCAAACAGAACTTTACACAACATCATAAAAATCGTTCCAAAATAAGAAATTCAATGAATACGAGTGGTTTAATTTTAGATTTGAATTTCAAATTTACTACAACATTGTTGTTTGAAGATGTTGCAAGTATTATATTTTAAACATTTATCATTTCTAAATTGTTATTAATCATATTGTGAGCGTTTCATATCACGATTAGGGGTGGAAAGCACTACCAGCCTTTATGTACTCGTATCAATCTATATTTTTATGTATTTACAGATTGATTTGATTTTGTGCTGTTCATTCAATGATTTATTGCGCAGGGGAAATAGGGTTGCATATTTTTTTTAATTTAAACGTTTCTCAAGATTGTGCATTGGTGCTTTATTATTATTGTATGAGTATTAAATTTTTAATTAATTAAACTGATAAGTTTCCGCTTATTGAATACTAAATACCATTTTTTCATTGAAAAGTGCAAAAAAATTATGTACTTTTTTATTAGAGAACTCAAAATAGTTATTCCGGAGAACAGTTGGGCGTACTAATATAAGATACTTATAATCAGAAAAATTTTAGTTTTGGCAAAAATTGCTGCAAGAATACGCTTTTCAACTTGAAAACTTAAATTTCAGATGCAATCATACTTAGAATATTGTAAAAAAAAACTGGCAGATGTTTATAAATTTGCATTTCGTTCACTTTTAAATATAGATCAGAATACAGCAACAACTGACAAACATATTATAAAATTTGCATTAAGCTTAGTTTCACTCCATAAAAGTACATATGTATCTACAACCCTTATATTATTCATTCTAAAAACAAAATACGGTAAGAATCGATTAAGAAGGTTCCAAAGTTTTATATTCCATCTTTCTCTTAAAAACTTCATTTCATTCGGTGCAATAATACGCCTAATTCTTTTATAACCTTAATTTTAAAACCACATTTCAGCTGCATTTGTGTCCAAAACTAAGCAAAAGTTAATAAATGTCGCGAAAATTATGTTTCTTATCAATTCATTCGATTAAAGAATGTGCATGCCTCTATGGAAAAGTGTTTCAAAATTTCTAATATGTGTAAGCTCCCCGATATGTCTACCTTTTATATATCTTTAATATAAAAATTTAGCCACCTCTTTGATTAGAATATAACGAATTTATATATTATGCAATCAAGCTTTGTGTTGAATTCCGTTTCTACCAATGCAAGGACATGTCCACCTCCCATAAAATCCTCTTTATAAAAAATAAAATTAGTGATTTTATCCCAAATATGGCACCTGCCTTAATTTCGTTTCATATGCTACAAGGAATCTACTTTCTTCCCTTCATTCCTTTCTTTAATGTGTGTGCAGAACATTACTTTATATTTAATTAGCGGAGACGAAAACCACATATTTTAGCATTGCCAATTTCGGAATTAACAGAGCTCTGTTAATCAGTTAACAGATGTCGCAAATTGGACAAGGTTCGTTTAAAATGCGAAATAGAGTAACTAGGACCAGTACATTTTAATTATCAAATGGGAAATAACCTTCAAGAGTTTCTTAATGACATGGTAATAATGGGAAAGGCTAATTACAACATTTAAATTCGTTTAGAAAATTTTTAATTTCCTGAGAAGATCAATGGCCATATTAGAAAAACGGAGAGGGGCTGTTACTGCACACTGTATTGAAAGTGTGGTTCAGGGAGCACTTAATTGGAATATAATAATCATGGAAGCTTAATAAATGCAGTTTGGAAAAATGTTTTAATTGAAAATATTTCCAGAAGATTAGTGGTGAGGGGCAGGTACTGAATGCCTTCTTTGCGATAATGCTTAAAAATGAAATGGCATTTTATCTATCAAGAACTTGGTCCTGATTTTGGTTCCAGCACTTTTAATGGCCGAAATTTTTGAATGGAAAATTTGCTTTATTTTTCTTTTATGCTTTTGTGCGGATGTATAAATCGTTAATAATGTACACATGCACAACACATTTTTTGCATTAATATTGCCAAATCACTGTCCTAATCTTTCTTTTTAAGTGATTGTTGGTAAAAATTTTCCAGTGGAAAAATTTTTTTCACACATGCAGATCTAAAGATTTATGTGACTAAATGTTAAATTTAGTTGAAATTTTAAATTTAAATTTATTTTTTTTCGAGTGTGAGATTTTATTTATAACATTTGCAATAACATGAATTTCCTTTGCACCACTAAATCTTAGAGCAATAAATATTAAAAAAATACTCTTACGTTATTTTCTTAAAAAAGCACACAAGCTTTTTTTCGTTAATTGTATCCAATAAAAAAACCAAACAAAAAATCGTTCATTATTTATTTAGAGACAAGAAAAAAATCTAAACTACTGACAGCTGTCGTCTATGCTAAGAATGTTTATGCAAATTGTGTGTCTTGTTGCATGTACCTTTAATATGTGCAGCAAGTGTGTATGCAACATTAAATAAGTTGACCAAAAAACCCAATTTTCTTTCATTTCAATTAAAAAAAAACGAAGCTTTTTTGCAATTCTCTAGAACAATTGCCAGTGGTGATTGCCAACTTTAACAACACATTCACTAGCACACAACACTATCCTTTACGCACACAACCACATGGTTGCATGATTGCCTGGGATATTTATAGGGGAACAATAAATGTGACCCTTAAGTGTCATATGCAAAGTAAAACGAATAAAATAGACGAAATCAAAAACTAGGGCCATAGACAATTTACATACAAAAATATGTATATTTTGCTGGTATACAATCGACATTTTTTTTTAAATAAAGTTCAATAACATTTAATAATTTAATTTATTAAATGTTATTCTTCAATAAAATTTAAAAAAAATCACAATTCATTGGAATAACTTTGTGACATTTTTAATCACAACTACGAGAAACTGCTTTAAGAAACTGAATGTAGGGTTGGATTGTTTTTCCAACGGGGTTTGACGTTCTGTCATCTCACTTCGAATTCGGCTTGTAAACAGACCGGTTTCGGCCATGTTATCTTCAGTGTTCGTTTTCTTAATAAATTTATTAAATATATTGTAGACAGTGTTGCCGGCACCAATAATTTTTAACCAAAATTCAAAATAAAAAATTTAACAATATGAGAAAAATAAGTATGTATATTTATATTTTTTTCATAAGTTAACACTGTGAAATATTTTTCCAAACAGCAAACATTAAGTAAAATAGGAGACTTCTTCACTTCAACGTGTCTTATTTACCATTTATCCGCATGTTAACGGCGCTCTATTAACTACGAAGCGGGATTTGCTAAAAACCGCAATCGGAAAGAATATTTATAAAAATGTTTGATTCAATTATTTGAATAATTATTAATAAATTATTTGAATGATTAGTAATAAGAAAAATTATTAAACATTTCGAAAGTTTACTTGTCAAAACGAATAAAAAGATTATTCGAATAAATTCTAATCGAATAAATGATAATGCTAATCGAATGAAAGAAAAGTTTTCCAAAAACTTAAAAATGAGTATATTAAACTCCAAAAAAAATATTTTTTATGCCGTTAATAATCGAATAACAAAAAGTTATTCGTTTCAGGAATGAAGAAAAAAAATATTCAAAGAAATGAGAAATTATTCAAAAATCATTATATATTAATTATTTATTTATTTTTGCATAATAAGAAGCCTTTTCTTTTATTTAAATTTTTGCTAGTTATTTTTTTATAAATGATAATAAATAATTCCTTAATGGTCTGATCTTTTATCAGCTTTTTCCTTTCCTTTTTCTTTGTTTATGTTCCTGCCATCAAACGCTACCGATCGTGTGTTCTAAAACGTGCCTTGAATACAAAATTTTAATTAATAATTTCATTGAACAAAGATCGTATTTAAAAGAAAGAAATTAAAAGTTTTATAAACATTATATGGAGGGAATTAATGTAATTTAAACAGTTGCTATAAGATTTTAGCGAAAAACAAAAAAAAATGTAATACTTCACAGAATAACAAAACAAAATGCAAAACCTCAAACGTCATATATGTATCTTAACAAAGAAAGCCTATTATCACAAAAATAATTATTAAAAAAAAACAATGCTTGTAGGAAAAGTATATGAAAAGTGCAAAAAAAAAGTCAAGAAAGCCAATAAACTTCTTTGAAGAACCCATAATGGATTTGACAACCAGTTGACATTATTTTTCTGTGACAACCACTACTTGAACTCGAACCAACGGCTTTGTAATACGAACGCAAGGAAGATGATGATAATAATGAAGAAATACCATTTATTACCATAATAAAATTACTAACGAACATCACTTAAAGGAAGGGCAAGTTTGCCACAGTGTTATCCAAAATAGTAGGGGTATTCATTTATTCCAGTTACCGGAATCAAATTATAAATAAGACAAACCTTTAAATGCATATAAACCTTTTAAATATATTTAAATAAATAAATATATATGAAGTTTTAGTCATTTCACTTATTGCCGAGAATACTCCTAATAACACTTGTTTTTTGTTTTTCTATTGTCTTTGTTTGTGTAAACCTTAGTTAGCTTTAAGGTCACACGAATATTAAGCTCTAACACTCCTTTAGCTATTTGTTATAAATCAAGCATCATTTGACATTTTTCATTAGAGTTGTGTATTAGAAAACACACATATTTTTGAACAGCCTCCTCTTCATTTTGCAATAAATTAAAAAAAATGTATGTATGGTGGTTCTAGTTGGAAATTTGCATCTAAAGCTTTTGTCATATAATGTTTAACGAACATCTGTTTAGTGAGTTTTACAAGCCTAAACTTTAAAAAGACAAAGGAAACTTGCAGAGAGGAAACATGAATAAATAAAAAAAAGATAATAGTAAATGTCAGTTTGAGAAAAATGTCACGTTTATAAAAGTTATTAAATATTTTTTTTTATGAACAGGGTTTTTATTTTATTATAAGTTAGAGCTAAAAAGTCAATTTTTTTTATGAAGCTGCATTATTCAGGCTGCATTTAGAATCTGTTGTTACAGCAGCAACAAAAATATATACACTTTTAAAGTCTTGCTTATACTAGGTCAATTGGTTATACATGTTTTGACATTTTGCCTACACACGAAGAAGATAAAAAATAACCAGCTGCTTGGGTTGTGTCACCTTTCAATATCAGTTCGGCAGGAGCGAGATAAACAGACGGAGATACCGAATTGGGGCTATCAATACTATATTCACATGAAAGAGTACACTTGTACTTTCTAGAGCTAAACTAGAAATGAAATAGGAATGAATTAGAATTGATTTAATATAAACTACAATTGATTTATAAATGAACTAGAACTGAATGAAAACAGATCTAGAACCGAGCTAAAGCCTAACTAGGACTGAAACAGAGTCGAATCGAAGCTCACAAACAAACTACAGCTGATCAAAAGCTAAAGTATAGGGGAACTAGTGCTAAAGTGAAACAGAGCTATGTTGCAATTAAGACCAACTCACGCCGCTTAATCAATAAAATCACAAATACTTTTTTTTAATTATAATGCACTTTAGTTCGCTGAAAAGAAATTTTGTTTTAGCGAAAATCATTTAAGCCATTTTACTTCATTCACAAAGCTGCAAAATACGTATATAATTTTGTTTTGTAAAAATAGACTGTATTCAAATTAATCGTATATCGGTTTCATTTTTGGTGTGTATAAACCGTTTGCGGTTAAAAGAGCAAAATTTATTTAATTGAAAATTTGCCATAAATCTGCTTAACCAAATTCGTCTATAAAACTGAACTAGCACTGAGCTGAAATAGAACAGAACTAGAGCTAAACTAGTAGTACTGGAATAGAACCGAACTAACAGGAAAATAGAACTGAAGTAATGTATTTACATCGGATAAATACCATTCAATATATTTAATTTGTAAGAAATGTCTATTAAAATTATTCCAAATATCCTGCCAATCAAATAGTCAGACATAGACAGCTAAGCCCATAACAATTAGAAAAGTTATTAGAATAATATTATTATGATATTTACCCAAAGATATATATATTTTTTAACGGTTATTATTTTGAACAAATGCTGAAGGTTGTTGTATATTTTTGTTAGAAAATTTGTTGTAAAGAAAAATTAATTTATATGGTGTGGCGGATATCGAAGTTGAAATCCTCCACCCGACTGAATATTGAATATTTTAATAAAACAATTGTCATTTGCTTTGTCGAAATATTCATATAAATTAATCAGAAAATAGCTTTGAACTAAAAATTTATATATTTATTGATTTATTTTATTCGAAAAATAACATAAAAATGCGAGAGAGCTATTCTAAACGACAAATAAAACTCAAAAAATCAAATTATTTATTTTTGCTTAGAAATTTCGCTTTTATGCCTTATTATGTATCTGAAGAGAAACTCGAATTTAATGAGCAGAGACACATACCATATTGTTATATGTGATTAAGTATTTCATGGTCTCCCATTAATATGTTACGTGTTGCACCAGTCCATCTCCGATACTCCAATATCTCCCCTAGTCTTACTTTTTTGCAAATGAACTTTCATTGTCCTTCAACATCTATTCATTATAATATTTGATTCTTACAATGAAATTGATTTAAATTTCTATAGTTTTCCTTCAGAATGATCTTTAGAAGAAACTAATTTGGTGAAACGGAATGTTTCAAGATGTTTGAAATTTTTATGGAGAAGAGTGAAATATCAAACTATTTCACAAAAAATAATATGTATGTGAACTCTGAAACATTTAGGAAAGTTTCGTTTTAAAAATGAAACTTTAAGGTTTTTAGCGTGCGATCTGTTAACTGAGATGTGGTCTGTGTCTTCGCTAATTATATACGAATTTACCTTTACAATAAATCGCATATTTTTTTAATTTTCCTTTAAAAAATATTGAAAAAAATCAATAAGTTTTTGTTGTCAATATTTACTTGAAACAGTCCATTTAAAGTACAAATAAATTGCGAATGAAATATTGTAAAACCAACGAAAATATGACATAATCTGTATTTACATGCTGCTGAATATTTTTAATACATATATATATTTTTTTTGTTTAATATTATTATTATTATGTAATTTTCCTTACAAAATCTTTAATCTTTTGGGGAAAGCTATGCCTCTAGTTATTTTGTTTCCATTTTATAATTTTTAAAACATTTTTCATTAGTCATTCATATCTTTAAGTATAGACATAAATAAATTGCAAAACTCATAATGACTGCCTTGTTAAACACGTGTTAACAACTGTTTTTTATAACAAATTTTCTAGACATTAAATGCCTTATAAGAAAAAAAAAACGAAACTTCTTATCGTTTACAGACTGCTGCAATAGAGCAGAGTATATCAGAATAATAATAAAAAAGATACACATACTATAAAGGTGAATTCACCCATTCGTTCTGAACGAAATTTTTGTTGTTGTTCCGCATTAAATTTACTCTCTTTCTCAAAATTGAGACGTCAAACCACATATAAAAAAATCGTTCGGAACGTTCAGAACGAATGGGTGAATTCACCTTAAGAAACATTTCACTTAAAAAGAGTAACGATTTGCGCAGCAAAAAAAAAACACAATATTGCCACACACAAATACACATTCAACAGAAAAATGCCTAACAAAGATAAAAGCGGAAAAAAATTAACAGCCAAAAGTGGGTTACAATATGGCAAAAATCGGCGTACTTGAGTGCGATGAAAGAGCATTGCAAAATGTACTTTTATTGACAGCAATTTGCAAAAAACAAAAAAATAAAAAATAAGACAAGACATAAAGTAAACTTTAGTTAAATTAAGTTAAAGAATTTCCCATTTGCTTTATTTATTTATTTAAAGATAAATCACCAATTACCAACCAACCACATGCAATGAATATATTTTTTGGTAAATGTATATAATTTATTCAAATTAAATAATGATCACATGCAAAATTAAAAATAAAGTAGTGGAAAATGGAAAAAGTACCTTTTGAAAAAAAAGTTACAGAAAATAGTACTAATGGTACTAAATGAATACTCATCTGCAATTAGTTATAGTTTTCATTTTCAATTTTTCTTCTCTAACAAATCACAGTAATCAGCAGAGGAGTGGTCCTATCAAAAAGAAAACCATATTTCGAAAAAATAGAGTAACAAAGTAAAGTTAACTAGAATCAATCAATCAATTCATATATTATAATTTAGGATTCCACTTTCTTGAATCAAATTGCTGAAAACCCGTATCGATTCTTCATATAATTTCTATTATCCTGAGATCCTAAATGTTATGGCTTCAAAGCTTAGACTTTGACCTATTTTTTTAATTTTAAAAAGTCAATGTACTGAAATTACAAGATTTACCTATTTTTTACAACCTGAACTGATGCTGAATACTTTTAATACTCTATCAAAATCTCTAATGCCACTCTAATGACTCGGCATTTGATTTTTGTGTTTTTAAAATGCCATATTAAGCTCAGTATTGTTTTGGGAGTGGCAGCAAACTACACGGCCTTAATGGTTACATACAGATGTATGGAACTAAAGCTAACGACTTAATCTCTACATATATAAAAATTACGTGTATGTTCGTGATCGCTAAACTCAAAAACTACTGGACCGATTTTGCGTTTTGCCCAACAGAGATTACCGCGATAAGCCTATGCTGTGTTTCCCTGAAGGCGTTGGGTCTTTAATCAGCGTGTAGTGTTGTTAATTAGCCCGATACCGGTATTTGAACAATAACTGCTATGTTGATTTAGTGCACCTTTCATTCTTCTTCGAAATATCAATCCGCCATGACAGCTACGAAACCAGACTTGCAGTGAAAATAAAACTTGAAGGCAAAACAACGTTTGCCCGGTTCAGCTAGTCCAATATAATTTTGTATTTTAACTAGGGGAAGCGTTGCGTTATTTCAAAGCAATGCTTCATTTAGGTACAATACAAAAAATCAGGCCCAAAATGTTTAACAGCAGAGACACAAACCATAGTTTTAATGGAGCTTGTTTTGCAGCTTGTAAACAGTAGTCGTCGCCAATTAGACTAAAAAATTGTCAGTTGTACAAAATTGGCACAATTGAGACAAGGAGCAAAAAATATGGATAAAGTACCACCAGGTACTAATAATAATAATAATAAATTTAGAATTATATGGAAAACATGTTTGCAAGAACAAGAAAAATTAGCTTGAAAAAAACCCCGTATTTGTTAAATAATTTGATGACCATTTTGGTTAAACATACACACTTTCTATATAACAAGGGTAGTCCCAAGAGGTAGAAAATAGGTCTTGCTAAGCATTTACCCATAAAATATAATTTATAATATTATTAATTGGATCTTGGAAGCACTTTTTCCTTATTGCTTCTAAATTTAGTTCTTTTATTCCGATTTACGACTACTTGTAACTGATCTACGCTGCTCTGTTTCATCTAAAATATATGGTTTGAGTCTTTGCTAGTTGAATTGAAATTTATCTTCACCTATGTACATTTGGTACCTGTTATATGTATTCCGCCACATGCAATCTTCAACAAATTCACTAAAGACTATTGAGTATGTAAACGATATCTCTTTGTTAATTTAAATTTTAAGTTTTTTTCCGATTTTGGTTTTCTAGTACAAAATTTTGTATGCCAGACACTAAAAATAAACTGCAATTACCCACACAATAATACAAAAATCTCTCGGTTAACACACTAAATCACATGTACTAATACGCAAACGCACTCACATTCACATACACGTACACACCTTAAGCGGCTCGTTGACACTTGTGCATGGGAATATAATTTTATTTATTCACTCATTTAAACTTAAAAGATGTGCAATTAAATCTGATGCCAAATAGACGTCAAGATTTTTCCTTTTTTTGTATTGTATTATTTTCTATTGTCATTATTATTATTGTTGTTGTTGTTGTTGTTTTCTTCTTTGGCAAATAATAAATGACATACATGCAATTGTTACCTCATAATATTAAAACAAAAAGTGATATAATAAAATGAAATTAATGCAAATTTAAATAAAACCAGCAACCAACAGCCAAATAAAAACAATTACACAAACAGTACAAACGTTAACAACGTTTGCATACAATTTTGTGACAATTGGCACAAAATTATCGCAAATCACTCTTATCGTGCCACAGTTTTAAAGTGTATATAAAGATATAATTGTTTGAATATTACCTGAGAGTTTGAATATAAGAAATTTTCAAATCATTTATAAAAATATTAATATTAACAACTTGATGTTTTTCGAAAAAGAGTTTTTTCATTATTTAAAAAATTACCGGAAAATTGCTAATTTAAGAAATCGTTCTTTTTCGAAATGAATCTTTATATTATACTTTTAGTAAAAATTCATTACCTAAAACATTCAAGCAGTCGCTAATGGTAACTTTTCAAAAAGGTTACCAAAAATACAAAATTTTATAAATTCATTATTCGAGATATTCTCCAAAATAAATGCATGCATATATGTATGTACCTAGCAAAGCTAACAACAAATAATAACTTTTTTTTTTGAAAATATGACATCCTGAAAAATTTGTCAATATACTATTTAAACAAATTTAAATTTGTTTTTGTAATTTTTAAATATTATATATATTTTCTGAAGAATACAACACCCACAGAGGGTGCATTTTTGTATAAAAGATAATAAATAAAATGTCCTAAAAAACGGTCAATAATGTTAGATTTTAAAATTTTTTAAATAAAAAAATTCTGTTTTACGTCAATGCATAAATTAAAAAAAAAATATTTCATCCATACTCAAACAACTCAACTTTTTCAGGTTTGATAGTCAATTTAAAGTCCAAATTTACCATTTACTGTAAGACTGTTTAACTTTAATTTGAAAATCATTAGAAAATCTCTTAAAGTGACTGAAAAAAATTATCATTTTTAAATAATATCAATATCTCTTTTGCTTATATTTAACAATTTTTAATTACTTGACACTATTTCGAAAAAGTGAAAAAATTATACAAAAATATGTTTTAAACTTAAAAGATGAAAGTTAGAAGATGAAATAAAAATGTTTTTTTAATTTTTTAAAATTTTAAATCCTAGAAAACTGATGTATGGAAAAAGTACTACAACTTTCACGATTTTCAAAAAATGCCAAACTCATAAAAATCGCCTTTTAGAAGATTAAATCAAAAACTCTTTTTAAATTATCTTGCAAAATAAATTTTTTAAAAAAGGTCTTTAGAATGATATTGTTTGAGGTACGCAGCACCACCTCAGTTGGCAAAATCGGGAATTCTTTGAAGTTCTATTTAAAACAAAACTCTCTTTGACTTTTTAAAACTAATTCTTTTACCAAGTGATAAATTAAATCAAAATATTTATTGTGTTTAATATTTCATCCCTTCAGCAATGAGCGTCCAATGCATTCCGAAAAAGTCAATAGTTGGTGTGGTTTTTTGCGCTGGCAGCGTCATCGTTCCATATTTTTATGAGAAGGACTGATTGGAACTGCCGACCCTGATTGTGAGATTTGTACCTGCTAGACTCTTCATTGCGGAGTTTTCTTGAGTCTCAGATCTATGCAAATAGGCCACAAAGCACCGAAGCCCTCCAAGCTAACATAACTTAGGACATCGCTCTAATTCAGGCTGATTTATACGCCAGAGCCATGGAAAATCGAACATTTTGGATGCGCACCTACCAATGAAGCAACGGCGGACATTTTTCGTATTGCTATATTCCATACATTCTTATGAAATCGTCAAGGGCTTTAAAAAATCAATTATATATCCCACATACTTTACTTTATTTAATTTTAGTTTAAAACACACAGTTGTATAAGCTTTTCCATCCCTGACGAGTATAAAAAATAATAATAATTCTTAAATCAAATTAGTTTCGCTTTGCGTAATAATTTCGAACATTAATTTGCTTTTACTAATGATTATTTATAAGGCAATTTTTTACTTAAATCAATTGCATTTAAATGTAAATTTATACGTAAATTACACACAAATTTACATAAGACTTGTGATAAGTACGAATCCAAACGAAAAAAGTTAATAAATTAGGGAAATGAAAGAAGCATTTACATTTTTTTTACATTTTGCCTCTTTTTTGAAGCATTTTATTTATATTTTATATTTTTGTTTTGTTTTGTTTAATGGCTTATGACGGAATTTGAAATTTTGTTATAAAGGGGAATACTTTCCCCTGCCTGTGTTCATTTGGTATTTCCTATCTAAATATTTTCTTTTTATTGTTCGTATTAATTTATTTTATAATTCTAGTTCTGTAGTTCTAAGCTTTCCAATTCATTCTGTGCAACGCTTTCCGTTTCGCCCATGTTGAACTTGCCCGTATGGTTTTGCATTCAAATGCTGATTGTGGCAAAATCAAAAAGGGGGAGCCCTTAACATATTTTTTATTTGTTGTTTTGTGTTATGTTGTTGCTTTTAATTTTTGTGCTCATTTTTCTGTGTCTTGGCGTGGTGTTGCAACAAGGTCTGCTTGCAAATAATGCGATTTTTTTTCTGTCGTATTTTTTGTGTAGACGTACTTTGCGTATTAATTTGCTGGTTTTGGTTTAATGCTCCGTTTGTTATTTTTGTATTGGCATTAAAATACATGCATCACTTTTGATTTTTGTTGTTGTGTTGTGTTCGCTCTTTTCGCTTTTTTTTTCATTATTATTATGTACATATATTTTTATTTGCGGTGACATTTAGTTGTTGTTGCTAACAAAAAAAAATTATAATAATAATATTACCGCGTCACACTTTGCTGAATTCTATTTAGCTGCCTTCCTAACCATAATAATACAAAAATATGTAGGAATTATATGAAATTTGTTGCATAAACATATTCCTACATACATAATTAAACACACAAATTTCAGGCTCAAACAGTTTCTTCTTTGTAAACGAGGGTAGCACCAAAATTAATTATTTATAGTGTGAGCATTGAAATGTTGCAAAGTATATAAAGGGTCTGCCATTAAGCGATTTCTATCTTTAAACTAAAATTAAACAGAGTGTATATGAGACGGATCAAATTGAATTTAAACGATGGCCAGTGCTATGTTGACTTCAAAGGCCGCTGTGTCTTGTGGCTTTTTCGTATATACCAGCGACATAAGAAAATTTTGCAAGAAGAAATTCTAATGGGGTGATATTGCACGATCTCAGTGGCCGGTTCACATCACCTCCACATGAGATGACCATCACCTCAAATATCTCGTGCAAAATGTCCAATGCAGCGCCATCCAGTTAAAACCACATATTGTTAGTGTCCATATTATCTAATTCAGGCCAAAAGAGTTGATAATGTTCGACTTATAGCGATCGTCGTTGACGGTGACAGCCTAGTCAACGTCGCTCTAACAGAAATATGGAGCGTTGACGCTGCCAGCCCAATATCCATACCAAACAGTGACTTTTTTGGGATGCATATGGATCTTATGTAGATTGATATCGTCCGCAATTCGGGTTCCCCGAACAGATTACACATTTTGATATCACAATTTTTTAATTAGCACGTGTTGTTCAATGTACTATTCTTCCATATTGATTTTGTAAACTGGTTTAATAAATTATAGCCAATTTGACAGGTGTAATTTCTGATATCAACTGTCAAAATTTCAAAGTTCCTATTGGCAGATCCAATACAGACATATTTTTTCTGTTAAAGGGCGAAAAAATATAAAAAAACTACTAGTGATAAAATATATCACAAGTGTACATTTTGTTTACATTTAGGGGTCTTCTGGAACCACCCTCGTGGTACTAAAAGTACTACTACGCTTTTTTTTCAATTCTATAAGTATATCCAATATATCTTTTATTAAAATAATGGGCATAAAATAAAGTCTTACAACAAATCATTTAAAAGACAGAAGTAACAATGACGGCAACAACTGCAACAATAATACATAGTCAAGCATTGAAACCTAAAAGTAAATAAAAATCTATAAATATACCTAGATATGCATATAATTCTACGTATAGAAACATGTACATACATAAGTATGTATGTTTGTATATATTTTGAAAATGAAAACAAACGTACATGCATTCATATGCATGTGTGTTTTTGTATGAACCCACAGAGGTTTTCTATTACAAGACCATTGTAATACAAACTGTCATGTAATTTGTTGATTTACAATTTCGATTTCGATTATACGGATGAGCAGAAAACAAAATTAATCAGTAAATCAGGTTTAAATATTAAATAATAAAAAATTTTAGTACGTCATTTAAGAAAGTCGATTGTGAAAAGGTTTTATGGATTTAATTTCTTGTAAATTATTATATGATTTCACTTGGTTCAGTCTGTGATATATAATTCAATTAATAATAATAATAATATATATATATATATATATATATATATATATATATATATATATATATATACTTATCTATATATATAAAATTGGATGTGTGTATGTATGTATGTATGTATGTATGTATGTAACGTAATGGCTCCAAAACGGTTGGGCCGATTTTGACGAAATTTTCAGGGAACCTTCAGAATACTCGGGCGGGTGACACTGTGAAGTCCGATTTTTTATTTTCGGTCTGTGGGCGGAGGGGCGTGGCAAAATGCAATTTTCATATTGCACCACCAATGACATATACATATATTTATTTTTTGTGCTTTTTTTATTTTATTTTACTTTTTTTTGGAAAGCCGTTGTTATGTTCTTCTAAACGAGATATCAAACTCTTAAATCGGTTATGTAGTTCCGAAGATATTTTGAGCTGACGGTGTCAGCTATGTGCACATGAAAATTATGTGTATGTTCGTGATCGCTAAACTCAAAAACTACTGGACCGATTTTGACCAAATTTGATATGCATGCTCTATGGGCCGTGAGGAGTGTTTCTGTGTAGTTTGAAGTTCATCCGACAGATGGCGCAATACTTAGTTTTGTGTGTGTTTTTGCACCGTAACTCAAGAACTACTGCACCGATTTTGACCAAACTTTATATACATGTTCTATGGGACGTGAGTAGTGTTTCTGTGTAGTTTGAAGTTGTCCAACAGATGGCGCAATACTTAGTTTTGTGTATGTGTTTTTGCACCGTAACTCAAGAACTACTGCACCGATTTTGACCAAACTTTATATACATGTTCTATGGGACGTGAGGAGTGTTTCTGTGAAGTTCGTCCGACAGATGGCCCAATATTTTGTTTTTTGTGTTTTGCCCAATAGAGATTAGCGCGATAAGCCTATGCTGCGTTTTGCTGAAGGCATTGGGTTCTTAGCCAGCGTGTAGTGGGGTTAATTAGCCCGATACCTTTATTTGAACAATAATTGCTATGTCGATTTAGTGCAAATTTGAAGGCAAAACAAGGTTTGCCCGGGTCAGCTAGTACTTATATATACATATATGAGTGTATAATGGAAAGTTGCGGACTTCACTCCGATTTTAAAAAAATCTATATTTCATCAGGTTTCGGTACTTAGAAGTCATAGGCATCAATTTGAGTTCATTTACATATTCTGTTAATCTGAATTGATATGACATGGTAAACATTTATTAAAAATCTGTTTATAAAATATGTTATTACGATCAAGTCAGTTCGATTAAATTATAAATTATACTTTCAACAACTCCGAAAATTAAGCAAGCTGAAACAAAATTGGTTCATTCGATCGAAAAATTTTTCATCTTGAAAAATTTTTTATACAACTCCGAAAATTCTTTGCTCAATCACTCCTCAGGAACTTTTAAAAATGTGTTTAGTGCTGTAAATATCATCGCACTCGGTTAATTGCTACGTAATATATCGCTCACGATAAAACTCCATAAACGATTTAATTACTCCGAAAATCTTCTCAAATCGAGCTTGTTCCTCCAGTAATGTCCAGAGATGTTCTGTGCAGTCAATGTTACTTTTCTATTTTGTATAGACTCCGGCATCACATTAAAGAAAAATTATAACGTAAGGAAACGTTTCGTTCATCAAACATGAGTTTTGATTCCGAGAAGTATATCGTTATTTTCATTTTAAATATAAACTTTATTAAAAATAGTTTACTATTTTTCTATTTTACTTCATTAAAAATGATTACTAGTTCGTTTTCTTACGAAATAATTCAGTTTCAAAATTTAAATTATCAAACTAAGTCTTTGGACTACGACTCCAAAATGCAACTTAAAAAAATTCATTACAAAATTTAATCAAAATTAAATAAATAAGTTTACATATAATTCGAAATTAATTTTCAATTAGATGCAAATCTTTAAAACTTTAAAAATTGCCATTCGAGGTGTTTTTTTGCCCTTTGTCACTTTTTTGCTTGATTTCATGAAATAAGAATTACAAAAGCCAAAGTTCATTAAACTTTACTTTTATGACTTTAAGTTGCGTTATAATTTTGCTTTTTCTACAAACAAAGCATTACGATGGAAAGAAAAAAATTCTTGTATAGAATAGAACTCCCCTTTTTTTGGAGTCAAGCAACAAAGCAAAAAATAAAAAAGGAAAAGATATCACTTGCATTTAGCACAGATGAGTGTAATCATAATATTACAAAGACAAGTGCTACTCCAATGTTGTACTGCCGCTGCTGCTGCTGTTGTTGCAAATACTCAGCTCTCATTCCTGTGGCAAATTTGACGGCGTAAGGGAAAAAAATATGTCAAACTTTTTATAACTTCTCCCTAGTTGCAACAAATGTGTGCTTTGTCCGTCTGTCTCCCCTATGAGTCACAGGCCACCTCCATGTGTGTAAAGATTTCTGTGAGAGCGAGGGAGAGTCAGCCAGTGTATGAAATTTTTCACACAAACCAAATAAAACTAAAAAGCTTTTAAAAATATTAAAAGTTTTTCCGGGTTTTATTGTGATAAAGAAAATATGGTGAAGATCCTAACAAGTCTGTCAGCGACTGATTCAATTATGTATGCAAAAGAAAAAAATCATTGACCATATACATATAAAAAATAATATTTTTTAATTAAATTTTTTTATTATTTTTTTTATAAGACACAATGAACTTTCGGCTGTAAAATATCGAAACAGAAGTACAACAATTTATTTTTTTTTTGGTTTGTTTTAATTAAAAACAAAAACATATCTTAATGATAACAATAAATGGAAAATTAATAAGTCATTGACTCTATACTTGTGTATCGTTTTACAATATACATTACGCGCCAAAGTGATAGGGCAAATTTTTTTAAAATGATTTTTTGTGTGAACAAAAGGTATTTTTTTTTTGAAAATAAGAAAGCCTCATTAATTGAAACTAAATAATAAATTTTAATTACAACAGAAAGTGTTTATCGGAATTAATAAAAAGGTTAATATATTCAGTAAATTTAAATATATTATTTACTTCAATTAACAATTTTTGTTTGTCATTCAAATGTTATTTATTTTCCCTGAACAATATACGAGTACCCAAATTGTATGAAAACGTTGGTTTTATAGTAAATTTATTAAACTTTAATAAAGACATCAAGCTTGAGTACGCAATACCAAAAGAGTATGATAATATTGCGTTAACGAAAAATTTATTGAATCTTAATAAGGATTTAAAGAATAAAATATGGCAAACAATACAAAAAGTTAGAAAATTATATGCAAAGAATTTTTTTAAACATATTTTTCTTAATTAGCCCAAAATATTTAATTTTTTAACTCGAAGTCAAATTTATACAAAAAAATTGTATCCTTAAAGTGCAAGTTAGTTATAGAGCATTGTAGGGCTAACAAAAACGAAAATCGTATTCAAAAACACTACATATTTTATTGGCAACGCAGTCGTGTTCACAAACCAATTTGTAGTTTATGTTGTACAACAACGATTATAATTTCAATCGAGTAGTTAAAATATATATTGTTTTAAAGTTTTAAAATTTCTGAGTTTCTATTTTTCCAAGAACAAAAACAACAAAAATGTAATGAATATAAGAACAATTTACCATATTATTTTTCTTTGAATGAAGAGAGCATTTGAATATCGATCATATATATATATATATATATATATATATATATATATATATATATATATATATATATATATATATATATATATATATATATATATATATATAGTATATATATATATATATATATATATATATATATATATATATATATATATATATATATATATATATATAGTATATATATAAATATATATATATATATATATATATATATATATATATATATATATATATATATATATATATATATATATATTTCGATTGTATGTACACTTTTTTATATTTATATATAATCTTCAGAATTTCTTATGCAATTCATTATGTATTCTGATTCAATTGAATAATTTAATTACATTTCGATCACCTGAACGAAATAACAAACTGTCTTTAAGCTTTAGTTTAACATTGAATATGAGTAGGTTTAAAACTTTCATAAAATAATTTCTATTAATCAAAATTTCACTTAACAATGCTTAATAAGACATTCTTAAGTTTTCATTACCTAAACAGTAAACCTTTGGCTTATATTTTTATTAAGCTCAATATTTCGACACCAGGAAGACCCAAAAGGTTGTCAAAAATTAAAGGTTTAGTAACAAAAAATTTTAAAAAATTTGAGAATTAAATGACAATAAAAAAAACAAAACCAATAAATAAAATAATTTTCAAAACATACTTAAATATTTGTTATGTGCGTTAACTAGCGGAGACAAAACCCGTAATTAGTTAGCAAAGCCAAGCTCGCAGTTAACAGAAATCGAAAGTTGGACTAGGTTCATTTGAAAGGCGAAATATAGGAATAAGGATCAGGACCAAGATAATTATCAAGCGGAAAATATATTCCAAGAGTTTCTTAATCACAGAAATTCGTTTAGAAAATTTATAATTTTTGGAGAAACGGAGAGATGCTGGTACTAAACTTTATATATAAATAGTGGTCCAAGGAATACTTAATTAGAATAATCTTGGAAGCTTAATAAATGCGGTTTGAAAAATAGTATTTTTTTAATTTCTTGAGAAGATTAGAAGAAAAAATTTAATTTATTAAAATTAATGATTCCAGTTATTCGAATTATTTAATTGAACGAAAGTTCAGCTCAATGATTGTGAGGTGGTGTTAATCGATTTGCCAAGTGTAGCATCCATTTAATAGCCTTTCGAAATAGAAGATAAATGATCTTATCAATTCAGTTCACACTTCATCAGAATAATAAGTGAAGTGGCTAAAACGGGTATGAAAATTACATTTTTGGCAATAACGTAAACATTTTTATGATTTAATGAATTTTTTAAATTTCACACGCACACAAAGCCGTTTAATTCGCTCCTGGTTAATTTAATTTGTTTATGATTAGAGTTTCTTAAGAAATAATAAAAAAATTAAAGAAGGCGGCTTGCCTACTGTTAGATTTTTATTACACTTTATTTTCTTATGTCCGAGGAACTATTAAAACATGTATGTACGTATGTACGAGTAGTTTACGGCAGATTGTCTTGATTATAATTGAAAACTATTATTCCTATTTATTTTTTTTTTCGTTTTTAGTCATTAACTGGGGATTATAAACTTGTATAAGAAGAAGTTCACTGTAATTACATAAATTGAAATTGAAGCTCAACATTGTTTTATCACTCGAAGTTTAAAAGTACTAAAATTTTTGTGAAATTTAATTAAAGCAAATGCCTTAAAACTTAACAGTAGCAGTTTTTAATTAAAACATTCTATCAACAACACGTGCAGATTATGCAATCGATGTATAAAAATGGGTGTTCTATACGTGCAACGTTCTGCACGCTTCGCCATTTTATAATCGCTACAATCGTCCTACCGAGAGGACTATTCGCAATGTGGTGGCTAAATTTGAATTCTGTTATAAGACACATTCTCTTGTTAAAATCAAAAAAACCTTGTGCAAGCCTCATTAAATATTCTAGGCATTCGAAACACCATTTTCAAATATAGAAATATAAGACATTGTCTACAGATTAAATGCAATAAAAAATATTTTTTATTTTGTATCAATTATTAAAAAAATTCTTACCTTTGAATAGCCAAAGAATTAAAAACGTGAAAAAATTCTTTCTGTAAAGAAAACAATAAACGAAAATATAGAATTAATTAAAGGATTTTAAAACATCAGAGCTTAATAAATATAGTATAAAAAATTAACTCACGACGAGAAGCAAGTCACCCAAGTCGCAATAAAGTTACGGCAAGTGCGTATTTACTTACGCTAATTAAGAAAAGCTTAAGTCAATAACAGCAACAGATTTATGCCTGAAATGGCCTTAGACTGATTTTTTTTCTGATTATGGTACAGACTTGAATTAGCAAATTTTCAACACCTTAATTTGTATATCCCTTCTTGTATTACATTATATTTTAATCTTTTATCCAGTCTTAAAGCCATGCTTTACTATTCATCGTATGGACATAAGCAAAAGCTTTTTCTACCTCGGCCGGACAACATTTTAAATATCGCCTGCACAACGTCATTATACACATAAAATAACTGAGAGCCATAGTACTTGATTTACGAATTCCATTACGTACTTAGAGCTTTTCATATTTAAATTCCTAAAACCGACTTTTTCTCAAAGTAAAAAGAACAAATTTTAATATGTATTAAATTCATTATTCGAATATAGGATTCGCTGGTTGCTGCGCATGCGAAATGTTCAATTGTCCATGACTCTGGCGCAAAAACAGTCTGAATTCGACCGATGCCTTGGGTTATGTTGACTTTGAGGACCGCTGTAGCTTATGAATTATTTGCATAGACCTGTGACTTTAGAAAACCAAACAAAAAAAGTCTAATGGAATCAAATCGTACGATCTCAATGGGCAGTTCACATCACCTCCACATGAGATGAGCATGTCTTCAAATCGATCGTGCAGAATGTCCAATATGTCATGTGCTATTTTGTGGAAACCATATGTCATTGGTATCCACATCATCCAACTCAGCCCAAAACAAGTTGGTAATCATCGACCTTCTATAACCACCGCTATAGGCGGCGATGGCCTGGGCAACGAAATATGAACGAATGACGCCGCTAGCCCAAAATCCACACAGAACAGCAAATTTTTCATGATGTATTCATTGGACGCTCTAATATCTTATACGGATTTTTATTTTCCCATACTCGACAATGTTGTTTGTTGATGTTTCTATTCATCCCGAAATAGAGACTGTAAAGCGGACGAGGCATGAGGAATGTTGTTGCCATTTTGAGAAAACCATTTTACCATTTGCACGTGTTGTTGAACTTCATTTCCATGTAAAACAAATGAATATATGACAGCCAATGCTACAGATGTAGCGTGGACAATTTGGCCGCTAACAGCTGTCAAAGATTAAAAAGAGTTCCTAGTGGAAGACCCATTATTATTGCAAAAGTGTTCATGTATTGTCATTTTCAAGACAGCTTTGATTTATTGTACTATAAGTTATCACGAAATATTGAAACCCAAAATTTATAAAAATTAAAAAAACAAACATTTTTAAATTTTAGCTGACCAGCGAAAAAGTAAATGTATTTCTGATCTTTTTTCTACATATTCAGGAACACTTTATCCTCAACAACTTATTTTTATTATATATATATTTTTTTTAATTTTGAGAAATGATTGTGTTGCATTATTTCTTATAATTTCTTATCGCTTTATCAAATAAATGGTAAATCATTATTTAAACGGATTAGAAAAATATCGCAAGAGGTTCGCGATTTTGTACGGCGTGTGAGAAGCGTAAAATTTTTTTTCATTGAATACTTGAAAGATTTTATTAAAAGCGAAACTTCGTTATAACTCTAAAAACATATTTATTCATACACAACTATTTCGTCTAGAGAAGTTGTTCCTTCACTACCATATAAATAAAAATTCTCTACCGGACACCACTGTATATATAAAATAAAATTAAAGACAGTTTTAGCCTTGTCTTTGCTACATTTTTCAATTAGTTTTACAATAGTTTAAAGATTTGAAAATTGTTCTTGTTTTTAATAATAAAACAACATTAAGAAGAAAATGTGGAATAGAAATTATTTAACCTTTTGAAGCTTAAATTTTATATCAATTTCAGCTGTGACAAGCATATATTTCTTAGTGGGTGTTTTACTTCCCAATTAAAATACATTAGTTTGTTATGGATACTCGCATGAGGAAATTAAATTAAAAGAAAGAAAAGAAAACAAACGAAGAAATAAATGCAAAATTAAAAGACTAGAAACTCAATCAATTAATTAAACAGCAACTAGTTTTAGTTGAACATTTTAATTTACCAATACTGCTTTCACCTACAATTGCGAGGGTAAATTGAAAAGTTCTTTAAGGATTTGAAAAATATAAAGCAGTAACGCCTTAAATATAAAAATGACAAAAACCTAAACTAAACCAAAATTTTAGAAAAAAAAAATCATTTAATTAATTTTCATGAATAAAAAATTCTTCAGTAAAAAGTATTTGCTTTTCCTTTAAATGTAACATTGAGCAATTACTTTTGTTCTATTGTGAGCTTTAAAAAGCACCGGCTTGTGAAGTTGTGGGTAACAAGTAAAAAGTTTTACCCTTTTTTAGGCGTATTTTTTTAAGAAAAAAAACCTTTACTATATTAACCGAAAATCGATTTAATGATATAATGGGCCCAATTTCATTAAAGCACTGTGTTGTCTTCATAAATTTGTTTTTGGTTTCTTTTTTAATGGCACAACAATTAACACTGAAGTATAAATTAGGCACTGTATTTTAAGACACTTTCAAGTATGCACTACCTTAAGCCATTACCCAGTCGATATGTGTCTTTAAATAACTAATAAAAAACCTCACATTTCTTTACAAATTAATTTATACATGCAAATATATATTTATACACGCAGGCAGGCATTTTTACGTAGGAAAAAAAATTATTCAGACATGTTGTTTAAATTGCTTGGGTTGCTTGAAATTGACGGGGGGTGTAGAGGGCAAAACAGAAATCAACAATAGAAAAATGAAAAGCTTAATCAACAAAGCACACATTTATATGCTTTCCTTTACTTTTTCTTATTATTTTTTAATTCATTGTTCATACAACAGGATTTAAACTATTGACTTTAAGTGTTTCCTGTGATCATCATCGCATTCAAACACTCTTTTCAACACACATGCACGCACACACATATATACCTATTAGGTTTCAGGAATTTCAATGCTTCTCAAATATATAGATGAGCACAACCCAGCAAACACAAAGTCAAATGTTTCAAATAGAAGGATTTTATAATTTGAAATCCAACACAGTTCTCAAACGTTTTTCAATGCAGTTTGAGTTTAAAATTTTAATGCAAGTGGATAATGATTTGAATAAAAACGTGGTTTCTCAAATGTTATTCTCAAGTCATTCAAAAACGTGAAACAATATTTGAAAAATAGATCATAAACATTTTAACAATTAGTAATTATTATAATTAAAATTATTATCATTATTATTATTATTATTTATATGATTTAATAGTAAAATATGTATATTTAGAGATTAATATTTAAATTATAGGAACTAGCTACAGCGTCCTTTGTCCTTAACTGTTTATACCTTTAACATACGACGATCAAAGTTAATTGTTACTGCTATAGGAGAATTAAATTTTAATTGTTTTTTTTTCTTCAAAGGAAATTATTTTTTCTATTATTAATTATTTTATTTTATGACTAAGTGTTATTATTAAATACGAATTAGAAAAAAGAATTTATTATAATCAAACTTTTATGCTTTGCGAAACAGTTCTCAGTTCAATATGAAATAAGCATGTTTGCTGGGTTTTAACAAACACTTGCACGATTTTGTTTCATTGTTTTATATAGAAAATATACAAGTACTTGTGTGGCATAAAGGAAAAGGAAAGGTCTTGTGGCGCGTGTAAGCGAAACCTCTTATTATTTTTAACTCAAATGGAAAGGAATTTTCAAAGTTATTAGTTTGCAAGCAGTTTTGTGGGTGTTAAGTCTCGTGGTTGTTGCTTTGAAGAATTAAAATATGTAAATAATTTAAATCAAAATTCAAATCAATCGAATTTCACTTCGAATGCTGCACACTGAAAAAAATTTCAACTTTCTGCATAAAAATATTTCGGCTAAATTCAACGCCAGCTTAGTTTTGCATCAAGCAAACGCTTCAAAATTATGCTCAATCGCTATCAACTAATTCATTACGCGTAGCCTCCGCTTTTCTGCAAAGGAAATCATTTTCCCATTTTCCATTAAATATTTTGCCAAGTGTAATTTCAAAAGGTTGTGCAAATCCTGTTTCACACACTTCATAGAGAGTAATTATCAAGGAGAGTAATTATTCTTTTTCCTTTCTCTTGTCGAGCTGAATAAAAACTTGAGCAAGAAAACTTGAAGTGTGTAAACCAGGTCCAAGAAGCTCTCACTTCAACGAAATCTAATTTGATTCTCTTTGTTGAAATGAAAAAGAAAAACAAACATGTGATTGATTTCATCGTAATGAGCACAAAGAATTTCACTGTGTGCAAGCTGCGACAGCGCGGCAGCAGAAACTTGTCTCCTATGCACGCGGGCTATGAAAATTATAAATTTGGGCATCACTGGTGTAAAGCTTGCATACATACACATACTTGCTATTGTTGTTGCTTTTATTCGTTACTCTTGCTTTTTTTCTATTGTTAAGATGTAAATATTTTTAGTTTTAAGTATAAAGAAAAAAAATGGTCACTGTAGAATAATAAAAATATACATTTAGAAGAAAAAAGTTCTTAAGAGAATAAAAATGCACTTCGTCCAATGTACTAGTGGGAAAAAACATAAATAAATAAAACAAAAACAAAAACAAAAGCCAACTACTATTTGGTTTGTTAAAGCTTTGTTTAGCGTGTAAAATAGTTTTAAGTTCTTAAGTGACATTGAGAAAAATAATCACCGAGCTACAACAACGACAACATGCTGATATGCATACATACAACAAAAGTTGAAGTGTTATTGTTGTTGTTGCGGCTGCGGCTGCGGTTGTTATTGCTTTCAATAACTTAATGCATTTTATAAATGTGGTTTGTGGAGAAGGAATACAAGTAAAAATTTTAAAATATTTTTAAGTGGAAAAAATACTTTAAATATAAGAAAGTAATTATGAATTACTGTTAGTGGCTTAGCTAAGTTAAGACATAAACCTGACTGTAAATGTTGAATTAAGGATTTGGACTAGAAAGAACATCCATAAAAACTAATTCTCTAGTAATTAGTTTTAACGAAGTTTTGACTTGAATGCTTAGAATGCGTATGTGGTATAATTATTTAAATAAAATATTTTATTTTTTTAGACTTTCATAAGCTCTAGAATGAATATTCACAATAATTTATGTGAAACAAAACTTTCTACTGGGAATTTACAATTCACTTTAGATTTGTAATTTTTTGATTTAGTAATTTAGTTTATTAAAATAATTAGATTTAATTTATTAAAATAATTAGATTTACTTTATTAAAATATTATAAAAATAATTAGATTTCGTTTATTAATATATCTACATTAAAATTGACTAAACAAAGATGGAGTTAGTCTCTCAGAATTGATGAAACTATTGGGAAACTTTCATCCAAGTTTTTTGAAAAGCTAGTAATATCATTTTACTACAGTTTTTTGCAGAGTTGGAAAAAATCTGATCTATATCAGAAATGGTAAAGCATTAAATACAAAACATGATTTATGAAGGAGTTTTGTTTTGTTTTGATATTTCAGTTCCTGTTATAAAGTTATTTCTAACTTTCCCAAAAATTTGGATGAGCCTTTCAGTGAATCAGTAAAATATTAATTTGGGAAAAATCACAATTTATTTAAAATTTTCAACTAATATTTCATTATATTCATAATGTGTTAATAATTACGAACAGCAGTATGAAACTATAATACTAATTATTTTTTAGCAAAAACTAAAATTTCATGTATTATAGACCAAGGTCTATTAATAAAGTCCATACATTTACCAAAAATATGTTTATATGTTCACTTTGAAATTTCGATTATTATAGATAATACTATAATTAATATAAAAAAGTTTAACTCTTAACATTGAGCTATACCTAACCCAGGTTAAAGTGTTAACTTTAAACAATATTAACAGACAAAAAAGAAGAATTTAAACAACAGATTGAATATAACTTATTAACTGTTGAAACAGAGCCAAGATAGTCTTTCGTTACTCTTAATCATCATCAGCAACAGTAGCTGAATCATTAATCATAGGATTTTATTATAATTTTTTTCTTTGCAATAATCACACAACCAGCCAACTAAATTTACTTGTAACATTTTTTTTATTTTAAAGTCATTAGATAATTTTAGATTGAAAAAAAGTTTAGAGGGTTGGTTTCCAGTCAGAAACCAGTTTTTTTATCTATTTATTTTAATACATCAGCACTACATTTAAATTAAGTTTTTGCGTTATTTTTAAATGATCCGGTATCATTAAATAATTAAGTAAAAAAATTCCTAAAGTATATTAAACAAATAAATAATAATAAACAAATTATCTTCAATGAACATTAGAAATCGCTTAAATAGTAAAAGTTTAGCTATTTGAATTTAGTTTTGAAATAAATTATTTTAAAAAATTAAAAAATGTATTGTTTGTTGTGGCTTTAGCTCTTTATATGACGATATTTCATTGGTTGCTAAAACCAAATCGTCAGTGAAGTTTAAGCAGTTTGAAAACATTCAACCTCGGATGTTTATGCCACATAAATCAAATACAATATGAGAATTCAATATTGCATATGAATTACAACAAATACATAATCATAGTAGGCTTAGAATGTTTCTATACAAACAACACAACAAACAATTTGTGAGTCTGTCTTATTTTTCTCTCAACAATACATTTTTTTTCATTTTTTAAATAATAAATTTCAATATTAAATAAATTATTTTAGTTTAAAAAAACAGATTTTTTCGGATTTCTTACTTTTTTTCGAATATAGAATTGTTTTTCCAATAAAAATTCAAAAAATTAAAAGTTATTTTTAATTTGTGACAAATAGTTTTTTAATCTCTTTAAAGAGAAAATTACTCAATCTCTCAAAACGTTGCTGAAGTTGGGAAAAAGCTTTGAAATTGTTGATAAATCTCTAAAACTGTAAATAACGAAACCAGCTTCGAGAAAACAATTTTACATCAAAAGTGCCAATGTATTAGTCCATTAATCCGAATAACATTCAAATTGATCTTTAAAAAATTTTCAAAAATGTATATCTGACTTGAAATCAAAATAAAATCCTTTAGGGCACAAATGACCACTATGTGCGAAAATATTTGAACGGGCGGTTAATCATTAAAAAATTGTTTATAATTCGCTACAAATTTCAAAACGGTATAACTAATAGAAGCCATTATACTTTTCCAATTTGCAAATATCAAAAAAAAAAAAAGAAAGAATCATGTAATATGTGGGAAAAAAATTATTCCGAAAAACTCCGAAATATGTCGAAAGTTTGCCTTTGTTAATAAATGGATATGCTGCGCCTGCAAAGTAATTTTCTTGAGTCAAGGATGTATAAGACTGCGTAGATTTTAAATTCCTGCTTAAACAAAACGGAAGTTCGATGATTTTGAATCGATTTTCGAAGTTCAATTAATCAGCAGAAAGCACTATCGTACTATTTTGTGTGTTTGTTTATATTTATCTGTGTGTGTGTGTATCTATGGAACCCTCTAATGTTTTTAAAAAAGCTGTAACTTTAGTCTCTTTCTTGAACTTTTGAAAGTTGGTCGAATTTCGTTAATTTCATAGAAATGTTGAAAAAGTTTGAAAAAAGTCCGAAAATTCTTCTCAGGCGCATCAGTATGGCCTAGAAGGTTAACAATGTTTTTTTTTTCTAGTTTATTTGCTAACATTAACGATTGTAAACTTAAATATTTGCACTACATCGTAAACAAACTTTAATGTGTTTACAAATTTTACATTTCCACTACATTTATACGTTTATCTTTGGTCCATTTATGCGATTAATCTAAAAGTACTTTGAACATGATAAACACATTAAGAAATAATATTCAATAATTAGTTTTACGGTCGCATACAGAAAAATATATGTATTTTATTTTGGTTTCAAACTTCACATCAGTTAACAAACACTTTAAGGCTAAAGAAACATTTGCTAAAACACTACTTTAACTACTTTATGATTTGTCGTAGTTCGCAGTTAATGACATACAAAAGCGATTACAATTACGATCGAGTAGTCATAGATGTAAAAAAATACTTATTATTTTGAAACAAAATAAACTACTTTACCAACTTATGAGTTTCTGTCATGATAGAAGAGCAAACAAGTGAAATAAGATCAATGAAAATATAATGAATAAAGAGGAATTCGTAAGATTATTTTATTCGAATGAAGAAAGTATTTGAATGTCGAGCCTTTCTTATTTATTTTAATTGTATGCTCAACACTAACTTATTCCTTTTTACCAATATTTTTTCTTTATTAATTCTTATGAATTTTATTGTGTATTTTAATTAAATTTTATAATTTAAATTGTACATTTCCCGTCAAATGAAAGAAGTAATAAAATTTCACTAAGAGCTAAAACTTCAAGCCTTAATTTGAGTCCCTATTTGCTATAAGATATATCAAGTACAAGGTGGCTCAAAAGTAATGTCATAATTTGAAGTGGCTGATGGCGCCAAATTTCACTGTGCTTTGACATTTATGCTGTAGATATATAAAGAATTAGTTGTCAACAAGCCATGGAGCGATAAACACATCAAGAATGTGGAATTATTGTTACTCCACATTCTTTATATGACATTACTTTTGTCCCATCTTGTATAAAATGGTATTTTGAAAAGTATTCCTTAAAATTTCTTTTAAAGTTGTTTTTTTTTATACAGTGGAGTTTGGTTATAACATACTAAATAGGACCGGGCAATAGTTTTAAAGAGAAGTAGCACTCAGTCACTCAAATTCCAAGTATTTTATATCACTATACTGGTAAATAATTGTTTTAACTTCCAAAAAAATTAAAAGATTTTCGAGTTTCTCTTTTTCGTTATAAGCGTAAACGTTTGTACTGGGTACTATTAACTATTATAGTTCTTTATAAGCCAAAATTCGATATAACCGATGTTCCTTATATCCGTAATAATTTGTATGAAACAATTGTCCAACATGTTTGGAACAGGAAACGCTGTTCATACGACCTTCAGTACTTCAGTGAGGAAATAAAAATTAATAAATCAATTAGATTTTTATTTATAATAGACAAAAGTGCAAATTAGCAAAAAAAAAAAATTTGCAAGAAATTTTTATTTGCATTTAATACTTTATGTAATTTGTGAATTTTTTTATGTACAGTGAAAGCTGCTACGAGCGGCCAACTGCCATCAGTGAGATTTCTTCCGTAGTGGAGCCTTCACCGTAAATATTTTTTCTATTGCAAATTTATTTTAATTAAACTTCTAAAGTTTTTCATTTCTTCTTATCAATTTTTACCATATCAAATTGTTATTAGAATTCAATTATTATTTGTTTATTGTTTGTTTTCCTACCGATTTGTTAATGTTTGATTTAAAAGCCAATATTTGTTTATCGTCGTATGTGGCACAATCAGTATTCGCTTTGTTGAATGTCTCCAATTTCTCAACGACTTTATTTACGATTTGTTTACGCTACGCGTTAGAGAAAACAAATAAAATATTGACTAAGCGTTTAATGAACACATAATTGACGCCTGGTGTGGCCGAATGCCATGAACTTAGACGTGAGGGACTCAAGTTCTTTTTATCAGTTAAAAGTAGAACACATAAGCATTTTGTAAATTAAAAGTTAAATAATTAGACTTGAAACCGGCAATTATAATAAATATATTTATATGTTTTTTTAAAGTTTCCTAAAAAGATAATAATCGAACTACTGCGATGAAATATATTGCAAAATGCGTCTATTCTATTTAAAGGCGGCCTAATCCTTCATAAGTATTTTTTTAAGGAAAATACAACCCCGACAAAATAAAAATGTACGATTAGATCTCAAAGATCGCAAAAGTTCATATTTCAAATTAAAGCGCTTAAAAATTAAAGAAAAAGTCTCAGCGATTATATTTCACCACACAAAATCTAGAACTAGTCGTATTTTGGAAACTTTTCTATTATTCTTATATGTGAGGCACTATAAATGCGCTTGGCTGTAACGATTAATAATAATTAACATAAAAATATTTGCAAGAGGTGAAAATAAGAATTATTGAAGTAATAACTTGGCCGCAAAAATCTTTAATTATTAAAAAATATAATTAATATAGTTCTAACATTTAGTCTATCGACTGATACTAATGATTACTAAATATATATAATAAATAAAAATATATGTATCATTCGCATAAAATTTATTCGAATTGTCGAATAAAAATCACCTACTCATATGATTCAATGAGTTGGACTAAAAGACCCACAACAATATTTATTATTGAAGTGAATATCATTCGAGTACTCGAATAAAATTATTCAAATACTCAAAGAAAATTTTCTTATACACGAATAAAAAATAATGTAATACTTTTATACTCTTGTCCTACACGGGTAAAACTAGGAAGGAATAAGCTACTGTCAATTTTTGATGTTTTAATGGTACCATGGCAATGATCTTAAGTAGAATTGTAATTCGAATAAAAATTATTTGAATATTTAAACAAAAGTTTCTACGCCCCATTTGGCTTTAGCAAGAGAAGACTAATATTAAAGTAAGTCATATTCAATTCGTATGATATTAATGATTTAGAAATATGGCCAGTAGTATTGATATAAATCATGTAAAAATTATTCACAAAAGGTTGCTGCCGTACACATAATTACAAAATATATGTGGGGGACAGTCATCGTTGTAATAAAAATTATTTGGGTTATCTTATAATATTTATACAAATTGCATAAGTGTGGTAAATATCTGAAAAATATTCAAGCAGTAGAATAAGTTATTTAACTAATCGGACATATATTATGCAATTAATCGTTTGAAAATTATTCCACTAATCGAATAATAATCATGGGAATAGTGGAAACAACAAAATTAATAGTAAATAAGTCACTGTTAATTCGAATAACTATTGGTACTACTGGTTTTGTACTACATATACGTTTTGCCTAATCAAGGAAACCGAATAATAAATATGTCGAACTCAAATCGAATAAATATAGGGGAATCCAGACATGGACAATGGTATGACCTCCAAACGAATAAAAAATATTTTCCCAAAAAAATTTCAAGGTTTGATATTCTGGAAGAGCTTAGCTGAAATCGATAATTAAAAATTTTTATTTATTTATTCGAATATAAATTAATCGAATAATCGAAAAATTTCAAAAATGTACAGTATCTACCAAACCAATCATCATAAAGAGAAAGAAAGGCAAGAAATTAATAAAAAAATTCTATTAAAAATGGTTTGGGATATTTAAATTGCGTTTGGCGATACCTACACAAACTTCAAAAGTCTATTAAAATGCCTTGGCTTTTTCAGGATATTGTATTTCTCCCACATAACTTGCATTAAATTTGTTCTCCATTCGCTTGTTAACAAAAGTTCCCAGCTTCTTTTGTTTAATTAAAAGTCTAGACACTTAAGTTGCATTGAGAGTTCAGAGTAGTAACTGGGTTAAAAGTTAAAAATAAAAAAAACAACATTACGCAAATGCAGTAACACTCCAAAGCAATACCGTAAAGTAAATTCAATAGTTTTTTCTTACCATTTCATATATATAAAATAAAAATCCTTTTAAAAAAAGTGGTACGTTGTATATCATTAAAAATCCTTTTTTATGCACTACAGAAACCAAGAGGGTGGCTCTGTGCTCAATAACCAACGACGAGAACTACATTTACACCACAACGATTCACCAAAATTTTCCCCTGCATTCATGCATTTCATTTTAGTGTTCATGTGGCAAAGAGAAATAACTGCAACAAAATATAAAAGAAAAACTTAAAGATACTCGTGCTTAATGAAAAAATGTAGAAAAAATCTGTGTCAAAATGCCATGTATTCATTCATTTCCTCAGAAATATAAATTCTTGACGTTACATATTTTTCAAGATTTTTTTCATATATTTTTCATTATAGTTTAGGCCCGTTTTTTATGATTTTCAATATAAAAACTCTATTGCGACCAAAAACACAATAAATTAAAAGAAGAATAAGAATCCAATTAAGAACATATTAAAAAAATAACAAACAAAATAAAAGTTTTACAAGGGATCAAGAAGAAAATATTATTTGTTAATAATAAAATGAAGTAATAAAAAAATTCAAATGTATAATAAAATTTAAATGACTGGCTGGCACAAGACTGATATATTAATAGGGTCGTTGTTGTTCCAACAAACAAAATAAAAAATAAAAATAAATAGTAGTAAAAATATACATAATAAAATAAAGTACAAAAAATTGGAGCATGTTGAAGTGTTGGTTAAACTTATGATGTTTTCTTTCCTAAAAAAAGTGTACGAATTTTTGCCCTTTCAAAGAGAAATAACGGTTTTTTTATAAGCGTAAGCATATTAGGAAAGAGCACACAATCCTGTAAGGGAACTAAGGGTCTATTTCTATATTTCACTCTTGCGCATAAATCAGGCGGAATGTTCGCTTCGAGTTGTGTACCTTATGCGCATATACCAAGGACTTAAAAAAAACCCATTAGAAAATGTGTAACGGAAATGACCATGATCCTCAAACCGCTCGTGTAGAATGTCCAATGTGACATGAGGCACGCAGAACCATCCAGTTGAAACAACATGCTGTTAGTGTCCATATCATCTAATTGAGGACAAAAGAAGTTGGTAATCATCGGCCTATAGCGCTCGCCGTTGACGTTGACATATGGATCGATTAAACTGCCACAATAAAATCCACTCAGAATAGTGACTTTTTCTGGATGCATTGGATACTATTGGATCTCATATGGATGGATATCTTCCCAAATTCAACAATATTGGTGGTTGAAGTGCCCATACATACTTCAATGGAGAACGACTATGGCAACCGTAAAATGGGTGAAGTGCGCGTAAAGTTGCTTGCTCGAAACTAACACCTGTTTTGATAAAACAATTTTGTCATTTATATAGTTGAACGCGACGTCCATTCGTGGTGATGTTCGAAACAGACTGAATAAATGACAGCAAATTTAACAGATGTAGCTTGAACAATATGGCCGCTATGAAAGCTTGGAAGACCCGATATTACAAAAAATAAAAAAAAAACACATGCATATTTATGAGAATCCGTGTCCGGACAATTATTTTCTTATAAAAAGTATACAGAAAAGAATTTTTAGGAAACCTTACCTTTTTTGGATTTTTTATTAAAACAAAAACCCCCAACATCATACGTCTTTCAAAATCCTTAGCATTTTAGCAAAATATTCTACAACACACCTACATACATTGATAAAAATTTTATTTAAAACAAGGTACGATTTTATCAAAATTCCTATCCCTTATAGCAAAATTGATTTTAATTTCCAAAGTGTATATTTCGAAGAAATCGGATTGTGTGAATTGTGATTTTTTGTAATAAATATGTATTTAGTGGAGAATTTTTATGATTTTATTATTATTAATTTTCAACTTTGTTATTGTAAAAATTTGAATTTTTTGATGAATATTCAATTTTTTTTTTTGGCAAATACAAAATTTAATTCTTCTTTTTATAATTATCATCGTAGACGTCAGTGTGGACTTAGGACAGCAATATGTGTTCAATTGTCGAACTATTACAGACAACAATTCAATATTTTTGATTTTATTTTTTAATTTTCTCTACTTTTTGGTTAAAAAGAAAAATCATATGAGGAAAAATTTTGGATAAACTTTTCATCCATTTATTTAAATTTGCATTTTGATTTAGTTTGTATTTAATAATTCTTATCTGAATAACTTCTGAAGATTATCGTTGATGACCAGTTTTTTTATATTGATTGTGAATAAGAAATCAATAGAAGTGACAAATTGTACGTGTAAACTGTCCTAAAATCATTTTCAAATATTCTTTAATCAAATCTTTTTCCAAAAAACTCAAATACAAAAGTGCTTTTTGGCCATGTCTTTTCTAAATTTTTTTCATATTTTTTTCTCTAAACACATTTGTATGATTCACTAAACGTTTTTGTATGGCTTTATCTTAACGATTTGTTGTTATTGCAGTCGTATGTTTGTTTTTGTTTTCTTTTTTAATTGTATCGTTTTTTCATTTAAGAAAATCAAAAAACAAAAAAAAAACTAAAAATTTTTGTTAAAAGCACGATAACGTATGGACGGACGCTCCAACAAAAGTTTAAAAAAAACACAACCGCCATATGAAGCAACTGAACAGATATAAAAATCGGTCAGCTGGTATTTAATTTATTTCTTTTTGTAAAATGAGCTTCTTTGTTTATATTATATTTTTTTCATATTTCATTTCAATTTATTTGGTTTCGAAAAACATAAAACAACAAAAACAAATCGATAATATAAAAAACGGACAAGAAATTTAAATTATCCGCTTTCACTCGGTGTGTTTTGGTTAAAGTTTGGTTTAAATGCAATGGATGCTTAAAAATTTATTAACTGTTTTATAGAATTAAAAATAAAAACACGCCAAAGTTTTCGTAATTAAGAAAGGAAAAGAAAAAAATTTCAACGAAAAAGCCTTATTTAAATTTTACTTCTCTTCGGTTAGGTTAGGTTAGGTTGATTGGAGGGGTGTGATAGCCCATGTCATACGACATACATACACTTAAGCCAGTGAAGGCTTGTTGTCCGCTCCCTTTAATTATCAAACACAAACTGCCAGAGTTCTGCGGCAGGATTCGAACCTGGGGGACCTTCGCACTATGAGTCTAGTACACTACCTACTAGTCTACGAAGGTCAGTTACTAGTCTACGAAGGTCTCTTAAGTATGAAAATATTTTGTATATAAAAAAATTACCTTAAAATAATTATTCAATAATTACTACAAGCCAGGCTTATCTCACCTAAAAACAAAATTTTCTCCAAACTTTGACATCTTAATTTTAAGATAAGTTAAACTTATTTTAAGATTAAAACTTATGTAACATATAGAAATGCTTTTTTATCGTTTAATTTCATAATTTTCATTTACACTTTCACTTTCATTTTTAAGCTCGATGAAAACATCTTTTTCCATTAATCTTTGTCTTGATTCGAAAAATTTTTGTTGTTTTCCTTTTTTTATTAAAGTATTAAAACCATTTGTTGCTGCTCTTTTCCATCTTTATAGACATTTCAAACAAAAGTTTATCATATCAAAACATCTATAAATTAAGTTTAAAAAAAGCGAGCAACCAAAGTATAGGAACTAGTTCTCGTTTTTAGGCTACTAAAACCTAAAAATTTTAATAACTAACAACAAAAAAATGCATGTTTGCTTGGCCAAAACCTCTACAAACGTTGTTTTCTTTCTTTATATTTTTCTTTAAATGTTTCATCTATTTGTAAGATTTTTTTCCACATGTTTTACTTTTATTTAAACAAAAAGTCATGCTTGAAATTAATAAGAAAAAATGCTCTACCTGTAGATATTATAAACAAAATTAACAGAAAAATATGATTTTGTTTTTAGTTTCGTATTTTTGTTTAACAGGGGTGTGGTAATAAAAACAACAATAACTTACTGTTGCAATTGTTTAATTTACGCTTTGAGGTAAATGAGTGATAATGCAACCAGTAAACGGCAGTCATCAGCCGCCACACCACAACCAGCCAACCACTTACTGTCTTTAAATTTTTCTTTTTCCATTATTTTGTCCGCTGCATGGATTTTTTTCTTCTACACGAATCTTTTAAGAAAAGCTGCATTTAAATGCATTTAAATTTGATACTTAATTTTTAGCGTTACTTTGCATTAATCAACTGACCATTCACTATTGTTGCATATACGGGTTTGAGGCTTAGAATGATTAATAAAAACTATTGTCATTGTCATAACAAATTGCTTTCAGTTTGTTAAAAGCCTTGAAAGACTGTTTTTTAGCAAAAGTCTACAATTAAAAAAAATGTATGTATAACAGAAATCACTCTTAATAGAAAATTGAAAAGTGAAACGAAGCATGAGTATCGTTTTGAATAAAATAAGAAATTCATTATGGTACAGATATCTTATTCTAAACAAGACCAAAAAACTATATGATACCTTTGTGAACAACCGGATGAAGTGAAAGGAGTAAAAAAGAGGAGAGTAAAAAGGACGAGCGAAAAGTCAAAGCGAAGAGTAACATGATGATGATGAAGTTTTAGACCATGCACTGTGCTTTCTTTCTTATTCTCTTCGTTACGTCTTACAGCGTTTTCGTTTCTGACAAAAATATTGCACTCCTACAAGTTTGTGTTCTGTTCTAAAAAAAATAAGGAGTAGAGCAAAACTAAAACACATGCTTTTCTAAATGTGTTGCACATATCAATGTAAAACATGATTTCCACTCTATTATCAGGATTACATTGTACACGTCAACTACATTGTTTATACAAAAAGATGTTTCTTTCAGTTAGTCTGCCAATAAGGATTTAAGAACTTTGACAGTTGATAGCGGCCATATCGTTGAAGCTACACCCGTTAAATCGGTTGTCATTTATTCAGTTTGTTCTGAGACATCACCATGTATGGATAAAGCATGTAACAACACGTGCAAATGTTTTATCAAAATTGGCCTTCTCTTCCAGCAACATTCCGCATGCGTTCATCCAAAAATCATCTTCGACTATGAGGTCCATTTGTACACCAGCAAACAAAATTGTCGAATCCGGTACGATATACATCCATATGACAAACAAGAGCTTCCAATTTCTTTGAGAACGATTTTATCAGGCCCTCACCGTCATAGGTCGATGACTACGAACTGTTTTTGGACTGAATTGGACGATGTGGACACCAACTACATGTGGATCCAATAAGGCGACTCTACGCACCACTACTATGCAGCTCATGCTTCATTGGTCATTCTGCATGAACGCCTTGGAGGCATGGTCATCTCATGTGGATGTGATATGCATTCTCCACCGAGATCGTGCGATTTAAAACTGTTAGACTTTTGCTTGTGGGATTTTCTTAATGCGCTGGTTTATGCAAATAAGCTACAAAAACGGCCCTCAAAGCCAATATAACCCGTATGCCATCGTTCAAATTCAGAGAGACATGGAAAATTAAACGATTTTGATTCGCGACACTAAAATCAGCCGCGGCGGATATTTTCACATTAATATATTTCATATATAATGGCATCAATAGAGCATTCAAATAAATAGAAATGTTAATGATATTTCACACACACACTTTGTTTAGACAAAACTCATCATAGGGGAAGACTGAGCCTTATGCAAGATTCACGTTTTCATAAGGCTTAAGAGTTTTATTGTCCGTCGTATTCTTGCCAAAATGAGGCCAGGGGATTTTTTTTCGCGGTGCAATTTGACATCATATTATAAACGCAGCAGAAGCATTAGTTTTAGGATAGAGTCTTGGTTAAATATATGATCACATGTTAATGTTGCACGATGTTAATTTAAAATTAAATTATTATTATTTTTGGAAAAAGAAATTTATAGTGGCCTGAAATTAGTAGATTTTATATGACAGTTTCTCTTGTATTAATAGTTTTAAATTTCTACTGTTTAACTATTAAAAAACAATATTTTTTTATGGTTTTTCAGAGACATCACATCCTTTTTTCCTGCTTTCTATATAATCCGTTTTTGCATTTAAGGTTTATCTATTCAAGAAATGTTTTTCTGTATATTCCAGGTACCTGCATTGTATCTGAAGGATTTGTCAAACAAATTAGGTAAGTGAAATTTCCAATTTTTTTCTATTTCTATTTTATTTCCTTTTAATTATATGTATTGAAAATGCATATAATACCTACTTGTGTTTCTATCTAATCTAATTTGTATCAGTGATAATATTAATGAATCTCATGTTAAATCAAGCCATTGGCGGTGAGAGCGTCGATGTAAGTCCGTTGGTAATCAAGTTGCGAAATTCTCCCACAAACAATACAACTTCGTCTTTTTAAGTTTAAACTTTCTTTTGTAAAAAAGTCCTTTTGAGTAAAGATGTCCTGGGATATTATTGCTTGTGGTATAATAATCTTATGGCGAATGTTCTATTATTGATTTTGCTTTTTGAATTCTTCAATTAAACCATGAATTTCTGTTGAGTTTTTAATTTTAATTTTTTATATATTTTTAAGCAAAGTGTTGCTTGTTCCGTAGATGTTGCGAATATAATTGGAATAATGTTCTATGACATGTTGTACAACTTAGTTGTACAACATATTGAAAACCACTTTATGCTACTAGCCACAGACTTTGCAATCTTGTAATAATATGTTCAAGTTGTACCAAAAGTTGCAATGTCTATGGCCATCATTGCTTCAAAAATATTCAAGCACTTGCACAAAGTAGTTCAAAAGCTCATAAGCACTGTTATTTAATAATTTTATTGTACAATATACTCGTACACTCATAACCTAGAATTTCACTAACATACTTTTTATTTTCTTTGTTTATCGTTTGGCATCCAAACGAAAAAAACGTTGGTCCGTAAGAGTAAAAAGGGATTGTTGTATCCATAATTTTAGTGTAATTAAAGTTCATAAAAGTCAACACGTTAAGCAAAAGTGCGATTCTTTCAAGCCATCTGAGAATACATAAATTTTACCATTCTAAATTTAAGCAGCTTTTCAACGTATTTTTTATAGCAAATTATAATGATACGTAATAAAAAGCAAACCAAAAAAAGATAAAACTGAAACCTCAAACTTGTGGTTAATATTAAGTTCTTTTAAGCTAAAACAACAGTAAAAATAATAATAATAAATAAAAAAACTTTATAAAAAAATGATGCTCGAAAAAGCGATGAGATATTTTTATCAAAAAAATTATAGTTTTTTAGGTCAATTTTTAGATTCCCGCTCTTAAAATTATTGTATTTCTCAAAAAACAAAAAAAAAAAAATATCCTACAAAAAAAGTGAGGGATTAATCAATTTTTAAAGGCAAATAAATAAACAAAGAAAAGAAATGGAGAAAAGTTGAGTAGAACAAGTTTTAGGAACTTGAATAACAAACTGAACAGCTGCTATTGATGCGGCTGGTCGGTCTGTTGTACAGCTAAAGTTGTGGAGTTTTACCACCAACACCAACACCACCTCAAACACAAACAAAATCAATAAATAGAAAAAAGACTAAAACATGATACTGAAAATCAGGTTTGAAGGCAAAAAGACAGACTGACAAACAAACTACAGCTTAAAAGGTGTTGGGATTCTGTTCTGTCTTTCCAAAAAAAAAAAAAAAAAAAAAAAACCAAAGCTCCAGGGTTTATATATGTATTTACTCACTTAAAAAAATAATGTAGTCGTTTGGCTCCTCTTAAACACCAACTTCCTGCGTTGTGTCTGTATGTGCATGTGGTTGTCTGCCTGTTTGGCAGAAGTGGGCAAAAAGCGGTTTAAAAGGTCTTGGCTATCTCTGGCCATAAGTCATTGTTTTTTTTTGTTGGTTGCAATTTCTTTGGTTTAAGTTAAAAAAAAAAAAAGAAAAACGCAGATTTGAAACCAGTTTTTTTCTTCAAATATTTCACTCCATTCTTTTCTGTTCGTTTGTCTATGTTTAGTTTTCTTGCTCATTGCAATATTTTCTAATTCTTTATTACGCATAACAACTGCCTTCTTAGTAAAAACTAAGATCTTTTCTTACACAAACCTACTCATTTGTTTCTTTTTTCTTTATGCGTGCAGGTCCTTTGGTGTCTCATTAGAATTGCTTATTTACGACACTTTTCAAAGTACTTTTTAAAGTACTTAAAATAATATCTTTTAAATGTGGTACTATACTGGACGTGCAACTCAAGAAAGAGGCCCTATGCTACTTATAGGATCGATAGGAAAAAAAAAAAAAAATATATATATATATATATATATATATATATATATATATATATATATATATATATATATATATATATATATAGTTTATATATCTCAAGAAAAATATGCGTGTTTTAAGTACAAATTTTGTAAAGGGCTGCTTATTTAGTGTTTTTTTTTCAAAATGTACTTTTTTTATAGGGTAATTTTCTAACTTTACTTTTTGAAAGATACCTTATTAAAAGAAACTTATTCAAAAGGTACTTTTTAAAAAGTACTTTTCTAAAAGGTAACTTTTTAAAAGGTCTTTTCTAAAAGGTAATTTCTTGAATGGTACTTGTTTAAAAGGTATTTTTTTAAAAGGTACTTTTTTAATGGGTACTTTTTTAAAGAGTTCTTTAAGCACCTTTTAAAAGGTACTTTTTGAAGAGGTAAATGCTTGAATGATATTTTTTTATTACTATTTTTTTTATTACCATTTTTAAAAGGTACTTATCAAAAGGTAATTTCTCAACGGCTACTTTATTGAAAAGTACTCTTTTAAAAAGTACTTTTTTTAAAAAGTGTTTTTTTGTTACGTTTTATTATTACATATATACTTTTTGTACGTACTTTTTTAATACGTACTTATTAAACTTACTCAAAATGTACTTACTAAAAAGTACTTTTTTTTCGAAAGGTACTCTTTCAAAGGGTACTTTCCTAAAAGTTACTTATTTAAATGACACTTTAATAAAGTCTCTTATGAAAATATATTTTTTTTGAGTACATTTTTTTAATAGGTACTTTTGCAAAGTGCTTTTTAAAAGGTACTTTTTTAATGGGCATACTTTCTTATAACAAGGGGTTCTTTAGGTTGATCTTAAGGATTTTTAGTTTTATTTATTTATTTAATTATTTTCTTTTTATGTGTTATAAAATATTTATTTATTTATTTGCTTTTTATTTTGTTAACACTTAAATGTTTTTTGCCGTAAAGTTGTATTTGGTAATAAAAGAGGGTCAACACAGATCTCTCAAATGTAGGGTGCTTTCTTAACCATGATGTGATTCCAAGTTGGCTTTTGTACACAAATTTATGTGTTTCCCACTCCCTGTCGAGTTTCTTCCCTTTGTAGTGCTTGGATAACTTTTCCTACCACGTTTTATGGCATTTAATAAAAAGAAGCAAATACGAGTGCTCTTGCAACCTTTCTTCAGTTTTTTTCCAGCCTTCTTGCCTTTCCTTTGAATATGAATCTGTACAATTCTTGTGCCAAATACAACACATAAAACCCACTCCCATTGTGCGAGTAGGTTATCAACATTAGTAAGTTGCAAGCATGATAAATCCTTTAGCTTTTCTGTGCTTTTTTTCTATTTTTCTATCAGCCTCTATGAAATTACAAGGAAAAAAGTTATTTTTCTTGTACCAACCAACTGGTTTCTTGTACAGCGACTATTATTATTTCAGATATTGAGATTTTTTGCTTGAATTTTTTGTGTTGCAGTTTCCACTTTAAAAGACTAAAGTATCAGAGCGAAATATTTAACACCCACATTATAATTACTTTATAGGACTTCATTGCATATGTTGGTGTTGCTAAAAAGCCATCAATAATTGCTTCTACAACTCACGCACTCTTTCGCCCCTCAATTAATTATTGTACATAATGAAATTGCATTAAATTTATGAATATTGACTGAGTTAAGGCGTTTCAAAGAAGCATTTGTTCATATTAAAACACTTGGTCGCTAAGGAAAAAAGTTCCCTGGATTATCACTTTTGAAAATTCATTAGTTTAAGCCCACCAGATGTAAGAAACCCCATGGGCTGTTAACGAAATTTTCTTTTTATTGTAGATCAATACAGATGGAGCTCGAAGGCAATTATGTTTAATTGGTGTATTAATATTTATTGTATAACAAAATTGTCTTGCAATTCATATTTTTGCATTAGTGACAGAGTTAAGACAGTGTTTTGGAGTCATAAAAGTAAACGGGACAATTTTAAAAAGTCATCGTTGGGTGCACAGTGTAATTTATCTAAATTAAAAAGAATTTTAAATTTACAAAAAATTAGACAAGGGATATATGTGTCCCCATACATCCTTAATTTTAAGTTCTTGATTTCAGGTACAATTATAAGACCATAATATCAGGAAAATTACCATTTGTTACTGGAAGTATGATATTGAACTGCAATTCATTTAGCTCAATTACATACATTCTCATAAGACATTTTTGCTACATTCCAGAGTGAAGTAAAAATTCCCAAGCGAATGTTTAGTTGTACTTTTAGAACTCGCAGTGCCCTTAGCCTCACTCGATGCTAGGACGTGCTTACCCCTCATGTATCAATAACGAATTTCATTTGTAAACCAAATGCTGCAAGATTTTCCTTAAAGATTTCCAATTTATAGTTTTAACTCTCTTGTAAATCTTGTTACATTATGTACAAAAAGACGTCCTTGATACAAAAATAAAATTTTTCATTAAAATCTATTTATATAGTAATCAATAAAAGTTTTAAGTTTTTTACATATTGTGTTATTAGTAAAACAGTCGAACTTTGATTTTCTGCTTAATGGTTTTATGGTAAGAAATATTACGGACCTCAGAGCCCTTTGAAGTAAATTTATATTTAAGCAATATTCATGGCAGTTCCTTATTATCCTTTAATTTTTCCTATGAAAAAATGTACAGTGAGACAATAAGTCGAAGTAAGTGTAGCATCTAGTTTCACGCTTTTATATTTTTCTAAAAATAATTTCTTTTATCTTGAGATTTGCCTCGTCTGACCGCACCTTTAACTTACGCAAAATTATAATTGATTTAATACTACATTTCTATTACATTTGTGCCTTTTAAAATATAATATTAATGCTGCTTTTTTTCTTTCTTATTTATTTCAATTAATTAGTCAAGTTTGTTATTATCTATTTCCTGTCGTAATGAAACATTTATTTTTTTTATTGTATGTCAAGTATCATTTTGTTGTTAAGTCAGCTTTAATGTTAAATGTTTTTAACTATAATTACACATTTCCACAAGATTTCCCTTTTCATCCAAAAGTACAATTTTCATTTGCTTGAATTGTTTATGACATTTTTGTCAAGTGCTTGAGATTTTCAAAATTCAATTTTACAGACTTTTTCATCAAACGTATGGCTGAATGAATTTATTCATTTCAATATCACGACATGTTGCATTTATTGTTTAGTTGCATACTTGAAGCTCAACTAATGCCAATTGTTATGCTTCATCTCAGAAGTAAAATAAAAATTAAAAAAAAAAACGAAAAACAACAAATTAACAATTATAATTTCAATTCTATATCGAAATCATCGTGTACGTAAATTAAATAAAATAACAAAAGAGACCTTGTAATAATTTTTATTTTTCAAGTCAAAGTTACGAGTATCTTTTGAAGTACAAATATATATATATATATATATATATATATATATATATATATATATATATATATTTCTTTCCTTCTTATAAAATCTTAATAGAAGGCATGTTAAATGAAGGATAAGGGAGTCTTCCAACTGATTCATTTCCGCATACGGTCGGAATTTTCTTCTTAATGGAATTTGCTTTAAATTATTTTTTTATTAAAAATGTTGTAGTATGAAATAAATTAGTTTCTGTATATAGTCCTTCGAATCGGAATGAGGTGACCAGTTGCACTGTTGTTTAGTCATGTAGCAAAATTGATAACATGATTGTTACTGTTCTTCTTCTTTTATATTTTATTATTTTCGTGTAAAAAGTCATCAATCATAATGTGTTTCTTTTAGCACTTTTTTTGTTCAAAATGTTGAATATTTATTTACGATTTTTATTTCCATTAACAGTTTAATGATTATTTCGTATATTTTTTTTAATATGATTCTTCCATTATTTTTACAAATTAATTTCCAAGGAAAAATTTGAGATGTTGTAATAATTTTTATGCTTACTGTAATTTTCCTCGTCTGTAAAGCAACAACAAGTTAATGCGATGGGGTTTTCGTAATCAAAGCGAGTTTGTCGTACTTTTTTTATTTCATTTATTATTTCTGTGATAAGAGCTTACGGCTTCTTTATTTAGAGTGAAAAGTTTTCCCATCACGGGTTCTTCGAAGTTAGGCAACTTCAATAGTCAATAAAAAAATAAAAATATTTGGGCTTGGCTTGTCTTTATTTCTATAGAGTTTTCTTTTTTATACGGAAATTATGTTGACTCATTTAAATAATTTTGTAATATTAAGAAAGCAAAATAAATATTAAAAATGTTGGAAATAGATAATCATCAAGTTGCTGCTCAACAGTCTGTTTGTTTAAATTCTGAAAAGTTCAAATGATAATCTTCTTTCACAGACACTTTTTGGTTATAACTGGATTTCCCTTTTACCTTAAGCAAAAATCTTTTATACACTTCAAATTGAATAATTTTTGAAGTGCCCTTAAAAGTTTTACAGTTTATGTAAGGCCAAAACCGGCCCTCGTACAGTTTAATAATTGGAAAAGAAAACCACTTGAAATATTTCAATGACCCAGACCTATATACACACATATTTCTTTAATTTCTATTCTGTTTAAAATAAAAATCAAATAAAAAAAAATTTCAAAAAATTTCAGAAGAAATGAACTTGAAATTTAAATTAGAAAAAAAATTACTAAAGAAAAAATATGAAAATATCAAACATTTGTATGGGTTGTTCTCTAAATTAAAGCCCATAGCAAAATAAAAAAGAAACAAAAATTAGAAGGTCTAATCTGCAAATGTACAAAGCATGTTGTCAACCTAGAAAATTTTAAACGCCAACATTTGATTTTTACATTAGAAATTGAACAGACTGTCTATAATTTTGCAAGTACATGTTTGCTTTTGGAATGATGGTTGTTGTTTTTTTTTTACTTATTTATAAATTAGTTTTAGCCTTCAATTTAAATTTTTTTCTTGAGAAGTCTTTTTGGTTGTCATGAATTCACTCATGTGGGGGTTGCCATGGCAAGAAGCGGTTTTATATTTCATTTCGTTGCCTTTTTTTGGTTTGCAATAATTACAAAGTATTAATTTTTGTTTTAATCTAATTTTCGTTTGTGTTATGTATTTCAAATGAATTTGCAGAGGTTACGGACGCCCACTTAGAAATCTATTTGAATTGGTCAGCATTTTTTAAGATTTTGTTTGTATTTTTTTTTTTTATATGGCATTGGGCTCAAGATTTTATAATAATTAATTTTTTTACAAACTAATTCTTTTAGCAACAAATCTGAATCAATCATCATGTCAGTCATAAAAAAGAACTTTAAGTTTTTGTTGAAATTAAAATCTTGCTTGGTTTTTTTTTTGGAAAACTTATAAATATTGTGGCAGTAGCGTATCAGTCTGAAAATCGATATACAGAAAATCTGTACTTCATCGCGAAGAAAACTAAAAGAATTCTTAAGTAAGACAAGTGCAGATTTGGTCATCCTATAAAAATTTTCAATAAGGGACCCATTTCTCAAAGCCTAACAAAGCTCATAGTTTTTTGATGTAATAGGGTTTTCTTTTCTAAAAATAGGTGCAACATTTTCTGGTCTTTTAAGATTAAAATGGCGTTTTCGCCTCTCGAAAAAAGTCCACAATTTATCACTCCTTATTAAAGAATTCAACTTATTTGTAAGATTGTGCGTTCTTTCCTCTTAAGTTTACCCTCATTTTGAAAGGCTTTTCCAGCAGTGGAAAAGTCATAAGTATTCATAAGCAAGAAAAAAATTTACTAGGGAAAAGCGATCAATATATAAATATAATAAAGCTTTGTCTCTTCTTTTTAAATATATGAATGTTACACCTATTCTAAAAAGAAAACTTTTGAAGATCAAAAAAAAAATGTACAAAGTAAATAAAAATTTAAAGGAAATTGCCCTGCTCTGGGAAACAAATTTTGGCATGTCTTGTAAATTTTAAATTAACAGCGGAACTGTAAGTTTGGTATGTTTTAAATTGCAGCTGTTTGCCATCGCGAAATTTTGCCATTAGTCGTAAGTGCTCCCTGTTGTTCGTTTGCAACACTGCATGACAACAGATGATATTCATAAAGTCGGTGTTGTTTCGTAATTATAAAATGGCCTTTTCTATTTTAAATAAAAGTAATGGTAATCAAAAAAGTGTTTTAGTAAAATGATCTATAAAAGAGTTAAATTTGTTTAAGCTGGTTTGTACAATTTTAAGTCTACCAATGCCATCCCTGATATTTAATTCCGAAATATCAACTCGTGTTTATTATTTGGTAGTAAAAATTTGTCACTCATTTTTTTTAAATCAATTAATTTAAAAGCTTTCAACAAGAAACAAGTTCCAAATTCAGCTTGAATCAAGAACAGCTTTTAAATTAAACAATTAAATACTTTTTTGCGTCATTTGCTAAAACTGCATTTCGTTTAAATTTCCGTTAAATTTGTATTTTTTTTTTTTTGCCAAAGACAAGGTTATTTTTTGTCTTTGTTTAATTCAATGACAATGTCAAAATATTTCTTTATTTTTGAAGTTTTATTGAAATTTGAAATACTCATACTCTGTTTGACATGAGTATATTTGCAACAACAAAAAAAAAAAGCGCATCGTATATAATTGTGATTAAACACACTTTTTTTGCAAGATATTTGGCAAATATTGAAGTAATAATTTGTTTATGTACATATACGTACGTACATCCATACATACATAGATTTATAAAAAACCAAATAAAAATAATCTGAATTATTTGAAACGTTAATAAATGAATATTGCCATATTTTTGGAAAAAAAATTTACACAATTTTTAAATAACACGGCTCATAAATTTTTAAATTTAAATAGTATTTATATGATTTTTTTTTTGCTCCAGCACGAATTCCAAAAAAATATATATAATCATTTTTATGGTGTAATTAAAAAAACAATCGATTAATGTGTGACTCATCTACTTCATGAGGTATTTTCTTATATTCTCGTCAGTGTAATTTATGACTAAGATAATCTTAAGAGATTAATATTGTAGGAATCGTGCTTCAGTGCTTTAAATTCATATTCGGGCTTCTTGTGGGTGGCAATTCTCGACTTAAGTTTTAGAATTTGGCAGTAGTTCCAAATGGTCACGTAATATTTTTCTTTAATCTTGGTTAGAAAAAAGGAAAAGTTATAGTAGGAAATATATAAGTTTTCGGTGCAATGAAATGATAAATGTATTAATAACAGTACGTGGCGTTAAAATATTTCCAGGAGACAGGGGTTTACGTTAGAAACGAAATTAAAAACATTGGACTGCCTAAAGAATGGCGAAGATTCCATATCGTTCTGCAAATATTTTGTTTTAAAATGCAGCTGATTTTTATTTCTTTCAAAGATCTTTTACCGACTCATTTGGAAAATTGTGATGGTTTTGCCATTTTATTTTCACAAGTTAAACTATTTTCACTATTAAAATTAAAAATCTGGCATCACTTAATCGCTCAACTACTTCGCTACTTTTTTTCTTTTCCTCTTATCACATACAAATCATTTAAATCAATATTTGCACAATTTATTAATCTTAATTAACACATTCATAAATCCTTCCACAAATTCGCAAAGCAAATAAAATTTAATGTGGATTTAAAAGACCCGCGATTAACGTTTCACTATAAATTTACAGCATCACAGGCAACGTTGAGTCCCCTCCTCAACAGGAGATCAATTAAATTCCAATATTTCTGTAAAATTCAAATCGTCTTTCAATTCTCAAGAAATTCCACAGAAAATAGCATTAGTTGGCGCTAAAACGTCACAGACAACGAAATGGTCATTAAATCAATAAATGTGTCAGACGTTTGCTAAAGGGGTAGAGAGCGGAAATTTTAACCTGTTAGACGCTGCTGAAGCATGTGGAGACAAATTTTTATTTCCTAAAAGAGTCAGGGAAATAATTTTATTGACTGTTTTAGTTAATAATTTAGCCAATTTATTAACAAAGCGATAACAAAATTGCTTCTCTTTTTTGTCGCTGCTTCTTTTTTCACGAAAAAGTCATGACGCTGAAAATGTTGTGTGTATGTGTGTGTGTGCGTGAGAGCGTGTTAATTTATTTCTGCTGTTAGGAAAGGTAAAATATTAATCAGGTCGTTAAATATTATAACTACAGCTTAATAGAAATTTCATGACAATGAAATATTTTTATTGCAATTTTAGTGAGAAAGTGAATTTTTAGAATAAAGGAGAAATTTTGTGATTAATTCAAGAATCATTTTAAACAGGAAATATGAATTGACGATACATTTTTACTCGTACATGCTGATGCAATATTCTCTAGTAATATTTTGTGGATTTAATTAAACTATTTAGAAAATAAATGGAAAGATGCAGATGTATTTAAATTTCGAAGCGGCTATTTAAATTTAAAGAGGAGTTTATGAACACAGTGACCCACAATGATTTTCACCCTGGGAGTCTCTTTTTTGTAAATTCTCTAAAAATCATCAAACCTTAAAAGCAAAATCGTCTAGATCTTAGAAAGAAAACGTAAAAAAAATCACACTAAAAATCCAGGTTTATTAATTATTTATATCAATTAATTTTAAACAAAATTAAAAAAAAAACAAATTATAGGGACTGGATACAATGGCTTTCATCCTTAATAACGCAAAAAAATTGTAACAGGTGGCGAAAAAGCCATAAACGAAAAGCCTGTTGACAACTAATTCTCTAGAAATCTACATCCTAAATGTCGAAATCAAAAATGGCAGCCAACGGAAATCATTACATTATTTTTGCGCCTCTCTGTATAGTAATAAAAATCTTTTATCTAACAGGAGAAAATCGCTGCATGCAATATCTATTGAAATTTTCTTTTTAAACTATTCAAATTTTTATCGATATCGGAAGCCGTAATTCGGTTTCAGCTCACAACAAATTGTTATTATTTCGAAAAACAAGTAACTTTAATGAAATTTTATACAAATTAAATTAAGATTGTGAATCGATGGGCAAATATAGGACTTGCTAGCAAGCGAAAGCTATTGCTGCCAAAACACTAAAATTGGCCACCCGAGATGTTAAAAAAAATGTTTTTTAGATCGCCAAAAATTTATTCATAGTCCAAAAGACTAAAAAATTGTTGAATATCTTCTATAGAATATCTAATATATAATATGATCTTTGAATTAGCAATTTAATATTTATTATGAAGTTTTGTATACAGATTTCAAAGTAAGTGGTCCCACTTTAACACTTCTCTGACATGTGAAGGTTAGAAATAGCAAGAAAATATTTTTCGGAACTTGTAATATTCCAAATTTTTAAACAAATATTGAATTTTGCAGTTTCAGAAGTGCTTGAAATATGAAAATGTCTTATTGGAGTTACTTATTGAAAGTGAGAAAGCTTAACACGACCCCCTTATAAATGAATTTAATGATGCGTTCCAACGTCGTGAAGTGTTTCACCAATACTTCCATTATATCCATGATATATGTGAACCGTAGGTACCATCGGATAGGCTTATGCATTAGGAAGGAAGAGATTGTTCTTAGTCGTTGGGTGCCCCCAAAGACTCTGGGTATTTGTACAGACAACCTTAAATACCTACGCAATTTGTGTTTGTGTTTGCAGAAAAAATTAATTTGAAATAGAGTACTCGTATTTTCGAATTTTATAAATTAAGATTAATTTTAATTAAGATGTATATATGTATGCCTAAAATGCATAATTTTTTTTTAATGTATTCTGCTCAAATATTTAGCTTTATAAATATATCAAACTCTACAATGAAAATAGGGGCGTTGATAGCCTTAAGTCTCATAAGCCGAGCTCTCATTCTTAATTCGAACAAAGACTATAAATTTATATAGACTTATAGTCTTTTGGTTCAGTTTTATAACCTGTGCTTAATTATTTTCTTTAAATACCTTAATAACTCAATTTTAAATCATAAATTTTCTACACACTGTGTTTTCAAAGTTTTATTAATTAATGACTTCATACCTTTCATTGGCTGTTTATGACACATCTGCTGATATTTTATTTCAAATAATAATCTTATTAATAGTTTTTTTCTTATTGCGAAAACATCAAATAATAAATGAATAATGGCTTTTTTATATTTTTTATTAATTTTTTACTAAATATATAAATACTACCGCACAGTTATTAATATGATTAATATTTCTAATGCCGTTTCCTTTTCTGAAAAATTGCAAAAGATTGTTGATCAATTTAGAACGAAATATATAGTTTTATTGCTCTAATTTAAAATATATAACTTTCCAACAGGATTTTTCCTATTAAAGAACACTTTATTGCCCTTTTTTAATTTGAAAGGGCAAAATATGTTACACTTTTGTGTAGAAAAGAATACGCCAAAAGTTTCTTTTATTTTTTTTTTCTCTGAATGAAATTGCTTTCTAAAGCCTAAAATCAAAAATCCATTATGTAAATCTTTTTAAAATGAACAAATGGTTTCAAATTTAAAGAAACAAAATTCAAGTTGTATTTAATCGCGATATCTCTATCGAAAAGGAAACAAAATATTATTGTAAAAAATAACAGGGGGCGTTTTATCAACAAACAAAAATATTAAATTGCAAAAGAAGAAACACACACACAAATATATTAAAAATATTTATTTCGCTGGCAGTTTCATAAAAAAGAACAATAAAATGCCCTAAAGATATTTGATTTATTAAAAAGGGGATGTATAGCGAACTGCAATTAGCAGATTTTGAAAACTTTTTTAGGAAAAGCCTAAGGGACTTACGAATGCTCACGCGTTAAATGTCAAATTTAGGAATATTTTTAAGACATATGTTTGCCAGAAAAATTATGCGTAAAAAATTTTGCAATAAATTTTTTTATAAAAAAAACATTTTTTTATGAATACAACTACCCAGTAAGAAAAATACACAGTTTCTATATGATATTGGCAAATATGTCAAGCAATTGTCCTCTGAATAATAATGAAGCTCCTCCCAAAATGCATTATAATTTCTGCTTAAGGACTTGCTAGCAATAATATTTAGTAAGTAAATTTGACAGGGTCGCTTATATTTAAAAACATGGTTTACGACTGGGGTATCTTTCCCGGGAACGTGCAGGAAAAAATCCCGGGAATTAATGCAATTTTTCATTTTGCAGGAATATCGAAAATATAAATGCACTAGGAGTGCAACATTGCTTTTTTTAAACACATTTATGAAAAGCGAACGATTTCTTTTTCAATTTCTGGAAATTTTGTTAGAAAAATTTGATATCACTGTGGAATAAGTCGATTAATGCATTAGTGGTTTGAAATACCACTCCAATTGAGAATAGTAGTGATTGAAATAAGATGTTTTATAACAATTCATAATGATAAATAATTTTAAAATTATTAACATGTATTTTTTAAGAAAAATATTGCTGAATCGCTTGATTTTAATTGTGATAAATTTTTTAATATTAAACAAATCAACCGTGCAATATTCCCTTTATTTTATTTAAAATATAATAAAACATGTCAAAAAAATCAAATCCGAGTTCGAAAAACTTAATGCACTAAGACTTTTAAACGAAAAGACTTTTAACGAAAATTTTATGCAATTGATTGTAGAAAGTAAAGTGACGAAATGAAAACCGAATTTTCAATTGATTTACTAATTAATTGTGCAGTAGAAATCAATATTATAACTGAATTTGTGCTCCTATATATAAAAACCATAATGATAAATTATATAAAGTCGGCTTTTATGAGCAAGCTTAAGCACTAATTTTAGCCTTTATAAAAAAATATATATTGTAGCCCTAGGGGCGGCAGAATGTTGTATATTCAAATTGTTTAAAACAGAAATGTTTTGCTAGAAATCTTATTGTCGACGACATTTGAATTGCACTGTATAGCCACGCAAAATAATTCACCTGTTTTTTTACAATTTTCGTTTTTTTGCGATGAACATATACATACTTTACTTGTGACATTTTATTTTCATGTGGCAAGTAAGTATTTTATTTTTTCGGGAACTCCCGAAATGTCCCCATTTACTGGAAGAGGAGTCCCATGGAAGCCCTACACGTTCATACCACGTTGTTGATTTGCACCCCAATTCTATGATTAGAAATGTTTTTTTTTTTTGAAGAGGTGGACAATGTGTGTTTCAAATTTAGTTCAGTATCTTAACAGTCATAAGTATGTCAATTTAATATTAACACACACATAAATCGCATACATAACATACATACGTATGTATATACCCCAACAAACATGCGAGTTAGAATAATTTAAAATTGTGTGTTTAATATTTGAAAATATATAAATATTAGTTTAGTTTAATATTATTTGATAATAACTTAAACTAGCACAACTAGTCATATTATTGTTTGATGAGTATCCTTTGTACTAAATTTGTTCAGTTCTTTGTTTGTAAATGTAGATGAAAAACATGTGTTACTTTTGAACATATTTGAAGTCCTCACAAATAATTATAGGCTTTCAAATAATATGTATTACATACATACATATACTTACATACTAATGCTCTAATTATGCTTTAGCTCTTTAATGTTCTTATTTACCCCTATTTAAACATTTTATTTATTAATAGTTGTTAAAAAGAAATTAACTTACCTTAACAAAAAGAACTCATAGAAATAGTATTAAAATCCTTTGCATGTGTGTTATAAATGTTCGATTTATTTTAATCCATAAAATCCTTCATGATACTCGTTTAAGGACTTTTAGTTCTTTTAATCCTGTTTTGTTTTGATATTTTTTTTAAATCCTGGAAACCTTTTATTTCTTTTATTGTATTTAAACAAATTTTTAACGTTTATCAACACTAACGTCACATTAAAACTCCAACCAACTTCACTTTGTTTTTAATGGCTTATTTGCTCTTTCGTCTCCTTCGTTTTCAATCCAAAGGATGCTGGTAAGATGAGTTTTCTTGTTGTTGCTGTTGCAGTTGTTTCTTGTTTCTTTTGTTTATTTCTATGCTCTGCATACAAAATAAATATTCCTTTAATGTCGCTCTCAAATTGTTTTACTCTTTTATTAATGGACTTGAGTTGAATTTAGAATACAGACTCTATATACAGAGAAGGAGGAAAAATAATCAACACAAATTGAAGTCCAAGTATGGTGTGTATGTGTGTGTGTGTGTGCTTGAGTGTGTGTGCTTGAGTGTGTGTATACCTTGAAGGTGTAATTTTATTTGTGTGTATATACCTACTCCAACAATGAAACTAAGATTTTGTTTCTGTTGCTGTTTAATGAATATTTTAATCTGCAAGACGACAAGATAAAATCTGTTTCTGAAAATTTTTTTTTAAAACTTTTTCTTTCTTTTCTTAATATTTTATTAAATAACTTCCTAACTTTTCATTAAAATTCTTTTGTTGTATGTTTGGCTTTTTGAATTTCACGTTTTTTGTTCAAAGTTAAATTAATTTTAGCCATATGTATTTCACAGAATTCTTTTCACTTATTTATTTTTTTAAGAAATTAAATCTCATTTTTGTTTCCTTTATTTCGCTAATAACAAAAAAATAATTTATAAGCAGCTTTTTTATATAAATTTTGTTGCTGTTTCAGTATGCTTTCGTAAAATTTCTCAAAGAACACTTACACATACAAGATAAAAGAAAAATAATTATGAATTTTTTTCCTGTTGTTATTTGTTACAAAGAAAAACATTAATTGTGAAAAAAATCTCAAGCTCACTCAAAAGTTTTTAAATTAAAAACAACCGCACAGTCGCGTTTAACGTCCGGAACTGAAGACAAGAAATTTACGCCAACGAAAGCATACCCAAGCAAGCAAAAGCAACCACAAACACAACTAAAGTGTACATACGTAGTACATAAAACAACAACAAAATCACAATGTTAAATTTGTTTCACTGTTAACTAACATAACTGCATAGAAAACTCATGGAAACACAATGAAGCGCACACAACAAATAATGCACTGCTTTAGTCTCTTACTAAACAAGTACTAACAGTCTACTAATAGCTAAACAATAACGACAACAAAAAAACCCCACACTTAGTTTAACATTTTAAACAAAGAACTTGTTTAACACACTGCTAAACTAATATTTAACATTCTTTAAACTCTCTTTTACTGTTCACAAAATGTTCTCTTTTAATTACGCATTCGAAGTGATGCCAACTGAGCGATTGTTGAAAATCGTTACGCTTAAAACGAACTCACCATCTTAATAATTGTTCTTAGAACCGAAAATGGAAACAGATAAATGAAGTTTATGAATTTGAATTTATTTTATGGACTCATATAATATCAGTTTCATGAAGTACGAACTTTATAAGGTAGCATGGCCATCGTTCATATGGCACACTGAGCCATGGTTGGTCACAGCTAAAAATTTCTGAAAGTGTAATAAAAATAAAAAAAGACTGTTGGTGCTGTATAAGCCAGTCCTCATCCTAATGATATTATTCTGCTAAAGATTTTAAAATTGGAAATAATGTTTTTTAAGGTACTTATGTCTCCTTAAACCAAACTGTTTCAGTTGTAACTACTTTTGATTTATAAACCCATATGAAAAGAGCTGTACATCTATTGAATTAGCTATCAATAATCTAATTGTAAATAGATTGGTGAAACTTACCTCTATTTTACCTGTTTCATTAACGGGTTTTGCGAATGAATGATTGACATCACTGTTCGTTTGTGATTTTATTTTTCACTCAATGGTAAACAAACAAAAAAACGTGCTGTATTTTAAACATTATTGCCATACTGACAATTTGAGAGACAAAAATATCTATTTGCCATTTAAGATCGTACGATTTTTTTAAAGTCAATTTCTTTATAACATTAGATAATATTGGATTCTCCTGTACAATTATTTCATTTCTCTTTTTTAAAATTTACAAAAGTACTAAATAAAATATTACGATATACTAAAATTAGAAAAACAATTGTTAAACAATATTTCAAATACATACATACATACTTAAATTGGGTCAAAATTCTCAAAAAGTATTGAAATATAGTATAAATCTGATGAAAATTGAACTTAGAAATAATTTATAATATAAAAAATTTCCACAATATTTTTAATAAAGAACTCTAACAGTATTTCAGGTAATTGGAAACTTTAAAGTTTCCTAGAGCTAAGAAAAAATTTATATAAAATATAATCATATAACAGGTCATACATTACTAGACTTTCAGAAAAGTTTCCAAAATCTTAAAAATACAAACAAAATAACAGAGGTTTACTCTTTTCAAAGAATATTTGCACTTAAATCTGGTATAAAAAAAAATTAATACACTTGAAAAAATTAAAGAAATATATGACCCAGACAGCGTTTAAAAAAATCTATTTATATTCAATATGAAATTTTTAATTGAGAACTTTCGAAATGAAAAAAATTTAATTGTGAAAATTTTCCTAAAAATTTTATATCAAAGCATTCTAAGGATTTAGTAAGGAAATATTAAGATTTTTCTAGCAACGTAAAAAGCATATGCGTCATTCCAATAAAAAACGGCTTTAGAAATTTTTTCAATTCTTGTTTATTATTCTATTTATTTTTGTGTAAAAAATTTCATGAAGAAATGCATAGTGTGCACTCAACAAAACATTAGTAAAGTAATGAAAAAATTTAGAACTTTAGTAAATTATTGAAAGTGATTGAAACCTAATACTCTCAGTCGCCAGCTGCAATTCGTAATATCATTTCCTGCAACTGGTAACTAAACTGACATTACGTTGTCTATAACCGACTCATATATTTCGTACCCAACACTGTGCATATAAAAAATAATATATATCAGTATATTATATATAACTATTGCTACTTAGGTATTGTGAATCTCTTAATAGTCCACATACACTCTGGCAACGCTGGTAGCAAACAGGAAATGCACTATTAACATGTTTTATTACGTCAGAGAAATGTAGAGATTTAAAGAGCATCATAAAAGGAAGCAAAGAGAATTAATAAATTTACTACGTGTATTAGATAAAACATGTAAAATATTTGCAACTAAATGCAATAAAACTTAGTCTGTAATTATGGATTATAAATTATAAATATTAATGAGGGCCATCAATTTAGAATGAAAAACATAATAGGTTTGGAATTTTCGGCTCCTTGAAAATACTCCCAGAAAGCCCCGATTTTTAAAAACTTTTGCTTGGTAAACCAATAGCAATGTCAGTATGCACATATAATAATTGAAACCTTTCGTACTTGATTTTCGAATTGTAGGATAGATTTATTGCTGTTCGTACTTAAATTTTTAATAACACTAAGAAGAAAATGTGTTTTTTCTTTCTGTGTATACTTTCCTACGTCCTTTTACTTCTATCGCGCTTTTAATGTGTTTTAGCATATTTTAAAGTAAAGTCCAAGTGTACTGTTTGGAGTATCTCTCCACTTAGTTTGAAGTAAGATTAAAGTTAATTTAAATATGTTGTGGCATTTGGTGTGGCAGAATATGTTCATGTTTTAACAGAGCCTTTTAATTTTGCATAATTTTAAGGTTTAGGCCTTGCGCTTAGTATCGCCTCGTTTGGAATTTTCCACCGAAATCCAACTTCTACTACTGTAAACCGACACTGTTCAACCAAACCGAAGGTAACCCAAAACTTATTCTCGTTAGTCCGGACTGAATCTACTATTGCTAAGATAAGGACTCTTATCATATTGTTGGAAAAACTATAATAGTTTAGGATCATATTTGAAATATTCACTGCCATGTAGTGCAATGACGTTTGAATGCAAGATTGCCTAAATTTTTATCAGCGGAATTTTCAAAATTAGTTTATTGCTCGGATTACAAAAGATTTACATACATACATTTCTTTGATGTTGATATATAATTACATATATACATGCATATGCATGCATAGTTATTTATATGTATAAATAAATGAATATGAAAACTGCTCCCAAAACATAAATAAAACCGCCCAATTCGTAACAAATATCTACAGCAATTTAAAAGAAAATAAACCACATAGAAACAATAAAAAATTAATTCAAAACTACAATCATGAGGGTGGCATTCAAAACTACAATTAAGGAAACTTCACACCCAACAATTAGAAAACGATAAATTTATTTTCGATCTATTGTCTCCTCTAATTATATATGTATGTATGACTACCCTTATTATTTTGTAATAATACGAGTATAAAACAACAAAACATTAAACAGACAATTATGTTCAGCTTGAAATTGAGATAAAAAGAACACAACAACAAATCAGTTGCTTGTATGTATAAGATTTAAAACAAAACAACCCCAAAATTACCGTTGAAATTTATTGGGTGAGAAAAATAAAAAGCCATGACGATGATGAGAACATTTATGTAAAGTTCGTACTCTTTATATATGAGAGTGTGTGTGAGTGTTAAAATTTGATAAGAAAATTTTAATGAGGAACAATGAAAAAAAAAAATTAAGTAAAATAATAATAATAAACAAAGAAAATAAACAGAGAAATAAGAATGGCACAGCATGTGGTCTCCTCAATGTTTTTAACCCTAAAAAATTATACACAGAAACATTTTTATACAACAGTGTTACCAGCTTGGAGGCTTCTCTAAGACAGGAGGACTTTTTTTCATTTCGTATGTCGCCCCAAAAATTACAGATTAATTTTGGAGACTAAAACGCTTTACCTTTATATGGTTGAATGGTACAATAAGTAATTTAATTTAAAGATTTCAACGTTTACCGCTTAGAAATTTTATGATTTCATATCAACTTCATCTGGCAGCAACAAATGGAATATTTTATGGCTGATAATTAAAAAACAATTTCTTGTTAAATCAAGTTCAACAAGATACTAATAAAATAAAATCCTGTGTAAATAATTAATACACATTCATTATAGTGAATCACCGAAAAGAACTTGTTGCGTATTAAAACACTAAAAAATATATATACTGCATATTTTTCCCAAAAAATTATTATAAATCGTCCAAAATTGTATTCTGCAGGAAAGGGAAGATTTCAGAGCTAAAAACTTCTGCTTTTATTGCTGAACATAGTTAACTTTTGGCCACATTGATACTTTCATAATACAACAGTTCAGTGAAAAAATCTGAAATTATGTAGAATATTTAGCTTTACCAAACGAAATGCATTGCATTTTTTATAAACTTTAAAATTTAAGTGTTTTCGAATAATTTAGGTATTGACATTATTAGTTAGCAAATTGACATCAGGTCAGCCTATTTAAAATTAAATTATTATCTAAACTTTGCCATGTGGGATTATTTAAAAAATGCGATCAATTCAAGCGATCTTAAAATAATTTTTTTGGGGAGAAGAAACTTAATTACCTGGTAGCACTGATACGAGAGTCCATATGGATTTATGTATACATTTGTGTACATGGGTATGGTTAAATTAAAAAAAAAACTTAAATCTAAACAAAAGAATATTAAAATTAGAGTCATGTGTGAGACTGTTAAGAGATTAAAGATTTGTTTAATAAGCAAAAATTTTATATGATTAAAAATTTTTCATAAATTTTAAAAAGGGTGGAATCCCTTTGTACATAAATAAGCAAGTGTTTTACAATTGGTGTGTAAATATACAGATATTCTTACATATGTATTTACATTTTTGTAAGCATTAGCTCCGATTCGCCAGAGAAAAGTCAAAATCTTTTTTTCTAAATAAAAGTTTAAAATTTGTTGTCCTTTCAAAGAGAAACATGGCAGCTTAGGATTTTTAATAAGCACAATCTCATTAGGAAAGAATAATTAATACAGTTAAATTTATCAAAGTATAAGGATATATAGATTTTTTAGTTGATTAGCAAAATTTTACCCTTTTTTTAGAAAAGAAAATGTTATAAGTGAGTCGTCCTTATATAGCAACCAGGATTTCATAAGAAATATAGACGAGAAAGCCTTTTTATAAATATGTATGTATGTATTTAGTAGTGAAGCGATATTCGCTTATACGAATAACAAATTAAATTTTTTGAAATTAACGACTTTAGTCTTTTCTACAGCTCAATTTTATAGTGTTTTTCAAGTCGATTTCTTTATTCTAATATTTTATCATCAAGTTATCTAAATACTAATACTTTTCACTCAAAAGATTTTACTTTTCAACCTGGCGAAAGCGAAAGTGCTTCACGTAATCTAAAATAACATGATAATGATGCATAATTTATCTAAGAAACAATTTATTCACTTTAAACGAGTGATATTTATTTTCTTTAGCCTCTAATTTTGAAATAAATCTAATAAGAGACACAATCTGACTTTTTTGTTACACAATTCACATAAAATATTCATAAAACATGCTGGAGAAAAGAAATAAGACTGACAGCAATTTATAATTATTTAGCGAGTGAAATTAAAAAAATTCAATATGAATAGCAGTGAGTACAGTCGAATTTTTCTATGACACAGCAGATGGTGAACATGGGATATTAATTCCAGTAAGAAAATGGAAGACTTTCTTAAGGAATGCTTTGAAAAATCCTATAGTGTGAAAAGTCCCATAGATTCGAGGACAAAATTTGAATGGAAATCTCAATTACTTCTACAAATCTGTGAAACTGTATTTGACAATAGTTTTTACAAAAAAAAAAAAGAAAAAAATATTAAAAAAAATCTCCATGAAAAAATTATTTTTTTACATTATGTATATAGAGCGATAAAATCTCAACTATTGGCAAGTTTGTATTCTATCTGAATGTGAATTGTATACCAAGTGGTAAATAATCAATTCCAAATCAATACAAAATTATTTTCTTTGCTAAAACAATAAAAAGACAGCTTCCAAACCAGTGAAAAGAATTTACATGACTACTTCTTAGCAAATGATTTTATATATATCCCATACAAACGTGGAAATATTTAATTATAAACATCGTTTTATTCGTTTAACATTTTTTAACAGCTTTTAAAAAAGGAACAACTTTCGTCATAAACTCTATAATTCGTTTCCTTAAAGATGTCTGCTGGAGTTGGATTATTTAGCAAATGCAGTAGGATTTCATGAACATTAATACACAATACAGTTCAACTAAAAATGCACTCAAGGAAATAGGATTTAATTATAATAATAAAGTTATTAATGACTGATAAAAGAAGCCATACGAAAAAGCTAAAAAAATAATTTGCTTAAAAAAATGAACTACATATACTAAAGTTCCTTAAAGAGAAGTTCCAACGTAAATATCTAGTTCTTGGAAAATTCTTTTCCAAACATAAAACAAGGAAACAAAAAAACACAAAATTAAAAACAAGTTTGGCCGGCCTAAACTGAAGAGTTTTAAAAACAAAATCTAAATCAAGTCATCTAAATAAAATAAAAAGTAAATAAATGCTGGTCAAGTTTTCTATACGTTTGTTTTAAAGCAACAAATATTAATTTTATGTTGTTTTAAAATGAAATATTCAAATCAAAATAGAATATGAATATTCTCCATAAAATTTTTAATTTTTTGAAGGTCTTCCAAGAACACGAAGTAATAAAATTTTAAGTAAATTCTTTCGTAGTTCATCTGGTTTTTTTTTTGAAGATGGTCTTAATAGATTTTGAACTTGAGAGATTTTGTTTAAATTTGTTACCAGTAAGAACCCATAATTTATGAGGAGCTGTTAGTCAATAACAAACTAACTTTGATGTTCAGATGGCGTGTAAAAAGCTCTTCACTGTGTTCTAAGTTTTGATACGTACAGTTTGTCAAAGAAGTCTTGGCAAATGAAACCAAAAAAAGATATTAGATTTATGGCAGTAGATAATTTTTTATAGGCAACATTATTTATCATAGATGAAGTTTCTTACAATCAGGCTAAATATTCGGTAAAAATATATTTTATCGGTATAGAAAATCAGCGTCTTTGTTTTGTTCGTTATAAGCGTTAGAATCGACAGGCACTTTCGTTATACGCAATAATTCGTTATAACTGGAAAAAAAATCTCGCGTTAAATATAATTAGTTTATTGCAAAAATCATTTAGAATATAAAAACTGCAATGCAGTTGCATTTAATATTTATAAAATGTTGCATAAATATATCGTATAAAGATCATCAACAGACGTTTGTGAAGACCGATATTTTCAAGTCTTAAGAAAAGTTTGAAAGGGAGGAAAGACTTGATAAAAAAATAGACATTTACCGAAACTAAACTCATAAATTTCTATAAAATTTATTCGTTCGTTTTTGAAAAACGTCATTGTCGATAAATTTCGAAAAAGGTTTTTTTTTCAAATAACTCCAGTAATTCTTTTCAAATCGCTTTTGTAAAATCGGTAGTTGAGCAACTGTTTGTGAATGCCACAAATATGATCAAATTCGACTTATTAGTTCAAACATATCATAGTTCAAAAACTATTTTTTAATTCCTATCAGATCAGTTTTCAGGGGAAAGGCACTAACTGCCGGAAAGTGAAAGAAAGTTTCGTTCCAACATTAATATTGAAAACAGAAACAAGAAACTGCAATTCAGATTAAAAATATATGCCATAAATTTGAATGTTCGAACGAATTGTTTCTTGGCATTTATTGCAGACCTTAATCGAATGGCGTAAGTCGATTAGGTGATCAGCTCTTGAATCCTTGTGGGAAAATATTGAAAAATGTTTTTATTAGCGAGGTCATAGGTTTTTGTTAATTTTATTGTTATATATCATTGAATGAAAAGATCTCTGTCTGTCTTTTTGTAAAGCAGGGATCCGCAAAACAAGGGCGCCGCGCCAATGCTTACCCTCTTTTATCGTGTACGTGTGCACACGTATAGCAGCGAAATAAAAAACATAAATCAGTCTCACTCGAGCACTAAAGTACGATGGACGTGTTACGCTTGTTGTTAGAAATTGGCGTTGCCATATGCAAAAAGTGAGTTCCCCAGAAATTCATATGAAATTAACCTGAGGAAATACTAGTTCTTATGAACAAAATTTTTATGAGGGAATGGAGATTTAAGATTTCAAATTTAGCTATGATATGAAAATTTCAGATATGGCAACACTGATTATTTATGTGTATGTGAGCGTAAACAAAATGTTTATATGTATTTTTGCCGATCCCTGTTGTAAAGCCTTCCCTCACAAACTGTGAAAAACTGATGTTGTACTGTATCATTGAATGAAAAGTTCTCTGGCTGTCTTTTTGCAAAGACTTTCCTCACAAACTGTATAATATATCATTTTTATTTTCTAGTATCTCGCGAAATTTATCGCTCTATAATTAGCTGATCCCAACTTGTGGACTGGATATGTACTTTGATTAATGTCTGCAATAGGGTAAATTTGTCTGTATGGGGCGAAATTGGTAACGGGTAGTAAAAAGTATATAAATGCTTACATTTTCCATAATATTTTTATAAATAAACAAATAAAAGTGAAATGTGAAGTGACTCAACAATACATACTTAGTACATCATGCGGCTGGATGGGCATATCTTAAAAAGAATTTTAGAATATCTTTTGGCTGCATAGCGAAGGTCTCTTAAATATAGATAATAAATCTTCCTTCTGTAAAACACGTAAATCTTATGTACACATTGTTTTTTATTTCGAAAATCAACGAAATTCTCTATTTGAAAACTTTTAAATTGAAAAATTAGTTGTTTCTAAAAAACATCACGGAACAGCAAAAAAATTTGCGACTATTTATTTACATTCATCAAAATCATTTTATTTACACACTCTTAATATTTTGCATTAAGGCACTTTTTTGCCTCTACGAAAACTTAATAGTTTTTCTTTGTCTTTTAGCAAAAAGAAAAAAAATATAAAAATTTTTCCAACATCAAGCATCTTAAACAGACATGTTGTGAAAAGACTGACAAGCAGATGGACAGACGGGCGAACAGTCAAAAACAAACAATCACAATGAAGAAGAAAAATCAGCCTAAAACAAGCAGCCATCAACTTTACAGATGATCCAGACCCTGACAGCTAAAAAAAAAAATCCCCACAACAGGCAACTTGTGTTTATATGTTTTAATATTAGTATTTTGCTTTCCTTGAATTTCTTTGTTTTTTTTTTTAATTTTCTTAACTTTGTGCAAAATAAAACTGAATGTGTGTTTTATTGAATGTTGGATGCATTTCAGTTTTTTTTTTTAAATTGAGTTTTATAATATTTCAACAAAAGTTGAGATGTTCCTTAAAGTTCCTCTACAAGGGGCAATAGTACACAGTTCCAATGAAATGATACAAATAGAATTCGAGGCCAGGAAATGTGTGACAGTGAAAAATTTTAATTCTTCTTTAGAAAAAGGTACAGAATAATTAATTATTCAGTACTCCGTTCATAACAATAATTCAGTACTCCGTTCATAAGAATAACTTTTCGTGTAGTTTTTTAATTTTATATTGCCAAAAAGGCTTTTTTTTTTTAAACACACTTTTCTGCAATAAGCATTTTTCGAATCGAATAAAGTTATTTTTTTTTTAAACTTTGTCTTAAATCGAATGCCTTTTTTAACCAGGTTATTTTTTGGAAATGTATTTTTTTTAAATATACTGAAGTATTCCATTTAAAGTTTGAAACATTTTGTTTGTTATGGCTTTAGCTGTTCATATGCCGACATTTCATTGGCCGCTAAACCAAATCGTCAGTGATCTTTAAGCAGTTTCAAAAAATTCGACCTCATCTCTTTATGCCAAACAAATCAAATACAGTATGAGAATTATCTATCGTATATGATTATTACAAAATAAATAATCACAGTAGACTTGGAATGTCTATGCCAACAGCACAACGGACAATTATAATCAACATGAGTCTATTTTATTTTACTTGCAACATGTTCACATTTAAACGCCCATTATGTATCAATAATTGTATTGAAATTTATTGTTTGGGATATTTTCCACAACTAATCGTTTAATCAAATTATTTCCACAAAAAAAGGAAGGATTCTTGTAAAAATGTTTATATTTTATGGTCTTTTCTTTTTTTAAATAATGTTTTTAAGGAAACAAATGAGAAATTTTGATTATTTCAATTAGTGCAGGGAAGAGTCTGTAATTCTGTAAGGAAGTTATATTTTTAAATCCGAAAGCTAAATAGGTTTTTGTTATACGTTATTCAACAAATTGTTGAACTCAGTTCAGAAAACTTAAAACTATTTCGTGCATTTATACAAAATTTTTTTATGAGAAATTTATTTTAAGAAGGGATAAATTTGATTTTTCCATCAAAAAGAAACTATTTTTGTAAAATTCGACTTTTTTGTTAAAGTTGCTTTTTCCATCCTTTTTCAAAATATGCATTTTGTTGCTTATTCATATTTAAAAAATATATATATATATATATATATATATATCAAATACGTAGTCTTTTTCTAAAAGCACAAAAATCATGTTTTTTTCAATGAAAGGAAATTGTCTGTCGTATAAATTTGTTAACATCAACATCAACTGCAACTTCTTTTATTTATTCTATTAAAGTCTTGTGTTTATAGTTTTTCCTTGTTTTGGAGAGAAAAGAAATTGTAAAGAAAAAATAAACATAAAGTTAAAATGTTGAAAATTGAAACAGATGTTGGCTAAAAATATGAAGAGAAACATATTTTGTTTGTTTATAAAATCTGTTGGTGGATTAAGAAAACAAAAATCTATTACTGATATCGAAATTTTGTTAATATAAAGGACGAGGACGGCTGACTTATGGCTTATGGGTTTCTTTTTTTGAAAAAGTGTGAAGTATTGTATTCATAAATTTATTTAAAGAACTTTAGTTGAAGCCTTTATTTAAGAAATTTAACATCCTAAAAGGATTAAGTGCTCTTTGCGCTTATGGTAGAACACTGAATTCCCTCTTTTTCTTTTGTAAAGGTACTACTTTAAGAAAAGAAAATACCATTAGAAAAATAACAAAAATCATTTCTTTAAATATTCAAACTTCTTTCCATATCGCTGCCCATTAAAATTAAAATTTATGTCCTTTCAAACAGGATTAACTACATTAACGATTACTGGCTTTAATAACAGCAAATGTAGAAATGTTAATGGCAGCAGCTTAAGTTGCAAATTACTCGTAATTGCTTAATAAAGCACAGAACGTATCATTTAATTGGTTTTTTTAATACTTTTTACTCATTCAATTAAAATCCTTTGGAAATGTTTATCTTACCTTGAACTTGTAGTCTAACAAAGAACATGAGTTTTTGAAAAATGGTTTTTCCTTTTTTTGTTATTTATAACAACTGTTTGTTATTTTTATTTTCACTGTGACAGACTTTTATGCCAGACACATGAATTTAATGTTTGTTTAATGAGCAAATAATTGCTTTTTCTTAATTACTAAAATAGAACAGTGTGTCATTAATTAAATCAATAAAAACTTCGTGGAAAACTGGCTTAATCTCTCTCTCCCGAAATAAAAAAACCAGTAACGTAAAAATGCACTTCTTTTTTTAAATTTTAGTTTAAAATGTCCCTACAAAAATAATAATCCAAGTACTAAATTGGAAGCCAAAGAAGTTCTCACATCCATTGATACGAGTAGTTGAATTATTTTGATTTTTAACAGTGTTACGACGAAAATTCACATTAAACGTTCGTTTCCTTATTTTCAAACGTTCATTTTTAAATATTTTTATACCTAAACTTTTTTCCAAATCGCTCTTTTTCCTCCAGCATTTAATTTTATTACTCGATTTATATGGAATTCAACTAATTTAAAATTTTTCTTTATGTTTAAAATACTTGTATCCGTAAATCAAGGAAACGAATGAAATGCTTAAACAATTCATTTATTGTTGAAGAAATTAAGTTCTTTAATTTTCGTAGTTGAGGAACAAAAAAAAAATCTAGAGAACACAAAATGCAATAATAATGAATTAAAAACTTTAACAGCAGTAAATTAAGACCACAAAGGCGAAATATCACATTAAAACGGATGGCAGAAGTGTAAAGGAATTACTTGTATTTAATTGATTATAAAATTTTTTTAATACAGAGGAGTAATAAATTAAAGAAAAAGGTGTAAAGGAATAACTTCTATGGAATTAATTACCACAATTTTTAACAATAAGACAGATGGCAGAAGTGTAAAAGAATTAACTGCTACATTTTTTTTTGTCAAAATAAAAGAGATAGGGGAGATATAAAAGAATAATTTCTATTTAATTGGTTATGACAATATTTCTTACAGTACGATCGATGGCTGAGTTGTAAAGGAATAACTTCTGTTTAATTGATTATCACCAAAAACATGCATTATCAGGCAGAAAAACAGCTTTTAAATGTAACTGAAATAAGTTTTTTTTAGCTTAAAATAAATCTCGTTTATTAATCTTTTGAAAGAAACATCATTAAGGGCGAAGCTTTCTAGCTTCGTAAATTAGAATAATCAACTTTATTTTTTCTTAAGCTTTCAGATGCCCATAATTTATAAGAAAATTTTAAAGCAATTTTTTTATACAAAATTTTTTAATTTAAAAATTAAAATAGCCATTATTATTAATTTAAGGCACATATCAGTTATTTGCGTATATGACGATCTTATATTCAGTACCATATGAGAAAACTTGAGTCAAAAATTACTTTAATTAAATCAGGCCCTGTTCCCGACTTGGGCTTAGTTTTTCCGTGTGTGGAACTAATAATTCGATGATTGTAGAGAATAGTTTTAAAATGTTTACTTCCATAAGAAACGTAAAATTTCCGTAACACAAAACTTTTTCTCATGATTGACCGTCTATTCGCGAAACGTTTCAAGGTGAGCCCTGTCGTGGAGGATTCTAATACTTTTTATGGAGTTCATGTAAGTGTGTTAATTTTACTATTCTCATAGAAGTAAAATATATATTGAAAATGAAGCCACTCTTTTAATAGTCTGTTTAAAATCCTATTCTTAAGAGTTTTAACCATTTTTTGTTGATGTTCTGGTAAAAACTAAAACAAAGAAATAAAATTCAAGAAAAAAAAAAGAATCTTTAAATTAAACTTTATTAACCAACAACAAGAATCAAAAACGACAGCATATTAAGCGTTTTTATGCGCTCGATGACGAAGTCATCAACAACAATTAAAAGATCAAATCGTGATCCACTGATAAGGAAGAAAAAAAAAACAAACAATAAAATAAGAATGCAACAGCAACAAATCAAAACCCTTTTCCACTTCTTATTGCACTACAAGAGCTTGCAGCTTGAACTCGATTCAACTCAGCTCTAGACATTTGAGAAGAAGGAAAAAACGTCAAAAGAACTACTCAAGGAGAACAAGTATAAATCAAAGTTTTATGATTAAATGCATTCAAATGTAAAAAAAAGAAGACATCAAAGAAATAATTGACAACAACCAAAGAATAGTTGCAGAAAAAAAAGAAATGAAAATACAATCAGCTGAAATTAAAAAATGAAAGTAGCAATATTTTGTGTACTTATGACAAATAAATGTATAAAACGTACTTTAAGTACTCAGTGAAAAGAAACTAGTAGCTGCTCTTAGGCAATAACATTTTCATTGCTTCCAAATGCTCCGATAGTGCATTTTTTTGACTTCTTAGTGGAAGTGCAGTTGAGAAAATCTTGATAAAATTCAAAATTATACCTTTTTTAAACTGATATAAAATTTTTCTTTGATTACTAATAACAACACTATTTTAAAATCATTTTTATGACTTTCTCGAAAGCTTTTTTCACTGAGTCTCTCTCAGACAGTCCTCCTCTCACAGCTACTGTCTGTATAAGTATATTAATTTAATGCCATTATTATTTTACATCCTGATGTGGTAAAAGCGTTGACGACTAAACGAGTCATTTATAAAATACAATATTCCTAAGTTCGAGCACAAATCCAGTCGAAAAAGGTAATAAAAGCATGGTTTTCACATACATTGCAAAGTATAATATGTTGTGCGATAAACAACATTTAAAGAACTTCTAAAAAATAGTTTTTTCACAGCTTCTCATCGGTGACTTCAAGTCGAATGAAGGATTTAAAAAAGAGAACGTTTTGCAATGACAGCCCTATGTTAAAGTCATGGGAAAAGTTTTTAATTTTCACTACATCCGTATCAGAAATTTTAGAAGTTCTTATTTTCAATGGGTATGCTAAGAAATTGTTACCAGATGCTTTTCAAATTAAGTGGGAATTTGTGGTAGCAAGTGGCATAAAAGCCTTCAAAAAATAGTTATTGCTATAAATATAAATTGAAAAACGTTTGTTAAAAATGTTTTAATAAAAACTTTTACGACTTTGAATGCAGAATGTTGCAGGATTCCAAAATACCAACAAACATACAAATATATATAATTATATGTTTGTATGTATGTATACATATTTTCATCCACTCTAATTTTCTCTGAAAAAAATTTCATAAACTTTAATTTTTAAATCCTTATCCTTATTTCAAGCATGATTTTAATAACTATATCATATCCTACAGCTTGTTTTGCAAGGATGAAACATATTTTTCTTGAATATCCTGGTTTCTAACGAGACATGAGCAACTAAAAGCTGTAAAAATTTGTAAACAAAAATTGTATAGAAAAAAGTGCAAATTTACTATTTCGTTGATTTAATAAAATGTTTAAAATCTTTATAAAATCTAACAAAAGCAACAAACTGTATAAATAATATACATACTTATATTAAATAACACTTTGTGCTTCCTATGAACTAACAGTTTGCAATTTGCATCAGCAGCATGTGAGTGCAGTTAAATATGGGGGTTTCATACATGAAAAATAATTTATAATAAATTATAGTCTAGCCATCATCTAGTTATAGTGCAGCCATGGCCCTGTTTTATTTACCCAATGATAGCTGACTACACAGGAGCTCCTACTTCAGGACCACTTTCAGCGTAGATGTTCATTAAAGCGCCTCTCTTTCTACTTCTCCACCCTACTGCAAAATACTTTGTTATGTTCTTTCATCTCTTAGTATGTTCTTAATTACAGTAGAACTTTCGATTGATTAGACCGTTGATCGCTATGCTGCCGAGTAAATATAAGAAATCGATTCCACAGTTCTGATGGCAACCACAGTTTGGAATAGTAAGTTCCATTGGTTTTCTGTATTTATGTAGATATACACAAAAATTCCCATTCCCGTTGTCGGCCCGTGTAAAGTAGAAACATATTTCACCATGTGATGTGTATACCCAGCATTTCATGGATCCATCTTCGGTTTCTGTCATTATGCCATCGACTTTACCAGAATTTAATTAAACTTTGCCTTGCCTTTTCCCTTATGTGATGTATCGTTGTTTGCAATTGGTCTATAGATCTCTACAGTTTGTAAATTAAAAATTTATTTTCTTATGAACCAGTAGATTAGAGGAACACCAGCTAAAACTGATGTCAATGCACAATTTAGTCATAGTCTAGCCATAGTCTAGCTATAGTCTAGTCATAATCGGGTCATAGTCTAGTCATAATCTAGTTGCAATCTCTCTATAGTCTGAAACTAACTTAACGGCATTTTAGTCATAGTGTAAGGTCGTATTCTATTTGTAGTTGATTTAAACGCCAGGAAACCCGTCTCTGTATCCTTAAGGAAGTTTTTTTAAATAAACAAATACATCATGGAATCACCCATATACACATTGTGGCTCATGCGACACTCTTATTTTCTTTCCTTACAATTTATGCACATTAATAAAAGGAAGAAGTGAAAGATGGAAATAAAAAAAGTATTAGATGGAATGAAAACTGTAAGTTTAGTACATCTCAATTTCAATTCAGCCAAAGTGCGACAGACAACTCAACAAAGTAAGTTGAAGGCTAAAGAACCAAAGAATAAAATGATGATGCACATATGTGCATATACCAATGTGTATTTAAATATTGTGTAAAATGATAATACTCTTACACGTATAACACTCATTTGATGCAACAGCGACATATCTCAAATATTACAACTTTTGTATTATTGGTGAAAAAGTATTCCTCAATATTCTACTTATATGATCAAAAAATCATATCTTAAGCCAAGCCGGTGTTATACCAAAAAATTAAGCAATACTCAAGTGTAACATAGTCATATCTCAAAAACTCAGAATTTTTCAATTACCCAGCAAAAAGTGTGTCTCATGATCCTTTTCATATGTAAGAGAAAAATCGCAATTATAAATCAAGCAAAATAAAACTTTCAATGGGAAAGAAAAAAATTTTAAAAACTTTTATCGAATTTTTCTATGTTCATTGTTTTTTTTTTTTTTTGAGATAAGTTTATGTTCCATCAAAGGAGCGATACGTAAGTACATATTGACAAGAAGTTACTGCTGCCTACAGTTATAGTGGTGCACACAAGTGGACACACAACAAGTAATAAAATTTTGAAATTATTTCTTTGATATAGATTTAAACTATTGTCAGTAAATTTTTTCAACGCACTATGCCAACATACATCCAGATTTAAGTGCTACTGAATGCAAAACTCTTGATAATCATAATAAAAATGATAATGATGTTGCTGCAGTCGATAATAATTTTGTTGATTGAACTAAGTACTGCAAATAATAAAATGCCATTTAATAAGAAGACAGATATAAGGACTAAATGGCTGACTGACAGAGCAAGCAACTCTATAGACATGTAGACTGCTTAAAAAGATGACTAGCAATTTCTTACTAAAAGGCAAAACTGGTGTAAAACTAAATTTAAGTTGGCTTTGCCTCATAATAATATGACTACTGAGGGATTCTGATAACCGAGTACTGATGTGAGTGTTCTCATGTAGTTGAGGAGAATGATGATGGGGATGATTGCAAATATGATACTGTATTTATTTCCATTACAATTGCATTCATTATTGACTTGTGGTTGCTTCAGCATATTGTCAACAAGAGATAACGTTGCAGTTCCAACAAAAATTAGAACAACTGGTTCAGTGGTTGATGGAAAGGGTATTAAAGATGAAATTGTTGTCAGTATCATTGAAGTCGTCAAGATAATGAAATGGAAAGTAAGTGAAATTGACATAAAACGACGAGTATTTCTAGCAGCATTTAGTTTCATAAAAAATATAAAGATTCTGCTGCTTAAAATTGGCAACATTACAAGACCTTGGAAAATATTATTACCAGTCAATTAATTTTTTTTATAATATGCTTAATCATAATTGAACGTTCTTATTATTTTTTTTTTTAGTTTCAAAATGGATTTTTAGTTCTAAAATTCTTTATGTATCTCTCTAGTACCAACTCGTATGCTCTCTAAGAAAATACAACTTTAACACAAAAAAAGAGCCTTTTATAAAAAACCGCCTTTCCAACATAAAGGCAAAAAATTTATTCCAGTTGACTTTTTTTGCCAACTTTTTGAAAACTATAAAATATTGTTACAAATTAGTACTAAAATACGGAAATGCATAATGACGAAATTTTTTTGTCATTACATATAATCTTTAAATAATATATTGTGAACATGTCAAAAATCATCTATAGTAGTAAAATCCATTTTTGTACTAATAATTATCTATGGCAGTTAAACATATACTTTACAAGTATTGCAGTATATAATAATTAATTGTTATGAAAATTATTTAGTACACAAATAAATTCTTGCTTAAAAGAAGCAAACTTAATTAATGCTTAACTTTGTGTACTAAACATTAACATTGAACTCTAATATTGAGGCAATTTATATATTTTGATATGTCTTACAAAGTAAGATGGGTAAGTCAAAAGCTGAATATACCAAACACTAAACTTATCCTATTAGTACTAAAATTTAGCAGAACTTGTGGCTCGGGTGATTTTCTATTAGATGTTATAACGTTCTTCAAAATGATTTATAATTTTTTTAATAGTTCTACATCTCATCCAGTTCCTTTTGGAGGGCAATTTTTTAGATTAAACCGCTTTTTAGAAGTTAAAATATTTTTTAAAACCTTAGGCATATTTTAAATATTAACATATAAATAAATATACACACATACATACAGTTTAAGTACTAAAATACTGGTACTAACGAAGTATTTCAATATAAGACATATTCATTAAACACATTTTAGTACTTAATTTTTCGTTTTTTATAATAAAACAAATTAATGTTTTTGAAGAATTTTCTCCATAGAAAAACGTTTTTGGATATGGACATATTTTTTTAGTAATAAGCTCATTATTAAAAGAAAATTTAACTACTCAAAAAATTCCTTAATAAAATAAACACATGCATAAACGTCTTTAGACTCAGATTTAATACTTAAAAAGCTTTTTAGTACTTAAAACTTGCATAGCAATAAAAGCATTTTGCTAATATCTATTCCTTTTAGGCACATCCCTGGGCTGTCAATAATTATTAAACACTCCTATCTTCGTATCTTTCTCACTAATAAGATAATCATTCATTCATTTCATTCATCATTTATCAAGAGTTTAAAAAAGGTCATGTAATTGAACTCACAATTTATTTTGTATGCAGAATAGAATGTAAAGGAGTGACTGAGTGAGTTGTGATTTCTTGTATATTTATGATCGATTTGTATTTGATAAAGTTCAAAATAAATTTAACCCAATCAAAACCATACACTTTTATAAATATTTCGTCAATAGTATTTATAAGAAATTATATAAGAGGAACAAGAAGCTAAATTTACATTTTTTCGTATTTTGTTGACAAAAAAATTCATTAAATTAAACGATGTTGTGGTTTCTGAGTTTAGAGTTAAAAATCTTTCAGGGTACCTGTTGTAATTGCTTCAAGACTTATCTAAACCATGATTCTTATTAAAATCCTAAATACAATTTAAAAATGAAACAACTATTCAAAAGCATTTCTAATGAGTTGTAATCAACTTAATGAGTTTAACGTTTCATTTTAGAACATCATTAAATACTTTGCTCATACAAATTTAGCTTTCATGAATAAAAATAAAATACACTAGAATCAGAGTCATGTTCTTGCATTTTAATGCCGCTTGGTTGCTTGATTTTACCATCTGTCATCTACCACATACGAGTATTCCGCCAAAATATAAAAAAAACTTTTTAGTACTAGGTCATGTTTTTATTAACCATGTGTGTGGGGTAGTGTGACTTTGAAGTTGCATGTATGTATATCTCTAGTATATTTTATTGGTTGGTGTTGGCAAATGTACATATTTTATCTTAACCCCATCGTAACATTATAACACTGAAACAAAGAAAGTATAAAGGCTTATGAAAATGCAGGTAGAAAATAAATTAGGTAATAAACCTGAATGTATGCGAAAAAATTGAGGCATTCCATAAATCAGGATATTTCAATGGGTGCTGGAAGGCTAATGGAACCAACTAAATTATCTCAAAATAAACACGTGTAATAATTGGCTTCTTATTAGAAAAAAAATATTTAAGTACTAAATTAAAATCTTATAAAATTTTTACTTGGGAAAACATTTAAATATGTCCTTTGGAAAAAAAATTTCGGATTGTTTTTAGAATTGTTAGTACTAACAGAATTATATTACGATGCCAGAAATCAATTTATATTTTTTTCTCTTTTGTTGGTCACATTATTCATATAAAATTTGCTGTTCCCACGGCGATTGTATTGTTGCGTTAATAAAATGTTACCAAATAATACAACAAGTTTGCATGCGGATAGCATAAACAAACTTGGCTTAGATAGCTGCTTGGCTGCCAATTTAAGCAACAACTCACTTTTGGATATTCGTACATGCCATCACAATTGCCAACAACAGCAAACAATTCTTGTGTTTAAAATAAAAACAACAGAAAAATCCTTGAACTTTAAAAATAAAAGCTCGCAAGTGGCCTCTCGCTAAGGGATGCTGCAGAAATTAAAAAAAAAATTATTAAAGGATACAAACATCAATACATCACTAACACTACAACGTTAAACTATCCATAACATTCTCTCTCTCTCTATCTCCCTCTCTTTCTCTGCATGAGTGTGGGAATAATATTCACTACTGCATAAGTATATGTATGTATGTAGGTGAAAGGATAACACACATACACACACATGCATTCAAACTTACTTATTATTTATATTGTTGGTTGGAAATGTGTGTATACAAAATGAGTTTTTATACAAATGAATACAAAAATGTATGCACGGACATGTGTGTGTAAGGATTTTGCTTAAATCAACAGAGAACTAATGCTTGAAAGGGCTTTAAAAGTCACTGCCTGATGAATGTGTTTGTGAAAGTGTACCTGTTCGTCCTACATGTGTTAACAAGTTGACAGTTGCTTTTTTGTCATAATTGTGATGGTTAACTTAATGTACAAGTGAGAACAGAGCAGTCATCAGCAGCAACAACAAAAAAAAAATAGACTAAAGCAGATGACATTAACAGACACCAGTGGAGCAACAGCGTAAAGCATTAAAATAGTTATATCCTTGGTTTTTTGATATGGCTGTGTATGTGTGGACTTGTATGTGTGTGGGGGAGTATGATAGAAATAATGCTTTTAATATCGTCCTACATTTCAATTCCCTATTTGGAAAGTGATGAAAAAATTTTCATTTCCTTGTATCTTTAAGATGTTTCAAATTTCTGTTTATGCATGAATGAATAAACAGACGAGAAAAATCCCTTAGGGAATTCAACAGATTTCCTTACTCATTTATTTTGTTTTAACTCATAAAACGAATGTTTTATTAATCTAAATAAGAGATGTTTGCTTAATGCGGGAAAAAGCTTTGATAAAAATTTATACCACAAAATATTTTTGTTTATTTAACAATCCCTAGAGCTTACAAAAATATTAAACACGTTTGCAATTTTAAATAGAGATTTGGTTTGCATTTAGTATTCATTATTTTTCAAAACAATAAGTATTCAAGTCTTGAATCAAAACGAATCAGGGATTTATGAAATATGTAGCTTTGAAATCTGTATTTCATAGAAATATTTATTAATTCATAAAGTTAAAAAGTTATTCCCACAAATATAATATCCTTATATTTATCTATATAATATGTATATCTATATGTATAACGATGTGGTACTTATATTTTGCAAATCGCAAATTGCTGTCCTTTCATGGATCACTTCAATCTTCAGAAGTGGGAAAAAGAGGAAGGGGCTAAGTCTTTGGGTATGCGACCTAGTGCATGATTGTCATACTGTTTGGATTGTGGTTAAAATCTCACAAGCTGGCAACGATTTGTGGGAAGGTGCATTATCGTGTTGCAAAATAATGATTTATTTTTTTTTTAATTTCTGGCCATACTTTTTATATTGGTTTTCACACACGGCGTATTAGTTTCAAAATAATTTTGGTTGAAGCCATTCAAGGTGATCTTGCTGTATCATCATCGCGTGTGACTCGTGCTTGTTGGGGAGAGGTGTAGACAAGCTCACGGTGTAGGTAAAGACGTCCAGAATGAAAATTGAGGGGACAAATTTTAAACTTCTTTTTTAATTCGTTGCTTCTTTCGTATTTTGCCATGTTGTTGTGTGAGCGGTGTTGCCACTTATTCATTTCTATAAAATTTTCAAATCGGCTAATATTTCCTTCAACAATTTCTTATTTAGATGAATCAGACTTTAACATTTTTTTCCAGTTTTGTTTCCGTAATTGGTGCCACTGTTGCACATTTCCCAAAATGCAATTGGCATTTAGTTTAAGGTAACACTTGTCATAAGCGAACGAGTAAAAAGCATGGGCGAACTTAACATTCAACAAATTCTTTATGTAAATGCGCCAATATTTAAGGCGGGACTCCACGAGAGAACGCACGCGTTGTCGAAGCAACATCTCTTAATGTAAATCTGCTCTTACTGGCCATTGATCTTACGCACCCGTTCTTGCAACATCTTAACCATATACCAACATCTGGCCACCAGTTTTGATCTTTTTAAGCATTCTGATGTCATTCATCACCTTCTGAGCGATGCTCGTGCAAAGTTTCATCAGATCAAAATCAAGTTGTTAAAAATAACTTCTCTGACAACTAATCTTATGGACATTCGACGCCACCCCAACACCATTCTTTATTTCTTTAAATTTTCAATAGTCCTAGACCTGCAGGATAATCCAGAGCTAGGTTCGTCATTTTATCCAAACTTCATGCCTATAACTAATAAATAATTAATGATATATGTATGTATGTATATAGTGTAATCATAAATATTTGCGAGGAATTTACATACTGCTGAAAAATTGCTCTCGAAAAAAATTCCTTAATACATTCCGGCGGAAGAGATAAATGGGGGAGGGAAAACATGTCAGCTGTTTTGTACATTGGCACTTAATTTCTGTAATTGCAGTCATTAATACATAAGTACATATCTAAAAATTTATAATATTTTTTTTATTAAAAGAAGTAAGTCAGTGTTATATTTCAATGGTTGTGAAATGGTTGTAATTCTATTAAAGAAGACCAACAATTTTTACAGTTTTAACTAATTAAAGGTTTTTTTTCAATTCCAACAGCTTCTTTAGATTCTAGCGATTTTGTGTTTCGTTGTTAGGACTGATACATCCTGTATCATAAATCATACGTTCTCAGTTCTCTTCTTATTTCTCAGTTTCAGCCAATTGATCAAAGCGAAAAGTTCAATTATTTATTCTCTTTGTTGTTAATTAAATAGATTAAAAAGGAAAATTACGTGTTCAATGACCATCAACCGAGTTTTTACAAAATGATTCCAATATTATGAAAGAAAATGAAATTAAAAGGAGAGCAGCTTCTGTTAAAGAGAATGAAGAAAAAAGAAATTATATTTTGTATGTATAAAGAAAGAAATTATACTTATTTATTTTTAAAATATGTACATACATAGTATGTATTTAAGTATGTACATACACAAGTCTTGAATGAATTAATTGTTAAATTTTTATTACAATTGATAAGAACTATCGCGAATTTCGTATAAAATTGTTAATATGCTGTTCAATAAAGCAACGCAGCCGGCTGCGCTGTTAATTTCGTTTATTTTTGAACATTTATAACGGTTGTTGTTTTTGGTTTCTTGCAAGTACCGTATATTTTTTATTGCAATTATTGAAACAGACGAATAAATATGTAAATAAGGGAAATTGCAGAGTTGTATACTTTTGTTTAAAGGTGATTTTATTTGTTTAAATTAGAAATTGTCTTATATGTATAAATTTATGTAAGTACCTTTAATGTATGTATCTATATAAGTATGCATCTGTGCATAGAATCGTAGCCCCCAAATGGATAGGCAACTAGAGTATATCAGTGACAAACTTGCATGTTTTATTAATTGATAATTCATGTAAACCATCTTACTTGTACTTGCGGTACATACCTCGTATTACTTTTTTATGAGATAGAGACCTTCTAAAAGAATTAACTGTAATTATATGTATGTGCGCATAAATATATACATATTTTTATATTTTATATTTTATAAAAAATTTATATATCATATTTATATATAAAACATTAAAATTGTTCTGTTCATCGATTTAAAAATTACATTGCAGATACACAACATACATAAAAATTTATATTTCTTGATAAAAAAAATGCAATTTTCGAACTCAAATAATCATGTTTTATGGTTTTTGTACAAAGATAATAATATATCTAATTCCATCCCTGATTTCAATACAATTTAGTCTATTCCTAGTCCAGAAACCAGTGCCTGTGGTATCATCTTGACGGCGGCCATCACTAAAACTTCGAAGTAATATGCTTTAAGATTTTCATAAATAAAATTTTTTGCAATGCCATATTTCTCAACAATGGTTTGTAAAGCTCTTCTAAACTTCTTTGCATACGGCGGAATATTTTTCAATTTAGAATTAAATAATAAATACATTCGTTCTTCTTATAGGATATTTTCCTTTAAATATGAAAACAAGAGTGATTATCACCATAAATTTAAAAATATTTAATTGTCTGTTTTATTAACAGTTTTCATCTTGCGTTGAAGTACTTATTTCCTATGATTTTTGGACAATGGTTTTTATTTTGATTTAAGTTTGAAATATTTGCGATTTTTAAATTCCGATAATTTCGAAATTTTCTTGTAGGAAAACTCAGAATTCGTGAATTTTGAACCGCGATGAATTTCGAGATTTTCGGGGCTGGCACTCCTAGTAGGTAAATACATACTTACACATGTCATTACATGTTATGTATAATATTTACTATCGAATCGGTTGTTATTAACATTTAAAATACTCACATATGTATGTCATTACATGTCATGTATAATAATTACAATCGAATCGGTTGTAATTAACGTTTAAAATTTAAAAAAATTAAAAAACCCTTTCAATTTGCTGCGACATAAATGCCACAGGTGTTATGAATTTCTTCATAAGCTATAAAGTTTTCTTTTTTGTCCTTTAATTAACTTTAATTATATAACATCCTCACCACATCAATTATTTTACCTTCTGTTGACAATCATTAATATAAATTTTTTGTTACTGCAATACTTCTCTTAAGTAACAATACACGTAATGGCAAGAATAACTTTTGCAACACGAATAAACCTGCAGTTTCCACAATTGACATTTTCAAGCTCATTGCAAATGTCATCATTTACACTTTCAACACAGAAAACTTATATAAAAATAAAATATTAACTAAAATGAAAAACAATCCCAACTTTACCTTCACATACCAACTTGCGAACACGATTATTATCATAAATATGCGACACCAATCTAAACGAACACACTAAACAGTCAGTTTTTCTGCCACTTTATGTTATGAAAAGGCTGACGATAAAACATTTATGAATCTCCTTGTGTTGATGACATTTCTTGTTGTTGAATGTGTTGTATTTTTGTTTCGCTGCCAAAGTTTATCATCTACCAAACCTTTAAGGCTCATCATTAATACCATGAACACATTTGTTTGATTTAGAAGATTATGGAATGATTTTAGTTTAGTCACCCAATCAGACATTTATCAATGTTGATGATGTATTATTCCGCTCGCCGCAGCACAAATGACAGTTTAAGTTTTTATTTCCTTAACAAATGGTGGGCTTTCAATCTCCTTGGATTAAAAATATGTTGGTAATTATGGCTTTTTTTGCTTATTTGGAACATGTATAAAGTTTTGAATATTCCTTGTGAATTAAATCAGTCGATCTAAAATGCAGCCAGCCAGCGGAAATGATCATAAGTAAAGAAATATTATTTAAAAATAAAAACTAGAAATGTTTAATAGTCGAAATAGATATTCATACAAATTCTGAATTTGGCCTGAAAGGCGAATGTTTGCCTTTCGTCATATTTTTCTACCAACACACTGCGATTTTTTGATATTTTACACTAACTTTATTTGAAATTCTCTTTTAAAATCGTGTATAGATTTTTCCGTCGAATTTCAACAACATGATAATAATTTTTTAAAAATAATATTGAATTATTAAAAAAAAATTTATAAAAAATTTTCGTGTTTATTTTTAAAAATAGAAGTAATATTCATTACAAAATTTCATTCAAATATTCTTTTACATTTTGGTTGGTTTTTTTTTATCAAATATACTTTTTTCTAATCATGTTGTTCTCCAGGGAGTTTAACACAAAGATATTGTTTCTGTCATATTTTCTTATTATCCTTAAATGGATAGATTATAAATAAGGAATTACATATAAAAAAACAGATCTATATATTCCTAAATAAAAATACGAAATAAAATGGATAAAATTCATAAAACTAAATCAAAAATAAATTAAATCATTTTGAGACTTCATTCTGTCAAGCTTCTGCATTTTATTTGTATACAATGTAGCCCAAAAGTAATGTTATGGTCTGAACTGGGTGTCAATTTCTTATAAATGGATAAAAATAGCTCTGTTTTCATAAAAAGTTTATTTTAAAGTGTAAAATTGTTGCCATTAACTGGAAAAAATTATATCGGTCAAATGGTCACCTCTTAAGTTGTTGCATAATTGCGTTTGTTGCTTGCGAAACATTTGGCTCGAAATTTAAATTATGATATTGTTATTACAAATTTATGAAACTCAAGTGATTATTAAGGATATCCAAGATAATTAAATAAGTTCTTTGTTTGCTTTGTTTCAAGATCCAAATATATATATATATATATATATATATATATATATATATATATATATATATATATATATATATATATATAAATAGAGACCATATATATAAATAGAGACCAATGTCTGTAGTTTTTATTGCCTCAAAGAAGTGATTGAGAAATCTATGATTCTTATACTTGAAAAGTATTTGCATTAAATTAACGCTTGCAATAGAATTATGTTTGATGCTTTAGGTTTTCATTTTTGGAATCCTAAGTCTTCATTTTATTTTAAATTTAATTAATATAATTCTTTAAATTATTTCTTTATATATTATATGACGATTAAGTTTAAATCGCTTGCTCTTATTTTACTCTCCATTCATCTAATGGGTCAATAATTTCATTTAATTCATGCATTTTGTATTAAAGCATTCATTTATATGGATAAAAATAGTTCATATATGAATGTATGCATTGTAGTATTTGCTTGCATTATCTTGGTATTCAATCTTCACCGAGAATAGAAAATTGTAAATAATAAAAATCTAGACAAGAATACTTGTTTTTGTTATTATTGTTGTTATTTATACATCTCCATTGCAATCAATTAAATTCACACTTTTTATAACAAACACCATCATATAATATCATACATTTTGCTTTCTTTTTAAGGCCTTAAATAGGGAATTAAATGAATTAATTCTTCAGTAAATTTTCTTTAAATCACACCACCTGCAAAGCCTTTTTTCTTATCTGCAGAAACAGCCGCAGTCTTTGGGTGGAACTGATCCGTCAGTCTTACACTATTAGTCATTACTTGCTAGTCAACTTTTCAAAAAAAAAATATTTGAAGTGACTGATTCCGCCTCAATTATAGAAAATAGAGTTTTCATCAGATCTTGATTTAAGAGTTACTCGGAAGCTATTCTGACTGTTTCAGCAAGAGTGGATGGGTATATGTGTTGGTGAACGTGTATATGGAATCCTCTTATAAATTTTGAACGCCTGCACCCGATAGAAATAAAAAAGAAATATCATTCTGCAGTTTTCTGCTTAACTTAGATGTGGTGCGAATATGTATCCATTCGACGTGGCAGATTTTTAGATTTTTCGAAAAATTCCAAACTAGGGCGATAACTTTTATTTAAATCGGTTAATTGGTTAGGAAAAAATAGTTATTGAAAAAATTCGAAAACTGTGTTTTTTTAATTACCCAGAAGATTTTTCCCAAAGTGAAATTAGTAAGCGGGAATGTCCACAGATGGCTTGCAAGGAATTAAATTCGATACGGGTATGAATACTCCGTGCCACTTTATCCGCTATCTGGTTATTTATATTACATCCCTATATTATATGTATATCCATATTCACCACACATTTATATAATATTCGTACTCTAATTACGCTGGAGTCTACATTAATCAGACTCTAAGTTTTTCGTGTAGTACTGACTGGATTAAAATTTTATAGCGATGTTAAAAAAGTAAATATTTCATTCCTTCATAATCTGCCTATTTTGCATTCTTTGAAAAACTACAGTAGTTCATTATTCCTCTCATTTCAATTGTGCCTCATGAATATATTTTGTATACATTTTTTTTTAAATTTATTTCTAAAAAAAGATGGCTAAAGAATTTTTCCATTAATTCAGTGGAAAAAAAGCAGGAAAACAAAATAGAACAGGGAATAACAACAACAGCAGCCATCACAATAAACAGTTTGTTGCATATGGAAATTTGTTGATGAAACTAACAAATTTCATTGCATTGGAAAAATATATACATACAAACGAATGTAGGGGAGTCTGCTGCATTACATGCACATAGAGCTCTGTTTATTTGATTTGTGGAAAGAAAAAATAAGGGAAATTGCCTGGCAAGCAGTGCCTATTTTAACTACTTATATATTTTGTATACTATTGCTAGTTGCAATTCTTGCCTTGAGCGGAAAAAAATTATGTGTAAATTGCCTCCTCCTCTGAAGGAAATTAATGCAAGTGTAAAGTTATAAAAACACTTTGTAGCGGCACTGAAAATTATACATTCCTTTTGGTATAAAGTATTTATTTGAAGCTGTTACAACTTGAGTAAAATGCTCTATATTTAAATTTATGTAAATTTTCGAATTTTTATCGAACATTTTTCATAAAATTTTTAAAAAAGGAAATTAAAGAAAAATGTTCAATTTTGGTATCAAATTTAAATATTATTTTAAATGAACTTAAATGAATTTGAATGAAAGGTAAATATCTCACAAATGAAAAATATATTTTTTCCAAAATGGAAAACAAAAAATGAAGGAATAATGTGACCAACTATAAACAAGGCCACAAATTAGTTTTTAGATCCTAAATAAATGATCATTGAAGTATAACGCTTACCATATGTAATTTTTTACAATTATTTTTTTAATGTCACTAAAGCTTAACTCTATTTTAAAGTAGCAGAGACTCAAACCACATTTCTAAGATAATCTAAGTCCTGTTTCACACACATCAAGTTTTCTTGATCAAGTTTCAATTCAGCCGGGAGAGCGATAGGGAGAGTATGTATTCTTTTCTTTATCTCTCTCCCAGCTGAATTGAAACTTGATCAAGAAAACTTGATGTGTGTGAAACAGGACTTACTGTGCAACTAACAGAGCGCTGTTCATCAATTAACAATACACGCAAAATAAAAGCGAAATCGAGGAGTTGCAAATAGTAATGTAATTGCTCCAAGAGGCATTGAACAATATTATAATAATATGACATTTGAAAAAACATTTGTAGGAACAAGAAAAATAGTTAAATTTCAATCAAATATAAAATTCCACACACACTACAATATATAGAAGTGGTGGGCTCAGAGATCCCATGGGCACATATTGCTCACTCATCTGAACTACGTTAGCAAACAATTAACTTTATAAAAACTATGCATCATTATTATTGAGAATTTTCACTACGATATTACTACATTTACGTGTACATTTATTTCATATGAAAGTACGTCTTTCCCAGTAGTTTGTCCTATAGCTTCATCAGTAAAGTCGCATTTTTGTGTGTTGTTATATACTTTTCTATATAATTGCAAAAGATAAATAGTGGAATATTGTTTTTGGCATATTGTATTGTTCTTGTTTTCTTTACTAATATTTTAAAATCCCTTTTGATAAATTGGTTTGATTATCCAAAGAGCAGGGGCATATCGCCTCCACCTAGGATAAATATGCTGCCAAATTAAACAAAACTTTGGATACTATACCATTGTAGACTTAGATAGTAAATTGTGGCATTGTATACCGATCGAAATTCCAATAAAATTTTATTGAATTGTATTGAAATTTGGAACGATACCCATGGTCTAGTTGGTCGCATTATTGTTAAAATAAATGTATGTAAGAAAATGTTTTAGTAAATTTTTCCAGCTTTGGGAAGACATTATTACATGTTAAAATATATTATTTTTTTGTTTTAACTTTAACAAACCTCTTACCAAATATATGTAAGTCAATTGGTCAGTCGCTCAATTATTAAAACATTAATGACTTAATGTTTTTTTCTAATTTTTTTTCTTAAACAAAAGTTAAATGATGTTAATTGCTTGCAACGCATACTAAAATCTACGACTGGTCATTTAACTTTTAACAAACAGTTGTTTAGCAATTTTGTTTGTAATTAGACATGTTAACAATGTAATAACAAAGTTGAACTTGCTTTTGTCGTCATATCTTATTATCAAAAGGGGCAAAAGGTGAGGGGGGGGGGGGCGCTGTTAAGTTCATCAAGTTGTTTGTTTTTATAGAAATTTGCATCATCTATCACAGTATTAGACTTTAAGCAATAATAGCAACAAACAAATTTTTATTGAAAGCAATTTAATTAAAGTTCATTTAATAATTAAACTGCAAAATCAATATGAGGAAATTGCTTCAAATTTAAATGAAAAAAAAAAAACACCTTTAAGGAGGCAGGTTGTTATTGACATTGTAAAAAATTGTATTTTATTTAACCTAAATGCCTGTTGAATTTCTACTTTGGACTTTGTTTTACTATTTTTTATCGGATTTAATAGTATTTCTGCTGTAATTAAATTTATTGACTATAGTACTATGGAAATTTCAAAATATAGATATTTAATGCAGAAATAAAAATTTCCCTTTTTTGAACATTTTAAGGCACATGTTTTTAAAACACCCTTCAGTCATTTGCATCGATAATTCATACGCCGTTAACCAAGATTTCCTTTAAAGGGAAATTTTCATTTTCTCAAATAACTGAAAATGAAAACTGTTCACCAAAACCTATTAAGAAAAAATAAGTCCATTTATGTAGAAATATATTTTTAACTTTTGGAATATAAATCGTATCCTTTTTAGTTAAATAATACATATTTAACTTGAAATTTCTTTCGGTGCATATTACATGAAATTTATTAAAATTTTTCTTACATCTTCCGGTCGCTTTCATTTTCCTATAAATTTTTGAAACATACATTTCTCTCAATATGAATATGTTTTTTTATAACTTTTAAGTTGTTTAACAAAGTATTTACTCAAATCAGTCTATATTTTGAAATATATAATTTAATTATTAATTTAATAATCAATTTAATTGCCATGAAAATTGAAAATAATACGATATATATAGAAGAGAAAAAAAAACATATTCAGTTTCCTAGTTTAAATGGAAAGTTTAGTTAAACTATGAAACACAAGAAGCTCAAGCCAATAGATAATAAAAAATTATTACACGCATAAGCTCTACTCACTTTTATACGGGCTAGTTAATATTTCATATTTTATTTTTGGCGCGATATTATCATGTGAAGCGTAACGGTCATTGGCTTTTGAAATATAAAAAAATTGCATGTGTATGTGTGTATGCATGTACGTGCAATATTAAATGCTGCACAATAGATATTGCAAACAATGCTACTGACTGGAATCGCACAAGCTGGAATCGACTACTTGTGGCAATAATAATAATAATAATAATGAAAATTTTTCTAAAAAAATTTAGTTTTAACACTTCAGCATTTAATGGCGATGATATTTGCATGATAATAAAATAACAACTTCATAAAACTCACCGTTAGTTTTTAAGTGAAGCTCAAAACATGTGGCACAAACATTAAATGACCATAGATGTGCGTATAAAAAGCTCAACGTAACACGACAAACAATCTTAAAAGATAATAAATCCTTCAAAAGATAAAAGTTTAACAATTTATTAAAAAAAAACACCTGAACTGCATTAAACATGTTAAATAATTCACATGTACGGCCGAAAGCAAAATACCCTACTTTGATTACAATATTTACGAGTTCGAGTATTAAGCAAGATGAGGATTTTTAACGTCCTTTTCGAAGAAATCTTCTCAGAAATTTTTTTAATAACATTAATAATATTTACCTTATTTGACTTAATTTGGGACATTAAACAATTTTATTAATTCAGGAATTTAAGCTTTAATATAAAAAATTTTCTCGCAATTTTATTGCGTAACTAAATTATGATAAAAATGCAAAATCTCCAGCAAAATTGTTTAAACACCGATCCAAAAATTTAACTAAATACTGCAAAACTAAAGAAATGCAACTAATAAAAATGTTATTCAACTCTACTGGTATGGGTCATAATCATAATCACTTACTAAAGTCGGTGTTAAAGAAATTTTTACTAAAAGGGAAATTTTGAATTTCTGATCGTTGTTAAATATTGTAAAGCAAAATGCCATTCAAGATATTTTGACTTCTTGATATGAATTACATTTTGAATATATCGTGCAAAAAAGGCTTTAGGGGCAAATGCAAAAGTTTACAGGAGATGTGATTTTATTGACTGTCTTTGCACTAAGTTGTATGGCTATTGCTAAATTGTTGATTTTAGCCACTTTTAACTTGATAATGAAAATTTAACATTTAATTTTCTAAAATTCTCCCCTTAACTCACGCCTAGATATTATAATGGCCCTATGAAAAATTTTTATTTTCTAAAGATTAGAGCTTTTGGTATCCAGTGATATTTTAAAGTAAGTGTATTTTTTCAGTTGAAACTGAATGTCAATCAATAGCATTTAAAACACTATTATTATTTTTCTTTTTTTCTTATTAATTATTTACTTAATATATATTATTTTTAGTTTAAGTCTTAATTAAATTGCATGTATTATTTAAAAAATTTAATTTTACAATAAAAGCATTGGAGAGTGTGTGTCTTTATTTATTGTATTTTTGAACACGTAACAGCAGTTAAGTGCTTTTTAAAACATACGTTTGTAAAGCCTTAGACGCATTTGCCAACAGACACATACACATATCTGCCATATATCCATCAGATTTGGTTTTTTACTTCTTTTTATTTTTCTCTCAACATGATTTACATTGTTGTTTTATTTATAACAAGGTATAATTATGAATACAATGATTATTATGTTTGTTATAACTATAATCATCATTGGCATTAGCTTTGGTACATTAAAAAAATTTTTTTAGTTACGCCTCCACAGTCTACCTTTTTTTCTTTGGTATAAGAAAAAATTTATTCCTTGTGTTTTTAGGGAAACTTTTTAAATTCAATTTCATCATTTCACACAACATGCAGTCATGCATACTTTCAACAAACGATTTGTGTGTTTAAAAAGACATTTTCTTCAGAATCAGTTCATTTATTTTATTTCGTCACATCTTTCTTTGTTTCACTGTCAGCACGATTTGAATGTCGAATCATCGCTGGCATAATGAAATTCGAAGTATAAATTAAATTTTCGAAGAAATTGTAAATTTTTGTTTTGTTATTTGTGTCTTTTTTTATTTTTATTCTTTTGGCTTTCAGGGGTTTGGCTGTGCCTTGAAAGGAAAAGTTCTTTCTCACAGTTATTAAAATGAAAATTCCTTCATTTTAAATTCAGCCAAAAATGGGTGTATTTTGTGATGACTGTGTAAGTCTTTACTTAAATGACTGGGTACTTAAATGTAAAATATTTCCATAGATCTGAATCATGGGAGAAAATAAAATTCTATTATCATTATTAAATTACATATTGCATGCATATTAATTTATGTTATCTTAGGGATTTCTCTCTGGGGACCTTCTTGGGAAATAGAAAATTTTATATTCTTAAAAAAATTAATTTAAAAAAGAAAATAAGTGAAGCAAATAAATGCTCTCATAATTGTTATAATTTTTTGACCTTATATTAAGGAATTTATTTATGGTTAATCCTAAAATTTCAATAAGTTATATATGTATTTAATTAAATTATTAAACAAAAAACTAAAAATGGATTTAAACCAGCAGGACATCGCTGGATCTTCCCACTTACATCCAGTCCAATTTGAGAAGAGCTTTCGTTGTAACTACATACTCTTGAAAAGTCAAATTTTCTAGATTTAGAAAAAAATAACTTTTTCGCTAAAGTTTTAAATGTCAGAAAAGGCACCTAGAACAAGAATTTGACAAGAATTTCTTTTGGAAAATTGTCCATAATGATATCTCTCGAATAGATCAATTAATTTTAGTAGAACCCCTGGCCATTATATTTTGACCTCAATCTGTTTAGACAAGTGTATACGAGTACACATACTTATATTAAGATATTTAAACTTTTTCATGAATCAAGTGGCGTTTTAATGTCTTCATAATTGTCACTCCATTTCCTTTGTATGTACATAAATCAACATTCCCTCGAAACCCAGATTTGAAATTTAGAGTATTTATCCGATATCAAATATTATCAAATGATTCTAAATTTCAATCGTGTGTGTGTGTTGGAATAACTCAAGCACATGTTTTCACCATTTTCCTTAAACAATAGAACAAAATATTTAAGAATTATATACAAAATCATATATGGAAATGTTTTTATTAGTTCTGCTTGCTTGTTGCCATATTCTTCCACGGCTGGCTGGGTGGCTGACCATTCTACACAAACATCATCGTTGAAATCAGCAACATCATCATCATAATCCTAAACGCAACCATCGTCACACTCATCGTTATGCATGTGTTGAAAATTTTACCGTTTAATATTTTTAAAATTCATTTCTAATTCCAAAAGTAAAAATAAAACAATCCAAATAAAACAACGTTGGGCTTTATTTAAAATTTAATTGGCTATTTTTTTCGGAATTTACCTTTGTTGCTGCTTTTGTGTCTGAGATTTTATTATAAATTTAATGTAAAAAAATCGCACGCGATTTGTATTTTCTAAAGTAGATAAATCATTAGAAATTTATTAAAGCAAACAGCAACAAAACTTGTTTTTTTAGAAAGAAAAAAAAAAAACAAAATGATAAAATAAAAAAGTTAGACATAAAATTTTTTTTTGTTTCTATATGAAATTTATTCTAAAAGTGGGTGTTTTTACTAAATTTTTAAAATGGTTTTCATTTCCAATGATGTGCCGCTTTACCAAAAGTGTGAATGAACTTTCGCATAGAGCGGAAGTAAATTACATATGTATGGTGAATCTCATTTCTATTTTAATCACACATTCATATGCGTAATTACTGATTGTTACATGACATGTATGCAGACGTTTTATCAACTGACTTTTTTTAATTGATGATCTTAAATAAAATTTCCTTTTAAAGGAATATTTCGTTTCTTTCTGTTTTACTCCAGAATCACTTGGCTGAGCGTCACTGCATTATAAAGATCATAATCTCTATTAAATTTTTGAGGAAATTCCCGACCTTTAAATATAAAAAAATATTTTATTTAAAATGTATAAGAGAAATTTTAGTTTATAATTTCTGTAGTTATTAATACAAGACGTTCCCTAATACAAGATGGCTCAAAAGTAATGTCATCATTTGAAATGGCTGCAATGAAGTGTGTATCGCTTTATGGCTTGTTGCTGTATATATCAACATCAAAGACGTCAATGCATAATGACATTTGACACCATCTGCAACAATGGCAGCTAATTCAAATTATGACATTACTTTTGCGCCACCTGTTACAACTTGGGCCAATTAGAAATAAGTATTTCGCATTATATTCTTTATTTGTGAAAAGAAGTCTGAATTGTATCGGAAGCTAAGCCATTAAGCTATTGTCACGTAGTCATATATCAAAAAATTAAAAGGATTAAGTTATTGAGAAAAACGTATTCCTCAATATTCACTTTATATTTATAAAAAAAATCTGAATAATAGCTGAGTCTGAACTTGCGCCTTAAAAACTTTAAATTTTTACTTTGATTAAATTGCAAAGTTAGATTTGATTATGAGAACAATTCAAATTGTACGTTGTAAATACATTCTTATGTATAGTTTAACTTATTTTTTTTAACTAATATAAGAAAAAAATTTTTAATTGTTTTATTTTGCTCCAGAATTGTTTGGCTGACTGCACTATAAAAGTCATAATTGTTGGCTAATCAGAAATTTTCCTTTTCAGGAAATCCACAGGGAAATATTTTATTACCATTAAAAAAAATTTTGAAACTCCAATATATTATGTTTATATACATGAATTCTAAGTATAAAACTGTGGGTTATTTAAATATTTATGTAAGGGAATAATTTAATTTCCAACTGCTGTTATTTTTATATATAAATATATTTTTCAATAACAATTTCATATAAATTTTAATTTTTATAAATATATATAAGTTCCCATCGATCCTATAAGGGGCATAGGGCCTCAGTTTTTATAAATATAAAGAAATTATTCTCAAAAAACTTTTCTACCGATCAATTTTGCCGACTTGCTCATAGTAATTTAATAGAGATTTGTAATATTTATATTTTTAAAACAAATTATCCAGCAAAATTTTGAAAGAGATCTCTTATGTTTAGTCTTACAATCTGTTATTGAAAATTACCATTCAGGATATTCTTTCCAAATTAATCTTTGCACAGAGTTTAAAAGTGTTTATTGTTTGTTGCGGGGAGAATATTCAGACAATGTCGATGTATGAATAGCGAAATCCGCAACAAACAATAAAAAATTAGTCTCACAGTTCTCAGGTAGGGAAAACTATTTGATGGAACCGTTTGAGCAAAAGCTTCGTCGCTTTCACGTAGAATAGTGCTGCTATAATAACGAATGGTCCACATCCACGTTGTTCAGGATACAGTCAGTACACTGCCTTTTGACGTATATGTTTGTGAAATGTATTGGTGACGTATTCATATGTAAATTCAAACAGCTTCAAAATGTGAAATGGATTTTAGTCTGGCAAGAAATTTTAAAAAATATTTCCTTGTGAAATACTTAAACCGATTTCCTTAAAAGATTATTGTTACAATATATGAACGATTTTTCGTATAAAATTCACACTTTAATAATTAGTTTGATTAAAACACATTTTACATGTGCATATATTTTTCGTTCATCCCACTGTGCTACGTTTAGCTGAAGATGATGATATATGACTCATTTGATGTCGGTAGTAGAAGTTTCGTTTGTTACACCGAATATTTGTTTCTGTTGCTTGTCTATCGTTTCAAATATTTTGTGAAAAAGTAACAAAACAAATTCCTAAAATTTCATTTGAATTGCCTTCTAACAAGTACTCGTAGATACGAACGAGCAGCACTTATAAGGATGGATGGCATAATAAAACCAGTTCGTCATTCAATGTGTTTCATTGTGCGCCTTTTTAGGCTTTTCAAATACAATACAGTCGTCTACGTTTTTATCTCGTGCACGCTCTCTTCCGCTTCCGTATAACAGCATCCATTCGTTTTCACGTATAAATTTTAATGTATTTGTAACTGTTTGTCTTTATTTGCAAGTGTGAGTGTCATGTTTTACCAGTGTTCATGTACATGCGTATCTCATCTTCTTCCAAACGATAAAATTTCAGTCATTTGTTGAACATAATATTTTTCTTAAATGATTTTTGTGTTGTTCATGTCTTGTTGCTTAATTGGTCAAGCAAAATAATGTTGCGTAATTTTGGAAAACAGTGGGGAGCTGAAATATTGAAGTTGTGTGAAAATAGTTCTCATGTCAATAATTTTATGACTATAATTTCAAGGAGTTTTAATTATTTCGAAGTTAAAATTCTTAGAAACTGTTGCTTCTGTGTATTCTTGGAACTAAATGGGAAGCAAGTTGAAAACTTTTGCTTTAATTAAACATCCACATTTAGTTCCTTATCTTGGGTGTCCTTTGAAAATTTGCTTTCATAGCGTTTGAATAATTTATTAGTTTTTGGTCTTTAAACACGATGGCATGTTAAGCTTCTCTTGATAATCTGCAGCCATTAAGCCTCCATCTCCTTTCAACATTTCGAACTTTCACACTGTAAAACAAGAAAATATTGTTTAAGGGATACTAACAGATTTTTATCGATTTGTATTTGTATATTTATTTGGACATTTGCTGTAGTACTCGTATTTGTTGTTATTGTGCTGCTGTCAAAGTTCGTTTGTGTGTGTGTGTGTGAAATTTCCAATTTGCTTAATTCTAGTTGTTTTGAGGTAGACAAAATATATCGTCATTGTGTATTTCTTTTCTGTTGTATACATACAATTCTTTTGCAACATTTATGGTAGTATGCGTATGAGGGGGTTACTATATCCTGTGTTGCGGTATATGGGGATGGAGTTATGTTTTGATGCTGTGTTTGTTGGTGAGTTTGTAGAGATTTGTTTGTATATCGTTTATTTGGGCCTGTTGCCAAGGAGACAAAAGAGCAGAATCTGACAGAAATTCTTTTTAATGAAAATCGAAATCCCATATATTTCATATGAGTGAAGGGAGGCCTAATATTTAACGTTATTAAGGAAGCTCTTGAGAGAATTAAATTATGGAATTTCTATGAAATCAAATACATATTACTCTTGAAATTTTTGTAAATAAAATTGTTGTGCCTTAAAGTTAGATGTAACATGGTCATTTAATTTTCTATATATATATATATATATATATATATATATATATATATATATATATATATATAACGTATTCATACGTAAGTCAAGGAGCTGAGTTAGCGACTCCTACGTGTCCACCGTCGACTTGAAATCGATTTTTCCATTTCTATTAGTTTTCATCGATCATTATGTTAAAAATAGTTTCAAAACTTCGTCTCAAAAGAGCAGAAATCTAAATAAACATGATAAATTTATCAATTTTTGTGTAGTTTTCTTGTGTTTGTCTTATCCATTAATTGCTGTGAAACCCCTGTATGACATTTTTAATAACCAACACCAAAAAGAATTCCCCTTAATAGCGATGACCGGTTATTTCCTTTGGTTGTGGAATGTACTAGCCACGATGGTGCTCACAGTTGAGATGCGTATTTATTCAGTAGTGCTATTGGAGAGTGACTACCTGACATGTTTCATCATACAGCGATCTTGCAGCCATGAACTCGTGTAGTTCAGGCGAAGGCAATATCAAAGTAGGATTGGGCTTCCATGACATGTAGAATGATAAAGGCAATGCAAAAAGGCATCGCATGTAACTTGAAATGCAAAAAAAGCGTCGAACGTGATGGTGCGGGCTTTCAGTTTTAGACATTCTTACATATAGCCATAAGGATATCATCGCGAAAGCAGTCGAAATAGTTATAGGAATAGGATATCAAATTACCAAATCCTGATAAAAACTCTATTTTAGAAAAGCTTGAATAATAAGCTTGAAATTTTTGAATTTATATCACCCGTACGTTATAAAAGTAAAAGAAAAAATGCTACATAAGTATGTATTTATATATATATATATATATATATATATATATATATATCTATATATATATATATATATATATATATATATATATATATATATATATATATATATATATATATATATATATATATATATATATATATATATATATATATTCATATATATATATATATATATATATATATATATATATATATATATATATATGAATGCAATTTTTTCTACAGTAAATAAAGGAATATATTCGTACTTTAAACACGTATACTTGTATATAATTTCTGAAACTAAAATAATTTTTATATGTGAAGATAAAGGTTTCCTTTAACACCCGATGAACCGAAAATGCATCTTTTATAAGCCGTTGCATTTTGTAACTTCAATATTGACAATATTGACAATATTGCTTTTCTGTATAAAAACAACAAAATCTGTAGTCCTGTCTCATGGTTAGAGTTCAAGGTAAATTTTAGCAATGGAAGCAAAAAAAATGCAGCAACTTCCATATAATGTGTGTGTGTGTGTTGTTGCTTACAAGGATAAAATAATCATAGAAAATAATAATGCATTTTGCATGCACTCCTAGACTAAAATCCTTTCTCTTAAAAAACAACAAATAATATAAATTCACGAACACAAGAATAATGTATTGGCCAGCAAAACTAACTCAAATAGAGTGAAAGAGAGACATGCTAGTTAAAGCGCAGATTCCTTTCAAAACGTCTCTTTTTTTATATGTTATTTTCTCTAGTACTGTAATCACAGCATCCTGATTTGAGTTAATAATGTATTCTCCAAATCAAAAGACACGGCTCTCTATTTCCTGTGAAGACAGAATTGTGCAATCGATTTTTTATCTCGCTCTCATTAGAATGTCTGTATCTAATCCAATGCGCCTATTTTATTTCATTCAAATTCACCACTATCATTTGTGACAATGTATTTCTTATGATGTATAATATTTAAGATAAACGTAATAATGACGTCATTAAGTGTTCACGTTTCTCAAACGTGGTGATGCCTGCAAATGTTTTTTCACCTTAAATTATTATTGTTTTTCTTAAACAAGGGTCCCTTTACCACAATGACGTAAATGGGAAATTTCAAAATGTAAAAATATTTAAATTAACCCTTTACCACTCGCGCTAAGAAGATTACATGTGGTCTCCAGTGACTCCACATTACTCTAATTGCTTTTTGTATATGTATCTTATTTTTTCTAATGTTATAAATATGAAAGTTTGTATGTTTAAATGCTCGTTATTTAATCACATGGAAATGACTGAACGCATTTGAACGAAATTTGGTATACGGACAGCTTAAAGCTTGGACTAATATATTGGCTACATAAGATCGTGGTAAAAGACTCAGGTTGACCATACATATAGCCTGTATTAACATAGAATATACCTTTTATCATGGTAAAAGATTTGGTTTGACCACTAATGGAGATGTTGTAAATCCAATACATTAATTAGATCCACTTTGTTTCTCTGGAGGATCTAATACAAGAAATATTTCTAATTAGGGTAACACAAACGGCTTTTGGCGTTTTGAAAATACAATTCAATTAAAATCTAAGGCGATTTCCATGCATGAACTTATTAAGCCTTTTTAATATTTCAGCATTAGTATTCAAAGAAATGCGTTATTTTTTAATGTCAAATTAAAGGGGGATGCCTTATTTAAATTTCTCTGAAATATGAATTTATTCATTCGATAGATATAAACTGAGACATTAATAACTTTTAAAACTTTTTTCGTTTCATTAAGAGCCGTGAAAATGTTTAACCAATCGAATTTTTTAATTTTAATTTTAATTGAATATATTTTATTTGAATTATAATGTCAACCAAATGCAGATCCCATCAGAGAACTATATTTTATATATATCATGATAAGAAAAGATAGGAAAAGTATATTTGAGGGAACATATTCCTTCCTGCTATTAGGCAATTTTACATTTCCGGTCTTTTCCAGTCACGAAAGATATTAAAAAATGAAACATCATTTAATCTAATTGAGTCTGCTGAGATTTGAACTTGAGTTCACCAAAAATAACTTTTTTTCATTTAGTAATATTTTTGTCTGATTTTTAATGACTATACAATAATTATTAATAATAAAATTTGTATAAAAGCTTTTATATGCTTTACTGTTAATTAATGAGACAATGAGGTTATTCTTGTTAAAATAGATGTTAATCATCATAAGAATTTTACCTTGAGCATTTTAATTAATAAGTTTATACTCGTAACATTATATGATCGTTACAACTTAAATATTCGTCATTATGATTCTAACAACTCTGCAGTCAATCATTAACATTTTGTTTCAACAAAGAACATATTTGCATACGTAAGTATATATTTGAATTAAGCATTTAAAAAAAATATTTTAGACTTAGTTCAGTGTTGCCAGCCTGGAGAATTTTCCCCTAGACTTAGAAGGATTTTCTACTTTTAGTTGCGAATTTGTGTGGTATATATTATATTTAGGGAATAGATAACTTCCTTATTTGGTTGAATGGTACAATAAGTAGTTGTTAAAAAATCTTAAAGCTGATCGATTTAATGATTTCAAAATTTGATAATTTCATACTAATTTCATGTGGCAGCATTAAATAGAATATTTTATAGCTGATCAGTCAAAAATACTTTCTTGTTAAATCATATTCCATGATATAAACTTAACACACTTTGAAAATATTGCAAATGCATTACGGTGACTTACCGAAACACCTTGATGGACAGCGAAACACTGTGAAATATATTTTGTATAAATGTCGCCAAAAAATTAAGTTCAAAGTGGAAAATTGTTTCCTTTTATTACAGAACGTTGTTCCCACTTCGATGCTTTGATCACAGAACTCAGCGAACCATATTCAACTTCACTGAATGAAATGCGGTGTTTTAATACGAAATGTTTAGCCAAAGGGGGAAAAATTGTAAATAGTTTGGAAGGAAAATAGATTCATATCAAATATAAATTAGTTGTTGTATTGTTTGTATTAAAATTTTACAAATAATTTGAATTTTTCTATTAATTGCATTCTAATGATCTTTACTAATAAAAATTTATCAAATACGTCCTCACAAACCAATTTATATTAAAATGTTTTTCGACCCAGTTTATTATTTAAATTTATTTGAAATGTTCTTTATATTCTCGATCAAGTTCGTTGTTTTTAAACAGCTGCTTCAGTTTCAACTAAAGGTTTTTAAATTGATCACAATCCATTCTTAAAATGTTTCTTTTCTTTAATTTATTTGTTGTTTCTTTCAAGTTTTTTGATTTACCTTAAAAACAATTTATCAGAATGCTTTCGGTATGTTAACCCTCTGACGTCGCTTTGGGTAATAAAAGTCCCTTATAAAACGAGTGCAACTTCTCCAATCGAGTCGTCTTGTACGCGACCCGCATATAAAACAACTACAAAATACTCGTCTTGCTAATATCGTTTACCACATTAAAGAAAGAAAAATATTTCAAGCGTTTTCAGAATTAAGCTCTGTTGAAATACGTTTTTTGAAATTGTGATTCATATCACTTTACAAATTCCACTATTTAATATAAAGAAATATTTACCTTAAAAAATGGTGGCCTGAGGCAACACAATGAATTGCCTCAATTATCAGCACTTCCACTTTCTTTAGATTATTGGGAAGAAAAATTTTTGCAATTAAATATTTATTTGTTTAATGCACATTACATGTCAATATTTTAAATAAATATTAAACGTTCAAACATTAAGTTGGCCACAATACGAGTTTTGAAAGACATCAAAAAAGGCCGCTGTAAAAGATTTTTTATGGTTTGTTTTTTTTTTATTAATTTTATTGATCTTGCTTGTGAATTTTTTATTTTATATTCTTTTTCAATTTTTAAGTGTTAATGACTCAAGTAATTCATGGCTGCTTAATATTGACTGATTTTTGTCAATGACTTGTCAAATATTTGACAGTTTGATTTGTTTTATTATGTTTTAGTCTAGATTGAAGGTGGTCGAATAGTGTAAAATTTTGTTTTGATTTATTTTTTTTTAAATAATTGTTCTATTATAGCGACACAATGTTTACAAATTATTTTTCTTGTGTTAAATTTTGCAAAGTATTACAAGGTTATTGAAAATCAAGAAGCGAAAAAAGGCAGGGAACAACTTAAAAATACGTGTTTAAAAACTGTGTCAAAAATAATTGATTTTACTGTATTGAAATACATATATTAAGTTTGGGCGATTTTTTTCTATATGTATTAAGAAGGGAAATCTTGCAAAATATAAAAGAATGCAATAAGAAATTAAAGTTCTTTTCTTAATCCAATAAAAATTGATTTTTGTCTGTTAAAAAATAAATAAAGTTTCTTTTAAAATTGATTAATAGAGTTTCAGAGACCTGTGGCTTTAGCTGTTCATATGCCGATATTTGATTGATCGAGTGTTCCAAACAATAAATTTCAATATTAAGTAAATTGATCAATAGAGTTATTCATTTAGACTTGAATAACTAACGTAGAAAATTAAAAAAGTACTTGTATTATTTTATATATAAATATAACCGAATTGTTGTATTCTTTTACATGCAAAGAAAAAATATGGTTGATATAACCACAATCGCAAATTATCAATAATGTTTGCCTTAATGTTTATATCAAGTATTTAATTATGTTTATCTGAACTATGAAAATATGTTTTCTAAAATATATCTTTATTTTCTTTACAATAATAAAAGCAAATCAGCTATCGAGCGCATTATAGTTGAATTGTATACATTGAATAAGATTTTTCTTTATGGGCTGGAGATTCCAACCTCCTCAAACTCCATTAGAGAATATTGTTTGTTTTATTTATTTCGTAGAGTAAGTCCATACTCTAAATCCTTACAGACTGATAGTTTGTATTGTTAAACATATAAAATAAATCAGGTATGGAAAGTCATAATGGAACAGGAAAAACCCCATTAGAGAGCGAATTTGAAATAAATTAAAAGTTCAGTTCTGAAATGAAATAATTCGATGTAATATCTTATTACTAAAGTCTATATTAGGGTGCAGTTTATTGAATTCATCACATTAATTTGAACTTAATTTTTTCATACAATAATATAATTTTTTTTTAATTTTTGGCGTATATGAAATTTTTAAATTGTTATTAAACAAAAGTATTTCCAAACACTATATAAATTAAATACTTCTAATTATAAAGATTAGAAGTATTAAATTCATGAGTTTGAATTTACCTATATTTGAATGAACGAGTTATGGTAGGTTCCACACTATGGATCCTTATTCAAGGGTTGGTCGTATCAAGGAGGTAACCAACCGTTTCGTATGATCATGCTCAGAATACCAATGGCTTTGTTAGCTGTTTATATGATGTGAGTTCTGAACTCCAACTTTCTACCTAGTAGAACTTCTAGATTGTTAAAAAAAAAATCCACTAATTCAAGAATTTCAGCATTCGTAGTGTAGAGTCCATTGATTGCAGATGATCTTGCAAAAATCATATATTTGTTTTATTCATTTTTGAAAATTGTTTTCTTTCCCGTAGAACTTTCGATTCGGTGTCATGATTTACACAATTATAAACAATGTAACGTGAAAAGTGAAAAAAAACTTTAATATGCAAAATCACGTAAGGTACAGCGCAACATATTCAAAGTAACACTCGGTTTGTAAATACAAGTATATTAGAATTAACTCAACTTCTGAAATATTTCTAGCGATTTTATGTTTTTAAACTCAATAGATTTTATTTCAATATGATCAAATGTTTATTTTGTTTTTAAAGTTGGTTTATTATACAACACATTGGCCTCGGTCTTGTTCAGATTTTTGATCGTCTAAAACAAACGTGTTTGCTAATTTTCCTACAGTATTTTGCTTTTTATAATTTTCGTTTTCGCAACACTCTCAAGTTCATTCAACAAACAATAAAATTTTATATTCATTCATAATTTGTTTATAAAATAAGAAATTAAAAAAATAAATGATTACTTCATCTTGTTGGATATGATGCCTTCATAATACGTACTTGAGCAATTTTACTGCCGGACATTTTCAGCTTGTTTTCTTTTTTAAATAGAGATGTTCATTATTCAGTTCCGTTTGTGCTTTAAGCTGGATATCACATTTTTTTTGTGAAAATTATTAAATAACAAAATTTTTCCTTGAAGAAAAAAAATTTTTGTAAATTATTAAATGCCTCGTACGCAAAAGTAACATAACAATTAAAAATGTTATTTGCATTAACGTTTGTTGTTGTTGTTGTTTGAGTTTTTAGTGAAAGTGTTAAAATATTTACATCAAGTACATTTATATTTTACCTGCTATTTACTTGCTCGCATGTAGGAGATGATGATGATGTTGCTGGTTATGAGGCATGAAAAAAGTGCGTTGAAATAAATCCTCCAACCGTGTCATTTGAAAATTAATAATATAATGTTAGTTGTGTGTTTACCAAGGGATTAAACGCACTGTTGTGTTAATATTTTATTAAAAAAAATTAAATATATACATGAAAGTACTACTAAATACTGTTGTACCGAATTTTATATAGTGTAAAATCTTGAAAAATTAATAAAAATGATAAAATACATAGATGAGAAAGTTCCTACACTCTGGAAAAAAATTCCAAATATTCCTGGTACCGAGAATGTTCACTTGAATCAACAGGTTCTGTGAATTTCAATCTTTCAATTATCACTTATTTGAGTGTGTGTGTGTGTGTGTACATGTAACTAAGGACGAACTTTCTAATTCTGCACTATTTAGGTCAAACGTAGGCGATATAACGCACATATGAATTTTATACTTTCTTGTTATTTGACAACACTAAAAGAAGTTTTCGATATGGAATGCAAATATGGATTTCTATCTGCCAGAATATGACAAGGAAAGAGCAAATATTAGTTTAACTTAGTTTTTTTTTAATTTTTCTTTACTCATACTCATTTACTGCATCCTTCACGCCATAAGAATTCACTTTATTTCTATTTATCTAATCCTCTTATAACACAAAACTAAGGGAAAGAAGAGTACACAAATTTCTCTCAGTGTAATGATAGATGAAAGAGTTAAAGTTCAAATATAAATAAGTAGTTTGCCAAGCGCTTGGATAGGCCAATAAGCCAATGTCTTGACTGTAAAGGCACCCTTAGACTACACAATATTATTGTGTATTTTATTGCCTGTATTATTGTCGTTTTGCTCCACACTACCCAACTGGCTGTTTAATATTTTTAAACAAACCATTGCGCAACTTTTCGTACTATACATATAAAAGAAAATGAAATCTCGTGAAATATAAAAACTTAAACGAGTTCGGCAATATTCCTTTTTGCGCAATATAAATCAAACGGCTTTTTGATTTTGTTTAATATATTGTGCCGTCCACTAACATAATATACTTACAAGCAATTTTATTGCACAATAATATTGCAAATGTATGGTTACCTTCCAAACTGAAAATAAAAAAAGTAGAATAAGGTTTCGATTTTAACTAACAAGACGAATTAACTGCACCAAATGCCTTCAAAAGGACAGTTGAGTAGATGTTTTGAGGCCCTACTATTAGTTTGCAATGCACCTTGGAGTTCTCATGCAACAACACAATTTCTTGAAGGTGAATATAATTCGATTATGACAGTGCTCTGTATTAATGCGCCTTAAAGAGCCTCAGGTGCCTTTTTGGGGTAGTATCTAGTGCATTAAACCAAAAGTTTGATTTTAGCAGGTTCGAGTCCTGCCAAAGGCCATGGCTGTTTCTGCATGTAAGCCAATGACCTCGCATTCTGAATTTGTTAAAAGAAAAATTATATGAAATGCATTATTTGCTTCTTTTGTCTCATTTTTCTTTGATCTCTTCCCCTCTTATTTTTAGTTTTTTCCCTTGACTTTTCTTCTTTATTTAGTCTTGTTTTAAGCTCTTGTTTCTTCATTTCTTTTCGCTTCTCTTCACTGCTGTTCTACGCCACTACGCAGCTTATTTTGATAATTTTTTTATAAATGCTAATTATAAAGAAAAATTATTTAATTGACACTATTTCTTCTTCCTGAAGAAGTCTCCTAAGGACACGTCGAAATATTATTTGTTTTTTATAAAAAGACCTAAAGCTCGTTAATGAAATAAGATAAATATATAAATAATTTTAATAATATGAGTTGTCAATTCTCTGTACATGTTTTGAAAAAATAAAATTAACTCTAATTAAATTTCTGTAAAGATAAAATCGCATATTTTGGTCGAATTTGACGTATGTAACAAAAAGAAAATTTTATCAAGAAAGTTTTATATATTTTTTCAAATAGTTCATTTATGTTTTTTGGACCAATATAATACACTTTTATAATATGCCATAATGCCGCTTACGTATTTATCGATTACTTTCCAAATAGTTTAAAATATATATAGAAACGAAAATGTTTTTTTATGAGAAATCATATGAACTTAATTCACTGTATGCTAATATGTTGTTTGTATAAGTTTTCTACTCGCCTGTGTTCTAAAGTTTGTAATTCTCATTTGTTCTTTGAGAGTTTTCATATAAGTCTACGAGACGAAACACTGTTCAAACATGATCATTGAAGGTCCACCGATGAATTGCCTTTAGTACTACCAATGATAAGTGGGCATAAAGACTAGGTCAACCTACAATAAAAATATAACACGATAACAGGTAGAATATCACGAATATTTTGATAATGTTTTTTTAATTATTCGAGTATTCAATTTAGTTTAAATCTGTAACGTGCTTTTTCCCCAATAAATACATCGAGTAAAACTTTTTTTCTAATTTAATTTTAAATTGCAACAACAATTCGTATTCGCTGAAATCAAATGACATATACGATATCTTCCCTCATAAGGATCGTTTGATATTTTCAAACTCACGTTTCCTTGAGGATTGCGAATATATTGTTGAAACAATATAATAAAACACTGTTGCATGCAACAACTGGCTGCTGCAATAATACTATTCTCTTTCGTGATTGTGGGAAACTTTATAGTGATTTATTGGAATATTCGAAGGGCATGTTGCATGTACTGTGCGACTACAAAAAATATTTCATACCCGGGCCAAAGTGAAACATGGCGTATACGTGATTTGCATTCGACTGCGTTAATGGTTTTTAGGTGTTTTTCTGTTGCATCGAAACGTGTATTCGTGGCATTTAAAATCTGATAGGAAGTAATAAAAAACAGTGGCGTATTTTGAGGGAGAAAAATGGAATAAGATTTATGTAAAATGGGATTTTTTTTAAATAGTCTTTAGCTTAAAGTCAATTAATAAAAATTTATAAATATTTCCTAGAGGATTTTTATAAATTAGAATGACCTCAGGCTAAATATTGTTTTCATAATCACTATTTTTTCATTAGTATAAATAACTAAATTGTGAAAAAAATTATATAAATTTCTGAATTACAACTATTTCTAATATATTAGGAGTAGCGAGGTAGCTTAAATAAAATCCAAAACTGCGAACCTGATACCAAAATTCGATATTTTCGCTTAAACGCGTTGCAGAGCAATATTTATGGCTTGTAGGCTGAAAGAAAAACGCATGTGAATAAAATGCAAATTTAAAAAATTATGTTGTTACTGCAAATAAAACAACCAGGAAGAAGCAATAAAACTATCAAAATGAATAAAATGGTTTCAAAAGTTTAAAAAGCAAACAAAACTAAATTATTAAGACAATTTAAACCAGAGCATTTTGTCTGCAAGTATCCTTCAAAATTAGTGCACTAAAATGACTTCATAAAAATTGCATTGAAATTAAATATTCACAAAATATAAACACTGAGATTCAAGTGAAAACAAATAAAATTTAAACTTGCGAAAAATAAATATTCTCCAGAGGTGGCTCATAAATTTTTTTAATGTACACAATTTCGCAAACCATCAAATAAAAGCTGATTGCAAAATATATATTTTTTTGCTTTAAAATATAAATTACAATTGCAAACGTTTCATTTAAATTGTTTTCTCTGCGCTAAAAGTTGGGTATGATTAATAAATGAATGTCATTGGCTGGTCGTTTGATGTTCTCAAGGAACGCAAGTGCGAAAACAGAAATCACTTTTTGAAAAAAATTAAATTTTTTGTAAATTTTAAAAAGAAAGTCATGGAACGAATATTGAATTTAAAGGATGGTAATGACAAGGTCATTAAAAATATTATTTAAAGTTATATACTGAAAAGATTGGAATAAAACAAAATTCTAAAAAGAAGGACATTTAAAAATAAATACAGATACCTATTGCCAAATTTTAAAGTTATTAAATTTTAGCTAATCATATTCTAATGGCGTTCTCCCTTTTACAATAACATATGAAATTTTTTGCTTGTTCGAATTTTTGGTTTTTCAATAATTGTAACTTATTAGGAATCACCACACCGCTGTGTAGGGAAGTGAAACTTGTTTTATGAAAGTGATAAAAATATACCCTCTTTTTAAAACTCAACAAAACAATGTTACACTTTTTTTAGAAAGAAAAAAGGGCAGAAGAGTATCATATTATAATACTATATGTTTGTATCTTAATAATATTTATAACCATCTAACACGTTCTTCAAAATATATTTTTTTCAATTTTATTATAATATGCTACAATTTAAATTATTGTAGTAATTTAAATAATTAGATTTTATTTGTTGTGGTCTGATCTGTTTATATACCGATATTTCAAACGGTTTTTAGGCATTCAACCTTGTACATTAATACAAGAGCCATGCATGAAAATTACAAAATCTGTGAATGAGTATAATCTTAGTAGGCCCAGAACGTCTTAACACAAAATATACAACAAACGATTTATATTCGATATGAAACTATTTTATTTTCCTTGCAACTTGTATACATGTACAAGTAGACACCCTTTGGGTGCCTCTGATTGTAGTTATTAGGAGAAATGAAAAGAAGAATTTTATTTCAAATACTTAATATTGCAATAAATTTTTTGGGACTACTCCCAACTAATCATTTAAATGATTAGCTTTCGTTTGTATTATTGTAATTTATGAAATATGAGGAAATCATAATACACACCTAAATAGTGCACTAGACGTGTACGTTAAATAACGCATATACGATTCATGCCACTCGCAGGATCCTGCATATATTCCAACAAAAAATTTTCGCAGTTGGTAAAAGCTTACAAAAATTATTAATTAAAAGTTAATTATAATAATAATATTTTAGTAATAAGTGTTGACATCTTGGTCCCAAATATCAACTCATCATTGTTTCTATGACTGAAAATTATTATAATAGTTTGTCATTAATAAATAATATTAATGGCTGAGCATAAAATATTTTTTAAATAAGAAATTTATTATAAAATTAATTTGATATTTCGATGACGCCTTAGGCGTATTAATAAAAAAAACCTGAAAAAGACTCCTATAGAGGCATCGTAATATCGAACTAATTTTATGATATTTTTTTTAAATAAAGCTTGTATAAAACCGTGAGTTTAATAATAAATATTTATCAATTTGCATTTTCAAAAATTAGAAGAAATAATATTAAAAATTATTAAACTTTATCTCTACATTGCCACGATATGATTGCAAATTATCATACAATGATCATGAGTTATTCGCCTTTTTGCAATCTTAATCAAAAATTTATTTATAAATTAATGAAAATGATATGAATTTGTCACATAGTTGCCCAAAATGTTACCCAAAATGATTTTGATTTTCCCAGTATATTAAGCAGTGAATAAAATTGAAGTCATTCTCTTTGCATCCAAAAATTCAATAGTGCATATTTTCAACTTCCTAAGAAGTCAAGTTGACAAAATTATGATTAAAACACATAAGCTTATTCTACAAATCTGTGGAATTTGAACTGAAATTTTTTCTTTTATTATAAACAAATGTTATTTCTTTAAATCTATATGAAAATATAGTTTTCCTGCAATCGATAGATGATAAAAAGTCTTTTATATAATGAAAAATTAATCGTTTGAAATTTATTCCCAGTGGCAGCTTTTAAACGGGGGAATAGGAATAAGAAAAGATATATCCTGTAATGACAATATTTAAAACAACGGGGAATGATCTGATTTTCGCTGCTTACGGATCTTAATCTCAGCATTTTCATGACTTTTTCGGAAGTTCCGCCTTTGGGTTTTTGTAAACATTTTCATTAAAAAGTAATAAAAAATGCAAAAATAATGACCCGGAAGTAGTATTACAGGACGTTTGCTTTATTTCATTTTTATTGCCCGAATCGAAAGTTATAAAAAGATTCAAATATAATTTATTTGTAATGATTTATAAGAAATATTTTTATATTGGCAAAACTAAGAAAAAAAAGCACTTAGCATTTTTGGCGATTTTTTACACTGAATTGTGGAAAAAAGTCCATATAAATCTGACAACCCTGCCCTGAGTACACTTTAAGTGTACATTAATTGTCATTATCTGGTATTTATACATATATCTATATTGTCCTTCAAGTTATTCATATTATTATTGAATTCAGGTTGATTTTATTTGCAAAACTATTAAAAGGAAAGTTTTAGTCCGAATCCGAATCGTTATTTATACCTTTTCATTAAGAGGCCTCTATTGTATTTCACTGATCGTACCTTTAAAAGATTTGATATTATGATTTAAAAATATATTCAGATTCATTTGAAAATAAGTGAAAAAAATATTAAATTTTTTCCTTATATCAATATTTTGATTAAATCAATAATTTTGATACCCAAATGTACTTTGGCTCAAATACTCAGAAAAAGATTGAAATCAATTATTTTATGAGGAAAAATTAACAAAGAAACAATCACATCCGTCAACATTTCTATTGAAAAAAGAGTGATTTTATTGTCTCGCCTTAAATATAAATTATTTGAGGAAAAAAGTGTAACAGAAGCAAATTCTATTTTGTTTAGTATTTAAAATCACTCACTGACATTTTATTCAATTTTATTTATAAAGTATTTCATAAGACAGTGGGTCAAATAACATTTAAAATAAAAATGATTTTTTTAAGAAAAGATTCTTTTATTTTGTTTATTAATTATAAATTGGAAGGAAAAAATAGTTTCTATATTTTCTCTTCCATATATTCGTGCTGCCTGCCCATTCTCCAAGTGATGATGAGTGATTGCAAAGTGTCAAATCAATTAAAATAAATGAATGAAATGAAGAATTTAGTTCAAAAGATGAAAATAACATAGAATATGAAATGAATGCATGAATATATGAGGAAGATCCAAACAGGGAAAAAATAAATTTTTCTAAAACGGAAATGTTGCAAAACAAATTGTATCTGTGTATTATATCTACTTTCTACTGTGTTTAAAGTAAACGCCACCACTAAAACAAACAATTTATGTGTAATAGTTTAAAAGTTTCATATTTTTAAATTCTTTCTTAATTAAAGCAATTGTTTAGAGAAAATGTAAAATAGAATTTTTTTTAAAGTGGACTTTTGTATGAAAAAATATGAGTGCCTTCGTAGACTAGCAGCTAGTGTACCATAATGGTAGTCCGAAGGTCGCAGGTTCGACTCCTGCCGCAGACTCCGGGTGTGTCTCTGCAGATAAGCCAAGTAGCTTCGCAGTTTGTGTTTGTTAATATTAGTTTAAAAATAAAAAAAAAAACTTTTTTTATCATTTCAGTTACATACAATCAGGCTGAAAAATAAAATCTTTATTTTAAAGCCGCACCAAATAATAAAAATTTTTGAAACTCTTTACTGTTTTAAGCCATTATTATCTGACTAATACAATCATTATCTGACTAATACAATCATTAACAACCAAAGAGCGTTTAATTGTATTATATGGTAGATGTGGCAAGGAAAACACGCTCATGTCGAGTATAATTGTTTGTTGTGCTTTTTATATAGAATGATAATGTATTTTGTAATAATTCTCATATTGTATATGGTGCGTTTGGCATAGATATATGAGATTGAGCATTTTCCAACAGCTTAAAGTTCGACCAATAAAATGTCGGCATTATTAACAATAAAAATATATTTTTAATATTCAAGAAAATACGATCTTGGAAACTTATTCTGTAAAAAAAAATTACTAAAATATTGCCATTATAATCAGGTGAGCTTTTTTATCAAAGTATTTAGATAAAGTTTTTTATTAAAATATTTCCAGCTGTCGAATCTTAATTGTGTCAATAACTCACTTTTGAATTTAATTGTCTCAATTAAGGTGTAGATCTGAACATAGCATTATATAAGCAATATCCATATAAAAGTGATTTTGAACGGAAAAAATATTGAATTTTCATAGAAATACACATTTTGATTTTCTCACTATATATTTTTAATGCTCGATTGTTTCTTTTTTTTTTTTTTGATTTTCTAATAAAATCATTTCTTCTTAAAAGTGCATCTTGAATATAAAATAAAGAGGTATTGAAAAAACCGACTTCGTAGAAAGGAGGTGCCATTTTTTGTAAAAAATTTAAAAAAAATTTTTTTTTCAATTTATTTCAATGGTAAAAATATGAAATAAATGATGCAAATTTTTATTACTTTCGAATGTTTAGTATGTCTGCTTTTTTTTAGCGACAGTTTGTTTTTATATTTAATTACTTTTTTAGCATATATTAATTATTTTTTATGAAAGTGAGCTTGAACTTTTTTAAAAACCATATTTTTTGTATGTGTAAACTTTTGTACACTTTTCTTTAGAAAATTTTTTAATGAAGACATTGAGGGAGAAAAGGAATTTTTAATCTAGGGGATTAACTGAATTTTCGTAGGAAAGGGCGTATATTTTTTTTCGAAAAATTTTTATTACATTAAATTGTTTGTAGGAAAAATCAAAAATTTTGTTGTGGCTTTAGCTCTTCATATGCCGACATTTCATTGGTTGCTAAAACCAAATCGTCAGTGAAGTTTAAGCAGTTTGAAGAGTTAAAGCCACAACAAACTTTTTGATTTTTTCTATGCATTTTGCAAAAGCTCTAATTGTTTCTAAATATTAGTTGGGGAGAATATCCCAAATAATGAAATTTCCATATTAAGTATTTTAAATTGTTTGTTTTAAGTATTTTACTATTAAATTATTTCACAATAAAATTAATTTTGAAAAAATTAAAACATTTATTAATGCTTAATTGTTACTTTACATTTCTATTAATTAACCTTGATCCGAGCAATTATTCCATTTTTAAAATCTTATCATTTGATTTCTGCCTTTATAAATGAATTCGCCTCCTAATGCTCATTGTTTCCTTATCACGTTCAGTGTCAACTTTTATTCCGATGGCCATTTTTTATTCACTCAGGCATTATTGCAACCCACCCATATATTCATCGTGTTAATGTGGCATTTGTTGGTTTATTATTTAAACACTTTATTTCAAGTAGTTTTGCCATTTTATCTGATTTGGAAGTCTTAATAATAAAAAAAAAAATTTAAAATTACAAACAAACGTTTATCTATTTTTTTTTCTTTTCCGCTGAAATTGTCATTGCGGTCTTGGTTTGCAATTGTTACAATTTGTTACCAATAATGGTAAAACGCATAAATCTGGCAATAACATTTTGTTGGTTCGTTATTGAAATTTCTTTTTGTTGTTGTCCAAAAAAAATGTAAGTGATTTTAAATTAATGACACTTATTTTGCCACATTTTTCTCTACATCTTGATATTTGTTGTACGATTCCAAAACAAAATCAAAAATTTGTGACACAATTTGATGCAAGTGGTCTGCCTTATATTTTGTTCACTTCACGCTGTTTATGTCTAACATATTGCGTTTTAAGAAATTTCCGACATAAATTTTAGAGATATTGAAAAATTTAAATCAAATCAGTTGTGATTTTTACAACAATTACTCCAGGCAACATACGTAATCATTTAGTTTAATTATTTAATTGTATTCAAATAATAAAAAATTTCAATTGAATTAATTAATCAGTCCTTTACACCACGAAAATTTTCGGACTGTTTAATACAAAAATTGTTCTTTGTGAATTAAAAAGACTAAAATATTTTTATTACATAAAAATAGTTGTTAGTATAATGAAGAGACCTGTTGTGCTTTGCAAACAAAAATTGTAATGATATAAATTTTATTGTTTTTGTAATTATACATTGGAAGCTCCCGTAGCTAGACATCTTTGATAACCGAACAAATTATGTTGAAGTAAGCTTTCTATCAGTTTTTCTATACAAAATGCATTTCTGTAATCAAACTCTGCAATAACTGGGCAATATATCACTCATAGGTGCGCAAAAGCCATTAAAGACACAAACAAAAATTCAAGGTGCATTAAACAGGCAGTGAAGCTACTTTGCAGTCAATCCACATTGTAAAAATTGTAGTCGCCCTCTGATTCATATCTGATTCCAAAGTGTATCAATTTTGCAAGATGGTATTAATGCGGTTGCAACTACAATATCAGTAAGAAATATGTTTGCGCGAATGTCAGAAACTTTATGATTTTGCACGTTTGAAACACTTGGCAAGTAATTGCCTTCCAATATTTTTAAAATATAGGAAGTTATTATGAAAATCAGCAGCGAAAGTTTAATAAATTCAAGCTGAAATAAATTTTTTCCCAACTTCGCATTTTTATGCGTCCGGTTATGATAGCTGTCCCGGTGTATTTAAATTATATGAAATTACTTTTGTTTTTATTTTTATTTTCCCTTGCTATTTATTGCGTTAAAAAGAATTCTAAACGGTGTCGTAAAGTATGCCCGCACCAGTAAATTTTATCAAAATCCATTTACGTGAAGCATTTACTCACAGACCGAAAGACACAGAAAAATGTCAAAAATATATGTTTTATGCCCCAAATCAAAAAGCACTATATTTCCCTACACATATTTCCCTGCACTTCTTTTGTTATACTCGTATTATTAGACAATATGATTCGTTGCAACGAAGTTCCACTGCACATTTTTTTGAAGTTTCTTCCACTTGGCCACTTGGTTATACTTAATCTGTCAGCCATAATCATTAAAAATTATATGACGTTTATAATTTACACATTTGAAAAGAATTTAAAATTTAAATTAAAGCTCTAATTAAAATATTATTCAAATTTTTAATTAAAATTGTATCTTTGGCAGTGAGTGTTTTAATTTCCTTGTGGGTGTCGCCACACAAATAGAACTAGTTTATTTATCTGATTTGATCTTAGAAAATGATTTTTGAAAATCAAGTTGACATTAACTCTCCCAGTTAATATGCGTACGTTTATATACATAAACAATTTTATTTAATAACTTCTTTGTCAGGTTATGAATAAAAATAATGCTAAAAGCTTTTCTATATTACGGAAGCGATTTCTTGTGACAATGATAAATTTAGTCGATGGAAATCATTTCTCTTTTATGTGACAAAAATGAATTTTTGGGAGCAAATATGAATTTTTATAACAAAAGTTTGTGTGGCGGAAATTCCATTTTGTGAGGAAGATTTTTGTGACATAAGTGACTTAATGGAAACTTAGAAAACTATTTTTTTTAGCATATCGGACTTTCGGTGGCAAAAGTTTCATGTTATTTTTAGAGAAATTAATCTTTTAGGACAAAAATTACTTTTTGTGACAAGGGTGACAAAATATAGTTTTTACGAGAAACGTCAGCTTTAAAGACAAAGATGACTTTTTGTGACTAAAGTAAGTTTTTATATCAAAAAGTGAAGGATTTGTTGTGGCAGGAGCTTCCGTTTATTTTTAGCAAAATTAATCATCCATGCTAAAAATTACTTCGTATGATAAATGTGACTTTTTAGTCGATTTCTGGTCAATTTTAATTTTTGCAACAGATATAAGTTTTGTACACAAAGATGACTTTTTGTAACAAAAGTTAATTTTTGTGTCAAAAATTATGAATTCTGAGGGAGTTGTTGTGGTAAAAGTGACTTTTATGACAAAATTAATTTTTTGTGACAAAAATAAATTTTTATAGAAAGTGGTCTTTTGTAAATAAAGTACCTTTTCTTGGAAAAGTTACTTGTTCTAGCAACAGTAATTTTATGTTAGAAAAATAATTTTTACCTGAATTGAATTCTTATAGCAAAAAGTGTAAAGAATTATTTTTACAAACTTGATTTTTAGAGGAAAAAATTACTGCGTGCAAAAAAATGATGTCGTGTGACATGATAGACTCTTGATTGAAAAATGTGACATGAAAACTGAAAATCTTTAAAATCTTTCAATATTAAACTTTACAATCCACATTTTATTTATATTCTACTGCTTTTTAGTAAATTAATGCAGTCTCATATATATAGAATTTAATAATAGTTCGACCACGAAGTCCATGGACTGCTTAACCATCGATCATAGTCCTGATCATACTATTTAACAAGTTTATAGTCTAAAATATGTTCTTGGTACTTTTGTAAAAGCTTCCAAACAACTTTTCGAAATTAATTAATTTATTCGGCTTGGTAAAGTTGAGGGTATGTGTTGAACTCGCACCGACAATTATATAAAAGTTTGATAATCTTGGCTTTATTCTAATGTTTTATATACTATATATGAAAACTTTTCACAATAAAAGCACAAAATAAGTACAAAAATATTTGTTATAAATGAAATAAAGCGAATTTTTGTATACGTGTATGTACTAAAGGGGACCGTAAATTTTTTACAGCACTGTAACTAAAATCTTGTTGATTGATTTTTAAATTTCCTTTTAGAAAACCAAAAAGTGTGCGGACACTAAAAATTGTTATGAATTTAACTCATTCAGACACCTGCTACACAAAAAGAAAAATCAAATCGAAATGAAACAAATACTCAATTAAATTGCCTTATAGCTGAAGCTAAAATACCAATGATTTGATGCCAATAAAAGCGTTTTTATTTTATTTATTTATTTTTTTCATTTCAATTTAGTTGAATTTTATTTCTTCAATTGTCTCTTGGCGTAAGTGTGTGTGTGTGTGTGTATTTTTTTGCATTTCCTGTTTCGAATTTTTTTTATATTCAGCATTTATATACATATTTTAGCAATAATCTCCTTTGTTTTGTAATATTATTTCAAACGTATCGCAGTTGTAGTATGAAAAGTGTGCATTGTGTTTCAAATGCATTTTAACTTTATGTTTTCCGTTGTTAATTCATATTCTATTTCGTTTGTTTTGATCGCATTTGTTTTATTTTTATTATTATTATTATTATTTTTATAAAAAAAAATTGTGATTATTTGTTACAAAAATAAAACAGCAATGAAAAAATTCACAGTGCGACAGATTGTTGAAGCGTGCTGCATTGCAAAACAGACACCTTCTTCCGTAAACACGCACGTTTTCGTATAGTGTGTCATTCATTGTTTTTTCTATAAACGAAAAATATTTTTTCTTTATTTATTTTGTTATATGAGAGAAAAAGTAATTTTGGCGTAAACTTACAGATTACCCGTTCAATGCGCTTGATTAGTTAAATCTCGACTAGAACTTATCAAAAAATAATTTCTAAGCAATTTATCAGGAGGTTTATTCCATTAGAATTTCATAGAGAACACATTCCTAAATAGATTGGGCTCTTATTTATCATATAGAAAAGCACTGAAAAACTCAATTTTGTATTTAAATAGAACTTAAATATAAATTACATTTAACTACGAAATCAAAAACTGGCATTAATATTAACGAACATTTGTTAAAAAAAAATCGTTTGCAAAACACTAAGAAGAATTTTATTGCCAAAGGAGTCGTAATTAATAATTTATGGTGTATAAACGCGTTTACAATTTCAATCGAGTGGTCAAAAATGTAAAGAAATATTTATTATTCTAAAGCAAAATAAACTATTAAAAAAAAATTCGATTCAGTGTCGAGCCTCTTATATTTGATGTACACATACATACATCACTAACAAATTTTTTAGTTTTATTTTTTTCTTTGTAATATTTCTTACAAATTTTATTTTGTATTTTAATTAAATTGTAAAATTTAAATTGTATATTTTCCATGAAATGAAAGGAATAATAAACTCCCACTAAATTTTCAAATTGAATACCTATTTGCTGCATTTATGAAGATGTTTTATAAACAAAATAATATTCTGGTAATATCAACTTAAAGTAGGTTTAAAGTAGGTTTGTGTTTGGTTCAAAAATTTTCATTAAACAAATATATTTTCATATACTATTGCTTAACAATGTTTTGTGATAAGCTTTTTTCATACGGCTGTTAACTTTAGCAGTCTTTGGCGAAGTAAAATAATTAAATTTAAATCATTTAAGAAAATTAATACGTCTACTTAACGCCAGAGGCGCTGTAACATATATAACGCTCAATAGCAGAGTTATACAGGAGTTGACCTTTCTTATTTTCATCATCTGTCCTCTCAATACTAACCCCCGCTCCAATTAAAGTGACACTTTAATTAGGAGGCATTAATTGACCGAGTGTTACTTCTTTTAATAAATAAACACTTAAAATAACTATTAAACAGATTATTTCTTTCAAACTTATTTGAAATTTGTTTTATTAAAACAATCTTCATTAAAATAACAAAAATAGCAATTCCACTTTGAAAATCTGAAATGGTTTCAATTTGATGACATGGCTGATTGATGGTAGAAAATTTAAGGAACTCTAGTTGTCTTATAATTGGTGGATATAAATCGAACGTTTTAAAAATTAAAATTAAAATTTTTGTTTTATTTTCCTCTTCCCTTCGAAATATTAAATTTATAAGCAGATGCTTTTTCAATTTAAGATCGAAAGACTTGACGTTGAAGAACTATAACGCTTTGCTATTTTTATCCGAAAAGGCGACATCATTTAGGGAAAAGTTCTTAAAGGTTAAACGTTTCTTACTTTCATTTTTTTAAGACATTTTCGCAAAAATATTTAATATTTCATTTAAAAAAACAACAACAACACTCCACAAATCTTTTTTTATTTCAAATTGCACTTTTGGATTTTATTTCTTTATTCATCACCCTCGAATTAATCGAATTTATTTTCTCGCAATATTAAAACATTTACTCTTTCACCTTCATTTTGAACGTTTTGTAGTATTTTAATAGCAGACCATTCTTTGTACATGTTGTTGTGATCGATAGATATACGACAGTCAAGTTTATCACCTGATTTTAACTTTGTTTTGCGATCCTTATACATCCATAGCGTGTCCTTTTCAATTGGAATATCGCTAAAAGATTTGATTGTAAACGCAAGTTGTTCATTAATGTACACTGCATAATAAAAATACTCTGTGCCCTCTTCAACTTCTAAGAATGCATCAAAGCCCTGGGCGTAAATGTTAAAAATGAAATTGGGCGGCCGGTATGCCGCACAGAAATCAAATGTGCAACAAAGCAATATCAGCACAATTAAATAGGATCCATTTTTACACCTCATCATCCTGCACGTACCGTACTTGTGTCGAGGAAGCGGTCCTTGTGTGATATTCGAAGGTAGACTTAATTTCGACTGTTGGCATAGTTTTTTTTTCTACCTCCCACGACTACTTTTTGAATTTCAATTTATCTTTTCCCTCTTATCTGGTTTATTATATCTATACTATTTTTTAATTTTATTTACTTATTTTACTATTAAGAATGCGTAGATAAATAATAAAAAGCCCCTTACAAGTGCGTAGTTACGATAATTACGATAAACGAGCAGTTCAGAAAACCACATTCTTTGCAGCGTGAAAAGGTATTTGGAGAATAAAAATATTGACGTAGACACTCAGAAGAAAATACTGTTTCCGAGGGGATTATTAAAATGGAAGTCCTATGATCCAGAAAGTATGAATAATTCCATTAGAAATTCTCTCTACTGACGAGTGTCCACTGGAATGAAATATATCTTTAATGTGTCGAGAGAAAAGTAATATTTTTTAACAAATTAATTAAACATTTCTATATAAATAATTTTCCATTCGCTAACGACTTCCGTGCGGAAGTCTGAATCTGAATTATATATTGATAAATGGAAAATGATCATGTAATTTTTAGTTATAAAGAACTAAATTTTGACAATCTAGAGCTGAATTGTGATATACGAAGATATTAAAATAAGCAGTTTTTGCAATTAAGCGGCTTGCGCTTATCCGAGTTCTACTGTATGTTAAAGTTTTAATCTAAATCAAAAAATACTTTGATAGCAATACAATATTCATTCTCTAAAAATGACTTCCATTTCGTTTTCCTCTCGGATCTTATACCATCACTTTTTTGTGCTTATGAGTTGCGGTATTGGTGCCCACCTTTTGCCATATTCTCAATAGATTTTTTAAACTAATTTCGGAGATCACAACAATATTTTTGTTTTTAGAATGTGATCTTCTGTACTGGTCGTGTATGTTAATTTATGCAATGGCGCACCAACTTATCAATCTTGTCACTATCAATCATAAAATGTTTTATCTTGCTGGTCTAGACACTAAATAATATGTTGCTCAAATTAAATTTTATTAATATACGTTTAAGTTATTTACTTTATTTTGAGCTTATGGAAAATTTCTCACCGACCATTTTATAATATTATTTAAAACTAAATGTAAAATTTCCCTTATTACGTTAAGGAAATTGAATTCTTTTTGTGTTTATTTTCCAAAGCCCGATTTCAGTTGGATTTTCATGATTAAAAAAAGGGGTGAGACAAATCCAGAGTTTCCTCCCCCCCCCCAAAAATTTTTGTAATCCCCTTTCACTTGGGAATAACTTTTACCGCAACCTTGGACTTTGGACACATAGTGCAGAGATTGACACTCTGTCACACAATTGTTCTTCGGAAGTTTTTTTTTCAGAAATTAACCAGGCCAGAGTAAAAAAAAGAAACTGCACACCGCAGGAAAATTCACCAGCAAGGAAACCATATAAATAACATGAAATATTGACTGCAATTTTCAAACTTTTTTCTTAAAAAAATCGATTTAATTTTGAATTGAATTATTATTTTTTTATGAAATGAAAATATACTCGGGAATTTGTTAATTCATAATAAATTCATTGAACTTTTGATTCACATTTACATACATTTTTAACCTTCACAATAAATTCCTTGAAAGAATACTTTTTCTCACAAAACTAATCCTTTTCATTCATATTTTCATTAAATTTAATTTTTAGCATAAATAAATACAAAATTCTTGTTATATATTGTGAATTAAAGAGCGGATATATCTCATTCTTTTACAGTTCTGCATTCTAGATATTAAAATTGATATTTATAACTAAACAAAACAATAGGATCTTGCGTCGAAAATGTGCTCCAAGTGATAAAATGTTATGCAATATTTTTTTTTTCAAAAATCTACAGGCAAAGAAATAATTATGTTTGATTAATGATCACTATGTAAATGCTGGCAAATATATTTATTCTATTTATAGTTTCAAAATTTATTTTTTATCTTGAGCATTTGAAGATTATTATTTTATATCATTATATGATTGTTGTTACTACGATAAAATTTTCACAGAAATACAAAAATTTATTTTCTTTATATAATTGTAATGAGCATATTTTTATTTATTATTCTGACAAATATCACAATATGTTTAGGAGGACACTTTACATTAATTGCGATGAACATAATAATATGTTTGATAGAACCATTGCTACAAACCTCATTGATAGTTTGCGACTGTATCAATAAATTGTGTTTTTTCGCATTCACAAATGGAATATAACGGAGTATAACGATGGGGGTAGCAAAGTACACCAAAAACTCCTTTATTTTTTTTATCACATACATACAAGGTTATTAAAATTTTTAAGAAATTTTTATATTGGTAAATATCGTATTTTGAAAGATCTTCTTGCGCTGTAAAGACATCATCGCACTATGGCCGAAAAACGAAAAATTGGTACAAAAAGTACTTCCCAAGAATTTGATTTAAAGAAGTATGTGCTCCTCACCCCTTTTTTCAGAGGCCTTAGCTGTAGTTGGCCCTAACCAAATTATCAGTACGTACTCTTCAGCTAAATTATGTTTGAAAAATATTCAAACTCATATACTTGTACAAAAACCAACAAATATTATATGAGAATTCCTTAGAATTCGATCAAATTTTTCCATTTGAGATTTACCAATCATATAACTATAATACATGGTTTTGGAAACAATTATAGCCGACTTATATCCTTTGCTACAGATATTTATATAATCGTAATTATATTTTTTGGCAAACATTTTGCCAGTCCTGTCAGATGTTTTTTAATGTTCGTTATTTTTTTGAAGATAATTTTAAGTGAAATATCGTCATAGATTTCTCTTTAGAGCCTGGTAGAGCTGACGAAAAAACACACAGACTTATTGGCGCTTTTAAAGCTTACATACGGCCTTTATTTAAGGGGAGCCTATAGTTCTTCCCTCCAGTTGCACATTTCTATAGTGAATCGAACCATGAAATTTTGGCTATAATCTATTTTCAGCAGTTATAAATGAAACACTGCAAGAGGAACATTTTTACTTTTTAACCCTCCAAATTTTTGGTTCTTTTGCGTGAAAAGGGGAAAAATTATCTTAAACAGTAATAAAGCGGATTAAAATGTTAAACAAAAATACTTATCATCAAATTCTACAATAACTCTTCGAATATTGAACGTCAATTCCAGAAAAAAACCAAAACATAAAATGAGTTTAAGGGATAATTTCGTACTTATTGAAAATTTTTACTAAAATGTCTAGTAAAATTGTAAATATAAGAAATCTATTCATCTACAAAAGAAAGCAAAAGCTTGAGAGCCCGTATATTGTGCGTGTGTTTTGCACAGTGTTATCTAACCGTTAACGCAGACAAGTTGCGATAAGCTTGTAGACATGTATGAGATAATATAAGGTATTACGTAATTGTTGTTCATTAGCCAAACGTCAATCATGTCAGACTGTTGCTTCAAAGAAAACATATTGAGTTCTCCTGAGTCAGCAAATAGTTTTGGGATGGTGTATGTCCTGATTTTTCCACAAATAACTGCATGTAGGACTATTCTGTAAAGTAAATTCTACTCAACGTAAAAGTATACAACTATTCACAAACTCGCAAAAACATACATATATATATACCCATCGATCCTATAAGCAGCATAGGACCTCAAAACATGAATCTTTTAAAATATCAAAATTAAGTTTTTAAGTATTTGTTTGCAACATTTATCCAAATATGTTTACAACAAAAAAAAACTCGCACGCAATTCACCAAAAACGATTACAATTTCAATGGATTAATCAAATATTTAAAGAACTCATATCTTATATTGAAGTAAAATAAATTATTTTGAAATGAAAATAACAAAATATAATGAATGCAAGGGAATTCATAACATTCGAGGGGGTTTGCTGAATTTCCTTTAGAGGAAGGAAATCCTCCCACATAATTCGAATTAAAAGACTATTTCAATATCGAGTTATTCTATTTTTGCTTTGACCATATACTATATAAATTATTTTCTCTTTGGAATTTCTTCTGAACTTTATTATGTTTTTTTATTCAATTGCACTCATTACATTTTCCATTACATGGGATATATTATAAGCTCTCCCTCTAAAAGCTACAGCTTCAAGTTAAGATGCGATGAGTCCGTATGTGATACATTGACAAAGATATTTGAGGAAAATAATTTTATTTGAAAATATCAAGTCCACGTAGGCTCTAACGCAGGTTTGTAGGTTGCTTTAAAATTTTCATAGAACCATTTTTTTACACAATTTTACTTATGGTAATAATGGTTTAAAATCTTTTTTAAGTTTTTTGCACACACTTAAAAAACTTTTTATTATTATTTATTTGAGAAATTTTTACAAAGATAATCAATATTTTATAAACGTCAAAATATCAAGTTGTTGTTTCCATCATAAGTGAAGCAATTGAATTTAATTTTCTGCAAAACACCATCGTTATAATTTGAAAGCTCTTTCACTGTAAATTCACCGTAGTCTTTATAGAACATGTGGTTGTGCGAGACAGAAATACGATAGTCAATTTTATCACCAGGTTTCAATTTTGTTTTCTCATCTTTGTATAACCATCGTCCGTCCTCTTCTCTTCGAAGATCGCCAGAACTAATTATAAAGGCAAGTTTTTCATTAAGGTGCCCTACAAAAGTAAAACCCTCTGTGCCCTCCTCAACCTCCACAGACGTATCAAAGCCCTGCTGGTAAATCCTAAAAATTACCTTAGGCGGATGGAATGCCGCACAGAAATCAAATGTGCAACAAAGCAATATCAGCACAATTAAAGAGAATCCATTTTTGCACCTCATCATCCTGCACGTACCGTACTTGTATCGAGGAAGCGGTCCTTGTGTGATATTCGAAGGTAGACTTAATTTCGACTGTTGGCATAGTTTTTTTTCTACCTCCCACGACTACTTTTTGAATTTCAATTTATCTTTTCCCTCATATCTGGTTTATTATATCTATACTATTTTTTAATTTTATTTACTTATTTTACTATTAAGATAAATAATAAAAAGCCCCTTACAAGTGCGTAGTTACGATAATTAAGATAAACGAGCAGTTCAGAAAACCATATTCTTTTCAGCGTAAAAAAATATTTTGAGGATACAAATATTGACGCAGACACTCAGAAGAAAAAACATGTTTCCAAAGGGATTATTAAAATGGAAAGACTGTGATCTGCAAATGTATCTAATTCTGATAACTCACAACAATTTTATCACAAGCTGGCCATTAAAAATTCTTTCTGTGGGCGGCTGTTCACTGAATTGGAAATCGTCAGTGTGTTGAGAGAAAACAGGACTTTTTTTCCAAATTATTTAGTATTATTATTTTCATTTCCCTTTTCGGAGGAATCTTCTTAAATATGGAAAGGGTAAAAATTTGCGAATCTCACAATTTAATTTCTTTAAGTATTTCACTCAATTGAGAATTTAAGAAAAATATTATATATATATATATATATATATATATATATATATATATATATATATATATATATATATATCTTAAAAACTACATTTCATTGGTTGCTAAACCAAATCGTCAGTGAAATTTAAGCAGCTTGTCATTCAACGTCATATGATTATGGCAAACAAATCAAATTGAATGAGAATTCTCTATCGCATATGATTATTACAAAAAAATAGTAGGCTTAAAATACTTTCATACAAACAATACAACAAACAATTATACTCAACATGAGTCTATTTTAATTTTTACGATTTGTCTTGGCGATCGGCATATGAACAGCTAAAGCCACTATAAACAATAAATTTTTGAAATCTCCACGTTATTTTAGTTTTTAATATGAATCCCTCTATCTACACCAACAAAGATATTTGATGTAAAAAATTAAATTTCAAAAATATCCACTTGAGGAGGATCCTTGTAAGAATTCACTTACTTTAAACTTATCACAGACATATTTTTGCATACAATTTTACTGAGCAATATTTGATACAGCTTTTTCAAAGAATAACTGCATTTTTTTTTAAACCGTAAAATATGGTGGCAATATATTATTTACGGGGGTGTATGAAAGGCGTAATAAATACAAACATTTTATAATGGTTATGCCTGTTTTCTTAAGCTCTTGTAATTGGACCGAATTTTAAAAATTATTCTTTCACAATTAACACCCATATTCAAAAAGAATTAAAGTATGCTTGAAGTGTCCTTTAATTCAAATTTTTCTTAAAGTGCACTTCAAGTCTAAAAACAAAATAATTTTATTATTTTGTGCCCCTGATTTTTAATTTAGTTGCCATCGCCTAAGCCTCTCAAGGAGAATAACAAGGATCCAAAGGCACTCTTTAAGACTGATTCATTTTTTTTCTTTCGAGTTTCATGAATGTTTGTATGTTTTTCGAGTTGAATCTTGATAAGGATTTTCCAGGAAAGCTCTCATGCCCACCGTTCAGCGTATTCTGAGTAGATTTTTAAATTGAAGAAGGAAGATCGTAGGAAATTGACTAGAAATCGCCATTGACTTGGCACAGCGATTCAAAGTCTAGAGATTCCAAATATGTTTGTGCTGAGAAAATAAAAAATCGGATTTTCTGAACTGATCGTGAGTTTGTTAATTTTTTCAATAAAAAAATAGTTGCTTAAATTCCAAACTATTAATATTACTTTAATTTGTTTATTTCATTTTGTTATAAGTTTATAGAAATTTCGTAGTCACTTTCCCTACGACGACTTTTTTGTTTGAATTTTTTCAAAATTTTTCCTTTATAGTTCTTTGGAAGTTAGTCACGCTTATTTTATTAAGATTTTTTCCTCATTTTTGGCATTATTTCTTGCGTTCTAGTGTTGTTTACGGTAGACAGGGATGGAAAACTGAGTTTTAAAATTGAAGCAATTGTAGTTTTTAGAAAAATTAAAAACGAATTAATTGTACTTATACATGAATTACTTTTGATATATAAACAATAAAGAGACAAGTCACACTAAAAAACAGATATTGCTTTTCTTCAAATATTGTGTAGAACAAGAAGATTGATACTGATAAGATTGATTAGTGGGTGTGTAGTTCCAATAAAAATTTACATACACTACCAGTTCAGAAGAAATTCACTCTTTTTTGAATGAAAATATATTCCGAACATCCCATATTTGTAAACTGTCGTGATCTTTGAAATTAATTTCGAAATCTATTGAAAATACGACAAGAGGCAGACACGAGAACTTTCGTGGAAAATTCATTTAAAATATAAATTGGAATTTTCCTCCCAATACCGCAATGGATAAGCACAAAAAGTTATTTAAAACTAAAATTAAAATATCGTTTTATAATTGAAAAAATGGCGTAACTGAAATCATTTAATTTTGAATAATTTAAATCCGATGAGACATCCAACTCTGCTTAATCGTATTTCTTGCAACCAATAAAATAAATCTGAATATAAAATCGGCGTAGATCTGCGTTATTTCAATTGTATTGTTTTCAATTTCTTAGGACGTATTTTAAATTAATTTTTTGATTACTTCAATAAACCTGCACGAGTCCGCTCTAGATTGTCAATATTCAGTTCTTTATAACAAAAAATTACATGATTATTTTCAGTTTTTCAATTTATAATTCAGACTTTTACTTTCACATAATGAATATAATATGTGAATATGGCAGATTCGTATCCTTCCGCACAGAAGTCGATAGCGAATGGAAAATTATTTATATAGAAATGTTTAATTAATTTATTTAAAAACAAATATTACTTTTCTGTCGACACATTAAAGATATATTTCAATCCATTGGACACTCGTCAATAGAGAGAATTTCTAATGGAATTATTGGAATTTGATACTCTCCAGATTACAGTTTCCAGATTCCAGTTTAATAACTTAAATAAACAAAACACTTTTTTCTGAGTGTACACGTTAACATTTTTGCGCTAAAAAATATGATTTTATGAACTGCTCGTGTATCTTAATTATCTTGGTTCTCTACACACTATTCGAAATAATAAAAGTAAATAAAAAAATGTCATTTAAATACAAAAAAAGAAGTTATAAATAAGTAAAAAAAAATAAATTTAAAAAATATTTTTATAAAAGAAACTATTTTAACAGTCGAATTTAAGTTTGCTACTAAATATCACATCATAATTACGTGTATTTCTGCGAAACGGTTACGATACGAGCAAAATGTTGAGATGTATAAATGGGTCCCACTTAACGTTGATAGTATTGCTTGGGTGCATGCCGTCTTTCGGGGCGGCATTTGATCCACCAAAGGTCACATTTAAAATTTATCACGAAGGCTTTGACGTGTCTATAGAGCTTCCGGATGGCACAGAGACTTTTATGTTTATGGGATACATTAATAAAAAACTCGCCTTTTCAGTCAGTCCTTTTACCGAAGTTGAAAGCGGAAACGGGCGATGGATATATAACGATCGCAAAACAAAGTTGGTACCAGGAGATAAAATTGACTATCGTATTTCTCTCACTTACAAAAACACGTTTTATGAAAGCCATCTTGTTTACACGGTGGAAGATGTCCCAAACAATGGCGAAAGTACAACATCGTGTATAAAAACAAGAAATTTCTTTAAATGTTTAAAATAGAAATCAAATGTGTAACTTGAAATAGAAAATTTTGTGAAACTTTTTATATAAATTATCACAATTATTCTAATAAAAATATTCACACAAATACAAAACAAATCATAGAAAACTATTACAGCCGTATGCAAACAAAGAAAACTTAAAACAGCTTTAAAAACTCTTATTAATTAATAAAATAATAAAAAATTGTTTTATAACAATCTCAATCGGAATATTATTTTATTTATGAAACATCTTCATAAATGCAGCAAATAGGGATTCATTTTGAAAATTTAGCGGGAGTTTATTATTCCTTTCATTTGATGGGAAATATACAATTTAATTAAAATACAAAATAAAATTTATAAGAAATACTACAGCAAAATCATTAAAATAAAAAAGTTCGTTGGTGATGTACACATAATCAAAATAAAACGGCTCGACATTCCATTGAAATTTTCAAAATTGTTTATTTTGCTTCAAAATATTTATAAAAATATTTCATTCACTACTCGATTGAAACTGTGAACATTTTTCCACATCATAAACTACAAATTGCGACTGCATTGTCGATAAAATTCCTTAATTCCTCACAAGGTAGTTAAGATTTGTTAACAAATATTTCTTAGCCTTAAAGTCTGTGTTAACTAATATGAACTTTAAAATAATTTAAAATATTTTTTTTTTGCATACGGCCGTTAATATTCAAGAACTTTTCTTTAATGGTTCTGCTCTCAATGGGTCTACTTTCGAATCTTTTCTTCAGCAGATTGTGTGAAGCTAATGAAAATGGACAAAAGTATTTAAAAGGCATTTTCCTTAAAAAAAAAATGTGTTTCAAATTTATAATTAAATCAGTGCGATAAACAGATTTAATTTATAAATGGATCAACTAAACGGTGACGCCTTAAATCTATTGTCAATCAAAACATTCTTTTTAACAGCGCCCACGAAGTTTAACGGCGGCAGCAGTCGTCGCTAAAAATGTCAGTGGCACCTTTGAATTGAACATGAGAACAAGCAAATAAATATATTCAGGACATTAAAAAAAATTAATTTGAAATAAAAGTCCAAGAATTAAATAAAACTGAAATAAAGCAGATGATTTTTCGAGGTTGAGATTTCGGTGACTGCGTTTCCGTTAAATGTTCGACTATGACTCAGACTGTGTCAGCGAGACGTTCTCCTGCAAATATTCATTTTCCAATTTACAAAAAATATTTTTCTACAAAGTAAATAAAAAGGACACTCTCGTTTGGTACAAACGAGACTAGACTTTTAAATTAATAAAATCAAAAAGCCCAAATATTTATCGCTTTTTTAAAGCAAAATACACGTGTTTAAAAAAACAACGAACTTGGCAAAATGCGATTAAATTTTTTTAAAATTTTACCTTCCATATCGATACTTTTTAGTGTAACTTCCTTTTAGCTTCAGATGTGATCCTAATTTGTTTCCTGCATATAAAAAGGATATTGAAGGATACTTAAAATATAATTAAAGAAGCGTTTTAATGAGCGATCAAATCCGTAAAGAATTTCACATGAATATTTGGAAGATGATGATGATGACGAAAATTTCCATATCTTTCTTATTTCCTCAACAAATTTTAATTTCTGTATTTATGTATGTAGTTATTTTCTTTTTTTAGAAGGGCCATTTTCTCAATTGATCTAGATGGCACTGCGTCCATGTCACAAGTTCTAGATCTCACTGACTTTGGCTGATCTATTTTTACTACAAATAAACAGTCAGCGCTTGTTCTTTATGTTGTTGTAGTACAACCATGTTCCAGTGACAGTCCGCTTGTTTTAATTTCCTTATGAAACTAATTTGAGAAATCTTTATATATGTATACATATATATATATTTTTTTTTTAATTTCATGAATTCAAAGTTGCAATAAAATTGTTAAAATCTATAAATTTTAATTTACTTTCAATTTATTCTTCCATTAAATATTTCAATTATATTCCTCCAAAAAAAAAAAAATATATATATTGTTTTTTATCTCTAAAAATGTACGTACAAGAATTGCAAATGAAAGCCATAATTTGAAATTAAAAGAAAATTATTAGAATCTTGTTCAAAAAATTTTTTATGAATTTTTTTTATGTTCCTCGTACACATTTTAATGACAGACGTAAAAATTTATTATATTTTTTTACATAAAGTCACATGACTTTTATCGACTACATGATTTCTACATGCACTTTGTCATTGAAAAACAAATGGAAATTATAAAAGAAAGACTAAAAACATTCAACCAATAACCAAATAGTGCTAAAACGAACGATACCAATTTTCAATAAACAACCATCCATTAAATGTATCTAGTGTCCGCATGTGTCTGTCTGACTGGCTGGTTGGCCCGTTTAATGAGTGTTTTAAAAATAGTCACATGTTCTAATCTTAAAATTGCCAAGTAAAGCTAAAAATAGTATTCGAAAAAAAACCAACTTGCATTTAGTGCGACACTCACACCTCCAATACTGGGTTTGGTGACAATGATTTTGTATTTTCTTTGCTGTTGTTCTTTATGTTGTGGCAGTTGCATTTAAAAAACCTTATGAAAATAAGAAATCAGTTTATCAGAAAAAGAATAACAAATCGTTTGTTTTTTAAGCTTGAAGAATAGAGGAGACAAATAAATTCATTTGCACACGTACGTGTGCAGCCACAGTCAGATGTTTTAAAGTGCAGCAGTTTGCAATTAAAGGAAATCAATACCCATTCGTCGTTAATACTTTGTAGTGTGAGCAAAATTCATTGATTATTGTTGCCTGCATGTGAACGAAAGTTTGCAAATAATTAACACTTTGAAGAATGGCGTCTTGTAGTTTGAGTGCAACACATCAGTCAGCACCTGGTTGCACTGTTATCTTGCAGATTTCATGTTCATATGCAGACTCAATGCAAATTTATAGTTTAATGATAAATAATTCAATAATTTAAATAAGAGAAAGATCGAATAACATCATCAATTAGGTTGGGTTGATTGGAGGGGTGTGATAGCCCATGTCATACGACATATACACTTATTAAGCCAGTGAAGGCTTATTGTGCGCTCCCTTTTAAAGATCAGACACAAACTGTTCTGCGGCAGGATTCGAACCTGGGACCTTCACACTACGAGTCTATTACACTACCTACTAGTCTACGCAAGTCAGTTATCACATCATCAATTAATAATTAATAAATATTTGTATTTCAAATTCTAATTTACAATTGGCAGAGCAGCTATCATGAAAATATGACATATATTAACTACTAAATATAAGTATGTGTCATCCCCGAATGAGGAATTTCGAGTACAATTATTGGTCCAATAATCCGGTAAAATAATTTATATTATATTTTCTTATTCGCCCGCAATTGAATAGAATATTCCTTCGGATTTTTCCTTTTATGGAAATGACAAATTCTGATGGACTAAAATAATCGTTTCGCATTCCCGATATTTCTGATTGCTTCTGTCTTGCTTTTTTCATGTGAATTATTCGAAATCGTTCTGTTTTATATTTCTAAAATGTAAATAAAATTTTTTTAAATCTTATCTGAAATACTTTTATGTTGAAATGCAGATTTTACAAAAAATTTCGTAGAAAATATTCGGTAACAAGATCTTCATTACTATCGATAGCATCGATAATTTTACAACAGAACGTCGAAAATATTGAATGAACGTGTCTACCGATAGCTTTGTATTCGATACTATCGATAGTTTTGAAGCTCCATCGACAAATGTTCTCTAATAGACAAGTCACACAATTTCTGACAACGCTTCTCTAATAATCAACTAATAATCTCGTCAAAGTCTAGTAAAAGTCTTGTCTTAATCTAGCCATAGTTGAATAAATCATAGGATCCTTTTCGCCTAGTACTGGTGTAATCATAATTCAGTCCTAGTCCAATCATATCCTGCTCATAATGTAATCATACCTATAACAATTATTACGGGTACAATTAGACTGTGAGCTTTCCCTGCAAAGCAATGGAGAGTATCATCTAAAGGCAATAGTCTAGGGATGTCCTTAAATTATCTTTTAGTAAAACATAAATCAGAATAGTTTTTTTATTTCCTTCTTGTTATTATGAACAAGAAAATTGGGCAGTAGAAATAAAAATAAACATCATTTCAACAAAATTTCTAGAAAACGATTCAAGATATTTTTAATGAATGAAAAATCTTTTAAATACGTATGTATGTAGGAGTTCAAAGGAGTAACTCCTTCAAAAACGAATTAAGATTAGTTATGCAGAGGACTAATTAACTAAAGTGATAGTTTTAAAATATATGGCCGACATATAGAGTGTATATATTTAAGGTAATAAGGAACGTAACAGACATATTTTAAATGTAAAGTATGTATATACACATACATACATACATACATATGTATGTACACACATTGGTTTTTCAGATTATTTTCAATTTGGCACCATAAATTTTGTACGGCTGCAGCGATTGTAAGAAAATTTTGCTGCAAACTGAACATTTTGGCATCATTTCGATGTGTTTGTAAATAAAAATGTATTCGGTAGATTTGAGATATTACAAAAACAAATTCTCCAAAAAGTCCTTGAGAAACTGTTTTATAACTTCGGACATCTTTTTTCTATGTTTCCGACAGAGCTGAATGCAATAACTTTTATCGAAACTGATAATTGGTTATGAAGATATTATTAATGCAAAATTGTGTTTTCTTAGTTTCTCTAAAATCATTTCTTAAATCGAGCTAGATATTAGCGGGAAGTTCCAAGAATGGCCTGCTAGATCAATTATAGTTTTTGATTTCGTAAAATGTTTTACTGAAGCAGGTAAAATTAATATTTTTCTACATGATATTGTAAATTTCAAACTATAACTTCTTTTAAAGACTTATATACGAAATGAAAACAAAATTCAATCGTACGAATTAAATTTATAAAATTAAGCAGTAGGTTCGAAAGCCCATTTAAAAAAATATTTTTTAGTCTCCTAATGGGTTAAATATAAAATGCTCAACACCATTGCAATGTGCTTGAGAACCTTAAGATAACATTTTTCAAACACAAATAAGACAATAAAAAATTAAAACTTTTTTACTACTAATTGTGTATCTCTTTCCCCCACTATTTCCTTATAGAAACACCCCACCACACAAGTTCAAAATTGATAGTGAAATTCAACACGTGTTTAAAACTGGAAAGCCCCAAATTCTTAAAATGAAGATAAAACTCGTTTATGTGTGGGAGTCTTAAGTGCGTTTGTGTGTGTTTTGTGTGTGTATGAGTATATACATATGTACGTGTTCATGTGGGTTAGTGCGTATGTCCGTATCGTGTACAAAACATCTATGAAAATCTAATCTGATTAGTTTTAAGTGATAAATAATGAATAGAATCTAATTTTGTTAATATTGGAAGGATTAAAAAATTATTTTTATTTATGACTTTTAATTGCACCTTGAGGAGATTACGTAAATGATATTGCAAATTCCATTTGTTAATTATTTATTCAAATATTTATAATCTTACTACAAATGCGAGTTTTCAAAAAAGTTTTTCGTTGATTTTTAGGATTGGTTTCACACACAGACCTGATTGTCTCTTGAGTGAATTAATTCATTAGAAAAATGTGGCAAATCCTGTATCATTACAAAAACTAAATTTTAATAGAACTAACAACAATCGCTAGAGCATTCAAGGACAAATTGGTTTTTTATTATAGAATATTTTTTGGCTAAAGTCGAAAAAGATATTAAACATGAATAAAGCTGTTTGCTATTGTCTAATTTTAGGGGGATACGCGAAATTAGATTTACCGACAGTTATATAATTGAAAAAGATAATTTTAAAGGCATCGTGCATTATATTATGTAATAAAAAATTATTGAGCAAAGTTTCTTCCTTCACTCACTTAAGCATGCATGAACGTGAGTGTATATTTATTTGAACAAGCGTTAGCAAAATATCGTCATAAACTTTTCTTAAGGTTAAGTATATTTGCCTGAAGGTGAGTGAAAAATGCAATCATGAAGATTTATTACTTGCTCAACAATATGCAAGATTGTGAGTGAACAACTACTCACGACCTCATCTTAATTTTTGACGATATATGACTCACGCTAATCATTGGGACAATGCCCATTTCTAATATGAAGCAATACTTTTATGAAACTTACCACCAGTTCGCTCGTACATTTAATGCTGTTGGCAACATGTTTGTTTGAAGCTAACTACGATGACTTTACTAGATGGTTTCTGGCTTCACTATATTGAACTTAAAACTCACCTTTTATATTCATATTCTTTGGGAAGCACAAGCAGATGTGCCAGACGTTACGAGTTTACAACATTTTGACGATTTTTTCTTTTTTTCTTGCGTAGATCATGTTTATGATGTGAGGAAATTGAAGTAAATTTAAATTTCAACTTAAATTTAGCTATAAAAACTTAAATTCATAAAGTTTGTTTATAATGAGGGTGATGTCGTTGCCACACTACCCCTGCTGTTTGGTGAAGTCAATGAAAATTAAAGCTACAATTTTGACACTTCCCGTTTACATCTTCTCTTTTTCGTATTCTTATCATGTCAGGAAAATATTGTTTGCAATAAACAATATCTTTTCCTTTAATTTCTTCTTAAGATAAATTGTATATATCGCTTTTTAAATATTTTTAGTTGTGCTATTACATATTATTTTTGCAATTTAGCATATATCTGCTATATTTGCCATATTACAATTTGTAGTTGATTTACGGTAACACTTGGTACGAATTAAGGAATAAAGATCATCAGCGGAATAAACTTGTAAAAGTCCCCTAACTGTTCCCAAAAAAAATATAGGCCCTATGTAAATGCGCGCGGATCTAAGAAATGGCGTTGCCACATCAGCCTCGTTGTAAATCAGCCCATAGTCTTTTATAAAACTTTTGTGAAGTGGTTCGGACTAAGTTGTACAAAGTGGGGCAATTGTAGTCTCAAAATTTTAATTGGCTGTCATTTTTGCATTTGACATTTATGATGTAAACATATAGAGCATTAGTTTTCAACAAGCCATAGAATGATATACGCCTCGTTAGTTCTTTTTTTGTTGAGAAAAATAATAATTCTAAAAATGCTCTTGCTTCCCTTATAAAGCAATCAATTTGTTCTTGTGTGTAACGATTTGTTGAGGGGTTCTTTTTAAAGTTTTAACGATTTTATGATCAATATTTTACAATTTTAATACAATAAAAATGTCGTGCAGCACTGAGTTGATTTTAAAATAAAATAGGAACAGAATCTTTAAATATGTAGGTCTGTCCATTTACTAAAAGTTTTTACCAATTGTTAATAGTTGTTATTACTTGAAAGTCTTCACGGAGGAGAGAGTGAAAAAAGGACTTAAAAATTTAACAGACAAAAAACAATTCTAAAATTGTTATAAGTAAAAATGTTACTTGGAAAAATTAATTCAACAACTGTTTTGTATACAAAAATATAAAATAGAAAAGAAAACATTCTCCAAAATAGGGGAAACGGTCATCATCCGATATCCAGGCAATGGCAAAAAATTTTGCCAATTTATTCGAATTAAATTGTGCAAAATATTGTGATTAAAATGGTACATACTTCTTCAGGAATTTTATAAAACTAAAGGAGTGCTTGCGCTAAGAGATAATAATTTTTCTTAAATTTAGGAAGAACAATTCATGAAAAAAATGTTTGTTTGTTGAATGAAGCAGGACAGCTACTTTAAAAACTTTTACCAGCAAAGGGTTCGTTTCCTTTTTTTTTAAATTGTATTATTAAATATTTGTTATATATTTGTTAGATCCATAAGAATATTGCAAAATGTTAATGCTTTTTCTAGTTTTTATAATTTGGGAAGGTAATATTTTTGAATTTTTTGTTTGTTACTACTTTTTACCGGGAAAGTAAATGAACAGATCTTATGTGCTCATTCAGGGAACTAAATTTTTTTCCTAGCCTCATGTATTATTTGTCTTTAAAACGAGTTAGAAAAGCAAAAACAATTTGTTTTGACCATTTTTGGTCTTTTTTAAGTGTCTGAAGTGAAGTGTGTGCTCCAGCACATTTTATTTACACTGTCACATCAGTGTTTTTGTAAAAGATTTTTTGCTGTTGTAATTTTTAGCATTAGACTCTTTGCCATTACGAGCCACCATTCGTTCGTCCGTCCGTTTGTCCAACTAAACACACTGGTGTAGGTGTTGGTTATTATTTTTAGTATTTGTTGCGGCTTCTGTTTATGACGCTGTGACTGTTTGTCCATTCTTAAAGAAAAAAAAAAAACAAATAGTGACTAAAGAAATTGCCCGATCTCTTGAACTAAATGGCATCTATGGATGTGTATATGCAAGTGTGCGTGTGTGTTTAAGTGTGTTTGTGAAAATGTTATAAAATAATGGCGGTTTTAGACGGCGTCTTTCTTACAAGTCGTGCGAAAGCTTTGAGTCGTTGCTTCTGCAAAAGTCAGATGAATATTAAGAAGAAAAATTTTTCAACTAGAGGCGTTTTCTGTTTTCATCTAACAAAGGACCTGACCATCATTCCTTTTGCCATAGAAAAAAAAATGGTGTTGATGGGAAAAACACAAAAAAATGTATTAAAATTTATTAAAAAAAGACCGCTCTTTAAATTTGTTGTGGTTGATAAGAAATAAGAAAATGAATTATTTATTGCAAGCAAAGGGTAAAAATTACACAGTTCTGAACACTCAAAGCTTATGTCAGATATAATTACGCATGTAGGCTTGAAAGTACAAATTATAAATCGTCTGTAAATTGGCGATTTTGAAAGAGATTCTTAATTACAAATGGGTCATACAGCTTAAAAGTCAGATGTCGGAAACATGCCGACTAAAACCACCATAAGTTGCATGTGTGTTTCAGAAAATGTTTAAAGGGATTTGTTGCACAGCTTAAAGGCATTAGATTCAAGTCGTTGTACCTGTGGTCAGGGCTGAGCAGTATTTGAAATACATGTATTTCAAATACGTATTTAAAATACAAATACGTATTTTGTATTTTGTATTTTAAATACATACAGATTTTTAAGTATTTTGTATTTTGTATTTTAAATACATATCCTGAAAGTATTTTGTATTTTGTATTTTAAATACATGATCAGCAAGTATTTTGTATTTTGTATTTTAAATACTGCAAACCATGTTTTTTATCCGATCCACTGTTGTAGGAAAATTTCAATTTCTTTAAACCGTTAAGAACAGACAATTCATCTATAAAAGGGATTAAGATAGACTGACTTCCAATATTGGAGCATGGTAGTAGACCAGTGTCTCTAATTTGATCATTGGCATAAGTAGATGAAAAGAAATCTGCAAACAAGTTACTTATTTCAGCATCCTCATCTGATTCATTTTCATTTAACTTCATTGTAGGTGGAAAGAAGTAGATTTTCTTTTTAAATTTACAAAATTGTGAAACGATTCTTCTTAAGGTTGTTTTTAATTTTGACGATATAGTTGTTATAGCAATTCTGATTTTAATTGTTATATTCGGCACGGGCAACTGAGTATTTAGCAAAGTCTGATGCTGATCCAGATTTTTTATACTTTTTATAATATTTATTTTTGCTATTTTTAATTTTAGAAAGAGCTTTAGTATTCCATGGCGGTTCAAAGGAATCTGAACAGGTTTTTCTTGGAAAACATTGGTTCAAGATCAAATATATCCTTTGTAGAAAATAATATGATCGATGACATCAGATTTGTTTTCAAAGTTAGAAATTGACAGTAAACTACTCCAGTCAGTATTATAAAGTAACTCAGTTACCCTGCTATAATTCCCTTTTTTGAAGCATAAGCTATTGACTATCGATTTTCCGCAGAATGAGATGTATATAATGAAAAACATGAATTTACTAAAATTATAGGATGATAGCGGTCTTCTGGCAAAGTGAATGAATCAGTGCGAAGAACAGAGGTGTCAACATAATCATTTACAAAAACCAGTAGTGCGATTCAGTAACTTTTAAAGACTGAATAGTGGTTAAATATAACAACAACTAGTGTGGTTTGCACTAACCATTGTGCGATTCACTAACTTCGTTTTCTAACTTCGGTCTAAAAATTTAATATTATCGTTATAGATGCCATTCATCTGATAAAGATTCACATCTAGTGAGCAATCAATTTCTCATTGGCGCCAGATTTATAGGGCGTGAATTAACCATTATCAGTAGAACGGTTCCAGGAAATAATAGACATATTAAAATCACCAACTGCAATGATAGTATCATTGTGATTATGCATTCGCACAACGGAGGAGATAGCGTCTGAGTGTTTCTGGTAAATTATTTCAGGTGAATTAGAAGGGATATACGAACACGCTACGAAAATTCTTTTATGTTGAATTTTGTCAAAACAGCCATAAATTCAATATCCAGAAAAGACGTAAAGGAAAAAGCTTCGGAAGTGAGCAGGCTAGAAAACTGCTATCAAGAAACTGCTATCAAGACACCACCTTCCTTTATGTTATTGCTACGATCACGTCTATATATAGTATACTTAGCAGCAAAAATTTCCGTGTTCAATATATGTATTATCATTAAGCCATGTTTCAGTAAATGCTATAGCATAATAGTCAAATGAGTAACTTTGATTAAATAACGCAGATAACTTCTTATTAATGCCACGAACATTTTGGTATATAAGAATAAATTTTCAATATATTTGTTTAGTTTTTTTCAATATTTGTTGCCGTTGAAGGCAATTGAACAGAATTCCTTTGTCTTGTTTTAAATATAAATTCGCGAACGTAAATACCATTAGGCCAGAAATTTGGAGAAATAACTATATTAAACAACTCATCCGGTGCAATAGTCTTGAATGATGCCACTATTCTTGGTTCAGAGTAAGAAAATTTATACACTGAGATATCTAAGTTGATTCCAGTTTCCATCTATTAGATAGGTTATTAATAGTTAATAAAGTATTAACAGGTGTTCTTTCGGCGACTGTAGACAATTGAGTGGGTTGGCTCGTACGTTGAATAGAAGATACGGTACTGTCATTAACAATACATAAATACATACATGTACATGATGTGAAAGTATTTTGTATTTTGTATTTGAAATACGTGCAATAAATGGAAGTATTTTGTATTTTGTATTTTAAATACATACAGATTTTTAAGTATTTTGTATTTTGTATTTTAAATACTTATCCTGAAAGTATTTTGTATTTTGTATTTTAAATACATGATCAGCAAGTATTTTGTATTTTGTATTTTAAATACCGCAAGCCATGTATTTTGCCCAACAGTGCCTGTGGTCTACTTTCATATAAAAGATTTGAGTCCCTTACTTTAGTTTGTATTGGTATTTTAATAATTGTGACAGTGTGTGTTTGAGGACTAAAAAGATTGTCAATTATTTTCCTTTGGTTTGTCATTTCATGTTTATGTTGGAACCACTAAACGATCAAAAACCAAATCAAAGACATATGATTAAAATTAAATGATTGTAATACGGAAAGATGTGATAACAACCAGTTGAAATTCGTCCTAATCTTGACATGATTTCTTAGTAAGAATCAACATCAAACATAGAGTTTTTGTAGAAAACGAAGACTGCCGCAGCAAAATCACTGATTCATTGGGCATTTTGGTGTAAAAACTAAATTTAAAAAAAAGAAGTATTTATTTTGAGACAATTTGTTATAATAAATATCGCTTTTATTGAAACTCTCTTATCCTGCTGGCAGTTGCTTGTGCACCATAAATTTCCATTGCCCGCTTCAATGGTGCAAGAAAATCACAACCACTAAACGCAACTAATCGAAAGTCGTTGTTGGCATTAAATTTAGGAAGACGAACATCGTTAGCGTTTTCTTTTATCACTTCAGCTGGTTGATTTTGTCGTGTGGTTGTTGTTTGAAGTTGTTAATGGTTTTCCAACAATTTGAAATTGTAAATGACAGTGTCATCGATTAGAAATCAAGTAATTATCACAATGTGGCACTTGTTATTCTTGACCAGCTGGAAAGACAAACAGACATATAGACAGACAGGCAAATAGACGCATGGATCTTCTGTATAGAGGATCGCGCTGATTGGGGTTTTTCCTCAATAGCTTTTTTTCATACTTACCTTAATAACTGCCCGTATTTAACCATAAACCTCAAAGAGGTGCCAAAGTAAATTTTTAAGCCGTCATCACCAAACAACCATCAAACCGTTGAAACTACTCGTACATGCATGTTGGCTTTCCATTCCAATATTTTTCTAAGCTGGAGACTTTTTCCCCTCCTTGTTTAACTTTATTTTGTGTTTTATTTATATTTTTTTTCTGAAAGCTTTAAGCCATTTGAATGGTTACCAATATTGTTTCTTTTTTTCCGCTCTGTTAATAATTTATGGGATTTTAAGAATCATTTTATTCGAGCAAATGCGTTTAAGAATAATTGTCATGCTCAAGGCATGTTGTTTGACTTGAACATTTACCACTTTTTACACTATTTCGTTTTAGTGTTTAGAAATGTCTATGAAGGAAAACTTATGCATAAAAACAAAATAAATCGTATTTAAGCTTTTCAAGTGTTAAATTGTGTCTTTGCATCTCGTAGAGAACAGTGCGACTGGCTGGTTGGTTGTTGTTAGTTGCAGGCAATACTCATGTATTGATCATTTTTAAATTTGTTTATACTAAATATTTATGAGCTGTTTTTTTTTCTTCTTTGCCTCTAATAAGATGGTCAATTTGAAGAGAATGAAACGACTTAAAAGTCACCATTAGATTGACACTTCAAAGCAATAGAAAATGGACAGCCATCAGGTTAATAAAAGGAAATAATAAAAGGAAATGTCGAATTAAATAATTGTTGCAGCAACATGTTGCTTATAATTGTATAGGCAAACATGTTGTTAAAACATAAAATTTGAAGAAATAATTTAGCAAAAATAAAGGCACTCAATAGTAATACAATAACAATATGGAAAAAATATATATATTTTTAATTTTTTTTAAACATAATGCCAACTCGCCCCAACAATGTCCTGTGACGCTAGGGCACCAAAATTATGAAATAAACTATCCTTTAATAAATAAAAAAAGATTGGTTTCGTTCCTTTGTTTCGACCATTTAGGTCACTAAAACATGACTATTTTCAAAATAATTGTTAAAAAATAGACACATGCAAGTGTAAAATTGGCTTTTCTTTTCTTCACGAATAAAAATAATTAAAAAAATATTAATATCAATTGACAAATTCGGTAATTGAACTTTAGCCATAGAATAAATTTAAAGTCAAAGTTATAAAAAAATTCAAAAAATAAGAGATAAAATCTTTAATTATCGGACGTTTGTCAATACATATCGATATCTTCATTAACACTTACGTTAAAAAAAAGGACTAAAGTCTCTCCTCCTTCCAGTTGTGGGGAAAAAGAAAACCAAAATCTTTATTAATATAATATCTAAAAAACAAAAGAAATCTTCTCTGACTGTTGGTCATTCATCCCAAAAAACTTTCGAAATATCCTCCAATACTTAGGCTGGGTTAGGTCGGAAGGTTACCGATAGGAAGAGAGAAAAGCAGACTCAGATTACGTTGATTCCTCTGTGAACTTTCTGATAGTAAAAAAAGTTGAAGAAGAATTGTCATAGGAACGGGCACGAGGTTAGTATGAAGAAAGAAGATAAAGAACTGCGCACAAAAAATATTGTGGTGGTCAAAACTTTTAAGTTTTGCCGCCAATGTGCGGCATTTTATGTCTTAAGGCAGTCTGCACCGGAACCATCTGCTGCTCCTAATGAAGGAGTAATTTTTCACTATTTCTTGTCTAGGACATGAAATCTTAAAATTTATCAGCACTCACATGCACAATTATTTTGCGATACAAATAGAGAAAATAGAGGTTTACAAATTTTTATGTACAATTCCACAGATTTTTCGAAACTTTTTATATATAAATTTTTTGATTCCATTGTTAAGGTACTTAAATGATAAGCAACATGCTACTAGAGCATTAAATTGCTAAACGTTTTCAAAACTAAATACTTTATTAATAAGAAATTTCTTGCAACATGTTGCTAATTAGCATGTACAACATTGCGGTGCGATTTTATCTTCCTATGAGAATTTAAGGAAAGTTATTGTTTTAATCATTTTCAAAATAATATCTACAACCTTTTTCTTAACTCTCTAGATAAACAAATTTATTATTATTATTTATAATTTTTTTTTTTTTTTTTTGCTACAACAGCATGTTGCAAAGGTTAATCAAAATCTTTTGCTTGCTTCACTTGCGGCAAATAATTCGCCCCACTTAAAGTCTTTAAAATATTTATCTTTTGTATTAATATTAATAAATATATGATAATTAAGATTTGTTATCGTAAACATTTAAGGACCCATAAATGGCTGCATATTTCTTAAGTACAACATTATGGCACTCAATGTTGTTTTGTTATTTGCCTACAACAAATAGTTTTGACTTGTTAATGTCACGATTTAACACGATCCAACGAAGCAGTTGCTAAAGTGCCATTTTCCATCCAGCTAATGTTGTTTCTGCCGTTTTCTTTAAAGTCTATTGTTTGTGCCACAAATAACCGCACCGAGTTTCTTACACTTGATTGATTGTGAACGTGTGTTGGCAAAACACAAACACAAATTTTATATTTATTTATTAAAAGAAAAAATATTAAATATTTTTTATATTTGCATCCGAAACAAAGTTGAACTTTGGTTGGCTGATTCAGTTGTCACGTTTATTATATATTTTTTTTTTTTTTTTTGTGAAATTAAATGTTGCAAATAAGGTTTGCATTAGAGGCAAGTAAGAAAACGTTTTTCACCCAAATCACTTTTTATTTTTTTAAAAATGTATGTTTTGTTTTCTATGTGTCTGCCATATTTAACAAGTATTTTGTGAATGTGTAACTAATATGGCCCATAATGTCTTAAGCTTTTTGATCAGTGCATATAAAAAAAAAAAACAATTCAATGCAACAAATTAAAAAAAAACCTTAACAAGACTTGCAAAAAACTATACGTATGGATACATGTGTTTTTATTAAAACACTTTTACGCGCAGAGGTAACGCCTGGTTTTCAAAATGAGAAAAATAATTAATAAAATTTTTAATAATTACGGTTAACTAACGTATAGGGATGGATATTTAACATTTTTTATACTGTTTTTATTGCAGTTCATGGCAGCTTCTTTCGCTCACATAAGACATAATTATTATTTATTTAGGTTTGTGTATTTGTTAATTTTTAAATAAATATTAAATTTCATTTAATATATTTTGAATAAAGTGCATTCATAATGGCGTTCCCATTCATGTCAGCACACGACATAGAAGAGAAAGTTGTACGTGTTGTCGCAAATAGTTGACATAGAATACCAAAATTCGTACAACTATTGTGAACTTCGACGACTTACAACTTTTACAATAACTTGTGAATTGAACAATTATATTGCAACACGTTTATGTAAAAAATTTTGTTTGCCTTGGCCCACCTCTACGCTTAAACTGCTGTATCAAATATGTGGATTAAAATGCAGTTCCTTACAGAGATGGATAATGGGTGATACACATATCAAAATTCATAAAACAAATACAGAACATATACATACATAAGTATACCCCGCAAAGATGAGACTTGGAATTATTTGAAATTTTGCTAAATGTTTGCAAATAGTTTTAACCATAAAACATTTTCTAAATGCTGCCCCTAAGCAACCACTAGTTATTAATAATTATCTAAGTCTTATGGAGCGATTATAAAACAAAATTGGTTTTTAAATAGACCTCTTAATGCTTTAATAATTGAACATGAAGACGACACCTCGTTTAAAATAGAAAAGAAACTGCATCTGACTGTAACAAGAACATTTCCTAATTTTATTTCTAATTTTATATTGTGCAAAACATTTCATTTCCTCCAGCTCGTTATTAATTTTTTTATATTTTTAACTCTAAGCCATACTTACGTGCAACGAATGTTTCCAATTCTTACAACATAAGAACAAAAAGTGCAATAAGTTTAAGCCTCATATACGTGTTGTTTTTGTTGTTGTTATAAAGACCTCATCAGGAGCCAGTCGTAAACAAATTCAAATTGTTTTTTTTCGGTTGAATAGAATAATTTTTTTTTAAGTTTTTGAGTGCCTTGTATTACTTTATGTTGCTGGGACTGCACCTTAATGATCTTGTTACTTGGCAACATTTTGTAGTTGCAGTTGTGTTTTTTTCTATTCCCACTTTTTTCACTTAAACAAACTTTGCTAACGAGCACAAAAATTTAACTACTGTAAGAAACACGTTAAAAGATTTGAACAACCAGTGAATGGTGAAGAAAAATTTAAAAGATATTTTGTATTCTAGACAAGAAAAAATCTAACACAGGCTTGCAATATTAACACTTTAAGCCAGTTGCTGTGAAAATGTTTAAAACCTTTCTTAGATTTTCCTAATGTTTTGTCTGTGTTATTTTGGTTATTGTATTCTCCTCATAACAAATTGAAGTAGGGCAATTTGGGGTTGTTCTTTCTGTGGTGGGCGTTTTTATTTTACTGTCTATTTTGCTGACCTTTCATATTGATCGCTATTGAATTTTCTAAAAGATTTTCCTTGAGCTTTCTTTTAGCAAGATACAAAAAATTCATTCATTTAGATTCTGTTGAGGTTTTAGTTTCAAAACAAACTTTAATTGTTTGTTCGCATGTCAAGTCGTTATAAATTAAAACTAAATTTTTGGAAAACTTTACAAATAAACAACAACATGCAGCTGTCGTTAAAGCAGATTTTATTTGAAAAACTAAAGTTTTCAATTTATGGTTTATGAAATAAAAAAAGAAGTAATAAACATTTTTTATGGCAAAGCAACATGTTGCCTCAACATTTAAAAATAATTTTATTTACCATATTTTACTTACTATGGTCTAGTACTCTGTTCGCATTTGTGAAAAATGTTTAACGAGTTTTTTTTATTCATATTGAAAAATTTTACTTGCAACATGTCATGTTTTTTCGTTTCTATTACTATTCTATTAAACGTAAGGAAACAAATTTATTATTTATATGTTTTTTATTTTGTATTTCTATTTTAAACGAAATTTTTATTTATACGAAATCAGTGCCACCGATACTTATTATTTCAGAGGCTGAAAAAATGTTGCTTGAATGTTGCATGCACATTTCATGTGCTTTAAAAACCATGAACATGCCACGTTATTCTGTAACTATTTCAAAGCATTTTAAAATTTATTTCACATGAAATATTGTATAAAATTCCTTATTGTAAAAATAAAATTTCTGAGGATACAACTGCCATTCATATTATTAGTTTGAAAAAATGTTGCTCGAATGTTGCCGGATACACTTTATTCGTTTTAACAACTATAATAACATAAAAAAAATGTTCATATATATTTTGACTGGGGTGATACCTTTACTAAATTGAGTAAACAATTTTTGGAACCCATAAAAAAATTAATAAAAAATTAATGACCTAACTAACCCCTTTGTTTTTTTTTTTTTTTTGAAAAAATTACAAAAATTTTTTTTTCATATTTTCGCAAAAAACAAATAATCAATGAAAGCCAATACGTTTATCTATCCAACGCAAAAGGAATCAAGTCGATACCTTGAAAACTAAGCAAGTTATGACCAAAAAGGTAACCAGTTCTACTAAAAAGTGGCCGGAAAGAGGCAGTAGTAGAACTGGTTACCTTTTTGGTCATAACTTGCTCAGTTTTCAAGATATCGACTTGATTTCTTTTGTGTTGGATAGGTAAACGTATTGGCTTTAATTCGAATTCTTTTTTTGCGGGTAGTGCGAAAACCAATTTTTTCATCAAAAATTATGATGACCTAACCCCTTTGTTTTTTTGAAAAAATTACAAAAAAATTTTTTTCATATTTTCGCAAAAAACAAATAATCAATGAAAGCCAATACGTGTATCTATCCAACGCAAAAGGAATCAAGTCGATACCTTGAAAACTAAGCAAGTTATGACCAAAAAGGTAACCAGTTCTACTAAAAAGTCGCCGGAAAGAGGCAGTAGTAGAACTGGTTACCTTTTTGGTAATAACTTGATCAGTTTTCAAGATATCGACTTGATTTCTTTTGTGTTGGATAGGTAAACGTATTGGCTTTAATTCGAATTCTTTTTTTGCGGGTAGTGCGAAAAAAATTTTTTTCATCAAAAATTATGATGACCTAACCCCTTTGTTTTTTTGAAAAAATTACAAAAAATTTTTTTCATATTTTCGCAAAAAACAAATAATCAATGAAAGCCAATACGTTTATCTATCCAACGCAAAAGGAATCAAGTCGATACCTTGAAAACTAAGCAAGTTATGACCAAAAAGGTAACCAGTTCTACTAAAAAGTGGCCGGAAAGAGGCAGTAGTAGAACTGGTTACCTTTCTGGTCATAACTTGCTCAGTTTTAAAGATATCGACTTGATTTCTTTTGTGTTCGATAGGTAAACGTATTGGCTTTAATTCGAATTCTTTTTTTGCGGGTAGTGCGAAAAAAAATTTGTTCATCAAAAATTATGATGACCTAACCCCTTTGTTTTTTTGAAAAAATTACAAAAATTTTTTTCATATTTTCGCAAAAAACAAATAATCAATGAAAGCCAATACGTTTATCTATCCAACGCAAAAGGAATCAAGTCGATACCTTGAAAACTAAGCAAGTTATGACCAAAAAGGTAACCAGTTCTACTAAAAAGTGGCCGGAAAGAGGCAGTAGTAGAACTGGTTACCTTTTTGGTCATAACTTGCTCAGTTTTCAAGATATCGACTTGATTTCTTTTGTGTTGGATAGGTAAACGTATTGGCTTTAATTCGAGTTCTTTTTTTGCGGGTAGTGCGAAAAAAAAATTTTTCATCAAAAATTATGATGACCTAACCTCTTTGTTTTTTGAAAAAATTACAAAAATTTTTTTTCATATTTTCGCAAAAAACAAATAATCAATGAAAGCCAATACGTTTATCTATCCAACGCAAAAGGAATCAAGTCGATACCTTGAAAACTAAGCAAGTTATGACCAAAAAGGTAACCAGTTCTACTAAAAAGTGGCCGGAAAGAGGCAGTAGTAGAACTGGTTACCTTTTTGGTCATAACTTGCTCAGTTTTCAAGATATCGACTTGATTTCTTTTGTGTTGGATAGGTAAACGTATTGGCTTTAATTCGAATTCTTTTTTTGCGGGTAGTGCGAAAAAAATTTTTTCATCAAAAATTATGATGACCTAACCCCTTTGTTTTTTTGAAAAAATTACAAAATTTTTTTTTTCATATTTTCGCAAAAAACAAATAATCAATGAAAGCCAATACGTGTATCTATCCAACGCAAAAGGAATCAAGTCGATACCTTGAAAACTAAGCAAGTTATGACCAAAAAGGTAACCAGTTCTACTAAAAAGTGGCCGGAAAGAGGCAGTAGTAGAACTGGTTACCTTTTTGGTCATAACTTGATCAGTTTTCAAGATATCGACTTGATTTCTTTTGTGTTGGATAGGTAAACGTATTGGCTTTAATGCGAATTCTTTTTTTGTGGGTAGTGCGAAAAAAATTTTTTCATCAAAAATTATGATGACCTAACCCCTTTGTTTTTTTGAAAAAATTACAAAATTTTTTTTTTCATATTTTCGCAAAAAACAAATAATCAATGAAAGCCAATACGTTTATCTATCCAACGCAAAAGGAATCAAGTCGATACCTTGAAAACTAAGCAAGTTATGACCAAAAAGGTAACCAGTTCTACTAAAAAGTGGCCGGAAAGAGGCAGTAGTAGAACTGGTTACCTTTTTGGTCATAACTTGCTCAGTTTTCAAGATATCGACTTGATTTCTTTTGTGTTGGATAGGTAAACGTATTGGCTTTAATTCGAATTCTTTTTTTGCGGGTAGTGCGAAAAAAAATTTTTTCATCAAAAATTATGATGACCTAACCCCTTTGTTTTTTTGAAAAAATTACAAAAATTTTTTTTCATATTTTCGCAAAAAACAAATAATCAATGAAAGCCAATACGTTTATCTATCCAACGCAAAAGGAATCAAGTCGATACCTTGAAAACTAAGCAAGTTATGACCAAAAAGGTAACCAGTTCTACTAAAAAGTGGCCGGAAAGAGGCAGTAGTAGAACTGGTTACCTTTTCGGTCATAACTTGCTCAGTTTTCAAGATATCGACTTGATTTCTTTTGTGTTGGATAGGTAAACGTATTGGCTTTAATTCGAATTCTTTTTTTGCGGGTAGTGCGAAAAAAAATTTTTTCATCAAAAATTATGATGACCTAACCCCTTTGTTTTTTTGAAAAAATTACAAAAATTTTTTTTCATATTTTCGCAAAAAACAAATAATCAATGAAAGCCAATACGTTTATCTATCCAACGCAAAAGGAATCAAGTCGATACCTTGAAAACTAAGCAAGTTATGACCAAAAAGGTAACCAGTTCTACTAAAAAGTGGCCGGAAAGAGGCAGTAGTAGAACTGGTTACTTTTTTGGTCATAACTTGCTCAGTTTTCAAGATATCGACTTGATTTCTTTTGTGTTGGATAGGTAAACGTATTGGCTTTAATTCGAATTCTTTTTTTGCGGGTAGTGCGAAAAAAATTTTTTCATCAAAAATTATGATGACATAACCCCTTTGTTTTTTTTTGAAAAAATTACAAAATTTTTTTTTTCATATTTTCGCAAAAAACAAATAATCAATGAAAGCCAATACGTTTATCTATCCAACGCAAAAGGAATCAAGTCGATACCTTGAAAACTAAGCAAGTTATGACCAAAAAGGTAACCAGTTCTACTAAAAAGTGGCCGGAAAGAGGCAGTAGTAGAACTGGTTACCTTTTTGGTCATAACTTGCTCAGTTTTCAAGATATCGACTTGATTTCTTTTGTGTTGGATAGGTAAACGTATTGGCTTTAATTCGAATTCTTTTTTTGCGGGTAGTGCGAAAAAAAATTTTTTCATCAAAAATTATGATGACCTAACCCCTTTGTTTTTTTGAAAAAATTACAAAAATTTTTTTCATATTTTCGCAAAAAACAAACAATCAATGAAAGCCAATACGTTTACCTATCCAACACAAAAGAAATCAAGTCGATATCTTGAAAACTGAGCAAGTTATGACCAAAAAGGTAACCAGTTCTACTACTGCCTCTTTCCGGCCACTTTTTAGTAGAACTGGTTACCTTTTTGGTCATAACTTGCTTAGTTTTCAAGGTATCGACTTGATTCCTTTTGCGTTGGATAGATAAACGTATTGGCTTTCATTGATTATTTGTTTTTTGCGAAAATATGAAAAAAAAATTTTTGTAATTTTTTCAAAAAAACAAAGGGGTTAGGTCATCATAATTTTTGATGAAAAAATTTTTTTTCGCACTACCCGCAAAAAAAGAATTCGAATTAAAGCCAATACGTTTACCTATCCAACACAAAAGAAATCAAGTCGATATCTTGAAAACTGAGCAAGTTATGACCAAAAAGGTAACCAGTTCTACTACTGCCTCTTTCCGGCCACTTTTTAGTAGAACTGGTTACCTTTTTGGTCATAACTTGCTTAGTTTTCAAGGTATCGACTTGATTCCTTTTGCGTTGGATAGATAAACGTATTGGCTTTCATTGATTATTTGTTTTTTGCGAAAATATGAAAAAAAAATTTTTGTAATTTTTTCAAAAAAACAAAGGGGTTAGGTCATCATAATTTTTGATGAAAAAATTTTTTTTCGCACTACCCGCAAAAAAAGAATTAGAATTAAAGCCAATACGTTTACCTATCCAACACAAAAGAAATCAAGTCGATATCTTGAAAACTGAGCAAGTTATGACCAAAAAGGTAACCAGTTCTACTACTGCCTCTTTCCGGCCACTTTTTAGTAGAACTGGTTACCTTTTTGGTCATAACTTGCTTAGTTTTCAAGGTATCGACTTGATTCCTTTTGCGTTGGATAGATAAACGTATTGGCTTTCATTGATTATTTGTTTTTTGCGAAAATATGGAAAAAAAATTTTTGTAATTTTTTCAAAAAAACAAAGGGGTTAGGTCATCATAATTTTTGATGAAAAAAATTTTTTTTCGCACTACCCGCAAAAAAAGAATTCGAATTAAAGCCAATACGTTTACCTATCCAACACAAAAGAAATCAAGTCGATATCTTGAAAACTGAGCAAGTTATGACCAAAAAGGTAACCAGTTCTACTACTGCCTCTTTCCGGCCACTTTTTAGTAGAACTGGTTACCTTTTTGGTCATAACTTGCTTAGTTTTCAAGGTATCGACTTGATTCCTTTTGCGTTGGATAGATAAACGTATTGGCTTTCATTGATTATTTGTTTTTTGCGAAAATATGAAAAAAAAATTTTTGTAATTTTTTCAAAAAAACAAAGGGGTTAGGTCATCATAATTTTTGATGAAAAAATTTTTTTTCGCACTACGCGCAAAAAAAGAATTCGAATTAAAGCTAATACGTTTACCTATCCAACACAAAAGAAATCAAGTCGATATCTTGAAAACTGAGCAAGTTATGACCAAAAAGGTAACCAGTTCTACTACTGCCTCTTTCCGGCCACTTTTTAGTAGAACTGGTTACCTTTTTGGTCATAACTTGCTTAGTTTTCAAGGTATCGACTTGATTCCTTTTGCGTTGGATAGATAAACGTATTGGCTTTCATTGATTATTTGTTTTTTGCGAAAATATGAAAAAAAAATTTTTGTAATTTTTTCAAAAAAACAAAGGGGTTAGGTCATCATAATTTTTGATGAAAAAATTTTTTTTCGCACTACCCGCAAAAAAAGAATTCGAATTAAAGCTAATACGTTTACCTATCCAACACAAAAGAAATCAAGTCGATATCTTGAAAACTGAGCAAGTTATGACCAAAAAGGTAACCAGTTCTACTACTGCCTCTTTCCGGCCACTTTTTAGTAGAACTGGTTACCTTTTTGGTCATAACTTGCTTAGTTTTCAAGGTATCGACTTGATTCCTTTTGCGTTGGATAGATAAACGTATTGGCTTTCATTGATTATTTGTTTTTTGCGAAAATATGAAAAAAAAATTTTTGTAATTTTTTGAAAAAAACAAAGGGGTTAGGTCATCATAATTTTTTATGAAAAAATTTTTTTTCGCACTACCCGCAAAAAAAGAATTCGAATTAAAGCCAATACGTTTACCTATCCAACACAAAAGCAATCAAGTCGATATCTTGAAAACTGAGCAAGTTATGACCAAAAAGGTAACCAGTTCTACTACTGCCTCTTTCCGGCCACTTTTTAGTAGAACTGGTTACCTTTTTGGTCATAACTTGCTTAGTTTTCAAGGTATCGACTTGATTCCTTTTGCGTTGGATAGATAAACGTATTGGCTTTCATTGATTATTTGTTTTTTGCGAAAATATAAAAAAAATTTTTGTAATTTTTTCAAAAAAACAAAGGGGTTAGGTCATCATAATTTTTGATGAAAAAATATTTTTTCGCACTACCCGCAAAAAAAGAATTCGAATTAAAGCCAATACGTTTACCTATCCAACACAAAAGAAATCAAGTCGATATCTTGAAAACTGAGCAAGTTATGACCAAAAAGGTAACCAGTTCTACTACTGCCTCTTTCCGGCCACTTTTTAGTAGAACTGGTTACCTTTTTGGTCATAACTTGCTTAGTTTTCAAGGTATCGACTTGATTCCTTTTGCGTTGGATAGATAAACGTATTGGCTTTCATTGATTGATTGTTTTTTGCGAAAATATGAAAAAAAATTTTTTGTCATTTAAAAAAAAAAACAAAGGGGTTAGGTCATCATAATTTTTGATGAAAAAATTTTTTTTCGCACTACCCGCAAAAAAAGAATTCGAATTAAACCAATACGTTTACCTATCCAACACAAAAGAAATCAAGTCGATATCTTGAAAACTGAGCAAGTTATGACCAAAAAGGTAACCAGTTCTACTACTGCCTCTTTCCGGCCACTTTTTAGTAGAACTGGTTACCTTTTTGGTCATAACTTGCTTAGTTTTCAAGGTATCGACTTGATTCCTTTTGCGTTGGATAGATAAACGTATTGGCTTTCATTGATTATTTGTTTTTTGCGAAAATATGAAAAAAAAATTTTTGTAATTTTTTCAAAAAAACAAAGGGGTTAGGTCATCATAATTTTTGATGAAAAATTTTTTTTTCGCACTACCCGCAAAAAAAGAATTCGAATTAAAGCCAATACGTTTACCTATCCAACACAAAAGAAATCAAGTCGATATCTTGAAAACTGAGCAAGTTATGACCAAAAAGGTAACCAGTTCTACTACTGCCTCTTTCCGGCCACTTTTTAGTAGAACTGGTTACCTTTTTGGTCATAACTTGCTTAGTTTTCGAGGTATCGACTTGATTCCTTTTGCGTTGGATAGATAAACGTATTGGCTTTCATTGATTATTTGTTTTTTGCGAAAATATGAAAAAAATTTTTTTGTCATTTTTTAAAAAAAACAAAGGGGTTAGGTCATCATAATTTTTGATGAAAAAATTTTTTTTCGCACTACCCGCAAAAAAAGAATTCGAATTAAAGCCAATACGTTTACCTATCCAACACAAAAGAAATCAAGTCGATATCTTGAAAACTGAGCAAGTTATGACCAAAAAGGTAACCAGTTCTACTACTGCCTCTTTCCGGCCACTTTTTAGTAGAACTGGTTACCTTTTTGGTCATAACTTGCTTAGTTTTCAAGGTATCGACTTGATTCCTTTTGCGTTGGATAGATAAACGTATTGGCTTTCATTGATTATTTGTTTTTTGCGAAAATATGAAAAAAAATTTTTGTAATTTTTTCAAAAAAACAAAGGGGTTAGGTCATCATAATTTTTGATGAAAAAATTTTTTTTCGCACTACCCGCAAAAAAAGAATTCGAATTAAAGCCAATACGTTTACCTATCCAACACAAAAGAAATCAAGTCGATATCTTGAAAACTGAGCAAGTTATGACCAAAAAGGTAACCAGTTCTACTACTGCCTCTTTCCGGCCACTTTTTAGTAGAACTGGTTACCTTTTTGGTCATAACTTGCTTAGTTTTCAAGGTATCGACTTGATTCCTTTTGCGTTGGATAGATAAACGTATTGGCTTTCATTGATTATTTGTTTTTTGCGAAAATATGAAAAAAATTTTTTTGTAATTTTTCCAAAAAAACAAAGGGGTTAGGTCATCATAATTTTTGATGAAAAAATTTTTTTTCGCACTACCCGCAAAAAAAGAATTCGAATTAAAGCCAATACGTTTACCTATCCAACACAAAAGAAATCAAGTCGATATCTTGAAAACTGAGCAAGTTATGACCAAAAAGGTAACCAGTTCTACTACTGCCTCTTTCCGGCCACTTTTTAGTAGAACTGGTTACCTTTTTGGTCATAACTTGCTTAGTTTTCAAGGTATCGACTTGATTCCTTTTGCGTTGGATAGATAAACGTATTGGCTTTCATTGATTATTTGTTTTTTGCGAAAATATGAAAAAAAAATGTTGTAATTTTTTCAAAAAAACAAAGGGTTTAGTTAGGTCATCATAATTTTTGATGAAAAAATTTTTTTTCGCACTACCCGCAAAAAAAGAATTCGAATTAAAGCCAATACGTTTACCTATCCAACACAAAAGAAATCAAGTCGATATCTTAAAAACTGAGCAAGTTATGACCAAAAAGGTAACCAGTTCTACTACTGCCTCTTTCCGGCCACTTTTTAGTAGAACTGGTTACCTTTTTGGTCATAACTTGCTTAGTTTTCAAGGTATCGACTTGATTCCTTTTGCGTTGGATAGATAAACGTATTGGCTTTCATTGATTATTTGTTTTTTGCGAAAATATGAAAAAAAAATTTTTGTAATTTTTTCAAAAAAACAAAGGGGTTAGTTAGGTCATCATAATTTTTGATGAAAAAATTTTTTTTCGCACTACCCGCAAAAAAAGAATTCGAATTAAAGCCAATACGTTTACCTATCCAACACAAAAGAAATCAAGTCGATATCTTGAAAACTGAGCAAGTTATGACCAAAAAGGTAACCAGTTCTACTACTGCCTCTTTCCGGCCACTTTTTAGTAGAACTGGTTACCTTTTTGGTCATAACTTGCTTAGTTTTCAAGGTATCGACTTGATTCCTTTTGCGTTGGATAGATAAACGTATTGGCTTTCATTGATTATTTGTTTTTTGCGAAAATATGAAAAAAAAATTTTTGTAATTTTTTCAAAAAAACAAAGGGGTTAGGTCATCATAATTTTTGATGAAAAAATTTTTTTTCGCACTACCCGCAAAAAAAGAATTCGAATTAAAGCCAATACGTTTACCTATCCAACACAAAAGAAATCAAGTCGATATCTTGAAAACTGAGCAAGTTATGACCAAAAAGGTAACCAGTTCTACTACTGCCTCTTTCCGGCCACTTTTTAGTAGAACTGGTTACCTTTTTGGTCATAACTTGCTTAGTTTTCAAGGTATCGACTTGATTCCTTTTGCGTTGGATAGATAAACGTATTGGCTTTCATTGATTATTTGTTTTTTGCGAAAATATGAAAAAAAAATTTTTGTAATTTTTTCAAAAAAACAAAGGGGTTAAGCTTAGAGTACACGGCATGTAAAAAGCCACATACGCATGTGGCTCTGACGTAATTTTGACGTCAATAATAAGCAACATTGGCGACATGTCATGTACTTCCACATTTTGTGACACTCACATGCAGTACACATTTATATGTGTGCCGCATGTAGCTTCGTAGAAACATGCACACATGTGTATTTTCGACATGTCTTGTACTATCTTCGCACATTTGAATTTTGCCATGTGCACTATTTTTACATGCGCATGTGGTTGTCACAAATATGTAGCGGCAATAATTTTTGACACAACATTTTCTACTGGTATGTAGCCATTTGCAGCGTTGTCAACGTTGATTTTCTACTATCAAATATGATATACATATATACATATGACGTGCAAAAACTATTATTATTATTAATTTATAATAATTATTAATTTTTAAACAGCTTAAAACCCTAAAAAAACCTCCACCATTTTTTAACCGATTTTAAAAAATCTTTCTTCTTCTTGAATATGTTTGTCAGATGATTTGTGAATTTACAAAGAAACTGCTGACAGAATCAACAAATTGAAACAAATAAAATAGGCACAAAGTAGAAAGCCATCTTTTGAAATAGAATTTTCCCCCACCGTAATGAGACTGTATTAATACACAAAATAAAGTTATACTGTAGGACATCTTGAGTCCATCAGAAACTGCAGAATCGTATTACTATTAGGTGTAGACCGCAAGTTTTAATATTTTGACGCCTTCTTAACATGGCTGTTAAGCCATCTGTCTTGAAAGATGCGTCTTAACAGAAAAAGGCGTTTTAGTTTGGAAATTTGTTTTTTTTTGTGTTATAGCGGGGATAATTTTTATAGGCATGAACATAGTATGTATAATAATATATCTATATTTTATGACCTTTTCTTTATAATTTGTTTAATACAATAATCAAGCATGAGGTCTTATTTTTTGTTAAATAATTTTATTCAAAAGCTGTCGATATTTTGATACTCATTGAGTGTGATCTTGAGGACAATTCTATCGAAATATCGACAGTTTTTGAATAAAATTATTTAACAAAAAATAAGACCTCAAGCTTGATTATTGTATTAAACATAGTATATATAATTTGTAAACTTTAATTTTTTCCAACATAACCACAAATAAGAATACAAAAGTGACGTCCACTGTATAACAATAATGGAATAATAGGACATAATATACCCCAGCATGAGAAACATTCGTTTTTTAACAGAACGGCTTAATAGCATATCATATCTAATAGAGAGGGTCCCTAAATATAAATAACCTTGGTAATTTTCTGGTGAACTTTTGGTAACAAAATTTTTTAAGCACTGGCAACATTGATAAGCAAAAACAGCTGTAAAAAACAAACTACCTTGATGTTTGCCAGATAATCAACTGAAGTAATCTTTTTATTTAATTTTAAATATATACATACTACATACATATGCATATATGTACATACATATGTATGAATTTTTTAGTGAAATATCAATTTTTGTTTTGTTTGGCACCCTCTTCTTGTTTTTGAGTTCATCATCTTCACGACATTCATTATCTTCATTTAAAATGTTTGTGGCCAAAATGGCAATAGCAGCCCACTTCTTCTTCGACATTTTATTAATTTTTGTGTACTTGAAAAAAAATACATACTATGTATGTATGTTATTTACTACTAAAAAGTACATAAACATATGATTGTCGTACATGTTGATATGTGAAATGTGTACATTTGTTACATGCCGTGTGCTGATAACACACATGTAGCCAAGTAAAAATTTACACATATGCTGCCATTGCAAATGTGTACGCTTCAGCTACATTTGTCACATTTGAATTTTGGGACAAAACTACATTTCATGTAATACCAAAATTTTAAGGCATGTTGCCAATGCAACATATTTAAAAAATGTGGGCAAAATGGAGAAAATTTTCGTGACGTCAGAGCCACATGCGTATGTGGCTTTTTACATGCCGTGTACTCTAAGCTTTAGTTAGGTCATCATAATTTTTGATGAAAAAATTTTTTTTCGCACTACCCGCAAAAAAAGAATTCGAATTAAAGCCAATACGTTTACCTATCCAACACAAAAGAAATCAAGTCGATATCTTGAAAACTGAGCAAGTTATGACCAAAAAGGTAACCAGTTCTACTACTGCCTCTTTCCGGCCACTTTTTAGTAGAACTGGTTACCTTTTTGGTCATAACTTGCTTAGTTTTCAAGGTATCGACTTGATTCCTTTTGCGTTGGATAGATAAACGTATTGGCTTTCATTGATTATTTGTTTTTTGCGAAAATATGAAAAAAAAATTTTTGTAATTTTTTCAATAAAACAAAGGGGTTAGGTCATCATAATTTTTGATGAAAAAATTTTTTTTCGCACTACCCGCAAAAAAAGAATTCGAATTAAAGCCAATACGTTTACCTATCCAACACAAAAGAAATCAAGTCGATATCTTGAAAACTGAGCAAGTTATGACCAAAAAGGTAACCAGTTCTACTACTGCCTCTTTCCGGCCACTTTTTAGTAGAACTGGTTACCTTTTTGGTCATAACTTGCTTAGTTTTCAAGGTATCGACTTGATTCCTTTTGCGTTGGATAGATAAACGTATTGGCTTTCATTGATTATTTGTTTTTTGCGAAAATGTGAAAAAAAATTTTTGTCATTTTTTCAAATAACAAAGGGGTTGTTAGGTCATCATAATTTTTGAGGAAAAAATTTTTTTCGCACTACCCGCAAAAAAAGAATTCGAATTAAAGCCAATACGTTTACCTATAAATCAGTGCCACCGATACCTATTATTTCAGAGGCTGAAAAAATGTTGCTTGAATGTTGCTAGACACATTTCATGTGCTTTAAAAACCATGAACATGCCACGTTATTCTGTAACTATTTCAAAGCATTTTAAAATTTCTTTCACATGAAATATTGTATAAAATTCCTTATTGTAAAAATAAAATTTCTGAGGATACAACTGCCATTCATATTATTAGTTTGAAAAAATGTTGCTCGAATGTTGCCGGATACACTTTATTCGTTTTAACAACTATAATAACATAAAAAAAATTAAAAAAATTTTCCTATATATTTTGACTGGAGTGATACCTTTACTAAATTGAGTAAACAATTTTTGGAACCCATAAAAATTTAATCCATTTAATTTTCAATCAATTGGAAAAATTAATTGTGCAATTAAATCATGATGACTAAAGTCTACTTGCTGATGATTGTGTTACCGCCTATAAAATTGAAGAATATGTCCAATAATTTCAATAAATATTATTATGTTTGAATGATTAAGATAAAGGTAGTTGTCTCATAATAATGATGTTCGACACACGAAAAATTACACATGCAAATTAAATGTGGCACAAACTAATTCAAACGGTTTCTAGCAACATGTTTATATAAAAAGTCCTAGAAATTAGTTAATAATTATAAACATGAACTCTTGTTAATTCATTTTAATATATTTCCAATGCAACTCATGCTTGCCGCATCATTAATTTAGACAATATTTTCATTTTCTACAAATTCAAATCTGAATCGTATGTGTGTATTGAATTGGCAAACTCATCTATTAAACCAAAATGTAATTCCAATTGATTCGAACGCATATAATGGCAACTAAAACTCATTTAAACATTTCGCTATTTCTTTTTTTTTCACTTTAGTTTCATGTCATTTTTATGTTGCAAATATTTCTTCATTAGCTTCAATGATACTCCAACCCATATTAATTTTATTTAATTAAAAATTGTGTTCACTAAAAAACAACCTCTAAAACATTGCAAATGCTTACGAGTAGCGCACATTCACTTGCCACAGATACAATGTTTATATACAACCAGGCAATAAAAAATGTTTGATACATACACACTCGCACACGGCGAAAAATGTCGTTAATAAACATAAAGTGGTTTATTGCATAATCCGAATAATGCATAAGATATGAGCAGCCAGAAAAATATGTGCAGAAATAATAATAATAAAATTTAAATGACTTGGCAGAAACTAAATGCAAATTATTAAAAAAAATTTTAAACCGTTTTGTTTCTTCTATGGCACAGAGATCAGAGACTGCTTGGTGCCATTTCTTGTTGGCTAGAATGGGCCAAAAGCTAAAAATAAATTGTTTTATTTAGGCAAGTGGCTTATTAGAGAAATATTTAAAACACTTTTAAATTAAATATTGTCAGCATTCAAAAATCATTCGTTTATTGTTTGAAAATATTGCTGAACGTTTGGTTGCAACATTTCGTTTTGAAAAGGTGATTAATGGCTTAAGAAATATTTATTTAAATGAAAATGACTTTATAGGTATCAACGTTTTTTTTTTTAATTTACTCATTTACATATTTATGGCCAGAAGTGAATGTGGTGGCAAGAAGAATTTTATTTTATTCTAAAAAAATCCACTAGTTTTTATTTCAAGTATTTGTGTACAACAAATGTTTATGCCGCTTAAAGTTCATTATTTTGACCTCAATTGCTGTTTAATGTTCATAAGTTTAACAAGCAAATAAAAGTTGAAACTATTTTGGCGCCAACATCGTTTGCGTACGTAAGAAACTCTATCAACACTAAATTAACATTTGAAATTAATTACGGCAAATGAAATTTAATGATTATTAATTAGTTTGCACAGATCGCAACGAAAATGACTTGGGCCAGTGAAGTCAATTCTGTTTTTTTATGCCTGAAAATTAAAAATTTTAAGCTTTAAAGCTTTAACAATAAAAATCTCTAACTTGGTGCTTTTTTTAACATGCGTATTGTTTTTTAGAGGTTTGCAAGATTTTTAAATTCACTTATATTTATTATGAAGGACTTGATATTGACCGTTTAAAAGTAACCATGACTGATAAATAAGAAGTTTATTGTAGAATTTTTAGGAAAATCAATTCATTTTCGTAAAAATCACTGATCGTGATTTCATAATATCTAGCTAATTGTGAAGTCAATTAACCTTTACAAATTTCATCTTTTGTTATGAAATATCTAGTTGTGCAACATGTTGCTAAGACTCTAGTTTCATTCTCCACTTACTTCTTTTTTATAACTTATTAATAATTTAATACTTTTTTTATAATACTTACGCATTAAGTTATTTTCACACTACTTGGAAATATATGGATCTGCAACATGTTGCTAAGACTTTCTGCGCTTACTTTTTCATAACTTATTAATAAATGTTTTTTATAATCTATTATTCGTGCTCAATAGATATTTATGAACATATTCACATGCATGTTGCTATATAACCATATAGTTTTGCAACATGTTGCTATGAATTTTATGGTAATGGCTTCCACTTTATAATAAGAAAATTATTTAGTTTAATATCACTTGTTTTCAATTAATACTTACGCATTAAATAATTTTCACACTACTTGGAAATATACTTGGCTCTGCAACATGTTGCTAGGATCTTAGCTTCGAAGTTCTTTCCACTTTCCCAACTTACTTTTTGTACATTTAATCAATAATTGAATCTTCTTGTTGTGGTTGTAAAATATCATTTGTTTTCAATTGATATCACGCACATAGTTTGCATCATGTTGCTAGCAAGTCATGTCGTTAACTTTATTTTATGACTCCTTTGCCTACTTACCAGACTATAAATTTTATTGTTGTAATGAATTTTTAACTGCTTGCAAAAAAAAACATAAATAAATAAATAACAAATAAATTAAAGATTTTATTTTCTCGTTGTTGTTTTTTTTTTCTTTTTAGCCATATATCATTTCATTACGCTGGAGAACAAGTTCTTGGCAGTTGAATCTACAATTTCGTTGCTGTAAATGCTTTACAAACTGGCTAAAATTCCAGCTCCAGAGCATATGAATGTCAGACATAACCATAATTTCTAATAGCAGTTTGAAAAATACACAAATGGACAAACACTTGCACGGGAACACAAGTTATGACCACATTTGGATGACTGTTATTGCCACTTGCAAATACTTACCAACACACTATTTCATTATGGTTTGTGAAGTTAAAAGAAAAACCTCAAATGGATTTGAGGCAACTGCATAAAATTCTTATGGTTTTCTTTTCGGAAGGTTTCCATTTGGTTTTATTAATCTGAAGGAAATAAATATAAATTCCATCTTTAACGTTGTTTTCTGATTCCCCATTAATTGTTCCATTCATTTCTGTTTTTAATTTTTTCTCTTCAACCGCATAATTGGCTTTAATGCTGCTGACCCAATTTCATTCGAACCGCATTTCATTTTACTCAATCTTGTTCCTTTTGTGTTGGAACATGTTTTTGTGGTCTTTTTGGGCAAATGCATTGGAATTCTTAATTTCAAGGCAAACAATGGCCATTGTTATGATCTTTCAATTTTGTGATGAAAAAAAAATATATATACACATTATTTTATTTGTTTCTAATAAAACGGTAAGAAATCAAGGCAGCTGATTGAAGAAAATAAAAAGGAATTAGAAAATCAAATGTATTCATGAAAAAAAAATAAACAATCAGATATTGCTCCACACTGTTGCTTTCTATAAGCAACATATTTTTAAATTTTTGTATTTCTTGTTGCTTGATTATTTGCAGTATAAATTGAAACTCTTAGCAACACCAATAAACATTTTATATGATTTAAATATTAAATTTATAAGTACCCGCTTGAAAGCAAATTAAATATTAAAACTGAAATAAATATTGCCAAACAATGTATCTATGCAATGTTGCTTGGCATTTAAATGGGAATAAAGTTTAGATACATTACTCCAGCACCAAGGGAAAATATGATTATTTATTATTATTCATTTGCTGTTTACATAATCCGGACAGTCAACTCGTCTCAAAAATTTATATGAAAAGCAATCGCTTTTTTGGGTAATTCCTCTATAAATTTTCTCGACGATTTAATTGTCTGGAACATGGAAACGACGTTTAAATTTTAATCGTATTTTTCATTTCTGTATTTCTATTTACTATTCTGCCACTATTTTACTTAATTTATATACTTTTTATTATATAAATTAAGTGCAACCCTTGGAAATTGTTTCTTTTGTTTTACAAAAATTTACAATCATTCTTAAAACATGTATAGAGAGAGAAAATATTAAATAAAATCAATTTAAAAAAACAATGAGCACTTTATCATTTCATAAATTATGGACTTGCACATGTAAGTATTGGTATTAACTTACATTATTATTAACAACTTTATTGAATTTTCCAGAACGTATATTTTTCAAAATGGTAATTTTCGGTTTAGGCATGGACCCTGAACAAGATCCATTTATTAGTTTCTTAGAAAAATGTAAAAAAACTGTACTTCAAAATAAATTACTCTTGGTTGGTAACAAATTCGGGTTGTCGACTTTTTCTCATTCGAATAGCGGCACCTGTTCCTGAGTTATAGCATTTAGAAAAATAAGTTTAACCCAAATCCACCTGCTACCCTGGTGTTACAAAAAAAAATTTGAATTTTTAAAATTTTGTCCCTTTTTTTGCGAGTAAAGCTTTTGCGTTTTGTTTAATAACTCCCATACTTTGCAATAAATATTCATGAAACTCGGTGAGCTGATAGAGTTCAAAATGAGGAATAATTTCCAAATGAACAGTTTTGCTGTGCCCACTTTGTATTGCTTGAAAGCAGGTTCTATATCAACACAATTATAAACACAGTTAGTCCTCTTGTGTTTTTCACAAACAAACTGAATTTATATTAAGACTGACATTGAGCTGAATCATATTCAGAAAATTTCATCCAATAATACCTAGCGCTTCCCGAGATATATAATATAGAACTTTGTGTTTCGTGGTAAATTTACTAGTTAATAACTCTGAAGTTTCTAGGAATAGGAATGTGAAACTTGGCAGGTTTGCAGAAGAGGATATGGAGATTTATTTAAACTTCGTTTAAATTTTGTAGGTCAATTAGTTTGGAAGATATAGAGGTGGATTTCATAAAACACATTTTTTTAATATCACGGGGGGCCACCAGGCGGGCCAAAGGTTTACCATCTTGTAGCCCACGTTCCAATCTATCATGCGGTGAAAGAATCATTCGAATAGCTGTACCCGTTCCTGAGTTAGAGCCTTTTGAAAAATAAGTTTTAGCCAAATCCACCTGCTACCAGCTCCTTGGTTGATTAAAACTCAATACAACTGTAGATATAGATGCTTTTGTATACGACCTATTTTTCAGCAATATAAAGTGGGCGTGGCAAAATTTTTCATTTGAGAATTATTCCTCATTATGAACTCTATCAGTCCACCAAATTTCATAGAAATCTACTTAAAAACACGGGAGTTATTAAGCAAAACGTAAAAGCTTTTCTCGACCCCAAAAAAATCAATATTTGAAAAATGCAAATTCGCTTTTTTTGTAAAACACCAGGGCAGCAGAAGCTGGTAGCAGGTGGAATTGGCTAAAACTTATTTTTCAAAATGCTACAACTCAGGAACGGGTACAGCTATTCGAATGATTCTTTCACCGCATGATAGATTGGAACGTGGGCTACAAGATGGTCAACCTTTGGCCCGCCTGGTGGCCCCCCATGATATTAAAAATATGAAATTTATGTAGTCTACCTCCATATATGCTGAACTAATTGATGTACGGTGTTCAAACAAAGTCTAAAGAAATCTCCACGTCCCATTTTACCAACTTGGGAAGTTCCATGTTTCTACTATCAAAAACCTCGGAGTTATTCATCAATTTTTAAGTACCACATCGTACGAATATATCATTAAATTTATTAACTATTTTCAAGATATTTGCATTTAATCAAGCGGGATGGTGCACATTATAGTTGCAGATAGTTGCCGACTAAATTGTTTGCCATGCCTACTTTATACTAATAAAAGTGGGCGGTAATTAAAAGTAACTTTTTCTAGTATGTTGATGTTATTTTTGCGATGAAAGGCCAACATACATTAAAGTTGACTTTGTGACTCATCATCCAAATGATATTCCATCAAGAAACACCGTACAATTATCGAAACAAGAAACACCGTAAATTGTCACCATGTTTAGGGAAATAGTTCCGAAGTTTTTTAAGACAGGAATATAAAACTTTACAGGTTGGTAGAATGCGACAAGGGAATTTACACAAATTTTGCTTGAACTCTGTAGATCTATTAGTTTGGAAAATAAAAAGGTAGACTCAATAAGTCTCATATTTCTAATATCCCGGCCCCACTAGTAGCCCAATTTCCAATCTATCACATGGTGAAAGTATCATTCAGAGAGAGGTGCAGCCATTCCTGATTTATAGCATTTTGAAAAATAAGTTTTGACCAAATCCACCAGCTACCAGCTTTTGCATTTTTCAAATTTTGATTTTTTTTGGGGGGCGAGAAAAGCTTTTTACTTTTTGCTTAATAATTCATCTGATTTACAAGATAATTTCATAAAACTTATTAAGCTTCTAGGGTTCATAGTAAGCAATAGTTTTTAAGGTAAAATTTTGCCGCACCCACTTTCCTATTGGTGAAAAGTGGGCGTAATTTTCACATCGATTTTTACAATGTTCTGTTACGCTTTTACGCAAAAAAGCTATTTTATAGGAAATCCGAGATTGTAATCTTTTATCCAAAAGCACTTGGATCGAAATGTGACGAGCGGTTCCAGCGATATCAGACGTACGTATAAATACATACATTAAAAATGTCAATTTTGTTGGTGGACTAACCTCGCTCGTTGATAATATCCGCCTTTTTCAAAAAAAAAAAAAAAATTGTATTAAGTCCAATGACATTTCCATCATATCTGTTGGCGGGTAATGCTAAATATGTTTGAGTCCTTGCGAAAGAATGTTTTAATTTATTTAAAACCAAAATATTTGTATTGATCCATAATGTATAAAATAAAAAGAAGTGCGAACGAATTTTTAAAAATGATTTCATTTAATTTTTTCTCTCTATATCCCTCGCAGAAATTATTGTGAATTTTTAAATAAAAAAAAGAAGAAAAGACATAATTTTAAAGGATTATATTTAATTTAAATTGAGAGAAGTTAAATGAACTTAGGCAGTGTTTTTTAAAAAATAATAATAATAATAAAGAGAATTATTTCAATATTAAGTAAAGAGTTCTAACAACAGAACTAATACATACGAGTGCAACAGATCTTAACTTTTAATAATTGAAAAAATATTGTAATAAATAAGTATAATTTTATTGTTACATAATACGAGATGTTTTAAATGGATTCGCAAGTGGATAAAGAGGGCGACTCTGACCAGGTGGACCCAAGACTCCCCACATTCTATTTTCTATTTTTTTCATTGTAGTTGTTAAATCAGTTTTATAAACTTCAAAATACTTTATTTAAACAACTTAATTTAATACTCACGTGCAACCTTTAATTGAGACAAATTCATTTTGTTTCTTTTTTAACAAAAACTTTATTTTCACAAAAAAAAAACTAATTAACGAAACTTGTCGTGAACTAATCTTGGCCACATTTCGTTTTGATAACAAAAATAAAAAACAAATGTTACATTTCTTAAAATGCCTTAAACTGCTAGGAATCTGTTAACTCTTTCTTGTAAATATCTAATTTGAGAGTTTTAGCTTTTAGAAATATTTTATAAACTGTAGGCATAATAATGAATATGAAACTCTGTTTTTCAGCCACATGTACTCGTTCAAAAAAAGAAAAAAACATTCATGGGCACCAGCAACAACTTACTGAAGTAACAACCAGCAACAAAGACAATATCCACAACTACTCTAAGACACAAAAAAAATAATCATGTCTCATTATTAGAGTTTACATACCATCAAATAAAACAAAGTTATTTAAAGCCTGGAAGGCTCTCCTGGTGGTCGAATTAGAGTTCTGTTTTTCCTCCAAGTTTTTTTCCTTTTTCCTTTTTCCTGCTTTTACTCTTTGATTCATTTTGATTATTTGGTTTTGCTTCTTAGCAACAATTGACCGCCTAAGATCAAAACACACAACTGCCACAAAAAGTCTGTAGCCCGAAAAGAAGAGCAAAAAGAAAAAAAAGGCTGAAACTATCCAGCGACCTCAGAGCATTCTTGTTCCTATAATAATTGCGCTCGCTCAACAGACATAAAGCAAACAGCTGCAATGGCCAATAATCATCATTAAATGAAAACAACAATTGCAATTACACTCGAGAAATGAAATCGTAATAGAAAACCATTATCTCAATTTATGACATTTCCTTTCTTTTATAGAAAAAGTGTAATATTTGCTGCCCTTACGAAGATAAAAGAACAGAATTTTGCGTTATAAAAAAATAGGGCAGGAAATACTGTAAAAGTTAAATTTTTAAAATTATAGCGATAAATCCCTTTTTGTTGTTTTTTGCAAATTTATTCAATAAAATGTTAGAATTTCTTCAGAAAGGAAAACGCCTTTAAATTGGCACGGAAACTTAGTACTTAAATTATATCAAAATCAAATGTAAAACAAAGTGAAATAAATAAAATACGATTTGAAAATATTGTCCCAAAATTGGCATTTAAATTAAGTGCTAAAATTTCACATATTTTAGCACTTAAGGTAAGTACTAAAATATTGAATATTTAGATATTTATTGATTTTTTTATAATTAGAATTTACCCATCTATTTTATATATAAAAATCTCGAGCAGAAACTAAAATTTTTTTTATTATTTCGCAAAAATTTTGTGCGAAATTGTTTATATATGTTTCTTCCACTCGCGAAAGCATATCCATCTTTACACGGGTTGTTGTTGCAGTTGTTTTCGCATTGTTATTATTTGTTTTTTGCCTTGTATCAGTTTCGGTAATCGGTTCTTGTTCCAGCTGAGTTGAGATGATTGGTCTGCTGTAGTGGGTCTAGCATAATGGAGCTGCTATCTGTCGTTGCCTAGAAACAACGCCCCCTCTGTATTTCGGTGTAGTGGTGAAGAACCTCGTTAATCTTTGATTCCTATCTTTTTTCCCAGAAGGTGGTGGCTCTGCCTGACCTTTGTTTATAATGATGTTATCCTCTTTAACAGGGAGAGAGGATGGTCAGGGGGCTCATTGTATGTATTTTTTAGGAGGGGGTTTGAAGCCACTTAATTTTTAAAACTGGAAAAACCAAGATGAAACATTTTGCTCCTCTGCCAGGGAGCGAACCTGGGGTACTCGGTTTTGTAGGCAAGCACTTTAACCACCACGAAATTGTTTGATTTTACTTTTAAAAAAATGTTGTACCAAAACCATTGGACTAGAAAGACCAGAGATTTGAAAAAGGCTGCTGGCCGCCTAAAATCTTAAAAATCCCATTATTTTATTGCTTTCTACAATTTACAGATAAAAAGTGGGTCTTGGCCCACCAATAGAATATTTCTAGCTGCGCTAATGGTGTTTCTTTTTCAGTAAAGAAAGCACCACAAAATTGTGCCGCTGAAGGTACTAAATTCAAACAAACAAATTTCATATTAGACATTCGATAGACATTTTCTTTCGAGTGTTTTATATTGTGTCTAGTACTACCACTATCACTAGCTGTGGTAAATCGTTAAAAGATCGGCTAAAATAAAACACAGGCCAACATGTGTGTAGGAAAAAAGAAGTTATAAAACAAAAACAAACACAAATAGCCACAAAATAATAGTTTTTTATATTTTTCAAATGGCTTTTTCAACTAAATAAAAAACGACTTGTATGTTTTTGTTAATATTTGCGCAGAGTAAATTGTTTGTTTTTGTGCATTTCTGGAGCAAAAGTCTGCAATCAAATTATATATTGATGTTTTGCAAAGGAGGGAAATTCATTTCTTTTCTATCAGGCAACGAACGAATCGATCCACATCTTTCTCATCAAATTGATGAAATGCTTGATTGTCTGCTCGGCCGGCCGGCTGACTGGTTGCCTCGCAAAATTTTCTTAGACGATAAAGCGATCGATGGATGGATGGATGACTGACTGTCGTTTAGGAAATAGAGAAGTTTCTGTCTGTTCGTCTGTCTATCATTCTGTGAAACAGTGTGGCTTTGTTAGTCTATTGAAAACAAAAATTAAATGATTTTAATTTTAGTTTTGCATACACCACAATTGATCTCTTGATCTTGTTTCTATCAATTTTCCTTTATTCCCCGGGCTTTTGTGTAAGTCCTACGAGTATAAAAAAAATATTTAGCCAGAGTATTGAAAACAAATATAGAGATTTTAATTTGATGATCTTGGCATGTCATGTCTGTAATTATATATTTTGCATGTTTTATCTTGTTAAAGAAAATGCTTGCAGACTCTTCATATGTTTATTTTTTTTTTATTTTTTATTTTTTTTTTTGGAATTTTTATTACTCGTCAAAGTGTCTGTTTGTTGGTATAATAGTTGTTCAAGGAATCAGAAATGAATATTCCGTGTAAATTTGACTTGTTCTTAAAACGGAAACTGTTGTGACTCACTACCGATTGGGTGGTTTGTTTTAAGGTTTAAAATGCACAACTGGTGTGGGTCATTATTTCTCAAAAAAAGAGGAAAAAAACACGAAGCTAAACTTTATTAAAAAATTTTTTAAAAAGACAAATCAGTAAATAATTGGAACTTGTTAAGGGAAATAAATCAATTAAAATTACTTTAAAAAATTAGTTAAATAAGGCCAAAATCATGTGAAAGTGAATTTCTTAACGAAATGTAGGGGAATTTTATCAGGACGACAAGTCATAAGGATGTATTTTTATTTTTCTATTACAATTTTCTTACTCGCGCCGCGTTTCCATGGGTCACCACATAAAAGTCAAAACTCTTATGAATGACTTTTGGCAAGAAAAAAATATACATATATAATGCAGTTGAATTCAGTTAAGGAAAATAGAAAATTACACGAATTATTTTTCACACCTACAAAATTATTATTTCAACTGAAGTTGATGATGTTGTCTCTACACAGAAAAAATTATTGGCAAACAAATTTGGAACAAAAATTTTGTCTAAAGTAAATTTTATATTTAGTTAAACTTTTTAATTGCCCATGTTGCAAGTATACAAGTAAAAATGATTTCTTTTTCTGCTAATTTTTTTTTTTTTAATTCGTAATATTGAAATTTATTATTCGGGATAAAATGCATTATTTGTTGTGGCATATGAAGAGCCAAAGCCACAACAAACAATGAGTTTTTTTTTAATTTTTATTAGAAAATATATATTACTTTGTAGGTCCGCTCGCATTCACAAGAAATTTTTGGTCATTCGAGGACCTTGTTTACTGAAAATAATATGTATTTTTTCCCGTGTAACCATATTTCACTGGTGATCGAGCGGGATCATCAGGAAACCTTCAACCAAAATTTTTTTTAAATACCAGAAGTTTTATGCGACACTCATCATACCTAAAATGAACCCCAATACAAGTGTAATAAGTGTCTGGTATAAGGACATGTCTTACTTTCCCAAAAATTTAGCTGAAAATGCCAAAAAGATCTGATTTGAGCACGAGTGAAATATATATCGATAAATAGACCAGATAAACCCTTTATAATCAAGTTCATTGTAATTTAATTTTTTTTTTTAATTTATTAAAAACTAGTTGTTAGTTTTGGGAAGAAAACACTATAAAAATTTAAACTAAAAATATATACATATTTTTCGTTTTGTTTATTTACTTTTTTTGTGTCAAAAATGATTTTTAAAAGAATATGAAAGGCTAAAATTAATTATTCTGTTATGAGATGCCCTCACATAAATAAGTTATTGAATAAATTTTTTCATCAGAAAAAAACTTCTTGTCAAAATTATTAATATTTTCCATGAAAGACTGATTTTTATTGATAATAATAACTTAAGCCCGGGAACTTGGTTCAATATTTCTATGTGAAATGCTGTCAAAATTTATATGAAAAAAAAATTCGTATGAAATAATAAAAATATAATTTTGTATGAAAAAAAAAAACAATGAAAAGTGCCTGCAACATTCGAGTAAAACTGCTGAAAGAAATAATTTTTTTTCAAACAATAAAACAAAATTTCAATAAATATGTTTATTAACATATACAAATCAATCAAAAACTCTACAAAATTGCTGATTAGATCCTACGACCTGCCCTGCCCGGTATTCCAAATCAAATCAATCCACTCGGAATTGTCTTTGCATTGTTGTTATAATTTGCTACTTGCAACAATAAGTTAAATTGGATATGTGTGAACACAAGTTAAACAACAAGAATTTATAAATCAATTTGCCTCAAATGAGATACGAGTCTAAACATAAAATTATAATGGAATGTTGAACAGAATACCAGGCTTTAGGCAGTACTGGACCTGGTTTCCGTTTTTTAAAATTAATTTTCATTAAAAGAAGAATACTAATATTTCACCTGACTTTATTGGGAAAATTTTTTTTGTTGCAAACACGCTTCCATATGTTTGTATTTGATTTTCCATTAAACTAGTCCAATTTAGCAACATATTGCTAAAATAAAACTTCTCTTAATAACTAATTGATAGCATGCTGAACTATAACTGATATATTAAAAAATTTTTATAAATTTCAAAAATTATTTTCAAATTCTTTTTTTGTATTTTTTTCTTTAAAAATATCTTAATGAACTCCATTCCAGCCCAACAAATAAATAAACATGCTGATTGGGTCTATGTAATCTAATCTAGTAATTCTAAAATTAATATCTATATGAGGGCTCGGACTATTTAAAAAAAATTCAAATACCAATTTTTGATTTAAAATAAATTCACAAGCCTTCATTTAACAAGGAGGTTGGTTGCATTATAAAAATATGGCACCTTAGGAAAATATTTTAAAATGTTATTCTATTATTTGTCTATAACAAGTTCTAAACAGCAAATTTATATTTTTTTATTCATATTTATTTCATTCCATTTTGAAACTTTCGCTTTCGACTCTTAAGAAATAAATTGAAGACAATTAAACTTTCTCAAACCCCAAGTAGACATCGAAAAACCAAACCATTATTGTTTTATATAAATTAAAAAAAATCTCTTGAATTGATAGAAATTTAATAGGAGAAATGAAATAATGGAAACCATCTGTACTCCAGTATGTGTCTCTTTTAGTGTCAGTCTGAAAACCAAAAGTCTGACTGTAAGTCTTAAGCACTCATTCGATCGCAACAATCCTACTAGAGTAAAACTAACAAAACCTCATAGATTTGTGGTTTTTACTCTTGTAGGTTTAACTATTTTATTTATATTATTATTATTTTTTTTTTTTCAAAGTGAAAATAAATAATTAATGACACATGTCATCATCTCACGAAGGGAAATCATTTGCATATGGCTTTTGTATCAAAATGAAATTTTAATTAATTGCGATTGGAGTGAAAAAATTGAAACAAAAGCAGGTCGTAGTCCATTATCGAAAACTCTATTAAAATAGAAAAATAAAATTGGAATAAATATTATAGCCAACTGATAAATAATGGTTCGCTAATAAACTCAATATGTGGGTTGTTTGTTACCAACATGTTTTTACCTTGTATTACAGCCATTAGTTATGTTGCATGCAACATTAGAAGAAACATGTGTACACACAATATATGAACTCACTTATATCTACATGCAAATGAATGTATAACGCCATCTAATTTTTCCAAATGCAAATACATATTTTTTACAAGTACAAATAAATAAAAAATAAAAAAAAATAAACTGAATAAAAAATTTATTTCAAGCTTTTAACAAAATATTTCCTAATTTTATTATAAATGATGTCTATAAAATGTGTGCATGTTTCATGTTTATTTGCGTTGCAAAATGTTTATTGCTTTTATAAAATAAATGAAAACAAATGTAGAACATTTATGAAATCGATGATTACAAAATATTTTAATAGTAAATTTATCAGGGGCTTAAAGAGGCCAAAAGACTTGGGTATTGATTAGAAATCAAGCTAAAAACATTTTGGCCAATATGTCCACGAAACTTAAGCGATTAATTTTATTTGCTTAATATGAATATATACATATATATATATATTTATTTATTTTCTTAGCCGTAAGTAGACAATCGCTCTGTAGGAATTTATTAAAACTTGACTTTTAATTGAAACTCTTTCAGTACAATAAAGTTTCTGCAAACAAATCTTGGTAAAAATCGTTGCAACAGCCCGTTTGTTCAGATTATGTAGAAAAAAATATATATCACAGCAACTTTTTTTTGGAACTATATAGTCATCTGGAAACAATTTTTGTTTAGCAACATGTTGCTATAACTTAGAAACGACGCTAAAGCGTGGAGCAATGCCCAATATTTTACGCGAAGTGTTATGGAAATCGATATGAAAAAAATTTTATATGAAATATTTACGAAACAATGTTGCAAGGTTGCATAAAAGAAAAGTAATGTGTCTTTCAACATTCAAGAAATATTTATTCTAGTCTGTATTTTTAATGAAATTTTTTTAACTACAAAACAAAGTTTTAATACATGTGCTTGTTTACGTACCTAAAACAACTGCTCAATTCACAAATCTCTTGGAATCTCGTATTGTTAAGTGAAATACACCTTTAAAATGCATTTCGCGAATAGTCAGTTTCTAAGTATCACTTGTATGTTGTGTTCACAAACAGCATAAAAAAATATTTTCTCATTACATAAAATTAAATAAATAAAATGAATAAAATGAATAAATAAAATTTAAATAAATAAAATGGAGGAAGTTTTTTTTTAAATAAACGCACTGCAATTATACACCATTACGGACAATCCAGATTCTGATATCTACGTTAAAAAGATTTTAAGTGGCTCGTTAAGCAAATAATTTAATCCTGTGTATGGATTCAATACAACTACATAACACATGATATAAAATTGTATTGTTGTAAAATACGCATAGCAAGTATGGTCCTGCACAAGGACATGTTGTTGGCATACCATATTTAAAACATTAGATAGAATTATCGAAAAAACAATTTTATTGAGACTGTGCCATGCCTTTTTTCGCATTGCACAGGCTAAATAAAACTGTTTTCAGTGTATTCTATAACTTAAATATAATAATTTTAATAATTTGTGATTTAGGATACATGATCGTTGCAAAATTAGTGCATCGAAAGTATTTGAAACAAAAGGCTTAAACATGCCAACAAGACGCTTTGTGCAGGTCTCTAGCATAAGATTACGATACTGTAAATAAATACAATAATACAACCGATACCATGATACAAGTGGCCAAATAGATATCATACTTAACATGTACATTTTTCTTTTTGATGTTGCTCAACTTTAACTTCAATTAAAAAGGTTGGCGATTCATTATATACATTGGTTCCTTACGTAAATGAACACAATTATTAACATTTTCCTTTTTTTATTTAAAAAAGAATTTAATTTTATATAGAAGAAGTGCCATGCACATTATTTAACAGGCTGGAAAGGATGTTACTCAAATGTTGGCAGATAGTTTCCATTTATTTTTGGCAACATGAACAGTGTAAAACTTCCGCAACATGTCCATTTCCATTTAAACTTTGACAACATTTCGCGTGAATTGCTGAAGACAGTACCAGGCTTTGAAATAGAAAATTTTTTTAATTAAAAACTCCGGCAACATGTTGCTACACTTGAGCAATTACTATTTTTGTATTTCATTCTTTAACAATAACAAACTCATTTCGTATTCTAGACCGACCCCAAGCGGGCTTAAAAAAATTAATTCAATGACTCTATTTTGTCAATCAATTGAAAATAAATAGACTTCATTTAATTGAATATTGATTTTATTTTAAGCAAAAACCTCATGAAAATAAATAAATAAAATAGAAAAATTCCATTAACATAAATATATGAAATGAATTTAAAATCATACAACATGAGTCTCAAGAAAAAGACGAAAAAGTCCTGGTTGCATTTCATTTTATCGCTTCCAACTTGCAACAAATGTGTATCGGTATATTGTGTATCTGGTTTAAGATCCAAATCTGACAGTTAGTAGACTCTAATCATGTGGCAATTAAGACTAATAAAACCATAAATGATTTGCCAATAACGATTGGGATCTAATTCAAATCTTCACAAAAAAAAGCTGGATTGATTCAAGTTGAGCTGAGTTGTGTATGACAGTTAACATGACAAACATTTTTTGTCCAACGCATTTTTACATGATGGACAGGTTGACCATGTTGATGGAATGTTTTTTTTCTCGCAATTTGGATTTTTTTTGTCATATGGAAAATGACTGCTGCTATTTTTCTTTAATGCTTGAATAATTAATAAACCGTTCTTGTTTTCAAATGACCCAATTTACTTGGACTTTTTAAACGTCGTTTTTTCTTCAAGAAGTTTTATTAAAATTCTTTTATATATTTTTTTATCAGACTTGGCTGTTGTTTTTTAAACTGACAAAGACCACCCTAGAGTTGGCCTGTTCAAAAAAAAACTTCTAACTTTGCTTTTTTTCTCTTCCTTTCCTCTTTATAATTGAATATAATTTAACTCGTTTTTATTTTGCATTTTTCTTTCTATTTAATCATAAATGTCTACGATATGTGCCTCAATGTGCTTTTTTATGAAAATGAAATCAAAAAGTTTATTTTGTTTTTTTTTCGCCAGATTTTCAATGTTGTTTACATTTCTAGCCGTCAGCTATTGGTCAATCATTTTGTATCAATCATTTAGGCCGTTGATGGAGTAGCAGAGAGTCGGTTTGAAAACCTTATTGCTTTTCAATAAATCATGGGAAGATGAATGGTTCAAGAGTGTGTAATAAGAGGCGTGCTGTGGACAAGACTTGCTTAAGCCTACCAGAATATGTGCAACTTCAGTTCCTTGAGCGAAAGCTATATGCAGTGGAAAAGCATGTAAAGTTTAAAAAGTAGCAATAAATATTGATTGTTAGCAACATTTTGAAAACTTCTAATAAAATTGTGAGCTATAAATTTTTAATTATGAAATAATCGTTTGTAATTATTGAGTAAGAAAGACTATGACGCAAAGGGCTTAAATTTTTTAAATACTGCATAGAGAAAATTGATGTTGCAAGGTTGCCTTACTACGGCAATAACTATGACTGACAGTAAAACCAAACATGTGTATAAAAAATTTCAAAAACTGTGCAAATTTCGGCATTTAGAAGGGTATGACTGTCTATAAAAACTTTCTTAAAGGAAAAATTCATGAAATAATAAGAAAACCAGATAAAATATAGCTGCGAACATAGAAGCAACATTTTTTTTAAAGTATGAAACAAATTTTCAAATGAAACGAGACCTGCGCAAGGCAATAATTTGTTGGAACCGAAAAAGTTGTTTCGTTATAGTGGAGAATTTGTTATAACTAAATTCCCACTTTACATTATTTCATGTTAAGATAGAAGTTATTGTCGACGACAGATGATATTTTCAGTTTCTTCAAATTGATCCCACCTTTCGAGATATGCCATTATTTCCAAAAGGAAACATCTTCATGTCTAATATTAGCACAACTGGATAAAGACCAAACTATAATCTTTAATCCTTTTTTACTTTGCTTATAAGTTTGTCAAGTAGTTTTAGAGATATTACTTCACTTGTACCAAAAATATTTCTTACTCGTATAAAATACTTTTTTTAATCTATAAAAATATACAACAAAAGGACAAAGAAGCTATATTTTATTAAAATATTGCATATGAATTACAACAAATACATAATCATAGTAGGTTTAGAATGTTTCTATACAAACCAACACAACAAACAATTTACTCAACGTGAGTCTATTTTATTTTTCTCCCAACAATATTGAAATTCTCATATTGTATTTGATTTATGTGGCATAAACATCCGAGGTTGAATGTTTTCAAACTGCTTAAACTTCACTGACGATTTGGTTTTAGCAACCAATGAAATGTCGGCATATGAAGAGCTAAAGCCACAACAAACTTTTGATTTTTTGTATGCATTTTGCGAAAGCTCTAATTATTTCTAACGATTAGTTGGGGAGAATATCCCAAATAATGAATTTTCAGTATTAAATTTTTTAAATTTCTTTTTTAAAACTCTAAGTGGAAAATATGCAGATGTACCTTTGCTGTCGTTGATTGAAGCAATTTTGTGAATTTTTCCTATTTTATTTGCGGTTGCTTATGCCTTAATACGCATCCTACAGGCTCTGTTATTTTATGACCTACCGGCTACCACATTATTTATTTTTTTTAAGTTTCAAAATAAGGCTTAAAATATGCCGGGAAATTGGTATTAAATGTTCTATATTGTGCAATTATTATTTTGAAGAAATTCTCTGCATAAAATGCTACTTTTATATGCATTTCGCAATTTTCGTTGAAATAAATTACCGTCACACTTAATTGTCAATAAAATCAAAAGTTATTCGTTGATTTTAATAAAATATGACTCCTTTAGTTTCGAACATATTTTTCTATATGTAAATGGGATTTTTTGTTTATATTTTTTATACTGACCTTCGTAGACTAGTAGGTAGTGTACTAGACTCGTAGTGCGAAGGTCCCAGGTTCGAATCCTGCTGCAGAACTCTGGCAGTTTGTGTCTGATAATAAAAAGGGAGCGCACAACAAGCCTTCAATGGCTTAAGTGTATGTCGTATGACATGGGCTATCACACTCCTCCAATCAACCTAACCTAACCTAACCTATATTTTTTATGAATTAAAAAAATACGAAATTTTTTTCTTCAAAAATTCCACGATATCTCTGATACCAATGACCAGATTAAAAAAACATTAATTTTGTCGAGTTTTTGACTGTCTATTTAGCGGAGTTGGACAAACTATTCTCCAGTTAAGCAGATTCAAATTCAGCGGCCCCAATTCCACAAGAAACAACTTTAATCTAATCCAGTCCAGTGTTTTAGTTTTCTTAGCAAAATTTTCTCTCTCATAGTTTTTAAAAATAATTCATATAAAAACTCTTTAATAGAGTTCTTGACATTCGTTGCGGCTGCCAGGTCTTTTAAACGCCATCAAACAGAAGCCGTTTGATATTAATGATCTTAGATATTTTTGTTTGTTGTTTGTGTTGCTGTTGCTGTTGTTTTTTTAATGTTTCTGTGTATAGAGTGCCATACATTATTATCTGGCAACATATTTTTGCTCCTGCTGATGTTGCTGCTTGCTGTCTGCCTGTTTTAAGCGACTCAATTACCATGTCTGGCTACAAGTAGTTAAAATTCATATGAACGAGAAGAAATAATATTAAGGAAGAGAATAGCAACAACAACTTGAGGTTTTCATCATTATTATTTATGAGAATTTTAAATGAAATCCACAACAGGCGTTGATAATATTTTAATTAAAAATCAACTAAAAATAAAATTTATTTGAATAAAAGCGGACAAAGCTTTAAGCCGCATTAATATAAAATGGAAGTCTTAAGTTAAATAATTCAAATTAATAAGAATATCAATCGGTTTCAAATTGTTTCATTAAAGATACCAAACTTGCGTAATTCTATTTGTTTGTTGTCTTCTCTAGTTGAAGTTTAAGCGTTGGTTTTTTCTAATATTCTAATCTTGTTTGATTTTTTTTGTTGTTACTTTTTGTTTGTTGAAAAAAATTCATGAATGAAGTTTAAATATCATGTCTGTGTATAACCGCCTGCCTTTTGGAACTACCATAAATATCACTCTCATATTCATTTTAGTTACATTTTCAATTGATTTCCTACTGTAGGCGTTTTCTACGCCAACTCTTTGAGCTAAAATGAAAAAGTGCAACCCACTGTGCACAAGAAGAAAAAAAAAGAGCAGCACACTGTGATATTTGATACAGTTTTAGGTTTTTTTCTGTTAAGAATCTTAAATTTTATTTATTGCATAATAATTTACTATTGAAAACGTGGTAAATATCTTTATTTGTACTCGTAACTGTCGGAGTTTTGCTCAGAAAAAAGTCTATCAAAATGCAAAGGCTGGAAATTTCAATTAGACGATGGAAAAATTCTGTAGCAGCAACCTGCGAAATAATGTTATACTAAAAATATTTGTTTTTTATATTTTAATTAAGTTGAAAATTTCTTTATTTGAAGAGTTTAAGTGAAAAGGTGTTGATTGCCATAGTTATAAAAACAAGCCCCATTGTGCCATGTCTGCGATAATTTGAAAGATATTTATGACCTTTTTAATTAGGCTGTTTAATAAAACGGAAACCAAGTCGTTAATCAAAAGTGTTGAGCATTTTCTTTTATTATCATTTTCAAAACTTTCTTTTTGGCCATTAAGCGTCTAATCTAATCACACTGTGCTACAAAATAAAAAAAAATTATGGAATTTTTACTAATTGCAGAAGCAGGTAAGTTAGGTTTTGGATCTTTATTCAAGTTTGTATAATTCATTTGACTCATTTTACGAAATATCAAATTTTTGCCCGTTTCTCCAACTTTTAGCTTTTTTGAGGATCATGAGCGATTTTAATTTTTTGTACTAGTCTTATTAATCTTTTTGACTCTTTAATGATTTTTTAAATTAAAATTTCTGCACGTGAAAATTCTTTGTAACGGTTTTGGCTGCTTTTCGACTTTTCTTGTCCTCCAATTATTTGCGTTTATTTTCCGTATTCATATATTTTTTATGATTTTCTTTTTATTTATTCTGTCAAAGACTGTAGTCCTCAATAGTGGCAATTTCATTTTAACATTTTGATTGTCTTTGACTTTTTCGATTTGTGTTATTTTGACAGAAGTGACATGAAGTGACATTTTGTCAATTTTTTATGAATTAATTCCCTTAGAAATTCGTTAACACATAAAAGGCCTTAATCTATTTTCAACAAACTCAATCTGCTAGAAGCGTTGTCAGCAAAAACTCTTCGGAGTTAACCTTATGATTACACCTTCCAATACTTTAACTGTACGTATGTACATTTTCACGGGCCTTTTTCCCCTGCAGCTCTGTGTTATTTTCATACGAACAAAAACAAACATATTTCTTCAATGGGGTGTGCGAGAGACTTTAAAATTAAAATCATGATTATATAAAAATATTTTATGGCAGTTTGGTTGACTGCAAGTAAATTGCAACAAATTTCTGTTGACTTTTCTTGTAGTCAATGAGTTAAAAATTGTCAGACTTAATGTCTTTACTGCAGTTAGTCTGACTGCCTGTCGACCCGGTTGCTTTGTGTTACCAGCATGTGGGAGTGTGTGGACATAAAACACTTCTTTTTTTTTGCCAACACTTACTGAAATGTAGAAAAAACACATCTACTATATTTAGTAGAGTAATAAAATTTTTATATAATTTTTTTTTTCGAACAAAACCAGTCGAAAAATCTGTCCTGTTATGCTGAATCTATAAAAAAATTAAATCTGGTGTTTGAAAATTTGATTTTGCTTTTAATTGCTACAACGATAAAAATCATTTAAATTGAAAAAAAAAAATCGCTTTGGAAAAAAAACTCACGAATTCCCCTGAAATTATACTTCGTTCACGGAAATATAAATCAGATGGATTATTTTTTTCTCTTTTAGTGATAAAATTTTGTTATATAAATTTTGTACCCACTGTTAGACCATGGAATCGATTGCCTGCTGTTTTAGCTGAATTGACTCAAGTGTTTGCATTGGCCAACAAAACATCAAAAATAATATTCGTATTCATTTTGAGATTTCATTTGATTTTATGTTCGATTAGAATTATGTTCCATTCATAAAATTATTTATGAAAGTTATTTACAAAAATCAGCGTCCAAATATGAAATGGCAATGAAAGTCATCAGTGAATTGATGCCATTAGGGAATGACAAAAAACATTGTTTGACCATATCAAAATGATGTTAAAAAATTGCACCAGGTGAAACTGGAAAATAAAGCAATTCTGTGGAGAAAAACTTGCTATTAAAATGATAAAATTATGAAGACATCTAAAGGGAAATCGTAGTCCTCACAGTACAAAGTAAAACAGAAGGACACTGATTTTAAACAAAAATTTTTTTAATAATATCTTCATCGGACTTATCGTTCTCTGTTCTCTCACCATAACCCCTTTCAAGGATATTTCTTAAGAAATTAGTGCATCTATTGTTGGTAGAATTAAATGAAAATTAAGTAATTCAATAGAAAATCTAAAAAAAAAATTTTGACAAAACTGTTTACTTTTCTTTGAAACGTAGATTTATTTATAATTTTACAATTAAAATTTGAATTTTAGCACTAAAATTTTACAATTAAAATGTTTATTACTAAAATCTTGAACTTGAAATTTTGCAACTGAAATTTTAGCTCAGCAAATTTCAACATATAAAGAAACTTTTATGACAATTTTCGTATAACTTTCTGGGTATGGTTACAGTCCAATTTCGGCTAAAATTACTCTGAGGATGGGCTAAACCTTCCAAAAAGAGACTAGATATGCCAGAGCGAGAGAACTTATCTATCCTCCCTCTCTTCAGGTGGTACAAAGCGACCAACAACGACTGAAATGGTTCAGTTCATGTGTTAGTACTAACCAAAGCCCTGCTCAAACTAAGCAAACATTTTTAAAACTTGCTGAAGTTGTTTAAGGTTCAATAAAACGTTACTTGATTTTAATGTCACAAAAAATTTTTTTCGATATAAAAATATTATTAAAAAATCGCCATTTAAGCCAGTTGCACAGGTCAGCATGAATTTCAGTTTTGAAAACTTTCTTTAAATTTTACACAGAAAGGAGATCATGTCGACTTCTTTAGAAAGATTTGTCGAATAAATGTTTTAAATGAAATATTTCCCATGAACTGAAAATAGTAAAAAAGTTCAACCAAATAGTTAAAAATTTGTGGAAAAATTGAATATTTTTCACGATAAGGGTGTTTAATTTTCAAAGTTAGAATTAAAACCTGGAAAAACAAACGATTTGAGTTATTATCATGAATCAAAATGTATAATTCTGCCCAAATTTATAAATTCATAAGAAAATTTCATTTGGACATTTATATTGAAAACAATAATAAAAAGTTTTAACTTATTTTTGATTTCGATTAAATTGTTCGAGCGAAAATTTTTAATTTATCTAGACCAAAAGCCTCATTTTGTTAGGTTAGGTTAGGTTGATTGGAGGGGTGTGATAGCCCATGTCATACGACATACACTTAAGCCAGTGAAGGCTTGTTGTGCGCCAGAGTTTTGCGGCAGGATTCGAACCTGGGACCTTCGCACTACGAGTCTAGTACACTATCTACTAGTCTACGAAGATCAGCATCATTTTGTAAAACGAAACATTTTCAATATTTTGAAATTTATATGGAAACGATTTGTTTTACAAAATGTTATTAATTCTTAATTAATTTAATATATAATAAGCTTCCTTTTGCCTGAATAAACTGAATTTCATACTGGACTGTATCACTGGCCATATTACGAAAACTATTTTTGAAAAAAAATTTTATTAAATATTTCTTTTCTTAAGTTAAGGGTATAAAAAACAAAAAAAAGGTGAGAAATAATAAATAATAAAATGGCTTTAATATTTGGATTTTTAAGTGTGAATGTGTTAAAAAAAAATTACTTAACAATAAAATACATTTTTCCTTAAGTGCCTTAAAGGACATCTATATACAATTTTTAATATTTTTTTTTATAAAAATAGGTTTTTCATTTCGTTAAAGTTACTGTACAAAAAGGAGATTCCTAACTTAATTTTATACAATAAACATCGATGCGTAATTACAACCTAAAGGAAAAAGTGGTTGTGGATTCTTATAAATAACTTTTTTTATGAAAAAAGATTCAGTAGTGTTAAGGCACTGGATGGTATTGTTTATTCGTTTTAGGCTAAACTTAAAATTAATTCGTATTGCCTAGAAAATAAATACTATTTTTAATTAAGCTTGTGTATATTTATAATAAAAATAAGCCTCTACTACTTAAGCTATTGCATTCTTATACTTTTTTTGGGAAGGGGCGGGTTTTACAGTAAAAAGTTCTTTTGCTTAAAATATATTTAGAACTTTATTTTCTGTTTTTAAATATTAAATTTCTAAGAGCTTAAGTTTTTAGAATTAAGACACTTTTTATAAAATGCAGAAACTGGCGTAGTATCTTATGGAAAGATGAAAAACATAATTAAACATAAACCGTCAGGTATTCAATTGAAGATATACCTGATGTGTAAATTGTGTAAAATTTTGTACAGAACTTTTAAAGAAATAAAACACTTTTAGTTCTTTAGAGAAAAAAGCTTTTTATAGGAAAGACTTTCAAGAAGGTCTTCAGATATTCTTTTGATAAGGGCTTTAGGTCCCGAACTTTTTTTAGGAAAGCTTTATCGCTAACATTAGGGTTCAGGAATTGTCAAAATAATTTTTGATTTTCAATTATCAAATTATTATCACTTTTCGTTGTCTATTAGCTTTTTATGCTAATCGAATTTGTTAAAGATATAGAGCAGGTTTAAGTACCTAAATTATTTATATGGCAGTTCTTATTAAATTTACATTTGTTCTATATGTATATGGCATCACATTCAGATCCTTAAGTATTTTTTTTACTATTTAATACAGACTTAACGCAAGAATAACTCAGCTTTCAGTGCCGGTTACCAAACACTCGCTAAGTAAAACATTATGCAAAGCATCCATATCAACCCAATCGCGTCTTTCGTTGCGTATTGAAAGGTTTCTTATGCAACCCTTGAAATTTTCCCGGGTTAATAAGGAACCGCTGGATGCGATTTCTAAAATTTGAGTGGGAAAGAAGAGAAACGAATTTCCAGTAAAAAAAGAGCTAAAAATTCCAAATAACTCTACTTTGTTGAGTTAAATGCATATATTGTAATCAAAAATAGAACTAAAACTTTAACTCACCGGGAATTCCTCCTATATACATGGGCGATTTTGTTTGCACTTTGCCCACTGTAGTTTGCTGAGCAACCGCTATGGTTGCGGGCATTTGATCGATTCTTAAGGCCAACTGTTCATAGTCATATAAAGCAGAGATATTATGCCATTTATTATCACATAGAGCATACTTTGAAGGTAGTAAGGACTCCACACGAAATGGATTGCCATCACCCAAGTCACAGGAGAACACAATCTGTAAAAGTAAAATATTTTTTTTGCAAGTTTTTATTAATTCTATAAACTTTTCTTTAAATTTCGTATAACTTACATTGCCATTAAAAATTTCGAGTGATAGTGCAGGAAAACCGGTGGGCTCTGTTATACTAAGTAAAATGCCAGACAGCTCAGAAGTTCTAAATTCCATTTCTAATTCCAAATATTTGCCAACATGGAAATTTCTCTCTAAGAAAATAAAAAAATAAACAAAATGTATACGATATTTACGTAAGATTATATAGCATAAAAAATCTTGAACTTCAAAAAATATTTTTTTTAATGTTTTATACGTATTGCTCGATTTGAAAGAATTTTAGGATAAAAATAATAAGCAGTTTTTAAAAGCGTTCGATAACATTATCAGTAGCATCAATTAACCGATTGATATTAAATATATAGCATCCGGCGATGTTTTCAAAGTCCAAAAAGGTAAAAGAATTTTGAAAATGATTTGTTGAGAATATTCCGAATTATTTACTTTTATGTGAAAAGGGCTGGGTGTTCACTAAATAGTCTTCAAGGAAATTTACAAGGCATTTGCATAGCACATGTTCCAAAGTCTCGGAATTATTAAAAAAACATAATTTTTGGAAATCTTCCACAATAGCATCCCGAATTTCAACAAAAATTGCAGCACTCGAAATAAGAATTGAAAAATAACCGAATTTAAAAAAAATCGATTTTCAAAACCGGGCATTCCGACATTTTGAGGTCCTACGAAGCTTGTCAGACTCTTTAGCTTTTTACACAACATAATAATGACAATATAAAAGAAGTTTAAGGTACAAATATATAATACAGAAACTTTCAAATTACTTGAGAAGCTTTAACTGAAAATTCTATAATTTTTTTAAAATTTATTTTGAAAACAAAAAATTTACTTACTGTACACCGCATAAGCATCCCCGGGAAAATATGAACCCCTCTCGACATTCGGAAAACATTGGCCAACATGCAAATGTTTGCCGGGTTTCGCCAAATCTTGTGTACTATTCGCTATAGCGAATCTCCGCAGACAACCTTTAAACGGTTCCAACTTCATTAAAAGTTCCGCAGGCATTTTTGGAGGATTCTCTGGCAGGCCACCCACGAACATGATATTCGATGCAGCAATTTTCTTGGGTAATTTCATTTGGGCCGAAGTCTTTTGATCGGTGCGTCCTATTTCCACCGACATGGTAACTTTACGATCCTGGCATATCAAGGTAACACGATGCCATTCACCATCGTTGAGTTTGGCGTGCAGTGGCAGCTCTTCCCGCCTACGCCCACGTACAATTAACAGCAAATGGCCATCTTTTAGTATTAAAGCTAAATAATGTTTCTGTTTCTCTTTCATGCCGGGGGCTAAGAAAATCAAACCATTGGGATAGAAGGAGCGAAAATCGAAAGAAATTTGGAAATTCTTTTGCCAATAATTACGCAGTGGTGTCTGCAATTGGGCAAAGCTATAGGGCTCATCGCCGAATTTAAAGGCATTAGGTTCATAAGAATAACTGCCGACCTAAGAGTTTAAATGAAATTGAAACACAAGAAAGAGAATGTAAATAAAATAGAAAGCTTAAACTTTAGTGTTCAGATAAGTAGACACCCAGTATTAGTCTTTTTTCCATCAAAAGCTTTAGCGCCCAACAAAAGCAATAACACCAATTGAATTTGCTTTAATTTGAAACACAATTCCTTAAACATTCTTCACCTCAATTCATGGTTTTGAATTTTGTGTTAGTTTTTAAAAGCTTTTTTATGAAATTTATTTTTTTCAAAAGCTTTTAGGTTTTTAGTAGAGTGATAATTTTGATGAAGTAAAACAAGACAAGTTTTTTAAAAATTTTTGTTATTAAAAAATTAACTTTATTTGTAGAACTAAAAATGCAAATTAAGAGACAAAAAAATTAACAAATAATAATACAGTTCTTAGAGAAGAAAGTTCTGCAAATGGAACTTAATATTAAATGAGATTATACAAGTAAAAAGTGATTTGAAATGAAAAGCTTTAACAGACACAAAAAGCAAATTTATGATTAAGGTGAATATAAGTTAATTTAATTAATTAATTAATACATGGTGTATGAAAATGATTTGCTATAGAATAATTAAAAAAAAACTTAAGAATGTATGCATGTAGTTTTAAAATATATACAATACAAAACTTGTGCTTATTATAAAATTCGTTTATAGGTGAATTTCTCCTAAACGTGTCCACAACCTTAAGGTGCATACCATATAAATAAAATGAGCTTAAACGTTAATATTGCCACACTATTTATGTTAATTAATTTTCTATTATTCATTATAATTTGATAAAATGTAGATAAGTTCCTTATTAAGATCCCCATTGTTATGTAGATGTATTCGGGCAGTTAGTAATATTTGCTTTAGTATTATATATGTTTGAAAATATGTACGTTTTCCACTGTTATAAGCTTTTAAAAGCTTAAGTGCTAATTTTTTAGTGTACGCGACATGTGTTTTTTTACTCAAAAATCTTTTTAAATATAATTTGGGCTTTAACAACTAAAATCCTATAAAAAAAAAGAAAATAAATATTTGATATTGAATAGCATGCAATAAAAAGCTTGTTGAAGCTTTTGCTATCTATAAGTAAAATTAAGGAAATTGATTTAGACTAATTTTAAACTTAGAAAAAGAGCTTTTTACAATCTAGGGACCTTGAAAATTTAAATAACTATTCAAATATTTTATAAAAATCCTAAATTATTTAAATCAATATTTCGACACGGTCTTTTAGGCCGCCATGAAGGATGCAGTATTATTTATATTTAATAAAAAAAATTGCTTAACAGCTCAAATAAAACAAAAAATAAATATATAATTCGAAAAATCCATATACATATGAACGTTGTGAGAATTTTTGTCCTTTTCTCAAAGATTGTAAGAAAGAGACACAAAATATATTGGAGTGGATGAAAATCCTTTAGCAGTCTTTTAAAAAATTAAAATCATCTATAAACATGAAAAGGAATTTCATCTCTTTTTTGATAATTATCCAACCTACAATTTTATATTAAAGGAGGTTCCTAATAAAATCTGGATGAATATTCAATGGTTGGCTTTCGTCCTACACATCCCATAAAATAATAATAAAAAGTTCCATCATAAAATATTTTCCTCGTATAAATAAATCGCAATAAAATTTGTATATTTTTTTCGTTGAAAAAAAAACCTCAAAACCTTTTTACATTGTGCTGTTTAAAGTACACAATTCTCTCCCTTACTTACCCTCTTGCAACCCTCTGGTGCGGCTGTAAAACTTTTTCCTATCATGGGCTCAGTCTTTAGTAAAATGTCATTCAAGCCATTAATACTACCCATGGCCGGTCCATTGCGGCCAATTTGTACATTGACAAACGATAAGGCCTGGTTAAAATTCAAAGTGCGATTGTTGAAGACCACATCACGCACTGCTCCCTCCAGTTTTATAAAAGTGGGAGCCAAGGGAGTATATTCTTCGTAGGACGGTGCTCCACCTATATACAGGCCACCTGCATCTCTAGGCATACTAACGAGTGTGGGAGAGCTCATCAGATTTTTCGTTACTTGCAACTCATCATCGACCATCAGTTCAAATTTGCGGCCATTTTTCATTAAATTCACAACATGAAACTCGCCGTCGTTAAGTGAAACATTCGAGTGCATTTGTATGAAACTACGGCCCGAGTTTATCCATATTTGTAGGTGGCCACCAACAAGGGAAATCGAATAGTTGCCTTTTATATCCTTGGCATCGTAGTCCTCGCTAACTTCAGGCGGATAAGCTGAGAGTAAAAGTAAACAGTCGGGTTGTAGAGTACGAAAAACAAACGCAGTGTTGGCTCGTTTACGCAGCGATTGGGAGGGTAATTCTATATAGCCCTGACCCGTAAAACCAGCTCTAAAGGAAGACAGATTAAAATGAAAGAAGGGGTATTAGAATATTTTTCTTGTCTCTCTAAGTCATATTTCACATTCGAATGCTGAATTTCTTTTGCTTCACACACTTACTTGGTTATCATTTCTTTGCAAGACGGCTCCACTCCAAAGAACGTAGAACTTTCCAAGGGATCGTATGTCTCGCCATTAACTTGCACATCCATCATGCAACCAAGAAAAGGATTATCTGCCCCAGGAGCCTTAGAGGTAGCCGAGGTAAAGCCTGGTGGTACACCACCCAAATAATAAACTGGCTTCGAGAGATCGGGGAGCATATGACTTTTTATAGGTACCGAGGGTGAACCAGTTATAGGTCTCTCATTATTAACTCTCAATATACCATTTTCGGTGCCTCGTTTGGGCACAAATTCTCGTGCTGCCTCAATTTTTATCCATTTGCCAGTGTTGTATTTATTGGTGGTATTTATTTCCAATTTGGATTCGTCACCATAATCTATGCGGAACATAATACGACCATGACTGAGAGTCACAGATACCGAGCGATTCTAAAAATGTAATTATATCAAATTTTGCCTAAAGAGAAAGAGAGAGAGAGAGAGAGGAAGACAGGTATGAAATAAAACTTACATTTTTATCATCTACCGCTAAAAACAATAGTGCATTCTCATCCAGTGTCTTAAAGGTCATTTGTAAAGCAAACAAGTTCTTGCGATAAGGCCGGGGCCTGGTTTTCTTCACCTCCGCATAGCCCAAACCATTAAAATGTCTAGCTACCGATGAGGAGCTGGACTCCTGGGCTCCAATCATAGCCCCACCACATTTACCCTCACTAGAAGCGAAATTCCAAACACCCATGGGTTTATTGTCCACCTCCACTTTGTGAACGACCACATTTAAGCCCGGATTCAATTGTAGGTCTTTGGTACGCAATATAGTGGGATAGCCACCAAGATATATACGCTCTGAGGGTGTTTGGAAAAATCTTGTGAACTCTATATCCGTGTTACCGCTAACAGAACTCTGTGGCACTAATGAGCCATAGTTATTCATGCGTCTTACCAACAGACTACCAATATTCAAAGTTCGATTCACTTCTACATGATACCAGGCGTCATCGTATTGAGGATCTCGCGTTTGTATCTCCAATGGATGGGTAATAATCTCCGTAGAGCCACCCAAGTTCCACAACAATCTAACATGCCTTTTAAACAAGTCTAAAGCTATATAACGACCATCATTACCTTGTATGTAGAGTAAAGGAGAGTTACCATTACGGTTAGGCAAGGCAAAGCTGAGTTTTATAGCATTGGAAGTGGTAAGACCATATGAAGTGGGCAAATAAGATCTAATACATTTGGGACCAAGAGATTCAAGGGAGATCTTTATGCCTTCGGCAGCATGTTTAGCTTTGGCTATTTTATCTCTTAGCTCTTGGATCTGCTGGGCCATTGTCTTATTCCAGCTATCGAATTCCGATTGCTCCTTCACAGCCTGTTCCTCCACATAGGTGAGAGAAATATTAGCCAAACGCACATTGGTCTTGGTTAAGGAAATATTTTCCTCAGCCAAGCCCAATTTAATTTCCCAATCTGGTTCCAAAATTGCAAATTTATCCCGTAACTTTTTTATGTTTTCATGCAGCTCTTGGGTGCGTTTTGAAACTTCTTTCATTTCGTCGGAAGTTTTTGCGGCCACGTCTAAGCTTTCCAAAGCATTTTTACGGGCCGAAGTATGTTGCAACGGTTGCATGTGCGAGGAAATATTGTTGGTTCTGATGCTGGCATTCAAAATGCGTGTTTTTATGCTTTCAACCTTGTCTTCGTGTATACGCAGACGATTCTTTAAAGCTTTTAAAAAATTTACACGAATTGAATTATCTTTGTTGAATTCCCAAAAATCTAACACTTACCTTCGGATTTTTTAATCTCATCCATGGCATTTTGTTTGTATGATCTGGACTTGTCTAAAGATATGTTAGCTCTTTCGATTACGGACATTCCCTCTCTAGGATAAAGCTTATTGTGGGCAGTATCGACTCGTTCGCGAGCTTCTACGGAAGCTAAACGGGCGGCTTCTATGGCCTCAGATATATTTTTGTGGGCTGAACTGTTTAAGATGAGTTTGAAATATATAAAATTTAGCTTAAGCGATTTCCTCCGACTTACCTTGCCAACATGGCTATGCGGGCCCCATTACGTGTGGGCTGAAATTGTCGGGCATATTCATTGGATCTTTCCAGCAAGCGAGCAGCATGTTTCTGAGCCTTAGGCAGCCAATGCTTTTTAACTTCTCGATGAATCATTTCATTTTCATCCAAAGTAGCATTCAATACCGTATCCAGTTTAATAATATTGTCTACATTGCCGCTTAACAACTCCAAACGTGCCACATTCATTTCCACTAACACCGCTGTCTGAGGCACTAAAGTCTCCTTAAGATATTCCCGAATCTTGCTCTTCAAATCGATAATTTGTTGATAATCTTCGGTGGTGTAACTCTTAAGGTTGCGTATGTGCTCCAAAATATCATCGATTTCATTTTGCATTTCCACCGTGCGATCAGCCTGCAGTCTTATATCGGATATACGAAAATTGGTGTGATTTAAATTACGCCAAAATATTTCCACTTTCGCCTTCTGATCAAAGGCCGCATCGGAGGCATTACCGAACTTAAAAAAATAATGCCAGGCACAGGCAGCCACCGTCCTTATATCATTCACCGAGTCTTGATGTTGCTTAATTGACTCCAAATGGAATTTAGCCTGCTGCAAAGCAGTGGGCAGGCTAAGATGATGGGCTCCCCTGCCATAATTCTCCAAATTTGCTATATTGGCAAGAATTCCCGATTGTATAGATTCCAACTCGCCGTACAATGTGCGGGCATCTCCCAATATCACCAGTACCGCTTGATGTCTCTTCTCAGCGGTGGCCAAGGCTTTACGGTTTTGGAATTTTTGATTTTCCGCATGAGAATCTAATTTCGACAGGGCTGATGTATCATAGTTCATAAGCATTTTGCGGGCATTATTGAAATCATGATAGTGGATGTTTTGCACATTAAACATTTCCTCATATTCTTCGACTTTAATGTAAGGGGCTGGTATGCCCGTCAGGTCCATGTTGTGTATGCCACGTCTTAGCTTATGGCCGATTAGTTCCATATAGTCCAGTAGGAGTAAAGTGCAATTGTCACACACTGAGAGTGACAAGGTTAGAAAAGAATATGAAATTTTAAATCTCTTTGAAAAAGAGAATCTGCCCAGATGTTGGCGTTAAATAGAAATACATATCATTACCTAGTATATAATAGAGGGTGCCACAAAATATACATATGTCATAAAACTTCGGGTCTAATTTCTATAAGTTTGCTTTTACGTAGAATGTTAAAAGTGTGTGCTTGTGTATTTCTAAGCGAAATGCAATAACACGTCTCCCAAAAAAATACAGAAAAACAGCAAAAATATCGATTCGAGAATTGTTATTTTTTAGGGCTTTTGCATTTGTATGGCTTAATTTTGGATGAAATAACAACCGAAAAATTTAATAATAAAAGGCAACAGGTAAAAAATTAAATAAAATTTCTAAAAAATATTCCGCCATTTAAACTAAAATGTAAAAATTCTTTAACCACTGGCTTAACTGCTAAATAACGCCTGGTATCCATTAAAATACGGAGTAATTCCTTAAATACCCAATAATGTTTTGTCTTCATAACTGATTTGACAGTTGGCGGTCGCTTTGTGATTAATTTGGTTTGTGCTCATAAATTAATTTACTGAAAGAAACATTTGATGACCGAATAATTCCACATCGTGGTCCTGCCAAGAACATGCAATTTAACACCATCAGATCATTTTCTTTGGGGATACAACAAGTCAAGCTTGAACTTGAAAATCAAAATTTTTCTTCTACGGCAGGATTCGAACCTGGGACCTTCGCACTACGAGTCTAGTACACTACCTACTAGTCTACGAAGGTCAGTTTGAGGGTGTTGAAAGGCGTTTTTTTAAGTTCTCACATGTGTGAGTGCGTTATAAGAAAAATATTACAAACCTTCAAAGATTTAATACAAGAAATCACATAAATCAGTCCAAACATTCGGCTTTAATTAATTTTGGTGACAAAACTAGAGCGAAAATTCGAAAAAAAAATTAAAAATTTGTTGCAAAAATCCCACTGTTGAGAGTCATAAAGTAACATAAGATCCACAGATGGCATATATTTCTTTCGTCCTGGAATTCTAAATGATTCCTTAGAAAAATTCGCCAACAAATTTTAAATGTAAAAAATTCAAGTTTCCACAGGCATTTCTTATAAAATTGTATGATTTTGTAACACCCATGAAATTAAATTTGTTTTGTGTATTTGATCCAAATATATGAATATAAGTCCATTTGGATTCCAAATTACGAAGTATGTATGTATATCCTCGTAAAAAAATTAATACTCTGCCTAAATTCCGTGACACCCTTTATTTCCTATCATTGCCAATTAGACTTCAGCTGAGAATTGTAAGGAAAAAAATTATCCAAGAACTTACATCTACACCCTTTCTCCTCGACATGATGGCGTAGAGCTTTGCACTTATCACACTTAAGGCCGGTTACACCCTCACGGCAATAGCACTGACCCGTGACAGCATCACAACCATCTTTGCTGATGCCATTTAGATTGCAATTGCAGGATTTACAGGTACCGACTGGAATAGCTAGAGGGTCCCCATAATAGCCGTGACGGCATTTGTCACACAATTTCCCCGTGTAGCCAGGTCGGCAAACACAACTCACTTCACCCTGCCATACCGTACAACCCTTGGCAAAGTTGCGACTGGTCTCAGGGCAGGGACAGGCTTGGCAGCCATGAAGAGAGTTAGGATCGCCGAAGAAACCTTCAGCACACTGTTCACAATGACGGCCACCGGAATTTTCGCGACAATTCTAAAATCTTCATCTTTAATACGAGAAAAATATCACATCAACCAGAATTCTTTCAACCTACCACACATTCTCCAGTCTCTCGATCACATTCCTGGCTGCGACCGTTACAAAAACAGGGAGCGGCACGACCGATGAGATCTTCGATATAAATAGTTTCGATAGTTTCAGTAACATTGCGCCATCTGTAGTAACCATGTCCCGGATCTTGGCACGATAAGCCATCAAACCGTTTGGGACATTTACATTTCTCTACCCCTTTGGCGATCATGCTGGTAGAGCCATAAACGTAAATGGCCGAGTCCATGTGGACATTTTGTAAACTAAGGACACATTTTAATTTCAAACACTATGTTAGAATTTTAATTTCTAAGACTTACATGATCTCCTCAAAATCGGCGAAGCAGGAACCTCGTATCAAAATGTGTTTCACATTTTGTAGAGCTGCCATCAAAGTAGCCCTGTCAACCGGCTGCCCATTGTGATGTAATTTCCAATATGTTTCGTGCAGAGGCACGCGATACGTTTCGTTGCGTGAATATTCAAAACTTTCGTATTCATAAAAGTCCAAAATCATTTTTGTATGAGCGTGCAGTTGAACCAAAGGATAACGGCTTAATACTTTGCGATCCAGGGGAGTATTACCGCCTTCAGTCAGCAAAGTGAAATACAAGTTGCCGCCATAACTACTAATACGATCGCCATAGAATTGTGGGGGTAATTGAAAATACAGGGGGTAATACAACTGGCTGTAGGAGCCCATGGACACATTTCCCGTGGAACGGGGTATCAAATTCAAACCATTGAAGTTTTGTATCTCCGCATCCTCCTGATATGTCTTAGAGCCCGACATTTGCACAACAACTATATACTCGAATTCCGTGTTGGAAATGTGCTGCGGATTAAGATATTGTATGGAGAGGTTACGTGACTCCGACATTCTTACATGACCCCACGACCAACTGCTCTGTTCGCATTCACTCGCCCGACCAAAACAGTAACATCTGGTGCAGCCCTCAGGGTTGAGGGCGGACAGGCCAAAGGATGACTGCATACAAGTATCACATTTCAAGCCCACCACTAGACTCTTACAGGGACATTGGCCGTTGGCATCGCAAGTAATTAGACCATCTTTACCCACATATGAACCATCCACATCACAATTGCAACGCCTACACTCGGGATAGCCAAAGTAACCCGCTGCACAAGCATCACATCTACGACCGCTATATCCTTCTCTACACTGACATTGACCCGTATGTGTGTGACAATATTGACCTATAGAGCCCGCGCGGTCGCAATGACATTCGCGACAACCCAGTCTAGTCTGCCAGCCCCAAGTGCCAGCCACACATTGACTACAGCCTAAGCCTCTGCTATTGGGCGGACATACGCAACGACCATTAAGGGGATCACAAACTTGCCCCTCACCCGGGCAAGGGGCGCAACGTTGACAACCATCTGTAGAGAAACCAAAAAAGCCATCTGTGCACTCGTTACATCTCTGGCCGCCAACGCCAATTTTACAATCGCATTGGCCCGTCCAAGGATTACACTCATGACTTCTGGACCCAGAGGGATCACAGCGACAATCGTGGCAACCAATACTTTGGGTTAAATTCCAATGGCCCGACATACACTTATCGCAGCGACGACCGGTCACGTTAGACAGACAATGACACTGACCGGTACGTTTGTCGCAGGTATTAATTAAAGAGCCGATAGGACTGCACTGGCATTCTGGAAAGATAAAAGAAAAATAATAAATAATTTGGGAATAATAATTAAAATTCCAAAATTTGCGTAATGTTCCAGAAACAAAAAATATGCTGATTTCAAGATCTGGTTCGTAGCAAATTTTTTATAAAAAGTTGGTATTTTTGTTGTCCTTCTGCTTCGCTTATTGTCCATTATGCTTTGTTCACATAATTTTCTATAAAAATATTTAAAAAGATTTTCATAAAATTATAATGCGGCGGTTTGCTTTTCTGAAAAAAGTGTAACATTTTGTTGACCACTTTATTAAAAAAACAAAACTATTTATCGCTCTTATTTGAAATTCATAACTCCCATCCTTTATTGCTTCTAAAAGAACAATAAATTCAAATTTTTTGCACTTTGAAAGGGCAACAAAATTTTAAACTTTTTTGTTGAAGAAAAACGTCATTATATAGACATTTAAAAAAATTTCAATTTCCAATTGTTTAAATCATTTTTTTATATTTTGTATTTAAATTTAAAGAGCGGTTAACTTGAGAAAAAAACTGAGTAATTTTATTGGAATCCGTTTACTTTTAACTTAAAGCTCTAACGAATTCGTTCGAAATTTTTTTTAAACTTTCGAATATTTTTGCAGATATAGACTGCGCACGTTTTTTTAAAACTTCTGAGAGGCTTCCTTTAATATCATGGCCATAGCTTAAGATTTTCAAAGGCCGGCTAAAAGACAACATTAAAAGAATTTATTTAGGGTTTTTATAAGAACGAAATTTTTGTAGTTATTAAATGAATCAAGACAATCCCGGAAGGATCATGTCATCCTTCAAGAACTAGAAAATGTAATCGTAAACATTTTATTCTTTTTTTATAGACCTGTCAGAAAAACGAAAGTCTATTTAATAATAAATATATTTATGTGTATGTGTTTACTTTTTCTAATTTATTTTTTGTGTTATTGTTGCTAACGTTGCAATAGAAAAAGCACGAGTTTTTGGTTGTTGTACTTTATTGGAAAACAAATCACGTTTTGACTCAAACAAACTCAAGTCTATTCAAGACCTACAATAAATCCATAAAACCCCAGACACAGCAACACAAGTAATAAAAATTACATGATTTAAGGAACAAATTCAACGAATTTTATTTTGTGGCCAAGAAACTAAAAACCGTTTTCTAAATGATCGTGGTTATTATTATTATTTTTTGCTTTTCCTCATTTGGTTTGTTAGCCACGAAACAAGCACGAAAACACCAAATAAATTTGTGGTGATCAACTTAAATTAATTTGCATATGACAACATTTCGTTAAGAAAGCAAAAAAAAGAGATGATAAACGAGTAGAAGTAGTGGAAAAAATATGGCAACAGGTATCACAAAATGTTGCATGTCGGCTGCATCACTTCCACGAGAAGCAGCCAGCAGGAGCGGTTTAAAAAAAGTGTAGACATCAATTTTTTATGTTGTGCTCAATTTTTTTTTTTATTATTTGGTGAACATGTTCCATTTTGTTAAATTATGAATGAAATTTTTTTTATTAATGTAAAGGAGTTATAACAAATATAAATGTGCAATATTGAATTAAAAAGGAGATAAAAAGACGCCAAGTTGACTGAAAACAAAACTTCTTTTTGAATGACTTTAAATGACTCAAACGAAATAAAAACTGGCTGCTTAAAGTATAGACACACAGTCAGCCAGACAGACGGCTGGTTGGGCTAATTCATGGATTGGAAGGCATGCATTGCTCGCAGACAGGCAAAGATGCTTAGTCCTTTTTTTCTTCCATTTATTATTATTTTTAAGTGTAGGCGCTTAAGTATTGAAAGAAAGTCAATAGGTGTCAATATATTGGTACGGGGTAAAAGTCTCTGAGAGAAACGACTTTTATACCAGAAGAATTATATTTAAAAAAGTAATCTAGGCCTAGGGTTCAAATTTGGCTGACCTTCGCAGACTAGTAGGTAGTGTACTAGACTCGTAGTGCGAACGTCCCAGGTTCGAATCCTGCCACAGAACTCTGGCAGTTTGGGTCTGATAATTAAACAGAGCGCACAACAGGCCTTAACTGGCTTTTAAGTGTATGTCGTATGACATGGGCTATCTCATCCCTCCAATCAACCTAACCTAACCTAGGGTTCAAATTATTGATACGAAAACTAAAAAAAATTTAATACTTAACTATTTCATTGATCGATATTGTGTAAAAAAAGGTTTCATGTCAGCGGTGCATTGATGTTATTTTGACTTCCCATAGGCAAAAGTGTCTAACGTTAATGTGGACATCTGTCACTATGGCCCACCCTCTATAGTGTTATTAATACCATGTGAACTCACTGCATCTCCAACCGTCTCAGAATGCTGTCGACACTTCATCATACCCTTGTTAATTTTTATACATGGTAGCAGCCACAAGTCTCTTCCTAAGGACCTGGAGCCATCTGGAACCATCACCGCTTTGAAAACAGCGGCTTCTTATTTGAAAGAACACATACAAATGTGATTATTGACAGCAAGAGAACTGGAAAGCCAGTATCAGGACACTGAGACAAATCTTCCATCAAATTTACGTACTTCACATTTATAGAAAAATTCTTTATTTAGTCAAACAATTCATATGTGGAATGATATTACTACAGAGGCCTTTCCTGTCACTTTCAATTATATGTTTTATAATAACATAAGTGAGAAAACAGCAGTAAAAGATCGACTTAATGTTAAAGATGTACATATATGTATATTCAAGTCATTTTTACATAAACTATACATAGAGGATGATCTGTGATCAAAAAGTTTAATTGACAATTCTGACTTTTCCCGAGCTACAGATACACCACTTAGAAAATATATTACATTTTAAATTAAAATAATTTGGAAATAAAGTTAGAAAGCTATTTGTATTAAATGATGGACGTTAAGGATTCGCTTGAATACAAATAATAATTCTCGTATTCTTTTTCCATAAATTGCAATACTTATAGCACATAAAATTAGTGTGAAGCAATATGTATGTGAATGCAAGTTCTCAACGTTTTACTTTGATTTAATTTTTAAGGTTTAAAAGTGAAATGCAACGAATATATTTCTTGCAGATCCCTTCTTCATACAAACAATTTATCTTTACCCTTAACCAATATTTTCTTTGCAGACAAATCACTTACAATTCATTGAGCCAAGTTTATGATCCATGTTTGCGAAATTTAAATATATTGACTCTTTTGCACATGAAAATCAAGAAATTATAATGAAAAAGAGAATGTGTGGTGGTGATCACCTTTGGACAAACCTATAAATAAAAGGAGTACTGGGAAAGAGGAGGCCAAAGCCAAAGTAACAATTTTGTAAATGACAACAGCAATAACAACAAGATGAGAGCAACACAAAATTTTATTTACTTTTTTTTATGCAGATCAGTCTTTAGAAGTGAAACAAACACAATAAGAAACTTAAGAATGGTAAAGGTTGCCAAACAAGCTGTTGTTAAAAGAAAAAAAATCAGGTCGGTTGTTGAACACAAAAACAAACAAAAAAAAAACTGACATCTTATCCTAAACTGCATACAACATGCAAATTTTCCACACCAACATCCATGCAGACGTTTCATTCTCGTATGTTTTAGTTACTCTCTCTCTCTCTCTCTCTCAATTTGTGTAATTGTCATCTGTAGTTTTAACGGAAATTCAAGTTGAAGAAAAAAAACTGTCTTAACGGAAAAACCTTAAAATGTAAATAAAAAAGATTAATGCTGCATTTTATGGTGGGTCTTTCAGTTTTTATTTATAAGTTGGCGTAAACGCCCACCTCTGGTAACATTTTCATCTTTTAACAAACGACAAGACATTTTCATTCATAAATTTAATTTTACTATACGTTCGAAAATAATATTTGTACGCTAAAATAAAAGCAACAACCGGTTAAGTTTATATATTTTTTATGAAACATAAAATAAACAAGTAATTAACGATTAATTTTATAGTATTTGTATGATGTGTACAAAAGTTAATGGTTGATGCAGAAGTTATAAAGATAAGGCTTCACCAATTTATTAGGGGCATTCACAGCATTATAAAATTATACAAGATTAAGAGACTTTTAAAGATGTTATCTTAGCGTTTTTTTAAAGTAAATTTACTCAATAAATTTCGAACGTCTGGATCGTGAAACTTCACGTTTGAAAAGATAAGAATTTTTATTTACTTTAAAATATATAAAAACAAACATATTTTTAATTACATATTTTTTTTTAGATATATGAGCGGTTTGCTAAATGTATAGTTATATATATATATATATATATATATATATATATATATATATATATATATATATATATATATATATATATATATATATATATAATTTTTTTCTTATATCACTGGTAATTTCTGGAACTATACGCTAACGTCAAGCTCCAAAGCAATTGATCAAATTTGCTACACTCGCAGCTGTTTTCCACTCTTCGAAAGATGATCGAATCGACTTGGGAAGAGTTTCTGCAGTTTAAAATAAAACATTTCTGCGCTAATAAAATATCTCGAATTAATTAATCGCTTGTGGCAGTTAACGTTGTTTTCGCAGGTTACGATTTTGGATGCTAAACGTGGCAGTTCGGAATTTATTTCGAAAATAAATTCTTCTTAAAAAAATTTCAAAATTAATTTTGTTTTTGCCGATTTAGAATGTTCAAAATTTTTTCTTTACTCAAGCATGAAGTTCGTAATTCTAAATTCATTAAGTATTGGACGAGTGTTGAGAAAATGTTGGAATGTTTCGTCTTCGTTTATGTTGCATAAAGTATAATTTACTTGTATATTTATGATACAAGATCAGACTCAAATTGCTCCCAAAGCTCTTTTAAAATCCAGGTGATTGATGACTTAACGGATGACCACGGAAATAAGGCTATCATGTTATAAATTTTATCGAAATGAATTTATTTTAATTAAATTTTAGAATATAAGTATATAGGTTGTAAGTATTTTGTACAGACAGGCCTTTGTGGTGGGGCAGAAAAGAAATTTAGTTGCCTTCCCTACAAACAAACAAAGTTGTTTCTTTCTTCCATAATATCTATTAAACGGCATAATTTTTCCATTTCATTAAAGCGTTTTAGCCACGCTCCAGTCCTGAAAAAAGTGGCATGTCATAATGTCTATGGACATAATGAAACACTAAAGAATGTCATGGTCGGACGCGTTTTTCAGTTTTGGGGTCATTTGTAATAATACATTATATATGTGTGTACGTGTATAAGGTGTTTTAATGTTCATGGACCTTAAAACTCATGGACATATCACCGAATCAAAATCTCAGGGAGAAAATAACAATTTGGTGCTTCCGACGCATATAAACGTCTTTGTTGAGGAAAACTGCCAGATGCATGTAAATATGTTCTTCGGTCTTAAGCAGGTTAAAGATTTCTTTATATGACCCACACCGTCAACTCACCTAGAAAGATTATATGGGAATCAGTAGTGCTTTTAGGATAAATTTTTTAACGAGTTGAGTGTCTGGGTTATGCAAACCGCAAGTAATTATTTGCTTTCAAATTTTTTGTCGCACAGAAAAAGTTCGTTTTAAAGGATAAAGCCTTTTAAAAGATTGTATCAAAATCCTTAATAAACCATTATTCACAATTATGTATCAAGGAATAATTCCACTTTTTACTTCTTACTCCTTAAAACGAACCTCTCATTAGTCTGTTTCTATCCATTTATTTATCACAATCTTTGAAACAAAATCATTGATATAAAAGACTTTCATGGCTTGTGAATGGCTCACAATGTTTTATTCATTTCAGTGTATCCTTTTATGCATTCCTTATCTCCATCCATTATTTCCTGATAACATAATTTCTTTCTTTCTTTTCCTAGTCTTTCATATAAAATTCTATTGCTTTTCTCTTCCTCGTCTTCTAAACCAATTAAAATTATTGTCTAATTACAAATCTGTAATTAGTTTTTAAAAAAGGCAGCATTTATATCGTTATTAATTCATGTTGCGTTTGGCTAAAATTAATCTTATTCGCTGCATGTGTGAGATAAACGTACTTAATAATTTAAGCGCCATGTTATTGCATGGATATTTCCATTATCATCAAATGTTATTAAAGAACTTTTTTCCTTGTTTCTATGGCACACGTAAGCAATTTTGCAATTATTTTTGTTATTTCATTAATTTCTTCAATGAAAATTTCTACCATTCAAGGAGAAGCAAGTTATCCCGCGTTACCAAGAAATACTGACCCAATATGTTGCCACAGAGGACATGGAAAATAAGTATATGAACAATAGCTTTAAGGAAAATGTAAAAAAATATAATAAAAATGCTGGCGGCTCAGGAAACTGAAGGCAGAGTTACACTGTGGAAATATTTGGCTAAAATCGGAAAATATTTCTTTGCCGCAGTGTGACCATGAAACATTTTCCATGGTTAACAACAAAACAGTTGGTTTTTGGAAAACAAAAATTTATGAAATTTATGGTGACAAATATTTCCCCTTTTTTGAAAATTTTTGTAAGAACAAACCGCAACGGTAAGATTTTAAATAAAATTATGTTGTATTAATAAAATATTTATTCCATTGTAATTCGTATACCCAATAATGTGGAAAATCGGACTATGAATTCTTGTACCTTTCGTCATTTTTAAATGCCCCACTGGTTTCAACATTCTTATATTTTTATTACAGATCTTGTTGAGCCATAATTTCGATGCACACTAGATTGTACAATGGCGCCAGGCTGATTATCAAAGAGCTTGTGTACTTTTAGCGAAGTAGATAGACGAGAGAGCGTACTGTTGCCCCGCATTACAAGTATCCTACAGAATTTTATATTTGTATTAAAAAGACTGTAGTTTCTTCTATATTTACATACACAATGAATATAATTGACACAAAATAATTTCACAACTATACAAAATAAAGCAAAAATAGCCTTCAATGAAAATCTAAATTTTCAATTTTTTTGTTTTTAAATCAAAACTAATTTTTTTTCATCATATTTTTTATAACGACATATATTTCTTTGAGTGTGACTTCTACACAATCTTTATAAATTGTTTTCACTGTTCCTTGAAATTTTCAGAGGCCAGAAGGACCTTCATCAATTAAAAAATAGCCCAAGTATTTAGTATTTAAATAGCTCAGCTTAATGTCTTTTTTAACCGACTTCAAAGAAGGAGGAGGTCATCAATTCGTCCGTACTCTATCATAAGTAAACTTATTTTCTATTTTCAAAATCGGACAGGCAAATTATTCGGACTTTGTGGACCGATTTTCACAGTTGCATCAATTTCTTCAGCTGTTCGATTGCTTTCCTTTTGGCCACAATTTTTTGATTTATTATATTATATTTGTGATTCCCTAAAAATTGAAAAAAAGAACACATACATGGACCTCCTCCCTAAATATTTAAATATTGAATAAGAATCGAAAAGGTCGAACAAATTTCAAATAATTATTTAATACTCATACAGTATTTCGTTCTTTATTAATTGATTTAAGAACGAGATTTTTACCTTCAAATGACTAAAAAAACTTCTTCTGGTTGCAAATTTCTCTTTGATTCCGAAATAATTCTCTGCTTTAATTTGCTGTTTTTCTTCAAAAGAAAACACATTTTACAACTTCATACCTGCCAATTTATGACTTATAATGACACTTTAGCTCATATAATTGAAATATCAGTTTTATTCCTGTCAAATAACCATCATTCAACATCGAAGATTTTCATAAAGTGTTGAACAGCTAATGAATGGGGAGCTGCAAAATTTCAAACTGATCATTAAGCGATTTCCTTGAAAAATGAAGCCAAAAACCAAGACAATAATTTTAAAGCAAAATAAAAAATATTAAAACAAATTAACAAAAGGCGGCGTATAGATAATATGAAAATGCAACATTGTAGTAAGTGAATGGGCAGGCAACATGTTGCCAATTTAATTGCGCACACACTGGCGAGTTTCTTCAAAGGCATAGTCGGGAGTAGATGAAAAATATTTGATATAAAATTAAGTTGTTTTTCTTTCTCAATAAATAATTAATAGTTTTGAGAGGTACTTGTGGCAGAATGAAATGACCGTACATACAAATGTGAACAAAGTCTAGAGTGGCAAAGTAAGTCCATATTATCAAAGGGAAAATTACTGTTTCCTAAAAAGATTTCCAAAAAATTTTATTTTTTTTCAAACTTGTTACCCTTGTTACTGCTAGAAATCGCCTTTTATTCCAAAATATTGCCATCATCCCAAAAAGTTTTTTGCGAAACAAATATTAAGTAGTAGTTTTACCCAGTAAAAATCACAGTTTCTGAAAAATAATCATTTTTTCCTAAAACCTAATAATTAAAAAAAAACTGCTGTACAGTGGCGTAAAACTATTTTCTTTTCATACGAAGCCCTATAAGTGCAAACAATTTATTTAAAATAATTCCATTGCTAATATTTCACTGGCCAATAGAGGATTTTCATCGGGTCACTGACGCATATCCATTCATTTCTTTCATGCTTCTTTTCCCAATATGCTAGATCTTTTCCACAAAAATATTATTTTCTTAATATTTGATCTCAGCCGAAACAAGCTGCGATTTATTTAAGAAAACTGTCCCCTGTCCCGAAAAAATATTTGTTTTAAGAAAAGTTGCCTTTTTTCCACAAAGTTGTCTTTTCTCACAAAAATAAACCATTTTTCAACCAAGCTCCTCTTTTTTAGACAGCAGCTATTTCTTTTCAAGAAAAATGAAGAAATTTTCATTTTTACCAAAAAAAAAAAAATCATCCTTTTTACATTTATAGAAGCCCCTTTTACACAAAATTTCAAGTATTTAAAAAAAAATTTAATTTTTCTCAAACATATCCCTCACCAGTTTAGAAAAATTAAATTTTTTATTAAGGTTTGCACTCAACTGATGAATTAATTAAAGAAAAATAAAACAAAGTTGCCAAATTTTGGCTGCCTTTTTAAAAAACTCCACACCTTTTAAGATGAAAATATTGCACTTTTATTAAAAAAAGTTGAATTTTGCAGAATAAAAGGTACACTTTTTTTAAGATCAGTTTTTTCAATAACTTTTCTACGAAATGTTCACTTTCTGATACAAAAAGTTGCTTTTTTCCTAAAATGAAATTTTTTTCGTCCTCAAAAACACAAAAGAATATTTTTAAAAATTAAATTTTCGCAAAAATCTACATGGCATAAAGAGCAGGTTTTTTTGTCCATAAAAAATAATGGATACTTTTACAAAAAAAGTAATCAATTTTATATCTACACAATATGTGGTAAGTTTTTTTTCCAAATAATTTAAACATTTGGACAAAATCTAGTAGTTCTTTACATTACAATTATTTTTTACAAAATTATCAAATTTTATCAAAGATTTCTATCATAGAGATCTTTGCAAAAAGTTACATTTATGGTGCAAAGGGTAACCTTTTTCCAGGGCAGTTTCTATCCACAAGATATAATATTACAAAATATAATAATTTCTCAAAATTTAGTATGTTTCTAAGCCAACACGATTTTTTTCACTAAAAGCAAGATAAAAAAATGTGCACTTTTCTGAAAAAAATATTGCACTTTTTTCACATGCGAAAAAAAATTAAAATCCAATTAAAAGTTTCTCTCTTTCTTATTTATATTATATTAAGAATCAATACACAATTTTAAGCGACTTTATGTTGCATTCAATCAAAACAAAAATAAATTAATAGTGAAATAAAAAAATAAAATGAAAACATTTACAAACAACACGATTTTAAATACCCAACTACAACAACGACTGTGTCTGGTCTGATCTTCTTTGAATTTCTGCAGAAGTGGGAGGGATTTTCCGCAAACAACAATCATGAAGCACTGGAGTGGAAAAACTTTAAATGCACGTACCAACATGACTTGGCTAAAAGCTACCGTTTCAATTATTCTCTCCCCCCCCCCCTAAACCGCTCTGCCAACAACATGTAATATTGAAAATTGTATCAAGCCCGAACAACACGCCTTAATGGCACTTCATTTCCAAGCAGCAGAAAAATCTTCTTAATAAAATCTTATTCAACATTCAATTGACCGACTGACTGAAAGCCTTTGGATGTAAAAAGTTTTGAAATGAGAGGGAAGGAAAAAAATAAAAATAAAATCATTTAATTAATTGCTGGAAACTATTTTTGCTGTTGTTGTTGAGATTTTTGGAGAGAGAAAAAATCATTATTATTTATTTGGTCATGATTGTGTCTTTTATGGTTTTTGGGGTGGTCTTGGTTCATTAATATTCTGCACATAAAAAAGTTGTAGACAAAAAAGATTTTTCTAATAGAGATATGAAACTATTTCAAGTGATCACATTCTTTTTTTTTTTGTTTCGTGTTGTTTTCTTTTATTAAAAATAAAAAAGGAGTGCTGCTGGGAAATGAAATTGGGTCACTTTGTTTTAAAGGAAAAGAAACCAGAGGTTCTTTATACGAATCATTAAAAAAAGAAACAAAACTTTAAAAATCAATATGGAGGAATTGATGATTCAAATAATTGGGTTAGTGCTAAACATATTTCTGAAAATCGAAAATTTTTTTAAAGAAAATCGTCATACAAAAACCATCAACTTTTTTATAAAATAAACAACAGAATTTTTCGGAAAGAGAATAATTTGTTGTTTAAAAGATCGCAGAGCCAAAGTTCAGTCAAAGAAAGTGTTTTAAACATATTTTATTAAGATATATATATTCAAATAGACCATTTGCTTTCTTTACCAAAAATATTTTGTCTATGGTTTACTCTTTTTTAAAAACAGGGTTTCTTTTCAAGGAGAAAAAAATGTTTTAAGTAGAAATTAGGAGATGCAAATTTAGTAGGAAGAATGCGCAATTCCTGAAAAGGTTAAAACTTCAGAAGTTTTAATATTGAATTTTTTTTGCCATTTAAAAACAAAGATGTTATTCTTTTATTTTTAATCAGCAAGCTTAAGGTCTTTTTATAAAAATCAAATTTATTTTATTTAAAAATTCAGGATTTTTTCTGAAGAAGACGCCCAATGAGCAGTCGAAATATTGAAATAAAATAAATTTTATTTTTTATAAAAAGCCTAAAGCTGGTAATAAAATAAAATATATATTAAAAAGGTCGTAAAAATAGTGTTAATTAATTAAAGATATTAATTTTTAAAGAAAAGAAAATATCATATAAAATCCAACACCGCATAAAAATAATTATTTTGTCGTCCTTTAGCCTTATTGTTGTTTAACTTGCTACCACTTGAGCTTTTTAATCAGCCTTTAGAGGAAAAACTTCTAAAATTTATTAACACCACCCATTTTTCCGGGAGCCGGGAGTCTAAAATATAATATGGCTTCGGGAAATATCAAGCTGGCAGTTATGAGTTCTATATGCGTAAAATAAATTGTTCATATTTTTTATATTTTTAAATGCATAGTAATTAAAACTAATCAATTTTATAATAGAAACACTGAACACGATAATTTTCATATTCAACTAAATTTCAAAACATTTTTATGTGGCCAATTACAAGATTCGTTAAAAGATTTTTAATTAAACTGTCAATCTTCATTGTCGTTGTAATAGAATTCAGCAAAGAACAGAGGAACGAGTAATAAATTCTTTTATTATGAAAGAAGTAATCAAACGTTTGGTTGTGTAAATAAAAATCTTTTCCTAAAGCGAATTTACAATAATGACATTTTGAAACGAAACCCAAAATAATTTTTAAATAAATTTTAAAAAATTAAAAATTTAAATTAAAAATTTAAAATATTTTTAATAAATTTTTTTCAGAAGTTTTTTTTTTCAAGAACGATTTGTAACAAATATGTATGAATGAAATACAAGCAAAATTTAAAATGTTTATTTTTCTAGTGGAAAAAGAAAATTGTAGTCATTTTAGTTGGTGTGAAAAAGGCACTATCGATCGCTACGAGGCTGTTTAATTGGCCCGCTGAGACATTCAATTTCGATGGATTCGTTCTATACACAGAGCCTCTCGATGTCTATTTTTTGCCGGAACTATTTAAAGAAAACTCAACAAAAATCTAAATTTCATGATGAAAAATATGCAAAATCTTTAAAACAATTGAGTTTTGAATTTGTAATATGATTTCTTCCTAAATTAATAATTTTCCAATTCAGTAAATTTTTAAAATACTGTCTTAAAAATTTATTAAAATTGATTAGGAAGGGTGAACTAATCTCTATTTACTCAGTTACTCAGCCCAGATCAGCAGGAAACTTTCACAATAAAACTTTTAGGAAACTTAGTCATATTTTTGTTATACTTAATGAGATGCTTGATTTCTTACGAAAATCTTGGAGGTTTTGACGATCTCATGTTCAAAGTTTGACTATTGTAATTTATCAAACTACACTGGAATAGAGAGGCGGAATGGCCAAAATTGGATACGATTGTTTTTTTATGGCCGATATCATCTTCTTGTGTTTCTTGTTGCCAAAACAGGACTATTTCTTTAAGTTTTCTTAAAATGTATGACTTTTTTTATGCATGATTTCGAATTGCACAAATTTATTTGTTTTTATTCGATTGTACTTTCTATTAAGTTTTAGCATTAAGAATTGCTACTGCAATTTATAAAGATTTATACATACATTTATACATAAATGAAAGGATACATTAAACTTTTACAATGATTTTTTATGAAATTTTGTTGAAAACAACTTTTTTATTTACTTGTTAACGCAAAGAACAAACACGATTGATACAAACAACAATCGCAAACTATGATTAATGTTTGTCTAACGATTCTATCGAGGCCCTATGATCCTTACAGGATCAAAGATGTCCTTCCTTATTTATCAAAAGCTTAATTTTTAAAATTTTGCTGTGCTATTTAAACATCATTTATTTCTTTATTTATTTTCTGTTTCATTAATTTCAACGTAATTACTTTTAAATGTTTTTTAATTGGGCTTGTCGAAATTTATCCCGAAAAAAATCTCACTTTTTTTGATTTATTAAGAAATAATGAATTAAGTCGCTTGAGCTTAAAGTTGTTTTTTAGCATTAAATGTTTGTGCATTTAAATGTCTTTATCTTGTCTTTAGATTACGAGGAGGGGAAAAAAACTTAATGAAAAAATCGTAAATTAAACATTTTCCTGTTAATCTCTATAGTTTTTCCATAACGTTTGTGGTAATTTTATTTAATTTTTTTTTTCTCAAACGGAAACCATTAATTTTTCTCTTGTTGGCTTAGATGTCATTGCAGACTTGCGTCAACTGCAACAGCAACATCAACAGCAGTAGTAATGGCTGCAATATTAGCGAGCAACCAGACAAATATTTTAATACAAAATGGTAACGTTTGACACAAGTTTGAAAAGCGATGTATACAATTTTATTTGAATAAATTATTAAATTTAAGGATTGATACGAACACGACATGAGATTCACCCTATTAAAACTGTCAAGCTTGAACAAATTATTGACATCAAGCGAAGTGGCAAGGCACGAAGGATATTTGCCCTTATTATGATTGTCGACGTCGACGTCACACCAAGTCGACATCAATATATTGGCAATTGTGGGATCGTTATCGAGAACTATTGAATATTGTTGAGAGAATATTACTACTACTATGGCTTATAAAATTACAATTGGCCATCAATATTAGTTAATTATTGTCAACAACGAGTTCAGAACTGCTGTCTTTTTTTACTGTCGACTTGATGTGACGTCGAGGCGACAATCATAATAAGAGGGATTATATATTTTGTTGCTCTTCATGAAAACTTTCTATGATCAGAGTAGATTTTGACCACATCAAATTAATCGATCGACGGCTCAATCTGATATCGACTGCAGCAAAAATGAGCAGGACTCAAATGATTATGACTAATCTGCCTCACAGTAAATATCTCTTCAACCAAATGATACATGAAATGAGAATGCTTAATGCCGCAAGAAGGCTGATAATAGCTGAAGGCTTCAGTGGCACTTTTTACCAGAATCTGATCATGTCGAACTTTACTTGTTTTCATCTCACTTTGCTAATCAATTATGTAGCCTCACCGTGAGTTGCTTCAACATCTCCTTTTATTCTAAACTAGACTTTTTTACAGGATGTAGCGTATCTGGCAAATCAAGACAAATGTTTTGATATTTAAATTACCATAAAATAGATGTGTTAAATTTATTATATCATTTTTCATATTGAGATTTTAAAGATTTTTAACGTCCAGATTAAATAGATGGCGATAAAGTGATAAAAATTACCAAATGAAAAAAATTAATGATTTAATGAAAGCAACGAATGTTTTTTACAAGAAAAATAAACATTGAAAGGAATGTTTTATTAAATGTTTAATGGTTTTAAATCGTAATAAAATAAAAAAGGTGGAACAGGACATATGTGTTTGTACATGAATAGAAAATGGACCGAAACTTTGCCTCATCTTGCTTGACAATCACTCAATGTCGTATACATTGGCTACTGGGAGTGGAGGCAAATGGTAAGTAATACCCTGGAGTGATTCGTTTAACAATTTCTAATGTCTGAATAAGAAAATTTTATTATATTTGCAAGCGATAGAGACAGATCAAAATTAAAATACGATTGATGCAAAAATAATGTCATAATGTCACAACAACAGACTGGAAATTTGTCAAATGAGCAGCAGCAATAATTCCACGTTGTTGAGCTGTACATATATCGCTCCATTGCTTGTTGACAACTAATTCTCTCTATATATTTATCTACATCATAAATGTGAAAGCACAGTGACATTCGGCGTCACCTGCCATCTTTTTCGGCAACCGTTATAATAAGAAATAAAAATTTGTCATAATATAGTGCATGTTTTTATAAAAAAATTTCTTTTTGTTTTTAAATGCATTTGACAGTTAAAAATTATTAAAAGTGAAATTAAAAAAATAACAACAATAATAAGGAAACGAACAAAGAAGATATACAGATTACTCGTATGTTTGTCTGTATATTTTTTGTATTTCATGTATTTATTGTATTTAATTTCATAAATGCATTTCAAGAATATATAAAAAAATTATTTTCCTTATATTTTTATAGTCATCATAGTAATATAGATATGACAAACATAACAATACGTTAGTGAGAATATTTTACATAGTTCTGATGAACATAATATCATGTTTGATAGAACCATCAGGGCGAAAATTAATAAAGTTTGCAATTAAGATTATATCAATCATGTCTTTTTTTAATGTGTATTTTTAATGTTTTGCCAACCTTTCGTAGTATTACGAATAAAGTTCCTAATACATACATATGTATATATAAATAAATATATATATATATATATATATATATATATATATATATATATATATATATATATATAAGTATATATATAATTTGGAATGATTTTACGTCATTCCACGCTAAGTTAATTTCGTAAACAGTGTAAGTGAAAGAACACTATAGATGGCAGAAACCGATCTGTTTATGAACTAAATTCGACGTGGGATGACTGTTCACGTTCCAAATTTAGACGAACCACATCCCAAGAAATATACAACACACAATGTATGTACATATAACATTAAGGTTATATGATAAATCCATTAAAGATTTATGCGAAACGCTAATTTGAAAGCACGACTTCGACTCCGAGGGCCACTTTATAACTTCGTATTTAAATGCTATTTATCTTCGAATTCTATTTGAATACGAGATTAAGTACAACTCCAACAACATGTAAATACAACGCTTAAATATCATTTAAGTGTCCTTTGAAGTATATATTTAATAATATTACGTGTATGTCACACAAAATATATAATATTTTTTTTTTTTTTTTTTTTATTTATTGAGGTCTATAGATTATTAATCCTTACAGACTAACTGCGGTATTCATAAAAATTATTGTATGTTTATTAAGGTCTTATTTGACAAATTTCTATGGGATATTTGTCAAATAAACCTTTAATAAACATACAATATTTTTTATGAATAAGGCCGTAAATGAATAATACAAAATGAAAATTTAAAACTAACTATTTAAAAACAAAATAATTTTACATTTTATAACATTATTACTTTCAGAAATATCTATAATCTGATACAATTTATAAAAATTTTCACAGATGCGACGAAAGGAGTCATTATTAGCATAATTAGATCTGTAGTAATTTCCACTTTACCATGAATCAGTCCATGTAGAAAAGATATACTTAGTATTACTCGTCGGCTTTTTAATGTTGGTAACTTAATAAGGGCCAGTCTGTCAACATATGACGGTAGAACATATGAATTCCATCCGAGGCCTCGTAAACAAAAAATCAAAAACTGCTTTTGCACCGATTCAATACTATTTATATGAATGAGATAGTAAGGATCCCATGTAACAGATGCATATTCCAGAATAGGCCGAACTAGAGACGTATACAGTTGTTTCGTGATATATGGATCATAAAATTCCTTAGACCAACGTTTTATAAAACCTAGAACACCATTCGCTTTATTGACCGTCAATGTAATGTGCTCTCGGAAATCAAGCTTGTGATTTAACAATAATCCCAGATCGGTAATAGTGCTTACTTGATCCAGTATTGCTCCATTAATAAAATAGCAAGATTCTAGTTTCTTTATTCGGTAAAATGTCATATGTTTACATTTTTTGATATTTAAGTCCATTAAATTAATTGTACACCATTGTGAAAGTTTGTCAATATCTGACTGTAGTAAAAGTTGTTGGTTACAGTCATTAAAACTATTGAGTATTTTGACATCGTCTGCATACATTAGAACTTTAGAATGTAAAATAACGGAGGGAAGATCATTTATAAGCATTGTGAACAGTATGGGTCCTAGATGACTTCCCTGGGGGACACCGGAAGCAACCACAATATCTGCTGAAGTAACATTTCTGAACTTTACTTGTTGTGTTCTGTTGGATAGATAAGAACGTAGCCATTTCAAAGCTGTAAAACTAAATCCCATAAGTGCTAACTTGTAAAGTAACAATTCATGGTTTACTTTATCGAAGGCTTTACTGAAATCCGTGTATATTACATCCATTTGCATATTTTTTTAAAATATGTCTTAATACAAGCTGTGCAACAAACAATTTGTCTATTTTATTTTTCCTCCAGTCTCTATACAATTAGACGCCATATGAGTGACAATGCCTGTATTTATAGGGCAAAACGAAAATCACAATTTCTATTTTAAATACTTAATATTGGAATATTCTCCCAAACTCATAAATTAGAGTTTCAGAAATTTATTGCTTGTTAAAAAATTATAAACTTCCAAATTATATAATTTATGGTGATAGAGAACGAATAAAATTTATAAAAAATCTTTTCAAGCTTTTTGGCTTTTTGAAATGGTTATTATAATAATTTCATTATGTCCCTAAAGGTGGAGGTACATAACACGCGTTACACGCGTAAGCGCGTTGTAGCCTTCTGTCAAAAAAGTTGAGCTGGAGTGTTTTCATATAACAAGGCACATAAAAAAGTCGGCAATGCGTCTAACGCATAAAGTTTATTAACTTCCAACTTTTCACTCGTCATGTTTAAAATTGCTGCTACTCAGCTCATATCAGAAGCAAATATTGTTACCAGCTGATTGAGTATGAAGAAATATGAAGCGTGTTGTGTAACTTGGTGCGTTTAACGCGTAAAAAGTTTACAACGCGTGATATGTACCTCCACCTTAAATTACAATTGTCTTACGACGATTGCTGTTTTTGGAACACTATGGACGTGTTCATGCTACTTAAGTAACAGCTGGAATTTATGATCGATGAGCTGAAACTGTACTTAAACGCAACTGAAATTCAAATGGTAATTAACTAAATGGGTACTCGCATTTATGGGGTCATAAAATAACCGGTAATCGTTATGATTTAGTCTAACTCAGATATTTATTTTTAATGATAACAATTAAGAGAGGAATAAATAAAAAGGACCTAAATAATTTAGCAAGCGAAGCCTCTATATAAGATTTTTCAGTATCATTTTTTATTGATACAAAAAACATTTACCGTAATAAAAACACAATATTTGTTGAATATTGTGTATTTGTATAAAAGTTTTGTAAAACTATTATACTTATATTTTTTGTAATCCAAATACGATTGAATTCTATGGAATTCTCATATAGTATTTGTGAGTTTGTACATAAGTATTTGGGTTAAAATGATTTCTAAACATGATTTGACTAAAGTGTATTGATTGATGACTTGGTTAGCGCCAATGAAATGCAGGCATATAATCAGCTGAGCCAACAACAAACAAATTTTGAAATACATTTTAATTTTTTAATTTTTCAATCCCTGAAAAGAAAACGTATTTTAAAATAATTTTCTTTTTTTTTAATCTCTTTATCTTTCTAACCAGTTGCCTCATTTTTCAGGAATTTACGATTGAAACATTGTTGCAGTCTTGCTACAGATTTTATATGATGTACTCGTGTGTTATTTTAAGTGCACAATTTGTTTTATTTATTTAAATAATTTAATATAGTGCATTTTGAGCGATCGTACTATCGAACAAAGTTTTTTTTTGCAAAATACATTTATTGCATTTTGGTGTTAATATTTATTTAACACTTAAATATGTCGTGTCAAAACCATTATTTTTGAAAAAATAAAATAAATAATTATAATGTTATTGATGCATAACATCAATTTTATTTGTTTATTCCCACTTATTCTTCATCAAAGTCTGGGTGTTTCGCAGTTGCAAACGTGCATTGATATCCATTCACTACTTTTTTTACACATATTTTTTGCTAAATATGAGGGTAGAAAAACTTATGTACAATTCATTTAACACTTTTAACTAAATGATGTGTTAATGGTATTTTAAATGGGTTGAAATTAATCAATAGAAGAAAAAAAAAACAAGATAAAATGCACCCAGTGGGACATCCTGATACCAGGTGCAGTCAACCTATTGGCAAAAATAAATAAAAAATATTCTAAAGCTTTCAACATAAAGGATTTTCCAATATGTTTGTGACAGACATTCTTATTTCTTCGGTATCAATCAAATCTGTTGATTTTTATTCCGCCTCTAATCCCAAATCATTGTGGCGGGCAACACGGTTAGGCCAACGCCAACTCATACGAGGTTCGTAAGATAGCAAATTATGCCATACATATGTATGTACATAGTTCGTACAAGGTTGTTGCAACATTACTATACCTAATATGCTCCCGTATGTATGTACATATGTATATAGTTGTGGAAAATAGTTGAACTACAAACGTTGTTCACCAAATATAAGTATGTGCTTATGTACATACTTATATACATAGTACATAGATATGTACATAATTCAAATCACACATCAGCCACTGTTAGAGAATGACTCAATTTAAATAAAGAAAGAATTTCAGTAGTACTTCACACTTTAGCTTTTTTAAGGCAATTTCCGTATCGATCGCCCTCATAGAAAAATATTTTATAATAAATTTTTTTTACCTTGACCCAAATATGACAATTAATGGAAGTTAATGTTTTTCACAAGATCAACAAAATTGATGTGTAACCCAGGACAATTATGAAGTATAAAAATTATGACAGATTAATGTGTAAAAAAGTAAAATAACTTAAATTAAAAGAAGATATAGAAAATCATGAGTGTAGTAAATCAGAACGTAGTAAATCACAAATTATTTTTTCAGTATACCCTGGCTCGGCACTATACCATACTTTATTCAATACACAAACAATCGTTATCTATGTATATTCTAGAGATGGTAACAGGGTTTTTAACATCGTGTCCTTCTCTATTCTTGAGTTAAATATGATTAATAAATAAGGCACTTAAGTTCAACCAACAACTACTGTTTTGGACGATCAAGTGGATGCAAATGTTATAGTCTTTATCTCAACTCCCAGTTCAGTCAAGACTAAAATGTATTAAATGTTCATATAGTTTTATATTACAGTTAATGAATAACTCCAAATGAAATAGTTCAATTCTGTTTCATTCAATTCTTGCAACATTTTACTCACAAAAAATTTATCTAACCACCACCAAGAGATTATGTAAAAGTACCCAAGAAACCAGTTTGTTTTTAGCCTCCTATTCCTATTAAAATTGCGATTTAAAGAAAAAATCGTGATTATTTTTTAGTTAATGTTTTTTTTTTTCTATTACAATTCTTTCATGTGTTCAAGAGTTTATGCCCTTTTTTATTACCCAGCTAATGGAGGGAAACAGTATCAGCCAGAGGTATGAAAGTATTAACGAAAAAAGTAAAGACATTAAACTGTCAAGGCTGGATGACAACTAAGACACGTTTTTAGCTTAAGGAAAAATAAAGTTATGAGCCCACATGAAAATGAGATTAAAGGTCAATGACAATACAAATACGACTATTGGAGAATTAAAACAAAAATGATAACAAATAAAATATTTAATAACGAAAAGTATTTTTAGAGCGACTAATAGAAAATAAAATAATTTCAAAGGAAAAATCGTTTTTGCTGAACAAATGAAAAATTTATGTACCAGTTTTTGGAAATAAGCAGATATATCCGTTTTGTTTTATGTAAATATGAATTTAATGAAAAATACTACACACTCAGGCACAATTAGGGGAACAGCAAACAAAATCAATATTTCGTTATTTGTCTGTTTATTTAAAATTTTACTAATAGAAGTCTAATAAATAAGCTTCTACGGAAATGCCAAAAAAAAACAAAAACGTTTGAAAAATTTTGTTCTTTTTGCCCCCATGACTGTGCCGGTGCGTTTATATGTATGTACTTCCAAATATTTATGTACATTGTATATACATAAGTAAGTTATTAGTTTTAAAAGTCTTTAGTAATTTCGACAATGTTGAACTAAATTTTTCAGATGACTCACTACTAATTAGATAGACATTTGTATACATAAACGTTTTGCAATTAAGGAAACAGCAAATAGTCGGCAAAAACTAGATCAAAGTACGTGGTTTTGCGACACCACAAATTGTGTGGATACAACCAGACGGAGAACAGTAATTAGCAAAATCCAAATGAATGACAGTTAAAATTCTCACGATTTCTAAAAATAAATTCAGCCGTGAACTCTCTTATTGTTTTTTTTTTTAATATATGTAGACTAAAAACCTTTTAAAATAATAGACCGATACTTTCAACGAACTTACTTCCCCTTACCTGGAAATATAAGTCTAAGTCGATCGATGAAATCAAACTTGTTTCCAAAAAAGATTCTGGCAGAGGTGAACAATTAAAAAAAGTGGATGTATTGGCGCTAAGAATGTTTTATTCTGGCCTTTAGTTTTTGGGGAATGAAAATTGTACTTTTCTGGAATATTTGAACACGCTGAGCCTACACGGTTTGGATCTTTTTTCTTGAAGAGGGTCAAAAGCTTTCACTTATATAGGATGAAGCGGTCTGAAATGCTCCACAAAAATAATTCTCATAAAATTTTACTTTAGGTCATCGATTGCGCTAAAGCTTAAAGTTTAACTTGAACGCTAGGAATAAAACGAAACTTTATATGTATGTGTTTAAGGGTTAATAACTTCACCTTACATTTGAGGTACATGTTATGTTTAGGAATTTTTGGTAACATTTTTTGTAAAATGTAATAAATTTTTAACTATACAGTTTAACGCTCAAAATCTTCTCACGCATGGGTCTTTTTTATACCCTTGGATGAAAAATTTAAAAAGACATCCTCAACAAAAATCCTAATAATATATTTGTTGTCATACAATTTCAATGCAGTTCATTGAATACACCAAAGCTCAAAGTTCGACTTAAATGCCAGGTTCTTTAAGGGTTAAGAATTTCTTACTTACTAGCAATTATAGCACCGATTGTAGTCATTACGTTTTATGTAAAAGATATATTTAGACATTTTTCATAAAACATTACAAAGAATATCTTCGTGGAATATTTAAAGCCCTTAACTCTACGATTTATTGGTATTTTAGGTGCTCTTTGTGTGAAAATAATTATAGAAATTATGAACAAAATTATCTTCTGTAGCATAAATTAACATTGGAGTTTTCTTAATTTCAGAATTATCTTTGCCGAGATCTAAAAGTTTTAACACATGAATATTTACAGTTGTACTCGGCGTCTTTTTCAATGTTTTAAGATTTCCTCTGATTAAATTTTGGTATAGAAATATTAATTTTTTAAAATTCAAAATTTTCAATTGCATAATATTAATTATTGTTCTTAGCATTATTTGCTAAATAAACATTTCCATCTCTGCCTTAAACTGAATTGTTAATTAAAGAAATATTCTTATTGTCTTATTATAAAAAACTATATGAATTAATTTAACGAACTATGTGATCAAATTAATATATTTAATTTTCTTTTAAATTTATTATTTTCTTAGCCACAAGGATAGATTTCCCATCCTTTGTAAGAAAAAATTGGCTAAACAAATATTCAATGAAGTAAGTTGAGTTTGAACGCAATTTTTTCTCATTTCATTTCCTAATAATTCAGCTATCCCCCCTCGTTGTGTTCCTATTCAAGCAAATATCTTTAATAATTTTGAGGCTTTTGCTTTCGTATGCCTAAATTAACTTATTATTTTTCATTAAGTTATAACCCTTAATAATTTATTTTAATTTTGAAGTTGTGTTACAGCACAATTAAATACGGTCCTTCGAGCCGGTATAGTTCTATTGGTATAATTGCAGACGTAATACTCGTAGACCAAATGCAGGTATTAAAAAATTACAACCAAAATCAGCCCACGTCCATAACGATCATATATTTGCTATTCATAATAAACAACTAGAGTATATTTACATTTAAACTAATTTATTTACAAATGCATACAAGTGCACACACTTATTTATCAGAGTACATAAATACATTATTGTATACAAACATAATAAAATACCATCAATTCATAAAGAAAAACTCTACATGAAAAACCTGTTAAACGCACGCCAAGTGGGCTGTAGCTACCAAGGAAATATGGCACACGTCTCCAAAGGAAAGAGATAGAGAGAAAAATCGCACAAAATGTCAAAGAAATAAAAAAATGTATATCTTTACCTACACATTGGTAGTTACGATACCGCGTACCAAATGCTGGCGAAAAGAGCACGTTCAAATACTTAAATATTGCAAAAAACTACGCGCAATTTTGTTGTTAATATGCATAAATTATTTCCCATATGCAATTCTATAGTAAATTTCTTCAACTGACGGCAAAAACCTTTAGCCAAAAATTTACATATTGGACAAAATTTTGTGGCCTCCGTGATATTAAAAATTATTTGTATAAACTTTAAATTAAACGCTGCACGACAGAATTAGAAAAAAACGTGAATGCTAATGAAAATATTGAAAATTTTATATCAAAAAAATTATAAACAACCCACATAAATTAATCAGTTATTGCCATACAAGACACATGAGTACAATAATGATGATGACGATGGCGAAAAAGTTAGTAAAAATTTGCAAAATTAAAAGTAAACATACAAAAACAAAACAACAATACGATTATTAACTGATATATTAGGGGGCTCGAAAAATAGGGGAAAAGTTTAACAAACGCTATTTTGCAAAGTTTAAAAAAATGAGTGGAAGTTTTACAAAAAACAATATACAGAGCGGCCTTAAAGTAATGTCGTAATTAGATAATATCAGAATAACAGACTTAAAATTTTTCAAATTAGCGGTAACAATAATTCCACATCCTCAATATCATGTAAAGCTCCGTGGCTTATTGGCAACTAATTCTCTATATATCTAAATCAGCACAGTGACTTGTGGCTACATCTGCAAAAATTGCAGTCAATTAAAATTATGACTTTACTTTAGCGCCACATTGTATAATGCAGCTCACCAAAAAATTCACCAATAAATAAAAAAAAAGTTTTAAAGAAAAGTCAAGAATCATAAAAATAAGTTTAATTTTAGACATAAGCATATACGTATACTTATGCCACAGACTACAAATACTATATGAGAATTCAAACAGAACAAAAAGACGCAAGCCAATTATAATTATTTGTTGTGTTGTGTTTGTACAAAAGCTTTCTAAAGTTATTATAGAAATCATATTATAGAAAAATATGATTGAGTTCTGTTTGAATTCTCATATAGTATTTGTAGTCTGTGGCATAACTATACGAGCTTGAATGCTTTTCAATCATGATTTGGCTAAAAGGTACTGATGTTTTGGTTAGCGGAAATGAAATGCAGGCATATAAATAGCTAAGCCAACAACAAACAATAGAATATTAAAATAGTTATTTTGGAGAATATCTCAAATAACAAATTTGATAAATATTAAAAAATATATATGTATGTATGTAAATAATTTTAAAACTAAGTTTATGAAAACAGAATGTTAAAAAAAGTAGCACTATAGCACTATAAAAAATCTTTAAAAAATTTGTTTTCAGAAAAGAATGAAATTTCAATGAAAACCTTACTTTTACTAAAAGGACGAAATTTATCATAAGGAAAAAAATTATCAAAGAAATAATAAGAAAATAAATTCATAATTTAAATACGCCCCCACACCTCTGTTAACCACATTCCCCACAATTGTTAACAAAACTAAATTTAAAAAAAATATTTTTTTGAAACTAAAAGCAAAAGAAAACGCCATAAACATTAAAGCAAGAAATATTGAACAAAGAACAAAAATGGAAACAAAATTCTGAAATGCTTTCCAAGCAGATGAAAACAATTGCCACCTAAAAAAAGCAACATAAGAAGTCGCATGAAGTGGCACTAGAAGCATTTTTCCAAAAAATTATTATTCACAATCATGCAGGAAACAAGAGATTCAATAAATACAAAGACGTATACACTATTGAAAATTTCTCCACTAACATGAGCCGCCTTAATATTTATTTGAACCTGAAAAAACATAAAACGCCCGCTATAAAACAATTTCCTATGAAATATTATAATTAAATTAATTTTACTTATTTATGTTCTTTCAACACTCCGATAGTCTCTTCATTAATGTGATATCGCGTTAGTCTGGTTAAATGTTGTAGGTTCAATTCCCTCCCACTCTGGTCTGCCACATTACGATGGGTGAAGGTCTTTGTTACTATACTTGGTAAATTGGGTTAAAATATAATTATTTATTGTCTTTGCAGCATTTGAGTAAATAAATTTAAATGAAATTCCAATTTTATATGAAAATAAAATCGTAAAACTTTATTCCAATAACATAATTTATAATTTTTTTTCTAAACGCTGCCAAAACCTTTGATAATGATGGCTTCTTGAAAAATAAATAAATAAAAATTTATTGCCAGCAACTGATAATGATTAATGATGAGCACACTTTATGAGGCCTACCAGCATCTTTAAAAAAACAAAATGTATAAAATAAAAATCGTTGCTATAAATACTTCAGCATTAGTTGTATGCAACAACAATTGTTGGCTGATTAGAACTCTGTTTCGTATTCAAAAAAAGGCCACTCAGGGTCAGACCAGTTGTATGCAACATGCAATAATTCATCAATCTATATTGGCTCTCGATTTCAATACTGTTTAGAAAATTATTGTATAATTTTTATGGCTTTTCAGTAAAATGATAATGATAGTGCAAAAAAATTAAACTCTGTTTCTTGTGATTTACAAAAATGATAAATATTAATGAGAATAAAAAAAATTAACCAACAGTTTTAAAAAATTTTAATGTTTTTAATTACATAAAATTGCAAAAGTTGTTAACACAAGTTAAATGAATGCATTGAAATTCATGCATTCTTATCTCTAGTAGCGATCGGTATTTAGTTTTAATTAAAATTGACCAGGTGAACAGAATTCTTTAGATTTATTAAATTAAATTTTAATTTCAAAAATCAACAAAGTTTCTTAATAAAGAAACAATCTTTTTTGAAAATCTTTGGCTGTTAAGAAATTAATTAAAGTCTTTAATTATACGGACATTAATGATCATCATATATGGTAACCAACTTTACAATTAATTGACATTTCTATTTGAAATATATACTATATAGTCCACGGACATATGAAGGGTAGAGCGAAAGGAGCATTGGCACTCTTTATTTAAAAATACAGATTCATGAACGTATTTTTTAATTTACTTGTATTAAAAAAAGTATTTTTTCTTTTCAAGAAATTTCCTTAAGTTTTCTTTTTACCGGACTTTTGTAAGGATACATGTTTTTAAAGAACTTTTTAAGCTATTTATTAAGGATCTTCCTTAAAAATTACTTTCTTTTAAGGTACTTTCTACATGGGTACTTGTAAAAGGGACTTTTTTTAAAAGTACTTTAAAAGTACCTTTAAGGCATGCCCTTAAAGGTAATTTTTTTTTGAAGGTGACTTTTTTCGAAGATAATTTTTTTAAAGTACTTGTGCATTTAAAATGAATTTAGAATGATTTTCCGCCATCCCATGTCAAATTTGCGCTATAAACAGAACGGTTTCAGCTCTGAGCCACATCTAGTGTTCAGTTAACCAAATTTGTCGTGGGGGTTGGCGAAAGATCGTTCCGAATTCAAACAAGTACGGTCGATGGAAAACTGCAACACTTATTTAAAAGGTTTTTTTTATACACATTTTCTGAAGGTACTTTTTATCAAAAAATACATTTTGAAAACACTTTTTCGACAGGATGCTTTTTTTAAGTAAATTTTTTTTTTTGGCAAAAGTCAAACACAAACACAGGAGAGGAGTTCGAGAAAATCTTGCGTTTTAAACTTTATTATTTGTAAAGTATTATAATTTTATTCGATTAAATTTGCAGCATAAAGTTGCTGCACAATCAATCACTGGTCTGTGTTTTTACAACTGCCAATAATTACGCAACAAGCACTAGACACAATTACCAGATGAATATCTTTGACTAAAGCTCCCTCTGTACCACCCTTTCATAAATAAAAATAACACACAAAAAAAAATTAAGAAATAAATAACGAGAGACTGTCTGCACCAGTGCAAAACTTCTTATACAAACGGAATTACCAGCCAATAAACATTAAATTAACGCTTTTCAAACTTAAAACACACGACTTCAACGGCCAAAAACAATGGAGACCTATTGAAACTTCTAGCAGACAGCAGATATTTTTGGATTATTCGACTAGTCACTTTAAAAGCATTGATCTTTTAACTGCGATTTGTATGCACATTCAAAGAAAAAATATATTCACATGCTTTTCCACAGCAAAAAAAAAAAATCAAGGGGTGACCGTGCAATTACCTCAACTCAACAAGTGCAGACAGACACTAGACACTAGACGCTAGACTTGACTCGACTAGACAAAAGGCGTCAATTAGCATGTGAAACCGAAAACACGAAACTTTCAATGTAAAAATCCCAATTGAATTGCACACTAATCGATTGATTTTTCTAGTTATTTTTTTCCAAATTAAATAAGTCTTAGGAATTTTTGTTAAAAGATTTTTTTATTTTTGTCTAAGCTTCTAAGCTGATCTTTAAATGATTAACAAACGTTTAAATACTGGGTGTGTGTGATTTTTTTTTATAAAAAAGGGATTAACTGACAAATTACAATGAAAAAGTCAAATGTTAAAGTAGAAATAAAAGCGTAGGAACGATTTGTTTTTGACTTTGTTTGAAAAAAAATGTGATTTTTTTGTGGTTTGACAGTCAACCGTCTGTTACTTGTCAAATTAAAAGCATAAAACTGTCAGATTATTTAGCGAAAGGGGCAAACAAGACTAAACGCAGGATTAAATTGCAATTTATTTGTTATAAAATGAAACTATTTCAACAGATATTAATTTTATATCAGGAAGTGTATTTTTTGAAAATGGCTTAAAAGTTTTGAAAATTCGATTAAGACACTTATTAAATGGAAGTGAGTTTTACACAATTATTTCTCATTTGTTGAAATAAATATTTTTATTATAAATTTTTTTTTAAATTTCTATTCTTTAAGTTTCTTTGTTTTATTTAATTTTTTTTCTTTTGTAAAAGAAAATATTTCTCCTACCAAAATTACTAACAAAATTCTCAGACAGATTAAAAGAAAAATATATAAAAAGAAAATTTTCAAGCGAATTAGGCAAATTCCCTCTGAAGATAAAAAATATTTAAAAATGCAAATAAATGGAAAATCTATACAATTTCGAAAATACTCAATGAAATACAATCAATTGAACATGCATATATTTGTATATAAGTGATAAAAAAGGAATTTTTAAATGCTTTTGGAAACAACTGATAGACCTATTGTTAAAAAAATCGCTGAATAATTTATTCTAGATGGTTTAGAATTTTATTATTTTTTAAATTTATTCGAAACCGAAAGCTAATAAGTATACCTGGGGGCAAATACCACATTCGATATTGATTAAAAATTCAATACAATTCTAGAAAATTTTGCTGGAAATTTTTATCGATATCGAATGTCGTAATTTGCCTCTGGCTCAGAAACAATTATTTTGTTTCATAAAAGTTTGATTTTAGTTGAAATTTTAATTACTATGGTTTGAGTACAGGTTAATTTTAGGCAGAATATGGAAATAACAATTAATTAAATTTTTTTATGTTTTAGTGCCAAAATTTTACTAACCAAATTTTCGGCAGTAATTTAAATATATTTAAAGGGAAATGCATTTTTCAACATTTTCAGCAAGATTTTATTAGAATATTTTATTAAATAAATGAAAATAAATAAAGTCATTTTACAGTTCCCAAAATTTTTTCAAAAATTCGTATAAATAATATTTTTATTAATGTTTTTAAATATATATAATTATATGAACGTAAACATATTTAAAATTAAGTAATTTTTGTACCCTTAAGTAATAAGTGGAACTCTAATACAATCGTATTCGGATTAACGAATAATAAAAAATATTTATTTACAGCTGGCGAAATACATTCCAACCGATAAAATCTCAATTTTGAAGATATATACTAATTTTCAGTGTTTCACATAATCTATTTTCCATTCAAAGAAAAATTTTAAAATCACTCAATTCGTATAAGCGAAACGGGTTTCTCTGACTCGAAGTCAATTTAAACAATAATCTCTCATAAATCAAAAGCAGCTGCTGAAAATACTCTGAATTTTCTTACATGAAAATTCGATTGATTGTGTTCAAAACGACCCCCGAAATTTTTATCAAAAATTCCCAAAAAGGGATTTCAAAGAAGTTTTCTGGGAATATGTAAATGGCGAAAGATCCTAAAGTTATTAAGCACTTCCTAAACTTTTTTTAAAGAAATTTCTACTAAAGGAATTAACATTTTTTTCGTATGAATAATGGATAAGAATAATAAAAATTGGTTTTAGATTTTTATAAAAAAAAAAATTAAACATACCTGAAATAGTTTAATCAAAGTGATTTCAAGCTTTAATTTTGAATTTTGGTATATAAACTTTCTAAAATAGATGTGATTTTTGATATTCTGGTCGGATATAGAAATGAGAATTAATTTTTTTTTATAAAAGGAAAAAAGTTATTGTATTTTTAACACATTTTTGAGGAATCCCCAGATATTAAAAACCGGCATTTGACAAATGGAGGAAATTTAAATTTAAAATCTTTACAAAAATGGGACAAAAAGTTGTTTTGAATACGAGCATATAATTTTAAATACACGTATTAAGAAATAAATAAATAAATAAATTATTGTTTCATATGTTTCCATTAAAGTGAAAATTTTTCAATAAAATTTAGTTTTTCAACAATTAAAAACCAATAAAATTCTTTCAATACTCGTATTTCATTAAAAATTTGGTTCAAAAAATTATTCTTATTTTAGCATTAGTTTCAAACTGAAAATGTATTAGACGTTAGCGCTTAAAATAATGAAATTTGCTTTAAAAAAATTCTTACCCCTCTGCCGGTTAATGCGTGGATCCGGTGTGGCCGTCAAAACACGATGTGGCACTAAACGTATACCCGGTGGACAAGGCACGGGACCAATATTGCGATAAACCACAATATCCGTGTTGCCCTGTATGACAACATTTTGTTGCTGAAACGGTATATCATGTATACTTGTTGCATTAACCCCAATATAATGTTGAATGTTTGTGGAGGGATAAAATCGAGAGGAGGAATTATCTAACGTTGGCTGGACATGATGATGATGGTCGATGGTGGAGGAGACGCGTATAGTAGAGGAGGGTATTTGTACACTCTGCTGCTGGTATTGATGCTGATGGTGATATGAACGATTTGTGTAGGAGAATTGCTGTTGCTGTTGGGTCATGAAGGGGCGCAGTTGGACGTTGCTAGAGGTGGATGTTGAAATCGATGTGGAAGCGGTAGTTCTTATGGTGGTATAATTCTTTGGTTTAGGTAAATTTGTATAATTATGTCGCTGGTGAATCTGCTGCTGCTGGTGCTGGTGCTGATAGATTGTGGGTCTCGTATACTTTCTACGTTTGCCCTTGTATCGCGTTGGTCCCAGACCAGTTCGCGTCTGATTCGAACGTGCTGACGGTGGCTTACGTCTTAGTTTACGTTTTGTTGTTTGCGCAACATTTCCAAATTTATTTTGTACAATTTCATTTTGATTATTAAAACTATTATTTACATTAATACTACGTCGTATTGTTTTATTGCGTAAATTATCACCATCAGCCTTTTCCACTGCGATGATCTTATTTTTTTGCTGACTTCGTATTGGTTTTAATGTTGTTGTTGCTGTCGTTGGATTCGTAGCATTTTTCGACGCTACTGTCGTTTTCTCCAGCGGTTTGGCCGATGCACCCTCCACCGTAATTTGTATGATATTTAAGTGATAGAGCAGATTTACTATACAGACTAGTAACACTAATATTTTCAACATTTTATTGTGATAAATGCCCCTTAAGAGGGGAATTTTTCGTTTTCGTCGCTTTTGCAAATGTTTGAGAAATGCCTTCTCACGAAATTTTTCACTCGAAATTTTCGTAGACATTTTTTGTTTATTTTTAATCCATTACATTGTATTGACTTTTAAGGTATGTCTTAAAAGTGTTAATAAATGTTTTATAGATGCTAAATTTTTAATGAAAATTATACAGAATATTGTCCCAATAAATTTAGTCAAAAAATTTATTGTTTGATCTTGGTTAGCGCCAATGAAATGCAGGCAGGCATATACATACACAACTAAACCAACAACGAACAATATTTTTTTTTACTCAAAAAAAAAAAAACAAAGTGTAACAAATGTAATAAGAATTTAAAATTGTTAAGAAATTATTTAAGTATATTAAATAGAAAAAAAAATAATTGATAAGTAAAAAATATTGCACAATATCTCCAACACATTACAAAATATCTTGGGCTTTTCATGACAAAATCTATTGGAAAACAATGTAAGATCATCCGTTTTGCAAAATTTGATTTTAGAGAATGACTAATTGAATAAATATTTAAATTTCCTTTCATACAATTTTTATTCATGTTGCACAGTGTTGAGCATACATTACAATTTAGTTGTGCAAAAAAGTCTATTGTATATTTCTGCTCTTTCTTTCATTGCAAGACATTGTAACAACTCAAAATATGACATACACTCGACCGATTTTATGTGAAAACATTAAAAGTTACTCAATCATATTGCACATGTATGTATGGCTGCGTCCATAAAGCCAATCAAATTAATTTAATCTATCATTAAAGTGCCTAGACTTAAAATTTACAAAACTTTGATGGTTGCCTACAAAAGTAATAAAAATAAATTATTTTAAAGCCTCAGGAGATCATAAAAAACGTACACTTCTAATTCTAATTTGTAACTTCAAATTTATGCTAGAACTTTAAGATTCCACCACTCCCTGTGAAAATTCTTTAAAGCAATTGGCGTTTTAAAAATTTGACTTGTGTATTTCGAAAATTTAAATACGTTTTGTTGCTTAATTTCATTTAATTATTTATTTTGTCTTCAAGTTTTAAGACTTTAAACTTATTAAGTGTTGCAACATTTTTGTTAAGTAATCAATTCAAACGTAAATTTTAAACGTTTTAGACGCATTAAGGTGGCCAGTAATTTAAAGAATTTTATTTGAAAATTATTTTTAAATACGTTTCATGGTCAACGACATTTTTCTAGACGACAAGTAAATTGTTTATATATATAAAAGAACGCGATGATTTTTCGAGTTAATACAAATAAATTTTTGTTTGTTTAGAGTGCAACGAAATCATTAAATTAAAAAAAATATTGTTATAGAAACTAAGGTGACCATTGAAGTTTGGCAAAAAATAAATAAAATCTTGCACTGAATGGTAACAAATTAAGTATTTAAGATGTCACTCAAAATTATTCGAATCTTTAAAAAAATATGTATATGTATGTTTATTTAATTACATGTGCTACATAATAAATCAATTATTCGAATAACAATTCAATATTTGATTTTTTTTATTCGAATATATAAATTTTGGATATAAAAAATTTATTTATTTAGTTTTTAAGCTTTCAGATTGTAATCGAAACATCATATATCTCTTATTGGAGTATTAGTTGAATTTTATTCGAATTTTATTCTATTTGTATTTAAACTTTATTCGGAATAATTCTTATATATCAAAGAAATAATTTTTTTAGTTGTATCAACAATACAAAAATATAATATATTATAATTTTTTTTTTTCAAATAAGAAACACATAATTTGCGTTGTTAATAAATTTACAACGTCATAATCGAGTATTATTCGATTATTTATTATTCGATGTTTATTAGGATATTTATTATTTGATTACTATTGAAATATTCATTACTTGAATTTTATTAGAACATTTGTTATTCGAATAAAACTCGAATTTTATTCGGATATTTATTCGAATATTTATTATTATTCAAACATTTGTTAATTGAATATTTTTGAACTATTACTTGGTTACTTATTATTTGACTATTACTAAAAAAACATTGGAATATTTTCATTCGAATAGTATAATTGAAATAGTATAATTGTATAATTGAAATATTAATTATAAAAAATGTTTGGAAGAAATTTTAATTTCACTTTATTCGAATAATTAATTTTTAAATATTAATATTTTTGCAAGGAAAGTGGCCATTATCCCAACGAGATCATTCGATTCTACTTGATTACTCTTCTGTATACCAACGAGCCACTTTAATTGCCATATTTATTTATTACAAAATGCATACGAATCTTTATGAAACGTTTTCATTGCACTCATGATTGAAATTAAACAACAAAAATTTTTTAACAAATTTTATTATTTTAACCCGGCTAAAATAACACACATGCATTTCCTTTGAAATTTATAAGTTTGAGGTAAGAAAAGCAACAATATTCAGGAAGATTAAGTTTGTTTTCAAAAGAGCTGCACAAACAAAAACATCAGCAACATTTAAAATTTTTGCTGTTGCTGCAACCATAAAATAAAACTGAGGGAAAAAAAATCTAATTAAAACACGTAACAACTCTATTGTTGGCCAACCCCAGGGGGTACTTCAAAGTTCATACGTTTGAGAAATAACACTAGACAATTAACATTTTCAAACAAAAGTAAGCTGATTTTTTTCAAACTAAATTAAGATTAAATGAAGATTAAAAAGAAAAGAAATTAAGAAATTTATTTCCTGTTTTTCTTTGCTGTCTAAAAGCCACTAAACAGTTGTGCTTAGAGAGCTTAAGCCAAAAAGAGACAAAAAAAGTACAATAAATTTCTACGGAGTTTGTCTTCAGCTTTTAAGTTTTCTTGTTTATGGCTGGCCACCGAAATCTGATATTTAAGTCTGCTTCATGACAGTAAATTTATAATGTCTTTTTGACAACCTTTTTCTTTTTTTTTTTTTTTTTTTGCTCTGACATCTTTTGCTTGTGGTCAAGACCAAGAAATAAACGGAAGATTATGAAATATGATAAGAAATGGCCACTGTCACTAATTAAGTGGAATTGTCACTTTAAATTAAATTGTAGGAACTAATTCAAAATTTTTAGAAAAAAAAATCATTCTTCATACCAAGAACATTTGAATGTTTTCAATTTAATCGAGTTTTTTACTTTAAATTTATTCAAATTACAAAAATTACATCAACATCAAATTTGTAAATGTAAATTCCTTATAAATTATTGCTGCAATTGAACGTCTTGTTAACCACACTTGACATGGTAATTACTTGGAATAAAACATTTTACCAGCAGGTGACAGATGACTTCTATCAAGAAAACAAAGACTAAAAGTATTTTACTGGCACAACTGACTTTAAAGGGGTCTGTACAACAAAAAAAAAAAAAAAAGAATAAAATATTGAACTGAAAAAGTGCAGCGTAACACGTTTCAATTGCAACACACGGTTCCCAATAAAACGCTAAAGCAATAAAAAAACAATAAAAATATTAAAATTTGCTTATTTTTATTCGCTAAAAGCATATGAGGAAATATATATTTTGATGTGACAATATTTCTAAACGTGTACAAGAGAATTTAAAAAAAAATGTAATGGTTGCTGATGGACATTTTGAAAATAGAATCCCCAAGATTTCTGATATCGGCTAAACAAGAAATTGACGGTTTTATTAGACAATCATGCATTTATTACGGAAATAAAAGAATTTATGTTAAAATTTATTGACCGTTTTATTTTAATTTATTTTTCAAGCTTAAGGTCTCTTACCGATAAAATTTTTACCGATATTTCGGTGCTTCATCGAGTACCATCTTTAGGATATTTGATAAAAATTAAAAGAGACCTTAAGCTTGAAAAATAAATTAATTTTTAAAATAAAAGAAATCTTTCATATGAACTCATTATGTATTTTTAATTAAAGCACCTTCTGCCAAGTAGAAGAATCGGGCTTAGACCACGAAGTTGATCACTCTGGATGTTTAAGTGTTCTTTTTTCAACTCGCCAAAAATTTACTGATTTTATGAATGATACAATTTTGCTGAGTTCTTTAAAATATATACAAAACACCTGGTAACATATACAGAATATCTTTCTTGTTTACGGATTTTTTTTCTAAATTTTGGGATGACGTTAAGTAATGAATTTTGATCCAGAGACAAATAGTTTTTCGAAAGCATTACTTAAGTTTTGAATAGAACATTAGTATGATTTATAACAGCAAACTTTTAAATGTTTCTACGCCTTGAATAGGGAACATGCCAAAATTGAAAATGTTTGGGTTTCTTTCCAAAAAAAAAACTATCGTTCCTTCGTTTATATAAAACAAATTTCTCCTAAATTTTAAGAGTGCTTTCAAAAGAAATCTATTCAAAATATTTTAAAATAACTTTTTTAAATTGGATTCTTGAGATTTCCAACCAATCAGCTGAGTCACCACGATGTTTTGCTGCCACTTTATTTCAAACTTGGCAATCCTTTTTGGATATATTTTTTGATTTTTGATTTTTGATTTTTTGCGATATTCAATAAGAAGCAATAAAAAAATAGACTCCTTATCAAGGAAATTGCAACAAAAAAATTATAATTTCGGAAAATCGTCTTTAAGAATTTGTCAATATTGTTACATATGGCAACTCTTAGTACAGTAAACTTCGTTTTCGATATTTGAAATATTGGTTGTTTTTTATTGAGGTATAGAACTTTAAGTTGGCATCACTTTTTTAACTGGCGGCCATTTTGTCAGCTGTCAAGTGATTAATATTTAGTTTGGTTTGCCATTTCATCATGAACAGGTTGACAAAAGAACAACGCTTGCAAATCGTGCAAATTTATTTCGAAAATAATGGTTCAGTTCGCGAAGTTTAACGCAAGCTCCGTCCATTTTATGATCGACATAATCGTCCATCAGAGCAATCAATGGAATGGACCTGTCAATTGGCCACCAAGATCGTGTGATTTGACACCATTGGATTATTTTCTTTGGGGATATGTAAAGTCGCTCGTCTACGCCAACAAACCAGAAACGTTAGGGGACTTGGAAGCCAACATTCGTGGCGTTATTGCCAACATACGGCCCCATATGCTCGAAAAAGTGGTTGAAAATTGGACCCTTAGAATTGGCTTTATTCGAGCCAGCCGCGGCGGCCACATGCCCGAAATCATATTTAAACGTTAATGGCATAAAATTATCCTTCCAATAAAGCCAAATTGATGGACATTAAAAAGATTTTCTTGTGTTTTATTTCAATTCGAAGTTCTATACCTCTAAAAAAAACACCCTGTATAAAAACAATATATCAATAACTATCATTATTCTGTAAATAAAAATAATTATCTTCTATATTCTGAAACCATCGGGTGTATTCATGAAAAATGAAAAATTGAAATTCAAAAATAAATAATTTCCATCATCTCCAAAGTGATCTCGTAACTATCAAACATACTGTAGCGTGCCTTTACATGAGTAAAAATTTTGCAATAAAGTCTTAAACCTAAAGTGTGAGAAAATTGTTTTAGATTGCATGAAAAGACAACCAAAAAGCTCTAGAGCCTTTCTTAGGAACACACTTGCAGTGCCTGGCTGGCTGGCTGGCTGGCTGGCTGTCTGTCTGTCTGTCTGTCTGTCTATCTATCCGCCTCTATGTCCATGTGTGCCTGTTTAATTTATAAAATAAAATTTACAAGAACAAATAATGGCTGTCTCTAAAACTTCAATCTAAAACAACATGATTCTTTTTTATCTCCAACTTCTTTTATTATCTTCTTCATTTGTTTTCTTTCTCTGCAAGATCTTATAAGATTTAATTATTATTATTTATTTCTTGTGTTATTTTCTTTTTTTAACAACGAATTATTAATAGTAATTGCGACTAAATGTTTTACATGCAGTTCTTTTCTTCTTTCCCAATCTCTTTTAGAGCGTTTCTGTTGCACAGACGAGTTTTATTTAAAATTCATTGATAAGAAAGATTAAAGAACTTTATTTAAACTTTCATTTGATAGAGCAAGAAATAATTTTCTCTTAAAAAAACATCACCCAAGATTACGATATTAAAAAGCAAGCTTTTCTTTGTCTTTTCATTATAAGCTTTACTAACCACAATTTAGTGGCAGATCAATCATTTTTTGTAATCGTTGAAATTGAAATAAATTTAATCGAAAAGAAATCTAAAGCGCCATCGACCGCCAGGCTTATTTGAATTAAATTTTATAATTATACTGTACGAAAGTATCAAAATGTAATCAATATATCAATAAAGAAATACAAAATTAAATAATTACTCGTATTCTTAAAAAAAAAACTAAAATGGCTTGATGAAAAGCCTAAAGGTTTCCTGTAAATGCAGAGAATAATATGAAATTATATGTAACCATGAACCAAATAATTATGAACTCTAGAGCTTTAAGTAAAAATTAAAAAATAATTAGGATCGTTGTGTTAGATGTTGTTGGTCATTGTGTTAGATGTTGTTGGACTGTTTAAATGTTGAAATCATAGGTAACACTGGTCGCTGCACAGCACCGGTAGCGATTGATACTCTTCTATGCTGCTAATGTAATATTAACCTCAAAGAATGCTTTTCCAATATTTTTCGTTGCAACACGCCATTTTTAAAACTTCATTAAGAACTTTTTTTGAGAAAATATGTTATGAATAATAGCATTTGAAAAAACTTTTGAGAGATTTTATCGATCCCTTTAAATACTTCAAAAAACGTTTTCTATACCAAAAGAACTTTTTAAAAAGCTCTATTAAATAAGAAATAATAAGATTTTAAAGAGACTCTTAAAAGCTGTAAATAAATGCTACAAATTTTCGTCGTCTAAAGCTAAATCAACTACAAGCTAACAAGCTCTATATTATATTGTTTTTATTTTGTAATAATTTTTCATATATAACGTGTACGTGGAAAAATTGGTTGCCATTTTATGTTGCAGCCGCATAGAGCAGTCAGGTTTTTGACAAGCTCTTTCATACGAAATCAAACCTCAACGGTTAACCAGAACCCGCCACACTCCAAGAGAAGTCAAAAAATATAATGTGTAGACCACCAAGCTTTTTTATCTATCCACTAAATGGCAAACATTTTATAAATTTTGTTTTTTATACTTAGATTCAAATGATTGTCTTAAAGCTTTATTAACTAAATGGTTAACATTGCTAAATGAAATGAACTAAGCTATAAATAAAAGTTTTTTAAGCTTTACTTTTTTAACTTTTGTAGCTTTATCAAATGCTACAAATTTTGTTGCTTTGCTTTGATAAAGTTCTGTCTGAGAAATTAATACGAATTTTCTAATTTTTTCATTCTAAACAGAACGAGGAAAAAATTTCATATAAAGTTCTTTTAAAATTTTGTGCAATAAGCTTTATCAACTAAATTGTTGAACTTTAAACAAAAACTAATTTTAAAAGCATAAATGTTTTTAACTTTAACTATTTTATATAACAATAAAGCTTTGCAAAATTGTGAAATTTTGTGCAAAATTGTGCCCTACAACTTAGTGCAGAGGCAGTTAATAAAAAAGCTTCTCCTTTAAAATTATGTGCTTATCATTTAGACTTTTTTCTTGGTTAAGGTCGCATATAAAAAGGTGAACGAAGTAGATTTAAGTGAAGTGAGATATTTTTGCTTGTGTCTTATCACAATTTTAGAATTTGCGCAATGTGGATAGGTTCAGGAAGCTTTTGTGGAACTAAAATTTCCTTTGAACCAATTTTGTTTTCTTTGGCCCATTGAATCTAATAACTTCTAAAGATTTTACTTCAGGAAAGACAGATTTACTATCCAGCGCTTGTGCAACAATATCGCTTTCAATATCTTTCTATTTTTTATTGCCTGATCTAAATTGTTTTTTTTTTTCGAAAACTCAAGCGTTTATTTTTTGTTCGATTGTTTCAGTAGTTACAATTTTTAGGTGTTACCCTAGAGGTATCTAAAATGTAAAATATTTGGCTGTTGCATTAGAGGAGGAGTTGTGGTAATTGAGGGTTGCATTAGCTGAGGCTGTACTTTATAAAATTAATTTAAGAAGAATTATTTCCAAGCTTGTAGTTTTAGTGTACAAAATATAACTTTTCTCGCTGTCGACTAATAAAAGAAAACCCTGATAATGTGGAAAGGAAAAAGTTTATATTTATTTCGAGTTCTTGAAATAATAAATGCGAATCGAGACCATATTGTAAAAAAGTGTTATTTTTTTGTCTTCTCCATAAATAAATGATTCACTTACTTAAGATCTACAATCAAAATATATGTATTTGGGAAATAAATAAATTTATTGTTTGTTTTATGTGTACTCGTTCGTAATTCGAGATTTTTTTATTGGCAAAACCAATAATGAAAAATTAACAGAACATCTATAAAAATCAACGAAATGTTTATTCACACGTATTGCACGATTAAATTTTTAGATATAAAACAATTTTTCGTTTATGTGTTGTAGAAATTAAACTTGAAAAAGGCCCAAAAACGATATACTTAAATAAATAAATTAAATTTTTTAAAACTTTAGCCGCCGAATTTCAAAGAATATTTTTCAAACTACTTTTAGTTGGGAATTTGAATGTGAGTGTGTTGGTAAAATATTTAAGTGTGTGTTAAATTACACTCATATAAACATTCTGAGTCATGGTATTAAATTAAAAATTTTAACTTCCAACTAGTTAAAGAAGAAGCGCCACAAAACATGAAATGATATTTTTATGACAACAACAACAACAACAACGACAACAGCAAATTAATATATGTAAATATGATTTTTATCAAAGTCAGCATTTGATTCTTCAATTCGCTTAGAAGCAAATATATGATCTGCAATAAATATTGGCCACGATCTTCAGACCAACAAAAAAGAACAAAGTTTTATAATTTATTACATCACGTTTTTTGTTTTTTTTTTTTTTTTTTTGCCTGAAACTTAAGAACCCATACAAACACGCATGATTTCATGTGGCTTAGAGGCAAAAAAACTCTTATTTTTAACATAATCATGCTGATGATCAGCACCATTTTTTCAAGTTCATTTATTTTTGTAAAAAAAATTTGCTGAAATTTTTTGGGGGTCATTGTTGTTCTATTTCATTTAATTTTCTATGGCTATTCTTTTTTGGTGTGCTTAACTATTAGGAGTATAAGTTTTGCTTATGCTTTTTTCATTTATTCTTTTTTTCCAAGAATTACATTTCGTTTCGTTTCTGTTTTAAATGTATATTTATATCACTTTAATTTGTTGTCCATTATTTTACGGATATTTGACTTGGCACCAAAACTTTTTGCTTTTTATTTAATGCTGTAGTTATTGAAATAAAATTTAAGTTATTTATAAAGCTTTTATTTTATAAATAAAAAACCTACAAGACTCTACGCTAATAGAAAAAAGATCCAACTACCGTTTTTCCCAATTTACAAGATTTAGAAAAAACACTTGATAAAATTAAAGTTTTGGTTTCGGGAATTTTTTTCAACCCTGTTTTATATTAAAAACTCTAAACAATTTATTTTTATATATTAGCGGATTTTTTAAAAACTATTTAAAGTCAAATAAAAAGTGTATTGACAAAAAAAAGTTTGACATTAAATTTACCGATCAGTTTGGCGTTTAAGTTAAAAATTAAAGTCATGCTCGAGGCACGACATCGTCATTGCAATAGTGCATCTTTTCAACTTCCCAGGAAGTCAAGTTGACAAAATTTGAAAAATCTAAAAAACTTCTACGAAACTGTGAAACCCAGTTTTTATTCGTCAAAATCCTTTTTTTTTTTATTAAAAAATCTTGAAATCATTACATAAAGTAAAATATATTGCTCCCTTCTTCGCTTAAACTACGGTGCTGGCTTGTACTTTTCCACAGAAGAGGAGAATATGTGTTTTATTATTAAAACAAGTTCAGTATCTTAAAGAGTTCTAAGTACATATTAATTCATTTCGCCACCAACGCAAACATAACACACATACGTGTACATATACAACCAGCAAACATGCAACATATGGTTTTTGAAAATGTTTTACGGAAACATCCTACGATCAATTTAATATATATTTTTTTTTTGGCAGAAAAACCACTCTATCGATGTAGAGAAAAACACTGTCAAACTGCGTACTTGGTTTTTCCTTTCCTCATTTGTTGTCCTTTTTAAAGTACTTTAAAAGCTTCTTGGTGTTTGACTTAGAAAGTTTAGAAAGCTTTTGGTGTTTGATTGATAAATTATAAATTTCAATACACAAGTCTTTATAAAAAAATGTGTATCTAAAATTTTAATATGAAAATTGGGAATGTCTGAGTTTATGAAAAAATCATTTAAATTTTGTGTTAATTTTAGAAAATACCTTTTAAAAATCTTGAGAAAAAGTTGTACAAAGAAATTATGTGAAGCTTTAAATTAAATATTTCTGAGCTTGTGTTCTGTGAGTGTGTAGCTCTAGGATATTTTGTACCGGTTTGATGTACCATAGACCTATTCGTATCGTAGTTATGTTGCAGGGAATACAGAAGGTGCGCAAAAGATTTCATAGTACTTTTGACATGTCTCCTAAATATCCTTATTCTTTTCAATTTTGAAAAAAAGTGTTATACGTTTTCCCAAAAATTATGAACATTAATTTTAAAATATACAGACATAAATAATGTAATCTATGTGTATGGATGACATTGGCGTAGCTTAACAGCTTTTGAAAGGGAGGTTATATAGAACCAAGAGAGGGCATACAACTCTTTAAGAAGAGAACTATGTCATTTGAAACAATTCCATAAGTTTGAAAAAAATCCTGGTGGGAATTAATTTCTTCTGGAGACAGCTAGGCCTCCCACTATGAACCTATCTACGACTATGGAAGAAGCCTGGTTGAAATCATTTAAAATTTAGCTTCGAAAAGTTTTAGATCTCGTGGTAATTAAAGCTAAGCTTCACACTAAATAAACAAAAATTTCTAAAGTATTATTTCAAGGCCTGAAAAGATTTAACAAAATTGTTAAATTTCTTTGTTGACTTTCAAGTTGGATTTGAAAATGATAAAAGTGTTTTTGAAAAGCCATAAGTGAAGCTTTTGATTAAGAACTCCTGGCTTCTTGAAACTGGTTAGCCGAACGATTTTTTTATTATTTTATATCACTTCCACAAAAAAAATTTTACACAATTAAACCATAAATTAATAAAGTTTTGACATTTAGTTTTTATCATCCAATAACAAACGCAAAAATATGTGAATGTAAAGAGTGAAAAATTCCTAAAATTTTATAAAGATCCATTTCAAAGAAAATGTTTATTACAAAACAATAAACCAAAAATAAAAAGTTATAATCGATTTTAGTGCCTTTAGCGAAACTGTTGATGTCGGCTTTAGGAAAGAAAACAAAAATCAATCGATAATCAGCCAATTGTACAAGTTTTGAAATTTTGTTTGAAGCAAAACGACAAACAACAGGAGGCGCCACAATCTGATGGTGGAAAAAATCAAGTTCATTCTATAATTTGTCGCTATCTTTTTCCATGGTCTTGGCCACACTAATTGGGTCAAGTTGAAAAAATCGAAAGCCGTGGTAAAGAAAACGCAACTATAAAAGAAGGAACAAAGATTTACTTTACAGACATTTAAATGGATTTACCGCCTTTTAATTAAATGTGAAAGGTTTTGTTTCTTGTGGAACGTCTTTTTAAAGTTCCTTTTATTTTTATTATTTTTTTTTTTTTTTCTAATGTGAGACTTAACGAAAGGCAGGATAAACTAAAGAAGACAGCAGCTGCACTTGTTGCAAACTTAAAACACACAAAAAAATATGATTAATTAGTTTGAAACCGACTTTTAAATTCTTCATAAATAAATTAAGACAAGAAATGTGTTTCTCTTTATGTGTCTTCTCAGCTTTTTCTTTTTTTTTAATACAAACGTTTCAATCTCTTTCACCTGCCTCAATTTTTTATTATATCGTCTTAAGCAATTGCTTTATTTGGAAAAATATTTACCAAATAAATATTTACATTTCGTTCAAGAACTTGAGAAATCTTTTATTTGAAAATGAAAAGTGTTCTTATCAGAATTAAAACAAATTGTAGAAAAAAATTTACATGCCAAAAGAATTTTTATGATACAAGATGTGATAAAATTGAATATGGACATGATACACTAAGCAACAAAGTTGCTTCAAAATGGCAAGAATTTTTTTCAATTAAATATTTAAAAAATTTATTTGAAATAATTAAAAAAAAATGCAGGCTTACATTCAAATTTAACTTTTAATTAGTTATGGTGTTGGGTGTTTGGAAGTTAAATACCCTTTTCCTCTTTGTCCACGCCTGGCATTTTCGTATTAATATTTTATTGTTGTAATTATTCTTTTATGATTCTTTTTATAGTACAATCTATGCGCCTTATTTGAAAATCTAAAAATTTATGGCATGTTTTTTGCTTGTAGTTTCACTATTTCTTTTTGGGACTTTTACAAATTTAATTGAACAATATTTTTGTTTAAAAATGAGCGCTATAAAATATTAATATGACTTTTATATTTCGGCAAAAAGCCGCCAAAATTTACTTTGAAATGGAAATGTCTAAAATAAAAAATGGATCATTTAAGTTGTAGTTGAAATTAGAGGATTATAATGGCGAAAAGTCGCTTCTTAATGCCGTGTTTCCATTTTTATTTTTTAGGTTTTAATAGTAATTTGACCACCTTTAGTTCTTTTAGCAGGAAAATGTAGTTGTAAACAACAATTTTTATAAGTTAAAGCCGATTCAGCAAGAAATATTTATGTACATTTAAAATCAATAGTAAAATTAACAACAACAAAATTTATAAAATTGTATCAGCGTTTGTTAAAAAGCATTTTTGGTTTCATTATAATTGCGAGCCGTTAAAGCGAAATTAATCGCAAGTGGCAAGACAGAAATTTTTCATAGTCGTTTATTTTTTTATTATATTGGAAATTATATTTGTGCAGTCGAATTCGATTAGGCGAAAAGGAAAAACCACAGGAATAGCTTTTCACTTTTGCTAAATCTAATCTATATTAAACCGTATTTGCATAAGTGGAAACAGATTTGCTTAAGGCAAGTCAGCACTTTTAAAACTGTTCTTTATAGCGAAGACAGAAAATGCGATATAATGATATCCGATATCGATTGAAATCTTCATTTGAATTCTAAGAAGGATCAAAATGGGCTGGCACTGCATAATGTCTCCTTGGAGTTAAATAAATATTTTTTGCTTCGGCAGGTATTTTTTAAAGCGCCCTAAAGTGCTTTGAAATTAGTCAAAAATATTTGTTGAGAGCACTTTATTTCACTTAAGTGCTTTTTTCAATTAAATGGCGTGCTAATATCCGAGTTGGACTATACATGTATATTATCAATAAAAAAAAAATTAAAAGCAAATCTTTCAGGGAGTTTTTTTTCTCCCACAATTGTTAAATATATAAAAAAAGTTAAATAAAATTTATAAAAATTAGTCGATATACAAATTCCCACAATTGATTTTTTTTTTAATTTTGTGGCTCTATTTTTCACAAAAAAGAAAAGCAGATATAGATAGACCAGCCAATAGATTTCTTTTCTAAATTTTAAAACACCTTTTTTGTTATATTTTTAAATAGAATGTTCTTTATTTAAGAAAAAGACGAGAGCTTAAGTTTCGCATGTTAGCGGCTTTATTCAAAATATTATTTTACTGCAGCTTTAAGCTCAAATTATTTAAAAAGCAGTTCAGTTCCACAAATGATTGTGAAGAAATCGTATTAAGCAACCACTACTCTAAGTATTCCATTATTAGAAGAAATTTTACTGGCAATGCCATCCTGTACATCAACCACTTTGTAGCTTTTGATGAAGAAAAACGAGAGCGCGAAAAGTACGATCTATACTAATATTAAATACGTCACACACGCTTTTAAACCAGCTCTCAATATAATTAAATTCATATATTTTTAACTAAAACATGAAGTAATAAAATCATTTAAAAAATTTATAAAATTAAGAACATAGTTCATTAAATATTGTATAATCATAATATTTATAAAATTTAACACACACTTCAAAAGAGACTCATATGATGAATATTATAATTTTAGATGAATATAAGAGAAAAGTAGCTGGGCCTGGTAGTCACATATAATCTTAGTCCATATCCTGGCATATAAGAACTAATATTAATATTTTTTTTTTAATTTTGCTTTTTGGCAACATGTCAGTCAAACGCATGAAATTTCCAAGTCAGCTCAAGTAGTATTTAACGTCCATATCGTGCCTTGTGAAAAAGAATTTTTCAAGCGGATTTAGATAAAAGCCGAATTGGCGTAGCGAACGAGTGGAAGTAGCGTATAATAAAGCTTATTATATAAAAATTGAAAGCTATTAAGAAAATTCTAAAAGTCTCAACCAAGTGTTTGAAATGAACCTGAAATTTTTCAGGTTAAGAAATTAATTATGTGGTTTGCATGAACAACCGCGTATGTGTTGAAATCGAATTTTTCCAGAAAAATCATTCGACTTGAAGCAATGGAATTCATTCTCCTTTTTATTTTAGGGTTTCGTTTCAGAAGGGTATGCAGATTTTCTTAAACACTGCGGATGTAGTCAGACACATTTGAAATGAATAAAAAAGATAAATAAAATGAACTGAGTCCAATAATTTGTTTTGAAATTTGCCTTAAAATATGTCAGAGTGCATTGAAAGCCTTATTGAAGTAAAGAAGCGGATTCCTTTAAATCTGAGATTTGATTTTAAACAAATTCGACTTTAGTTTTATTTTCTATCATTAAAAATCCTATTATTTGTTTTATATTTCGTGGGTTTCTATTGAATTTTCTTGCCACATTTAGGAGAAATGTAGCCACACATCTGCTCGCCACTGTAAATAAGCATGAAAATTTCCCTTAATTTTGCTACTGTATTATATTTTTTTTAATTGTGTTGGCCATAAATAAATAATTTTATTTTAAAGTTTTCTTAACAATTTTAAATTGTTCTGCCTCCTGCACAAATTCATTTAATTATTTTGAGTAAAAAACATGTAGGTCTCTATTATTTTAGGAAATTTTTACTAAAAATATTACAACACATACACATTTTGCTTATTTCATTATATTTTTTTATATTTTATTGTACTATAATAATTTTTTTTGCTTAATTTAGTTTTGTTTTACTTTATTTTATATCATAAATAAATTTAAATTAAAAAAAAATTAATTTTAAATTTTATTTTAAATCATTTTATTATTTATTGTTTTAAATCATTTTATTTTATGTTATTTTATTTAAATTTTATTTCATTTTATTATATATTATTTTATAATATTTGTTTATTATTTATTTTTATTATATTTTTTGTATTTTATTTAATTTCATTTTATTCTATTTTATAATTTAATTTTTTATATATTATTATTTTGTTTCATATATTTTTTTCATATTCATTTATTTTTTAAATTAATTTTTTTTATTGCACAACTAGAATGAATTTTTGCTATACTTTTCAACTTTTTAAACTGTTTTTTGATTTAAAAATTCGCTTCCAACCATGAACTTTAAATCAATTAGTCTGATTTTAGAAGTATTTCTTTTTTTCTTTTTAAAATTATATATAATTTAAGTGATTGATATAATTTTCAATAAATTTTCTTTACATTTTCTTCGTGTTAGAAATCAATTGTTGGAAAAAAGCAACAACACAAAACACTTTAAGACACGGATGAAATCATTAATTTTTGTATTCAAACTGGGTGTTGAATACTTTTATATATTTTTATTATTTTTTTTTTTATTTTGTTTTCCATATTATAATTAGCACTTTTCATTCATATAATTTTTTTTTATATACATATAAAAATAAACATCGTGGTGGCTGTCGATCATATCGTTAGGAATTCAGAAAGCAGGAAAAACAACAGGCGAAGTAGAAAAAGAAGAAATGCTTAAGACATCCAAGAAATCTATGATTGCAGACATCGAATGAACGAACACTTTTATTATAGTGATTGAGGATGTGTCGCCACTGGAGCGTCAGAGGAAAATAAGCATGAGCTTCATAAACAAATAAATAGTTTTCAAATACTTTGCTTTGCACAAGGCACGTTTTCATACGAAAAAAATAAATAAATAAATAAATACGCGTTTGTTTCAGCTTAAGCCTCAATGTACGCATGCGTTAAAGTGTTTAATTTAATGTTAAAAATAAATAAATGAAACGTTTCTGAGCAATTGGCCAGACGATTAATCCTCGTATTTTATTTTTATATTAACGATTTGTTTGTTGTACACGTATTATATACACACACAAATATTTTTTTTTTTTTTTTGTTCAATTCTAAAGGAATTAAGTCAACAATCGATCATAAATTATTTGTTACATTTTCTTTTCTTTGCTTTTCTTTTAATAATTGCAATTTGAATTCATATTTAAATGCTTATTTAGCATAAAACTTAAATTTTTGGTTAAAATTGCATTCCAAGAAATAAATTTTATAATTCACTAATCTTCGTTTAGAAGGAAAGAAAAAATTATATTTATTTTTTTTTATCCTAAATTCGTTTAAATATTTTAAGCATGAAAAGAAAAATCGTTAAGTTTTGCCGCCGCCGCTTCGTTCTTTTTCTTTTCTGTTTATATTAAGCGAAAATAGACTTCGAACCGTACGCACGCGTTGTCTCGTTGCAACTGTTTGTTAGTTGGCCATTAAATGTGGGAATAACTGTTTGTTGCTCTCCAATAGTTGCCAACAAGAAGTATTCGGTTTGAAGTCAATGTGTTTCCTCATTGCCGTCGTGTATTGTATTGTTTTTAATGTTTATTTTTGCACAGAACTTGTTCTCCAAGCGAACTGAACAATAAATACCCATATACAACTTAGGAACAACAACAAAGGTTTCTATACATTTGGGAGCTACTCCACATTATTTATTGATGTTGTTGTGGATTTCGCACTGGAGCTCATTTAAATAGAATTTGTTGTGTTTATAGGCTGCTTTATCAGTTGTTTGATAGCAACGGCAATAATTGTTAAGTTTGATGCAACTTGTGTTAACATCTACCAACTTCATGTTGCTGAGAATTCTATCAACCTTAGCAACATGTTGTTGACATTTAAACAAAAGCAAAAGTGGCCACAAGTCAAAATAAAATTATGTTAAAGATATAGAAATATCAATCATTCAATGTTTGAATATTTTACATTAATAAGAAATTTAAGAAGTGGACACTGACCCACGGGCATATTTATTTACACATTGCGTTGGGCATTATATTGATTATTAAATAAAATAATTCTGATTATTTAATTTGTAAATATCGAATGCGTTCTTAATTGTGTTTTTATGATCTGATTGAAATTTATTTGTTGAAAAATACTAGTTTCGCCATCTCATTGGAAAGCATGGACAAAATCTAATCAATTTATGATTAAGAAAAATAATAATAAATTAAGCTGCACAGTGGCGTAAAATTGAAAAAGATGGTAAAAAGCCACTCTACAGACTTGCATGAATCGAATTGCAATTCATAGAAGAAGTCGTAAGCTTTTCGACTATAGGCTTTTGAAATAACCCAGTATGGCACTGCAACCATAAATTACGAAACTAAGCAATCAATAGAATATAATATACTTTCTAAGCTTTAACTATTTCTTTCACATATTTCTTTCTGATTAAAGCTTTTATATTAATTTTAGTGAAATTTATCAAAAGTCCATTTAAAATAATTCACGTTTTATTTAAAACCCTTAATCTCTCTTCTTTTTAATTCGAAGAAGAAAAAAACGAAAGTCTTTTTGTTTTCACAGTTTCACACACTTCTCACAAATTTAATTTGATTTTAAAATTTTATTCAAATTTGTCTCTATTAATCTTTAACTAATCGACTACATTTCCATTTTCACACACGCTCATACCCCAAAATTACAAAAGAAAACAGAAAGAAAAATCAATAACAATTTCCATAAGATAATTATTAATGTGACGTTTGTTTTTAATCTTTGGTTAGACGTCTTTGTATTATTTTCATTTCTAATACACACTCTTGTTATGATAATTTGATCTAAATTTTTATCTAAAAACGAATTTAAAAAAGTACTAAGTGGCAAACAATGTTTAAATCATGACATAATTACTCCAAATAAAAGCAAGAAATGGATTAATATCACATTTGATTTTGTTGAAAACATGTAAAAAGTGCATTTTGAGTGGATGAGAGTGATTTTTTATAGTATTTAAATAATCAAACTAGTTTGTTGTATTTGGGATATATTATAAAAATTTAAAAGAGCAAAATTTATTAAAACATATTTTTACTAAATATTAATGTTGTATTCAATATGAAATTTAATGCTAAGTACACACGAGGCAATTGTTGAAGCCAGCAGGACCTATTGCTGTGAATGACAATTAATGCTAAGTACACACGAGGCAGAACCTATTGCTGCGAATGAAAATATATGCTAAGTACACACGAGGCCATCGTTGCAGCAACAGTACCTATTGCTGGAAATGTCGCACATAGCAAATGGTCATGGGAGAACATAACAATTACATTAAAAGATAGTAATTGCTTTTGAAAAAAAAAATTATTTTAAAATAAATGAAGAAATATTTCTCTTAAAAAATTATAGAGCAACAATAAAAAAATTCACAATCTTTACGATACCTGAAGAAAAGTTCATTGAAATTCGACTATTGCCGAGCGGGGCAGAAAATGGCAACGAGTGGATCTTTTGCCTTCTTTATACGATCTCTGTAGACTTAGAGTATATTCCTGAGCATATTTATAACATAATCTTATTCTAATGCATTAGAATGATGTGTATGAGTGTGATTTTAACCTTAAGACTTTATTTACACTATAAATGAATAAACATTTATTTTTGTAAAAATAGTTTATTTATTTATTGAAAATTTAAATATTTTTTAGTTCACAAATGAAAAGTTTTGAAAAGAATAATAATTTTTTTACTAAAAAACTTTTACAATATAAAAAATGAAACATATTTATTGAAAATTTAAATATTTTTTAGTTCACAAATGAAAAGTTTTGAAAAGAATAATAATTTTTTTACTAAAAAACTTTTACAATATAAAAAATGAAACATTGATTAATAATTTTCTTACAATACAAAGTATTTTTCTGTTTAGTAGTACCCACAACACTAAGCATTTTTTTTCTGAAATTTGTAAGAAGTTGCATGCAACAAATGTCATGAAAAAATGCATAGTGTGAATCCAGCTTATCGTACGCTTTCATGCATGTTTTGACATTAACGATTACTTCTTATCATACTCTGGTTCTATGCCGAAGCTATATACAGGAATCATTTATGAGAATACCAACTGTATTGTCTGTCCGCAATTACAGCTCTAAATTCGAATAAGGTGAGACCAATGGTGTGCTGCAATGACCATGAACCTGCTTAAACACCATTGTGTTAGATCAATCTGAGTTTTAAGGAATGGGAGCATCCCAAACAGGCTCAACAGCCAGCGAGGCCTTTGACATAAGAGACATACAAAAGACATGCATATCTGATTTCTATAGATTTCAAACAAGGTCAAAAAGTTGGAATTGATTTGAATTCATCCATGTCATATGATACGAATAAAATCGAGTTGAGACAAAATAAAATGTACTTCCAAATATTTATAGACAATTATTAAAAACACTAGTTTTTTAACTTCTTTATAAATAAAAGAAAACATCTGGTATTTAAATTTTCCTTTGAAAAATACCAACATTTTTCTTTTAAAATTAAGTCACGTTTAGAATGTGAGTTTATTAAAATGTTACAAGTTGAAAATATTTGTTCATGTCTTGTGAATTTAAAGACCCACCGCTAATATTTCCGCAATGTAGTTGTTTTCTAAGAATTATTTTTTGTTTTTTTTTTTTTTTTTGTTTTAACAAAAATTGTTTTATTGCAGCAACAAACTTGAAAAACAAAATATGTAATTCACAAAAAAAAAATGAGGAGTGTACGTGGTACTTTGACAAAAGCTGCTGGTGCATGCCACATGTTAAACAAAAATCAAGAAATAAAATAAAAATATTTCGCAATAAAAAATAGAGACAGGGGAAAGATTACAACAACAGCATAAAAACAAGTGATTAAAAATGAAATTTCCTTAAAAACCAAAAGAAAATAACTTTAGTTTAGCACTGATTTAATTCCGCATTAAATCTGAGAGTCATATCCTCTACAAAATGAATCCAAAATATTTTAATTTGTCTTTTTTTTCTTTTTGTATAAAATTCGCCGTAGTTGTTAACTGAACTGTAACATTTTACGACAAAATAATGGAAATTATTTGTTGAAGAAAATCCTCATTTGAAGTAAATAAAATGAAAATACTACTGCACCTTTTTCTGTGGTAACCTGAGCACAATGATTTGTATGTTTGTTCAAGTCTTCTTTGAGCAACAAGTATGCGATACGTACTTAAAGCTGAAAATATAAAGAAAAAAATCTAATACAACACAACTTTAACACACTCGTACAAATGACATCTTACTAAGTTATTTATATGTTGTTCTTTAAATGCTTCTACAAGCATGTTGTTTGCAATTGTTGCTGTTGCTGTTGCTGCTTGCCATTCGTATGTTTTGAATGTAATTGCAATACATATTCTAAACGAGCATTATACATTATACATACATATTTATGTATGTATGTGTGTATGTATATGCGTATGTGTTCGCTCAATATGTAATTTGAAAGTTAAGAAAATGCGTATGAACAAGAGAAAATAAAAATATGAAAAAGAACTACCCAAGATGCAATATTTCATCAATTAAACGGTGGTAAGTTTAGGCACTATTCAATATTTATTCACGTTCAATTATTTGGATTTAAAATAAAATATTTTCTGTGAAAAGCACATAAGGCAATTATTTATTGACTTTTATTAAATCGAGGATTTAATTGCCCATGTTTCCCAGATGCAAACACTTCTTACAGCTTAAACTATTTTTCTAAACCTTCGTTAATTTTGCACTCTCTTTACGGCTTTTGTTTTTATAATTTTGTTCAAATTGTTCCCAAGCATTGAGCGTTTTAGAAAGATTTTGATCAAGGCCCACTTATAAGGTCTATGCAAAGCGAATGGATTACAACAAGAAAGCTGAGAAGGCAATTGTCAAGCTCCTTACAAGAAAGTTGCCGGAACACTTTTTGTAAATTTTTATATTTAGAGTTTGACAATCACAGCTAATGTATTACCTGAGCTGTTGCCTAGACCTTATTAAGGGGCCTTGAGTTTGATTTCGTAATATTTTGAAATGGATCTAGTGTGTTTTGAGGAATCAGCAGTATATCGGTATGAAAATTCTGTGTGATTTCCGATAGACTGAACAGATCTTTCATAGCGCTAAAAAAGCATTTAAGTAACTTGGGCTTTTAAGGCACTGTAAAAGATTATTTACACCTTTTATGTCCTTACTGTTTATACCGGCTATATCCGTCCTAGAATGGGATAAAATTCTTATGTATGGGCCGGGGGTCCAAAGTCTATTTTGAAGTAACTCGACCGCTTAGAAGAGAAGTGATTTAGTTAACTCTATTGACTCCCTTGAATATCGAGGAAATGTGGATTGCGTTTCATTAAATTTGCTTTAAGCCAATCAGGGAATTTGCACGCGAAACCCGATCTTTATTGAGTAAATTCTTTCTTTACCCGAACAATTTACATATACGTGGAATGATCTCCCTGCAGAGGTCTCTCCCTTCATTTTCAATGAGAAAAAGTTCAAATGAAATGCCTGCAGACATAAGTCCCTCTATTCTTCTCCCAACAACCTATTTTTCTAGTCCCAGCAAAATGCATTGCTACATTGGTCTCGCGAGTGAGTGTTGGTCCAGTTAAGTAAAGGATGTGTAGAAAACTTAAAGAGGAGTTCTTAAAAAGAAACAGTCATAAAATGGATTGTAAATCTTTCTCTAACAGCAGGGAACTGAAAATATTTTGCAACTGTTTATTGGGTTTTCATTTCTCAAGCACTCAACATACTGACTTTTCCCCTCATTTGAAAACTTAATGTGACAATGTCACGTGAATCTTTGAAAGAACGTTTTAAAAAGAAAAAATTAAACGCATCACATTAGATATTTTCATTCCCCTTTAACTGCATCAACAATAGAAACAAAGTAACTTAAATGCAACACAAATGAAAGGTCTTCTTTCACATCATCACATAAAATAAAATGTAATAGAAAAAATTAGACTGTAAAACTACAACTAGAACGACGAGTAAATACAAGGAGCTAAAAATGTATTTTGCATTTAAAAACATATTGTTGTTTTTGCAAGCGCTCTTTCTATTTGGATTTCCTTTTAAAAAAAAACAAATTATTTCAAGATTTGTTTATATTTGAGAGTTAAAGATCATAAAGAAATGCAATAAAAAGAAAAGAAATTCCCACAGTTCCAAGACACCAACAAGTCAAACTTAAAACAAATCCTTTGTTTTAACACAAGAAACAAAAACAAATAAAAAAACATTTGGTTGCTAATAAAAATAACGGAAATATCTAACTTTATCTAAGATTTTGTTTGTATATACATGTTTATATATTTATGTAAAAAGTAATTGAAACCATATTTTTTTCCTGGGCAGCGAAAAAAATCCAGCCAAATCAACCTTTCGTTTTGGGCTAAATGCTGCAGACAGCCTCTTTAAGTTGTCTGATCATTTTAACTTGAATTAAAGTACAGAAATATTATCTCACTATAAATATCTTTTTGACAAACAGCGAATAACCCTAGACGATTTAAGCACTTCTTTGCTAAACAGGCTGAAAAAGGGGAATCGAGGAACAGGGAGTTCTTTAAATAAAATAAAAAAAAATTTATTATTTTGCTTGTAAAGCTTTTGCAAATGATCTCTAAGTCCTTAGATCTAACGAAGCTTTTCCTCGTCTTGTACATATATTTTCGATTGTGGAGATTAAAGTTTCTTATACGTTTCTAATTTAGACTTGCGTTAGACTTGCCTCTTGTTAATGTATTTCAAATTCGGTTTAACTTGTGCTTTATTCGAGCTCTCCAACAGATAAAATCAGTTAGGAAAACATAACAACTACATCACAGTCAAATGGTCATACATACATACATACATGCATATATTCATACATATATATGTATATATATACGTATTGAAGTGTGTATATTTGTAACGCAATCGGCAATATTTATAAAATTATTATTAAGAAGATAAAACGAAAAAAAGTCTTTGTACTCAATTTTAATTTTCCACATATTTAACCATTTAAGGCTCAGCAGCATATAAAATCCCAAATCAAATCTCTTACTCCCCACTAAATTCAACGCATCGTTGACCTATTGAACTATAAATTGTATGGAAAAATACATTTTATATGCCCTGGCTGTGGAAAGTAATAAAAAAAAAATAAATAATTTTAGGAAGAAAAAACATACAACAGACTTTCGGCACACACGAAAACTTACAATTAAAAAAATAAAAGAAAAATTATGACGAAAAGCTGAGTACGTCCAACTAAATTCTGGAACAGGGAGTTTCAATAGAAGATGGTATTTGAAGCAGGTTTGCTTAAAATAAATTTATTTCATACAAATCTTTTTTCAAAATAATAATTTATTGTTGAAATATATGAAAAAAGCTTTTTAAAGCTAGTATTAAAGAAAAGCTTTTACTTGGCATGCTTTGAAAGCCAAGATGTTTCAACAGTTTACTGGAACTGTGAACTCTTTAAAATGGTATATTAAAAGTTTTTTTTTTTAAACCCCCAATGAAAATTTTTATATGTCAAAAAATGTATTGTTTGTTGTGGCTTTAGCTCTTCATATGCCGATATTTCATTGGTTGCTAAAACCAAATCGTCAGTGAAGTTTTGAAGCTTTTTAAGGTTTAAGGTTTATAGTTTCCTGCTTGGTAAAAAATCAAAGGTGTTTTCGGAAGACAAACATGATTAATTCGTTTGAACAACATTTTCTTCAATAAGATTTACAGAAAAATTTGTAAAAATCTAAAGATGAAAACCGATCTATGTGAAAGCTTTTTTCGAAAAGTGTTTTCAAAAGCATACATTTCATATATTTTTTTATAAGTTTTGTTGACTTTTACATTTGTTGTAAAATAAATTGCACCATATATATTTTATATTGATCAACTCATTGGATGATGGTGTGGAGCAAAATGACGGTAATAAAGGCAATAAAATATTCAGTAATATTGTGTAGTCTTTGGCTGCCTTAAGAATTTTTTTCATAAGCTTTATCTTTGGCTTCTTAGTGAAACTTTATAGAATAGATTTTCAAAAAAATAATAAGATGCGCTAACTTTAACAATGTCTTCTTACTGAAAGCTTTGCTTTACACAAAGAAAATAATTTAAAGTTCTCTAAAAAATCTCATAAAATTTTTGTTAACAAATTTTTTAAAAAGGCAAAAATCGAAAAACACTTAAAAGTTTTCGAAAATTTCGCCGTTTTTTTATAATATCTGACATAAAAGATCTTCAAAAAAATTTACAACTTAAAGCTTGAATCTTGAAAAATGTTTTCTGTTTTATTTTTATTTACTTTTAGATTTTTATTTATTTTTTTACAAAATTTTTTACGTATGTAAAAAAAGAGTTAATAAACCTGAGTATTTCTTTTTCAGTTTGGCATTTTATTTTAACATCGATAGATTTTTCGTGTTCCCAAGATTGACCATCAGCAAGTATTATACCTCTGCGGACCAAAATGAGACGCTTTACGGCTTGTGCTTTTGTTAAAAATAAGTTTTGGCCGAAATGAAGCAACCTCCGCGAATACTGTACGCAAGTTTGTGCAAAAAGATCGTGAAGCTGGCTTGCTAGTGGGCAACACTCTACCCGTCGTAGTGCGGAGCGTTTAGACGGGAATGTGGCAGTTGTGACCCGAAAGGGTGCAACTAAAAAAATCTGATTAATTATGACTTTGTTGGGAACTTATTGAACAAGCTTTGGTTATAACTTTTCATTAAAGCTTTCTTAAATATTTTGGCATAGTTTACGGCCCGTGTCTTTTAGGTTTCATGAAGTCTTTCACTCAAACATAATTATTCAAAACATTTTCCTAATTTTTTTCTTAATTTATCAAAAGTTTTGGTGTTTGAATATTATCAAAATTAGAACTGGTGGACTTTTCTGCCAAAAGATGTCGAATTTAATTAACTCCTTTTATTATTTTTGCTTAGTTTTTGTTGCCGTTGTTTGCTTATTTTTTACTGTATTACACTATATATTTTAAGACCCTTTTTTTTGGCAGCCTAAAGCCACATTAGAACCTGTTCTAATCTGTTATTAAATGTGTTTTTTTTGTGACGTAGCTCCGTAAGCTCTGTGGTTTTTGTATACGATTTTGGTTTTTTTAGAAAGAACCTCTTTTTCGGTGGTTTCAACATTTTCTATTTTCTTTTAATTTTCTTTTTCTTAAGACTCTGCTTTAAACCGGCAACGTGAGGAAGTTTAATGCCAACAAAAATGTTTGTAATAAAATCTTGATAGCAAACTGCTGTTAAACTTTCGTTTAAAGCTCCATCTATCTAAAAGCTAGACTACAACTACAACAACAAAATCTATATATATATATATATATATATATATATTATTTATGGTTTTCTATTTGTTGTTGGTTACCGAAAGAGTGGCTTTAAAGCCAAAATGTAGAGACTGTCAAAAGACAGCTGTGCATTGCCAATGTTAGAGGAGACAGTAACAACAGTCGAGATTTTTTCAAGGTGATAATGCCAAACGAAGTGAAGAGGGGAAAAACTATTGAAGTTTTTGAAGGATATTAAAAGGGGTTTCTTTTGGGTTGGTACAAAAGAATTTAGTGCTTGCGTTTATTTTATTTTATTTTTTTAATGAAAAGAAAAAAACACACTTAATAAGAGTTATAGCCTTAAGACTTCATCATGTATTTGGAAATCTAAGAGGTTGACAATATTTGCCAATAAAGTTTCAATTATAACGAAATCTTTGATTGGCAAATAATTTATTACAATTTTTATTAAATGATAGAGAATTTATTTAAAAAATATTTTTGTCATTCTAAAATTTCTATGGTATAATTAATATTTAAATTTATTATTTTGGGATATTCTCCACAACTAAATGTTGAAACTATTAGAGTTTTTTGTTGTTGCAAGAAAAATAATATAGACTCACATTGAGTATAATTGTTTGTTGTGTTGTTTGTGTAAAAGCATTCGAAGCCTTTTGTGACTGTTTTTTATAATAATCATATACGATAGAGAATTCTCATACTGTCTTTGATTTGTTTGGCATAAACAGATGACGTTCAATGTCCTCTAAGTATTTTAAGTTCACCATTTGGTTTTGCGACCAATGAAATTTCGGCATATGAACAGCTAAAGCCATAACAAACACAACATTTTGCAAAAATTTCTATCGAATTTTTATATATGATTTATTTTCATATTTCTTTATGAATGAATTTTATGTGTTTCTGTAACAAAATGAATTCTGACATTCGTGTGAAATGTTTTCCACTCTGACTCCAATCGCACTAAGACCCAAGTGTTTTTCCACTTTTTTCTTTCAACTCTTAGCAAATTGGTCCATTTACGCCGAAACCACAAATATTTAAATCATAAAATTTTTTAACAATTGGAATTCGTTGAGAAGAAAAAAACCAAAAATCACATGCAATTTAAAAAAAATCTTTGGTGGTCTTTAATCTAACATTTAACAGTCGTTAGAGTTTTTAATGGTTTTCAACGTTTGTAACGAAATGTAAATGTCACAAATCGTTGTTGTTGCATTCATATTTTTTTTCTTTTCATGCATATTGGCCATTAAAATGCAGACAATTAAAACAAAATTGTCTTTCTTGAAACACACCAGCAATGAGTCATTGAAATGGATTTTACACATGGTCGTAGAGAAACTATTTTGTAAATGATATAAAAAGATAATAAAAAGCTTTTTATTATACTCCCTTCCACAAAAACGGAAAGCAACGCTTGTGGAATCATTGATTTAAATAAAATTTGAATTCTGAACATTTTTAAATTCGGTCTTTTATGGGTTTTTGAAACCCTGTTATGATATGAAAGCTCATCCCATAATAAGGTGAACGTAAAACTTTTTATGATCGAATTAAATTGTTTTAAAGCATATTCGTGGTGCTTCCGATTATTTTAACGACTTACAACTCACAGAAAATTAAATTGATTCAAAAGGGCTTTAATGTCCATGTGAGCGCATCTTGATGGTGCAGTGGATGGCCTTTGAATCATAAAATACTTTTAGAGGGGAAAAAAGGAAGTCTCATACCAATGACCCAAATTAAAGGAATGTAGTAGCAGAAAGCAGAGATGGTATCATATACTTCCTTTTTCTAACAATATTTTTCAATTTCAAATTTTTTTATTTCAAATTCAAACAGGGCACAGAACAAGGTAAAATTATGATATGACTGCCCTACTTTTTGTTTTTTTTTTAGCAAAATTCTGAGAAGAAAAAAGAATAGTATAGAAAATTCCTTCAATTCGCAACTCCTTAACGAATGGCAAATAATTCGTACTTTTTTTTTGTTAGTCAAACTCTAAACGAGTCAGGTGGTTTTAATGCTGAATCGAATTTATGGCATTTTTCATCAGTTAAACCATAAAAACAGTAGAATGAATTACATTTACAAATCAAACATTGATTTGAAATCAAGGCTACAAAATATAAACTTGCAACAAATACGAAACAAACAACCAGACACAAGACTCCTTTGCTTTGCAGTGTGTATGGTTTAAACTTCTGCTACAGACAACATTCCAATATCCATAAAAATGTCAACAAGATTGTACAGCTTTAAGAGACTTGCAACAAAATCAACTGGATAACAAAAAAGTCGCATTCTTAAATGCAACTAAAATGAAATCAAATACAATCACATGCTGAAACAGCTCAAATACTTGCCACGTTTTGAAGGAAAATTTATAGGAAAACTTGGGCAGTTGTTGCGTTTAGAGAAGGCTGGTGATGGTGATGCCGATCATGATGATGATGATGGCGGTCATGGTGGTGGTGGTGGCGGTGGTTAAACAGCAGTAGTAATTGCCAGCCAAACGGGCAATTGGTCAATATGGAATATAAAACTGTAGGTTGTGTTTTTTTTGTTTTTCTTGACTACATAGAAAAATATGTTTTTTTCATATTTAGTGGCAAAAAAATCATATACAAATAATAAGAAAAAGGCACCAGGCTGTCTAGGAGAAATAGTAGTACAAAATTTTTCATTTATACAATGTTTTCTAAAAGCTTCGAAACCAATTTTGTTTTTCAATTAAGTGTAGTGGCCTTAATAGTGAATTAGGGGCGTAACATTTGTTGAGTACAAAATTTCCATACAACATAAATAAATTCTAAAAGTTTTCAAAACAGAAAATTTATAAAAGAACAAAAGAAAACTTACAAAAATATTGGAAAAAAGCTTAATATGTTCCTACAGTATTTAATTTCCTACTAAAATTTGGGTCGTTTCATATACATATTTTTAATTTGTAGCTCTTCTAACTACAATATGGATTAATAAAATTTGTTCAAGTTATGAATTTAAGAAAAATTGTTTTGAAAGCTTTTCAAGATCACGTCAATTAATAAAATAGGGTTCTATGAAAACGTGGAAATTTAGTCAAGAATTTTTGTCCCTTGCATTTATTTTGCCTTTGTGGAAAACTCATTTCCTTGATGGTGTAGAGTATAAACACCCAGTGAAAAAAGAGCTTCCAAAATACTCATGAAAATGCTGACACTAGGATTTGGAATTAGTGTGGATTCATATCATTTCAAATGGTTTTAACATACAGTTCTTAATGCAGGAAGTTCTCTTTTTTTGATTCCTATTCATCGATTTTGAAGCTGTCTTCATTAAGTTGCGAAAGGTAAATATTTTGAGTTTTTTCGTGGGACAAATAATTTTATATTGAATTTAAATTGGTTGTTTGCTACTAGGAAAAAAACTTTTCATCTGGAAAGGTTACCAATTTATATACTTATTTCCTTACGTAAAAGTAATGGTAGCAAATATTGAAATAATGAAATTATGAAGATTTTCACAAATTCCTGTAAGTAATTTATATTTTTAAATTACGTTTTTTTTCTACTTCCCATAAAATAGAAAAAAAAAAAAAATGGAATAATGGATTTTTGGAAGCAATGAAAATGTTTATTCTTGGGAATGACTTCCATTTTTTCACTGCCTTGTGTTTATGAAATTGTTTTTAACGACTTTTCAGCCGGTATTTCCCCTAATATTTTTCTATTGATTGCAAAATACGGCCACTTTAGTTGTGACACATAAAAATTAACAGTTCATAAATTTTGACTGCAAGTTTAATTTTTTTTAATAACAAAATTGTTTGTTTTTCTTGAATTTTTTTTTTAATATATATACAAATAATTTGGAATATTTTTCTTAATTGAAAAAAATCTTTAAATGTATGTACGAATATGTGTGTGCCAGCAACAGTTGTTGCATAATTTATGATTTTTGTGCACAATTTTTTATTGTGAAAAGGCTTTTTGATATAATTTATGGTACAAAATCATTAAAATTATGAATGGTTTATGATTATTTGCTTATAAATAATTAAAAAAATATTCTTTATATAAAAACATGAACTTAAGTGTAAATTGTGAAATAAAGAAATAATCGATAAGAAAGAGTTTTAAAAGGTTTAATTGAAATTAAAGAAGAAAAAAAATTTTAACAAAATTTTCAAGAAATTTGCATGAGTAGTTGAAGTCAATCTCAAAGAACGACATTTTCATTGCTTCCAAAAATCTAATCATGCGTTTTTCAACTTTATAGGAAGTCAAATTAAAAAAAAAAAATATGATAAATAAAAGACATGATAAATAATTAATCCCAATTTAATTAAAAAAAATCCAAAAAACACAAATAATAATTAATGGATCTACCGAAAATGAAGACAGCTTTCAAATCAGTGAATAGGAATCAAAAAAGAGAACATCCGGCAATAACAAGCGGATGTTCAAACCTTTGAAAATTTTACGAATTTTTACTACTTGGAGATCCTAATCTCAGCATTTTCATGACTTTATTGGACGTTCTTCTTTTCTGGGTAGGAATATAAAAAAAAGCTTGCCGGTCATGTACGATTTGAGTCGAATTTTCACGAGGATTAAAAAACGTTGTGTGTAAAACTTTTCAACGATATTTCTTGAGGAAATTAACCAATTCGTAAAAGAATTGAGACATTGGGTGTAGTTTAAAAAGTCTAAAATCGTGACTGATTTTAAGAAACTAAGTTTGCAACAATTTTGGGAGTTTTTTTTCTTCCAAGAAATCACTGTTTGTGAAAAATTTCAACAACGATATTTCCTTCAATATTGATTAAACTTACAGCATTCGAAACAGTTGTCCAACGTTTGATAGCAGTTTTCGGAGTTGCTGAAAATATAAATTTTTTCGAAAAAATATTTTGTGAAAGCAAATAAATTTTTAATTCCAAACGATCAAAATGCTTGCTATCAACTTCTTTTGTATGTGCGACAAAAGTCCGCGCACGACCTGTAGATTTTTTTTCAATTTTAACAAAGGTTTACAAAAAAATTTAAGAAATTTACAGATATAGATCAGTTGAAGATAAATTTTTATTCGTAAAAGAAAAAAAGAAGACCACTTCACAACAAAAATTAAATTAAATTAAAAATTATGAAGAAAAACTGAACAGAATCTTTAACAAAAGTCTACATACGACTAAAACTGAGACACATAAAATTAAATTTTTAAAAGGTGATACATTTTTAAAGTTCATTTATTTGATTGGTCCAACTCGAGCACACGCAGCAACTTGTAAATCCTTGGATATTAGAGCAACTAAATTGTTCTATTCGACAATAATATTTCATTACTATTCCTCTTTTGGATGGAATTCCTGCTGCTGCTGCCTGGCGTAGTAGAAACTTTATAATTAAATATGATAAGGATCATTATAATATCGGTCCAATACCTTAAAATTATTATGCATGATACATCCCCAGTAACCCAAAAGATTCCTACTCTAGATGTGGCATTAATAGACAATTATGCTCTCGCTATTATGCTTTATAATAACAAAAATAACTTCATTAATTTCAATTAAGGATGGCAGTTGCTTTCCAAAATAGTTCTTCTACCTCTACGTACCTAAACGTTCAGAAGGTCATTGGCAGTTCCTAACTTCTTAAAAATGCTTTTACACTGAACAAAAAATTCAACTCGATTCTGCAAAAATGGTTATAGAATTGAAATCGTGTTCAACTCCACTGGTATTTTTCATTAAAAAAAAGGAAATGTTTTCAAGTAGCAGTTCACAAATTTATGGAAGTAATTTCTATTTTAAATTAAATGTATATCAATTGGATCCTAGGAAGTCGAAGAAATGCACTAATGGATCCTTTAAAGGCAATGAATATGTGAAGCCTTAAGAACAACTTTCATTCTCCTTTCACTGAATATGCCACGGAAAAAATGCTCAAAATCTTATATACAAATATGGAAAAATTACTAAAAGGAAAAGCTAAATCAAAATAAAAGTAATTAAAAAAATTGTTAAAGAGGTCGTTTCCCCTACGATGTGTTGCCGACCTTTTACTACTATCCTAAAAATATTTCAAAGGGGTTTGATGAAATATTTAAACAAAAAATTTATATTCAAAACAAGTGATTGAATAAAAAAATATTTTCTAACTCAAACGGTCGTGTTCATTTGTTTAATTGAACAAGTTTCCTAATGATTTAAATAAATAGTCAGTATACTTAATTATTATTATTATTATTTAAATTTTTCAAGCTTTTCGAAAACTTCTCGTTGATATTAAAAACAAAATTTGGTTAAATGTAGCTGTGCAATAAAAATGATATAAATTTTGATAGAGTTTGGAAGGGGATATACTCGTATCGTGCCTTAAAAGCCAAAAATGCTTAAGGGACAAGCACAAAATATCACGCCCTAAAAGTTTTTATTGACTGCTTTCACACCAAGTTGTATGGCAAAATTGATTTCGCTCTGGATTTGTGATGCCACTTCTAACGATTTTAATCGTGAATTATCGATTGCGTTGAAAAATTTAAAATCAAATATTATGTTTTTTCCCTTCCCTGGGAAACGTTTGAGTTTAAGTTTCTTTTGTTGCTATTTTATTGACAATAAAAATCACAATGTGTCAATAATTTCAAAGACTATTTCCTTTACTTAATGAAAATCCTGTATTCAAATTTGACGTTTGTGTATTGAATACCAACAGATTGAAATGATAATTTATGAATTAAATGTATAAATAGATGAATAAATGAATTGGTTTTGTATTCTTTACGTCAACTTTTGAGAAATTAAAACATAATTGTTTTAATTATTTTTTTTTATATTGTTGTAATTATCAGAAAAACAAACTTAAAAAACAAACAACAACAACAGCCAGTCAAAAGTTTTCATTTGAATACAAATGAATGAATTGTCTTGTCTTGTCGTTTCTTGGCCGGCGTTTTTTCTTTCTGTTGTCTTATTGATAACGAATGTATGACTTTAATGAACTGCAGATGAGTTTTGAATTTATTAACGTGATGATTACTATGAATATTTTGATTATTAACGTTGTTTATTGAAATACTCGTACTAAAAGTTCCATAGTTTTTTAAATTGTATATCAAATGCTCTGCCCGGTCGCTATAATAATTTAGAATCAAATTGTAGACACTGACTGCCCCATTCATAAAAAATATTTTTGGCTTATAAAACGTTCATAAAATTTATGTATGGAAATCAATTTAAGGCCGTAAGAAATTTAATACGTTTTCATTACAAAATATGATTTATTTCATACAAAACATTTATGCATGTCCGCGCTGTAATGAATTAAAAGACCTTTAAAAGTTTAAACAAAAGTAATTAATATACAATATTAGACACCACCTGCTGTCAAATAGTGAAATTTTGACACACAAATATTTTAAATGTTTTTGTAAAATTTTAGAAATATGAACATTTACGAAGTGAAAAAGAGAGTTTCCAAAAAAGTCATGAAAATGCTGAGACTAGGGTTCGGATCACTTCCAATCATTTTGACATATACTGAGTTTACATTTATCAATTTTAGTTGCTTTAATTTTTCATTTTCTTCTTTGAAGTTGCATTTACGTTTACACTCTTCAACTTTTATTGATGTAATTTTTTTCTGCTTAGAATTTGCAACATGTTTTTCATTGGTGTGTATGTGTGAGTGAGAGAATAAAACTGAATAATAGTACATAATTCGTATACTAAGTAGTGTCTCTTCGGCTTGGCCTCCTTGCCCACAAACTTGCAATTGATTTAAACAAAAGTTGACGGAGGGTACAATCAAAGATATATTGTACATATCTTTTTTGGTTCCTATTCATCGATTTGGAAGCTGTCTTTATTTTATAAAAATCACTTTTAAGAAAATGATTTTATATTAAATTTAGATTAATTATTTTACCACTGGGAATAAATTTCACATCTGGAAGGGGTTTAATTTTGCCAGTAGTCGCGATTGCTTTTTCTTTATATAAAAGTAATTTTGTTATATTGAAGGAAAATAGAGATTTTCATAAAAAAATAAATAAATTTGCAAATCGAGTTTAACAAATTTGTGGAATTAATTTTAATAAAAAATTCGTCAATCTAACTTCCTAAGAATTTAGTAGGTAGTGTACTAGACTCGTAGTGCGAAGGCCCCAGGTTCGAATCCTGCCGCAGAACTTTGGCAGTTTGTGTCTGATAATTAAATGGAGCGCACAACAAGCCTTCACTGGCTTAAGTGTATGTCGTATGACATGGGCTTATCACACCCCTCCAATCAACCTTACCTAACTTAACCTAAAAAAAATTACTATTTGATTTTTGGAAGCAATGAAAATGTCATTCTTTGAGAACGGCTTCCATTTTTTGTAACTGGTATATATGTATGAACGTTTTATTTGGGAATCAGGAACGATTACGAAAGGAAAAATCAGAGGATGGAATTTTCTAGTTTAAGACATTTGCAATGACTCATATAACGTTTCGAGTGACAGATGATTTATGACGTTTTTGTTTCTGAAAAAAGTGTAAAATTTTGTAGTTCAACTCTATTTATCGCTCTAGGTAAAAACAAAAATTTAACTCCCTTAATTGCTTGCACTTATTGAAGAACTCTAAATTCGCTTCTTTCTCTTTGATGAAACAAAACATGTTACACTTTTTTCTAGAAACGAACACGCTGTTATTCATTCTCTATATATAAAGAAAAAACAGCACATATACCGAACGTTTCATTCCGCTAAATTTTATCATGTACTTGACTCAAATTTATGTCACTTTCCTTTCTAAAAAAAGGTGTAACATTTTTCGCCCTCTTAAAGGGAAACATGGGAGCTTAGGCTACTCTAATAAATGCAAACTTATGAAGAAAGGGAGCGAAACCCTTTAAGAAAATTACAAATTTTACATTAGAGCCATAAATAGATTTTTCTTATAAATTGATCAACAAAATGTTACACTTTTTTAGAAACGAAAAAGCCAACAGTCATATGTCACAGTGGATTCACCATTTAAATAAATTTATTTGAATTTTAATAGAAAAAATTATGTTTTTCAACCACAAGTTCTTAATTCAAATAAATTACTTGCGTTACAGATTTTCTTGTAAAACAAAAAATGAATTTTATTAAAAAAATTTTATATATATTTTTTTTAATCTTCCATCATGTAATATTTGTTGTACGAGTTCATTAAAAGAAGAAAGAGTTGCATGACATTACAACAAATGTGTTCCATATGCGCGTATACTTGAGTCAAGTGATATTGTTACCTTTTGTTCTTCAGACAATGAGAAGGCAGCAGGCATTTGTAGGCACTTTTGCCTTGAAGTTTACAATTTTGCTTTAAATATTTGTTTCTGCTTCAATTTAAATTATTTTTGGCCGCAGATTTACACACCTCATGGACATTTGTGCTGGTGTGTGTGTGTGTGTGGGCAAAGCCCTTAGGACACCAAAACACACACACACTCACACGCACATAAAAGTTCTGGTCTAGTGATGTTAAACTACTGTGCAAGCAAAATAAATTTCTTAATTATTTTTTATGTATTAGAAAAAAATATAAAATTAAAAAAAGTATATATTGGCCATAGAAAAAACAAACGTTTTTCCTTTAGGTTTTCTTTAGCTTATATTACTTTTGAAAGTGTTACAGATTTCAAATGTGACATGTTTGATGTTGCTTGCAACCTCTTGTGTTACCATCTTCACGAAGACATTTGATATTTTCCAAATCAAATTGCAATTTGAGTGTCACATTAAAGTGTCATCTTCAACATTTCTTTGGAACGTTTCCCAGCAAAGATCATTAAGACTTACATGACTGAGTTTATGATGGAAGAATACCCAAGTTTGTTTTAATGTGCTTTTGTTTTATTGTCAACATAATACCTCCATATGTCATGCAACAATGTTGTGCTAGATGCTCATTTGACCATAAAATATAGTTCATGTTTGAAAAAAAACAGCTGCACAAAACTATTTGGATTCATTTGCAGCAAAACGAAAAAACCTTCCTTTAATAAAATTTTTTCTTTAAATGTGACTAATTTGTTTCTTTTTTCATAATTTTAGCTGTTGTGTGCTAAAGTTTTTCTTCTTGACACACGGGTGTAAATTAAGCACAATTTAAGTGGAAGCTGTTTGCTGCCATTATTTGAATTCATTAACTACTTGCAAGCAACAACTCCAAGCATGTTTTCAAAACAACAGTAAACGCGTGTTCAGATAAAGAAATAAAATGTATTTTTTTTTCAAAGAAAATTTTTTTAAAAATTAAAAATTGCAAATTTTATATAATCTTTTTTAACAATTAATGTTAAAATATTATTTTTCTCAATTCTAATGCAGAAATACTTTAGAAAGCGAATCAGCTTTTGCACAGAAAATAAAGGGCCTTTTCAAAAGTTTCTTATGCGAAAAGTGTTTCCTAGAAGGTACTTCTTAGTGGGAATTTTAAAGAAGGAATTTTTTAAGATACCTCTTTTAAAAGTACTCTTTTAAAACGTAATATATTTGAAAGGTACTTTTTAAAGGGTACTTTTTAAAAGGCAATTTTTAAAACTGTTTTCAAAAAGAACTTTTGAAATGTAATTTTATAAAATGTATTTTTTCATACGATACTTTACTTTAAAAGGAACTTTGTGTAAAGGTACTTATTTAAAAGGCACACTTTTAAAAGGTCCTTTTTTTAAATACTTTCTTAAATGGAACTTTCTTTAAAATTTACTTTTCCAAAAGACACTTTTAAGGGGTACTTTTTTTAAAAGGAACTTTCCTAGTAGGTACTATTTTGAAAATCCTTTTTTGAGAAGAAATTTTTTAAAAGGTACTTTTTCCAAAAGGTACTCTTTTCAAAAGGTAACTCTTTCAAAACCTACTTTTTTTGAAAGGTAATGTTTTGAAAGGTGCTTTTTCTCAAAGGTACTTTTTTAAAAGATACTTTTCGCAATAGGTACTTTTTTAAAGGTACTTTTTGAAAGATACTTTCTTAAAGGTTTTTTTTACAAAAGATACTTATTTAAAAGGAACTTTTTTGAGGGTCTTTTTTCGAGGGTACTTTTTTGAAAGTACCATTTTGGGAGGTACTTTTTCAAAAGGTGCTTTTTGAATGTCCTTTTTTACAGGGTACTTTTTTAAAGGCTCTTTTATAGAAGGTACTTTTTCAAATGGTACTCGTTTACAAAAATATTTTTTTAAATGATACATTTGCTTAAAAGCATCTAAAAGGTATGTTTTTAAAATACTTTTTTTAAAGGTTAATTTTTTAAAAGGTATTTTTCCAAAAGGTTAATTTTTTTAAAGGTAAATTAAAAATACTTAATATTGAAATTTATTATTTGGGATATAATATTATTCGATTACTTTTCAAAAAATATTCTTAACATTTTGTAGATGAAATAGAAAAAATCCATGTACCGCTAGAATTAATTATAATTTATCCCGCTTGCAGCATTATGTGCTCTTTCCTAATAAGACTGCCCTTTTCCTTTTTAAAAGGCAAATAATTTTTAATATTTTTTTAAGAAAAGAATACGTCATCAGCATATAACACATCTGAACTATTACCCAATGGACTACGGGAGACAAGGTCTTTAATCAGAAGAAGCGGATGATTTTCAGGTCAATTCATGATCTCTCCTAAAATGGTGCTTCACAGTCACTGCCTCTCGTGTTCTGTATCATATCATTCTCCTCCAGCCTGCCTCCTCTTTCCCTTAATTCAGAAAAAGTGATAAAGAAATTTGGACCCAAGTGAGCTTATCAGCGCCCCGTTAACCTAACGTAACCTAAAAAATATACTTTTTTTCTTTTTTGAAAAATCACCACCTGAAGAAACTTTTCAAATAAATTCACTTCGTATTCCATCGAATCAAGATATTTTAAATTGAAAAGAAAGATGCTTATGAATACATACAGATGTGTATACGTATTTATATACCAACATATTCAGAAAACAGAACTTTTACTAAACAAGATAAACGGAATGGGTGGAGAAAAATACATTAAGGTAAGAGTTTATAAGCCATAATGATTGAATAAATTGTACTCGTATTTAAAGATGGTTTTCATTTTAAATGAAATACAAGTGGTTGGTTACCGGCCTCAGATGTAACGAAGCAACCTCGAAAAATGGAAAGAAAGCACTTGAAATTAAAAGTGTATATGGAATTCTTAAATGAATTCTTTTCCCGCCAGCAGAATTAAATTGTAGAGCAGCGGGTCAATAATTGTTGCACGTCCGGACTATTGAGAGAAAAATGATCATCTGCTTTTAATCTTGACGAAAACGATTAGTAACGCATTAAAAAAAATAATTTAAAAAATAAAATAAAATACACACGCACGTTTCGAAAAATAAAATCAACTTGAAATAAAATCAAGGGAAGCACAAAAATAAAAAATTTCAAAATTTAAGAAACAATTTAAAACTAAAGTGTAGTACACGCTTCTTTCTCATGCCACAATTTTGTTCATCATTTCAAAGATCTCTGAACCATTTGAACAGCACGAATTAAAATAAAATTTAATATAATATAATGGATTATGATGATTTTCCTCTTGAAATAGTTTTTAAATTAGAACATTAAGAAAATTCATTTGAAAAAATATTATAAATTAAAAAGAAAATAATTTCACTTACCACCACAACCAAATGATTCTTCTTTCAGGCCGAAATGGCCCTCTTCACATTCACCGCATTTTAGACCCTGCACTCCTGGCTTGCACTGACACTGTCCATTATCTGGATCACAAGTATCGGGTTCAATCGATCCCCACTCGTCGCACGAACAGGGAGCGCATTTCAAATCGATTTGTGCAAATCCATCGGCACATTCATCACACTTTTGGCCACTGTAACGGGGCTTACACAAACACTGGCCATCAGTGCTGTCACAGACGGAGCTGTCGGAGCCTTCGGCAAAGCAATCGCAGGGCTCACAACCCATGGAAGGGTCACCCCAATAGCCCATTTTACAGCGTTCACAGTGCCAGCCCTCGGTGTTGCCACTGAAAAAGGAACAAAATTGGACTGATTTGAAGAAGAGTGTTTGTTGGCAGTGCTTTTCATGCTTTTGAAAAGAATGTACAGAAATTAATTCGATGAAATTTCTAATTTTCCAATATCTAGACCTCAAGTTCAACAAATATTATAAGAATTTTAAAATTAAAAAATTTATAACAAACTGAAAGTCCATCAAGCGTAAAAAGCTGCTTCCTTTATATTCTTATCCCGATAAAACGTCTTAAAGTCGAAATTTAGTATTTAATTTCGGATTTTCCGAGTCAATTGGAATATCAATAAAAAACTAGTTTTTTATAACTAAACATTCGTGTATAAATAAATGTCACTATTTTTATTTATATACTTAATTATTATTATTGTTATTATTATTTTTTTTTTTATTTTATTATAATTTTTTTTCTTCCAAAATGTTTAATAAAAAAACTCTAAGAGATCTGACAAAGAGGGAATATTTTAACCAAAATATCAACAACAACAGAAAAAGTAGGACTGAGCTTTAAAACAACTTTATTATATTTAATATTTCAATACTTCTTTGGTCACCTTCAAAAATAAAAATTAATATTATTATTGTATTAAAGCTCAATAATAAATATTTTGTAGTCAAAAAAAAATTCAGATGTTTTTTATTAAAAAAAAATTTAATTCTATTCTAAAGTTTACATTAATTAATATAAAAAATTATATTTTTAAGATAATAATATTATTAATATTATCCTTATGTCAATTTACAAATTTTGTCATATACAAAAATTATGAAAAAAATCAACTGTTTCTGTGTTTATCAAAATTTTAAAAAACCTTTCGAAATTTTGAAAAATATTTCGCTCAAAATTACCTAAAATTGTTAATAAAACTTTATAATACTCACGTGCACACTATACACCGGCCCGTAAAAACATCACAAGGCCCACCCTCGCAATCACAGGGCCGACAAGAGGAGCCCAGTTCAGTTGGGTTGCCAAAATAACCATCATCACACATCTCACAGTGGTCACCTGTGTAGCCGGCTGGACATTGTGTACATATGTATTCGGTATTTTCCACCACACCATAAACAGGGTTAATGTCCATGATAGAATACGTCTTTAGTTGGCAACTTGGCGAAAAGTTATTGCTTTCAGCCAGCAGAGGACAGGCACAAGGTTTACAATCGTTGGGTGTGGCATGCAGGGGATTGCCATAATAACCACGTTTGCAACGTTCACATCTGCCATATGAAAAACAAGAGGTGAATAAAATTAAATGGATGGTGAATTGGATTTAAAGGGGGTAAACATCTAGGCTTAGTAAAGACAACCATTATTAGAATATTTATACACCAAGTTGAATTTAAATTTACAATCCACTTACCTTTCGCCATACGTATTGTGCATACAGTTGCCACAGCCACCACTTTGTAAATCACACGAATTGGAATGGCCGTTGCAGGGACAAGGTTTGCAGCGTCCCAGCTCATGATGAACGCTGGAATTTTCATACACTCTTATAAAGCCGAAATCACAGGATTCGCACGAAAGTCCCGTGTAACCAGAAGGACAAACACACTGTTCCACATGTGTTGAGGGTGGACCACCCAGCTCAGAGCCGCCCGAGTATATTATCACGCGTTCCAAATTGGTTTCCACCTGATCGGTATGAAATGCCGCTCTCACCAATAAGCCATCCAAATTGCTCATAACAGACAGGAATTGCGATCTAGTTACCTGAGAGCCATGGTATTCATTACGTCTCAAACGAGTCTTAATGTCTTGCACAGCTCCTGGTATATGATACCAGCCTGTTTCCTCTAAAGTAACATTAATGGTGGCACTGGAACCTTTGGCAAACTGCTCGTCGCCAAAGGCTATTTTCAAACCGTTTTTGCCAAACAATATGACATTGGGCCCGGAGGTTGGCTTGCCCGAAGTGTCGCCTCTTATTGTAACCCAGTTAAGCTGAACGGACAGACGTGAGCCATAGCTGTTCAAGCGATTGCCCAAATAGCCCTGAGGAGCCTGCCAATAGATCGCTTCAACTTCGGTTAAGTCATACATGCCGTAGCCCAGGAAGTTGGTATCCGCATCTAAAACTGGCACGGCCGTTTGGGATCTTGTTATATCTGTAATCTTCCAATCATTGAGGGTTTCAAAAGCTAAAACAGACAATTCAGCACTTGAACAGGCCGCCTCCAAGCCAGAACACCAGCAGCTAGAGCACCCTTCTGCATTATCCGCGTTTAAGTTATAAAACCCCTCTTTACAGAGGGCACAAGTGTCACCCTCAACATTAGCTTTGCAAACACAGTTGCCCGCACATTCACTGTCAGCCAAAGTGCCTCGAGCATCACACTCACATTTAAGGCACTCGTCACCATAGAATCCTTGAGCACACTCCTCACACTTAACACCCACGAAACCCTCTCGACACACACATGCGCCACCTTCAGCATGACACAGGCCAGTAGAACCTTTGGTGTTGCATTCACACGCTTGGCAGGGTTCATTGGCTGGAGCACCTGAAGGCCTAAAGTAGCAATTTAAACAAAATTCACACTCATTTCCCGTGGTATTATTACGGCAATCCTGGCAAACTCCTCTGTCAAGAAAACTATCATAAATACAGGATGCGGCATGATCATTACACTGACAAATCTCACATTCATTGGCCTCTCTCATGGTACCATTACGAAAAGGTTTATCCTGGTACAAGGGACAGCATTCGAAACAATCATTGCCACAAGTATTGTGCTGGCACTCGCATTGCAACGTGGATTCCAAGCCGGAAAATTCCTTTTGTCCCTTATATTTTTCAGCCAATTCTTTAGTTTTCTCCGCATGACCATGACAATCCAGGCGGGCACTGACTCTTATTTGCTTCAGTGAATAGAAGCTACGTTTCTCCAGCGACTGGGCATCTAACTGCCAGTAGACACTGTTATCCAAATTGGCCGTGGAGTGCATGCCTTGCAAACGTATGCGTATGTAGCGGGCTGTTATGAAGTCCATTAACTCTTGGGTTTGTTCCATAGCCCCGGGTCGATTTTTCAAAAGTGATACATGCAGCTCGCCATTTTCAAGAGGTAAGGCCTTGGAAAACTGAGTGGTACAGATGACTTCAGTGTCGTTTTGAAACAAGTATTTGCCATTTTGTGCCGGCAGATTGTAGCGCTGTCTGCAATCCAACTCAGAGCGACCAAAATACTGCCACGGCTCAAAATTAGTGCCGTCTAAAGATTTTTCTAAAATCCATGAAGCCGGGCGGGGAGAGTTGGCGGATTTTAGCATTACGTAAAAAACTTGATATACCTAGAAAAATAAGAGAGAAAAAAAATTTTCAATTATAATTATAAAAAATTTATGTCATGACATCAACATTTTACGTAATAATATGAATATTTTATGTTATGACGTACAGTGAAAATTTTAGACTCAAAATCAACAAAATATTTCACTTGGCGCATAAAACCTGAAATTTTTAGCCACATAATTCCAAATTCATAATGGACTCTCGTAGTAGACTAACTACACAGGATTTAACGATCCGCTTGCATTGGTATATCCGGGCGGCTTACGCACTAGTCCCTCGGATGCTTTAAATGTTATATTGGACGTACTTCCCACTGACTTGCATATAATGACCATCTCGAACTGTAGTGCGCCAAGGTTAGACGCATATAGACGCTAGAGATCAAGGACATACGGCTACGCTAGTATATTGGAAAGACCTTTTTCATACTTAAGGCAATCGGCCGACAGGACTTTGATAGTACTTTCAAAGTTCCTCTCCCTACCAGATGTGTTTGGAGAAGGTTTATGATATCAGGGTTTACATTGACGTATCAAGAATTATCGGCGGGTTTGGCTTTGGTATTATATTAGGCAGGCGGCGAAGATACTGACAGATAGTAATTCTCGCGGGAAGATCGGCAGCAGTTCTGTCGCTGAGATCTCACAAAATGTCCTCGATCTTGGTCATCTAATATAAGGATATGCTCTCCACATTGGGACATAAGGCCGACGTCACTCTTATTTGGATCCCTACACATAGTGACATTCCTGGTAACGAACGGTCGGACAAACTGACCAGGGCTGATCAGTCGCTGCTACGTTATCGATCGCAATACTCTTCGGCTTTGTTAGAAATGACATCTTTGGATTATATCGCCAGAGGACTGGAGATATATATAGCGCAAATTTTACAGTTGTAGAGCTGCAAAGAAGATGTGGGTTGCTACAACGGCGGGCTTTTAACTGGGAACGCAAGTGTATCTCCGGACTAATCGCAGTACTGAGGGGTCACTGGTTGTTCGACAGACACGCTTTGAAGTTGTGGTCCCTTATAACACGTTCTGCCGTAGCTGTAATTGAGCTTTCGGAATTGTCAGATATCAATCTAAGAGATCTAATCAGATTTCTCAATACTACAGAGTGGATTAAGAATCATTTGCAGGATCTGGCCTTGTGTCCTGACACTGACGGATTGGGACTCAGCCAAGTAATAGTTTTGCTAAAACAGGATATCTCCATTCTACTTGATTGGTCTTCTCTTATATTGTGAGAGCAGCCTCGTATACCAGCCATACCAACCAAACTCAATGGACTACAAAATCTTTATCGCTACTCTTGTAAATACTTAATTCAGATCATAGTTTAGTTCCCACCACAGAAGTTTGCTGGAAAATACTCTGCTCATGTTTTTTCCGATTACATTTTTTTGAATCAGTATGTTTTGCACAAATCTTATCTTTTCAGATGTTAAAAAATATTTAATCAAATACTTAATGAAAATCAAATACACACACACACACACACACACACACACACACTGGACATGTCTTATTCAACGTTATCGCGCCTTGAATGAATTACAAATGTTGTTGTTGTTTTTTTAGTTGTGTGATGTTGTTTTGAAATTTAACCGAGATAAATGTGTTGAATGAAAAAATTCATAATTAAATTATGAAAGTATGCAAATTGCACAGTGGGAAAAAAGTTAAAGGATAAAAATTATTCTTTCATATAAATTTCAACCATTAACTGAAATTATTGAATCCATATACTCTATATTTTCTGGTTCGCCATATATTTAGTCATCATTCGCAGTTTCATCTCTTTCTTTCCTTCACGGCTGACGCTAGCGGAGTCCGTTTCCCATCAATAGACGTTTGGGGAAGCTTATAACTAAATGAATGTATAAAAGTTAACAATGACCAATGAGGATTAATGAAACAACGCGAAAAGAAATGTCCCAAGAAATTAACTTCCAACAAAACACCTAATTCTTTTATGGAATTATGTATTCCCAAGAAAATTTAAAATATTTTTAAACCTAAAAATGAATTAGAATCAAAGTTTTGGGACATTTTTTCGAGGTGCCCAGTCGAACACTTGGTTATTCGAGTAACATAGATTCCATGTTCTTGAGGTGTGTATCGCTACATTATCTGTTGACAGCTAATTCTTTGACATTTGGCGCCATCTGCGAAAATGGCAGCCAATTCAAATCATGACACTGCTTTTAGGGCAGCTTGTATATAACGCAGACAGTATTAATTTGATGAAAAGTTGTTAAATCATTATTACAAAATAATTTAATTACCAAATTTATAATTTCCTTATGTTATGACACGTAAATGTCATGTCATAAAAATGACATGAACCATTAAAATTTCGGAATTAAAAGAAAATTTAACACAATTGTGTAAGAAGCTTTGGGACAATAAAACATTTAAAATAGAAAAAAAGGAAACTATAAATACGAATATTATAAGAAAATTTATTTATAATGGCATATAAAATGTTTTCCATAAACAAATTTAATAAAAACTTTACCACCAAAACATCATAAATTTACCAAAAAAAAAAAAAATATATATATATTAACAGCAAAGATCTCTTTTTCAAAGCATTATATGCCATCAAACTAGAATGTTCAATAATTTTTCACACGCTTCATTTATAAGTGTTAGAAAATATTTGGAATATTTTTCTATGCGTCTTTCTGTGTCAGCTGTTATGACACTTACTTATGTATGTAGTCGGCTCTAAGACGACCGACTATCAATGAAATGTGCTGTAGAAGTTTATTGGGAGCGGAACGAATCGTTTCAAACAAATCTGTTGTTAAGCTGTCTGGCAATTAATTTCGCTAGAAAATTTATGTTATGCAAAGATTTGATAATGACATAAAAGGGGTAAATGACAGTATCACATGTCAAGTAAAATTGGCTACAGTTGTTTTAGTATAAAATAGAAAATTATTTATGACTGTTTCTATTGTTTCTATTAATGATAAATAAATACAGCAATTAACATTGAATGTGATCTTTTATTTAAAACTTTAGGCGATAAATCAAGAAGCCACATGTCAGCATAGGCCCTGGAAGTAAATGGAAGATATTCCATTTCTTTTATTATTTCCCAGAAATTTCGATAATAAAAATTCGAAAAACAATTTCAGTGATCGAATCTTCGTGTTTTGAGCTGGTTCCAGCACGCTTAAGCAAAGCTTTTGACACTGTCAAGTAGTAGAGAAATTATACTCTACGTTTAATTGTTCTTGGTCTGCATGCAAGATCATTTATACACGCTAAATCTCATTATGTTGTCTACAATGGATGCAATTCGTCATAAATGCTGTGCTCCGTGTGCAAGACAGACTTTTTTATATGCCGGTGATATCAATCTGCTATTTACTGGTGACAAGTATTTTCTGGATTGTCATTCTGTGAAGGATTTCGTCATTGGTGGTTCCAAACAGACTTAAGTTTATTCCAAACTAGATCAATGCTCTAGTTTTTGGTCCACGATCTTGTGGACATCCATTTTAACAATGTTCGTAAACAGATTGTAGATGCCGTGACCAGTTTGGGTGTCTTAATCAATAAGGACCTTAATTTTAGGAAGCACTTAACAACAGTGGCCGCTAAAGTTAAAAGTGCGCTTTGTTCGCTCTATAATCTAGACTGTTACCTGCCCACCTGTGCTAGGATAAAGCTATTGCACACATCTTTTATTGCATCGAGGTTTAAAGTTGAACTACTGGAATGAGTATCAGAGATTTGCATTCTTTTTGTTAATTTTAAAAGTTTTTGGTTTGATTTTAGAATTTGTAGTTCCATATTATAGATGTAACCGATAAATGCTAATTTAGCTTAAAAAATATATTTGATATTGTCCATGTAACAAGGATACTTTGGAAGTACTTTCAATCCTTATTTGTCCCAGTGTACATTACGTTGCAACCCATATTTAAAACATTTTCACTACATATAATATTTTTGATTGATATTTTTAGCGACTGAGAATTTTTTTCCATAGTGACGTTTACCACCTCTGGCACATTAAAACATAAGAAACGGCTCTGAGTTGCTCATAAAGTAATTTTGAGAGTAACTTGTGGAGTAAAATCTTTTAGCAGAGACTCAGTAAAAATAACTTCCAAAGAAGTAATGAAAGTGCAAAGGATTAGATTAAGAACAAATGCAATTTTTTCTTATAAGAAAAAAATAGTTTCAATTACAATTTAGGAAAAATATTATTTTCATGTAAATTTAGGGATTTTGGAAAATTTTTTATAAAAAATATATATTCTTGAGACTAGAACTTAAAATTTTTAATCAAGATATTGTCAGGGAGTTGAAAAAATGCAATCATGAATGCTTTGATGAAAGTGACGTCCTTTTTTACTAAAACTTGAAACTTTTGCTTAAAAAATTTATTTAGATCGTTTAGTGTCAATGCCCTTGTCAATCCACCGCTAGAGGTTTTCGATTTCATTGATGCATTTAACACTTATACTGCAACCATTAATTTTTCGTTAATCTGTTGACAGGAAAATAAAAACGACTTTTTATAAAATTTTAATCAATACAAAAACAACCACAACAACAACCATACCAAAATAAGTTTTTGATCAAACCGTTTTTTCCTACTAATTCTTCGACAACATCAAATAAACGAATCACTGAACAAAACTCATAAATCTTTTCACACCCAAACATTCTGGGCATAAAGCAAACATAACATGACATCCAAAACCATGTACGACGAGGTGCACGTAAGATTAGAAAATACAACAAACAACTAGAAAAAATATATACATTTTTAATCGATAACTGAACTGAAAATAAAGGAAAACCTGACGCCTCTTGATTGAAAATCAACACGAAAAAAAATTAAAAATTTATCAATGAATTGAGATCAAAAGTTAAACGTGGCGAGAAAATAAACAAAAACTTCGAGAATTGGTGAAATCTAGTGATATTTATCAAAGGGGGAAATAACGCATGTCAAACCCTTTTAGGAATTGACAATAATGATAACAGTTGAGGAAACACTTGTTAAAATTGACACTTTACTTCACTACGAACTTACTTAGATCAGAGGCAGGGCCAAATGAAATTTTTTTTCCATCAGGCGACAGTATTTGAATAAATTCTTTAATTTTCAAACCATTCAAACTGTTTCAATGAAATCTCTTACAGAAAAAGCCAAAGTTTCGTATATGCAGTAGAGGAATCCAAAGCTTACAACACTCGTATATTTATTAGAAAAAAGTCGATATTTACATCTATGGGTTGGCTGGTATACGTGGCTGCCTGGCAGCAATAAAAAGGGATCCTGAACTTGTTCCCGTGAATTTTATATTGCGATATCTGGCAAGGTCACCTGGACCAATATCTGATGATTCCACAAATTGCTGTAGTATATGATTACCCAAGAGTCTTTCTCATAGGACACTCATATAGAAGATAGAAAACCGTGTGTCCCAACTCGCAGCTGCGTCAGAATACATTGAAGGCCACTACTCGACACTACTCGCTTGCCTGCCTATAGCGTAGTTACTGCTCATTACTGAGATGAACCTAGAGGTAAGACCCTATTCTTATTGGTCAATAGTTTTTGACGGTCATACTGTTTGGCGGTCAATAGTGTTTAATGGTCACCACAATTTCCTTGCAGCTGGATGGACTAGTCTGGATAGCACATTCATATATTGGCCAATTAGAATTGTAAAAACAGTGTAGCTATCCACAAAGATGGCGATTCTTCCTCGAGCGTCACTGCTTGTCAGGACCTTTGATGTATCTCTTATAATTAATACTTCCGCTGAAAATGTACTTAGTTCATGGGGAATGCGAAACAATTGAGCCCACACGACAGACTATTCCTGATGCTCTGGTGCATTGTTTCTTTCCATTTGGCCCTATTATTTAAAAAAAAACGCCTGGATTCGAATAGAAATAGGAAACTCCTGGAAAAGTCAATTTGTGGTACCATACAATCTGAGGGTTTTTTCCGAGTCTGCAGGTAGTCCTAGAGATCTTCTTTAATTTTTTATAAATTTTTCTCGATCTTAATTACATATTTTTGATAACGTAGACAGACCGGAGAAGGCAACATAACTTTTTTGGAATACCAGTTAAAGTTTCTATAAAATTTTGAAAAGCATCACTTGTTGAGGCTTTATAATAGCCTTGGAGCTTTCTTTGTTATTTCTTTTCCGATTTATCAAGAAAATTTTTTCAAAAAAGAAAAGTTTGGACAAAAAAGAAGATTTTAGAAAAAAATGTTAAGAAAGAAAGCCACCGATTATTACTAAAAAAATATTTTTTTAAGTTCTGTTTTAGGAATGTCGGTAATTGAATAAGAAAATGTTCAATGTATGGACTCTGTGCTAAGAAAAAAAGTAGTGATGACAACAAATCGCCAAAGGATAAAGGATACCCAACAACAATCGTCAATTGTCATTTTGAAGACCAGACTTTAAAAAAATCCGACAAAAAGGCATACAATTGCCTCGTCGGGCCTCCCTGCTTCGAAGCGAAAGGACAGTTTAAAATATTTAGACATTAAACTTCACCCACGTACGATTTCGTTAGTCGATTTTTTTATTCGCCTCCTTGCTTGCTCTATGCCTAAAGAATTTGATCCTGGGTATACACCAACAAGAAATTTGTTCATTAGAGGCAACTCTTTAATCTGTAGAACCACTTGGACAAGAGGTGGCGCCAATTGCACACGTTTTATTTATTTATTTATTTTTTTTATTTAAGCAACTTTACGTGTGTCTACAAAAACTGCCGCTAAAAGGAGGGTGGCGGTTTCAAACAAATTCAACTTATTTGGTCGTTTAAGTCAAAAGTAAATATTTGCGACTAGACGTTTTTGTTGTTGTTGAGAATTTTTGTACGATCATTAGTTTTGTTAATGCATTTTTTCGCGGTTGATTTCAATTATGGTCATTTATTTAAATAAATTGAAATTGAAATTCTTGCCAAATTCAAGTAAAAGAATGCATTGCAGACAAAAAAGCCACTTGCTGCTGCTTTTTCATTATAAATTTTCTGGCCTTCAAGTTAATAAATATTCAAAATTTATGAATTGGACACTTTATAATTAAGCGAATAACTTGCGTTGAGTTCTTTAATATTAAAAGCAGAAAATAAATGGAGAACACTTGGAAAAAATATTTCGAAAAAATATCAAAGATATAATTTTGGCAGCTAAAGTTGAATGTGAAAAAGAATTTGAAATCAAATAGGGAAATCAATAGGGAATAGAGTAATAAAACCATTAAACTGAAGTAACCAATTTGTTTAAACAACAGCTTTCACTTGCAACTCATACTTTTTGGAAACTTATTCAGCTCTATTGAAATTTGTATGAAAAAGATTTATTTTTTCATTTGAAACATATATTTTGCGATCACTTTTACTCCATTATGATAAAGACATCCATAGTATAAGAAAACATTGGATTCACAAATTCAGATATTCCAAAAAATAATATTTTCCTTGAGTCCTTGAGACATTTCTTGTAGGAAGAAAGAAAACTTAACAAATATTTCACCAGATGAAATAAAACTTTTTATAAGAAACCAATAGTACAAAATAAATAGCTAAAGTTGCATGCAACTTCTTTTATCCACTGCTAGGAAGGATATTGAAGCAAACGAAATAACTATACTGTCAGGATATGAAATTTTATATGATTTTTCATAATATTTTTTATCAAAATTGTTTCACTTTACTTTATTTGATCAATAGATAAAGTTTCATGCAAAAAATTTCATTAAAAAAATTCTTAGCGTAAACAGAATCTACTTGTTTTTGTTTCGGTAGTCCAAGGATTTCGGTATTACGGACGGTGACTTCCTTTTAATTATAACTAATAGACGTTTAATAAACCTGCGATAATTGTATTTTAAAAGTATGAAATTTGTATTTAAGAATTCAAGAAATAAATAACGCGCGAATAGTTCAATTTAAAATCAAAAAATATTTTTTAATAAATGTGTTTCTAATTTCATGTCCCACTGTATTTTAATAAAAGTTTCCGCAAAATTGCAGTACCATTGTACCAAAAATATTTAAAACAAAGCATGCGCTCATAATCTTAAGGTCCAACAATATTTGAAAGAAGACAGAACTGAGAACATTCAAATGCAGTGTGGCAAGAACAAATTGCATTCGCTGAAATACTGTGGCACACAAGCTATGAGGTATCCAGAACAGTCTTCGAATGAACCTACAGAGCCAGCGACGACCAGGATGACCACGAAACACTTTGAAACGACTTTTTTGGAATCAATTTAAATGCTTAGCCCTAAATTCCACGTGAATCTACAATATGTAATATTATACGATATATAAATAATGAAGGGAAATATAAAGAAATGCCATCAGGATATCATGCGCAGGACTCAGAATTTAATATTTTTTAACATCACACTTAATACTGAAATTTATCAGGATTGTATTTAAAGAAATATTTGAACTTTCTGGTTGCTTTAGATTTATCTGATCATACGCCGACATTTTTTTGGTCCCTAAACCAAAGTTCACTGATGATTTACTTTAGCGACCAACAACAAATCATCAGCAACAAACAAATTTGAAAAGTTCAAATATTTTGTAGCACCTGAATTGATTTACTATAAAATATGCTGGTTGTAAACAAGTGCTCACAAATATATCTGAGACTTTGTTTGTCACCAACAATATTTTATAGCAAAATAATTCAAGATTTTTCTCCAGCAACATGTTGCTTAACATTTATTTATATATTTATGTCCACGGAAATGCATTTTAATTTAAACAAATCAATATAATGTTTTTTACTCCAATTCAAAACTCTCTAACATGTTCGAGTATTTCATTTTTTTAACAAAAACTACCGGCTACTAAATCTCTTTGATCGTACTTGGCCAAGTTTGGTTAAATTTAATGATTCAATTATCCCGCAAGAAACCATTTTTCAAACAAAAACCTTATTTGGTTCAAGAAAAAAAATAAGTACGAAAAATAACAAATCCGAAACTAAATTATTTTAAAAATGAACCAATATTATTCATTAATAATGATCATTTGATCAATTGCGAAAAAAAATTTTATTTAAATATAAAATTATTTTTTTACTCTTATTTTACTCTGTACATGCATTTGCAACAAGTTTGTTGTATTCTAATGTTAAATATTTTATTATAAACAGAAATTGACAGTTTGGTAATTTGAATTGGTAAACGGATCAAAGAGAGAGAGAGAGAGAGAGAGGGAGAGAAAGAGGGAAAGGATGATAGCTAAAAAGAGTTGCACATAGAGGAAAAAGACTCATTACCATTCCCAGGATATAAATATGCTAACATAATACGATTCTTAAAAATTTTGAAACAAGCCATTCTGATGGGGGCAATGCATCGTCCAGAACTCTGATAATCATCGGGGGTACATTGACTCCTGCTTTATCAAGGTCTTTTTTATTTAACACCAATAACTTATGAACCATAGCACATTAGCTTTAACTTACATGACATCAGATCGATCAGATCTAATAAAAAATACATGTATATCTAATGAGAATATTACATTATAGAAATAAACAACAAAAACAGCTACTACTACCGGTGTGGCAGGTTCATTAAGTTAAAGAAAAATAAGTTGTTTTTGTCAAAGAAACTATTCCAAAAATTGTTGACTAAGTTTGGGCATTCAAAATATTAATGTTTGCAAGATTTATGTGAGTACAAGGCGAATTGAATACTTGGTGGCCTTATTACTACTACAATACAACAATAAAAAAACAACATGCAGTTCGGCCATTCTACAACTTTTAACAATCTGTCAAAAACATCTGATTACAACACAAAGGAAATTTTATTTCAATAAATTTTTCAACAAATGTGTCGGAAAGAAAAACAATAAAAATTATTGATATATAAAACAAATTTACAATTTTGAATTGTTATAGATTCTTTTGTTGAGAAACAGTCTGTATATCAGCCCTATATTAATGATCGGCTACTAGGTGTACCGGATGAGCTAAGAATCTTAAATGCAGATGAAAGTGTTCCTACAAATACTAACGCGGCTGTGTAGACAGCAGTGCTGTTTCTTATTTTACACCAGTCTTAGTAGTACGTACCATTGCTGTTGACGTACCATTATGCTGTCAACTATGTATGTAGAAGTTCATAAGCACTTTGAATATCTTAGTTTTGAATTTGAAAGTTTGTTTAAGAAATAAAAAATAAAATTCGTCTATTTTTTCAATTATTTTACTTTTTTGTCTAAATTCGTTTTTTTTTGTTTTTTCTTATTTTTTTGTTATTAATAAAATTACATACATTTGCTAACATGAAAAACTAAACAAGTTTTGACACTTGAGGTTTCAAGTGCTCAATTTTCTTTAGAACAGCTGATGATCACCTGGGCTAATAAGGCCACCTGTTATTATATCGCCTTGTGTACAATGTAATGTAATGTAATGGGTGTTTGGCCCAGGATAGCCTTTTGCACTGTGACCATTGTTGATCTATTGTGCTTCCCCTGTCCCTAACAGGCCAATACGTTCGCAAATAGGATCAGCTCCTTCAATGGGAGCATTAGCAGATCCTCTTCACTCAGCGTATATGCATGTAGAGTCCTGTGTCTGTGCCCCACAATGTGCTATCAAGTGTTCCATCGACTCCTCATCTTCACAGCAAAATCTGCAGATGTTCGTGTCAGATAAGCCCATTCTGTATAGGTGGGCTTTGCAGGTGTAATTGCCTGTGAGCGCCCCTTCCAGCGTCCGTAAAATTTTTATGTCCAGTCTTACAGCCAGATCCGCCCTCCCAGCCTCAAAGCATAGGAATTTCTTGTATTTGAAAAAAAAAATTATATATGTACATAAAAGTCGAAAACCGAAAAAGCGGAAATTGTATATCAATAATATCTTTCAAAGTAACAGCGTTGCAAAACTAAACACTTAAAAGCTTAGTTTTTTTCCACTGCCAATATTAAAAAAATGATCTGCTACTTAGATCGCTTGCGAATATTTGGTGTTAATCAATATTTTTATACTTCTTAATCGACCATTTTTAGAGACAAAAATTACAATTATTTTTGAATCTTTATAGAAAAAAAGCCAATGCAAGAGAATACCAGGCTGAATTTTAAAAAAAAATCCTTAAATGTTCCTTTTCAAAAACAGAAATTATTATTATTTATTAGAGTACATATTATAATTTTTTTCTAAAAGAAATAATTATCACTTATTCCAGCAGAAATAATTCCTCCTTATTCTATTTGTCGCTGTCGACATAACACGAAGACAACACCAATATTTCGGCAACTGTAGGATCGATGTCGACAACAATTACTATATTATTTATAAGATACTAGCGGGCCCGTTGCCTGCTTCGCACGGCAAAACAAAATAAGAAAAGAAACACACTTGTTTTTAATAAAGTTGGTTTTGTTCCCAAAAACACACTCACTTCACATACGCACCGCACACACATGCGTTATCGGATTTTAACCAAACTTCACATAAACCATATATGGGCCACTGCCTACGTAGTGTATAAGTTTGGTTGAAATCGCTCGACGCGTTTATGATTAGTTCGGCGACGTACATATACGGACTTATTTTTATATATAGAAGATACTATTCCTAAGGCTTAAAAATGGCAACTGGTCGTCATTAACACTCAATTGTTGTTCACATCGAGCACAAAACTTAATTTTTTTAATGTCGTCTTAATGTGACGACAATTGGAATAAGCAAGATTATTTATTTTAAGCTCTCACTCAGGTAATTGCTTTTCGTTACATTTCGCTATGTAAAACTTTTTAAAATGTATGTATGTACATATATCTGTTGAAAATGATTTTTCCATTAAGTGTGCACCTGTAGATTTATTTAGTACTTTGCAAGGATTGTAACCAGGAGTGTTGCAGGACCAATTCTGGCCAAAAACTATACGTTTTATACCTTATCACTTTGGCCAACGATTGACCGCAGCTGTTTTACTCCTCAACTTTAAACATCATCATTTGATTATTAAATTCGCGTAAGACCTGAGAAAAAATTTCAAAATTTTGTTATTTAAATGATTTTTTGTTAATTATTTCTGTCATAAATCAATCCTGGCTGTCGAAATCATTGATTTAATGGTCAAATTTACTCGATTTTCAAAAAAAACTGCATGTTTTTTAAATGACTCATTTTCTTGGTGTCCCAATCTCTGACATTTGTTATTGCAATTTTTTTTTTTTTGCATTTGTATGCAAAGTGTTTGTTGTGGTTTTTAGTTTTGTTGCCCTCTTTTTTGCCCATTTCAACTGTTGACAATCGTATGACATTTTACACATGTCATTCCGTTGATTTTATACGTACTTGTTTACATACATACTTACGTGTATTTATGTATGTATGTATGTATTTGTGGCTTTAAACCACGTGGTTGCATTTGTCAACCGCGTATGTGTGTGCGTGCGTTACTACATTTTCTGCCTGACAAGTTATTGAAAATGCCGTCAAGTTATTTAAAATTTTTTTTTAAATGTTCAAAATAAATTTCCAATAAAAAATCAAATACAAAATTAAAAGCCTGTAATTTTTATGAGTTTATTTAAGCACATTTCCAATATTTCATTATTCAGTTTTAATACAGACAGTGTCTGTTTAAGGAAAAAGAACATTAAAATATTTTTTTTCGTTGGCTAAAAGCCTTGTGGTTTTTTTTGGTCTTAACGAGACGGCTAAATTTTTGTATATTTTGTTAAAAAATTATATTTATGAAAATATTTTAATAGTTTATCCACCAATTGTTTTGGTGTTCCACAGCCACATATATACATGCATATGTATGTACTTATGTACTTATGTATGTATATGCTCGTATGTATGCATGTACATTTTAGAGTTGGGTGACCATATTAATATTTAGTACTTCCCAAGATCACATCTGCATCTTGCAACAAATGTTGTGTTTGTTGCATGCAATCATATGTTTGCTGACAAGAAGCTTGGAGAGAAAAACGGGGTAGAAAATTTATATGAAATTCGGAAAAAAAATATTTAGCATCATAATCTATTCTATGAATTGCATAAATTAAATGTTCAGCTTTTATCGTAAAAGTTTTGAAACTATGATCACTTTTAAAGTCCATTAAGAAAGCCAAAAAGGTATTAGATATGTAAAAAGTTTTACAAACTGACTTAAACTTTAATGAATTAAAATTTTTAAATTTATTCTTTGGAACGCGTGATTTCTTGTATTTGAGCATCAAAATCCACCATCTTTTTATTGCATCCGCATTCTTTTTAAGTCACTCCCCTATTAACTATTTATTTCCGTGATGACAACTACTAAATTTTGAGTTTGTGGTAGAAAATAGACTCTCGCTCGCTTAAGTTGAGATTGGACAAATAGTCAAAAGGCACTTGTATCAATTTTCTAATTTATCTATTCATTTATTGCATTTATCCAAGTATATAAAATCGTATTTTTCAGTTTTGATGCTATTGATTGTCCAAAATAAAGCTATTGGAGTTTCCAACACATGAACCTGAATCATCCAAATCGACTATTCAAATAAACACAAGGTATAGTTTTTCCCGTCAAACAAATCCATAAATAAAAACTGGTGTTTATATTTTCTATATGGGGTATGACAAGAAGACAAGGCGACGAGGATGATAAGCTGTTTTCGGTTCCGGTTTTACATTTTCTAAATATAATCTTCATAGATATTTTCTTGCTTCCAAGTCCTCCAGTATTTTATAATAAGAGTAAATTACGCGATTAATTTTGTTTTTGCAGTTACAAAAATTTTACAATAAAAAATTATCGTTTATTTGTTACGAATCATAAAAAAAATATTAAAAAAATATTTTTCAGACATTTTTTATATAAATTTTTTTTCTGGGTTTTAATCTAGACTATACCGCGTTTAACCAATTGAACAGACGATAATCCACGACTTTTCAATACTAAACTTTTATTTGACTAAACGATTTATTTGCAATTCAATCTGGCAACCTTGTTTGTCAATATGGAATTTTGCTAGAATTTGGTATTTTGACAACGATACAACAACAAAACACATTGTCAAAAAAAACACTGACTTTCCCACAAAAAATTTGTTTATTTATTATTTTAAATTTATTTTTCTACCGGCCGGCATAATTTTATTTTAAAATATTTGGGTTTGTGCACTTTTTATATTTTTATGTATCGGATCTTTCATTAAGCGCCTCATATCTTTAAATTTTAATAAAACAGAGTGAAATTTTTTTTATTGATTTAAAGGCTCTATCGTTGTCATTATGTATCGAATATAACATCATTCTAAACGTTTGGCGAGGTTTCGCTAAGTAGCACACATCCAAAGTGTCCCATTTTCCATGACTCTGTGGCATAAATCAGTCTAAATTTGATCGATGGCATGAGTTATGTTGGCCTTAAGGGCCGCTGTGATTAGTGGCTTATACGCATAGAACTAGAAAACCCCACAAGAAAAAGTATAAAGGAGTTAAAACTCATGGTCTCGGTGCCCAGATCACATCACCTCCACGTGAGATCACAATGCCCTCAAATCGCTCGGGCAGAATGTCTATATGACATGAGCTGTATGGCACATATGTTGAAACCACTAAGTCAAACTAATGGACTTGCCAACGTCGGTCTCAAAGAAATATGGATCATTGACGCTGCCAGCACAAAATACTCAAAAATCAGTGACTTTTTCGGGTTGCATTGGACGCTCTTGGGCCTCTCGTGGATTGGGTTTCATCGCGGAAGGTGATTTTTTTATAGAAATTAGGGTCAGTTTCCAACTGCTCCAGGGCAAATTCAGCGAACACACATCGTTTATCTTTAGTTCCTGAGCCAGTTAAATTTTGTTCTCTGCGAGAGACCGAGTTATTGTGAGCGACGTGAAATCGACTACCACGCATTCTTTTGCATACTCAAGCACAGCGGTAATGTTTTGGGAAGATTTTGCATTTCATCGTTGTATGAGTGTTGGACTCAAATTTATCCACCGTAAAACAGGCGAAGCTTGCGACACGTTGCCCGAACACATGTGCAAGTGTTGTTTCCCGCTATATTCGTATATAGTCATTTGGAAGTCCCTATTAGAAGATCCGTTGCATACACGTTTGTATGTAATCGTATGTGTGTGTATTTTTTGTTGTTGCTCTCTTTGTTTAATTTTCATGTTTATCGCCTGTTTGTACTGTGGGGTTGTCTAGTTTTGGGCGTCATTGTGTTTGTTCGTAAAAACTATAATTTAATCACGTAGAAAATTGCTTAAATAGCTGAAGGAAAATAATACTGGCAGCGAGTGTAATGTGCAAATTTGTTAGTGGGCGCTCAAAGATTCGTAATTTGTAGAAAAATTTTGTTTAAGACAAATTAAAGAAAATTTGTCAGGGAAATGCAGAAACACAAAAGCGAAATTTTATTTATGTTTGAGGTAAAAAACAAAAACTATAAGTACTAAAATGTATAAATGATAAATATAATGGAGCTAAATAGACGAGCACAAAAGCGCTGACATACCCGCACATGAATACATACTTATGTATATTAAAGGTTGTCATGATAATTATTGTGCAAATTCGGATTATGCCAATGCGCCAAATGTTGTTTGGTAAATAAAGGATATGACCAAACAAAATCATCAGAACTCTTGAGCCGAATCGTGTCTGAAAACGTTGTACTTTGTGTACAGTGTAAATTATGATGTCGATCTAATGGAAAGTATAAAAATTGCGGCCTGGAAGATTTAGTTATGAAAAAAATATTTTTTTAAATGCATAAAATATTATTTGGACTAAAGTATGTTAGATATTGTAGCACACTTAGAAGTATTCTTGTTCCATTTATTTTTTATTTACATAATTAAGATTGCCAAGACTGTGAATTTAATCTATATCATCGAAGACTATATATAACATTTCCAATGATTTTAACACAGGCTGGTCATTGTAGTTTTTTTTTAGTGCTTTTTCACTGAATTAGAAGTTATCGTAAACATGTTGAAAAATGGGTTTTTCAATGAATATAATTTGGCATTATTAACAAAATGTGGGAATCAGTAAAAACTGGAGGGAATGAAAACTTGGAAGATATAATAGTTTCGCAACAGTAACATTTTGTTTTTTCTTAAGTGAAATAACAACGTCAATAATAATTTAGCACCTGGTTGACCGAGCTTTATTCGGTATTCGTGAGTTTTTCTTAAGTCCGTCGTATTACATTTAAAATGTTTATATTTTATTTTAATTTCTCTCCTCAGAAATTCCTTTCATTTGATACCCATGTGATGGGGGTGCATGAAAACAATGATTCGCCGAATTGGGGCGTTCCCCCTTCCAAATTACGTATGTTTCCATTTTATTTGTAGAAACGTTCGAAAAAATAACAATTTATAAATATTAAAATGCTTATTTAAAAAATGGAAATATTTAATAAAAATTTTTAAAATTTTTTATTGAAAAATCACTAATTGATACTTTGGAAGCAATTAAAATGTTATTATTTGGGAATGGCAAATTTTACCAGCGAGTGCTTTTCTCATTCCCTTGCCAAAAAATGTATGGTTATTTGCGTTATTGCGCTGGATAATGTCCAAAAAAATTACTTTAAAAATCCACACAAATAAATTTGTTTTATAACAAATCGTCTTCAGAGGCTTTTTAAAATTTCTAATTTAAAAAGTCTAAATGACTAAAAGAGTCTGTATAAAGACATTTTTAAACTCAAAAAAAGAAGATGTTGTTCGACAACGTGTTCAATTACCAGTAACACATTACCGACCACAATAACATCATCAACAACATGGAAGAGCAGCAGCAATAGTTTCAACAAAGTCAAGGTGTTCAAAAACATGTTGTATATGTCAAACACCTCTTGGATTGGCCACCAAAAATGTTAAAGATCATTAAGAACTTTTAACAATTTTTACGATACACACACATACATATGTATATACATACATATGTACATATGTATATACATATGTATGTACTCGTATGTTTCTAAGTAGAAAAAAAAATTCGTTGAAAACACTAATAATCTGTTGAAATAAAATGTGTTGCATGTCACATTGAAATTGTTGAACAAAAAATAAGGATAATAAACCAAAACACTATTATCATCATCACCATTAAATCTGAACATCATCAATTTTCTTAATGGAAGTCTACAATTTTAGCGTCTGAAAAAATTCAGCTTTTTTATATATTTGAAAAAAAAAATATTACTAATATTTGTCTTATTAATCAATATTTTTCTTTACGATTCTCAATTGGTTTAAGTTGTGGCCAACATGGAGAAATACGAAAATACCGCATGTGTATCATTTTGGCACTTGATCGTTATACTCCTATATTCACATTTATTTTATTTTGTTTTATTTTTTTATTTTTTTTTTTTTTTTGGCTTTTATAAACAACAAAGTAATTGCGATATATCGCCAGCTAAAATGCAAAAGGCTAATAAGAAATATATATTTAGGTTTTAATTTAAAATCTTGCTGGTCTAAATTTGTACTTTTTCCCAAATTGTAAGTAACTATTTTTTTACTTGTATATATATTATGTTTATGATTTTTTCATAAATAGTTATTTTGCTTGTTGACATGGCCGTCGAAATGGTAACTCCCTTCGTCAGAAAAGATGATTTTTTTCGGCCAAATTCGACGTCCTTTTTGTTTTGGAATATTTACCAGGAGATTTTGTCTACGCGATTCATTTTGGCCCACAAAGGTATGATACTGATTGATAGTTAATATTTCTGACAGAAAAATCTATCAGTGCCAAAACAGTATATGATTTAATATATAATTTGTAGGACGCGTGATTTCATTAAGATGTAAAAGTGATCAAAATATTAAATCAGGCTTCCCCGATATTTTCTTGTACCGGCATTTGTTTCCTTCTTTTTTTTCTTTTCAAATTGAAAAATAATTATATTTTAAAATTATTGCAAAAGTAGGCTAAAAATCAATACCGAAATACTAATTCTTTACGACAACGCTTTACGTACTGTACAACACAACATGCTATTGAAGATTTTATTTTTCCTATACAATCATGAAAACTTGTTTGTTCATCCTTTTACATTTTATACGGCAATACGTTGCCACCAGAGCTGTAAAAGAATGACCCATATTTGCTTTTTAATTCTGCACGATTAAAAGTTTCTTAATGCATTCGTTGGGCCTAAAAATAAATATGGGCATAGCAAGGGATTCTTATAGGAAGGTCTTCAGCCCCTCAGAGTTTTTCTAGGAGAACCTAATATACTTTAACAAAGAAAAAAATTATATAATTGATTAGAAATTCCATAAAACGAATATAAATCTTGGCGAGTGGGGCTAAATTTTTGTATAGAACCTACCCTAATTTAATACATTCGCAATAAATTTAAAATTTTTTAATGCCTTAATTATATCATGAAAATTTAATGAATATATGTTTGATTGAATTCGTCATCAAATGAAAATTCCAGAAGGCATTCATTTTACAAAAAAAAAAAAAAAAAAAAAAAACTAGCCGAATTAAAGTTTCAAATAATTTACCTTTAACTAAAAATCCAAAAGTAATTTAATTGGGATTTTTGTGCGTTCATCGAGGACTTAAAGCAGAATTATTGTGATTTATTTTTCGTTCACTTTTTTTAATTAGAAGAAACCTTTTTTATAAAAAAAAGTCTTCACAGATTTAAATCGTTGACCAATCAATCAAGTTTTAGTTTATATATTATATAAATTTAATAAATTTTTATAATTTTTGTGGTTTCAGCTTAATGTATTACATGAATAAGGGACAATACCTGACCGGACAAGTCCACGTAAAATACTTAAAAGTACTTTTATTTAAAACCACGGCATACCCACAGTCGAACTTTTTCTAATCTTATGTCACAGTTTCACAGTTTCAACTAAGGAACGTTATTCGTTTGTTTATTACAAAGACATAGATTAGAAGGGTTTCGCATGCTGGACAATTTTCTGCTATCGAAGATATGAATCAGAGAATTTGCATAAAATTTTTTATAAAATTAGATTATTTGCCTTAAAATACTTAAAACTCTGACGGTGGCATACGTAAGGAAGGACTGTCATTGTGGTTGGTGGAGTGAAAAATATGGTGTTAGAGATTCATTGAACTACTATTAGAGAAGTTGTTGATGATGTCGGCATATTGGTTGGCTTGTTTCAAGCAAATTTCTCAGATGTTTTAGGCATGAGATGTGTTTCAGCGATATTTTTACTGAATGGGACTTGTTGCATTAAATTTACACCATACGCATCACCAAAATCGTTAAATAACGATTTCGGTCTCCTGCAACCTTTCTTTAATGTCAAAGCTGAAGCGACGGGGATTTGTAACGCTTAAGGAGATAAAGACTGAACATACCTCCCATCTATTATAATTTCATTTTCAATGTCATCTTTAAAAATTATTACATTGATTAGAAAAGAAAATGAAAAGTAACCTGAAGCTAAATTGTAATTTAAAGCAATCAAGAAGGAAAAACAGAAATAAAATTACGCAAGGTGCAGCGAGATACTTTATAGACAACATTTGGTTTCATTATACTAAAACAAATGTATTGACAAGTTTATCAAACATGAGGAATACGATTTATATGTCAGCTTATGTCAACAAGAATATTAAAATGATTTTGACTGCAATGTCTTAGACCAGAGTCCATGTTTGGGAACCAAACTACCACAGCTCCACCCTTTACAAACAAAACAAACAGGAAAGTACAATTTCTATAAAATTTCTAACATTGTATTGTATTCTTAAACATGTCATGAGTACATAAAACATACAATATTTCATAAATTTATTGCCAGACTTGTTTCAATTAGAAAGACAGACATTTTATAGGCCACATTGTGTGTGTTTTAGATTTGTTACTTGATGGAGATCGTGGCACGTACATCTATCTGGTGTTATATTTTACAAGTGTTTAATTTTTTACTTCACCCTCTCTATTTAGTATTCAACAGATTTATTGTTGATGGTGTTAATTAAATAGAAATTCATTAATTTAAAAATTGGTTTTATTTCAATTTGGAAATTAATGAAAACTTGCTAAAGATTTCAGTTCATTGATTTATTAATTAATGGACTTTTCCTTTCAATGACAATCAAATGGTTATTTGGTTATACATTATAGTTCTTGGTTTTTATAAATACAGATTTGCTAAATTTTAGTTTAAGAAGCTGGGGAATTGAAAATATGTGCCTTTTTTTAACACTTATGGCATCATGCTACGTGTTGCCACAACACTTAAATGTCTTTTTTTGAATTTTCTTTAAATACATACATATTTAGGGGTATTCACTTTTGGGGGAAAATAACTGGTTGAAAAGAAGAATATAATAATAGGAAGAAATATATCCTGTTTTTAAAAGTGAAAGGCTCGCTCAATCCAGAAGATATATTTCCCTTTAAAAAACAATTTTTTTGTATGTTAAATATAATCACTGAGTTGATATGTTTCCTTAAGTTGGTGGGGCAACAGTTGCCCCCCACACAGTAATTTTTATCTATTTTTTTAACAAGTTGCTAAGCAATTCGGCTTATCTGCAAACACACCCAGAGTCTGCGACAAGAATCGAACTTGCGACCCTCAGACTACTAGTTTAGTAAACTAGGCTCCAGGCTACAAGGGCAAGGAAATATTGGAAAAGATCATTTATTACAAATATAAAAAAGTATATGAGATGTAACAAGACTTGCATTCAAGAGAAGAAGAAAAATGACATTTTGACACATTATTTATAAATTATTTTTCTTCAAAGTAATTTTAAATGATAGTTTTTTCATTTAAAATTTTGTTCCCCTAAAACCAATAAATCAAAACATATTTAATAGAAAAAGATTGGATTGATTGCACTGACCCAGAATGAACTTAAAAGCGCAATATTGAGCAATCATTTTCTAGATTCTTCAGAGAAATTGTTTTTCATATGTGGATTATCTATATGTTGTGGAAGTAAGTATATATTATACATATGTATATTATACATAAAAAAAGACAGATTTAGAGGGAAAGAAGTTAGGGATATGATAGAGGCTAAATAGATAGTAACAAGGAGTAGATAGAGTAATTTTGCTATCTTGGGCCTGTAAGAGGTGAAGGTGTGGATACCACTTACTCCCGACAAAGGAATTAAATTTCTTGAGGTTTAATGTCGTTAACTTGGTAAGACTAATGAACGATTCAAGACCCGAATACGTCAATGGTTGCTGCATTAGTCAAGGGCAGAAACATAAGACATAAGGTCTATAAGGTCCATGCAAGGCGAATTGATTTCAGCAAAGCCGATAATTGTCAAAATCCTTATGGAAAAGTTGACTAAAAAATTTTTATATATTTTTTATATAGAGTTTAACATTAATTGTCTGATTTAGAAATCAATAAAATTTCAAATTAAGTTCTACAAACTACTAATAGTGTATGAAAACATAGATCTTGCGCTATAAGTCAATAAAAGTTGCCATACCCTATACGTAAAGGCAAAACGATTTTTTTTAAATCCATTTGATGAAATTTTTTTTTGTGGTATAAACTTGTATTAACAGAATATCCCATAAAATATTATATGCTTTGGAGTAGCGTTGATGAAATATTTAACCGATAATACAAGAAATGCTGTGACTATGCATTAATGAAATGTCACTATATTTAAAAGACTTGAATTTTAATTACTTCTTTGCTTTAATTTAATTTATCTGCCTTTATAGAATTATTCAACGATTTTTAAATGGAAAAGGTGGCCGCACTAGAGCAGCAACTACAACAGCAAAAACAAATTCATTAATATTTTGTTCCACCAAAGCTATTTGCATTAAACTTTGATTACCCCTATAGTTTTTTATTTACAGCATGTTGTGTCTTCAACAAATTTTTTTCCATCACTCTTTAAAATTGTCACAATTAGTTTGTGTTGGCTGCACTTCAATGGCATTTTTGCGTGAATTCTATTTCACTTTTTTTCGTCACTTTATCACGATTTTATTCATAATGTTCGTGCAATTTTGGCTACTAGTCATCGCAGCTGGAATCTTTTACGATTTGTTGTCTCAACTTTTTAACTGTTGCAACGTTATGAATTTTGAAAAGAAGCATTTTGAGCTGCATTTGATTTTTGCGCTGAGGCAAATTTAAAAAATGTTTTTATTGGAAAATAAGGCTGTTTGGCTTATTTTGTATGTGTTTTCTTTTAGCCAACAAGCAACTGTTTATGGTCAAATCAAACATGTCGTATGGTATTTCAGTTGCTGGAATAATACATTTGACAATTTTATTTTTTTTCCTTTAGTTTTGTTTTTGTCTCAGATTGAAAAACTTTAATTTTTAATTGAATTATTTTGTTTATGTTGGAGATTTTTAATTGAATTTGAAAGGTATGTTGAATTTCGGTTGCTGATTTGTTTTGAGTTTGAGTCAAACTGTAATTTAAATAATAGTTTTGAAATGATGTTTGGTTGCAATTGTTATATGAAATGTGGTTCAAGCGAAATGAGAGCACAAGTGACAGCCAGTGATACGATGGTGGTTACGTTAAGTGACTGATCGATTAGAAAATTAAACAAAATTTGTTAAACTAAGTTGAGAAGTTTAAAAGCATCTTGATTTTCCAGAAATGTTTAGATTGTTGGCTTGTTTCCAATATTGTCTAAATAGTTATTCTGCCTTATTCTTTAAAAAGTTATCTGTATTGTATTTGTAACATTTGCTTTTGTAAAAAAAAGAAAACTTCGTTTAAATATTTTCATTGCAACCAACACATATATAAACAATTTTTTTTTCAATAAAAATGTTCGAAAAAAATATTCCTTTCAATTAATAAAAACAAGCACCAAGACTTAATTAATAAGTCCATGTAAGAGCTTCACATTAAAAAAATTTTTTCCCAACAAAAAGAATCACTCTTCGAATTCTACATTGCATAGACCTTATTAATGGGCCTAAGCAGGCGCTAAATAAATAAATAGCGGATGTTAAGAATTCAAATCGTACCAAAGATCTGTTAAGCCTTCGTAGACTAGTAGCTAGTAGTCCGAAGGTCGTAAGTTCGACTCCTGCCGAGGACTCCGGTGATTCTACAGGCAAGCCAGGTAGGTAGTTTCGCAGTTTGTGTTAGTTATTTAAAAAAAGTTTTAAGATTTCTGTTCTTACAACTTGCAACTCCTACATAGAAATAAAAAAATCAACCACGATTGACCAAGCAGGACATCGCTGGAACTTTCCCTTTATATCAAATCTCATTTCAGAAGAATTTTTGTACAAGTTAAAACAAATTTTTTTACACAATTATCTTTCTCGAATTAGATGACAAATATTTTCGGAGTTATCTGAAAATTTTCGTTAAATTTCGACAATGAAGTCTCTAAGGCAAAAAATCCGATTTTAACTAAAGTAGTGCGCTGTTTCCAAAAATTATTTCACAAAAATTTTCGTAGTCATTGAAAATCCTATTTTTGAAATTTTTGAAAAAATTCTCAAATCAATTAACCGATTCAGATAAAAGTTATAGCTTTAAAAATTTAATAAGCTATTAAATTTAGAAACCAAATTTGAAAAATTTGTTTCAATAATTTATTTTTTCCAAAAATTTGATTCCGAAAATTTCCCATCGTATTCAGACGAAATTTAAGTGAAGCAAATATTTTTAGAATGAAGCAAATTTTGTTCCAACCAGTTCAGATGTTCGAAAGTTATATTATTAGAATGTTTGCATACATATTCGAAATAGCTTTCTACCACCTCGACAATCTAAGATCTAGTGAAAGCTTAATTTTCGGAAGCAGCTGTGGAGTAAGTAACTCATTATTTTTTCTTTTGTAGCGGAATATTGAAAATATGTTAAAGACATCATAAGGAACTTGTTGGTTGTAATTACACCAATACCTGGTTTGTTTTTATTACAATTTTTAACGGTTTATTTTGTATATCACCCTCGTATTTAGCCCTTTTTGTTTAGTTTTTAACTGTACTCGTACATTTGCATAATTTATTTTAACTCACCTGCTTTAAGTCCAAGGTAATCGTTATATATTCATAATTTCTGCCATATTGCAAAGTAGGCGATTGCCACCATTGATCATGCATGTTGACGTTCGATATTACAGACTCTATAGGCCTATGTTTAGCCACATCCGAGGAATGAGCATTGCAAACGCCACATTGAGTGGCCCACTTTTTATGAGGATATGCATCTACCAATTTGCAATATTCCTCACGACCACTCTGGCCACATGTGGCATTAACTGTAATCGAGGCTCTGGTAGCCACATTAAATAGTTGGGGAAATAAGCCACCACTACCAGGACTTGGGCCAGCAGTTTGTGTATCACTGTGACTATTCAAAAGTCTTAAGGCTGCAAAAAAAAAATAATAAAAAAGAGTTGATTGAATTTAATTAAGATCTTGAATGGAATTGAGTGTTTGAAATATATGATTTTATACATTAACAAGTTAATTTAGAGATAATGTTGAATTTTTTGCATAAATATATAAATTTTAATGCTTCTTGTAATTGTACAAAAATAAAATAAAGAAAAACATTTGAAAACGAAACTCTATTAGTTGAAAACTAATGTTATAAATTAGTTAAACTAAGCCACTAACTGTCAAATGTGACAGTTTGCATGCTAATAATTTTAATTGCACTCATGGTAGTCGTCAATCTTGATTTTTTACAACAAGCACTGTAGCATATTTACCCAAGAAAATAAAAAATAAACATGGCTACAAGTTTTAAGCCAGTCTTAAGTAAACACAATCCAGCCAGACAAACTCAGAGGGACGGACAAGCGGACAGTCTTAGTTTAAGAGTTTTAAAGACTTGTAAGTGCATTAAGTCGACTTATTTTATGGCTGACCATATCATAAAGCTTATCCTAGGCTATGTTTAAGATATTTAAGTAGCTTTGTGCCTCAATGACGTTGTCGGTGATGAATTTTTATCTTTCTTGCATAAACTCTGTTTATGGTGGAGTTGGCTTTTCCAATCAAAAATGTCTATAAATCACCAAATACTCTATATTGTTTGAAAACATTCAATAAAATTGCGAGGGTAGTACGAGAATTTCGGGAACGGACAAACATTTTAATTTCGAAAAAGATATTTTGCCATAAAATTGGGGAACACGTGATGCCATTTTCAAGTTCACAATAGAACAAAAGGAGTTACTTGAAATATGTATTTAATGCTCAGATATTAAAATTTATTCCCTATAAGCATAAAAACAAATAATTAATGCAAAGAACACATAATGAAATAATTCTTTGTAATGGGATTTCCAACATGGAATTCCGTGCTTTGACAGTTGATTTTTTTAAATTTGTTTAAAATTTTGTAAACGACGCCATTTGGTGGCTCGTCTGCAGAAAAATGTAGAGTCTTCGGCAGGAATCGAACTTTCGACTCCGACTATAAGTCTAGTATATTGGTTACTAGCATTGGAGAGCCCTCGATAGCGGCCATGTTGTTGAATTATCTGTCATTAATACAGTCTGTTTCGCCATATGCGAATGTTAAAATTATTTCATTAAAATGGCTGTTCTGATCGGGCAACGTTCTTCGCGCTTCGGCCAAATTTTATTCGAAAAATGGAGGGGCAAAAAATATTTATATGTAACATTTTCGTTAAAAATGAAAACGACTTTAGACATTGTGATAAATGAAGCAACAGATATCGGAGTTTAATTTCACTAGGGAATGGTATAAATAAATATTCTCCGTTTAACAACCAAATACAAATAATGAAAGCCACATTCCAATGATGCTAAAAAAGCATCTCGATATAACAGGGAGAAGACCATCATACAGCCATAGAGAAATTTTATTCCCAGTGATCTAATGTCACTCGCAAGTATTTTTTTTACATTGCAAAGCTATAGAGTTTTCATCACTTCATTCTCTCTCTCTGTCTCTCTTTATCTCAGGTTTCTCGGTTTTGCTTTTATGTGTTTTGAAAATAGATTAGCTAGAATTTTCCTGAAACTTTTATGTCCTCACAACTTGAACGTCTACTTTAAAACTGTGTAAAAAAATATTTAATTACTGGACGTTCAACTTTTTAAATAATAATACATTTTGAAACAACTCTCGCATATGTAAACAGTAAACAATAAAACAAATCAAAAAGTTCTTAGCTTGAGTAAAAGCAATACGCTACAATAACCGAATTTTCTCACCCACTGTCCTTTAATATTTAAAGCAAAAAGTACCATTTGTTTCCGTCATATCTGAGTTAAAGATCTCCCAATTGAGATAAAAATTTATTTTAACATTTTCAACGATAAAAAAAATCATACCCCAAAATCTTGTTACAATTTGCAACATACATGGAAAATTTGTTGCAAATATTTATTGACCATTTCGGTTTAAAGATTTAAACGAAATTCCACTTATTGTAATTTATCATGAAATCATTCGGTATCCAGTTTTGCTAACATTTTGGTTTCTTTTCAAACTCGCTTTCAGCCGAAATATTTTGGCAGTTTTTCCTTGAGAGGGAGGTCAGAGTAAATTTATTATTAAAGCAGCAAAAAATTACTTTAATATTAATGATTAAGTTTTTGAAATTTAAAAGAAACAAGTTAAGAAAAGGGAAACAAATTTAGACAGCAACTTAGCAAATTTTAAAATGTATTTTTTGTTTTTTTTTTTTAATAACGAAAAAGAAACGAAAAAGCTAAAAGTTTTAAGAAAATTTATATAAAGAATAATGTATGATAGTAGCATTTCATTTATTTTTATTATTAATAGTAAAAAACTTATTGCTATTAACAAAAATATATGGGAACTTCCTGAAACAAATTACTATATTACCATATTATTATTATTATATATTATTATATAAATATTTTTTTAGGTTATAGTTTTTATCCCATATTGACAAATTTTGAGAGACTAATGATCGTAACATTTTTCATTAAGAAAAAATCAAACATGAGGTAAAGATCTAACATCAAAGAGCAAATCTGAACTCCCGAGCAAAAAAGCAGCTTCTAGAAGTCATGAATATGCCAAGATTTGGGTTCATAATTTTGGCAAAAACCCAAAGATCCAATGGAACAGATTACGAAACCCAAGCAACTATAGAATAGTTCAACAGCCGATATAATCCATTTTTAGTTTATACTTTAGTCCAAGTTTGTATTTTACTCTTAAATAAACCAAAATGCAAAGCTACACTTTCAAATAAAAACTGAATAGATTTTATTTATAAATTGATGTCACACTTTTTCTACAAATGTAAACGCAACAAAAGGGATATTTGTTCACTAAACATGAAATTTTTCGGTAAAATATTAATTTTAATTTTGATAACTACAATCAAAGCAAACATTTATCGCTGATTATTAAAGCAAAAGGTTCCTTTTTCTATATAAAAAATAAATCACACTTCTAAGGGAATTTTTCCTATATTATGAAAATTCTTTTATTTTCTCTTGTTTATTTTCCCCTCATTGTGATTTTTTCTAAACAAAACTATCCTTTTTTTGTATTTTCTTAAGAAATTTTCATTTCATAGAAGAAAAATAGAATTATTGTTTGTTTTATTTTGTTGTCAGTTTGTTTATTGATTTAACAGGTAAATAAATATTGAATAATTTTCTATTTATGTAGAGGCTGCCAGTACTAATGCTGGAATTATATGCTGAACATTGACTTTCAAGTGAAAATTTTGTTGTTTTCCTAAATGCGGGTCAATAAACCATGAAGTTGGTTTTTAAGTTATTCCTACTATTGACAGAAGTTTTAATGAATTGAAAAGTAAAGTAAAGTTTCGGGTGATCACTTGAGTTTATCAGCTGTCTGATCTTACAACCCTTAACTGGCTAACAAGAATGGAAGACACGAATTGAGATCCTAGCAACAGAACTGCTGTCTGACAATCGACAAAAATGCCGATGATCCCAGGAGCAACTGATTCTTCTCATTTCCCAAATGAGCAGTATTCCCATCGGAATTACTATTGCCTCAATGGAAAGACGGTACGAATATCATATGAAAAGATCATCTAAAAAAATACAAGAGTCGACGCCACAGATCATTCTTGATATGCCAATGCTCCTAAGAAATAATATTTACATTGCCCCAATGAATGTAATTGCTCCACTTCTTACCCGAATACCGAAATATTCAATCATGAGTATGTAAGTTTTAGATTATGCTGGTTCTTTTCATGCATGCTTGAGTGACTAACAAACATATTATTTTTGTTCAGTTCATGTCTTCAAACAACTTTTTTTGTAGAAAACATAAATTCGGTGAATTAGAGTCAAAAAACAGATTATGACTATAGACAACCAACCAACAAAAAAAAAAAAAAGATTTATATAGATTTTTTAACAAATCACAATTGTCTTCTTCAAATGCAGCAACTCATGCTAAGATCATTACATATTCATGACTTTTTATAAGCTCTTTTTTATTGGATTTAAGTTAAATCCCAAAATTTAGTTGAAATATCAAACCATACCAAAGAGAATGGTTTCATTTATTTTATAATCTTTCTCCCCTGACAGGAAGCAGAGCAATGACAGAGGAAGTCAGCACTCTACACCTCTTCTTCATCTAGATAGAAGTCGTTGTATGGGAGACTTAAACTCCCTGCATGCACCTCCATATAGCGCTGTCCAGTCACAACAGCAACAAGTGTGGTAGGACAGCAGGCCTTTCACAGCCAAATGGGGACCAGGTCGTTCTCGAAATCCCACAGGTAGCCTCATCGGACCATTTAGTCTGTACGATTGAATCAGCCGAGCAGAACACTAATTATTCAATTCGTATATCGGTCGGTCAATCGGGCATCAATTCTAATTTGTAACAGAAATATACTGAGCTGGCAACACAAGATAACAATTTAAGGAAAATTATTTAGAAAATTGTTTTTGAGATCTTATTGAAGCATAAGCCGAAATGGAAACACGTACATAACATGACAAGGATACGAAAAAAAGTAAGATGTGAAAGAGATGTGAATTTCCACTTCGTGCTGCTCTCACCGATAAACGCGAATCGCAACAAAATCACCCTCAATGTAAATCTTCTTTACATTAAAAAATATCTTGTTGCAAATTCGCAATTAAATCTAGGTTTAGCTTAGACTTTAACCTGATCTCAAATTAGCTAGTTCATTAATCCACTTCACTTCATTTTAATTGATTCAAGTTATCAAATTAAAACTTTCAATTATGTATATATGATATGTGATTTAATTTATGTTTTCTCATTTAACTAAAATTTAATCTGTTGAATGATTTTGTTTGAATCTTATGGCAAATTGTTTGATCATGTTAACAACCAACCACTCATTCATTCGTACCAAATCAATGTTAAGCGCCACTCGTGTTTTAATTTATCGTCACAAATGTTGTTTTTTTTTTTTTTGTTTTTGCTGCTTGACTGGCTGCCTGCTCGTTTAACTCTTGGCTTGACTTCGGCTTAGTTGATTGGATTACCCTACACCTAAATGCTCACATTTGAATCAATTTTTTACTCGTATGTGACCGCCTACATGCTGCCGTTTCGCATTAAGATTCCATAAAATTGTTATTTATCGTTTGTCTTTCGACTTACGAGCGGTGCAGGGTTTGTTGACTTGCTGTTAATTTGTCATAATACGTCTAATATGTATTAGACTGTTTTTCTGTTGCAAGCTGGTTGATTGCATACGTCTTGATGTCTGTCTGTTTGTCTTACTTACTATTTATTTATTATTATTTTTTTTTGTTTTAAAAAGCTTATGAATCATTTAGAGAAAAATTATAATATAGAATTCTTTGAAAATTATAATTAAATATGGAATTCGAAACAAATTTAAATGCTTTAAGTAGAAAGTATATTTTTACATGAATAACAAATGTGGGGTGTAATAAATTTGTGCGCAGAAGCACCTTTCTTTTGAGAGACAAGCACGAAGAAATTAAAATTTTCAATTCCTCTTGGTCAGAGAAATGTTAGCAGTACCTCGGCACTTTGTTCTAAATTCGTTGCCTATAAGGCTTCTTCGGTTATCACGTAGTAATTGTGGTATTAGTCCAATGTCCGACAAATTGGATGTTGACTAAAAGCCGTTTGTATTGGGCAGGACGTAGTTCGAATTGTAAATGAACAATATTTATATTCTGATGTAATTTGATTTAGGCTAAAAACTTGTTTCATCAAATTTGTTGCATGAAGTTTTTCTTTTTACGTTAAAAGTTACAACGAATGAAATTTCAAGTAGTTGTTATTTTGTCTACTCAATATGTTTCGGTATTTCTCATAATAGGAAGCAAGAAATGTTGCAAGCAACATATTCCATAAAAAACATTTAGTCTAACTGTGAAATTGGCTCTGCTAAAAATATGGGTTTTGTCTCTGCTAGTTAAATTTAGATTTACGTTCACACACATGAATATGTGCAATTATTAAAAAAACCGGAGCGGGTCACAATTCAAACTGGATCGAAAAATTCTTTTTAAAAATATTCATTGGAATTTAGTGCCCTCTATTGTTAACAAAATCAGGAGATGTTAAATTCCACTTACATATTTATTGAGATTATACAGGCATGTTCTGAAATCACGGTGATTTTAAATCACTAACGATTTTGAAATCACGAGATTGATATTTTGGTGTTCTGAAAATCACGAGAATTTTAATTTTTAGTAGTGATTTTCATGTTCTAAATCACGAGCTAACAGCTGATTTGCTTTGTATACATTTAAAAAATTTTATATTTAAGTGATTAATCAGAAAAATATAACAAATTTAATTGCTAAATTGTGTGTCGTTAGTTATTTCAGAAAATAAAGTGAAAAAAATGCCTGGAGCAACCTTTTTAGCAATTTAACAAATTCTAACAATTGTACACCAAATATAAAGCGTCTATCTAAATTTATAAATTTTAAAGTTTTTCTTTGTAAAATAATAGATTTTATTACTAAAACAAATAAAGAACCAATCATATTAAGTGTATGTAATCATTTTATTATCGAAATCAAACCAATATGCTAAAAAAACGCAAAGTGATTTGATATCGTCAGACATTAACCTGACCGGTTTTAAATCACGAGATTTCAAATTTTTTTGTGCGCAGAACACCTTTTCAGTGATTTCAAATCACTTTAGGATAAAGTGATTTTCAGAACATGCCTGATAATTTAACTTTACCAAAATGTACATATGTATGTACATGTAAGTATGTATGTACGAGTATGTCACCATTATCCTCTACACTTTATTGTTCTGTGCGGCGCCATTGCGCAAAATAATGGGTAACAAAATTTATGTATCTGTACTTCGGCGAAACTTGTGTTGCAATTCAAGTTTTAAAATTTATTATTTTTTACTTGAAATTGTTTTCATTAAACAACAATTTAATTAACTCAGATTTTCATTGTATAATTATTCACAAAAACAATAAATTAAAATTATGATTAAACTCTTACAATTAAAATTTAAAAAAAAAATACAACAAAAATGTTAATAGCAACAACGTCTACATCAAATGGATAAGAAAATAATGAAATAAAATTTAAATTAAATGCATCTTCATGACAAAAGTCTGGAAGCGAGTCTGCAGAGCTTCATACAAAAGAAGCGGCTGCATGGCCCCTTAAAATAAGTCCCTTTTTATTGTGACGGTCGCTGATAATGATGACGACAAATATATTATTCACTTTTGCAATGGAAATTTGAAATATAAAAAAATCACCAAGACTAATTGAGTTGTAGTGGATACTTTTTTGTTCTTCTTCATAGAGATTGCTTAAGGAATCTGATTTCAGTGGGGGCACACAAGTGTAATAAAGTAAATTTTGATACGCTGACTTTTTCCACGCAAGGAAGCAGCAGTATTTGAAGAACCAGTCTTCTACGAGTATTATAATGATGTTGAATTTTGTTACTTTGTGGCGGCCCATACATACATAAAAGATTGTCTGTCCAGTTGCAGCATGCCGTCTGTCTGTGGGTGTTGTCGTCAGCTCTAAAACACTTCACATTTCGGTTCCATTATTTTCTTTATTATAAATTTTGTGTGGCTGTTTGGTTTGCATGAATGGTTTGCTGGTTGTACGAGTATCATAATGTGTCTGTTCTTTTTCCGCTTAATTTGGCAGCCTGTCAAAATGATATAAACATCGTTGAGTGCTTCTTTCCCTCTTTGGATTCATCATATAAAAAGACCTGCTTACAAAACCTCTCAAAGGATTATTTGCACAAAAATGTGAAGAACTAAGGCCGAGAAAAACGTGAGAAAATCTAGAGGCGTACGTAAAAATATAAGGGGAATGTAACCCAACTAAATGTAAAGGATGTAGCATAATAAAAAAAACGATTTTTGTTAAAATTTTTCATTTTAGACATAAAAATATACACATTTTCAGATTTTGTTGTTGTTCATAATCCCACCTCAAATTTCAGGTTTTTAATCCATTTTCGAAAACTCTATATTAAAAAAATGGCCCTAGATATTTTAGTCATTTAAAATAAGATCGAAATAAAAATTAGAACACTAATAAATGTTTCTTTTTTACTTCGAAAAAAACTGTCATATATATTCGAACAGTAAAATTTTGTTCAAAAATAAAAAAAGCGCTTTTTAAATATTTTCTATACTTTTAATTAATACCATAACAAAATATATATTTTTTAACAAGATTAAAATACTTTTCTAATTTTTACTATTCTACTTGGCAAATGGCCGAAAAATGGCAAAATTTTTATATAATTCAAAATTTTTTAAGCTTCTAAGACTTCGAATATAGCGAAATTAAACATAAAATGCAAAATACAGTTTCATTTTGAGTAGTAATAAGTTCATAAGTTACTTTATACATTTTAAAATAAAGTTCGAAAATTCGAACTTAAGTTCGAAAATTCGAAATTAAGTTCAAAACTTCCACAATCATTATACATATATATTCTAAGTACATACAGTCCAGAAAAATAGCAAACGAAATTTCTATATAATTTTTAAGCGTAAAAATTCAATTTCTAAATCGAAGCTTAAAATTTTTATTGAATGTTTAGTTACAATATCATTATTACATTTTTTTATATTCCTTCAAAGCACAATTTTTTCGCTTTACTTCTTGGCGAACCTTCTCTATCCTATTGGTAAAATTGCCTTTACAAGCAAAATTCATCTCTGTTTCATTTTTGGTAGTCATTAATCAAAAACATACAAAAATGTTTAAGAAACATATTTTTTGCAATTTTTCAACATTTTATCACATTTTGTTTGCAACATCCCATTATTTTTGATTAATTTCATTTTATGTTGTTGATTTTGCGCTGTCTATGTTTATTTTTGCCACAACCCCAAGACAATGGTCACTTAACCCCACATTAGCCTTGCAACACCTAAATGTCTTGTCGGTGTTGCTTGCATTCGTACAAAAGTTAAATTTTGTTTAAAAAAAAAACCGTCTATTTAAATTTAACGACCATTTTAATAAAGAATTGATTGAAACGGGCAAAGAAAACAGGAAACGTGTAAGATCTTTTAATATAATTATTTAAATTCGGCATAACGAATTGTATAAAAAGAGTTAAAGGCAAATAGTTTAACACAGAAATGAAAATAAGTGATGGCTTATCGGCCAACAAAAAATCGAAAACTTATAAGAAAATAAGCCGGTTAAAATTTACACAAAAAAACATATAAAATTAAAATTTTATTTCTCTTATTTATTTCAAGAATATTGTACTACAGCCAAATTTTGCATGAGATTAAATTTTTTATCTCCAACTTTATCGATGGCTTTCATGCATTAAATATGAGAACATGGTACATAAAAACTAGAAAAATATAAAAGGTTGAGCTCGAAGGCCAAAAAGGCACTGATTCCGAAGTTTTGTGATAACGATATTTCATGAAACATTTACTCGAAATATATAAAATTTGCATCATTTGTCAAGTCCATAAAATGGACTAGACGAGAATTTTCGAAGTTAGTAAAAAGACATTTTTTGCGATAACAATATATTTTGAAAGTGTTAATCAATTCAAATAAAATATACGGTATTCGACCAAGTGTGAAATATACAAAAAGTGACCGCATTTCAAGAACCATTTTGACAAACATTGTCAGAGTTACGAGTATTTTAAGAACCACTGTTTTCAAAAAAAATTTACAAAGAGAAGTTACACTCGGACAATTACTGCCTACTAATTCCTATGCCTATTACTTCCTTATAAAAGGCATAGTGTAGAGAGGACAACTCTGCTATTCCGCGTTATATTATTTTTTTCCAGTAGATTTGCAGCGAGTCTGTATTTATATCCATTTTACTAACTATTTTACTTCACCGAGGATTCTGCTAACACTACCGACGAAGGAGGGAGCTGCAATGTGGTACATTAGCGATACTGTTCAGTGACTAGTGCCATGCCTTCATAACTTAAATAGTCTAATAACAACTAACACAACGCCACACTTGCGTAAAGTGTAAAAACTCATGAAGTTGATGACTTGTCCCGAACAAGGTTCGAATCCAGGCTCTCTTTAAAAAAATCGCTAACGATATTTTTCAAAGAAATCAATATATTTTAATGTAATTTGCGGCATTTGACGCTCGTATTTTAAGTTCAAGACTAGATTTGTTCAAAAAGGCAGCTAAATATTTTTTAAATTAACTTTTTTTTAATTTTTTTTCTAAAAATCAAGATGTACACCGTCGAATGTTCATACGACATCCAGTTAAAGTTGACATTTTCAGAAAATTATGAGAGGTTCACAAGCACACAAGCAGCCATGTTTTCATTTTCGTAATAATAGTACGAATAGCTTCTTAGGATTTGTAAATGTCAAGGATTGATGAAAAATCTACTTTCGCATATCGAGGTGAAACCAGTTGCTTTCAATTTTTTATAGAGCGGAATTTAAATGTCCAAGGAAATTAATTATGAATAAATATGGTATGATGGTCTCGAATTTTCCAATTAAGGGTATAAACATGAAGGTTATACTCTTCAAAAGAAACATCCAAGAAAGTTAAATAAATTTTTTTTAAGTTTAAAAAGCTCAAAGGACTATAAAATCACTTTGAAGGACCATTTGATCTTAACTTCTCAAATACTAATTATACAAAAAGTTAAGTATAAGCAAAGTTAACATGAGACGATTATTTTTAACCCAAGATATGCTTCTATTCCTCAATACCAGTTATTTATGCAAATTTAAATTATATATTTAAAAATCCATTTAATTCAACGTGCTTTCCTCTATACCCCATGCGCTTTTCCAATCAATTACATAAATAGTATTACACATAAAGTTTGTGCTCCTCCTTTGGCATATTTATGGACTTCTTTGTTACAAGTTGTTTATGTGAAAATATTTTTCTATTTTTAAAATACTTATGTGCAAAATAGTATTTTTGCCACTTTTCCCCATAAACTTAATAATGCAATACGCTCTCTCAAACTCACTTCTGGACGAGTGCGGACGTGCATGTTCAGGCAGCCAGTCATCTACAGTGGCAAGGCGTATTAGTTTTATCGTTGATGCTTCGCTGCAATTAGATGCAAAGTGTATTTTGCTGCTGATGTCTGTGCTTACAGCGTATAGATGATAATAACGATGATGGTGATGATGACGATGGGGAGATGGTATATGAAACAAACAATTGAAAGCGAGCGTGAAATGGTATTAATAACACCCCCAGCTCACTACCGTGCAGCGATTCAACACAGATACTGCACTAACCAGAGGTTCATATTGTTTCGTTTTATAACGACTAGTTTACAACTGCAATTGCATGCATTTTTAAGTACTGCAATTGCAATACAAGTTTTGTTTGTTCGTAAACATTTGATGATGTTGTTGATTAATTATATTTAATTTTTTTATGGAAATTGTGATGCAAGTATTTTAGTGTTTTTCGGTTTGGAATTTTGAAATATCGATATATAGACAGCTAAGCCCACAGCAAATCATAAAATAAATTGAAGTAAGACTTTTATACTGAAACTTCGAAAGTAATTAAGGTAAATGAATCTCGAAAGCCGAAGGAATATTCGTGATTGACAAATCTCGGGACTCGCTAACACGGGTTCTCGTTAGTAAGGAGTGCTGAATTTGTAAGTTAATTTTGCGAAGAAATCTTGTAATTAATTCATTATACAATTGAAGAACACTGTATATTTTTACACTAAATCATATACGAGTTTCTCTAATTAAACACATAGTTCAAAAAAACTTTATTACATTACTTTTTACGCATGTAAAAATTTATACATCTGAATAATCTGTTTAGAAAGAAGAAATTTCTTTATTGTCTTTAAACCTTAAAATGTAAAATGTAATATAACTTTGTATTCGGAATTCAATCGTGTGTACTTTCTATATAAATCCAGTTCATAATATAATGCAAAATGGTATTGCAACATAAAACTTACAGATTTGTACCTGCTACACCTTGCAACACTTGAATCCAATGGCTTATATGTACTATGCGTACGCAACACAGCTGCAACCTTACAGCTGAAAACATGGAAACAATAAACAATTCCCCTTATTCTTATTAATATTAAGAATAGATTATATTTATTTCATAGTTTAATTAAATGAATTTGGTTCTATTTTTACTTGTATAAGTAATATGTTTGATTTATTATTTAAATAAAATCCCAAAGTCCTGCAAAATCCTTCGGGATAACGATATACCGGGATTGATCATTTTGAAATCCTGAAACCCCTGATTTGCTAAAAGTAGTAATATTTGGCATCTCTAGTGGTTATACATGAAAATCATTTAATTGGAATACTCTGCATAAAGGCTGGGATAATAGACTCAATGCATGAGCGATTAACGGATTTTATTCAAGGATTTTTGTATATTCAGATGATCTTTAAAAAAAAAATTTAAAATTCAAGCACAAATATGCCCTATGTAGAACGAACAAATAATTTTAGGATCCACTGTTTTAAATATAACCAATCAGCTTTTAATAAAACTGCTACACTCGATAAAATCGCCCGGCCAGGTTCATGGACGTACTACTTTGCTCCACTAAACTTTTCCTAGAGTGGAGGACATTTATCTATCCACAAAAGCTGTAAGTAAGTACACAAACTTTACAAGATTTTTTTATATAGTATGTACTTGTGACAAATTTGCCACTGAACATTTTTTGCCCATATGTCTCATATCAGATCTGCAACTTTGCCACACAACCAACTGAGTTGGCTAAAATAAGATTTTTCTAAAAGGACGTTTCTGTATATTTTTTGAAATATTATTCGATTAACATTAGAGTAATTTGCACATTGTGGGAAGGACATTTTATTTACTTTAAGAGATGTATGAGAATAGTCTGTAAATATTCTGACCTGCTGCATAAATAATCTAAAACTTTTATGGGACAAGTCCATAATAATTCTCATTAATTTCTTAAAAGATGTTGCATAAATGTGTACAGTTTTGAACTTATAAAATATAATTAAACGCTTTTAAATGAGCTGCAGTAAGCAGCAACAAAATGCAATGCACATAGACTTCTTGATTCTGTGTGCGAGTCTTATACTTAATAAATTTCTAATTTTTTGGTCAAAATTTCTTCCAACATTAATACGACAGGTCATAAAAGGTATTGGCAAAGTTGAAACTTTTTTAATTTGGATTTCGGTCCGATATGTAGAAAAAGTTTTAAAAATTTTCCCACCGAATCTCATCACAATTCCTACAGGATGCTCTCGAATTTGTGGTAAAAGTTTCCAGAATTTACTCAGACAAAGACATTCGCCCTCATATTCGTATACAAATTCGACAGCTTCCGCAGAGTATCTGATTAAATTCTAATCGAACAATGTTCAATGAGTTGTGTTAGTTGATATCAAAGCCATTCTAATGGGTAACGTTTGCCACAAAACTCTTATACTCGATGAAATTTAAATTGCAGATAATTTGAATCTGTAGCAGAATGAAAGGGTCACCTACGAGTATATTGGGTAACATTATTTTTAAAACTCTCATGCTCCCTATTAATAAATAATTAGAATGTTTTATACATATGATGACATTGTTGTGAACAGAACCATTGTACCAGGGCAAATTTGCAATAAAACTTTCCACGTCTTCTGTGTAGTTTTGCATTAGAAAATAGAGATTTTGTTAAGTTAATATTAAACTTAAAAATATATATATTTGCCTCAGGTTAATACTGAACATCTCTTAATATTTAAAAATCTTTGACTCTAGATAATATATCTGTTAATTTTTTTATGATACTTTTGTTTTTTGTAATAATCGTGAGATATTTACCGCAATTGAGTTTATCAAATATCAACAATCTTAAATGTCTTTAAAAATATTGCTACCAATTAAATTTAAAGTTTTATGTTTTTGGTGGATAAAAACAAAACGTTGACAAATATTTTTTTATTAATAATTTCGTTGGAGTTTTTTTGTCAGCTGTGAGCTTGTAGTGAAAATGTTGACAATGTTGTTGGCCAATTTCGTGTAGACAGTTTTGAACCTCGGTGCAACAAGTGCTGGTTGGCACTTTAACAGCCAAACAAACAGATTTAAACAAAAAATAAATATTTTGGTTGTTTATTAAACGTTTTTTTCCTTTTAGGCACAAACTACTTTTACCTGTGTTAAAAACAGTGACTCCCAGACTGGGTTGGCAAAAGTCAAATTGCCTGCTGCTCAACCTGGTGTTGAATTCGAAGCCTGAAATGTCTTTTGGCTACAGAGGAGTTCACAAAAAAGATGCCATTTAAAGCCCCATGAATTGTAAAATGGGGGAAAAGAGACTAATTAAGTTGTGATAATAAAAAGTTTTTTTATTATTATTATTTATTTTATATTTAGTAGGTTTTTAATGAATTGTGCATAAGAAGAGAGAATTTTTTATCTCGGCGGTGATAAAACATTTTGAGCTTCCATTTGAAATTAAAAAATTATGTTCAAATAAAAGACCTCCAATTGTGCTGCTCATGTTTTTGGTCTATTTAAAGATTTATGGTTTATTTATTTTTTTTTTTTAAACACAAGACACCAATAAAAGCAAAAATAATCTCGAAATGTTTACTCTATTGACTTGAAAATAGTTGCAGATACTTGTTATATGTATGTATGTACGTGGCCAATATGAGTTTATCTGTTGCATTAACTTTCTTCCAAATTGTTTACAGTGATCTTTTTTATTTTTCTCCATCGATTAGTTTTGTTTACTTGACTCTGGGGAGTTTTCAATCTGGAGCCATTTCTGAAACACACAGACTTTCAATAGTTGCTGCGTGAACGGAGAAATATATTGTTAAAGAAAAAATAGCAACATCTTACAACAACCATGTGGCAGGTCTTAATTTAAATGGAAATTAATGTTTTTTAGTGTTTACAGATTTATAGCACATTTGCGGTCTCATTCCAGCAATAGACAGTAGGCCAGAAACAATATATTTTGGACGACATCAGCCATTCCCACAAGACTTTGCGGATTGATGCTAAATTTTACAAATGCATTACAAGAGAGGAGAGAATTTTGAGACGAACTCTTCACAACAATATCAAAATATTTGGCATGTTCTGAAAAAGTTCCATTGTTTCTGCCCCATTGTGCAGTATTAAGGAAACTCTATCAGTTAGCGAAGGTAGTATGCCACATATTTTTCATTGAATGCAAATAGCCTAAATTTATAAACCATTCTAAAGACTGCCATATGAAATGAAGAAATTAAATAATGAGTTTTGAAACATGACTGATTGTCAATCAAAAAGCAAACAAAAATGGAAATAGATGTCTCTCTGTGAAGTGAAATAAGTCAACAAGTTGAAGAAAATATCAACAACCGATTATTTAATATTTTGAATGCCAAATGTTTATAAACTTTAATTATTTCAGGAAAATATCTATTTTAGATCACAAATATATGCACATGCATTTTCAAATTTACTTTTTTACAGAGATGAAAATTTTTGTTTTATAAAATTGATTCCTTATCTTGAGAGTGATAAAATTTTCCAAGTGTTACCAACACAAACATAAACCACATACATACATACACAACACACATACAAGCATACACCCAGAAAACATGAGAGTTGGTACAATTTGGAATCAAAGTCCGCTAAAATTGTATAAAAGGCTAAAAATGTTTTAAGGACCCTTCCATTGCAAAAATTGCGAAAATACGTGAAGGATTGCGCTAAAAATGTTTATTACGTAAAAAACAGGAAGGAATCGTAAAATGTCGATAATTTTGAATAATTCCGAAATATAATTTTGATTTGAAAATAGCTTACTGCCTGTCCTACGATGTCATTCGACATCGATCGCTCGCATAAATATGTTTGAAACAGCAACAAATTTTAAAATGTTTTTTTTTTTTGGTTTGAATGTATTTATGCGAGCGATCGATGTCGAATGACATCGTGGGACAGGCAGTTAATGTGAAAAAATTGTCTTTATTACTAAAGTCTGAATATCAAAACATCTAGTAGGAACAACAGAAAACGACATCTAGTAGAAAAATTTCTAAAACGAGTTTGTGTAAAAAAATTTAGGAATAGTTTCTTTAAAAAATTACTTAAATTTTAAAGATTCCAAATAAAGTTTTAATAAAAATTACTTCAATTTGTTTCAATCATTTTATAATAAAACTCTTAATCATATTTTAAATATATTTTAGTTGAATTGTCTTTACTAAAAACTTTCCGCATCAAACGTTAGTAAGGACTAGACGAATTTAGGGATAGAATGTGGGTAAAAAATACTTTGTGGTATAATAATATCCTTATAAAATTTAAGCAATTAAAAAGGTTTTCAATAAACTTATGTTAAGTATTAAATTTCCATCCAAAATACTGAATACCGAAATACAAGTTTTCCATTTAAAGACACTCGTGTAATGAAGTGACAAAGTTTATTTTAAAAACCAAAAACTTTAAAAAGAATGTCCTTATGCCTAGTGTATTGGTGTGGTAGGGGGATAAAAGGAGTAGCGCCTGTGTACATTCGTTTTGAGCTTCTCCACGCTGTGCAGAGACCTCTGTAATGTGTAGATGGATGCGCTCTCAATAAAGAACGTGTAGTTCTTAAAAAGGATCGAGTTTCTAGAATAAGTTCCCATTCCATTGTTGTAAACATAAAAAAACGAAAGATACCAACAATGTGATAATGCTCCAGTGAATCACTAGCGTTAAATACTCTACTGTCTTCGCCTCTCTTGCACGCGGTCGATTAACTTATAAATAGACTTTGAAGCACTGGCCCATACAGAGAGCTGTATTCCATTTTGGGTCGTATATAAGCGTTATAAATAATTAGGAGGTCAGATGAAGTGAAGGATCTTTTGCAACATTCTAAAAAGCCAAGCCACTTGAATACATGAAAAATATGATCAGTGCGCCGAATATCACACTGGATTTTCATACCAAGAGCTTTACGGGATTTTCATACCTAAATCCCAGATGTTTATAGATGGAATAGCATGTTCGGTCACACGTTTATGCGTAAACATTCAGCACTAGGTCTTACGAGCATTAAAGTCGACCCTATTCTTATGCCACAAGATCGCGATTAAGTGTAAAAGAAACATTCTGCCTCATGGACCCAATTGCCGGCAGACTTAGCCTATTGACAAATGAATATGACTGGCAGCCGTAAAAGAATGAATAGGATGGAAACTTTTATCATACACGAGTATAAAAGCTCCTATAAAAAACACAAGTGTAATAATTACAGTATATTTTCAATTAATTAATAATTTTTAACAAATCGTGAGCAATTTTTATCGATTATTTCAAACATGCGGCTGTTACTTAATACAACTAGTTAAATTATTTAAATTTTTATTTCGATTTTAATTGGTTGTTCTTTTCAAGAAAAAAATTTAAATCGTAAAGCGCTTTATGGGCGAAGAAAAATAATTTGTTGCAAACAGATTGCTTTTGTGGCTGTTATGTTATGAGTTGCAGTTTTGCTTATCGCCTTTTCAAGATGCACGCACAAGTTTTCCAGCTACCGTAATTGGGAGTATAACGCCGTAACGCAATTAGGCTAGAAGTCTACGTTAAATGTCACCACCGCCACTTTTGCCACAACGAGTGACTCAAGTCACACAAGTTGCAGAAACGTTAAACTTTTGGAAGTGGCGCGAATTTATTTAAATTTTTTTCCGTTTATTCTTTATTTCTTGACACCATCATCATCATTATTATCATCTCGTTGGTAGCAGCGGTCCATTAAATGTTAAACAGACAACAATAAGAATGATTATAAAGACTAAAAGACTAAATTATGGGCGAGGGAAACGGGCAGGGCGTAAATATATGAGTGTGGAACAGTATTATGGTGGCGTTTAAAATATGGTTATAATAAATATGGCCGCAACAGTAGACACAAACAACGAATGACACAAAGATGATCATTTTATTAACTCAACAAAAAAAGAAGCACATAATAATATAAAAAAAAGTTACAAATTGTAGGCGATATCTTTACGGCCTCAATAGTGATGTGATTTGCATGATAGAAATAGTAAATAATTTATAAATCAGGTAATAAAATAAGGACACATAAGTAAGTTGCGAAGCTCAAACAGAATTTATTCCAATTCCAAAACTGACAAATCGAAAGAAATATTTTCTTAAGAAATTTATTTTTAAATAATTTATACGTTTTCAGATGATTTTTAATTTATTTTTCTTGTCAAATCCTTGAGGAGGTCTTTTTAACAAACCAAATCTGTCGCTCAATTTTATTGATTCATCCATCCATTTATTGCCAATGGAGTATGTTTTTCATTGCATTGCCTTTAAGTACATTTTTGTGCAGTCTATCTATGACGAAGACAAGCTGTCTAGGATATTTATAGGATACTTCTGATAATTTTTACTGCTGTTTATGTGAATCATCGCCATAATCATTAGAGTTTCATTTAAAGCAAACCAATTCCATTTAATTTGTTTCTAAGAGAAAAAACAAATAAGAGACAAGCTGACTACAAAATATTTGCCATGTCATTTGTGCAAAATAAATGTCTGCTTTTATTGTAATTAATTTTAAGCACGTAATGTTTTGTTCCTTGTTTTTTTGTTTATTTCATTAAGCAGAGACACTCCTTTTGGACAATGTAGAAGAATTAAGTAAATAGTTTTGACCATAAACAACAATCAATAGCCTTTCCAAAGTTACTTTTACAATAACATAAGCTTTTCAGAAAGAGCTTAAATAATCGTAAAAAATTCCATAATATTACCGAAATAAGTTTTTGTTATATTACTTACGAGTATATGAATTTTTTGGTTTGAATTTCTTTTTTCTTAAGAAACTGTCATACGGAACTGTACGAATTACTCACAAAACTTATATAAGTACAAATGTGTTCAATAAAATCTAATGCAAATAAGTAAGAAGCATGGCATCCGATTCCTCTGTTCGGAAGCTGTTGCATTAATCCATAAGTACTATGGAAACGACACAATCTCAAACTCTGTCTTTTTTTCAATGGAAGCTATTTTATAGATTGGATTAGACTATTACATTAATTATAGTTGATTTCAATAAAAAGCTCTTCTTTACATTTTCTATTTAAAATAGTAGACGAAAATTTTATAATCGAATGCATTTTCTTTAAAAATATAGAATAGTAAATTCTTATAGACAACAAAACTCTCAAGCAGACCTTTTATGCTGCAACAAACTCTTATATCTCACAAATTCTAAGAGGCGATTAAATTTTCCCTATAAATATAGAAATACATTTTATATAAAAAAATGTTTTTATATCTTAACAAACTCTTATACAAACGAAAGCTATTATAGTCTATTATATATTATTTGAGAAATTAACATGTGTTTGTTTTTATGTAAATAAACTCTTATACACAACAAACTATTATGCAAACTGTTATATTCTAGAACTGTTATATTCGATAAAATTTTTTTCAAAGATATAGAATTCGCTTTTATATAAATAAGTTCTTAGAAAAACAAAATTCTTATACCACATTCAGTTTCCTAATATTACACTCAGAAAGCTTTTGTTATTGCTCGTACTCTGGTAATTATATAAATCGATTCTTTTGGAAACTATTTAAATTAAACATTTTTAAATACTTAATATTGAAATTCATTATTTGGGATATTCTTCCCAACTAATCGTTAGAAACAATTAAAGCTTTTGCTTAAACTTCACTGACGATTTGGTTTCAGCAACCAATGAAATGTCGGCATATGAAGAGCTAAAGCCACAACAAACTTTTGATTTTTTCTATTAAACATTTTTTTTAAATTAAGTAGATTTTTTAATTATAGGAGTGTTTTGTGAACATTTTTAATAGTAATAATTAAGTATATATTTGTTAATTTTTCCGACCTAATGATATGTAATCTTTGTTTTTATTTTTTATTCCGGCTCTAGGTCATATATTAAATAAAACTTCTTTTTTTTGTTTTATTTAAATTTTTATTTTTTATTCCATATTTCGATCACCATCGGTTCTCTTCTTCAGGAATTTAAGTAAAGCAAACTTTTATCATATTTTATAAGGCAAATTACATGTGATAGTTATCAAAGAACAAATTACAACAAAGACAAATGTGTAAATCATTCTGACAAACACTAGCAGAACGGAACAACATGCTGTTTTCGAAAGCCGCTACACTTTCATCATCAGCGTTCTTGTGTTTGGTCCACTTCTGTGGTGTCAGTTGATGTATATTTCAGCTATTTATACAAATTTTCACTGTAAATGTAATACGAGAATTGTTTTTTTTTTTTTTTGATTCATCGTATCACAATTTGTGAAAAGCTTTTTTTTTTTTTTGTAATGAAAAGCTCTAATTACACATCACTAACTTACAACAGTCTTGCCATTATTATTTATTCTTTACCAACCATACACATGCTTATTTTTTAATTTGCTTATATTTATTTTTTACTTATGACAAACCTGTTTGGTTTGTTACTATAAGTATGTACGCCGAAGAACATCAATATGAAATTAATAAAATATACATACTTATAGTAACAAACCAAACAGGTTTGTCATAAGTAAAAAATAAATATAAGCAAATTAAAAAATAAGCATGTGTATGGTTGGTAAAGAATAAATAATAATGGCAAGACTGTTGTAAGTTAGTGATGTGTAATTAGAGCTTTTCATTACAAAAAAAAAAAAAGCTTTTCACAAATTGTGATACGATGAATCAAAAAAAAAAAAACAATTCTCGTATTACATTTACAGTGAAAATTTGTATAAATAGCTGAAATATACATCAACTGACACCACAGAAGTGGACCAAACACAAGAACGCTGATGATGAAAGTGTAGCGGCTTTCGAAAACAGCATGTTGTTCCGTTCTGCTAGTGTTTGTCAGAATGATTTACACATTTGTCTTTGTTGTAATTTGTTCTTTGATAACTATCACATGTAATTTGCCTTATAAAATATGATAAAAGTTTGCTTTACTTAAATTCCTGAAGAAGAGAACCGATGGTGATCGAAATATGGAATAAAAAATAAAAATTTAAATAAAACAAAAAAAAGAAGTTTTATTTAATATATGACCTAGAGCCGGAATAAAAAATAAAAACAAAGATTACATATCATTAGGTCGGAAAAATTAACAAATATATACTTAACTAACGGAAGGCACGCCGAAGAACATCAATATGAAATTAATAAAATATACATACTTATAGTAACAAACCAAACAGGTTTGTCATAAGTAAAAAATAAATATAAGCAAATTAAAAAATAAGCATGTGTATGGTTGGTAAAGAATAAATAATAATGGCAAGACTGTTGTAAGTTAGTGATGTGTAATTAGAGCTTTTCATTACAAAAAAAAAAAAAAAGCTTTTCACAAATTGTGATACGATGAATCAAAAAAAAAACAATTCTCGTATTACATTTACAGTGAAAATTTGTATAAATAGCTGAAATATACATCAACTGACACCACAGAAGTGGACCAAACACAAGAACGCTGATGATGAAAGTGTAGCGGCTTTCGAAAACAGCATGTTGTTCCGTTCTGCTAGTGTTTGTCAGAATGATTTACACATTTGTCTTTGTTGTAATTTGTTCTTTGATAACTATCACATGTAATTTGCCTTATAAAATATGATAAAAGTTTGCTTTACTTAAATTCCTGAAGAAGAGAACCGATGGTGATCGAAATATGGAATAAAAAATAAAAATTTAAATAAAACAAAAAAAAGAAGTTTTATTTAATATATGACCTAGAGCCGGAATAAAAAATAAAAACAAAGAATAGTAATAATTTTTATATTTCATAACGTTTTCTGTAAACTATTATACAAAATTAATCCGCCAAATTCCATAAGTATTTTGTATACGAGTGCATATACATATTTGTTACATATATTTTTGACTGCAAAAAATTTCTATCAAAACTGTTATATTCGTTAATATCTTATTCATAAGTTTAAATATCACAAAAAATTTGGAAAATAGAAGAAATAATGATGAATAACATTTTAAGCCAATTCTTGTACAAACTCTTATACTTGCTTTTATATGTTTGATTTCGTCATAAATATTTTCCTCAATATTAATTTAAGATTTTTAATTATTCAAGTACAGATCTATTTTGGTAAAATTTTGTGTAGTCTTTATTGTCAGCACACTACCGTGTTCGTGGATAGAGAATATTTTAATAATAATCAATTGCTCAAAAAATAAAAAAGTGGTTGGTATATGTCTAAGGAACCCATATCATTCGAATATTTTTTTCAAACTCCTTTATACTTAATTCTATTTTAATTAATTCGATCAAGGTGTAAGTTTTTTTCTTTATCAATATTAATTTAGTAACATTTTCCACTGCACAGGTGTAAATCTATTAAAAAAATATAATAGATTTTTTGGCCATATCTTTGATACAGCTGTTTTCGATTTGTGTGTCGTTTTTCTTTTTTATTGTCCATTATTGTTATTTTATATTTTATTAATAAAATTTTTTCTTTTTTGTCAAAGCAATAATTTATTTGGCAAAACTAAATTGCTTGGAATAAAAGACAAGTTGATATCAAGGCAAACTGTAATGAATTAATTGGCAATATTAAGTGTTAAATATAAAAAAGAGCTACTAAATCAGCACTTTTGTACTTTTTAAAGTGACATTTTAAATTAAAAGCTTTTGTTGAAAAAAAAAACTTGTATTAAACCTTGAGTGCTACCAATTAAAAGGAATTTTTAGTTAATTTAAATCCCTCTTTAGAGGTGTAACACACTTATTCATTATTTAATATTCAAAAAATATTTTTCTTTACCCAAAATATTTAACACAAAAATATTGCCTGCTTAATAAAAATAATAATTTAATAAGAAGTGTCAAACAGTGATCACGATTTTTAAGCAGTTTTTGTTCAGCCATTAAGAAAAACTGAACAAAATTCTTTGAAAAGACAAACGACAACTGCAGGCGCAACTTCGACCTGAACGCTACACGAGGACAGACAGTCAATATTTGGTGGAATGAATATTTTCTATTTACAGCCAGGAATTACAACAACTGCAACCACATTCAAAATTGAGTTAAAAGAGAATATAATAAAAATGATAATTATCACGATTTATGAGATACAGAAATAACGACAAATAAAGGAAAAACATTAAAAAAAAACATAAACAGGCTTGAGGTTCACATAAATTATTATATCAGAATTATTTAATCTTAGTAAATAAATTACAAACATTTATGCAAATAAAAAGTGAGACAAAAAACGAATTTTAAATTGGATAAATCTTCAATAAAGAAATCCTGTGTATTACAGTTTCATAGGGATATGTAATTGAGTATAACAGTTATACAATTAAAAGCATTTTCATTTCTTAAAAAAGTGTAATATTTTCTCCATCAATTTATAACGAAATCTATCGAAATCTTCAGCGTCGAGGCAGACCCATTTCGGTACGATTCCAATCCATATGAAATCCAAGAGCGACCAATGTATCCCGAAAATGTCACTGTTGGAAGTGAATTGCGAACTGGCGGCATCATCTGTGCACATTTCTTTGAGAATGCCGTTGGACGGACCAGTAACATCAACGGCGAGCGCTGTAGGTGGTTGATTATGAACTTCTTTTGGCCTGAAGGACATGTGGTTTAAACATTACGGCGCTCATGCCACATTGGACATTTGGAACGAGCGATTTGAGGCTATGATCACCTCACGTATGTGATCTGAATTGTCCACCGAGATCGAGCGATTTGACCCCGCTAGACAATTTCTTTTGGGGTTTTCTTAAGTCGCAAGCCAATGCGAATAAGCTTCAAACGACACAGCGGCCTCCAAGGCCAACATTACCCATGCCAACGGTCATATTCAGCTTGATTTATGCGATAAAATCATGATAAATAGGACATTTTGGATACACGTCATCCAGCGAAATCGAGAGTCATCGAGAGGCCTTTCAAATGAATTAAAAAATTCAATGATAATTCACACAAACTTCGTTTCATTTAAATTTACAGACAGGAAGGGCTTAATTAAAGCCTCTTTAGATATTAGCTATCCTGTATAACAGTTAAAATTATAATTGTGTTCTAAGAGATATTGGCAAATCTGATTTTTTTGCATGTAGATTAACTTATAACAGTTTCTTTAAAAAAATCTATTAAAATTTTAATTCTTTATTAGCGCCTGACCATAAATCAACATGATTGTTTATAATAAATATTACTTTTAATTAAATAATTCAAATTTCATGTTTTAGTGGTAATTATTATCGAAGGCAATAAAGTAAATCTGGTAATTTTATATTCATATTTGAAGTATTAAAACACATTAAATTAATGCATCAAAGAATATATAAAACAACTTGTCCGAAAGAAAACAAGGAAAAAAAATTTACCCAACATCAACAAACAACAACAACAACGAAATAAAACTTGCTTGCAACATAAAACTTAATTTTATGACTTGTATTCGGAATTGTATTCAGTTGAATCAATAACGAATGACTTTTTGAAATGCAAATATATTTTAGAATGAATAGAAAAGAATCATTAAATAAAAATAAAGTTGTTGATTCATACGAATTTAAAAGATTTCAAAATAAACACAAAAGACCAACAAACAACAACCAAATAAATGACTTCCCAAGTCTTTGTTGTTTTTATGTAGATTTTCTTAATATGTACGAGTACAACAAAAGCGAAACTTTTGTTGTTTTAATTGTGGGGCAAAATGATTTGATTCTTATTTTCAATTCGATACAAGACTAAACTACATACATTTGTACAAGAGTTTTCCTTGCTTGTGAAATGTACGAACGTATCATTCATTCATTTGCTGGGGGAATTCAAACAGAAAAAAAATATGTTTCAATATCTTGATTTGATTTGATATTTATTATTAGTGTTTAAATTTTATTGGCCACGATTTTAGAGATATTCATTGAAGTCATACAAATGTGTATTTTCCTTCTCTTTATAGAAAGAAAACTCTTAATGACAAATTAGGTGTTTTAATGTTTAATTGTGAAACGAAGAACAAAGAAAAAAATATGTAAATTATCCTTCAAATATCTTTTGTATTTCGAACAGATGAATCTTGATCAAAATTATTTAATGCACCTGCCTTAACAAAGTTTTAACCGAAAAAAGGTCCACGAAAAGTCAATCTACAAAAAAATATTAAGGAGGCCCATAAGTAAGGAAATAAAACAGTAAGACGAAGAAGAACACTAAAGATGGGACATAGTCATAACAGTTGTCATTATAAACCAAATTTGACGTCGGATGACGAAAACTCATTAAAAATTAAAGACAAGAGCAGTTTTTCGTTTTAACAAATACATGCACAATTATACGAGAATTCTAATTGATTAATTGTATAATCAGAAATAATAAAAATATATACAAATAATTTTTAAGGTAAATTGGGTTTATATCAAGTGGCATAAGAGCTTTAAAGCTGTAATACTGCTGTTTTAGTTTTTTAACTGGCTTAAAATTTCGAATTGTGCGCAACAGCTCAAAGAATTTTTTAAAGAAAATTCATAACTGAACGATAAAAATGAGGAATTTGCTGGCTATAATAGACTGTATGTGAATTGTTAAATTTTAAAAAGATGCAAAACTGTATCCTAATATTTTGCCTTCTAGTATAAATTGTTCTATAGTAAATGCAAAAAGCTTCTCATGTGCAATTTTTATACAGAATAAATATGAGCCACCTTAATATTTTGTCTAAACTTGAACATCAGGCAGGTGTTTAAAACTTATTCTTAAAGCTAAAAATTAAAAACAAAGTATTGTAGCTTGAACAGCAATAAATTAAAATTCAAAGCAAAGGCATACATAAATATGTAAAAAAAGCAATAGTGCAAAAAACAATATGTTCTTTTGCAACGGGGAAATATGTAACATGTTTTGCACTCAACTTTACTTCAGGTTTAGATATAGTCCTTTTTCCAACTGTGTTAGTTACTGCTAGGGATTTGTCTTGATTTATTTTCGTTAACATGTTTGCTTTTGTGTGAAAAGCTTTTAACAAGAATGTATATATTTATCAAATTTGTTATTCCAAATATTCTCCAAAATAACTATTTAATACTTTATTGTTTGTTGTTGGCTTAGCTGAGTATATGACTGCATTTCATTGGCGCTAACGCAATCATCAGTACCCTTTTAGCCAAATCATGATTGTAAAGCATTCAAGCTCGTATACTTATGCCATAGACTACAAATACTATATGAGAGTTCAAACAGTACTCAATCATATTTTTCTATTTGTAATCAACTAAACATAAAGTTTAAATAAAAATTAAAAAATTTTAATATATGACCATTAAATAATTCCAACAACTATTTTTGTTCTATTGTGTTATTAAAAAAAAAGCGTCGGTGTAAAACGCGTTTCACATTTCTATGGCAAAAAATGAAATTTTTTCAAAAATTAAAACGCCATTAGATTCATTCAATTTAATTTTGTGCACTCTTTGCCACAATTAAAAATTTCCAAAACTTCATTCGAGTTCCGGGACTCTTAATCATTTTCGCATCTGGTTGTTTTTGTTGTTGTCTTGCCAAAATAAATTCGTGTGTGTTTATTCAGCCAGACATAATCATTAATTAAAATCCAAAAGGAAAAAGTTGGGGTGTAAAATAAATGATGATGTTCGGATGAAACATGCAAAGCATAATTTGAAAAGAAAAAGATGCATATAAATAAAAAGGAAATGATTAGTTGACATCATTTGTCGATTGGACAGGCCACACGACATATTTATGTATCAATAAGAAAATTATCAAAAGAAATATACAATAAACAAGAAGAAATGATATTTTAGCCGTTATATCCTTTAGAAACTAGTACCACCTAAACAGCTTTGCATAAAAGCTTTCATATCTGTGTGTGCCTCTTGTACGAGTAGTATGTTATACGTTATAATTCAATTTATAAATCTAAACAATTAAGTTTGTTAACTTTAACATGAACTATTATTATGGTCGATCGTATAAGCGAAATTTAAAATGACACTGAAATACAGTCGAAATTCCCATAACCGGAAAACGTGTTGTTTTATATTTCTACACAGAAAAAAAGTATTTTTCTTACCGCAATTAATTATTAGTTTAAGTCTTTAGAATACAAGAAAAAAATTTTATTTTTTCAGTTAAATTGTTGTGTGAATTCCCTCATATTTACTGATTCAATGAATTTGGTTACTCAAAACGAAATTTATTTCTTTCTGTGTATAAAAATTTGATACATTTCTAAAATATTACTTTTTGGTTGCACTCGTTTAATCAAATAATTTCTAAATATTTCTTATGCCTTTCAATAAGTTTTATCTTTAAGTAGTCAAACTAAAAGCCTATAAAACAGCATTTATTTACTTTCGTTGGGAAAGTTGTAATTTACAATTTGTTAAGCACAAACTACAGCAGTTTATAATTCTTATCAAGATCATTGAAAGGGTTTTGTATTTTAGATACATTTGACACCTCATAATAAAAACAAAAGTTGTTCTACGTTTATCTTGCTTTAGCTTTAATTTATTGTTGTCTTAATGTAACATGTTTTCCTTCAAGATTTTCCAGATGACCAAGAAAGTTGTTTTGTTTTCGTATGAGTTGTTAATGAAATGTTTGAAACAATAAGAGCGTCAAGTCTCTTTATATGTTTTGTATTTCAAAACAGTATCATCCAAACCCATTAGCCCACAACATTCTAAATTATAGAGGTCACACTCGGCTGTGAAGGAAGGAAACTCTTGCTCTTAGACTAACAAAAGAGATAGAAACCACTGATCTTAAACAAATAAATATATTAGATTAAAGATTTGAAGACTTGTTGTTACTTCAATTTATATTAAAGATAATAAATAAAAATAGTTGTACGCTGCATCATTGAAATGGAAAAGCAGTAGTGGAATTTAGTTTTTAATTGCACAGCGACAGAATTCTGGAAAAGTAAAAAAATTGTAACTGTCTCGTTTCATTCAAAATTACGCCAGTGAAAACCACTTTTTCTAAAAATTTGTAATCTGTTCGCAGCATAAGATCTATAAAAATTGTTGAATCACATCCAATCCAATGGCACAAAAATGCAGGTAATCATATTTATATCTTAATATACACCTCCTACATCGGACACTAAGGAAAACTATGCAGCTACCTTTGCCTCTCCAGTCATCTCATTTGAAGCCCATTTTCAAATCCTTATGAATCTGTCAGTTACAGCTACAGTTTAAAAAAAAACTTATTACGAGTACATAATTTAGTCTACATACAAAAAAATGTCTCATTTTGTTGGTGCCAGCCTGTGGCCTCCAATGATTTCATGGTCTCCCGCGATTTTCTATTTCTCTTCTCGTTTAAATATTTTTTTTTATAATTGAAGAATTTGTATGAAAATTCTTTAACTTTATTTTCACTAGCATGATTCCAGCCTTTTCTTTTCTTACAGCAGCTAACTGTGAGAAGAAAATTCCTAAAGATGATAAAGAGGTTTTTCTTTTGTCTTCAGAAGTCTCACCATTCCAAGTCAATGTAAACTTTTGCTTTTGTTGTGTCTGCAACAGACAATACGAGTGTATTGACAGCCACTTCACTCACTGCACTTCCAAGGTACTTTGAGAACTAGCCCTGTCCGTGGAGACAGTGGGACAGGAAAACAAAAGACCCAGACAGACAAGTGGTTTGATTTCAAGTTTATCTTGCGGTTGGACAAGTCAATGAGTAATTGCTACGCATGGGGAATTTATTTGTTTATAATCTTGTAACGCTTATCAATTTGGGCTTAAGAAAATATTTTTCTTATTTATGTTTGTGGGTAGACAATCATCATAATGATGATCATTATCATCATTAACACCTTAAAGTATATATAAAATAATGAATAAATATAATAATGATAACGAAGTGTTCGATAATATGGGTACGCCTCAGTAAGGAAAATAAGAGAAGTGTTTTGTTTTTCTTCACTTTTTTTTGTTGTTTTATTTACTTTGGCTTTATTTTAATGTTCATTATTTACTTTTCTTTTTAATATTTGAACTTCATTGATGTCGATTGTGGTTGGCTTCTTCATATTCGGTAGATTAAACTGTGTGGTCTTGACCCTTTCACGACAATGGGAAGCATTTTTTCCAAATTTCAAATTGATAATTAATATTATTATTAAATTTGGCAGCTAGATTGCATACATAAATGTTGATTTATGTTGCATAAGAGGCAGGAAATAGTTGACAATACTGAACAAAATATATTGTGTAATCATTGATGGGGAGGGAGGCCCAACATTTTGTCTTACAAAGTGTTTTTTGATTTTCTTTTGTTACGAATAAATTATATCGTGTGAGAATAGAAAAATAAAAGAGTGATAAAACTTTAATAAGTGACAAGTAATTCTTTAATTTTCCATGAATAGTTCATGAGAAGCATATTTCCTTATGATCCAAAAGTATTACGTTCACAGAAAAAGGCTAGAAAAACGTAGAGAGTTACATTGGCTAAGAACTTTAATTCGATATTTTTTTTTAATTCACTCAATTTACAATGAAAATTAATGTTGCTCTTAAAAAATTAAGAAAGTACACACAAAACAGCTGGTAAAAATTATGCAGATTTGGGACATTCATGCCATAAGAATTCAATGACTCTCTCATATCAAATATTGGACACCAAATGAGTTCATGTCCTGTACTTGCCACACACAATATATGGGCAGTGTCGACGTAATGATGCATGATATTATAGCATAAGCGTAGATTGATACTGAGCGAAATTACATTAAGCTAAACAACTCAGGGGATCACTGCTGACAGGTGTTTGGCGTAGCTGCAATTTGAAGAGCGAAAACTTATAACTTCTAGGCCTCTGATAGAGCCCACTTTAAAGGACTAAATGCAAAAATTGGTATGAAATAAAATTCACTTGCGTTAAATATGGTATAGCACAACACAATTAATATAAGTACAATTTTAGGGCGAAATCTAATAACTTTAGGCCTAGGGCATAACCCAGCTTAAAGAATCAAAAGCAAAAATAGGTATAAATTAGAATTTAATACGCACAACATGCAAAATGACGACATAATAAATAGAAGTATAAAATGCGCAAAACGACGTTTAGATAATGGAACACATAACCGTAAAAATATTATCTACATACGTCTATCCTTGCTACACGAGCAAGTGGAATAATTCTTCAGAGTGCCACAGCTAGTTAACATCGTTTTAGTAATACTTTCACTTTACCAAAGTTAACACAACTCATGTGTCCTTCCTGACAAAAATGTTACGCAGTAGTGCAAAAAGGAAGATGTTCCAAATATCTTGCATATAAAACGTACAAATATGAGAAACATATTTTGTTAGACAGTAGCAATCTTTTTCAACGAGATTTTTAGTTTCGTTTTTTTTTTTTTTTTTTTTTTTGTGAAAAGTTTATAAGAAATGTCTATATAAGGAGACCATATTTCAAGTCACTATTTCTGTTCTATTGTAATTTAAAAAAAGTTATCGCTTTGGGAGATTGTCTGTAACATAAGTATAAAACATGTTCCCATTTACATTTTCCTTAGAAATGAAAATGCCATTAAAGCAACAATCCGGTCGTCTCCTTACCTCCTACTCCTTCTCGATTCCGATCCCTTCATTAGCTTTCAGATGTTGTAGTTAGTTCAGTTTAAAGTTTTAAGAATTTCGTCGGTTGCACAAAACACACCAGAACTCTTAAGTTGAATAACTTAAAACTGTCTTTAGAGATCGATCCAAGGACTAACCCACTCGGCGCCATTAAAGGTAGTGAGTGTCACGTGGCAGTTGTAATTTACAGCAGAGAGAGAATATTTTATTTTATGAGATTATCTATTACCAGCACTAAATGCCTCCTTTTTAAATACTATATGAAATATTTCTTTGCTTTTACCATAAGTTCTAGTTTTATTATTTATTTTGTATTTTAACCCATTTACGACCAAATGAGGCATTTGCATCCAGCAGCTTTCCTCAGAAACCCAGGACACATAAGTACGTGCACTGCAATTTTTAGGTTAATAAATAATTTCTACATTCTATTATTATTTTATGTATTGAAAATTTATTAATTTGGGATATTCTCCAAAACTATATTGTGATTGTTTGTTTTGGCATAAACATACAAGCTTGAATGCTTTCAAAATGCTTAAAGTTCACTGCCGATTTGGTCTAGCGGCCATTGAAATGTAGGCATATGAACAGCTAAAGCCATAACAAACAAAACATTATTTATGTATGTATTTAATTATGTTATGCTTTTGTTCTAGGAAAATTGCCAAATTGCTAATTTCTCCATGGACGTAGACAGAGAATTTTCGAGGAAGGCGTTGAACCCATGAAAATTTGTTTTTGGGGCTGCTACAAAAAAAATGGAAAAAATTCCGGCTGGGGTAAAAATTTTTTTAGAGCCGAGGAAGCCCGCAATAGACACGCATATCTACGTCATCGCAAGACGTAACAATCCCCACAAAATACAAAAATCAAATATGTATGTAAATTTATTTCGAGCAATTTTTTAACGTGGTTCTCGCGCCCACTACTTTTATAAGCGGGGTCATGAATGGGTTAACTCCTACCCCGTTGTGCTTCCTACTACAATTAGAATTTATTTCTTTTCGACTGTGTGCTCTGCTTTTTCAAATGTAGGAAAATGACTTCCATGTCTGCTAAAATGCCAGCATAAACAATACAAATGTTGCAATTTAATGTTTGATTTGTATGATGACAGCCGTCAACATTACGTTTTGACATTGACAGTTATGCGTTAAACTAAGCCATGCACACTTGCATGTATACTCTACTCGTCTACTCGTATAATCAAAATAATTTTGACATGGGAACAACATTTATTTGCAAATGTTAGAATTTAATATACTTACATATATGTATGTAAATGTGATAATTATATACATACATGTATGTATGTATACATATACATACGTGTATGTATACATTGAACGTTCGTTCAATGTGATTATTGAAGAGTAGCTTTTTGTCTAAAACAACGCCATTATTTCCTAAATTGATTTTATAGTTGCCAAAACAAATTATGCATTTTGTAGTCTTTTGGGGGACTTATTAATGGAAAGATTATAGTTTGGATGTTATTATGATTAATGTCTATTTCCCATTTGTAAAAGTATTTGTTGCAAGCTAAATGTCCTTTATGCATTTTGAAAGCAATAAGCCAGTTAGTTTGCTTCACGTGATTAAAGCAATATCATCTGCATATTACGCTTTTTCCATGTAAATTGGGACTGGGAAATGGAATGGAGTAAGAGAGGGAACACTGAACCTTGAGGTAACCAGGTTGAAATGCTTTTTGAAATTGAATTTGCACTATAAACGGATGCCATAAGCTTTCTATTCTATAAGTTTACATATGTAGATAATTACGAAAATTAGCTTCTAAAAATATTCTTTGAAAATTCTCGCAATATCTAAAATATTACAAAAGCAATTCTGAAACATTAGTGAAGCGAGAAAAGCTTAAAAATCAACTTTAATCTCTTTTCTTCATTTAGCCTTAAAGCCCACAAGTTTAAAACAATAAAAAGAAATTAATTTACAATTTTATTATCATACAACACAAACATTAATAAACATTTAAAAATTTCATTTTTCCATCACGCTCCTACTTATCAATCGTCTAAGATCTTTTAGCACAATTTAGATTTAATTTCAAATATTTTTTTCCTTTCTTTTCTCTTTAAAAACTTTCAGCCAGTTATTCCTAGTAAATACGAGTAGAAAAAAAACGCTACTAATAGAAGAAAAATGCTCAGGGATACATACTTACATAAGTATGTATGCACGGGTATACACATAGACATTTATCTTTTCATCTTGTGTCAAACGCCAATTAGCAAGTTGATTGTGTTGTTTATTACATGTGTAAAGTTGTCATGTTGCCGTAGAAGTTGGCATTAAGCTTCTATCTTATGCGTTTTAATTAAGTTGAGGAAGTTAAATGAAATTTGGTGCAATAAAAATGTTAATATATTGTTCACAACGAAATATAAAACATGGGATGTGGGTGAATAGACAAAACAATTTATTATAAAAAGCTTAAACCAACTTCTTTTTGCAGATTCTTATGCCTATTTAGAAAAAAGCATTTCACGAAAAATCATTGATTTTTCTTAAAATTGAATAAAAATTTTCTTTCTTGGATGAAAATTGATACGATTACCACTTTTGAAAGAAGTCATACCTCAAAAGGAAACTTCTTGAAGAGTCTCCTATTGACCCAACTTTTTGACAACTTCTATCTTTGTAATGGATGTTCGATTCGAAAAGATTTTTCGAAGTAATTGGAAAAAAACACTGATTTGAAAATTGTTTGGCAACAAAGAATATAGAAACAAATGTGCGAAAAATAAACTATTATTATTGTTACTATTATAATTTGTGAATTAACAAACACAAACTGCGAAGTTTGTCGGCAGCAACAACCGGAGTCTGCGGCAGGAGTCGAACCTAAGACCTTCGGGCTGCTAGTCTAGTACACTAGGTACTAATCTACGAAGGCACGAGTTTAATATACCAATTTTCGAAGAATACTCGAACATTTTCGACAACGCACATAAGCCAATTTAAATAGTAACCAATAGTCCATCAAGTGTCCAAATTAACACAACCCATTTAAAAGAAATCTTTGGAGCTGTTTCAACAACGAAGAATTTTAAATAAAAAAACATTGTACGTAGTTTTCTTAGTTTGGCATGTTTGCGAGTGCGTAAAATCTATTTGACAAGAATTTTCGGAGTTGTCAAATAACCACTATTTTTTACATTTTCAACAGCGATATCTTTTGAACGAATAAGCCTACTTAAATAAAACTTACTGCAGTCGATTCAGTTTTATACGTCTATGTCAATGACCAACTTTAAGAATACCAATTCGGCAAGAATTTTCGGAGTTACATATTTAAAGTAATCAGTATTTAGAAAATTTTTGACAGCGATGTTTGTTGACCGAATAAATCGATTTTTATCGAATTTGTGGCATTCAAGGCAAGTTTCGAAAAATTACCGAATTTAAAATGTCTTAGGCTATAATCTTCGGAGTTATTTAAAACCCCTTCTCTCGAAAATTTTCGACAACGACAGCTTTCGGAGGAGTTAAGCGATTTTATTGAAGCAATTGGCGTTGTTTTTTAGAGTGCTGATTAGGTTTCGGGTTCAATCGAAGCCGTAGGTTAAAATTTATTTCAAACCACAAATTTCTGAAATGCTGCAAGTTTTGTTCCGAAAGATCATACGGGCACCAACGCAAATGTAGCCACTCCAAGACCTCAAATGCAAATTTCGTATAACGTCTTCATGAAAACGAAAACTGTGATAGTCCTAAATATATAATATATTCCTTTTTCCCTGAAGTCCCTCACCATCATTTCCGAAAACTAATAAAGACATTTAAGGAATTTGTTTCATTTACCCCGTGTATATTTTTAACAATGACTTTAGCAGCTTGTCCTTTTGCCCATTAACTATTAAGGGCATAAAGGCATAAAAATTATTGTTTTCCTTTCGAATGCAACACCAGCAAACAATCGTATGTTGTTATTAGCGCGTGTCCATATTTATGAACCTTCATTATTTTTTAACAGACCGCCACATACACGGACGGACGGGCCAGCAGAATTGCTTGCATTCACGGGCCATGAAGAAGAAGAATATAATGGATGGGATCTTATAAGTAACCGCCCTATTGTTTGATAAAACAGAACAAAAACAGCATAAAAATAAAGTACAAACATTCATTTAGTTTGTATTTGTTGCAAGAATAAAGTTACAAAAACAACAAAAGGAAATAAAAGAGAATTACCCACCAGCCTTCTTTTTCATCTTATTATTTGTGGCAACTTTTGTACTTGTATCTTTTGTTTTTCCAGCCTTTTGTAAAAAGGAATAACACTCACAACAATACATGCAACTATAACACCGGAGTAAAATTAATTACAGTTTGTCAAGTAAGTATTTGCCAGATGTGAGCAATTTTTAAATCTTCTTTTATTTATCAAAGAACTTAAAAAAAGTGAACTCAGACCTTTAATAGCACTCAGATCAAAATGAGAACCGAATTCGTGCTTGGTAGAATATCGATGATTATAACTCATTACAGTCTTTTGTTTCTTAACTACCATTGGTGAAGCACTGACTGGATCTTGCTGATATCCAGAGCCAACCTACTTACATCCTAAGGTGCAAAATTTTCTTTTGTCACCATCAGCGTGCCATCTCATTTCTAGGAAAACTGCCAACTTAGCAACTTTTTTCTCATAATTATTCCCATATTAGAAGAATAAAAAATCCCAAATGAGAAGGGAAAATATTTTTCATATTAATGTTTCTGTGGGGATGTATAACATAATAACATTCCTCTTTTCTATTTATGACTAAATAGTAAATTCATTAGTTTCTTAGCTTCTCGCTATCAAGATATGGGATGTTATTAATTCTCAAAGTTTTTTATTTAAACTAATTGAGTAAGTTAAATTTATGTGTGTGAACAGCAAAGTCGATAACTCAATTTAAAATTTAACTGCCTTAATTAAGGTGCATGTCTGAATAGAGCATTATCTTGTAAATTATCCGATTTGACCAATAATCGCATCAACTGTTAACTATAAAAAACTTGTATTGCATCTAAATCTACTACTACGTGCTAGAGATATAGAAGAAAAGGGATGCAATTAGTGCCAAAAATGATGTCTTTATGTACGTTGTATATATGTATAAGCCTGGAACGCTGACGTCGCAGATTAAGGCTGGTGCGAAAAAGGTGCTGGAGTGTGTCGTCATTAAAACATCTGTCGATGAATGGTTTCAGAGGTTACCAGAATGAAAAGTATGGATGGATGGATCGATAGTGGAGTTTAATAATATTTTGGCGAGATTAAAGAGTTGGTATTGAGGTATGGTCTAGACAAGTAACAGGCACTTGATGTCCATGAATATACATACCACTATGACGTTTTATGAATTCGGCTGGTTACTAAAAACGAGCAGCTAAGGTGGTTTTTCATTCAATCGCAACATATTGGTGGATGATGGAGCGCGGAATGATGAGGGCCTAAAGTTAGTGAGAGAGATAAGTTGACCCCGAAGATCAATGTTCAGAGAGTTCACAAGGAGATCTCTTCTACCGTCTTTAAGGAAAAACTCTATAGCTTAAGCGGTTGATGTCGCGAGATCGTGATATATCTGGAAAACTACAAACAGGAATTTTTTGAGGGCTACTTCGAAGAGCGTACGCGGCATTGATACAAATAATTGCCAGAATAGTAGCGTAGAGAATTACTCACCATTTGTGGCTGTATGTATGTATGTATACAATTTATAATTTAGTTTAATTTCCCAAATGTTTATGATAATTAAACATTTACTTGACAAACTGTAGGTATAAACAATGTCTTCATAGTAGTTGTTGCTGTAATAAATGCTTTCAAAAATGGGCAATTAACACAGTCAATTTCCCTTGTTCACCATTCGTGCTCTTATGAAGGAACGAGTTTGAATGTGTAAGTGAAATTTTCTTTGGAAATTTGTAGCTGAGCCAAACATAGTACATACATATACATACATATGTACTCTTCCTTAAGTGACTTTCTTAAACAAATGCGTATACATATATACATTTGTAATATTTTTTCTTTGTTTTAAGTGAATGTTTCAAAATGTTTTTTTTCCTTTGAGACTCTTTGATAAAATACAACACACTATGTTTAAGATAGAGGATAGTACATACAACTTAAGGTGTGTACAATGAAGAAAATCGTATAGTGTAAACACTAAATGTATCAGTAAAAGAGAAAATACCGATGAAAATCTGACAGCGAAGGGTAAATATTCATTTTCTAAACCATTTCAGAAAGTGATCACATCAGAGCTGTATTAAAAAGTGTACATTAGAAGCATTTTCAGTGTATATTGAATATATTTTATTTTAGCTTGCACAGCACAAATCAAGAAAATTGCATGTTGTTTTTGTAAATGTTGTAGAAATGTTACACTATCCTCCTTTGATTCTACTTCACACCAAATAGTGTAAATATGAAAAAACTTACATAAGCTCTTCTGAGAGAACTTCGTTTTATTTTACTTCCATAAAATCTTATTACTAATGGTACAACGTATGGCCACCTTCATATAATTTCTTAAGTGACTTCAAAATGGGAAGATATCAATTCGTCGGTAATTTTTTGTACACTTATAACCATATGCCTAGACATGCGTGTTATGGGGAGCTAAATACTTCACAGAATTTTTCCTTCCTGTAGAATTTATGATATCTTCGTTAAAAGGTTGCAGCGCCCTCTTGAAGAATTCTCAGAAACTCTTAATCCCCCTAGAAAATTCTCTAAATGCGCCTACGCGTATAACTATCATTGGGTGCCTTTGTAGACTAGTAGCTAGTCTACTAGACTAGTAGCCCGAAGGCAACAGATTTTTTAAAAAACTACTTTTTTATAGAACATATTTGCAGTTTGGTCCCATAGTTCTTTTTCGAAAATCGCATAGATATTTGCCAGTCCCAGATATTGATCATCGTGTAAACTACCCCATTTAAAGACCTTTTTTTAAATTTATTTAAGAAGATATTTTAATCTTTCCTGACGTAAAGTATAAACCTGAAATAGTTGATATCGAATGTGAACTCACCCATAATTGTGTTAATTTTGGTATCTGTTCTATTGGGTCTTTGCGTTGAAGATTGTGTCAGAATTATTAGTATTAAAAGTAAAAGTATTCATGGATATACGAGTACGTACATACCCAGTAAAAAATAGGATCATCCAAAGAGTAATCTTGGAGCGCTCCTTTGCGAGTAATGGATTACTCCATAAAACTCCGGACTTCATTGGATTTTTAACACAGCATGTCCTAAGACACGAGTACTCCTTTTAAGCTCCTTATGGAGTACTCCCTTTGATCTTGAAAATGCCGACAGAGGGAGTAATCGTTTTTGTTTCCTAAAAGAGCATAAAGGGAGTAATCGTTTTTGTCTCCTAAAAGAGCATAAATGGAGTAAACATTCATATAAAATAAAAATTTGGTTATTTTTTTACAAAAACAAGAAAATATTCATTTATTGTATATTATATTCGCGTTGAAATTCATGGTTTATGAATGTAATATGTGTAATAAAATTAAACGCGTCTTTCACTTTTAAAAACTAAACTGACTAAATAGAAAAACAAAACGAAAACGTCAACAATTAACAGTTATGTCAAAGAAACAAAAACCAAAAAACGAACTGATACATCCCTCGTTGATCCATTTGGAGTATTAAGCGAGGCATAAACAACAAAACAAACAAAAAGTTTCGATAGCTCGCTTATTACTCCAAATGGATGACCAAGTCATTACTCCTTTATTGCTCGATTATGGATTAATCCATATATTTTTTACTGGGTAGGTATATGCATACATACATATATATGTATGTAGCTTACACATGTATATATTTATGTATAATATACATGTGTATCTGTTTACATAAGTATATAATTATGTAGAAGATTTAAAATATACTTACATATGTATTTCTTGCTAGATTGTATATTATTGATAATATCACCCGAAATTCGAAATTTTAAATTAATTTTAGAGAAATGTTTGGAAATCCAAAATGTATTTTCAATTGACTGAAGTTGAAACAAAAATTCTTTAATGCAAGAATGAATGCTGAGTCCTTGTGGCCCATTTGCAAGTCTTGCAAATCGAGTACGTAAGAATAAAATATCAGTATAAATACATATTTACATATATGCATACATATATTTATTTTCATATGAAAACTTAATTAATACATCATATTTCAGAAAACTAATAAACATACAAATGTAGATCTGTTAATATTTCGCCTTTAAAGAAACATTTATACACATATAATTTATAATTTTTCTAATTTGATGGAATTCCTCTTTCAGCTATTCCATTAAGGAAACCATTTATCAAGCCCCCTTTCTCGTCTAGCATATTTGTGTATGAACGTGTGGCGTAGGAAAATGTACCAGAAATAATAAGAATGGTAGAATTTGCAAGATTTACAATAGTAGATTAAAAGAGAAAGTTTTCCCATTGATTGCTAAAAAATGTTCAATATTTAAATATTAAAGACAAAGGAAATAAGAGTGCGAATTCAAAAAAAATTAACTTTAAAAAAACGTATTTTTAATATGTGGGGAAATAAAATTTTCCATCCAATTTAAGGTTGCAAAAATACTATTTCTTCAACTCTGTTAGACAATTGAAGCGTGAAGCCAGCTGTAAATGGAAATTGTCAGCAATTGGTTTTTCGTTCTGGAAGACTAATCTGAAGTAAACCTTTCGCTTAAACGAATTTGAAAATTTATCTATTTGTTCCAAACTAAAATAGAACATGTGTGTGCTTAACTTTTTTATAAACTGTGATTTCATCGGTTGCATGTAGTACGATCGAAACGGGCTGGCACTTCACGGCATTTCATACTCGTTATATGAAAATTTTTTCCCTTAAACGATGTTCGTTTCATAAAATCGTTTACACTATTACAAAGGACTTTCGCTAAAGTGAGTTTCTTATTAAGCGAAATAAAATGCTTTGGAAATCATCTTCAAATTCTACTGTATATAAATTTACTCTCTCTCTCCCTCTCTCTCTTTCTAAATGCGAAAAAAAGTTATTGGAACATTTATACAGACAACAACAACATATTTGATCCTTTGATTATTATTTTCAATACACAAAAATTTTCATGTAATTTTTAAAGGAACAGGCATTAAGTACCGATAGTAGTCCCTAATAGCTTATGCCTTTTATTTAAGCTAGTAACTATGTTTAAGGCTTTTATGTTTGCAACTAATTGTATGTATATAAATAATTTTTTTACATTTTAAATTGTTTTGAAAGAAACCATTCTATCAGTATATCAAATAATTTTGGAGAAATAAAAAATATTTCTCTTGCATTTATAAATAGACCAAACAATCCATTTTGATTTTGTTTTTATTCGTTCTGCAATGTATTTATTGACAAACTGTTTATTGTCACTTGTATTATTCGAATTTATGTTCATAAGGATCTACTAAAATAAGCCATAAGGCATTAAAATTAAAATTTATTTCCGAAATTAATTGCAGCTGGAATTTCTAAATTTGACAGCCAGATACATACATATAAAACAAAATCTTTGCGATGCACGTGGTAACAAACACAGTCAAAGAAGTCAACAAATTCTCATAGACTTAAAGGAAACTTCCACATAAATTTCTATTGGCCGTTATTATTTATCTAGACATAATTTTAAGGAGAAATAAAATAGAAAATTCTTGTCATTACTGAATGAAAGAAAAAACTAAAAACTTTCTCATCGTTGCAGCAAAGATGATGATCGGCCAGTAGTGCGACTATGATCATTATGGCAAGATAAGGTCTTTCAACTCAAAAGAGCATAGATGTGTTGTTTGCTTTTTAGCTAAATATAGCGAAAATGAAATAAAAAGACTTGTGAAGAAACAGAAATATTTTAAAGTTTATTTTATATAGACTATAAACTTTGAGTTGGCTACGTAGTTCAATGTATTTTTAATAACAAGACAATTGATCATGCAATAAGATGCTTCTTAACTATTTGCAACACACCATGTTTGTATATCGATAGTAATGATGATAATAATGATTTCCATCGTAATGAATGTAATGATCACTTTAAAAAATGTATTTTGTCTGGCCGTTTAAGAAAATAACATTGAAAACTGATCTGCTAGTGAAACCGTATATGGTGGCTATTTCAAATGGATGGATGGATGGATCGATGAATGCTTTGCACTGGAATAGACGACAATCTATTTGCTTTTTTTGTTTAAGCAGGAAACTAATTCTACTTTAGCTTCTCAGCAACGCCATATTTGTTAAGGAGATATTAAAGCAGATTGGTTGGCAATAAATTCCAGTTAGAGGAAAAGGTTTATTTTTTATTTTCTAATTTGTTGTACTTGTATGACTTAAAACAGAAACTTACCGTTGCGTTGCAATTTTTGACGTTGACCGCCCCCGAGTCCTATAGCAGCACCACCACTACTGCCACCTCCACCTCCACCACCGCTGCCGCCGCCGCCCCCACCGCCAACACCAGAACCCCCACCATTACGACCATTGCGCTTGCGTTGCATTTGTTGTCTATTGCGCTTGCGTTCTTGCTTGTGTTGGTTACGATTGCTGGCTGCTGTTGATGTGGCCATTGAATTTAGGATTCCAACTTCTGTATCATACTCTCTACTTGCAGTCATAGGCGATTGTGGCAATTCAGAATAATCCATTTCAATATTGCTTTCAATCAATAAACCACTTTTGGTTTTGCGTCTCTTATTGCCCAACTGACGGTGATGAGGCTGAGTTGGAGAATGATTTTCTTGCCTTTGAAACTCTTGCTCATCTCGTTTCAAATGCTCCAGCCTCTTGTGAAACATTTCTGTCTGAGCTGATTGCGCTGATAAGAGTGTGACCGGCGAGTTGGTTAATTTGGCGCCTGTCCACGATACCACACTCGTTTCGAAATCTTGATAGTGTGCTGTGGCATTATTTACGCTAGATTTTAAGCCGTAATGCCGCAGCATTTCTTCTGGTTGGCGATTATGCCGTTGCTGTCGAACACGTTGATGCATTAAATCTTTGGTATGTGAGGGTGTTGCCTGCCAGCTGAGTACAAGTAAACTACATAAGATACTCATCATACTTAGCTGTAGGTTAAAGGGTTGGCTAAAGGCCCTTAAAGGCTTTTGTTTTAATTTTGTTATTGGCGAGAGCATTTTTTGTATTTGTGTATGCTTTTCCAATGTGGGTTTGAAATGGGAATTCGTTTGGGTTTCTTGGTGTTAAATCATGTTGTTTTGTGTTTTTATTTTTTTTTAGTGTAAAGTTTTACCTGCAAAAAGAAAGAAAATTGAGATGTTTAAATGAAATAAAAAAGGGGTTTCTGGGAAATAATTTTATAAAAGAAAGAGTTTAACAACTTTTTTGAGTTTTTTAATGTATATATAATGAATGAAATTAATGCATATGTACCATATAAATGGCGAGTTTAACAAAACACATTTTTTAAATGTTTGTATGTACGATTTCAATTGCAATCTACCCTACGCTTAAAAAGAGATATACGAGGTGTGTACAAAAAGGTGAAGTGCGCGGGATAGCTGCAACCCATTTTTTTTTTTAGTTGCAAATGTTATGTTTGTCACTCTTGTCAAACATAAGTCCACAGCATTAACGATATAAAATTTTGTGTGTTGAATATATAAGATGTGTTATTTCGAGTTGTTGCAGTAATGAAACCAACTTGCTGTCAATTCGCCTTCGTTTTGAATATAAATATTCTATCGAAATTTTTATTTGCCTTTAGTCGATTTCAAAAAAACACAGCCAGAATTTAAAAATTTTAACAAAGATTTCATTCGAACACTCGTATTGAAAACAATATTAAAAACTTTTTTTCTAATAACAAGTTTGAACGAAATTGTCACTTAAACTTACAAAATCAGGCAGTTCAAAATTTTTAATAATCTAAGACACATCTGTTTTAGTGAGGGAGATTATGCTTAAGAAACGACACACTTGAAATTACTTTAGAAAATTGTATACTCTTGCAAATTTTAAACGGTTGTATTTACATTTTTTTCTTGGTTTCGTAAGACTGTCCTAAAATTTAAATAAAAATTGTAAAACGTATTTCTTATTTCATAGACGAGTAGATTTTAAAAAAACCTTAAGTTTAAGACGAAACTTAAACTTAAAACTGGAACAATAATAATAATAATTTTTATGTAGAATGTCTCGATAGCTGAAATTGTAAGTTGTTAGAAAATAATAGGTAGCGAAAAGTTTTACAAATTCTTCTCATGGTTAAAAAAAAAAACATTTTTTACATTCGACTTCGCATATCGGCTGCAAAGTAACCCACACAAAGATTGAGTATTAACTACCAAAATCGGTCAGATATACGATGGTTATTACATTATATGGGAGGTATACGCGCTATTATCACATATTAGAGAAATTAGTACTACCTCTGAAGCACACATTTTCTTATAAAAACACTTTTAAGAGTGGTAAGCATGAACAACATGCCCCACAATATATGTATAACATTTCAATCTCTCAAGTTGGTTAAAAATAAATAGAGAAACGCACATAATATCACGTGTGCATTATATCTCTTAAAAATAATTTCATAGTAAATTTGCCCTGGTAGATTTGCAAGACTATAACTGGAGATGATGTCCTACCGATTCCCGCTTAAAGCTCTTTAACAAATTTTTTAGTCTTCAATTTCAAACATCAAAGTTCTCGTAGATCAATTAGCTCTGGGCAAAAACCAAATAGAATTATTTCAAAATTATTCACCGTTTGAGGTGGACATTATATGATGAACTTTCACCTCTTAAAGTTGTAGGAATGCAGCATAAAAATCCTCAGTTGGATAAGAATTATCGGAAGGGAAATAAAAAAATTAATTACATCGAAAGATTGCGGTTTTAACATTTGATACTATTTGTTGCATTTTTTCACTTTCCCCTTAATTTTTCGGAACTGAACTTAGAATCCCAAAACATTTTCACAGATTCATAATTTAAAAAACATAAAAAAAATTTTTCCGTATATTTATCGCTTTAAGAAATCTGGTTAAAAAATCTTCAATCTGCATTCTAACATTTTCGGGGTACAAAAATCTTAAAAATGCAAATAAATCAGCACTTTTACATGACTATTTTCCCGTGTAAAAATATAATTTAAAATTTCAAAGGTAGAACTCGGTACCAGGTTATTCAAATAAATTTCCCCACAATTGTATACAACGTAATATGCATTTCTGTATAGAAGTAAATGCAAATATCCATATGAGAAAGTCAGGAAGAACCCCGTAGTAGTCTTAAGGTGCAAAGTTTTTTTACTTAAATCACTTTCATGTTGAACTATTTCATATTCTCTTCTTTTTTGCCCCAATCGGGAAATACATAAATCATTGTTGGTTTTATTTTCAGATTCCTTTAATCTTTTCATAAAATACACAACCCCACAAAATAATATTATCAAAAACTTCATTTTATATGTCGAGATTTTATATTTGACTCTCTTACATTTGTACGATTCTTAGAAAGATATTTTCAAATTATATTTTTTTCCTATTATAACGATTTCCGGTGCAGCACTGCAATTTTTCAGATGTATTTCTTTTTTTACAATTTTTTCACTTTTTCATATATTTAACTCTAATTACGTGGCACTACACTTGTTTTATTATTTTTCATTTATTTCTGCCGCAAGCAGCACACGACAATATATTTTTATTTTATTTATTTTAATTTCTAAAGAAATTAAGCGAATTTTCTAAAAACGGCCTATTTCAGACAGATAAAAATAATAAAAGGCTTTGGCAACAAACACGTGCATTTGCTTAAATTTTTTTAAGCACCAGACTTTAGACGTTCTTTTTTTACTTGGCCGGTAAAAACAAACTCATAAAACAAAATAAACGTTTATTTTTAAAACAAATTAAGAGAGAAAAAATAAGAAAAAAGGAAAACAAAACCGTAAAATTTTAAAGGGCGCGTTTTAATAGGCGCATTTATTTACGTTCAGCGTTAGCGATGTGTTTGTTCTAAAAACAAATTTTGGCACAAGAAATAAAAACTTAATTTTTCTCTGATCTGATTTTAAGTAGACAAACTATTTTTGGCACATCCTCTTTACAGCCATAAAATTTTCTTTAATTACACTTTTTTAAACAATGTATTTTTTTTTTCTCTTCAATATTATTTTCTGCAAAATTCATGGAATGGAAAAAAACTATGACACTTCCGTTTATATTTTCTATATTTTTACAAGAAAACTGTTGTTTTCTTTTCCTTTTGTTGGCTATTTTCCGTATCCACAACCGGCCGTTACGCGCCTCCTCGTTAAACTAATTCAAACTGCATTCAGAGTTCGTTATTGCTAATATGAGGTGTACAAACGCATGCAAATGTATGAGTGAGTTTTTGAATGCGTGGTGAGTTTCTTTGTTTCTTTGTTTTTGTAGTGCATTAGTAAAAAAAACAAACTGTATGCATGCAGTTCTTTTTGTTAAAATCTTCAAATTTAAGAGATTGTTTATTTAAAAATAAGTGTTTCTCTTTGTAAAGATCATATGAGAGTATGGATTTTTACCAACCCAAGGCCAAAATTTTGCGATCTCGTTCAATTACATTTGAGACAAGAAGTTATTGGATGATGTCTTATTTTTCTATCATTTTTATATTGAAAAAATGGGTACTCGTAATATTTTACTTTCCATTTCAAGAAGATAATCAATCTGTTATTGGAATAACTTGTGTTAAGAGGAATTTGATTTCTTATTACCTTGAACAATTATTAATTATTTACATTAAATGATTTATTTCCTAATCTAAGCACGAGAAAATTGCTTTGTAAAATATATTTTTTAAAAAGCAAAAAAAGTCTATGGAATGTTTTTAATAAAACAAAGGTATATGTTTTTAAAGCAAGCGATCGATTTAATATTCACCTCTTTATTATTAACACTTGAGCAGTGTTGTCAACTCTTGGAAAAACAAAATCCTGGTGGGCTGTTGCTTTTGAATTGTTTTATTTACAGCCTTTTTATGTATATTTTATATATATATGTTACTTTTGGAAAATAGAGATGGAATTTTTAGTTTTAAACTTGTACCAACAGTCTCTCAACCCAAAAAAAGAAGTATTTTAAAAAATTTTAAATTTTGGTTAAATTCTGAATCTGTGTTTTTGCAGAGTTTTCTTTTATATCAATCTATATTGTAGAGACTAGAGTAGCCTAGCAGAGGAGGAATTGGGAACATTTTCAACGATTTTTGTAGCATTGTATTTATGCTCTTCGAATAGTACCGAAATATAGTTCAATTGTACCAATTTTATCGTTCCTGGTGGAAAATACTACCGAAAGCACGAAAAAGGCAAAGAGAAATGTCAAGAAAGGATATATGTAGTATGAATTGTATCCTGGATATTTAATTTGTCTTCCAATTTATAACAGGGTTCAATTATTTACTTTAGAAAATAAGCTCTATTAACTGATATTGAATTTATTAGCATAAACAACAAATAAAATATTTTTATATTTGAAAAAAAAATATTATCAAAATTATTCCCAAGACCCTGAACCATATTTTCGAGACTTCTACAACTTGTTCATTAGTTTTTGGTAGGTTAACATGGTTATCGGAAAAAAATTGCTGATGCACTTTTAGGCCAAGAGACTTGTGATGCCCAGAAGACACCCTACACAACTTGAATTTTTCATAAAGCCTAATAAATCAGTCACTGGCAGATATTTTAGCTTAACATCCTGAAAAACCAAACAGTAGCATGGAAAGTGTCTTTTGCCCTTCATCGAAGTATCATTTCCATTCTTTCGTACAACCGATCTTACAACCGATCCCCAAAAGTGCTAGCGATTTTTAATTAAAATAGTTGTATGCTTGCCAAAATATTCCCAATAAATAATTCAGACCATGAAACATTAGAAACTCTCGAACATTTTGTAACTCTTATGTTCAACAGCAGTGGCCAGATCGAAGGAATGAATTTAATACTCACTTTTTCTTATGTGGGTATTTGCCATATAAGATTTAATTAAAATTTAAAAAAAGAGCGAGGATTACACAGTAATGCAAACATTTACAAATAAAAAAAAATCACAACTGTGTCCTAAGCAGAACTAAAAACTGTGAATCCTAATGGTAGCGTTTTTTCCTTTTAAAGAGCAAAAAGCCGATTTAGTGTGCTTTAATAAGAGCAAAGACGTAGGAAAGAGCACGCACTCCTCTATGGGAGTTGAGTTCTTTAAATTAGAGCCATTAATTGTTTTTTATAAATTGATCAATAAAATGTTGCACTTTTTCAAAAAGGAGAACGCCATAAACATCAATAGATCTCTGGAAGCCCATAGTTGTCATCATAACACGCACACCTGAAATCCACTTAAACTCACCACGTGCTCTCTTTCTCTCACAGAGTCTGTACCAACACATTTAAATACAGACGCGATCAGGTACCCAAAGAAACAATCACACACACGCACACACACACACTCAATTGAATATCCATACAAATTACCAAACTCAGGATATTTTGAAAACATGAAAGAAAAATGAACAAGTTCCTTTAAGGTGCCAATTTACATAGGATTAAAAGGGCTTACATAAATTATATTCTAAGTAGAGGTGTTCAAAATTTAAAATGGATCTGTTTGGACCAACAAAGAGGCGATGAAGATAACAAAAACTAAACAAAGGAAGCGCCACTAGATCTATTTAATATAAATAAAAAAATATGAATTTAGCGCTGAAGGTTAATGACAATCCTTATGGGAAAAAAGAGATATTCTGACTCATTTTTTAAAAGAATTTTTCTTATGAATTCCTTTTCCAGCTGGTTTCATGCTTCTTACATCTTCTTATTGTATTTGTAAAGGAGACTGTAGAATTTTTTTCATGCATTGTTAGGGGGATTCTTAATTTTGTTATGACACGCAAATGCCTACATGTTCTTTTTTCCTTTTGTTTTTAGTACAAACATTCTTGAATGTGAATTCTACGAATTTTTCATCAACCAAGAATGGCCCGCACAGGAGTTTTTTTTATCAAGCCTCTGTTGATGTTTTTACAAAACGAGAAATTTTGCTGTTGTAATTTCATCGATTCTGCTGTCATGCTTTTGCAGTTTTACTTAATTTCATTTAAGACTTTTTATATTAAGAAAATTATTTTTCTCTACGTTCTTAAGGAGTCTCCTTCTTTAGAAGCCACCACAATCAGACATTAACCATCAATGGCTCTAAAGCATGACAATACACTTGGATTAAAAACATGTGTTAAGCGGCTTGTTTTTATGTTTTTAAATCTACACCTCAACAATTTAAATGGACAGGCGTTACATAAAAAAAATTATAACGATTATAAAGAGATGCCAGGGAGTGAAAGTAGAGTTGGATCTTTTGAAACACAATGTATTAGATGAAAATTTAAGTGTTTTCGAATCTTAATGAAAACTCTCATTCATAAACCCCATTAGATGCGAAAGGAAAATCCGTAAACCCAATAAAGGATACCAATTATCCGATTAGGTACCATTTTTCTTACGCATCTCAATAGAGAGTAACCCCTCTGTTCTTATTGGTTAAGGCCAATGTCGTTCATGGCGCATCCATTATACTGCGTAACAAAATCAAACTTTCTTCAAAATCGTAAGTTTCTAACGACTGAGATAGGGATTAAACTTATATATATTTATTTAATTAATTTTATTTTAAGGGAAGTTAAAATCACCCTCACCCCTCCTTTCAACACATTTTTACAGTGAAATCGACATAGAAAATATAGAAATACTTACATTTTAGGCATAAGTTTTATTCAGCAGTTGCTGTAACACTCTAACTGTTTGCAGTATGGACGAATAACGTTCACTAAAGAGCGATGTAGCGGGGCTGCTGAAATGTACCAAAAATATTTGTCTAAAATCATAGGTCATCGAATAATCCAAAGTTGGAAATTTAACTTCAACGCGAGAAATATATCAAAAATTAAACTGTGTTTAAGGGTTAATGTAGTACTTATTCACAAGTCTAGCAACAATGTTATCCTTATATTTTAGGCATAAGTTGTGTTTAGCAATTTTATGCAAAACGAGAAACATCCAAAACCTATAAATCTACCTTTTAGTTTTTAAATCTTCGATGTATGGGTATTTTTTGTCCCAAAAGGTAATGAAGCATGTTCATATGTCCCACAAAAATATTTGTCATAAAATTCTACACCAAGTGCAGATGTGAACTTAACAATTTTTCGTAATAAAAATTCTTAGGCGTTTTTGGGAATTAAAATTTTAAAAATATGGGCTTCTGTTATCCTGAATTGAACGTTTTCATTTGTTGTAAAATGTTATAAAAATATTAGATTTTTACATATGTTTGGCTATTGGTTTTTTTGTTAAATGAATATTGATTTCAAGTCCCTCTAGTATTTGTTTCAAATACGTATGTAAGTATGTACATATGCATTTTTAAATTTCCATAGTTTTTTGTTGCATTCATTTGTAATTGTCATTAAGATGATAAATAAGCGTTTAAGCGTGGCAACTTGCCGGGATTAAAGATTTTTTTCTTAAGGCGATTAAATGTTGGTGGCTGAAAAATTACAAACATTTATGTAAATACTAATTCATCTTTACTGCCTTTACCCAGCAGTTCTGAAAGTAGTAGCAGTTTTCATTATTTGTGGTCAGTTAACAAACTTTACATATATATATATATATATATATATATATATATATATATATATATATACTTCTTTATTTAAAAAATCAGATCATCATGATCGACATCATTGTTGTTTTTGTCATAGGTGTCATTTGTACCTGTAAGTTTCAAAATGAGCAATCATGAAGGAGAGATCAGCCTTAAAACAGAACCAATTATTTCTTTAATTGTTTAATTCAATCTAAAATACTTAAAATGTCTTTCACGTATGTAAAAAAAGCTTGAGAATAGCTAAATAGAAAAAAGCTGTTAAGCGGAGTGAAAAATGACTAATTTTAGCGAGAATTTTTTTAATTGGCAACACTGGTGTAAAAAACATTAGTCTGAATAGAAAATATCATTCTATTATCATCATATATGCTGTTATTTTATTTTTACGTAATGAAATTATAACTTGTTTTAAAATGTGCCCAACTTAATAAAACAATTTGTTTAGTGATTTCTATTTCCTCAGAACTACTGGGTAATATCTATCCGCGACCATAGAAATGATAATTACGTTTTTATGGATTCAATATTAAATATGTATATAATTGAAACTACTTTTCATGCTGGAGATTTTTACTAATCCTATGAAGCTTAATTTAAATGATGGCATTTAAATTTTAAATTCAAATTCGATGACAGAATTTAAGACATCGTAAAGATTACGACTTAATTAAACGCTATTAATTAACACCTACACTTAAAAATTTAAATCAATTATTTAGTTGTTTACTTAACTTGACTTTCTTAAGAATTTCTAAAATCCTAGAATCCCCCTTTTGAGCACGGCTGACTGAGCGACGACCACCCAATCAGCGGCCAACACCACAAGAAAAGCCAAAACGTAAGAATGACCATAAAATTGAATTTGATTTGGTTTACAATTAGCCCAGGGGAATACAAATTTCAAATGAAATACGCTGCGATCACGTGACATTTGTGAGTCAACTAACTGCCCAGCAAGATCAAGTCAACATTTACCAAAAATAACCAATAGCATATAAAGACTTTCATAGATATTGAAAGGCAGGCGCCTTAAAACAAATCGTTTCAAACAAGTTTTTCTTAAAATGTTCAACTCCAAAAGCTTTTGCCAACGCATAATCCATCATTTTGAGACGTCATCATCATAAACTACACACAAAGACAGTTTTTTGTGGACACTAATGCCAAGCGCTCTACAAAGTTTCGAAAAATAAATGAAATTTTCTTCCTCTTTAGACAAGTAATGAGATCTAAATCAATTTACAACAAACTTTTTGAAGTCTAACTATACTTTGTTGTAATTCGAAAATATTTCATTCTTTTTGCAGTTTTTCAATAGTAATCAGCCGCAAAAAGACACATAGGAAAGAAAGAGTTTCTAATGTGTTTTCTGTTGGCGCTATTGTAAGTCTATGAACAAATGCTCGTCGTGCTCGTATTAGCAGCCATCGAAGTGGAAGTGATGCTGGTGTTTAAGCTCTTCTCAGTTTTTTTTTAGCCTTAATTGGACATAATTTAAATTCCATTCGTGAGTTTTGTATGGGGAGTATGTAGAGGAGAAACATTGAAATAGTTTGCCAAGCAATTCAACTATCTTGGCCATTAGGCGGAGGTGTGCACTAAGAAAATTTTATGTTCGGCATCTAGTGGAAAATTAAAGTTATAGTAGAAAAAAAAAATCAGCTTTCATGATTAACGAAACCGTGTGTTGATGGCCTGTGTATAAAATAGTGCAAGTAACAATAGTAACAAGTCTGGTTATCAAAAGAAGCCTGAACAAAAGACAGTAGTACTAGACAGAAAGTGCCAGTAGAAGTAACTCTCGAAGCGTTAACCCGAAATATAAGATGGTTGTGCACTAAGACAATTGAAAAGGTTTGAAAAGGTGTTCTTAGCATGCAGTTCTAGTTGGCATAATTCGGAATTCTAAATATATGACGTGTTCAAAATATGACTTAATCGTAATTGCAAGGAAATGTCTTTGACCGTTAAAAAGGGCAAAATGCAGATGGCTTAATAAAAAGTCAATCTATAGGCGATAGTCCAGGTATAAAACTCTATAAGACGGACAAAATATATGGCAGTTTATGAAGTAGAATTAGTATTATTCTAGATTGAATATCACAGATTGAATATTATAGTATAAGATATTATTCTATAGGCGATAGTCCAGGTATAAAACTTTATAAGACGGTCAAAATATACGACAGTATAAGGAGTAGATTTAGTATTATACAAGATTGAACATCACAGTATAAGACATTATTTTAAGTATAGGACAGTATGAGGCCGTAACTCAAAGTATAAGACAGTAACCAAAGTATAATACATATAAGACAGCAGTGTTATAAGTGTAATACAGTAGTCTCAATATTAAGCTAAATAAAGCAGTCCTTTAAGCATTAAACATTACTGTAAGTATGGGATGATATAAGACAATAGTCTAAGTATAATAAAGTATAAGACAGTATACAGTATTATACTGCAGCCTAAGTAGAATAGGGCAAAATATAGTAGTCTACGTATAAGGTAATACGAGTACAATGGATTTAGTAAGAAAGGGAACAGTGAAGATGGTTTATTGGCATCGAAAATCGTCTCAAATACATTATAATACATCATCCTTATTACACGGCAGTGTAAAATAATAATCTAAGTTTAATACAGTGTACGATATTAGTCTAATTATAAGAAATTTTTATATATGTATATAAGACACTAGTCGAGGTATATAAAGAGTAGACCAAAATATAAGGCAGTATCAAACAGAAGTCTAAGAAAAATCATAATACTAAGAAAAATCAATATACTATAAGATCGAAGGACTAGTACAAGATTAAAGTACTACTTCTAGAGATCGAGGAGGCTTTTATAAAAGGCTCATTTCTTAGTAAACGTCAAATGTTTTGCTATAAAATGGCAGTCCATATATGTAAAACACGGTAGTCTCAATATGACATATGACAAGTATAAGATAGTAATTTCAGTATAAGACTAGAATATTAGTAGATGTTGGAACCTTGGTATAAGATGACATGGTTAAATTGTTTTTCTCTCTCTTGTTTTTCTCTATCATAGAATTTATTTTACAAAGGCGACTTTGGAGTTTTTGCCAAACTTATCTGTTGCATATAAAAGGAGACACATTTGTGAGGCACATTTAAGTCTATTTATGAATGCTTTTTTTGGTTATTGTAGCAAAATAATTAAATTCTATTTTAAACTGTCATCAGCATATGCGATTTGGCACCATTATTAATCCACCATCAATACGAGTACAATGGCATCTGTAAGCATTTAGTTGCACTAATTATTTCCTTAAATAAACCACACAAAAAAACAACAGCAACAATATGAAAAGAAAGGAATGAACTTCCTTATGTGTTCAATGAACCAGTTTTGGATTTAAATGTTGTTCTTATTCCATTTAAAAAATCTCGCATTGGGTCGACTTAAATAAAGTTTTACAAAAATAAACCTCCTTAAAAGGCTCACATAGGCACACAATACAGGAGATTTGAAAAGGGTTTTGTGATTGTTCAGTTCAATTCTGCGAAAAAGGACTGTTTTAAGAAGATCCTTTTGATGTAGTTTTAAATAGAATTGTTTTCACAACGTTGTTGTGTGTTTATTCATCTCGAATTTCAATTGATGCGATACTTGAAGACTCTAAAAATCTCGTTGTCAATCAGTGTGAAGAGGGGCGTAAAAGCAATATATGAAGTTTTTTTTCAAAAACCATAACACAAGGATATTTCCGGAACTATCCTTAATTCATTCATGATAAAAACGTTTTAAAATAAAGTTTTATTAAGACACGCAGACTTACAAAAATTAAATTATTTATATACAATTTTATTATTAGACTTACAATACATTTATAGATTTTCTTTGTGTATTTAAACTATTGTATCCTTATAATCGAATGAATCTATTAGCCTTAGATATATTTTATATTTGTGCCTTGCATAATAACTTTAATCTTACTACTATCTAGTCATCTACGTATTGCAATTATAATAATTGGGATTATAACAGTCGTTATCGACTGAACGTATGATTTTTACTAACAAAATTGTATTCGAATACATAAAAAAAGTTGGATTTAACGATAAATTTAAATTAAATATTTGACATGAATAATTTTTTATAATGTATATTTAGGACTGATTACAACAACCTTAATCCTAAACAGAAGTAATTAATGGCAGGAGTATGAATAGTGAATTAAACAAATATTCACAATAAAATATAATTGCGAATTCGACAAATAATTACGATCCATCTGCAATCGTATGTGATGATGATATAGTTTTTTTCGTACAATATAAAGATTTGTTATCAAACTTCCAACCCTGTCAACTCTTTTGCAGATGATGGCAGCATTTGAAATTGATATTCATTCAACAATTGGCCAAGATTCTCGGAGTGTATGAGCTATATGAAAATATTCAAATTGGGATCATGTAAGAATTTTCGAATGAGCCAGGGTCGATTGTATGCATAAACACGGGACCGAACATGATGCTTCTGTATTTACGGGTGATAAAAATATATAATGAGCAATCAGAAGCCCTTTAAGGCATGAAATTCTAGTGTATGTCCGATGGCATAAGCACGTTTTTGCATGTCGTCTTCATTTTTTGAGACTGTTTAAAAAATACGTCACTCTCTTTGATCTCCTTGCTATTTATACCACTTATAACCGACCCAAAATGGAAAACAATTCTCTGTATGGACCAGCAACTCTATTAACTCACTGTAGCATCGAAACAACGTGGGGCATGAAATCAAGGAATTTGTTCTTGAAGCCCACTCTTTTGGATCACAACTCGTTTTTCATCAAGATCGCTCCCACTTGTGGTCGATGCGCTAGCGAACCGCATTTCGTATTACGGAGAAAATTCGTTCTGTAGCCGAACAATTTGTATTTGGAATAATCTCCCTTTAGACATGTTTCATATCACCTCCAACATGGAATGGTCAAAACAAATGTCCACATACACTACTGCCTCTATTCTCCTCCCCCACAATTTGTTTTTCTAGTTTCAGCACAAATCATTGCATTAGTAGAGGTAAATTATTGTTCTTAAATCGGACATGGTAATTTAATTAATTTTAGACTTCCAAATTCAACAAAAAGACTTAAAAAATTTAGTTTTATATTTTTCTTCCGGCGGGAATTATTTGAATTGGCAACAATATTACGTCATCACATGTCAAATTCGGTTTGTTATAGATTCTTCAAAAACATCGACTTCAATACAAGGAGTCAATCGAACAGATCACAAAACTGGGTTAGTTTAAAACCCGATATAATCCATTTGAAGTTTACATTTCACTCCCAGCAAAAATTTAAATACTTTCTTAAATAAATGAATTTTTAAAATAGGTCCGTAAATGGCAGATTATGGTGTGATCATTATTTCCGGCGGCCACTCCGTCCATCCGATTTTCACTTAAATTTCTGTGAAAGAAAACGGCAATGTACACTTTCAAATAAAATAAGTTCTTTTTTTCAAAAATCGGACTCTAAATGGCGGAGGGAAATTATCTGTCCGATTTTCAAAAAAAAAAAAAAAAAATAGGACCAAACTATTTTTGAAAATCGGAGAAGTTAGATGGAGAAGTTATGCGATAATCAGTATTTCGTGTCGTCAATTTTCCCGCCCGATCTTCGAAATAAAATTATGGAACCAACCTACAAGCAAAACGTTTAAAACAAAAAAAATGCGTTTCACAAATGATAAGGTTATGAGTCTACAAACAACAACAAAAAAATTTAAGTAAGTTTTGAACTCAAAAAACTTAATTTTTTTTCAAATTTATTCCATTTAGATCTGTTCGATTTACAGATTTACATGTGTTCGATCTAGATCTGTTCGATTTACAGGACCCGATCGTAAATAATAAGAATTCATTGACTATTCACTTGTCTACACATATTAACAAAATATATAGACCTTGTCTTTAGCCGTACTTTTAATTTATAACGCATATGGACTAAATTTAAGTAATTTACTAACAAATAATTCATATGTTCATCTTTCCAATGACAATTATCGCGTTATTAAACTGGCAAATACCACAATGTCAACATGATACGAAACGAATCTTCAGTCAACATTTTAAGCTTGAAATATTTTATACAAAAGCTGAGATAAAGGAAAATAAAAAAAAATGCGAAGCTGAACACGACAACATTTTCATTTGCGCCTCCATAATTGGTCATCATTATACAAATTACATAAACTTTGCAATTGCAATGAAAACAAAAAAAATCAGATACACCGCACAGAAAACCTCCAAATGCTTGTTTGTCTTAAACCAAAGCCCAGAGCATTAATTGTTAAAATAAAAAATCTAGAAGTTCTGTTGTACTGCGACGCTTGGTTTAGTTGATTTAGTCGGTTGGTGCAAAGAAGAGAAATATATATATTTTTTTCTGGTTGATAAAATAACTATAAACACACTTACTCACTCACTTTGACTTACTCACAGGCAGCCATAGTGACTAAGTGCTTTAGAGTGATATTTTTATAAAAATCTTAACGATTTTTCCATGACATTTTAGCATTCTCTCAAGATTTTTCATACACAATTCTACTTAGGAATTCAGAAGCTTATACGATCAGGATCAAAATGAAGGGAAAGGTTTATTTTTCCTTTGGTAGCATTTCAGACATTTAATTGAATTTGATTTTAGTAATTTTCTGCAAAATTTTAATCAATGAGAGGAAAAAACTTAAACAAAAAACGTTCAAATTACACCTTAAAATAGACTCATTTCAATTAATCATTAAGTCTTTTGAAATGTTTTTAATCGAAAGTACAAATAACGAGTCAAATGTGTTCATCTCTCTTTCGTTGCGTTTCGTTGCCTCGATGTTGAACATTAAAAGTTTCCATAATTTGTTTTCTGGCAGTTGCAAAACACACCTTAAATCTGTTGTCGTGGTTGGTTGTAGCCAGGAGATTGTGATTTCATTTTATAGATTTGCCGATCGTCATCATCGTTGCAACTCAATGTTGCGTGACTTGCCACAACAAATTGTTTGTAATTTAAATGCGTTTAGTAGGTCAAAACTTGCAACACATCACGAAACTAAAAGTTTTTTTTTATTTTTTATTTCAACAATAATCCTAAAAATGTCTGCTACATAACATTTTGCGCTTCTTCACTTTTAAGACTCAGCGATCTACAATCAATAGAGTTTTTAAGTAACCGTTGCCAAAAATTATTCAAAGTTATAAATAGTGAACTTGACAACCAAACAATGTCTTATAATAAATACTTTTGTTTTAATTAAAACTTTTGTTTAAAAGTAATTTAAAAATTTATATAACGAGTAACATCGAAATATTTTAACTAGAGCAAGAAGATTATAGTGCGGGTGCATGCCAGTAATCCACGCAACCATTTTTTACATGTTTAATAATCGAAATATACCATCACTATTCGCAATAAAATACGAAATTGGTTTATTGTGCCAGCAACTTGTTTTAAGCGAGTTTTTTCTTAACGACAAATTCCCCCTCATAATCGTGTTCCTTTATTTATGCATCTGCGTGCCCCCAGAAGACATTCATAAAAATATATTTCATTAAGCAACAGATGATAAAGTGTTTTGTAAGGACTTAATGCGGCCACTTAATCATTGTGTTGTTAATTGTACAAAGGACTTGTTTGCGTAAATTATGTTGTGATCATGTCTGTCTACCCGTTGGCTGAGCTGGTGGGGTTCAGTCTGGCAGTATATGAAGGTTTAAGATTTCTTTGCATGATAATTTATTTCTCAATGACACGCAGAGACAGCCGTAACAAAGAACAACAAAAACTAAAAACAAAAAACCGAATTATCTGTGAAAATAGTTTCGGTAGCAAAGTGGTTAATGGTAATTTGATATTAATTTTGCGCAATTAATAGCTGTAATGAATTCTAAAACTTTCAATAACTTTTACTTTTACTTTCGTTCATCTATAGAGAGAGGAAGAATTGTATTTGAAGATCAAAACGGATATACATATGCAGTTTTTTGTGTTTTTCTTCCGACGGGGTTTGTTTGAGTTTGTGACGATTATCCGCGTCAAATTTGGTTTGTAAACAGACCGGTTTCGGTTTTGTGCCATCGTAGTTTTATAGAAAACGTAGTTTTATAGAAAACGTAGTTTAATAGAAAACGTAGTTTTATAGAAAACGTAGTTTCACAGAAAACGTTGTACATTGCAAATTCACTTAACTTTTAACTCCTAAAAGAAAAATGCAAGAAGGGAATTTAAAATAGAGTGATAAACGAACAATTAAATTGATTCTGTTTACAAGCGTGCAACAACATTTTAAAACAGCTCGATAGAATACAGACACCAAGTTGGCAAGAAAAACAAAAGCTTTTAAAATTAATTTGTTTTGCAATCTGCTGCTGAAGAAAAAAAAGCCATCAGGACCATAGAAGATACTTAAGTGAAGCAAACAGTAGCCATTAGGCTTGAAGGTTTAAAGCCATTACATGCATGCAGTTCTGAAAACCCTTAAAGAATTTCGGGTTCTCATTATTTTTCTTTTTTCGTTTCAACAACAATGTAAACACAATTTGCGTAGGAGTATACGGCCGTGGAGTATGAATATAAACGTGCTTGCAGTTGGAGGTTGGTTGCATATTGTATCATGTGCCTGAAATGTGGTTACTGCAAAGAACAGAAAACAAACAGAAAAAAAGAACCAACAACCGGTAGCAAAGCAGAAGAACATGAATTCATTTAAACATAATACTCATGCGGATTGTCTGCCTCTGCCTACTTAATACGGTAGCCGTGGTATATAAGAGAATTATTCCTTGTTTCAGTTTGTTGGCAAATAGACACAATGCACGCACTTTTCTTATGCCACAAAGTTGTGCAGCCACTTTGTAACGCACATATGAAAAATAAACTTCCATGCATAGCAAAACCATGACGTCTAGAATTGAGGTGGTGAAGGTGGCGTAACCAAGCGCTTGAATTTTAGACTCTTCAACAAAAGTGCAAAGCATGTACGTATCTAGTTGTACTTTGTCTGGTCATTACATTCGTGTGTACTACGTGCCACATTGAACCATGTCTAAAAGTTTTTCATAATCAAAATACATATTTCTGCTCCATAGATCTTCCTTTTTGCGTAGACAAATCATAAGGAATAAAAGACTACCTTAAGGGTATCATAAATTATTACGACAGACATCAAACTACAAACATTTGTTTATTATAATTTTTTGTGTACTTCTGTCTTAATAAGTCAAATACAACAAAACTGCATGTCAACATGAAATATATTTCTAGACAACCCATGGCGAGCGGGAATGTTTTAGATACATATATTCAAGGCAGAAATATGTATTTAATAATGAATATAATGAAATTTTTAATTATAAGTAAAAAAAAGTAAAATATAACAAAAATATGTTTTTAAAATTTTTGTAAAATTTTACGGCTTTGTTAAAAAATTTGCGAAAAAAGGGTTTAAAAAAAAGAGTTTTTGAAAATAAGAATGAATTTTTTTCATTGTTATGAAATGGTACTTTTTTTACAAAAAGTACTTTTTGCAAAAAGATTTGTTATGCAAAATAGTACTTGTTGTACTTACTCCTATCAGTTTTATTTATTTAAATGTTCTAAATGGAAGATCACAACAGGATCTTGAGTAGGAGTCGAACCCAACCTCCGTACTGGGTGGTTAGTACATTATTAGCCTTCCGAGGCAACCTTGTTATAATTTGTGAAAAGTACTTTTTGTGCATGGGTTTCCGAAATACACTTTTTTCATAAATAGGTACCTTCAAAATGTAATTTTTATAGACCTTAATTTTAAATAAAGTATCCTTTTCAACAGTTGGCGATGAATTCGGTACTTAGATTGGGTGCCACTACAGCATGGAGAGCACGAAATGCTACCCGATTAATGGAGCCCACCTCAGAACGTGATATTGGCAATGAGGAGAGCAGCCAATTGCCTAAGGTACTACAGAATATTCCATTTGTACCGACAGTAACGCTGCAATAAAAACTTTTCCAGGGTCTACACGATGTCCGAGGTGGAAAGCGAACGACGGTCATTTTTGGATGAGATGGTGCGTTGTGCCAACCTGAAGCATTCCTGCGTGCTAGGATACACAGGCGTGCCCGGTAATGTGGGGTCCACATGCAGGATAAGTCCATTAAAAAAAGTGGTTTGCTTATTAAAGCAACGGAAGCTATACGAAGAGAAGCATACTAGGTGACCTTAGAGTCCATTTGCGTGGTCGCAAGTTCCATCTGGGCCATTGGTCATACTAATGCTTTCCAGGGAACGACTAGAACGACGATAGTGATACTGACGGAATCATAGGTGCTCAGGCCAGAAGATTGAATCTTTTCTTTAATGATTTCTATAGAAGATGTCTGAACGAGTAGAAGGCGGTGTAACACCTCCTTTGCCACTGCTCAGCTCTGTAGGGGAAAAGGTGGGCACCGAATTAGCAGATATATCGGACTGTTATATTATGAGGATAAACTCGGGTTAGTTTAATACCGAACCACATGGAGAGGCATAGAGACATCTACGCATCCACAATCAGGCCACAAGAAGGGACCAAGCTGAACACAAGTAAGTCGCTTTTTAGTCGACGGCCTGCCCAACCTAAACTAACTTTTTGGTTTTTTATTAATCCAATGCCAAATTTACTGTGATTCCTTTTTAGTGCAATTTAAACATTTCTCTTTTATTTATTCTTCAATTCCCATATACTTTCGACATTTTATATACATGTTTTCCAAAATTACTACAATTTGTTAGTGCCCTTATTCAGCTCACGTCTCCGCAAATGTTTACAATTTTGACACATTTTCTTTTACAGAGACGAAATATGTCATTTGCTATAAGCCAATAAACTTTTTACCTTGTGATTTAACTGTAAAAAAAACAGCCATTCCAATTTGTGTTCTTAAATAATTTGCAGAATTTGTTAAAATTTTTATAACAATTTTTCTTTTTTTAGATGCAGCATTACGACAACAAGCCTGAAATCATCCATTTAAGGTGCTCATTAGCTTGGCCGCAAACAACATTATTTGGGGCCCGTATGGCATAATAAAAGCAACTTTTTCCACATGTGAATAAGACAATTGGCTGTCAGACTCAGGAGGAAAAGCCACAAACACAATAATAATAATAAAAAGGGACTTTGTTTCCAAGCCAAAAATGGTTAAAAAATCTCATCAATTTTGCCATTTTTGTAAAAATTTATAATGACGTGAGTGAGTGTTTTGTAGTTCATGTATGTAGATGAATTTGTTGTCTTGCTTTCTTCCATGACTCCTTTCTTTGACTCTGAATAATGATTTTTATGAAGAAAAAATCATTTTTTAAAGTTGGCAAACGCCTACAAGAAAAGTAGTGTAACAAGTACAACTTTTAAATTCTGCTTGAGTATTTTTATTATTATTATTTTTTTTATTTAAAAAGAAAGTGAAGACATAAACCCATTAACCATCGCACAAATGATGGCAGCATGACAATAGTCAGAAAATATTTATTGCTGGCAGAGAGTTTAGGTCAACAAAAAGAAAGGTTTCTTTATAATAATGATAACTTTTCTTGCAACTCTTTATACACTTCGAATACCAATCATTATCAAAGGATCAAACAGATTTGTAAAGGAGCTATTTAATATGTTTTGATGATGGGTGTGAATTGAATTTAATTTCTACTCTGCAGAAAATTACATCTTGATACTTCTTTTTTTCGAAAAAGTATAGATTTCAATAAAAAGTTTGGTTGCTTTTTCTTCAAAGTAAATAAAAACGAAAAAAGAAAATTATTTCTCAAAAATAATTATTTTTTTAAAGTTTCCCTTTAACAAGAAATTTCTTTTCAGTGGAAAATCACTTTAGGAGAAAAATAACGAAAATAGGTGGTAAAATAGCAAAACCCTTCCAAAAGTACTTTTGAACAAAACAAGTACATTTTTATCAAGAATGTATTATTTAAAAAAAAAATACGTTAACCAAAGGTGATTTTGACTTGCAAAACCAAGACATTCTTTTTATGAAAGATAATTTTTGACATAGCGCTGCTCTTTGACAAGAAGGTACTTTTTTTTAATAAAAACTTACTTCTTGACAACAACAAAAAATAAAAAATTAGTCTTTAACAATAGAGTACTGTTCAACAAAACTGTACTTCTTAATAAAATACCCACATTTTAACAAAAATTTTACTTTTTACCAAGATGTTACTTATAAACAGAAAAAAGTACTTTTCAGCTAAAATATACTTTTTAACAAACAACTTTTCGGCAAAAACATAGTTTGTAACAACAAATTATTTTTTGTTTTTAGCCAAAAATATACTTTGTAAAACATAAAGATGCTTTTTAACAAACATATACTGCTTAACATATACATATATACGTTTTAGTAAAAAAAAAACACTTTCACACAAAAAGTACTTTTCAACAAATTTATACGAATTAATATAATAAGTACCTTTTTAACAATATTGTATTTTTTGCCAAAAGGTACTTTTTTACACAAAAAGTTATTTTTTGCCAAAAGGTACTTTTTTACACAATAAGGTATTTATTGTCCAAAAAATAAAAATACTTTTTTACAACATACTTTTCACAGAAAAGATATTTTCTATTTCTTGCCAAAAACATACTTTTTAAAACAATAATTTTTTACAAAAATTAAAAAAAGACCAACAAATGTCTACTAATAAAAAGGTACATTTTAACAGCATGCTGCATTTTGCCAAGAAAGCACTTTTTAACACAAAAAATTACTTTATAGCCAAAAATTTCTTTTTTACAAAGTTTTTTTCGTCGAAAAGGTATTTTCTAACAACAAATCCATTTTTTCCAAAACATACTTTTGAAAACACAAAGATGCTTTTTAATAAGGTACTTTTTAACAAACAAAAAAATACTTCTTAACAGAGAGATAAATTAAAAAAAAAATTCTACTGAAAAAATACTTTTGTGCAAAATGAGCACAAAAATTTAGTACAAAATTCTTTTAGCAAGAATGTATTTATTATTAGTAGTTCTTTTTTTACCAAAAATTTTTCTTATAATAAAACAGTACTTCTAGACAAATCTATAAATTGCAACAAAACAAAAATTTTTAACCAAAAATAAACTTTTTAACAAAATTGGTCTTTAAAAAAAAATCTAGTCAAAGCAAGATATTTTTTTTACCAAAAAGTTACTTTTGATACAAAACGTAACATTTTTCAAAAAGATACTTTATGACAAAAAGTACTTTTAATATAAAAACTTTTTAGCAAAATATACATAAATTTTTCAATTTATAGTTTTCATATTGGCAAAAGGAATACTTTTTAAATTAAATGTACATTTCTGTAAAAAGTATTTTTTTGGAAGAAGGCACTTATTGTGGAAAAGGTATTTTTTTTAGCAAAATAGTTTTTTTTTCATAACATAGTAATTTTTACCAAAAATTTAATTTTTAACAAATAAACTGGTTTTAATCAAAAATTTACTTTTTATCACATCAAGCACATTTTCTAGGAAAAATGGTCCTTTTTAAGAACAAAAAGGTATTTTAAAAAATTTACTTTTTAACAACTAAAAATATATTTTTGACAACAAAAAAATAAGACACTTTTTAAAAAAATATAATATTTGTCAACTGAAGTTTTCCATAAAAAGCTTGTTTTTGAATGAAAAATTGATTTTTTTGAAAGGTATTTCTCAAGGATAAAAGAACTTTAAAACGAAAATGTGATCTTTAACAACACTTTTTTGATATGAAGGTTTTTAAGAAAAAATATATTTTTAATAAAATGTAGTCTTTAAGAAAATCCTTTTATAGAAAAAGGCACTTTTTGACGTGAAGGTATTGTTCGGAAAAAGTACTTTTCAAAGGAAATGTCCTCTTTAAGAATAAGAGATAATTTTTAAAAAAAGGTGTGCCTATTATAACAAAATATTCTTTTTAAAGAAAATTTAATTTTAACAAGTCGAGTTCTTACTTTGACAGAAAAGTACTATTTGATTTCTCACAATAAGGTAGTTCTTTTAATATGACTTATATAAGGATACTAAGGAAATGGAATAAACATATTTGAAATGCGAGTTTTCTAAAATGAAAGGACTATTTTTCATAACACCATTTTTTGACAATTATTATTCTTCATGTGCAAATTAACTTTTTTTAAACTATAAAGGGTGCGTTGAAACTCAAGCCAGATCTGGATTTACTGCTGTTCATTGTATATTTTTGCAAGGAGAAAACAATATTCCTATAAATTCCATAGTGTGTTTTTCGATACTAATTTTTACGTCCACCTAGAGAAAGTTTTTCCTCAGATTATACTTATTTATAGCTTTTAAATTGATCACTTAACTTCATCGGTAATTTTGTAACCCCGCAATTAAACTGCGTAACCTTTATCCAGTTTTATGGTAAACAGTTTAACACCTTCGTCTTTTTTATCGCCAACATGTTCATCAGATACACTACCATCATTCGAAAATAATACTTGCAACAAAGAAAATTCGTGGAGGCAAAAGGGCTAAAAGTCTACCGACAGCATTAAGTGTCATTATTTTATGTTTAACATGCCATAAAAGTTTTTAACAAAAACACAAGAGCCAGGAAAACGACAAAGACTACAAATCAACAGTAAACAAATTTTAAACATATAAGAAAAAAATAAACGAAATGGTAACCAAAGAAAATCCTCCCGAAACTGGTTCGAGGGATTTTGCTACTAATGACCTTAAGCCATTAAACAGCAGAAAATGACGACAGAAAAGGGGGGGGGGGGGGGAATTGTTTTAATGGGAAAATAACAACAATAATAACAAAATCAGAAGAAAAATAATGTAATGCAACACGTTCAACATCCATCGACAAGATTTTGTTTATGGCCTGTTGCATGCGAAAGAGGTGTGAGTGTGTGTATGTGTGTGTGTTTTGTAACTATTGGTTCGTACCATACGTTTACTTCTTTATGGATTTAAAGATTGTATTTGTAATTCAAACAGCTAGCGGCACTTTTTGTGGCATGAAACGATGCTAAAACATGTCGGAGGAGCAACAAGCGACCATAATTTGTTACTTATCATCAGTATTACTATTATTACAACGAGTCTTCTTGGTGGGAATTACAATTTAAATACAACATTAAAAAGATCGTTTTACCACTAATACGAGCAAACGACTAGATTCAGGTTAATTATAAGGGTATTAAAAAACAGGCATATAAAAAAGTGATGAAAGTTTGCCAAGAGATCTGTGGCATGTTGTTAAGAATCATTAGCAATTGCTTGAAACGACGTTAAGAATCGTAAAAAAATATGGAATTTTAAATAAATATTCTATATTTTTAGTTTATTAGTTTTTGATTTTTTTTATTAAAAATTTTCCTAAGAATATGGGGGCATATGTATTACCATTTGAATTAATCGATCAAAGGTTAATGAACTATATTTCATTGAAAATTCAAAGCTTTAAACATTCGGCTGTAACGAATCACCTATACTCTTCAATTATTATATCAGGTCTTCCGATAGGGACCTCCCAACTTTAACATTCTATAGCGGCCATATTGTTGAAGTCACATTTCTCCAATTGGCTGTCATTTATTAAATCTGGACCATGGACATATGTAAGTATATAGCGTTCAACTACGCGTGGAAATGTTTTAAGTATTTTTTTTTTTGCATTTTGGTTTTCTTAACATTAATTAACTTTTTAATTATAAGACATCAAAGTCTAAATTTTTCTAATAAGTTGCAAATGTATTGGGTAAAGAAGTTTTTTAAGCTTTTGCTTTTAGTTTTTAGCGAATCAGATACACAAGTTAAAGGAAAAGAGACAATGGTGTATAGATCATTTAAAAAGAAAGCACAATTTCAAAAAGTGGCTGTGATATTCGAAATCTTTAATGTTTCATTCACATAACCTATAAAATGGGTTTTTGATTCTACAAAAAAAATCTGCCCCTCTCCGGCATAAAAGTTGTAAGATTTTTTTGGACTTTTTAAGAAAATATTTTTTTCAAAAACATGTTCCGCTAAAAATTTACAAATATGTTTGTAATACATTGAAGTAATACATTGAAAAAAAAAAAACCGAGCAAGAGAATATTTTGGTGCAGTTTTGCTTATATGGTATATAAAAGCCACGTCCTGATCCAGGGGTGAGGTAAATGAAGTCGCCCCTACGAACATAAAGAAATATCTATAAACTCTCTTACATATTTTTATTGTGTGGGGTTAAAAATGTCTGGTCTCATGCACAACTTATCTCCGCCCCGCTTCCCCCGTCCATATAAAAGGTAAACGATATAAGTTATGCAAGTGAAATAAGTATTACATTATTGGCCCAGGAACGAATTGAAATTAAGTTTGTCTTATATCGTACTAAAAGAAGTATTGAAAATCTAGCTAAACAACCTGAATAAACATGTCTGAAAACTCGAAAAAAACTATTTTTTTTCCAAAAATACTTACATATTTTCTTTTAATACTGTTGTATTGTGTCGCAGGAATTCATTGTGTCTGTAAAGTTTTATAAGATTCGGTTAAATAGAAGTAGTTGAAAGAGAATATTAACTCTATGTAGGCGGGACACTGCCCAGTTTTATAGTTTTAATATTGTATTGTCACACAACCTAAATGTTTCTATAGAGTTTCACAAAAATCGATAAGGAACTTCGTTCTAATATAACTTTGGCTAAAGTAAATGGTCATCTGAGGCATAGTGCAGTAGTCGTATATTGAAAACAAGTCATTTATCAATTTAAAATAAAATAATTTATTTTCAAAAACTGTGAGTGTCTATTAAAGTTCTAAAGCTTATTAATTTTTCTGAGGCAAAAACTCGATTTATTCGAACGAAAAAAAGTTTGTACGAATATAAGGAGCCTTTAACGATTGCGTGATATTTTGCGTCATAAGAAAAAGTCATAAAGTGAAACGTAAAGCTTTAATTTAATATGCGGCATGAGTTCATGGAAGCGCTGTGACAAAATGATATTTGGAGAAGAAATTAAATATTGGAAACATTTACTGAAAAAGTAGTTGCTTTAAATTTTCATACAATAAATATTTTTGAATTCAGTTTTACTTAACAATGGTTTATTAAGCTGTTTTAAGTGTTTTCGAATACTATCGCTAATCTTTTACATCTCAACAAAGGGTATGACAATATAGATCCATACCAAATATTTAATTCGATCGCAATTCACCAATAAATTTTAATTTCAGCAAAAATAAAAATCTCGATAAAAAAATTATTGAGCAGAAAAAAATTCTTAGCTCATGAAATATATTGAAATTAAGAAGAATGTATTGGACGAATTTTAAAATATTTCAAAAACTATTCAATGCATTATACGAAAATCAAAAACACACGAAAAAATAAGGAGTCTCAAAAATAGAAAAATCACTTAAATAAATGTTTTCTTATAAATATTTATTTTCCATAATTTTATCTTTCAAAGGCGGATATTAAACTTGACCTTTGTTTAGTTTGTATTTACGTGATCAGTCTTAACTCTTCTATTTGTATTTTTTTTTTAGCAATTAAGTCATATTGTTTGCTTTAAACAAATTTAAAGACACAAAGTACAAGAACTAATATTTACATTCCTCAAGAAATTTTAGGTAAAAATATCTTTATTACAATATTATTAGATTAGTGATGCACACCGGTCACGCGTGACCATGCATGAAACTGAATAATTCTTTGATTTTTTGATCAGATGGAAAGAAATGAACCCATCGAGTAATAGAAAGAGGATCATTAGTGGAATTATCGAGTATGAAAAGGTTTTGTAATTAAAATTATTTTAACTCTTTTTCCAATATTCCGCAACATAATAGAGGAATAATTGAAATGGCCAGTACTTAACTCTCTCGGTTAATTGCAATTGCTTAAAAATAAAATTTTGCCAAATAATTTCTTTTAACTTGCACCTGAGCGTGAGCTTTCCTTATAGTTTAATTCTCAGTCACGTAACCATGCATCACTATTACCTCATTTTGTTTTGCGGTCTTAGTAATTATCAAACTATCGAGGCGAAGAATTTTCTAGTAAAATGGCTTATAAACCTGTATGTAGATGAACCCTGCGGCAAAGACAAAGTAAAATTTACGTTACAAAAATTACATGCTCCCTGGGTGGTCTTTGTATAGGAAAAATAGAAGCAACTCGCTGAAAGGTAGAAGACAACAAGTGTTTTCACACGCACTATAGTCACAGTCAAATTAAATGAACGCGATTTTGTTTGCCTGACCAAAAAGGTGGAACAACATCTCAGTTTTACTAATTTTTATTTGTCTTTTAGTTTGGCTGAAGAGTTTTCTTGTGGACAGCGTCTTCTTGCGCTTGAGATGGAGCAAGCGAGAGGGTTATTTAAACACACTTTTGAATGACAAAGACGTCCATTAAAGTTGAAGGTCTATGGAATTTTAAGTAGTTTTAATGGTAAGAAAGGTCAGGGTATAAAATAATAAATAAATAATAATGAAGGAGGGAGGAATTTTTTCACGTATAGATTCAATAAATTTATAATAAAGACGTCACCAAATTTTTTTGATGAAAGTATCAATTTATATATTTAAAATATGTTGCTTTGGATTTTAATTATTAATAAATATTATTTAAAACTATAACCTGGTAAACACTTTAATTAAATTATATTGTAAATTAAATTGTTAGTTTTTCATCTCTGCTATTTATATCAAGTCGTCCATTCACTTATTGCTGGCGAATGTTACTATGCTTTTCCAAAGACTCTAAAAAGAGTGGCAAAGAGCCTATATAATTTAATACTGAAAATAAAATAATATAATTTGCATAGAAAATTAACTGCAATCATGAAAATGTCTATCAAGCCACTGCCAAAGTGCTGGAAAAGTAACAGCAGTCCAACGAGTATGAGTTTGATGGAAGACTTATGTTCATATATGAAGAATAATATAAAAAAATTGGTGTTCCTTTTCAGGGGGAAGGAATGCACTGATAGAGACATGAGTATTGGGTGCCCCCATAGCCTTGCATGTTTTGGTTCACGTGTTCGATTCCTGGCAAAAAATCTGCTAGATATTTTTGCAGATATGCCAAAAAGGCTTTTCAATTTATAATTAAAAATATATTAAAATTTCTCTCTTGATATCATACTAGTTTGGACCCATGTACATGCAAAGAACTGATTAGGCTGAGGACATAAGGTCCCATTGAAATAAAGAAAGGAAGTCGTTCTCAAAGAATAACATTTCATCCACTTCATCTTTGCAACATCCTGGGAAATGAAGTTGACAAAATATGGACTAAAAATCTAAATCGCTTCAACAAATCTGGAAAATCTATTCTCAATTTTAAAAATACTTTTTTATACTTATTTTTTAAATTCTATATTGGCAACTTATTTCTCTTGAATTTGCAATTGATACAATTACTTTGACATAAGGCTTTGTACGTTTTCCAAATGTAAATAACCAACCTGAATTTAATATAAAATTTTTGGTCTTTGAAAAAAACAATACTTTTTTCAACATAATGAAGGCCGATTACAAATCGGTGAATAAATAAAATGCAATAAAAAGCACATGTTGTAACTGGAAATTACTCGTATGAAATATTTTGAGAATATGTAATATTACTCAGCTAGCAATTGCGATGATATAAACTTGTCCATCCCTGATTGCTATTGTAAATGTAAACAAGACGTCTATGTTATGATTTTTAGCAGATTTTGGCAGATTTACTCAATTGCAAGAAATCGAAAGCAGTTTCTGGCCTGTTTCCATATTACAAGTAACTCGAAAATGTCGTGTAATTGAGTAGAAAAGTTTTGCTTTCGTGTTCTAAAAAACAAGTGTCAAGTTTTATTGAGTGAAATCGCAGGAGCCGTAGTTTTTTCTAATTATTCTATGGTTTCTGTAATACACAGTTTGACTAGAACACATAAGATTAACCGAAACAATTTATTTTCTGATAAAATATATTTGCATATTTATTTTTAAAAATTCACAAATTCTTGTTTTCTTCAAAATGATGAAATTGTTTACGAACTTTTATCTTATAAATATGAAAGAGCTGTTAAATTCTTACAAGCAATTTAATTTTCTAATTAAATTTTTATAAAACTTTTTGTTTGCCAATTTCTTAGGCTCTTTTCTACTCTATGCTTAAACATTTGTAAAATATTTGGACATTTTCCAGTAAAAAGTAGTAAAAACTTATAGTAAATGAACAAACTTAATATTAAATTATATATAAATATATGTTTGTTCACGTAAATTATTTTTGTCTTGTAAATATAATAAATGTTTTTGTATTCGTTTATAATTGTGCTAGAGTTGACATTAATTAAAACAAAAATGATATTTTAACATGAAGAAAGTAACCACAACATCAATATAAATACTTTGGCAATAATATCATTTGACAACACAAAAAATAAAACAACGTAAGAACACATAAGTCAGACAGTAATATTATAAAAACCCATTTGCTTACATACTTGCCAGTCTGGCGTTTGTTATATAAATGGAAACAGGTCATTACATTTTGTTGGTGTGGTGTAGCGAACTGTTGGATTTGTATTAGACTTGCTAGATTTACAAGGTCTACAGGGGCAGTTTACAACCAAGAGTGACTTCCGCTATTAAAATTATTAATAAGTTTAATTCCTGGCAGACCTTCCCATAACATTTGATAAAGACTATATTTTAGATTGGAGCATTACTGGCCTTTTATTTGCCTTGGTAAACTCATCGTGTGCGAGTATGTATGTATGCATTTATTTTTAAATTTCAAATTAATTTGATCTTTAAGACCAAAAGTCCATGATAATATAATGTTTAAGAGTTTTATATCATTTGATTACATTTTTTCTTACCCCAAAACTTATTACAAACGCATGAGGCTTTTCAACTGGGGAAGTGAAAAACTCAGTCATCAACTAGACAAACAATGTTTTCAGCGATTTGAAGTTTTTACAACATCATCTTCAAGAGATGCAAATATTTCATTACTTTGAAGTTGTTGTTTTTTTTCTGAGATTTTTTAATCATGCAAATATCGTATAAAGACATTTCAAAGTAATATTTTGTACGTAATTTGCCCTCAAGTGTTAATTACTCATGCTTATTCATAAATTTTAATTTGTTTGAAGATGAAATGGGAGACATTTTATAAACTAGAGACTATTGTTGGTCAGTCGACCACAAAAAAATATTACAAACTTATGAAGAGCCAGATTTTGCTATGAAAGTTACTGCATTGCAATTACAAAATATGTTAATTAAAAGATTTGATTAAAAAACTAAGCGAGTGGCTGTCTGTGAGAGCTTCAGATTGTTTTCTTTTTCCCAAAGTACAAATAAGAAAAATTATAGGATTTTATTTACGGTTCATTTTCACATGAATTTTTCCTCGTTTATTTTCTCATGGAGTCATATTATGTAAATGTTATAAAGATTTATTTACGGTCACTGTAAAAACCTTTACTACGTATATTGTTTTATAAAAAACAGAAAACTGTCTAGAAATGATCTATTGTATAAAATAGAGAAAGCTATTATAATTTGCAAGGGGAAAAGAAAATTCATAGCCGAACTAAGGCAGAATTATGGACTGTCTACAATTAGGGTAAATGAGTTCAAATTTGGCCATAGATTTAAAAATTATAAACATTCTTTTGAACATCCAGTTAAAAAATTTTCAATGTGTTGAAGATCATGACAATTTCTTTTTTAAAGAGTGTAAAATTGTTCACCAACTTGCCTGTTATCTTTGCGTAAAAACTTTTAAGTAAAAATGTAGTTTCAAACACATTGTACCCAATAAACGAAATTAATTGGCTTTCGTCTAAAGAAAAAGAAACAACTAAAATTTTTTTAACTTTTCATTAATTGCAGCCTCAACACAAGATTCTAACTGAACAATACGCCGGGCGACACTATTACGGGACATGGGAAGAAATTGTATAAAACTAATACTATAATTCAGCTTTAGCATGATCTTGATCCATCAGAAAATGGCCCACCATGTCTAATAATATCTAAACTTAGAAGGCTTCATCCTCCCGTTTTAATTTTCCCTACCCCGGCTCCTCTTCATTATTTTCTACTTCAAGCAACCATCATTTTAATTTTTATATTTTATAACATAAAAGGCATTGCATATTGTCAAATGCATCAATCAAAAAAAAAAATCATTAAATTTTAACCTTAATTTTGTGCAGTGTACAAAAAGGGAATAAATAAAAAATAAAGAAAAATAAATTCTTATTCTCAAGGTATTCAGAAATCAAGTTTTTCACTTTGAAAAAATAAAGAGAAAGAAAAAGATTTCCTTTCGATGTCGTGGCAGAAAGAGACAAATATATCGATTTATTATGCTTTAGATGCATAGAACTTTTACACTGCCAAATAAAGCCGATGTGGCTCAAGAAAGAGATGGGTAGAGAGTTCAATATCTTGAAAGGCCATACAATTTTGGAATAGGCTGAAGTCAATTCTATATCTAGTTTTCTTTGAACTATAAACGGCGCCAGTATTATAGATAGCGTATGAATAAAGTTTCTTCAGACCAGTTCAGAGACCTATCACGAGGTGTCCCAAATATATAAATTATCATCTCATATCGCAAAGCCATATTAAAGTTGCAAGTCCCTTTCATGCAAATTATTAGAACTCGAACTAGTCCCGTGATATGTCAGTTCCCTTCCGCCTAGGGTTATAAGACATTTTATCGTCTTTCTTTTTCTACTTTAAGAAATATTTCGCATGTTGTCACATTTGAACAAATTCTAATTTGTTCAAATGTGACCCCACAAACATTTATAGCCTCTTCACACTTATCAACATTAGTGTGAAACGAATGGAAGATGTTGAAAATGTGAAACATGCGTTCACAGTTGCAACATTTAACATCTAACATCAACCATCACATATGTATAGCTGTCAAAATAAAAAGTCACGTTTTGTATTAAAAAAAGAATAAAAATTAAAAAAAATGGATTTTGAAGAGAAATTAATAATAGGACTAGTTGTTAATTTGCAAGAGCAATCTCTACTATTAATGCAGTGTATAGAATGCATAAAAAGCTTACTGGAGGAAGAAGATGATGAAGACATCGTTTTGGACAATCTTATGCCAATTCCTAGGAGAGTTTGGACGTTTGTGAGTAAGTAAAGACTCAAAAATGATTTAAAAATGAATAAGGCATCTCTTTTAAGAATCGGTACGGAACATTTTGGGAGAAAGATGTACGCAATAACAACGATGACTTTTTCAAGGAGGCATTTCGGGTAGATCGAAATTTGTTTCCAGTTATAGTGGAGAAGCTAAAAGGTTTACAAAAGAAAAACACACGATTTAGGAGCGCTATACCTTTAGAAAAGCGCATTGCTATAGCTTTGTACACCTTGGGTTCATCGTCCGAGTATCGTACGATTGGAAGTCTTTTTGGCGTTTCAGCAAATAGCGTTTGCAACATATTGCACGAATTTTGTAAATCGGTTATTGCAGAATTTAGTGCAGAATATATTCCAACCGATTTTTTAACTGAAGCTAAAGTCGAGGAATGTGTAAAAGGATTTGAAGCGATTGGTTTCCCTCAATGCTTAGGAGCAATTGGTAAGTTAGTTATTAATATATATGTACAATCTTTTTACACAGACAAAAAATACATAAATATGTATATGTTTACTTCAAAGATGGATCTCATATTGAAGTCAAGCCGCACGCTGCCGATGCCGTCGACCATTACAATTACAAGGGGTGGTATTCAGTCGTATTATTTGCTTTAGTTGATTTTCGGTAAAGTTTATGATATATGTATAAATATGTACATATTTAACCTACAATAAACTCCACTTTCAGTTATAGATTTTTGTATGTAAATGTTGGATGCCCAGGACGCTGCAATGATTCACAAATTTACCGCCAGTCTCAACTGAGTAAAATGATAGAATCATCAAATTTATTAAAAGAAAAGGCAAAGGACATAAGTGGTACTCAAGTTCCGGTACTTCTTATTGGGGACTCCGCATTTAAATTTTCCTCAACGCTAATGAAACCGTATCCATTCTCAACTACAGCTTCGGTAGAACAACAGATGTTCAACTACAATTTATCTAAAGCTAGGCGTGTAGTTGAGAATGCTTTTGGCCATTTAAAGGCCAGGTTTCGTCGAATAGGAAAAGGCTTAGACAATCATCCTCGATATCAAAACCAAATAATTATGTGTTGCTGCATTCTTCATAATTTTTTAAATTGTAATAATAGCGCTATAAACGAAAGCTGGAAAACTAATTCTAATATAAGCCAACCACAACCAGAAGCTAGCAACATATCTGGTGATTGGTCAGCGCCAGCAGAAAATATTCGAAGAGCAATTGCTAAGTTTATATTTGAAAGGGGACAGTGAACCAATTGAATACAATATTTTACATTTTTCAATTGTAAATTTCATTTATTTCATTTATTAACATAAAAATGTAAATTAAAAAATAAAAAGCTAATTAAGTACAAATTCAGACTTGTATTATTTTAATGGAAATACGTATGTACATATACATATATGTTTTACAAAAAAAATAAAAAATAAAAAACAAAGTTATTTGTACTTTGTACATAAGCAACATCTTAAAGGTCAAACAATATAAAAAGAAAATTAATTTAGCATATAACCAATATGAAATTTATATTGATGATTGGTTGTTGTTATAGTTTTCTACCTGTCTATGTGCCGACATTTCATGGATGCCAGCCAAACCAATCATCAGTAGAGTTGAAAACCTTTTTGCCTACTGATGATTGCGTTGGCGGCATCCATGAAATACCGGCGTATAGACAGCTAAAAAGCTATAACAACAACCAATCATCATGGTCAAAGAATATAGTTATAAAATTAAAAACTGCATGTTTACTTTTTGTTGCGCAAAATGTCTAGCAGTTGCGATTGGAAATCAGCATTTTGGTTCGAAATGGTATCCAACCTTTTTACCATTTCATTTAATTGCTGTTTCCTCTCTTCCTGCGTTTCTTTCAGAAGCTGCATTCGCTCCTTCGCCAATTTTACCAATTCTGCATTGGCATCATTGTATCTTTTTTTTTTGCGTGGTGGTGGACCTGCACTTACTTCAAAGTCGCTTGGGGCATAGCTACAACAAGGAGCTTCGAAATCTATTTCTATGACTTCGCTGTCATTTATTAAAGTTGATGGATCTAAAAAAGGGACAGAATTAGAAATTATAGTAAGTGCAATCGTCATACACACATATTCACCTACCTGTACTTTCATGCATATATTGCTCAATATTGTGCTGCTTAAATGACCCCAAAATGCTGTGCACTTTATTGTAGTGCACCCAACTTGAAGGCGTACCACCCGTTGGCCCAATTTTACTTTTTTCAGTCCTACAAAAAAGTAAAGCACAATAAATTTAGTGTGACAGACCAAAAGAACATTCATTAGTTTACTTACTTATATTTACGAGTCAAATTGTCCAACTTCGTTCTGATGTCACTCCACGAACAGTTGAAACCAGCTTCATGCATGGTTGAAGCCATTTCTTGGAAGACATGGGAGTTTTTCCGCGACCCTCTGAGCTGCTCGATGTTTTCCTCCCACAAATCCAGCACCATTGCTTCCATTTCATCGGTCCAACAAATTCGGAGACTGGTTTTCTTTTTTACTACAAATACATAGATACATACATATGTAAGAATGTACATACAACCAAATGATTGCATATACAAAGAATAATTATGTACAAATATTTAAAAATTAAAATACATGTTTCGCTCATTTTCAATAACTTTGTAAATATCACAGAATAATATTTAGTTTGTGGTAAAAATTCGTTCGTCATTAAATGTCAAAAATTCAAGTGATGCCACAATGATTTTTTGTAATTTTTCAGTGATGGCACTAAAATAATCGAAAGATGTTGAGCGGAACACAATGAGTTAGGAACATTTTACAAAGATGTTGAAAGATGTTGTTTTTTAGAACTGTGTATTTCTTATGGGAAAAGTTTCAACATCAACGCAAACTGATGGTAGATGTTAGATGTTGATAAGTGTGAAGAGGCTATTAAAACATGTTTACATTACATACATATGTACATACGCACATACTTATATAGAAGAGGAGTTCAACTACTTCCTTTTTTTGCATACCACGTCTTTATTTCGTGTTCTGACAACTTAATTGTTATAAACTGTCATTTAAAATAAGTCATGGAAGAGCATGCAAACAACAAAAACAACATTTATTCTTCGTTCATTCATTCATTCTTTCACTCATTCAAATTAAGCTTGAGACTCTTGCACTTCAGTTCAAGCTGCTGTTGCTTGTGCTGTTGCTCTAAACAATTTAACCCACTTAAATATGCAAGACATGTGCCTGCATTTAAAACTCAATTGCCACATAATGACTATTCAACTGAATATGCTAGACCAACTATCAACAATGACAACAAATAAACAACAAGCCTATTAACTATAAACTATTTCATTATTACGTTCGTTATGGTCGGTGTTAAGAAATTGAAGAAAGGCTTTCGCATGCCTGTATGCACATATGTACATAAATACGTATTTCTGTTTGTAAGCCTGAACAGAGCACGGAACTGTAATGTAAGTAAGACCGGGTATGAGAGGAGTAATCAAACAGTGAACATAATTGACAGCCCACTCAATTTTTGTAAAAACATGTAAGCATAACTTGTGCTTAATGTTCAACTGCTACAGAATTTGTATTGAACAATAAAGGGCAAATGGTTAGGAGTTGTTAGAAAAGGAAATATTGTTGCTTATAAATAAGAAGGATTTCCATAATTTCAAAAAAAAGGATTTCCATAATTTGAAAAGTGTATGTATGTATATATACTTATATTGGCAGCTTTACCAGAGAGCATCTACACATCCTTTTTCGCTAGTCCATTAAATAAATCTAATTCATTAATATCTTGTTCACTATTTACTATGCATACACTCAAAAAAGGACATAAATATCAAAGTTATGAAAAAAGATCCTTAAAAAAACTTTTAACAATTTCATTAATTGAAGTAAAATTTCGTTACAACCACTAGAATTATAATTTATTTTGATGAAATATCGATTTGTAAACAGTTCATAATAACGCATAAAAGTTTTCTTCCACTTAACGAAAAATTAATTAACTTTCAAAATTTAGAATTAAATTTTACGTGATTTTTTGAACTATATGTATTGGCTTCGAGTTCGATTGCCGAATTTTGTAATTCAGATTAATAATTTTTTATTATTATTTTTATTAGGACAAAAGTGAGGAGAAGGAAGCGGAACGGAATTGTAGAATTGTTTATTCAATATAATTAGAAAAATTATGTAAAATAATAAGCGCACCATCCCAAAAAATATGCCTAAGAACGTAAACATAAACAAATATTAAAAATATTCAAACCGACGATTTCGGTATTAAGCGAAAAGAAAGTTTAGGAGAAAAAAGCCAAAGAAATGCGAATTTCGTACCAGCATACATACTCGTATATTTCTTCATATCTATATTCCTTCTTCATATGTGGTCTTCCAATAAGGACTTCCAAGCCTTAGTAGTTAATAGAGGCCATAATGTTGACGATAAAAATGACTAGGGATGGAAATAACGTTGAACAACAATTGCAAATGGTAAAATAGTTTTACCAAAATGGGCGTTCTGTTCGGAAAACGTTCTGGCGCTTCTTTAATTCAATAATGAGGGCCGTTTCAGTATAAATAGGTGCACCAACAAACAAAATTTTACAATTTGAGCCGATATTGGTACCCACACATGAGATGCAAGAGCGTGTAATGAGTCCACGATGACTTTTTGGTGTAGATTATGTCCTGGCGGCGTCATCGGTCATTATTTTTTTGAAAACATCTTTGGCCAGGCCATCACCGTTAACGGCGAAAGCTATAAGTCGATTATTACCAACTAGACTTTTTCTTGTAGAATTTTCTTAAGTCATAGTGCTATGCGAATAAGCCAGAAGCTACAGCGGCCCTTAAAACCAACATAACCCATGCCATCGGTCGAATTCAGCTGATTTATAGGACAAAGTCATGGCAAATTTTACGTTTCGAATGTGAGCCGAACAGTGAAACCAAGGTACTGTGTTATATTCCGTATGTAATGTCATCAATAAGTTTTTCAAATAAATGTAAAGTGCATAGAAAAAATCAAACACATCTAACTACTTCATAAGAATTTTCATTCTTGTTATTTTTTAATTATAAAATTCTACCTTTATAAATTTATATAAATTTTTAAATTATTTAATTATTTTTTTGTCAAACATTAAAAAAAAAGAAAATAAAAAAATAAAAAAGTTAGTCACATTTAGACAATTGAACTGTGAGTTTCATTTATAAAACCGTGTAAGCGGTTAGGAACTTGCAGAATTATTAATTGTTTCTAACGATTAGTTGGGGAGAATATCCCAAATAATGAATTTCAATATTAAGTATATAAATGTAAAGTTTTAAAAATTTGTAGCACGCACTTTATTTTATATAAATTTAAAGATACAAAACTTCTCCTTAGAAAAATGTTTTATATAGTTGAAAGTTCTAATTTAAACCGAAATTTCTACGACTGAGCGTAACTTCTCTTTAAAAAAACATGGACACCTTGGACTTCTAGATGCTTTTGATGCACCAACTTGTAATTAAAGTACCAATTGAGTCGGCTGAAAACACCACTTTTTAAATTACCCTATACATATATATATATATATATATATATATATATATATATATATATATATATATATATATATATATATATATATATATATATATATATGTATGTATATATACAATATGTATATATATAATATGTATGTATATATACATATATACGTAGTAGAAAAATATTGCCCAAGGATAAGGTCTAACATGTCAGAGAATGATGGCTGAGAGATGATATATTCCACATACAACTACATACAAACACCGATTCCAACTACTTTTACAAAAATCTTATGAAACGAGTAATACAATCTCTCTTAGGAAACGGTGTATACTTTAAGAATAATGAAGAATATATTGCGCTTGAATGTCCATTTGATTCTTGTGTTTGGAAAGTGTCTGTCAATATCAATTACATAATATTAAGCTCGTAAAAAATTAATAAAGTTTAACATTATTTTATCTTGAAACAGAAACACATACATGTACGTACATATTACAAAAAGGAAACTATGAAGAGAAAACTCGTTGAAAACTTGGACGTAAGTTAACTGAAAACAAAAAACTAGAGAAAACATGTTTGAGCCCCCTGGCTGCTGCCACAATTGGAGTTTAATACGAATTGTTGAGATATCCAACAGATGAAGAATGTGTGTAAAGTATACTCGTTGTAAATGTTTGTTAAACTGTTACTATTAAATTGCCTTTAAAGATAAGCTTTTATTTTGTTTTATAATTATAGTATCTGTAACCGTTAATAATAGCATATTTTAACAGAGGCGGGAGATTTCATTCAAGCTTTCAAATAAAAAAGCAGTTAAAAAAGGTGTTTCCAAAACATCAACAGCTTAATGCTAATTACAGTTATAGAAATTAAATTAAATTTTATTAGATTGGATATTAATGATTTGAGGCAACTTATTATCGGAAGTATCATATTATTCTAGATAATATCGGAAGTTAAAGAATGTATTTAATTCTAAAGCTTGTTTGAGAAATGTTATGTTATAGTTAAAATTCTTAAATCGTAAGTAAAAAATAAAAATAAAATTATAGATATTTCAATGACATACCTATATTTCGTAGCAAGTACGATTTTTTGGCAATTTTTAAGATATATTTCGATCTGGTGATACACTCAAGATGATTGGTGATACACTCAATATTTAAAAATAGTTTAAAAAGTTTCGATTTTCGAAATAAATGTATTGCTTTTTTAAAAGCCATATTTTGTAAACCGAAGCGGTCCAAACGTTTTAAATTTTTATAACATTACTGAGAAATCGCTTAATACTAGAATTATAACCATGAAAATTTCAAACGTTTAGAAACGTTTCGTTTTGCAAAATAAAAACTTAATAGACATACATACATGTTTGCATACATACATAAGAACTTTTGTAATACTTCACTTTTTTATGCCTTATATTTTGACATGCAATTAATGCAACTATAATTCTTAAAATAAAAGGAAATAGTAAAATATTGGCATTAGGGAATATTAGTAAAGAATTATTTGTTGTTTTTTGAATAGAAGGAAATATAAAAGAGGGAAGTAAAAGCACTAAGTGTGCTTAATGTGACCAGCTATCAGCTTTTAGTCAATCGTTATATGTTTTTTAATTGATAATGGTATAATACTTTTTTGTTTTAGAACTTCTGAGTTAAATAATTCAAATGTTTTTATCAGCCAAAAATACATAATAGACAAAACTAATTTGTATTAATAAATTCAGTGAAACAATGTATTTAAACTGGACCTGTAAATATTAATTTCGTCGTTCCTTCTATTATTTTACTGAAATTAACAACAATAAAAATTTCAATAATAAATACTCGAATGAACGAAATTTACATAAACAGGCACTAACTATTGAAATTACCCGCGTAAATTATCAAGTTTTAGGGCAAATGAATACATTTATGAACTGGGCAAGTTCGCATGTTTATAAAGTATATAAGCATGCACATATATCAATTAAGATTTAGCAAAAAATTTCGATAAGCTACATAAAATTCAACCCATGAAAAATGCATCCTACGTAAAAACATAATCATGATTGATTGTGCGCATTTTTTAATGAATTTGAAATAATACGGCTGACAGAAATATACTTATACTGTTTTAAACATAAAACAATAAAGATAAGGAATTCCCAGTTTGAAAATTTCAGCCACATTCTTTATAAAGCTTGAAAAAAAGAAAACTAACAAATTACGAGACGTGTGAATGATTTGCGGATTTCAATTTATATCTACTTTATTTTCTGCAATTAATGTAACTATAATATAATAGATTTTAATAAGAAAGTTTATAAATTTATGTTTATATCAATTTTGAAGCACTAAATGCAGTGAAAAAAATATAGTTTTCATCTCTGTTTTAATATTACATATATAAATGTAAATGTATATATATATATATATATATATATATATATATATATATATATATATATATATATATATATATATATATATACGTAGCAAAGTTTTAAAGAATTTAAGCATTTACAGAAACAGCAATATTTGATTTAATAACAAAAATATGCAAAAACTATTGTTTCAAATTTCACCACGAATATCAGATTTTATTAAAGTAGTCTACCGATTTGATTGTTAAAAGTGTAAATTAATATAAGGAATAAAAAAATAATGTTTAATTTGAAAACAGATTTACAAGATATGAGGAAGCAAAAACATTAGCGGTGGTCACGTTAAGTAAACGGTAACATTTTTCTCGTTTGCTTTCCTTTCCTTTTTTCAAAAAAAAATTAAATTCAATGTTTTTAACAGTTTGAGAAGCATTATTATATTAACAAAATTTATACCAAAACGTTCATAACTTTTTTTTACACATTTCTTCAACTTAAAGAAATTATTTTAATGAAGTAAATTGCAATTTTAATTTTCAGTTAATCTGATATCAAAATGGTTAATTGAAATAATTGTCTGCCTTTTTGCCGATATATGTAAGTATGTTTGTATGTATAGTATGTAATATGCATGCGTCAAAAAACAGTCATCGATGTTCAAGGAAAAATTCAATTTTAATTGCTGTCATACATAAGTACATAAATGTTTATTAGACTTCACAACTCTTCATTGATTGTATTACAACTTTGTTGAAACCTGTTGAGTTTTCATTGCATTCTACATACTTATGTATATGTAATATGTTTTTTGGGATGTTATTTTTAAGATTTTCCGACAATATTTAACAATTTTATATTTACAATAAGTATTTATGCAGGCATATCGTCGAATTGTGACTGATGAAAAAACATACATATGTATATTTTTTTTAGATTGAACTACCCTTATTATTAATATCTACAGTTAACAGACTTATTTTGAAAGATTCAATTACATAAGTATGTACATTTGTATTTACATACATACCTTTTTTACTGCATTTTCAGTTCATATCAGATTTTCTATCAAGAAAAATATGAAACGCACCCGAACTTATTTATCAATATACATACATATTTACATACATAGGTACCTATGTATATGATTATGTGTGTATGTATGTATGTATGTACATACATAAAACCAAATATTTTTTAATGGCAGGCCGGCCGGCAAGAAGCGTCTTAAAAAACTTTCAATTATAAAATCCATAATTAGTTTGAAACACACTTTATATCATTTAACAATTCACTGCCTTTAACTAATGTTTATGTTTAATTCTTTAAAACAATTATATTTCATCTAATATACTCTAATTTAATAAATTAATTCGATTATTTACCGATATCATTCTATACCGTGTGAAAATTCGCGTTAAACTAAAGAGAATAATATGAAACAAAGCTGTCTATTCACCAAACTCATTAAAAGCAGCTAGTTTCAATTAAAGTGGGTGTTTAAAAGCGCTTAAAGGAAAAATAAGTTTTAAAATAGCAAGAATTTGGCATTATTTGAATTATTTGTTGGTGTTTTGAATAGAAAGAAATGCAGAAGAAGAGAAACAAAACCAAAAGCACTGAGTATGATTAACGTGACCAACTAGCTGGTTTTAAACACATGCGATATAGGAACGATTCAAGGCCGATTCAAAAGAATACAGAACATAAATATACTTTTTATTAAAAGTTAAATTTTTTTGGTTTACCAAAACATTTATTTTTACACACATAATAGATATTTATTTTCTAAGCGATTATATTTTTGTAAGTCATATGCATCTATCTTTCTGAAGATAAAAATTTAAAGTTTAAGATATATAAAATAAATCTGATTTTTAAGCCCTAAAACTTAGAAAGCACTTGAAATATTTTTTTAAAAGTGCTCTAAATCTTATTATATTACCGAAAATTTTGCAATTGACAATTCTAATATAAATAAATAGACAATAATACTACATTTGTACACAGAGGAATATTATTGGAAACACCCCTTCTGCCACTATTTATATTCATAAAATTGCTCAGAACAAAAAGATAATCGTAGTAATTGTCTAACACGTTTCCTGTTAGACCGATTACCGAATACGAAGTCTGATATATATAGGTAGATTTTTATTTATCAAGAATTTACCAACAAACATCGTACTATTGTTAAAAGTGTAAAATAAAATGTTAGCAAAAGAATAGATAATATAAAATTTGATATGAACATTTCAAAAAAAGGATATTTAAGAACCAGTACCACAGAATATACACAGAATACCCAACTTTGACGTATAAAAAGGGTCCGAATCATATTTTGCATAAACTTTGTATAACGTGCATAAAGTTTGTGTGAAGAGATATCTATATAAAAACAAATAGCTTTGCTATCTCTTTTACACAAACTTTATGCACGTTTTCAAAGTTGTCGGGTCTAGGTAGTTTATGACCAGTACACATAGTCTCTTCTTATATAGTAAGGCTGGTCACGTTAAGGATGCGCTAACCTTACTCAATAAGATTAAATTTTGCTCTTTGTTTATTTAATTTTTTTTCTTTTTTGTATGCACGAAATTTAACATTCAATATTATTTACAGTTTGAAATGCATTTTAGTGTGTAGAATAATAAATCTACATAGTTATAGATGCATATGCAGTAGTGTGTATCATTGCGTTGAAGTGGGCTGTAGCAAACTGCATGGAACTGTATGGAAATTTTTTATTCAAATTCAAGTTAATTTTTTAACTCTCTATTAAGAAGATTGGAAAAGGTAAATCAGTTTTTATGCTTTACTGTTGTACAGACTGTCTTCCTGAAGGCTATAAGTCAATGGGGGGTTCCATTTAATACACAATCACGAGCAGTGTTATTGCAGCAGCAACTAGGTATAAGCAGCAATATTAAATATTTTCAAGCCGCAAGTTAAATTACATTGGAGTACATTCAAACATATTTCAACTTTTACACCAGTGTTTATTATAAATGATGTTGCTGATCATATCGATGAGATTAAATTACGCAACAGTCAAAATTTAAACAGTGAAATAATTTTTCCAATTACACGTGAAGATGATAAATGACGTGTCTTTAAAAGGCCTGAAAGCGAAATTTATAAAAACATTATTGGTGAAATCCTTTATAAAGGTTATTCAATACAAATATGGCAGAATGGGGGAGACTTGCCGTTGTTCACATATGTATCTATAAATTTTTTGGTGACTAGGGGCTATAGCGATAAGGTAAAACTTCTGATTGGTTCTACTTGGTGAATCCAGGATGATCCTTATCAAATACACTTTAAGTCGACTCACAAACCTCCACTTGGTGGTCCATCAAACATCCGCGAATTGTGAGAGGTCTCTGCAGTTTCTGTTCTCCTAGCTAGGGCGGCTGCAAGCGGACGTCTGTTCTTATATTAAGCCGTTCGCTATATAAATATGTTTTACATTCAGCCAGTGTGTTGGCTTAGATGGTAGCCCCAAAATACGCGCCCCGTGCAAACTGGAAACCACTACAGATGTCACAAGATGTAGCCAGCCTCGTACTGCTTGTGCGGCATTTGTAGTGAAAAGGTGATTGATCCTTATTTTTTATTATTATAATTTTTTTAAGAAGCCGATGGCACCATCGTAACCGTAAATGGTTACGTATATAGTTATGGTATATAGTTAGTGGAGAAACCACAAAGGAAAATAGCACACAATAGTTAGCCAAAATTAGCTTTTAAGCCAATGCAAGAGAGTGAAATGCACAACTTTCAAAAAATCATTTGACAAATTACACTACAAAGTCTTGAAAAGTAAGACAATTTAAATTTTATCTGTCGTCAAGATGTCAATGCATTATCGCCTTTTCCAAAGTATCATAAATGATTCTTGCCAATTTTGTTTTCAGTTTACAACGCAACAGTTTTTGCAAAAATATATTTTTGGCTCTAACAGCGAAAATTGGCCAAAATATAAGCAAAAATAAAAACTTAAAACATTGTTTAGATTCTTATCATCATTCTGTTGTGAACTTACAAATTGTCTTGTTTGTTAAAACTGCTGTGAATTCTCAGCCAATTTACATAATTTACTTTGGCATATTATTAGCCGTGTATACACTTAGGCCAACAAGAAACCCAGCTAAAAATAAACTACATGAGTAGCACTATAGCAAGTCTTAACTGAATTCAAACAGAACCAGAAATGGTATAAATTTCTTTGTTGTTGTTGTTTCAAAAACTTCTTCCCAGATTAGCGGTAGTTGGTAGAAATTCTTTACCAACCATCTTCATGACCAGGTTATAAACGAGTCTCTGAGGTTGGTGTTGCTTTCTCAATATTATCGTTAGCGGTAACTCCTTCTCCAATATCACCACATCACCTTCTGTTTATGGTAATTGTAACATGATCAGTTATTTTCGGCTAAATTCAATGTCTGCCTATTGATAAGTGTGGTCAAAATATACAAAAACAAAAAAAAAGTTAAAAGAAAAAAATTACACAAAAAGTGATTCTGGTTCTTTATTTTTTCCCCTTTCATTTCCAACGGCTACATGTTTCGTGTTATTTTCTTTTACAGATAATTGACATTTTGACTCACTACTTGTGGTTACGATTTGTGTATGTGTTTTTTTAAGGATTATTTTGGCAACAAAAAAATTAAAACTTGTGGCTGCTGTATCAGAATTTGCATAGACTTTTTAAATTGGCTTCAATGTTCATTGATGTCTTACAGTTTGGGCTGCATGTTGTTGGTTTTTTGTTTTCGTTTCATTTTTGATGTCTTGTTGTTTATTCAGTTGCATTGTTAACTTCACATGCATGCACTATTCCCAGTTGTTTTGATTGTGTGATGCTCTGATGTTTTCAGATCAAAAATGACAGTTTATTAAAAAAAAATGGAATAACATGATGGATGGGTGAGAAGGAATGTATTTACATTGTGTGGGAGTGAAGTGACAGAAGCAAGAATACTCCTATTAGGATTAACTAAGCTTACAAAAGCAAAAGAACCGTAAAAAATATATAAATAAATAAGTCAAAAATTTATGATGGCATACATTTCACGAAATAAATTGAAAAGGGCTAAAAATATTATCCTGAAACTCTTCTTTATACTTTAGAGATATTCGTACATCGATAACTTTATTATTTATCGTTTGTTAAAAGAACTTTTTTGATACGGTACGTATTCTGTCTACTTGAACAATATACACATTTGCCATATTTTGAATGATCATTAAAATAATTACATATTATAATAATTTTATTTAAAAAATAAATTTCCCCTTGTAGACCATTTTTGGAAATTTTCGCTACTATCCCGCTCAGTTTGAAAAGAATTTTCGGAGTTATTTAAAAAAAAAAATCATATATTATAAAAATAACTTATTTATATATCATAAAACCAACTAACTCATTTAGATGAAAGTTATAGCATTTACAATATTAAAACTCCAAAAAAAAATTCAAATTTAGTATGTATGTATGACTTCACTAGAATTTTTAAATTTTGTTAAAAGAACGTTATTATAGAAAATTTTTAATAACTATATCTTTCGAATAAATTAATTAATTGCTCTAAGCATTTCCCCAAGATTTGAAAAATAACCGAATCTAGATGTTGAGTTAAAAGTTATGGGAGTTTAGCACACACTCGGAATAGTTTCCTTCCTAGACCTTAAAACGCGGAGTGGAGTCCCTAAATTTTATTTTTGTTTTGTTTTTGATAGTGGGAAGCTAAAATAAATTGCTGCTAAGTAAGTCGTATAAAACAACGAACTACAATAGATTTCTATCATGGTAAATAAATTTCTTAAAGATAATATGTATTTAAATAACATAATCTCTCGTAAAGGACTATTTAGTGAACAATAACTGTAATATCCTATTCAAGCTATTACACACAGGGAAATTTATTTGTTTGGAAACGTAAAGTTAGCGGTCGATAAATGCTGTTATTTATCGATTACACGCATTATTTTACAAAAAGTTTTTATTACAAGCAATTTTAAATACCTAAGCACATACACACCTATACATCCATATCGTGCCTTAACCCAAAAAAAACGAGCGATAAACAACAAATTTTAATTAAAATTTGTTATGGTACTTCCAGCGAATGCGAAAATCTCGGATATAATTTTTGTGATGATAGATTATCGATTGCGATGAAAACAATATCTAAAATTATGTCCCTTAAACTTTTTGGCGTTAAGGCACGATATATGTACATAGGTATGCTTGTATATAAATATATATATATATATATATATATATATATATATATATATATATATATATATATATATATATATATATATATATATATATATATATATATACAGTGAACTCGCGATAATGTGAACTAATAAAAACCAAGGTAGTTCACATTATCGAATTTGTTCACATTTTCGATTGTAAAAATTTGTGGTGTTATATTGTTTTTTGTTTACAAAATATTGAAGCTCTTGGAATTTTTAACATAAAATGTAATTTATTGCAAACTTAACGATTTCTTAAATTTTAAGTTCACGTTTTATATTAAATTTTTGGAGCCACCATTAGCTGGCATTGAAGTCGTGTTCATTTTTATTAAAATTAGAATGAAGCTGTTTCGCTTTTTCTTTCAGCATCAATCCACTTATTGGAAGGTTTTTACTTCTCATGTTAAGAAACCACTTGTATAGAGATTTATCCATCATTGGAAGCTCTGAAATACGTAGGTTTACGTTTCACTGGTCTATAATACGTATTTTTAACACACTTATAATTTTTATTATTCTTATTGTGCATCGAACAAATGGTATATTTCCCAACATTATATTTAACACTGTAATACTTGATCCTTTTTCCAAAAGTTGAAGAATTTCATATTTCTCACTAATGGTTAAAAACTTTCTGTTATTCTTAGACATCTTTGTAAATACATAGGAATATAAATACACAGGTTTCTATGCGTGACGAAACACAACAAAACTCAAAGTGTGCAAGTACAATAGTTTACAGTTTTTTATTCAATCGGCGGATTTCCAAAATTAGAAAACAAACAAAAATTGCAAAAGTTTTTGTTCACTATTTAGAGCCATTAAACTTTATTCACTATTTAGAGCGTCCATATAAAAAAATAGGTGTTCACATTACTGGATAGTTCATTATATTGGAAGTTCACATTACCGAGAGGTCACTGTATATATATATATATATATATATATATATATATATATATATATATATATATATATATATATATATATATATATATATATATATATATATATATATATATATATATATATATATATATATATATATATATATATATATATGTATATAAATACATATATATACGTATAAATGTGTGTTTGTTAACACAGAAAATATTTCTTATTAATCAACACAGATGCTTCTCATTTATATCCATAAGGACATTGTTTCCCGTTTCCTGTTTCTCATTACTCAAATGGAGAACTTTCTACAATCAATTAATTATGCTGCTTCTATAGACAAATACGAAACCGATGAGTTTCACAGTTGCTAATGGTTTGAGAGCCATTGGATTAATATTTACTAAACTTTCGACACCGTAAACTATGCAACAGTTCACAACATTTGTAGACTCGATATAACTGTGGAGTTGCCAGAATTGCTTAATTTTTTGGAGACCATTTTAGATTCAGTTTTTTTAAAGATATTTATTGCATTTGAATTTTATATGAAAAAATACTAAAAATTCATTTGATATTGGAATCTTATTATAAAAATTTCAAACATGTCACAAAATGAAATTCCAAATAGTATAAATATATTAAAGAAAGTTCTTAGAACTTTTTTGTGCAAAGGAAAGTCTATAAAAGATTATAATTTGAATGAAAAGTACTGGGAACTCTTTTTATAGTGGAATTTATTCTATAAAAGTTTCAGATATTTGTTTACAAGCATGTTGTTTTACAAAATATGGCCCTGATTCCTCATATAAAAAAATTGACAACATCAGATAAGCATATGCAATTTTTATTACTCCACCAAATAATTATAAATTTTTTCCATAGAAATAAACTTTTAATATATTAAAATATAGCAATGAAGAAAATTCTTTTTAATTATAATTATGAATTTTTTGTTGAATTGCAAAAATATTATACATATATTTATTTGAATATTCCTGAGACTTTTCTAATATGACATATTAAGCCTAGTAGAAGTTGGACAAATTTTCAGGAGACTTTCCGTTTAATATTAAACAATTCAAACTGTAGTTCACAGAATTTGTGATATTCATTGTATATTGAAATGTCTTTACAATGTACCTTAAGTAATAAAGTTTTATAGAAGCAAAGTAACAGGAAATTCTCTCCCTATAAAAGTAGAAGGGAACAACAGTCTGTTCTAAGTACTTTTATGTTTATACTATTGGTTCGATATTTCTAAAAATATTTACAAAGAATAAAAAAAATATTCTTGATCTCTGTTAGGCGAGGTAAAATGATATATATTTGCAATAGGGAAAATGTATATTTACAACCTACACTGAAATCTTTGCCCACTTCAAAATACGGCTGTGATGTGATGGGAGCCAACCATTTTGGGTAATGGCTTTAAAAATTAACTATTTGTCAGATTTTGAACAGTTTTTCTATTTTACTGATACATTTTGTGCTTCTGCTGTACGATTTTCTATATTCTACATAGAATTTTGATACATATAAGAACTTTTGGTAGAATATAAAACCACCTTTACAGATGTGTCGCAACCATCAATAAAGACTTTTTTAATCAACGGAAACAAGAACTGTGCTTAATCACGGATTTTCTTAAACTTAGTATTCTATTACGACATAAATATAATAAAGTTCACTTATTTTACTTCTTGTTATGGAAAAATTAATGTATGTATTTGTGCTTATGCAAATAAATTTCTTCACCCACATCTCGAATGTAAGATTCCGTACTAAGCTTAACACCGAAATACGTGATATTATTCGATCAACTGAATAACTGCACATGTAAAGGCCAATTTAGCCGACCGTAAATGTAGAAATGTTATGGAAAAATTAATGTATTCGTGCTTATGCAAATAAATTTCTTTACACATACATATCTCGAATGTGAGATTCCGTACTGAGCTTAACACCGAAATACATGATATTACTCGCTCAACTGAATAACTCCACTTTACGGCACAAATATTTTATTTTTGATTCTGGTAGCACATGTTTATCAACACAGCTGTCTTCAAGTACCAGTGCATCTACAACTATATAAGATTTCCCACCATAAATTACAGCTGTTTAGCTAAACCAAATTGTTTGTTCTTGTCATTGTTTTATTTTGCTCTCTTTAAGCTCCATTGGAGAGCTCCATATTCATGGAAACAACAAAACTATCTTTAGTAGCTTCGTGTTTGTGAGACTAAACGGTGCAATTTGGCGAAAAGAAAGAAAGGAGGAGCATTAAATGCAAACAATAATAAAATTATAGGTAGTTAAAGTGTGTAAAAAATCAAATATTTTAATTTTAAAGAAAAATCTAAGAAAAAATATTTTTAAATACAAAAAAATATATGTATGTCACATGGAAATTTATACTGCTGTCAAAAGAAAATAAATAAAAATAAGCAACACTTTTAATAATATTTTTGTACTCATGAATTCGATTGATTCCATCTAAAAATAAAATAACAATAGCAGCAGTAGCTAATTAAAAACCCACACTTGTATCCAGTGAAATAAAAAAAAATTGAAAAAAATCCTAAATTTGCCATTTGCTTAGCAGAAAATACCAGTATTATAATTGAAAAGAATAAAGCGGTGAATAAAATAATCGCTTGTATGTGTTGAAGCTATTTTTGAGATTGGATAAAAAATCGTTAATAATGGATTCGGTTAGCGCTAATTACGAAGAAATGCAACATAACGAAATTACTGCCATTTCGCAGTACGGCCTGAAACTTAAATTCGACCATGTTTGGCCAGAAAAACGCAACCAGAACTTGCGGCCCTCCATTAAACAAACATTGCCATTGGTTCCATTGGCTTGCAGGTAAGAAACGGAATTCCACTGCTTAGAGAAGGGTGCAATAGGTGTCCCCAATTATCATTCGCATTTACATAAGTACATACTTATGCATGTATGTACATACATGTATGCATATGTTACTGATAAGACACGAAGGGGGTTGAGCATTAAATCCCCACAAAGTGATTTTTTTCGTTGTAGTTCTTTTACCTGAAACCAGTTGCTGATTTTGTATTTATTGTTTGTGTACTTTTGTATGTGGTTGACATTAAAAATCAGTATTTTTAGAGAATAATAGTAAAAGTGCATTCTCAATACGTGTTTTATATTACACATTTTTTAATATAAAATTATTAGGCATAAACCTAAAAAATTATTTATGTTTTAATTTCAGCAATTTATATTTTTTGTGCAATAAATATTTATGAAATTTTTCAACATAACTTTTCTTTGCTGTGGTTATATACGATAAAAGTTTTGGCTTAAATCTAATTTGGTTTAAAAAGTACTAAAGGTGATAAGGAAATTTAAAAATTAGAAAAAATATGTACTCAAAACGCGGCAAGCCCATATATTCCAAATTATGGGCTTCAAAAATTTTAGTACCCAATTATGAATATTAGAAACGTATTATTTTCGAATGTATCCGGTAAATACATGTATACATACATTTATATACATATTTATAGTAACTGAACAGTAATTTCTTTATATATCCCTCTCAATTTATTTATGTATGTGTGAATGGTTAAAGCGATTCCAGTAATTTTGTGAATATTTTAGTACTAGTGACCCAATTATTCAATATACAACAATAATATCAATTCAATTCACAAAAAAAGTTCTGAATCAAATATTAAATGTAGTCTTTCAAACTCTCACAAAAAACTTTTTCTTTTATACATTCTTCATACTATTATCCTTATTTCTGTGAAATAAAAACAGGGAAATTATTACAATTAAAATTGAAGTAAATAGTAACAACATAATATTAAATTTAACCTACCATAATAAAATAAAAATGAAAGCACATTTAAGCACACGATAAATGGAATGGGTAAAGACACTGTATTCAGCAGACACAAGCTCTACTGGTCATATATAGTATAATGTATGTATAAGCATGAACACGTGTGTGTACTTTTTGCACGCGATATTAGTGCCGTACAAAAGTCTGTTCACACAATTTGATTTTGTCAAATACGTCAGTACATACATATGTAAATGCATGTTTTGTATGACTTATCCATATGGCAAAGTTTCGAATGCCATGACCAAAATAAATTTGAATATAAAGCGTTTCTAAACGTGGTACATAGTTGAAAATGTACGTGATCGCCAAAAACGACAAAGTCAGTGAAATATGTAGGGTCTTGTGGTCTCATGGCAACCCTCTTTGCTCTTTTCTTGTATTAAGGAAGTAGGTAATAACAGAGTTTTAAAAATGATATACTCATTCATTACACCTTCACATAAAGTTTTGTGTTTATTAGAGATATGCGCGTGATAATTTTTATATTTTCAACACGCACGCCCTGCAAAGAAAAATCATCAGGCCTTTTCACAATAATTGTTAATAAACTATAAAATTCTTATCATTAAATGCACTCAATCAGTAGCATGCTTCCAATCATGCGCTCATCAAAACTAATATGAATTTTTTTATATTCAGGCTTTTCCTTTCGTGCCCAGTAAAAATAAAGCTTCCAAAAAGGGTCTTAAAAGTGTTTGGATTGCGAGCAGGAGGTAGTGCGAATTTGGGTGCTTTTTTTGCCAGGGAAATAGTTTAATATTAATTCATGATTGGTTATTTACTATTATTTTTGTATCTAAAAAAATCCATGGAAGTAATCTGTATCTCATATGGTTAAATAAAATTTATAACTTTCAGTAATTTTTTTTTCGTTTCATACGAATGGAAAATTTCAGAATGACCACACCTTTTAAAATTAAACTTAACATTATTCCAAATGGGAGAATTTTTATCCCCCCCAGCAACTAAATCCATTTCAGACCATTAATTCTATAGGTTAGGTTTTGGCTCAGTGTAGTTTTTATAACTACTTATTTTAATAAAAACATTAAACTGGAACCTGGCTCTTTAGACAGTGAATTATAGCAAATTTTTATAATTTGAAATGAGAAACCTATACATAAAATAAGAAAATTTTGGAAACATTATTACCAACACTGTCGGCCCCGTGAGACTTGACAAAGTTCAATTTCTATCTGACCAATTAATAAGTATGTATGTATATTGGATATCAGAATTTTCTAAAATTGAGAAGGTATTATTTCCAATTCACGTCAACACTCACGCGTGATTAATTATTAATTAAATCATGATAATAAGTAAAATTCACGACATGCGCACAACTTAAAACTTTTTATTGAGGATATAGTAAAATATGGCAACAAACAAAAAAGAGCTGTCGTCGCCACTAAAATATGTACATATACAGTGGAAGCTCTGTACACCAACAATTCCCCTAAATTAGACGTCAATATTCCAAGGACAAATTTTTTTTCTTCATTAATATATTTATATGTACATATTAATAATTTATTAATGATTGTTTTATCGATGCTTCGCATCATCCTTTTAGGGAAGCTTTCACTGTATTTTCTTTCTATATTGAAATATGTCGCCAGCCTGACCACGTCTGCTGAAAAAAGTAAATAAATTTAAAACGGAATACGACTGGCTCATGAAGGCTTGTCAATCACTGTTAACGGATTTTGTTGGCTAAAATGAAAACCTTTTTTTTTTGAGCAATAAAAGTGACCAAACCTAAATACACACAAGCATACATTTAAAATTATTGTTAAATCATATTGGACAAAAGTAAATAAATACAAATTGAAAATTGGACGTAGTTTTAATTTCCACGAAATCCTTTTAAAGTTGTTCCTACAAAGTAAGTTCGTGAAAATCAATTTCATGACTGTAAAACGATTAAATCTGTTTTGAATTTGGCCCAGTAGTACGTACAGTTGTCGAAATTAGTGTTGGAAAATATAGTATGTAATAGGGATACAAATTTTAATTTACAACCATACGAAAAACTTATCTTTTGGCCTTCTCTGAAAAAAATTAATTTTTTGTCGATCAATTTAATGCGTCTTTCAATAGAGACATCTATCTGCATTTTGATATTTTGTAGCAGCCACTTATTGTTGAAACTGCATCTATCGAACTGCGTGGTGGATAAAGTCGAAACTACAGGTTAAGTAAACAATGAACCAACACCCGTACCATGACGAAACGTAAGATCTGCCGAAACAACTCGGCCTTTACAAACCACAAATTGGCGTATTTTGCGTCTCCGTGCAAAATTCAACTGACCCAGGAAGTGAATGGGCCCTAGGGCGGTTGGAAACTGATCCTAATTTTCATTATAAAATCATCTTTAGTAGTGAAGCCCATTTCTGGGTGAATGGGTATATCAACAAACAAAATTGTCGAACTTGGGATGATACCAATCCACATGAGATCCAGGAACGTCCAGTTCATTCCGAAATTACTGCTTGGTGTAGATTTTAGTCAAGCCACAGCGACCCTTGGATTTTCTACGAATTCACCTTTATTAATGGGCCTTGATATTAAGATAAACAAAATTTTACGTGTACCATAGTTTACTCAGTTGCGCTAATAAGTTTAAGCCACTTTGTATATACAATACAAATTGCCTGCTAAACACTTGGCAGTAGGGCAATTTTTTGCCGACTTAAACTCAATCTTCTTACTTCTCTAAATGGGAAAGTATTGTAAAATTTCTGTTGTTAGACATAATATCAAATACATTCATACATACGTATGTATGTCACATTCGTTTTAACAAATGCAAATAAAAATATGCCAGTGTGTGTTCTTCCTAAACAGGGATGGAGTGAAATTGGCACCAAAACGACTGTATTTTTGTATACTAAATTACATTCCTGCGGCTTATGAGTACTAAATTCAAAATAAAATAACTTTGCATGTTTAAAAGATCCGTCTCATGAAAAATAACAAAAACAATTTTTTATTATTCAATCGTTAGTGTTGTTGCTATGCTCTTATACGGATGGCTGCCACAAGTTGCAATTTTATAAAATCGAATTGTTGGGGTATCAAATTAAATGGAATTAAGGTGGTCGCTTATATAAAGAAAATAAATACTCTAACTTGACTCTTACCCCTGACTAAAATGAAGGACCCTGACCTGCCTTTCAATCATTGTGACCCAATTTGTTATTCAGGAAGGGGAATAAGAAGGAGAAATTTTTATTTTGTTTTAAGACAAGAAATGAAAAACATTGAGAAAAATATTGTAAGAGTGTTGAGAAAGCTTAAAGGGCTAAATTAATTTAACTGAAGTTAAATTAAGAAATGGAGACATATTGGAAATAGCCAGATTTGTATAATATTACAATAGCTTCCTGGAACTTCTCTGTATTATCAAGCTCTATTTGAAAAGAATTTCCGGAGCAATTAAATGTAAATAAATTTTAGATTAATGCATTCGCCACAGTCCAAAGATGAAAGGAAAAGCCGATTTGATTAAAATTTTCGGAACTATTAAAAAAATATTATATTCTAAAACTTTTATCAACGATATCTCTTGAAGAAATGAAACGATTATCTTCAAAATTCAGGCATTCGAAGTAGATTTTCAGATTAAGAAGATGATAGATTCCATAAAACTGACTTGAGAAGAAGTTTCGGAATTTGAAAAAAAAATTGGAAATTCTTGATAACAACATCTCTCGATTTAATGAATCGACGTTAATAAAGTTTGCAGCAGTCAGTCATGTCCTTTGAATGGCTGAGCTGGTTGCAACAGTATTCGTGTCATTCCACAGATTTTGAACTCACTTAGATTGTGCATGAATATGAATGTATACGACTTGGTAGATGTTGAGGTTTTTCAAAAAAGAAATATTTCGACATGATCAATGTTAAACAATTAATTCTAAGATACCGGTGCGTTCTATCGATTGCAAAATCTGATTAGGTACTAACCTAAAAAGCGACTTCCAGTTTTATTCAAATCGATTGATTTATTTATGTTGTCAAATTTCTTTTAGAATAGTTTTTTTTACCAAACTCCAGAATTATTTTCATATCGATTTTATAGCTGCTGTTCGATTTTGATCTTGATTCGAAAATTTTCGGAATCAGAGCTTCTTTTAATAGTTCATAAATTTCTTGTTAAATCGGCTCTATAAATTGAGTCTCTTTTTTAACCTTTAAGAAGTTTGAAAAATGGGGTGTATGGTCAACCACATTTTTTTACTGGCAGTGAAGAAATGTTTATGAATCCCAGTAAAACATGACTTGGCTTAAAGAAAACTATTTTTTTGTTGTAATATTCGTTAAGAAATGTTCCGGAAAATGAAGTACTTTTTGTGAACTTTAATAACTCAAATATTAAAAGATTTTTCTTTTGATAACATGATTGTAAGTTCCACAAGCGGTAAAGCGATAAAAGTCGACGTTATCAAAAAAAAAAATAATAAAATAAAATAAAATAAAATATATATAAAAAATCAACATACATACATATGTACGAGTACATTCATGCACATACATATGTATACATATTTTGTATAAAATATTTATTTATATTTATTTGATGACAAACATAAAAAGACTTGACCAAGTTATATAAAGGGGATGTTGCTCAAACTTAAATGTTTATACACAAACAAAACTTCTTAAAATCGCAAAAAAAAAATAAAACCATGGACGGATATATTGGTCAACAATACGTGCAAATGATAAATTGTTTTACGATCTAAAAATGGTTGTTCTGCTCGGGCAACGTTCCGCACGATTTGCCCATTTTACGGTCGCTTTAATCGTTCTTCATTTCTGAATGAATGGGTACGTAAACAAACAAAATTGTGGAACTTCGGACGATACCAATCAACATGAGATCCATGAGCGTCCAGTGCATTTCGAAAAAGTCACTGTTTGGGGTTTATTTTGGGCTGGCGGTATCATGGGTCCATATTCCTTTGAGAAAGATCTTAGCCAGACCATCACCGTCAAGGCGAGCCCTATAGGCCGATGATTACCAATTTCAACAGACCGGCGCTATGTGCCACACAGCTCGTGCCACATTGGACATTCTGCAAGAGAGATTTGAAGGTATGGTCATCTCACGTGGAGATGATGTGAACTGGCCACCGAAATCGAGCGACTTTCTTGTGTAATTTTCCTAAGTCGCAGGGGTATGCGAACAAGTCAGAGTTATGGAAAATTATATACATATTTCTGATGCACAGCGAAGCCGTTGCGAATATTTGAACGGTGTTATATTCCATACATAATGGCATTAAGAGGCCATCCAAATGAATAAAAAAAATTTAATGATATCCTTTACGTATTTGTTTCATTAAAATTTTTAAGTTAATAAGCGTTTAATGAAAGACCCTTTACATGTTTGCAGTTTCGCTTTATACGAATATAACAAAGGCACTTGACGAAAGTGTTAACATGGTGATATTATCAGACATCACTTAATTAATAACTGCTGGCTGATGGCGCAGATAACTTTTGTTACTTGAGCTGTTTAATATAAACGTTTTATCTAAGCAATTTTTTATCTCGTTAATAGCATTAAGAATAAAGCCAATGAATAATTATAACATGGAATGTAAATGATATTATTTAGAACACAATTGAGACGGCAAGCGAAAGTTTTGTAGCTGGGACTGAAAATAATAAACATTATTCCTTCAACAGATAAAGTTAGTCGCTAACAGTGTTAATATGATTTATATTACTATCGAATTCGAATAAATAAATTTAAAACAAAAATTTTTAACTATTATTTTTGAATAATTCAATGCACCTTACAGTGAAAATCTTTTAAACGAAACACATTTTATTTATAAAAGTGAATATGAATTGAATGGTACTTAAGAGAAATAGTATACTAGTTCATCGTCGTCGAAACATAACGCGCCAGTTTATACTCATCGTCTTACGTGCAACCGCCAAAATCTCAGTTTATAAAATAAGTCGGAATTCATAATCTATTTTAGGTTTGGGATGTGTCAGTTTAGTTCAAAGAGCAAATTTAAAAATACTTAAATCGCTTTCTCTTATTCTTGCCTCGGAAATCTCGTTTAAGCGAAAAACGATTGCTGAAATTTCTCATTTTCGCTTATTCTAGTTCGACTGTAATGCACTATATTAGTTATTAAATCCAAAAATTTTATTTTTTGTTGGCTTAGCTGAGTATACGCATATGCCTGCTTTTTATTGGCGCAATCCGAATCATTAGTACCCTTTAATCGAACCATGTTTGAAAAGCATTCGAAATCGCTTAGAAAAACTAACAATATTATATAAGAATTCAGGCATATACTCAATGAAACCAACAACAAAAAATAAATTTCTCAAGTAATTGTCTTACGAAGGTGGCTCAATGAGTCCGTCACTTTTTGAATGAAACATTGATTTTTGTTTAAAAACTCATTTTTCATTTTCAATATTCTCTCCTTTGAGCTCTATACACTTTGTCCAATGTTTCTCCATTTTTTATGCCTTCCAAAAAATAATATTTGTCGATATTGGAGTCAAATCTCTTTCCGCTGAAAGTTTAAAAACTAAAAATAGTTACTCGGTGCTAAAATCAGTGGACGATGAAACAATTCGTAGTTTAATTAATGGTATTTCGCCATGGAAACTTTACATGTGTGCACCCTTGCATTGTCCTGGCGAAAAAGAACTTTGGTCTTGGTCAAATGTGGTCGTTTTTTTCAAATCCCTATCAAATCGATCCTATAAATTTGCATAATATTCGCCATTGATGGTTTTACTATTTTGAATATAGTTAATGCGGATTATACGGTCTCCATGAATTTTTTAGCTGACAAAACTTCCTTGGACTTCCTTGGCACCGATTCACCCCTAGAAACCCACAGTTTTGACAGCTGGTTGCTTTCTGGTGTAGTGTAGTGGATCTACATTCCGTTAACAGTTACAAAACGGTGAAAAAACTCGTCCATATTGCTGTTGAAGATCGCCAAACACGATTGCGTTTGTATTCATTTAACATTTATACCACTGATCTATGTGATATGCCTATGGTCTCCACAATCTCTCGCACTTTCATTCTCGGATCGACCAATTGAATCTTTTCAATTGTTTCGGTTGTAGAGACATTAACTGGGCGTCCGGAACGATAGCTGTCAAACATTAACTAAATGGGGCACCCTGCTGACGCCCCTTTTCAGTTAAGGGGCGGACAATTAAAAAAATTACGGAATTATTGAGCCACCCTCGTATACTATTTTGAAACAATAATATGAAAATCATCTGTGATATGATGTAGGTTTTTTGTGTTCCGATTTGCTTTTTGTATTTGCTTCATGAAGCACATGGGGAAACTAGAACAATAGTTATGATAAGGAGCTGCTGCTCGTTGAACATGTCTGCAATAAAAATCTTTACATAAATGCAATTCTTAACCCTTTTAATAATTAAGTAGTTAAAGAATAGCATTTTGTGTGAAATAGATAAGCTATTTATCAAATTTATAAGGTTGTTATTTCAAACGTAGGTCGGCTGAAAAATAGTTTTAAGGCAATGGACATATTTTATGAGGATTTTGACACAACAAAACAAAGGCAAAATTATCAATAATTATTATCAATAATAAAACTTTTTCTTTCGATAATAGATTTTTTACAATTTTGAAATTGATATGTTGTTGATAATACAATTTTTGTCCAGAAAAATTAGCTTTTTCATAAAGAAAAAAATTCTATGCAGAAAATTAAAAATAAAATTCAATGAAAAATATCGATAGTACTATTAACGAAATGTGAAACAATCTATGACACAATTTTTTTATACAGAAAAACTAAGGAAAGTCTAATTTTTCTATATAAAATTATTTACAGACAACTTTAAAAAAAAATTGACAAAACAAACCTGTAAAAATTTAAGCACTCGTAAAGCATAACTTTTTTTATAGAAACTATTTACAATGGTAAAATTTTTTATATAGATAAATTATATGTGCAAAAAAAATTTTAAATTTAAAAATTTAGATAAACAAAAAAAATTCTATAAAATTTTCTATATTTTTTTGCAGAAAAATTATCTACAATATAAATAGACTTTTCAAAGAAAAACTATTGTAAAATATATTTTGTTTGTAAAAAAAATTATCTACAACAGAAAATGGTGCAATAGCCCAGTATCTATGGATATGTTAATGGTAATAAAAAAGTTTATAAAAAGTTTTTTAATAAATTGTTCATAACATTGTAGGTATAACATATAAATTACAACTTCCTGAGTGGAACCCACAACAACAAGTAAATATTTAGATTTCAATATTTTGATAATAAATTTCTCTGTAGAAAGTTTTCGATAATCTATTTCAAAAATCTCACTATTTGACAGCTAGAATACATAAATACATACATACATAATATGTATATATACGGGTATACTCGTATGTGTGTATGTACTCCCAACTGCATGCTGAACTTAAAGAAAAATTAAAAAAAAAAACATAGGTGCTTCATTCAGCTGTCTTCTAAGTTAAATAGAAACGTTTGTGGGACCAAGTATTCAATATTCGAAAAAGACATCTCTATTATTACAATTTTGGTTCGTTCGTTTATTTGTTAGAAATCTGCATATTTGAAGTTACAATGAACTCTTGCACCATATTTACATATTTGTGTCTGTGTGTTATGCTACTGCAACATAAATGCAGCCGCTGCAACTCGCTCGAACTCCGTTGTTTGTAGTCAACTGTGAAAACATACAAACCAACTAAATTTAGCCTCTGTTGCTTTAAATGTTGAATAGAGTATGATAGAAAGAAAAAAATTTCCAAAACGACACATGCTTTCCATTAAGCATAAAATTAACTTTATGTCGTTGTGGACATAAATGCTTTGGTTTGAGTCAAAGCAAACGCACAAGAACTAAAAAAAGAAATTAAGTATATAAAACTTTGATAAAGATTTTATATCCATGAAACCTGAAAGATTAGTAAAAATATATGGACAAACAAAAAAATTGTGGAAATGCATATACGGGTTTGTTTTGTGCCCATACTAGGGCATTCATCTATCAAGCATAAAGGAAAGCAAATGTTCCCTTCATGTGGTTCAAATTAATATAAATGCATATGCACATGTGAATATGTGCCATGTATCTGTGTGCATTTTATATTCCAATGGAAGTCTTAAGTTTTTCGACCTCTTATTATGAAGAAGTAGGAAGTCAAGCCAACAGCTTGTCAATGAAGTGCATCCATCACTGGAGGGAAATTCAATTTAAGAGAAATAATACATGATAGTAAATATAATAAAAGACTTGTATTAAAAGAGACGATACAATATATATATATATATATATATATATATATATATATATATATATATATATATATATCGATCTTCTATTCCAAAGTATAAGGGTTGTACAGGCTGGTGTAAGAGTACTGTCATAATTTGATAATGTCAAAGCAAGGAACTGAAAAATTGCCAAATAAGCATTAACAACAACTCCACATTCTTGAGGTGTGTATCGTCCCACTGTTGTTTGACAACTAATCCTTTATATATCTATCTACATTATAAACTTTAAAGCAGTGACATTTGGCGTCATCTGCAAAAACTGCATCCAATTCAAATTATGACGTTATTTTTGCGCTACCTTGTACATGGTTCATGCTGCCAGATGCAATAGTTATAATCATTGCCGACAAAAGGTAGATGTCAGATCCTTTAGCCTGCGGCATTTACTTATTCATCTCAACTTCCTTGTGTCTGTCAAACAATGCCATATTTGTATTTCAATTTAAATTTAAATGAATTTATTTTTATAGTATTTGTGGTTACAATACATTTTTAATGTGCACTGACATAAGCTTCTCTTTACGAATATGTACTTGAGATTTTTTTAATTTCAATTGTTAGACACACACTAATACAATAACCACTTTACAGAAACAAGTGAAATTATAAAAAAGGTAATAATAATAAAGTCCTTAAAATGCAAACTGAAAGGGTGTTGTTCCAGGCATGGGAAATGAGGCTTTTAAAACACTGCTTAACTTCCACTTAAAAGTTAATTGAAAAAATTTAATCAGACTAAAACTTTTCGTATAACTTTTAGAGTTTTTTTTACATATTTCTATTTAACTTTACTTATTATTTAAGCTTATGTTGTTTTTAATGCAAATTCTGGATTATTTTTCGACATTTCAATACTTATCGAATATCACCTTCAGGAAATTATGTTTGATTATTGAATTAATAACATTAGGTTTAATCACAGACGAACTACTTAAATCACGTGAGTTTTGGACATTGCAGCGGGCTTCGGGTACAAAAAGATTACATGATCCCAGCCATGAACTTCAGTAAATCGTAATGCGGTTTCAGTCTTCAATGATGGCTCCAAAATGGATGCTGATAACGGATTGACGTTTCGTTCTCACTTAGACTAGACGACATAGAAGCTGTGCAAAAAATCTAATGGTAAATCTCTAGAGGCCAGCTTAATCGACATTTTTGTGGATACTCTGTCCGGTATCAAAGCCTTCAATTTACGTGTAGTGAATTCGAAGTATTCAAAATCTGGCTCTACTCATATGTCATCATTTCAGAATAGTATGACATATAGAGCAGGCTCGACCATGGTCCTGGGTGAACTAACAAAAGAATATTTGTAGTGTCTTGGTTGAGCTGCCAAATGGATTTAAGAAGTGAGTGCTGGTGGAGAGGTTTGCTGGCAATCATGGGAATTTAGTGTTCTTTAATAAGCGCTCGTCCAATTAAGCTAAAATTTTTTAAGTTGGATCTATGAGTGGATTTTTTTTATAAATTGCACTTTCTTCAAAAATTAAAATGCCTTCAGACATCTATACAGGTGTTTTCTTCAAGACTTAGACTGTTTCAGGAAATTGCCGCTGACTTACAATGTGTGTAATTTTTTAAGTCGTGGCAAAATAACCATATACGGACACCACTACGTGATAAAAGACTAAAAAAAAGACCCGTGTCTCCCAATTTTTCCCAAAGTCATGCACTTTTTTTTATGGGCCGCCAAAGATTTGGGGCCTCTGTATCATTTTCGCAAAAAAGTGATCATTTTCTCGGGCTCATATCTTGCAAACCGTTCCGAATTTCTATTTACTCTCTGATGCAAACTTGTAGCTCTTGTCATAAAGAACAAAAATTGCGAACATACAAAATCAAAAAACTTCACCTTCCAGATAAAAATCGCAAAAAACTTAAAAAAATTCGATTTTTTTACCTTTTTCTCTTGTTCAGGTCCATAGGTAGCAAACCGTTCAAAATTGAAGGAAACAATCAACTACAAAAATTTACCTAAGCTCTCAATAAACAAATTTCTACAACATATAAACTTCCTGGGAATAATTCTGAACACCGTTTAGGTAGCGCGTCACTTTTTTCACTTTTGCGGCTACCTAAGAGCTACCTAAACGGTGTTCAGAATTATATATGGTTATTTTTTTCGTGTTGCACTGTGTTATATATATATATATATATATATATATATATATATATATATATATATATATATATATATATATATATATATATATATATATATATATATATATATATATATATATATATATATATATATATATATATATATATATATATATATATATATATATATATATATATATATATATATATATATATATATATATATATATATATATATATATATATATATATATATATATATATATATATATATATATATATATATATATATATAGTAGTAAAAAGTTTTGGTTGATCCTTAGGAGCTTGAATCCACAACTTTGGGCGAATGGGCATCAAAATGGGACTTACGCCCATCCACCCTGATGTAGCCTAACACAACCTGGTTTTATTTTGTTTTCTATTATTTTATTATTTATTATTATTTTGTGTTCTTTTAGTTTGTTTTATTTAATTTTTATATTATTCGCTTTTATTTTGTTTTGTTTCACTTTATTGCATGTTATTTTATTTTTATTTTAGTTCTGTTATTTTAATTCATTTGAAAAAACTGAAAACTGAACAAAAATAATTTTCCTATGATAAATTATTAAAAAAATAAGCGTTGTTTTGCATAAATGCTCTACAGTTATGCATCATTAGAGACAAACCTAAACTATGATTCTGATGACTATGTTAAAATGATTTCAAGTGGTTAATCAACAAAATAAAATTATTTCAGACATGGATGAATTCGAAACAACTTTTTGAAAACATATGAAATTAAACTGTATAGTTATATCACACTTTTTCATTGAATATTACTAAGAAGAATTATATACTATTAAGATATAAGAAATACAACCAATACAATGATATCAGTGGCTTATGAATTGACCAAATATTTACTTTAAGGTTAGAAAAACAAACAAAAACAGTTATTGTATATTGTCAAGGGCGTAGCCAGGATATGAAATAGGGTGGTGCCGCGAAAATTATGATTTTTTATGATTATTACAATTTCGATCTATCTGAGGAGTAATCTGCGTGGATCTTCTGAAAATTTTGCTAGAATTTTTTCCAAAAATTCGACCTTCTTCTCGGTTACCAATCTTCGGTGGACGCTTAGCATACATAGTCCTGCAATATACAGTATACTTATTTTTTAATAATAAGTAAAATTGCATATTACTTTTACCGTTTAAACGACCTTCAGTCATTGTGGAGCGCAACCATGTTTTTACTCGCCTTAAAGTGCTAAATGACCGCTCAACAGTTGCAGTAGTGCACGGCTGTGACAATGAAATTAATAATGCCTTCCTTATATTTGGATAAAATAGTCCAGCGTCTTTCAAAATACTCGCCAGCTCTAAGTCGGCTCATTCGTCTCTACCCATTTTTATACCAAAAGCTCAATTTCTGGCCTATTCTCTTCATTAAATCTTCTGTCCAGTGATGAAATTAAAGAATCTATATAAGGAATGTATATAGATCGCTTTCAGTATTCAGCAGGTGATGAAAATGGGGGATTTGAACGGTGCGTTTGACGTGAGACTATCCTTGGAACAGACATCTCTATTCCTAAATTGGCTGTGTTTTCTTGAATAGAAAAAAGCTATCCGTCCACAATACCCTGTGCATTTTTTAATAATTTTATATTGTATGCATGTAAAAAAAATTATTATATAATTAGGTGGGTGCCACGGCCCTCTAGGCCCATACCTAGCTACGCCCAGGTATATTGTGTATAAAGTCCGATATTGTTAATCACAATAGCGATGAATTATCCATTCCAGTATTGTTCTCTAACTGTTAAATAAATGAAGGAGGAGATTAAAGGTGTGTTCATTTTCTCTTGTCAGCATTTGTCACGACAATGAGCAGGAAAGTGAAACTAAGGCTTTGGGCTCTTAACATCATGTCAAGATGTTCGTGATATTTTTTAGATATTAAGAGAGTTTGTTGGTGTATTATTAGGGAAATTTTATAAACAACTTGTTTCCTGTTTTTGTGTTGATTGATTTCAATTATATTTATTTATATTGATTTTTAATATGATTCGATTCCAGTCAGGAACGCATATTTTGAACTTCGATGATCCTAAGTGATCTCCTTTTATCGCTCTTGTGAACTCAGGCTTGTGGAAATATTAAGTGTAAATAGGCCTGTTTGGACACTAGACCCCAGAATGCTTACCTTCTTAGAAAACTTTTAATAAATGACATAATTTATCTAATAGTTAAACGTAACTTTAGTTGAAGATCGCTAGTAAGTGACTTAACAAAATTTGGTTTATTTTACTTAAATATGAAGTTTTAATTGAATATTTTTTTAATAACGATCGCTTAGCGAAGAAACTATAAATGTACCAACTTCAAATGACTAAACCTCACGATAGAAGTTACAGGTAGGATAAGAAACTGTTTATCCATCTGATAAAATTCTATCTTTGACTAACGTCAAGTTATAATCGAGGTCCTTAAAACTGTAATAGTTTATAACAATTCAATGGCGATTTCTTTTCTGGCTGATCAATTTATAAAAAAACTATCGGTGTAATTTAAAAATTTAACGCAGTCACAGGATATCATGCTGTTTCCTTATAAGTTTGTTCGTATTGAAAAACAATACATTCATTTTATATCCTTGAAAGGGCATAAATCTTAAAAAAATCTTCTAGAAAAGAAAAAGCCATACCATTTATGTGTATTATTTGCCTGTTAATACTTCTTGCGATTATATTTATTTCTGAACCGACTTACTTTTATGCTTGACATTTAAGATTATGAGTTTATTATTCAATAAAAAGCACGTTTGCTTGCAGTAAACTTAATAAATTTTTCTATGCAACATTATTTTTACACACTGACACACATTTAATGACATAATAAAATAAAAAACTCAATTATTTATATTTATCGCAAAATGCTGGATGCATTTCACGTAATGTCAAGATTAATTATATCAAACAGGCCATGATTTGGCATAATTTACATATCGATAAATTAATCACACATACATTTCAAGTTCATCAGACAAGAAAGCATATCTATTGAAATAGTTTATGAATTTAGAATTTTGAAATTGGAACATGGTTTTGCGTTTTCTGGTATGAATTTTCATATACACGGTGGAATATATAGAAAATTTTTCAAGTTTTTCCCAAGATTTTTTTTTTTTTTTAATTTTTTTATGATGTCGAAAAAATGATACGATCGAAGGAAATGAAAATATAATTTTGCATAAAATTAAAATTTAAATACTTTAAATATGAGATATTTGATTGAAAAAACGTACTTTAAGGAACTAGCACAGAATTGCATATTGAGTTGTAAAAGTAATTTACATTAGTTTTTAATCTAGATATTTTTATATTAAATTCCTAAAAAGTCAATAAATGCAGAAATTAATTTATCTTGAAGGATTGTAAAATTGTTATTTTAATAGGAAGCAATACATAAATAATTTTTACAACAAAAAAGCAATAGAACAAAAAGTATTTGAATGGATATATGATGCATGCATACATACATACATACATACATATGTACATATGTATGTATGTATGTATTTAAAATAAATTTTATCTGTATTTATTGTCGTATTGATTTTATTTAGTTGAAAAGAATTTCTGCTCAATTTTATTTCACTATTGAACGGAACCCACTTAACAATTTAAGATTAAGTTGATTCCCCAAGAGTAGTGCTTCAGCTATTTTGAAAAAATTTTGAGGTGAAATAATATTTCTCGTTTACTCAAACAATGGCATAACTCAGAAAACTAGTCTATATATATAAAATAAGATGTGTGTATGTATGTATGTATGTAACGTAATGGCTCCAAAACGGCTGGGCCGATTTTGACGAAATTTTCAGAGAACCTTCAGAATACTCGGCTGGGTGACACTGTGATTTTTGATTTTTGATTTTCGGTCTGTGGGCGGAAGGGCGTGGCAAAAAAACCAATTTTCATATTGCACCACAAATGACATATACATATATTTATTTTTTGAACTTTTTTATTTTACTTTTACTTTTTTTGGAAAGCCGTTGTCATGTTCTTCAAAACGAGATATCAAACTCTTAAATCGGTTATGTAGTTCTGAAGATATTTACAAAAAATCTATGTTAATAATGATAATAATGATAATAATATCAAAATTTTAAAACTTTCAAAATGTTGCATTAAAAATCCGAGTTTTCGGTTTATTTACAAAATATTTAAACAATTCGATAACAAGATATTCCGCGCTTACTAAGTTGCAACATTGTACAATAAGTTAAAGATCTATACATATAAAACAGGATATAAGTATATATGTAACGTATGGACTCCAAAACTTTATGATATGTATTCCATGGATTTTTATTTAAAGGCCGTAAATTTCAATTTAAATCGTATGGTATTATAACTTTTGAGCTGTTTGCTTAGGGCCAGCAACGCGGACGGGATCAGCTATATGTAATTAAAAATTACGTGTATGTTCGTGATCGCTAAACTCAAAAACCACTGGACCGATTTTGACCAAATTTTATATACATGCTCTATGGGCCGTGAGGAGTGTTTCTGTGTAGTTTAGCAATATTTAGTTTTTTGTGTGTGTTTTTGCACCGTAGCTCAAGAACTACTGCACCGATTTTGACCAAACGTAATATATATGTTCTATGGGACGTGAGAAGTGTTTCTGTGTAGTTTGAAGTTCGTCCGACAGATGGCCCATTTTGTAATTTGTGTTTTGCCCAATAGAGATTAGCGCGATAAGACTATGCTGCGTTTTGCTGAAGGCGTTGGGTCCTTAATCAGCGTGTAGTGGGGTTAATTAGCCCGATACCGGTATTTGAACAATAATTGCTGTGTCGATTTAGTGCAAATTTGAAGGTAAAACAACGTTTGCGCGGGTCAGCTAGTTTTATATAAAATGAGCTTAAAGTGTTTAATTTACTCATAACTCACTTATCAAAAATAATAATCTTGTTTCAAGAGGTGGGTTGACAAAATATTAATATGACTTTTTTTACAGAGGATAAAGAATAATATGACCATTAATCCTGCATGATTATTAGAGAAATAACGTTGTTTGAGTTATGATGTTCTTGAAGCAAATGAGCCCAAATTAAGTTTTTTTTTGTATTGTAAGTGAAAGCAATTTTCCTTTTTCATATACCATAAGCAAAAAACATTTGCCAGTATCAAATATTTTTGACTTTGAATCATCATTGACGTTCAAAATAAAAGGAAGAGTGATGATACAGAAACCCAAGCACAAGTGCTTCTATTATGTCTGTGGATATCGTAGATATGGAGGGACATATGATACTTATTGTAGCATAGACGGAGACTTGTTTTGTGTACATAAACATTTTTTTGCCAACAATATGACATCATCTTTTGTAAATAAAGAGTTTCACAATAAAAAATTATGAACATTTTATTTCTACACAAATTGACTTCACCGAAAAAAAGAGCTTAAGCACAACAAACATAAAATTTTAAAGAAGGAGCGTTTTATTAATTTAATTTACATTAGATTGTGTAAATTTTACTTTATTTTAGTGAATGTAAATTATCGATTGGAGTAAAAAAGTGGGAATCTAAAATTATGTTACTTAAACTTATTTGGCGTTAGGGGCAGGTTATGTATGTATGTATGTATGTACATATGAATATCTATTTATGTACAAACATACGTTCATATATAGGTTTGTCTCATTTGAAACCACATTTTCACTGACCACTTTTATTTTAATTTTTGTTTTCCCAGATATGCTGCCTACTATTGGAAAGTTTCCCGTGAGGGCAGACGCTGTTACATGGACTATTATTACATGGAACATGGCAAGCAAATGTACGGTGTTCCGCTGGGTGGCATTGGTGGTGGCACCATAGGTCGTGGCTATGCTGGAGAATTTTGTCGTTTTCAAATGCGTCCCGGCATTTATGAATACAATACTGTGCAAGCTAATCAATTTATAGTGACAATTAAAAATCAAAAAGATGAAACAATTTTTCAGAGTCTACTATCGAAGTCAAATGCCAGGTAAGTAACTAAAGAAAGAAAGCTTCTAAATACATTTATGTATGTTTTTTGTTAATTGCTGTACTTTTGACACCTGTTACCTGCATTCGTACGCAATATTGATTTTGGCAATACACTGATAAAAATTTGCTTTTTTTAATCTTATTTCATAACTCTAGCAGATGACCGACCCATTTGCTTATGTCATTTAAATAATAATTAAGTTTGTGTGATTTGTTTTCTTTATTTTATTTAACATTTTCATATTAAAATATACGCATATGTATGCATCATGGGTGTATGTAGGCTTATTTGAGAGGGGCTAAGCAACACCTAGAAGAAATTTAGCACTCCCAGAATTTTTGCCTTGTAAATACCCTAATTAAAACTTACTACTACTACGCTTTGGTGCATATATACATCGTCCATATCCCAGGGGATTTATGTATTTTTAATGTTTTTATTTCAGATTTTTTTTTCTGTTGGAATAAATTACTTTCTGTTTCAGTACAGTTTTATTTCGTGACTTAATTTTGCATGTTAAATATTATATTAAAATTTTTTTAATTGTTTTTTTTTGTTCCTTGTCCGGTCTATCCCTTTCCGTTTGTGTAATATGATTGTAAATATTTTGTAATAATCCATAATTCTGTGTTGATTTATTCAGTTTAGCTATCTAACATGATTAGAATTAACATGTATTAACATAAAGGGACAAAACTAGCAACGTTCTGAAGATTTGGAAATCACTTAGATGTCGGATGCAGATTTATGTAGAAATAAATGTTTATCTTCCTGATTAAATGACCCCAGACACTATAAACTTCACATGAAACTAATTCGAAATTTGACGAATTGACATCATTTTTATCCATTGACTCGGTTAAGAGTTATTAACATCAAAATTTTTTTAGAATTACCTCGAAAATTAGTGGACACTTGATTTTACAGTTTCAGCAATTTTTAAAAATTTTGAAAAGCCGGAAAACTTTTCTTCGGAAAACTTTTTTCAAAAACGGTGTTGAAAATTTTCAAAATCAATAGTTTTTAATATGCGGATCTTCAAATCGTCAAAATCGGTTTCTTTAAATTTGAGACCTTTTTTAGTTTGAATGATATCGTACATTATATTAATATTGTGTACTATGAAAACTGTTAGAGTTATGAGCTTCAGACCCAACTAGGCTTCTTCCAATTTAGTTCACCTTATTGACTGAGATTTATTCCATTATTATTTGAATCAAAATATTTGCTTTTCCATTTAGTAAAAAATCCAAAAAATTATTATGTACTAACTGCTCTAATAAAAACACATTCCAAACCCCACAATTGCATGTCTAAGATTATTATCGCAAAGGGAATTCCATGTCAACAGTGTAACTGATAATAAAAGCTACAAAGCCATCAAACTAATTTAAGCCCTTTCAGCTGTTTTGCTTAACGTAATCATACTGCCACTTAAACCCAAAAACTAACGGAGTAACAAACCTCTTACTTTAACTTCATAAATGGTTGCTGTATAAGCTAAATAACAAAGACACAAACCTATTATTTGAAATATTTAATTTTCTTTATAATTTTCTGTTTTCTTTCTTTCTTTTCTTTTAACTAAAAACATTTTGCCCTACCACAAAACATTTACTATAATTTGCAAATTGTTAAAAAAATTCAAACAATTGGACTAATTGGAACACAACTATGAATTTATGGAAAACTGGCCCGATTTCTTATGCGTAAATAAAACATCGGCTTTGGTGTACAAATTTTAAATAAACTATTTTTTAATTTTGAAAAAAATTATATATTTTGAATAAATTTAAGACCAAATAATTTCCATGCAAAATGTTATCTACCCATTTGCAGTAATAATCGAGCTAAGCAGCCTCTAGGTACCTGGCAATCCGAATTAGATGATGCCAAGTGTGTTTATACTGGCTTGTATCCCAGGTCATGGACTGAATATGATCTTTCGGAATACGGTGTCCGCTTGGTATGTCGTCAGATATCACCAGTTATACCACACGACTACAAGGATTCTTCATTACCCTGCGCAGTGTTTGTGTGGTCGATTGAGAATTTATGCGAAGAGGATAGAACAGTTTCCATAACCTTTACATTCAAAAATGGTACAGGCAATAAGAAGCAAGATGCTGATGGAGGCGCTTCCTCTGAACTGTTTTCGGAGGATAGTGCCAAAGGTGTCACTATAAATCAAAAGATAGCTGAAATGCCTTGTGCTTACAATTTAGCCTGTCGCGTATTACCGGAAATCAAAATCACCAGATGTTTACAATTTGATCCTAGTGGTACGGGAGAACATTTGTGGCAGCAATTAAAAGATCAGGGTCAACTAAATGAGGATACTGCTGATGAAACTCTCAAAGGTAATTGGACAGAAAATGTATATGAAATGTGAACTATAAGTTTTTCTTTATCACTTAGCAAAAGATTTAGGTGTGGCCTTATGTGCTCGTGTTTCGGTCAAGCCTAAAAGTTGCTATGATTTAGAATTTGTACTGGCCTGGGATATGCCTATTATTCACTTCCCCAAAAAGCTTAAAGCCCATACACGTTATTATACCAAATATTTCGATGCTAGTGGCGATTCTGGACCCAAAATTTGTGACTATGCTTTAAAGCACTACTCCAGCTGGGAGAAGGCTATAGACAATTGGCAAAAACCTATATTAAATGATGAGTAAGATTCAAGTTTATTTTTGAGTTCAAAAAATGTTATATATAGTTGAATTAATTTTGAATTGTTAGCGGTCTACCTGATTGGTACAAATGTGCAATTTTTAATCAACTTTATTATATATCTGATGGCGGCACTTTGTGGCTATTGTGCGATTCCTCCTTAGGCCAGGAGTTGGATCATAATGATCCCAGGTATGCTGAATCATTTAATAAAACTTGTTAATTTCTGAACTTTTTACACTTTAAGGCATGCCTACGGCCGTTTTGGCTATTTGGAGGGCCATGAATATCGCATGTATAATACCTACGATGTACACTTTTATGCTTCACCAGCAATAGCCCATTTATGGCCGAATTTGCAGGTTTAACAAATACCTCATAATTCACAAAAATATATGTATAAGTCATACAAAATATGTATCAATTGCAGGTCAGTCTGCAATATGATTTCAAGGACGCTATTGCCGCTAATCTTACCGACACCCGTAAGATGCTGTACGATGGTAAAATCATGCCTCGAAAGGTAAAAAATTGTGTACCGCATGATTTGGGGGATCCGGATGAGGAACCTTTTACATTGATTAATTGTTATAATATACATGATGTCAATGATTGGAAAGATTTGAATACGAAATTTGTGCTGCAAGTATACAGAGACTATTATGTTTTGAATGAATTGGCTCAGGCTCAGGCTGACAATACCAGTAAATTTAGTTCCATTGAATTTATTGATAAGGACAGCTCGTATGAAATGTATGCACAGGATAATAAGCGAAAAAATTCCGCAGATGATAAGAAAGGTAAGAACGATTGTAAATAATTTTAATTAAAATATTTAAACATAAAAATTGTTAAAGTTGAAGTAATTAAAAATTTCTTGAGAACAAGTCTTTTCTTATTAATGTTGTACAAAATTATATATAAAGTTCATTTTAATAACAACTCCAGTGCCTTAAAGGCATTATAGGAGCGAGTTCAATACGATGGTAAAATTTCAAGATAAAGAAATTGTTAAACTTAATTATAATTGGCTTTCTATACTCCAGTGGGTGTTAAAGCAATAATTAGCAGAGTCACTATAAAATAGTGCATACCCATACGCATAATACTCATATTTTGCTTTAATATGTATAAATCTATACATCTAATGAGTATTTCTGTGCGTACTCTGTATATAAGTATAACTATATAGTATAACTATACTCATAAGCAAGAAAATACTTATGAGTAATTAGATATGTACTCAAGTATACTTTAAATATAGAGAGAGTACTTATTTCATAATGACGAGATGACAAATGCAATTTTGAACAGCACAAACTTATAACACGTTTATTCTTACACATTCCTACATGGTTATATGACAAATTCAAAATATCACAGATGACATTGAATTTTTCAAAATAATGACTTCATTATTTTCTGGGAATTTTCATTTGCAAAATTTGCAAAAAAAAAAAATAGGAAAATCTATTGCCAGCATTCTTATTATGTTGTTTTTTCCTTAGTATTATTATTCCAAATGTTTTCCATATTTCATAAATTTGAAAGTGTGATATCTTATTCGTTGATAGAAATATTGTTTGCTGCTCGCCACTCCTAAAAGTCCATTTAATTTTACTCAATTTTCTTCTAATTTATTTATAAAAAGAACAAATTATATTTTTGCTACAAACTTAAAGTATTTGCTTGAATAAATTTCCAAGTAGAATGAAAAATTAAAGCTACCACACCCAAGAAGGAGCATAAATTAAAAAAGTTTTATATTAAGCAACATTCAATATCACTAAAATTTAAGATAGTCCCATCCCTGATTAGTTTCTACAAGAAATATTGTCAAACTGTTAACGACATCGAGCCTCCTCCTCTCAGAATAGAGTTTGAGCGACTTTTTTAAGCCAATTTTAATTACAAGATAAGAAAAATCGTTTCATTTGCAGAAAATCGTAAATCAGCATCCATGTATATTAACGAAACCAATGGCAAAGTATATTTAATGGATGCCATGACCTATTTAAAAGCCATGTATCCTTCTTGCAAAGCCATAATGGAGAGGACCATTGAATATGACAGAGATAATGATGGTCTTATTGAGAATACTAAAATGCCCGACCAAACTTATGATTCTTGGGTGATGGAAGGACCAAGGTAACTCAAATGGAAACAATTGTGTGAACAAACACATAATTTTGATTTGTTTTTAGCTCCTACTGTGCCGGTCTTTGGTTGGCAGCCCTGCAAAGTATGTCTGTTATGTCTAATATATTAGATCAGCCCAACGATTGCTTGCGCTATCAGGATATATTGGAAAAAGGCAAGCATTCCTTGGAGGAAAAACTATGGAATGGCAGTTATTATCGTTTCGATACTAGCAACAGTCACAAAGACACTATAATGGCAGATCAGTTGTGCGGTCATTGGTATATGAAAACTTGTGGTTTCGATTATGAGGTAATTTGCAAATATATAAAATAGGTCCGAAGTTAGAGTTTAAATTAACATTTCTATTGCTTCGAATTCTAGATATATCCTAAGGAAAATGTACGGTCAGCTTTGAAGCGTATTTATCAAAATAATGTTATGGGCTTCTATGATGGTAATATTGGCGCTGCGAACGGCTTTATAGCCAATACAGATCCGGAAAAGCCTGGACATGTAGACACTAGCAGTATTCAGGCTGAGGAAGTATGGACGGGAGTTACCTTCGCCTTAGCTGCTACCATGATACAGGAAGGTATGTTCGAAGAAGGTTTCAAAACAGCTGGCGGCCTTTATGAAACTATATCGGAGAAATGTGGCATGAATTTTGAGACTCCAGAGGCTTTTTATGGCGAAAAACGTTATCGCTCTATAGGCTATATGAGGCCCTTGAGTATTTGGTCCATGCAGGTGGCATGGGAGAGACGTAAAGCTATAAGAGACTAAATGAAAATGGCCAGTTTGGGAAATTACAAGTCATTAGAAACCATTATTATACGAGTTTATATGTGGAATACGGTTAACGTAAAGAGCTTTTTTGGCAGTAAGTTAAGGTGCAGTTAAAGTACAATTTGTATATTTTATTTAACCTTTACAGATGCATATTTACAAATGCGTATATTAAACATATTTTTTATTCAAAACCAAAGATAAAACTATACTAGAAACTGAAATTAAAGGGCTTGTTTGTTTAAGGCCAGAGCAAAAATGGTTTTCAGGACAAAAGTTTTAAGCACAAACTTAAGTTAAGTTTTACGAAGACGAATATAAAAAAGTGTTAGGAACTAAGTACTATGTATGTATGTATGTTAGAGACAAGTGATGCTTCCAGTTCTTAGTAAATTTATTATTGATCTGCAGTTTAATTTATTTGTAAATCATGTCTAGATTTTCCCGAACTTAATGCTGCCATATATTCTTTACTAGTTCGTTAAGTATTTTAATATTAAGTTTTGTTCACAAATTTTATGCGCAGCTTACCTTTTTCAGTTCCTTCATGTGTTAGTTTAAGTTAAATATCTTTGTTATTCACACAAAAAGGATTTTTTTAATTCTGCTGAAAGCCTTAAAAACATACAAATTTAATGTTTGAGGCTTAATTAACACTTAGTGTTTGTGGAGAAAAAAATTGTTTTATTACATGTACGTATGTATTGTATTCAAAAATTAATTGGTGTTATATTTAAACAAATACAAGAACTACACAAAAGTTCAATTCAATGAAAATAAAATAAAAATATTTAACCAGAAAAATACACTTGTTATTACTACTGGTAGTTAATGTCATAAAAATTGGCGCCTTTTTGGATTAAAAAAAGCGGAAATTTTATTGTGAATGGAGCAGAAGCAATTGTGAATGCCTTCAGAAATATCGTTTTTTATTATTTAAACACTGCGAATTAATCAATTATAGGTTTACATAAATACCCGAATTTTTTTTTTTCATTTTAATTTTGCAAATTGAAAAACTAATAATCACATTTAAAAAAAGTTTTTAACGTTTAGTATATTTTTGTCATTCAATATTTTTGTTTTTTTTCCAAAATTTTTTTCTTGTCTCATCAATTTTTTATTTACATTTATGTGATTTTTGGACATTCATCTGAGTTGTTAAAGCCAGAACTTATTGAATGGATGTATTTTTTTCTTAATTTTTGTTTAAACAGGTTTTAATTATTTCTTTTCTGAGTCTTTGTCACGTCTTCTATTGTTTTACTAGATTTATAACTTTGTTGCCACTGATTAAGGAATTTTTCATATTGTCTTTTACTGAGGCAAACTATAACCAAACTAGAGGGCCTACAACCATACTTCTTAAGTTCTTCAATGCGCTGTTTGGTGGTATCCAGGCTGTGACATAAAATTCGTGGCACCTGAGCGATTTCGTATCGTGTGAATTTAGCCTCATCTAGGAGATAATCTAAAACTTCTTTCACTTTAGTTACCCTTACCGAGTTGACTTGCATGTGTCTATTCATAATAGTTTGAGCTTCTTCTGCAGAGAAACCTAACCGTTCTCCTATATATTCTGCAACAGTGCTCTTTTCGCCCAAAACCTTCAACTCATCCAAAGAAAGTTGCAAGGATCTGGAATAAAACTGAGTATTATTAAAAATTTCCAATTGGTTTTAAATATATTGTATGTACTTTTGTAAAATTGGTTCTGGACATCTAACCATCCAAGGCATTATCTTATCCTTTTTTGCTTGTAGAGCTCTTTTCAAACGTAGCTCTACTGCACAGGGTGCATATCGGAAGCCCCACAAATCTTTTAATATATTCATAGGCTCTACCTTGTAGTTAATCATATGTTGAAGATTTGTTTTAAACATTTCCAAAGGCATCTCTAAAACAAACAAACGTTTAACCAAATATTTTGTGACTACGCTTGGTGCAATATTAAGTTGATCTGCTATAAAATAAACTCTATTGCCATGATTATTCATATGCTTAGCTTCCCTGTTCAATGTAGAAACTAATTTACGCAATCTGGGATGTTGTAATCGTAGAAATGGTATGAAATCGTTAATATCTCGGAAACCGTTAAGGGACTTCACCAAGTTCATTTTTTCCTCCAATCTTTCTAAAATTTATAAATGTACTTATATATTTAAATGTGAAAAATATATGCAAAAGAAGACTTACTTCTATCTAGTGCTATTAACCAAGGATATTCAATGAATCTCTCTTTTGTAACGCCTTCCAAAGACAATATCTCTAAGACGTCCAATAAAGACTTCTCGCGGAATCTTTTCAATATATATCCATCGCTCATAATAACTTCCAACTCTTCATCACTAAGGTGGAATCTGCTACGTAAGGCGTCCATAGTTTTTTTGGCAGTGGTACGTTTTTCAAACTCAGGCTTGTAAGGCACTATATACTCGCCATCACCATCACTTGCACCGGGTGATGCCGCTGCCACAGTTTCTACGTAACGTTGTGTAGCTGAGCACGCTAGGAATCGTTGTGTCCACCTAAAAACAGATACTTTCGCAGGATTGTTTATGTATACAACATGTTGCGAACTCAAAATTAATGATCGTTCCAAAACTTCAATTACATTACGCCACATTTTTAATGAGTCAAAATACAGGTAATTTACATGCCCGAGCAAATTGTAAAATAAAACTACAAACAGCAGATCAACTGTTTGGAGTAATTCACAATAGCAATACCGCAACAGCTGTTAATAATGTTGAGCTCGTAAGTAAGGGATGTAGTTGCCATATCTATTATATTTTCCTATTTAGACGATTTTGTTTTCATTATAACATTATTATTGGCTTTATAATAATGTTATAATAATGTTATAATCTTAAATTCTACATGAAAAAGTTGACAAAAGTTGTATATATGGAATATCATATCTGGCTTCAATATCGGTTGGATATTATATGCAGATTATAAATGGCCAGGCCATGTTGCTGGGACTGCATAGTATCGTCCTTTACTTTGTCATTCACAATTGCTTGTATACAAACAAAAGTTTGTCAACAGCACTGTGTGTTTTTTGGGTATAGTGTTTGGTTTAAATTTATTACCAAAAATACCAATTTATTACCAATTAAATGTTAAATGGTTTATTTCAGATACTATGTCCAATGACTTGTGTTCGCCTCTTAATTGTAATATTTGCTTATTGGCTATAACTCAGCAACAAGATCAAAATCATTTACCGGGCAACAATGCACTTCAAAATTTATTAACCTGTAGTGGCTGCCAATTGGTGAAATATTGCAATACTGAACATCAAAAACTCGATTGGCCCCTTCATCGGCAGTTTTGTCGGGCAATTCAAAAAATTAAACGGAATCTAAATGTATCCCATCCTCTCTATATTGCTGGAGAGCCACAAAGCAAAGAAGACATAGAAAGGGCTATTATACAATTAAAATATTTATTGAGAAATGCTTTAGGCAGAAGTTTGGAATATCAAGAGGAAGAGTTGAGTTCATTCCCTCCTTATTGTGGACAATGTTTCAAACTGAAAAATCTAAAAGTCGTCTGCGTGAAATGTAACAACCAAGCGTACTGTACGGAGCAACATAGAGAATTACAAAAGGATGAACACAATAAAGTATGTGAATTACTTCAATTATATTATTGTCCGTTTAAGGTCAAACCAATTAAGGAGGAAATGTGTATGCAGCTTAAAAGCCGAGTAGAAAAATTACACAAAATGGATTTAGTAAAATTTGTTGAAGAGGCGTTTTCTCTTAAACTGCCTTTGAGGCCCTGTCAAAACCTCAGACATTATCAAATATTCTCATGGGCCGCTGATTTTAGCTGTATTATGACAATTTGTTACGCAATTGAAATGTTAAATTTCGAAAAACTAAACTATGAAAGATTTAGTATTTTTATATTAGGAGCCAGTGTTGAGGGAATTCTATGGTTCCGAGAAGTTCATTGTAAAATATTTTTTTTACAAAATCCTCACATCACAGAACTTGTGCTAAATTTTATAGGACCTGAAATAGTGGAGCCACCTTATCAGGAACTCGTCTTTTCGTTCTTGGTAAGTTTTTCATTACAAAAATTCTAATATCTTTTTAATTAAAATGTTCTTTTTTCTCAAAGGGCTTACAACGTTTGGTTAAATTCGAAATCTATAAAGGTCTTTTCCAAGACTACTGTAAATATTTTAAAGTAAACCCCTCTTTAATAATAGCCTTTAATTGTGGTTTTTCGGAATTTTCTCAATGTTACAATTTGTCACCGAACATAACAAGCTTAGACACTGTGGAGCCATTGGATAATCCTGGCAAAAATGTCAGCGCCAATGATACTTGGTTTCATGGACTTGTAGAAATATTACAAACTTTTGATACACCCATTGTGTTTACTTCATTTACCGAACAAGAATCACAATTTGATTTTGCAGCTTTGCAAAATGCGGCTATTAAACAAACGCTAAGAGTACATATTGATCGCATCTTTAAAGTCTTTAAGAATCCTTTCCATGATCTCCGTCCCTTAAGGCAATGGTACACGTGTGATAAAGAGGAGTTTTACTATCGCAATGGTTATATTCAGGCTATACGTACTAGACTAGAAAAGTAAGTTAAAACTTTTTTATGTGAATTACTATGTTTTTCTTGTTTGTTTATTGTATTTTTTGTCTTATTTTTTTTTTATAAAATTAAAAACTCAATTGATACCTTGGTATAAAAATAGAAGGTATTTCAAATATACATTTAATGGAACTGTTGATGTTTGAAGGAATAGCTACAGAATTGTAGTGAAAATTATTTCATATGATTTTTCAGAAACTTTTACATTAGAGTAATTTCATATCTTAAATAACTGCCTTTCTACACATTCTATATTATTGTCTTCTGCCTACGTAGACTAGTACCTAGTGTACTAGACTAGTAGTCAAAATGTCGCAGGCTGGATGCAGGGGAAGACTCTTAAGTGTTTCTGCAGACAAGCCAAGTAGCTAGGCAGCTTATTTTTGTTAACTTTTCGATGTTATCGAAAAGAAATGATTCGAATAAAATAAATTAAAAAATATTCTCGCTTATTCCAATTGTCGTCATCGTCGTCACATTAAGTCGACATTAAAAAAAATGTAAGTTCTGTTCTCGATGTGAGCAACAATTGAGTGTTAATGATGATCACTTGCCATTTTTTAAGCCTTAGGAATAGTAACAGCTTATAAATAATATATAATTATTGTCGACATCGATCCTACAGTTGCCGAAATATTGGTGTTGGCTTCGTGTGACGTCGACAACGACAAATAGAACAAGGGGGATTATTCACTTGCTTTTGAGAACTGTACACTTTTTTATTATTAATAACATTTTTCAACATTTTTAATATTGCCTTATATTCTCTGCAAAAGTACTTGTTCCAACATGCAATTAGCATACCAAAGAGTATTTTTTTTATCGGAATCTTTGTTAGCGCAAATTGTTTTACCTTCTATTTTTGTATCATGATTGATACAGTATTTCCGTAGACTCCTAAAATTATTTTATTTTTATCATTATAATTTTTTAACTATTTGATTTACTAATCATTGAACTGATTCTTTATGTATTTTTTTGTACTTTCATTACCCTTTGATTAAGTTTTTTTTCCTCAATACCCTGATTTTTGTTTCTGAACATACATACAACATACATATGTATGCGGCACAGTCTTATATGTATACTTTATAAAGTAAGTTTATAAAGTAAATTTGGAATAAAGATATAATTAATTAAAAACTTGAGTAGTTACATATAAAAATGGGAAAGTACAAAGCAATTAAAAGAAAAAATATTCCACACCTTTTGATTAATTAATAAACAACTTTTCATACATAATCATCGTTCTTTCAATTAATAACCAATTTAAGTTCGTATTAACAATTTAATACCAAATATATGTAGATAAAAATCGATTTCCGTTAAAATCACTATAACTTTTTCCGATTAGAAATCTATTAATAGATTTTAGGAAAATTTATTTATTTTAGGACATTTTCTTTGAACTTTAAATATTTTATACCACAGTAACATCCTTCGTTACCTTGCGCACCCAATAAGTGGCGTAATTTTTCACAACGGTGGCAACAAACTTCACACTTCCTTTATAATTGTCTGGAGCCAACCATTCGAATTCTACACTATTAATAGGTTTCCTGTCCAACTGAACATGGGTTAATGTATCCTAATTGTGGAATAAAATATTTAATTACCAACTAATTTTTTATATTGAAATGAGATCGAACTTACGCCTTCAGCCGAACAGGTTAACAGTTGGGATTTGTTAGCCTCTACAATTTTAAAGCTACCCACAGGTTCCTCTTTAGCATCTCGAGCTTGTAAAACATATCCTAAGAAATCATCACCAGTTAATGTAATAGCGATTTTTTCGCCTGACTTTACTGAATTTTCACCCGAAAGGCTGTAAGGTGCTTCTGAAGTTTGAGGTTCAGCCTGATGACCAGGTGTAAGGCCATTTGAGCAAACGGCCTTTGGAGCTCCAACAGAATAACTCAAGACTGGAGCAGTCAAGCAAGTGGCAATTAAAATAAATCGAAGCATTTTACTTACGACTTCAAACGATGCTTCAACAATAAAAAAATATTTGCAATCATTTCTTATTTATAAGAATTTTCTTTTAAACACACACATACATATGTACATCTATATAAATCATTTTTAATTGCTGACTCCGGGATTCTTAGAAATAATAGAGATACGACATTGATTATAGACAAATGGGATTTTTCATATATTTATAGAGATTACATTAATTAGTTTAGAGGTAAAAAACTAAGTATCGAGACAGATTGTAATACTTAAATATATCAATAATTGAAATCGGACAGATTTCTGATAAGGGAGACAGGCACTTATAATTTTTTTTAAATATATTTATGTGCACAAAAGGTAAACTCTTGGACAAGTTTTTATTGTCATTCTCTCCAAATGTTGTTCTTAGTGTAACTACATTTTTCAATTGAGATAAAAAAATAATGTCCCAAGAATAATAAAAATATACACTCTTCTTTGTTTGCATAAAATAGACATATTTAGTATATCTGAACTCAATATATATGTATGCATATATTCTTATGTACACGTACGTAGTTAAAAAGATAATAGGTCTGTTCCAGATGACCTTTGAGAAGTTTGCGTTAATAAGAGAAAACTAATAATAATAATAATGAAAGTTATCCGAAATTCCTGGAACGCAAAAGCCATAATTTTTAGTCCAAACTTTTCATTGGTGATAACCTATTTAATTTTGAAAATAATTATGTGATTTTCGTCGCTTAAAACCCATAAAATAATGAAACGAAACATACGCATTGCCAACGGAATTCTGTGAAATCAAATAATTTCCAAAAACGAAAAGCTTTTAAATTGATGTTCTATATTTTGCATAAATCTTGTCATTTGGGACGATTTTCAGCCAACTTTGGATAAATTTGGATGACTTCGATATCTACCTGGAACAGAGCTAAAATAAAATTGCCTTAAATGAATACTACACGTAAGTTTCACGCTAATTATTGTTATTATTATTCCAATATTTCAACTGTAACAATTTAAATACTCTCAAAAAATAGTTAAATGCAGTTTTAATATAATTTTCATGCTTTTTAATACCATACAAATTGTGTTTTTTCATGAAAGAAAAACGATATCTAAAAAGCTAATATGTTATTGCCATTTTGTTAAAGGAATTGGAATCAGTACACATTATAGCATTTTAAGGTCTACCACAGAATAGTTCAGGTTGATACACAGGCCCACTTTTTAGCTAGAATTTTTACAAATTTCATATGAATATGCCAAATTTTATTTACTTTAGGTCTTCTAATTAATTAGTTTAATATTTTTCAAAAATAGTTTTTCACTAAATAAAATAATTCAACAAGTAAAAGTACATACGTTGCGATTTCTCAAGCAGAAAAATATGATGCATTCTAATTAAATAAATATAAAAGAAACAAAATGTTTAAATTACTATTAATATGTTAAAAAGGCTGATAGTTTTTGATGCTGGTGCTGTATATTCGTAGTTAGAGACTTATTATAATTCAAATTGTAATAATATCTAAGTAAAAAAATTAATAAAAATGGATTGAAGTATTCTGAAACTATTCTAAGGCTTTCTCGAAAGGAGCTACAAATACTTTGCGGTGCTGTTTCGTAGATTGTGTTTTTTTTATATATTTTCGTATTTTTAAGAAAAGTAACGAACACTAAGACAATTAATAACACAGCCCGACAAAATTAAAAAAGTTTTTTGCTTCTTTGAATTTATCAACTGATTCTAGTTAATTTGGGTGCGCTGAATTCAAATCTGTAATCACTTTGTCTCCATCAGCTCTAGTTTTCATGATATAGCTTTTTTATACCCTCCACTTATGACCTCCAATTATGACCGTCTGTATGTATGTATGTACATATTAGTGATTGACGATTTCTGTAAATTGACATAAAAAGTTAATCCATAACAACATTTACATTTACAGCGTTATGCGAACACTGAGCGTAAGAGTAACTGAATTTTTATGCTCTTATCCTATAAAACTTTTATTTCTTCACCTTGCGTTTCACCGTAGTCTACATTTAAATTTAGCGGTCGTGTCTCTGACGCAGCCTACTGTGTACTTTTTTCCAGTTTGATAGAGATAGAGCGTTATTTTTTGTGTAATTGCTAGCTGATTAACGGCAATTTTATTTGCACAACGTCTTTTTTCTTTTTGCACTCCAATTGCATATCGAAAGTTAGATGCTTGTAAGAAGTGGTTTATTGTAGTTGGCAAAGTTTATTAAAAAGTGTTGATCTAACCCTTTTTACTAAGGAAGACAACCTGGTGTTTTGTAATAATGTAAATGGTGTTATGCAGGAAATGGGGCTATCCAAGTATCTACCTAGCGATTGGCCCCTCTTCGTCGACAGTTCCAAGAAAAGTTTGAAGTGCATCTTATTGCACAATGGCAATGTGTATGCATCAATTCCAATTGCGCACTCCACAACAATGAAAGAAGAATATAACAACATTGCATTAGTGATGAAAAAGATAAAATACCAAGACCACCAATGGATCATTTGTGTTGATCTTAAAATGGTCAATTTTCTTCTTAGACAATAGAGTGGTTATACTAAGTACCCTTGCTTTTTGTGTCTCTGGGATAGCAGATCCAAGCAACAACATTGGCGGCAAAAAAATTGGCCTACGAGAGAAAAAATTATTGTTGGCGATAAAAATATTACAAATGAAGCTTTAGTTCCACGTGAAAAGATCGTCCTACCACCGTTGCACATCAAATTAGGACTCATGAAGCAGTTTTTTAAGGCTCTGAATCGTGATGGGGAATGTTTTGCATATATTTGCAGCAAAATGCCTAATCTAAATGGATATAAGATTAGAGCAGGAGTTTATGAATGACAACGATTTTGATAAGTCAATGACCGAAACTAAACGAAATGCGTGGGCATCATTCGTGCAAGTTATAAAAAATTTCTTGGGAAATAAAACTTCAAATTATATTCAATTAGTGGAGAATATGCTGGATAAGTTCAGAGACCTTGGCTGCAACATTAGTACAGTGCACGCTCGAAAACTCGAACTTACGATTACTCGAACGTTCCAAAACTTGAACACTTTTTTTCTCCATTGACTATTCTAAAACTCGAACAAAATTTGATGGCTCTAAAACTCGAACAAAATTTTTATATTTTTTTTACATCATTACTCTTATATTTGTGTTTACATATACAATATTTATGCTTCAATTTCTTGTTTTGTTTTGATTATGTTAAAAATTCACCGTTACCTTATGACATTTGTATTGTTTAAAATTGATTTACATACTTTATTGTTGAAAAAAATTTTGAGCAGTAAACACGTGTAATTTAAAATGAAAAGAAAATTAAAAGTTTTGACATTATCCGAAAAGGCAAACATTATTAATGCAGCCAAAAATGGTGAAAGCATTACAAGTTTATCAAAAAAAAATAATGTAGCAAAGTCTACTATATGTGGAATTTTAAAAAAAGAAACAAAAATTTTAGAATGTGTTAACAACACGCTTACGGGACCAGGAAAACGCAAAACTCTTCGCACTTCGGAGCTCCCTAAAATGGAAAAAGCTCTATACAATTGGTTTTTATCGCAACGTGCCAAGAATTATCCTATTAGTGGGCTCATTATAAAGGAAAAAGCAAAAGAGCTACATAGCCGTATGAGCAATGGCAGCACATCATTTTTTGCCAGCGACGGATGGTTACAAAAATTCAAGAAGCGTTATGGTATACGCTTACTTACAATATCAGGTGAAAAATTGTCTGCGCGTCCTGAACTGGTAGAGCCATTTAAAATAATTCTTAAATCTAAAATAGAAGAGTTTGATCTAAGCCAAGAGCAAATCTATAACGCAGACGAATCTGCATTATATTGGAAGCTTCTTCCGCAGAAATCGTACGTATCCACATTGGAAAAGCAGGCTCCAGGAAGAAAAACTGAAAAGCAGCGTCTCACATTTCTTGCATGCGCGAATGCTACTGGAAAACACAAGCTTAAAATGTTCGTGATTGGAAAATCTAAAAATCCAAGAGTTTTTAAGAACTTTAACTGCCCAGTGGAGTACAAAAATTCAAAGACAGCTTGGATGACCTCAGGCCTTTTCAAAGACTGGTTTCATCTTTCGTTTGTTCCACAAGTAAGTAAATTGAATCATTTTTAATTACGTTACAGATATTTATCTAAAAATATTTTCTAATTTTCTAGGTACAATCCTATTTAAAAAAATTGGATTGCCACAAAAAGCTTTACTGTTACTTGATAACGCCCCATCGCATCCAGGCGAGCATGAATTAAAGTCTTCGGACGGGTTAATTACAGCCATGTTTATGCCACCAAACGTGACCCCTTTGATTCAACCAATGGATCAAAATGCCATAAGAATAACTAAACTACATTATCGAAGTTCGCTGTTAGCTGCTGTCTTTGCTGATGATTGCGGTTTGATCGAATCAATAAAAAAAATCAGTTTACGAGATGCGGTAATATTTTTGGATGGAGCTTGGCATAAGCTGAGTCAAGAAACTTTGGCGAAATGCTGGAAACCCATTTTGAATTTTACGAACTTAATAGAGGATGATGAAGATAATATTCCGCTAAGCATTTTAAAAAATCAAAAAGAAGCAGAAGCAAAACGTTTGTCACAAGAAACCGTTAATATTCTTGAAACTTTAAATCCTGAGGTATGACATTTAAAAGTAACATACATACATACATATCAATAATATGATATCATAAAAAACAAATTTCTTTTTAGATTACTTTTACTGAAGATGATATAAACGAATGGAATAATGATAATTGTGTTAATGAAGACAGTCCGATTGAAACTTTCATTGAAAAAAGCAGTTCCGAGGATGAAGATGAATTGAATGAGAATGCACCAGAGCGCATAAGTTCATCCGAAGCTGTAAAACTTTTAACCAAAACCATACAATGGGCAACTTTTGAAAGGATTAGCCCAAGAAAAATGAATGTTCTGCAATCGCTGCGCGAAAAAGCTGTACTAAATGAAGTCTCAAGCAAAACACGTCAAACAACAATAACTTCATTTTTTTCTAAGAATCCATAAACATACATATGTACATACATACATATATTTCATGTATATTTTGTAAAAAAGCGAAAAACCTTGTTTTAAAATACTAAAAATAAAAGTATTTTTTGTTGAAAATTAAAAATTTTAATTATTCTTAATATTGTTGACTTGGATAAAGCTAAAAATCAGGCAAAATGTATAAATACATACATAAAAAAAATGACGTTCGAAAACTCGAAAAATTCGATAACTCGAACAGCGCTGGTTTTAATTAGTTCGAGTTTTCGAGCGTGCACTGTATTAAAATCCATTATTTGCACAGTCACTTGGATCGATTTCCTGAAAATTTGGGTAATTTAAGCGAAGAACAAGGAGAAATGTTTCACCAAGATATCAAAATTGTGGAGAATCGGTACCAGGGAAGGTGGGATACACATATGATGGCAGACTACTGTTGGAATTTACAAAGAGACTCTAATCTGGCTGTTCATTCCAGAATGTCTCATAAAAGAAGCTTTACATCCTGTAACTAGAATTATAATTATATTATATTTTTAATGCTTTGTGAGAATTTTTCTTTATTTTAATAAATCGGTATGAAACAGTTTTACTTATTATTATTATTTTTTAATTCCTATGGAAAAGTTTTACTTTTTAAATATGTACTTAAAAAAATTTGGGAATTAAGGAATTAATTAAAATCTGGCTTTAAGAGAGTACAAATGTAAATGTTGTTACGGATTAACTTTTTATGTCAATTTACAGAAATCGTCAATCACCAAATATAAGTACATACATACGTACAGACGGTCATAATTGGAGGACATAAGTGGAGGGTATAAAAAGCTATATCATGAAAACTAGAGCTGATGGAGACAAACTGAATACAGATTTGAATTCAGCGCACAAAAATTAACTAGAATCAGTTGAAAAATTCAAAGAAGCAAATTGAGTGTTGGCCTGTGTAATTATTACTTAAAATTTTTGATTATAAATATTTATTATTTAAGCTCCAAGTCTTATTTAGTGGTTAAATAATTTGATTTAAAATTATCGATATTTCGATGCTCATTGAGTATCATCTTCAGAATATTCTGAGTATATGAGTGCATTTAATTGGCGCTAACCAAATCAAAGCATTCAAACTCCTATATGAAATGCAGGCATATACTCAGTTAAGTCAAAAACAAACAATAAAATAATATATAGTTATTTTGGGGAATATCTCGAATAACAAATTTGATAAATATTGTTATTGTAAATTTTGTTTTTCATTTTGCCTTATAAAGGACGATTAATTGTATAAAGGCGTAAACAGAAAAATAAAAAAACGTACGTCGATTATAATTGTTTGTTGTGTTATGTTTATACAAAAGCTTTCTAAAGCTATTATACTTATGTGCTTTTGTTGATTAGAAATAGAATAATGTGATTGAGTTCTGTTTGAATTCTCATATATTATTTGTAGTCTGTGGCATAAGTATACGAGCTTTAATGCTTTTCAATCATCATGATTTGGCTAAAGGGTACTGATGATTTGGTTAGCGGCAATGAAGTGCAGGCATATATTCAACTAAACTAACAACAAACAATAACATATTAAATAGTTATTTTGGAGAATATCTCGAATAACAAATGATATATGTAAATGTTGTTAAACAATAAAAAAATTAAGATTCATTAAATTTTTTCCATGAAAAAATTTGATGAGGTAATACGTCATATTAAAAATAAGTTTGAAAAAAGAAACTAAAGATACGTACATATGTAAGTATGTGTTAGCTACTTTAGATGGAATTAAAATTAGATTTCCTTTGTTGACTTGCGAACTTTCCTCATATTAAATGCTTTCTTAATTGAAAAATCTTGCACCAATTAATTTTATATTGAATTATTATAAGGTATTAAGCACTGACAAATTTTGGCCATAGTCACAACTTCTATTGATTTGGACTTCAAAGGCATATGTATAAATGCACATAAGTATGCATATGAGTATTTTTGATATTTTTTATTGAAAATGCCTTTAATCTTGTTTGGAATGCCAAAAAAACGGTTTATTGAAAAAACTTATCACATAAACTTTCAAGCACAAAAATTCACTATTGAGTTCGTACGTGTACTTAAAAATTAAAAAAAAATACCCAAAAATATACAAATACAATTATTGTACAGTTACTTCCTTGATAACTTTACGGATCCAATAGGTGCCGCCATTCTTGGCAACAGTACCAACGAATTTAACCGCACCTTTGTAGTTGGATGGAGCTATCCATTGGAACTGTACGCTGGTAATGGGTTTCTTGTTCAACTGGACATGAGTTAAAGTGTCCTGAAAGTCGTTATGAAAAATCAATAAATATATTTTTATATGTACGACCAATTTTGCCTCACCCCATTTGCCGAGCAGGTTAAAAGCTGAGACTTATTAGACTCAAGAACTTTGAAAGTACCCACCGGCTGTTCTTTAGCATCCTGAGCTTGTAAGGCAAAGCCTAAAAATTCACCACCACCCAAAGTCAAAGTGATTTTGTCACCAGCCTTAACAGCATTACCGCCAGAAAAACTGTAAGGTACTTGGCTCGATTGTGGGTCAACGTGATGTTCAGGTGTTAGGCCATTTTTACAAACCGCTGTCGGGGCACCAGCTGAATTACCTAATGCGGGAACAGCCAAACACAAGGCAATAAGCACACAACGAAACATGTTTGTTGGCTCTAAAAAATAAAACAATAAATTTAAATAAATTAATAACTACTGTTTAAATATTTAGTTTAATTCAATTAGCAATTAGCATACATACATATGTACATATACATATGCATACATGTATATTTTCATACATATGTACATATATACATACTTCTGTAAAATGCATTTATTTTGACATATCAAGTTTTTCTCAACATCACAATTGCATGACCATTAATAATTGTGAAATAAAGAATTTAATTTTATTTCTAACTGCTGCCACTGGCCGTTGACTGTTTGCGTGTTTGATTGTTAACAAAAAGAAAAAAAATTTGTTTAGTTTGGACTTTTTATGTTTGTAAATTAACAACCTTGGCTTAAAAAAAATTATTTATTATTTATGTAAGACAATTGGCCTGGATTTATACATATGTATACCAAATGCATGAAAAACGGTGGAGCAAATTTACATTTACAGAAAAAATTCGTACTTTGGACGAACGGTTGGTATGTGGACTAAACTCCATGCAAAAGTCTTTCCTGTCATTTTCAGTGTAGAAAAGTTCGAATCGAATTTCCAGAAAAAATACTTCGTTTATCCGCCTTCACATAACCAATTTTCCTACTTCGAGCACAATGCATTACATTAGTGCTGGTGCCCTGAGTACTGGTGCATAAAAAAATGGGTAGTTACTGGTTACAATCTGATTTTCGAAAATCAGTTTTCATCATATCTTGATGTTTTGGGGGACGAGAAATATACTCTGATATCCGCAAAGATGTTCAAAAAAATGTATTGCTGCTGCTTAAACCGCTCTTAAGAAAGTCAATATCGGTAAAAATTAATTTTGGATTGGTTCCTTCGATTTATATCGTTGTCGAACTATTTCGAAAAATATTTTATTTAATTACACCGAAAAATGCTATCACTTTTTTGAGCTTTTAAAACTACGTCTTATACCATAAATTTTATCTAAATGGTTTAATTGTTTCACGAGATATCGTTGTGTAAAAATTTCGAAAGCAATTTTATCTAATTAATCGGAAATTTCCTCTCAAATTGATGTATGATATAAGCGGAAATTTTCAGTGATGGCCTACAAGGTCGACCATATATCTCAATTTTTTATATTTATTCAATTAAATGAAATAAATTTGAAGTTTTGCATAATTAAAATAACTGAATCGAGTTGTTAATACAAATTTTGACTAAAAGACTCTCAGAAAGTTTAGTTTTAGACTTTAAATTTATTTAAGGATGAGGAGATTTTTTAATGGGACACTCGAGATATGAAGGCTTAGCTTAAACTTATACTTCATTGTATTTTCATTAAAATCATTTAAGAAGACATCAAAATAAAAAAATGCCAACTGCAGTTAAAATCTTGACACCCGCTTTCAAAATTATCTTTCGATAAACATATTTCAATTCATTACATTATAATCTTTTCAATACATTATATAGGCTGTTTGTTCCACTGTGCATACTGCAAATTAAGCTATATTGTTTTATTTATTTATCTATCAGCATTTATTTATCTTTTTTTTTAACATACAACGAGTACATGACAATTTCGAAAACTAATGAAATAATCAAGGTTATTTATTTATTGCAAAAACCAGATTCTTGCCATTATTCAAACAAAAAATTAAGAATGACATTTAAATTACATCTGTGAATGTTGTTTCTCCAATCCAACTAAATAATCGTGGTATTCATGTGCTAAAATCCTACTCACTGTTCCTAATTGTTGTTCTTGTTTTTTTTTAGAGAACTTAAATTTAAAAAAAAAATTTAAGGCGTTTAAAACCATTAATTCATTTGAAATAGTCAAACTTATGAAGACCGGTTTTGAATCGTAAGATAAAAAGCATTAAAAGTCACGTTTAATTGTCCGTTAATTAATTCGTACTGTCCGTTTTTGTTGTTTGTCAACTTTTAATTTGTTGTAACTTGTTGATTAGTCTTTAGCATAATTAAGTTGAATATTTAAGAGAATAATACACAATTAGAACGATTGAAAATGTTTTAGTTTGAGTTTCCTTGTAGGAAACAGAATGACTGATTTTTATACATATTTTGTGATTTTATGTGAAACGATAGAGACTGCAGACATTTGAATTAAAATTAATAATTATCTGTCAATTTTAATTAAAGGGTCTTACAATAAGAACGGATTGCTGTGGGCACGGAATAAACCAAACGATGTATAATATATGTATAAAAAAAATTTAGGCACATTAGGCACATAGAAATCGATCGATTTCAAATCGGCTTGAAATGCTGTGATAAGTTTCGATTGATTTTGACAATAAGTTATTGATATATTTTCTAATTATTATATTCCAAAATTCACATCAGTTGTAGAAATGCCATTATATTCTTTTGTCTTCTACTTTGAAAGAGAATAATTTGAAATTGAAAAAAAAATATTAGTCTAAAAAACGATCGATATTTATCACACCACTTCGAAACGATCGTTTTAAAACGATCAATTACCATTACATACATATGTACCTGTATACTTTTTTAAATGAAATATATATTAAATCATTATGCAAGAATTCGAGAAGTCTAATTTTCAATGATGCACTTTGAGCGATGGCCCAGAAGGAAAACTGCTGAGAAGTTAAATTGCACGATCTTTGATCTATTCGTATGTGAAAGCATGCAAATATAGAAACGGAAAACATTTCACGGAAGGATGGAATCCACCAACGGGACGACACATGACAAAAACAAGAGAGAGAGAGAAAGAAAGCTAGAAACGAACAATTATAGATTACCATGCGTATAAGGAAGAAATACCAGTCAACTAGCGCCCACGCACTAGAATAGAAAATATGAATATAGTGATGAAGAGAGAAAAATATGGTGAGGAGAGAGAGACATAGGAAAGAATAGAGGCACACGAACAACGACGGGAGGCTGACACGAAATAGAGTGGGAGGTATACAGAGACACAAGAGCGGATACACACAACCGAAGAAACTTTGTAAGGACAACGAACAAGAGGAAAATGAAAAGAAAAAAAAATAGAAGAAACCATCTTTTTTACAAACCAAAAATCGTTCCAAATTCGGTTCCACACCATTATAGTGAGGTCGAAATCCTCAGAATGAGGTGAATTTAATTGGGACCAAATCAGCTGTAAAACTAATGCACGACGAGATTAATTTTTTTTGGTGAACGAAAATTAAAAAAGGCTCTAAATCTGATTATCAATGACTTAGAATGTAAAATAGTTAAACAAATCAGAAATAGGTTAAAGACTTGAAAGTATCATTCATATCACAAAAACTAAATTTTTTTGTAAATATTTTGTAATTCATTAAAAATATTCAATTAAATTTCTCAGTAAACTTTAATTGTATTTCGCAGATTTTTATTAAAAAGCCACCTTGGTGACACGGCTTAAGAACTTTTAAAAGAAGCGTGAGCCATTCATTGTCATCTGATTAAAAAGATACTCACGAGTCCATCTCTTTTCTAATTTATAGTACAATAAAAAATCTTTTGTGTGGGAGAATGAAGGAGAACAAATAAAAAATGTTTGCTGGTGTGGCCTAAAATAAAAGTAGGAAATTGTTTAAATTCGTTTTTATATTGACCTTGATTTAACGATCTATGATCAGTTTTACTGAATGCATGAAGCTTTCAATCTTTTATTATTTTATGTTTAAAATCTATAAAAATGTATTTGAAAATTATAGTATATAAAAACTTGGCAGACAATTTTAATAGCCAACCAGTAAGTCACAAAAGGTTTTTTTTTAATATATTTTTCGTTTAAAAAAATCTTACACTAAAACTATCATAAAACTTGTTGTCTTAATACCAAAAAAAAAAACCAATCATTAGTTAAAAAAGCTTTAAAATTTGGTTTAAAGGTTGCTTGTACTTAAAATCTTGTATGACTACATTTTATTTGAGCATTTATTATTATTATTATTATTATTATTATTATTATTATTATTATTTTTTGAATTTGTGCAATCAGTTTGTTCATAAGAAAAAAAATCTGTAATCAAATTTATGGTCTGAAGTTCTATATTATTTTCTCACTGGTTTAATTTGTAACATGTAAAAAAATAAAAAAATTTTTAATTGAATTTTTTTTTTTGAAAATTTGAAAACAACTTTTATCTTGCGTTCTTTTTATCGAAATCAAAAAGCTAAACTTTGACTAGGAGGTGATATAAAGCCGAATACAAGATTTCTCTAGTTTATTTTGAAAGAGCAATTATTTTGAAGTCAAAATTTGTTAACTACTTATTAAACATTTATGTTCTAATGGCTTTATATAAAAAGAAAAATCATATTTTTGATTTATAAACGGCTTGTAAAATAAATTTTACACGATAGTAGTTTTATAGAACGAAACTAATTTATATGATTAAGGCAATAAGAACGTGCATAATTCATCTTAATCTTAATCTCTTCCTGAATTCTTTTTATTATTAAGGGCTTGTGTAGCTGCCGAAATTCGACCGTAATTAGTTGAATGTTTAAATTGAAACTTTATTTTAATAATTTTATTTGTACAATCATTGCACTTATTTCTATGAATTCTGATATTTATTTGTTTAATTCTTTTTAAAAAATTTATAAACAACAAAATCAAGGTTAAACACTGACTGAGTGGTAACTTTAAAATCTATTCAATATACAAAAAGTCGAACAGATGTAAAATAAGCACAAAGCGGTTTATATACATTTTGTTATATAAATACATAAGTAAATACATACATATTTATGAGCTAGAATATTGAATATTAAGACTTCCGCCAGTTAATTAAAAAAATCAACGAATAGAATTATTGAATTAATTCTTTTGCATTAACTTTTTTGATTAACAAAAAAAAAACTAAAGCGAACTATTGAAAAGGTTCTTTTCAATTTACCTTTTGTATTTTAATTTATTGAAATTGATATTTATTCAAGCTACAGCTTCTTATTAATATAAAGAATTTACTGAATTTATATTTATTTATTTAAAGACCTAAAGTTCGTTTATGAGATAAAAGTTATTACTATTTTTTAAATTGTTCTTCGAATTTATTGAATAGTTAAAAGGTTTTCGTACATTAAAATGCACAATGTTGTGAATAGGGCTATTAATTTTATTGAATTTCTATTACGAATTGAAATAAAGTATTTTTTCAGAACTTAAAATATTCAATAGCCTTTTTTAGTAAAAAAAAAACACATGAAATCACTGAAAACTCTTTTTTAATATTGTTATGTGTTTAAAATCATTTTAGATTTGTCAGTGGACCTTTTTGTCCTTATTAAAGAAAATATTATAAATTACATTCCGTACATTAACTTAATATTTTCTTAATTTTAAGCATACTTTAAGCTGGGAGCTATACTCTCAAGCCAGATCTAGCCTGAGAAGTAAGGGCGTAGTCTATTTAATTTACTTTTCGTTTAAAATAATTATTACATATTAATTGAAGTTGGTTACTTTCAATAAATCTTTATAATTTGGATTAGGATAATATATTTTAGTTTCAAGTTTTCATTTTACTTTTTGTAACGTCTTTTTAAAAAAGGACTCAATAAAATTTACCTTTGCTAAAAAATCCTTGGGCAACAACAATTATTTAAATTCAAATAAATATGTTTAAATCTGTTATTGTTACCACAAAAAGAAACATTTAATGGCTAAATCCGTAACAAATATTTCTCATGTAAAAACTTTTATTTTATAAACTTAATTTATTTTTCAAGCTTAAGGTATCTTTTAATTTTTAAATCTATATTTCGGTACTCATCGAGTGCAATCTTCAGGATATTTGTTTAATTTATAATAAACAATTATCTTAAAGATGAAGAATACCATGAAACAAATATCCTAAAGATGGTACTGGATGAGTACCGAAATAACTATTAAAAAAATTAAAAGAGACCTTAATTTTGAAAAATAAATTAAGTTTATAAATTAAAATAAAACGGTAAAAAACTAGAACATATAAGTATGTAAAAACTTGTAATAACTTTAAATTGCTATTATAAAAGCAGTTGCGAAAAAGTTAAAATTTTTATTATTGAATCAAAGCAATAAAATAAAAAAAAAAATAATGTCAAATAAAACTATAAAGATTCTGAGAAGCGAAATCGAAATGGGTCTATTAAAAATATATCTCCTTTGATACAGAATATATCAGAAAGAACCATTATAAAGATTATATTTCAGTATTACTGAAATTAAATATAATTTCTGCACATTTTCCTTGAAAATTTGCATAGTTTCTCTTTTAATCGGCCTATAAAATTTTAATTAAAAATGCATACGAAAATGAAAACATTTAATTGGTTTTCACACCATCAAATTTGAAAAAAAAAATTGGTTTTGAAGGAGCATTGATTGAATAAATGAATAATTATGATCTTTTTTTATAATAAACTTAGTTTTTTGTTTAATTTTGATTTTAACCCAAAAACAATTAAATTTTAATTATTAAATAGCAGGGAAATTTGTGTCGTTAGACTTCAGTGAACAGGAAAAACAACACACTAGTAATTAAACAAAATTTATTTAAATTTTAAGCACTTTATTAATTATTTATTGTTATTCAAACTTTTCTCAGAATTATGCTAATTTTTGTTGTTGTTATGAACATTTTTTTTCGTTATTTCTTGATTTACCTTTTTTAACAGTATTAAGACAAAACTTTAATAAAACTAAATTCGTCTTTTGGTTTGAGCATTTATTTATACAAACTTCTCAAAATATGCGTTAAATACATTTATAAAATTTAGACCATTAATGTTTTATCTACACATATACACACATACAAAGCTTTAATTTTAGTTTAAAACAAAACCGGCTGTTGAAAAAGCTTTTTGCTTAATGTAATTTTGTTGCAAAAATATATATATTATTAAAGTCTGTAAGTACAGTGGGTTAAAATCAAATTAAAAGATATGGAAATTTGGTCACTCAACACTTTTTTCTAATGACGTTTTCGTTTCCGACAAAAATGTAATATTTTTTGCACTTTTAAAGTGAAAAAGAAAGCTTTGCAATCATATATAGTAGTTAAATTTTTAGATTCGAAGCGATAGATGTTTTCAATATAAATTGATAAAAATAAACATTTTTAAAAAAACGAAAACGCTTTTTACACTTTTTAAATTAGGAGACACCTTTTGTCGGCCTTATCTGGAATCTGACTCTAATTATCGTAAAATGCGAACTGATTTCGAATATTTAAGCATATTAGCTGCCTTAGTTATAATTTAATTTGTAATAGGTCTATAAATCATCTATAAATATTTCTAAGCAGTATTAAAAAGAGAATGTATTGGCAGCCCCTTCCCTCAGTTTAAGTCTATAACCATCCACTAGTTCTGATAAAGGATTAGTTATATAATTTTTCTTTAAGCGTTAGATCTTTTTTTAAATAAATATTAATTTCATTTTCGGTATTTCCCTAACCTTCGGTTACCATCGTCAGAAAATAGAAAAATAATTGCTATGATTATAAAATTTAATTAAATATTCATTTTTAAAAAATAGTACATGAAATAGTTGAAATGTTTAGAAAACTACACAATAAACAAGCATTTTCAAAGTTCACTGTGATATCCAGACATGAATATTAGTGCATAAGCGAAAACAAATAACAATAAATTAAAAAAAAATTGGGAGAGTTTTAATAAATTATGTATTAGAATTTTATCATTGAAGTTGAACACATTCGGTTTCCAATTTATATGAAAGATATTGGGAATTCGTTGGACATTAGGATTTTTATTCCATACACTCTTCAAACGTTTAGAAGCAAACGTATCTTGCAAAATCCGTCTGGCCGTAAATAAGTGTATACTTAGAAAAATAGTATGATTAAAAAAACTGACATTCTATACTGCGCAATACTGGTTCACGACGATAAAATGATGAAAATTGTCTTGAATTCGCTTCTTCATAAAGATCCTAAAATAATAATGTGAAATATAAAATCATTCAAAATTTTTAGCAGGAAAGTCATACTCACCTTTACTGTCTTTAATGATAGAAAGCTTTCAAAATTCAACGAACATTTAGATGACACATTGTCTTGCAGCCATAGTCTTTGAAATTGTTCATCCCCACTTTTGGGGCAGCCATAGATTTTTATTAACTCTAAGTTCCCACTAATTAAGCTTAGATGTTTCATCTGTTCATAACTTAATAGACGACAATAGTAAAAGGTAAGTGTAGTTAAATTTTTAAATTCTTCAAAATTTATAGAAATTTTATCAAATACATCCGAAGACCATTGCCATAATTGACCATTTATGCAAACATTTTCTCTCATTATGGCATACTTTTCGGCAGACCATTGTTGTAAGGATTCATCTTCTATATAATAACGATCATTTTCAAATTTTATGTGCTTCAATTGCAAAGATTTTATTTGATTTAAACGTAATTCCAAGAAAAAGTTCTCTTCAAAATTTAAGGGCATAAAATTTATCCAATAAAATTGTAAAGTCTTTAAAACAGGTAGATTTATAATAGATTTTAATAATATATTATCCTGGCTAAAGGCTGTTAACCTTAGAGTTTCCAGATTGTGCCAGTGGTCACATAATTTTATTATTTTGGGTATATCCTTCAAATGCTCACATTCTACTATATTTAAGGACCTTAATTGTCTTTTCTGACTGACCGCCATTAAATGATTGGGATCTAAATTGCGGCAAGATTTCAATTCCAAATTCTCTATGCTCTTCAAATCTTGCAGGTGTTCACCCCACAACCAACGATTATCGCCATCCATTAAACGTAATGTTTTCAATTTTTTACAATGCTTGGCTAACTCCAAAATAGTTTGATCTTGTATAAATTTGCCTTGAACCTCCAGTTCTGTGAGATTTTTAAAATATTTAACATTTCGTTTGAAATTATCATTTATGAAATGTTTTAAATTTTCCATAGGATTTGTACGCACTCCACTCCATTCAATATGTTTTAATAGATCCATATTAAAAAATGTGCTAAAACGTGCACGTTCCACCGCTCTGCCACATAGATAGCACAGCTCTGAGATCTCGTAGTTTTGTAGCTGTAGTGTGTATTTGAACGTTAAATAATTGTAATTGAAAAACTTGAATTTTCTTTCACAAATATTCCGTATAATTTGACGAAATAATTTGCAAACTTTGGCCAAAACCAATTGATCACTCAAAGGACATGACTCGAATATATTGTGCAGTATTTCTATTGGCAGCATTGTAAAGAAGTTCAAGGAGTTATTCTTGTTAGATTTTAGACATAATTCATCAACTTTTTCACACAAATCCTTACATTCTTGGGAGCAAGATCTGCAAAAGAAGATTTTTTAATTTATGATTTTTTAGAATAATATAATTATTAGCTCAAGTCGGAAAGTTAATTTTTATATGGAAAACCTTGTAAAATGAAAATGTCCGTAAACAAGCTTTTTACGATTAATAAAAAGTTTAAGATGTGAACTCCCAGTTTTTATATATTTTTAATTGTCAAAGCAGTTACATACATACATATGTACATATATATGTATGTAGTGTAGTACATACATATATATAATACATATACTTATATCTTAAGTGCGAAAAATTATTATTATTATAAATAAATTCTAGTGAAGTCAAAGTTGTTACTTTTCTACAACTTTTTTTGTTTGAATTATTAATTTAAAAATAACGAAAACGAATAGAATGTGAAATGGTGAATAGATGTACTAGAAAGTGAATTCGATTTTCGTTTTTTAATCGTATGTTGATACACTCGTATCAAATATGCGATCCCATATGCATTGTTTGTTTCTTGCAGGCATAAGGGTTAGAAGGCTTTTTAGTACGTAGGCGATTTTCTACTATCGAGATACAGAAGTCTATTACAAGTAAAAGGAATGATTAATCTCGCGCTACTGATAAAAACGTTGAAGAACTTAAGAAAATGATGTTATGGAACCGTTTTATATCACCATTAGAGCATTTGCTGATGTAGTCGGCATCCCAATTGGCTTATGTCAATTTGTTCGGATTTTGAACAAACAAAACACCGGGAATTTCTATTTAACAAAAATGACATGAAAAGCATGCCTCTAACAGCATATTTATCGTTTTTGGTCCACTCCTGCTTCCCTGATCACAAAATAAAAGGACGGAGATTTAAAATAACAGGATATTAAGATTATATCAATGAAAGACGTATGTACATACATACATACATATGTACATACTTGTGAGGGAAATTTGCCTTGAAGGTGAAAATATGAACATCGATGAATAATTCTTTTTGAACACACATCGTATATGTATACGTATGTAATTCAACTTTTACATTTCAATTATCTACAATTTCAAATCACGTTTAATGGGATTAATTGGATTGATTCCAAGTAAGAACTTACATTTTATTGCCCTCCAGTTTTGACATTCTAAAGCCGTCAGAGTTTTCAATAATTGATATTCCTGCAATATCATTCAATAGTATTAACATTAATATCTATTTAAATTTTTTCTTAATTTTAAAACTTACCAATCTCATTTGTTTGTATTTATGTATAACGAAATTTTTCAAAAATTGTTTAATGTTTTCAAATTAAAAAAATTGTCTTATTTGTAAACAAAAGTTTCGTAATATCAGCTGTTTGCTGTGTGAAATTGACAATTGGAAATTTTATTTTTTACTATAATTAATGTGGTATTGTTATAGGCGAATTAAATTTGCCTTTGTGTTGTTGCTGATAGGACAGAGAATGTATACATAAACTAATCCCTTAGCCTTCAAAAATATATATAGTCAGTATCACCACCTGGTAGAATTATTTCGTCTTGCTATTAAATTTACAGCGAAAGGAAACAAAATACAACACAGAGACAAGTCAAGCCAGACTAATTTTATAGTTGGTGATCAGCTGGGGTAACTGACATATAAATACCTGGTTCATACACTTCAACTTTTCTTGTCCAAGTTTCAGTTCAGCTGGGAGAGAGCAATAGCATGTATGTATTCCTATCTTCATCTTTCTTTAGCAAGAAAACTTGGAAGCGTGCGAACCAGGTACTACCATGTGTCTGCTTAATGTTCACTGACGATTTGGTTTAACTACTAATGAACTATCAGCATAGGAACAGCTAAGATCGCAACAATAAACATTTTTGAAACATCATGTCAAACGTTTGAGATAAACTTTGATAAACATTTTATGTCATATATTATTCTCAAGCTTTTAGCACACTTTCCATTAATTTCAAATTCCACAATTGGGAATAAAAAGAGCTTCGTTGAAGAATAACTTCATATATATAATTTTTGAGTCTTTATTGATTTTTTAATTAATATACTTTATTTACACTACATTATAATCTAAATTCGTTGAAAAGCAAAATCCCGTGAAACACGTACATCATGTTTTACTTAAAATTCACTTTTTTCAATTTTAAAGACTTAATGGGCCTTATCAACTTTTTACGTTCTTCGCGGTGTTGTTTCATTTGATATTCACGTTTACGCATTTCTTTTGTAGGAGGTTTTTTCATTTCAAACGTCATTTGACGATTGCCCAGAGAACGGCCTATAGTTTTCACTTTCGCATTGGCTTCCTCCACTTTTGCCACACGCTCCTGTAAGGAAACTTTCATCATGCCCCGCTTAACATCACTCATTTCGGTAGTTGATTGCAATGAAATTAATTTAAAATCTTTAGGTTTATTAGTAGGATTGGTAAAATCCTTTTGTTTTTCAAAATCATCATTTTCTTCTGTAGAATTTAGTTCTTCCAACTCTTCCTTTCTTTGTTTCTTAACATCCTTATAAGCTTTCTTCATTTCTTTCTTAAATTCCCTAACGCCTTCATCATCGGATGATTCGGGACCAGATGAGCTTCTTTCATCCTCATCGCTCTTTTCCAAACCAAACAAATCATCATCATTATCACTTTCTTCGTGGGGTTTATTTTCCTCTTCATGCAGATCGTTGACACGGGATACTTCTATACGTTTCTTAATTTCTTTTAACTTGGATTTTTCTAAGCGATTCAGCACAGGAGCTAATAGTTTGTATTCCTCAGCATTTTTGTCTATTTTAAAGTCAGTGTTTTCAAACATTACTTTAAAACGATTGTCTTCAAGTAGATTAGGCACTTGTTTGTTGGCGCGTTTAGCCAGTGGATTTGTTTGCTCATCAATAATTTTTAGTGCCAATTCTTGGTTAACTTTAGGTAATTTAGTATTAATTTGCAAACGAGGTTTGCGTTCACTTTCAATTTCCTGTCTAATCTTCTCCTTGCGGAATCGTTCAAAGGCGAAGGGATCCACAATGGCTTTAGCTTTGTTATACAAACGCGCATCAATAAAGAATCTGTTTAATTAATAAGTGAATTTTACTTACTGAAAGTTACTTTTAAACTCATCCACAGGGTGTTTTTACTTACCCATGCATATAGGCTTTCAATAGATTGCTGCCTATCAAATGTTCCAAGCCCAATTCTTCCAATTCCTTTTGTGTAACAAATTGATAATCATCATACATATGTTCCACTACCTCTGATTCAATTTCTTCAGTGAGATTATCTAAGAACGAACACCATCTGGGTGCAGGACCCATGGCAGGCACATAGAAAGTCAACATTTTAACATCCTCTTGGGCCAAAAAGAACATGCCAGTATCAGGTATAGTGCAGAAATCATTAAAAGAGGATGTAGACTCTATATAAGCAATTTGTTTTCCCTAGAAGTTAAAAATTTTAGATATCTGTTTCAATTTTTCATTTAACAATTTTTTTACCGTTTGTTCATCCCACAATTTCAACATGGCTTCATCCATAGAGTATACCGCATTATGATTTTTATTGAAATCTACACGTTTTATGGGCAATTTATTTAAATGATCCTTAATTAATAGTGGCTCTTTAGAACGTATATCATATAGTAAAACGTGGCCGGAATTCGTTCCCACTGCCATATGCAGACCATCTTTATATTTCAATGCTGATATTGAAGGAAATTCTTTAACACTCGGCATTTTTATGGCCACATCCAAAGTGGAGCATTTCGTTTTAGTTCTAGGATCCCAAGCCTCCACCGTACCTTCTTTTGAACCCACCATTAATAATCCATGCTCCGGACTAACATCACAGCTGTTAAGACATGAAGCTTCCGTTTCATAGGGTTGTAAAAACTGACCTCTTTCCAAATTTAAACGATAGATTTCCTAAGTTTTTAAGGTAATTTTTTTAATTAATAGTTGCTTTATGCAAATTTTATTATAAAATATATAAGTTACCTTAGTTGTGCCCACTATGAATAGATCACAGGAAGGTTTGTGATATTTCATATCTCTTCCAAAACGAGGAATTCTTAAACGGTAATGCCTGCCATGGGCAGCATGTATTTCCACATAACGATCACATTGTAAGAAAACCAGTTTACTATAGTCATCACTTATTACTTCAAATGTAGTAACTTCTGAATCGAAACACCTTTCAAATTTAATAGATAAATTGGAAACTTCAAAACATTTCAAGCGGGGTTTATAGGTACCCGTAGCTAGAATGTATTGCATATCGGGAGACATACGTATGGAGGTGCAAACGCCTGGCATATCAAAATCTTGAATTAATTCTATTTGGCGCCTCGAATCTACTTTTTTCATCAATTGGGACTTTTTGCGGCGGTCGGTAAGCCACTGGAAAAAGATATATGCATACAATTGTATGTAAATAATAACAAACCTCTATTAGAATTGTGCTACTTACATCAGGCACCGATTTACCCGCACTAAGATTATATATTTTAACTTCATTTACTTCGTTTACAAACATTTTAACATATTTTTTTTAATAATAAAAACCAATTATCAGTAATAGAAATTGCGATTATAAAATTGTAAACACGACTAGCTTATTTTGACCATGCACGTGTGTGAAGAAGATAGTAATTGAGGGAAAACATGATTAGACTGTCACAATAACTAATTGTGAATTGTTAATTTTTTATAACAAACTATTGTGATCACTTATATCGGTTTGTTATCGTATATCGACAGATGAAATTGACATTTCTCTTAGGTGCTGAAAAAATAACAACTACATACAGGAGAATACAAAAAATTTTGTAGTATAAGAAAAAAGTTAAGGAAAATTGGTGAAACTTTAAAAAGAATCTCTGAAACTTATAACAAATTATATGTTTAAGTTTGCAAATTTTTTCTGAATACTCTTAAATGTTTTAAGTACTTCCCAACTTATTCTCATCAAATACGTAATTTACTTGGATGTAACATTGTGTGTATCAAATGTGAGTGAACATACATACATACATATGTTTATAATTTTCCCTTAACAAAAAAGAGAAAACGCAAATTATCCAATATAAAATCACCATACATGTTTATTAATAAAACAAAATTCAATAAAGGGATAAAAAATATTAGTACAATTTGAAAACAACAAAGAATTGCATAAAGCTAAATGTTTGTGTATGTGTAACAGTAATCAAATTGATCATTGTTCAGCCGAAGTAATATTTTAATATACATGCATATGTACATAAGTATATTGTTAGCAGCAAAGTAAATTGCACTCTAAAACATTTCTTTATTGAATATCCCCAAGAATTAGTTGTATACAAGGTAAGTTCGAGCCGAAAATTTGGAGTGCTCTCCAATGATTCATAGCATCTGCTAGTATTTTTTTGGTCTCTGATCTTTGCTTAATCTTAAAAGTAAAAGCAAAAACAAGAAACAAACACTACAAATATTGAAATGATATGTAAAAAGTTGCTCGGATAGTTTTTTTATTTGTTTTTTTCCACCCCGCTGTATCTCCTTTTGATGATTATGCTTGCATACAGTGTTACCAGAAAATTAAAAAAGAAATACGTGTCAGAAAACTTCTGAAAAATTATGAGATTATAAAATTATAATTTTAAGCAAACAATGTACGAAAAGATTAACGTTAAAATGTTAAATAAATTAGAAACAAGTGAGCAAATATTAGTATTGTAATAACGATTTGCATTTAAAATACATACAATGATATGTCATTTATTTGTGTGGAGTTGTTCTGGTGCTAGCTCATAAATACATAAGTATGTTTTGGAATAAGTAGCAGTGAAATTCTGTATAAGATCAAATTATGAAGTGGGTTGAGGCTAAAAGTATGCCTATTAACTGTCAATTTGGGTTTCGATGTGGTCATAATACAGGACTTCTATTGACTAAGATTGTTGATACCTTTAGTGGAAATCTGTAAACTAATGTGGATAAATTATGTGTTATTTTCACTTTGATCTAGCTGATCATACTCTAAACTCAATAGCAACGATAGCTTCTCAATTTTGGCTTGTCGATTAACATGGTCCTACTTAAGCTGTCGTAAGCTGTCTTTATAATGCTACTCAAGTTAGATATGGCTTTTCCCACGAGGTTATGTTATTGGGCCCATTTTATTTAAATTGTTCCCAAATGACATGGGTTGACTGAAGTTTGCCGATAACACACAAATATTGTGGTCAGGAGAATTACAGTTTTTTGATACATTCCAAACTACTATTGATTATGACTTAAATATATAGAACACTTGCAAACGTCGAATGCACCGAAAGTGAGTCCTGAGAAACTCAAATCTATTGTGTTCATATCAAACAGATCGAGTCACGTTGAGCTAGACTTGAGAATATCGGACGCACTGGTTGAGATTACTAGCCATTTAACCTCTCTCGGTGTTATGGTTGATGATACATTAAAACTCAAATCTATTGTGTTCATATCAAACAGATCGAGTCACGTTGAGCTAGACTTGAGAATATCGGACGCACTGGTTGAGATTACTAGCCATTTAACCTCTCTCGGTGTTATGGTTGATGATACATTATTTTTTGAACATTGGTAAAGTTTGTTTTAGGATATGTCTGAGCTTCTGAATTGAAACAGCATTCATTGAAACTGTTTCTGAATTTATACGCATAATAGAAAGGCCGTCTCTCAAGTTTGCTAATGCCTTCAACACTAAAGGTCAAATAAATACTGGCTGCAGTATCAGCATCCGTATCTCTCAAAGAGAAAGACAGAAATGAGTCAAGCCTTGACTTACTTGCAGAACAATTTACACACGTCACTTAAATATTGACAAATAGTTTATGGTTTTTAACAGGCAAACGTATTTAAAAAGATGTGTAAATAATGTGTTTCTAAAAGTTACTAACATTTACCCTCTTTGATAAAGCACTTGTCTAAATACATAGAATTCTTTTATAAGAAATCACACGACATGAATTAACTTCCAACTGCGAATGATGATAAAAACTTAAATGCAAATTTAATTATTTTTAAACCTTTAACGTTATCGTTGCAATAACATTTTTACGTTATATAGTTTTATTTAATTTAATTTGAGCTTAACAATAATAGTTATTTTGGATTCACTTTAAAATGTTGATCGACATGAAGAGAAAAATGTCTACAAATTGTTTAGTTATTTATAATAAATTTTATAATGGCTTCGATATTGCATATGAAAAATGTATAACGAAAATAAAATCTTTATTTATATATGTACTTTTGTAGTGAATTACATATAAAACGTTTTTTATGTTTACAGATCCCACAATGTCTTCGGCGCCATATAATTACAATTACATATTCAAATACATTATAATTGGTGATATGGGTGTAGGAAAATCCTGTATTTTACATCAGTTCACCGAAAAGAAATGTAAGTATTTAAATTCTTAAAAGGGAAAAATGCGGCAGTGAAGGCATATCTAATGATTACTTTAGCTAAAATTTAGTTTCATATCCCAATCAGTACGTCGGTCATATAAGATTTATATTTATTAATGTTTCAAGCATAACCGTATAAATTGCTTTTTTAGAAATGTTTTATAAAAATTATAAGCCTTCATTAATGGTCATCGAATAAAAATAAGTTAAAAAAAACTCGTCTGAATTGTTTTTGTTCCCTGAATGTCTCCTTAGATTGGTTCCGTTTCACATTTTAAATTGAGCGTTTCTAACTAAAAAAAATGAGATACCCCAAAAATGTCGTGAAAATACTGAGATTCTGAAATTCCAAATGCTCTCTGGTAACGGATATCATCGCAAAAAATGACAATATCTTTTCTACTAGGATTTGAAAAAGTCAAAATTTTATAAAAACTCGAATTTCCAAAAATCGGAGTAAATCATCAATAATTTTCCATTTTTGATAGCTACAAAAATCTGGAAGAAAAATGAAAAAGCGTAACAATAGCTAGATACTGATACAATTATGATTATCTATTATATTTTTATGTACTAGTTGTTCATATACCCGATGTTTGTAACAAAATCTGCCAAAGATAATGACTGGTGATAACGAAAAAATTGAAATGTTCTCCCTGAATAAAATTGTATTTTTTTCTCCTCATAAAAGTTGTAAAATATTTTATGTATTCGTAAATAAAGTATGCATGTTAAACAAAAAACAAAATTTTTAAATTTTCGTTTAAAATGTAGTTCAAAAAAGTTGCAGAAATGCTCTTGGCTCGAGTTTTACTAAGACTTTTAGTTGAAGAAAAATTACTTACAGTTCTTTCACAAAAATATATTTCATAAGATTTGTTATTTTAGCAATTTGTATATTTGATATCGCAAGGAAATTTTTAGTTTTTTCCAGAAAATATTTTAAGAAATATTTTAACAAATTATTGTTTTATTATATGTATTTTTTTCCCTGCAATGTTCAGTTATGGCTAATTGTCCCCATACGATTGGTGTGGAGTTTGGTACTCGTATTATTGAGGTAGACGATAAAAAAATTAAATTACAGATATGGGATACAGCTGGCCAAGAACGTTTTAGGGCTGTGACACGCTCTTACTATAGAGGTGCCGCTGGTGCTCTTATGGTCTACGATATAACCAGACGATCAACGTACAATCATCTTAGCAGCTGGTTAACTGACACACGCAACTTAACCAATCCAAATACTGTGATTTTTCTAATTGGCAATAAGTCAGATCTGGAAAGTACACGAGAAGTGACCTATGAAGAAGCCGAAGAATTTGCCAAAGAGAACGGTTTAATGTTTTTAGAAGCAAGTGCCATGACGTGAGTAAATTTAATATCAAAAAAGGAAAACGTTTCGATTTTATCTCTTTATAGTGGTCAAAATGTGGAAGAAGCCTTTTTAGAAACTGCTCGAAAAATCTATCAAAATATACAAGAAGGTCGTTTGGATCTCAATGCTTCGGAATCGGGTGTACAACATCGTCCTTCTCAACCCGGACGAACTTCATTAACAAATGAAACACCCAACAATAAAGATCAGTGCTCATGTTAAACATGTGTTTATATACATACAAATTTTTATAATTGTTTTTTTTTTTCTTTAAACATTATTATATCCTTTATTATAATTTTATAAAACAATTTTTGTATATTATTAATATTTCTCTCACATATTTCCTTTTATTTTTTTATATTATGTATCTCCCGATTATATTAAACAAAATAGCTGTTTATTATTGCATTATATTAAAATAAGTATAACATTTATAAAACAATAATATAAACCACGTATACATTAAACAAAACTTAGTACTCGAATCTAAAACACATTTTAGCTAAAACATAAAAAATCATACAGTAAAATTTCAAATAACAACTAAAGGTCTTTAACTACGTAGGACATAAACCAAATATCAGTATATTTAAATAAAAAAATACACTACAATTTTAGTAAAAGAAATACTTCAAATAAATTTTTAACACAAATAGTACACTACTACTTGATTTACACTTAAGGTTTTAAATAGAAGATAACGAAAGTGCATTTTTAGAAACGAAAATATTTTTGCAAACAGAAAACATATTGTCTGTCTTAAGAAAATTTCAAAATTTTAAACACTTCTTCAAAAAAAAAAAAAAAAATATATATATATATATATATATATATATATATATATATATATATATATATATATATATATATATATATATATATATATATATATATATATATATGTATATGTACTTACATATAAGTATATATTTTAATGTAAATTGTTTATTCTTTTATTCGGTTGATGAGTATTTAAAACAAAATACATAAGATAAAGTACTGTATGAAATAAATGTTTAAATAAATGGTAGTTATAGAAAAGTAGATATTCAAGTGTTTTTAATGAAAAGTCTCGGGCAATATTGTTACAAATTCTGTTCGGAAATTTATCACTGTCTTGCAAATGATATCAAGATTATATAAGCTGGTAAATATGAAAGTATAGTAAGTTCTGCAATCAAAAATATCAAGTACATACAGTTAGTATCAAAATGGAGAGTATTTATTAGCTATTGACATGAAATTAAATGAGAATTACAAAATATAAAAAGTATTTGTACATACATATGTATTTACTCATACATTACGATATATGTGTATAAAAATGGACGTAAGAAAGCAAATTATGAAGTCTTCATCAATGCCATTCTCATGGTTTCGATTTCACATTTTTAAGATGTAACTACACCAACGATATCCCAGGCACTGCCTTCATGTTTAGCACACAAGTCCATATGGAGTGAAGCTCCCAATTCAACCTTTTCAGCTTTTAAGCAGGTACCTGTAGCCATATTATAGATGGGACTATTTTCAGCCTTAGTATGACGCCACTGTTGATCTCCCAACATCTCATGACACTTATTTATGACTACCTGAGTATCGCCTGGGGCTTCTAAGCAGAGCAGACGATCTAATATTATCTCAGACTTATCGGTTTCATACCATATTTGATTTTTCTGTTCTTCACATTTTTGCAAAACCAATGTGCTGCCTTTTTTCCAAAAACCTTTTACCTTGGGTGCCATTACCGAAGCACAAAAGTTGGTACGCGAAAGCCTTAACATATAAGTGGATATGTAATTACGTTTTCTCGAATGCCAAGGCTGGAAAACGAGTGGCTTTTCATTTTTTGTATTTTCCTCACCCGGTAGGCTTAGTTCAGGATAAACATTCTTCAAATACCATTCGAATGATTTACACTTTAATTTTTTTCTAAGTTGTTGGCGACCGCTTATATCGCCATAATCAAATGTGGAAGCGACCTTTTCCAGTTTGAGGTAGTACTTCTTATAATCATCCATCCAAACGTGCGCTAATCGCAACGAGTTTTTTAGCATTGTGTCACTGCCATCTGGAGAGCTATAGGGTCTTCTTTTTCTAAAGATGTGACCAACACGTGAGCAGGGAACGATTTTTATTGCGCCACCACACTGCCAAACACGAAAGGATATTTCTAAATTTTCTCCTCCCCAGATGTCCATGCCCATATCGTAGCTGCCTATGTAATCGAAATATTGACGATTGACTGCAAATAGACCACCTGCCATAGTAGGCGATTTGAAGGGGCCTATTTATGTGAAAAAAGTTTGAGTTTTCGCAACGTTAATTCAAACAATATATCCTTAAAACAAAACTCACCCTTAAAGTCTTCTTCATGCTTTAAAGTTCCATCCGGTAAGTTTTCCCACTTGTAATGAAGACCCCAATTGAAACCACCTCTTACTAAAGGACTTGCCGTATACTGGAATGTGTCAGCATTTATCAAATCTATAACAGGCACAGCCAGTGTAGAATTTTCATCCTTTATTAAACGCAATAAAGGTTCTGACCATTGCTGATTGACCTCTATATGGGAATCTAAAAAGATTAATATATCTCCAACGGCTTCACGAGCTCCAATAACTCGTGATCTTATTAATCCCTCGCGATGTATATTTCTTATATATTTGAGATTGTCATAGTGCAATTGAGCATGAAGTTCACCCTGTAAATGAAATTCCAACTCCGGCAAATCACTGAAATCATCCACTAAAATAATTTCTCTCAAGAGCCATGTAGGCGTTCTTTCTATTATGGTTTTTATGGATCTAAATAAAGTCATTTTATGTTCATTATGGAAACACATTATAATTGAGGCCGTGGGCAATGCCTCTGACTGGAGAGTTGGTGAGCGAGAGCATACCTTGTGTCTAGTATCAGGTATTGGACGTATCAGGCCTATATTATTTGACACCAAGGCATTGAATGCATGATGTTTATAGCCTATATCGCGTATGTATTTGTCATGTTTGTTTCTCACCACTCCCAATCCGCTTATAAGATCATCGGTATTTGTCAAATTCGACAGGAATTCCGCCGATTTTGATTCTTTTTCACTTAAGCACTTAGTTTGTACTCTATTGCTGTATTGCAAAAGAAGATTTGCTCTAGCTGGCTCTGCAGTAGACCAACCACCATTTTCGATATCCCCTCTTAACAAGTACAGGTAAATTAATAAACTCAATATGCCAAATAATACTAGATACGTTTCCAAAGTGAATGTTTTACAAATTCTACGTTTCAACTGCATTTTTGTTTATAAATGTAACGCTATTTATAATAAACAAGTGAAAATCTACTTTTAACTTGATTTCATCGTATATATTTTGCAATAATTTGTTGTTGCATTTTAATAATTCACTAATTAATATCCGTTGTTTTTGTTTACGTTTTCATTATTTTAAACAGGTGTTATAAGGCTGCCACCTACAAATATTTTCATGTTTGCGAACTCTCGTGTATGGGCAACGTCATTAATATACATTCACAATAGTTTAAAAGCTTCACTTTGGTACATTGCAGAAGAAAATAAGAAAATTAAGCGCGAGTTTTTGATGAAAAGTTCCGTCGGTGGATAAAACTGTAAAATAAGTCTCCAACCAAGTCTAAATAACCAAAAATGGAAATTATTAACGCTAACAAGCAGGAGCCACAATTAAACTTGGGTAAGTTTGCCACGAAATATTTGTACATTAAGAAATAAAAATGTGATTATGTACTTACATAAATTGGTTGCAGACACTAATGCAAAACGAACATTTATAAAATATTTGCAAAAAGTGGGAGAAGTAAGTGAAAATGTTTAATATTTATTTGATGAAATGCATTAAGAAGTTGTTTTTACTACCAGAAACCCAAAACAACTGTCCGATTTTTTGACCGCACTGATTCGTACTCAGTGCATGGCCAAGATGATGCCGAGTTGATATCCCGCTTAATTTATAAGTCCACTGCTTATATACGCCAGTTGATACCTGACGAAAATAAGCCTACTCCCTATGTTATGGTTTCAAGACACAATTTCGAATTTGCCATTAGGGAATTATTGCTTGTACGCAATTATCGGGTTGAAGTCTACGTTCGTCATTGTACAGGAGGCGACTGGGAAGTAGATTATCGCGGTTCACCGGGCAATCTTATACAGTTCGAAGATATTCTATTTTCCAACAAGGAAATATTAGTGGGAAATAGTATATTGTCTTTGCAATTGCGTATGCAAAATAACCAACGAAATGTGGGTGTAGCCTCAGTGGAGCAAAACGATTGCCTATTTCAAGTGATAGAGTTTGTGGATGATGATTTTTTTACAGAACTTGAGGCTACAATAGTGTTGTTGGGTCCAAAGGAATGTTTGCTACCGCAGCAGGATGGAGAGGTGAGTAGATAAATGATATTGGTAGCGAATAAATAAATTATGGTAAATAATGAATGGTATTTTATTAAGGAAAATTTGGGATTTCAAGAAAAATCATATTCCTTAATATAATCTTCAGACTTAGTAACACTACAATGAAATAGCAAATTTTATTGCAATATTTCTTACAAATGCGATTCATTATTTTCCATATTTATATAACAGTACGAAGCTATTAAAACACTATTGGAACGCAACGGTGTTATGGTCACTATACCGCCTCGATCATCGACCACAGAAAAAAATGATTTAATACAAGATTTAAATCGTTTGTTGCGTTTTGCTAAAGGCCAACAAGAAGATGCTACCGGTATGCCTGAGTTGCAACTCACTATAGCAATGGAATCTTTAAAAATGGCCATAAAGTATTTAAACCTCACAAATGATGCCGGAAATCTGGGACATTATGAAATGAAACAGTTAAATCTTAAGAGGTAAGAATTTGGAAATAAATGAAATCGCCGAACATGTATATGTATACAAGTATATCACCCCATTTTGTTAGATTTGTGCATTTAGATGCAGCTGCTGTTAGTGCTCTTAATATACTACCTAAACCGGGTACCCACATTTCATCACCTTCCTATAGATGGCAAAGTGTTTTGGGAGTGCTTGACCATTGCCGCACTCCCCAAGGTCACCGTTTAATGGCACAATGGGTTAAGCAACCTTTGAGAAATCGTGAAATATTAAACGATCGCCACAATATAGTACAATGCTTTGTGGAATCATCCACTGCTTTAAACTCATTACACGAAGAAATTCTTAAACGTATACCTGATGTTTTAATGTTGACCAAAAAATTATTAAGACGAAAGGCCAATTTACAAGATATATTCCGCATATACCAAGTCGTGTTACGCACTCCTAAAATAGTAAATATTTTATCATCTTTAGAAAACAGCACAATAAATAGTAACTTATGTGAACCTTTGAAAAGTTGTCTGGGAGACTTGTCCGGCCTTAAGCAAATGGTTGAACAAGTTATTGATTTTGATGCCATTGAAACGGGTGAATATATGGTTAAAGCTTCGTTTGATACTGAGCTTTTGGAAATGAAGGAAAGGATGTCCAAATTGTTACACAAAATGGAAAAATTACAAGAGAAAGCCGCTCAAGACTTAGATCTGGATAAAAATCAAAATTTAAAATTACAAAATGTCTCACATGTGGGCTACCATTTCCGAATTACTGTAAAGGATGATACCGCTTTGCGTAAAAATAAGAACTATAAAATAGTTGATGTTGTCAAGGGAGGCATACGCTTCACTTCCGATAGGTTATCTGAAATTAATGAAGAATTTTGTTCTCTACGTTCGCGTTATGAAGAGCAGCAAAAAACGATTGTCGAAGAAATAGTAAAGGTAGCGGTGGGCTATGCAGCTCCTTTGACTTGCCTCAATAATGAATTTGCTCAATTGGATTGTTTGGTTAGTTTTGCCGTTGCTGCACAAACAGCTCCCACACCTTACATTAGACCCACAATTCTTGAGGAAGGTTCCGGAGAATTGATGCTAAAAAATGTAAGACATCCTTGCTTGGAATTGCAGGAACATATAACATTTATAGCCAATAGCGTAGAATTTAAAAAAGGTATTCATTTGAATTAAGGAAACGGAAAATTCAATATCTTGTTTTAATATTTTTCAGATAATTGTAACATGTTTATTATAACCGGTCCGAATATGGGTGGCAAATCCACTTACATACGATCGGTGGGTACAGCCGTTTTAATGGCTCATGTTGGCTCATTTGTTCCATGCTCTGAGGCCACCATATCCATGGTAGATTCAATACTGGGCCGTGTAGGGGCCAGCGATAATATAATTAAAGGTCTAAGTACATTTATGGTGGAAATGATTGAAACATCTGGCATAATAAGGGTAAGTAACACTGAACATTTTAAACAGAAAGCTTTAAGGAAATCAATTCTTTATAAAATTTTCTTATTTAGTCTGCCACTGATAAGTCTTTGGTAATTATTGATGAACTAGGAAGAGGTACCTCTACTTACGAAGGTTGTGGCATAGCCTGGTCTATAGCGGAGTAAGTATAAAATTCATTTTGATTAGCACGATAATGAAAGGGGAAATATAAATAATGGTCTTAGCGAGGGAGAGTGGAATATAAATTTCTCCATTCTATTTAGTACATTAAGGAACGAAATTTGTTTAAAGCAGTTTCGAATGTAAGCGCGAGATGTTTTTTTTTTTTTGTTTTGTTTACAAATTGTTTAACATAAAAGCGAGATAACTCTTGCTTTTGGGGTGACATCAAAGGGATATTTAGGCAAAAAGTATTGAATATATTCTGAAAATGAGACATAATTTTTGCTTGAATTATGAAAAACATACATGAAAGCGAAAATCAATTTTATATAGAAAACATTTAATCTGAAGAATAATTTTTCTGAGCTTATTTTGAAAGAGATGTTTTTCTATACAAAATTATTCGAGACCATTTTAAACTGAAGGCAAGATAAAAAATTCTAAATAATAGTTTGGATATTAATAGTAATTTTAAAAAATACATGATAAACAAGCTTATTAAAACAATCTTTAATTGACATTTATGAATATTTTCTATCTTTTCAGACACCTGGCTAAAGAAACAAAATGTTTCACCTTATTCGCCACCCATTTCCATGAAATCACTAATCTGGCCGATACAGTTAAAACTGTTCGAAATTGCCATATGGCCGCTGTGGCCGATAATGAGAACTTTACATTGTTGTATCAAGTAAGGCCGGGAGTAATGGAGAAAAGTTTTGGCATACAAGTAGCCCGATTGGCAAATTTTCCCGAAAGGGTAGTACAGAATGCCCAACAGATCTACAATGAATTTGAAGACGAACACGCCGCCAAGCAATCTGATGAAGATAAAGCCTTATTGGATAAAATCAACAGAGCCATAGAAGATTTATCCACAACTGGTAATAATAAAGATATTAATGAAACAGATCTATCTAAATTGGTGGAGCAATTTGCTCAGGATATTAAAAGTTTGGACAGCGAATATTTTAAAACCGTTGTAACAACTGCAACTGTTGAACAATGAATTTATTTTCGTTTCATGACTGTGCTATCCTAAAATTTAAAAAGTAAGTTTATATGCCAGTATTTTTAATGTATTTTCATTTTTATTTATGTACGCGCACATATTCATCCTGAATTGAATATTTTCCTGATTTTATTTTGTGAAATATATAAACTGTATACGATTTTTTGTATTGAAAATGAACGTTTATATTCTTTTACAGCATTATGTTGCACAAAAAAGGGATAAAAAGAAAAATGCAAGATTCCAATATATTTTACAAGATTCTCATTTATAAAAATTTTGGATAATAACAGGGTAAGTGATGTTTGATTTTTGTTATTTAAGGTTGTGTATATCAATTGAGCTTGGGGGTTAGGTATTTGTACAAATTATTTTAATATAAAATATTACCATGCACTTTGGGAATCTTTTTTGAGAAAACATATAAAGGGTATTCATAAATCGATACTTCATTTGTACTAACCATATCATCAGTGAAATTTAACCGGACAAGTATAATATGAGAACTCAATAATATATGGAAATTGTAAAATATATAATCAACAATTTGTATTCGATATGAATTAATTTAATTTTTTTCCAGCCTGTGTACAATTGGATCCTCTTTTGGTACCAAAAACGAAGAAAAAATTCTTATTTAACTAATTATTATAGAAAATCCGAAATAATCTCAGCATACATTTCTTTTATTATTAATGCCAGCGTGTTTTCTCCGGTTCAGAAAATAATTTTTAAAGTGTTGAGTTCGTTTACTCGATATTAATTTTATTGAAAATTTGGCATGAGTGCAAACCAATTTCTGTAATATATCAATTTTCCGCTAAATGATTTGAGATGAGAAATATTCCTTGCACAACGGTACGTATGAGTAATAAATTCATTAAAAATCCACATTAATCATACGTATCAATAGCTTTTTTTTTTTAAATACAGTAGAAAAAAATCAGCTTAGCACTTAGAATAAGTAATTATTGGGAAAATCATTGCGAAAGTGACTGCGAAAAAAATATTGAACATTTTACAAAAAAAAATATTGGGAAAATTCTTAAAGGTGTAAAAGATTTACAACAAAATGAGATTATGGTCGTGTTTAAAAATTATTAAAAAAATGTTCTTTGCTAAACCCAAAAAAAAAAAATTAATAATAATTATTAATAAATATTGTTGAATAAAATTTTTATTTTTGTCTTTTGTCGTTAAAAAGGTGACTTGTATACATGCGATTTTACACAGGTTAGAAGAAAATATATTCATATTGAGTACAAATTGTTTGTTGTGTTGTAATTTTCATTATGATTGAATACATTATATGTATACTCGTATGGTTGAATTTTCATATTCTATTTGAAGTTTTTATATGTATAAGCACACCAACTGGTTTAAGTCTACTGCTGAATTTGTTAGTACCAACGAAATGTCTGACATATGGGTAGCTAAACCCACAATAAATATAAAAAAAAATTAATTATCTTTGTTTTTTAATATTCTTTATAACAATATTATGTCTTTCATGCATAATAACTATGATATTTTCTAAATGTTTAAAGATGTCGTTCATTTTGAAGAAACAGATTAGTTCTGTTTGATATTCTTCGTGATTTATTTTTTCCCTTTTAGTTTTCTGTTGATTCTTTTTGTTCTAAAATACATACATACATATACATATATGAACTAGTGTCATAATAATTAAATATTTTAAAATTTAAAATAAACTTTTTTGGACAAATTTAATGACACAACACCAATTTGGAAACAAAAAGTACTTAAAAACTATATCAACATCGCTGCTTTCGATATATCATTGCTTAAAGTTTCCCACAAAATAATCTGTGCGTACTAACAATTTTCATATGTTTTAGATGGCCTTAATCAGCCTCCTTAGTTATTACAACAATCATAGTCAATTAAGTTGAATTTTTTAAACTAGTTTTCACTGATTTGCAGAACACCATTAAATCACTAAAGTGATTTGAAATCTCTATGATTCTATAGCAGCTTTCTGTATTAATGTTTTAAGTATTTAATTAAATTTGATTATAATTTTTGAAATTAGGTCAAACAAAGAATGGATGTCCTTTTCAATCGGGGTATTGTTACACTATTTTGATGTGCAAACCACTTATTTTTTGGGACAAACATTTATTTTTATTAAACAATTAAATTTATGATACTTTTATTAAATTGTAAAATATATATTTTACACTTCGGAATTAATAAAATCGAACGTGAAATATAATTGATCGGAATTGCAAATACTACTCCAATCGGAATGTGTGACATACCTGATAGTTGCGTTTGCAATACTTCAACACACTATTTTATTAGGATGATGCCTCAACACATCCTCATGGACATTTTGTTTTCCACTAGATTTTTTTTTACCAATATTTTTGTTTTAATAATTTTGCTGCCTTTATTCATACTTACTCCTGTTTTTGTTTCTTTAAGATTAATGTTGGTGTTTCAATTAGTTTAAACAATTGGTCTTTTTTTTATTAATTACATTTTGCACTTAACATTAAAATAATTCTTTTTTAAAGAAATTCCTTCATTTAGTTCTTACATTTTATTTTTCATTTAATTTAAATTTTTCAAAAATAAATATTCATTAAACTATCTTTTGTTTTTGTTTCTTTGCATTTCCTTCCTATGAATTTTTGCCTACAATTAAAACGAATCTTACGTATGTACTCGTATATTATTTTCTAATTCTTTAGGTAACTTCATAATTATTGAGACAAACCCTTGACAAGCCCCTTAAGTATTTCTATCGTGATTTTATTCATCTTTAATATATGTATGTATATTCACCCACATTATTCTTAATTTTAAATATTTTTAAAATATAAAGGCATTTTTCTTATAACAGTTTTCTATTTCAAAACAAACAAAGAAAAAAAAAACGAAAAATGTATTTTCTATGATTTTTAAGGTTTTATTGTTTTAATTGGAAAATGTATTTAGATTGATGTCTAATACGAGGGTGGTCTCAGACTTACTCGGTTTTACACACTTAAAATTTCAGTTTTGAGAACAGAAAAAATGGTTTTGTTTATAATAAAGTATTGCTTATGGCGTTTTCGTTTCAGGAAGAAGAATAATATTTATCTTTTGATTAATTTATATAAAAAATCTATTTATCGCTCTAATTTCAAAAAATTAACTGCTTAACCACTAATAGGTTGGTGAATTAAAAAAATAAAAAAATTCTCTTTTTTCTCTTTGAAAGAGCAATACTTATCCTTTTATTTTAGGAAAGATAATGCCGTTAGTTTGGCTTCTATAAAAAATAGGCGTTCTAAATAAATCTTTACACACGGAGGCATAATACGTTTTTTAAAAGTTCTCAGCATTGTCGATATGAAGATAAATGATTGGGAACATTAACAAATTTTCAAAAGGACATGCACGAATCTGTTCTTATAAGCAGTATGCGTCAACCGAAGTAAAGGCGGTATTATATGGGCAAATTTTATAATTATTCATGATGGTTCATGAATGCCAAACATCAATACATTTGATAATTATTTGGGAGTAACTCGCCTTTATCAGGCAAATATGCGTCAACTCGTTTACTTTCCATTTAAATGCTGTAAAATATTTATTAAATAGAGCAGATATCCTTTAGACACCGTTTAATTGCCGTTTGCTTGCTATTATATTGGACCAGTCTTGTTCATCAGCTGTCGTGCTGGCAGAACATGGTATTGTAGGTGTATGCGAAAGAAGAATGAAGATGATAGTAAATCACTTTTTAATATCACCCTCTTCTCTTTCCGAATAGGGAGATTTTCCTTCGCAGTAAAGTATTTATCGGAATTAAAACTTTTATATTCATTTTCAAAATGACTCAACACACTGAATTTCAGGTTGTATGTGTAGAAAATTGTCAGGTTTACCCAATCAAATGAGCCAGTGTGCATCGACTAGCAACTTGTGCAACCTAAAGGAAATTAAAAAAAGGCACATTGGTGGGATTTATTCTAACAGTTGCTATTAGCAGTTTTTGGCCATATTCTTTTTAAAAAGATTTATTGAAGCTTTTGAATGTGGTTAGAAAAAGTTATACAAAATTATTTTTGTTTTCAAAATTGCTGGTATTTTCCTTCCTAGGGCGGTAAGCAAGACCAAGATCGCCAACATTGTATAGGAGAATTTTTTTTCGTAAATGTTCGAAGAGTTGGTTGATTGACACTTAAGGTGGATTGTAATTATACTTTGTTCATAAAATTTATATAAAAAGGTTAAACAAAACCTTATATATTTGCTTTTATAAAAAATCTAATTCCTTACTTTTATTTTTTTAAAAACTTTATAAAAACATTTTAACAAAAATTCTATGCGAATTAACAAAACAAAAACAATTAAGGATTTTAAAGTTTCATTTGTAGGAACACCTACAGGCATAACAATTATTAAAATTTTGTAGACTATGAAATAAACTACGAGTACTTTTCAATTTCCTTTAAAATAATACGGAAATCTATAAAAAATAAAAAAGAAACAAAATTTTTCAATAACATTTACGTGAAACTTTAAAGTCCCATAATAGTATTTCTAAGTAAAACTGAAACTACAGTATATTGTGTATACAAATATAAATGTATAAATATTTTTTTGGTTTTGGACTTTTTGTGGCACTTAAAAACTTAAAAAAAACCAGGTTAATTGATTTATTTAGTTTTGGCAACTTAATCCTCGTTTTATACTCCCTGATTGTTTTGGTTTTCTTCTAGTTGTATAGAGTAATTAAGTACGTTTTAATTTGGCTAAAAAATTTAGTTAATTGTGCTTGGTTGTTGCATTTTGTGAACTTCGGTCCGTTGTAGATAAAAATGGAGATAATATGTATATAAATATTAGGCACGTCTCAAATAACGTGTAATTAAAACGAGCGCTAGTGTTAGACTTAAAATGATCATGTTAGATGTTAAAGATGAAGCATCACCGCAGTATGAGAAAATCTCCTCCTAAAAATAATAAAAATTAAATAATAAAATATATTCTAGATAAATAATAAAATTGCTTGCCTCCGAATGATTCGTGAAACACTCCTCAATACGTCTCCGTTCATAGAAACTCATATTGAGTTTGTAGCACGGAAATTCTGTCGAATAGATTTGTCTTTGTGGTTCGGTGGACTTTTTTGTACCTTTGGAAGGCATTAACACATTAATGACCACCAGAAGTAAATTCGTACGTGGTATTTTCTTAATATAAAACGGACGAACATTGTGCACTTTTATGGCTTCTGTTATACCCTCCAATAAATTCGGTTGAAGATTATATAAAGTAGTCACCTTATCGCAGGGCTCATAAACAGGTGGTGGTTCGGGTTCATGAAAAATCATTTCATCCTCGTCTTCCTCTTTTGGTTTGGGGTGTAGGGGGGCAAAACTATCACGGCCATAGCCAGCAGGATCGTAATCATCCTCTATGTCATCGTTGTATTCAAGGACTTTGAAAAACATATAAATTCATAATTTTTTCTTTTCCCCTAAATGAATCCTTATTAAAGTACTTACAAGGTGAACCATCTACCCACCATTTAATGCGAGCATAATGCCAAAATAATGAAGAGACTAACCATTTCCAAGCCAAAGTTACAACTTTCCAAGGCTTAAATAAAACACGAAATAAAAAATATTTCTAAAACGAATTATTTGTTCTAATACACTTACATGCAATAAGTTATTGCCATCGCTTAGTTTCGCATCTTCATCCACACACAGCGACTGATAGTCATAGACATTAATACTTTGAAAATATTCCAGCTGTACCATGGCCTCCATAACATCTCCTTGATATTCGCCAAAAAATCTGCCCGTATGATTGACATTTCTGGCCAATACTATGTAGGCATTATTGTCGATAACATAACACTCAAATTCATCGCTGTTGCAGGTCTTAATGCAGCCATTGCACTGCGTGGATTGGGCTTAATTAAATAGTTTAATTTCAATCTGAAACACACTTACATTGTCCGTTGAGGTTATGTTGAAAAATCTGTCCAGCATTTGGGCATGAGAAAATTGAAAACCCACCACACAAGCTGGCGCCTCCTTACCACCGTCTCTGGGGAATATGGCATGTGAGGCTGTCACTTTCAATTCACCTTCTTCGACTGGGTCATTGTGATGTCTTACAGAATAAACGAAGCTATCGGTGCGCTCCTCATGATGCGCCAATATTGCACTTCTATACCAAGTTTCATCAATCGCTCTTGTATGGTAATCACCAAACTCCTGATCATTATCTACTTCCACTTCGCCATAAATAAATTGCCAACGTGTTAAACCACTCATGGTCGCTACAAATCGTAAACTGGCACCAAAGCGTTCTATTAAGGATTTCTCTTCTTCGCTTTCAAATTTCCACACTCCGTAACTGGAATTGGTGACTTTGGCGTCAAAAATCAATAAATGCACCAACTCTTTGTTGCAATAGTAGGCATCATCTGACAAGGATTTGCGGCCACAATTCACTAAAAGGAGTTTCATAAGCAGTAATGTTACAGTTCTACACCAAATTAGGAGGTTAATTTTTAACATCTATATGTGAATCAGTTGGATTTGCTTAAGTCGAGCTTTTATAAGATCTTGTCGCTTTGATGTCCTTGGAAAGTATTCTGTTTGTATGTGTAAGTTTTTTTTCCTGACAACAGAAACAACAGAACACTATTACGTTAAAATAAACTCGAAAAACGAGCCCACAATCCATGTGAAACCACCTCGTAAAGTATTTTCTCGCAGGACGAGAAAGGTACAATTTTACCTGCTAATGCATTATTCTGCGAATCTCATCTTGTCTACGAAGTTCTAAAAGAACCAACTTTATGACTCTAACATAAGCTAAAGTATGTTCAATATACATGATCTACTTTCTAATCTTTGCTATAAGTTGGTCCTCATACGCGCATACCCTTTCATATAGAAAGAGTATGCGCTCCAGAGGTGGCTTCATACTAACCAATATGTAATAGGATCAAGAAGAAGGGCACCTCCAATACGAAGTACCCGTTCTATAAAATAATTTCTTTTCGTTAAAGCGTTCGGTAGGCTAATGTCTTATCATTTCCAATGATATCATTTGTGAAATAATTTGTTTTAACAACATTTTTAACAATACGAATGCATATTTATTTATATGTGTATGCACATAAATGATCATCTTACTTACAATCGTCATCATCTCTATCCAGTTCGTCTTCTTCATATTGCTCCGACCATTTCCAATCTTTTTGCACCATTTTACCCAAGAAATGCTTTAGCTCATCCTCGGGATGCTTGAATTCGTGACCCTCCAAATAGTGATATTTACAATACACCCAATCGGGATGCACTTTCCAATTTTCGCCCACAAAAAAGTCCGATATATTGACTTTCATATGAATGTTCTTTAAAACCTCTTCGCCTACCTTAATCCAGGTCTTTCCATACTCACTGGGCAACACAATGCCCAAGGAGAAGGGTGTATTGGGTAAAGGAGCAAAAAAGTAATCTTGTTTTTCCTCGGAAACGCGGCGCATTTTATCATAGTGTAATTTCACACTAATATCCTTGAATTCACCCGACTTATGAGCGACCATACTGTTTCTTAGTTGTAAAATAGATTCCCCAGGATTTCGAGGAGAATTGTCTTCGAATAGCTGTTCAACTTCGGTGAAATCAATACTATTGTAATTCGGATTCATTATACCATTGGGCTATTGATTTGAAGAGAAAGTTAGTTTGAAAGTGTACGTATTCTTATAATATTTAATATAAAATTTTACCCCTATTGGCCTTAAATCGGGATGCAGGAGAACATAGCCATTGTTGGAAACCACAAAAGAATAGCCATTAACACCCAACTGAAAAATGTTAAAGGTATGTGTATGTAAGTTTCGATATGTTTGTCATAAGTCTTGTTTACCTTATAAGGCAATGTTAGTTTGTCTATATCTTCTACAGGCACATCGGTGCCCGCCACGCCTAATAACCGGGCGTGGGCGGTTGCGTTGGGTTTTCGATAGGATCGATCAAAGGCCGGTACACCCACTGCTATCATGAGACGTGCATTTGTAGCATTCGCTTCCAATTTATACTATAAAATACTTTTCTTTCGATATTTGAAAAACCTTTGTTTCGCATATTTCATTACTAACCGTTTTATCAGTAAACGAATGCGTCCACGTCGGCGGGTGCTCCACATCTTGTAACACCAGTGGCGTTGCTATTACATCTACATATTTCAAGGCCTCTTCCTGTACCTCGTCCAACGTTTGGACATGCGAATAATAGCCCCGGTTAAGACAAGCCATCCATTGAATTTCTCTAACCTTGGTCACTTCTTTGCCCAATAGATACGTGAATATTCTGACTTTCATACTCATCGTTCCATTTTCGCCATCGCCCCAATTATACTTTGCAAAAATTTCTGTATTATTGCTTGCCACACCATCGGTTACTACCATTATGGCTTGATTACATGTTGAGGTTTCATTACAGTGTCTTTTTATGTAGTACTAGAAAATACATATAAAAAAATAGCAGGATATTATGGTATATTTCAATTTCTTTTCAATATAAATAAATATGGAGAAAGTTTATTTGCGGTTTTTTGAAGCATATTCCGGTTGCATACATTGACGAAGCTGCAATCACAACTATAATCTTAACGTTGACCACATTGGCTTCTCTAAACTAGCCAAAATTGCCCGATTTATAAAATATATTTTTGAGCTTTTACTTCATTTTACTCACCTTTTTTAACAACTCGAAAGCTTTCGTATAGGCTATAGATAAATTGGCATAGCCCTGCGGCTTCATTTTACTAATAACATCATTAAAAACATTAATATTTTCGGGAGTGGCCTGTACCAAAGCATCCTTGAAGCAGGGCACAATATCATCAGTGGTAGCGGAATAATTGAAAATGGTGAAAAAATCATTGTTGGAAAATGTGTCTAATATACTGCGTATGGTAAATTTCGCAACATGAAAACGGAAGCCGGTCATAGAACCGGAATTATCTAATAGAATAACAATATCCTTGGAGCAAGTGGCAGTTTCAATATACCACGAACGTTTACGGCAGTCATAAGTATCGGCATTGCCATCCGGTTCATGTTCCTCCCATTGGGTGGCTGGGAAGTGACGTAAAATGCCCGTATCGGAGCCAAAATATTGCCATGATAACGCGGGATCGGATTGATAATTTTGCTTGAAGACCTCATCTAATTCTTCGGTCCACATAATCGCTTTAAGAGCACGCGGACCTTTAATGAATAAAATTTGTTAAAATCTTTTCATTTTGGAATTTCAAAAACACATAAACACTTACTTTTATCATACACATTGGAAGGTACATGGACGGAACTATAATCTGTATTAACAGATATATTATAAAAATGTGTATCCGGATTTAGTGTCATATTCAAATACATATAAGTATTATTTTTCAAATGATCCATTAATTCTTCAGACGATTTCCCTTCAAATGCTGAAAACTTACTGGAGTAATATTGAAATTCATTCTCGGCATAGGTTTCATTATATTCAAAATTTTCAAAAACTTCTTCGGCCTTGGCTTGTATACATTTGACGGCATCCATTTTGCGGGCCAACATTTTGCCCACATTCGCTGTAATCGATTTAATCAGTTCGGCGCCATTTTTGAATTCTACTCGAGCGTTGTATTCTTTGTATTTCTGTAAGTGTTAAAGAATACGAAATAAATAAACGTTTGTTTGGTATGGAAACTTTCTGTTGGGCACTCTTACCGCCTTGATTTCTTGTGACTTGGTCATACGCTGAGCAAGTTCCCACAGCTCATCGCCGAATTGGATGGCCCATTTGCCAACACTAAAAGATAGAGAACATTATGAAAAAAAAAGAATAAAGACATACATACGTTTCATAAATAATAAATATCAATTAAATGTCTTGAGGAAAGTACGTAATTTCAAAAATTTGAAAATTGTTCAATTAACAGTAAGGAATGGAAGATGCAACAATAAAACACATTTCTTTGCCTAACAAAAGTACAGTGGGATCTTGAAAATATACGCGTTGTAACTTTTTAGAGCATAAACAAAGAAATTGGAGTTAAACTGATCTCAATTGGTTGGTCTATTCTCGATAATGCGGTGGCAAATTATTTTAAATTGGCGTTGGGCACATACATACATACTTCTGTTGGCTGGTTGCTTTTGAACTGTAAATCGCTCCTCTCTTCTTACACTAAAACAAATTTTTGTGCAGAACCCTAATGTTAGGCAGCAGACTTCACTTACTTTAGTCCATGAAATCCAAAGGGCGTCTAATTGTATGATTATACATAAGTATATGTTGCGATATAAATAAAATAGATTCATGTTGAGTAAAATTGTTTGTTGTGCTGTTTGCAGAAAATCATTCAAAGCCTTTGTAATATTCATAAACGATAGAGAATTCTCATATTGTATTTGATTTGTTTGGCATAACGATATGAAGTTGAAAATTTTTAAACTGCTTAAAATTCACTGACGATTCGGTTTAGCGACCCATAAAAGATTGGCATATGAACAGCTGAAGCCACAACAAACAATAAATTAAAAACAAATTTTTTCACAAACAAAACTACTCGTATGTACATATATTTTTAAAATGACAAAATAATCACGTGAAATTTTGTATTAATATTCTTGCTCGTTTATGTGATTGAGAAGCTAAGTAGCTCGCGATCATGCGATATACTGATAACGAAGCGAATTTAGTTTAAATCTATCAATAAAATATATATTATTATTGCGGTATTCCTGCTCAATTGAATTGCCTTCTTTATTGACTGACTAAATTTAATATTTTAAATAAAATTTTAATATAGCGTCATCCAAAATCCAGAAGGTCGTATCTAGAAGAAAAAATCAAAGTATGGTCTTCTGATTGATTATGATATTACAGTTCAACCTCAGAAATAACAATCACTTTATTCCCAGGCTGCTTATACTATCTGAAATGATCTAATATCTAGATAATTTTATTCAAATATAAAATGATAAGTTCAATTTTAGGTGACGATAAAATATGATTTCCTGTCAAACACAAACTAACTTGTGCATAATGCATCAACATACATACATATTTTTTTAATGGTGTGTGTGTGTGGTATGTTAATGACGTGATGTCAACATCGTTATCATACACGTATGTACAACATACTTATATGAGTCACGTTTGAAACAAAACACATATTGAAAAAGAAATGGATTCTAATTTTAAAATTTAAAAAAATGCCAGTGAAATTCGTGTCATTAACATTAAAAAACAAATAAATATACATACATGCAGCACAAAATAACATTGTTTACGCCTACACAAATCGCATAAAGCGCTCTGACGAAAAGTGAAAACAAGACGAGCCCCTCTTTCAAATGTTTATATTTCGCTGTTTTTCTCTTCTTATTCTTTAATTGGTATTTTCAAGAAAAATGACAATTCTAGCAACAAGTGGCTGTATGGATTATTAAAGAGAATATGAAACAATATAGCGAGAGGTAGAAGAATTAAAGGAAAGAGGAAACGTCAAACATTTTTTTACATTCTTTTTATACCTGATTTAGCGTTGTGCATTTTATTGTTACTACATTTTTTATCTTGTTGTGCTAGCATTTTTTATCTCTCTCTCTCTCTCTTTCGCTATCTCTCTCTTAGCTTTGTGTAATAACAATGCTTACACTCTCTGGCTCTCATTCCTATTTCTTTTTATATCACTAAATATCTTCTCGTTTACGGATTGACGTAGGCTATCTAAAAAGTTTGTTCAGTCTGTATTTTTGAAAACAAGAAAATATTAGGGAAACCCCCAAATATGCAATAAAGTTGTTATTTTTACCATCTAACGTAACAGTACGTCAGCGAGACATCGACGTTGAACATAAAATGCACATGAAAAACAAAAATTTATTATGTATGTATAAATAAGTACAAGTTCTATATAATGCAAATGAAGAAGTGGAATACCATAGCTTTTTTGGCACACTGCCTCTGCCATGTAATTTTTAGAAAGAAAAACAAAACAATAGGATTCTGTGGAACGCGATATTATTATTGTGGCTGATATAGCATTATCGGTTTAATCTTTTAGAGATTTATCGCACAGCTGATCTTTAATCTTTGTGGTATTTCGACCTCTTTACCTGCAGTTTTTACTTCAACTACTTTCACTTCTGTGGCATTATCATTATTTTTTTTTTAGAAAAAGAACTTAAAACAATATAATGTTAAATATTAATTTGAATTATCCAGTAAAATATTTCAATTGACAAAAGTTTGATTAGAAATTAAATGTGTTCTTACAAATCTGTGATATTCTCGCTATTTTCGTTTTTATAAGATGCTATGATCATATTTTTGTGAAAGTGGTTTAATGTTTGAGAATTTTGATATAAGCACTTTTCAAACACTTTTCAAACATAAATTGGCATTAGCATTAATGAAATGCAGGTATATAGACAAATAACAAATAATAATTTTTTAATGCTATTTTCATTAAAAAATATCAATTTCCTTAAAGTGACAAACATAAATTTCACTATTGGCAAGCTTGTGCCTTTTCTAGATGTAAAGTCTATTACCTGCTATCTCTATATATGTAAAAATTACGTGTATGTTCGTGATCGCTAAACTCAAAAACTACCGGACCGATTTGGACCAAATTTTATATGTAGTTTGAAGTGTAGTTTGAAGTTCGTCCGACAGATGACCCAATATTTATTTTTTTTGTGTTTTGCCCGATAGAGATTAGGGCGATAAGCCTATGCTGTGTGTCGCTGAAGGCGTTGGGTCCTTAATCAGCGTGTAGTGGCGTTAATTAGCCCGATACCGGTATTTGAACAATAATTGCTATGTCTATTTAGTGCACCTTTCATTCTTCTTCGAAATATCAATCCGCCAAGACTTTGCAACGACACCAGACTTGCAGTGAAAATAAAATTTGAAGGCAAATCAACGTTTGCCTGGGTCAGCTAGTAGTAAATAAATTATAGAAATTTAATATTAAATTATTTTTTATAAAAAAAAAAAACAAAAAACGTTAAAATGTAAATTCTTAAAATTTTCAAGATATATTTCAATTCGGTTCATATACGGGGTGGTCCAAATACAAGTATCTTATTAAATCACATGTTATTTTGACACTGTCAGACTTTTTTCTGTCCAAAGTATTGACTATCAGTAGTATAATACATCCGTGGACACAAATAAGTCGCTTTAAGCTTGAGCAACTTTAGGAAATATTGCAAAACAATTGGACATCGATTTTGGTCAAAAAATCGTTTTTTCTAACGAGGCTGGAGTAACACTTTGGTGTGGATTTCGGTCTATTTTTGTTTCTTTCAAAAATGCTGCTGGAAACGCCATTTTATTCAACGGCGAGCTCTAGAAAGCCATGATTAAGGCGACTTTTTATGACCTGAAATATGAACTTGGATAATGTTTGGCTTCAGCAGAATGGCGCACCATGTCATACAGCTCATCTCATGGAAATACGGCTGAAGTGCTAAAAGCGTTGATTTTTAAACATGTCATGATTATTTCAATAAATGCACCTACTTAGACCCCTACTTACCCCAGTCGACAGAAAGTATCACTACAAAGTAAATTATGTCAACAACAATTAAATGTAATAAAAAGGCGAGCTTTATCATGTAGACGAATATCGTTTGAAGAACTATAAAACATGACTTCAAATCAATGAATAGGAATCAAAAAAGGAACATCCTCATTGACCTCATTGACTTCTTTGAAAGGTATTTTTTTGTTGGTGGATAGTAAAAAAGTTTACAAATACGTATTTTAAGTTGAGCAAACCCTAGTGGGGGCTTCCTAATGAACGCCTGACGGCACTGCCGTAAGTGGCTGTTCATAATTTAATTTTTTTATTCAGCGTTTTCTTTTCTTTTTGTTGTATGTATGTATGTACATATTTCCATATTCTCTAAATGGATTGTTTTTTTGGTTTCGTATTTAAGGTGCAGCGCTTTAGTGTGCTTTTGCCGCTGCCATGATGACTGATGTACTGAAGGACTTGTGTGTGGTCGAAGTATGAGTGATTGTGTTGTTTTATTTTAAGTGGGGCAACAAGTGTATTTCAATAAAATGCTTTTCATGTTTTTCATTGATTATTGGGGTTTTTATATCTTGTGTTTAAGCACATTTGCTGGAATTTAATAAAGAATATTAAATTTGTTTTTCTCTTTTGCAACGATTTCAAAGCGAACACACTATATAGGGTCGAGGTCCACATTAATGAAATTCTAATGAGGGATTTTAGTTAAATTTTTCCTATATAATTAATTAGCACTAAATTAGTAGTTAAACCTAAACAATAGAGCGGCAAGCATTGCCTCTCATAACGCCTAGCGATAACGCTGAAGCGGCATACCTAAATAAGAGTGATAACGCTATATCAGCAAAGAAAACAGCGATGTAAAATTCTGTGTAGTTTTATTTTTGACAATTGAACTAAACTGTAACACTTATTAAATTACATACATAGGACCATTATTATAACTTGGTGTATGATAAAGATAGGATTTTATCGGACGGATAAACAGTATTTCATTATTACAATTTTTATTTAACCTAAAAGAGAGCATTAAGTTAAACGCAAGTTAATCCTCCTGTTACTTTCATGGAGAGGTCTAGTCATAAGTTGCCATACCTTTTAATTTATTGATTAAAGACCTATATTTTTTTTTATTTATTTATTTTTTTTTTTTTTTCGTTTAGTGCAGCTAACTTCGCATTCTAACGTGTTACCGTTTAGCTTTGACGGCACGTTATTTCGATGGCTTTATCAAATGGGTATGAGAATTTTTTGACAGCTAAAAAGCGCAGGTTCATTCGAAACGAAATAGGTGAAATAGATGAAAGAAAACATGAAAATCGTAAAAGTGTACATACGGTCCTTAAACTTTTCCAAGGCAGTAAAATTAAGCAAAAAAAAGACTTGGCTTTTTTTAAGTATAAATATTTTTCTCCTTCAAGCCTTTGAAAGTTTTATTTATACAGACAGAGGTTTTGACCCTCATTAACAAGACGGCATCATAAGATTTTTGTTTTGAAGACTCAGCAAATATTAAAATATAAACATTGAAATGGAAACAAAAATATTTTATACTTACATTTTATGTCTTCTACGATGAAACGAAACGCATTAAAGCATTAATACCTTTTACAAAATGCACATGTGATTCTTTTTATTAATATTTATCTCAGACAGTCTCACCCACACCAAATCAACGGACAAAACAAGGAAGACAGTCATTTAAGTTAAAAGAATGCTAGAAACATTAAACGTGAACGGGCACGTCCAACTAAAATCATTAGAAATTAAAGAAAGATCTTTCCTATGAAATAAAACAGTGTGGCTAATTTAGTGTTATTATCAACCATATGATTGATTTTGTTCGAAAGAATGCATATAGTTTATAGTTAATGATTAAAATAAATTCGTGCTAATGGACAAATTGGAAGTCATCTGTAAATGGTCTCATTTGAAATACTACAGTTTATAAGAGCTTTCTGAGAAGTCATTAACATGTGTAAAAATAATAAACTTTTCAACTGGACTTCATTTATACTTCCAAATTGTTAATAGTAACTGTGTCGATTCTAAAACTAATTCAGTTTAATTCACAGTAGTTGTTAAAAAGTTTAAATATTCAAAAATGCATATGTATGACAGTCTAAAGGATCATAAAATATTTACGTATATACAAAGGATGTAGAAAATGTACAAACACTCAACTCATACGTTTATTATTTCTATTGACAACACTGTCTGTCTGCAATTTCATTTATTCTCCCTTATGATGTGAATCAAATGGAAGCACATCAGAGACATTCAGCTCAAAAATATGTATGTATGAATGTTCATAAGTTTATCTGTTTAATTTTTCTTATTTCGTTATGAGAATAATCTGTACATCATCATACACGTACGAGTAAGAACCCCAATAAGAACATTTGTGTACAAAAAATAATAAAAATATTCTGTGAAAACGAAACTGTTTGCGGTACATAAATCCTAATTTTATTAAATGCAAGAATTTGTAACAGGGGGACGTTAAAAACATAAAATTTTTCTTTTAAGTTTCACACATGACTTCATTATAAAATAATCAGCATAAGCTAATAAAATATGGATGCAGAACTGCGAAATTTGAGAAGATTTTTAATACTGTTTTCGTAATAATATTTGGACAATGATATTTCTCGAGTCTATTAACCGATTTACATAAAACTCACAAAAATCGAATTGGATTTGGCTATGATTTTTGGAGTTACTAACTGTTATTGATATTGAATTTTCGGAGCTCTTTAATTTTTTCCCGATATATTTCAAATGGACCGATATATTTCGAACGAATTTGCTGCAATTAACTTTGACTTTTTTTAGGGTAAGAGCTTAGGATTTATTTTTGCAGGATAATTACTTTCGAAAACTTTAAAAATGTACTAAGTTAAATCGATTCATTCACATTCATTCAATATCTAATTTCCATGCTCTAACACTTGCCAAACTTATTCCTGCATGTTATCAAACTCGGCGTTTTGCTTGCGATTTGATATTTTTCGCAGTGAAAGAAATGCTACTAGCGAGAGCTCTTGCCTGTATAAAAGCTCAATCAAAAAACATCATTAAAGAACGCAATCTAAGGGATTTTTGGCCATAGATATTTCATCGAAAGTTAAGTTAAATAAATATGAATTGTAAATGCTTAATTTGTGGTCTAAATATTGTTATAATTTTTACTTTCAATTCACAAATGAATTTCATCGTAGGTACGAATAATGGATATCAAGTAAATATTTTATACTTAATATTGAAATTTATTATTTGGGATATTCTCCCTAACTAACCGGTAGAGCTAAAGCCACAACAAACAATACATTTTTTAATTTTTTCGTAAATATTTTATATCATAAATTACATGTGTGAAGACTTTAATTGCGTTTAAAATATTTAACACTAAAATTCCATATTTATTTAATTTCTAATGTTATGAAACGTTAAAAGTAGAGAGTGTTTTCTTTAATCACTCAGCACTAGGAGCAAAATTTTACCAAGATCAATTAAATCAGCTGTTTATATATAATCGATCTGTCTGTGCTTTAACACAAATAATTTAAAAATTCAAAGTAATTTTTCAAATTGCATATTTTCAATTGACAAAGAAAAAATTATTGGCAAAATATTTTTAGACAAACATTTTCTCTAAAGTAAATTTTATTTTCTGTCAAACTTTTCTATTGCCGCAGTTAATTATTAGTTTGAATCTTTAGAAATCAAGTAAAGAAGTTTATTTTTCCTAAGTGAAATTGTTGTCTTAATTTAGAAAAAGGTCCACATTCACATAAAATATTTTTAGTAATTCAATGAATTTAGTTACTGAAAACGAAATTTAGTTGTTTCTGTGAAACATGCGTAAAATATAACTAATTTTTGTTCAAATAAAAAGAAAACATTTAAATATTAATTGGAATCATTTTATGTTCTCTTTAGTTCTCAGTTTAGTCAAAATACGCCAAGTCCACTTTAGTATACGTGTATACAAGCGAGTTGAAATCGCCAAACTTCTTGCTATTGCGAGTTTAAGTGTCACAATGTTATGCGAAATGCGAGTGTCAGAACATGCTTCTAAGTGGTTTGAAAATCTTTAGAATGTTGCTAATTTTGTTGCCACTGGTTCATTCCTTCAAAAGGCATGTTTATACTGACTGGGTGGTCAAAATCAAATTAAATTAGCTATGTGATGCGCCATCCTGAAACCAAAGATTATTCAAGTTCATACCTTCCATTTCAAGCCATAACAAGTGCGTAATCTGTAGCGATTGCCGTTGACTGAAATGGCGTTTTGAACCTTACAAAAAAAATTAAAAATGCTAAGCAATGCCACCACTCCAAAATCCATACTAAACGGTCAATCTCTGTGGTTGCATTGGCTTCTCGACAATAACGTGCGAGCTTTCCGATGAAATACCCGTCAAGATGAAAATGTGTCTCGTCAGAAAATATGATTTTTTTCTTTTCTTTGCCATATTTCCCAATGTTGTTCAAGCGTGAAGCGAATAATTTGGTCCGCGGAAGTAAAATAGTGGCTGATAGTCAACATTTCGAACAGAAAAATTTATAAGTGTCAAAATAACATATGATATAAAAATATTCTTGAACCATCCTGTATATATACATATAAGTATGTACCATATGTATATTTAGCCATAAGGACATCATAGAAAAATATTGAAATAGTTTCCTATGACATTAAAATACCGATATCTAATAAAAATTTAAGTATTCGAAAATAAGTAGCTTTATGATAAGTTGAAAATATTATTTGCAAAATTTTTAATTAAAACTCTTGTGTAGTGTTTTTATGTGCATATATGCCATACAAAGAAAGTAACATATATCACAGCTGCATATAAATGTAATTAAGCATTCAGTGGGAGACGCATATCCAACAAGATCATCCATTTATGGATATGCAAACCTGAGCACAGAAACCTGGTTGCTGCAATTTACTCTTCACGATTTATGCTAAAAGTAGGGACAACGTTTGGATGCAGTTTTTAAATTAAACCTGTACAAGGGTACGATTGTTGTCAGTCAATGAAAATAATTTGATTCATATAATCTTTTAAAAAGAATATTCCACAAAAAGTAGTTTTCTAATAATCAAAAATTGTTGATAAGGTAATATATTTTTGTATTTTATATACATATTTGTTATTGCTCATGTGTTTTCGGAAAACCTTTGCCTTGTGTAGGGTACTCTTTTCTATAAATGAAAAATGATATTTTAAAAATTGAAAGGAACTAAAATCCTTCACAACTATAAGATGACATCAAGACTTGAGTACTTAGAAAATACCACCTCTATTCTCTAAGGACTACATAGCCTGCTCATATAAAAAAACAACAATAACAACAGCAACAACAACGTTTTCGTTTAACAAAAACTCTCACACGACTTTAATTGAGACAAAACAAGTGAAAGAGCTTGTATGTATGTATGAATCCAAATGCGAACAATAATATTTTGCCTTTGCACATCGAGTGTAGAAAAGAGGTTATTAGGATACTTACGCTTCGTCCTCGGGAGTGGCTTTCACTTGTGTCAAATTAGGTGGCAGGCATATTAAGTAGAACAGCAGGAATGCGGTCAAAACAACACAAATATGTGTCATCAACTTATCACACGATGAACACAACATTTTTCTAGCATTTTCTTAACGTAATTTTTTCCACTGTATTTTTCCTATAGTTGGTGTAGACGTACGTAGTTGTTGTTATTGTAAGTATTTTATTTATCTTCAAAATATTATTGAAATTTTATTTATATAAAACAAACAAATTTTGTTGTACAATTTAAAGGTGGAAGCTTGATTTTTTCTCTTATTTGTTAAAATGATTTTTCTTAATATATAAATAATCTTTATAAACCATACATACATATTTAAAATATTTCCCCAATTTGAATATAGATTGTTAAATTATGGGTGTAACCTTATTTTTACAGCACATTTTACATCCTTATTTTCTGATTTTGTGCTCGTACTACATTTTTAATAAATTTTTTTTTAAACAAATTTCAATAGATTCCATTGGTATTTTAGGTCTAATTCGTGTAAATTCTTAAAATTTTCTAAATTTATGAAAGATCTTTTTAGAATTTTTACACAATTCAATGAATTTTCTTTAGAAAAACCATAAAAAAATTTCAGCTGTGCGTAAATTTTCTATATATAAACCACGTTCAACCTCTATAATTTTTTCACTGTTTTGTTGTTGCCTTTTTTCTATTTTGTACACACATATGCCCGAATTTCTTCTATATGTGTTTAAAAAAAATCATCTCTTTTTTTTTATTTATCCGTTGGTCCACCCGTTAACTTTGAAAAGCTGCGAAAAACTAAAAAAGAAAATTTTCATATTAGTGTGAAAAAATACAAAAGAAAATCTACGGCAAAAATTGGGGGAGAATAATATGCCGTCTATTTTTAGCAGGATTTGAAGTAATAAAGAGAAATGTCAAAATCAGCTGTTGTCCATATTAACGGTTCTGTTTATACATTGTATGTCTTTTTCGAATTCATTTTACAAAAGCATTATTTTGCTTCATTTTGTAGGTATTGATTTTTCCTTTACATTATTTTTCTCTATAAGATTGCTCTCTCCCTATCTCTCAGTCTCATTGTCTACTCTCTCTCTCTCTCTCTCTCTCTCTCTAGAATAAGGTTTGTTTATGTTTGTCTAGTTTTGTTGTGATTTTTGGTTTCCTTATAAAAACCACGTGTAAATAACGGTTCTTTATTTACTCGCAGCAGCTAAAAAAGTGAGAGTGTACCGAACGGTCCATCAGGAGGGGTTAGAGAGGAGATAATTTTCCTTTGTTTATTCGTTAATTTCGTAAATAAAAAACATGTATGTTTGCATGCAAGTATGTATGTATGTATACATCCATATAAATAAATTTTTATATTTTTATGAATATTAAGTTCAAGAAGTTTCAAAATAGTTTATTTAACAAATTTTAAATAATGCATTATGCCTAGTAACATAATAATGCAGTAACATATAATGCATTTTAGACACATACACATACATACATACATTCGGATATACTTATATACACGCATAAGTACATGTGTGTACATAGTGATATATAAGACCTATTTTTTAGGTAGTTTTGATGTATTACGGTGAGAATCTTTGTTAATTGATGGTATTATAGTAGCATTTCCTGCAATGGAAGCGTATGAGTAATAGAATTATGAAAGTTTAAAAAAATTGGTGCATATGTACAGTGTCGTGCAAAATAAAAGCAACAAAATGCATGCCATATGTGACTTAAAATTCCAAAATTTTCTATATTATATAGTTGAGTAAAAAATTAAAACTGCACAATTTTATGAATAAGTAGAAAACGAAATAAAAAAAGTTTTATATTGCAGCATTTTCTTATTTAATAAAAAAAGGCAACAAGTTTGAAAATTTCTAAAAGGAGAGTGTGCAAAATAAAGGATTTTATATATAAAAAATACTGAAAGAGTAGGCCGAGTACAATTGGCATTCAATAAGCGTATTAACTTAACAAGTTGACAGCGCAGCGGCATCTGATTATTTTTTGTTAGTAAAAATTAATATGAGTTACATTCTCAAGGCTGGTAAAAAAATAAACTCCAACATTTCTGCGAGAACTATGTACATAATTGTGCATAAATCATAATTTCATATAATTCCAAAACGCAATTCAACATTTTGTTTATTTTGAATTTTTATGATTTTTGTAATATCAAAAACTTTAACGTTTTTTTTTTTTTTTTTTGGTGACCTATGTTATTATTCGATGAGTTTCGAAATATCGATATATAAATAAAGGTGTGTTCTTATAAAAAGACCTCAAACTCAAATTAGTTTAATTTGGCTACCTAGTTTATCTATTAATTGCTTTTGCAACGCTATTTCACCTTTAAACACGTGTCATCATTTCTAAAAACAGTGCAACATTTTGTTGATGAATTTATAGAAAAAAATATTTATCTCTCCTTACAAGGTTACTAAATCTCTATTCACTCTTATGAAAGGGCAAACAAATTTAAAGTTTAGAAAATGAAACGCTATTAGGGCCTAATTTTATATATCAACAATACAATTTGTTTTATTATATTGATGCACCTTTATTTTGATGAAAAAATAACGAATAAAAATGAAATAACGCAACTTCTCACTTAGGTGAGACTCTATTACCTAAATATGCATTTAAAATATGATTATTCATCACTTACAGATGTTTGACACTATTTAAGCTGTTATAAGTTTTGTGAAAAATACCGAAAAATTAATTAAAATATTTAATAACTTATCATTCGGCCAGTACATATTAATTAATTAACGCTCCCATCCATCTTAGTCATTAAAAGCTTATTTTAATTAAATTACATGCCTGGTCAAGTTTATTTCTCTTGTTAAAAAATTACCTCTTCTTCAATTAAGTAACAAGAAATGAAAGCAAAAATAAAAAAGCTCCAAGTAACATACAAATAAAACTCCAAATTATTCTTTGAACAGTATAGAAGAAAAAGATGTGCATCGCTGTTTAAAAAAATAACTACCAAAAGGAATGTCCTCTCCGACCTTCCATACAGACTAGTTTTGTGTTGTAATTCATGTAAAACACTTAATAAACTTAATAAACGCAAGCAAAACATTAACAAACACACATGTGAGAAGTAAATTAAAACATGTTGAAGTCTGGTAGCAGCCAAGGGCCTTTATTCACATTCTGGTTGTTGTTGCTGTTTTAAGGGGGCTCATATTTATAGCACACAATTGTTATTTAAACCACAGACATGCAGTTTAGTATGAAGTGGTTGTTGTTGTCACTTTAAATGTACGAGCATGTAATATCCCAGCAAACACGAAGACAAACGTTTGAAATAAGATGACTTTATTATTTGATATCAAGCACAATTCTCAAACTTTTTGCAAAGCAAGGCAGAGGTTTTGGTTTTGCATTTGAATTCAAGGTGATAATAACTTGAATATAAACGTTTGGCAAATGATGCTTTATCAATTCATTATCAAGTGTTATTCTCAAATCAATAATAGTAATTTTTTGACATTTTAACTAAATATATGGATTAAATTTAGTTGTTACTATTGTATTTGTGAGCAAAAAATTAATTAAGTACTTATTGTGATTGATCGCCAGTTACAAAAATTTATTAAAAGTCGTTTGAGAAAGAACTTGATTTCAAATCAAACTTTCGTGTTTGCTGGGATGTGTATGCTTGCAGATGCTTGCGCCAGCCAAAAGAGTCCTTAAGCCAAATAAAGGAAACGGAACACAAGAGATTAACAAAACCATATAAAACGATAATTCTTTTTGAACTCGGTTCGCTTTTTATTTTTTACTGCTACAAACATTTAAACACTGTTGTAATGCATGGTAACAACATGCTTACATGCAAATAAACGAGTCCACATACGCACACTTTGTAGTTATCAAAGGGCACTAGATATTTTTCAAAAGAGACAGAAGTCTTCTTATGGACTCCATGAGTATGCAAGAGTCAATATGCAACTTTTTCATTTACATATGACCAATGAATGGTGTGTCGAAAAATGCTTGTGTCGTGTTGCGTGAACTTTGCATTTTCCTTTATGAACGCTACGCTTAAAGCAGTATATTTAATAGAAATGAAAAAATTACTAGAATAGATATTTTAAAGAGTAAAAATAATAAAAATAATATTGAAATTCATTATTTGGGATATTCTCTCCAACTAATCGTTAGAAACAATTAGAGCTTATGCAAAATGCATAGAAAAAATCAAAAGTTTGTTGTGGCTTTAGCTCTTCATATGCCGACATTTCATTGGTTGCTAAAACCAAAACGTCAGTGAAGTTTAAGCAGTTTGAAAAAATTCAACCTCGGATGTTTATGCCACATAAATCAAATACAATATGAGAATTTCAATATTGCATATGCATTACAACAACAAAGTAGGTTTAGAATGTTTCTATACAAACCAACACAACAAACAATTTACTCAACGTGAGTCTATTTTATTTTTCTCTCAACACCCATACAATCATTAACGACCAACGGGCGTTTAATTGTTTATAATTTTGACTTGAGTAACTTTGTAGCGAAAGCACTTATGTAACGAAAGTACCATTTTTTAAATAGTTTCATCAATTTACGTTAAAGATTTTTAACTCTTGTATTATTTATGTCACAAAAGTATTTAATACTTTAACTTGGAAAGTAAATAGTGAGGAAGTCGTTGTGGCTGGCAAATATTCTTTTGTTCCCATAATTATCAGCAATTATTCGTGGTGATAAATTGTGCAACATGTGTCTTTAAGGAAGAGACACATGCAAACGCATGTTTATTTATTTGTGTACTAAAAGGATTAAGCGACATGACCAGCCAAATACAAACACAAAGATTGGTCGCACCCCGAAGGATATGAAATCAACTGCAACTTCACTGCTATTGTGTGTACGTGTGTGTGGGTGTGTGTATGCATATACGTATATGCAAGCTATAAAATTGAGAAAGATCCCAGAGACTAAAGCAAACTAGAAGATTTAATGCCTAGTAGTGCCTGGCATGTGGTTTGGGGTAAAACGTCTGTAAAAAAAACTAATGATAAAGTAGATGACAATAATGGTTAAACACTGTGCGTTGGTTTTTAATGTATGTACGTACATATGGGTATATTGAAAGTATGCGAAAATGAAAGCTACATACCGAAGCAGAATATTTTTAAAAAATATTTTTTTTCCAAAAAATAACATATAAAATAAATATTGAGAAGTTTTTAGTTAACTTAGCAAGGTTATTGAGTTAGAAAGGTTTTTGAGTTAGAAAAGTATTTAAAAAATGTACTTTTGTCGAAAAAGCACTAGTAGGTACTTTTTTGGAAAATCTACTTATGTTAAAAACGTACTTATTTCACAAAAGAAGTTTAGCTAAAAAGGTACCTTTTATTTTATACTTTTATTAAAAAGATACGTTTGTCAAAAATATACTTTTGTTAAAAAAAATTACTTTGGTTCATATGGAACTTTAGTTGAAAAAGTACTTTTGTTAAAAAGATAATTTTTATTAAAAGGTACTTTTGTTAAAAATATACTTTCATTAAAAATATATTTTTGTCAAAAACTTACTTTTGTTAAATGGGTGCTTTTTGAAAAAAATTTTTAACAAATGTTCTTTCGCTAAAATGGTACTTTTGTTAATAAAAAACTTTTGTTCAAAAGATACTTTTGCCAAAAATGTAGTTTTTCTTGCTAAAAAATGCAATTTTGCTATAAATTTAATTTTACTAAGTTACTTTCGTAAAAAGCTGCTGCCTGCAAAAAAGTATTTTTTGCTAAAAGGATATTTTTTTAAATGTTCCACAAACGGTACGAATTTTACAATGTACTTTTGAAAGAAAAAAAAAAATTATGTTTAAAATATTGTTTTTTTGAAGTGCTTTTATTTAAAAGGTACTTAAATTCCAACGATACTTTTATTGGTAAAGTTCTCCCTTTGTTAAAGTACATTTTCATAAAAAAGTAACTTTGGTTAAAGAGGTACTTTTGCTAAAAAGTACTTTCTTAAAAAGGTAGTTTTCTCAAGGAAGTTCTATCTTTTTAAATATATGTACTTTAAAAGAAGTTTTATTGAAATGGTACTTTTGTTTAAATCGCACTTTAAAAAAAAAAGTTCTTTTGTTTAATTCCCACTTTTTTGAAAAAGTTCTTTCGCTGTAAAATTAATTTTGATTAAAAAAATTGTACTTGTCCAAAATAATTATTTTTAAAGCACACTTCTTTAAATGGTATTTTTGTTAAGAAACTCTTTAAGTTCTAAGTTGTTATATAATATATTTTAAAAGTTGGCATTTGTCAAAAATGTACTATTGCTAAATGTATTATTCTGTTTGAAAAATGCATTTGTCAAAACGATAATTTTGTCCAAAAAGTTATTTTCTTATAAAAGTACTTTCGTTGAAAAATACTCTTGTTGAAAGTGAACTTTTGTTGTAAAAGTACCTTTGTTAAAACAATACTTTTCTTAAAACAATACGCTTGGGTAAAACGCTCGCTTGGTAAATAGGTACTTTTGGTAAAAAAAAAAAACGTTTTGAACAAAAACGTACGTAAACAGAAAATTCCTTGGCTTGGTATTATTCTTAAAAGATATTTATCATTACTTCTAATAATTTCTATTTGTTAATAGGCCCTTTTGTTCGAAAAATAGTACTTTTAAAAAGACCTTGTTGCACAGGTACTTTTATTGTAAATTTAATTTTGTTAAAAATACACTACAGCTGTTAAAAAGGTAGTCGTATATTCATTAAAAATTTTATTCGGCTGAAAGTTAAAAGTATTTCTGTTCTAAAGAAACTCCGTGTTCGGAAAGAAAGAATTTCTATCAAAATTTCCCTTACTTCCTCGTTTTAATTAATTTATGTTGAAATCTTCGCACAATTTTAATAATTGAACAGAATATAATTGATGTGTTTTCATTGGATGTTTTTTTTTTTTAAAGCATCACGCAATTTTCACATTTTAAAAATTAATTAATTTTCTTTGAAATTAAAATTGTAATACATAAAAGAAAATGACAACAGCCGCCACTTTATTTGTTCGTTGAACAGAATAATAAATAAAACTACCACAGTCACTCTATAAAACTTCTCTTTATGACTTTTTGTATGACGTTATTAAGTTTCCTCGGCCACCTCCTGGGTGCAAAGAGGCACGGGAATTGAATGAAGGCCATTCACGTTTAAGCGTGTAATCTTGTATGACACTATTGTCGAGTACACTTATCAATTGTAAATGTTTGATTCACTTTTCTCTTCGCTTAAATGACAAATTGCCCTTTAATGCGTGTATGGGTTGGCTGCTGGTGGTTGGTTGCAGGGGTTCGCCCGATACTCGTATACAATAGCCGACAATCGCTGATTATGTTAAATAATTAACAATTGAGATGAAAATTCAATTATTAAATAAATATGTAAGAAGAAATAAATCGGAAATATACTGCGAGTATTAAGCATATACGACTATAAATCATGATGACAATGAGCGTGTGACAGAGGCCAGCGCTGGGAGTTTTGAGGCAGGTTGTGAACCCACAGATAGTCAGAAGTCATATGTTGTATGGTGTCTACATATAAATGATTAAGCCACATTTAATTGATTTTAAATATAAATTAATCTTTAACTGTACGCATTCTATTCCATCTGTAGCTTCGAATTTAGTTGTCAAAGTGAGTGGTTTCATATATAGTATGTTTGGCGCATAGTTAAGACGAGTTGACCGATGGTATGGGTTATGTTGGACTTGAGGGTCGCTTTGGTTTATTGCTAAATCGCATAGATCTGCGACTTAAAAAAAATCCCACAAGGAAATATTAAACGGGGTCAAATTACATGATCTCGCTGGTCATTTCACGCCACCTCCACGTTAGATGACCGTTCTTTCAAAAATCACATGTCGCTTGTGTCCATATATAAGCAGGCCAAAAGAAGTTCGTAATCATCGACCTATAGCGCTCGCGGTTTATAGCAAATTTTAAACTCTTAAGAATTTCCTTATAATTTTCAACTTTTTAAAGAAAAAGTGTAACTTCTCGTCCTTCTTAGAAAGGAAAACTGTATAGGCGTTCATTTGCTATCGGTCTCATTCATGATAATTTATCAAAGGCTTATAAAGGCTTATTAAAGAAATTTCCTTAAACTTTTATATATCTTTTATAAAAACATATCCCTCCCTTAAAGGAAAAAGTCATACCAAAAAATCCTTCTTGCCAAAGTGCACTTAAAGTTTCCAAAATGTTAGCTTCCATTTGAACACTTTTTGGTACAAGTTCGATTTAGCTTCAGATATTATTAATTTTTTTTAATCAAGACGATATTGAAGGAGCGATATTATGAATACATCGCTATCTATTTCAAATTATTTTAATTCTATAACTTTCTTTAACTATTATTTTGAATTTAAATTTTGTTTAACAAAAATTTACTATATTTTCTATGCCAAAACTCCTAGTGTATTTGTTTATTTTTTTTTCAATATGCTGTTGCCTATATTATGGCTGAAGTGTAAACAATATTTAGAAGCATATGTACAGGCACAAAATATTTCTAGAATTTTATTAGAGAAATAAAAACAATGGCATGTAAATTATTTACTAAGAAACTATTTAGTAAAAAAACACCGAACCGAAATATTTTATGCAGTGCAACATTAACAAAAACAATTGTTGTAATATTGTAACAAGAAATGGAAACAAATACAGAAAATTTGTTTTAGAACAAAATGAAGTAAATTATAAAAAAAAATTTATTTATAACCCGGCAGTTTTGAAAGTCTAACGATTGTTGTAATTTTCATATTATAAAGATTTGAATTTTTTACCTTCTTTGAAATGCAAAATGAAAAATTTATCAATTTTACCATTAAATAGCAAGGGGAATGATGGGATACTAATTAACCTTTGGCAATTTCTGACAACGTTTTTTTAGTAAAAACTAGTACAAGTTGTAAATACAACCTTTTCAAAATCGGTTTACAAATATTAGAGTTATGCGTGTACAAACATAAAAAATACAGTCTTTTTTAAAATTGGAAAAAAAAAAACTGAATAGCCGGGTTAAAAAAATTTAACTACATTTTTGCTCTTATTTAATAATACTGTATTTCCTATTTTCAATCGACTTCAAAAAAAGTGGAGGTTATTTTTTTCGTTAATGTTTGTATAAGCATAACTCCTAAAGTTTGCGAAATATTGATTATCGCATAATACTGCCATTTATAGATCGATTTAAAAAAAGTTTTAAGAAGAAATTCCCTGGGAATAAAATACTAGAAATGAATGATATCAATTTTAAATTCATCCTTAATTGCGTCGGTTTTGTATTGAATCCATTTCTTTTGCCAGAATTATTCCCTTTGAAAGTTTTTCCATTTCTTTTATTAAAAAAAGAAAACGCTTTAAGTAAAGTTTTATATATACATATATACATATACATATGCTCCGATCCCTGATATGTTTTTTACCGTCTGTCTTCTATTGTTTTTATTATGAAAATACATACGCATATGGAAATTTCAGAATTTCTGTTTTTATTTTCATTTTCCATATTCTTAATGAAAACAATAACAGCCGGAACTTAAAAAAACAGAAAATAAAAGGGTAAATTAATGAAGATTAAATGAATGTAAACAACAAATATGTGGCTACGTACATACGTACGTGGTCTGTTCAACAGAAAAGATGAACTTTAAAATTTCTCGGGCTAAGTGCATTCGATTAGTTATTTTGTCTCGAACATATGCTCTTAGTTGAGGTTGTTTGTATTTAGTTTAGTTTGTTGGGACGATTGGACTTTGGTTTCGATGTCATATACCCATGATTCGCCCCAAGTTAAGCAAATCTGGATCATTGTTAACATCATTCAACATTTGCTTAGCAATTTCCATAGACATTTTTTTTGTTTGTTCAAATTTAGCAATTTTCGATCGAGCTTCGCTGCCACACGCTTCATGCTTAAAATTTGCGAAAAATAGTGTATGGCATGTGGCAACCGATATACCGACATCCTGTGCAACTTCTCTAATAGCGATTGGACTCCATAACAATTTTCCTTACTTTCTCAACATTTTCATCGATTTTTGATGTGATAGAGCTTCCAGGAGGGGCGTCGTCATTGACATCTTCTCAACCTTCTTTGAATAGCATCTGTAAACATTTTCCCGACTCAAGAGTACAATAGCCATATGCCACTCTCAACCCTTCAAGTGCTTTTGAGCATTTAATTTGATGCAAAATCTTTGATTAATTTTTTTCCACAGCAGAAATTTGCCGAACAAGCAAAACACGTCTAACTCTTATGCCTTTCACAAACAAACTAAACTAAACACAAACAAACTCAACTAAGAACTTATGTTCAAGACAAGTGTGCCAATATATAAAAAAAATATCTAATCGAATGCATATAGCCCGAGAAATTTAAAAATTCACCTTTTCTCTTGAACAGACCACGTACTTACCCAGGTATGTATGCCCGTATTGTGGTATTGTTAAATAAGTAGTCACAATACATCAAATCGCCATTCCATTACATATACACATACATACTTGCATATTTATCATTACACATGCCACATGTTTTTATATGTAACTCACCTCTGTCCACCCACTGTACAGAATCACTTGTGTATATGTATTAGTAAACGGTACTTGTTCGGTTTTGTTTGTTTACTTTTGCAATTCTTATTGTTGTGTGTGTGTGTGTGGGTGTTTTTGTTCTCTCATGTTGTTATTATTATGATGAAAACTTAATATGCACATGTGTATATGCTCATATGTTTTAAGGCATATACGTTTAAATTTAAATGCATATTTAGACCTTCAGTAAGTGTATGCAGGTATGCATGGACGGGCGGGTATCAATGGAACAGTGATGCCAAGAAGGAAAATAATTAAAAATGGAAATAAGTAGATACTGGGATATAGTCAAAGCATACGATATCGAGTATATTATCGTATGGGATACTATTTTGACACGTGTCGAGTAAGGCAGTCATCGTATAAAATGTGAAACGAATCGTGTCTCTAGAAATTGATGATGTGGTTCATAAAGCGATAGTGAGGCACTTAAACATTGTACTGACAGTTCTAGCAGTTAAAACAGCTTTTTTGCGTACGATAGTTATTGACATAGCGGATGGCAGCTCGACAATCGTCGATATCGATATGCCATGATATCAAAGTGAAATATTTCGATCAATATTCCTCGATATTGTATGCAGTGATTAGGCCCCTGTAGTCCTCTATATGAATATTGTATAAATAACTGCCTGTTGCTGTATATATGAACGAAATTTTCTTTTGAACATTCGTGTTGAAAACAAAAATAAATTTGCGTTTTTTGGTTATTATTTTCAATATATATGCATAAATGTACAAAGGAAATTTTTGTTCGAATTTAGAGGAAGAGGCTCTAAACGATTATTTACATACATTGAAATTTGTTAGTTTTTTCTTGTTGTTTTCAATAGAAATGACGCAATCCTTTTTTTACTTTAATTTTATTAATAAGAGTTTTGTTTTAATTTATTTTCATTTACATATTTGTTTTTGCGAGAATTTTTTATTAAAAGACTTATAAATTTTAATAAATGAACATTAAGGTATTATCCGTCATCTGTTGAAGATGAGATATAGTGCAAAGCCGGCTTATTTCTACCTTAAATCAAGCCCATCTTCTCTTGAGTTAAGCTTTATGTTGTTAATGTCAGGTGCCATCAGACTTCTTTGAAATTACCGCTTGAGGCACTCATTCGTGAGCCAAGAATTCTGCATTTGGCTTAAGAGAAGTCACACTTGGCGTACTTTGCTACATCTATGACTTAATTTATGTATAGGTGGCTTGATTTTTCTTTTATTTAAACAATGTTAAACTTAAAAGCTTTATTATTCGACTGATGTCTCATATAATAGATACCTATACTTAAAATTAATTAAAAAGTTTTTTTCCCGTGCTTGCAGTAGTGCAGCGTAAAATTATTCAAAACTAAACTACCTTGGCAACACTGTTAAATACCAGTCAGGGCTGTATTGCGACCTTTCTAAAAGCTAATCTGCTACAATTAATGACGATACATCATTCACGAAAATACAAAGTACATATTTTTATAAAAGAATCAAAAAAATAGTTCATACACTAATTTTCTGCTGGTACTCGTATTGTAAAACAGTGCAAGAAATTCAATCAAAGAAAGAAAATTATGTATGTGTAATAACATTTGTTTAGTTCACTTTTTACATTTTTTAAATTCATGTACTGTCATATGTATATATTCATTCATATTAGAGTGTATAAAATTTGTTCATGGAAAATCGTATATTGAAGACGTAATTTACGGAAAATTTTAAGAAAAATTTCGAACAAACCATGGATGTGAAATTAATTCCTATTCTGCTGAAATCGGCATAAAGTTTTTTTTTTGTTTTCATTCTTCTAAAAACTGTATTAGTTCAGACCGATAAGGGCTTAACTTTGGAATGTGAGATGATAAGCTGACATTTTCTGCAAACACGTCACAAGACATGAGAGGTCAAGAGTCACAAAAATCAGTTTTTGTTAATAAATAGTTTCCTGTATCGAATACGACATTTGATGTTATTATGAAAGTTGGCAGAAATAAAATCTCCTAAAAATTGTGTGTACAATAGTAGTTTTTTACCATCAAATACTTTTGAGATACAGGATGAAGAAAGACTATCATGTCATACAAAAAACAACCCATTATCACTTGAAAAAGAAGACCAATATCAATGTCGTGGGTTAAAATGTTCTAAAATATTTCTCATGTTGTTTTTTATATACAAATTCTGAACATATAAAAATGCTGAACATATGGCTTTGAATTTTAGCAAAGACCACAATTTGTGCTACAATTGTAAATAATTATGAAATTAACCCTAATTTTCCACTTGCATATTTCTGGTGTTCATCAACTTGAATTCCAATAATTCGATGACATTTTATGACAAATATTTTTGTGGAACATTTCAGCCTGCTATAGCGCTGCTTGACGGAAGTTTTTGCTTTTTTAAAAAAGAGGAGACAAAAAAGACCCATGCCACAGAGATTTGGAGGGTTAATATGTTCCACAAAATAGTTCCTCCTAGTGTTTTTTTACATAAAACTTCTGGATGTACATTACCTCTTAAATGTAAGGGCCGATTTACTATAGCAGTTTGCAAAATGAAGGACTGATATTGAAAACTTTCGATACTCCAATACACGTATATATATATATATATATATATATATATATATATATATATATATATATATATATACATATATATATATATATATATATATATATATATATATATATATATATATATATATATTTTGTCGCTGCAGCGGAATCAGCCATTAGAACTTTGTTATGAAAAAAGTATGAGTTTGTTTTACTGTGTAATTGTGCTATTCAATTGGTGAAGAATACGAATTCATTGTATACGTTTGGTTTCTGGGAGAAAGCATCGTATACCATAATTTTCCGTAGATTTAATTTTTGCTATATCCCAGTGAATGAAATGGAAGTTGCTTTTTTAGGATGCAATTGATAAAACTTTAATTTAAAATAGGAATTGCAATTTGAAAATACTCCTTTTTATTAAATGAAATACTTATTTATTTAAAACTGCATGAAAACATTATTGTTTGTTTAAACAATAATGATAAAATTACTTTCATTTAAGCAAAACGAAATCGTGACTATTGGAAAATTTTTAGGCCTTACAGATGTCGCGATAGTGGCAACTTAACGATCCTGATTTAATATAAAATTAGTTTCTATGCAAAAAACATTTTAAAAAGTTTAGTTTTCTCCACATAATGAAGACAGCTTCCAAATCGGTGATTAGGAATCGAAGAAGAGAACATCTTGCAATGACAAGACTATGTTTTAAAATCATTGCTAATGATTCAAGTTTGCACAACTTCCGTAATCTAAACTCAACATTTTCATGGCTTCTTTGGGAGCTTTTTGTTTACTGGTATTATTTTGTATTTTTTTTTGCTTTCATTCAATTTGAGCCACCCTAATGTACATGAATAAATATTTTTCAAGTTCATTTTGCGTGATTTTTACACAAAGAAAAATTAGTGCTTCTATCTTTCTGTTATAAAAATTCCATGGGAATTGTACCAATCAGTATGTAACCTCATTTGCCAATTAAATGATTTATGATTCCTTAATTTTCCCATCTATCAAATTCAATTTAATGTCTATCATACGGCGTACAAATGACAATCAGTTTTTATTTTCAATAGATTTTTCGATTTCAACATAAACACTAATTTTAGTTTAAAATCATATTCTTGGAAATTCCCACACCTGATTTGTAAAAGAATATTTTGCGTAGAACATCTTCAGAAAGTTCAATGTTGCAGGGTCAATTTCAGATGCAAACATAAATTAAAATCTTTGGAATAAAAATATGCATTTGCAACGAATAAATGCACAAATTGAATTAAATTATGACAATTTACAATTGTTGACTGGAGTCGTTGACGTGTGATCGCATGTCGCAAAGTGTGAACGTGTTAATTTTTAAGGTCCAAATGTCAATTTTCGTTTAAACTAGAATAAATTGTAAAATAATCACAACATTAGTAAATAGGTTGCCTTTTTTTAAATTTAATAACTTTCATGTCAATACGTGAATTTTTTTTGCAGCACTATACACACACACATACATGTATTTATGTATTGTCATTAATTTATGTAAAACACATTTTCAGGGACATGTTAAAATAAATAATTTCTATATTTAAAAAAAAAACAAAAATTAAAATATACACCAATTAAACAATTTGTAAAAAAAATAAATGTTGTGCATAATTCTTCAATAGGTTATTCCTTTGAAGTAAAAAAAGATTTTCTTAAAAAGTACAAAGACAATAATTTTCAATTCCCAGTAGAGTGATTGTTCTCTAAAGAATTTTTCTATCTACATAAAAGGCTTTTCTCTTCAAATGCCATAATTTCTTTTTTAGCGGAAATCATTCTTGATTTAAAATTTTATAAGTCTTGTGTTTAGGATATACAAATGTACCTAGATCAACCACAGCTCAGATTGCGTCAACATGATGTTGTCCGGCAAAGAATGTATTTGTCGATTTACAAAAAATTTCTTTGTTTTTAAACTTCAATAAACAGCCATGATAATGAATTTCGTTATATGTAGGTTAAATCCTAGACTTTCAAGTGTGCTAACTGGAATGAATGATTTTCTTTATATAAAATTGGTTCTTCCTCAAAGGGAGCAAGTTAGAATATTTTCTAGGAAAAATGTTCTGATTTATGAGAATAAAATTATATTGGAAATTTTGCATCCTTAGAGACACAATTTTTCTATGGTAAATATTCTGCTTTTAAGGGAATAAATAAATTTTAGGTTAAAAAAATTATTCTCTCAAAGATTGAAAATTTTCTGTAAAGAATAAGTATAGAGAGAGTAGATATTTTTTATTTATTTTCTATAGAAATCTTTTCTCTTGAAAGCGTAAATATTTTTTTCTTTAAAGAAAGTAAAGAAATTTCCTTATTTTCTTTCAATACAGAAACTTTCTATAAATAGAGTTTTTATAAAAATTTGTTCATCTTAGTAAAAGAGATTAAAATTAGTATTTTTTAAATGATAAATTTAAATACAGAACATTTTTCTCTTCAAAGATAATAAGATTTCTTCAAAGAGAACAAGGAAATGTCCGTCCTTATCCCAGCAGAGTTGAAAATGTTTGTAATATATTTTATAGAAGATAACTATTATATTGAACACTTTCTCTTTTCAAAGATAATAAACTTTCTATAAAATTATTTTTATTCAAAGAGAGCAAATTTCGTAAAAAAAAGTTCCGTATCCTGAAAGGATAAATATACTATGGGAAAATCTGCCAAAGTACAAATATTCTACAAGAAGTTGTTTCTTTCTTAGAAGGCTAAATCTTTTTTCCAAATTGTTAGTCTATTCTTTTTTGAATTTATTTTTTAATATATACCCTTTTATTCCTAATTTTAATTGTTTTATTATATTTTTTTGTTATTTGTGTATATTTTTTAAATATATTTTTTATTTATTTTTATTATTTAAATTTTTCTAAGTGAAAAGAATGGAAAATTTCTTCAAATTTTCATATAGAAGCAAATATTAAGTGTGTATTTTTTTAAAAGATCAAATTCAGGCTTGTGTTTTCATATTTAGTATTAATTATTTTATTTATTTTTATAAAAATGAAATTTTTAGCTCCAGCGTTGTCTGGTGTTATGGCGTGATAATAACAGGAAATAATATTTATAATATATTATCCTGCAATATGTTAATGTAAATAAAAAAAATATGTTCAGTTGAATAATATTTACATATAATGTGTTAACATTTAACCATAGACATTAAATATAAAAATCATTCACTTTTTTCTATCTCCCATTTATCCATTAAAATACAGTGGTTTTTAACATCCCACTCAACAACATCTTTTAATCACTTATAAAGTGATTATCTCTCGAGTGATTTTATGCATGATTTAACTTGAAAACATTAAACGTTTATTTAATTTTTCAACGAATTGATAATATAAATTTAATTTGCACACAAAAAATCGCTATTGAACAGGAATTTATAAATTCACAGTTTTTGAATTTTCAGGGCATAACTTTTCTATGATTAAATTAAATTGTTAAGTTTAATATTGTGCAATTTAAATACTTAACGTTTAATTTTTGTTCAATTCATATAGATAATTTGAAGGGAAAATTAAATAATATACATTATTATTATTATTATCATTAATCCGGATATTCTCTAAAGTGATGGCTAAAGTTCATTTTATTCTTTGTGAATGCGAAGTAAACATCGTGAAATAGAAAATATTTTGCCGATAGGAAATTGTAGGTGTTAAAGAAATGGAAGAAATAAATTTTATAATTAAATAAATAGAATTGTATCGCTCATTACCGGAATTTTGAGATGTGAAAAGCAAACAAAAATATAAAAAATATGCAATATAATTGCCCTTATCATTGTCGACGTCGACGTCACACTAAGTCGACATCAATATATTGGCAATTGTGGGATCGTTATCGAGAACTATTAAATATTATTGATAGGATATTAATACTACTATGGCTTATAAAATTACTACTATGGCTTATAAATTAAACGAGTTCAGAACTGCTGTCTTTTTTACTGTCGACTTGATGTGCCGTCGACGCGACAATCATAATAAGAGGGAATATTTTACAGGAAATATTTTTATGTAAAAAGCTGAAAATATATTAACAACGAGAAATTTTTTCTGCTAAAATATTCTATAATAGAATTTTGTCATTTTCCTTAATTTTATATATTGCTAAGCTCGATGCAATAAGAATACAATACTTTTTTATATCATTCATCACTATTTATTTTTATACAACTTTTAATAGATGGAAAACATTTGCCAACATGAAATTGTATGTCTTTACGCTCTTAAAACTACATACATTTAAATGAAAACTGACCTTCGTAGACTAGTAGGTAGTGTACTAGACTCGTAGTGCGAAGGTCCCAGGTTCGAATCCTGCCGCAGAACTCTGGCAGTTTGTGTCTGATAATTAAAAGGGAGCGCACAACAAGCCTTCACTGGCTTAAGTGTATGTCGTATGACATGGGCTATTACACCCCTCCAATCAACCTAACCTAACCTAACCTAACCTAAATGAAAATTGATTGTTAATATTGACACCGTCCGTCACATAGCTTCAATATTGTTGCGCAAAGATTGAAATCTAAATATTGAAATTTTTATGAATAATACTGGGAAATTTTTTGATATTCGGACTTTTTTTCAAACAAATTTCATATGGTTACAATCCAGTAATTGAAAGAATTTCAAATAAGTCAATAAGATCCACTACAATTCAGATATTTTCTAATGATTTTAACATAGGCTTGTCTTTGCAAGACGTTCTCTTTTTTTGATCTTGTTCATTGGATCTGAAGTCATGTTCAAGATGTTATGAAAAGATAGTATGGTATTTTATATTTTTATTGATATTTTTATCGACTAGATTAGAACTCGACCTGGAAAATAATACGACTATTTCATCATGACATGTGTAAACAATCAACACGCTTACCGTCTCAGAGATACTTGAGTATATAAAACAGTAACGGCACTACTTATGTAAAAAATTTGGGAGAGACACAGTTAAAAAGAGCTTCCTAGGAGTCATGAAAGTATAGAGATTTTGATGTGGAATAAATGCAAATTCTTCTTTTTTCAAAATGAATTTAACATAATAGGATTTTCATAACAAAGTTCTCTTCTTTAATGTTCTTAACTGAATTATAAGTTCTCTTAAACATACTAAGAGTAAATTTTTTTGACAAAATATTTACTACTAGAAATAGAACTTTTGCAAAGAAGAAAAACTCTAGCAAATAGTCGCAACATGTTGTTTCTTATGTGAAATTAACGGTTTCAGTTCAAAATTGAGAAAAATACTCTCTTCATGTAAATTTGAAGAAATACATATTTTTTCAGGTTCATCAAGATTTCTCAACTTATCTTACTAGGAAGCGAAACGAATGCACTTACGGTTGCTTTGAAAGCAATCAACATTCCATTTTTTTTTACTGGGAAACGTTTTATTTTACAACATGTGGCCTTAAGAATTTTTTTTTTTTTTTAATTTTAAAATCTGACAAAACTCATTTACAAAAACTTTTGATTTAAAATTCAATATTGATATTCATAATAAGTGTTAATGTGTGGTTTTATAACCCTAAAGCACTAAATTTTTCGATTGAAAAATGTTTGAATTTTTTAGACAAGATGTTGGGAGAGCAGGAGTAAGAATTGATTAATTAATTCATCCTTTATAGAATTCGCATTGTGCGTTCGATTTTCATAAAAATTATTTGCAAATATTTGGTCAAAACAAAACGGCTGCAAGCAACGCAGGTGTCTTCATAAATCCGAAATTCTCTCTTCCAAAATTATTATTTTCGCCGTCTGTTTGGAAAAAAATAAATTTACTCTAATAAATAAACTCATTTGCAGCGCAATATTAAGAATTGCGCTAAATATTTATTGAAGTAACTTTTATTAAAATCAATTGATTCTTGTCAATTCGAGTTTAAAGATACGGTAATTTTTTAAACTGGGAAAACTGCAGCAAATGACTTAAATTTTATGAAAATTAATTTATTAATTAGTGTAATTTCACTCTGAAATCTTCTTTTTTTCCCTCTTGAATTCTTTAATTTTTTTACCTTTGAAACTGCTTCTAACACAATAAACCTTTTCAAAATTACTTAATTTGTTCGAGAAATAACGTTCTTGAAAATTTTAAAAAATAATATTTTGTTTTTAAATTACCCAGAAAACTCTTCTCGGGACTAAATTGAAATTGGAATAGCCTGCCTTAAAACATCTTATTTATTTTTCTTTTTAAAAGCTTCAAGGTTAAGTTGTAGAAAAAAAATTATAATAAAATGATCGCATATTAAAACAAAATTCTGAGAATTTTTGGCTTACTTTTTCCGAAAAAATATAATACGCTGTAATATAAATATACGTTGTAAAAAATTTTACTAAAACTATACGTTTTCATATATTCAACTTCTATTAGGCATAAATACTTGTTTATTTAGTTGAACTTAGCAACATTTTGCGCCACAAATCGGAAATATGCGAGTGCTTCAAAAACATACATACATGACAAGTTAAGAATAACGTCAATTTAAAAAAAAAATATTATTAGAAATTTGCAGCAATTAGAAATTAAAAACAACAAAGAAAATAAATACATATATGCACAAGCATAAGTAAACATAAACCCTTAGGTATACTCGTATACGTACTAATAACACATGTAGTTTTAACTATTAAAATACATACATAGATAAATATAAAAGTATTTATTGCAACAACACAAACAATGTTTAAAAATTAAGAGACAAACTGTTAAAAGGACATCAGTAGTAATTAACTATTTGTGTAGCAAAACCGGAAGAAAAAAAAGAAATGATGGTGTATACGATATTAACACCATCACATTCACCACTTTAAAGCTTTAAAATATCATATTATAAATATCTCTCTTCTTCTCTTCTTCCTCGCCTGGTTTTCTATTTCATTCTCTGTTAAAAAAATTAGTAATAATAAAATAATGGTGTAATTTGATTGCGCTCATTGGAGAGAGGCGGTGTTGGTCAAATAGTAGAGAGGCAGCCTAGATTTCGCTATTATTTCTCTTCTTATTATTACGTTTGTTTGTTTATTATTTTGTAGTGTTTCTAAAGGCACAACTATACAGCCACAGTGGGACTAAATTTAAAAAGTTTGAGTTGAACAATTACAAGTATCAATGAGTTAAAATGGTACAAAAGATTTTAAAAATGAAAATCATCTTAAATATATATATATATTTTTTTTTTTTTGACAGAAATAGTTAAATTTTTCTTTTTATCTCTTAGAATTGTTTTAGTTTTTTTTTAATTTATTGTTTTTTGTTGGCTTAGCTGAGTATATGACAATATTTGATAATGAAAATATTTGATATGTTTTTGCAAAGGAATTTTTAGTTTTGAAACAGTATTTGGTAGTACTTGTTATGTCAACAAAAGATAAAAATAGTGAAAAAAATAGAACATTTCATAATTTACTGAACAACGAAGTTATTAATTTGGGAAAAAGCATAAAAAAATCAAAAATGCTTTTAGGGTACTGTGAAATTGATTTTTCTTTAAATTTTGTAATGCCATTTCTAACGATTACAAAATTTTAAATAGAATTTTCGGTGGTCATAAATTATCGATTGCAATGAAAAAGTGAATATCTAAAACTATGTCACATAAGCTTTTTTTTTGGCACGATATTAGTGTGGTAGATGTGGTTACCATAATCCAGTGATTTCATCTAGGAAATTTATATCATCGTCATTTCTATATAAAGATTAGAAACAAGTACAACTTCACATTTTCGAAAAAATTACTTAAACATTCCTAAAAAGTTTTATTTAAGAGTCTTAATATAATACCTTTTCATATTAAATTTTGGAACTCTTGCTAAACTACGTTAATTTCACTACAATAATGCTTTTTTAATTTAATCAAAAGTTTATTAAAAAGTTTTGGTTCGTATATATTTTTCCACTCCGTGATTTATACTCTCTACAACCCGCAAATTTTCTACTGTATTAAATAAACTCCTACTATCTATTCCTGATGTTCCCAGTTTCTTTAAAAAGAGTCAACAGTTGTCTCCCTAACATAAACCTTTGTCTACAGAAACCTCTCAACCACACCCAATTCTATAACTTTTTAAATAAATCATTGGGTTTTTAGACACGTCTTCTCTTTATCAGCTTCAGCTTCCATTTTGCTTATTTTTATTTTTCATATAGTGTTGACAAAACAAAGATAAAAGCTGCTGAGACATAACGTCTATAAAAAAATCAAAAACAGAAAATAGTAACGAATAAATACGAAATAGCAGAAACACAATAACAAAAAACATAACCTTACCTAATAAGATATCGTAGTGGTCGGAAAAAGTTCCCGTGGATCTGTGTGTGGCTTTAAGGGTGTGTTGTTGTTCTTTGCTACATAAATTATATGTGACCTTCATTAGGACACCATCGTTTTCTTGACGGTATGCAAAAACTATGTATGCTCTCACTGGTACTCGTACATAAAAAAAAGCTTTTTGGGTGAACTTCCTTAAGTTGAGATGAAGAAGCATCGCATGAAAATGGGATTATTTTAATATTCGTCTACGTAAAAACCATATACAAACATTCACGTTTATCCCTGAGAGCTTATTATTAACACACTCACACGCACACACAGCTTAACTTTTAATCTTTCTCTTTTATTTCCTCTTATTTTGCTTCCCTTCATTGTGTGTGTGTAATAGCGATACTAAAACTGTGATTTCACTTGCATTTTACTCTATCCATTTTGGTTGTTCTCAAAAGTAAACTCGGGAGATAATTTCTCTCTTCCACTCTGGTATTGTAGTTCAAGAGTTTTTTTGAGCTTTCCATTGAGTTGTTTACTGTTTGGTTCTTGCTTGTTTTTCTGCATTAGTTTATGTGCATGTGTTTGTGTGATACATTTTACGTCACAGGAACCGCTAGTTTTAGCGAAATGGGTTTGTTATTGTTTTGATTATCAAAGGAGGCCAGCCAATAAAAACAATTTGAACTCGCGGCTAAATGAGAGAGAACATTTGCAGGTAAACAAGTGTGTGTATAAATTATTTTGAATGAAGATATTAACTTGGGCCCTGAAAAAAGCAGTTACTGGCAAAAGAAAATCACAGTTGCAATAAAAAGGCAAAGAGAAAGCATGGAAAAAATATATTATTTCTATTCATTAATTTTTCAAAAAATATCTGCATGCATTTTATTAATTTTTTCATTCAGTGGTGGAATTACTGTATAAAGGTAAATAAAAAATTAAAACAAAAATAATACGTAACGACTAGTATTTTATATTTAACTAATTTTATTCCGAATTTTTTCGTAAAAAAATAATCTAGTAATTTTACAGGCAAAAAAATTTGTTTCAGAGAATTTATTTACACCAAAAAATATTCAAAGAATAATAATGTTTCTGATTAATATCACATCAATTTACTTCACTTAAAAGGAAACCGGTTTGAAAGCAACATATTTGATTTGTAAAAAGGCAAGATTATCTAAAACGAAGTCATTTCAATCATTTTATATGCAACCACTAAAACTTCACTTCACTTAATATTTAGTAGTACGTATTGTATTTTTTATGTTCAGTTAGAAGAACAATTTTAAAAGTGATGAGCTCGCTTTTCACTCATCCAAAGTCCGTTTTAATGAATATCTTGCTGCAGCGAAAAGTAATTTCCGCAGTTTTTGTTTTTTATTTCCGCTTATCCTAATTCCATTTTAATGTTAAAAAGTTTTTGTAAAAAAATACTTTTAATAGATTAATAATCTGCAACAAAATTATTTTCCATAGAAAATATTCCATTCACAAAAACAAACATGCAACATATATACTTTTTTTGAAAATTCTTTGTTGAAAATATTTATAAATTTTTTTAAACAATATTTTCGGCCAATTTTCTATACTGCCAACTGTTAAAAAATGTTTAATGAAAAAATTACCTTATTTTTCAATGTTTTTCAGAAATATAAATATTCTTTATAAATTAAAATTTCGTTAGAATTTTTATAATAAAATTTTTCGATGAAAAATATGGCGATATTAAAAATTGTCTGTAGAAAATTGAACAATAGAAAAGTATTGGAATAACAAAAACATTTCAATTTCAATCATTTTATAACTATAAATGATAAATGATAATAAATAAAAATATATATTGGCACAAAAAGCTTAAGGATCAAACCTGGCCCCTTTTTCCAATCATTTTTTCTTTGTAACTACTATCTATAATATCCAGATCGTTAGCAAAGTTTACCTTTAGAACTACTTTTATTTAAATGTCATCAACAACAAAATGGTTCTTAAGAAAAAAATCGATAACATAAAGTTTCTTAAGTTTAATATTCATGCTAAAATTCTTAGATTCAGCTTTTAACAATTTATATATTTTCAAAAAAATCTTGCTAAAACCCCAGCCTGATTTAAATACTGCAGAACTCACACAAACACATAGACATGTCTGCATCAGTATTTCTATTTGTTCTCCTTCCACTCCTTCCTTTAGATTTATCAAATCAACACCGGTATTTTTACGTGACTTGAGGCCTCAAACTGGGTACAATAAAAATTTCTGTTTCTGCAAATTTAAAAAATACCAAAATTCATTTATTTCAACCTTACGATAAAAAAGTAAAAAAGAAAAGTATACTCAAGCTTTCGTTGTTACTCTCTCGAGTGTGACAATAACAGAACATTAATTAAATGGAAAAAAGCTTAAATTATGACTAGTTTTTATTGTTTTTGTCTGTAAACGCTCTTTCATCATCACGTGTATTTCAAACAAACCTTAATTGGGACAACAAAACGAACTGCACGTACAAGTACATAAAATTGAATGATTATTAGGAAGAACTTTTTTTTGGAAAAACGTGTACCATTATGTTTTCTTTTTTCGCCATTCTCTTTGCTTAAGATTTTGGTCGCTGTTTGCCAGTGTTTTTTTTTTTTCTTCTGTTTTTAAACTTATAACTGGCCAATTTAAAGTTTACGTTTGTTGTATAGAGAATCGCATCTGCTGTAAAAGTACGACGCAATAACTGAGTCTAAAAACCTATTATCCTAATATCCTTTTAGATAAGTAATGATTGACAAAAAAAATATTTCATCAATAAATGTCCTTTAGTTTTTTTTAAGTTAAAATATTTTTCTCGGAGCATTTTGTATGCAATAAATCGATAAATCGATAAATTTTTTATAAACAATTTTTGTCATATATAAAATTTCTTTTCTATAAAAGATTTTTGTCATCAACAAATCGATTATTAGAACAAATTTTTATATCACAATTTTTTATAAGAAAATTTTTTAAAACAATGTTTTGTCATTAATAAAATTTATTTTCCATATAAAGATATTTGCCATCCCGAAATTTATTATTACAAAATATCGCTTAATTTCATATAGAACATATTTGTTATTGTTAATACAAAAATTTGTTGTTAGTTAAATTTTTCCTAAATTGTTTGTTATCGTAATTTTTTTTATAGAAACATTTTGCTATTGAAAATTTTTTTATAAACAATATATGTTTGGAAATTTATTTAGGGAAAAAGTTTCTAAGACAAATTTTGTAATCGATTAATCTCATTTATAATGAAAACTAATATTTGTTTGTTCTCATTGTATGGGCCACCAAACCGTTTATCAGATCGGGATAAACTTTGAGAACGCATTGGTTTATACCTATATCCTGTAGGCTATAGGCTACGAATATTTCATGGCACCTCCCATACAAGTCAAATATTAGTAATCGAAAGCGTCACTAAGAAATCGATATTAATGAAATTTGAATCATAGAAGTTTCTTAATCTGCAGCAGCAACGCTCAGGGCATTAGTTAGTTCTCTATAAAAAGCCTTTTGTTATCAATAAATAGTTCTTCAGAAAAAATTTCAATCGATTAATTTCCTATAGATTATTATTTATATGAAATTTTTTAGCCATCAATTTCCCATTAAATTTTTTTATTCAATTAATTTTCTAAAAGCAATTATTGCTACAGTTAAATTTTCTATAGAAAATGTTAGTCTTCAATAAGATTTTTTTACAATCGATAAATCGTGTTTGGAGAATCAATGTTATCGAATAATTTTCTATAGAAAATTTTAGCTTTAAATATTTTTTCATTGGCTTTTATAAAATGATTTCTGTCGTTGATGAATTGGTTCATAAGAAATATTTTTTTAGCGTAAAAATTTTGCTATTTTCTATGGATAGTTTTTGCTGTCTATTAACTTCCTATAAAATGATAAATATTCTAAGAAAAGTTGAATTGAATTTGTTAAATTTTCTCTAGAGTAATTAAACTATTGCCAAATTTATTAGAGAATTTTTTTCCACACGATACATTTTGATCAACATATTGCTGCGTTTGAAAGTGTTGGGGGAATTTAAAATATTTTTCCTATCGATAAATTTTCTAGACGAAATGTTTGTTATCGATAAAGTTTATATAGAAAGTTTAAATCGATTTTTCGCAGGTTTTTCTATACAAAACTAAATTTTATTATTGATTAACGTTTTATTCAAAAATTTATTTAAAAATAAATTCCCGAATGAACTCTTTGCTCTATCTGTTTTCCAATTTTTTGTTTATATTATAGTTCTTAAAATTTTGTTATCGATTACTCGTTTAATTGTTAATTATGATTGAAGCGATAATTGCTTGCCAGTTTTCTATACATACTTTTATCTAATTATAAGCATTGTTATCGACATTTTTTGAAAGAACATTTTCGTTTGTGATGTTTTTCTTCGAGAGAAGATTTTAATTTGCACTAAAATTTTTAACTACACTTTTTTGAGAGACACATGTATTTTCCAAGTAAGAAAAGCTTTTGCTATCGATAACTGCTGTTCGTAGAGAAAAGTAAAATGTTCTTGCGTTTGGCGAACTTTCAAGTTTCAAGTTTTGATTTTCTTGTATTGTGCATGAAAGTACTTTCTCTTGTGTTTTTAATTTCGTACTGAAAGCAACTCAAATTTCCACCCCGTTTTATGTTGTAAAAATGTTTGTTCGTGGATTAGTTTGTGTTGAATTGAGTGACATTGGAACAGATGTAGTTTTCGTGTTTTAGCAAATTTTATGAGCAGACTTCAACTCAGTTGGGTGCAATACGCGGAACGCTTTAGAACGTTTCTCTCCAGAAACGAAGCATAAAATCAATTCTTAAGGGAAAAAAGTTTAAAATTTTTGAAAAAAGGAAAGAAATTTCTTGCAGACAAAAGAAACTAGATGTTGAAAGATTCTGCAAGAAAATTTTTGGGAAAGCAAACAACGAATTTATGAAAAAGAAACGCAGAAAGAAATTTTTTTAATTCTTATTTTTTGAACAAAATTTACAATTTATTTAAATTTAGTGAAAAAATCAAAAAAAAAATTAAGAGAATTTTTTCTTTAAAGAAACAAAGCTGAAAAATTTTAAAGCGAGGAATATTTTGCGTTTGAAAATTTGGTACACAGGTGTTCTCTATATTTTAGTAAGATACGAAAAAGGAAGCTTTGTTGGGATTAAAGTAAACAAACAGTCAGTCAGTTGGCCATCTTGAGCAAAACAATTCCAGGACCAAAAAATATTACAAAAAAAAATCGTTCATTTGATTGTGCTGAGTCCTACGAGTGTATACGTGACTGAGTGTGTTTTAAGAAATGTTTGCTTACATCGTTGTCGGTTTGGTTGAATTTAGTTCAATGAGTTTTTGTTCTCGATGTGTTGTGGCCTAAACAATTATTTTGCTAACGAATAAATCTTCTTGTTTAATGTTCGAGCGTTGTATCTTTCATTGAAAAATTGTTAATACACAAATAAAAATAAAAAGTTTCTGGAAATTAGTGAATTCGAAAGGATAAAAGCTTAAGATTGTTAGTGTTTTTTTTGTGAGTTAAATTGAAATTAAAAAAATATATATGTAAATAAATAAATTAAAAAAAAAAAAAATTACAAAAATTTCTTTGCTCAATCAAGTAGAAAAATTAACAGCATCCAGCCATAGACACACAACCGAATCATCAAGCAATTCATTCTATTCTGTAAATCAGGTCAGTGTTTAAAGAAATTTTGTTTAAATTTTAAATTTCATTTAATATTAAACTGAATCTTCACGATTGAATTTTTCAGAGGAAAAAGACTTACTATTTGACATTGATTACCGTTATGTTCAAATGTCAGGGTTAACACGAAAATGTTTGTGTGTATATGTGCGTGTTTATTTATAGTGAGTGATGTGAGGATAAAATTTTGATGACGGTCTTACTTGCTCACACACATTTCAAATAGATGAAAATGCGTAAAAAATCCAGAGATTATTTTTTCCTCTTGTTTTGTAAATTTTATTTTATAGGAAGCTGACAAATACCAACAAAAAGTTTTTTCCACAAATGAAATGGGAAAGTATTTAAGAATTTAAAAATATATGAGAACTTCTATCATTTAAATTTCAACTTCAAAAAAGTTAGTGTAAAGTAGGTTTTTTTTTAATAATGACCCATTTTATATGTATTTATCTTATTAAAAATTTTGTACACGAAATATAATTATTTTTATTTCTATATTTCAATTTTCCTTGATCCTTTTTAGTTTAATGAAATGCGTGTTTATTTAAGCAGCACGTCTTTTTAGTTTAATTCTTTCATTATTAACCCATAACATAGAGTGGCATCGTCAGGATTTTTTCCATATATTACTTTAGCTTTAAAGTTCACATTAGTTAATAATCATTTTAAGGTTTTTCATACGATTTCTTAGTATGCAAAACACTGCTTTAAATATATTCCGACTTAAGGAATTTTATTTGCAACTTAAACGTAATTTAAAGTTTATTATATAAAAATAAATTATTTTCATAAATATAATGAATAAAGAATTCACAATGATTTTATAAGAATAAAGAGAGTATTTGAATATCGGGCCTTTTATATATTTTTCGATTGTATGTGCATCGCTAATATATTTTTTTATATTTCTTCATTTCCTTTATTATTTCTTACGAATTTTATTGTTTATTTTACTAATAAAAAGAAATAACAAATACTTAGTATGATTTAAGATTTCAAGTTTTATTTGAAGGTATAAAATAATACATAAAATGATATTTTGACAACATCAACTCAGATTAGGTTTAACGTAGGCTTGTTTGTGTTTGCTATAAAATTTTCATATAATAAATTTTCTTTAATACGTTCTTAATTAATAATAGTTTGTAGAGCTGTTTTTTCTTGCATACAGTCGTTATTTCGTTGTATTGCTTTTTAAGGGTTTTTGAATTTCATTTATTTATCCTGATAATGCAAGACTTTCTATTAAGCCAAAGGATTTCAGTAAATATTCAGTTCTGGAAAAATTTCGTTTGCTTACCTTCTCGGTTTTATTTCTCCAGGTTTAATACGTTTTCATGAAAACGTTAAACAAATAAACTTAATGTAGTACGTTCCTAAAAGTATGCACTAAATATATTTTACGAGTATATTCTATTGGTTGGCTCATAAATTGGTATACGTAGCTGCTTCCGCTCCTGTATTGACAAAAACCTATACTCATCTGTGTCAACCCGTCAATATCAGGACCCAAGGCGAGACCCACGATTGGCACTAGATCCATCCTGTAGTACTAACAGGTCTGATAACATCAGCTAGACCGATCTCTGACAACTGTACCAGGTCATCTAGCAAGTACTTGTACAGATTACATTTAAAAAATCTTAAATACAGTTTTTAAGGCATATTTTTTAACCCTGCATTGGTTATTATTAATGGGTCACATGAGTCCCATTTTGAATATGTTCTAAACCAATCATTAAAAATATTAATTTACCACAAGAATTCTTTCAATGTGTTACTTGTTGGTTCACTGGCCATAGAAAAAAAAGGAATTAAAAAATACAATAAAAACTATATTAATATTTCAAAAAAATCTTAGAGAGTACATACATATGTATATGTATTAACACACACATAAACTTCATACAGTGGAGTTAGGTTATAACGAACTAACCGGAGTAGATATTTATATATTTTCGAATAAATATTAATCTTATTTTTCGATCTATTTGTAAGACATGTATTTTTTATCTATTTGCAAATTTCATTTCTTTTATATCACTCTGTCTAATAACTGTAAATAATTATTTTAGCCGCCAAGAAAGTTAGTGAAAAAAATTTTGCCATTTGTTCTGTTCGTAAAAATTTACTGCATACTTTTCAAATAGTTCGTTATAAGCGAAAATTCTTATAAGCGTAATAATTTGTATAAAATATTTGTTAAGACGGCAAACTCTGTTCGTTAATTCGTTATAACCGATGTATATCATAACCAAACTCTACTCTACATGCGATGTACATACGTATTTTTAATGCATACATTTTAACCCATATACTTTTTTATGCTTGAATGCCCTGCAGAACTGGCAGACGTTAAAGAATTTCATAGACATTAGGGACAATCAGTTACAGGGAACTGAAAAAAAGAATTAATTCCAGTGCTATTTTTAAATGTAACACGTGATTATTTTCTATTTTTTCTAAACAATACGAGTATATACAACAACTGTTAATACTATTGCATGGTATTTTGGATTTCGCACGGAATTGCAAGAAAAAGAAACAGCGTCCCGCCGAGGGTTGCTTTTAACTGTCTAATATAATTGCACAAAAACATACATACACACGTTTGTAGGGATTGTAAAATGATATTAATCACGCTATTTTGTCTTAACAATCGATTGTCCTTTGACAGGGAAATACAGCAAATTAACATGGCAGCATACAAAGAACGTTTCATGCAAAATGTTTAATTTTCCCTCTTTCGAAGACAATGGCGAAGAAAAAAAAAAGAAAAAAAGCATTAGACGCCAGTAATTAATGAGCGCTAAGACATTTTGTAAAAATAAAGGTGTCTTATTGCATCTTTTTATCAGATTCAAAATCGTAAATCAATTTGTTATTGGTTTTCACTTCAATTAATATGTATAATTGATTTGATTAACTTTTTAATTATTCGCAGAGCTCACAATAGTAACAGACTAAATTTCACAAACTGACGAGTTCTTATAAAACGAACAGTGATTCCTTCCGCAACGCTATGCCAGCTGTGCATAACGTTTGTGACAATGTATTAGTGAAAATCCTTGTCTTTATTATAATTTTCATTTAGTTTTGAGCATAAAATGTTTTCAATTTTTCCCAAATATTATTTCAAATTCTTTTTTTTTTGTTGCAATTAATAATTAATTAAATTCATCCTGATCATAAATATTTCCCAGTAATTTTATATTTTGAGGAAAAAATTTTTCTCAGGGAAAAATTTCTTGATTAATGGGAAAGAAAAATGCAAAGAAGAGGGAAAACTGAATCAGCTGTTTTTCATAGTGACATTTAATTTTTGTAATTGTATTCCATCAAGATTAAAAGTGTATTTAATTTTTGTACCAAAAAAAGTCAATTAAAATGCGTAATAGTATTGCCTTTCAAATACTTATGGAAAATATTTCTGGTGAAGAACAACAACAATTAAGAAATAAAGAATAAACAATATTCTAATTTCCCATAAATATGGAAGCGCAAACAGGCAGAAGATAGATATCTTTATTAGAGTAAGTTCGGGTAATGTGGTATAGGCGGGTAATGTGGTATAGTTGATTTTCTCTTAAACTAAGTGCGTTGCAATAACGGTACCAAGTTTAAAAGTTAAATCCTCTCAGCAAACTATGAGTGCGTGCGTGTATTTATGTTTTTAATGTCTTTACAAAAAATTGTTGCAAAACTGAAGGGTGGTGTTGTGGATGACATTTTTTTGTATGCAGTTTAATTTCTTTTTTTTAGAAAAGTGCTTGCTATAAATAATAATTTTGTTATTTACAAGTCAAAGGTGAATACTTTTTTTGAGAATAAAGCTTACAGTTAAGCTATATATTTAATTAGTATTTTATAATTAATTATTATTTTAATAATCCCGTGGTCGGGTAATGTGGTATAGGTGAAGGTGGCTAAAGTGGTATAGTGTAATACATAACACTCATCAGAACAATCATGCCCAAAAAATGTGAAATAAGAAAATGGGCAGCGAAGGATATGAAGAAAGCTATTCAAGCTGTAAGAGAGAACCAAATGGGAATTCTTCTGGCATCAAAGTCATTTAATGTCCCCCACACAACGTTACAACGGAAACCGAAAGCGAATGGTTCCAGTGATTGCACCGAAAACACCAAAAACTCACAAAAAGAGGATCCCAACCAATGCGGAGGTGAAACTTTTTCAAGTGATAGTGAGGAAGCCGTTTTTTTAAATGACAGTACCTATGATGAAGAAATGTATGATGTTCCACCCACTAAAGGTACTCCCTGTAACTATTGTGACAAATCGTATCAAGAAGATATCGTTGTTAAGGTCTGCCTACAATGCGAAAGAGTTTGGGCTCATGAAAAGTGCATACCAAATAGTAGTGCTATTTTTCTTTGCGTTTCTTGTAAAGACTAGTTCCACATCTCTTTTTTTACCAGTTAATGTTTTCCTCAATCTTTCTTTCTATGTTTTTTATGTTTCTTCTTTATGTCTTTAAAATTGATAAAAAATTTAAGTTTTTTAATAAAAACAATGCTTTTATTATATATTAAAATTTAGTCGTTTAATGTCGTATAGTATACCACATTAGCAGACCATAGTATACCACATTACCCGAACATTTTTTCAATGATATGTATATGGATTTTTCAAGCTTATTTAAAATATAAAAGAAATTTGATGATCAAAGCTTTTCATAACTTACTTGATATTAAGGTAAGACTTGAAGTTATTTACCAGCGGAAATCCAACGTATTTGAATGAAAACTCTACAAATTATAGCCAAAAAACAAATGGGTATACCACATTACCCGCACTTACTCTAATATTATTTTAGAATGATAAAATTTTTTTAAGTGATTGATAAATGTGATACACAATTTAACCGAGAAGTTAAATATCTGTGTCTAATTGGATTGTCTATGGCAATGCTTGTGGTACTAAATAAAATTTAAAGAAATGTAGTCATCCCAATTTGAAAGAATTTTTTAAAAATTTTATTTTTGTATGAAAAATATTTTCAAATGAAATTTGACTTAAAAACATTCTTTACAAAATACTTCAGTCAATTTAGACCAGGAAAATGGTTTAATACTACTATTAGTACAAATATTTCCTAACGAATACAGTAGTTTTGATAGTGTAAAATACGCCATTTAAGAGGTGTTGCTGAGGTTAACAAGGGATTCCTTGAAATAATTCTAAAGTAAAAAAATTATAAATATAATCATATATATTCAAATCAATAAAATATATAATCAAAGAAATAAAATAAATGCTTAGAGAAAAAAAGAACTGAGACTTAAGGTAAAATTCAGGAGGGTCTGTGAGACTTATATACAGAATAAACAAGCCAGTATTGGCGCGGTCTTTCTTTAAGAAAGGGTAAATTTATCCACCGTCATTTTAGTTACATTAAAAAATTACCGAATTTTTTTTCTTTAATATGCCGACTCGATCCTACAAAAGTTAAAGGATTTTTTCTAACGCCTACCTGCTTGTTAAAAGAAAAAAATGCTTCGACAGTAAACCCCTGTTAATTATCCCGTTCAAATTTCCCAGAGTTTTGGGTAATTATGCATATAAAGCAGGAATATGTTCAATCAATTTATTGAGGTCCTATGCTCCTTACAGGATCGATGGGAACATATATGTACTTATATGCATGTCAAGTATTTAAACAAATACCTTTGAATTTGTCTCTAATGAGTTCAAATAACTATTTAATGAAAACAATTAAATTTAACATATTATTAAATAGTAATAATTCATTTTATATAAAAAAGAAAACCAGTATAAAAACTCAATAAAATATTTGCGTGCCTAAAAATAATTTGGTTAATTAGATAAAAGAAATTATTGGGAAATTATATTTTCGTTTTGAAATATTTGAGGTAATTACTCGAATTGCGTAATTAAGCAAAAGTTAATGGACATTGGTAAAAAAACCGTGGGGTAATTAATCCTCGAAAATACTTTTCAAAATATTTGCACTATTTTATGAATAAATTCAAACGATATACAAACCTTTTTTTCGTCCAAATTGTGATTCCGTTGAGGAGTTTAAGTTGTTGTGTTTATGGCATAGATCTACTTATTTAAGGGACTTCAAAAAAGGTGGAAACTTTATATTAAATTTCATTAAAATTTTTTTTTTCGATGTGTAACGATTTTACGTCACCTGTGAACCGATTTTGAAAATTATCTTGTATTAAGAAAGGATATGTTCAAAAGATTATCTCAGGGGGAGTGGTACCTTCCTTGCAAAGTAATATTTAATAATCTTATATCTTGCTTAATGGTATAGTGAGAGTGTTCCATCGGTTGAACTGCATTCAAAGCGAGCAATCTCAAAGAAAAACTGAATATAAAGGAGCAATGTGAGTACCACCACTCCCATTTCTCCTTTCATACGAACTATTATTAAAATTTCTTATATCCTGCTGACTGTAATAATGAATATCCTCAAAGGTGATATGATCAAGAGGTGATCGTGCTTTGACCAATGTGTAAGAGCAAAATCTTCAAAAATAATCTATAAAAAGCTTAAAATAAAAGCTTTTTAATAGGAAATTCAACCGAGTTCAAATATACCCTCCAAAATGTTCGAAATAAATATAAATAATATTATGTGCGTTACCTGTTGAGGTGTTTGATACCGGAAGCATGTTGGCTGAAATTATGAAATAAATTTTCCTTATAGTTGGGAACTGTCCAGGCATCGGCTTCAAAGATTACAGTAGGTAAGGCATATAAAAAGATATTTATTTTGATCATTTTAAACACAACACTGGAAGTTGGACGTGGTTCTAAAAATTATTTATTCCGGCTTATAGCATTTTTCCTTAAATGGTTTTTTTTTTAATAAAGTTTCGCGTTTTTTAAATAGATCTTTTGACTAAAGGACTTTCTTTTCCGATTTCTCCCCATTTGCAGTGGTTTTAAACGACTTTTTCTGATTTTGTTGTTGTTGTAATCTTAACCGATCTATAACGCTAGAGTTTTCGGACTGGTAACTAATATCGAAGATGCGCATCATAATGGTTTCTTTTGTGTCTATGAATAAATACAAGGTGACGCAAAAGCAATTGTCATAATTTGAACTGGCTGCGATTTTGTTATATATGAAAAAAAGGCTTTGTTTTCATAAAAAGTTTAGTTGAAAGTGTAAAATTTATGATATTAGTTGGAAAAAACTATATATATCGTTCAGATGGCCAGTGTTAGTTATTTGGCACCATCTGCAAAAATGACAGCCAATTCAAATTTGACATTAATTTTGGTCAACTAGTACCACTATTACCATTTAAATATTAAGATTTGTAAATATGTTTGTTTATAATGTTTCTAAATATTTTTAATATTCTATATTGTGTTTGTGTTGCTGCTCTAAAACTTTAGTAATGAATGATTTTATTCACTTTATAAAATATACTTATTATCTGATTGATTAATTGAAAATCAAGAATAATTTATTGCCTGTGAATACCCCTAATATATATTTTTTAGTTAAAATTTGAACATCTAACCCACACGCTTATTTAAAACTGCACAAATTTATCTTTCTGCACATGCTTCCGTCTACCTGTTTTTTTAAATATATTTTTTTTATTTTCTTTCTATTTTCAAAAGTCTTATTTCATTTTAAATTCAAGTGTATTTCTGTATGTTTAGCCTTAAAAAAGCTCATCAGAATGTAATGAAGCAATAAAAAGTATGAAATGCATATTCTAAAGAAGAAAAGTATTAAAGACAATTTTATCCTTTTGTTTCACTGGTCTTTGTTGGTAAGAAGATATAAACAAGAACCCGATGGAGCATGATGTGGGTACATAATATTCAAACTACTTATGCATAATTTAAGACTTTCTGCCGCCTTCTAATACTCCACAGCGTCTCGTTTTGAAGCGCTAAATATTCACTGACGTGTTGAAAATTAACACTTATTTTAAATACGATTACAAACTAGAGTATGCAAAAAAATTATTTACTAAAAAACCGGTTTTAGAGAATGAATCGAAAAATGGCTTTTTTTAAATCCCGGTTTCGAATACGGTTTTGGACAAAATGAAACTAATTCACAGATTTTTATTTTCAATAATTTTATTGAAACATAAAACGAATAAACAGTTCAAATATTTATACGTTTATTCATACGTTGCATATATTTATACATAAGCATGTAGTATAAAATACATGTAATTAACATATGTATGTATGTATATATGTACATGTGAACTTTAATAAAAAAATTAGTTTAATAAATGTACCTTTTAATGTGTGCAGATGATGTCAAAATTTTTAAAACTCTTAAAGACTCTTATGGTCAACTTTTACTACAGTCTGATATTGATAAATTTTCTCAGTGGTGTAAAATAAATTTGATGGACTTAAATATTAAGAAATGTAAACACATGTCATTCTTCAGGATTAATAAATTAGATTCCACCTATTATGTTAATGATGCTGCACTGGAAAAAGTTCAGAGTATTAATGATCTTGGTATTCTGTTAGATCACAGACTTAATTTTCGTGATCACATTGCGTTAACTGTAAACAAAGCTAATGGCGTTCTTGGATTTATGAAACGGTGGTGCAAAGAGTTTTCCGATCCATATATCACGAAACAGCTATAAATTTCTTTAGTTCGCCCTATTCTAGTATGGATCAATTATATGGGATCCTTACTATAACATTCATATAAACTCTATTGAATCAGTCCAAAAACAATTTTTGATGTTTTGTTTAAGAGGTCTTGGATGGAATTCATACGTGCTACCACCATACGTCAATAGACTTGGTCTTATTTAATTACCAACATTGAAAAGTCGTCGAGTAATGCTGAGTATTTCATTTCTACTTGGATTAATACATGGAAATGTCGATTCTGAGTTCCTGCTAGGTAAAATTAACTTGCGTTCCAACTAGACCAACTCGTAACTTCCAGCTGATAAGTTTAAAATAAAATAGATCTGTTTATGCCAACAATGACTGCTTTCGCCGTATATGTGAAAACTTCAATAAATATTATCATATTATAAACATATCTGAGAGCAATAAGGTTGTAAAAAGAAAAATTATTTTACATTTAAATAGATAATTTAATCGCAATATATTATATTTTTAGTCTGTAAGGATTTACATCTATAGACCTAAATTAAATAAATAAAAAAAATATGCCACATAAAAAGTGGTGGTAATATTTTCATATGGATTTCAAGAAGAAATCCAGGCAGAATAAATGATAAACTGTTTACTTACCCCCATAGATATATAAAAAATATACAAAAAGTCTTTGGAAAAAAAAGAAAATCAAAAAATATCCTGCAACCGAATAGGAGGTAACCAGCTTCAATATAAGTTTAAAAAATTATTTGTATTTTTCCTCAAAAACATATTACTTTGCACAGAAAACCGATTAACCGGTTCTCGGTTCCGGTTTTGCATACTCTAATCACAACCATCAGTAGAGAAAAGTGTCTTTTAAAAGAAAATCTATCATTGAATTTTTTTACAAAAGTTTTACAAAATTTGTTTAAATTATTCCGGCAACATTTAAAGGGTTTTCAATAGGATTAGTTAGATTTGTGTTTTATAGTTGCTCTGACAACATTTGATTTAACACTTACATTCTGAAAACTCAAGTAAATCCAAATGTGGGAATTATAATTCATTTATAAACTTGCCTATTAGCAAACCCATCAAAATATGAAATATTTTGTAAAATGTGAAATATTTAATTGACTATGATGACAATGAAAAACTAGCAGCATAGTAAATTTTCTTAACCCACAGCAAGTAAAGGATTTATTTAAAAAACAATTTCAGCTGGGCTTTAGATCCAGGTCCTTGTGAGCATTATTTTGAATAGCTTATAACTTCAAATAGATCTGATCTATTTCTTAGCTATATATTCTTTTTTAAGTCGATCGGCTCCATTATGTGATAATCCATTAAATCAGGGGGCAAATTACGGCATTCGATATCGATCGAAATTTCAATACAATTCAAGAAAATTTTGTTTGAAATTTCGATCGATATCGAATGCCGTAATTTGCCCCCAGATATTTAGGAAAATGTGAGTCTGTACAGTGCTTTGACGTCGAACGAAATTGGGGAAAAAATGTTTTAAAAATTTATGTTAAAAATAATTCGTATGGTGCTTGCATCATCATGTTATAAAAAACCTTGAATTTTGGGTAAAATCTGCTCAAGTATATGGATACCTTTTGAAAAAAATAATAATAGCGACGAAATTGTAATAAAACACTTTCAAAAGATGCAAAATATGGCTTAAAATCCGTTTACGAAATTTTTCTGAAATAACATCTAGGATAGGGATACCTCCCATATATGATTTTTATTAAAATGATGAAATAAGCTACTTCAAGCTGCCAAGATTAAAAAAATATACCAAGAGTAGCAAAATATATATTTTGTAACTTGGGTAGATTATTTATTTTCCAAAAACTTTTTAGCTTGCAACAAAGGCATTACGACTAGTCCTTACAACTGTCTTTTTCACAAGGCCGCCATGGCCCATGCACAAGCCCCGGCATGGAGCTATCTGACCTCTACCACTTATAGTCAGCAGTTTCTATTGTTAAGAAACAGCACCTGAAACAGTAACCGTTGGTGGCAGGGGAGTTCCCGCTTTTAACTGTTTTAAACCAGAACCACTATGTAATCCTCAAAAGGGGCAGTCTACGGCAAGCCTTAGGAGTATCTGGTTCGCGTGGTACCATATATGTATCTCTCTGGTCATGGCTGACCAGAGATCTATCTTATGCCGGCTGCAACCCATTCCCATTGTTATATGCACGCAAAAGCAAAAAGTCCGATAGCAGAAAAATGCCAAGTTCTGGAAATCTGAATAATCCCAATCTCCCACATAAAGCATAGTGCAATGTCCACAGGGTAGACCTGTCTTTTTACCACTCAACAGTAAGGCTTAGCTACCGCTGGATGTTATCAGTTGATACTGCGTAAGGAGGTAAGACATAGACACATGCTGTGAGATCCAGAGGAACTGCTGTGTCCACCATGCTTGCCAATCATTAAGACATGCAGAAACACCGACGAATAAGTGATTTCTTATTTTCCAATGAATTTCTGTCACCTAGTGAACTATCTGCCTTTCTAAAATCTACCCATAATAAAAATTCCAAATGCCACAGAGATAGGACTTTTATATATGGGTCGATCATCATATTTCCTTGATCATTTCTTTACATTCTGTAATATAAACACATATCTTTTCCTAGAGCTGTTGTTTTTTTTTTTGCCTATTGATATGTGTTAAATACATGTTATTGTTCCTAAAAGTATGCAAAAATTTTAACTTTTGAATTTTTCTTAAATATGTATATCGCCACCTAAAATCTAAAAGGGCGAAAGTATTTTTATGTTCAAAAGAATCAAAAGCAACATAACTGTTTAATTATTTATAGCCTTTTGATTTTCTATAATTTAGTCAGTATTTTTTGATGTGGATGCATTTAATTAATAACATATCATAATCGATTGAAGGGCCGATTTTCTATTTTTAGTTGACGATATCTATCGAACGTGAAATAGAAAACGCAAAATGTTAGAGTTTTTAATTTCTTTTTAATTTTTATATCACATGATTATCTGCTAAATTTCCATTAAAAAAAAATTGTAAATAATTGCAGATTTAAATAATTTCGCTTTGGCTAAATATGGAGAAGTCGCAAAAGCTTGAACTGTCATTAAATCGTACAAGGGGTGATCCCGTTTTAGATATTTACTGGGTACAGTATTGAAGATAAAATTGAAATTATCTCTATATTCTTCATATTAAAAAAATAATACAAGAAAAGATTTAAAAAAATAATACAAAAAAAAAAAACTCCGAAAATTCTATTCGCTCTTTAAATCTAGATCTTATTAACGTTTTTGAACATTTTATGTGAAAATAGAAAACTGTTCACGTTTTGATGAGTTCACTGTACGTAGCAACAATTGGCTTGTTTAAAAAAATGGCTAATGGCTCCATTATTGTTAATGAAATTAATGGCTATAATGCTTTTTGTCATTACAAAAAAAAAAAACAAAAAAAAAAAAAAAAAAACAATTTTAATAGAAATTTATGGCTCACTAAGCCTAGAATGCACAAAATATTTTACGAGACACCAGTTTTTTTTTTTTTTTTTCATAATTATACAGTCGTGCAGACGGGGAAAAAATTATAAAAAAGAAATGGTCATTAATATTTTAATAGTGGCTTAAAGCATAATTCTGTTATAAATCTATGAATGAATCTTCTTTACGTACAAAATAAATAAAAAACAAAAATGTTTATGCACTGAAGTAGAAAATGTTCAAAATTAAAGGCCAATTATAAATGATAAATTTGTTTTACGAAAAAAAATCCTCTCAAATTATTTGAACCATAAAAGTTAAAAGTGCGAAGAGGTTAGTACTGATATTGTGGCCTAAATGCTGAAGCAGGTGAAGGAGAAGCCCACAAAAGGTTCGCATATTTTTTTATATTTTGGTCTATATCCTTTTAATTTGACGTTTCCCAAACTTTCATTTTGTTAGAAACTGATACACATAATAATCAAATGACGACAAAATGTTTTGAGCAAGATTGCAGTAGAAAACAATAAGTTTTCTTGTAAAAATATCACCTGGCACCTAATACCTAATGTAGCTGCCAAGGCTCATAACATAAATATTAATCCTTGTATTAAAAAGAGTTATATTATTAAAATTGCCTTTTTTGTGAAAGAATTTCCAAATTTATGATTTAATTTATTATACATGAATTTTTTGTAATGAAACTAACTGAAGGTTTATTTTTTGGGCAAATAAATACAAACACACATACTCAATGCAATATTTATGGCTTATCCTTAGGAGGATTTTTTTTTTAATTATTACTTTTGCTTGCAAATACAATTTGTTGGCCAAAAAATTTCTAAAGTATTGGCATTTTTTGTGAGTTCTTTTCTAATAAATACAAAAAAAAAACTTCAGTTAAAAAAGTTACTTAAGGCTCATAAACAAATATTTGTGAATTAAAATCGTTAAATGGAAAAGAGAATGGAAAGAAAATCAGAACTAGATTCTATTATATGAGTCATGCCAAAAAGTAGGCACACTAATTGCAGATTTAATATAAATTACTTTTAAAAAGCCTTGATGGCGATAGTGTTTTTATTTTATTTATTTTACATAAACTATAAAAAATTGTTTTAAAAAGTTTGTCCAAAGGAAGTGGAAAGGGGAAATATGTTCAAAATATTACAAAATATTAAGGCTGGGGTTAAAATTAAAATAAAATAAATTGCTCTATTTTTGCTAAAAATATCAAATCCAAATTTATTTGGAATAAGCCAGGATTTTTAAAATTAATTTATTAATATTTTTTCGGATTTTTTGGTCATTTGTACGTCTAATGATTCACAGGATCCTGTAATCATAACCTGAAAAGTTCAAAAAGTTGTATTCTCATGAAATTATTATGTTTGTTACTAATATACATATTTAAAAATTAATTCAAAAGCTCAACAATTATATTTTAATATAATTTAAATTTTCTAGCTTTTTATGTAATTAGTCTACTATTGATTACCAATGAAAGGACACGTTACTTTTGAAATTTATCGAGGACATGCTTCTATTTTATATACATAAATAACTTTATTCATCAATAATAACAAATAGAATAACAAATATATTTCATGGCTTAAATTGAACTCAGTCTTTTTTAAATAAAATTTTACAATATATGCCAGCGATACATTAATCTTGCTGAATGTGGGTCAAATATTGAAATCAGGTTCATAAAACTTGAAAATAATATTCTACCGTGGAGTCCGTAAAGTTCACGGGGAAACATTTCGTCAGAGAACACTATATGCATGAACTACTAATATGTCTTGGTTCTTCTATATTTAATTTAAAAAAAAAGAGTAAACGTCAAAATGGAAATATATACAAGCAAGACTGTCTCCATTTTAATAGAAAATTATCACTTATTGTATAAAGAAATGTTGAAAATTAAAGGGTCTACCCTGAACTTTTGTGTCTACATTACAAGTACTCAAATCTTCAAAAAGGCGGCTCAAAGTGTAACACCCATACCTCAGTTCTTCTTTGGACCACATTTTCCATTAAATTTGTTTTATCTTTTTTCACTGCACTTTCTCTCTTTTCTAATTGATATAACAATTAATCTTTTTTCACTGTACCTTCTCTTTTCTAATCGATCCACCAATTAATTTTGTATGCTTAAATGTTTTAAGCTTGGCCTTATTTCCATTCGCTTAAACTTTATAAAGCACTAGCGGACCAGGCGAACTTCGCCTCGCCCCAATTTTAAGCCTTCAGACAAACTTTCTATTTTTTAATTTGAAAAGCCATTAAGTAATAATTTCAAACAAAATTTCATACAAAAACTCGATTTTCGATTTTTCCAATTTTCCGACTTTTCCGGAGGGATTTTCCAAAATTTTCTTCCATAAAAACCTTCTCCTCGAAAATACGAACAACTGACAAAAAGTTTTACAGAAATCGGCCAAGCCGTTCTCATTTTATGAATTATTGGATTTCACCACGCCCCTCTGCCCACAGACCGAAAATAAAAAATCGGACTTCACAGTGTCACCCGCCCGAGTATTCTGAAGGTTCCCTGAAAATTTCGTCAAAATCGGCCCAGCCGTTTTGGAGCCATTACGTTACATACATACATACATACATACATACATACATACATACATACATACATACACACATCCAATTTTATATATATAGATACGTATTTGTGCTATTACACAAAAAAAATTTATTGCCTACCTTAAGGAGCTCATTTTAACAAAATTATCCACAAATATAATTAAGTATCCTGGAATAGATATGTATATCGTAAAACAAAACTAATTTCAATTCTGTGTACAATAATGGCTTTTCAAGAAATGTTGGCACCCAATATACAGACAGGCACCCCCTGTCCATCTAATATTTTATTTTCCCAAAAAAAAAAAAAAAAAAAAAAAAAATGATACATTGCAATATTTCAATTAGATATAATTAATTTCTCATTTCTAGTACAAATGTTATAGTTTCAAATTGATTGATCACTGGGCAATAATAAAAATTAATTAAATTTCTTGTAAAGCTGCCAAAATCTTTTTTTTTTTTTTTTTGGTTTTATAAGCGTGTGTGTTTTATTTTCGTGCAAAAATCACACAATTTGGAATAAAAATTTATATGTTTAGGAATAATATTAAAAAATACAATAATACATCATACAATAAATACTCAATTTATTATATTTAATAAATCTTCTAGCCGCACTATACAGAAAAACGAGAAACTCGATACGCATTGATTAATCATTTAATTTTTGACCAAACAAGTATAAATTTTACATGTGAAGATTCTGAGTACGAATTTCGGAGAACAGAGAAGGGGAAAAGAAAAACAATAGCGAAAATATAAATGACATAAAGTGAACTAATTAATTTGACAGCATATACATAAGTGTTGTTTGAAAAACTAGTAAGAGAAATACAATTAAAGCGACAGGCGAAAAGCCACAAATATTAAAAGTCGATTAAGTTTCACAAATAAATGCAAAATAAAAATGTCTGTTTTGTGCAATATTTACCGCGAAAAAATGAATGTTTTTTTCTATGAAATAAAGATTAAAAATTAAAAATTTTTTATAATGATCATGCATTCCGAATGGTTTTGATTTTTAGTATTTATGCGTTTCGACTCGTATCTATAGTTTTATTGAGTTTCACGAATTGTCTGATTAATTAAATCTTTATGTCGATTTTTGGTATTCCAATGAGCTTTGATTGCCGCAGCAACATTACAATATTTTAAGTAAATATACATATAAAATATATTAAATATTACGACACTATTTAATTTAATTATTATTATTTTTTACTTTGTGACTGCGTAAGTAATGTTGCGCAGCGACTTATTTACGAACATATTTAGAGAAATAAATGTCAATTCATGTAGTGACTTCTTCCGGATATTGCGATAGTAACTTCGCTCCATATTTTGATGAAAGTGAAACGTGTTATTCTGCATAAAATTCATGCATTTGCAGATGAATTTTAAAATAGATTTCAGAAATGTGCTAAAATTGTTGCTCTCTAATGTTTGATTCTTAAAAGCATGCAAATTCAAACAATTATATATTTAGTTGCTCTGCTTATTTCGCCAAATATATGCCCAGTATGATGAAAATAATTTAAGGCTTTGATGTGTGCTTTTAAATTTTTTATTGAAGACGAATTCCTTTAACAGAAGTTTTTTTGGTAGCCTGATGTTTTAAACACCATTCAATAATTTTTATTTGCATTGAACCACAAACCAATAAATTTGAATTTGAAAAGCTAAACATAATTAAGAAAAACTTGCCAAAATATTATATGTATTTAATTACAATATACATACATAGATTTTTGTTTTTATTCTTCGTGTAAAATATTGCCTTTTTATTTTATATTTTCTTCTCTTTACAACTTTTTTTGCTTGAACTATATCACTTTTTAGCCAAATTTTTTCTTGCTTTTTTATATTTTCGATACGGGTGTTAAATTTAACACAAGGTACTAACTAGTTCAGCAATATACTACTGTAAAAAAATACATATATTTTGAAGAAGAGGGGAGGAGAGAGAGCGAGAGATAGAGAGTGAGAAAATACTAACAAACATTTATCTGCATTGACTTGGATTCGTATAATTAAAAACAATTTTGGAATCCTTGGAAAAATATCTCTTAATGCCAAAAAGGAAACGTAAGAAAAAGTGTACTTTGATTTGGTGAAATTTCTGTTTGTTATAGTTCAGCCAAATTAGATTTTATCTATAAATATTTTTGTCCAAAGATATTTATGTTCGTATTGAATGTTCTTTTTTTTGTGAGAGCCAAATAAAATTACATTTTTAGTTTAAATTTTTCTTCTGGTGGAGAGATATTTTATCATATTTTTAAATCATATTGAACGCCTAAAAGTAGGCTTGAATTGCACAACGATGCGTGGCATATTTTCTGGTATCTAAGTGGATTATTATAAATAGGGCAACAAGAAAAGCGCATTAAAATATATTTTAAAGCTTTTAAAGAAAGAAAATCTTCAAATTAATCATTTATTTATTTTGATTAATAAATAAAGTTTTTATTATTTGTATACATATTAATAAATAAAGTTTTTATTATTTGTATACATATTCGTTTATAAGAAACATTGCTGCAGTGATTTAAAAATTGTTAGAAAAAATTTCAATTGCGAAACTTTGTCTATATGACGATAAGAAGTCTTTATACATAGACGTTGCATGTTGTGATGCGATAGGTACATTTTTAAAATGAAGTATTTATTCAGAAATATGTTTTTGGTAGGAGATAGAACTATTTCGGTCCTTGTAATCAGGACTTTCGAATTTTAACAGTTTATAGAGGCCATGTTGTTGAAACTGCATCTATCAAATTGGCTGTTATTTATTCAATCTCTTTTTGTAAAATCACCATGGACGGATATAGCGTTGAACAGCATGTGTAAATTAAATTGTAAAATTGTTTTATCAAAATGGATGCTTTAATCGGGCAACGTTCCGAACGCTTCTTCCGTGTTGCGGTGGAAAATTTGAGTCGAACATTCATACAACAAGGAAAAGTAAAATGGCTTCGCTCACAAGAACTCGGTCTTTCGCAGAGCAATAAATTTAACTAATCCAGGAAATAAAGGTAAATGACACGTGTTCGCTGAATGGGCTCTGGAGCAGTTAGAAACTGACTCTAATTTCCATCAGAGAATCATCTTCAGAGATGAAAACTATTTTCGAATACATGAGTACTTTAACAACAAAATTTTCGCAATTGGGACAATACCAATCCACATGAGGACCAAAAGCATCTGAAAAATTTACTGTTTGGTGTTTCTCGTGGTGCTTCTTTTTTTATCAGCAGAAATGGCCTTGGAGTACACCATGTAAATTAAACACAAATCATTTATTTTCAGATCTGGATATTCTTTAACCAAGTTGAATAACAGCGTAGATTTTCCTCCTTTTATCCTTGAGCATCGTATGAAAAAGTAACTTAAACAATTTTCTTTATTTGTGTAGTCTAAATCTTTATATGTGTACGTGTATAATATATTGATTGCTTACACTTTTATGTGTAATAAATACTCCGTTTGAACTACAAAATAACTTGCACTTAATATATTTTTTTCACAAATACGAGCAGGTTTACGTATGAGAATTTTAAAATTACAACAAAGAAATTATGCAATATTTTGACGGTTAAAGAATAATTCTACTCAATTTATACATAAAAAATAAAGCCGAGTTGTTATACTACATCTGTGTTGCATTTGATAGTATGTTGCAAGAAGATTGCCAGAAAAGTATTATTGAAAATGTATGTTGTGTTTCAGCTCGGAAGCAAAAACCTATCAAAAGTAAATAAATATTAGAAAAAAGATATGAATTGCTATTATTGTCAGAAAAGCAAAAACAAGCGAAAGGCTCTATTAAATATAACTTAATCGTAATGTATTTTTATATAAATGATATTAGTGTTCTATCTAAGCCAAAATATCAGCACTTGCCACGTTTTGGTTGCCTAGTTATAATGCTTGAAACAATAACTTGTTGCCTGCCTCTTGATTAATTTATTGAACTATATTTGTCTAGGCCTAAAAAATATTTTTTTTGTTGTATTCAATATTACTACACACACCCTGTAGAAATTCTCTAATATAATTTAAAAAATTACTTATAATAATATTCAATTCATTTCTATGTATTAAATATAATAATTGACTAAAATTTGTTCATCTCTTTTCAGGTAAGTTTCATTAAAAACGAACTTGACCGAATTTTTAATTCCTCATAAATCAGGTAATTGTGAAAAAGCAGTAATATTTTCTTATCATTAGTAATTTATTGTTCGGTTGGCGATTGTGGACTTCGAACTTCGACTTTTTACCCTAGATATAATATAACGTGCAACATTTTCCTTTAATCTAGTGCGAAATGTGGAAGCTAAACCGCAATAAAGCTCAATGTCTTTTCAAAATATTCCCCCTTATTATAATTGTCGACGTCGACGTCACATCAAGTCGACAGTAAAAAAAGACAGCAGTTCTGAACTCCTTGTAGGCAATAATTAACTAATATTGATGGCCAATTGTAATTTTATAAGCCATAGTAGTAGTAATATCCTATCAATAATATTTATTTAATAGTTCTCGATAACGATCCCACAATTGCCAATATATTGATGTCGACTCGGTGTGACGTCGACGTCGACAATCATAATAAGGGGGATTATTAACGTCCGTTACAGTTTTTACTTCCCCGAGTGTTCATCGAAATCTGCCACAATACCACCCAACTGTATGGCGCCACAGAAAATACATGCGTCTTTCCACCTGCTGGCTTCTAACCATATACCATAAACTCTTCTGCACTACCTTAAATCAGAAATAACAATTACACTTACCGATTTCAATTAGTTGATAGTCCTTCGAAGTGGAATGTAGTTGTGCCGTCTTTCAAAAATTTTATACTTCATCCGCCGGGTTCCAGCATTAAAGATGGTCAGAAAGAGAACTACAATCTCATAACTTTCGTAGCTGTCGCTAGCGGCTGCTTCAGAGTCCTAAAATTTGTATTACATTTTAGAAGGCGTGCGCTATATTAAGCATTTAGCGAAATTCAATTTTGTAGCGACACAGCGACAATTGATATTACCGGTTGTAAGTTATATTTTTTTCTTTGAGCAAAGATCGGCTGCCAGCGCTAAAAGCAATGCAACCACAACTACTGCCAGATAGGGTCTACAATTAGTGACTGCAACTTTTTCAGATGTCATTCTGCTCGATATACTTACAAAATATGGTTTCCGAATGCATTCTTATGCTGCACAATATCTCTCTTTGTCCAGAATAATGGCGTTTTCTTTTCAAATGGCGTTTTCGCCTCTGAAAAGGAGTGTTGCAGATTTCTGATCAATTAAAAAAATTCACTTATCGCTCTTAATTAAAATATTTAACTACCTTAAAGGACTGCACTGACAGTCAATGAGTATCGAAATATCGATACTAACAAATAAATTTTTTAACAATTTAATAAGACCTTGAACTTAAATAATACTTTAATTAAAATATCAACATTAATAATTTTTTTAATTAATTATTATTTTATATTGGAAAACGATGCAAAGCGAATTCAATTAATTATAGCACTAACACAACGGATCAGTACTGTTTTTTAAGGTCGCGTTCGTATCTCTTTTTTGAAGCCATTTTTCAGTTGGCTGTTAGTATTTCCGAATATCATCTATTTGCGTATGGAGAATTAATACAAGAAGCAACGTAACGAAATTTCCATATATTTGTTATTTGTAATATTATTATATTCGGAGGTCGCTACATTTCCTCATCAATTATACAAGAATCTTTATTATTTCAACATATACAATTTCTTACCAAAAGCTGAAAAGTTCTTCCATCGAAAGTTTTTTTAGTCCTTGAAAAGTCAGTCGATTGAAGCAAATTAGTCGTATTGAAGCATTATGGCGTTTTCTTTTCTGAAAAAAGGGTACAATTGTTTATCTTTTTAAAGTGAATTTAGTGTTCTATAATGAGCGCAGACCTGCAAATAAAGAGTACTAAATACTGTGAGAAAATTCACTTTCTTTGGAGCGATAAATTAACTTTTTTTTTAATAAATTGATCAAAAAAATCCTGCACTTTTTGCAGAAACGAAAACTCCCATTAACCTTTTTCTTAGATAAGCTGTTTTCATTTGCCATAATACTTAATGCCGCAGAAATTTCAGGCTTACTAACGTTGCCTTAAAGCGTCCTTTAGTATCAAAATGTTGTTGGGAGTTCCCAAAGTCTGGCTGAATTCGATTTAAATATTATCAGTAGGGCGCCGCAATTTGATTTAATAGAATAGTATTTCAATTATTATTTAAAATGTTTTCATTTACTTATTGTATTTTTTTTAACGTAAGAATTCGTTTAGTTTCCTTTTTCCTTTTTGCAGCCTGAAAGTAAACTATATTTTTCAGAAGTTTCCCTTTTGTATCATTAGTAGAATATCAAATATTTTTTTTAAGTTGGTGTGTCTGTTAACATGGATATCTGTCATAAGGAATTTCCTGTCCATTTTTCTGTATCTTTATAATAATCAAATTCATGACAATCTTGTAGAAGTTTTTGTGATTTTAAATGAAAACCTTTTTCTGTTATATTTTCGTTGTTACTGATGCAGTTGTAGAGAAATAATAATTTTTTTTTTTCAAGAATTTGTCATCAAGCAAAACTAAAAGAAAAATCTTTTTACTTTGTATTTTCTAGGCAAAATTATTTGCTATTTCTTTAGATTCATTATTATCATTTTTTTAAGAATTGCTTTCTGGTGCATATACTTGGGCGTTGAGTTTATATTTTGTGTTATATCTAGCCTTAATTTTTTTTCTACGAAAGAAAAGAACTTTTTGTTAGTCTCCATTATCTTTTATCAAGGACGAGACCATGACTGTAACAGTGTAACTGAGAGACGTAGGAAAAATGTATGTTGTAATATTCTATCTCCTGTCTTTTTTCAAAACATTAAAAATATTATTTTCTAAATTGTACTCCTTAAACTATTTACGTATCTGTAGAAAAAACGGAAACTAAAATTGTTTAACTAAATAAAGTTACATATAATATCCTTTTTTTTGGAAAACCCACTTTTTCAAAAGGATGCTTAAAATATAAATCCAGCAGGGGCAGATACGAATGCACACCTCCAAAAAAACATTTCTATTTTACACATGTTAGTGTGCATGAGTTTTTCACCCCAGATAGTATTAAAGCTGTTGTACCAAAATGTTTGTGTTACTAGTCGTTTGCACAAATGGCTGGTGATTATGTTGCTATTTTGGTTCATAGTGGCCATTAAATTACTTTTTATACCAACTAAAAAACGAAAAATGACTGCAAACTAGCAATGTTTTGTTCTGGATTTGATTTTTTTTTTTTTTTGGTCTTTGAAATCAAAGCAGTAATAGAATTTTCTTGCATGTGCACAAGGCGATCGACTGCACAGTAGACGCTTTGGGTAATCTTTCCCTGCTTTCGAATGTTGTAAAAACAAACACGAACATTAGCAGGAAGCGGTTTTCATAAGAGAATAATATTTAGAATAACCTTCTGTATTATATAAATATGATATATCATGTTGCAACTGCAGGCATCTTACTTTCAATAACATTGCCGCTTCTGGCCGCAGCATGTCCTTTATCTACATTTTATCTGCACTCCGTTCAAAACCTCCTTTCATAGCTGAAATAGTTCAAAGATCCCTCAAATATTTTAAAAAATTTCTTTCCACGGCTGTGCTCTTATTTGTTAATTTATTGAGTTTTATTATCCTCATTTGAAGCCCTCACGTAGCCGCATGATCCGCTTTAGCTCTGTACTGACGAGACAGGGTTCACATTTGAGTAAAGTGAAATTAGATTTTAAAATCTTTCAAAATCGAACTTTTTCATTAATAAATATTATATGTATTTTGAAGGCGACTTATTGTAAAATTATGCGTAAAGGATTTTTCTTGTACCCTAAAATCATAATTTTTTTAACATGAATAAATCCTAAATTAACCCTTAAGCATATTTTAAGCTTTGGCCTTTGGCATGTAAGTAGCATTTTAGCTTTGGTGTATACGAAGATTAATAGACTTACTTTATGACAAATATTTTTGTAGGACATCGGAGACTTAGATGGTTAAAATGTGGAGTTAAAGGGATGAAATGTTCCACAAAAATTCTCTTAGTGTTTTACATAAAATTTCTGAACACACATTATACGTAAAACTGAAGGGTTACAATTGCTGCTACAATTGTGAATATGACGAAATTAACCTTTAAACATATACTAAGTTTTGACTTATATGTGTTGTTCAGGTTTAATATCGAGTTTCTGGCGTGTTCGATGAATGACCTATGGCAAAATTTTGTTACAAATAATTCTATGGAAAGTTATGGCCGTTATGTTGCTGCTTGAAGGGAGATTGTTGCCGCTCTTCAATAAAGGGCACAAAAGTGCGAAATCTTTAACAAAAATGTTCCTCATAGTGTTTTACATAAAACTGTTGACTTACACTACACCTCAAATTTAAGGATTACAATAATTGATATGCCGATTCACTATAGCAAATTGCGAAAGGGGAAAACTTGAACCCTGATTGAAATTAAGGCCGGAAATAAGCCTTTAAAACGCCGCTACACGTATATGTGTTTTTCGTCACCTCTACCATGTAATTTTTTTTTTTTTTGTGTGTTGTATAGTGTTATTTCTTTGTCTGCCATTCCCTACCGGTGTTTCGTTATTCTTACTTTTTGGTCAAGCTGCCTGGCTCTCTTTCTTTCACCCTTTAGCTGATTCACAAGTTCCTAAGTTACTTCCTCTATGTTAGGTCTTTAAATTTCTAGCATCTCCTCTGTAATTTGGAGTTTTTTATGTCCTCATAATTGGCTTATTTTTGTGTATCTGAAATTATTTCGCAGATTAACTTTTCTGTCCAGTTTGTGGCACATAATATGTTTAAGTTTGAAATTAAGCTTTGGTTGCTCCAATTGTATGGTGCCTTTAATCGAAATATAAAAAAGTTATTGCGTTTCTCTAATTACTATTATTATTTTATTTCCTCCGAATATCCGGTATATGTAATGACCAGAAAACTTGCAAATTCGCCTCTGGTCTATTTTAACTTTTCTCATGTGAATTGAAAAACAAACTTTCTTTTGTCCCAAACTACGTATTGCAATCGAAAGGGATTTATTTCAAAATTTTTATCAAAAGATATTTTTGTTTTTGTTTTAACAGAAACTTTTTAATTAAATTTTGTTCATTAAATGGTTCAAGAGAAACAAACACAAACAGTTTAAAAATTTTATCTCTTAAATTTTTTATTATTATTTGTGTGAAGCCTCCTAAATGTATGCTTTTAATTTGATTATCTTTTAATCCCTAAATCCCGTATTAGTTTCATTTATCTTTCTGATTTTTGCCAGGCCATCAGACCTTAATTCAAATAACACTTAATCAAATGGCAAGACTACCAGTATTATATTGTTTATTGTGTTTGTGTTTGTGTATGTATTTAAATTATTCAAAAAATGTTGCATACTTTTGCGCAGAAAACTCTATGAACAACTCTAACCACAAATGTTAAAGCTGTCAACAATTTATATATTTGTTTTGTAATTAAAATAAAGCAAACAATTTTGCACTTCATGTTTTCTTGCTGAGCAAGCACTTTAGAACAGCTCTTGCTCCGCTCTTTCCGCTGGAAATAAAATCATGAGGACAATACCACAAACTTAAAACCTCAAATAAGCAAAAACAAAAAAAAAAGTAATAATAATAATTAAGCAAATGAGAGTGAGAGGACAAAAAACCGCATTTCATGTGACTCTAAAAAAACATGTCATGTTTTTTGTTGTACAAAACTCTTGACTGGATTTACTGAAAACCACTAAACCCATAAGAAGGGACGGCGAAGAGGAGCAAAAGTAGCTTGGTAGAGCAGACTGGAATAATGACAGCATCAACCACAAGCCAACCGCACAAACTAAACTAATTGTTAGTTTTGCTGGAGTAATGCAAAGATTTTAAAGACTCAAAAGCAATGACTCAAATGAAAAACCATAAAATGAGAAAAATGCAAAATTATCATCTATAAACACAAAATGATGCATTTGGGACACACTTCCAAATGAATTAAACTTTTTAAGTTTCCTTGCTGTAAAAAATAAGTGAAAAAGGAATAATTTAAAATTAAATTGCTTATATATTTTAACCGAAAAGGGAGCAAGCAGGCCATAATGTGTACAAAATTGGGTGCAAAATCATCTGCTTCTGTTATTGTTTTGCTGCAACAGCAGTTGCCGTTCAACAATAATTGACATTTGAAGCGACAGTGTGAGACATCTTTCTTTTTGCATACATACGTATGTATCTAAATAAACTGAATGCTTGAGTGTGGGTTTTAGCATGTAACTGTATGTGAAATATGCCATTTGTGCAATTTTTGTTAGCGTTGAATAAAATGGCCAATAAAAGTGAATTTATTCTTTTTTTTTTAGAAGAAATGCAAGAGAAAGAAATTAAAATTTTCCTTGTTATAAACTATATGATATTTATTTAAATCAAACAATAAGCCACAGAAAAATGTTGCATACTTTTGGTTGTGGGCTAAAAGCTTAAGCAAACATTTTAGTAGAAAATAACATTGTGTTTTGAAAAGGAACCGGAAACAAATGCAGAATATATGGTGTTGGTTTAGGTTAGCAGTTTTAGTTCTTTTTTGTGCTTGATTTGCAAAGCCAGTAAGAAAGACATGACATTTCATTAAAATGACACACACAAAAATATTTGCATATGTTAAGGATGGCAGTTTAATTAGTGTGAAAAGTGGAAAAGTCATATGCCGAGCGGAAATAAATGTAATAAAAACTGTTATTCATTAAAAAATCAGTAAATGCATAAAGTTTTCACCTTTTCACAAAGTAATTTTTTAAAAGCATAGACAAATATGTTCTAAAAAAAGGACATTTAATAAAAAAAATTTTAAAAAGCAGAAATTTTTTAGACTTTTTTTGAAAATAAATTTTTCAAAAAAACATTAATCATATATTTTCAGGAATTAATTTTTAAGTTTTTATATAAGCATGCGATATTGAAAACACCACCAACAAAGAAATGTAGATAAAAAATAGGATAGTTCAAATTATTTTCCTTAATATTGTTGGATTTTTTAAAAATATTTTAGCAACCCTATACTTTGTTCTTTATTAATGCAAATTATTTAAGAAATAATTGCAAGCTGTTAAACTGTTATTCCCATAATTATTCCAACTAGTTTTCCGTTTCTATTTTTTTTTTATCGATTTTATGAAAAATAACATTAATTATTATTAGTACATAAAATGGAAATATTGCTTTGTTTCAACTTACCTCCATCGGTCTTAACTCCTTTCAGCTGGAAAGAACAAGAACTAAGAGCACACGTAGCCTTTAGTTTTATTGCATTTAACTAGGAGCTGGATATAAAAATTATAAAAAAAAAATTTGTTCACTTTCTAGCATAACTTTGCTTGTTGCAGTTAAGGTGAAGTTAGTTGAAATTAATAATTGATAACTGGAAAAAAGAAATTTATAAATTATATTTTAATCATTTAAAATGAATTTATGAGAAATATTAAAGAAGCAATTACCTTTGATTCGCTTTATTTGCTAGTTTGAAAGCACTCTTAATATTTCATGCTTAAAGCACAATTATTTTTATTAAAGCATTAAATAATTGATAATTTTAATATAGCACTATTATGATGATATTTTCCCGGTAGTTTTTTTCATAATCAAATGGGATTTGTATGAATAGTTGATCATTTAAAGTAAAAAAAAATTTAAGGCATTCTTGAGTGAAGACATTTTCATTGGATTCAAAGTTACAGCAATTTTTTCGACTTCTTTAGAATTTAAGTCAACAAATTCTTAATAAAGATTTTAAATTACTATTTTAAGATATTTATTCACAGTATAGTGATTTAATCGTGACTTAATATAAAATTAAAATTCACTGACCTTCGTAGACTAGTAGGTAGTGTACTAGACTCGTAGTGCGAAGGTCCCAGGTTCGAATCCTGCCGCAGAACTCTGGCAGTTTGTGTTTGAATATAAAAGGGAGCGCACAACAAGCCTTCACTGGCTTAAGTGTATGTCGTATGACATGGGCTATCACACCCCTCCAATCAACCTAACCTAACCTAACCTAACCTAATATAAAATTAATTTTCCATAAAATGTTGAAAAAAGTTTCGAATTAAGTGAATAGGGATAAAAAACTCTTGCTGCAATGGCAAGCTTTTAGCAAAAATCATAGGAAAAGATCTATTTCCGGATAATAGTCTCTGCAATATCATGACTTATTTGGAAGCTCTTATTATAATGAGACATCCACTTGTTTTTCTCCATACTCTCAAAGTTGTTTTATTTAAATATTGACTTCGGGCAAGAAGAGCACGAATAAGCAACTGAAATTTACGATTCTAAGTTGCCATCTTTGTTAGTTTCGGAAAAACAGAAAACTTTTTAATATAGATATTCAAGAAACTTTTCTTTGCTGTCTATATGTATGTTCGACATTTCGTTGGCGCTAATTAACTCACAAGTAAACTTCAAGCATCATGTTTGAAAGCATACAATATCGCATGCTTACATAAAAACATCTAAATAAAATACGAAATTTTAAAGTTACAAAAATATAGAAGCATAGTAGGCCTAGAAAACTTTTATACAGACAATACAACAAACAACTTGTACATCATATTCCATTTACATTTTTTTTATTCTTCTTATGATGGCATTCCTTACTCTGTACTTTTGTATTTGCAAAATCTTATATGATAAATATCACGACAACATTCTTTCTATTTCAAAGTGGAATTGAACGCACATAATATTTTTGGTTTTTTTGTATTCTATAGTAGAAAAATATGTCATTGTTTTCAGTAGCACAGCTGCATAAAAAGCTTTAGTAGGCGTTTTTGCGAAAAAGAAGGAATCTGCAGAGCCTTTCAAAGACGGTTTAATTTTATCCTTCTGAGTGGTCAAATGTATACTTAATATTGTTGCAAAACCTGAGGCACTTGAAAATGTTTTTTCAAACTCTTTTGTAATTAATCTTAATTGGAGAACATAATGTCCTCCCTGCATTTTATACCCTATTGCATCGCGTAAATAAATATTTGGTTATTTGCTTAGAATCTAAATTGAAAACAATGTTTATTTATTAAATATTGCATACTTTTGGGGAAATTTCATAACCATGAAGTTTTTAATGCTGCTAAATATATAAATATATTGCATAGTTTTAGGTGTTAAGTTAAACTAATTAAAAGAAATAGTTCGAATAAATAAAATTAAAAAAAGTAAAATCTCATCTATTTAAATGTTTTCATAAACACAACGTAACATAATATAGTATAATAAATTTTATTTGAAATTGTGTTTAAAATTTGTTATTTAACAAAATCAACTCTTATTTTTGGTCCAGATAACAAATTTAAATTACTTTCATGTTAATTTTCTGCCATAGTGATTACAATATTTATAAATTAAACAGACAACGATATTTAAAATATTTTAGTTTGTGAAAAAAATGTTTTTAATAATAATTTTCCAACAACTTTTTCCCAACTTTCCCTATACCGATAATTAAATGATTTACATTTTAATGAATGTTCTCAATGAATTAACTGCCAGCACTTTATAAAAACTAATAAAATTAAATTGCAATATTCATTTTTTTTTAATTTTCCTCATCTTTTTCAACAACATTCTCCAAGTATCAATGAAAATTAATACGCCATGTTGACTGCAACGGAAACGCTTTACAATCAATCATGGCCGCTTTACCACACTTCCCTCCTAAAGAAACATATACTGTTACGCAAGTACACACACATATAACTACTGCCACCATGGATGTTTAAGCATTGTAAAATACATACACATCCGAGTAAAACCGAAATTGGGGATAAAGCAAAAAAATCCTTGAATTACTGTGCATTTCTGGTACGAATTCAACTAAATGCTGCTTAAGGTTTAGTAGAACGCAAAAGAGAGAATTGGGTTTAAATGAATTTTTTAAACATGTGCGAGTGTATTGCTTTTCAAAATGTTTTTACACGTTTTTCTATTGTGTTTCATTGCACTATAGGAAATTTCACAACTTTTGTGGCTAAAATTAATTCCAACGAAACGGCTGAACTGACTTGTATAATTTTTTTGGATGCGATCTTTATAATTCTGACTTTTAACAGAAAATAAATTCTTACGCATTTTTGCGACAAAATATTTTTGGTCAGCAATGCTGACGCACTCTCAGGCGTAACAGTTTTAAAGCATTTTTTTTAAATCCTTAAAAATTTCTTACACCCACAAGAAAGAAAGTTTTCTTTTCAGCAGAATTTTATTTAAAAAAAAATCGGCAGCTCTGGTTAAATTGAATTGGTTACTCTTACGAGCTGCCACAGCTGCAGCAAGAACTATTGTTTTTGATCTTTAGAGAGTTCCATCACAATCCATATTTTAGATCTTTCAGACTTTTGCTAAAATGGTAATTGTCATCTTTTAGGTTTCGATCGTGGTTGTTCGTTATACGTAATAATTCGTTATAGATGTATGTTATAACCGAACTCCACTGTATTTAAGTTTATTTATAAAATGTCGATGGGTGCAAATTGTTTGCCTTCCAAATTAAGACGAGTCGTGAAAATCATATAGTCAATGTATTTAATTTAAATAAACTTTAAATTTACTTCAATGTCCAATGTTATTTAAGTCTCATTCGGAGTTGTACTGAATTCCACACTTAAATAAAAGTTAATTTATTATAATAATATTACACTTAAATAAAAGTTAAATTAATTACGTACGCCCTAAAAGAAAAAAAGTAAAAAATAAAAAAAAAATATTCTTGGTCACAAAAATGGCTAAAATTTCCTATAGTGCATTGTCTGCCTTTCTTGTTGTTTTGTCAAGGTTTCTAATACAAGAAAATACTAAATATGAATAATTTAAAAGGTAAACACTTTGACAGCATGTAAATAAATTATGCATACTTTTAGGATCGTTATAAATATTAGCTCCACCGTCTGTAAATCGCTACTCAAGCGTTTGCCAAAATTTCTTGTCGTATAAAGGTCAAATCACTGTCCATGGGGCGGCATTGCCCTATATTCTATAAACTTCATAGAGGACAGAAAAGCAGACTTTGATCTTATGAACCAAGTTGCGAATGCGATACTGGAACAATGTTTGAGGTCTGGGGTGATAGTATTAATTATTATTTTAATAAAAATTATATTCCTTTAAGAAATATTTTTGTTAAAAAATTAAATTTATTTATACTTACGTTCTAATGACTTTTTACTATACCCTCGTATATATTAAAATTTGCACTTTTATGTCCCTAAGCAAAAAAAAAAAAATAAAATCATTTCCCTGGGTGTTTTTATATTCAAAAAATTTTATTTTTAAATGTTTTCATATCTTCAGATCGCATATTCGTACATTTTTTTATTAAATCTTGTAATCAAGCGGAAATTACATTGGAAAACATTATTTGAAAAGAGCTTTAAGGGGGCTTTAATGCTATCGAAAATGAGCTTCATATAAACGAGTATTTAAACAAACACAACGCAGTATGCTAATTTAGACACAGTATACCCAGTAGTTCGCATGATGGCAGCTTAAATTTTATTGACAATCTATTCCTTTTTATCTACTATTTCCTTCTAATGGCTTAAATGTTTTTTATGTTTTTATCGTTTATATTTGTTTAGCTATTTTTTATCCTTGAGGGTCTTTCATGTAGCGCACACTGGGTCAAAACCAAAATATTTGTGATATAAATAGGAATTTTAATTTTATTTTAAAATGCACATCATTATGCCAAAGGAGTTATCGAACTTGAGACAACTCCCTAGGGGCTGCCACAGTGTTGTCCCAAATTGTTGCAGCCTTTTTATGTGATTCCTTAACGCTCGCCATTGTTTGCTTTTGATGGTATTAAAAATATAATAATAAAAGTAAGATCTTCGCAAAACACGCCATATTTCAAATAAAATTTTGAATCTCCCCACTGTGCATATACGTGTTTTGTGGGAAACTGATTGTTTTGCGCAAATCGTGTGTTTTGGGTATATAATTTCGCACCCATTTCCATTTTGCGATTTACATCGGTAAATGAAAATGTTTTTGCAACACCACCGTGTCCTCTATGAAAAAGTGAAAATTTTCAATATCAATTGGGGAGAAGATATGGTTATCAATCTTTTTTTCCAAAATTTTAACAATTAAAATATAAAAATTAATGTCTCATTTTGAATTTTTTTTTTGTTGTTTATTGAAGACATGCTTTTGTTTTTTAGTATAAATAACAACATAGGTTAGTTTAGGTTAGGTTGATTGGAGGAGTGTGATAGCCCATGTCATACGATATACACAAAAGCCACTGAAGGTTTGTTGTGCGCTCCCTTTAATTATCAAACACAACTTCCAGAGTTCTGCGGCAGGATTCGATCCTGGGACCTTCGCACTACGAGTCTAGTACACTACCTACTAGTCTACGAAGGTCAAATATCAAATCGAGTTTGAAAACTTGAGCACAAAAAAACCTACGATTTGGGAAAACAAACCGTTTTGCTCATGTTTATTAATGGTAAAAACAATTTGATTTTAATAAAAAATAATGTCCTTACAACAAATTAATTTTTAATTTGGTGGCTTTTATCGGAACTGTAGGGTTTTAAACGATTTTTTATACAAGTATATCATCATCATTTATCTCTTTACGTGCTAATTGTTTACCAAATTTAGATCTCTTTGTTCGATATTTTCCTAAACGGATGGTAAATTAGTTTTTCATTAAAATATTTTAAGCTTTTGTTTGTTATAATACTTATTTCTGTCTATGTAAAAATTTGACAAAAAAAATTATTCAGTCAGTGTGAATATTGATTGATATTCAATTTAATTTGCAAAACTTAAAGATCTTATATATTGAAATTTGAAAATTTAAGGAAGATAAACTTTAATCTTTTAGTTAATTTATGCATAAAATTCGTCAGTCATCAAATCACTTTAGCTGTAGATTAAAAGTAATTTCTAATTTGAAAATATATTTCTAATTGTTAATGTTTTGATTTATAATCTTAAAATCTTAAGTTTTACTTCAATTATGTCCGTGATGTTTGGTAAAATATACTGATGGTTTATTTACTATAGCCTACTTATAGGAAAAATAAAAAAGATATAATTTAAATTTTATTTTGTTTTCGCCCAAGTTTTATTTAAATTTAAAATACAAAAAAATTAACCACTTAGTCAAAATCTATTAAATGTCTATAAATAAAGTCTATTCTTATCATTATATACCAATTAGGTAGTAAAATCATTGCCTAGTTTATGGTGTCTAAGCTAATTTTCGTAATCTTATTACATTAAAATCGTCAATACACTTTCTCATTTAAAGTATATTAAAAATTAAATTGGTGAAACCACAAAATTTATAGCCTTCGAAACGAAAATGTGTTATGGCCAATTTATTTACAGCTAAAGATTCTTGTATGAGAATAGTAACCAAAACTTTAAGACCTTAAAATTAGTTCTTTACGGCCTACAACTCACTATAAATAAGTATCACTATTTAGAAACGCTTAAAAGCTATGTAAATGATATAAAGCTACTGCCGTATTCATAGTAAATATTTAATAGTTACTAAACGTTTGTGGTACAAATTTTATAGGAAAATTTGTGTAAAATTTCTTTAGAATTTATAGAAACATTTAGTGTAATTGATGACTAATGTTTGCAACTTGTGTTCAGTAAATGTTTTTTTTTCTATTGTTATAATTGTATAATATAAATTTATTCTCAGATTGTTTAAGCTTTTCGAGAAGTCTTTGTCTTTTATCAAGTTAATGAAAAGAGAAAAACCAAAACCGATTTAAATTCTGCCAAAGGTACCCAAATTCAAGCCACAATAAGGCTTAAATACGAAAAGCGATAAAAGTTATTCAACTCAGAGACAGTATTTTATGTTTACGCCAAAAGCTGTCAGAAACTTTCCCTTTCAAAATAAAATTAAATAAGAACAGCAGAAAAGGCAAACACAACTATTGTATAAAAAAATTGGTTTACACAAACCATATAAGGGTTCCATCCGTTACAAAAAAAATAATAATAATAAAAATCCGATTATTTCAGGCCAAATATATCGAGAAAAGCAAAACAGCAAAACAAAAAGTTAAACCAACTAGGAAATCTTTAATATTGGCACTTTTATTCTTTCATGCCACACTCAAGAGTAACACTCCGCATACGAACATAAATTTTAACAACTTATAAACATACACAGATAACAGTCAGGGTTGGGAAAGGAAGATTTTAAAAACGTTACTGTACTGGAAACTTTCTCTTCTTATCATGAAGTCCGCACGTACAACACAGCGCTATATAGAATAAAATATAAAACCTGATATAAAGAAAAAAGCCTACTTTGTTGATATTAAAAACAGTTTTCCTTATTTCATTTCACTTTGAATTTATCTGTCTCTAAAACAAAAGCTATTCAATGGACATTCGAACAGAATGGGAGAAGAACTGATAGTCCTTGAGAAGAAATTGCTAAATTTTAGTCCGAATTTTTTTAATTGATTCTCAATTTTCATGGCATTTATTTAATCGATTCTTGTTGGAAAAAATATATTTCATCTTGCGGCGATATTTTAATTTTTCGTAAATTAAGTTCTATCCAAAAGTTTACGGGCCATCTAGACTACTATTTAAATGCTTTTTAGGGTTAAAATTCCATATTTTAAATTCGCGATGGTAGAAAATAAAATCAGTTTTCGAAGTCGTGTATGTGCAACTTTAAAATCATTTCAAAATTTTTTTTATGTTTTCAGAAGTTTTGCTAGACAGGATCTCATTTATAAACTATTTATCACAATTTTAAAATTATTTTATTTGATGAAACGAAAATTAAAAAATTAAAACAATTTAAAACTGCTGTGAATTCTGATATATGCTTATATTCTTAAAAAACAATTTTCTATAATATATTTTAAAAATACTTGGTGCATTCAATAAAATTTTATTAAAAAAAAAAAAAATAAAAAAAAAAAAAACTAATTGCAGCAGGGAATATTTTTCTTACTAGCCTGAATTTTGCATGAACGAGGGCAATTGGATAATTCCATGACTTTTTAGACAAAGATATATTTTTTTCAATAAGAAAGTGTTTTATTTATTTCCTCTAAATACTAAAGTCTCACAAAATAGAAGTTTATATTAATAACAAACCTCTTTAGCACCCAGCCATTTCTTAAAAATTTAGTAACTAAAAATATTCGCTAGGGATAAAATCTGTGGAATATGCTGGCAAGCAATTCTTTCACGACGGTCGATGTGAATGACAGATCTGCTTTAGCGTTCTTTGGTGTACGTTCACTCGAAGGAATCCACTGTTTTGATTGTCCCTTGATCTTTCGTGTATTATGATGGGCCCTTGTTTCGTCCACAGTCTCAAAACTAGTTCGGCTTGCGCTTGAACGTCGCCAAACATTTATTTAAAGTGCTTACACGCAATCGCGGCAGCCATCGTTCGAATAGCTTTTCCATATCCAAATATTCTTGCAAAATGTGATGTATACGCCGGCGTAGAGGCCTTTTACAGCCCAAACACCTCACGCACTTTCATTCCCCGATCCATGCCTTTTATCGACTATTTCTAGCACGACGACCTCTTTTGGGTGACCTAAACGTTTAGCGTCATTTCTGCTGGTACCATCACAACGGAACTCGGAACTTAGTATTTATCGATCTTTTCTTTGGTTTCGGTGAAGTTGTCTACTTTCAATGGCTGTCAAAAGCAAATCAATAGAAACAGCTTGTAAAAAGTTCGACAGAAAGAGAAAATCGATCTTAAAATTTATGTACGAATAACTCGAAATATACGAAAATTTTGAAATTCTTGAATTAAATACGAGAAGTCTAAGTTATATTATATGTATATTGAATATAAACAAATGAAAAAGAAGGCGTGTAAAAATCTATTTATTAAAAACTATTAAAACAAACTCATTCCAGGATTGAAATAGAAAAAAAACCACTTCGTATGGTGTCGCTTGGATTATAAGCCAAAAATTTAGTCCTTTTCTTGAACTTATTTTTTGTTTGTTTTTGTTTTGGATTAAATTCAATATCGAATCCGCAAGTCAAGCGTTCCATGGTTGGTTTAGGAATATCCGCAAACGTATGACGACTGCAACAGTTAACGGCAGCAGTGTTGCATTGAATGTACCTACAATGGTATAAAGGCCACGGAATTATAAAACTCCCCTCGTGTGTTGCAAAAAAGTAATGAAATACCATCCCTGAATTTGGCATACTTGTCTAAATGTGTATGAAAGTATGTGGTTTAACTCTGCCTCTTAGAGTTCCTTTTTTGTTTTCCTTCGGCAGGCATTGATTTTCAACGCATCACTGCCATTTGATTCATATTTACACATGAGACAATAGAATAGAGGCTCTTGTAAATTTTTGCCACTCGTACTCGTACACATTCATTTCCGTTTCCTATATGTAGTATATTTTTTCCGAAAAATATTGGATGATTTCGTTTATACAGTTCACGAGTGTTCGTTCATAAAACATTATTTACTCCTCGGCTGTGTTTATATGAGTGCTGAAGACTGAACATGGTATTGTTGTGTTTGTGTTGTAGAATTTATCGTTGTAAACACCCTCAGCATTATAAAACACTAAGAGAGAACTTAAAGGAAACTTTCAACTTCAGAGGGGAACCTTAAGTTGAGTTGAGTCTTTATTGTTATTTTAAAATTCATTTATTATTTCCAGGGTCTATCGCCTGAAAGAGGGTATTGAAGGTTTCCTATAGGAAACGATAAATCGACAGCTGCAAATATTTTTTTGTCTTCTTTTTTTGTCCCGCATGGATAATTTCGCATATGTTAGATGGTTGTTTACATTGTAAATAAATTTCGTTTGTTTGTGTGTGTAAATCTGTATTTTATTTATGTTGCAGATTTCAATTTACATATCTGCTGGTGAGAAGGAAACTATACTAAGTCACATTTTAGAATATTGTCAACACATATTGACAAAATGTTGCAAATCACAAACGCTGCTATTTCTGTATTTTCTATTTGTCTTATCTCGAGTAATTCTAATACCATTTTTTTAAACCTATCATATCCTTAATAAAACTCCGCCATATAATATTGCGGTTAGTTATTAAGTAGGGCTTGACGTTCTTATCTCCTGTGTACGTTTTTTCAGACATACAGTACAAAACGGCTGGTATTTCCCATAAATAATAAAAGGCTTAAGCTGCACTGGCATTTGATACATCCAAGATTAGTAAGTAGTAGAGGCAATGACTCCTAAGCAGACCAAAACACTGCTAATAGAAACAAATTAGATTAGGGGTGTGGTGCTCATGCAGGTCTCAAGCACAGCAATCGGTATTACGAGCAGGAACTATGGTAGGAAGAAAGTGTGAATGCAAAGAGTCATTAAGGCGGGTCCAGGACATACGAGATTGTCGACGTCTGGAGGACTTGCGGCTAGTTGAGACGTGTAGATTATTGGCTTTGGAACTTGAATGTTTTTTACTATAAGGTCGTACTATTGCTTTTGGATCGTGAATGCCTCTAAAACAGCATTGCGAAATTAAACCTCAAAAATTGGGAAATTTTCTGAATCTTCAAACTTCCTTTAAAGGTAGTCATTGTTAATGTAATTGAACTTTATGCTAAAGAACATTTTATCACTTGAGGTCGTTTTTAATAAAAAAAAAATTATCTCAAAAACTAGATTAGATTGGACTTATTGCTATTTGCCACTCGATAGAGGAAACAATAGAGATTACAACTTGGTGTAGTTTCCTTCCTACCAACAGAAGTGTATGCAAATTTTTGGTCCTTTATTTTTTAATTCGTCATGCACGTTTATTTTTTTTACATGTTATTGCTTTCTTCGATTTTTACTGGGGCAAAAAACTGTCGACCAAGTATATGAAAGAATATTTCATTAATTTTTCTCAAATAAATACGAGATGTTATTTTAACGATTGATGAATATTTGTATTTTATATATTTGGGGTACTGACCAGCTTTGCTCGCATGTCAATATGTATTTTAAAAACATTGTTAATGGGTTTTATATAAAAAACGCTCTAAAATAATAATTAAAACCTTTTGCTCCATGTTTATTGTTCTGTTGTTTCCAATCCGAAGAAACCTCCTCTGAAGGGCTGAACCGCCTTAGTCCAGTCGGCTGATATTTATTTTTGTGTTTATTTTTTCTTTTTTCAATTGCTTTTACTTTCAAATTGCATGCCAAATTAAGAGGGTTTGTTTGCAACAGTAATTTTTTCCATAATTTTATTTTAAATCATATTGGTAGTATTAAAATAAAAACAACAAACATTACAAACCATTGTTAATTAAAATTGCATTCAAAAACAATCGCTATATGAAGTAAGTAGATACCTTTACTTTAAACCTATTTTAGGTTTATGTATTCAAAAATCATATTTTACCTCTAATATCTCTATTAATGCAACACATAGAGATCCATGTTGCATCTTAAGAACTCTATTATAATTGCACAATAAAATTCGTAGGAAATAATATAGAAAAAAATTTATTTAGTGATACGATCAAAACAAATGGGACCACCTCGATATTTAAATATTATTTTCATTTCAATAAAAATATTTAGTTGTTTTGATTTCATAGAAAAATTTATATCGTGCCCTCATCGCGAAAGGAGCTTAAGTAAGATTTTCAGATTTTAATTGCTATCGATTATATACGATCACTATTACAAATATTATTAAATTTATACAAATCAAAGATAAATTTATTTTAGTTATTGGTTGCCAGTATTGGCTTTAGCTTTCTCCTCTATCGTCGTCTGGCCAGTCAACATTTTCAGAGTCATTAGCATTATCCTTTTCATCATTCTCTTCAAATTTTCAAAAAATTCTAGCTCGTATACGATAACTTCATCGACACTATGTTAATACGATAATACTCTTGACAAACATATATATGGCTTACGTGTACATACCATAGTACTACGGTATAATTTCTCAAATTGTGTTTGCAGTTGTTATTTAAAATTTTTCCATTTTTAATTACTGTGTGACAAATTCTAAGTCGTCTCAAATCAATATCGCCGTCAACTTGTCTCGTAGAATATAATTTCTATGTTGACAGTTATCGATAATCTTTGATAACGACAACTCGAATAACAGTTTGAAGTAAACAAGAAATAAGATTGAATACCCAAGGTCTTTATCAGACTTGAGACAACCTTTAAAATGCCAAATTAAAGTTTTCTACAAATATTCCGCTTATTCCATTTAATTCCGAGGTGAAACTTTAAATGATATCTTTGCAAACTTAGACCATTAGATCCACATATGTATATACGTGTCACGCAGAACATACTCATACGAAAATAGAAAAAAATTATATAAATTTCACTTTCACTCTAAAATTGTTCAATTTAAGTGATTTTACAAACCTGTGAATGGCCTAATACTATAAAACAAAACTTTTCTTTTACTTTGAAACATTTCGGAACTTGAAGTTATTATAAATTCGAAATCGAAGAAATCATTCTTTTAGAAAAGGCAAGAAAATAATTTTTCAATTTCTTTATGAAAGAAAGTGTAAAATAACGCCTCTTTTCAAGGTACATGTGTGGAAGCTGAAGAAATAAAGGCTGAAGAAATATGAGCTGAAAACAATAAACTAAATTCACGCTAGTGATAACATGCTAGTGGTCCAAATACAAGTATGTTTTTAAAAACTAAATGAACTGCGCTGACATGATGCGTAATCCTGCATGTCTAACATTGCATACCATAAAAAGTAAAAAAAAGTAATCATGGCTCTATACCGACCGCTGTTAACGGAAATAGCGCTTCCAGCAGAATTTTCGATAGAAAACAAAACCAGTCAATACATTCGTTATCGTCAATTCGATCTGGACAATTACGTGTGAGTTTTCCAATCCCCAGATGCGACAATTTTTTTTTTTTTTTTGTTGACATAGCCGCCGAATGAAAATGCGCCTCATTAGAAAAGATAATTTTTCGGCCAAAAAATTTCCCAATTCTGTTCAAGCGTAAAGCGACCACTATCAAAATAATTTATGATTCAAAAAGATGTAAAATTAACGCATATATTATAAATTGGACCTGATTATAAAAAAAATACGATACAAAACCGTTTTAAGGAAATTTTTAATGACAATAATCAGAAAAATACAAAAATTCTTCCTCATATCCTGTGTAATAGGGACAGGTTGTAGTTCCGTTTGGTCATAAACTAGTTCAGATATGATTTTTCGTTATTCCTTATTTATACATAATTTTTTGTCTCTTCCATTCTCTCTATCTTTTTTATTACACTCAACTATAAACTTAAAATATGAAGACAGAAGCAAATCAAATAAAAGTGGATTCAAAAATGAAATTTCTGTTCATTATTGATTGTTTCTGCAGAAAAATACAAATAAGGAAACTTATTTGTGTGTGTGTGTACTCGTACGTCTTATTTATACGCATGCACATATAATCATATAGTTTCCCAAAAGCAGCTCTTTTAATAGATTTATATGGCATGAGATTTTAATTAAAACATTTCTGAGCCTAAATTAATGCCTTGACTCTTTTATTATCTATCACGTTAATATTAAAAAAAGCTTCTTTTTAATAACTTGAATTTCTAGGACCAAAATAGACTACAGCTTCTTTATAGTTAGTGAATAATTTCGGCATCACTTGACTAGAATAGTCGGTAAGACTAACAAAAATCATGTCAATAAATATGTTATGGTGATTTGGATTTATATTTCAGCTTAAGTCTTTTTTTCTTTATTTTTAAATTGGTACAAGTAAAATAAGTAAAAATAAAAACTATGTACCACATTAACTAAGTACCCAAAATTATGCTACATAAATAATTTGTAACGGAAAAATATAAAAAAGTGAGCAAAGCAAAGCATTCGTCATGATGGAGAAAAATTGCGTTGAAGATTTTATTTGCAATATCTAATTTAAAAATTCCAAATGTCTAACATGCGTGAATGTGTATGTGAAAGCTTGTGAGCCCTAACATAGGCTAAGGAATTTGTATGTTTTTATTAGAGCACATGTTTATGTTTATTTTACGACAGAGTAGCAAAAACAGAGGTATGTCTTGAGTTGTTCTTGCAACAAATTCTTTGAATTTGTGGTTTAATTTGTATTCTTAGAAGCCTTTAAGTAGACTATGATTTATAATTAAGTGTTTTAGCAGATTAAGGAATATGCAATTAATAATTTTACATCCTTCGTAATTATTTGCCATGCTCGTCCTATATATTGATTTATTAATTACAATCAAAAGGGATTTGAGATGGAAATAACGAAATAATTCCGTTTTTTTTTTTAATTTTTATTATTGATTTAAACAGTCAAATCGAAATGTTAAACAATTTGCCGCAAATAAATTTTTATTTAATAAAGGCTATAATATCTTTTTCAGATATTTTTGCTTTGAAATAAATACCTAAAAATTCGTTATTTTCTTAAATTCACTTAATCCTTCTGCAGTTCCTTTTTTTATGTAACAAAAAATAGTTTTAACGAAATAAATTTTGCAATAAAATTGTTTACTTACAGCTATTAATATATGAATACATGCAATCATTTTTACAATAATTGCTCTATAGTCATTTTATATATATTCCAGAATTTTTTTGTGAATTTTAACGTTTGTTAAAAAAACCAAATAATTTTTATTGTGTAACAACACATATAAATATTTTGACCAGCGGCAATTGAATGCATACCACTCGGTACTTAAACAAGTGGCCAACAGAGTATTCTTCTATTTCATGTGTGTTGTTGTATTTAAAATTTTTTATGGCAATAATAACAAAAACAGAAATTATTTGTAGAAACTGTGTCGCCAGAAGACAAGTTTGACAATTGGAGAAAAAAAATTTGTTGCAGAAAGTTTTTTTTTTAGTTTTGCCTCAACATCATTTTACTTTCGTTTGACATACAAAACTGTTAACATACTTTAAGGCAAAAAAAAGTTTTAAATACACCCTCCATTTTCATAAATGTTACATATCGATTTCATACACAAAAAATTTTGATTGTCTGTAGTTTATTGTTTCGCTTCGTTTTTCTTAAATATCAATTAATTTAAATACGGTCATATAGTACGAGAAATACACAATATGGCAGAATACAAGATAAATAATTATAATGTGGAATATATTTCATAGCTGTACTTACCTTTTCAGAGCAAAATTCGTTATAAAAAGATTAAAAGAATGAGAATAATAAATACATATCAAAATTAAATTTTTTTTCTACTTATATATACATAATTTTCATTTTCTCGTTTTTAAAAATAACACCCTTTTTCACTCAGCAATTAAACTTGCGCAATTTTTTATTAATTTTCTTTTTAAAATGGCTTTCATGTTTCGATTAAGCAATTTTACTTCACCAAGTTTCAATTCTTTTACTTCAATATTCTTAAAGATGTGTATATATTTACACATATAATTATACGAATTTTAAAAAGGTAATAAGTCGACTAAAATCGCCAAGATTTAACATTTTTGGCTTTGGTTTGATTTATCAGTTTTATTTAATAAATTTTGAAAGTTTATTCTTTTAATGTATATAAGTAAGAGGCCATTGAAAACAACATAAAAACAAAGTCTTTCTCCTCTCCACTCGCTATAAATTTACATTTTATTTGCACAATTTCTTAATATAAATCGTAATAAATATAGACAACATTGAGGGGCAGGAAAATTAAATTTTCACAATGACGTAGGCTATGCTGTATGCCTAGTTAAGTAGATAATTATATAATACATTTAATACGCTCTCAAAATCTGACAATGTCAATTTTCAAGGACCAAAAATTTGTAGTTAAGTAATTATTCTACCGATTTCAAGATGTTAATGTCCGTAATTATTGGTTCTGGTCTATGCTACTCTTGAAAAAAATTTAAAATTTTCATGACCTTGTTGTTATGAAAACATATTGTAGCAACTATTTATTTTTAGTAGCATTTTGTTGATGGCTGTTTATAAAACTCCCTGTAGGTTGAACACGGATATCTCTGAAGTAGATTAAAATCAAGGCGAATTAATTCCACCTAGTGGTGTTAATAGAACAGCTGACCAATGAAGGCGAGCTTAATTCACCTATCACACCACCTTAATGAGTCCTGGTTAAAACTAGGTACGCAGAGTGTGAGAAACTTTAAGCGTTCTGGTTTAATTTTTTTGCTAACTTTTTTTAAATTTACATTTAAACATTGCATTTTATTTTAATAGTGCTTCCAAATTATTTGACTTTATAAAAGGTAATAAATAAATAGAAGCACCATAAATGAAAGAATATAGCATTAACTCGAAATGTGTTCGAAAAGCACTAAACAAATTTTCAGAGTACGGGCTAGTCGGGACCGTTTTATATTCTCATTACCTTTTTCTCTCCTAAAAACACAAGAATTGCGCAAGTTTAATTGCGCAATTCTTGTGTTCTTGGCGTGTAAGACCCAATGTGCAGTACAGTAAAAAATTCAACAAATGATCTGTAAAACAAAAGTGAATTTATAAAGGCTACATTCAATTTGTATAGATTTTATTTAAATAAACATAATAAAAAAAACCTAACGTATAAGGTAATGACTTAAATTTTTTCTTAGCCCAAGTATTTTATTGCAAAAAACAAACGAAAATAATAATATTAACAAAAACTGCTGTAATTAAAAAAAAAAAAAACTTTATTACTTCTGCACCCTCAATTATATAAATTTATTGTACAATAATTCACTCTAAATGTATTTCATGAAAAGACAAACTTAAAACCCTTAAAATATGCTTGGCTTTGCATTATTGTTTTGTAAGCTGTTTTTACTTAGAGTGCAAGTTAGTGCTTTCGAGTGGATACGCATGTAATCATTTAGATAACATTTATTTGGCAATTTACACCAGATTTTGTTGGTATGACTTTTATACTTTCCAAATGATAGGTATATATATTCACACACAAAAAAGTCATGTCCTTTTCCAACTAGTTCTTTAACAAAAAAAAAAAATATGTTTTGTTAAATTATGCCAAAACATGTATTGATAAATTCTTGTCGTTTGTTCAATTTTCCTATGCTCAGTTTTTGCACAATTCTATATGACTGTAGCACAAACTGTTTTTATTAGATGAGAGTAAAACAATATTCGCATTAGATGGGCAATTCTCATCCTTCTAATGATTAGAAGAAGAATAGATGACGCAATCTAATTTCTTATTTGTTTATATAATATTTTTAATATATTTGATAAATTTGTGAGTAGAATATGATTTTACTCTCATGCAAAAAAAAATGATTAGGCCACATATAGATTTTGCACGACAATGGTAATTTATAAATTTTTCAATTAGTAAGTTTAGGTTTTCTTACATCTATTAATGCTACAAGAGCTTCACATACCTTCGCCTTAAAGTATGCATCAAATATTTTCATATATCTTGGGTTTAATGAACATAGTAATATAGACCTTCATTATTTTGTACTTAAGCATACCGAAGTCTCAGGATGAAATCGAATCCACACTCCCCCCTCTGATAGGCTAGTGCACTAGCCACCAGCATACTGGGTACACCCAATATGCATTTAAATCTATTTATTATATCATTTTCCATTATAGAGGGGATTTGAAAAAGAAAAGTGTTCTATTTACTCTATTTGCTTCTATTTAGTCTATTTGCTTTCTACAGGAAATAGGAGCGTTTCGATTTTTATTTTCATAAGAATTTGGTTTCTATGGCAAACTATAGTATTTTAAAAAATATTTAAATAATGAAAGCATTAAACATATTTTTAGGATGAACAAACAATCATATAAAGCGTCGTCTGAAGACATTTTACTATTTTAAGAGAAAGATTTTTTCTAGCAAAGTAAAACTAATTTTCGAAATCAAATAGCATAAACATTATTCTATACCTGAAATCAAAGTAGTCTAAAAAAAGTTTCAGCAAACTTTACTCCCTCCAATTATGTAACTAATCAGGACTTTCCAATTGTTCTTAAGAATTTACAGCAACAAAAAGAATGTAACTTTACATGAATTTATTTGCAGATGTTTTCTCATGCATATATTTAAAATTATACTTATGCAAACATGTATATAAATATATTACATGTAGTTGTGGTTGTGAATGTTATTAGACGAGCCTAAAGAAAAGTATTTATGCAAATATGCGGGTTCTTGGCAATAAATACTTTTTGAAGATCTTTAAACTTTAAAATTCATAGTAACAGATTAAATTTTCTTTACTATTACAATTCGCTCCAAAAAGTATGCAGTATGTTTTTGCACACATACTTACAAAAACATATAAATTAAAAGCGATTTTTGTTACATATACCCAGCAAACACTAGGGCCTTATCTCAAAATTAGAACGATTTGATATTAAACTTTTTACAATTGTAACATCCAAAATGAAAATATAATGTATATATATATAAATTATTTAAGGCTTATGCTACGTAATCTGTAAGTTAATGAACTTCTAAAAAATTCTGCCTACTTTAAGGCTTACTCTATTTTATTTAACTGCTAATATGTAAAATTTTAATGTAGCCTTTTCAGCTTTAAATTTTTTTCATGAAAAATGTACCACAAGAATTTGCTTTGAACTTTTTTTGTAACACACGTAGAAAGTTTATAAAACGTTTATATATCAGCTCCTCAAAATATGCAGCAAATGTTATGCCTTTGAGTTATACATTTTCCAAGTATCATTTCCATATATGTATAGTTTTCATTTCAGAGTAAAAATAAAAATATAAAATTATTATGTTGTGTTGTTTTCGCTTCTATGGCACGCCTGTATATAAAACAATTTTTATAAAACAGTATCATGGCCTACCACGCTTTCTGTGACTCACGTCGAGATTAAATCAGAAAACATGATACATACTTACATACTCTTTGCCAAAATGAACCTATTTTGTATTAGTTACGACGTTTTTCCATTTTCGCATTTCGATATGTTGCATGCTCTATTCAATCTTGATTATATATAAATATAATTAATATTTACTTTATTAATATTTTCTTTCTATTTCTTATTTGTTGATTTATTGTATTTGCGTATGCTTAGTACCATACTGCAATATAAGGCTTAAGTCTTGTGTATGGGACGTTGAAAAAATCATAAATAAATAAATAAATAAAATAAATATGGGAAGTGTAATCCCACCGCCATCTTTTGTACGAAAAATTCAGACAAAAGAATCCGGCATGCGAATGTTATATTCTAATAAGATTTCAAATGATCAGGGGGGAATTTCCAGTGATTAACGATTTTGTGTAATTTTTATCAAAATCAACCTTGAGACCCTCAATCATAGACTCATAAAATTGTACTCCTTTGCATTAATGTGCCCTCCAATAAAAAATACATTGCCCGCCAAGTATGTACAAGGTATTATTTTAAATTTCTTAAAACATACCACTACATTCTAAAGGCTTTATTAAAAATTTTCCCAGCAAACTTTAAATAAAACCCCCCAAAAATACTTATCCAATTACTGCTATTAAGCACTACTGTTTGTTTATTTCATATAGTTCACAGAAATTCTTTTAAAAAAATAAAAAAAACATTGGCAAAATTAAAATTCATCCATAAGAAAAAAAAAAAAAAGCTAGAAATAGCTGCAAGGAGAAAGAAATACGTTTTCAATGGTAGGAACAAAAAAAGTATAAGGTAACTACAATTCACATTTTACTATTTCGCTACATTGTTGTTGCAATAGCAAACAAGATATATTTACATGCAACAGCGAAACTGTGGAAAAAATGCTATTATAATAATATGCTTCTGGCATTGAATACCTTTAGGCGCCGACATTATTATCCTCATTGTCATAATAATCACTATCATCAAATATATTGAAATTACATAAACATACCTTACTAGCACACACAGGCACAGACACAGACACATGCGCACACACACATCCACGCTAATAGGTTTGCAAATATTCAAACACATTTGCGGGCCATATTATTTAAGTAACAGGGATGGCACTAAGAGTTTAGCTTTAAAAAATATTAACTTTTGAACTAAAAAAATAAAACATAATATTTTTCATAATATATCAATATTTTTTTACCTTTTTTTATAATCGTTTAACAAATTTAAAAAAACAGAATTGTCCTGAAGATGATACTCATGATGATGAGTATCGAAATATCGATTATTTTTTAATAAAATTTGTTAAACGATAAAATAAATTAACGAAATTATCATAATATTTTTCAATATATATACGGCAATTTATAAAAACTTATAACAGCTTTGTTAAGCTCTGCAAAGTAAAATTGTATTCAAAACATGTCCTCTTGTAAAATTCCGAAAATAAACTTGTAATGTAAACCATTGTTGATCTATTGTGCTTAATAAAATAAACTTACTTCCAGCGGATATTTTCAAAATATCATCTTTTTTCCTCAAATATCTTTGGTAATATCGTAAACAGGGATTCATATTGCACATTAAGATAATGTTTGAAATCTTAGAGAATTTATTATTTCTTTGATATAATGCAAAATGTGACTAATTTATACAATTGAATCAAAATTTGTAATAGAATTTATAAGAAATTCTAGAGAAAAATATAATTATAAAAAAACTAAAATAAAAAACTCAATATTCAAATACTCTCTTCGTTCGAATAAAAAGTATTTTATGAACTCTTTATTTATGATAGTTTTGCCGTTTTGATTTCATAAAAAAATTAATATGTTTTACTATCATGATAGAACTCATAAATTTTTAAAACATATTATTTTGCTTAGAAATAATTAGTTTTTTTCACATCTATATAATCGTGTTTGTTTATTCATAAAATACGAAGTGCGATTGCATTGCCAATGACATTCCTTAAATCCCTCAATTCATTAAATCAATTAGTCAAAGTCGTATTTTGAATACAATCTCTCAGCAAACGTTTGTTAGACTTAAAATGTTTATTAACTAATTTGATCATTAGAGCTGCAGTAGATGTAGTTTGGATAGTTCGGTTGTGATTTATCGTTTCCAGGCATGTGATTGTTGTCTGATGCGCCTGCTTCCCTTTTGGCCGTAGTCTATGGCTTTCTTAGTGATATCATCTAATGGCTTGCGAAGAGTGTGTCCAAGCCAACTCCATTTGCATCTTTTGGTTGCTGGTTTGTGCCTGACCAGAGTTGGGCATTGGATATCACGGAGGGCCAGGCATGGGCTAACAAAAACCATGTTTCGCAACCGTATAATGTCGATTTAACGTTGGAATTGAAATTTTAAATTTTGGTGTGTCACGATATATTAGGAGATTTACTAACAGGGTTAAGTTGGAAAAATCAATTAAACAAAGATAATTCGCTTCCAGTTTAAGATTTAGTTGTATATCGCATTTTTAAATCACATTAAAAAATTTTAAGAATTCTAATATGGGAAATTAGTATTAGTGTTGTAAATGAAAAGGCAACTTTAAAAATGCAATTGATAAATATGGACGTGAGAAAGTTTAATTTCGAATGACTATTTTCATAAAAATATTTGTGAAACTGACGATTTTTTAAATTTTATTGAATTGTTGCATGATTGTGCTGTTCGTGTTCGTATAGTATCAGAAAAAGTGCAATTTGTAGCAACTTTTCCATCCCTGTGAAGTAATCTATATGAATGCATGTATATGATTAAGCCAGATAAAATAATTTTACAGCCAAAAATTATACACACATGTTACAAACCCCAGCGACTACAACAACGTTTGGTACTTGTAAAATACGAATGAATTTTTAGATGTTGCTTTTACAGCCAACCTCTTGTCTGTATGGGTGTTTTGGGAAAAATATCTCTTACACATTTTTTTTATATTTTTATTAAATGAGGTTTCTTATTGAAAACGTACTTTTGTTTTCCTTGAAGCCAAGTTGTTGAAATGCAAGAGGTTAATTACGTAAATTCAAAAATTCTCTTTACAATTTTGTTCTTAATGAACAAAGATAATCATCAGCCTACAAAAAAATTATATATTGAATCTTCTGTTAAAATAGATTGAGGCCACCATACTTTGAGCCACTTATACTGTTGCACCCTACGTGCTACATTATTATACAAGTAGCTTGACTATGTCTAGAACATGACATGATGAAAATTTTTCTATGGTTTATTTATATATTTGTTTGCACTTGATTATGGTTTGATATGATTCGAATGTCACATTAGTTGACTATGACATAAACTGACTGTAGCATGTGACGTGACTATGATACGTCTAGACTATGGCATGAATGGACGCTGGATGATGATATGATCTTGCTATTATACGAGTATGTCATGACTTAGTTATGAAGTAATGACTACGGCTTAACAGTACGGCAATGACGATAACTTTTCTATGACTTGATCCTGGAATTATTTGATGTGACACTAACTATGACATTACTTTGTAATTGCATAACATGACTTAACTATGGCATGGCCTGGAAGTGATGATAATTTTGTCATGACATGACTTGACTATCATGTGAAATGACTATGGCTTGTGGCATGATCGTGACTAGACTTTGCTATTGAAAGTCTTGGGTATGCCACGAATTGACTCTGATGTGACTATAATATGATGTGATTTAACTCTGAGGTACTCGTAGATCAAATACGGCATGAAGTGATTTTGACTTCACCATTGCATGACCTGACAATGGAGATAATCTTATTATGACATGCCTTGACGTTGACATAAACTGACTGTGGCATACATCGTAGCTAAGATACGACTAGAATATTGCATGGCCTAACAATGACATGACTTGACTATGATATGATGTTGTTATTATGTGTCATGATTTATTTATGAACTAAACTGGCTACGGCTTGACATGACGGCAGTGACAGTAACTTTACTATGACTTGAGTCTGGAATGGCTCGATAATAGTACGACGTGACTTTGATATAACTTTGCTATGTAATGACATAATCTTACTATGACATGACTTGATTGTAATGGAAACTGAATAAGGCATACTATAATTTTCTGTGTCATGACTTGACTTTAAAATGACATAACTTTCATTTAGATTTGTTGTTCCTTGAGTGCAATCCGAAATATTGACTTCAGCTAAGTCAAGACTAGGCGGATGCCTTGGCTTTGATTATGCGAGGTAATTTTGTCTTGTGTCTTATATGATAAAAATTTCAAAATATTTTTCTTCAAAGTCTTCACAGCGGCGTATTAATTACTCTTACGACCCAAGTGTATTATAGTATGATATTTATTTGCATGCGAAAGTAATATGCGTGAAATTAGTTGCTCTGTAACCCTAAAAGCTTTAATCTACGCTCAATCATTGGGAACTCTTAACAAAGTTGCTGCTGGCATTTCATGCTGGCATACACCACAAAATTCTCCAACCTCAGCACAAAACTTTATCGCTTCAAAACTGGCTAAAAAAAAAGTTTTGTGTTCGTAAAAGTGAAAAACTATAAAAAGTATAGCAAAATTTTGTGCAACCTGCTGAAAATGCAACTTTATATTGCTTTTTTACATTTGACTTAAATTTCTTAATATTATAGTAAATCTTAAATTTTTTTATCTACAAAAAAATCTCAGCAATTCGCTTTTGTCTTGTTAATTAATTTTGTTATTATGTGTAACTGCAAACTGCACCAGAATATCCCCGAATCACTGTATAAATTCTAATTAACAGATTGTATTGTTTTATCTTTGCAGCTTCATAGATTAAAATTGCATTTCAATTACTGGCTGTTTATTATCGCAAGCCTAAAATTATGCAACATTTGAGTAATTTAAAACCAATGATATAAAACACAATATTGTATGCACGCGCAGACATGGAAGCTGTTTTATTAATTTGATTTTTTACTCCTTTAAAATTGTATTGTATTATTGTGCGATTCTTTCGAAAAAGCTCATAAATTATACGTAATTACTTTTGTGTTTAACTCTCATTTCTATTAATATTCAGCTGAAAAGATTATGAAAATTATTAAAATACATAAACTGCCTGAGAATTTTTATGTTTATTGAAACGCTATGGTTTTTGCTTTTTTAACATATTCAATTAAGGTTTGTGCTTCTTCGTTGTAAATAATCACGGAAAATTTTTAACAGAAAACAAAAGATCGGAGCTATTTATTTTTATTTTTGCCTATAAGTAGGCAACAATTTTAACTAGGACATAAAAGTCTTTGTTGCCAACTTGATAACCTTAAACTTTGTTTTTCTTAAATGAAAAATTTACATATTTTTGTTTTAATAAATAAAAAAAAATCATAGGGAAATAATTTGAAACGCTGTGCTAAAATTTATGCAAAATTTTAATATTCTCCTTTGAAGTGCAAATGTTTTTTGTTGTTGTTGTTTTTTATATAGATATTTTAAATTAAATTTTTTGTTTCTTCATTATGAATATCCACTTGAAATTCTTTTTATAGAAAACGAAGGATTCGAGCTTCTTATTAATGTTTTAGCCGGGAAGTAGGCAACACCTTTAACTAGAGATCTTGGTTTTGCTTCGAAAGCAACTTGAAAGGATGTGTCAAAGCTTATGGAAAATTTTAGTGTCATTACTAGGTTAAGTTGGATAGGTAACACTCAAGTTAGCGGAAACCACAAAGTCCGTCGCTGTGCTTAGAGGATGTACTAATCAGCGGCACTTGCTTGAGTTCGTCCAAGCCCTAAAAAAGCGATTGTCACATAAAAAGTGTCAGACTGGCTCTTATTCCTTTTCATCGAAGCTGCTCTTGCAGCTTCTGATATTCGAACGATTACTCGGTACCAGGTAATGATGTCAACCAACAATTTGGAAGGTTAAAGGCTAGATAATCTGGAAAATTCGAATAATTGGGATTGTGTGCCCTCTAATTCCCTATGGTATGTATCCGTCTAGAAACGGAAAGAAGTTCTTTCAGAAAATAATACTGACACAGCATTTGAAACTGAGCTAATACAAACAATCGTCCTTATTAACTAATGCTCTTCATTTGTAATTAGTTGAACATTTTTGAATGATTTTAGCTATAAATAAAAATATCGAATGAACTTGTAGTGCAACTTGCTAACAGCCGTACGTGAATGCTGCTTGTAATTGATCACAGTCTTAGCCAAACGACAAATATCTCCGTTGTCTCAATTATGTTAAAAATGTTTCTATAGCTCAAACTAAATCAATAATTTAAAATGTCAATCATTGAATTGTCTAATATCACTACCCTCTGGATAATATTTATCATCCTTACCGGCCGATTTGAACTAAGACTTTCAAAAATAAAAAAGGATGTAGAGTAGACTCTTCAAACGAGAAATGACTCCTTTGTTGTTGGTAAGTATATAGATATCGTAGTGATTTTTGTTTAAAGAACTCTATGGTCGTCTGATAATCCAATTGAAACTTCCACATTAAATAATGTTACATAGAAATCCTCGCACTGACGGTTAAGCCATTTTCTTGCTGAGGTCTATATATAGACTAAATTTACATTACGATTATTATTTCATCAAAATTGTTGCATGCAACTATTTTTATGTTCCGGTAGAGGGTTTTGTATCAGCAAGTGGGCTAAAAAAAAGTACACGATATTCTTTTGAAATTTCCGGCCAAGTTCTATATCCTGCTTCCTGTCATATACCTCTTATTAGAAAATGAAGAAGTTTCATGCATCAAATTTTATAAAGGATAGTCATCATAGAAATTTAGTGACAATATAATTGTATCCATACAAGTATTCTTAAATTCTGATCTTAATCATAAAGCTATAATAGTAAGAGCATCTAAATGGGGTTTTTGTTACACTCTTTAGTTTCAACTTATTATTTTTTATTTTCTCTTAAAGTAAAAACAAATTGCAAAATTAAACTGAAAAGGTTAATGAATGCAATTATTTGCATTAAAAATTTTATCTTAATTAACTGCAGTTGTATGCTAATAACGGTATTTAATTAAAAAAACAAAACAAACAACAAACAAACACTCATATTGCTTTAGCGTAAATTAGTAAGTTAAGTTCGTGTTGCATAATATTAGGCTTAAACTGAAGGTTCTCATTAAAAGAAAAAGAATTCATGCAGGTTATTTTAAAGGTTACGCTGCGAGGAATAATTAAGAGCAAAATGTAAATTTCTTTATTCATTGTTATCTTCCTTTTATAAAAAATTCAAATAAGCAATGAGTAGCTCATAGGAAATTTATTCGACTTAAATGAGGAAGTGGTGTCTGTAGCACCAGACTTTTTGAGCATCTTCAGAAATCTTAATTTCTGGAAGATTTAAAAAGCTGGGAGGAATAATTTACTTTACATGAAAACTTGATTTTTCCTGTTTTGATCTGATCTTAAGCTCCTAACAAGAAGGAGCAGAAGTTGTTATTAAATTTTTTTCTCAAAAATTTTTGATTTCCCTCCGTATTTACTGTATCATGCCAAAATCTTTCATTGATGGCTTAAAACACATTTATGCACTTAAGAAACTCCTAAAAGTATTTTCGTTTTGTCTCTCAAAAAATTTCAACTTGTGAAAGAAAAATGCATTTGTTCAACTGTAGAAATATCAACCATTAAAATTTTATTCATCATACTAAATGTGGCCCATTGTCTGCAACATAATCCTGTTATTTTGTATTGAAACTTTCCCTTGGAAACGTAGTTGTATTGCTTTTAGAAATGCGGGTACCTTAAAGATCTATTTTAATGGAAACAGCTGCCGGAAAATGCAATTACATGCGGACAAGGTCATAAAACAGATACATACGAATAAACAAAACGTTATCGAACGTAGAATACATATTTAAACAAGCATGCATGTGCATGCATTATCGGAAAGCAAAAAAACATATTCATGCATATGGAACACATTTACATAAGTACATATATGTATATAAAATCTTATGGATGAATATACAAATACGCACACACTTTCGCTTGTAATCTAATGTGCATGTGTATAATATGTAAAGTAAAACAAATGTACATATATATGTAAATATATATAATAAAGTGAAAGTGGTTAAAACTTATCTTTGAATTTCTGTGGTATTTATGCCTTTTGGTAAAGTGGAATTTCTTTTATTGTTGTATAAAATAAAATAATAACAAAATATGGTTGACTCTGTTAGACCATCCCTGAAACTTCCTGTGATATCGAATTAAATAAAATATTGGAAGTAACCAAAAACAAACACTTTTCTAAAAATTTCGACAATGTATCTCCCGAACCAATTAAACGATTTCGATAAAATTTACTCAACTCGACCAAGTTTTGCAAGTTTACATTTTTTATCGACTTCAGAAAAACGATTAAATAAAAATTTTCGGAGTTATTAAAACAACACTACCTTCGAAAATTTTCAATAACGATATCACCCGACCGAATAAACCGATTTTGTTAAAATAAATGCCATTAGAAGCACTTTTACAAAATTCAGAAAATTATCGAATTTAAATAACAGATATATTTAGAGTTTTCGGAGTTATTAAAACAATTTTTGAAATTTTCGACACTGCTATTTCTCGAATGAATCGATTTGAATTTAACTTTTTTACACATTGTCTTAATTACGTTTTTGGTTCGATTAATAAAATTTCGAACATAAAATAATTTTTTTCAAAATTTTAATGTCAAACACCATATCGGAAAACGGATGAAATAAGAAACATTCCATTCATTAGTTGAGACCTTCAACTGTTTATTAAAAAGTGTTTGTTTATACAAATATTTTCGAAATTTGGATGGGAATTTTTATAAAAACACACAAATTCTAACATATTTTATATTATTATCATAATTTTTGATTTTACGAGTACCTTATGAATGAATTAATTAATTCAAATCCAAAATTATATTTACTCACAACTGTTAATTGATTTAATATACTCTCCCAATACTTAATATTGAAATTTATTATTCGGGAGAATATCCCGACCAATCGTTAGAAACAATTAGTTTTTTTGCAAAATGCATTGAAAAAATGTTTGTTGTGGCTTTAGCTCTTCATAGCAACCAATGAAATGTCGGCATATGAAGAGCTAAAGCCACAACAAACATTTTTTCAATGCATTTTGCAAAAAAACTAATTGTTTCTAACGATTGGTCGGGATATTCTCCCGAATAATAAATTTCAATATTAAGTATTTACAATAAAGATTTTATTTTTCATTTGCCTAACTGAATACAATCATTAACGACCAACGGGCGTTTAATTGTATAGGTGTTGAGAGAAAAATAAAATAGACTCACGTTGAGTATAATTGTTTGTTGTGTTGTTTGTATAAAAACATTCTAAGCCTACTATGATTATGTATTTGTTGTAATTCATATGCAATATTGAAATTCTCATATTGTATTTGTTTTATGTGGCATAAACATACGAGGTTGAATGTTATCAAACTGCTTAAACTTCACTGACGATTTGGTTTTAGCAACCAATGAAATGTCGGCATATGAAGAGCTAAAGCCACAACAAACATTTTTTCAATGCATACTCTCCCAATTTTATAATTTATTTATTGCTCATATAGATTAGTGTTAACCACAAAGTAAATAAACAAGGAAACTTTTTGTCCCAGATAATTTCTCAAGAAGACTTGTGAATAAATTTTATTTGTTTTATTTTTCTTTTAAAAATATTTATAAGAAAAAAAATTCATTGTTCTACGACTCTTTTTACCAATACAAAAACTACTAAATAAATATCTCTTTAAATTACTTAACAAAACATTTCCAATGATAGTTCTGCCTTAAGGTAGGCAATACGAAATCCTTTTCGAATCCAGAAACGTAAATGTGCCGAGCAACATCTTAGTGTTACTGTTTCAAATCCTACTTGATGGCGGTTGCTTGTCGTTGTTGTTGTTGCTATTCCTATTGCTTTTTTTCTATTAACAGTTACTATACTTTTTCCTTAATAGGTTTTCCTTCTCATTCTTTATCCTTTTAAATGAATGTTTATTTTTGTCTTCAGTTTTTCTTATTCTCTTGATGTGTAAATCTGCTTTTGTAAGTATATATACATGTATATGTGCGCCTGTATATGTTGGTGTATATGGTGATACTTGACCTTAGCCGAATATTTCTCTATTGTTGTAGTTTGTGTTTGTTATTGTTGCTGTTGAAAATGAAAACGAAATTGCAAAAAAAAAGAAATAGACAGAAAATAGAAAACATTTTAGTTTTAGTGTGACAAAGTTTAGCCTTGTTTTTGTCCCCCAATTCGTTTACCCTCCACTGGTTTGATGGTTTAATAAGTTTGTCATTTTATAAGCAACATTTTTGCATTCATTAAGGAGAACATAAACTTTTAATTATTAGAAAATGCGAGAAAAATAACATTGGAAATAATTTATGTGTTAAATTATTGTGGAAATAAATCAATAAAAATTTAAGCATACTTTTAGGTACATACAATTGATATATCATCTTAAAGCATTATTAGTCGTATATATTTAAATATCCTCAAAATCTCATTGCTACATTTCGGCGAAATTAAAAAAAAAAAAAATTAGCAAATATTGCAAACACAGTGAGTAATAGAGAGATAAAAAATGTTTTGCAGAAGGACGTTTTTTAATTAATAAAACCCTGTTTAATTTCTTCCTTAGAATGGATTTGCGGGTAGTGACAGCGAACAAAAGTAGCTCCTATAGTTTCGCTTTGGGACAGCCTGAATACTTTAAGAACTCACTTTCAGCTTTAAGGCAAGAGCCTAAAAGTAAATTATTTTTCGGCGAAATAAAATACAAAATGTGTATATGTTTCATGTAATGCTCTCCTCCCCAAAAGCCGTTAAGGTAATTGAAGTCCTATCCTGATTTTAAATTAAATTTGAAATATTTTCTTAATAAAATATTTCAATTAACTTTTATAAAAAAAAATCCAGAATTTTCATGTACTTAACATTTGTTTGAGAGTCGACTTTGGAAAATTGACAACATCTTTCTATAAACCTTGAAATTGTCAGCCTTTAATGCTGCCTGATTTAGGTAGAGCCTTTAATAGCCTTATAAGCTTAAAATACAACTGTAATTCTTCTCCTCCTTAAGTTTTTCCCTCCAAGCTCTTCAACATCAGACCTTCTTCCTCTATGTTATAGCACAACAAACACTTGCTTAAGTATTTACTTAAGTTTTGCGCAGCCTTTAAAGAGGCCAGTTTTATGTCACAAAATTGTGGAAATTTCATAATATTTGTTGATATTCATGTTCATATATTTGCTTTTTTCTTCTTCTAACATTCGTGTTGTGAATGTTCCTCTATCTCGTACATATTTTATCATTGTTTAACTAAAAAACTGCACCAGTCAAAGTTTTTTAATCTTGTGTAAAACTACGAAAAAACACACACACAGCCATTGAAACGAACAGAGAAAATCGTTTTTTGTTAAACATTAAATTGTGTTGTCAAATGTGTTACATGCAGTATTAAGTTTTTCCATTTTCTTTTTGCTTTCGCAATTTAACTTGGCACATAAACTAATCATTTTCTTCCCTTTTTCTGGTTACTTGCAGTAAGTGCATGCACATGTGCTAAAACAGTGTGTGTAAAAGAAAGATGTGATGAAGATAGAGAGAGGGAGAAGTCTTGCAAACAATTAAAGTTACAATTTTTTAAATGCTCTTGTGTATATACGTGTGTGTGTGTGTTTGTTCAATCAACATTAGCTGAAGTGTTAGTGCGAATAAGAAATTAACACACAAAAGGAAATAATAAATGGTGTTAGTTTGTAGGCAATAAAATAGTAAAAAATCCATGGCATACTTTTGGGCTAAACATTCCTATAGAGAAGCGTTTTTGGCATTGTTTTTTTTTTTCGCAAAGACGCATAATGTCATTATTTGCCCATTTTAAGTCCATGTATTAAAAAGGTATGACATTGCTTGGATTATAAGACAAAAATCCAGTCCAAGGTGATTTCTGCTTTAAATCAAGTCCAGTTTTCTTGAGCTCAGTCATTTGTTTTTGCTGCATTATAAAGCCATAATCAAATATACATAAGATCCGATGAGTAATAAATTTGTGCCCATGGATTATTATGGGTACAACTCATGCACGATCTTCTGGTTATGGCTGACGTTGCAATAAATACAAGGTAGAACTGAAACAGGAAATCTGATATTAATGAAATACCCAATAAGGAAAAATATATCAAATTTGGACAATTATTAATATATACCAAAATGAATTTATTTCATAAATAAAAAAAAACGTGATCTTGATCCCTTCTAGGTATTACTTCATAAAAAACATAAAGTGCACAACATTTCTTTAACAACAAAATAATTAAAAAATTTCGAAATTCAGACATTATGAAAGAAAAAACACTTCCAATTTCATGAATTTAAATACATACAAATTGTAGAAACATACACACATGCTTAAATATAAATCACTGCTAATTTTAACAACATTTTACGAAGAAACTAATACCCATAGAACACGTTAATAAACACTTGTGCAGCCCTAGATATGCACATCCTTCTGCCAATAACACATACACAAACAAGCAAGTGCACAGCCCAATAACTCACTCGACATTATTGAATAACACGTGTAAAAATACACCTACAAACACGAGCACAAAATTTAAATGTACATAAACTTGTTTCTTTTTACTGGGGATTTCCTGTTAAATCCTTTCCACTGTGCAAGCATTTGTTTTCTATTTTCCTTTTGCAGCGAACTTAAAATCAGCTTTAAAATGATTTATTTTTAAACAACTCACGAGTGCACGCAAATCCAGCAACTGTAGCAAAAAGAAAATTATAATTTTTTTTTTGTTCTACGCTCATACTTGCATGGATACATTTACTAATTGGATAATGAATGTTGTGCGGTGCACTAGCCTTACCGCTCATTAGCTTGGTAAAAGCGTCGCCAAAATTTTTTTAAAACAAAATAGGCCAAAATTGTTTGTAATAATTTTTTATAAAAACTCGGCAACTTTTTCTAGAAGAAAAAAGAGAAAAAATATTCAGAAGTTAGCCGCAATCTTTCAACTTTCCAAAGAATATTTTTAAAGGATTTCTTTCAGAAGTCTCATTTTCTCTTAAAAAGAAAATATTTCATCTTAAACATTTTATAGAAAACAACTTTTGGTAAACCATTTATAGAAAAGAATCCTTAGGAAACAATATTTTCGGGAATCTTTAAAGAAAACAAAATTTTAATTGCGGAAATCAGTTTTCGTTGCAAATTGCACTACAACAACAATATACATGAACTTTCGATTTCCTACAGCTGAGCCTATCCGAACATGACGTACTTGTTTATGATTACAATAGCAGCTATCAGAGATGGAAAAGTTTGTGCTATCATAATTTTTTATATTGAAAATTGTCGCGGTATTTTTACTGAGTCAAAATACATGAATTTTCGATTTCGAAATTTGACCGCGTCTGCAGCTGTCACTAAAAATGTCAACGGTAGCTTTAAATTTAAAATGATAAATATATTTAAAAATAGTAAAATTTTGGATCTTGTATAAAACTCCGAATTAATCAGACTGTGTCAACATGTTCTCCGGCAGAGGATTTACTTTTCAATTAACGAAAAATATTTTATCAAAAATATAAATAATAAACCCACTTAAACATCGTACAAAAATCTATAACATATATCCTAGAGTTGTAAATATACTATCAAGAGAGATGTTATTATTAAGGAAAAGTCCATGGGGTAGAGATCGCACGAAATCGGCCATTACAATTATTTAGGATTATCCTTTGCAAAAAATCTGAAGAAAACTTGACTTCAGGCATATTAAGTCATATTTTATGGATCAAAATCTCAGCATTTTCATGACTACTTCGAAAGCTCTTCTTCGAAAGCTCTTTTTCCTGACTCTCTACAGAAAAATGTGCTTATCTCAGCTCTTTATATATTAGTTTAGTGTTGTCGATGTTTTATATGCTGCTGTAACTGCTGCGTTGACAGCTAAAGACGTCATGATGAAATAATATTTGCAAATTCCTTTTCAAATTCCCAGGCGACGAAACAATCAGCAAAAAAACTTATGTGAATAAAAATTTAATATACGATAAGAATGATTTTTTCACGTACGAATAATATTTTTAAAGTACTTCCAAAACATCGTTTTTTCATAAAATTTTAATCACAACTTCAAATCGTGCGAATAGGATCCATAAAAGAGAACTTCTTGCAGTTGAAAAGTCCATGTTGGAAAAGATCGCGATTTTCACTGCTTCCTGAGCACGGATTGCTAATCTTATTGACTTCATTTTAAGTTCCCCTTTTACGGCGTGTTTTGAAGGATTACTTTAAAAAAAATTAGACGAGTTGCTCACTCGGGTCACAAACACATAACAGTTCTGCTGAAGCAACTTTAATGACAGATATACGGAACTCGTAATAAGCACCTTTTTATATTTAAATTATAATAAAAAACTTTTCTTTTCAAAAAAAAAAGATTTAAAAGTTAATTTAAATAAAAAAAATATTTTTCTCAGAGATTTGAAGAAGAAAAAAATTATAATTTTTTTTTTTTTTTTTTTTTTTTTTTTTTTTTTGGAAATTCGCAGTCAATGTCGAAACTTTAGCTATTATTTAATTTCTTTTTTCCTACAACATTTATGTATGTTTAAGCATTCATTCATTTATTGCACAGCCTTAATTGAAAATGAGAAAAAACACACAATTGTATTATATTATTAAGAGAAATCAAAAAGTCAAAAACTAATTGAGTCTTTTAAAATACGAGTGTGTGCAAAAAAATTTTAAAAAAGAATGAATGAAAATAAAATGTATAGATGTTTGACACTTTGCACTAGTAAAAAAACCAGCAGACCGATGGTCGTAGAACGCACGTATGAATGAACATACATACATACATACATATTTACATTTGTAAATGAGTCTGTATAAAAATTAATCATAAACTTTGTTGCTGGGCAATGAATGGAAAGCGGTAGTCGTTGGTTAATTTTTTTTTATATAAAATTTATACAGGCTATTGTACACGCCAGGTTCATTGAGATCATCGCCTTTTTATGTCAAGTTTTTTTATATTTTTTTAATTGAATGAATGGAATTTTGCACATCATATTTAACTGCAGGAAAATTAAAAGCAATTGTGTAAAAAAATTTACAACATAAATAAATAATTTAAGCTTGACTTTCATATTTCTATGAGTTGAAAATATATGTAATTTTATTTAGAATGTGTCAATATTTGAAACATAAATTTATTTTCTTTCAAAATTTTACTGCCAATTAGTGCTAAAATCAATTTTGAATTAAATGTCTAGGTTACGATATATCTTGCTAGTCATGTAAGTGTGTGTATGTTTATTGTTTTGAAATTGTCTATAGGTAAGATCCTACTATCGACGACAAATAGCGCAATATTCTACGATTATTTTTAGGTCGGCACATTTTTTAATTTATATTTGAGCGGTCCGTCCTATTGCTGTAACATATTGTGACAACAATTTTCTGCTCTTAACGGTCAAACCAATATTAGGACAATAATCGATGCTATACGGTCGTAATATCCTCATTTATTAGATGTACTACATCCTAGTAAAAATAGAGCTTTCAAATGTCATTAAAATGCTGACAATAAAATCCAGAAGTAGTGAGAATCCGTATAATTACCAATGAAGTCATTGATTCCTTGATTTGGAAGCTATCTTCATTGAGAAAAGCAAACATTTTATTTACCACTGGGAATAAAATTCATCACTTGTTGATTGAAGAAAAATAAGGTTTTCATACATTTTTAAAGAAATAAACATTTATTTCAATATAAAAAAATATTTTCAAATTAAACTTAACAGACTTCTAGAAATAATTTTATCGAAATTTTTTCAAACTTGACTTCCTAGGAAGTTGGATTTATTAAAGCAATGAAAATGTTGTTCCTTGAGAATGACTTCCATTATTTTTCGTTGGGATCATATGCAGCGTTGCCGTTTTAGTCATTTAAAATCAAAACTACGTACAGCTTTCTCCAATGCGTAGAAGTGCACATATTTCTCATTTTGGCAAATTTTTTGTAGCAAGAAATAAATCCGTTTAGATTTTATTTTAAAATTTGTTTTATAAGCAATTAAAGTTTCTGTAACTTTCAACAAGCTAGAGAAATTTTTCAACATATAGAGGAATGTAGAAAAAGAGCCTGGAAGAAAGGTTCTAAAACCATAAAAAGGACTTAATTAGATAAAGGAAGAACAGCATAAAAGAGTAAAATTCAGGAGAAAATGGCAAAACCTAGCCCATAGCAAGCAATAGTTTAATTTTTAAGCAGAAGAAGGAGCAAAACTATTAACAAAAACTTATATTGCAAAAATAAATAAAATTTTGAAAAAAAAAAATATTTCCAAATCGAACCGTCCGATCCAAAAAAATGTCGTTTATTTTGGAAGAAAATATCAAATTATAAACTTGAATAGAAAGAATAGATTATAAAAGCGAATAAATTATCTAAGAATGGAAGAATGGGCCCAACAAAATTTTGTGCGTCAACGTCAAAACGTAATCAAAGCTTAAACTGCGATAAAATCTTTATTTTGTTTTATTATGTTAAATACTAATTATATACTTTCTATTAATAATTAAAGGATATATGCATATATAATTAATATTGAAATTTTTTTCGAGACGATTTGTTTTAGCGACCAATGAAATGTCGGCATATGAATGGCTAAAGCCACAACAAACAAAACAATTTGGAAATATATAATTGTAACATTATTTCTAATTTTATTACATTTTAATAAATGTTTCCTAAAAAAATTATTTTGTGGTGGCTCATCATATCGCGCTTTAACCGAAGTGTTTTTATTAGCTGCCGTTGCAGCAAGTCTTGTGACTGTTGCAAAATTGATTTTGTTCCAAATTTGTTTTGCCTTTTTTTACGATTATAAAACTAAGATTTAATTATCGATTGCCTTGAAGAAGTGAAAATCAAAAATTATGTTAATTAAGCTTTTTGCCACCGTAAGGTCTCCTTATGTTTTATTTATTTGCTTGTTGCTTTTGTAAACAGATGTTTTCAAACCAGAGATGGAAAAATCAGTACATTTACACTTTTTTTTGATAAAAGCTGTTGTTCAAGAGTAGAAATGAAAATTTAGGTAATTTTTTATTAATATGCTGCTTTTCCATTTTGATGTGACCAATAAAATTCTGTTAAATTGCTCTACATTGGCTTAATTGTGTTCACACAGGTTTGCTTTTGATTGCACAAAGTCGGCACAACTTCGGCACAGATGTACGTAATTCTTATAATTCTTTATGTTCTTACTATCTACACATCAAATACGATAAAAATCTATACGTTGTGCTGATAGTGAGAGCTTAACTTAACTTGAAGCTTTTCATAATATCTCTTCCATTCAATACTGTCTAAATGGCACTCATGCTAATAAGCAAAATTTTTTTTATAAATATGCTTTGATCCTTAAAGCATTTTTGTTTGTTTGATTATTTAACATTTCATATGCATACTTTCATACACGTATGTATATACTTTGAAGTATATAAGCAATCCTTTACGCCCACAAGTATACTTTTATTTATATATTTGTTACTTATTTACAGATTTTGTATGCGCCCTAAAGACGTACAAAGGAAATGGTAAGTTATTTTTCAATAATTTTAAAATATTTGTAAGGAAATATCTATTAGACCTTCATGAAAAAGTTTTATTATTCAGTCATAACAATGTTAAATGCATCTTTTATAAAGATAAAAATTACTTCATTATCTACGAATTCTTAACAAATAAGTCTCTAAATTGCATGCCAGATTGTTCTCGCATTTGAAGTTAAATGAGAACAAACAAGTTGTTAGCAGAGAGAACTCTTTCTAAAATAGGTTCAAATGAGTTGTTTATTTTATTTTGAAAAAAAAAAAAAATAAACAAAAAAATCTATGCCCCGAGTGAGGCTCGAACTCACGACCTTAAGATTATGAGACTTACGCGCTGCCTACTGCGCCATCGAGGCACTTAACGGCGACTTCATCAGCTGTCATTGTTAATTCTCAGTTCGTAGTGGTTCTTTTAGTGTCCTTGGTTTTGCAGCGACAATTTGGCTCATTAAGGCGCCATTTATTCGCCAATACTTTATTCTCGGCAAATTTTTATTACCTTTTCGTACTTAACTTTTCATTATTTTTTGCTCCTTACACTTTGTTGTTTTATTTTCAACATTGCATTGATTTTGTTATTGTGTTTATTTTTGCTCGGTTGTGGGAGGAAAAATAGAAACATAATTATTTATTCTCTTTGCCTGTTTTTTAAGGTCAGAACATAATTTTTTTCAAGGTCATTAAACAACAGGAGAACAAAACAAACAAATGAACAAGTAGACGAAATAAGCAATGATGGATTTTTATTGATATTTGTAAAATGGCCAGAGGATAAAATATTATTAAATTTTAAAGGATATATCTTTCAATAAAATGCAAGACCTTTTTACCATAAAATCTAACAACTCCTTAATATCAATATGAAATAGAAACAAAAGTCATTCTCAGTAGTATAAAATGTTAAATGCCATACAGATGTTCGCACAATTCGTATCTTAAGGAGGAAATTTTTTAAAAGAACAATCTCGCACTTAGAATTAAACACTACACGTTATCTGAGGTATTAAATTATCCGACTAGGCTGGGGCTAAAGGATATACGAAAGCAGTTTGATATTTTTTTCGGTAAAAAACAATTTTTTTCTCAACACATCTTGAACAGCTTTAATGAGTTTTTTATTTCCTTCAAATTATACGGTTGCCAAATATCCTCGAAATAAGAGATTTCTTTCAATAACGATCTCTACGTTTGAACCAACTCTCTTACTGCCCAGGCATTTCTTTCAATTTGAAAACAAGAAACAGTTGCAAGGAACTAAATCTGTAGAGTATGCCGAATAGGGAAGCAGTTCATGGATTTTTTGTTATACTCGTTTGTAAACCCGAAATGTCTTTGTAGAACACAACTTTTTTCTTCGCTGGAATAAGGTCGTTTCTGCTTCAAATCAATATTGAATCTGTCCGTAGTCAATGAATAACATTCGCCAGTAATCTTTTTACAATTTTCAAGTAGGTTTACGTGAGTGACACCACGGGCATTCTTAAAAAAACTGTCCCTTGGTCATTTCCGCTGGTACGGCCACAACGGAGCTCAGCAAAACAGTTTTTAACTGCATGAAAATAATTTTTTAGCTTTAACTTTATCTCAATAGGCTTTGATAATGAATCTGAGTTCTTAAATCAAGAATGTGCGGGCTTAACACAATTTCCGCAAGGTGATTAACAACAGGTTAGCATTACTACACGAACTGATTACTTTTAACTCGTTTTCGACTAATGCGGGTCGAACTCGAAAGCGCCGGAGCATGCCTACTGCGGAATGATTTTTGTTTGTGTTTTCCACATTTTCTGTCCACTTATGGCAGATATTTTTTAATTAAAAATTTTTAAATCTAAAAAGTAATGAAAAGCTTGCGTCTAAGTAATGAAAAGCTCCCGTCCCTTATTGGATCCTTCAGAGTATGCAAAGGTTATTTTATTATTCACTTTTTGTCTACAAACATATTCCTTTGGTTTTTCAGTTTTATTTTCGAAACCGTAAAATGCACATTACCTAAAGCCTCCCGATTCTGCAAAACTTTTGGAATTTTTATTAGTCTTGTAAAATGCGAAAACGCTTCAGTAGGCAGCGCGCATTTATTAGAGGACCCATGCCCCATACATACTTTGTAATAATGACAGCTTTTGTTGGTATTCCTTCGGAGTGCAGAAAGTGATCTGCTTTCCGATATATACATGCATATAAATGTACATACATATATTTAATGTACATACATATATTATTTGTGAAAAAGTTAAAAAAAATTATTTTCGTTATCTTCAGTGCTTAGTGCTGACGACAAATTAGAAATCTCACAATTTTAAGTAGAAGGCTTTATCCCATTTTCGAGTTTAAGAAGTCAGACTTAATAATAGTGACTTGCTAATGTTTAGCTGCGGAATGACAGAGCGTGTCATAATCTTAAAGTTGTGAATTCGAGCCTCACTCGGGTCATTTGTACATTGTATCTAAAAGTTGAAAAGAACTTTTTGTATCCAAGACATGGGGAGGGAGAGAGCTCTCCTCCTCCTAGAAGCAAATTTCAAATAATAACTAAAGGTATTTGCTGGCAGTTTTTTTGTGGTGCATGTACATACACACATACATGTTTGAAAAGGTTTTCAAATTTAAAAATAAAGGAAAAATGTATCATTGTAGATTTTCAAAATAATGTCACTTCGAGCAGAGAGAGCGGTGGATTCTAAATCGAGCATGTTCAAGGATCCTTTAATTTTTGTCCTGAAAACTGTAAATATTTGGTTTTTCAAAACAACCGTCTGAAAATCCTGAGTTTTTTCATATTCTTTATAATTTTTCACCATACCAAAGGCGCAGTAGGCAGCGCGTAAGTCTCGTAATCTTAAGGTCTTAAAGGCCCTTGGGGCATTCGATTTTTGTCTTCCATCGAATTAGTTAAGAAAAGTTGTATTGTAAAGAAATAGGGGATGCGATGTGCATGTGCATAAGTGTAATGTCAATAACATTATGCTTAGTATTAAAGATATCTGTTAACTTCTCACCCCTTTCCCTTATTTTCGAATGTTGCAGAGCAGCAATGCTATAGAATTGCATGATTTCCATCTATGGTACACATCATCCAGAAGGTATCCCTTAAGAATTCTTAATTTAAATATTATATCCTTTCAATACAGGGGACCTTCAGTGATATTATTTTAAAATAAAAAATACCGTATTATTTTTTAAACCCCCTTAAAATATGCAATACTTCTGCAATAAATATTGCTCTTTTTCGCCATTCATTTTCTATGAATTTTATTACTCACAAGTAAAAGTTTTTTTCCATGAATTTTTCATATGTTGCATTTATCTTCGTTTCAATTTTTCCAACTTCTAGGTAAATAATGAATATTGCATTTTAATACCCCAAAGAGGACTAAAAAAATAACAGATTTCTCCAAAAATGAAAAAATAGACTCTGGAAAAACTTGCAACAAATATGTCACTAAAGGTCTTTTTTTTTTGTCAAGCAACCCTCTTAAGTTGGTCATTGCATGAGCGTGTGTGTGCTTGAGGAAACTATACTCCTGACTAATGTATGTGTGACTATAATCTTTATGCATGTGTGCGAGAGAGTGGTGGCTGCATTCTCATCATATATTATAGTTGACATCTAGGAGTTACCAAAGAAAATTGATGGCTTTTGTAATAATAAAAGATTATTTTAATATCAAAAAGTAGGAAATGAACAAACACAAAACACCAAATTCCTTAATAATTTTTGCCAGCAGACGATAAATATTTGCATAATGGCTTTTTTCAATATTAATTTTAACTTGCAAATTTCAGTTAAATATTCTGAGTTGTAGTACTAATTAAATATTTGGTGTTTAACTTCTTCGTAGACTTGATTTGATAAAGATATTGTACACAAGCATAGAGGGCAAAGGAGAAAAGGTCAAGAAATGTGAAAAAAAAACAATTTTTTAAATAAACGTTCTCACCAAAATAGAAGAACTCGCTGCTTTTTTCAATACAAAACGAAAACTTAATAACCATCTGCTGCTGTTTATGTTGAAGCAGCAAACAAATATCATACCACCCTTCACTATAATTTTTTACACTTTTGCTCTAGGCCATCTTCTGTTGAACTCAGAACAAGTAGGGGAAGAGGTGAGCAATTAGCGTACTAGTATGCTTTTAAATAAAAGGAAGGAAATTATTTTGCATTTTACAACAAACCAGTGCATAATTAAAACCAAGAAGATGCCAAAGAAAAACATTTTGGGGAATAAAAACATTTAATTAAATTGTTGGCAGAAAAAAAAAGCTGGTATTCGTAGCCTAAAATAATACTCTAAAGAGAAGCGGTATAAACTTTAAAATTTTTTCATAAAACAATTACATTAAAAATTAGTGCTTAAGCTCATGCAAAAAAAGAACTGTTAGCTTTTAGAAAAGTTTCAATAGAAATACATACAATTAAATTCATAAATATTTCAAACATAATGTCCTTTTAAAAATTTAATAGTAAAATTTATTAGTAAAAGGAATTTAAATCTAAAAGCATATACGAGTATAAGTTAGATAATAATTTCTGAACACAAAAATTTTATTAAATTCACCATATAATACCTATTAATTATAACACAAGTATAATTAATTAAAGCATAAAAGTTTATGAATAATTTCCTATGAACCTTTAATATAAAACATATCAAGAAATTATAATCAGAACTTAGAATTTTTTTATACACTAGAGCCCCGACTTGCGTCGTTAATGGGGACCGGAGAAACGCGACGCAAATCGAAGCGACGCAAATCGAATCACCTTTTTCTATATAAATGCACTGAAATTTAATTTATTGGGGAAAATATTCAAAAAAAGCAAAAAAAATTTTTTTTGATAAAAAAACAAGTATGAATATATTTTTATTTATTTCATTTACTTCAACACATGCTTATAATTATTATAAAGAAATAAAACAATAAATAAAGAAAAAACATAATAAAAATTAAATTCATTTACATATGTACATACATATGTATGTATATTCATAAAAAGTAGGTGCATCTTCAGATGATTTTGGCAAATAACACGCTAAATTCTTACCATAACCAGACAGTTGTTCTTAGCACCACTTACATATATAACAAAGAAAAGGGAATTCCCCATATTTTACACAATTTGAAAACTTCTTAATGTATAGGCCAGAAGTTGCAAAAATGCTAAAAGACAGAAAAGATGCTATATCAGGCACTACAAATGCTAGAAATGGTAATCCACAATGCTGTAGTAAACAATTTAACCGTTTTTAGCGACTCAAATCGAAATCAAAACGACGTAAATCGAAATCAAAACGATGCAAATCGGGGTCAAAACGACGCAACTTGAAATTGCAACGACGCAAATCGAATTTTTCCAGTTTTTAAAAAGCGACGCAAATCGAAACGACGCAAATCGGGACGACGCAAATCGGGACGACGCAAGTCGGGGCTCTAGTGTATAGACATAAAGTTTAAAAAAGTTTATGTGTAAAAAATCAAATGCCCCGAGTGAGGCTCGAACTCACGACCTTAAGATTATGAGACTTACGCGCTGCCTACTGCGCCATCGAGGCTATAAGCATGCTGTACCCTATTGTAATAATATTGCACTAGTTTAAGTTAAAAAAGCTTTTAAAAATTGTGCAACATCGCTTTGCTAAAATTAGATTTTTTAAAGATAACACTCTGTTCTTTTTACCTTTTTATTATAATTTAAATGCATGTAGCAGAGAATAAAATTATGTTCTTAAATAGAATATATTATCAACTTTTCTACAAATTGTCAAACAATATTTTTACAGAAACCAAAATCGAAATACAGTAGTTTTCCGATTTAACGAACCTAATTGTTGTCAGGCTTGTTCGTTAAAGTGAATTGTTCGTTATATCCAGTACTAAATTAATAAAAGAAATCGTTGTCAATTTTAGTCAAAACACATAATATGTGTAGTATTTTTTTTAAATATTTTATTCAAATTATAATAATTAAAATATACATTTCATTAAATATATGAGGTAAGAAAAATTAAAAAAAAAACACTGTAATGCAAAAATAATTTATTCAAGAGTCAAGATGGCACATAGCCGAAACCGGTCTGTTTTTCAACCAAATTTAACGCGTATCACGGTAATTCATTCCAAATTATTTAAAAAATTGGTTAAGTTCAGTCTGTTTTTTTTTTTTTTTTTTTTTTGGAATAGCTATCACTTTCTTAATGGCATATTCTTGAAGCTCTCTTAAAAGCGTTAAATTCGTGCAACTAATATTATATTGAGCCCACTTAATACAAATTTCGAAATGATTAATAGCATCTTCGTGTTTTATTTTGGGCTCTAGAATTTAAGTTTCATCAAGCTCTTCACCATTTTCGTTGTGTTCATCGCATTCATCGTCATCTCCAAATCTCTCAAATAACGTCAAGCAAAAACTTCAGAAGAAGAAATCTAATGGTACACTTTTATATACATACATACATTCTTTTTTACTAATTTCTGTTAGAAATTATCTATTTAATTTAAACTTTTTATTTTACATTTGTTCATTAAACCGAGTACAAAATAAAATTTTTGTTCGTTATATAAGGCATTCAGTAAAAAAAATTTGGGTGTTCGTTAAATGCGATGTTCATTAAATCGAATGTTCGTTAAACCGGAAAACTACTGTATATTTAAAAATGTACGTTTAGTCCAAAAAAAAAAAAAACGATTCTTTTGAAAAAGTAAGAAGGTTTCGGAAGCAATATTTTTAGTGTGAAAAATTTTCGAATAATTGAAAGATTTATCTAATGTATTAAAAATGCTTTTGATTTCAGCTGTATGCTATCCTCCCTCATTTTGTTAAGTGGTTAACCGAAGATTATTTTCATTATAATGCATCTTTCATCCTGCATCCTAAGTTTGGTTAAAACAAAGTTCTACTTTACCTAAGCCTCTTATTTCTTATTTATTATTGTTATTACTATTTTTATTGAACTAGTTCTCAGGCAAAAGTCTTATTTATGCAGTGGATTCTGCTCATACTTGACAAATAGGTTATGGGAGGAAGGCTAGAGGGAGTAGTGCTTGCAAACGTTCCACTTTTAGTGTGTGAGTGACAGGAAAGAACTCGTCAAGGGGTTTATTCCACATATCGAGCCTTTGCTGCAATAAAGCAATAATTCAAATAAGGTTGTTTTGCAGAAATTGAGATTAAAGTTTTAAATTTACACGCAACTTAATGGTAAAAGAAAATTTGGTTCTTTTCTCAAGAGCTGAGTATACAAAATATTTTTACGAAACTTTTACAGAATATAAAAAATAATTCGTAATATAACCTTAAAAAATTCAAATTTTGAGTTACTACGGTATTGCACCAAAGGCTCGATATGAGCTTTTAGAATAAAAAAACAAATTTTCTCTGTAATGCGTAAATGGATGCGCCCACATATGGACCAGTAATGAATGCGGTCTTAATGAAGAGTGCATCCGTTCGAGATATACACATTCAAGTTGCATTTTCTAAAAATCTAAGAAAAACGCAAAAATATTATCTTCCCAACATATTGAATGGCCCTACGCTCCCTCCGGGAGTGAAAGGAACTTATATAACATATTGAATATATTTACCAAATCGGCGAATAAGCATCAAAAAAGTGAACATCCTGCCATGACAAACTTATTCTAAAATCATTGCAGCAAATGATCTACTAATTCAAACTACTTCTGGATCATAATCTCAATATTTTCATAACTTATTTCGGAAGTTATTTTTTTTTTTATTGGGCACCATTAGGGGGTGGTATTTATTTTATAATTACTTTGTAATTATCTACTATGTTTATAAATATTGGAAAAATAAATGCCCCGAGTGAGGCTCGAACTCACGACCTTAAGATTATGAGACTTACGCGCTGCCAACTGCGCCATCGAGGCTATGAAACACTATAAAAATTGAGGCCTGAATTTCGAAGTGCGATAAGAAAATGGTTTGAAGATGTGATATCTCGTACCTAATTCCACAGAACGTCTGGTAAAGGACATCTTAACAATTACTGAACATTTTCTTTTGCCAGCTGAAAGAAAAAGTAACATTCACACAATTGACATTTAGTGTGTTTGGGTTTGTAATTAATTTTATTTTAGTATAAAAAATATTTAAAAAAATAAAAATAAAGTATAATAAAATAAAATAAAATCTGTTGGGTACGAAAGAAACAGTTTAAAATTTTAAACCGGAAATTCAAGCATAAATACTGGTATCCTTAAAAAAAATTATATAAAACAGACATAGTTTAGTTTTTAAACATCATACTTAATTATTGAACCAAAGCATTTTTTATTGATTTATTTCTCGCGAATAGAAAGATGATTACATTTTTTTGCTATATTTCTTCATGATTTTTTTATCGTCTTGGCTCAGAAATTATTTTATGTGATGCTATAAAAGAAATATTTTTGTTTTTTGCTCTCCTTCCTTCTTTTTATTTTGATTAAAGAGAAATTTATCATGTATAAACATATTTTTGTGAATAGCATGCGCATATATTATTCTTAGAAATGAAAATGCGTTTTAAAATATTTATTTTAAAATTTTATAGCGTCCACATCATTCCCATATTTTTATATACGAACACTGTAAACAAAACAGGAAAGACCCAAATGCAGAGTCTTAAAAGATAGCAACTATTAACAATTCTTATTGATTTTTATGTTAGTTTGATGACATTTTTATAATGAAGTGAAATTCTAATTAATTTTCCAATCAATATATCTGAAACTGACGGAAATGTTTTTATCCTTCTTCTTTACATCTTCATTTAAACATGAATTAGGGCTAAAGTCTACTGATAATTTGGTGTGTTCCAATGAATTGCAGGTATATCGACAGATAATCCCAAAACAAAGAAAAAAGTTTTTGAACAATTAATTGGGAAAATATCCCCAACCATTTTAAAAAGGTGATTTATTTAAGGCATTTTTTATGAAGTTTGGAATAAAGTAATCGCAAAAAATAACCAAGTAACTTCAAATCCATTATGACTTGGTTGTCTGGCTTAAAATCACACAATAATTTAAATACGAGTATGTGTCCAACAAATTTAATGTGAGTTGAAATCACTTGGACAAAAAGTGTTTTTCAGAACTGCCTATATATCAGGATTTTTTGATGACAATTTCTTGAAATAAGTATTTGATTTATGCTACAATTTGTATTTTTTCATCATTTTAATGAATGTGATTTTTTGACAGGTGAGGTGGGGTTTGAAAATGCCTGCGCACTTACAGTGGCCGTCGTCAACTGTGTTGTGTGTTGTATCCACCAAAACACTTCCTTCTCCGTTTCTGGTGGGAAGCCTTCCCGGTACTGTTTTCTACATTACTTCGGGAAGGCCCAGAAACTTCGGACCCACGTCTGGGTCCGTCTGTGTTATGCTGCTGGCTCATTCTTACTGAGTCTCCGTTGATGGGGACTCATTTTGCCGTGCATCGAGGTCTCTTTTCTTTCTTCTTAAGATAACTCGATGTAGTTAGCCACAGCACTCCATGTGTTTTCGCATTCGAGCCTTCTGTCAACTATGTTGGCAGAGGTGAAATCGCCAATCTGCTCTCTTAATTAATGTGATAATGTATACAGTCTCTAGACAGAATAAATAAGTTTTCTTGGCCACCTTGTAAATATGCATTGTGCCATCATTAAAGGTGAATTCACCGGTTCGTTCTGAACGTTCTGAACGATTTTTTTTATATGTAGTTTGACGTCTCTATTTTTGAGAGAGTGAGAGAAAGAGAGTAAATTTAATGCGGAACAATTTTTGCTTGAATTGGTTTAATTTTAATTATCGTCCCGAACGAATTGAACTGTGCTGCCAGATATATAAATTTTTTATGCAAAATTGAACTGAGCTGCCACATCATATTATATGTACATATGTATGTATAATAATATACAGAGTATATTTGTAAATTTTTTATATTTATTTAACAAAATAGCTATTAGAACAAGCACTCGACTTTCATTCATTTCTATATTTTAGTTTTATAAAAATTTGTTAAATTTAAAACAAAGCAAATTGCAATCAACTGCCACTGTGCTGCCGGCTTGTAAAAGTGACACACAACATTTACAGAGTTGTTGCATATGGTAGCTTTGTTTCTACAGAATATTTGTTCGACTCCGGTGAATCTTCTTTGAGCAAACTCTCAGTAAACTAAAATTGTCTCTCAACGAAAATTTCCTGCAGAACGAATCGGTGAATTCACCTTAAGAAGCACAACTCGAGAATTTTTTTTATTTAGAGTATTGATTGCTGTGTAGTTATTTGATAGTTTCATTGTAGGAATTTGCTTGTAAAAAGTGTGTCCTTAAATACCTTTACCTACTTTTCATGTATGTATGGTCGTAGTAATCCCCAAATAAATTATTATTTCAAGTTTCATACCCTTGCCATAATTTTAACTGCCAGTTCTCTTTATTATTCCTGAAATTATATTGACATTTATGATGATGATGATGAAGATGTTGTTGATGTTTTTTTCCACATATTTTTTTCCATTATTGTACCACTATGTATTTACATTAAAGTTGCAACAGCAGCAACGAAATATAATAAATTTCTTGTAAACAGGAAGTATTTGGTATCCTCGTTGTACCCCACTCTCTATTCATTAGTGCACTGTGTTGTAAATTTTTAAACAAAATACAAATAGTACACACATACACACACACATGTACACGCATGATTTTAAAAGGCAATTTTATAACAAACACACTCTCAGACTTTATATACTATAAATATTTTAAAACGGAAGTTGTTTTTTTTTTTTTTTTGTTTGCATGTATTTGTTTATTTATTGTAAAGTTATTTTTGTAATGCAAAATCACGTCATCCCCCAATTCGTTTCTCTCTTTATGTGTGTAAAAGAGTATGAGTGAGAGCAGCGTGCACTAATGCAATCATTTTGTTTGTAGTTTCATGCACTCTAGTAAAAACACGTGAAGGAGATTTAATAAAAGTTTCTTACCAAGTTTTAAACTTTTTTTTCATTGTTGTTATTAAACTAATATATTTTTCCTACATGCTGCTGCTGTCATTCAAAATGTGCGATGGTTGTATTTTAAATTTTGAGAACTCGTGAGTGAATTCGAAAACTTTTAAAGTGAATTTTTAAAAATCAAAAAATAAAAATGGCCAACATTAATAGTTACAGATCATCTATTTAAAATGTTTAAATTCCATTCGAAATAATGGCCGCACTGAAAGAAAATCCTTCATTCAGACAACGTATTTTTAAATTGCGTCAATGAAATTTGGTCGTTGAAAGTGTGCTATTGAAGCACTCCATTAAAGAATGTTTCATTGCGTTTATAAAAAAGTTTCATAAATAATAAAAAATGAAATTCAGTAATTTCCTGAATTTCCGAAGAAGGGAGTAATTTTTTTTTAATTTCTTAAACCACAATAAGATTAGGAATTATGTCACAATTTTTTTTTTTATCTACTCCATATCGGGCTCAAACGAGCCAGCAGCTGTTTAATAGTTCAGCACGTTGCCCACTTGTCCATCCTGGCGAACAAGTACTTCTTTAAAGAAAACGAGTTTTACCTACTTCACACTCTAGATTTTCTCCTTCTAATTTACGAGTACTAGTATCAGCAACAAGGAAAACTTAAAAAAGTGCTTAAAAAATTTTTATAAAAGGGAGATTTTTAACCTTTTGGATTTTGAAAATTTGAAAAAAAGAAAATTTGGGGCTATATATGAATACCTGCCAGTTAATTTTTTTATTTCAGGTAAATAATGCCCGCTTCTACGCCGTATGTTGTCCATCCGTGAGCTCCAATTTTGGCAAACTTTTTCCAGAATTTCGACCGGTATCTCAGCTTTAGAGCTGAGTGTGACGTGTAGATGCACATCTAACAATTTGTTTTATATGAAGAATATCTCATTATACACATTAAATAATTTCATATACAGTGGAGGCTCATAAAAGTTAAGACGCGCAAAAGTTAAGAATACGGAAAAGTTAAGCAGCTTTCTGTCACCATACGGAACTCTAAAAAGTTAAGTGCTTCTTAACTTTTTTGAGAAATTTTTGTTTTTATTTAATTTTTCTATTTTTAACATCATTTTGAATTCTTATACATATGTCGATTGTCGCATTAATATATGTAGTACTATATAAGTACATGGGTAGCATAAAAAATTCAACACACTCGTCAGTTACATTCGTACGTAATGTTTCATACTTTTTTTGCATCAGTTATTAGTTTTCTTTTGATCGTAACAATGTCAGCAGCACGTAAGCAAAAAAGGTTATCAGTTGCCGAAAATGCAAGATTTTAAAAAAATTAGACGAAGGCGTTTTTGGCTAATCGATTGGCCATGGATTTTCATGATTCTGAATCTCCAATTTTTAAAATTAAAAGAAATAAAGCAAACATTTATGCTGCAGTGTCAGGTACATGTGACGAAATGGTTCTTATATCAACGTGAAAGAAACTGTCCACTAAGTGATCCTATTTTAAAAGCTAAAAATTAATAAATTTGCATACATACATATATACATGTGTATTAAATACACATTAATAATATATACAATGTATAAATACACGTATAAACACATGCATTTTTCATATCACGGAAAAGTTAAGAATTCGGAAAAGTTAAGCACCCCTATAACAAACTACTTAACTTTTTCGAGCCTCTACTGTATTGCTTTTTGTTACAAATGTTTTTTTTTTTCTTTTTGAAAAGGATAGAAAAAAAAATAATTTTAAATCAAACAAATCAATATTTAAAGCTTATATTCATCAAATTGTACACAAGTTGAAGGAAAAAACCTCGTACTACTTAATTATATTTTTCCACACATTTTCTTAAAAAGAAAATTAATTTAAATAGTGACACGATTTTCATTGGTATAATGAACTACATACGAAGAAATAGAAAGACTTAATGTGTGCAATGAAAATGTTCATTTTATCAAAGAAAACTTTCATGTATATAATGGAGATAATTTAGTTAAACCGCTTCGATGTGCCAGTGAATGACTTTTCCTGCAATGCATCATTATGTAAGCGTTTGTCGACGTCACGTCAGGCCGGCAGCAAAAAATTGACATTTGTTGTGTACCAGTTGTAGACAGTAATTGATTATTGTTAGCAGTCCCTTGGCATTTTCTAGGCCTTAGAAAGTAGTTAGAGCTTGTCAACAGTGGTCAATTGTCTAAATTTTTTTTTACTGTCATATTGGCGTGACGTCGCCAATAACTCTCCTAATAACGAGTAATACAAAAACAATGATGACTTCTGCTTTGTTATAATGGCGAAAATACAAGCAATACTTGACAGCACGTTCAAAATGTGATGTGAGGAGAGAATGTTTCAGAATAGAGGCAAATTTAATGAAATAACATGCGAATTATTTGCCTTCTATAAATGTGAATTAATTTGGTCGTTCAACGCCAAGGGCAGGTGTAACCTCTAAATAATATTAATTTAATGTAGCTCGAGAACGCAAAAAATGTAAAATGTAGTTTTCTTCCTTCAAAAAATCTTCATTCAAAGACGGAAACATTATTTTTCTTGAATTAATAATTGGCTCAATTACTTTCACATTAAATAAAATAAATCGTGTTGCCAAGTTTGTAGCCTTCCCAAAAGCTCTTCTATTGCTCATTGTAAATAACATATCGTAATTTAATATGCAATTTTGTAAGTTTGAAAATTTACTCTTCCTAAATTTACTTTTCTTTATTTTAAAATCATTAGGAATGATTCGAACTTGCACTACTTCCGGTTCATAATCTCAACATTTTCAGGATCTATTTTAAGCTCTTTTTATACTGGGTATTTATATAGTTGTATACATATGTCTGATAAACAAGGTAAATTTCCCACACACACACACACACACACACTGAAATTAAGTTTATTAAATAAAAATACATACATATGCATCTATGTAAATTGGTTCATTGGTAAATAATGATTGCCAAAGGCAAAAATAGATACAATACATGCATATAAATAAATGATTGGGAATGCAATGAAGAGGAAAAGACTCTGAGTAAATTTGGATGCTTAAACTAAAATTATCTAGAGAAAAGGACATTTATCGTAATCGACTTTTTAGTAATATTTATTCCAATGGATAAGGACTACAACTGTGACTTTATCCGAAATAGAAATGACATTAGGAACGATGATGAAGTTTAAGTCAATCAATTACAATAAATATTTGAATTAATTAGTTGTGTTAGGTAAATCAGAAAATCAAGAATTTTACTAAAAAATTATAGATTTTGTTTTGATTTCATTTATCATGGACAAATGTGTTTTAGTTAAGCCTTGTTGACGTTCATTTAAAACTATTAAACTATTAATTTGAAATTTTGTTCAATAATTAAATCATTATTTATTCTCAAATAAAACTACAAACAAAACAAAAAAAGAGATGTAGATCTTGTATAATACTCGTCCAATAAATATCTACGAAATGTGTTTTTCCCCCATGGTTTGCAATTTCCATCAACAAATGTATTATTTTCCAACAATAGTTTTTATACAAATACAACTTTTTTTATCTCATCCGTTTAAAATGGCTTTGTTTTAAAAAGAATTGCATTTTTTGTAATGAAACAAACATATTTTATTTATAAAAAAATATTTTACATAAGATAGTTAAAAAAATGCGAAATTTATTCAAAAGCACTGTAGGGCAGTGGCAACAAAAAGTGGGAAAATTTACTTATGCTTCAAATACAAGGTTTAAATTTATAAATTAGAAAGAAATTTATAAAACCATATGCAAGGATATATAAAGGGTTTTTCTAATTTAAGAATTTTTTAATTTGTTTAACAATTTTTTTGTTTGTACGGCCAGTGCCGCTCAAGTGATTACGTTCATGAGTTTTATCATAATTACTTTTGTGTTTCTTAATATATAACTAATTAAAATTAATTCTAATTAGAATTGAGATGACATTTAGATATACAAATTTAAAAAAAGAACGTTAGTTTATATACCGTTTGTTTAACGTTTTAATTCACATTTTTATACAAAATATCGAATATGGATCGCGGTAAGCAATTTACCGACCTAGGAAAAACCCTAAAGATCTAAGTCATCACAATATTGCAGAAAATTTTGACCGGAGTCCAAAATCTTCATCAAAAAAACCCCCCCATCCGGCTAAAGATAAAAGGAGGAAAATATACGTAAAAAGCAAATAAAAATACGAACAATAGAGCCATTATAATTAGAGCTGCTTCCATTTCTATCATTTCGTTGGCGAAAAATTAAGCAAATAACTAAAGTTACTGTGAGCTTGGCACGTTACACTATGGGCCAGCTTATGCCTTCGTATTTAAATACTCATTTAGCTCATTTAAATACAAATTCTCAAGTCTGCTATTGGGAAATTGTATGACTTCCTTTTTTTAGGCCATATAGATTATTAATAACTTTAAGACTAATAAAATATCAAATAAGTCAGCAATTCTAATGGTTTAATTAATTTCATAATATTGAATCTATTCGGATGAGCGAACGTACTTCCAAAAGTATTTTCCAAATTATGAAATGGCTTTTTTTAATCATATAACTTTACTGGATTGCAGTAAAGTTTACAATAAAAGATTTTTTCATCATTAAATAGTTTTTATCTTCATGTAAAGAAATTTTTAATAAGCGATTTCGTTTTGTTTTTGATATCAAATTTTTTTAAAAATTTTCTTGTTTTCTTCTAAAAATACAAAAAAAAATTTAGCACATCATTTGGTCAGTGTGCAGAGAACTTTTCCAACTGAAGTGTAATTTCCCATTAAGAGCCCATTTTTCCCCTTTTCACTTTGTTTTATAATATAGTTTTTCTTTATTGCTTTCTTAGACCCATTGTGCTATGTGTACTTAGATTTTTACAAGTACTGTAGAGTATTTATTAGACTATGAGACAGGAAAACGGAAAAAAGGTCACTTGCAAATGTTACAAATATATGTTTATATATATATATATATATATATATATATATATATATATATATATATATATATATATATATATATATATATATATATGTGTGTGTGTGTGTGTGTGGTGTAATTTTTTTCTTATTTGCTGCTGGTATTTGACGATTATATTCATCTATCTATCATTTCAAATGGAATTGTTTTATACATGAGTAAATCAAACAAACCAAACCGAGTTGATGCAAAAGAGAAAGAAAAAATAAATAAATTTATATACCAACACAAAACAATGAGGCAACAAAATGTTAAATAAAAAAAAGAATAATTTAAATATTTAATATTTCAAAACAACCTCTATATTTTAACAATGAAAGAAAACAAAGTATTCCTAAATTAAATGAAAAGAATAATACAAAAACGAACACACACACACACACACACACACACACACACACACAGACAACCAAAAGATTGCCTAAGCCTACAAAGTAAATAAATCCAGAAACAAAGCCAAAAACGAATAAATATTTGAATAAGACTTCTCATTGAATCGGTTTTTGTTTGTGTTTCGATTTCAATTTGAAGACAAGCTTCCGCTTCCTTTGCTGTAGTTTAAAATTCTCAACTTAAATTGTTTTTCATTTACAATGTAGATTAATTCCTTTTAATTGTGTTGTAATCTGATGACAATTTATTTTTTTTTTTTTTTGCTTGTTTTACAATGTGATACTGTTAATTAAATTTCCTTAATCTTGACATTAAAAATGCAACAGTGATACAAGGCAGCAATAAAAAGAGGAATACGGCAATGAAAGGAAAAAAGAAACTTGTAGACAAGAAAATTTCTTATTGGCCATGAAAAGTCATTTTGCGTGGTTGTTTGTTTGGTTGTTGTTACAATTATTTAAGAATTATGCTGCTATGTACTTGAGTTCATGTTGCTACTACTTTTACAACAACACACACATAAGAGCTTCTGTTGCTGCTTATTATTGTCAATAAATTGTATGACAACCATAACAACATTTATAAGATAGTAACCATTCTGCGAGTATGTCCTCAAAATCATATAAAACAGTGAAACACATTTACCCAGCGATACTCCGCAATAAATGGCATTAAATAATGATTTGTTAGTAATAAACAATATTAAATGACTGGCTGTATTATGCGAGTAAGCAAAATATTTAAACGCTCGAAAAATTAAATGAGTAAGCAAAATATTAAAACGCTCAAAAAATAGAGCGAGTAAGCGAAATATATAAACGTTGGAAAAATTTTATCGTTAAGAACTAATTTGATAGAAAAGTATATGTTTAATTGCACTAAATGCTGTTAATAACAAGGAAAATTGTTTTTATTGAAATGCAATATTGTCACAAAAATTTGCTATCGATAGTATTCTCTATCATAATTTTTCCAACAACTGTTATAAATAACAATATTCTCTATAAAAATTATTATCGATAAAAAATTTACGAACACTGCTATCGATAACAGCTCATGTAGAAAATATTGCCATTTCCCTCTATTAAGTAAATTATTATCGAGGGTACGTCAACCCAACATTATTATTGTTGATTTTACTGACAAGGAAAAAATGGTTATCGATAGCGATATTTTCCAATAAAAATATGCTCAACGTACTTCTGTATAAAAGTTGCTGTCGTTAAAAAATATTTTACTTGAGAAATTGATCGTTATATTATCCATAAAATATGTTATCGATAGCAAATCTTAATGTAGAAATTTTTGTTTTCTATTAAATTTTTAATCCATAAGAATATAACGCACAAAAAATTATTTTACCGATAAGAATTGTGTTTTTCTTCAGACGGGGTTTGTTTTAATTTGAAATAAGTTTACGTCATTCCATGTCAAATTTGGTTTTTAAATAAACCATTTTGGGACATGTCATATTTCTTAAGAATGTTATCGATAACAATGTTTTCTGTAAGAATATTTAAAACAGTTAGTTTAAGTATTGTTTTTAATAACGAAATCTCTTGCGAAAATTTTTAAAGTCATTAATATTATCTCTAGCCATTCTTATGATCATTCTTATTTTGCAAATTCTTATATATAAAAATATTACTATTCGATATTATATTGTCACCTAAAACGTTTTGCATAAAACTTGTTTTTGTATGTCCCTATAGGATACTGCGTAGGTTGTGGGCACCATTCCCACCTTAGACTCTCTTTGTGACTTTCTCTATTCGTCAAAGCACAATCGTTACTAAAATTGTAATTGTATTTGGAAAACTTTTTATATAAATTGAATTTTTAATCGATAAAAATATTTGCTAATAAATTTATTAACGATAGCAAAATTTTCAACAAAATTATTTTCCATTAAAATTGCTATTGACAATATTTTCATTAAAAAATTTATTATAGTGTTTTATACAAACATTGCATTTGATAATACCTTCAATGGACTTTAGTGGGCCACATAAGTTTTCTTTGCATCCTTTGAAACGTACATATGTTCTCAATCAGGATTTTCATAAAAGTTGATTACTTAAAGAATTTGTTATCGATAATTCATTATGCTTCAAAATTTACGTGTTTTGTATATGAACTCAGCTCGGAGACTCCTAAATTATTCCTTCTTATTCTGTTTTAATTAAAAAAAATCATAATATTGGGGTTAACTCTATTGGGGCAAACGACATGCTATTAAGGGATTTAACATTGACAGTAATATCATTAGAGAGGGAGAGAGAGATAGAGAGAAACAACCGTATAACGACAGTGGTAAAAATATTTTAACTTGTTTACAGCTTTTAAATATTCTACAAAGATAATAAAATTTCTGCAAGGTCTAGAGATAAAATGTAAACTTAATATAGATTATATAAGACGTCAGGCATATGCACATATACATGTGTAAATATATAACATTGCTACAACGAAAAATGTGGCGGCTTTGAGCTATAAAACAGAATATTCAAGTAGATGACAAACGAGACAGTAGTAAATTACAAACAAATACATAAAATTGTAATTTTTTCCCTTTCATAATATTCTACTACTTTAACAATATATAAAATAATGTTGCAGATATACATAGAATTTTTCTTCATAGAATTGTACTACATGAATTTCAAAGAATACAATCTTTAAGAAAAAATCCTGAAAAACGTTATAGAATATATGCACCAAACAAATTTTACAGAAAAAAATTCTTTAGCTCTAAGTATATATGAATTATATTTGCAATGAATTGTAGTATTAATGTTTCATTGTAATTCTCGCAAATTTTTTTGTTGTGGCTTTAGCTGTTCATATATTGACATTTTATTGGTCGCTCATATGTTTATGCCAAAAAAAAAATAATATTACAAAATAGATAATCATAATAGGCTTAGAAGGCACAACAAACAATTTATATTCGATGTGAATCAATTTTATTTCTCTTGCAACCTGTGAACAATTAAACTAATAAAATTGCGGCATATGAACAGCTAAAGCCACAACAAACAAATTTGAAAAGTTCAATTTTTTTGGCTACAATACCGATAAATTTCGATATTAAGTTAAAGTTATTTGGAACTTTGTAACAAAGTACTGCAAAAGAGTAACAGCATTTATAATCTACGTTCTAGTTCTTTGACCGTTTTATTTTAATTAATAAATTTAATATATATTTTTTAAGCTTAAGGTCTCTTAATTTTTTTAATTTTTATCGATATTTCAGTACTCATCGAGTACCATCTTCAGGATATAAAATAAACAAATATCCTGAAGATGGTACTCGATGAGTACCGAAATATCGATAAAAATTAAAAAAATTAAGAGACCTTAAGCTTAAAAAATAAATTAAGTTTATTAACATTTATAATCAACCAAGAAAAGTAACATTTATGACCTCATCCCTTCTGATTTTAATAAAATTTGGTATGAGTGGTGGTTACATTCGTAAATGAACTACTGTATTGCAACAGAAAAGCAAACATTATACACTATAACGATACGAATCAAATGTTACCCGTGTTAAACATATTTTTGGACACCATCTGCTTCACTGTTGCAGTGAAGAACATTTTAGTTTACTATTTCAGCACAGTACTGCATTTACGAACAACGTATCCAATGTCCCTGGCATAGTACAAAATATTGCTTCACTATTACTCCTGGCTCGCGAAATATATTACGAATTGAAAAGAGGAAATTTCAACAATTTGCTCCAACACGTACAAATAGAGGCGAATTCGGATACAAGGAACTGGACATTTTCAGTCATCCTCTTTCGCTTAAATGAGTTTTTCCATTTTTTAATTGAACTAAATTTTAAAAGTTTTTTTTAATGTATTAAAAATTTGCATCAGTTTTGATTGTTGCTTTAATACAATCACTCTCGTATGTTGCGTACGAAGGATTAAAAATCATTTATTATTTTCAATATGTTAAATCCTATTAAACGATAAATTTTATACTCGTACGTCCGGTTGTTTATTATGGAGGAATTTCAATGAAATTTGCCACACAGATAGTTTTTATGCTAGATTAACATGTACAATTTTGTTTAATGACACAGTATAACGACTGTTATCAATTTATGTTTATGCAGACAATGTCGCGGGCAAAATGTCATATATTGGCATACAAAAATTAAGTTAAATTTATTGCAAGCGCTTACAAGAGTATTATCCAAAATCCATTTAATGAATTTCAACTCTATGCTAAAGAAAGTTTCTTAATATCAATTACAAAACTATTCATAGCATTTTTCGTAGCAGCCTTTACAACGCCTTTAAATATGCCTTAGGAAATTTCAAAATGTTTTCTGAAACAAAAATATACCCGATAATATATTCCTTTTTGCTTAGTGCGTCGTATTTAAATTTTAGTTAACAACTAATAATAACAACAATTATGGTAATTATAGACCCAAATGAAATGAATGCTTCTAAAATGGAGGCAAATTGAATTTAAATCAAAATATTTACACACAGACAGGTATATTTATAGAAGATAAATGAACTCGTAGCCATAATTATAGTTATGTATTCATTTATCTTTTATAGGCACGAGCACAGACCAGAATGTAATTGTTGTTATTTGAATTCCATTTGCTTCCATTTTATAATCACCCATTACATTTAGTGCTAATTACCATTCATTTATATCACAATAGCCAACATACACATTATTAGCATCCATCCAGTTAACACATCAATCAAGTATGTCTAACCATCAATACACATACAACACACTCTCTATAACCACCTGCTTGTGTGTTTGCAGCAACAATGGCAGCAATTGCAACATACCTTTGTCGTGTTTTTATACCATCTCTTTTATACGTTACGCAAACTAAACAATTGCTTGTGTCAATTAAAATTTTTTTCTCTACCTCTTTTTTTTTTCCTGGAATATAAAATGGAATTTTCCTTTTGCTGCTGCTTGTGTTGTCCTTATTGTTAATATTAGTTCCTTTTACTTGTGTCTTTAATGAAGCAGCATGAGAATTGATTTTATGTGTCTTTGTTTTTCATTCTCATTTAGCATACATTTGGGCGCACAAACGAGTGCACGATGTGAGAGTTTGATTTGATCTAGTGATTTGAAATTAATTAATCATTTATAATGAAACAAGAAATGTGTGGTTTAAATTTATTCTTGTTGTTGTTGTTATTGTTTTTCTTTTTGTTTTCCATTATCAACTCATTACCATTATCGGCAGCAAATAAGTGAGTTAATGTATGTATGTGGTATTTCCTTTTAGCATCTCCATCATCATCAATTCAATTAACTATTATGTTTTTAATTAAAATTGTGGAGAAAGTAAAATACACAATCACATTGTTCTACTTTATATATCAATTGAACTGCAATAATGTGTATATTTTTCACAACAAAAAATTACCTTGTATGTGGCTTCAAATATCTGTGCTCAGGGCATGAGATATTGCTAATATCACTTATTCAATTATTTAATATAAAGACAGTGGAACCAGTGTAATGATACCTCCCATTGCGATTTCCAAAATAGCCTGAAAAAATATAAAATAAAAACCTTTCAACCTATTTCAAATGTACCCACTTTTTTATCAATTCGAAATATATATGTATGTATATTATAATGTGCGTTAACTACTGATATTTTTTTGAAATCTGTCATTTTAGTGGCATTAGGTTTGAATTCTTCCAAAAACTGTTACCGTATATAAATAACCAAGGTAAAGAAAAAATTTAATGTATTTATAAGGCAAGACATTTGCATTGTTTCCAAATGCATTTTATCGACTTCTTGCGAAGTTGACAAAATATAGAGTAAAAACTTCATATACATATATATGTAAGTAAACGGTTTCACCTAATTTTTACAATTCCACAAAATATTTTTTCAGTGATAGCCAATGTCAACCAACCGCGCAGACAAAATTTTGAGAGCATTAAAATTTCAATTATCTTAAAAGAAAATAAATAATATATTAAAAACCTTTTTCTTGTATGGTCACAGTCAAAAAAATTTTGTGTACAAAAAATCTCTCGTTGTGGTAACACTGTGTATCAGTTGACTTCGTGGCGTTTTTTTTTTTTCAAGGCAATGATCTAGACGTTGATAAGTCGAAACCACCCTACTCACATTAAAAATATAAAAAAGAAAAAATAAATAATTGAAATAAAAATGAAATGTAACAAGGATACTTTTCACATGCATTACAGTAAATAATATACACCAGGGCGAATAAAGTACTTCCGATAAGTCGTTTTTTCTTTACATCGTTGCAGTCATGCAAACCCAATGAATAGAATTTAAAAAAAGAAAAATCAGTGTAAATTATACGAACTCACTCTAATTCCTGATCAAAAGTTCTTCATCTCATTGACTTCTATGGAAGTTCCTCTTTACTGGGTAAATGTATATGTGCAATATTTACTTTATTTAATGCTATTTCATTAAATAATCATTCAATTCATATGCTGAGGCAAGAAAACTTGCCTGATGCAAAATTAGTCATATGAAACTACAAGCTACAAGGCAATTCAATTTTCGTTTAGTTTAATTTTTAATTTTATACTTTAGAAGGTCTTTAAACTTTTTCTTTTATTTTTAATCACATCTCTTGAAATTTAAGGAAGCATTGAGGTTTTCTTTGACATTAACAAATGTTCAGTGCAAATGTGGTCTTAACTTTTATGAAAACAAGCAGCAAAAGCATTCAGTAAGTCAACATTGTTCTTTTCAGCTATTTCACAGGAAGTCAAAACTAGCAGTTGAAGAACTAATGTCAGAGTTTGATAAGAAAAGAAAAAAAGAAGAGGGAAGTTGTTCTACAGCAGCAAACTGTGTTGTCTTCGTAGTTGTAGTACAACAGGAAATTGAAAACCAACCAACCAGCGGATGTTTTGGCAAATCATTATGATGACTTTGAAAATGTATTTAAAATGAAAAAGTAAATTCTTAGAAAGCGATTGTATGGAATATTAACAAACATTATTTCTTTTTAAAAGAAACCCTAGACAATTTTGTCGGATTGCAAACATTGGCTTAAAATTAATGGAAATTAACTTGATTTTAGCGCATTTAAAGAAAATTTCAAATGTAAAAATAGTTATCTGACTCGATAGCATTACAACTAGACTATTTTTCTCTTGATTAATGATATTACCAACGGTCCGAATTTAACACACTCGGAACTTATTTAAGTGCAGCTAAATGAATTTCATAGCTTCAAATACATGAACGAATTAGTTTTAATTTCACCTCGCACATAAAAAGATTTAAGAAAATTTTATAAAAAGTATTCTTTATGCAAAATACGTTTGACAGAATTTCTATTCAAAATTATAAATGAAAAGTTGAGTGGAAATTGGACTTGTGAACAAAAGCAAACACCTTTTTAAACTTTCATATGTTGTTTTGGCAGATTTATTTTCAAACATGGCCGTATTAAAACAAATCATTTAAAAATGCACCTTTGGACGGAAATATATACGAGTATATATGTATACAACATATATGTATACACAATATACAACTCCTTCACAAATACTTTTTCAAAATTACATTTTAGAAAAGTATCTTGACAACGTAGCTGTTGCAAAAAGTACCTTTCGAAAGAAATACCTTTTGAAAAAAGTACTTTTAGAAAAGGAATTCTTAAAAAATACTCTTACAATAATTTCTCTTGCAATGTTGCAATGTTTAAATACAATTTAAACAGGAAATTAGTTCCATTTTTTATCGTGATGTGTGTTTATATCAATACAGTCCTATTAGGTTTCCTAAATTAATAATATGTTGACATATTTTTATAAATGTGTGCATCTTCCCGCACATAAAAAATTCAATCACTAATCATCATCATTGAAATAAACCTTTTTTCTTTCCCAGATTTCATTCTTCCTCTTCGCTTTAAGATCCTGAATAAGGCTAATTTACATGATTTAATTTTATATAAAAAGGAATGTTACGGTTAAAAAAATTCCTTTATTGAATTGGTATTGTATAGGGTATGCAACGATCGGAACCGAAAACCGGATAACCGGTTAACCGGTTTTTGGTTATCTGAAAATGAACCGGTCACGAATAATTAGTATTTTGGAATATTTCTGCATACCGAATTTTATGTATCGATGAATAGGTTTTTTTTGTGCGGAAAATAATTTTTAAGTTTTTTATGAAACGCGTAAATATTTTTTCTTATATTGGAATAGGTTGCCTAGCACGATTATATATGTATATGTTTTTTGTGATGTTTTTGCACACGTGCAAAGTGATGCAAGTAAACAGTTTATCATTTATGCTGCCTCATCCTTTTGTAAAACATAAACTCAATTTTATGTAAGACAGCTCAACTGTACAAATACATTTATTTCTTGCATGTACATACCAACTTATAAATTTATAAACTCGTACATCACAGTGAAAAGATGGAATTCATTCTTAAGGAACTAGTTTATAATTGCTTCCAGAAACCCAAACTTCTTGGCTAAATTTTGATTAAAGATATAAATCTGCGAAACTCGATTAAAAAAAAATTCAAACAACATCATTTTTCTTCGCATACGAAAACGTACCTACTGGCAATTATGTATACCTTCCGGGTGAAAAGTTTATTCCCAGCGGTAAATAACCATTCCTAATTTGATATAAAATTATTTTTGTTGCAAAAAAAAAACATAAAAAGTTCACTTTTCCCAACATAATGAAGACAGCTTCCAAGTCGGTAAATAGGAATCAAAAAAGCCCACAATGACCAAAATCACTGGAAATTATCAAAAATTTTACTAATTCCACACTTTTTTTAAATTTTGTCTTTGCTTACATACACATGATCATGTGAATAGAAAACACAAAAATATTTTATTCGCGGATTTCCATTTAATTATATTTGCAACAAGTAGCACATTTATGTATACATACTTACATACACATATATGTACATGTATAAAGTTTAAATAAAAATAGTTGTTCTTTTATAATCGTTTATTACTAAAAATAAAATCAAAACACATATTTTATAAAAACCGGTTAACCGCTTTTTTTGTTCGAAACCGTATTCGAAACTGGGTTTTTGAAAAATCCATTTTTCAAAAAATTTGCAACCCGGTTTTTTGAAAAAGTTGGATATTTCCATACCCTAATAATGTACTTGTATCCCTGTCGTTTCTCAATCTTGCAACAACAACAATAAGATAGAAACCTTTTTCGTATGTTGAATTTTATTAACCATCCATAAACTTTTTATTATTTAATATTAAGGAAACCAATACAATTTCCGGCAATCGTTTATTTTTTTTTTTAAAGAGAGAAACATGTATTGATTTAAAAGTGATACAGTTTTTACTTTAACGGACAAGTATTTTAATGTTGTTTGATGTTATTTGAAATTGATAAACTGAAAAAATATACCATTTTATAATTCTATGGCACATTTGTGTCTAAACCTTAACTTTTCCAATCTAAAGTGTGACCAACACTTTATTTAGATTTTAATTGCAACAACAGATCGCTTTAAACCACCAAAAAGTATGCAAGGCTTTCTGTTGTTCTTCTGATTGCTACCTAAATGTATACATCCATTTAAATGAAAACCTTTCTGGCCAAATAATTTTAAAAACATTGAAAATAATTTGAATATAAAGGACCAACAACACACGGTCATTTGTAAACATCAGGCAAATTTAACCAACAATTCAATGAAAATTTCCCACAAAATGTTGCAAGGTTTGGTCATTTATTGTTTTGATTGCTTTTTCATGCATTTGCTGTGAATTTGTAATTAAAATGTGTCAGACAGAAGGCCAGAAGTATGATGCAATAGACAGCTTGGTAGTAGCAATTGAATCTGTTTAAGGACTAAAAAATATTTTGGGATTGTTAAGTCTAAAATAAACTTTATTTGTGAATTTGACTTGATTTATACATGTGTGGAAAAGATGAGCTTTAACAGGTGTGATAGAATAAAATATTAAATTTAAACCAACTCAACTAAAATATAAATGTCGGCATATGAAGAGCTAAAGCCACAACAAACATTTTTTCAATGCATTTTGCAAAAAAACTAATTGTTTCTAACGATTAGTGGGGATATTCTCCCGAATAATAGATTTCAATATTAAGAATTTAAAATATATTTCTTTAAGACTTACGGACTTATTCATAATACTTATAAAAAATTAATGCTTTGAGATTTTGTACAATTTAGGCTTTCATAAAATTTACATTATTTAACGAAATTTATATACATATTAATTTAAAGTGCCAGCTCCCTTTTCCCTATCACAACCTTCGTTTTTGTAAATAAATTTGAAAAACGTCATCAGATTAGAATTATAATGGCATTAATAGAAGATTTCCTCTTTTTAAAGAACTAACTTACACGAAATGCATTCTTGTTGCAAGGACCTCTAAAGCGAAGAATGATATTTTGATTTACTTTATATTTTTTACACAAAATAGACAAATATATTTTTATTTGGCAAAAATTTCAAATGTGTTTAAAACTTATGATATCGCCCTTTTTTCTAGTGCAAAAATCGTGAATGATTTTTCTTTTCACCTTTCTATTATCTTCCACACTTTCAGCAATATTTTACACCAGAGATGGCAAATATTGGTACAGCTCTACTGATTTTGGTGTCATTTCAACTTCAAAAGTATAAAGTTGAAAAAATTCAACATATATATTATCAATTTTAGTAGTTCTACAAATTAAGCTCTTGCTTGCTCTCTGCTCTTTCGTCCAATATTTCAATCACCAGCAAGTGATTTGGCATGAAATTTTGCAACGCCTTAAGGTTTAAAAAAACTTTACACTTGCTCCTCGAATTTGCTCCCAATAATAGAATGATTATAAACAATATTTCGCACAGAATGCGTACTTTTATATTAGAATTACATGTAGATGACAGTGCCTCAAAATGCCTACGTGTTTCTTTCAGGAACCTCTAAGCGGCCTATTTCTTGCAAGTTACCCGGTGAAATCATTAAAACTTGTGGCAGCTAAAAGCAAAAAACACACCTAATGGCGTTTATGAAGTTACTACCATGACGTTCTTCAGTCCCGAGATGCCTTAAGGCTGCACTAGAACTTTAATTGCATAAATTTAAAGAGCAAAAGCACAGTTTTTTAATGGAACATTTCTACTTTAGTTTATATTTTTTGCTTTAAATAATGTTATGCAACATGTTTGCGTACAATTACATTCAAAAAAGTACAATTCTATAAGTTTTGAAACTCAATTCGCCATCCTTGTTTTCCACAAACAACATAAAAGCGTAAGAATGTCAAAACAGACTTTTCATAGAAACCTTATAAAAAAAAGTTATCGTGTGCAGAAGGACTATCTAGTGTTTATGTTTTGTTAGCCTGAAAATGTTCTATAACTAATTTGTACTTTAAGCATACAAGGATTTGTTTTATGATTAAGACGGGTAGGATTTTTATGAGAAACAAAATCAAATATTTTTGAATCCAATTTTATTGGTTTCCTTATAATTTTCACATTTATGGCATGATATATAAAATTATGTTCTTTCTAAAGTCTCCTTTTGTATTTCACGCCGAAATATAAAACTGAAAAGCTTACACTAAGGAAGCAAATATTTTCTGCATACTTTTAGGAGAGTCATATAAATATTTCCTTCATTCCCATTTGTGTGTCAGAACGCCTTAAGGCATGCAGGGTTTTTGTTCTTGTTTTGAAGAAGCAAAACTATAATGCTACCAATTGGGAAATACAAAGCTCTTCACTTTCGTACAAAAGTGTGTAAAACGTCTGCTGTTTTGTATTTCTAACCTTAAAAATAGTAAAAACCATTCCCCATTGCGGCAACACTGTGAACAACATCAGTGGCATACATTTCTAACTGTAATAATTTTTTATAAAAATCTCATAAATTGAGCCAGAATTTTATTAGAGTCCATGTTATTAAGTGTACGAGTGTACGAGTATGTGTATTGTGTTTCATGTGGAAGAGATGAAAGTGTTTGTTTTTACTGAAGTACTCAAACATTTAGTTAAAATCTGTTTGCTTGGGGGAAGGTGAAAGTGTATGTGAGTAAGAGTGCGAGTGCAAGTGAGAACTTAAGAGATTTGCAAACACATTTGACGTCACTTAAATACAAACACTTGCACATGCTCGTACATACTTTCATATGTGTTTGTATTAAGATATAAAATACATACTTATTTCTTCATGTTGAACTGAGTATCTGTTGTTGAGTGCAAAACATTTTCAAGTGTCTGCCGTTTTTTCTCTATACGTTTTCTTTTTTGTCATTCTTAAGTTTCTGGCAGCAGAGTAATTGAATAAAATGTGCTTGAATCTTCAGAAATGTTTCGAATGGCATGGAAACAAACTTTCAAACTTACTTGCACACAGTTGATGTTGCCAAAAACTTGTTTGTTTTGTTTTTCTTCATCTACTATTTATTTAATGGCATAAGAAAATATAAAAATATCCTGTTCGTATTTCACTTTAGCAACTGAATTTGCATTTATCCTTATATGTATATCCAAAGTTTGTTCGCTTATTTAGCTGCTTATTCCTGCATTATTTGTTTGTTAAATAAAGCATGTTGAATTTAATTTCCATAGTCTAAAGTAAAAAAAATTTATTAATTTTAATTGAATTGTAATGTATTAGTTGTAAGCGAACATGTATGTAACGTACGAGTATATAAGTAGAGTGGTTTTGAGAAGAAGTCTTACACATAGAAGCCTAAAATACCAATCCAATTTTTTTTGTACTTGTACTTGTGCTTTTCATGTGTCTCTTGCAAAAGTAGCGCATATACATTATGAATTAATAATTCATTAAAATCATATGCTTCACTGTATCAAAGATTGAATGCAAGTAACACACATAATTTCTGACAGTTGAACATGCTAGACGTACGTTATGTACTGCAATCAAACTGAAGGCAGGGTCAGACATATCAAACAGTTGACGATATAAGTCATATTTTATTTTTCTTTTAATACTATTCAATTATACACGACACACACATATATGTATGTACATACATATTTGGAGTATATATCAGAAAATGACAATGAGTGTTCTATTTACCATCCCTGTCATAGGAAACATCAGTGGTGTACGCTTACAGTCCATTTCTCGATGTTGAAAGAAAACTTAAAGCAGTCACTTGATTTCGTTCGACAAAGCGTCCCACTATCTTTCGACTTATCGTTTGTGCAATCTCACGTTGTAACATCAAACTCTCGAATGTTGTCAAATTACTATGATGCCATATCAGAAATTTGACTAAGAAATTGTCAATTTAAAACGGAAATCCCTAAAATTAGTATATTGCACCATCAAAATCTAAATCTGTGTGTGTGTGTGATTTTATTCGGGATCACAGCCTCTGCATCTTATTGACTTCTTTGAAAATTGTATTTTATTGCGTTTTTGTGTTTATTCGATAGCCGTAAGAGAGTAAATCAATATGGCGATCTTCTTGAAAGTCACACAGTGTGCAAGAGGCTATACCCTTTCTTTCATTTCAAGTGGGAATGGCAACTGTTATTCATCCTCGTACGTAGAAAACTGCAATAGCAAAAATCTTGCTTGTTGTCGCCAATTTACATATGTAAGTAAATAAACATTTTATTGTTATTGCAAAAAATTATTATTTCATTTCGAAGGTACAAATAGCTGTATGCCGTGTGTAATTCGTAAGTAAATATTTGATTTGAAGCGAACTTAAGGAAATACTCTATTACTTCGTAGTCGAGTTTTTTTTGGCATTAAATATTTACCTCATCTGACATTGCTTTTGCAAGTAGAAAGTGTTTTCTTGTTTCATATTTAAATTGATTTCAGCCATCAATATTCCTTCTTGACTTGAAAAAAATATTCTTAATATTAAATACATGAAGAATACAGCATTAAGTGTATGTGTGAGAGTGTTCCCATTGATCCTATAAGGAGCATAGGGCCTCCAAGCCACACATTGTGGCTTCGCAAACAAAATTTAATAACTTACTGAACAAGAAAGTCATCAGTGCCAGTACTGTAAATTACAGGTCACATATAAATAAATAAATGTAAATAAATAATTAAAAATAACGTGGAAAAATGCATTTCACAAATTTAAAATGAATCGTAAATTAAATATTTACAAAAAAGACATGCTTTTAAGAAAAACATGTGTTGGTTTCGATTCTACAGCTTCTTAAACAATAAATATTACAAAAAATTAAATTAAGCTTTGAATTTTCCATCTCTGCTACAAATAGTATACAGTGAGAGAGAGAGAGAGAGAGACTCATAGTCGTATGAGGTATTTTCTATTTAATATTTAATATCACGTATACGCTCAATTGGCCAGCCACAATAGTTCTTTTGAATGTGTTTGTGTGTGTGTGTGTGTGCTTGTGTTTTTAAAGCAATCAAATGTTAATTGCAATTCAAACAACTGGATTTGAAATTTGTTGAAGGACTATCTAATGATGCATATTGAAAATTTAATTTTATGAAAAAATGAAGTGAATATCTGTTATGAAGCGATTAAATGGATTTGAATTTTTTAAGTAAAAAACAAGTCTCAACATATTTTTGAATACTACTTTTCTGTACTCTAAATATAATATTAATTATTATATTATAAAATAATAAAAAAATTATTCTCAAATCTGTAAAAAAATATTTCTTTTATTCTTGTACAATTTTCTTTGCAGATTCATTAAAGCTGAAATAAATTGAAAGTAAAAAAAATTAGCTCAAACAATATTAAATTTCCTTAACAAACAACAAACTAGCCATATTGAAATATAAGGACTCTAACAATATTTTCAACATTTACTCAAACACCTTTGAAACCTGCCGCAGCATCGCCAACATTAACAGCAACAATAGAAATATAATTTTAATCATTAACATTATAGTGGCCAGCATCATTAATTCTATCAGCAACGATTTTAGTTTTTATAAATTTTTTTGTGAACGGGGAAAGACTTCAACATCAGCACCATTCTCATCACATTGGATTACGCTCAGTTCTACTTTTGTCCAGAGCCAATTAGTGGCCCCACAAGACCGCAATTATTGTTACAGCAACAATTATTTCAACAACAACAACTAGTACCAGCATCGTACGAGTCGTCGTCTTTATTTCTTAATAATTTTTTAACAAACAACAACAACTTTATTAACAGCAACATTACGCATTCACTTTCACCATTTTACCAGCAACAACAACAGCAGCAATTACATTTGCAACTGCAACAGCAGCATCAAGACTCAACAACGCCGCCAACATATTACAATTACAACCACAATTATAATTTACAACAACAGCAGCTGCAACAACAGCTACTGCAACAGCAGAACCATCACCAACAGCTGTACAATCCATTCTACAGTCAGCAACATCTGCAGTCGACGGGGAATCCCTACTACAACAAAACCGTATTTGGCAGTAGTATTGGTCCAAGTAGTTATTTGGGGGATACAGCGGCCGGCTTCAGTTTAGGCCTAAGCGGACTGGGACTGGGAGGATTAAGTGCAGGCTTGGGTGGAGGAGGAGGAGGTGGCTACACTCCCTTAGGACGTAGCTATCGCTATTACAAACATCACGCCTCTACGGGCCTTGGAGGCAGTACCAGCTACAACGGCTACTATAGCTTAAGTTTCGGCGAAAGTTATTATCCCTTTCAATCCAGCGGAGGCGGAGGTGCACAGGGAGGAGGCGATTATTTCGGTAGAATATCACCAGCAGCGGCTCATACTGGACCTCTGTTAGCTACTTCGGTATCAGAGCCACGCAGTAGTCTATTAAAATTACCCCCGCCACCACCGCCGCCATTGTTGCCGCCATTAGATGACGACTTACAAGTGAGTACAGAGCCTTATTTGTCGTCCACTTATTCGGCGAGGCCTATAGACTATATACCTTCGCCGCCGGCTTCGTTGCGCAGCGATACTTACGCCTACAGACCCAGGCGTCACCGTGACACTGGCGGCCGCTATTCAGCCACTGGTTACTATACAACGCGCCAGAGAAACCGGGCCTTTAGTCCTATTATAGATTGTGATCGCTATAGAGATCGTGAGTTTGTGGGCCGTTCTAGACTACGCACCAATAGCTTGCAAAGTAACTGTAGTCTAGGCAGGTTATCGTTTACACCTATTGATAGACTATCACCCATACGATTGGGTTCATCGCCGCGCTCGCTGAGAAGAGACAAATATTTATCTCCTTGTGAGAGTCCCAAATACAGCAGCAAAACGTCGTCCATTCAACAGCCCACACACGACTCACAGTATCATACACGGGCATACGATTCATCTTCGAACACAGCGATAGCAGCTGCAACAACAACAACAACCTCTAAATCAGCAGCCGCCACATCACATACGTCGCCTCACTATCAACATAATCCCTCCCCGCAAACAGGCCATAGCAAACATCCGCACTCCCATCATCAGCACCATCAATATTTTCCCAAATTGGAACAGCCGCAACCGTATCAGCCATACAACACGGACGCCAGCACATATCAAACACACAAACGAACCCACTCGCATCACAGTAAAAGCTCAGAGGATCCCAGAGACTATCAGCAACAAACACAACAGCAACAATCGAAATATCATTATCAAGACCAACAGCAAACGCCTCTTCACCATCAGCAGCAAACCAACGTTTGCGGTAGCAGCAGCAACATATATTCCACGAGGTCAACGCCCGGCAGTTGCGAAAATTTCCATCATTTAGCTTCGAATCTTAGTTGCTTCCAAAGGCGAAGAATGATGGTGAGCAAACTGTGGAAGGGCTGCTTTCCCGATGTCACGCCCGAACATGTGCATCGCCACAATTTCTATCTGTGTCAGTGGCAGCGTAACACACAAGTGCGCATAATCTACCTATTCTATCGCTGGATCACCGCCATTATTTGTTTAGCGGCTCTGGTTTGCTCGCTACTCGACATTGGACGAAGCGATGAGCGGTACGAGAACCATTATGCCAAATGGTGGATCTATCTTACCCATTGGGGTCTGCTCTTCTGTACAATACAAGCCTGGTTGGCGGCCATGATTGTAACGCAGGGCATGATGGTGGAGAGAGAAGACTTTGAGCTGATGCGTCAGGCTAAAAAATCAAAATTACATCATCTATATTGGGTGCTCTACACGTGTGCAACGGTCTATGCGTTTATAATAACGATGTGTTACTGGCTACTGGTCCACGATCCAGGTGAGTGGGGTGAGAAATATATACACACTTTGATAATATATGCATATATGTAAAAGCATTAAGCAAGCCATACACGCTGCAACCATTCGTACAACGCAAGTAATTTTGATTAAACACATCATCGGATATTATGGCATGTGTTTTTATTTAAATTTTACAACTCTGTAAAAAGCACTCATTTAGGCTGACATTTCGTACAACCAAGACAGAATTGCATACAAGGGTCTTACACGCTTCGCAATCTCGTGTACAACTGATCTCCTCGTGTATGGTTTGCGTTAACGCAGTGCACATTAATTTTATATATAGTCGAATTCGAAGAGTATATATGTTTTCCGTTTAAGCAAGATTTTCATTTAAATGGACTTGGGATGCGTGAAACTCGTTTCACTTAAACGAACTCTGTATTTTTTTTATATTTATTTTAATCGAAAGTTAAGATCTATATGACACGTACAAAAAATAAAGCAAATTTATGCTAAACAGGAAAATTGGATTAATATTATAAACTCCGATTTTATCGGTTGGGTGTAAGGGGATCTAAATCAGTCGTCAGTGTATGATGTTTCGCTGGTGATAAATGAATAATGTTTTCTCTCAAATAATTTTGCACTTTTACAAACAGAATGTGATTCTTTTAAATGGTCTGTCTTACGCTAAAAAGAGGATTTTCTTTTTTATCGAAATAAAACGCTTTGAAATCTATCAAAAATAAACGGCGTTCGTTTATCCGAATTCGGCTGTAATCGATTTTGCTTGGTGGAATTCTGTTCCTTAAACATGTTTTTAATAAATTCACATCCGTGTGAAAAGTAAATCACAAGAGTCAATTAATAATATTCCTCAGTGCAAGGATCCATTTAAGTCCTGGTTTTAATTGCTCCCTATTTAGCAATTAAACTTTTAACTAATTATTACTTATATCCCTTAGCATTTTACTATTATTTCTAAAATAATTTACTTTTCTATTATTAACATTCTTGCCGCACAAATGTTGTAATACCTTAAATCCTTGTTTGTGCATATCAGCTCTTGTTGGCAAATTATTATTTATTGCCAGCAACAAAAAATCCTTTTGAACAACAAACGACATTTCAAAATCGTTCTTTGCTTGTGCAATGGCTCTTCATACAAATCACAACATATTAATCCTTTGCAAAGTGCATCTGTAGGCACAAGTGTCACCTGCACAACGAGGACAATGATTGTGTCCTTAAAGGAAACCTTTATGCTTCGCATAGTCAGTTGTCTTTGTTTGTTTGTTTGCGTTTTGTCTTTTAAATTACTTCTAATATTAGATATTTACTCGTAGTTTGTCGATTTAATTGTTTTAGATAATGCTGTTGTGCGTTTGGTTTCGAATAATGCCGGCCTTTTGTCTGTCTTTCACATAACATTTTGCTTTCCATTTAATTGCCTCTTCCAGAAATACATAAAATTGACACATTAAACATCATGGTACATGTCTTGAATTCGGTTATAATGCTTATCGATTTGGCCATTGTTGGACATCCAATTAAGTTAAGTCATGTTTATTTTACGACTGGCATTGGTTTGGCCTACGCCATATTTACTGGAGTCTATTTTTTGGCAGGTGGCACGGATAGGTAAGTAAATGTTTATGAAAATAGAATTAAAAATAATACGTTTCATATCCCACTTCACACTATAACACTGAGTATTAAGACTCATATAACATCTATGAGAAAGTGTGACAGTGTGAAAGAAATGTATTTTGAAAATGTCAAATAATATGGAAAGAATTTTGTTTCCCCATAAGACAAAATCATTTTTAGAGATTTTTATAAACATTAAGATTTTTTCATTCTATCAGGGCTTAATTTTTAGAAAAAGCAAATCAAGAAAATAAAAAATGTGGGGAAAAATTTGATAGTGGAAAAACGAAATATAATGTTACATAAAACTCTTTCAAAAACTTCACAATTTTCATATGATTTCTATCTTAAAAGAATCTCACGTAAATCAAAATTATAATGTGAAATGGTTTTAAGGAAAATTTGCTTTACAAAATGCTGAGTATAATTGTTTTTTGTGCTGTTTGTATAAAAGGATTCTCAGCCTACTATTATTAAGTATTTTGTGATAATTATATACGATAGGAATTCTCATATTGTATTTGATTTCTTTGATATAAAGGTATGAGTTTGAATGCTTCCAATAAAGAAAGTAATTACAACAATTTGTTGCTCTTGATAAAACAGGGCAACAAAATATTTTTTTTTCTGAAATAAAAATATCTAATTTACATACTTCCGTCTGCCGATTAGAGTTCTAGTTTTGAAAACTTAATGGCATTTGATATTTGCCCAATTTATAATATTTTTATATTTTACGCTTAATATTTAAAATGGCGGTCGGAAATCTACTAGTGAGTTGGCAGTAGCAGCAACAATATGCAGGCATGTAGTCAGTAGACTCACTCTTCTTTGCAAAATTAATCAAGACAATTTCCCCGATAATTTGTATGCATTATCTTTATTATTATTTTATATTAATTAACCTGTATTTATGAATTGCACTTTCCAGAAAACTTCAAGTTGCCATTTATCCCATGTTAGATTGGACTAAACCTGGTAAAGCGATAATCGTCACGGTGTGTGCTATTATTTTTGTGTTCATTGTGCATTTCTGCTGCTTTTTAATGTATCGTGCCAGAGTTTGGCTTTTTACCAAACTCTGTATACGCGGTTCACATCATCGCGATTCGGAATTTTGTGAGGGCCTTAATGAGGACTCGTGTGCTCGTTTGGGTGGGGGGAGCAGTGCTGATTATTCCCATCAACAACAATTTCCGACAACCGTACATTCGGAACAGCCACATCGTACACATCTAACGGTGGCTACAAGTGCAGCGGCAACACAACAATTATCTACAGAACATGTTTATGCCAATGCGCCCACTCATCATCACATGGATTGCTCACAGCAGCAGCAGCAGCAACACCAACACCAACAGCCACACCAGCATCAGCATCAATCCCACCATCCCCATCAATATCCTCCGCAATATTCGGGTTATCAACAGCAACCAGTAGTTGCTGGCGTTAATGTTGGTGTCATTAGTTCGGCTGATATTTATCAACAACATGATAGCAAGAACAAACACCATCAGCAGCAGCAGCAGCAACAGCATCATCATCATCACCAGCCGCAACAAAAGACATCAAGTGGTGCTGGTTCTGGCAACACGTCATCCACTGCGGCCGCCAATTCATCGAGTCTAACACGTACAGTGGCTCACTTAGATGCCACACAACGTGATCAATTCCTAAATCCCAATCAAATTATGGAATATAAAATGTAAAGGCGTTGTACCCGGCACCGATATACCTTTCACTTGTCCATGAAATTTTTAGAGAAACACTGCTCCCAGTGTCAGGCATATAACGAGCGTGCTGATGAAGCTTACGGCAGAATGGAGATGGAAGAGGACGAATGCAATGCCGAAGCTGTCGCTTGTCTTGTAGGTCGCAATGAACCTTCGGCGGATGCTACCATTAAAAAAACAAGGTAAGAACATTTAATATAAAGATGAATGTTACTTAAAGAGCATGCATGCACACATCTATTTATTTGTATGTATGTATGTATGTACTTGTGTGTGCGTCCGTGTGAGGTTGAGAAAAACTATATAAATAATACTTAAAATTGCAGACACGGGAAACTATTAGTAAGAAAACAAATGTTTAAGTTATAATCAGCAAAAATATTAGAAATCATAAGATATTCTTAATTGTATCAAAAAATCGAAACGGAGAATATAAGTTTTGAAAATCTAAATGATTTCTGGGCAGCAATAACTTTTAAAAATTTGAATGTACGAAACTGTTGCTTAAAGCTTAGAACTTTCAGCAGATTGAATAAGGCTTTAATTGATTATGCCTAAATTTCAAGTTATCATAGAACTTGTCAATAGATGTTGGGACCGTTGGTGCGCTTCGGTTGATAAACAACTTGGCCTTTTTGCCTAAAAACAATACAACTTTATTGCGGATATTATTGCGTGTAATGTAATCCTTTTTTACATGGTTTTAATTTCGAGAATTTTTGCGTTATTTTTATTCGTATTATCGTGCAATTATTCCACATTTTAATGGGCAGGTCAATACAGTTGTTTATCCTATAAGGAGCATAGGGCCACAATTGTTTGTGTTGGAATATTTTTGTTAAAAGAAAGGAAGTAAGAAAGTAAATTGCGGATCCTTTTTCAATCATATTTAGAAACTTTGATAATTATTTTGCTGTTTTTTTTAACTTAAACATTTTAGTTTATAACAAAATTTAGCAATATAGGAAATTTAGAAGAAATAATCTGTAAAGTAATGAAATAGAAGATATCATTTTCATGGACATTTTGTAAGAAATAAACAAAAATAAAATTATTTGTTTTCTTCGGTTAATACTTTTTAAAATTTCCAGAACTACACAATTAAGTACATTTCAAATGAAATCAATTTAACTTATATCTGACTTTTTTTTCAAATAATAAAATCACTGTATATTTCAATTATAAAAAGCCGAAAACAAATTTAGAAAATTTTATGCAAATAATTTTAATAATAATAATTTACAAAACTGGCAAAACTTTAAGTTTATTATAAAATTTCTTAAACTGAAATCAAAATTAAAAAATCCTTTTACCCAAGCTGAAATAAAAATATTGTTTTCGCAAATCCTAAACTTCTTTCTTTTACTACAATAAATATTACAATAAAATGCTAATTATATATCGGTGCAAGGGGTTAATTATTATATGATTTATATATGTATGTATTTAATTAATTAATGCAAACATGTTTAAGTTTTAATTGCAATTTAAATTAAAAAGAAGAATAAAAATATTAATTTTGTTAAATTAGCTTAAAGCCAATTGATGTTGAACTTTTGTAAAGTAATTGATTAAAAAGACATTTTATATTGAAAATAAATAAAATAGCAAGAAATAGGAAAAAAAGGTCTACTAGATCCAAAACAGCAAAATTATGGTATTAAAGAACTATTTAATACTACATATAAGAAACAATATGAACAATTTATGTATTTATGCCAACAAATAAAAGAGAAAATATTTCAGATATATAGTACATAATTATTTATATTAAAATTAAGGCATTTAGTTTGACTTTACAAAATTTAGTTTTTGATTAAAGTAAAAAGTAATTAAGATAGTAATAAACAGTATTATAATAATAAAATTAAAGAATTCCAGAAACTATATTCCAAAAACTACTTTACTCAAACTAAATTAATTTCAAATAACCTAATTAATTTATAAACAACAACAAAAAAACTATTCATAAAACTACAAATATTACAACATTTAAATATGTCACGGGTTGCGAAACTAAAACTTTTAGTTATTAATATTTTCGTGTTCCCTAGAATGTCCTTTATCGTTTTTACTACTTATGCATTTTACTCCCACTTTATATTTGTTTTATTCGTAGCACATATCAGTTCCTAAATTTTAACGACTCAATCTTTAATCTCCTCAAATTTGAACATAGACGTTTTAATTGTAACCTTTTCAATTAATTTATAGACTGAATTAAAAAATCGTTATTAAAATAGTTGATAGTCATAATTAATTTTTTAACAGTCATACCTACATATAACAAAATTATTAAAGTTTAAGCAATGATTTTTTGACAATTATGATTTTATTTGACGACATCTATTCCAATCATTAATTTATATACAATAGATTAATTTAAATAGGTACTAAATCCTCGCCGTACATATTTAATTTTAGTCTGTTTTATAATTGATTGATTCTTTTATCAGAGAGGTAATTCTCATTTTATATATTAACTTATAATCTGCATAAATATACTAAAAAGCAAAATAATTATTAAAATCAAAAATTTAAGTAAAATCCGAACAAAAAAGAAGAAAAAAAATTAAACATTTTAGAACATATTTAACAATTTCCATTTGCTTAATAAAAAAATTTCTTTGAAACGCCTTTTTAAAACATTTCAATAATGAAAACGTTCTGGCCCACCGTTTTGTAGAAAATGGTGTAAAGGAAAGTTGCCATAGTGCTGAAGCAATGTTAATCCCTGCTAGGAATTGCAATATTAACAATTTAAATAATTTTATAAATTTTTTTTTTAATTAGTAGATTTAATTATTTTTCAGGTGTATTTTTAATAACAATTGAATAATGAAGGCAGTTTTTTTTTAATATAATAAAGTTTTTATATGAGATCATAATTTTAAAATTTTCCACTGACTTTGTTACATTTAACTCTTTAGAGCACGCACTCCATTTAAAAATCTCTTCATTGTACTGAATTTTTTATTGAATAGAATAATTTATTTCCATTATTTATAATTAATCATTACACCAAATATGGCATTAAACTTTTTTAGCACCGCCTACAACTTCCTTTTGCATTTCGATTTATATAATTTTTCCCCTCATTTATGCATAACATTGTCTACATAATCACCCCTATCGTGATAATGTTGCAATTGCGAATAATTTAACTGAATTGAGCATTAAATACTTTTAAATACTTTTTAATTTATTCACGAGACGGGTGAATAAAAACTTTTAAATAAAATATTAAACTGCATGACTATGCTTAACACCAAGCTTTCGAGGTTCGTTAGAATATATCCCACAATGCATAAAAGTCTAAATAAAAACTCGGATAGAACTAAAAGAAAAATCCTCTGTTTAGCTTTAAAATTTCCCTGTTATTTTTATAATTATCTTGTTTGTACAAGCGTGTTTTAACCAAATCAAAATATATATACAAATTCCTTAATACCTCCCATATACTCAGTAGTTTGAAGTTTAACCAATAAACATTAAAAATCTTGGAACCTTACATGAAAAATAACCAAAGATTGCTCATATATTCTAAAAAAAAGTAGTAAAATGAAACAAACAACAGAACAACTATAAACATTTACCTCATCATTATCAGAATAGAAAATCAACAAATAAAAAAATTAAAATAAATCCCATATGTGTTAAGAATATATTTACTAAAAAAAAATAACTAAATTATAATTAATTCAAAAACAAATACTTACATAAAAAATAAAAATAAATAAATATAATAAAAATAGATGATAAAAGAATTTAAATTAAAAAAAAAAAAAACAATAAATACTTTGAATATTAAAACTGAATTTGCTTATTATTTATCCAAAAAGAAATAAGTCTATATTTTAAATATAAGTTTTGATGTTAGTGCGCAAAATATTTGTACAAAATTAATTTTCATGTCCTACATGATTTAGAAACCCAAATTTATAATAGAAACGGTCGGCTTCTTAAAATAAAAATTATATTTGAATAAGTGGAACAACTGAATCTGTCATAGTTTCATATTAACCGGACTGGCTAAACAACGTGTTAATATGTATATTGTACATTTACAACAACTCAAAAAATGCAGACTTTTTCATCATATCGTTCTTTATATTGTGTACGAATTTTAAAATATCTCGTATACTCGTAGGACAAATATGATATTACTTTCGTCTCTGTAAAAAAATATTTTTTGAGCTACGGCGTTGTTGCAGCAAATGCACAGAACATAATATTTTTGCAATATGACAAAGTATTCGAAGTATTTGGAATTCGGTTTCCGGATGTTCCTTTAGAAATTTCATTTTCTCTTGTTTTTTTTTAACAGTTTAACCTTATCCGTATTAATTTGGGATTTAGAAAGTCCTTTGTTTAAAGATTTATTTAATTTGCTTAAACATTGTAATAAAAATAATATTATTATAAGTTCCATATACATATATATTTTGTTTGTGTAAAGGTTTTGAAGGACTGGTAAAGCTTTATAGAAATTAGTTGACATATTGAAAATTGCTGTAAAGTTGTTAACAAATTAAAAAAAACTAATATACAATTGTAGAAAAAATTTATAAAAAACAGTTTTTGATAAAAATAATAAAAAAAAACTTACATTTACAATTATTTTTGTAGAGAAAAGAAAGAAATCAAAATATAGTTGTATTCATACATAATTTTATAAACATAATAATAGCAATAATAATAACAATAATAATAATAATAATAATAATAATAATAATATTAATAATAATATTAATGTTAATAATAATATGTTAAAAAATCAAAAAACCAGGGATAAAATATTACACCAACTAAAGGAATTAAAAAAATACAAAGTATGGCAACACTTGGGTTAAGAAAATAGTGTAAAACTTTCTCTTTTCTTACATAGTTAGTGTAACGGTTGTCTCTCGCAAATTAAATTAAGAATAAAAACAAAACAAAAATGGAGAAAATGCAAAACATTTGCTGTTTAGATTAGAAAAAATAATATCGTATCAATAATGGTAACGAATCTAGTACTTTTTGTACGAATGTGCTTCCGAACAAATTTTATCGTTTATAAAAATATTTTTTTTTATTTTCTACAAATAAAAGCAGTTGCAGTCTCCAGGTTAGTCATGAAATTAATTCCCTAAAAGATGAGTTGTCATTCGGATTAATAAGACATGAGAAAATGTTGCACAGTGGACTAGAAAAAGAAAACATAGCTCTTCTAATGTGACATAGTAATATATCGAACAAGTCTAACTTGGAAAAATGCGATTAAAATTTTTCTGGTGCTAGTTTCCATATGAAATCTTTTTGGTGTATAATTTGTTTTTAGCTACAAATTAAACTCTAATAATTTTATAAACACAAAGAGGATATTTTTCTTCAGCAACTTACGAAATTTGATTTTTTCAGATATGACTACATTGTATTAATATAAAGGCCATCTCGACACTTTTTGGTATAACTTCGGCTTAACTTCAGTTGTGATTCTAATTTTTTTTTAGAGAAACACACTTCTCAATAGCTTAAAAATTTTGTTTTTTGTTACCCTAAAGAACCGGATTGACAATACCCTTTAAATAAATTTGTTGAACTTCGATAATTTCTTTTAACACACGAAGAATTGCATTGTGTGAAATGTAATAGTAGTAGCGAGAGTTTTCTGAAAATTGTATTGAGATGAAAGTGGAAGTTGAGTAAACGATTGTTCTTACACAAGTATACTTATTATGAATTCTCCAGCAGCTAGTCATTGACCTTGGTGCAATCTTCAAAAAAAATATTTGCATTAAATAGCAATACAAATTGTGCTATATTCGCTTCCATCACTGTGTACAAACACCTTTAAATTTATTAAACGGAAAAAATTAAATAAACACGATTAACAGTTATACCACACAAATACTCAGTTTACAAATACACTGAACAAAATTTTAAGAAATTACAACAACAAAAAATCGAAATGCATTTGTTAATTTATTAAGTAAATTTAAGTTGACAAAACATTTTTTTATTCAAACAATTCAATAATATCCAGAAGAATTATACTAAGGGAAATGTATAAAATTGATGAAATTTGTTCAAAATTTCTTTAGTGCATAAAAACATATAGGATAATGTATTTGTAGTCATAAAATTTCAATAGAAGTAACAAAAAATATATTTGTAAAATATAAAAAATAACATTTCAAAAGAATATGTATGTATTTTTCAAAAACAGTATTTAATAGAGAAAAGGAAAATGTTTTTTAATATAAAAGATATATTAAATAAACAACAAAATGTAAAAATGTTGCAATTTGTGAAAATTTACTACTACTTATTTAAATGAAAACCATAAATGAGAATAAAACAAAATTCACAAAACCAAAAATATTATAATAAAACAATAAAAAACAAATAGTATATAAATAAATTTGAAATAAAGACAAATAAAAAATTGTATTACAAAAACTAAAAAACATAATTATTTGTTATTTATAAAAAAAAACAGAAGGTAAGCTTTTTCAAACGAATATCTATCGAAATCAATATCTTCTTTTACCAGAAACTTTCCTAACATAGTATATTATAACTTTAAAGAAAAAACTCAACATCAAATAAGTAACGATATTTGTCTGTTTGAAACATAAAAATACCGAATAGCAACAGCAATAAAGAATACACGTTATATCCTTCCACATGTCCTTTTTTAGCAAAATTTTGATTTACGCCAAACTAAGCTACCAAGAACAACAAATATTTACTAAAAGTCGTAAAATGTAGCTTGTAATTTGTGTGCAGGATACTAAATTAAATTTCCATAGGGATTTGGATACACATGTATCCTTTTTATAACAGTCCACAATTGTCCATCAATTTAAAGTTATTATTCCAAGAACAACACTGTGTGTATAACGAAAAAAAAATTACATTTTTAAAGAACGAGAATTTATAAATTACAAATATATTCTAATAAAGAATGAAAATCACATTTTATCACTTGCATTGTATTCACTTTTCCATTGTAAACGTTGTTTGGCATTAGTATATAGACTTTTTTCAATTATCGTTTCTCCCTTCTAATAATAAATTATGAATGTAAGCCTTATGCAATGTTAGAAACTACTTATTCTATTAACAGATGTATTTGTAACGTTGTGTAGCTTTTATTAATTATAAAATTTTTTACATTAAAACTTCTTGTTATAGAAGTAATATTTTATTTCTTAAAATAGTTCAACTTTCTGTTTTTTCCATCATATTTTGTACATCTGCGGCAATAAGGAATAAGTAACTAAGTAGACTTCGCCCACTTTCAACAAATAGAAAAGTGGGAGTGGCAAAATTTTGCTCACAATTTATTCCTTATTTATGTTTAAAACACAATAAAACTGTATATATAAGCGTTTTTAAAAAGCTCCCTTTTTGATCAATATAAAATAGGCGTGGCAAAATTTTTGTTAAAACTTATTCCTCACTATAAACTCTATCAGCTGACGAAATTTCATGTAATTATCTTCAAAAACATCTGAGTTATAGAGCAAAACGTGAAAACATTTCTCACCCGTACAAAAAAAATTAAAACTAAAAAAATGCAAATTCATTTTTTTTTTGTAAAACACCAGGCCAACAGAAGCTGGTAGCAGGTGGATTTGGCTAAAACTTATTTTTCAAAATGCTATAACTCAGGAACGGCTGCACCTCTTTGAATGATTCTTTTACCATGTGATAGATTGGAAAGATGGCTATAAGATGGTAAACCTTTGGCCCGCCTGGTGGCTCCGCGTACTAGTGGAAAAATGCCATCTTTAAAAGTCACCTCTATATCTGCCGAACTAATAGCTCTACAGAAATCAAACAAAAACCATATAAATCTCCATGACTTGTTTTACAAACTTGTGAAGTTTAATATATCTATCTTGAAAAACTTCGGAATTTTTATCGAGCTAATTTGACCATTAAAGGCAAAATTGTGCATGTTATATTTCGAGAGCTGTTGTGTATTTCTTGATGATTTTTTTTGGATGACGGCTCACAGTCACCTTTTAGATGAATTGGCCATTAAACGAGAAAAATAATAACGTCATACACAAAAAAATTATTTTTAATTAACGCCCACTTTTGTAAATTTAAAGTAGGCATGGCAAAATTGTGAATTGTACGCTATCCGAAATTATGAAATTCATCATTCCATTCAATTTTATGCAAATATCTTGGGTAATAGTTTATATATTTAATGATATCCTCCTCTGTTATGATACTTAGAAATTGATGAATAACTCCCAAGCTCTGGAAACTTCACAAGTTCGTAGCATGCGAAATGGAGATTTGTTAGGGCTTTGTTTGAATACGATACGTCCTTTAGTTCAAAAGATATAAAAGCTATTGTCATAAATCTCATTTTTTAACTAGTACGGCGGGCCACCGGGCGGGCCCGGTTAACATCTGAGTTATAGAGCAAAACGTGAAAACATTTCTCACCCGTACAAAAAAAATCTAAATTTAAAAAATGCAAATTCATTTTTTTTTGTAAAACACCAGGGCAGCAGAAGCTGGTAGCAGGTGGATTTGGCTAAAACTTATTTTTCAAAACGCTATAACTCAGGAACGCGTGCAGTTATTCGAATGATTCTTTCACCGCATGATAGATTGGAACGTGGCCTACAAGATGGTAAACCTTTGGTCCGCCTAGTGGCCCGCCGTACTAGTGAAAATGAGATATATTCCAGTAGCTTTTATATCTTCCGAACTAAAGGACGTATCGTATTCAAACAAAGTCTAAACGAATCTCTATATCGCATTCTACGAACTTGTGAAGTTTCCAGTCTCTATCTTTAAGAGCTTCGGAGTTATTCATCAATTTCTAAATACCATATCAGAGGAGCACATCATTAAATACATCAACTATTATCCAAGATATTTGCATAAATTTAAGTGGAATGATGAAGTTTATAATTGCGGAAAGTTTTTGCTTTTTCTTGGGAAAGGGCTAGACGAAACTCGATTGGGGACCTTACTAGTCTGAAATTCGACACGGCCGATCCGAAGTACGCCATTATTATATGTATATATATTTCAAATTTAATATAATTTTTATCAAATGCAGTAATAATGTTAAATATATTGTATTTATGTTCGTACTAATACAACAGACACAACCCACACAAAATAACAACAATGAGAGAAGTATCGGTGTTTCCGGGTTACACTTTTAATATTCATTGATCGCCATAAAAAGTAAAGCTCTTAATTATATTATATTTTTGATTATTAATAAGTTATAAGAAAATAGTTTTGAACAAATCTGAAAGAAATGAAATGGGACAAAAAACATTATTTTTTTTTTTAATTTATTTACATCAAGTAATTAAAAACATCTTAAAGCTTATTTTCATTTTCCTATTGAAATTGGTGGACAAAGCTGTTATATTAAAAAAAATTGTTATTAAAATAGAGTATTTGAGTCTATTCAAGCTTTGTTTTAAGTTTGTTACTTTTATTTTTGAATTTATTGGCTTTTTAAGCAACACGAGAAAAATTAATGTTTAAATTTTTTTTTTTCATTTTTTGTTTTTTGTGGTTAATTTTTTTGAAACTAATTAATAAAACTTTATGCATTAAATTTGATTTAATACATACATAAAATTTCAAAGTCCAGTTTTTATTACGATATTTTTTGGCCGAAAGTTTAAAGGATTAAAAGAAAATTATTAAATTTTTGCAAGGATTTTTATGTGAAACTAAATATGAAAGAGACCACATAAATTTATAGCAATTTTTGTTGTTTATTCCGATCTATTATAAAAAAAGAAAAGGTATTTCATATGCCGCTAATGTAATTAGTTGCATTACAAATCGCCAAATTTTTAACACAATAAAATAAATATTTTTTTGTTTGCACTCACTTTCTATCGAAATTTTTATGTTATTTATTATATTTAATTAATAGAACTTAAGGCCTTTATCAAAGTTCTACAACTATTTATTATCAACCCAACAGTTTAGTGCCCTTTGGATATTTTCTTCAATATTGGATAAATAACATTTTCAAAACAAATACCTAAGCACGATTACTTTAACACAATGAATATATAACTTTTGAAGTATTTATTTTAAGATTTCCTTTTTTATGTAAATATATATTTATTTTTTTTTGCGATTTTAAGAATTTATACACAACACATTTAAAACGTAATTGCATTTACAAGTCATGTTTTGCTTCAGGCGTTATTTAAGAAATTTTTCTATATAATCAAAGAATTTATTAAATTTTTATGCAATTGAAGGTTGCAAATCAATTATACCACCAAATGAAATTGTGAATTTAGGATTTGATATAAAAAAATTCATTTCAAATTATTAGAAATGCATGAGTTTCTTTGAATTTACACATTTTGCCAAATAATGTTAAATCCAATAAGTGATAAAAAATTTTAAAATCAAATTGTAAAAAACGATTCAAAACTCTGAAGAGTTGTAATGTGGTCCTCATTGATTTCGTTTTATTTTTATTTCAAAATTAAATTTAATACATTTTAAAAAGCTTTTAAGAAGCAACTTAATTATTTTTTTTATTCTTTGGTCTGCTTATTTCAAGTTAACAAATTAAGTTAAGAATTCATTGCAACTTTTTGAAACGTTCGCACTGAAATCCATCGATTTCCATTCATTTACCTGATTAATTTATTTTAATTACTACTTTCACCTTTATGCGATAAATAATATGGCATTAATGTAAAATATGTTTGTTATCCCAGAAACTACGAGTACATAAACACGTCAGAAACAGTAAAACTAATATTTTACGTTTTTAATATGCATTTTCAATGCGCTTAAAAATTCTGTTTATTTCAAAACGTTCTTATCTTTATTTGAAAGAGTTTCTTGAATTATATATTTTATTTTTATTTATCGAATTTATCTGATTTTATAAAATCACTTATTGTTAATACTTTTGATATTTACTTAAACGTTAAAATTTTATCCTTTAAACTCTGTGCTTTTTTTAAATCATATAGTCAAAACTATTGTTATTCACATTGTATTTTTTTTTTTTACTCTCATATGTGTTTGTTTCATTAACTTAGATATTAAATAATAATTTAAAAAAATATCAACAATTTCTTCTTTTAATAAAACATAAAACGAAACAAAATTGTATGTATTTAAATGTATAGTTTAGTTTATCATATTGTTATAAAACTAAATTTAATTAAAACTACATATAAGATATTATAATATTATTATGTATATAAATAGAAAAACTCATATAAAAAATACAAATAGAAGGCTTTAATATATTTGATTTATTTATGAAAGTTTCAAATACGAAGGCGGAGAACATTTTTTGCGTAAAAACTTTATAATATATAAGGGGAAACAGGATACCAACGTAATGACGGAAACTTTACCCAAGAAATCTGTTGAAGAAATGAATCCCCAATCTGTAAGAGAGTAAAAGAAATATTAAATGATTGAATGAGACCAAAGCATAGATCTAATAAAATACTTTCAAATATAACTTACCAAAATATTCGTGTAACACAAACAGTGAAATCAGATATAAAGATAAACTGAACAATTCGGCCAGCACCATGAGCCTTTAGTAGGAAATAAAAATAATTAGTCACATAAATTACAATTTAATACACTTAAATAATGTTGAAATAATTTTAAAATATTTATTCATATAAAAGACTGTTTTCACACTATGACAGTTTTCAAGCAGCAAGTCTTATTTTATAGGCAAGAGAGGAAGAAGGAATAGAAACATGCTTGTTGTACTTGAAAATTTCCTCTATGAACGCAATTGCAATTTTAGAGAAGAAAAATACAAATTACTGCAAGCAAACTTTCATAGTCTAAACGGGGACAAAATGAAAAATGTACTTACCTATGCCACGTTCTCACTGTCAGTGCCACCATTATCAACTCGGTCATAATTAGGGCAGTAAAACTGATTCCTACTATATGTATAAACTCGTCCTCGAATAATATCAATGCTCCATACATTATCACACCACCCTGATAGATACTGATTAACACCCATATGAAGAAGGTCTTATATGATAAACTGCGACCCTTTGAAAGGTCCTTATACAGTTCGGGATACGTGACAGCTGTTGAGGAGTCAATGTCTTGATCTAGAACTAAAGAAAATACCGGAAACATGGTATAGAATGTTGAATAGCCCACCATAAGAAAGCCTTGATATAAAGCAACCGAGCTTAAATAAAATACGGCTGAAAAAATGGCCTGCAATGTGGTAATAATTAAGCCACGATGTATGACAAATTGTGAAAGGGCCGCAGATCGTTTGTAGGAGCGGCGACCATGTACGAGTAAAAGTTTGGCAATATGTGAAAACTGGGGTATGCTGAAGTCACCGGCCAGAGATGCTTGGCGTCCCTCTCGGCCCTCTATGCCGACACCGGCGTCGGCTTGTTGTATCATACTAACATCATTGCCGCCATCTCCTATGGCACAAGTTCGTTTGCCAGTGTGTCTTTGTATAAGTTGTACAACTTGAGCTTTTTGAGTTGGACTGCAACGGCAACAGACTACAGCCGGACAGGCTGTGGCCAATTCCAAGAATTCAAGGCGATAATATTGTAGACATACTTCCAATGATTCACCAGAAATAACTAAGGCATGACCTTGTTTGCGCCGGAATTGATTAAGTTCCAAATGAGCATCAGTGCGAGTTTTGACAGGTTTCAGGACGTGCAGGCCCTGATTCCGTCCAATTAATTGGGAAGATTTCGCAATACAACAGGCGGTTTCCAGTTTATCACCCGTTAACATCCAAACACGTACACCGGCATTTCGTAAAAGTTCAAGAGTGGGCCGGACGCCCTCTTGAAGGCGATCTTCAACTCCTGAAAGAGATTAAGCGTTTTACGTTTTGTGAGCATATAATTTTTGCAATCAGAATTATAGCCCTTATAAATACATTTTTCAATAAAAGAAATCATATAAATAATTTAATATAGTTATTCATGCTCAAGAGTATTAATTAATATTGTTTTGACTTTCGCAGTTTTAGAAATTACGAATTCTTATTAAATTCTAATCCACAGATGAAGAATTAATATACAAACGTCTATATATCTTTAAAACGTGAAGTTCGCTTAAATAGAGGTTTACATTTAAACCCATCAGATGCAGACGCTGGCTTAAAATATGCAAGTCTTTATTATTTACCTGTTAGACACAACAACTCCATTTCCCTTTCCAAAGACTCTACAGCAGCTGCAACTTTAGCTGGTCTATCCGAATGTGATGCATTGGCAGCTTGATAACGGGTTTCGAAATCCTTATACTGCTCTTCGGTCAATACTTTTTTAGCAACCACTAAAGTTCTCAAGCCCTCTCGCGCCATATTTCCAGACTCCTCTGTCAACCAATCATTGTATTGCACTATTGAAGACATAATTATATCGGCCCCCTTTAGATAGAAAATAATTTCTCCTGTCTGAGAGTCCTTGACAATTATACCCATGCGCTTGCTTTCACTAGTAAAGGGAAAGAGTTTAAGAATTTGGAAGTGTAGCAAATTATCATCGTTTTGGTGAGAATTTAGCTGCAAGGTCATTGAGCTTATATCACGCGCTATAAGCGTTAAGCCCACTTGTTCGGTCCACTTTACCAAAGCAATTTCATCGGGTGAAGAGGCTTGATACTGATGCTCATTTAAGGAGGTCACGTCCATATTTATCACAGATTTTGTAGGCGAATTGGAGCCACCAACGGAAGAAGCAAATGTTGAAGAGGTTGAAACCGAACGATTATCATCTTCATCGCTTACTGGAGTGACATTGTGGCATAAAGCCAAGGCTTTGACAGCTTCCCATTCACGCCAACCCTCCGGCCTACGCATGCGATTGCCATAAAGGCTAGTTTTTGAAGTAGTGTCTGTAGCATTTGGTTTCCTTAATATAGTAGGTGCTAGAGAACTTAATATTTCCGCCACATGATGAAAGGTATCACTGTCATGTGATACTATGCCCAAATGCACTTTTTTAAATACCATTTCGTTTTGTGTCAAAGTACCGGTCTTATCGGTTAGCACGTAAGATATACGACCCAACTCTTCTGGTATAGTAGTAGACCGTACCACAGTACCTTGAATTTCAGGATCATTTTGCATTTGACAAGAATAAAAGGCCTTGCCCATGTCCAAATTCACTTTTAGACTGATGGGTATAATATAAGAAAACAATATAACAAAACGGAACATATAACGATACCACAGGCCACTGAAACCTTTTAACATCATCATCACCAACGATAGACCTACAACTGCACAGAAAAGTACCTAGAAAGTAAGTAAATAAAAATGTGAGTATGTATACTCGTATATAAAGCTTTTATATATAAAATTATGAATAATTATAAATTAATTACTTTAGTTAAACCATTAATTTCCAAATCAAGCAATCCCACTTTGGATCTGGGCTGGGAATTGTTCATAACACTGCGAGTTTCACAGCCAGTATAAATAACCACCCCTGTGGCAGTACCAGCAGCCACAACCGTATTTGCCCACAAAGTATTTTCAACATTCAAACCGGTTTCTTCACTGCCATCTGTCATGGAAAATGTACCTATGAAAGAGTGTATATCATTTTGTGGCTTTTCTATATAAACACTGGCATCAATGTTAAATAAGTCTGAATCTTTATTAAGTTTTTGAGTAGAGGGCACAGCTAAACGTAATTTCCAATCAGTTTCACCTAAAATGGGAAAACAAATTGTCATAAATCACAATATTATTTAAACTGACGTTTGCTCCTTTCTTACCATCCAATTGATCGGTACGTACGAATACAGAGCCGCTTTTATCACTTGTCCGTATCAAAACCAAATCGGCCGGCACTCGCTCATTCTTTTCCACTATGATCATATCCCCCACTTTAATTTTCGAAGAAGGTACCATTTCATAACCTCTGGATTCTGAGACTATTAGACGTTTATATTTTTGTGAATTCACTTCACGATCGCGCTGATAGCGACGATAATCATCGATGGCCTCCCTAACTATTGTGACAGTTAGAACAAATCCCAAGGGAACCCAATAAGTGTAGCGATAACTGATACGAACGTCGGGTATAAACTGTGACAAGGCCATCAATAGAAAATACAAGTTCAAAAAGAATCTAAACTGTTCAAAGAGTACCAAAGGTAGGAACGTTATGAAATTGTACTTTTGATTGCGTATCTCGTTCGGTGGAAATTTTTCGGTTGTAACACGTCCCAAGTGAACAGTACGAGCGCGTAGTTCGCGAGCCGAAAGCCATTTTCGCCAGCAACTGAAAGAGAAGGATGAAATATTATTTCTAATAAACAGTGAAAGCTCTTTTAACGGACAAGTAATTTATATCGCTTTAGTTGTTCAAAGCAGAATTTCGTAGAAAATATATTAAAATTATTATTTTTTATTTATAGTATTGTTTACAATTACATTCGCATGCCTCAGAACGAATTTTGCGGGTCTTCGCTAACCTCAAGAAATATAATTTGTAATTGTATTCATAACATTTAATTAATAAATATATAAGTAAATAAAGAAAACAAACATTTACCTATTTAGGTCAATGCTATCTTACTTTTCGTTTCTGTTTTGGACGGAATCCAATTCTTGTAGTATGAGGTTTAATGTAAAATATTTACATGTATTTCTTACATTCTTTTCTTTTTCCCTACTTTCTATGACCATGAATTGAGGTAATTATTTTTACTGCTACAATTCCACAAACAAAGAGATAAATGGAACAATATATCAATTGACGCACCTTCATAAGGATGTCTTACGCTCGTTTCAATTACCGAAATTTTCCGTGTAAATAATGCTAATATAAACGTCCTTTTTGAAGTAAAATTTTATGTCAAATCTATTTGTTTTTTCTCAATATTGCCAATCTTGCATGTTTATTGTGTACGTCTACTATTTTGTTGATTTTTTTCAAAACATTTTTCTTCATAGATAAAAATAATGTTCACCTTTCCTTTCGGACCACAAAAACAGTTTATAGTCTCTACACACACTAACATACATATCTAAAATTATCAAATGCAAAATACAATAGAGGCTTCCACAAATCATTGTAATAAAGGATATTAACTAATCTTAACAGACAAACATCAATTATATTAAGGCACATCTAGACGCCTTGAATGATATCCTTAATAGTGTATGATTTACAACGACCTTTCCTAACTTAAAATTAAAAAAAATCAATATTTACATATGTTTGTATGTACATAAGTATGTATGTATGTAGATTTTATGGGACATGTACAAACAGTAAAATTTAAGTAGAATGTGTAAGATGATGGAGGTCACAATGTACGTATGACTATACATATAATTTCAAACTAATTATCGAAAAACAGGCAATTATAATATATAGTATTTTAAAATAACATTTAATAACAAATATACAATACAGATTAAATTTCTTGAGTCTTTCGAAGAGAAGGATGGTACAAATTACATGACAAATATGCGTGTATGTATGAATGTATATACTTACACACATATGCGACCAGTATAAAAGTTAGTATCTACGTACTTATTTATGTATGAAAATACCCCCACACAAAAACTTATCAAGTGGCATTTATTATAATTTTAAACATGTAATTACTATGTATAACTCTCATTATTTTTAATATTCGAGTTTCTGTTTCTTATGTATGTACGTGCATTATAATATTTAAAAGTGAATCACCTAAATAGGTACCATCGCCGTTTAGGTCGATTAATCAGCGGTATATTCTCACGGACTATGGGAGTCGTTGCAGAATTTTGTGATGAAACGTCATCCATATTCATTTTCGCCATAGAAAAAGTTTCTGTTAATTCACACAACTTATTGTTTTTTTTTAATTTTCTTAGATTTCACTGCAATTCGTTTAGAGACTCTCGCAATAGAATCTCTGGGTTTTTTTCAATGACGATGTCTCAGGCTCACAAAGGAAAGTTTTGGCTTCTTTGTCTTCGTTTATTTTGTAGACATGGGAGCTTTATATTAATTTATGTTTTTTAAGAACATATTTATTTTTAAGAATGAAATGAACTTATGCACAATTTCGAGAGGTTATTTTTTGCATTTCCATTTCAATGTTTGGGTTCACAAATTACTATTATGTTTTTGATAATATAACCACAGTATTTTTCTTATTTGTATTGATTTGTTGGATAAACTTCGTCTATAAAAATATGTGCGTTGATTGATGGGCATCACTTTTTACACTCGCTTTTCATCTCTCTTAACAAATCGATTAATACAGAGTCGTTTGCAAATGCCAAACCAACGTTACCACTTGTTCAGGGTGAAATATAATAAGATGCCAGCTTGATTGTAATGTTTGAAATCACTTTAACCGTTTTTTAAAATTCAAAAAATTAAATATAATTTAACAATATAAATGTTCATAGGAAATTTATATAGAACAATATTACCTTTTAATTTAAAAAATCTATATTTTTTTAGAAAAAATTCGTTTCTTGTTAAATCAAGAGTTGGAATTTAAATTTTACATCTTACAATAAATTTAGCACTGAATTTCCATTTAAATAGTAAATATGTTGCACATTGTAACCAATCCAATTGTAATAAATAATGAAAGTCTTTGTGTATTACAGATAAAAATATTCACACGAACTGATAAAAGGCATTATTTTGTCTTTTGTACGATAGTTACTACATTCTGTGGCTTATAACTAAAAATTACTGTACAAATTAACGGCCAAATGCTAATCAAATAAGCAAATAATGAAATATTAAATAGTTTTCAATACAATATTAAAAAAAAAATCTGCAGACATAACAATAAGATCAAAGTTGCAAAAGCAACTTTAAGAAAAACAAGAAAAGATACGACCTAGTATGAAAAGAAAATTAAAAAATGCCCTAGATAAAAAATACAGAAACAAATGAAAAAAGAAAATCAAAGAAATAATCACAACAATTCGGCCGGAGAAAAAGTAATTTCGTACAATCTTTATTCACCTTCATTAGAAAAAGTTCAAACAGAATTGTCACTAATTTTGACTATTTTTTTTACTTGCTACAAAAAGGACTATTATAAATTGTTGTTGTCCAAACATTTTTGTATGATACAATCAAGAAAATCTATTGAGCCGCTTGGAGTAATTTTTCTCATTTTCCTTTGAAATTTTTTATATCAATTGGTTGATTTTGGTACTTTCATGCAATTTATCTTGAATTTGGAACTTGGCATTTTTTTTTTTTTTTGTCAAAGGAATTTTTACTAATTATTACACATAATTTTTTAATGTACCCAACAAATACATATTTAAATTTAATTTACTCTCTAATGTATGTTATGTGGCATTTAGTATGTGTTCACATGTCGTTTTGTTGTTTGTATGTTTTCTAGTCATATTTTTCTTCTTTTCCATTTGTTGACTATGGGATAAAAAGCCTATTGAGAGGGGGTTTCGTCTAAAACGAGTAGTTGTTGAGATTATAGTTGAGGCGATAGATACTGTAAAAGAATTATAAACTATTGTTGAATTTCTTAAGCGGTAGCGACGTTTGTATATTTACAAATGTAGTGTTAATTGTGCGCTTTGTTTACCTACATTTTCTACAGAATTTATGTCTATTTCTACTTCAAACAACCAACCTAATGAAGAATTTGTTTAGAAATTCATAACAGATATAAAAAAATTTGCACTTAAGTAAAAAAAACACAGTCTGTGTTAAAACTAAAACGGGCTTTAAGAAACTGGCATTAAGTAAAACAATAACTGAATAAATTTATGATTAGAAAAAATCCAGAAAATTATTAAAGCCAGAATCACATAATTTTATATATATGTATATTCCGGATACACACGTAAGAGGTATACTAAAACTATTTTAGATTAATAAATAATTAGGGGATTCTTATCTAAATTTATACCTTTTTTGCGTACGATTTTCTAGAGTTGTTTGCGTGAACATTTTTTATTACATCATGAAAGCTGATAAATAACAAATGTTTAAAAAATACACTTTCAGTTTTAATATTTTTACGATCACTTTGTCTCAAGAATAGAATCTTTGTAAGTACACACGCCAAATATGACGCTTTCATCGCCATGGATGCTCCCAGAAAAATAATTACAAATATATACACAAAATCATGATAATTTTTCGAAGAAATTTGCATTAAAAAAAGTAATTTTCTTATCGTAAGTATCCATGATTTCTTCTATCAATTCGAGAAAAGAAATTTAGCCCAAAGTATATTACAAAATCTAATGTACTGCTTTTTCTAAGCTGTTTTGCCTTTGCCTATTTATGTATGTACATAGTCGGAAATACTTATGTGTAGATTGAAGCTTTTTTAAATATCTAGCAATTGCAAAAATAAATAGAGTGTATAGACATATATAGTATATATACTTATATAAAAGTACTAGCTGACCCGGGCAAACGTTGTTTTGTCTTCAAATTTTATTTTTACTGCAAGTCTGGCTTCGTTGCAAAGTCATGGCGGATTGATATTTCGAAGAAGAATGAAAGGTGCACTAAATCGAAATAGCAATTATTGTTCAAATACCGGTATCGGGATAATTAACGCCACTACACGCTGATTAAGGACCCAACGCCTTCAGCGAAACACAGCATAGGCTTTTCGCGCTAATCTCTATCGGGCAAAACACATAAAACTAAATATTGCGCCATATGTCGGACGAACTTCAAACTACACAGAAACACTCCTCACGCCCCATAGAGCATGTATATAAAGTTTGGTCAAAATCGGTGCATTAGTTTTTGAGTTTAGCGATCACGAACATACACGTAATTTTTATATATGTAGAGACGTATGTATGTATATATTTACATATATATATAGAGATTTTATGTTCTCTTAAATTTATTATTATTATCATCCCGCGTTACGATAAAGCTTATTATCTCTGAAAATCTTACTAATTTATGAAATTTTTTACCAATAATTAAAGGCTTATATTTTTATCTGCTCTTTTTAATTCAACGAATCTCGGCAAGTTTTTTTGTTTTTTTTTTTTTTTTTTTGTCTATCTGCTTCCAACGACTTAGAATTTCGCACGTTTTGTTCACTCTTAAAACGTGTTTATTTTATCTGTATCAAACGCTTGAATTCTTTTTTATATCAATAATGTCTCATTTTACACGATTTCCAGTTTTTAAATTAATTCATTCTGTACAATTCAAAATAATTTGGAAAAAACCGGGATTAAAAAAAACAAATATAGTAGCACGAATTCAGATTTAAACGTCAGATTTCTTTAATTGTCAGATGTTAATATATCAAAAAAAAAAAAATTTATAAGTAAATGAACACCTGCATTCTTTTACCATGATTCAGACTATTGAAACATACATAAATTTTGTAGAATGAGACTGTGCAAATAGTTAGAATTTGTCGGCTAGTGTAAATTGGTTTGAGACTCACAAAAAGTATTTTTTCCAAATTGTCTACCACTAAATTTTTATGTAAACTGTGTGTTTTGTTCTTCAAATAGAAAAAAAGCAAAAATTATAATAAAATGTATAACAAAAATATTAAAATTATTTCGCTTTCACTGGCTTAAATTAAAATATAATAAAATTTAAAATATCACAAATTTAAGAAAAAATAACAAAAAGGTGTTAAAAATACATACATACTTATGTACATTTATAAATTTGTATTTTGTTTTTTTCTCGTCAAATTTCTTTATCTAAGACAATTGTTTATATTATAAACACACCATATGCATACAAACACATATGTACATACACACATACATACATACATACATACATAATAATTTCGATTTAACATGCGTTTCGGTTTGATGTGATATATATATATATATATATATATATATATATATATATATATATATATATATATATATATGTATATATATATACGTACATATGTACTATGTATACACGTACGTATACAGTATGGCTATGATAATACGGACACTTAAATTTTCCCCATAATACTCTATAATCCGGACAGTGTCTCTATTTTGTACGACAGCAGCTGTTTCGATTAGCTTCCTAATAACCTAATTCTTCGAATTATTTTTTTTTACCAATATTTCTGAAGACTTTTCAAACATATTTTCAAAATATTTTTAGAGAAACTATCAAGGGATTCTTCTGCACCCCAATGGCTTCATGCATTTCATGAGGATTTTTGAGACATGTGTAGTGGTCCCAGTTTGTACGAGGCGCTCAGCCAAACGCTTAATTTGTAGCAATAATTCCACGTTATGGCTTATTGACAACTGATCCTCTTTGATTATATACCAATATCATAAAGATCAAAGCACCATGACATTTGGCGTCATCTGCAAAAATTGCAACCAATTTAAATTTTGACATTACTTTGCGCCACCTTGTACATGAAAAATTATTATTTTTTGTGCGTTCTCTAAAAATTTATGATATTATTCGGCCTTACTCTTGATTAACTTAATGATTTGTTTAATATTAAGATCGAGTTATTTTTTTATAAAAAATATATACATTTGTTTTGACAGGTTAATATTTCTGCAGCCAGTGGGTGTCTTCTTCAGAAACTTCAAATTATTCAATAATATGTTATTTTTATATAAAAGAATTAGAACTTAATATTAAATGTTTGCATAAGTTAATACTCTAGATATATTTCAAATGCGGGCATTTCAGTACTTTTCAGACATTGTCCACATTATCGAGATTGTACTGTACATATATGTTTAAAAAAAATTCACATAAATTAGAATCATACGCGGAAATACATAGATACGAGTATGCAAATAAAACTAAAAATTAATCTACTTCAAAAATGACTCACAATTTCTCAAATATCAACGTTTTTCTTAAAAAAATAATAACGAAAGGATATCGTTAATAACAGCACGGGCTTGACTCATGTATGTATAAATCACCGTGTTATAGCATGAAATACATACATATTTTAATAAATATTTTTTCAACTTCCAGATGAAGTCATTCACCTTTGGTTATGAAAGTACCCAATAAAGACTATAAATCACCATGGCAAAATAAATGTTTAAGCATTTAATTTGGATACATATATTTAAAAATTCGTGTTTATTTACAATACACATGCGCACAGAGTAACGGTTGGTAACTATTATACATATTCGTAGCACTCCATTGCTTCCGGCCTAACGGTTAGAGCATTTTTTCGACTTCTTGAGAAGCTAAACTTTCGCCTATCGAAAAATTAGAAGACATTGATTTTACATCGATTTTGGAAATTCGAATTTTTATAACATCTCTGGGCTTTGAGGTCCTATAAATCTATTCCGATTATTTTTGCGATGATGTCCGTATGGCTGTATGTGTGTGTGTGTTGGTGTGAGTGAGTGATAGTATTTATTTATTTAACTTTTGAACGGCTTTACCGATCGCAACAAAATTTTGCCTGCGCTTTCATAAAAAGTTGTTCTGTGGTTAGTTTTTATTTTTAATTTTATGACGTTTATGAACACAAAATATGTAGATACGATACACTAAAACTAACGCTTCAAAAGGTGAATTTCAAATTTGTATTTAAATAAACGACACATGACACGATGAAGTCTTGTGAATTTACCAAATGTAACCTTGTGCTATTGCAAGAACAACATTTAAAACACTTGCAAGAAATCGGTTTTGTTAGACATTGTGAAAATGACTATATGAAGCCATGAAAAAGAGAATATCTGGCAATGAAAATTAAATCCATATTAAATTCATTAGAAGTAATATGAATATGAACCTCTTCCGGCTTACAAATCTGGTTGTTGTTGACTTCTTTGGAAGTTCTTTTTCACTAGGTACTACTTGCCATTTGCCTTAATTTAGTTATGGATTATTCATTGATATGAACCTTTAATTTAATGTGGACTTTATCACTAAAAAGAATTATTGCTTATGAGTATTTCGATCGGAACAATATTTCTCGAAATAATTTGAGCAGCGTTGATTCGTCCCCAGTTTGTTCATGATCAAATAATGACCAGGCATAGACAAATCAGCAACACAGTTACAAATTAACATTTTCACCTTAAAAAAAATGCCGTTGTTTATCTTTCAGTGCCATTTTTGAGAACTTTTAAAGGACGCGAATGGCAAACAAAACGAAACATGTTCATGAAATCCACAGGTTTAGTAAAGTGGGAAACAGTTGTTATTGAAAACTTTTCTGTTAGATACGCCTTGTTTTAGTTCTTAAACACTCAAAATTTAATAAAACCAAATTACAAGGTGGCAAAAAAGTAATGTCATAATTTGAACTTGCAGCCATTTTGTCATAAGTAAATAAGAAGAGCTCTGTGTTCATTAAAAAAAGTTTAAATTGATGACATTAATTAGAAAAAATTATATAGCTTAAATGGCCACCTCCCGAGTTGATGTATAATTGCGCTCGTTTTATCACATTTTGAATTGTTGCTCGCAAAACATATGGCTCCAAATTGGCGGCTTCTTCTTCAATGTTGCTTTTCAAGACTTGCCAGGTTCGTGGTTTGTTGTAGTAAGACTCAAAAGAGAAAGTCTGGTGCTGTTAGATCTGGCGATTTGGACGTCTTTATGAAATTTCTAACATGGGAGATCAGTCGACCTGGAAATAGATGTCCCAAAATCTTCAAAGTTGCCCGAGCCGAGTGATCGGTTGTTCCGTCCTGTTGAAACCAACAATGATGGAGATCTAATGCAGCAAATCGCAGCAAAAAAAACTCGTTTAGCATCTGACTGTAACGCTCACCATTTACGATTACGGTGGTGACATCGCCGTCTTCAAGAAAATAAGATCCAATTACTTTTCCATTACAAATGCTGCACTAAACATTTACTGCGAGGATATGCAATAGCTTTTCATGCATTTCATGTGAACATTTGTATTGTACCCAGTTTGCACGTTCAACCAAACGCTTAATTGTTCAAATACATAGAACATGATAACGAAGAAAAAGGCGACGAAATTTACGATGCGTTAAAAAAACACTGAAAATTTGTCATAAGCAGTAACGATAATTTTACGTTTTTGAAGCGTGTATTGCTCCATTGTTTGTTGACAACTAATTCTTTATACATCTGCTATATATAATTTTCTGTATATATTCTCTATATATAATTCTCTATATATCTGTAAATGTGAAAGCACAGTGACATTTGGAGCCACCTGCAAAAATGGCATTCAATTCACATGATGACATTAATTTTGCGCCACCTTGTAAAATAAGAAACTTTTTTATATATGTATGTATCATACTTTCATTTATGGCCTTGCAATGTGCACTGTTTCCTCACTGATAATAATGTTGTCTGCTAAATGTCATTAAAATTAATTTTCAGCAGAGTAGCTTTTGTTTTCAGGGAAAAACATCGTAGAAATTTGTTTTTCTTTTTCAACTTTGTTTATTGTTTTTCAGTGGATGTCTTCTTTGCAAAGGGAAACTACAGTCTGAAACGGATGGAAAAATTTCAATAACATGAAAAACAACAAATTTAACTGCATGTGAAAAGGGCTTACGGCCGGGTACTTCTTCATTATCATCATATTTTCTTTTCATTATACAGCTAAAATTTTCAAAGGTGAGAGGAACGAGCTAATGATACTTTAATTTAAAAAAAACTAGGCTGACGGTAAATGTTGAACTTTCTATTTAATCTAGCATAAAAGTCGCAGAAATACAAACAACAAGTTGTTGCAGTTGTGACCTCCATAAGTGAAGGTTGTAATGCGATTGGCATTAATACAACAAAATCAGTAAACAGCAGTGGTCAAAAGAACCACATTTTTTATTGTCTTTGCCATTCCGCACGTTATTTGTATAACCTGAAATATTATATATTCTCTATTGCTGACTTGACCATGTCTGTCTGTCCGTGTTTGATTTCAAAGAAAGTTAAATAGAACTTTCATGTGTCTTGGATACGATCAAAGCACACCGACTGCCGATAGTTTCTCATTATCCTTGAAATGTTTAGGATATAACGAAATTATCAAGAAACCAAGAATAAAAATAAAAGAAATTATCAAAATTTAGAGAAAATTCTAGATTTCACAAAATACCAAAAAATTCTAAATTAAAATTTCGAAAAAAAAAAATCATTCCTCAACCAGGCAAAACTAAATTTACTAAAACGGAAATGCACGCACGCCAAATTCGATATTCAAACAAATCTGCCCACATTCGTTAAAAACATAAAAATTCATTTAAGAAAGTGCACCGAAAAATTGAAATTCCGGTTTCAATACATAAAAAAATAAATTTTGCAAAATACACTGGAAAATTTACCGAAAATTCGAGATTGCGTCGAAAATGCGGAGATTAATAAGGAAAAGATATCCAAATTTTGGGAATGGTATGAATTTCAATAGCAATCCCCAGTTCGGAAAGACTACAAAAAACCAAAACGTTAATTAATAGGAAATTTGCGTTAATTAATACGCAATTTAGGATTAAAAAACGAAAATTCGTTATAAAATGGACAAAAATCAATTATGGAAATATCAATTTTTATTTGATTCTCCAAAAATACTCGAAATTCAAAATATTCTAAAGCACATAAAAGGTGCAAAAAAATTTTCAGTGTACAAAACAGAACAATATCATTTCACCAAATAATATTTATTCTTAACAAAAAAGTTAAATTTCACTCAAAGGACATACATACAAATTTTCACAAAAAATCAAATTTTGGAAAAAAATTACGCTGTGAATATAAGGATATAGACGAGTTCGAGCAGAATGAGCTGAATGTCAATATGCCGTCTGTTATACTATTTACGTTATGGTTTTCCTTAAGGCATTCAGAAAAATATAAACAGATTTTCATACATAAGAGTCAAATTTTCCACAAATGGTGGAAGATGAAAAAAATAACAATTGCAAAGGACTAGAAACCGCCTCTGGATGAATATCCAAGAGTCAAACTTTTGTTTTTTTTTAAATAAATTATAACAACATTTCAAAAAAATGTTGTTAACATGAAAAAGGACTTTCGTAATTATTTCAAAAGCAATATGAAACACAACAAACAACTTACTCAACATGAGTCTATTTTATTTTTCTCCCAATAAAAAATAAAATAAAATAGGCTCACGTTGAGTAAATTGTTTGTTGTGTTCTTTTGTATAGAAACATTCTAAACCTACTATGATTATGCACTTGTTGTAATTCATATGCAATATTGAAATTCTCATATTGTATTTGATTTATGTGGCATAAACATCCGAGGTTGAATGTTTTCATACAGCTTAAATTTCAGAGACGATTTGGTTTTAGCAACCAATGAAATGTCGGCATATGAAGAGCTAAAGCCACAACAAACTTTTGATTTTTTTTTGCATTTTGCAAAAGCTCTAATTGTTTCTAACGATTAGTTGGGGAGAATATCCCAAATAATGAATTTCAATATTAACTATTGTAAATTAATTGTAAAAAAGTTCTTTTTTAAAGTATGCATATACCAGAACATATGCCGACTCTTTTTGAATGATTAAATAAACTTTTTAAAAAACGTAATAGCAACGTCGTATGTATGTACTATTCTATTTCTTATGAAAATATTTTGGTCCATTTAGTTCTAACACATATGAAATATATAAAACATAATATAAAATGTTACTTTTCAAGGAAGTATTAATTCAATCGGCGAGAAAGCAGTCGAAAAATAATACATACGTGCTAAAAGTTATAATAATGGGCTAAAGTACTTGTTATGTTAGCCAAAGGTCTGATCCATAGAAGGGTGTGTTAATAGTAAGATTTTACGACAACTATTTAATTCAATACTATATTATGATCACCTCAATCACATATTTGTCAACAGTACTTACTAATACCATGCAGTTGAAGTACGTAAATTACTCGTATTACCTAATTTTGGAAAAAAACCAACTGCAGCAGTTTAAAAAACTTTTACACAAATATGTAGTTTGTATATATTTCTATGTCCAATATTTTTATTTGTCCACTTAGTAGCGAAAGGTGCGGTATAAGTACGGTGACCATTAAACCCATAAAGAAATAGTGTACACATATATGTATGTATGTACATACATACATAAAAAGGAAACTAAACTAAAAATGCATACACACATACAAACGAATGTAAAAATATACATACTTTACTTTTGATGTTTCTCTACAGAATGTATTTTCTGCAAAACATCAGCTCTATTCGTTAGAAATGATTTAAATTCAGTGCAATCCATTTCAAAATTGCATTTTATAATTAAGAGAGATTCTAGTGTTTCCAATTTCATTTGAGATTTCTCGGAAGTCCATATATTATTAGACATAGAAAAAACCCTTTCTGTTGGTGCATTTGATGCAGCCAAAGAAAATGCAAAATTCACTAATTTTAAAATATTTTTATAAGGAATATTGTCACCACAAATATTTCGCTGTTATTAGTTTTGTTTCCCTCCACAGAAAAATTAAACAGTCATTCAAACTGGACGAAAAAAAAAATATACGTATGTGTGTATATGTACATATGTATGCATGTGTATGAACAGCTGAAGAACTGACAAGTTCTCTTCTTTTCTCATAACATACATAGTGGCCAGATTATTTTTCATAATAAATGAGAATGAAACGTAGAGTTTCCAAGAATATTTATTAATGACCAAGAATAGTAAATAGAACAGAAAAGTGAACAAAAGTGAACACATGAAAGAAAATATGTTTTAAAAAATGGGGCAATTGACAAAAAAATGTACAAATAGTGTACATGAAAAAAATAGTGTACAAGAGGCTCAAATAGTGTACTGTCCACTATAATAGTGAACGGATGGTCACCGTAGGTATAAGTCATAAGCAAAGTATTTAAAGACCTTTGACTTGGTGGCAAAGAAAGGATGGGTGGAATAATATTTATAAAATTAAATACAGAAGTACATATTTCTAAGGGTGTTTAAGGTACATACACACTTAGAAAATTAAAAAAAAACAGCCCCCAAACTATTTTTGTGCTTAAAGTACACAATTACAAAATAAGTAAATATAAAAATTAAATGTTGCGAAATATTTCAAGAGACAACAACCTTTAACTCAAAATATATATGTAAATAAGCACATACATACATATTTCATGTCTTAGTGCAATAGACAAAATAAAAAGTAAAAAATAAACGAAATAGAAGCCTATCTGACATAAAAGATAAAAATAGTCTAAAAAATTTCCAAGAAAATGTATGTAGAACATGTAAAAATGCTATTTAAAAATACACTTGAAAATCTCAAGCGAATATACATACAATTATACGATACAGTCCTTTAAATCAATGTGCACTTAAATGTTTTGTTTGAGATAAGATGATTAATTTAATACAGCACTCTTTGTTCGAACTGTCCGAACAAAAAGTTCGAGTGTTTCATTTTCAAATGTCACTAATTAAAATCCCTACTTTTAAGGTAAAATATACAATGCAAAATAATAAAAAAATATAGTAAAAAAAATTAAAATAAACAGACAATCAGATTTAAAGGAAAAAGCATGAAATTTCGAAATAAATTTATACGCAGAACCAACGAAACCAGACAAATGCAATTTTTCAAAAATATTTTCATTGCCCTAATTTGGAATCTCTGTCAATCATACGTCTGGTATATATTAAGAAAACATGAAATGTTCAATAAATACATGCAATAGATTTTGAAAATAGAAACAACAATGGTTTGTAGTCTAGTAAAAAAACATGCAAAACGCACTTGAGTTGTTTCCTTGGCGCAGCAGCTTTTGAAAATCAATGAAATGTAAATATGTTTTGCTTTTAAATTTTCGTATAGATTTTCTTTCAATGTAATAGAAAATATTATTTTTTCCCTAATAATTTGTATTATCTTAACGCTGAAAAATTTTAGTTTACTCAAAAATTAAAGCCCACCGGCCACGGACAGTACGCGTGGACAGTATTTATTTTAATGTTTCCTTCTAACATTTTTCTTTGACTATTTATTACCTTAATTAAGAAGCTCCTGTAATGTGAAAGAAATACTGAGTTTTCCATCTCTGACGAACATTATGGGATTATGGAAGTACAAGCGTATATACAAGGGCACACACAAATAAAAAACTATAATCTAAGAGTGGCATATTATAATTGAATTAGATGGTTTTAGGCAAATACCGATAATAAGGAGATACTAAAATTGGGTAAAAAAAATTCGAATAAAATGGTTCAAAAATTTTTCCCAAGTTAAATTTCCCTAAAACTAGTAAAAACTGCATTTGAATCCATTTGGTTTCATTAACGAACAACTTTATTGACTTTTAAAATCTATTTAATGAAATTTGTTATATAATTATTAAACTAAAGGAAATTATGTCATAAAAATAAGATTTTTTATAAAATATAAATACGATGTTTACCTTCAATTTAAGTTCATATTTTTTTCGTAATTTTGTAAAAGTTCTTTTTGTAGTACTCATCGTTAACAATGACGGCCCCACTAACGTACAAACTCTCATAAAGGTCGCCACATTCAACCGAGAAAGAGCAACTCATCGCTAGAGATAATTTCTCGCAAAAATATGATTCATCAGTTAATGAACAAAAATTTTTGCCTAGTGTCATTATATTTTACGTCTTGAGTCAATTGCATCATATACGTTTAAAGGGTCATGTACCGACACGAAATTTTTTAATTTGAAGTCACGGAGAGCACGGATTTTGTCCTACACATTGAAATGTCTTAAAAATGAGTGTTTGCTTAACGAATCAGTGGTCTTAAATTTGACCACAAAACATTTGGGGAGTCGGGTTTGAAGGTTAACGCGTTCTGTAATAAAAGTGGCAAACAGCATTTGCACTAACGATTACTTATATCGATAATAAAATTCTTGCGGTGATTTGATGTCATTGATGGAACAGTAGAAGATAAAGAATTGACAGACTGTGTACAATTCTTATTGAGAAATCTTTAATACATATCGTCATTTAAAATGCAAAAGGGCGCAACAACGCAACAATATGCAACAAAGTGAAATATTCTATATGACACCTGCCAACTACTATATTTTATGATGTTTTATGACCTTCTAACTACAAAAATAGTCGAAAGTGATATGGTCAAGTTTTTTTAATTTCTTAAGAAATTTAGGAATTTATAAGCGGCTTCTCCGGAGATTTATTATAATTTTTTTTCTTTTTAAATTTTAAATTTCTACTAGAAGGACGCTATATATTTATTTCATGCTTGTCGGCACTTTTTGGATGGTTGTAGATGTATGTTAGTAAATTAAAACTAATTATCTAAATCACTTAGTGAAAAAGGGCACTAGAATTTATATGATTCCGCGTTAATCAAATTCTCACAATGATTTTTTATACGCATTAATTTTACACCATCTCAATTATCGCTCCAAACACCGGGTAAATTACCATTGCAAGGAAGCACGGAGATATTTTAGCCTGGATTAACACATACCTTCTGCCATGGTAAAGAACTTGGTTTCACCACTTATGGATTAATTCTTTTATATGGAAATCAGACGTAAACGGCTTAAAGGATTTTAATTAAATTTGGCATTCAGTTTTTTTGGGGCATAAATAATTTTAAATAATTTTTTAATTTTCCGTAAGAAAAACGCAATTTTAAACATTTTGGGACAATAGCACAATTCCGAAGATTTTTATAACTTCTTATTTAAGGAATATTTTTCGGACCCCAATTAGGAAGATTTTTAGACAAAATTTTTTTATTGGTGTAAACTGATAAAAAAAACCGTGTCTGAATGATTCTACTAAAACGATATTGAAATTGAATTTGCCAATAACTTTTGTCACCCATTGGCGTCAGGTAATGAATTTATTTCGCACGTTTTTTTTTTTGAGCTTACAAAACAATTTGGAAAAAACTGATTACACAAATAGCACTAACAAGAAATATTGGAAAAACGTACATTTCAATACACACGTTGATGACCAATGATAACAGAAAAAAATTTAAAGTACCTAATAATTAGAAAGTGTGTATGTGCCCGTCCCAGTAAGAAGATTGTACAAGGAAAAAAGAGTACATATGAAAAAAATGGTCAATATTTTAAGCAGAGCAGCTAAATGATCCCCCGAATCTTCCAATTATCTGGGAGATTTTGCCATTTTCCCTAATTTTTATCGATATGAACCAGGGCTTCATGGTGTAGTGGTTAAAGTGCTTGCCTACAAAAACGAGTACCCCAGGTTCGCTCCCTGGCAGAGGACAAAAAAATTTCGCCATGTTTTTTCTAGTTATAACAATGAAGTGGCTTTAACCCCCTCCTAAAAATCCGTCCAATGAGCTAAGCGGATAAAGCTGCAGGCATTCATTTGGGAAATCCTTGCTTCTTATATGGTCGGCTCAATGGCGATTGCCAACAGCAGCAAGCGGCAAGAACTTGCTTGTGTTAACTTGAAGTATATGCCTGTGCATATAAGATAATAGGCATTATAAATTTTTTATGTAGATATTATTTTAATTACTCAGATAAAGCCGGACGAAGGCGCGGCTACATGATGGTTTCTATATAATTTATAGATTTTGTTTAAATTAGTTTTAACAAGAATCTCTCCTAACCTCGCAGCAGAGAATGCTAAGCGTGAAAACTAATTCCTTGTGAATTTCCTTAACAAAATTTTAACAGTAGAAAACTTTAGCACGTTGTCCAGCCATCATTGCCAAACAACCTTTCAATTCGTAATTTTTAAAATTTTACGCTCGTTCGCAATTAAAATTTTAAACATTCACAAAAATTTTAATGCACAATTATGGCAAAATATTATTAAAACTTTTTAAACTTTTTACTTATATTCGGATTTGTTTTTTCTTTTCTTTTTCTTTCTTTTAAAAAATTAAATTTTATTGATTTTTGCTAGAATATTATTGACGTTTAAAAGCCTCTCGATGGGTGTACAAATGTTTCTATTTATTTGTGTGAAGCAGAAACAAGAATCAAATACCAGTTTCTAACACTTGAAATGCAAAATATATGTACATATGTATAAGCATATAAAAACAATTTTATTTTTTAAAAGAACAAAATTAAAAAATATATATATAAAAACTCTAGATATTTTCAAGGTCAAGACGTCGAAAAAAGAAACAACATCTCAAAACTAATATTAGAATTTTTTAAAGTAATAAAAAAAGACACACACCCATATACATATACTTATACATAAATATGTGTGTGACAAATAAAACTGAACATATTTTCTTAATAAAAAGATTTGACTCTTAAAATCAATGAATTCAATCTGACTTCTAACTTTTCAAAAACAAAAAGTACTCGTACACACACAATCCTAAACAGACAGACGGAAAAGAAATAAAACTATAAAATATTGAAAACTTAAAATACCGTTGACTGCACATAACGATTACGTATGGATGTATGTATGTAAGTACGTCGTTACTATGTTACGTTATACAAACTTATGTATATATTTTTTGTATCTAAGTCTAGCGTGACGCTTTCAAACCAACAAATAAAAGGAAACGCTCCACAAAAAACTGTTTTGGAGTAATTTTTGTTTATTGCCACAAAAAAAAATTATCTGAAAAAAACTTAACTTCAACGTTGTTTGCTAACGATAGCAGAAAATTTTTGAAATTCTACTTGGTGGTTTCATTGTATTGTTTGTTATTTAAAGAAGAAATAAAAATTTATGCAACATTCAGCACATAGGAATATGTTACGTTTTTTAATAATGCAAAGGGTATACCAAAATTCAGGCAAAACATTAAATAGAAGATCCAATTTTCCTTAAACAACAACACTTTTTTATTTAAATATGAAGTACAAACGATAGGGTTATATTGTCACATATGTACATACACATATGTACTCGTATGTACATATGTACATACTATGTACTTACATCTCGTCAACTTACTTTCAGAATGACGTAACGTAACTTTTCATAAATTTACAGGAGAAGCAAAAAAAAACGTAAGATGAAAACTATTTACGATATAAAAGAAATTTTTACTTGCATCACAATAAGAGATCTATTTAGGAGAAAAATATAATTTTTATATACATTTTTTACGATACAATTGTTTCGGGTGTAGAGACCTCGGGCATCTTCCGTGCTTGGAAATTTACTCAACCAATTTTTTTTACCATTGAAAATGATGGTGCAGAGTTCCCATAGCATTTATCAAGCTTAGCCTTGGTTTGAGTGATGGCTTTTTTCAAAAATTCACCTTTTTTCCACTTTTTCCTCAAGTCACGCTGTATTCTGCTATAAATTGCTGTCAAACACAAACTAAATAATACAGCTTGTTCGAATTTTAACAGGTGCCAATTGACAGGAAGAGTGTTGCCCTTTCAGTTAAGAGGCGGGCAATTCAAAAAGTTACGGAATTATTGACTTGCCCTCGTAAGGCGTTGGCCGATCGAAGATTGAAAAAGGGAAACCGTAGGCATATCACAGGGATCAGTGTGGCTTGAATTTTGAATGATGAAACGCAATCGTGTTTCGCAGTTGTGTTTGGCGTTGTTCAACCGCCATATGGACGAGTTTACGCACCGTTTTGTCACTGTGAACAAAATACAGATCCGCCACAATACACCAGAGACCAATCAGCCATCAAAAAATTAAAAAATTCTTGGTCTGATACACGCGATATAATCCACATTGGCTACCTTAAAAAGGGTAAAACAGCCTAGGGCGAATGTTATGCCAACTTATTGGATGGACTTAATGAGGGTTTGGCAGTATTGGATCAAGAAAGAAAGTTTTTTTCCAAACAAAACAATGCAAGAACGCACACATGTACAGTTTCCATGGCAAAATTCTATTAATTAGGCTACATCTGTCCTACTATCCAAATTTAGTCCCAAGCGACTATTTCTTGTTTCCAAGCCTGAATAAATGACTAGGCGGAAAGATTTTTGAATTCAACGATTAAATCTTCTCGCAAACAAACGTCGGGCAAAGTGTATAGAGCTCAAAGGAGACTGTTAAAAAGTAAAATGTTTTTTAGCCAAAAACCTTATTCAAAAAGTCACGGACTTATTGACCTGCCCTCGAAATTAATACAAAACCTTCAGTTTTATAAACAAAGTATGGTATGTTTACATGTTTCATGTGTAACATATTTAGAAATGAACATTTTGTCTTTTGCGCTATTTCTTATTTTATAGAACGGAACACAAACATGCCGAGTGGCCAAAATATGTGAACATATTTATCAGAAACGAAAGCGCTATAGCAAAGCGCCTGCTATTATAGTTTAAGAGATTAGAACATTTTAGACGATAACGTCAAAATTGCGTCAAATAAGTCTGGACTTATAATTCAAAATTTTAGATTAAGATTTGAACACATACAATTATTCTTAGTTAATTCATATTTAAAAAATTAAGAGCATGTTCATCCAATAAGTGCTGACAATTTTTTAAACAACAATTAATTTATATATTTTTGCTAACGCTGGATAAATGTATACGAAATTTTTTTATTGATGTTAAGTTTGACGTTCAGTGTTGCACAATCGCATTGAGAATTTACGCCTAATGGCAAATAGTATGTATGTACGAGTATGTGCAAATATTTATTTTAATTGTTTTTTCAAGTACTTATTTTCACAGTAAATATTATTTTATTGCAGGCAAATGTCTTTCGATTGCTTGTGATGAAAATCGTCTTTTCATAGATTAATTTATATGAAGTTCGCTATTTTTAGATTTAATTTAATAAACCTACTACAAGTATAGCGAATTTGCAATAAATTCAGCTAAAATTAAATTGCTTTTAGTAATACACAGTGAATGATAATGCACTGGAATCGGTTTCAAGTATTCGTTTATGCATACCAATAGATACAACATTCCAATTAATTCATAATATCGATTAGTAATGTATTTTTATTAGCCTCGGTGTGCATGCCCTCGTAGACGATAGTTTACTAGACTACCTAGTCACAGGGTCGCAGCTTCGATTCCTGCTCTAGACTCTGGGTTTTTTCCAGCTTTCTGTCTTCTTTACTCTTCTGTCCCCAATTTTCCCAATTTTCGGATATCACAAAGGCACCAAAGCTCCCTATTGAACCCAACTTAAACTAACCTAGCCTAGATTCCCAAGAATCAACAACGCAATAAGATTCTTAAAAAATAACAACTTCCTGCAAATTTGCTAATGACGCCATTGTCTGACTTGTGGAATTTAACGATAATTAAAATGGTATAAAATTATTGCGTAAAATTTGGTGAATGGCGGAATCAAATATGTAAATTTTCTTGCTCTTTTTCACTAAATTAAATAACTTTAATTAACATACAAACAGCGCCACCCAAAAAGTGACTTTAAGCATGAAACCACATGGGCAACTAAGAGGGGCTGTGGTGTCTCCTAAAATAGTCTTTTTTATGTTGTGCTCTGTAGGTTGGAATGAAAGTTGAAGTTTCCTTGTTGACTTTGGCATATTATTTTCTTTTAATTAAAAAACGGTACAGACATTAACTAATTAATCTAGACTAAGAAATCGAAATTACTTTTAAATTAAATTAAAAATAAAATTAAACAAATTAAAGCTATTAATTGCTTTGGTATTGCCAAAACAATGGAAACTTAAACTTCACTTTAACAGAAATCCTCTGCGCCTTTTAGTGACTCAATTCTTTATTGTATAACCCTAAAATTTGACTCCATTTTCAGAGTGGCGGTCCATTACCAATTAAATTTAATTAAATGGTTTCTTTGGAATTTGTATATTATTAACTCATATGAAATGAGTCTATAACCGAATTTGCTCTGTTTTTTTTTCTTTTTTTTTGTATAATATGAATTATATAATATAATACTGCCACCATTAAATTTAATTATTTTATTTGTATATTTTGGATGTAGTCTTTCTCCCTCCGCCCGTCAGACAATGTTCTTTTATAAAAGCTTTTTTAATTAAGTATATTTGGATTTACATGTCTAAAATTAGGAGAGCACTCCTTTTCTGTGTATTTTTTAAAAATTGTATACAAGCGGTAGAGGTATTTCCGCTGGACAAGTCCTGGTGGCTACCCGTCTCATTCGATGTGAAGTTAACAATTCAACATTAATTTTAACCTTTGAAAAAGTAATTTTTGCAAACTTTACAAAATTGTAGGTTGTCTTGTAGTAGTTTTAAGAGTCTTTTACAGTAACTGTCCCACTAAATTATTTTATAGCTTTTGAAACTGCTGTTTTATGGGGCTTTATTACGAGTATCGTTATCATATTTCCCATAAATTCATCCTACATTAAAGAAAAATTTAGCATGTTCTAGTCTAATACAAAAATGTCGAGCGATATTCGTAATAATGTCGAATATAAAAATAATAGTAAATAATGATGCATTTTGCATTCATTCATTTTAATCATATTTCTTGCTCTATATTACATCTATTACTACTTTCAACAGTTTTGTCTATGAAAATACATTCTGTAAATTTATGTACTTTAAAATACCTAAACTTATTACGTATTTAGATAAAAGACATGATAATCTAAAATTTCTCTCGGAAAACGGGTAAATTTATCGCAATAAGTTATCGTATATTATCAAGAATTGAAATTGAGGATTGAAGTTATAAAAAGAAGTTTCTGTTGTAATGACACACACTGTATGTACATACATTCACAACCTGCATTTATTTAATTTTTCTATTTATATTTCATTTATTTCTATTTTCACGGCCGTAGCTGTAATAACAAAATTCTGACTAATAGTTAAGACATCAGCCATAATTGCATTTCGTATTTTTATACTTTTCATATTGCAAATTTGAAAAATGCATTCTAGTTTGTCGTGAATTATATAAAACATATGGTGTGTTCTGGAAATAAAAGCTGTTTTATTATTAAAATATATTAAAAATATATTTTTCATTTATTGGGTATTCCATTTTTATTTATTGATTTATTTTCAGATCACATGTCGATGGTGTCATAGCGTGATCTTATTTCTTTTTTAAGTATTGCTTAACAATTTATCATGGATAGCCTCTCACCGCAACTCTTCATCTGTATTATTTAGGGAACAGCGGTTAAGCCTAGGTCCACTTTCTGACATTACCTTAGTTTTGATACCTGCGCACAGAGACTACTTTCGTAATGAACAGGCAGATGAGCTAGTTAAATTGGAATCTCTATTAAACATTTCGAATGTGGTTAGAGTTGTGATTCCGCTTGAGACTATTAAAAGCAGCGAAAGGCGAAAGGCTGAAAGTAGATGCCATAAAATCGGCATATGCAGAGTCGTTAGTGTGATACGGCCTTCCTACAACATAAACTGTACAATGCAACTCGTAAATCACAGTCGCAAGGATATACTCGTATCGAGAATGCTGTCGATATTGACGAGTCACTGGATGTTAGGATTACATGCAAGCCGACTCGGAGTACCCTTTAACAACTGCTGCAGTAGTTGCAAGGATATTGGAAAAGCAGAAACAGCCTTTCACCTTCTCTGCGAATGTCCTGCCTTAGCAAGAGAAAGACAATGACTCCTGGGCGGCTATATACTGGACGATCTTTGTGAATTAACGGGTTTAAAACTAAGATACCTCACGTCAACAGGGCTGATCTAGTACTACAAATTATAGCACTAGCTCAGGTTCTATCAAAAAACATCCAGCGGATTGTATGGTCACGTCAAAACGGAGTCATCTAGACTCTACTTGGCAGTTTGCGCGCAGTAAACTACCATGAAAACCAACCAATCAACTATTCAGCGGTACTACGAAAATCAGGGTTCTGTTAGAAATTCTTTCCATGTGATTCGAGCTTGATGATAGACACCATATGTTGGCATATAAGAAATAATCAGTTATCCTTTACCAGGAGAACTAGCACTACTTTAAAGATAAAATGGTCAGAAAAGCAGGCAACTATCGAGATAGGAATAGTGAGATTGTTCTACTTTTAGAAGAAAGTTATATATTTTCTTCCATTTACAATGATGAGAGAAACCGCCATGTTAGTTTCTTAGAAAATAGAGATCGTAAAGGCCACCAAAGAGATTTTGTATAACTTTATTTAATTTCAAGTGAGATAAAAATATTAATGATTGAGAAATAAATTTTACCAAGTTTTTGGTATTTTGTCATAGTTTTTTGTATTATATGTCACATACATACATATTTTTGTTTATGTACTTTTATAAAGCATTTAATTTACAGTTTTGTATTATTTATCTATGTGGTACACATAAAAAATGTACATACAAACATACAAATAATTTTAATCAAACTCATACATATATATTCACATACGTGTATGTATAAAGGTAAATTTTATAGTGTTTAGGCTACGAGTGTGTATATTGCTTCTTGTAAAGAGTTCAACAAGTTAAGAAATAGTTTTTCGGTTAAGTGATTTCTCCCGAATTTCCACATTTACGATCAATTTGTTACGAGATTAAGCTCTTGCGTATATACTTGCTTCTAGCGATTTCATACATATTATTGAATTTGATTAAAATATAAAACAACTCGGGAAAAAACATACGTATACAATTTTTGATTTTTCTCATTTGTGCAACATTTGGGTCGTATGTATTATGGGTTCATAATTAGTACGACGGACATTTAAAAAATCTAAGGATACGTTAATTTTTGTTGTGAAAATTTCGGAACATAAAGGACGAGCAAAAATTTTTCTAAAGAAAGTGGTGAAAAACTGAAATTCATAACAAAACTAATGTTTTTGGAAAGCGAGTGTTTATTTTCAATTATACAAATTTGGGAAAGTTTTAAATAGGTTTTCTATTCAAAACACCTATTTTCGAAATATCTTATCTACAACAGCAAAATCAATACACTTTTTACATCTTCTATACATTTCCTTTGTGTGTGTGTGTGTGTTTGTAAACACACCTCAAGCACATTAAAACGGAAATTATATACTTTTTGACATGTTTCGCACACATGTTTGTCTTTGCTAGTGAAGTCGTTAGCGTAGTCACCGTGTAAAATTAATTCGCCTCGATTTTAATCATTTGTTTTATTTATACAAATATATTATATACATATATATATATATATATATATATATATATATATATATATATATATATATATATATATATATATATATATATATATATATATATATATATATATATATATATATATATATATATACTAACATATATACATACATATATACTACAAATTTTTTTTAAATTGGTTAACTATTTCGACAGATGTTGTTGTTGAAAAATTTTGAAAAGTGTGTTTTTCAATTACTCCGAAAATGTTTCCAAAATCGGCCTTGATACTTGTGAGAGATCCAGGGATGGTGAATATTATAAAAATTGTAATCGGAAAAGTTAAAGAAACTGTACAAATATGTACACATATAAATATTTATGTATTTTGTGTCTATTAGAAATGGTCCAAAACAAATAACTTCAGTATGATACTCGTTTTGGTAGAACAACTTTAAATACTGCTTCTTTGCGCGAATCGTTATCTATTTATTAATACGATGAATGAAATTTATCATGAATATGTACATTAAACGATACGTCAGCAGAATGATAATTTTAATTATTTAGTAGAATTGACACCAGATATGTATTTCAAAACAAAAGGAAACATGAGGAGTAATAATTTGCTCTAAACAGTGTTAACAGTTGGCAAATTTTTTAACTGAAAATGTTAATATTGTTAAGCAAATCGTCTTGAGTTATTAGAACCAACAAAAAATTAATTTATACACATACAATATTAAAATAAGCAAAAATATAACTTCAACATGACTGTCAAATTTCATAACACAAAGAAAAAAATTAACATTTTTGTGATGAACTTAATAAAAGTTTTAAATAAAAAAATATCGGTATTATTGTGGAAATAAGTGAAGAATCTTGTAACTATTTTCTGTTAAGGGATTTTAGTGTTGAATAATAAACTATAAAATCTTTCGTTGGTACGTTAATGAAAAATATATTTTGTTTCTAGTTGGTGTATTTGGTTACGGCTTTCGTGCCGCCATCTCACCGGGCGATACCGGTTAGAGTCTCCCCACTACTGATTGTTGAATGCTTATTGTAGTGAGTCAAATGGTAATCTGCCGCGAAAATACCATTTACAAAACTGCTCATAAATCTCACGGCCCTTCATGAAATACTACTATTGGAATGTAATTGTTTCTAAACTTATGGTGTTTTTGTTTCTGCGGAAAGGTACATGTTTTTTTAATCAATTTACAAAATAGCTATTCATCGTCGAATTAAGAGAACACGGTGCAAAAACATCCACATAAGGACACACATAATATACAGTTTTCTCTTAGTCATAATTAGAAAATGGTAAATCGATTTCGCTTACATCCGAAAATCGATTTATAGTGAAATACAATCGATTTAGCCAGAGTGATTTTATATTGAGACCTATTTTTAAGCCTTCGCAGTAGATTTTTTCAAAGAATTGAAAATGTTGGCGAAAATTCTCAATTTCAGACGTTTGTCTGTAAAATGTTTTTTTAATAGGAAATACTTTTTGCGTCATTGTAGAAAATGTATTGCACACAGTAGAAATAAAGTTAAGATGTTGTTTAGTGAATGAAAATTTTAATGCCTCCAAGCCAAGTTGGGAATTATGTTATACATGTTCAAGAGGGGCAAAGGATATCAATGCTCAATTTGTAAAAAATTATATTTGGGAAAATACCGTAATATAGCAATGTGTAATGACTGTTGACAAGTCAGCTAGTAACCATGACATCTGATGATGAAAGCTGGGGCATGCAGGTAAATAATAAATAGACATTAAAATTTCCATTCAAGTAGCAATAAAATCGGATGCTTTGGTAAGTGGAAATCCCATATATTTAAAATGCTACAGCCTTCTCCAATAGGTACATCAATTAAATGCCTATTAAAAAATAATATACATACTCGTACGTATGCTTATTGATTTTAAATGATGGACTAAAAACTCATATAATAAATGATGTGTTGCCTTACGTGATAACTGTTGATAATATGCAATTCTGCACTCCAGAGGAAAAAGGGTTCAAAGAATTGAGTATTGTTCAACACTAATAATTATAAAGATCTTTCTTTGAATTTAACAATTGCTTTTGCAAAAGGCTACAAATCTTTGGATCTTCGAATGGAATCTATACAAATTCGAAAATCGAAATAAAAAAATTTATGGCAAAATCTAAAATCGATTTTTTTTTTAAATTTAATTAAACTAAATTTGTTTCTTTTCAATTCTTTTTTTTTATATTTCAGAATTATTAATTTTTATTTTATTTTGGGTCTATTTAATATTTTCAAAAGAATTTCTCACAAGCAAATTCATTTATACATACATATGTATATGTGCATATGTATGTATGCTTATGTTATTATATAAAAACATGTTTTTTATATACAGTCTAATTTTGCTCGTTAATTAGAAGTCATTTTATTTCTAAACGCATACACACTCACACACACACACAATCCTTAAAAATTATATTTTTTGTTTTTTAAATTTTTCTTAAATTCGTAAGCTAAATCATATTTTGAAAAACGAATGAAAAACATTCATACACTTACCCACATAAACACATTTTACACAGATTTCCGATGGAACGTTTTTTGTTTTTCCGACGATTTTTTTGATAGAACACCGTTGTTGAACCGTTTTCGGGATCTATGACCGTGTGTGTTACATTCGGGGAGGTAGTTGTGGTTATATTTGGCTGTGTGTCCATATTGGACATTTGTAACAAATCACTATAACGAATAGAGCCTGAGGCCGCGTTTGTAGCCCCTGTAGCTAGGGGATTGTTTGATGAATTTAGGCTATAGGATGAGCGACCAAATTTAGCGGCTTGAGCCGCATTATTAAGTGAATTTTTTGAGGCCGTTATGTTTGACGTTGTTGCTTCAGCTGCAGTTTGATTTGTGAAAAAGCGTTCACGACTACGTTCATTTCTAAACCGTACCTGACCTGCACCAGACAGCGAGGTGGCGGTAACACTACGTGAAAGTGGAGGTGTTTGTTTCGATTTTAAATTCTGTTGTGAATGACGCGGCGAATGTGCTGTTGTGGTACCGACAACACTAAATAGTTGACTGAGAAAACTTGGTTTTTGATGAGTGTTATTGTGTTGTGAATAGCTATAGCTGCCATGACGAGAACGTTGTTGTTGTTGTGTATTTGTTAGGTGATGGGTATCAACGCCAATACCACTATGGTGGCGTATGAGTAACTCAGTTTCTGAATCAGTTTCGTCAGATTCTCCGTCGAAATCTCTTAAAGGTAAATCAGTACTGAGAGACATATCGTTTGAAATGCCAGCAAAAATAAAAAAATTTGCGATCGCTGGGTAGTATTAGTTTAAAGAAGTTTCTTTTGCTGACGACTAACTTTTACTTGCTATTGGTTTTTATTTCATTAGTAAGACATTTGACCAGAAAAAATAAGTTGGATACACTATACTTAAATTAGTTTCTACCACTTGAAAAATATCCATCAATTTATTTTTGGGAAAAAAACTGACGTTTTTAAACGTAAGTATATAAAAAGACCCGTTTTTATGAAATGCCGCACTTTTGCCACTAATTAAACATTTTACTCATAAATTTCTCATCAACTAGAACAAATAACTACGTGAATGCAAATATAACAATCTCCACGGCAGCAACTTCATTCACCTGTGTTTTATTTATTTCAATATTTAACACTTAAAATTTTCTATTGTTTGTTCTTTTTCTGTTATTTAATTTTTTATTTTTGAGAGCGTACTTTATAATTTTTATTCTTTATTTGACTTTTTCCACTCAAACTATGTATTCTGTGGTACGCATTTTCACTTATAAATATAATTTGGCTTTTAATGGTCTACAAACAGCTGTTTTGCTTTCTTATTATTGTTTTGGAATATAAGTAAAAAACATAATTGATAACTAGGCAAAAGTAGAATTTGTTAAAAAATCAATCGATGTGAAGAAAACATACTTTTTGTAACATACCGCTTGTAGAGTTGCATTTTATAGGACTTCAGTACTAAATACTTTTTTTGTAAAAAGTATTGAAAAAGGGTATAATACGACTATTTGCAACCAAAATTAATGGAGAAAAATTAATCTAACTAAAACAACTAAGTTTCTTTAATATAATGTTAAAAAAAGTTCTTTTTCACCTAGAATAATCTTAATAAATATATTTGCATGCGTAAACAAGTTAAATAAATATATTGGAATAAAAAATCACTTTTAATAAAAATATTCACCGTGTATGTTTCAATTTCTACTGTTCCGAAATGAGTTACTACTTAAATTAAATATGGCATCACAAAATACTTTATTCATCATGGCGGCAAACCACGCCATGTATGTATCAAATGCATTGTGGCTAAGAATAAGTTCATTTACTTTTATTAGTTGCCTATAATTTTGAAATTCATTCCAGTTTGCCTCATTTGTACCAGGCAAAAAATTAAAATTTTCTTTAAAATAACGATTGTGACGTGAATTTATATTGTTGAAGTTGTGCCCAATATCTCTGTTACCAATTCATTTAGAGGTGGTAATGTCGGGTAAGCCAGCAACTGCAACACCTAAAAAAACAAGCCGTCGGAATACAAAGATGTTTCACCTGACCGTGTAGAACCAGAGCTAACACGATGACTCCAGAGAAGCCTCCTAAACTTTATCCCAAATTACCGGCAAAAAAAAAAACACTCCTAAGCCCCAGCAATTAAGTAAAACGGGCGTCGTTACAACTTCTTACGTGCAGGAAACTTCTCCAATTAATAAGATTATGCTGTTCCTGATGATGAGATTGATTTGATTCATGAAATTGTGGAAGAGGAGGAGTTACGGAAACCTTAAGCAATCCTCCTAAATTTAGCTATGTGCCAGCTATGGATAAAAATGTTACTACCATTGCACCCTTAAGTACAACTCTTGGTTCCAATACACATTACAGTTCATTAGATTCCCGTAGTTACAACAAACCCAACTACTTGTCATCAACCGATGTACGTAAAAGTTATATATCATCTTCAGGGTACAATGTACCCAGAAGTGGTAAATCTATGCTCTCTTCTTGGTTTGGCTATGGATTATCCTACCACATTATTAATATTGTGGAATTTTGAAGTTATGGAAATGATAGCCATACGTTGGCATTGTCCCTTAAAGTTGCAGCAGGCTTATACTATAATGGTTTTGGTCTTTATAAAATATTTGCCAGAATGGACTGCCTGGGCTGTTTTTGCTGAAATCTCTATATTGGGTACTTATCTATTATTATTATAATTATTTTCTTTGCTAACTTAAATTCATATTTTATTTCTTTTTTAGATTTAGTATCCGTATTAACACCAAAAGGACCCTTGTGTATTTTAGTAGAGACTGTTCAAGAAAGAAATTAACATTGAATTTGGTATGCCCAATTTACCTGTTACCGATTCGTTTAGAGGCGGTAATGTCGGGTAAACCAGCAACTGCAATACCTACAAAAACTAGCCGTCGGACGAAAATGCATGTCTCCAAACCAATACTCAGATGTTTCATATGACCGTGTAGAACCAGAGCTAAAACGATGACTCCAGAAAAGCCACCTAAACTTTATCCCAAATTACCGGCAAAGAAACACTCTCCTAGCCTCCAGCAATCAAGTAAAACGGGCGTCGTCACTACTTCTTACGTGCAGGAAACTACTCCAATTAATAAGATTTATGCTGTTCCTGATGAGATTGATTTGATTGATGAAATTGTAGAAGAGGTGGAGATACGAAGCAATCCTACTAAATTTAGCTATGTGCCAGCTTTGGATAAAAACGTTACTACCCATGCAGCCTTAACTACAAGTCTTAGTTCCAATACACGTTACAGTTCATTGGATTCCCGTAGTTACAACAAACGCAACTACTTGTCATCAACCTATGCACGTAAAAGTTATATATCATCTTCCGGGTACAATATACTCAGAAGTGATACACCGTTATATGGAGTTGGGATGAATGATGATGACTACTATGACGAAGAGGATGATGTTGTTTTGGTCGAAGAATCCCCAACTACAGAAATTGAGGCGCCATTTCTAAGCCAATTTGCTCGCAATTTGGAAAATCTCAAGGCCCCACCAATACGTCATTCAGTGGGTCCAACAAGAATTACTCCTTCCAAAAATCCGATATTATGCAATCGTGATGTCTATTCAAGACACACTATAGGTACACCATTAGGAAACATCAATCCCAGGCCCGCTATTAAGACAAATAACGATTATTCGTTTCGCAAATTTATATTGGTCATGGAGGAGAAATATCATTTGAAGCATTCTTTAATCTTAATATGTATTTTTATACTATCCCATTTTATTTATGTTTTCTTTATATACAAAGTGTTTAAAATAACCCCCATTAATTAAATCGTATTTTGTGTTCTTTTTCCCCCCGATTTCAACAACAATGTCTCCGGCACAAGAAACTATTAATAATGAAGAAAAAGAAAACAATAAACAATGAATATATATATATATATATATATATATATATATATATATATATATATATATATATATATATATACTATATATACATATAGGTATATATATATATATATATATATATATATATATATATATATATATATATATACTATATATACATATAGGTATATATATATATATATATATATATATATATATATATATATATATACCTATATGTACATATAGTATATATATATACCTATATGTATATATATATATATATATATATATATATATATATATATATATATATATATATATATATATATATATATATATATATATATATATATATATATATATATATATATATATATATATATATATATATATATATATATACCTATATGTATATGTATATATATATATATATATATATATATATATATATATATATATATATATATATATATATATATATATATACCTATATGTATATGTATATATATATATATATATATATATATATATATATACCTATATGTATATGTATATATATATATATATATATATATATATATATATATATATATATATATATATATATATATATATATATACCTATATTGCTAACCTGGAAATGAAAAATACTTTATATTAGCTCCCTAACCAATTCATGCAAATCACAAGCGATTTTTTGCCTGTTTTTCTATATGTACATACATAAGTATGTATGTATATCGCTTAATCTGGAATTTTCATGCAATCATTTTATTCCGGCAGTATCTCTATAACTTTTTCTATTTCATGCGAAATACAAAAACATCTTTGTATTTGGGTTTATTATTTTTTTTATTATATTTCATGCTAAATACAAAAGTATTTCTTAATGTTTTAACCCATCATCATTTCTCAAGTTTTATGCAAAACTTTTCTTATATGTGCAAATAGTTATGAAAGTGAGACAAAAGGTTTGTTTATCACGATACTGTGTAGTAAATTTTACCAATAAAATTCTAAATTAAAATGTATAGCCTAAAGACTAACTTTCATAATTATAGTCACATATACAGTGAACTCGCGATAATGTGAACTAATAAAAACCAAGGTAGTTCACATTATCGAATTTGTTCACATTTTCGATTGTAAAAATTTGTGGTGTCATATTGTGTTTTTTGCCTAAAAAAGGTTACAAAATATTGAAACTCTTGGAATTTTTAACATAAAATGTAATTTGTTGCAAACTTAACGATTTCTTAAATTGTAAATTCACGTTTTATATTAAATTTTTGGAGCCACCCTTAGCTGGCATTAAAGTCGTGTTCATTTTTATTAAAATTAGAATGAAGCTGTTTCGCTTTTTCTTTCAGCATCAATCCACTTATTGGAAGGTTTTTACCTCTCATGTTAAGAAACCACTTGTATAGAGATTTATCCATCATTGGAAGCTCTGAAATACGTAGTTTTACGTTTCACTGGTCTATAATACGTATTTTTAACACACTTATAAATTTTATTATTCTTATTGTGCATCGAATAAATGGTATATTTCCCAACATTATATTTAACACTGTAATACTTGACCCTTTTTCCAAAAGTTGAAGAATTTCATATTTCTCACTAATGGTTGAAAACTTTCTGTTATTCTTAGACATCTTTGTAAATACACAGGCTTCTATGCGTGACGAAACATAACAAAACTCAAAGTGTGCAAGTACAATAGTTTACAGTTTTTTATTCAATCGGGGGATTTCCAAAATTAGAATACAAACAAAAATCGCAAAAATTTTTGTTCACTATTTAGAGCCATTAAACTTTGTTCACTATTTAGAGCGTCCATATAAAAAAATAGGTGTTCACATTACTGGATAGTTCATTATATTGGAAGTTCACATTACCGAGAGGTCACTGTATGTACATACATATGTATTTACCTTATACACTACGATGTAAGATAATACTACAAATGCTATAAAAAATATTATTTGTGTTGTTAAGCAGGGTCTCACTGTATATGCAAGAAAATTATATATAAAAAAATTTATATATAAAATTATACATATATATATATATATATATATGTATATATATATATATATATATATATATATATATATATATATATATATATATATAGTTTTTAATATACAGTGGAACCTTGCTTAATAACACAAATAGTATTTATGAATATAGATTTTTCACAAAACTAAAAGCGTTAACATAACTAAATAATAATTTTCTAAGCTATACCAATCACTTTCTACGGTGAGCGAAGAATAAATTTTTTTTTAACGAAATCGAGACAATATTCTGAATAATACACAAAATTATTTATACATAAGCATAATATAGTCAAAGATCTGCATAAAATATCTGAAATATTATTCATAAAAGTATAATAAATTTTACGAAAGCATATTAAAACTAAAACTCTAAATAATTACAAATAAATACGGAACAAAAACTTATAGATAAACCCGATGCATAAAGTTAGTGTCAAAGCAGCCAGGGATGTAATATTTAAAAAATACAACTATGCTTGTTCGACAATGTGCTGCCACCAGTTTCATTAAGAACAAGTGGAATAAAACAACGTGCTAGCATACACAGGAAAAAATTATTTATAAGAAAAACAGTTTGAACAGACAAATATGCTACTATAAAATTTTATGATGTTTATTCATATATAAATTCGAATTCATGGCAATCTTCTTTTTGCTTATTTTTAATTTCCCTGCTTTATTAAATAATACCTGATTTTATCAGTATTATGATATGAGCATTTTCACCTGAGTAGGGGATACCCTCTAAACGGCTAAAATTCCAAAAGTGACAACCCTATGGGGCTATTGGGGACACTTTTAGCTTTCCAAAACAGTTTTAACATTTAAGGCACCGTTTGATTTACTGATTTTATTCACCAGCATACTTTGGTATTTTGGTATGGGCACTTTTCACCTGAGTAGGGGATACCCTCTAAACGGCTAAAATTCCAAAAGTGACAACACTATGGGGCGATTGGGGACACTTTTAGCTTTCCAAAACAGTTTTAACATTTAAGGCACCGTTTGATTTACTGATTTTATTCACCAGCATACTTTGGTATTTTGGTATGGGCACTTTTCACCTGAGTAGGGGATACCCTCTAAACGGCTAAAATTCCAAAAGTGACAACCCTATGGGGCGATTGGGGACACTTTTAGCTTTCCAAAACAGTTTTAACATTTAAGGCACCGTTTGATTTACTGATTTTATTCACCAGCATACTTTGGTATTTTGGTATGGGCACTTTTCACCTGAGTAGGGGATACCCTCTAAACGGCTAAAATTCCAAAAGTGACAACCCTATGGGGCGATTGGGGACACTTTTAGCTTTCCAAAACAGTTTTAACATTTAAGGCACCGTTTGATTTACTGATTTTATTCACCAGCATACTTTGGTATTTTGGTATGGGCACTTTTCACCTGAGTAGGGGATACCCTCTAAACGGCTAAAATTCCAAAAGTGACAACCCTATGGGGCGATTGGGGACACTTTTAGCTTTCCAAAACAGTTTTAACATTTAAGGCACCGTTTGATTTACTGATTTTATTCACCAGCATACTTTCTTATATATTCGCTCAATGTCTACATGTATATTAAGTATTATGTATGTTTTTCACCTTTATAGACTATAAAACATGTACATATGCTTAATGTGGGATTATTGTTAGTTATTAATATATGTAAAAGTATTTATTTAGTTTTATATAGATATTTTTATATTTTATTGTTTGATCTTCAAAATTGTGTCGCTCATTAGTATTAAGATTTCTTCGCATATTTTTGGGCATTTTTAGGTCGGAACAACATGGAATTGAAATTTTTTAGCTACCAGGGTTACAATAATGGGTATTTTAATACCTTTTTTCGTGTTTACATACTTTTTTAATGACACTACTATTTTTTCCAACTGAGAGCAAAAGTATGTTAAAAAAGGCTTGTTTACGGTATGATTTCTTCACAGGCGTAAAAAATCATGAGCATAAGAAAAGAAAGTAGTGCCAAGTTTTAACGGAAGAGAGATGCCAAATTGAAGCATATATGCGACTAATCTCGTTTATACTTTTATGACGGTTATTTATGTAATGATTTCCCGCTTTAAATTTTATCGCACAAAATTGTCAGTAAATTTAAAATAGCATAAGTGCTTACTTTTTATATATAGAAAACTAATATAACAAGAAAGCACTAAATTTTATTACCAGAATTGTGACAAGCTGTTAAAAGTTGAAGATACATGCCTTGAAGGGAAAAATATACAGCGAGTTACTTCAAATTTGAAAAGTATAATTGTGGTAGTAAAAAGTATGAGTATATTGCAACTTGAAATAAAAAGATTGCACGTGTAACCATCAAATAAGCAAGGACTGGAATAGGAATGCCTATTACTATTATTTAATGGGCGTGAAACTTATATAGTACCAATTTATGTGGTCGAAATTGCAGCTTAAATTTAAAAAAAAATTTCTTTAAGAAATTTTCTCTCTTAGTTGCAGTAAATAGCATTCTTTCTTTTTGCATTGAATTCTAATAATACGAATTAACGAATTTGTATATGAGATGTGCACAGAATATGATTGTTAATAACTTTTTCTTACGAGTTCCATATGATATTAGCGTTTTTTTTCGATGCAAATTTCTTACCTTATATGATTTTGTCTTATATTCATAATGTAATATAATTTTAATTTTCATTTTACACAGAATAAAATTAAAAAATTGTGTACCAAGAACAAGTTCATTAGGAATATATTTGATGTTTCATATTTTATATTATAGAATTTTTAATAGTTTTATCTGGCAACCATCACTTTGAGAGTATAAAGCAGCAAAAACTGTTCTAAATTAATAAACTTGGGCTTACTTTTTTCTTATTAGAATTTAAGACTAGAATAGGCAATGTTATATATGTAAGTGTGTCATGTTTCTCAATTTAATAACAAATGTTTAAAGGACAACCAGTTGGAAAAATATCCTTAAAAGGATCAGACAAGTTTAGAAAAATAGCGAAAAATAGAAAACAAGTTTATAAATTGTTGAAAGACTATAAAGTGAATTATATATAAAGTAAAATAGAAAATGTTTAATTTCATAAAAGAAGTAATGGCGCCCACTACTCGTAACTCTGCTCAGCAACAAAGAGAAAAGCCGCCAAAAGAAAATTTTGAGGATTTGGTAAAAACAAGTAACGACTCCTTGCCAGCTTCTGCAATAAAGGGGTATAAAATTACAGATAATGAACGTACAAGAAAATATGGCATTGGTGCTAATTCCTTGCAAATGCTGAAGGTGAAAGCCGGAATAAAGTTTCCTGTAAGTATGGAGTGCGTGTGAGTGTGTTGCCGAAATTTTGCGTCTTTTTGCTGTAATCTTGACCTTGAATATTTCCCCATGGCCAATTTTATCAGTGTTGCATTCCACATCTCTCAGTTTTGTTGTAAATAAATTTTCTTTTGTTGTTTTTGGGGGTCCTTGTCAATTGGTTTAGTGCACAAAATTTTAATGTTAAACAACTCAAACATAACTCGAAGATTGTACGCAATGCGCAGATGCCGTTCAGCCACCTGTTGAAAATGAATGAATTGTTTGAATTCAGTTTGCTATACTCATGTTTTAAAAGGACGTTAAACTTGTGTGGCTGCTGTTTCTCCTGGCTTTAATGCACAATATGTTTCATTGTTGGAAACTTAACTTTTCTGGGTCATGGTTATAACAATTCGCTGGTGTCTAAATGAATGTCAAGTTCAGTATTGGAACGGGAAAGTATCAATGTCAATCTGAGTATGTCAAGGTTGCGTAGTGTTAAACGAAAAGAAAATATTTTTTATAAATTACGTTTAGCATTCAAATCTATTTTTGTAAATGTACTAGTGGTGTCTTCGTGGAGGAATTCGACTTTTCTAAAAGTGTTTTATTAATAACAATCAACTTCGGCTATAGTTTCTTTGTAGACCAATCCCAAATTTTTACTTGATATATTATGTTTGATTTAAATAATTATAAAATCCAAGACACTTAACCGTTACAACAAAAAACATATTCTGCACTAAAGCTTGTTAGAAGCCAGTAAATACAAAAATAAAAATCGGTTGAGGAACAGTAGGAAAATGGCTCTGAACTGTTTTGTCTTTGCCTTTTTTATAATGTTTTTATAATATAATATTGTTTTAATTAACTGCTTAAACTACTGACGATTTGGTTTAGCGACTAATAAAATGTCGGCATATGAAGAGCTAAAGCCATAACGAACAATGCAATATAATATTGTAATAAATAGTGGATGAGGTTGTTGTGTTTCGTCAAAAAGTCAAGATTTCTTGGGAACAAAATATGAGCGAGATATATCATCAGCAGCTTCCCCAATGATGATTCTACGATTCCCTCATGTCATTTTCTTACGTGGTGGCGTATCCAAGTCGATGATCGTCATTAGTATTTCTGGGCATTTTTGTAATTCTTGCTTAAGGTGCAATTGCGCGTTATACATTTTGTTTCAGTCAAAATATTTCCTTAAAATTTGGTTGTGTGAGACCTTATAAGTTTTACATTAGTTCTGGTTTGTTTTGAACTTGAAAGACATGTGGCAGAATATTATAATAAATATTCTGTAGGACATCTTAGGAGCTATACGTTAAAAAGTTCCACAACAATGTTTCTCATAGTGTTTCAGATAATTGACAGAGTCCCATGGAAAATTTAACTCCCTTTAAAATGGAACTCAGTCGCAAAGTTTGAAAATGCCTATACGCATGTATATATTTGTTCGCGAGTATTCGTTGTTGTAATTGTTACTTAACAAAACGAAAATTACATTTGTTTAATAATTATGCAAATTTTTTATATTTTCTTAATTGTAGATCACAGATTTACGAATTTATTTGGCCTCTGATGGCTATGAAGTAACCGATGAAGACTATTTTTTAACCTTAGAACCTCAAACTCTTTTTATAGTGGCTGGTCCAGAAGTCGTCATAACAACTGGTAAGATATCTCAATATCTTTTAGTGAAATCAATTAAGATCACAGTTCTTTATTTATTTTGTCCAGATGCTGATTTCGAATTTGAACAGTTACGTCAGAGGTCTCCTTTGCTCAAAGTAGCCGATATTATTTGTGAGTTTATGGAAAAACAACCCGAAAAGTTTGGCAAACTTATAGCTGAATATGAAAAGAAGAAACTAAGCAACTGCAGGGCAGATGCATCTTCCAAAACTCATCTAAGTCTAAGATCTGAACATGCCGAATGGTTTATGGGTCAAGAAGAAAGATGTCGCACGAAAGAGGAAGCCTTAGCCCGAAAAGCGCAAGATCGTGTTCGAGGCTATTATTATAAAGTAAAAGACGAACTCACACGCAATAATTTATATAGACAAAACCTCAAAGCTCACAAAATTATCGATTCGGTGCTGGAAAAATTTCGTTATCTCCTCATAGGTTGTGACTATTTTTCTATGATATTTGACAGAAAATATGAGCCAAAACATGATTTCTTAAAAGAAAAACTTGAAAAAGACGACGAAACTGATGCTCGATCAGCGGTGCCAAATAAGAAACTCAAGCAGGTTATTAAAGATTATACATTCAGAAATGCAATACTTGATGAATGGTCAGTATCATTATGCACAGATTTTGGTGATTTTTATTGTCAAGGTGCTTATTCTGATGACAGAAATAATTGCGCTTTAAAACATTCTATTAATCCATATGCTTCGAGGGAAAATTTGATACTTTTTCAAGTATGGAACTTAGATCATCAAATAGAACTGTCACGCACCATACTACCCTCACTTCTTGCAAGTGTCAGAGAGTTAGTCGAGCACCCCACACGTGCTTGTCATTTGCACAAAAAGCATGTGATAGATATTTCTGTCTTGGAATATTTTTTGGAAATATTTTCATTGAAAAACCTTAAGTTGGTGCACATTGTGTGTCACGAAAAAGTGCAAAGAACTAACAAATCAAATGGTCGTTTATTGTGTCCACAATGTCATGAATATAAAATTGTTGAAGAATTAATGTCTGTGCAGATTGCAGAAGATGTAGAAGATGAGTTTTAAATTGAAAGGAGTGTCCAAGATATTTTGTTTTGAGAAAATGTCCGGAATGTGTAAGTTAATTAGTTAAATAAATATATATTATATATGTACATGTAGTAGAAAAATGTTAGTTGATTTTTAAAAAGTAAACGCTTTTACAAGTTTTACTCAATTCAGAAAAAAGTAGGTTGTTAAAAAAATCGGTCTAAGATAAATTTTTCATAGCAAGAAATTATTCTTCTCTAGTTTGTAGCATGTGATGGATGCATTTTTATGATAGATAGAAAACGTAAAACGTGTGGTAGTGAGATATGAATAGCTTGCGGCAACATTTTAATTTATAGCATAACAACTCTATTGCATGCAATATATTTATTGATAAAATAAAAACTATGAAGAGATGCTAGACTCTGGCAGAGTTGTACAAATAAGGGCCATTAAGCTAACAAAAAATAAATTATAGATCAAATAGATTTACGCTATACTTTTTCATGAAGATTGTTGGAAACAGGAAAACATAGATGGTTGTACATAGTTAGACAAAAAAATAATAATAAAAATTTGTGGCCCTAATATTGGCAATTAAACGATTTTCGTGCTGAAAATTTCATGAAAAGATTTGTAGTGTAAATCCAGTCTTAAATCTGCTAATGAAATTAATACTTCTTACAGTTTTTTGATCCATTTGATTATCTGCTACAAATTTCATGAGAAAGTCATGCCCAATTTTTCTGTATTTTACGTGAAATCCATACAATCGGAATCGTCATAAAATTGTTTTAAATCATTTTTTGTAACTACAATGCCATTTATGTCCACTTCTTGTGAATTGATTTCACAATAAATACAGAACAGCGCATATAGTGTAAATGTTGTTTTGAAAAATTGATAAATAATAATGAATTTAACTGAAAGTTTAAGATTTTAATGGAGAGAATAAATAGTATATCTTACTTTTCCTAACATTTCTATGAATTAAAATATTACTAATATACAGATGAAGTTTTCTTACATACTTACATACTTTCTAAGAAAAACAATTTGCGAATATTTGTATATATGTATAAATATATACCTAATCTTTGAAGCTAATTGTAAAATACTAAATATGGCCCTTAAAAAACTTAAAGCATGTTTTTTCTACTTAAAAATTTACAGCATGCTATAAATTTTATTCAGATTTTTATATTATAAAGAAATGTTTCTAAACGTTTGAAATTTATATGAGAAATGCTTTGAAATCTTTTAATATTGGGAGTTTTTCCTTAAATATTTAAGAAACGTTTCGCTTCACAAAATGTGTCCTTAAATATATATGTATACATTCTTTGGAGATATGCAATGCTAAAATTAAGATATTGTCTTAAACCATACCATTTTTATAAACAATTGTATCATGTTATATATATATATATATATATATATATATATATATATATATATATATATATATATATATATATATATATATATATATATATATATATATATATTATTTTTTAAAATATATAATGCGATCAATTTTATTTACATTTTGTTTTAAATTTTTTTATCAGACATTTTTTTCCTTGGAAATATTTTTAAAATGCAAGATATCCTAAAACAAACAAAACATATTTGCCCAATTTGTTAAAAAGTGTAAAAAAAATTTCAAACATTTTTTAGTGCTGAAACAATATAATTAAAAAATTTTAGATCAATATTTATCAAATTCGTTATTCGAGATATTCTCCAAAATAACCATTTTAATATTATATTGTTTGTTGTTGGCTTAGCTAGGTATATGCCTGCATTTCATTGGCGCTAACCAAATCATCAGTACCCTTTAGCCAAATCATGATTGAAAGCATTCAAAGCTCGTATACTTAAGCCACAGACTACAAACACTATATGAGAATTCAAACAGAACTCAATCATATTTTTCAATTATAATTGTTTGTTGTGTTGTGATTGTACAAAAGCATTCTAAAGCTATTTATACTTTTGTGTTTTTGTTGATTACAAATAGAAAAATAAATAAATAAAATAACTATAAACATTTATATATGTATACACACTAAAGTTAAAATCAATAATTATATTAGTGTGAAAATGTAGAATTTACTGTAGCAAAAATAAAAATATCAGTAAATTATTTACGGCTTATATGTATACGTAAAAATATTTTATAACTCTTAACTGAATGATCTCTTCCACTTTTTGTGTTTCTTAAAGCATTTATTAAAAAAAGTCTTGAAAATTCTATAACTACGTCTAAATTTAAGTTGAATGAATGAATTATTAAAATTATAAAAGATTTTTTAAGTCTAAGGAAAATCCTAAAATGTATAATTACTTACATATTTTAAATTGTGTTCGGATTTTCTTAAAGTCCTACAAAACAGTAAAGATTGCGACGCAGCTTTTTTCTTACTAGCAAATACTCTTCAAAACATGAATAAATAATTAAGTACTTATAAAGTTAACAAAATTATATTGAAAATAAAGTTACAAATATACCAATGAATCTGTAAAATATAATCTAATTATTTAATTCTTTTTCCCTTGTAGATACATGCTTAAACTTCACATCTCCATGTTTATGTTCATAGCCATCATATATTTTGCTAAAACATTCGAATTTCATTCAAGAACAAAAAAACAAAAAACAGTTTCATAATTTTCATCAATCAAAAATCATTGCAAAGCTCGCGCTCTTTATAGGAGTTCGTTGCTAAAACAGGTAAGAAATATATTATTTTTGTTTTGCTTTTAAATTTTGTAATATAAAACAGAAGTTGTTAAAATTTTACCCAGAAATTTATTTAAGTGATGAATTAAGTAGAATTAAAAGAAAAAACTGTAAAACATCTGTAATTTCATGTCTGCCAGTTTTTTATAGCTTTGCATTCCATATAGTTTTCTATTATCAAAACAAAAAAGAGTTTCATGCAACAAATTTCATGAAAAAAAAATATGGTGCAGGCCTATAGAGATAAATCTATTTTTTTAGCTTCCCACTATCAAAAAAGTGGAAGCTATTCCGTGTGTGTCTTATGTAAACCGTCATTCAACGTTGCAAATTTTAAGATCTTTCGAAAATAAATTTTTTGAAAAATTTAATTTTTGAAATTTTTCGAACCTAAAATCCAATCAGCTCTTAATCCAAAAGAACAAAGTCAATTGTTACAAATTTGTTCTAAAGCGGCTCATATTTGTTCTAGAGTTAAAACTTACGTAAAATTTTCAAACATTCAAACACACCAAAAAATTTTAAATTGACCATGACATTAGCGGAAAGTTTCGGGTTAGTCTTTAGCATAAACCATATTTATTTTCCGGTCAGAGAATTTTAGACTAAATAAAGGGATTTACGCCAGAGCAAAATTTTTGCAAAATTTTGGAACCAGTGGAAGCGTTTAGAAACAAAATTACAATTACAAATGCAAGCAGAATGACATGAATGCTCGCGTCAGCGTTTACACGATATGTTTTATTCAATTGTTAATGGAGTTCGAATAGATATGTTCCAACACCAGTCTTTTGTGCCAATTTTCAATGAAAATTAAATACGGGAAGTTTACCACATATACAAGGAGGCGCAAAAATAATGAGGGAATTATTTGTCAACAAACTATGGAGCGATACACACTTGAAAAACAAACTTTTTATGAAAACAGAGCTTATTTTTCATTTATAAAAAAGTGGCAGCCAGTTCAAATTAGAATATTACTTTTGCTCCTCCTTGTAAAATTTCAATATATATTGATAGTAAAAAGTTCACACATATTATATTCCTTATTTTTTCCTTTTTCGTCCTTTTTCATTGTACAATAAGGGATTTAATTTTTTTTAAGTTGTGATTTCCTTATAATATAATTATAAAAATAAAACTGGTACTTACGAAATTTAAATTCAAACAAGATTTTGCAATATATGAAAAATTAATTATTTATTTGTTCAAAATTATGTTACAGACATAATAATAAAACACAATTATTTATTAATAATGATATTAAATGATAAATTAAAATATAGCGTTAAAAAATAATAAATTAACATAAATAACAGTTACAAAATTTAAATTTAAATATAGTAAAGCAAAATATTAAGGTTATTTTTTTTTTAATAATATCAAAACAATTTTCTTAAAATTCTGAAAATCAAATTTTATGAAATATTAATTGCACTCATTTTATTTAATAAATTTCGTTTCCTGTTTGAAATCGTTTTAGAAATTTGAAATGAACATACAAATGAAAATATATACTATCTCTATATATTGACCTTTTTTTAATAATTTTAATTAAAATATTTCTTAAGCTCAGGATCGATATTATCGATTTTATTTGTAACTATCGATAGTTACAAGTAAATGAGTATCGAAATATCGATAGTTACAAATAATTTTTTCAGCCATTTAATAAGATATGGAGCTTAAGTAATAAATTAATTGAAAATATACACGTTAAATGAACTATATATTTAATTATAAACGTTAATGTTCAAATATAAATTAGCGCATTTTTGTCGTTTTTTATCGTTAAACTGCTTTTTATCTCCATGTGTTTTAATTTAATTCTTTTTTTAGTTTTCAGTAGTGTGTTTCTTGCTCTTGAATCATATAAGAATTGTTACATTTTTAAAGCTCAATATTAAAAAATTAAGAATTTTCACTTGATTTAATAATAAATAAAGCCAACTAGACGTTTCAATCGTTTTCTTTTTTCAACAAAATCTCCGTAACTAGATCTCAAGTTTATAGAAAAATAAATCTTGTTTTTCATTGATGTAAATTAAGTATAGAACTTTGAAGTTCTAATATTGGACATAATTCTATTTTTAATGTCAATGGAAAACTATAATTAATTTCTATGGCATAAAAGAAAATAATTATAGATCCGATTGTCCAGGTCCTAAAAAGAGAAAGAAAAAGAAAATATTTTTTCCAATTAGTAAAATAAAAGTAATTTAAATTGAAATTTACATATAAAGCTTATAATACGAGTAATTTAACAAAAATAGTTTTTCGATTAACTATTTTTTATATAACATATAAACATGGTTGCCAGATAAATGCCGATAAAATCGTTTAAATGTATAAAAATCGTTAAATTCAAGGAAGCGGATTTTTAAAATTGTCAAATTTAAATTAATTAAAAATCGTCCCAATTTTTTAAAAATCGTTAAATTCAACAAATCAGATTTTTAAAATCGTCAAATTTAAAATCACGTAATTTATAAATCCCTTGAAGTACATTAAAGCAAAGAATTTTTTCTTTCTGAAAATGAAATGGTATAATAAAATTATTTTATCGAATAGAGGTATGGGTGTGTTAATTTCGTTTTCTAAAAATCTTCTAATTTTGGGGCTACAGTCGTCATATTGTCAGTAGACATCTGGCAACCGTGTACTGCTTAAAAAAGCTTTTCACACAATGTTTTCGGTTTGACACTACATTTTCGAAGACATCTACACAGTAAGCGTTATTTAGGGAGTATAAAGCTTTACTTAAGCATAAAAAAACTCTCAAGCATGCATTAAAACAAGAAGCTTTTTATTAAACCGTGAACAAGAATAAAAAAAAAATCAGAGAGAAAACTTCACCTTTTTGTTATTTTTTTAAGCCAATATTTGCAAATGTTTCCTTTTTAAAGCAATTCGTTAGTCTAGTCTCAATTTTTACTTTAATTTTGCCGTTGATGCAGTAAAGAACGACTTTTTACAATTTATTTTTAACTTGTCTTAAATTTTCTCTTATTTCTTTCGATGTGAAAGAATAATGCTAAAATTAAAATATTAATATCTTCTAAATTTTAAAGCCAAAGGTGGAGTTAACTCTCCATTGACTGCTTTTAAATAAAAAAAACAAACGTTAATAAAATCAAAATAAATAAAATTAAAAAAGCTTTACACAATTCTACTTATGAAACATAAAATAATTGCGATAAAAGTGCTAAATTTTACTTCAGGCGCTTTATACAAACCTTGTTTATATGGTATATCTTTTAAAGGAATTAATAGCGTTAATATTAAAATTTCAATTTGATAATTAAAAAAAAAAATTAAATTTTAAAATCTGAATACTAAGTGCAAAATTACAATCTGCAGATTTCGATAGTGTTCGTATTGAAAAAAATATTAGTTGAATATTTGAAATGTATTCCATGTGGAATTAATCCACTCGAAATTGTCATGTACAAATTGCTCTTTTAAAGCAACAGCGACAGTACTGAGATGTCAACTGCGAATGGATGAATGCAGAGCAAACTCTTTATATAAATGTCAAACTCTATATTCATATTGAATTTTAACAATAGCCCAGCATTTTTTAATTTAAAGAAGTTCCACACAACTGCACGAGTTTGTGAACGTGTGTTCAATAACATTTCTTTTCGATAATTTAATTTTTTTTGCAAGTTTGTCGTTTCGCGGTATTATAACGTGAATTTAGCATCAAGATTTTAAAAAAGCAATTTATTAATTTATTACCCTTTTTAGAAAGTACCTTCTTAAAAAAGTGCTCTTTTTTAAGGAATCTTTCAATAAAAGTAACATTTTAAAAAGTACGTTTTTGAAATGTCCTTCATACAATATATTCTTTAGTTTCTTAATGTGATACTAAGAGATAGTTCATTCATAAGAGACGCTTTATATTTCAAAAAAAAAAAAAATACTATAAGGAATATTTGAGAAGATAAACTTTTTTGAAAAACTAAATGTACTCGTAATTTATTTAAAAAGTACCAAATGTATTCGTATTTTTTAAGAATACCTTTAAGGTATTTTTTTGAGTACTTTTCATTTGAAAAGTACATTTTATTTAGAAAAAATGTAAATCTTTAGAAGTGTTTTTTTTAGAAAAATGCGTTATAAAAACTTTATTTTTTTTAAAGTGCTTTTCTGGCATTCGATTAAAAGAATGATATTTTCAAAACTATTCGTGTGTGTGTACGAGTATGTATGTGTATATAATTTTTTTATCGCAAATATTTTATGTTTAATTTAAAAAAAAAAAATAATTAAAACATTTAAAGCTGGCATTAGGTTAATTAAATAAAACAAAATGCAAATACAACAATGGCTTTTAAAATGCAACATTTTGAAATGAATTAGAATTTCGATAAATGTCTTAATACTATTAATTTATATGTACCTTAGAATTTTTGAACATGGTTTTTCTGATTTGTTTAGAAATTTGATTGACTAATTTAGTTTGGAGGAGGTTTTGTTTTTGGTATAGACGGTCAAATTTACACAATTTAGAGTGAGGTGAGGCGTCATAATTAACATTTTAATTATTTTGAGAGTAACAACGAATTGTTTTCTGTTTTTTTTTTAATGTTTAACGTACAAATAAACGAACGACAATTGATCATTGCCTGGTAAATGTAAAAGATGTGAATTTAAAATGAGGCATGATGGATGTGCGCGTTGCATTAATAAAAATAAAATGTTGTAGGTTAGAAGTACGACTGAATTTGATTCAACTAATAATAGAAATGCAAATTCTCGCTCTAGGAGCGCATTAGACGATCATTGTTTTTGTGGTTTCTTTCATTTTTTATTCATTATTTAAGTGAAACAGTCTTTGTGGAAGCTTTTCCCTTTACATCCTCCTTGGCGTTGCTCATTTGTTGGCACTACTTGTGTTAGGAGTTTAAGCTCTTTGTTCTTTTGTTATCAATTAAAATGTACATTAAAGTATCAGTAAAGTCTAATCTTAAATTATAATTTCCCCTTTATTGTAAATAAATCCTAATACCAGCTGCGTATCTGTTAAGTCCCCATTTATGCCCTTGTTTGGCTTTAACTACGATTTTTTCCATTTGCCTATTGAAGTCTCCCGGAACTGTCTACTATTTAACGAAATTTCTGGTGACTCTGTTACTCTTGCCAAATCTCGATTTATTGTCTTGGAACTTAATACACGTGGACATCTGGCAGTCCAAGGACTGCGTCGAGAGTCCTGTAACGCCCTAAATGATTTTGAGGGCACAATGTCTTCACTTGCCAGAGCATCTGACCAAGTATTGTAATAGTCAGTATAGGATTTATCCTTTTTCACTTCGCTGGATGTTGGGGCTGGTGTGGAATCCAATGAGGTATTATGTAAAGAATCCAGTTCCTCTTCTAGAACCCTTTTGGCAGCTGCCTGCAGCTTTTCCATGGGTAAATTTCTGAAATGGGTACTATCACTCTTGAGCAACAAACTTTGGACCAACTCACTGACTAATTTATCGGTAACAAGGGATGATTTATTGGCCGTATGACCCATTATGGGTGAGGCCGGGCTATTGGGTGTTGAAGGATTGTCATTATCAATGCTCGTGTTTTTGCACAGAGGCAAGGATAAGCGCTCTCTTCTTTGGCTTAATGTTTCCGCTTCAGCCAGGGCTGCGGGATTTTGTTTTCTAGTAATACTAACGTTATGCACAATTTTTTTGCGACTTGGCTTAAACTGGAATTCATCGGTACCGGGACTGTTATCCATAACATCGGCATCTTCCTGCAAAAGTTTAAACAATCTAGAATGGGTAGCAGCTCTTTGATATGAAGACATTTTGCGCAATTCAGGAAAACTTTCAGATTCAGTGTCTGTTTCGGAAAGCTGTTTATTCATGTCAGTTACCCCAGAGTCATCCTCATCCATTTCGGATTCAGATCGTTGGGTGCTGCTGTTGCGTGACAGAGAACTTTGTCGGGTATTACTGTCCACAGACAAAGACTGTTTCTTAATAGAGTTTCTTCGCGACTCAGTAGCGGATTTCTCAATGGCTCCTGTTTCAAAGGCTGAAATGCGATCTTTTACCGAAATTTTTCTTTCTTCATTGAATTTATTTACTTCTAAATCGGGCAAACCATTGGGTAAACTTTTCATAGTATGCTCCATATAAACTTCCCTGAAAGGAGTTTCTTCTTTATTGTTTATTATAGATGAGGCTGCAGGTGGAGTTTGCTCCTTAACAAATTCTTCTTGAATTGCAATTTTATTAGCTTGTTCATTAGCATCTACAGTTTTATCCTTTTGCAGTGCCTCGTTTACTGCATCCCAGTCCCATTGTTCTGTTTCTTCTTGGATGTACGATGAGCGATTTGATATACTCTTGCCGCGTTGATACCGATCAACACTTTGTTCTTTGTTATCATCTATGGAGGTGGTAAAGAAAGCCATAGCTTTTCTATAGTTGCTACGTTTGATTTCCAGTTCATCTTTATCTGGCTTTGAATCGTCGCTTTGATCTCTTGTGTCATATGAAACTTCTTGCTTGCGTTCTGTTTCAACTGAGGCAAATATTTCTTGGTCTCCTTGAGGACACCACGCAGAGGCTATAATGGGTTCATGCACTGAAACAGTATCATCATTGTGCTCCTCTTCTGATAATCCCTGCTGTGTAATTTCATCATATTCTTGGGCTAAAAGCTTTTCCTCTTCCACTTTTGGATCTATTATGAGAGGCTCTTCGCCCTTGTGAGCCTTTAGAGTTTCCCAAATATTGATGTTTTCAGTTGGAGGCTCATCAGGTAATTTTGCATGAAAGGCTTTAGGTACCATGGGCTTATAAGGTGTCTCATCTATCGAGTTATGGCGTTCCCTAGATGCCCAAAATGAAGCAGATTTTTGGAAACTAACTTCATCCTCCTTAGCCTGTCTCTTCGCTTCAATCTCCTTCCAGAAATCAATTTCTTCATCAGTATCAACTTCACGGGGTTCTTCTGGGTATTTGAGAGGATCGAACTCTTGTGGAGCTTTGAACATGTCTTCATCGTTAAACATACTAACTTCCTGCTCTCCGAACAAACTAACCAAAGTTGTTTCAGGTTCCCTATAGGACGTCGCATACAATGCATCCTGAGACAATGGTCTTGGTCCCGGGGTCTTATTTCCTTTTGCTTTTTCGATTTCAGCCCAAAAATCGATTTCCTCATCCTCTGATTCTGAAGATTCCAGTACCTCTTCTTTCTCGCAGTAACAAGAAGCTCTTTGTGGTTGGGAAACTTCCTCAATTGTTGATCTTAAAGTTTTCATATTAAGCTTTACTTTGGTTATGGTTTCAGGCTGGTTTAAAGGCCTATCCGCTTGCTTTTCTGTTTGGTTTTCGTTTTCATATACAGCATCCCAGAAGGATTTCTTAGCTGTTTCTAGGGATTGCTGCTTGTTTTTAATCGGTTTAATTGGTGGTAAGTCTTCTTCACGCCCGGCCCAAATGTCCTCAATCTCTTCAGGCTCTTTAGTAGCTTCAGTAGTCTCTATTTCTTTTGTTTTGAAGTAATTGTCTTTTGTATTAAGTGAAGAATTCTCAACCTCTACATCGGTGTGCTTAGTAGATTCTATTAGGAATTTGTCCCTTTGTTCTTGTTGCGTTGACGTTGAAAAACGTTCGCAGCGGTTGGTTTCTTGGTCTTTTTCCTCTTGGTTTGCTGTGGAACAACGATCCCAGAAACTAAATTTGGGTTTTTTGATTTTTTCTTGAGACTTTGAACAACTATTATCAACATCCTTGAAACTCTTTGATTTACTTGAGGTATTTTCTTTTGTTTCTTCTAGTTTCTTAGTTTCGATTTTAGTTTCTGCTTTTGCGTCCTTTGATGATCTTTTCCGGATACTTAATTTGTTTTTCTTACTTTCAATTTCATCTTTCGTATCCTTCTGGATATTTTCTTTTGATATATCCGGAATTTGTACCTTCTCGACTTCTTTCTCCTGGGACTTTCCCCAATAATTAGCCGATTGTTCTTTAATCTTTTGTGCTTGCATTTTGGTGGCCATTAAAGTGGCAAAGAAATCCATTTCAACTGGACTTTCGTTTTCTTTTTTAACTTCTTTTTTCTCTGCTTCTACTGCATCATCTCTTATAGCGGCTATATTGTTGATGATGTTGCCGTTACTTGTTTCATTTGCAAATTTATTGCGCATATTTAAGGAGAATGAGACGGAGACATCCTCTTGACTCGAATCTAATTTCTCTAAATTTTCTTCAGGCAGAGGCATGTCTTCTATGGGATATATATCTGCCATATTTCGATCTTTTACTTTACCATCGAAAGAAGTAGATCTTGAGGAATTTGTTAAAGATATGGTTACACTGACGTCGCAATCATCCTCTTCAGAATCGCTTTCAACTGTAGCCACACTAAATGAATTACGTTTTTCGCTTAAAGAACTAAGATTTCTCTTTTCTTCTACTTGCGTATTTCCTACTTGGACAGTAGTAATATTTTCGGCATCTTTGGAAGTGCTGAAGGAAAATTTCAGAGGCAGCCTAACAGTAACGGATGTGGAATCATCTGGTTCTTCAGAGGAAACCTTCTTCATCAAATTATTTGATTTATCGCCTTGTGTAGCGGTCTTGGCCATAACACTACTCTTTTCCATTTCGCTTTCCTCCTCATAGATGACACTAAGACTATCGTCCACTATAAACTCTTCGCTATCACATTCTTCTTCCAATTCGAGGTCATGAGGATGGTTATTTTCATCCTCTTCATCGAATATATCACTTTCGCCATCGGCTGTAGTCTCATCATCATCATCATCCACCTCTGATTCTGATTCTGAATCAGAATTAAATTCTGCTTCAACTTGTTGCAGGTTTTTTTGGCCATTATAGACCTGCACATTGTTTACAGATTTTATGGATTTCAGTGGAATCGACCCCTTTTTATCCATTTGCTTAGGTGTAACGTCCGAGTCTGAAGTACTTTGATCCGAATCCCTATCAGCATCTATCATTGCCGTGGTGACCTGCACGGGCGATATATTCTCTTCCGGGCTTTTTTGATCAATGTTTTTCTTATACGACTTTTTGGTTTGATGCTGGGTATTCAGATTGTTATTTATACATTTGTTCATGTTTTGCAACTGCTGCGTTAATATATCGACCACAGAGTCATTAGCAAGCGAATTTGACTTGAGAGAGGTAACATCTTCTATGTCTATGGAAGCAGCCCGCTTAGAGCGGTCTTTTTCAATTTTGATGTGATGTTTCATAATGACCTTTGAGGGTACATCATCCGTGCTGGGCGTAATGATAATATCGGGCAATACACTGCTGGCCCTACTTTTGTCGGAACCTTGACTATAACTGGGAGCTACAGGATAAGGATAAGCTAAATAAGGACGTGTTGGAGGTACATACATGGTTTGCAAATTAAATTCTGTAGGCTGGGTGTTAGTTTGATTTTGAGGAGCATAATCATGTTGTGGCATGGGTGGTGGTGGAGAATAGTAAGGATAGTAGTAAGGATATGGGGGATAGTGTGTAGGATGTTCTCCAGCAGGCGAAACGGGGGGTGGTGGCGGGTATGGCAGGGCAGAATGCAAACTATAAGGATAGTGCCAATTGGGAGGAGTGCAATTCTCACTATTTTGTGAGGAAGACATAAGAGGTGGTGGTGGGGGTGGATACCAGGGATAACCATAAGGATACGGATAAGGTGGATATGGCATAGACTGTGAAGGTGGTGGTGTAGGTGAGCATGATGATGAAAAAGCCAATTCTGAATTAATAGAAGAAGATGAAATAGATGACACCGGCTCAATGGCAGATGAACTAGAAGCGTATGAAGAATGTCTACTACTATCAGGTTTTGATTCAATTTCGTTCATTTCGTTATTTTGTTTTTGACAATTTTCCTGTTTGTCTACATGATTCATATTATTATGTTTGATGGCTTTTGTGAGCGCCGTGCATGAGGGCAAAAATATATAAAAAAAGAAAAATAAACAAAAATGAAATAAAATTCAATTTGATTTGATGAGGAATACAACACTATAACCATTAAGAGAACATTTGTGACATTGTGACAAAAACGATACCGAATTGGTTAATGAAAAAGATGTTTTGATGTGGTGTGAGGTGGAATGGTAGTGGGTATTGGTGGAATTGTTCAATATTCTGTTGACATTATCATAAAGTTAGCAGGCGTATGTACGAGTAAATGTAATAAAATCCTTTTTGGACAATTTTTTCTTTGAATAGTGAGCGAAAATTTATTACTAAAGTTACATGGGCCAACGAAATGGAACTTTTTTTTAATATTTCAACTAAAAATGTTTGGTTCTAATGTATTTTCATCTGCTTATTAGGAGAACATTGCTACGTCCCCAAAGTTTTAGAGATATATGTAGTTACATTTCAATATCAGCATTTCTTATATTCTGTTTTAAATATTCCACGAACGGTCTTCGGGGCTAAATAATACTGAAAGGATTATTAATCTACATAATTATTCCTAAAGGGCACAGGATATTTCAATTGTGTTGCAAGGAAGTTAAAAATACGGAAGTTTTTTTATTTTTTAATATGCATTTTAAAAGTTTGCAGAAACTATACATTTAAATGAGTACTTTGTTGTTAAACAGAATTGTCAACCCATTAAAAAATTCATATTTTTTATTTATTTTATTTGGTTTCCCTTTTCTCAACAAAGTTTCTTTTTATAGTTTCTTCTCCAATATGAAGCATTTTAATCTTCCCCGATTTTATCTCTGAATTTTTAAATTTTTTTTCAAAGCTTTTGTTTTACTGCGATGCGAAATTTTTTCATAACTTTTGAAGGGTTGGAACAAAATTTGTGATATTCAGAAAATTAGACCTCCCACTTTTAAAGCTACTGTTTAAAATCAAACCCAAAATCTTATCAACTTCTAACAAAAAAAAAAATTATTTATGGCAAATTTCATTAAAATCAAATGATTTGTTTGGGAGCTTAATATTGACGAAAATTTTCTAAAATAATTTTTTAACAAAATTTTTCAATTCTTGTAAATTCTGTAATTTTTCGAAAATTTTTGAAAGACAATTTTTTTCAGTAACAAAGAAAATTGTAGTCGTTGACTTGTCGTAAATCTTATTCAAGCCGGTTAGTTATCGTTGTACGAAAAATCTGCTCAAATCGATTTCATTGACTACTTTTTAAAATTTTATTTATTTCAACATATTTATTTTATTGATTTAGGAAAATTGTACCGATTGCCTTCAATTGTTTGATGGGCTGGTACCCTAAAAATATTGTTTTTTTTTTCAATTGCTCCGAAAATTCATCTGAAATCAAGAATTAATATTAATGGAAAGTTCCAAGGATGGCCCGTATGGTCAACTTTTAATTTTTATATGCTAATAATTTATTTAATCAAAAGCATGATTTTATAAAAAAATTCTTCCAAATGGATTATAGATGTTTATTTGCATGAATCTAAAATAAAGAAATATTTATATTTGAAATCATCTTAGAAGAAATTAGATTAAGAAACAGCAGACTTAAAGTAAAAATTAAGCCAAAAATTTTCAATTAGATGTTAAATTTTGTAATAATAGTTGCAATTAATTTAAAAGTATAAAAAGGTGAACTGTCTCTCTCTCTTTCATACACTCCCTCACAAATTTCTCTTGAAACGTATGCAAATGAGTCAAATGTATAAAATGTTTGTGAGAAGTTGGCGTAAAAAATCAAATGATTAGATGATATTTTACAAATGAATTTTGTTTTGAAAGTGATAGTAAAAACACCAAAGATCAATAGGGGGAAAAAATATGCAAAATGTTTTAAATGACTTGTAATCCAAGAAAAAAAAAATAAATTATTAAATAAATAAAGCTTTAAGCTTTTTAGAAAACTTACCAGCATTTTCTGGTTGTGTCATGGCTTGTAAGATTTTAAATGATCGACTTGGTATAGCGCTACCGGTATATTTTTTCGGTTCGGGTACTTGTTGTTCACTGGGCGGTATATATTGTTGGGAGTTATCTTTTTCAAAAAGTAAAGAAAAAAATTTTTTCATTAACAAATTTCAAATAAGATAGTATGTCGCCCTAAACTAGTGAAAACAAAAATCACATAAAAAGCTATTTTAAAGCTTTTTTACCATAAAATGGGCGTTCTCGATTATATATTATAGCAGAAGGCGTTGCTGGTTCTGAGTAGTTACCTGTAATTAGAAGAAGACAATTCCAATTTATTAAATAATTTGTCTTTTAAAATCCTATACGTGTGTATTTTCAAATTTCCCTTTTATGTATTTTGAGTTAATCATTATTAATAATGTTTATTTTTTTAGTAAATTATTATTAAAATTATTTATTATTTGAAAAAATTCCGAAACCAGCCATAGCTCTCTTCAATAAAAGAATAAGCTATTTAAGCTAATAATTATTAATTGAAATCAAAAGAAGAATAGATAAACACAATAGAGTAAAGAAAGTCTGCTGAAGTTAGATGAATAGACAAACCTCGTTGTAATATTTTTTATTGCTTATTGGTTTTGTTGTTAAATAGTGATTCATATATAATTTTTTTCAAATTGTTTGTTTCTAAGTTTCTAAGTTTTTATTTTTTAATTTACTAAATTTCTTCAGTTCATGCAACACATTTGGTTCAACATGAATCTTAAGCTTTGCTTAAAAAAATGCTTTCCCTATTAACTTATTAAAGCCTATTAATGTATAAAACTTTAAGTCTTAAGTTAAAGTAAAGATTTATTGAAGCTTTAAGCTCTTTCTTCTACAAAAGCTTTAAATTTTTTAATCTTTTAAGCAAACAGGTGGTGGCCAAATAACCCTAACTACTAAATAGTATATATTTCCTTTTAATTAAATACAAAGTGATCAATTTAACGAAATTTCAAATATTTTATTATTTGGCTAAAATAATAATTCACATGTGTTTCACCATAAATATGACGCGATTTAGTTGATAAAGGTTAAAAATGGAAATCCTTATAAGTCCAAAGTATTTTAGCTTGAGCAAGTTTGCTTTTAGAAGTTTAAGAGTCCATTACAAAATATCAATTCTGATCAAAATATCTCACTGCACAGCTTTTGATTTATTAAAGCTTGAATATTTTAAACTATAATCAAACTTAATTTTAAAGTTTTAAATAATTCAAAACTGTAAATGTTTCACAAACTAAAAAGGGTGTATTCAAATACTTTCTATGTCAAAAAGTTGTTATATGTATAACTTAGGGAAAAGCTTTTATGATGACTTTTAATGCCCAAATAGTTTCAAATTATATAGTAATTTTATCACTTCATTGACGTCGTTATTAAAAAGCTTTCTAAACTTTAGGATTTTCTCCTGCCCGTCTCTGACTTTTTGTAGATTTTATACTTGTGTCATGAACGACATAATCGTCGTGCCATCTCACGCTGAGTCCCTAGTTGTCCTCCTTACGTTGCTTACCTTGTTCTTGTCCAATTTTCATACGTCGCATTTGTTCGACCGTGGGGCTATGACGTGCTTGTTGAGCGCTCATTTGACGTGCAAACGTTGGACGATGCAATTGCGGTTCGACCGGCTGTTGCTGCGAATGCTGTTGCTGTTGCTGGTGGTTTGCGTTATCATCATTACTGCCATCATCTATAGTATCTGTGATCTTTTGTAAAATTCTAAAAGATTTCGATTGTACTGGTGGTGTACGTTGATCACTAGAATGATATGTGATTTGTGATGTGATGTGGGCGTGGTAGTATTTGTTTGTTTGATATGAATAAATAAAAATGAGATATTAGAGTTGTTTTATGAGCCAGAAATAGTAAAGATTAATTAAAGATTTTTTTGTGGACAATAATTTAATTTAAACCAATAAAAGGAAGTTATTTTTATGCGAACATGAACATTGAATAAACTACAATAGAAATGAAAGCTTGAATGATGGTTTTTAATATGATTATAATACGTCAAGAAGTTTTGTGACTTTCAAACAAAGTTTAAGTTAATAACTAAATGAAGGAACATAAAGAGGAAACAAATAAATACATGTTTGTATAGTAATTTTTAGTTTCTTCTAGACATATATAGGAACTTTGGGGTGTAGTGACGAAAAGCTACCTGAGTCGATTTTTTCTAAATCTGATCTCAGCCTCAAGTGGACAGTCATATACTACAAGGTTATAATCCTCACTTGTTTTAAAAGCATTTTCAATTCAATTGATTTTAATTAACAGTAATAAAATACATTAGAAGAAAAGTGTATAGAAAAAAGCTTTATTAGTTAAAATTAGAAGAAAGCTTTTACTTTAAAGAGGTTAAATTTAAGAGAAAAATCAAAGCCTTACTGCAATATCTCACTTGTAAAATGATTTCAAACTTACTTTTGTATAACAATGGGTGTTTTAGAAATTGGTCCCCTGGTGCCGTCATTATTTTCTATAACAATTGGTATAATGTGAGTTTTAGCGCCCGTTGCTACATTGTTTTGAGTTTGTTGCACCATTCGTGGAGCATTAAGTTGTTGTAAGTTTGGTGACATAACACGTTGCGGTTGTTGCTGTTGTTGTTGCTGTTGCTGTTGTTGGCCAAAGTTATTGTAACCCTGGTCAACGAATTGATTGGGTGTACGCATAACATAGCCGGGAGATGGTGCTGTAAAATTGTTATTATTTTTGATAAGAAAAAGCTTTAGCTTAATTTTGTAAAGACGTGTCAAATGTTGGAAAGCTTTTATGAGCTAAAGAGCTTAATGTTTTATTACCAAATTTTAAAGTTAAAGAATAAATTAAGAATGGATACATAAAAAATTTCTTTATGTAAAATTATTGTGAATAAATTGAAAAAAAGCTATAAAGCTATTCATAAATACTATATATCAATAGTTTATTAGTTACAACCTTCATTGTATACAAAGCTGAAAAGTTATTGACAATAGACTTCAGAAAAGCTTCTTAAAGTGTTTTAGTTATATATGCACTTAAAAGCTCTTAGCAGTTTTTTCTTCTTTGAATCATTTACATAACTTTTATAGAATTAAATTTTTTTTAAAAACATTTTTAGAGTTATTGCATATTTTTTTCTTTTTATAAAAGTATAAAAACCTTAATATTCATAGCTCAATTTTGAAGCTTTCTTGAGTTCTTAGAAAGCTTTTAATATCCGATAAATAATAAAGACTCATGAAAATAAATTGAAATTATTTAGCCTATAGAAAAAGTTTTCTCAGTATTGCAAAGCTAAAGAGTAAAAATAAAAGTATCGGAATTAAATTTACTTAATTGTTGTAATTCTCATAGAAAACAGAAAGTTAATAGAGAGTAAGGAAAAAGCTACTGAAATTTGATATTGTTTGCACCAATACGTAAACCTGTAAGCTACTACTTTATTAAGTATATATGTATATGAAAATCTGAAAGAATATATGTATAGACAAAATTAGTTTAAACATTTCTAACACCTATTGTAAGCCGGCCTGTAATATCAAAGAAAAAGTGTTTAAAATGTGTCATTGTCCGCATCGATACATTGAAGCTGTATTATTTGTCATATGGGAACCTAAAAGAATCCAAACAAAACTTGCCTAAAAGTTTGTAGCACTGGACAAAAAATAAAGCTTTCTAAAGCTTTTGTATTTTTATGTAATTTTTGTTTTCATTGTTTTGAATATATTTTCAATCAGTTAACTTACGAATACTACCTGCTCCATATTGCTGTTGTTGATTAAAGTTCGGCTGAGCAGGCGTATAAGTTGGTGTTTGCTCCAATTGTATGGGTATAATGCGTTCCTAGGGATTCAATATTGCTCGAGTTAGTGTTTGCTTATGTGTTCAATACAGTTTTTAAATATGTACCTTCGGACCATTTTGACTATTCGATTGATTAACTGGAGTATTAATCTGTAAACGCAGACCAGGTGTATTGATGGGTTGAGCACCAAAATTCTGCGCAACAGTTTGAGGCATAAAACCATTGCCTTGATTTGAAGTAGGCTGCATTTGTTGCTGCACTTGATGGTGCGACGATGGTGGAGGTGGTGACTTAATGCGATTTAGTGATGAAGGCACCACATTGCCATTTTCTTCTGGGCGTGCCCAGGGTGGTTGCTCTTTGGCCATCGGTTGGGAACTCATCCAACGTAAATGTTGTTGTGGTTGCTGCTGCTGCTGATGTTGTTGTTGTTGTGATGCTACTTGGCGAATTGGCGAGTCACGTTGTTGTTGTTGCATTTGTTGGCGTACAATATGTTGAGCTTGCGGCTCTGTGGGTTGTGCCAAAGGTGCGATGTACAAAGAGCCAACATTGGTCTGTGAAATAATTACAAAATGTTTATTTAATAAAAAATAAAAATGCATTGCATTAGAAAAAAAGAAACGTGATGAGATTGCTGCATAACTGACATGTGGGAGGGTGTGGCACTTAGTTTGCCAAATAATTTTTTATTTCAATTCGAAAAATTTACTAACCGGCTTGGGGCCTTGATAGGGTACTTGTTGAGTACTAAAATCAGGAGTTCTTTGCTGCTGCTGTTGAACATTGTTATAAATGGGCTGAGGATGCGGCTGTGGTGACACTACAGATGATTGTGGCTGTGGTTGTTGCGACTGGCCACGTTGAGTGCGCCATGGTACTGCTTGTCCCTGATTAATGGGAGAGGCTGATGCTCCCGAGGAAGCAGATGAAGGTGTAGATTGCTGAGCCAATGGAGAAACAGCCGGGGGAGCTCTTTGTTGCTGCTGTTGAGAAAATTTGAAAGGGCTTTCAGTGGCTGTTGGTGATGTAGCATTCTCCACAGTTCGTGGACTATCAGGTTGCCGTGTGTAAACATTGACTGCTGGGGATGTTGGTGCTACCACACTACGAAATTCAGACCTTGCCGATTGGTGTTGTTGCTGTGGTGAGTGTTGTGAATTTTGATTTTGCAGTTGTGGTGTGGTAGTTACTTGAGTGGCACCATATTGAGGTGATTGTTGCATAGATCTGATGGGAGATTGTTGCGCCTGTTGATATGGGGTAAATGGCGTGCTTGTTTGTTGTTGGTTTTGGGGTTGTTGATAATTCGTGTAATTGTTGTTCGTTTGGTTTTGTTGTATTGAATTATTCGCTGTGTTATTAGGCGTCGCTTTTATAAAACCTGCTTTTAAATAAAATTTAGATTTAATCAATACAAAAAGAGAGTATATCGCCTAAAAATAAATAAGATGTGTTACTGCATGGAGTGTGGGGTTAAATTATTTGAAAGTTACTTAAGATTAAGTGGGAGGTTTGGGTTGTATAGGATTTAAATGGTTGTTGGTTTATTAAAGCGCCATCACTAGTTCAATGCAATAAATTTCTGTGTATTATGAGGCAAGTTAAAAATGTTCAAGTGATTTAGTTGGCATGAATTATTAGGAATGCTGAAAGTCAAAAAGCTTGTAGAAAAATTTTAATATAAAGAAAATGAATTTGAAACATAATTATCTGAACTTAGAACCACAATTTTTAAAGTATGATTTGGTTCATTTTCCATTGAACTTATTAGCGAATAAGGGTTTATAGCAAAAGTTTTATATTAGTAAAGACCTCCTTCCCCTGTCTTGGCTTATGAAGATTAATTTCTTTGGAAAGATCATTAAGCAGAGACAACAACATCAACCATAACCGTTAAAAATCAAGTAGAAAAACAAATGAAAAGAATTCAAAAAGCTTTTATCAAATATTATGCTGCCATTTTTGTGATTTGCTTGAGGAACTGAGCTCTCACCATCAATATTGTCGTTGTTCAAAATTGAAGTACTATTATTATTATTAGCATTCGTTGCTTGCGATGAACTATTGGCACTGTTGACACTGTCGTTGTCGCTGCTGGCGATGTTGGGTAATTCCACCATTGGACTTTTCGAACGTTCTTTAACGTATTCATCCTTCCAGAAGGTATTCTTCTCAACCGGTGGAGGTACTTTACGCAACGCGGCCATCGGATTTGGAGGAATTTTAATTTCAGGACGGAAGCCCATTGGTGGTGGTTCGAAACTTTGTGGTGTTGGTGATTTGCGTGGCATGCTAGGTGAATTGGGTGCGCTGCCACGCCCAGCTACAGCATTACCACTGGATGGTGGTGCTAATGTGCCTGTGTTGGAAAAATTGGAAGAGGATGGTGGAGGTGGAGGTGGTGCTGATGCATTGCCACCATAGAATTTCTTACCAGCTGTTGGGGGCGGTGGGGGTGGCAAAACCTGAAAAGGCATACCCATGGCTGCAGCGCCCATAGAGGCAGCAGCATTGGGACTTGAACCTCCCGGCGACTGGGGCTGAGTAGGGCGATTTTGTTGCTGGATACCGGTAGCACCTTCCGCCTGTGCGTTGCGTGCCAAACGTTTCGCCATACGTTCAGACTTGATTTGGGAGAGGTCTATGCCACCAGGTGTATACGTGAAGGGTTTTTTGTCTTTTGTCATCATGGCATTTTGAACACAGGCAGGTGCCTCGTATGTCTGTTGTGCGGGCATGCGTTGACCTGCCCCATACCTAAAAATTAAAAATAAAATAGGTATTACTAGACAAATAATTATTATTATGAAAAGTTTAAAAACCTTTTCAGGGCTTTTAAGTCATAAAATTCTGTAAGCACTATTCCAGTATAAAGTTTTTCTCTAAGCTTTCATAAATCTTTATGTTTATAAAGCTTTCAGCTCTTTAAAAACTGAATTTTGAATTTATATTGCTTCAGTCCGTTTTCAAATTATTTTGAGTTTTTACATCAACTTTTTAAAATTTTTAAACGTTTTAAAGTGTTTGTGTTTGAAAATCTTCTAATTTCAAAATGTTTCCACCTTTTTTAAAAACAATTTAAAGGTTTTTTTTGTTAATTTTTAAGTGAGTCCAGCTTAAAAACGCCTTAATTTATTTCAAGATATTCCTAGTATTTTTAATTATTTTAAAATATTTTACCTTAAGCTTTTTTGAATTTTAAAGCGATTGCAAGCTTTTTACTAGAATGCAAAATCGTTAAGTTTATACTTTTAATATATCACCTTTTCAATGTATTGAACAACTTTTAAATCACTTAGAAAAAGAAAAAGCTTGTTTACAAATTAAAAAAAAAAATAACTTTTAAGTTTCCTTTAAGTGTTGTTATCATCAAAATCTCTCCCTCACTATTATTTGATACAATTTGAAAGATTTATTTCTAAAATTTTTATTTAATTTTAACTTCTAAGGGACAGTTTTTACTTGACCTTATACAAATATTGTTGATGTTATACAATGTCGAATTCTAAAGTTTTATTTTTTATTTTATAAATCATTTTGAATTTGAAGCCAATTTATTTTTCATGAAGTTTTACGTACTTGTATTATAAGTATTTGCATAAAAATAAAAATTATGATTCTTCTTTATTGACGTCATTAAAAAAATATATTTTTTTTGCAAGAAAATCTTTTCGACACACATTGAAATAAATGGACTAGTTATTTTAAGATTAAAAAAATGTACATTTATTTTTTGTGATTTAAACAAAATTCATTTTTCAAATAAATCATTAATGCATGCATTTAAAAAATGAATTATAATATTATTTTTGGCAACATAAAGAAGACACATGTGGCTGCAAATGCCGATCGTCTTTGAAGATTTCTAAGAAACAAATGTTTGATGTCAAATACTAATTTGTTCAAGTTTTTGTAACAACAGCAAATTCTATTTTAACATAAAAAACAGTAGAAAACGACTTTGGTAGAAACTGAACCAGCAAGCATCGCCCTCTATCACAGAGTGTCCAATATGAATTGGAAAACTCTAATTTCTTGGAACTTTTTATCAATCCATACATTGTAGAGCTTTTAAATGTAAGGATAGTTAACAAGTGTTTTTTTTTTTTTTTTTTTTTTTTTTTTTTTTTGAACTAATTGGGTTTGTGGGGGAGAGCAGGAAAAATATTTTGTCGTTTTTAGCCCTGAACAAATTTAAATGTAAGAGCAACAAAGTTTTCCGTACTATTTTAAATCAATCATGTTGATATCGTTGCTGCTTCACCCACATTTTTGTTAAATACTTACTGCTGTAGTTGTACAACAAGTTGTCATTAAATGCTGTCGTTTGGCTGTTAGTCAATGCATATAAATTAGAGCAAAAACCGCAATGTCAATTTGTGGTGACGCAATTTTGGTTTTCATTAAAAAATATATATGTATCACCAAGATAAAAAGACTGGCTGGCAGACAGACAGACAACCAGTCAGCCAAACAGTCAACGTACTTACTCGTACCTGGCAGGCAATTACACTTTGTTTTTCTATTCAAACTTGGCTATAATGTTGGCATAGTTGCTCAGTTGCGGTTTTCTTTATACTATTTTTTTGTTGTTCATTCTGCGAAACTAGTTAATTGTTAATAAACTCGGTTAAAAATAAGAAGAGGTAAATTATTATATGTAAATAAATGTCTACAATGTGAATTTTTTTAATAAAAGCCCACATCACAACTTCTTGTTAGTAATTTGTTTCAAAATTTCACAACCAGTTCCGTTCTTTAACGCAATTTTGCAAGTTTATGGACACACTTTTATTTGAAATAGTTTTTTTTTAATGTGAAAAAGCAGTCAGTCTAGAAAAAGTTTATTGAGTAATAAAGACATTAAACTTAGATTGGAGTTCTTGAATTTAATTGTAGATAGTTAAAGTATAACTGACAGTAGAGGTAACTGGGTTAAGAAATCTTAAACTCGATTTTAATAAATTAAAAAACGAAAAACTGTTCTTAAATTTGTTTAATACAAAGTTGTACAATGAAGATACGGGTGTTACATTAATATGTTTTAGCGCTGAAACTGTTATACAAGTCAAAATAATACTCTTTTTCTAAAAAAAATATATATCGGACATCCCATTAAAAGCCAAATCAAAGGATACCAAAATTTTTAAATCTTGGAGTATTTAAAAATTACTTGTAAACTTTTGACAATCAGCTTTATTTTCCAATCCTAAAAATAATATTTCAGAATTTTTCGCAACTATTACTCGAAGGATTTAAGGGATTTTAATGCCTCGTTAATTTTGTTAGATTATGAACTGATTAGAGCTAATTCTGTCGAAGCGGTAGACTAAAAATATTTTCAAAAAAGCTTATTTTTCAAAACATATATTTCCGTAATAGTCGCCTCGAATACATTCATAATCACACCACAAGGATTAAAGTCTTCAGGGGTCAAGAATGCCTTAAATTTTCTTTCGACCGCTTCAGCAGCAGCTCAAAAGTGTACTGCTGCTTCGATCTACTGGTATCTGTAAATATCCTAAATCACTATCTTTAGTGGTAACAAAAAAAAAAAAAAGTTACACACACAAATATGTACCAGAGAAGGACAATGAACTCGTATGAGTTACTGTTGAAATCATACTTTTACGCAAGTTTTTCATATGAATTTCATATGTAAATATCATGACGATGCCATTAGTATACTTTGTATGTACAGAGAGAGTGCATTTTGTGACAGGGACGTGAAAGCGATCGCCATATTCATTCTCCAATGCGTACGTCATACAGACATCATGGGAAAAATGGTGAGAGTTGAGTTTTAGATCTCCTCCTAAAAGTTTCGTCAGACGGGGTCTGACTTTCTTAATTTTCCGAACATTGACACGAAATCAGCAGCTTCTTATTCCTTGATAGCGGGAAATTGAGAATTATAATTTAACAGACTTGTGCCTAATGAAAAGTTCGCATGATCTTGGTATGGAGTGTTTTCAGAGTATGAATACTTATCGAACTCTGGCTGAAGGGCTGCTAAAGTCTTGTCAAGAAACTGCCTGCACATCTGTCAACAAGATATTTTATTATTAATTATTATTTTTTATGTAAAACATTTATTTTCAAATATTGCACGTATTTATAACAAAATTTTATTCTTTTTAATAAGTATTTTTATATAAAAGATTAAAGGTTCATTTGTTTTATTAATTCATAGTAAAAAAAATTATTTATAAAATAATTTAAATATTTATTTAAAAAAAACAAAATTTTTATAGAAGGAATAAATAAGGAATGTGAAAAGTGAGGACGGCGCATGATTGAATTTCAGAGCTGTTTATATGTATATAAACATCGTGCCAAGAGATGCTACATAGCAGCTTTTTGTGCCAAATGAGCTTAATACACTTATAAAAATAATCTATTGTAAAAAACTTCATTTCTAGTTATTTTGTATAAAAAATTTGTCATATAAAAAACATATATTCTTCAACAAAAATTGCTATAGATATTTTCAAATAGTTATTTCCTTTATCTACAATTTCCTGTAACTACAAAATACAATAACTTCAATTACAAGCTTTTCTTATATAAACAATACACACATACACTTTAATAACAACAATTCTATTCGCCTTATTAACAAATATTGTTTAAGAGCTTTTACAACTAATTTTATCTATTTGATCTCCTTTGACTTTGTTCTTTATTCCAATTGTTTGTTTTATATAATAATTTTTATTTTATTTTCTTTTATTTTCAGTTCACATATATGGTAAGTGCAACTTATTTCTTTTCAAATGTTATGTTTTTTTTACACTAAACATTTGAGGAAGTATTTTAGAATTGTTGCCATAAACATTTTATATGTTATAGCCTTATTTGTTAACGTATGTTTTTCTTTATTTAACAAAAAATAGCAAAATCTTAATTGCAAGTTATTTTTAATTAAAATTTATTGAATTGCCTTTTTATGGTTAAAAAGCATTAAACACCGAAAAAAAACTATAATCACGAATTTTATGACTGTGACAAGTTTATGAAAATGAAGTTTTTCTTGTTATTTTTCATGTGCCTTTTGAAGAAATTCTATTAAATCTCAAGTGCAAATAAGTGAAATTCACTTTTATTTGTGTTTCTTTTTTTTTGTCTTCCTCTTCAACAGCAAGTGTTTTTGCAACTGTTTAAAATTTCTTCATTTTCTTGTTTTAGCCCAAGTACACATGTGGCCATAAAAGTTTCCAGGCCACTGGTGTTAAAATTTTGGCTTAAAAAGCTTGTCATATTGCAACATGACAAAAAACTGTCATACCTAAATAGACATATCCTAAAATGAGAAATTATATATATATATATATATATATATATATATATATATATATATATATATATATATATATATATATATGTATATATATATATACATATATATATATATATATATATATATATATATATATATATATATATATATATATATATATATATATATATATATATATATATATATATATATATATATATATATATATATATATATATATATATATATATATATATATATATATATATATATATATATATATATTGTGAAACATTTACAACCGATTGCTTGCCATGAAAATAAACAAACAAAAATAAATTGTTGCAAGCTCGTAAGATGTTGCAACCACCACTTGTTTTCTTGGCAGAATTAAGTTTATAAAACCGGTAATTTTTTCAACATGTCTTTTTTTAAGATCCGTCATTTGGCTTGTAGAGTTTATGTCACACTTAATGCACTTAATTTCATTCATACGCCTCTTTCTTTTAAGAGGACACTTCAGCGAAAGCATTTTCTTAACGAAATTTTATTGAAAAAAAAAACTACAGCAAAAATTTATTTTAGTAAAAGCTGTATTTTGGATATTAAAAGGTTTATCAAACTAATTTTGTATATAAATTGTGCTATAAATCTTTTTTCATTCAAAAACCCTTAACAAACAATTTTCATCAAATTTTTTTTAAAGTAATTAATACTATTTTTTCGATCGTTATTCAATAATCGACTTTTAGGTATTTTAATAAAAACAATCAAATTTATTGTATTCAGTATTTCGAAAAAGAAGACTCCCAAAGAGGCATCGAAATATTGGATACAATAAAGCTCGATTATTGAGTACTAGTACTCGTATAAGACAACTTTTCTCATGTTAAAATGTGTTGCATTACATGCCTAAAATGTCCTTTTTAGAGAAAAAAAATTCCAAATTTTCTAAGAATGAAGGTTAAAGGGAAAGAAGAAACGAAAATCTCATAAAGTCGACTTTTGGAATGAAATATATTTTTAAAAATCGGTGGATAGTTTTGTTAAAAAAAAATTAAAATGGAGAAGGTAAATTTATAATAAAAATAAAGCAGGATTTTCAAAGAAACTCCCGCTTAAATAGGACAGTTTCTCGCAACAAAATGTCAGTCATTTAGGATGGGTTTTGGTATGAAATTTCTTTTCAGTTGAATTCTTGGATGACTTTTCTGCAATAATATATACTTGTTTCTTAATTTCTTAAAAAATTAAAGTTGGGGTCATTGAAAGCAAAAGACAGCAAGTGAGAACAAAATTTACAAAAAAAAAAAAAAATGAATATAATTATTTAGACTGAAGTGACAAATTCTGGATTTAAACTTGAACCAGACTAATTAAAATTTCAATTTAACACAATATCTATTTTTCATTTAGTGAAGAATAATATAAAAACATATAACAAAGTTTTTAATAAAAAAAATCTTATAATCTGTTATATACAAAATTCTCTTTTTGAAGAAAATTTATATAAATTATCTGGATAATTATTTTACCTTCCATTTCAATGGAAATATACACGTTCATTCATATAAAGAAAAACTCAAAATAAAACTTTAATAGAGCAAACTTTAGGTGAAAAACTCTTATACATGTAAATGGTATATAAAAACTGTTATACACAAAATTTTGCCAGTTTTTTGGTTTAAATGTCCTTGACTTATCTTAACACTTTTTAAATGTAAAAATTACCTCCGGAAAGCTGTCTTACATATCAAATTTTTTATATGTAGTAACAAAAATTATTCAATTGAAAATTTTCCCTCATACATTTTGTTAAGGAAATAGGGTGTTGTATTCGGAAAAACAGTTTTAGACGAATTTTTTTCAAAAAAGTTCGTGAACAAATAAAAAAAGCAAAAAGTTTATATTTTTCGTTGAGAAATCTCTTATGGAAAAATGCTTCAACCTAAGCTTTCATGCTTATGGCATTATGCACATAGTTTCTTATTTAAAACATAAGAAACTCTTATACTATAAACAAACTGTAGAGGAATTTCTTCCAAGAACAGTTGTAATTTCTATCTTACAAAACATTTTCATTAAAAAAAGTTCTGTTATAACACCTCAAAGTTTGTCTAAGAAAAAATCGTATAACAGTTTCATTTAGTTAAAATCTGTAATATATAATACATCTTTGGTTTTACATACATAAACACTTTGTTGGAAAAAACAATTATACATACTCGTATATGTTCATTTATAATTTTCTTGCCCTTAAATAGTATCTAGTCAATGGCTATAATTTTTCTAATAACATCTCAAATAAAGCGATGTGCGCAATAAGCTAATTTTGGAAACAAAAATAATTATTATGATTTCTATGCCAAAACAAATATTAGAAATTAAAATTATTAATAATTTATTTTTCTATGTTTTGCGAATCAAGGCGGCAAAAGTGAAATAGACACTTACATACATATTTTTTGTTCTCATAACGAAACACTCGTGCATTTACATTATCAAGAGGTAAATCCGAAAGGAGAAATAAAAAAATCATAATTTTGGCAACAATTTCAAAACGAAAATAAATTTTTATAAAAAAACTACATAATTGCAAATTACACAAATATTAGTCATTGAATTTTAAGCAACAAATGTTGCATTAGAGCTAAAATAAAATTTTCAAAGAAAATATCAAACGATTTTTAACGAATTTTTTAAATGAAATTTTCCTATCAAAGACTTAAACACTGAGTGAAGATATAAATCTTTCTAAGAAAATTAAATTAATACATCTGTCATACCAAAAAGCTTGTCATAATAAGTTTTTATTATCCCGCTCCAAAAATGATTCAGCAGTAACAATTTTGGCCAAGTAAAAAAGATAACTGTTATAAAAAATATTTTTTCGATAGAGAAATTTTGTTACACACAAAGTTCTCCTCGACTTTTCTAAGGAAATAAGTCTGCAAAATGCGAAAAGGAACTGTTATACAAAATATTTTTCAATATAATTTTTTCCCCAAAGTTTCATATCACGCTGTTCTGCATAAATTTTGCAGCAGGAATAACTATGCCAATTGAAATTGTAATAAAATATAAAATATTTCTTATTAAATTCATTATTCGAGATATCCTCCAAAATAATTATTTAAATAATTCATGAGTGTTGGCCAATGAAATGCAGGCATGTGCTCAGCTAAGCCAGCAACAAACAATAAATTGTTTAAATAAATTATTGCTATTAATTTGTAAAGAAAACTTATTTTCATAGAAAGAATTTATTCTGCATGTTACGCTGCTCTATACACATTTTTCAGTAACAAAGTATTATGAAAAAATATTTAATAGAGAAATTTCTGATGTAAATTTCCTTCTGTAGAAGGAATTCATTCCATACAAATGTTTCAGTAAGTATGTAGTCAAAAACCGAACTGTTATACAAAATATTTGCCAACAGAAAATTTTAGTTAACTGTTATAATACAAGTGATATTGTAAACTTTTTATTGAAAATACTACCGGATTTTTTTATTTTTTGTTTTCCAGCTAAAGCTGACATTATTTAGTTTAATTTTTTACTGTACAATAATAATATTTTATAAATAAATTTATGTTGAAATGACTGTTATACACATGTTTTTTTTTAATTTTAAAACATGTGTGGGAAACTTGTATGACACTTAATTTTTACTAAAAGACACATGTGTAAAGTTCTTGAAATTCCTATTCATGTTGATAAAATGCATTTCCAGAAAATATTTTACAGCTGAGTCTTTTCATACTCGTATTTGTTTAATTTTTATCATCATTATGTCATTGCATGCACATGCCACTTTTTTGTTCGTACTTTGATATACAATGGAAATATTTTAAATTAAATTTAATGACACACAGTCGCCCAGTCATACATGCTCCATTCACTCACTCATGCCCGCTTGTTCATTCATTCACATCTCACTTTGTGTGTGAACCATTGAAAATGCCCTTGATCTTCAGCTGAAAAAATGTGTTAAAAAAGAATCATGCAAATTTAAGAATAAAAATTTCCAACTTTTTCCTTCATTTATTTTTATGCAAAGAGACACAACTTCAAGAAAAAATAAAAATTAAATAGTGTGGGTTTGTGTAATTTTATTCTGTTGCGTTTTTTTTTTTCTCTTAAGAACTGCACTGAAATGGATCTAAACTAAGTTGAGGCTACGGCGAGTACATTAGTTGGCTAGATCAAAGACTGATAGAAAAAACGCCAACATGGGGGAATGTTTTTGCTTTTGTGTTCTTTTCTTTTGGTTGCCACCACAGACAATAGTTGTTGCAAATGTTGTCTTAAGTAGAATTGAAACTAAAAGTGGCTTAAGGAAAAGTGTAAAACCAGGAACACCACATTAAGTGGAACTATTATAAAAATAGAATTTAAGCAGGCAAAAAAAATTATTTTAAACGCCAAAAAAAATAATAATAACAATGAACTTATTGCCTCTCATAAATTTAAAAGAAATTTCGTCCGAAAAATCGTTTCAGTTTTTCAAATTTTGAATGCAATAAATTTTAGCTAAATTAGTTCATTGGTTCGATAAATATCGAAAAAAAATCCAATTTACATACGAATACTCGTATATGTAGAAGAGGAGACGTTCTAGCAACAGAGAGCAAGTTCAAGCATATTTTTTTTCAGTGTAGTTGGTATTAAACAAGCACTTTATAAGGCGACAAAATAGAGACAGAAGAGAATGGCGTACTTACTGCCGCTTTAGGTTGCGTGTAATAAATCTAAATATTTTTAAAAGTTCGGTGTTTGTCTCTGCTTTAGCTTTATTGCAGTACTTTTGTACTTTTATTGTAACTTTCCGGGGTTTTTTGACAACCTTAAAGTCGTTATTGAAGCAAAATATTGCGCCGGGCCAACCACAACCACTTGGAGGAGTGCACAGGGCATTAAAATTTCCCATATCTGCAGTATTTTTTATTTCCTTTTAATTTGAATTCATCTCATTTGCACTTGCTACAAAATAAACAACAGCAATATTTCTTTATCATACTCCTATTTGTGTAAAGAAATTTCAAACAGAACTTATTAGAGGTTTATCACTCAACATTCCGGAATGTGCAAAACACATAAACAAATTAAATAGTTTTTTTGTTGTTGTTGTTGTTGTTTTACCACACCGGCTATAAAAACAACAAGTAAATTACCTAAACAAAATTTTTGTTGTTCTTATCTTAATTATTTAAAAAAAATGCTCAATTCGTCTTAATAACAAATGTATTAAATCACTAGCACTTCTGATCTAATTATTTATTTAATTTATTTAATTTTCATTTAGCGCACTTACATTTCATTTTGATGATTATCTGTTGCATTTCCATTTGGGGCGGGAGAATTTATTATTAAATCTGGAGCCTTCATGTCTAATTTAAAACCCGTATCTTTTTGCACCAAGTACGAGGGCAGTGTCTCTATATAGGCATTGGCCTGATCATTGTAGGAACCGAGAAGTTCGCGATATTTTGAATAGACTAAACGTTTTAGTTGGGGATTTGGATTAGAGGCAGTGTTGCTTGCACGGCCGGACGTTGTGTTAGCATTTGAAGCACAATGTTGTTGAAGAGTAGCAGCCATTTTTTAGGAGATTTTAAATTTTCTTTTTTTTTATATAATATTTTCACTTAAAATAATGGGATATTTCTTTTTTGTATTCGCTTTTTTTTTAATAATGTTGCCTCATGTTTTTCAAATTCAATTCAAAGTATTTTACGGTGATGATTAGATATTTTTTTAATTTCAAACTATTTTTGTTTTGTGCATAATAACAAACTTTCTTTAAAAAATATAATTTAAAAATCTTTTTATGAGCAAGATTCGTAAATAATTTAATATTATAATAATATTATTTGTTAAAGAAATGGAAAACGTTTAGCAATGCTTTAATATTTTCGGGTATTTAAATAAATATTAAATTTTTTTAAATAACTGCTTGAACATTAGAAAAATTAAGACTTGATGTGATGCTCTCGTTAAAAAAATTAATTGCAAAGTAATTCAAAATAAGAAAGACCTTAAGCTTAAAAAATAAATTAAAATTGATTGATTTAAATCCAACAAAAATTGGACTTTAGAATAATTTTTTACTGAATTTCATTAAAAATAGCGTTGGCGTGATACGAGCATAAATTCAGTAAATTTTCTCATAATTTCTTAATATTTTCATTGTAAATATTTTAATTTGAATAATTTTTTTGTATATATTTTCTTAATCATACATATAAAAATATGGAAATGTCAAACATGTCTATATATTTTTTATATAAAAATTTAGTTTATATTTTTCTACTTTGTTTTGAACTTTTCTTCATAATTTAATTTATTTATTATTCAAGCATAAAGTCTTTTTGATATATTCCTCAATTTTAAGTTTTCTTTTAACGTCGTCCTTTAAACATGATAAAATTCTTATCTGTACTCATAATGTTACATCTGAATTTTTTTTTAATTATTAATTTTATTAGTTTATTTCTCATTCAGTATAATCAAACTGGCTGTCGCCAATTAACCACGCCTCGCCGTACCCTGCGTGATTTTAATTTTTACGTTTATTTTCTTAATTGACCTGAGTTTAATCGTAAAGTAATAAATAATTTTGGTCAACTTCAAGATCAACAACTTGCAATTAAATGGGTCTATTGGGAATGGAATTTTTTAATTATAAGGCAACTAATTATTTAGAGGATAATAACAAAGAACTTTGTTCGCAGATCTCAGTTTTTGATGAGTATCTCACCCAGAGTTTTGCGACTGATGGACTAGTACAGTACTGATCAGAAGACTACAAGAGTCTGACTAAAATTATTATATAAATCATAATTAAAAAAGTATATAATTAATTATCTTTGAAAATAATCTTTGTAACAAAATCCCACACAATGGATTTACATGTTAATTAAATTCTATAAAAATATTTCTTCCCATTTCAAAGTATAAATTTATCAAGTCCCTAAGTGAGTGACTAAATTCATATTTCCATTTATTTCCAACTCTAGCCTCTTGTTGTGAATCATTAAGATTTCCTTTGAAATGAAATAAATACTCGTAATCTTGACCTACAAAAGTCTTTACAATTACTTTGCATTGATCTGGGCTGTACAACGAAACATTTATTTATAAATTTATTATACTTATCGACATCTTTGTCATCAGGAATGGTATTGATTTTGAAAGATCATTGCAAAGTCTGCTTGTCCTTCTTTGTAAGTGTGAAGAAATTGTTCACCATGATGATCTGGTTTAATTGATTGCGTAAATGAATTGATATTATTTTTGGAATTGCCTTCAGACACGATTTAATATTTCTTTATTTTGAAGTTTTTTCTTTTTCTTTTTTTGTTAAACTACTTATGCCCCAATAAATTAAACCATAAAAACCGCAAATACGATCAATAAAATCAATACATGTTTTTGTCTTCTCTTTTTGATTTTGAATCACAAACAGACTCGCTGAGGTATCGACCGCATCAGTTTGCAAATATAATAAAGATTTTTGTAACAAAATTTCACACAATGACTTGGAAAAAAATCAGAACGAGAATGAATTGTAAGTCAGGTTTGAGAATACGATCTAAAATAAGATCAATAAACTTTAATTTAAGATGATATACACCGCTTTGGTTAAATTTCTTTTTGAAATAGTAAAAAAAGGACGCAGAAAATTATTTTTTTTAATAAAAATGGCTTCGCTAGTTCTTTAGGTTACGGATAAAATGTTTTTTTACATGAAAATAACACAAGATGAACATTCTAATCTATTATACAAAGTTACATAAGATTCGTCAGCAAAAATAAATTGACTCAACCAACATTTTTTGACTAAATGAAACTCACGTTTTTTTTTTAATTTTCTATAAAATTGAGATCAATTTCGTTTGTCTCTTTTGACTTCAATTAAAGTAAATAAAACAACAGATTGATCATCATCATTGGTTTATATAATGTTCGATTGAACAGACAAGAATTTAAAATCTTTTGCTGACATTGAACTTTGTGTGCGTTCTAAAGCTGGCGATCTTGAGATGATTCATCATCTAACGTTGTTGCCTTTTTCATTTTGGGACCAAAAAGTGATTATGATCATTATGTAAAGTTGACAGAGCGTGAATTTATTGGCTTTTTTATTCTGATTATGTTGAATGAAACATCGACTATTTGTTATAAAAATAAAATCGTTTTTCTTTCAGAGTAAAAAAATAAAAAAAAAAACTAATACAAACACATCTATATTAAAAACAAATTGTAAAAATTTATGATAAACGCCTTAGAAGAAAATGTTTCTGAGAAAGATGTTCTTGAAATTTTATTCACATTTAGCTCGTGATCATTTTTTTTAGAGAGTGGTCTGTTTTTGAGTTTTTATTCACATTTAGGTGGTGATCATTTGTAGAGAGTGATCTGTTTTTAAGTTTTTATGTGTGTACTAATAACTGGGAAAATTTAAATTTTTTCTAATGTCTGTAGGAAATGTTGAAAATTCAACGAACCGCAACTAAAAGTACAGCAACTTTTGATTTAATAATAAAGAATGCTAAAATGTAATCGAACAAGATATTCGAAGGTGCAATTTATAAAGAATCTATGACTCATTAGCAGATCAGATTGAAAATGATAGACTTTCTTATGTTGTCACTAAGGGCACATTAAATGGCTGCTGATTACAGAAAACGCCACAAAAAAGTCTAGTGATATCAAATCTAACGTTATTGGTGCTCTATGCACATCAAATTCTTGAGATTAATTATACCCTTTAATCGTTCATACTGAGACCACACGCTGCGCGTATCGTTCATTTTGGGCTTTGCGCACAATGATAGTTCGAATGCCTCTAACTCCGCCGCTGCATCGTTACACTCGCCATGGCACTCTTTTGACGTACAGTTGCTGGCTTTGGTCAACATTATTTATAGGTACATATACCGGGTCGACTTTAAAGCGCTACTGCATCTGCGTGCAATGCCTCCAGTAACGGCCGGTCATATTAGTGGCAATGTTTTATAATTTGGCATCAGTGACTGACTAATAAACAACCAATTTTCGGCAAATGCTGCTGAAATAACATCAACATCCACAGGCTATCAATACCAAACCGAAGCTTTTAGAAACCCTTTATACATTTTTAATACGGAAACTCCCTTGCAAGTATTTTTTTTCATATTGCACGTGGAATATGTTAGAGAGTTCGGAAAAAAGTTCGCAATGATTTTTTAAAACGTTTAACGCAAGAAATAATTCATTTTTAAATATGTTTTTCAAAACGTTTTCATATCTTGAAATTGTGTAAAATTTTCTTGATCAGTTTACATATAAAAAATATTTTTCTCGCTCTAATTTAAAAATTTAACTCCCTCATCAGCTTACCGCCTCTTTTCTAATATGTTTGCGATTATCAAAGAAAACAAAACTCATGTTGATCCTTTAAAAGGTAAACGTGTTAAATTTGTTAATAAAAGAAAATGCCATGAGATTTTTTCAAAAGCATTTTTCCGCCTTTTCATGAAAGGCGCCAAAAAAAACCCATACTTAGAAGAGACCGAGGGCATGTGTATTCCTCAAAAATGTTCCTCGTAGGTTGAGCGCATCATATACTTATAATGCGAGGCCCACATAGTTTTCTATACAGATTCACTATAAGACTGTGCTAAAGAGGAGGAACTTTTAACTCCCCCAAAATAAACTTTGACGAAAACTTTTTGTGGGGCATTTTATGCAGATTTATTCCTATTTGAAGAACATTATTCCTCCTTTTCATGAAAATAGCCAAAAGAGCCATACTTAGAAGAGTTCTATGATTAATGTACTCCTCAAAAGGTGTTCCTCGTGATATTTTACTTACATAGGTTGAGCACATCATATACTTATAAAGCGAGGGCTACATAGTTTTCTATTCAGATTCACTATAAGACTGTGCTAACTTTAAACCTCTTTGAAATACAACTCGGACGTACTCTTTAATCCTCTGGCAGTCAGAACCTTTCTATTTTCTTATGTTGACTTGAATTTCAGAAATAATATACAGTGAAACTTCGATATTACGAACTTCGTTATAATGAAAAACTCAATATAACGAATTTTTAGCTGAGTCCGTTGAGAAAACCTTTTTATTGCAAAGTTTTTCATACATAAATGCTCTATAGCTATAACGAAAAAATTCTGAGTTATAAAGCCTCTATATGGCGAAGTATTTTTTCAAAAGCCTCTATACAACGAAGTTATAATTAAGAAATACATACATAACATTTTAATATAAATTTAAGTGTGTAAGTCATTATTAAAAGCCTCTAAATAACGAAGTCTTGAACTATAGCCTCCATGCAACGAAGTCAGAATAAAGCAAAATTAAATTTTAAGCAAAACGGGGAAGTCCCTTTTAAAAATAGAATTTGGAAACAAAATCTGTAGTTATAACGAATTTTTTTCGTATTTCTTTAAATTTCGTTATACCAAGGTTTCACGATGCATATGTATAACGAATCAATAGATATAACGAAGTATTTCTCGATCCCCTCTAGATTCGTTATATCAAAGTTTCACTGTAATAAGTTTTCAAACAAAAATTTACTTTAAGATGGCTGATACAATTTCCGCAAAATATTAAAACATTCCATGTAACTTTTTGTAATTTCAAATTTATAAAATTTAAATGTATGACCAAAAAAAATTTATAAAACTATATATGTACTATCTGCGGTATTCATAAAAATTATTGTATGTTTATTAAGGGCTTATTTGACAAATTTCTATGGGATATTTGTCAAATAAACCTTTAATAAACATACAATATTTTTTATGAATAAGGCCGTATGTATTTAATAACATTTGCAAAGTTAGATTAGAATGTTTTAAATTTAAAACTTTTTTTAATTCAGTTATTTGTTCTTTTTAAATGAAATATTTATTAAAATAAATATTTAAAAATTTCAGAGCAAGTTGATTTGAACTTTCTTAACTGTTGAAATTTATGTAAACTATTTAAAAATTAATTTTTTTTAATTGGAATAGTTTCTAATTTTTCATTGTGTACGAGATATTTTTTATTACTTTTTTCCTGTTAATTATTTTTTTTTATTTATTTTTTAATATACATGTGCAGTTGATGTGTATGTAGGTTAATAACTTTTTAAATTCTATTATTTTCGACTGCTGGTTAAAATCAAAAAATTTTCCTTAAATTTAGTTTTTTTCACTGATTCTTCTCTCATAAATTTATTTAAATTCTTTTATATGTATATTTCACACCGTTTCTTTTAAAACTTTGATTATAATTTATTATTTATTTGTTAAACAAATTACGTTTTCACTTTGAGTTTGTAAAAGAATTCAACATTTAAACGAATTCATATTATTTGAAATGTATTTCAGCGCGATACAAGATGTCTACGCATTGAATGTTCAACACTTAATGCGATCATGTTGCGGCGATCACAACAATAACTATGAATCTACTAACTAACGACACCAACAGCTAATACAAAGATCGTTTCATTGTTAACGTATTCACTTGCGTTTTAACGTAATAGCGTAGACAGACGACAGCGTTAATTTGCATTAGAAGCTCACTAATGTGAATTAAAATTTAACCCTGACAGACGACAGTTTCTGCATTTAGCAAACAGCTGTTTGTTTGTCAACTAATTTTTTTTGGCATTTACATCGAAATCAAATGGATAGAAGGCAAAAGTACGATTAGCAGCTATGCTGTTGGTGAAAATTTACTATATATTTGAAAGAAAGTTGAAATTACTTTTGCTGAAACTGCTCCATAATGTAAGAATTGTACATGCACTAGCAACCATAAATCTGAACGTGGTGCTTTGTATTCCACTCGATAAGAGAGTGGCAATAGCATTGCCATATTGAAAAAGCTAAATTCAGTATAAATTCAGTCCGATTTCGTGCATTTATATCAAATCTAATACACATTGCGATGGGGATAATTCACAAGTTAATTTGAATTAAGACTGCTAATGCAAATTAACGCTGTCGTCTGTCTACGCTATAAGTCTCATAAAAAATAAACACAAATAATAAAGTTTCCTTAACGCTTAAATAAAAGGTAGATAAGTCGTCTACAGAAACAACAGCAACAATAACAAAAATTAAAAAAAACAAACAAATAAAATAACATTCAAAAAACAACAAGCAACTGTCTAAACGACAGTTTGACAGAGAAGCTTTAATATCTTGAAAAAGAAAAAGAAACTGACAAACAAAATTGTAAATGAAATAAATAAAATAACAGACAAATCGCCAGACAATTTTGTTTAGCATGAACAGACTCATACATAAGCCTTCATACAAGTTGTACATTTTGAACATACAATTAATCATACATTACGAGGAGAGTACATTACGACAGGAGTTTTCTCCATTAAATTATGCATGTTGTTGATGTTATTGTTGGGTGGCTGGCTGGGTTGTGTGTTGTATGTATTTGTGTGTGCTGCCATTTTTGACGATTTTTCCTGCATTTATGAAACTTCGTAATTGTAACGAGTTTATTAGTTTGTGTGATATGGCAAGAAAGTTTTCAGTCTTTGTTAGATATTATTTTGTCCAATTTTTATTTTACATAATTTTTAAACAGAAAATTTATTTAATCTGGCTCAAGTTGTACATATTATTAGCAAATACATGAGACTATTAGCAAATGCATGAGTTGATGCTGTGGCGACCATGGAAAGCAGTACTGTTCCGTTCTGCTAGTGTAATAATTGGCTTGATAAAAATAATAATTGGGAGAAAAAAAATATTAATCTGAATTGTCAAATTCAGGACTCGAAATTTTTAATAATATTTCATATGCAATATTGTAAGTCTACTGACCATTTACAACAGCCTTCATGGGTTCGGTTAGTCAAATAAATTTTTAATAAATAATAAGTAGCGATAAAAATTGACCTCAGTTACAAAACCAGGCATTAGCATTATTAATAAACTTAAAGCTTAACGGATTAAACATTATTGTTTTAGCGTTACATTTTGAAAGTGAAAATTCCACTTTTTGGAAAAAGATAAAACTTTTTAGAAACTTTTCGTTCTCAAACAATTAAAAAAATTAATTAAATATATGTGAGATGCAAATTTTAACTCCTAAAAATATTGCAAATATGTTTGTTACGAAAGTGTGGCAAGTACATCTTAAATCAAAAAAGGTTAGGTTAGGTTAGGTTGATTGGAGGGGTGTGATAGCCCATGTCATACGACATACACTTAATCCAGTGACGCTCCCTTTATTTATCAAACACAAACTGCCAGAGTTCTGCGGCAGGATTCGAACCTGGGACTTTGTTTAAAAAGTAAAATGTCTTTTTGAATTTCGCGGGATACCAAATTTTTTTCTATATCATTTTAGTACATTCATCAGGAACTATTTTAACAGTTCCAATCACATACAATAATTTGTTTCTTTGTTACGCCCGGAAGGCTTTGCTATCTTCTGTTATCGAAAATAATGTATCAAAGAATTTGCAACAGATTTTTTAATTTCCATCTCGTAACTTTAGCTTTTACAAAATGCAGCCATTAGTTTTCAATTTGATTTAAGTTTTCATTCCAAACTATTAAATTTTTATTTCTGTAATAGAAAGTATTAATTTTAAAGATTTTTTAATTCCAAATGAGGACGATTCTATAATTATTTTTGGGAAACAAAACATCTGGCACCATTGGATCCAAAATTACACTAAGAAATAAAAGAATATTAATCAGTTACAACTTGTATTACAACCAGAAGAAATATTCAATGAGTGAGTGATTCGTAATTTGGCTACGAATTGTAGGAAAATTTTCTTTTTGAATTGTTGTTGGTTACAAAAACAATATGTAAGTGGAAACAAGTACTCGTATCTGCCACAACTATACAGCTGCCGTTTGAAGTGGCTCCATTTGTCTGTTTGTATTTATTTTTGCACAACGAAAGAAAAACGATTCAATTTCTTATTTATTACATTTGCAAAAACACAGACTAACGCAAACCTGCCCATACTCGTATACGCAAGTGGTCAAATCTAACAATTATAAACGAATATTCATGATATTCAGGGAATTGGAAATTGCCTTTTATATTTACTGGTGCTTATGTAAGTGTTGGGGTGACTAACAGTGTCTGCGGCTTTATTTGTTTTATATACATACGAGTACATACAACCAAGTTGCAAGTTTTATATGCATTTGGTCAAATGTCAATAGGACAAAGGCAGCAAATAGCAAAGTAGTTACGGTATCAAATAAAGCCATAATAATGAGGACAAAGAACGGAATTCAACGTTTTTGTCTGTGTGTATGTGCGTTTAAGATATTATTGTGAATATTAGAACTTTGATAAAATTTCAATCCGATTTTTGATCGACCTGGCTAATGGCGGATGTTCTTATTATATTTTATTCTCTTTGGCCTTTTGGCGAATTTCATCTTCGTCATTTCGTATTAAATTGATGCAAAATTATTCTTAAATTTAATACAAAATTTCGAGGACGATAGTAGTAATCGCTAACCGCAATAATTAATATACTCGTATTATTTCGATAGGAACATTTTTGATATTTTTTAATTAGTTTTTTTTTAAGTGGTCAATATATAATAAAAGTTAATTATGGTTTCCATTTGTGTGCTCTTTCCTAATAAGTTTGCCCATATTAAAGAACACTGAATTCCCTCTTTTTCGAAAAGAATTCGTCATTACATTTTTAAATTATTATAATTTTTTTGGTTTTGATTAATATTCCGTTTTGGTGGAATAAAAATACGTCCATGATTGTTGAAAATTATGTTTTAGTAATATTCAACTCTAATAGAAGTTTATATTTAGTTTTTTTTAAGAATTTATTTTTAGAAATTTTATTATAACCCCGAAAAAATTTCAATAGATTTTTTTATTGGAATATTTTTCGTAATTTAAAAAGAAAAACTATTTCGAATGTAGCAGATTTGATCGTTATCATTTTATTCGTTTGAGATTTTTCATTGTTGCAAGTTTTTAAAACCCGTGTTTATTTTTAAATTAACAATATTCCTGTCGAATCAGTTTTCGATATGGGGTCACTTTTTGGACTTTTTAAACTGCGACATAAAAAATTACCTCAATTGTCGCCAATTTCATTTAAGTGTATTAATTACTTCGCAAGATATTGTCGAAAAATTTTGATAACATTGTTTGTTCCTTTTAATTACTCGCAACATTTTTTTGCTGATACAAGCAGCAGAAAGCTCCTCGCATTTAAAAGAAAGCCATTCCGAAATGCTTTCACGCACACTGCCTTACGTTAGCGAGTTTGGTTATCGATAGTTTCTGCGGACAATAATATTCCCTGTGTATTTATTTACCCAACTTCGGAAGCCAAGCTCTAGTATTGGGATAAAGTTCATAAAATTTTTATGGTTCAGAAAAGAAAGTTTGGAAATAGAAACTAATGTGATTTACTGCTTCTTACATAGTTTAAGTTATTTTTTACTTGTAAAGTTTTTCAATTTCTATGTTTTATTTTATAACGTTTTTTTCTTGCTGCACAAACAATTAAATGGTTTTTTTTTGTATTCAATCTTTTCTTATCAACATCTAAAATTTTGTGTGCATGTGTATTCAAATCTATTGAATATTGAAAAAAGTATACCAAACTTTTGTTTCTATGTTGGCTGGAGTTTTCCATTATGAGAAATTAATTTAAAAAATCAGTTTTTTTTTGTTTGTTATTATTGTAAATATTTTGAACTCTGTTTTGTGCAAAAAAAATCATTTTATTAATGAATTTCTGACATGTGATACTGGTGTTATTTATTATACTTTTGTTATTTGCCCACAGATGTTTGTTACTTTCGAGTTGTGATTTTATTATTTTTTTTTTGTTGTTGTTATAGACTGGCAATTATTTAACGATTGTTTTCTATTTGTTAATAATTAGGTTGTTATAGAAATTATAGGGTTAACAAATCGTGTGCTGTTGAGTTAGATATAATTGAGTGAAAGATTTTTTCTTAATTGAAATATTCGAAGAAATTCACAAAAAATTATTTAAAAATGTATATTCTTATAACAAAATCATGGCACAATAGCACTCGTCCTACAACAAATAATTAAATTGTACTTTATTTAAATGCTGAAAGTGATGTATTCATAATTTATGTTCTTTTGTTTTTATATGGAATTTGACAATTGAGGTACAACTAAGGCAAAAATTTGTTGCCCCACAAAGGGGTTGGCTTATATACGCTTGTGTATACAATTAATTGATGAGCATCTGCTATAATTTAGTTTACCTTCATAAATGGCCCTTATGGGGAAAGTTCTCATTTGATTTTATTTCTGTAAATTACTCAATAAACATATACAAGTCACAAATTCATACATATACAGGGAAAGCGCCCATAACTGGACAATCACCGCCGCGGTGAATGAATTGCTGTCGTTTAAAAAATTTATTTGTAGCATACTGCTTCAAATGGGATTGGTTTAACTGCTGGCTGCTGGCTATGGAAATAGCTCTTTATGGCAAATGGTTATTGAAACGAAAATGCATTGCCTTATGCAGTTATTGAACTTCAACTTTGTCTTAAGACTTATCTCCGCAAAATCTCTTGATTTAGTTCTTTCATTACCGTCCTTCTCTCAGCGTAGTCACTTTCATCGACTTTTACACGAAAGTCAAAATCATTTACATATTTCAAGAATTTGCAGACTGTGGCAGTGGAATACCTTCCCCGGCATCAATGTCCGGAGGACTCCCGAGGATCCAGCTTTTATATTAGTTTAGCTTCAACTTTATCCCAAAAGGAGATAATGAAATTTCTTAGTTGAATTGACAGCAATGTTGTATTACTGTTTCATCTGACAACTTTTGAGTAGCTTTCGTGTAAGGCGGATTGAATTCGCCCACTGATGCTAACTTGTTTATTGTATGTCAGCTTATGATAGATATTTTAATACACATTTTGAAAAATCTAGCGTCCGTGTCCGGTTATTGAGGCATTTCATATAGAAAAAGTGATTAAATTGATGAAGTTGTCATGTTGATGAGTTGGCCAGTTATGGGGGCTTTCACTGTAACTGAATCTTATCACCTAGCCTACATATTAAATTGAATTCGTCGCATTATTTCGAAACGATTGCTTTGAAATTTATCGATTTCCTTACATGCTGTGACTTTTTGATCGTATTGTCATTTTGTTTGGATATTTTCGATTGCAAATTCTATCACAAAACATCGAATTGGTAGGGGAAATTTGCCAATCACGATGAGGCCCACTATAACTCTGGATTATGTGCGATAATATTACAATTATCAATATAAACAAAACTATGTTTTCATAATAAAATTACAATGTGTTTGCAATAAGCACCATTTAAAGATTGTCTTACGATTAATATGAATCCAATTCAATTATATAATTCGGTCATATTATGATCACATGAATCATTTTTTATTGTTCTGCTTCAGCAATTTTCATTTTATAATTTAGTCTTTTTGAGTAAAAAGTTTTTTATATCATTTTGTACCAAATTAAAGAATATGGAATCATATCTATTTTAATAACATGATTTCAAATTAATCAATTTAATTTTTATTTATACTTGTAGCATCGATCTGCAATTACAGATTCAGTGAATAGAAAATTCTCTTTAAATCTACAAGAAACTTTTCTACAAAACTACAGAAAGGGATTTTTTCTTATTAATTCTTACATTTTAGACAAAATTAAGAAAGAGACTTGATTTCTTAGTCTTGGAAAAAAAAGAAAAAAAAATAAAAAAGTTCAATTTCAAGGTCAGCTACTGGAAGAATGTGCCTAATTTTCTATTATTTATAAAAAAAAAATAATATATATGTATGTGAACGAGTATAACAACTTGGCTAGCGGCACCTTAAAATTCTTAAATAATTATGAGAAATTTCAAGAAAAATCATAAAAATAAAATACGTAATACAATAATGATTTCATTTCTAAAAAACACAAGATTTTTTGTTTAAAATATTTACACAACATGTAATTTTTAGAAATAAATTAGATGTTTGAAGATTTTACAGGAACGAAAAGCTTTTGTTAATAAAAAAACTAACATATTATTAAAAAAAGTGCATATAAATAAATGAGCAGATTTCGGTTGCTAGAATAATGGAAATCAAATAGGGAAAAATATTGAAATAAATGAATAACTGCCAACATGAGTCGAGAAATATTTGATGTTTATTATTAATTTTTTTTATTTATTTATTTTTTATTACTTTTGAAGTCTGTAGGGTAGGTTTCTTTTCCCCCTTTTCTTTTCACGTATTGAACAAAACGCCATCACCCCTGGAGCGTGGCAACTTTGGAGATCCTCACTATTATAGCCATACATATGTCAAAGATTTACGTCAGTACCTGTCTTAAGACAAACTCATCCGACCCATAACTCTTCCCGCCTATCTTTGGGTTTTAACCACAGCCACCACGTGATCCCCGTAGATTCCTCACCAATAACCATTTAGGACAAGTCCTAGGGGCTACTGGGTCCCGTGGTACCACATAGGATCTCTGGTCGGCCTGGTATTAAAAACACTTCCGATTTTAGATCACGTGTAAACCTGAGATATCGGTAGCCCCTCTACCCAGACAAGCATAGGCAAAGCTACTTCCTTAAATACTTACATGCACCCCCGTTACCCTGTTATTTCAGGGATTGGGTAGTAACATAATAAGTTTTATTGGTAACTGGTCAAAGGTCAAGGTCTGGAAAGTCAATATTACCCATGCGGACGAGCGAGCGAATCCATTTTTACCCTTAATTTATTGCATGCGTGCCCGTTACCCTGTTAATTAAGGGATTGGGTAGTTTTTAGGGGTTATCAGCAAAAAGGCCTAGGTCCGGAAACCTGATTATCCTATACCCCAGGAAGTACAACACCAAACCACCAAGACAGGCCCGGGGGGCCATTATAGTCAGTCAGACATACCAAAATTAGGTATTGATTTCTATGAGAGGTACCAATGTCTGGAGACGGCGTGCATTGGCTGCTGAGTAACCCACGCCAATTTTAATTATTTTGATTATTATTTGCATGGAAGGTATCCTTCCAGCTGTTCCTTTCACACATTATTTGAAATGAAACTACCTCTGAAGCGTACCTTTTCATATAAATTTTTTTTAATCGGCTCACAAACATCGAATATATAACTGCCTTCTATAATTTTTTAATGGGAACTTATTGATTCCACACACACTCGCAAATAAAGTTTTCATCAGTTCTCGTTACTTTGAGGCCCAGGATTTTTTAGTGGATATGTCTTTATAACTGTATGCAAAGCAAAGATTAGAACAAAATTAGCAGCATGCTGAAGATTTCGGCTTCACTTAGATCCAATCCAGATCTTAATAAGCTCTTACCATAAAGAACAATGTCAATTGGCGAAATCTTCTTTAAAGATCATTGGATTCGTTGTAGAAATGTCGTTGTCGAAAATTTTTGAACATACACTGTTTTTTGATAACCGAATGCCTGAAAACTTTTGCCAAAACGACTTCACTAATGTCCTAAAAAATTTAAAAAACTGCTTTTAATGCCACACATACGACAATGAACAAAGTCGGCTCATATGTTCAATAGATATTGTTGTTAAACATTTTCGAAAACAATATATTTTCCTCACAAGTCGATTTTCTAAATTCGATTCACTTGTTGGACTTTTTAATCTCCTTCGAATGTGGTAAATTCTATCGCTTGCAATATATATTTTGGTTAAAAATATGGAAAACATCGTTTTTTTTTTTCAATTACTCTAGTGGATTGAAAAGTCCACGACTTTTCTAAATGTCTTATTGTTATTAATTTTTCTAATATTGCTATAAGTTTTACTAAACCAATTCCTATAGCACATCATATACTTCTTATAAGCCTTTGATAAATACTATCGAATCTTTACTCTACCCTACTATTCAGCTCTAAAAGGCTTTCAATATCAAAATATTCCATTTAACATAATTTTTTATTTAAAAACTCATTTATCATAAATTCTTTCGTAATACTACTGCTGCCTTTGCCACTCTGCTACCAATTTGACTTCTTTTCCGCTCGTTGTCTCTTAAAGGTTTTATTAAACGTTTTCCTACGATTATGTTTCTTCTTCGCCAGCCAAAGTAGTTTCTTATGTTGTTTAATACTTAAGATGGCCACATGTAGTTAATGGTTTATATGAGGATACCAATTTATTATGATGTTTTTTTTTTTTGCATAAGAAAAAGTAAGTTTTTGTTCGACAATACGATTTAAAATTATATGATGATTTCACTTTCACTCTTCACAAAGGCAACAAACAAACAAACAACCTTTCAAACCCAATGATGGGCACAATGGGGGAAAAAATCTCAACAAGAAAATTTGTATGCTTTTGTTTTTGATATTGTTTAAGGTTGCACATCAATGTCTTAAAGGTATAAATTTGTATATTTTTATTTTAATTTTAATAAAAATGAAATATAGCGGCATAATAACTGAAATTTAATATTAAAAAAGAGGGAAAATATTTAATATAGAAGTACAAATTGGTCAAATTTAAGCCAAACAAGAGGACATAAACAGTTAATTTGTTAACAAAAAAAAGTTATTATTTTCTGTGGTTTTTTAAATTTGGAAAAGTATTTTTGGTCAAATTGAATCAATGAATTGAAAGCTAATTAAAATTTTATAGCCTATTGTCTTCTATTATTAAGTTTTATACACAAAGTTATTTCCTGTATTTAGATGTTCAATTCAAAACTAAAAATTCAATGATTGTGAAGAACGATAAATGTACTTATGTCGCGAGAAAGGCAGCCAGAAGATGCCAATTTTGGAGCCAATTTTTAAAATAATAAGCAATTTTTTATTGTACACATCAAGTTTATGCCTGTCGTTCGTAGACTAGTAGGTAGTGTACTAGACTCGTAGTGCGAAGGTCGCAGGTTCGAATCCTGCCGCAGAACTCTGGCAGTTTGTGTTTGATAATTAAAGGGAGCGCACAACAAGCCTTCACTGGCTTAAGTGTATGTCATATGACATGGGCTATCACACCCTCCAATCAACCTAACCTATCAAGTTTATACTGTAGAAGATGGCGCTGAGAGTTTATACAAATTTTAGCAATTTTTTCTCAAAATTACAAAATTATTATTGTTTATCTGCTATCCTTTAGAAATAGAGTATGTCCTGAAATAATTTGTCACACCGGCTTACTTATACATACGTTGTTAATTGAGATTGAATATCGTTTAAATTTTTTTCTGGAAAATAATAAAGCATAACTTTGGGAATGTCCTGCCATAACAAAAACAAAAAAAAACTTTAAGGGACAAATAAAAAATTTACACTAGAAATGTGCTTTTTAACTGCCTTTGCACTAAGTTTATTTATTTATTTATTTAATTTAATTCACCTATGGAAAATAATCCTTACAGGCTAACAAATATACTAATTAAATAAAACATTAACTAAATCTTTATTTTCTAATAACATATTGCATCATTATTGCATGCAAAAATGATTTTACTCTAAATTTATGATGCCCCTTCTGCCATTTATACGAGTAAAACTTTAAGATTTAGTTTTAGTGATCGTAAATTATCGATTGCGTCAAAAAAGTGAAAGTCAAAAATTATCTTACTTAAGGCTTTTCCGCGGCAAGGGCACGATGTATTCTGATTATGTCGCTTAAAATATATCAGTTGGATTTAAGATCACTCGAAAATGAATATAAGATAATATATAAAATATATTGCTACTTAGTCATTATATTATAATATAACTTTCGGCAAATGAAAATTGTCTCATTTAGATTGTTGTCAATTGATTTCAATAAGAAATATGTTTTTGAATAGAAAACACTAGAATTTTTAATATATTCTGATATGCATGATCACCAAGGTAGCGAAAGAACTAAATTGAATCATAGCTTGTTTGAAACGCTACCATCATTCATGCCTGACATATGTGGAATTTTATTATTTGGTTTTTTATTTGTTCATATCATGAAACACCTAAAAATAATCTAATATGTACACATAAGTATATAAAATATAATAAACAAATTATGGCAATTTGAATGTTCAGTGCAGTTGCCCCAATCTGTATTCTATGAACAACATTTAAATTTCCGGTTGTAGTTTTGTTAAGCAAAATTTGATGACAAAATATTTGGCTGATACTCGTATTTACGAATGATTATAATTGTGTTTTTTTTTCTTGACAAATAAGAGATTCAAATTAAATATTATTGAAAAAAAAGAATTACCTCTTTTTTATTTCTGTATCGTGTTTTTCAAAAAATTGCGTAATTTAAACTTTTTGTAATCTGTTGTTTTCTTATTTATTAACAAGAGCATTAAACTTTAAAAATGTATTTATTCACTTATGAAGTTTCTTGGCTTATTTATTTATGTTGTGCTGTCATTTATTTCTGGTTCACATTGTTTCACAGATTCAAAAGACCGATCCGCCCCATACGCTCAATTGTTTATTTTTCTTAATAAGTCGTTGATATGAAAAATAAAATTAAATCAGAAATATTTTAAGTGCGAGTACAACTGTCTGTCTGGGTAATTATTATTTTTATTGATTTTTTTTTAATTTTTACTTTTTGCCGTAAAGTCTTAAATAAATATTTAGATTTTACGACATTTTGATGAATTACGGTTTGTCATGACCATCATAAAAATAAAGACTTACTGCAGTTTATTCCAAGCCATTCAACCAGCCAAGCACAAGACACAAACAACCACCAGGGACAAAAAAATCATACTCAATGACTTTGAGGATGAGTTTTTTTTTTTTTCAAACGACATTGACATTTTTTGTATTAAATGAAGTGTGAAACAGTTTTTAACAAAAGAGGTGCAACAAAATATTAAATAAAAGTAAGTAAATTAAATAATAATACATAACAAAAAAGATTGTGTATAGATTAATAAAATCAAATTAAATTCACTTTAACTTGTTGAAAACACCCCCCACCCCCCCAAAAAAAATCAAATGAATAATGTTTTCATTTTTGAATAACTATGAACAGAAATTAAAGTCATTCAACTTAGTTACAATAAAGTTAGGAAAATAAAATAAGACAAAATCTGGGAGACTCCATGAATTTGCTTACATAAAAAAATTGCCCAAAATGTTCTTGCAAAAAAAGGCAATCATTCAGATATAAATGTTGTACAAATTTTATATGCGAAAAATTCGTTATGACAATATCAACAGAATAAATTTCTGATAGAATTGTAAACGCATCAACCACCCCTTTCAAACTGGGCAATTTTCCTTGCGCAAGTTTTAATTCGGCTAGAAGAAAAAAGAGAAAAAAATACATAATTTTTCCAACTTTCACAAGCTGAGTCAATACTTGCGCAAGTGGAATTACTCAATATGAAAGAGGTGGAAGCAGGGCAAAGTGCAAAAAGAGATTATTTTAATGACAAAGGTAAAAACTTAAATTTTATTACCACTTCCATGATTTTGGAAAAAGAAAATTCCCATATTCTCTTTGTATTATAAAAAGCTTTCCGAATGTAGTCTCTAAAGAGAAATACCAAGGTATTAAAGATGAAGTAGGAGAACTAAAATTTCTCGGTTTTGAAGATTTTTCCGTTATTTAGTTTTTAGTTTTTTTTTATAAATTTTGTTTAATCAAATAGTGGATTTATTATACATTAAATAAAAAAAATTTTTTGTTCGAAATGCTATTGTTTGTTTAAAAAAATTTTTAATTTTTTGTGTGACGATTTCGCATATTTGAAAAATTTTACATTTAAAAAAATTGTGTCAGCAATTATACACATCAATATTAGACTTTCAAAAGTATTAATATACCTCTATTGAATACCTTAAGCTCCGATAATCTGGAAATACATTTTTTGTACTTTATATTGACAATAATTCTCATATATTTTTTGATAATTATTATATATGTACGTCAGCTTACTAAATTTGTAATCATTCTCAAATATGGTAGATCGCCGGCCTACCGATGAGCTGTTATAACTACTACCATAATTTTGAAATACTCATGTATATTATCTTTAATATTAAACAAATGAGAATTGCACACATACATATAATACATGACTGTTTCACAGAGCAGTGCAGTGCAACCACAACACAAATATTTTTGCTTTTTATTGTAAATTAAAGTAAAACCTGGTTAATAGCCCAATAATATTGCAATTTTAATGAGTGATTAAATCATCAAATTATCTTGATATCTTGTGCTAACAATATATTGTTGCAATCAACAACAGCATGTTGGCGGAAGATGTTTTTCTTTTTTCCAAAGTATACCGGAGCTTTGTAGACACTACCAGTATGAATACCTTTGGTTTGATTCTTGTCAAAGACTTTGTTGGTTGGTTTTTAGCAGAAATTCCTCGAACAGTTTTTTTTACTGAAAAGCATACGAAAAAATCGCTTCGATATAATAGAGCCGCTTCGTAATAATTGACTTTTCGAAAGTATGTCCACACATACTTGTTTGTGTATATTTGTATGTAAAACTTTGTACATTTGGAGCTTTCATATGCTTAATTTTAAATTTGTATTTTTTATTTTTTAAATGAGCTAAATCAATCTCCCTCTTCTTATAATTTATGGATCGGTATTATTGCCAGAAAAATATGGGTCGAATATGCCACCCACCTAAATCAATTTATCTTATTACGTTTTTTTTTTTTAATTTGGTTTGCCAGTTGTTATAATGCACAAAATAGCACACGCAAACAATCAAGATTTAAATGTCGTAAACCAATAGGAAAAGTGTCAAATATTATTGATATTTAAAGTATGAAAAATAAAGTACAAATAGGTATAAAGACAAATTATGCATAATAAGACATCATATTGATAAAAATTAGAACTGAAATTAAAAAAGTCACTACTAGTAAAATTCTTTTAAAAATCAGATTAAAATTTAAATGATTAATGGTGTCCTACTTTACTATAGTATGATTGTGATGATAATGATACACATGCATATATATTTTTCTTTGTGTCTTATTTATACATTTAACACCTGCTAAATTTAGTGATATTTATTAATCAAGGATTTTGTATAATTCAAATTGCGTTTGATATGTTCCAACGAAAAGTTATGTTATATTTATATATATAAAAAAATAACCTTGAAGAAGAAAACAAAATCATCGTGAATGACAATGTCAAGAAGCTTAGAGCTTACAAGTTTTTCTATATTTTATAATGTCTTTTTTTAAACTAATTATGTTTAAATAAATTTTCGAAAATTTTCGTCATAATTGTAATTTATACAGAAGCATATTTTGGCTTTAAAAAGCATGTAAATAAGTGTATATTATGAAAATAAGCTCATTGAACGAGTAAACTTTTTAGAGGAAAATATAGTTGGGAAAATTAATTTATTAGCAGGGCAAACAAAAAAAATATACTCTCAAAAATTCCTTTAGGGTGATTAATAGTGATTTAAAAATTTTAAAGACTTCTTACGAGTTATTTCTACATTTACTCGTACTTCATTTTCAATTTCAAGAGGGTTTTTTTGTGGAAGCTGGCTTTTGTTTGCATTTTATCTTTTTTTAATAAACTTTGATAATAATTGCGTTATAATGATATATTTTTTTAGGAGTTTTAGGCCTTAGCTTTCGTCAACTAGTCTTTAAAAAATTCTGAATCTTCTGAATCACATGTACGTCCTTTCGACTTTTTTTAAACTAAATAGACAGTTTTCTGAACTTTGGCAATTAATAAAAGAGAAAACAGCAACATCAATAACAAAAAGATAAGGAACTTTTACTTAAATGTCAAATTTTTTGGATTATGATTTTCAATATCAAAATATCGCGGCTTCAGACAGACAAAAGATCAATATTTTTTTCTCAATAAATCATATATTTAAGTAATTTTTATAATTATCAAACACAAACTGCGAAGCTATTTGGCTTATCTGCAGAAATATCCAGAGTCTTCGGCAGGAATCGAACCTACGACATTTGTACTACTAGTCTAGTATACTAGGTATTTGTACACAAAGCGGAATAGTACATTTAACTGGCATGGACTGATACTCTTCTATCTTAATGTACATCACATTTTACTGTTCTAGTTAAAAAGTTTATGAGAAAACTGGCATTGCTATATTTTTAGAAAATCTTTATTTGATTTTTCATGAATTCATTTGCCTATAACTCTTAAATCATCAGCCTTGAAAATAAATAAATTATGCCGTATTTTTCACGGACCAACGCCCATTCTCAAAGACTTCTCGTGGGCTTAACAAATTGCACGATAAAAAGAAAATAAAATTAAAAAACGTTTCTATATTAGAAAAAAAAACTTAATAAATAAATTCAAATACAAGAAGAAGTCATAAAAATTTTTATAAATAAAACATTTGTTGAAAGCATTGCCTCCTGTGTTTTCCGCCAAAAGAAAGGAGGCGATGAAAAAACAAATTAAAAGAAAATCTACTGAACACGCTTTTGGCAAACAATATAAACTATATATAGATTTTTACTTATTTATCTCTTTATTTCTTTATTTCTTTTTTTTTGGAGTCTGCTAAAATTTTATTAATTTTTGTTTTATTTCCCACCTAGTCTAATTTTTAATTTAATTAATTTGTTTTAAATGCTGTTGACATTTCATAGAAGAAAATTTTATTATTTTGTGTTTATTTTGCACACGATGAGAACAGGACCGGAAAGTTATTTTTAAACTAAAACATTTTTCATTTAAAATCAAAGTTCAATGATTAAGTGCTTTTTTTATAATTGAGGCCATTAAGTAATATACACAGTTTAATAAAAATTAAATTATTATTATTTTTTTAATGAATCGACCCGCCAGCGGCAATTCACCATTTAAATACATTCATATAAAAATATTTTTATAAATGAAATTGAAATATTTAACTGTCAAAATCCCAACTTTTTGATGACTTTAAAGACATGGAGTGTAAGATTTAATAGCAAGTCATAAAACAATCACTTCATAAGTGTAATAATTCTCTCTGAATTTCACATTTGAAATTAGGCACTCATTTCTACACAGAAAACATATTCTTGTAGACATGTCTATTACTACGTTTATACGCACGTCTTATTTGCAAATAAAAAAGAAGAATGTTGCCGTATAACTTTTTTATTGTAACTTATTAACTCACTTAAACAAGTCTTGAATAACGGCACTATTTGCAAATAAAAAGTAAGACGTTGCCACTTCATGAACGTTTTTTGTGTTTTACTTACCAAACAATCATATTTTCGTCACATGGCATCACTAATAATAACACAAGTTCTGTATGCGATTTCCCGTATAAACAGTGAATTAGTTATTTGCAAATAGTTCTATTTGCAAATAAGACGTGCGTATAAACGTAGTATATATAAATTTATTTGTGTGTATACAAATTCATAAAAATAAGAAAATAAATTTAAATTAAATTACAAGGCAATGCCAAAAATTTTGTGAACAAGCAATTGACTGAACATCAATTTTTGTTTCAATTGACGGAAAAAAGTCTTCTCTAATGTCAAAAATTTCGTCGAAAACTTCATCATAATAAGATCATTTTACAACATATTGTGATCACGCTTAATAATATTAGCACATGCAAATCGACACAGAGAAGAAAAGCATAGCTCCTCTCAAAGCTTTTCTATGCCCTTGAAACTTTCAAACTGGATCCGTATTTAATATAATGTTTACAATATGTCTTAATATAATTACATATGACTATAGCTTGATTATTAATATATAATCAATTTTATAACATATAATCCATTTTATAATCTTCCTAAGATATGTTAAGAAATATCTAATACATTAATAAAAAAAGCTATCGGTCCTGTTATGCAGGCCGAATCGATTTAAATCGAACGATTAAAAAATGAACATGTATGTATATATCTTTAATTTAATTAAAGTTATGATATCGAAATCAAAAAAAAAAACATGCAATAAAACAAAAAAAATTGTATTGATTTTTTTAAAGTCGAATCTAATCGAATCGACGCGGGTTCGGGTAACTTCATTACTTAAGACATTAATATTTGAATTACTTAATATTATTATCAAGTTAGACGCTCATATACCATACATATGTACATATGTACAGTACATATGTAAGTATATACACACATAGAAATGAACGATAACAATTTCACAAGTCAACTGCAAACCACGCAGTTGAATTATGTAAATATTTATAATTTGTTTGAGTGGTCACCTCAACCCTGATTTTTCTTGCGAGTTGAATCATTAAAATTTTTATTCGTTACAAATTTCGTGAATGGTTTTTTAAATAAAAAAATTATGTTAATTATATTTTAGTATTTGTGGGATTCAGTCATATTGTCATAATGTTATAATTTTTTTTTCCAACAATAAATTTTTTTAAACATGACAATATGACGGCCAGCGTACCTTGTGAATACTCCAATTATTTTTAAAACTAGAAAACAAAATTCTAATATACATAAGTATTTGTTCTTTTGCTAATATAGACAAATAGGGCGGCGCCTTAAATAATATTTAATTACTTGTTACTTTTCATCTAAATTTTAAATTTCTCCGGCACCAGGTGATGGCAAGTGAGAAACTTATTTATTACATAGTAATTTAAAACGTGATGAAATCAATCAATTTAGTTCATTTATTTTATTAGAAAAAGATTTTTCTTATACGAAAATAAGTACTTGTAAACAGAAAATTTTTTTCTTATACGAAAATAAGTACTTGTAAACAGAAACTTTTTCTCTGCAAGTAAATAATACCTAGAAACGTAAAAAAATTCCATGTGTAAACACACCCTTTCTTGATAAAGTACATAACAAAGAAATTTTATAGAACTCCCCTCTTCCTGCCTTCTTTCTATGGAATGCCTCTAACGATAAAATACCGTTACAATGAATAATTGAGACAATCAATTTGCGTAGTTGCATTATGAGCAAAAAAAACTTGTTTAAAATAACAACAGCTGCTGTTCAAACGTCATCAATTAAAGACACATAAATTGTATTATTGTTATTATTATATTTTCATTTGTTAAATATAAAATTTCATGATTTCAATGATTGTATAATGTTTTTTTGCGGTAATATTCAATTAAACGCAATTTAATTGTTTAATTCAACATAAATAGTGTAGATAATGAATTTGTGGCTTTAAGTGGGTGTTAAATTGACTTTAATAAAAATCACTGACTTTTTCTTGTTGCTTTTTTTTCTTTTTTTTTTTGTAACAAACGGCGCTTAAATGTTTTTTTTTTTTTAATTTTTATGAAAACAAATTTACCTTTAACCGGTTGTAAGTAATAGAGGCGTTAAAATGTAGCAAACTTGTTCAAAATTAGTTTTTTGTTACTTTTCTTCAAAAGGGTGTTAAACAATTTATTGAAAGAATATCTACAATATTTCAGTTTTTTTTTTCTTCATATATGGGCATTTCCATCAAAAGGTCCACCGTGAGCAAAAAATTGAGTTATTAAAACGTCATAATTTTATGATATTGCTATAGAGAAATATTTATATTGTACTAATTTTATAAATTTACCCATTGATGGAGTGGGAACAGTTCCAAATGTAAAGTTTTACCTGATGCTTTTTCGTTTTTCGAATGTGCTCGGCATAATGTTCATGGGATAGAAATTTATTACATCTCGTCTGACCAAATAGAAGAGTTTTCCCTTCAATTACTTAATAAATAGTGGAAAAAGTTCCTGGTATCCAAAAACTGCACTCATTTTTATGCGATGGTGATCAAATAAAAGCAGCTCGGACTTCATATTCGTTCAAGATATTAATTTAATTTATGTTGCTAATATCTATTTTCTACTATTAATTATATATTTTTTTTTTAATTACTTGTCATTTATCAGATCAATTATTGTGGAAAAAATGTCACGTTCGAAATGTCACGTTTCGAACCAGATTATGGCTTTAGAAAAAAATACAAAAGATTTTTGAATCAAACCAAAACCATTTTAAAGTACCATTGTTATGTAAAATTCTAAAAGAAGTTTGACTAAAAAAATTGTGCCAGGATTCGCTGAATTACGCCTTTTTATACATGGCCACGAAAACTACTTCTATTTTTGTCACGTTCGAACCGTTACTTTTTTGCCATTATCTTCAAAATGGAATTGTGCCTGGTATCAACTTTAGCATGGATTACAGTGCTTCCGAAGCGGTATAATTTAAGGTGGAAAGAAACCTAAAATAGTTGTTGCTTAAACATTTTTTGCATTTTTATCGCGTACGACTTTTACGTTCGACACCATGGAAGTACCCATATTTTCATTTAAGTTAACATAAAATAATTTAAATACTTAATATTGAAATTTATTATTTGGGATATTCTCCCCAACTAATCGTATTGTTTGTTGTGGCTTCGGCTCTTCATATGCCGACATTTCATGGGTTGTTAAAACCAAATCGTCAGTGAAGTTTAAGCAGTTTGAAAACATTCAATCTCGGATATTTATGCCACATAAGTAAATCAAATACAATATGAGAATTCAATATTGCATATGAATTACAACAAATACATAATCATAGTAGGCTTAGAATGTTTCTATACAAACAACACAACAAACAATTTATTCAATATGCAATATTGAATTCTCATATTGTATTTGATTTATGTGGCATAAACATCCGAGGTTGAATGTTTTCAAACCGCTTAAACTTCACTGACGATTTGGTTTTAGCAACCAATGAAATGTCGGAATATGAAGAGCTAAAGCCACAACAAACAATAAATTTTTTTTCTGAAGAAGTCGACAAAAAATCGACGAAACGTCGGGAAAAAATGAAATAAATTGTTTTATTTACATTGAAGATTTTAGGCCTAAGTAGCTTATAAAGCATTTCAATAAACTTATATATAGAACATAAAATTTGGCCAAACAAACATCATAAAGTAATAAATTTTTTCATTTTTTATAAAATAATTTAATTAAAAAAAAGAAATGTAAATATATAGAAAAACTTAAAAAATAATTTGTAAGACAAAAAAACAACAAACATAACATTTATAATTTCTCTATATTTTCGTATGAGCCTATTATTTGTCAACAAGAGAGGTTTAGTGCTTTTGATGTTTGATTTTATCATAATAACATGGCGAAATTAATATGTAAAAATCCTTTGGGGCCTGCCTGGATGCGAACACCAGCCCAACTAAAAAATCTTCATTAAATTTATCAGTTGCAGCTTTGTACGCCCAAAAGTTTTGCAATCAATTTGTATCACTTCCGTTCAATTCAACTGAAGAGTACATACATACACATAAATGAAATTAATTTTTATGACACGAGTACAGCGACTAAAACTTTTACTCATTTCTAAAAATATAAAATGGTTCCTCTTCTCATGCCAGTCTATTTGGTAAATGGCCACTCGTAAACCTGTCTAAATTAAAATTTTCTTCTAGGAAAGCTGTTTAATTTAAACTTTTCATAAGAATTTTTCTTAAATCATAATTTTTCTTGTTCCTTGACCCAGTTTTATAACTTTTTTCCCGTAAATGAAACTAGTAAAATGCTTGTTTATATTTTTAATTTCTTTTTTGTGTCCCAATGATATACATATGTATGTACTTATATGAGTACATACTATATAAGTATTATATATATTTCATTAATTTTAACATCAATAAATTATTTATACAGGGTGGTGCAAAGTAATGTTATATTTGATAATGTCATAAAACAAAAGACTGAAATTTTGTGAAATAAGCAGTGACAATAATACCACGCTCTTGGCTTTTTGGCAACTAATTCTCTATTTATTTACATTATAAATGTCATTTGGTGCCATCTGCGAAAAATGGCAGCCAATTCAAATTATGATATTAATTTTGCGCCACATTGTATGGGCAAATATGCATTTGTGTGGCAAAACTTTGGTCATGTCAGAAAAAAAATGTATTTTAAATAATGCTGAAAATATATGAAGGTGAAAAATATGTACATGTATAAAGCATTTTCTAGACACGTGGACTTCGTTATGACCAATATTCGGCACAGGTAAACACAGCAAACATTCTTTTGGGGAGATTTTTTTTACGAATTTTAAAAAATTAATTGTATTTCCATTTCTGCTAAAAGACATTTTTCCAATAAATAATTTCAACTGTATTAACGGGCTCTAACTACATATTTATAGAGCAGAAATGCATCTTCTCATTTAATCTTATTCTATCGTTAATATCGCCATAACCAAAGAACTTTTATAAGCGAAATTTCGTTAGCATGGTAACGATTTCATTATTTTCTTTAATAAATATGTCTCAAACCCGTTTATGTACATTCGTTTTTAGTATGGAGTTTAAAAAACGTTTAAAAAAAGGAAAACATTTTTCGCAGAAATGTTCTTTTAAAATTTCGTTTATTTTATGGTCACTTTACATCACATTGGGCCGAAAAAAATCTAAAAGTTAAAACAATTTTTTTTTTTGAGATTTCTAGCTCAATGTAAATTTAATTAAAAAAATATAAATATTTTCTCTTCTTTTTTGAACATCATACATTTAAACCATGTTTTATATCACAGTGGGCCGAAAAATATTTAAAAGTGGGAAAGCAAAATTTCGCAGGGATTATAATTTGAACGCAATTTTTAATCAATGCAAGAAAAAGTTTTGTTTTAATAACATAAAATAAAAAATATTCTCTAATAAATTTGAAATCTTTGTTATTTTTGCTTAATTTATTTCAATGTATTTATGTACTCACCCAGAACTCATCTCGTCGGCTTATTCTGTTGTTGTTAATGCGTTTCAAAAAATTCCAGCAATTATTCGGTTCCAATTATTCGATTTTTTGTTTAAAAATTTTGTTTCATTTAAACAAAATTAAACGTTTGGCACACTCTCAATGTTAAAAAAATATTCACACATACACACTCACACTGAGCAAAAAAATTTTAATTTGCGAGTTATAAGACTTATAAGAACATTTCTATAATATTTTTTCTATAAAGATAAAAAATATATATGTATATTAAAAAAAGTACTTTAAACGGAATTTAGAAAAATTATGAAAATTTAAAAAAATTAACACGAAACTTGAAATGTATGAATTCTCATAGATGTAATTTTCACAACATTTTGCGTGCACACTTGAATGGACAGTTTTACGGACTATTTCCGGTATATAAAAGCAAAGTATTTCAATAGAATTTGTTTTAATTTTATTAAATGTTATATAAAAGTTTTTTTTTTTAATATATAATATTTAAATCTTATTTTCTTATATTTCCCTTTTAACACTTTATTATTTTAAATATTTAATTTCAAATGTGTATACTTTAGTGTATCTATACAATATGTGTTTATCTCTAAATTTTATAATAGAATAGATACTTATTTTTACATACTAAATTTATGTAATTTGCTGTTGTTCTTTTTTCTCTTGTTGTTGTTGCGTTAAAAAAAGAAAAAAGATTTTTCAAGATTATTTTTTTTATTAAAGAAGAGTTCAACAACGCGTTCAGCTAAGTAGCCCAAGTCGCACTGAATTTGCAAATTAGAATTTTTACAAAATTTAGCCAAACACTGCCAAAAAAAAAATACAAAAAAATTTAGGAAAATCTCACAGAAAACACATGAAATGTTTTCCCGAAAACTACAAAACTAAGAACAAGCACACGCACATAAACAATTTTTCATAAAATTTTTTTAAATAAAATGCGCAGAATCCAAAAGATACTCGTTCTATATCGAAGGTGAGAAGAAAAAATATCAAACTTTCTGTTTTAGAATAGATGGATAGACTGGACCTTTGAAAAGTATATTCGAAAGAAATTTTCAATATTGTAAAATACTTAATTTTTAGAGAAGTTTTTATGACGAGAAATTAACACGTTTTTATTTGTGTAAGTTCATTTACTTAAAATTTTGTTCGGTGATTTTTATCACGTCTTTTTTATTTATTTATCTGTGTTCATTCACTTGTTTCTTAATATATATATATATATATATATATATATATATATATATATATATATATATATATATATATATATATATATATATATATATATTAGGCAAAATTTGTCTTGTACTCTTTTTGGCTATTCCCCAAATTTCGCATCCTCTTTGCCCCTTTTATTCGTATATCCGAAAATTTATTTTATTATTATTTTTATTTCTTTGTCAAAAATAAAATAGAAAAAGAAAAAAAAATATGGGTCGTAAAAACAATTGAATATTTTAAAATTTACAAATAAATAATTTTTATTTTAATCGAAATATTTTGATGTGTAAATCAGAGAATAATTTTTGTCAAGTTCAAGTTCGTTTTTATTATATAGTAGTTGATGCTCCTAAATTCATCTGTTGGCCCTACAGAACGTTCCAGAATTTTTTCGGAGTAAAAAAAAACACTATTTTCGAATATAGTGAAATATTCCGATTAACCGATATAGATTGACAGTTCTCGCAGCTTTGAAATTTAAAATTTATTTGTCGTAAATTTTCGGAGCTATTAAAAAAACAACATACATATATGTCTGTTATGAGTTAACAAGTTTTTTTTATCAAATTTGCTGCATTTGTTGCAGCTTTCCACCGAATCCGAAAAAAACCGAGTCTATAAAAATTATTTCGGAAGAATTTTCGGAGTTTTTAATAAAGCCTTTTTTTTGAAAAATTTGTAGAAATATGCACATATCTCGAACACAAATCAGCTGATTTTAATGGAATTGGTGTTGTTGTTATGTTAAATTATTGGTTTGTTCTAAGTGGTAATGTAAAATTAATTTCTAGAATTTTTCTTTGAGGGGTGTAAACATCCAAACGTTTAATCAATTCCTATTCATTTAATTTAAGTGATATCGAAATTTTCAGTATGCCAAAAGTTTTATTCCGACAGATATATCGCCTCAGAAATTACGAGAGGTTTGAGCTCGCTCCCACTCATACAAAATATCTTCATAGGACCTCAAAGCGACAAGATCTGGTGAAAATTCGATTCTCGAAATTGTGGCAGCACGATTTAATTTTTTATTCTGCTTAACTTTTTTTACTTTCGATTATTATTTTTTTTAATTTCGGCTTCTATTTTGCGAAAGGCGTTTTTAAAAATTTTACAATTTTACTAATTTGTTTTTAAACACTTTGAGTGACTGTTAATATAATTTTAATAACTTCTAGATTTGCTCAAGTGATGTTTTTCTGAAACTCAGGTTATTTTTCAGTCTTAGGAATTTCTAACATTCGTTTAAAATGCATTTTTAAATTTTCACTTGACTGCTTATGAATTGCGTTCATTTTAATATGCCCGGTAGACTAGTTGGTAGCATTCTAATCTAGTAGTCTGAGGTTCGATTCCTGCCAAAGTTTCAGGTTGTAACTTTGCAGTTTGCGTTTGGCCCTTAAATATAACATATCAGTCTTTCGAAGGGAATCTGAAGCGGTCTTGCACTTTTCTTCATATCTTAGGCATTTGTGAAAGTATTTTTGATTTTAAATCTCGAATATCTAGACGGAAAATAAACAAAACAATGAATAAGATTCGATCCAATAAGAGTGCAGAATACATACTCGTAACAAATGAAACTTTTCATCGCTTTTTATACGCATTTCGAATTGATGATTGCGAAGGATTATAATATAGATATTTCCTATTATTATTATTGAATTCAGATAAGCGCTAGCCGTTCAACTGAAACATTTTTAATCTGATTTAAAAATCAGCACAAAGCTGATTTATTTTTAATATAAAACGCATTTCTTACCTTCGGCCCAAAGAACTGATTTTGTTTAAGCCAAACGATTTTCACTTTTTCTATGTCTGCTTCATTGAAAATCCTGTAAAAAAAACAGTTCCTGTAATTTTCCATTTCTGCTTAAAAGAATTCAACTGTATTATTAATTTTCTTAATTATCATAATTGCCCAAAAAGTAGTCTATAATAATTCAATTTATTTCTTAGAGATTAAACACGTTACAATACTTCATTCTGTTGGTGCTTATAAGTTCCCATGCAAATTTTTATAAAAGCCAAAAGTATTTGATACATGGCTTGAATATTAACATTTATTCAATAAGTATAAAACATCAAAGGTTTTTCCAGTTGTAGTCAAACTGGCTGTTGTCAAATAAACAATCATATGTATTACGCCGTACCTTGTGTCGTTTTGTTACAGACGAACTGTAACTTTTTTTAAATTAAAAATGCCACGAATTACTTTTAATTAGTTGCAAGTTTATCTGTAAACTCTTTATTAGTGCAATATTTTTTTTTATTAAGCTGCTAATTTTTTCTTCCTTCATAATATATAATGAAATTAAATAAACGTTTCGTAAAACTATTTTTATTCACTAAATTATTTATTTATATAAATTTTATTTAAAAAAAATCCAAATAAATGATGATAAATATGTAATTTTTATTAGACTAGTTCTCTTTGCCCCATTTGGCACTTCACAATACGACCAAATGTATTTACTGGATTAATGCACTGAAATCTTCAAAAAATTGTTCGCTGCTTCTAAATCTGTTTTTATACATTCTTATCGACTAATAAGTTTGTACGAGTATGTCTGCCTTAATTTTTACACAGTTGAAATTAATGACCGATAATGAAAGAACACGAGTTTAAATGGTTCTTCCGCATTTTCTCTCCCTACCACATCTCCCTATTTATTAAGTTAGAAAAGAAATTGGAATGATTTATTGGCTGCATTGAGGTCTGCCTAATGCGTTTCATCTTTTTCCCCAATTTCAATTTTTTTTACTTTATTTTCTCGTACCCTCGAATTAATTTTCATTTAAATTTATTAAACATTATTATTGTTTTTTTTTTTTTGGATTTTTCATTTATTTATATATTCTACACTTGTTTTATTTATGTATTTTCCTGCTTAAATCTTTGCGGGGGATGTGTGTCTGTTTTTTTTTTTTTGCAAACGATTCTCTTTCTAATTTTTTAATTATACCAACAGGTGTACGAGTATTGCAAAGATCATACGAGTAAATTTTGTTGTTATTAAAAATTAGTATATAATTTGTCTGGAATATATGGCAAGAAAAACTTGACAAAAATTAAGTAAAATATTAGAGCACCAAGAATTTCAAAGTACACCTAACTCTCGATTTACGCAATAGACAACGTGTGAGTTACACGCTGGATTATTTATTGAAGAGAACCGAACGTTAATCGGCAATCAAAAATTTTTAGATGTTAGAAAAGCACAAGTAATTGAATTTTACAACTTTCAGTTACCAATTGCCTACTGCTATAATACTGCTAGGCAACTGGCAACTCAACTGAACTTTGGTTTTCGAATTGAAAAAAAAAATCATATTTAAAAGTGTTCAGACATTAAAAAAATATATACATATATATTGTTTGTAGTGGGTTTAGCTGTCCATGTCTGACATTTCGTTGGCTCTAATGAACTCATTAGTGAAATTCAACCAGTTTGTTTTTTAAAGCACTCAACATTGAACGCCTTGGCCCTCGGGTATCAAAATAAAAACATTTGATTTAACAAATTTTCACATTATATTTATATTTATATTTTTTCCCACACTAATATTTATTTATTGTATCTTCAAAGCTAAACTAACAATAAGTATTCAGATCTTACGTATAGATATAATTATTAGGCCCAACCAGTATCGGACATAAACTTAGTGATAGTAATTAATTAATTAATTACATAAATGTCGTGTTAAGCACAAAAATATTTTCAAAAAGTTTCATCTGGAGTGTTGGGTATTCAAGCCGTAGTGTCCCTCTTTTTTAAGCGGATGTGTCCAGTAAACTTCAAGATATTACGAGATTTCGGACTCGAGTTTTGTTAAATATTTGCCTGCATATTTAAGCAATTTCAGCAGTCACAAGTGGCATATTTAGATCACGGTGTAAATTTGAATTTTTGATGTAGCATGGAGCCGATGTTATTAACCTTAACATTTTGTTTAGCCTTCGTTGGATTCCCTCTACATTGGAAGCTCAAGCAGTACCCCATAGCTGAATTCCGTAACACCATATGGGTTTCAAAAGCGACTTGTATATTAAAAGTTTACCATCTAGACCGAGGGTTGAATTTCTTCCAATCAGCCAATATATCTGCTGTTTCCATGTAAACCGTCGGTCAAGGTGTATACCAAGGTATTTCACCTGTAAATGTTGAGGAACAACTTGATTGTTGATTCGAATGAAAGAAAATCTCAAAAAAATTTTCTCGTGGAGTAGTTGAATTTGGAATACTGAATTTTTGAACTTGAGCCAGATTAGTTTAATATTGAGTTCATCCAACATAATTCCCAACAATTACCCAAAATGAAATTTATATTGTCTTCACGTTTTAGCTGGAAACTAATGGCGTATTCTTTTCTATAAAAAGTTGTTTGTCCTTTCGAAGAGAAAAAAAGGTGGGTTTAATGACCCAAAATTTATTAGGAAAGAGCCTGATATCGCGTGAGGCAGTTAAGAAGTTTTAGCTAAACCAAAAATTTCTTTATTCGCTGATAGAAGGAATATTAAAGTAAACGGGATACGACTAAAGCAACATCTGAAATTGAATACGATTTTTTAAAATTGCCTTTTGATTCCACTTGCTCTTCACCCTGTCCCTTACGCTGGCGGATGGCAAAAGTTCAATGCAACAAATATTTTACGAATAATTTCATAGTCTAAGATTTTATTCATATTACAAATAAGGAAACTTTTTATTGCATTCCCTATTGAAAAACTTACTTTTTTCTTTAAAGGTACCATAACGCAGCTCACTTCAATGCAAAACTTTATTTTAATTTGGGCGACCACAATTCTCACCCACAGTGCCACATTCCCATAGTTAGAAAGTAAAACTAAAAATTGCTTTGTTTATATGTACATACGAGTGAGTATATATACATATATGCATATGTACACATATACATACGAGTATGTATTTTATTTCGCTCAAGATATCGTGTATTTTTATATAAAATAAATGATTGAAAAAAAGTTTTTTTTAATACGAGTATTAAATTGAAACACGTGCCACCGAACATTGGCATGACGTTCATTTGCAAAAATAAATGTTTGTTCACAATTCCACTACAAATGAAATAACATTTTGAATATTTATCTAATCAATGAGTACCTATTACTACTACTAGAACTAATTCACACATGTATGTATTAGGACACATTTTATTTGGTTGAATAGTGCTATAGTGCATACGAATTATGAAAAAAAAATGTTGTAAAAAATCGACGCGATTGCCTTAAGTTATAATTATAATTATTATTTAATAATTTTTGTTTTATGTGGACTTTAATTTGCATTATTTTTTGTCATATTGATTAATTAAGGTATTTTGCTTATGTATGAAGAGTTCCTTCGAACAATAATGTCCCGATATCTTGGGTGTGACATCTTACCGGACATAAGCCGATTACGCGGAATATGCTGGAGGAAATTAGGGAATTTTGTGAGTGACACGGAGTTTCTCTAGACCTTTGGGTCAATATGTTATGGTTAAACTCAAGGGAGCGCACAACAAGCCTTCACTGGCTTAGGTGTATGTCGTATGACATGGGCTATCATACCCCTCCAATCAACCTAACCTAACCTAACCTCCATCGAACAAAATTTTTATGTAATAAAAAAACCTTTCCCTCAATATAAAGAATTTTTTTTTAACCTCCATCAAACAAAATTTTTATGTGATAAAAAAACCTTTCCCTCAATATAAAGAATTTTTAATTTATTTTTACAATAAAAATCGGTTTTATAACATGGCTCCCTTTCTATAAGAAGGTACTTTTAAAAAAATTAAAACTATTTTATAAAAAGCTATTTTTTTTTGTAACAAAATGTATTATAAAGAGGTGTTTTTTTATAAAAAAATTTCCTTTTATAAAAATTAGCAGCATATACTCGTAATTAAGAATTTTAATAGAAAATTTTTATATTTTAGAGAACTTTTGTTTTCAGAAAGTACATTATGGTTTAAAAACTTAATTATTTTTTAGAAAAAATACACTTTTTCTTTAAAGAATATAAGTACATATGTAATTTTTCTATAAAAAAAAATTAAATCATGTGTGAACTGTTTGATTTTTCAAGTAACGTTTCAATGAAACTCTATTTTTAAAAGAGCATCTATCCTACTGTCCCATAAAAACAAAAATTTTTTTATTTTCAAAACAAATTTTAGCTTTTTGTTTTTGTCTATCAGATATATTTTTATTTCGATAGTTTTCCTTCGAGAAGATCTTTTTTATACATGTTTTTCTATGGAAAAGTTTCTATTTTCTAAAGTATTTTTCAAAATAGTTTCGCTGATTTAATGGATCTTTTCTTCGAAATGTATATATAGAGATTCGTAATTAAATGTGTAACAAGTTCAGTGAACTTTTTCCTAGAACATTCCTTAAACGTAATCAGTTTTCTAAACTGATGGACAGGATGTTGTCTGAAAATTACTATATTTTGTTCTATTTTAAACAAGATTAGCACACATTCAATTACTACATATAAGTATGTAGATATGTACAAGGTGGCGGTAAAAGTATTGTCATAATTTGAACTGGCTGCAATTTTGCTTTAAATAAAAAAAGTGCTCTGTTGTAATAAAAAGTTTAATTGAAAGTGTAAAATTGATGATATTAATTTTAAAAAATTACTTATATTGCTCAAATTGCCACCTCCCGAGCTGATGCACGATTGTGCTCGTTTTACGACATTTTGATATTACTCTTGCGCCACCTTGTATATTTATACATATAACTTTTACGGTATAAGATGTCATGTTTAATGAAAATCTTTTCGATTTATATAAAAGTTGTTCCACTATAAGCCATTACTTGCCGTTCTTGCTTTTACCCTTGACCATAAGTATTGAAATATTGAATACAGAATACATTTAGAATCGTATGATCGTATAGATTTTTCTTTTCAAGTAAGTGAAATAATTTTGCGCTTGTGGTTGTATCGCTCTCCTTCAATTAGTTTATATATTTTTATTGTTCTTTCGTTGTTCAAAAAAGAACATTTAAATAGAGAGACGCATGTGTGTGTTGTTGCCTGTTCGACTGTTGAATACGTGTTTTTTTCAGTCTGTTTTTAAATAGATTTTCTTGAAAATCTCTGTTTATACTAGAATTTATATTGAGTGTATCCGTTCAAATGCAAATCAAATAGTATTTTTTTTTTTTTTTTGAAAAATGTTATCGGCTAAAATTCAGCATTTAACGATAAACAATAACGATTAATTCAGTTTACTTCTTCTTTTATATATATAAAGTACTTTACGCCATTAATGATCACTTATCACAAAATTTGCAACAAGTGACCGATAAGGCATCTTTATTTTTTTATTTATTTTTTATTATATTTTTATAATTATTTTATTTTTTTTATACACATTTTTGCATTTGATAGCATTTTGTTACAAATAAAAGATATTTATTATAGGATTATATACTCCAGTGATATGTTAAGTTGCACATGCAAAGAATAAACATGGTTGAGTGTACCATAATATTGGGTGTGTTCGTAAATGCAGTACTGCGCTGCAACAGAGCAGCGAACTTTCTCCGCTGTACCTATACAAATCAAAATATGCTCTTTTATTATGTGATTATTGCATATGATCCATATTTAAGATATTTTTGGACAACATGTGTTTCACTGTTGCATTTAAGAACATATTTAAACACTGTTGCAGTGCAGTACTACATTTACGAACATACCCATTATGATTGAGCAATGTGTTTGTGGGCAGATCATATTATTGTTGAGATATTTGCAAAAAACATACTGCTCGTTAACTGGATAATAATATTTTAACATGTAACCATAATATTTTAACAAAATACAATCATAATATTGTCTGATATGATCATGATGATGCTCAAAATTACTTTAGCGTTCATTAATTAAGATTTATCATAAAAACTCCTATAAAATACTCATTTAGAAATCATCATTTAGATACATAAAATTCTATTTTTAATGTCCATAGAAATAAAAGTGCCATAGATCTACGACTTTTCAAAGTAAAATTTGTTGAAAACTGCCTCCTATTGATATCGCATCTACCTTTAAGACCGATTTTGTGTTGGCATCATCGAAGCAAAATATGTCTTTTATAAAAATCTATTTCTTCGTAGAAAAGTTTTTTATAAAAGTTTAAATTGCTGTATGATGAGACACTGAAGCAACTTTTAATTGAATTTTTTAATACAATGCAGAAAACAGTGGGCCGAATTCGGTTGAATGCTTAAATGAAATGAAGCGCGTTACAGATTCGTTATTAACTCGAATTTTATAGCTTTGTTGTAGTATGTATGTATGTCATTTAAACTTTTACTCTTTGTTTCATGTCTACTTTTGTTGTTTTTATCTGTCATTTAATGCTCAAACACTAGATTTTCGGCAAAAGTGTTTTTTCTTCAAATTTTCACACACACGCGCTGATCAACAAATGAATTTCAAAGGCAGCAAGAAGATTGTCGGCCAGTCCGACAGCCTCTGTCAGTTGGCTAGAACCTCTCTGTTATGTATTTAGACATGATACATGTACAACATAGTCATAGTTAAAGGCTGAAAATGTTGCTTTTTGTTTAAGTGACTGACTGACTGTTTGGGTATTGTGCGTCAACGGAAATTTTCAAGTTTTATTGTAATTTTTCTTCGCTTAATTTCAATTTTCAATTTCAAAATAAATTATTTTAATGTTTTCATTTCATAGTATGTACTTTGTTTTAAATACACATGCTTTGTATTTGACTTGTTGAAGCAGAAGACACAAAAAAGTTTCTCAGAACATTGACATTTATTGCAAGTGTCAAAAAAGCGAAAAATGCGAATAGAATTTCGCTGAGATAAAAATTAAATATATCATTTTTATGCAACTATTTTTTTTTTGCTGTATCTGTCTTAAAGTATTTTGTTAAAAAAACATGATTTTTAATAAAATTGTTTAAAAAGTCATTAATTATATTATTAATGGAAAAATATTTTATTTTGCTGTTTTCAAAATCCTTCATTTATTGCAAAAATATTTTTGTACAAAATTAATACTCGTTGATAGCATGTTTTTATAAGAAATAATGAACATTCCTTATTGGTGTTGTTTTTCAAATGAATATTAAAAGGCTGAAATCAAATTTAACAAAAAATGCAATGGAACATTATTGGGCGTTTAAGGTTTTAATTTTAAAACGAAATAAATGTATTTGAAATTATTTTGATTGTCAATTAACCTTGACAATAATGGCTCACTGTTCCATAAAATTTGATGAGTGCCAAAATTGTTGTGAAAACAAAAACAATCGTATGATTCATATTTTGTAATATAAAAAAATTAAATAATAAACAATATAGGGTTTTTCAATTGGGCTTCATAAGTTTTGTAATGCCATATCGTTTGTTTTGTTGGTGGTTTTCATTAGCTTTTCCTAATAATCGTTTTTTAGGGACTATAAAAGAATTCCTATGGAAATACGTCGAAATCTCCAGAAATGTTCTCCCTTCCCCATTCCTCCTTTTATGAATTAAAAATCCCTTCGAATGTTTGCCTTTGTTTATGGGAAAAATACCGTCGGGGAAAAATAGGCATGCTGCACATTGGCGATTCTCGGGATTTGTTTCTCCATTTATTTTAAAGGGAACAAATGTAAGATTTAAATAAAAACGATAATAAAATATGGGTTTAAAACATTTTTTATACATAATTGAAAATAGGCAAAAAGCCCATCAGCTTGGCAAATTTTTACTAAGACAAAAATTTTTATACTCGTATTTACACATGTGAACGCAAAACAGAAGAACCCGCAGAAACTAGAGTTTTTTTTGTGGCATTAGATGGACTTAAATAAATAGTAATATTAGATTTAAGATTTGAATACTTATTGTATTTATATTTTGTTGTAAACTTTTATCAACTATCTGTCAAATATGAGCTTTCGTTGCAACAACGAATTATCTTTTTATTGTTTTTTAAAACAATTTGTTAGTAAAACATTTTTGTTGTACATATTTCATAATTTGGGATATTGCGTTTAAAAGCTCAAGTGCTTGTATACACAAGGCGAAATATAAAATAAGATATAAGTTTTTGCTGGCACAAACGCTTACGAAGTCCAGGGTTATAGACTACCTTGGGTAACCCCAAATAAAAACCAGCTTTAAAAAAATTACTTTCAAAAATATCTCAAATAATTTGGATAGAAAGTGTATAGAAATAGACATTGTATTTTAATTCATCAATTTATATAAAAAAATGTTTATCATTTTAATTTTAAAAATTTAACTTCCTTTACGGGACTGCATGCCATCTCCTAATAAGTGAGCATGTATTAAAGAACATTTAATTCCCTTTTTTTTCTTTTTGAGAAGACGAAAATTTTACACTTACTCGTTATATTAAACTTGAAATCGCAGTAAATTCCCGTTTTACTTAGTGAAAAGGCAGACATTTTTTTATTTTTTTCTATATTATTTTTATATTTTTCTTTCTATGTATGTACATATATATTATTTTTATATGTATATTTTAATATTCTTTTTTATTTTTCTTATTTCAAATTTGTTTAGAAAAGACAAAGCCTTTAGATTAAAACTCTAAAATGTAATCACATTCCAATTAATATTATAATCTATTTTTATATGGTGGAGAACACTGTGCATTTGTATGAATGTTCTTTTTAACCGTTAATGCTCTGCAATTACAATATCAAAAGGAGTGATGTGAGTTGACTAAATTAAACTAACATGCCCCAACTTATGCTACGAAATCTTATAAGTTAAATAAAGGAGGTGAATAACGTACTTCTAATTGGAGGTATTGCCATAATAGAAATTTTAGTACATGTGCATGCAGGTTTTTTCAGTTTCTATATAAATAATAAACTTTATTTTTTAAGCTTAAAGTCTATATAAATTTTTTTAATTTTTATCGATATTTATCGATAAAAATTTAAAAAATTAAGAGACCTTAAGCTTAATAAATAAATTAAGTTTATTAACTAAAATAAAACGATCAAAAATATAGAACGTATATTCCATATAAATGAATAAAATAAAGTAGATCTGGTGAAAAATATAAATAAATAAATATTATCGAACTGCATTCTCTATTTTCTTTAAAAAGATATTCTTGACTTCAAACAGTGTTGTTTGTTGTAAATTCTGTCCGAAAGCGAGTTGACTGTCTGGATTATAGAACCATATAAATTTTTTCAAAAGCTTCAAAGACTACTAATAGCAAATCTTGGAATGCTACAATTCTTAAATCTATGGCAACTTTTACTAAGAAATTTTATGATTTTTGTGAAAAAGAGCAAAAGAAAACATTTTTTAAACTTTTGGTGACCAGACTTCTTTCTTTAAGGGTTTTTTTTAACTCGCGCTTACACCACAACAAATCAGGAACTTTTCAAGTTTTGAAAAACAACACTGAAGATGAAATCGCCAATAAAAAAAAAACGAGTGCAATCATACACCAACTCTGCAGGTGGCCATTTGAGCGATATATATTTTTTGTTGCAATTAGTGTCATCAGTTTTACGCTTTCAAATAAACTTTTAGTAAAAACAGGCTCTTTTTTCATTTATAACAGAATGGCAATGGAATGTGAGTAATAAAAATAGTTTCTTTGAAAAAAAAAAAAAAAAATAAATAATAATAATAAATAGTTTTCTTTATGTAACGAAGATACAAGTACCTTCCGAATATCAGAAAAAAGAGCACCTTGTAATAACAGGCCTGTCTTAAAATTGTTGGAAATGCTCCAAGTGTACATCACTTTCAGATCGTAATCTCAACATTTTCATGACTACTTTGGAATAAATGAGTTTTAAACATGATTTGGCTAAAGTGTACTCATGATTTGGTTGAAGCCAATAAAATCCAAACATATACACATATAAGCTAACAACAACAAACAATATTTTTTCTTAATAAAATAAATCAATTTCCTGTCCTGTTTTCCGCAGCTTAATTATGATACGACGTCTTCATTTAAAAGTTAAACAAATCATGTGATTTTATATTTTACTAAAATGATAAATTGTTTATTTCGTTATTAAATTAAAATTAAGGACGTTCACTTAAGATTTTTATAAATCCAAGGCAGTAGTGAAGTTATTCTTGTATAAACTCCAGGATATTGACCCTTGCCGCAACCAATACCCCAGGATACAATGCCCACTTGTACAAAATGGTCGTAATCGATGACAACCAAAGGACCGCCAGAGTCACCCTATTAATGAAAATGGAAGTACATATTTTTACTTCGCAGAAAATCTCTTCTTTTAATCAAAAAGGAGGTGGAATAAAACTTACTCTACATGAATCCTGTTGCAATTGGCCGGCACACATCATCGATTTTGTTATACCTCCTGGCGCCCCTTTTCCATACTTTCGGGCACATTCTTCGTTGGTCCATATGGGCACCTGTACTTTTTGCAATACAGCGGGTTGTGGCCCGTTTTCTATTAAACTACCCCAACCGGCGACAATGGCAGTTTGCCCGCTGTAACTGACTTCCTCTGTATCAGATGAGGTGGGCAGGCAAATTGGCTGAATTTCATCGGTAAATTGCACCGGTTCGCTGAGCGTCAAAATCGCAATGTCTTTGTGCTGTGTGGGGGATGGTGGGGGAAGGGTTAAAAATGCGTTTTGCGTAAATATTTTTGTTAGATCTCACCAATGTCTGGAAATTAAAACTTTTGTGTCGTACTAATCGTTTAACGCGTCGCGTTACATGTCTCACTTCGGAATCGGTGCGTATATTGTGATCACCTAAGTTGACTGTCATGGCCGCCAAATCCCAAGAGGTCAATCTGCAATAGAGTATAACTTTCTTTTTGTAAAGCGAAATAAAATTTTCTAGTACTTACTTGGCCACACAATGGGCTGCAGTCAAAACGTGCTTCTGTAATGAAAGTTAATATTAAAATTTGTTGTTTTAATTTGGAAATTAAAAAAAGAAGAAAAATAAACAAACATTTGTTATTAGACTTCCGCCACAATAGTGCTTGCCCGATATGAAAATCGCTGCTATCCAGGGGAATTCATTAGGACTGGCACTTGTGCCACCTACAATTTTCTGTTGATCTGAATTAATTAAATTCATTAAACCACATTCCAAAGGCAATTCCATGTTGGTATTGCTACCACTAATGTGCGGCTTTTTTGTGATAGTTTTTTCCGTGCTGGTGCTGCTAATGGTGATTGGCCTGAATGGAGGAGCATGTGTGGGATAATGATGATTGGGTGGATGGGTGGGCAGTGGCGGTGGCCAATTGCCTATAAAGGGCGGATGTGTCGGTAATGGTGGTGGCCATTGTTGTATTTGAGGAATGCCCCCAAACTGTCCCGACCATTTAAAACGATTACGATTATATTTATTGTTCGACAAAGAAGTCCGTTTTAAGTTTTCTACGGGATCATTATCTATAACATTATTGGGATTGTTATAGGATAGAGGCATCGAATAATAATCACTTAATTCAGCTATCACAACTTCTGAATCGTCGCTATTTTCTGGCGTTTCTGTCTGATGGGGTATATCTTGTGGAGGTTGTGTGGTGGTCTCTGCAGGTGAAACGTTTTGTGGGTCCGTACAACATATGCCATAATTTAAACGGGCAAAATGATCATAAAAGGTACAAAAGTCCTGCTGCTGTTGAAAGTAGGTAAAGGCTGTTTGTTCAGCAGGTGATTGTTGTATGTCGGACACGTGTGATGGTTGCGGTTGATGTGCACAGCTACTGAAGGTCATACAAGCACCCACTGAACCTCGGGAGGTTACACATTTTGCAATCGGGCCTTGAAAATTTTGTACGTAAAAGAAATTGGGATTGTAGAATAATTGACGTCCAATGCGATTATTTGATTTTAAAGAAGGGTCTACGACATTTAATGGATTGGGTGCAGCTGAAAAAAATGATTGCAAATTTGTATTTTTAAATAAAGAATATTTGAAAGTTTTTACTTTTTCAAAATTAAATTTAAAAAATTTTCTCTCATTTCAGCACCTTTTCATTATATGCATAATTTGGTCAAATCTAGTTCAGCACATTTTTTCAAACTTTTATTGATTCTTGCAAAAAATTTTAAATCTCTTTGTAAATTAAAAAAAAATAATTTTTTATTTCGTAAACAGGCGTTGAAATTCTTGCAACGTGCTGAGCATTTTAAATCTTTGAAAGTAAATTTCAGTTTAATTTACAAAAACATTTTTCACTTTTCTCCTTAATATTTATTTATTCATTTCTGTTTCATCAATTTGGTAAAAATTTAATTGTTACTCATCAGCATTGTATTACCAGGAGCATATTATTGACAATGCAACAATTATTTTATTATTATTTTTTAAATAAATTTAAAATTTTTTTCGAGTTCGATTGATGATGATTTATTTTGCTTCTTGGACACAAATTATTTTCGTACATTTTATAGAGAAATTTGGGACATTGAAAAACTTTTCTTTTAAGATTTGGTGCGAAATAAATTTTTGTACTGTAGTTGTCGTAAATTTTTCTTGGACTTCAAACATTCATTTTAAATAATATTAATTAGGCTAATTTCGAATTTCATTAAAACTTGCTTTTTTTGTTACTTTATAAATAATAATAATAATAATATTATTATAATAAAAAGTTTATATAAAACATCAAAAAAATTACGATGGTTAGTGGATCGCAAAGTTGTAAATTTCAAATAAAATATTCCCGAAAAAAAACTCATATTTTAATTAAAAATTTAATAAATCTTAATAATTTATACACATGATTTTAGTAAATTATTTAATTAATTCATATTATATGATAAATTGAATTAAAATATTTTTTTAATTAAGCAAAAAATTCTCAAACCCGTTTTTCAATTTTATCTACAAAAAACCCCTTTAATTTCTAACATCAATTAACATGAATCAAACAAACACTTATTATTATAAGTTTCCCTCTTCAAGTTCATTGACTCAGACTTATCATACAGATTGTTGTTCTTTCCTCTAATTCTTGTACATACAACGAAATATTAAAAAACAAAGAATCCAACAAAGAATAATATTGAAGTCACATTTCATGAAATCTCTATTGCTGTGGGCGTAAATAATTTGCTCAAGAACTTATTTTTTATTTCTATTCCTATGACCTTCAAAATTATGTATTTTCTAGACATTCTAAAATTCTATGATTTGTTTACATTTGCAAATTACTTCTTGAATGCCTTCCTAATGCCTGTAGATGCTCGTAAATCAAACGTGACTTCTTTATTAAAAACATATTTTTAAGCTTCATTGTGCATAGAAATTTTGACGACTTTTCACTGAATGTCTAATATACATTTCTAACATTGTGCTGAGGACATTAAACTAATGCTAATTAAAACTGGAATTTATTTAGATTTTTGATTTATATATTCACATTCATTTGAATTCTGCTAGAATTTCATTTGATGAAATGTGGTCGCTTAAGAAATACATGTTTTTCAGACAGGGGAAGTGCGTTGGGTTCTTCAAATGATTTACCACTAACAATTGTTCTTTTTTTTACCATCACGAAATACACTCGTATTAGAGGAAAGTGGCCACCATGTCAATAAAAAAAGAACAAAAACAAAGTTTATTTGTTTAATTTAGTTTTAAAAAGTTTTAAAAAGTCCACATAACAATGAAATGCCCAATTATTTGGTAAATATTTGCATTAGAAATTTGTTTATTTTGCCAACTTTCCAAATAAAAAAAAATATTTTAAGCATCTTTATTACTGATCTGTTCAATTTATTTATTAGTAAATTTTATTCAGTATATTTCTCTTTCTTTTAAGTTTTTGAGAAAAATACAAATAACTTCTGTTGAAATTATTATTGGTATTAAAAAAAATTATGGCAAACTAAAAAAATAATAAGTTGAAAATAGTTTAATATCATTGAGCCATCAATTGACACGCTTAATTGGTTTCTTTTTTTGTCGCTATATCATTTTGAAAGTTTAGGATAAAAAGAGAAAAATTATATAATTTGCATTAAAAAACTTAAAGCAAATAATGAACGGGAAATGCAAAATATATTTTCCAATACTCAACTTGAAAAAATTAAAAATATAATTTTTCACAATTAAATAATTGAAAAATTTGTTGTCTATTTATGTCAGTGCAATCTTTCAAGCATTATATTACATCCAAGTGTAAATAAAAATGGAAGTTGTTCTAAAGGAATGCAATGACTTCCTACGAAGTTAAGATAAGAAAATCTTGTTTAAATTTAAACAAAGTAATTATTTCTTTAGAGGTACATTAAAACAGTTTCCTTTTTAATTTTTAACGCAATACCTTCAACTAAGAAAAAACATATTGTCAAAATGTTTATCCTGTCAGGACATCTATTTCTAGTAGTAAATAAAATAATTTATTTTGAAGATGGCTTATAACTAAGATAAGGATATCAAAAAAGCATAGTTTTGTAATGATAAGCCCTTGTTAATATAATTTTAAAATAAGCTGAATTTGCATTTTTCCCCCAACAAAATCTCTGCATTTTCATGACTTCTTAGGAAGCTCTTTTCAACTGTGTCTTTCCCACAGAAATGTATTTTAAAAATGACTTATAATTAAGTTGAGGACATCAAAGAAATTTAAATTTTGTAATGACAAGCCCTTGTTAAAATTATTTGAAAATAAGCTGAATTTTCATTTTTTGTTTGTCCAACAAAATCTCTGCATTTTCATGACTTCTTAGGAAACTCTTTTCAACCTTTTAAGGCCACCACAATACGCGATTAAAATATTCATCCATGGTTTTGGGGATAATTTGTATGTATGCGTCACATAGACGATGCTGGAGGGGAAATATAAAAATTATTGTTTTTTTTTTGGAATGCTGAATAAAAAATTTTGATACGTGTATTTTATTCGTTCATCAAGCACATACTCATTTTAAATGATATTTCGAAACGAATGGTTATTGGAGGTGACGGAAGACTCATAGTGCGAAATGATGATTAAAATTTACAAGAAAGAACATCCACATTAAAAGTTGGCATATTTAAAATAAAACAAACTTGCTATTTGATTGAAATATTCTTCAAGCTCGAGGTCTTATTTAGTGGTTAAACATTTTTTAATATTTTTTTTTCTATTTTGGAGAAAATAATTAAGAAAAAGAAACTTCAAAAATGTCAATACTTTAGCATCCTATAACTCGACAAATAAAAATCCTGCAAAAAATGCTTTTGTACACACATTCACATAAACTAAAGGTACAATCTTGCATCAAGGAATTTCGCGATTTTTTTTTATAATTTATTTGGGGTTGTCCATTTTACGTGCAATGCATCGTATTAAAAAAATATGTAAATTGAGTGCTTAATTCAGTCGAGTAAAACATACGATAAAGTAAACTTTTAAAATAAAATATTTTTATTCTCTTTCTAAAATTAGGATTCTAGAAAATTAACAATTGTTTAATCAATAGTTAAAAACACCCAATTTGTTTATATGACTACGAGTATATAGAGCTTTCACGAAATGTTTATGCGTTAGGAAATGATATTTATTGAAAAAATATTTGTAAATTTTACGATAAGAGAAATAAAAAAATTCTAAATTTCACATAGTCTGACTTTTATGAAACTTCGTTTATGAAACAGATTAATAAATTTAATATATATTTTTTTATTTGTTTTCTTACCTTTTATTTCTGCACTCCTAGAAGCCGGTATATTCTCATTTTCATCTGATTTATCTTTTTCAACTAAAGTCACGTTTTCATTAAATAAATCATCGCTAGTCTGCGTTAAACTGTATAGTTTTCCGCCGGCCACCCAATGAAGACATTGCAATAATATGAAAGTCCAAACACAAAATTCTTGCAATTTTAACATGATTTCTCTTAATGAAACTAATATTCACTTTTCAGAAAGCAAAAAAAAATGCCAAGTTTTATTTCGTTATTAAAGAAATTTATCCAGCACTGATGCATCACATTTGAAATAAATACAAGAAAACTTTTTTATGTTGTATTTTAAATAATATTGTAATTTATTTTCAATATTTTCTTGAATTTTTCCTTCAAAAGGAATGTGTAATCCAAGGGAGTATAACGACCGTTTGCGCCAAAGGTTCTGCCACATCTGATATGTTGGACATTGACAGTGTTACGACTACAGTTATGGTACCTCTGGTCGTATTGTTTCTTTTTCACTGTCGTCTCGATTTGGTTATTGTTATTAGCAAAAAAAAAAAGAAGGTAAAGATTGGTGAAAATGAGGCAGAATACAAATATGAAAAAAAATTTTATGCCAGAATTGAAATTTTTTCTTTTTCACTTCGTGCTCTTAACCAACAGGCAGACTGAATACAATCAATTCACTCACACTCACACTCACACTCATGCATTAAACACATTCGAGACAGCAGGCTACCGACTACAACCTATCAAAAATAGAATACATGTGTGTATATGAAAATGATTATTTTCACAACTGCACGGCTACACGTCTGCAGGTTGTTGTCCCTGCTACTTTTGTCCTGAAGTCAAATTAAATTAATTTCTATTCTTGTTGGCTACAAAACAAAAACAGTGTTGACAATATAACAAAATATGTAAAGCAAATTACCGATTAGAAATATATTTTATTGCAAAATAAGAAAGAAAATTTTAAAATTTATATGTGATGATAGAAATGCATCAAGAATTTTTAAATAAATAAATTTATTTGTTTTATTGTTATATATCATATTAACTTGAGACAAAAATACCAACATTGTTGAAGATTTAAAAAAATACCACAGGGTAATAGCCCTTTTTAACATAAAAATGTTTGTGTAATTTCTTTCGGTGCTCTCTCTTGATTCCGGAGTTACGGCGTTCAAAACTTTAATATATTAATGATCATAAATCCTACAATATAGAATGAAGAGGCTCTTAGGCTCTTCTTTAAGATATTTTATTTTTTTAAGACGGGACGGGACTCATGTCCCATGAAAAAAAGGGAACTTTAAAAAATTAAAAGCGCTAAATATACACCACTGTAATATACGTCAATGAATTGTTGCAACAGCTGTTTACTATGTAGCTGTCGTTTTCAAAATAATTAAGTAGGTGGCTACAGGGCGACATTTGTAGTCGTGTAGCCTGCTGTCTCGAATGTGTTTAATGCATCATGCTGTTGCTTTTTCTTATTATTTGGCCTGACAGTTTTTTCTTATTTTTATTTTTATTAAATATAAAGATAGTTTTTTTTTGCCTTAACGAATCAATTACAATGTTTTTGTACTCGTATATAGAACGGCCTGTGTGGAAGAGTTAAGGTAGATAAGGATTACAAGTACTAGTAATTTTGTTGTTGTTGTTGTTTATTGCAATAACTTTAATTTTCTTGCTGCCCTAGTGTTTATTTCTGGTTGTTTTTAAATTCCTTTTTGATATTGATTTATAGTGATGTAAAGAGAATTTACCATACACATCCATACGTTTGTATTTAATAACATGTAGTCTTTTGACTTGGGAAACAATTGATATTCTGCGGGCATTTAGCAAATGTGTAAAAACAGTTTGTTTCCTAAGTCTTTCGTTTACGCCGTGGAATCAATTTATTTGTCGAGATGTTTTCAAATGGCAACTTTATGATAAAAATTTATATAAAAGAAAACCGAAGTCGGTGCCAAACGTTAGTTATTGCAGCGAAATCTCCCATTAGCGTACGCTCGCCACCGGCGAAGCTTTTGTTTGCCCGTTAGGTGGGAGTTGTCCTATAACAAGAATAAAGTTTTATTAAGTCTTATTAAAGTTTCATTATTATTATATGTTAAGAATTTTAGTTTTAATTATAAGGCAGTTATTAGAGCAGCTAGGGCTTACGTGGACGCTTATAAAAAACGTATCGTCAGCTTATCGGAGTCAGGAGTCAAGTATTGTCATGTCCTTTGGCTTGATTTCCTACGATTGTAAATCTTTATATTATTTTATTTTAAATAATGACTTAATTGTTAGTGTTAATTGTTGTCTCAATTGTTGTCTTATTAACATTGTAACATGATTTAATCTGCAGCAAAGATTAAAAGGTATTTACATGTTAAATCTAAATTTAAAGTTCTTAAAAATTGTGTGATTTTTTACCACGCAACTTGTTATCCTTATGACTGCTGCCTTTTAATTCAGACGATTTTTTATTTTATTTTATATATGAAATTTTTTTTTTAAACCTGCCCTTAACAAACATTTTCATACCCACTCAACGAACAAAATTCTTTATAAAAGAAAAACTTATTTCTTTAGTTTTTTTTTAACATCTTTTATAAAGGATGTGATGTTAATGTCAGTTGGTTCTCTTGTTATTTTAGCGATTAATTTTAAATTGTTGTAAAGTTGTCTAAAAATGTCAATTGGCTGTTGTAAAAAAAAAAATAAATTAAAGAGACCCACTGAAACCACAACAAGCTTAAAGCTAAAAGATATTAATTGAATAATCTTAAGGACATTGTGATTTTGGCATGTTTTAAATTAAATACAAAATAAATCTAAATAAAATAGCCCCCAAAAGTCATGTTCGGATCAATACCACAATACAAAACTTATAAATGTAAGAAGATTAAATCTTGGAAATTTTAAATGGGTCTTTGATTTTTTTCCTTTTATTTATTCATATAAATCAAACCAATCGATTTGCAAAATCATTGTTTTTTTAAGCTCAATTTAATATTTAGCAAGCAAAAAATCAATAATTTTATCTCATTTCGCTAAAAACTCTTTTCTCCTTCCTTCAAACAAAATATTCTAACATTTATCATTTTCAGATTGTCATTATTTATTACGATTTCTTTCCACGTACATACAAATCCCAAATATCTGATTCATTATTGTTAAACTGACATTTATTTTTGTTAATAACTTTAACAAAAAAATTTTTTTTCTTCTTTAATTTCTATTACAAAAAAAAAATTCATAAATAATCATTTTTGCTTCAAACACCTACTGTCAAAAAATGTTTCCATTTCAAAATGGTTTTAATTTTGAAAGAATGGGGTCATTTCAATTGCTGAGTGCCTGAAATTTCTTTTGTCATTCGAAATGAAGTATAAATTGTACATAAAACAACACATGTTGTTGTCTAAATAGAAATTAGCCACAGCTTAACAAAAATATTAGAAAAAACTATACATTCTGAGTCGACAAATCCGAAAACATTTTAGGTTTCTCTTGAAAAAAAAAGAAAATTTCAAATATCTCTCAAATTTATTTTCCTTCCGCAATACTCGTCATATACTGTCCTGGGTTATGGAAGCCTGTCATGAATTTTAAAAACCAACAAATCGCCACTTAACCGGAGATATGAAATATTAAAATCAGTTTATGGCAAAGTAAAGCTATAATTTTTATATATTTATGTGTTATGTGTCATAAGACATACACTTAAGCCAGTGAAGGCTTGTTGTGCGCTCCCTTTAATTATCTCAAACACAACTGCTAGAGTTCTGCGGCAGGATTCGAATCTGGGATCTTCGCACTACGAGTCTAGTACACTACCTACTAGTCTACGAAGGGCAGTACTTTTATTAAAGAACTCATTGTTACAGTAACAATAAAACACCCCACGTTGCGTCGATGTCCAGTGAGTCAATAGAGTTGGTTGCACTAGCATCTCCAATGAGCATCTTGGACCTCCCATGTACGCGGTTGAGTAACTGCAAAATAGAAATTGAAACACCGGCCCATACAAGAGAGTTGTACTCCATTTTTGGACGGATGTAGGTGATATAAATATTAAGACGATGAAATAGAGTAAAAAAGCTTCTTTCTTTAGTGACATGAAAATTGTTTTCAGTTCATCGAACATCACACTGAATTTTTTTTGATAAGAACATCAAGAACAGGGTGGACCAGCATGTTTAGCCATACATTGGTCATGTATGCGAAAGCGTACAATACTGGGTATTACGAACATGATCCTATTGAGAAATCGTGATTAAGGTTGTCGTTTATATTTTGCATCATGGCAACAATCTTCTACAGACCTGGTCTATTGATGAATAAATATTAATGGTAAATGCTGTTTGTCATCTGAAAAAGAGTTGAACAGGTTTGAAGTTTGACTGACTTTATCTTGAAGTCGTTTGATGAGATCCAATCTATAACAACACGTATAGTGTGATGCCTGAAGAAGTTCGATATAAACCGAGAGAAGTTATCATCCACACCAAAAGCAATAAGTTTTACTAGAAGTACTCCGTGCTTAATACTTTCCATTTCTTTGAAAGGTGCCAAACAAATTGCTATTAGGCGATAATTTTCAGGGTTGTTAGTCTCTCCCTTTTTGGGGATTTGCGTTACACCGTCACTGGCATATATCGGCAGATAAGATGCATCCTTGTCTGAATGCATTGCCACTGTGGTCGAAAGTAGAAAAGCTTCATCTTACACGTGGGACATTCTCATTGAACTTTTCAATAATTGGGTATCGGCTGCTTATGCATCTGTGCTGCATCAAATCTGAGATGCTACACTAGAAATAACCATAAGTGTGTTCTACAATTAAAAGAGACAAATTCATCCCTTCGATTATGTGCTAATAATTTAGTCCAAAGCCATTTGTGCCTTAAATAAAAACTCTATTTTTTTGTTGTTGCTTGTAATCAAGCCAGAATCCAATGAGTGAAACATTCTCTATTTGGTCTAAGAAAATCCGTAGTTATCGTAATTTTAAGACCACTTTGACTTGATTCAACTACGTATGACTTGGTTCTTCTTTTGAGTGTAATAATTATATACGCAAAGCAGCGTTAAACATTTCTTATCCTTTTATTATTTGAATTACTCGTACCCAGACAAGTTTCATTTCTTTACGTAAATGTAAATCTGTACATACATTTCATTAGAATATTATGTTAATCATTCACTCCCATATTCTTTAAACCAACTGATTAAATTATTGCACTTACAACTTCACTTAAATATATGTACGCTTGCCGCTCATATTCAAAAAGCTTATGGCTTCTTTTATCTAATTCAAAGCTTTCCTTCATTCTATTACTATATTATTAGAGTGAATCTAATGTTGAACTGAAATTTAAAATTTTTTTTAGGAAAAAAGGATAATTCAAAATGTGCATCATTTTGCTTATGCCCTCGAAATAAATATTATCAAAGTCGTTATAATCGAATGTAGCCATTGTTTTGACATGCACGCTCGTGTTGTGTCCTTTAAATACTATTGTTGCACATATAATTACCCCTTGTTTATTTCTGCACCGTTATATGAGCAACAGTTAATGATAACGAACACATTTAAATAAAAATACAAAAGAATTAAATTAATTTAACAAATCCTTTTGAAATATTTTCAATGTACCTGCACTTAAGCACAGCCTTCTGTGTGTTTACCAGTAGTTGTTATTTATATCAGCAGCTGCTAAAACTTTTTGTAAAAACCAATGAAAATAATTTTTAAATCAGCAAACGGGAAAATTATGACCACAATTTTCATAAATATTTCGTCCTTATTTTTATACATAAATACTTACATACATACATACTTACTTGGTAAAAAATCCTTGCAGGACCAAAAAAAAAAAATTAACAAGCAGCCAGCCTTTAGCGTAACCAGGGAAAAAATCTGGAACGATTTTCCGTCATCCCACGTCAAATTTGGTTTATGAACAGACCGGTTTCGGCTTTGTGCCATCTTCAGTGTTCTCGAATACTAAATCGTTTTTCTCGCTGTACGTTGTCTTTTGTATGGTTCGTTTTTTTTTCGTACAGCGAGAAAAACGATTTAGTATTCGAGAACACTGAAGATGGCACAAAGCCGAAACCGGTCTGTTCATAAACCAAATTTGACGTGGGATGACGGAAAATCGTTCCAAATTCAAACAAACCCCGTCGGAAGAATATCACAAAAATAGGGAAAAAATCCTTTAATGGTAATAAAAATTGTGTATCAGAGATTGCGTAACAAAAAATTCTGTTGAAGGTCTTAATTTGCTTTGGGAATAGCTTAGTCCCCTTTCAGGCAGATTTATCTACTCTAGTCTAAAGATCTGTTAGGCTTGTTTCTGACTTATTCGGATAGACCTGCGACTTAAGGAAAACTTACAAGAAAAGGTCTAACGGGGTAAATTGCACGATCTCTATGGCCAGTTCATCTCCATGTGAGATGGACATGCCCTCAAATCGGCCGTGTAGAATTACTAGTGTACGGCCGTTGACGATAATGGTTTGGACAACGACGTTCTCAGAGAAATATGAAGTGTTGACGCCGCCAGCTCAAAATCTACACCGAACAGTAACTATTTAGGGATGCATTGGACGCTCTTGAATCTCAGGTAGATTTCATTTGTTGACGTACCCTTTTATCTGGAAATGGGTCTCACTGCTCCAGGGCCCATTCAGCGAATACACATCGATGTGTATGGTCGTTTGCCTACAGCTCCAGTTAAATTTTGTACGAGATCCAAGTCACGACGTGAAAGCGACTGCGTCGAATTCTCCTGCACACTCTCATGGAGAGCAGCGATGTTTTCGGCAGATCGTTCGTTTCATCGTCATACCAGTACGTTGTTTACTGAACCATTGAACTCAAATTTATACATCACACTGCGAAGAGTCCCTCTCGATATCTGTTTCTTCTCTTTTTTAAGAAACTGTGGTGCTCTTTTAATTAATTGATTTCCATTTGATCTACATAGTATAATAATAATTAACTACCATGAGAAAAACAGGAAAAAACTGTCCGTTATGTCCTTAAACTGTAGAACTTTTAATTAAGAAAAATGTCGGCTGCAGCTGATTTTTAGCCTCAGTCGCCGCCGCTGAATTATTCATGGTAAATTGTGACCTTTGGAGCAAAAAATGGGGAATTCTACTTCTTGCTCTGCCTAAGAAAATCTACTTACGCCAATACGATCAAAATCACTCGATATTTGTATCCTATTTAGTAGGGGTTTCTTAAGTCGTAGATCTATACCAGAAAGATGCATTCGTCCCATGGCATAAAAGTGAATCGACACCATACATGAAATACTATTGGATCTGCAACACGGAATCGTTCAAAATTTGACAACCTGGAAAAATCATTTAAATATTCGCTTAAAACATGATTTTGTTTACTTACGGCAGCGCGAAAATTTCTTACATTAACAATGACAATAAACACATTTTTCCTTAATAAAATATTTGTTTATCCTAAACGATTCCCTCCAACAACACCGTGTCATTCGTGAAAATCCCACTTATAATAAACTCCAATAAAAAATGTGACAGTGTGGCATCCTTCGAATATAACATTATGATTGTGCCTCCTAAAAGTATACCTCAATTGAGGTTGTTTTCCATAGGATCTCAAACTGTTATATTTGGTTTATGTCCAAATCCATAAATAATAAAAAAAAGTTTACAAAATCATGGACAGTATCTGCTTTTTTGAAGAAAAATAAAAAATTATTTCAAAAACAAAGTTAGAAAAGTTTTGACTTTTTTAAATTATTTTTTTTTTCGTTATTTGTTGTTCAATTTGAATTTTTCAATTCAAACGATTTCAATATGAATGATTTTATTTTTTCGTTGTAGCTCTTATTGGCCGAGTGTATTAATGTTTTTTATGGTGATCGTATTCTCTTTGCCAAAAAATAAAACAAAAATTTTTTTGTTGTCACGCGTCGGAAAAATACGACGTTTCGTGTCACCCAAAAATTCGACTAATTGAATTAAAAGGATATGAGAAAAATTAAAATATGCATTTCGAATAAAAGTTATTATTGTGTTTGTATAAAAGTTTTCGGTGCCTGTTAATTACGGTTAAACAGTTTGATAACTTTTAAGTAAAAATAGGATTAAATTTTTTAAATTCTCACCTGATGGTTTTGCCACTTTTTTGTGCTACGAAACGCTTTTATTTGGTTGAATGGCGGCGTTAATAAAGAGGACCCGATGTTCGGCTGACGGCATTATTAGTGTGTACCTTTTTGAAAACGATGTTGTTAAAGCTACGACCGTCCGTCCACATCAATTGCTAGTTTTTGACCAAAATTTAACGATGTGAACGTAGACAATTGCCCTTATTATGATTGTCGACGTCGACGTCACACCAAGTCGACATCAATATATTGGCAATTGTGGGATCGCTATCGAGAACTATTAAATATTATTGATAGGATATTACTACTACTATGGCTTATAAAATTACAATTGGCCATCAATATTAGTTAATTGTTGCCTACAACGAGTTCAGAACTGCTGTCTTTTTTTACTGTCGACTTGATGTGACGTCGACGCGACAATCATAAAAGACGGAATATGTGGTTGCAGCACAAGGGTGCCAAGCACTACACAGCGGACAACAAGCAGAATATTCTGCATGAACGATTTGAGGGTAGATCATCTTTCATGAATTGGCCACTAAGACCTGTGGAATTTCCTTAGGTCACTGTTTCATGCCAATAAGCAGCAATCGACCAACATAATCGAGGCCATCACTTAAACTCAGCCGTATCTATGCGTCAAAGTCGGTGGAAAATAGTCTACTCGGATTTGTGCCAACATAGGAAGTCGCTGTGAACATTTTAAAAATATTTAATTTCATACATCGCTTTTTTAATGCAACATAAGCATATCAAAAAAAAAAAAAAAAAAAAAAGAACAACAACAAGAATGAACTGGGTCAAATGCGGTAAAGGTTCTAAAAGATTTGCTTCCACAACGACAATTTTTGATATAATTTCGGTTTAGCTTCAAATATGGCTCCGAGTTTTTCCCCTAAATACAAAGAAGTTTTGAGAAATAATTTTTCACCAATAACACAAAAGTTTTGATTTTTGAGATTTGTTTGTCTGATTTTAAAAAAAAGTTTTATGAACATGAACCTTTCAAATAAAGAAATAATATTGTTAATATCTCGCATAGAATTTGTTTTATTAAATTTTTATTTATTGTTTAATATCGTTATCAATAGAATTACAACACTCTTATTTTGTACTTAAAAACATGTGTGGGTTAATTTTGTTTATTAATGTTTTTTTTTGCTTTTCTTAAACTAACAAATTAATTAATAAATTCTTCAGATAGTTGTAAAACAAAAAAGCCAATGCAAATTAAAATAAATAAAAATAGTTCGAAACAATGGTGCATTATTAAATAGTCAAAGAAGAAATACTTGATAAACTTAATCTAATACGTTATCCTTTCTTTCTCATTTGATTTAGCAATAATACTTTACGGTATTAAGAACTTCTCTATAGGAACTTGGGCAAAGATATTGTTAATATGTTCCACCAAAACAGGTGCCCATTGATCGCGAGTAGCTGGTACGCCGATACGAATAATTTCCGGTAAGTTTTCATTAACCAAATTTATAATCATAGCATCTGAAAGAACATTTTTTATAATTATTAAAATCATGCGTGTGATGTGTAAAATACAGACATCTCAAAAAGAACGATACTAAAAACATTTTCTGTGTGTGGCAAGTGGATTATAAAAATACTTGAGGTTTAAGCTTTGTACACTTACTTAAATTATGATCGGAAAATATGCCATTGGCAATAATTTTAGAATTTCCTATGCTCATGTTAGCGTTCAAACGTTTTAATTTTAATCTAACACTGTTGTCCTCTTTGGTAAAAATGCCGTCGGTTAAAATGGTAGCACGTAGATTTTCTGAAAAGAATTTTAGAAAAATTATCATAAAGAACCAGAAACAGGTGACATTAAAAATAATTGTTAAATAGTTGATTTCCACACATTGTTTTCCTTCACATACCAATTGTTACATTGAAAGGACCTTTAGGCGCCAATTGTAAGCCACCAAATTTCACATCAGCCTTAAATTGGCCATCAGCTGCAATTTTCTTGCTCTCCACACCGATTTTCACAATGAAATCATCATCTGTGAAATTTCCATTAAAAAATTTGAACTTCATGTCGGAAATGCCATGGATTTTTGTGTTCTTAAGTAATAAACCGCCATGTACGCCTTCATTGGAAAAACGGAAAATACCACGTCTATATAAGTAGGGTTCAATAGAATTCAACCCATATTCTGGAAGGTCACCCTAAAAAATAATAATAGTTATGAGTTTCAAAAAAATAATTTAAGGATAGTGTTTGTCTTTAATTCTTACCTTTAAATGAGGCAAAATTTCCGACAATAAATCTTTAATACATTCATTCCTATTGGGATCGCTTAGGGAACAAGGTGTGATTTGCAAATCTCTTGCTGCAAAAACAGAGGAGAAAAGAATTTTTAAAACAAATTTGCTATAGAAAACATATTTAAAAAAAAATCTTTGATATTAAACAAAAGACTTAAGCGAGAAACCTATTGCATGGATTTATTGCTCCTTTAGAGCAACATAGTTATATCTCAATAATTTACATTTGGGTATAAGTTCAAACCGAAGCTGAACCAAAAAGTGTCGATGTGGAAGCCAACATTTTATAACCTTTAATCGACGATTTTTTTTTTTTTGTTTGCTGAGATATGACCACGTTGCATTAAAAGAGCGATATGTATGTACATGTTGGATACCAACAAAACACAGGACTTGAGTGACTAACTTGCTGCATCATTCATTATTTACTTATAAGAGAGGAGTGACAGGCGTTTTGCAGGACCATATTATTATTCTTAACAAAACAAAAGACTTAGGCTGCAAACTTGCTGCACGCCCCCACATTTTCGCTTTCAGTAAAGCAAGTTTCAAGCGACAAATTTGTTGCACGCATGCACATTTTCTCAAATTTCTTAAGCGTCGGTGATGGTTTCTCTCGATTTCTATCGAGCTTCCTCCAAGATCTCACTAGACGAGTTGCTTTAGATGGGATCTCATCAAAGGAGTTCAAGATGAACTAAGGAGCATCACAATGCTCCATTCTTTCTCGTATCATTTTTCTTATATTTTCAAATAACTTTCTCTGTGAAACTTCCAACTCGCTAAACTCTTTTTCAGATGACAAACAGCATTTGCCATCCATATTTATTCAGCAATAGACCAGGTCTGTAGAAGATTGTTGCCATGATGCAACAATCTTCTTCAATCATGTTCGTAATACCCAGTGTTGTACGCTTTCGCATACATGGCTAAACATGCTGGTCCACCTACAATTATGGGTGGTGTTCTTGATGTTCTTGTCACGAAAATTCAGTGTGACGTTCGATGGTCTAAATACATTTCTCATGTCCTTAAAGAAGCAATTGAGAGCCTTGACTCTTTGCTCCATCCATCTGATGTCTTTAATATTTGCATCACTACATCCATCCCAAAATTAAATACAACTCTCATATATGTGCTTCAAAGTCTATTTTGCAGTTACTCGACTGGGTATTGGAGAAGTCGAAGATGCTCATTGGAGACGGTAGTGTAGCCAACTACTGTATTGACTCGCTGGAAAATCGTGTGGTGTGTTCCGCTCTTTTATCGTTGATGCCTCATTCTGAGCAAATTGATTACTACTCGATGAGCCAACGTTAGGCGAACAACATTAGGCGAACAATTCATGTGTGGAATAGTTTCTCTGCAGAGGTCTCTCCTGCCACTCTCAGCGTGGGTAAGTCCGAATCGAAAGTCCACAGACTCTACTCCCTCCAACTTTTTTCTCATAACCTATTTTGCTAATTCCAACACAACTCATTTCATGAGTAGGGGTCATCACCTGAGGACTGGTCCAATAATTAAAAAAAAACAAACAAAACAAGCGACTTGTAAACAAATTTGTTTATGTATTTAAACAAATTTAACTCTTATTTGCTCCCATTAAAGATCACTAAATTCTCCTTTTTCTCTTTGAAAGAGCAGAGAAGAAAGAGAGCGCCATTAAGCGAAATATACGAATTTTTTTACCACCAACAAGACTAAACACTAAGAGGGTAAACTTGGACGGAAACCCCTTCAAGATCGTTATCAGCATGAAGTTTAAGACCTTAACCTTTTGTATAAATGTGTGAGTATGTGTACATTCATGTGTGTGTGTGTTAACATTTTTTTTATCTATAACTGTCCATCTTGTATTTAATTATGTTTTATTCGTGACTAAGGCCTTTTATGTTTTATATTTTTTTTTACCTCCAAACAATTAAGGTTTGACCTTTAAAGAGTAATAAATATTTGATTTGTTGTTGTTGTTTTATTTTATTTTTTAACCATTTCAACGGTTATTTACATGCCACATTATGAGTCTGTGATTGTCACATGGAAATTGTATTAATATTTTATAATATCCAGACCTTCAAGGTCATTGTCGTCATTTTTATTATTTTTTTGCTTGTTTTGTTGTTGTTGTCTTCTTGTGTGTTTCTTTTAAATTTAGTTAAAAGTTGTTGTGTCTTTAGAAAACAATACGTCCAACATCCCGACATAGAAAAGGTAAAGGTCTTTGAACTGTGAATACTATTTGGCTTAAGTTCCGAAAAATTATTCAGAAAAATTTTCTCTTATGAAAAAAACTTTATGATTTTTATGATGGAAAATAAAATTAAAAGCAAGAGTAATTTTTTGCTTCAATAATTAATATAATTAATTATGATGTGAAGGTTATATGCTCGTTATACACCCTTTTTTTTAATTCTGTATTTATATTCGGATATTGTTTAATTTGAAAAAGTATGTTATTAAATTTTTTTTTTTAAATTATATACATATTTCAAAATCTTTTATCAAATACATGATGTATGATTAAAGAATCGGTTATTCAGATAACCATTTAACTTTTTGAACACACCTCGTATACTTGGGGTTTTCAAGATCTTTCCAATAATGTTATTTTGTATATTATTGAGCATATTGATGTGAGTGTAAGTCTTCTTAAAGTAATGTTTAATTCGATGTTAAAAGCAATTAATTAATTTACTTTTTTTAACAATTTAAAATATTAACAGTTTTATGGTCTTTGACATGAGTAATTGGAATTTTTTGCGTTAAAGTTACATAAACTTAAGTAAATTAATGTTTGTGGGATGATTTCATCGTTCGATTCAAATATTTCTCCTTCGATCCATTTCTTCGTAGTTTAGTTCATTGGATTTCGCCATGGAAACTGCGCATGTGTGCATCCTTGCATTGTTCCGGTGCCGAAGATATGCGGTATTTTTTTTTTCAAATGCTCATAAAATCGTCCCAATAAGTTAGCAAATGCTGGTCATTGATTGTTTTACCCTTTTGAGGGTAGTCAATATGGATTATGCCGCGTGCATTTCAAAAAACAGTCACCATAACTTTAATAGCTCATAAACCCAACTTGGCCTTCTTTGGTACTAATTCACGGCGAGAGAATCAATGTTTATGACTGCTGGTTTGTCTCTGGTGTATTGTGGTGGATCTGTATTTTGTCCTCAGTTACAAAACGGCGCAAAAACTCGTCTATGTTGCGGTTGAACAACGCCAAACACTCCTGCGAAACAACGTTGCGTTTGTAGACGGCACCCATCTCGGCGAAAAGCTTTCTCATACTCAAGTGAAACCACTGAGGCATGTGATATGACTATAGCTTTCACAATCTCTCGTATCGGCCAAAATCATATCGTGAATTTGTTTCACTTGTCTCAGCTGCAGAGAACTCAACTGGGCGTCTAGAACGTTCGGCGTCTTCCGTGCTTTTACGGCCACAACGAAATCCAGTAAACCACTTTTTTTTTATCATTGAAGTTGATGTTGCATAATTGCCATAGCTTTTATAAAACTTAGCCTTGGTTTGACTGATGGCTTTTTTCCGAAAAAAATTAATTTTTTCTTAAATTTTTTTCTTAAATCGCGCTGTAGTCTGTCAAAAACGAACTAAATGGTACATATTGTTCAAGTGATAGATTCTTGTTGACAGCAGCTGTATTTTCCTTCCAGTTTAGAGGCGGGAAATTCAAATATTAATGATTTATTTACCCGCCTGCATATTTCAACAGCGTTCATGTTTGAGAATGTTAATTTTGTTAGTTTAGTCGATTGAGTTGTTGCATGTGCTGCTCAGCTTGAAATTCGTAATCTGTTGCAAAATATGTATAAGCAAGTGGTATGTTTTTCTAAATAAATAACTATAAAATGGGAGAGTCTTTCGAATATTAAATAAATAGTTGAATTTTTATATCAACGTAAAGTTTTTGTAATAAAATTATTTGAAGTAATTTGCTTAATTTTTGCTAGAATTTAAAAGCTTCTTTATTTAATTATTTCTTCGTAAATATTGACAATATATACTTACATGCCATATATTCTACACCTTAATTTAAAATTAATGTATTTAATTAAAGCAAATATTAATCTTCTTCTTTACATTTTGCTTCCTTTTTGTAAAAAAAATAAATAAAAAATAAATAAATAAATTGCATAAAAAACATTATTGACAGACAAATGGTTGTTGAATAAATATCAACTTGAGTTTATGTACAAAATAAGCAAATAAAACTTAATAAAGTATTTTTTTATTTTTATTAAATATACATTTAGGTCATGATCAAAACCGCGTTTTAGAAAAAAAATTTTTTGAGGAGCAGCAGCAAAATTGTAACAAAATTAAAATAAAACCTCAGTAATAATTTTATCACTTAACTTTTAATTTTTATTAAAAAGTATTCAATTACAAACATAAAACAGAACAACTATAAAACGAAAGACTTGAATAACGAACTTTCAAAGGAAAGTTAAAAGCAAGAAGTTTGTGTCTCAAGTCTTTTGTTTTGTGGGCCTTATTAAGCGTTTATTTTGTTATTATTTGGCTTTCAAATCAGTTATTTATTGCTTTAAATTAAATATTTGAAGGTTATTTTTTAGGCATTCATTTAATTTTTTTTTTTTTTGAAAATTTTATACTGGCCACTGAATTTTAACAATGTGTATGTTTTCAATTAACACTTGTTAAACATTTATTACATATCTTTTTGGCATTTAACAATAGAATAGGTTGTTGTGTTTTTCGTAAGACAAATTTGAAAAATATTTACATTGCTTGGGATGTTTTCATAATTTTAATTTAACAAAATGAGCCAATTTTCACATTAAAAATTGTTTGTTCATCCAACAAGTCATGCGAAAATTTAACATGTTTATCTTAAATGGTACCTTCCTTTGAATATTTGAATTCTATTACTCAAAGACTAAATGAAACAATTCAGCTGGTCATCATAATCTTCGCTTCATAAGCGTTTATTGACTCATTTTATCTTCTTTTGCAACCGGCTAGATTTCTTAAGTAATAAAACAAAAAAACCTTACGCTAGATATTTTTTCGTTTGTAAGCGGCCTTAAAGTCCAAAAAATAACTGCTTTGATTCAGTCAGAAGCTTTGAACTGTTTAATGCATTTCATTGCTGTTGAGTTTCTTTAATTTTTTTTCCTTATATTTCGTTTTCATTTTCATTTGTGTCTTGTGTCTTGTCTATGAAAGAAGTAATAACAACAACTTAAAACCAAAAACTGATAACTGACCTACATCAGTATTTTTTTCAAAGATTTTTTTTTGAATTGTGTATTAAATATAATTTAAAAAAAAATTACGAAAAAGTTAAAAAAATAACACGTACTAGCATTGTTTATATTTGCTTAACTCATTTGCTGTTCATGTGTAGACAATTGTCTATATGTTTATGCTTTTAGTTCATACACTCAAAATCTTAAAGCTCACATTTTCATGATTTTCGTTTTATTTTAACAATTACAACATGTAGTATTTTGTAAAAGGGTTTTTTTTGCTTGCAAGTATATTTTTAGTGTTACTTTTTGAAACTTAATGTGCTTAGTGGCAATAAAAAAATATAAATACATATATCGTCACCTGAAAGGGCCGTAGCTAACACAAAATTCAAAAAGGGGGTTGTCACACAATTTTACTCGTATGCCAGTGTAACATTTTTTAAGCGTTTTCAATGAGAATAAAAGGGAGATTTAGCGTTCTTTAATACGCGCAAATTAATTATTAAAGACTGCGCAATCTTGCAAGGGAGTTAAACATTTTTTTATATTGGAACGATATGCAAGGTAGAGCAAAAGTAATGGCATAATTTGAATTGGGTGTTAGTTTTTCAGATGGCGCGAAATTTCTCTGTATTTTTGCGTTATTTTTTTATTAAAAAAAACGGCCATGGCACTAGCGCAGCCGTAATTGGTGATTGTTTGCGAAAGTTTCTTTATTGGGTCTCGATCATTGTTAGTTTGAACAGGACGGAGCAAGCGCCTACACATGCGCATATAAATTTTGTGGACAGCAATATCCAGGTCGAGTGAACTCCCTTTTTGGAGATATAAACTGGCCGTACAGATTGCCAGATCTTCCTTTAAAGCTTTTTATAATCTCACGTTTACCACAACAAACCCAAGAATCTGGCAAGTCTTAAAAGTCAACATTTAAGAAGAAATCGTCAATTTAGAGCCAGATGTTTTGCGAGCAAGGATTCCAAATGACATAAATCGAGCGCATTTACGCAGCCATTTGAGCGATATAATTTTTTTTTCTAATTAATGTCATCAATTTTACACTTTCAAATAAACTTTTTTATAAATACAGAGATTTATAAAAAAATGGTAGCCAGTTAAAGTTCTAACGTTGCTCTTGGGCCACCTTGTATAAAATAAAGTATTTTACAGCCCACCCAAGAAGAAACTAGAGTTTATTGTTGTAGTTTTAGACTTAATACTCGTATCTGCAATTTTACACTTTCTGATATTTTTTTCACTTTTAACTAAATAGCAGTCAGTTCAAATTATGACATTACTTCTGCGCCACCTTGTACATATACACATACGTTTAATAAATTGTTCAACTAATAAACTTTATTTTATTTTTTATTAAGCTTAAGGTCTTAAATTTTTATTTTAAATTATTTTCGATATTTCGGTACTCATTGAGTACCATCTTCAGGATATTTATTATTTGTTTGTTTTATATAAATTGAAAATAAAGACAGTCTTGAATCTACAGCATTTTTTCTTCTGTACTTTACGGCCTTTTGGCTTTAAGGTAGCGATATGTCAAATATTGTTATAGGAAGTGTAGCTATTTTTTTGTTTGTTTTATTCTTTAAAAGAAGATTGATTCTTCAGAAAAATAATTAAATTCGGTGATTTAAAAAATTTAGTTTTCGTTTTTTTTAGTGAGTTTTATATTAATTCAACAAAAGATTGAATAATCACAAAATTAGTTTATTTCAATAAACTATTGGTTTTAGTTTTATAAAAAATGGCACAATTCAAACAAATTGTCAAATCAGGGGAAGATTACCTGCCTGCCGACAAATTATTTAAGTATTATTGAAATATTTCATAAGTGCTGTTTTTTTTTTAATTTTATTTTGTGAGTTTTCTATTGCTTGACAAATAATTATAAGTTCATTTAAAATGATTGCCAACAACTCTATTTTGTAATTGTATAACTTTACTAACATTTCGACCTTGTAGCAGTTTTAATTAAGCAAATTCTTTTATAATTTCTTAAAAATATTTTAAGCTTAAAAAACTAATTTACTTTAGAGAAAAATATTTAGCAATTTCAAACACCTTGAGGAATATTAAAACATTCTTCAAATGTTCACATTCTATATCGATAGAAATTGACACCGCAAACATTAATCTTATTGTAGATGTTTTTCAAAGTGTTTCATGGTTTTCTATTGTTAAATGAAAATTAAAGCAGCGAAATACATATAAACTAATGTTATCGTTATTTTATTTTTTTTTAATTATTAATGATAACAACAACTCTATTATACAAACATCGGTTTTCATATAATTCAGTTAATTGAATTCTTTATCGTAAATTTTTAAGTGAGTTCTAGTTATGATAACAACAAATTCTAAATACCATGTAAAAGCTGATGGTTTATTCTAATTTCGGTTTTCCATTAAATGTAAAAAATTATAATTGAGAATTTACTATTGAAAAAATCTATTATTTGTTGTGTGTTTAGGTATCTACCCGTATATGTCGACACATTTTGCTTTTTGGCTAATCACATAATCAGCAGACTTTAAAAGAATATGTAGCAGTTACGATATCTTTATACAAAAACTAATGTATAGAATATAAGAACTCAATCATGTAACTACATGAAAATTGCATATGTACATTGCTAGCAGCTTAGAATGATTATATATCGTAAATTTTGATATTTTAATGGGCGAGAATTTGTTTAACTTTTTATACTAAATTTTGAAACAGGTTTAAGCACAAAAAATCATGCGAAATCGCGAAATCTCTTGTTATTAGTAACTTTTTAAAAGTATTTTCTAAGAAAATTTCAACTAAAAATGTGAATATCGTAATTTTGATGACATATATTGAGCGGGCGTGTGACATTTCACTATCAACTTAGATATATTTTAATTAAAAAAAAAAATGTATCGTAAATTTTTACATAAGATCTACTGATATAAACTTCATGGGAAAATGATAATGTGTTCCAATTTGTATTTGTTCAAAAAACTTTTCTTGCTTCAAAAAATTTTATCGTAATTTTTTTATACATAATTTTTATACATAAAAATTTTATAGAAAAATCAAAAGTTTGTTGTGGCTTTAGCTCCTCATATGTCGACATTTCACTGACGATTTGGTTTTAGCAACCAATGAAATGTCGGCATATGAAGAGCTAAAGCCACAACAAACTTTTGATTTTTTCTATGCATTTTGCAAAAGCTCTAATTGTTTCTAACGATTAGTTGGGGAGAATATCCCAAATAATGGATTTTCAATATTAAGTATATAAAAATTTTATTTTATTATTCTTCTTTATTAACGATAGTAAAAAATGTATTAAGTTATTGACCATAACTTATCAATTTATTTTTGGTTTCAATATGCGGAAAAATATGTTTAAATTTTTATCGTAATTTTTGAAATAAATTCAAGCGATAATAAAAAAAAAGTTGTGTACATCATGTAGAATTTCACATTTAATTCTAGTACTTGTTTTTTATATTTTTCTTTAAAAGTAATTTAAAACATTTCAAAGTTTTTATCGTGAAAAAATTTTCCTAACCAAAAATTTTATCATATTTTTTTTAAATAATTTTTATCGTAAAAATGTTTATATTAAATTTTTATGCTAATTATTTTTATGCAAAAAGTTAAATTTTAATATTCCAATTTATTAGGTTTATTTGGATTTTAAAATTTATTTCTTTTCATAATTTTTCGTAAATTTTGAAATAAATTTAAATGACGATGACAAAAATCTATTAATATCATATAAAATATTAAAATTGATTCTGATTTCAGTTTTTCGGTATGAACTTAATGAATAATATGCAGTATTTTTTTTACGATAAATATCTTTTTTTTTTTTGAAATTTCGTATCGTAATTTCTTTTAATATTAATAACAGCAACTTTAGTACAAAATTATTGTGCATCAGAATGAATATCGTAATCTCTTAAATACGATCTAATGATGGTAATAAGAACTTATAAACATTTTTATTTAAAGTTTGGTTTCTCATATTTACCTAATAAAGTTTGTTATATGTTTTTATCATAAACATTTACGTTATTCTTAAAGTTTATTACAATTTTAGAAATGCCCTTATTGCTTTAACTACATTTTTGTTGCCATTTGTATTCATACAAATTTTATTTCGGCTTAAACTTATTATTTTATAAAATTGTTTGAAACAGTTATCGTAAGTTTTTCACTGAATCTCAATGGGAAAAATGACAAATTATACACAACGTATAAAAGTAAATACTGTATTCTAATTTCGGTTTTTCTTAAAATTTAAAAATATTTTGAAAATCTTAGCATAGCGTTCTATTTTTTTATATATTTTAATGTACAAGAAAACTTTATGCTGATTTTTTGTCAGGGAAGTTGTTATAATTTATTCAACTCATAAAAAATTTGGTTCTATTATGAATATGTAAATGATTTTAAGCCTCATAAAGTGAGCTGATTCTTACTTGGTGTTCTGAGATTTAATCCTAAGATATCGTAGGCTTTTTGTTATCGATAATTGGATGGAATACTAGTTTTGCATTTTTTATTATTATTATTATTTTATTTTATTTTTTTTTTGTGTATTACGGAAAGAAATATAAATTGTAATACATATTTTAAATAAATTTCCGGTTGTATTAAAAAACGTTTAAAGTTATTTGTGGAAGATGAAATTAGAAACCAATTTTAGATTTCGCCAAAATATTCAGGCACGTGATAGAAATCGATCGAGGTCAAAACGATCGTTTTAAATTGATATGTTGAATTACCATCGATTTTGGGCATAATTTTTCAACCAAATTCAAATTAATCTGATTCTAAATAGAAAACAGAAGATTAAAGTAAAAAAATTAATGTAATTAAAACAGCTGGCAGAAGACAATAATTTAAAATTAAATTGAAAATTAATTCTCAAAGTCGATCGAAATTTATACTACCACTTTGAAACGATCATTTTTAAATCGTTCCATCCATCCATCACTTGCCTGTTTATCACCTTTTGGCGCAAAGTTTTCAATGAGTCTTGGTAATTCAAAAGGTTTATTTAGCTTTTATTTTATTTCAGTATTAATATTATTAATATCAGTAGTAGAAATATTACTCATAATTGATCCGCGACAGTACAATAATATAAGTTTGAATGTCTTTCTTCAAATTCTTTCGATGAGAGAAATCTTTTTAGTTGTTGCAAATTTAATTGAATAGACAATTCCTCTAAAAAATGTTGGTAAAATATGTTTGAAATAGAGCTGCAGTGAAAAAAGACAATATACATAAATTTAAGTAAAAAGATTTAATAAAAATTTATTATTAAATTTCCTTAATTCAAGTTAAATTTCCTGAAAACTAGAAAAATGTATAAATATTTAAATCTAATAAAAATTGGACGTAAAAATAGTTAATAGTTATCCACAATGAATGTCTTGGATTAATTGACTTTAAAAAATATTTTCTAAAATTTTTTGCACTTGAGAAATTTATATCATAAAAATAAGAAATTTTTAATTTAGTAAAGGACTTCTAGTTTAAAATGGTTGTCTCAATTTCAGTTCACACTTTCCCCACATTTTTCGAATTAATAAAAAAAATTCTAAATGGTATTTCTTATTTTGTGATTTAGTGGTTTTTAAGAAGAGTTACTGAAAAACTTAAAACCAAAGATGAAATGGTAGATTTTTAGTATTTCCACAAAACTTAGAAATGGCCCTTGTTCATCATCCTGTTATTTTATTGATTATATATAATACCTAGATAGATGAACTACTAAAAATAAAGTTACTGCTTCCAATCCATCACGATGTATGTTTAAAAAGAATTAATTTTAAAAAATAGTTCACTTGGCATAATAAATTAAGGAAATTTATGAACTAAAATTCAAGAAAAATTATTAAATTTACTTAAATTGAATAATTTATTGACCATAACTATTTATTTATATTTTTGGTTTTAATATGCGGAAAAATTAGTTTGAATTTTTATCGTAAGTTTTGAAATAAAATCAAGTGGTAATATAAAAAAGTTTTGTACGTCATGTAGAATTTCATATTTAATTCTAGTACGTGTTTTTCATTTTATGCTTTAAAAGTAATTTAAAACATTTGAAAGTTTTTTCCTAAACTAATAAATTTAATAAAAGTCGTAATTAATGTAAAAATAAAATATTGATATCCCAGGTTTGCCCATCCAAAGAAATACATTAAAAGTACTAAAGACATCCGTGAACTAAAATTTATTTTAAAAAATTACTAAAATAAAATAAAATACAACAAAAATTAAACTGCGAACATTTTCAAAAAAATTTCTAAAAAATTTGTTATAGCTTCAACTGTTAATATGGCGATATTTCGTTGGTCGGTAAACCAACTCGTCAGTAAACTTTAAGCAGTTTGAAAACATGCAACCTCACATATTTATGCCGAAACAAATCAAATACAATATGAGAATTCCCTAACGCATGTATGTACTTATGTGAATATTGTAAAGTAGTCTTAGAATCCTTTTATGCAAACAGCTCAAACAGAAATTTATATGCGACACGATACTATTTTATTTTTCTTGCAACATGGATACCAGGCCGATGTAATCAACATAAGTATTAGAATTGAGTTAATTTTCGTAGTGATTTTAGTAATATTTTTTTTTATTTTAGTGTGGCAATCTTAAATCAGATTTTTTTAAGGATTTAATCAAAGCTTGAAAATTTCTTTAAAATTCCTGTGAATAACTCTTCCATTGAAACCTTTAGTTAATTAAAGAAGCTTTAAACTGCCACTCTGTGAACTCTTATGGCGTTATCTTTACAAAGCAACTATTTGAGAGACATAAACCCGTTCAAAATTTTATATACGAGTAAATATGTATAATACTGCTTGCTTCCTTGCAAGTTTCTTTGTTTTTATACTTCCCTAAGTGACACTCATAAACTTTAACAACATTTGAAATAAACTAGTTTTTGTCTTTTTTTGTATTTATTTAATATTGTTGTTGATTTTCCTCAAAACCCTCTATCAACCATTAGCTTTTCTTCTCGAATGGCTTCAGTGAGCTTAAGTTTTATTTACTTTTCATTACGCCAACTTGATTAACTTTATAACATTTATTTATTTCTAATGTAGTGTTTTCCTTTCCATTTTTTTTTCTGGTGAGTTATGTAAACATTTTCAAATTTCAAGTTCTCAATTTGAAAAAAAAAATTTGTACCAAAACATTTCCTTTCAGTTTTATTTGATTTTTTGTTATTGCTCTTTTACCTTTTCTATTTGTGGCGCTTTCTGCTTCTTGTGGAAATGCCAGCAAACTATCAACATTTAATAAGCTGCCAGTTGATGTTGCAAATTCCTGAGCATTCGGCAATGTTGCTATAGCAGCTTGTGCACTTCCGATTATTGCTGCTGCAATAAACACTAATTGCAACATGAATAATTGCATATTGTTTCTTATTTTTTTCTGCTGCCTCAGTAAATTTGAACACTTTTTAAAATATTTTTTTTGTTCCTTTATTTTGTTTTGTTAATTTTATCACAAAAAGGAAGTATTATAATTATAATGGTAGTTAACACTTTTCTTACAAATTTAAACACTGTAGTAATTTTGTTTTTATCTTATTTATATATTTTTATTTTTCCTTTTTGGTGTTACCCACTTCCTTAATTTTTTTTCCAATCTGAGTTTATTTTTTAATTTTCTATTTGTTTTTATTTTTTTTTTTTTAATTTCTAATATATGCGTTTCTTCTTTTAAAATTTTGTCTCTATGCTCACTTTTCAGCGGCAAATCTTGAAATGTTGCTTTTGTACGTTTATTTATAGGTCTTATACACGTTTATCGGAAAAGAAATAAAAATAAAAATGTAAAAAAAATCTGTCAAAAAAGTAACATTTTTATTTTGTTTAAATTACTCGTTAATAGTATGTCAGTCCGTTTGCTACTAAAGCCTTCTGGATTTTTGTGTGTACATACGTCTGTTTTATATTTGTGTTGGCTGTTTTAAGTGAAACAGAAATTATACCGAAGCTTGGGTTACAACCACGAAAGCTTTTGAAAGCTTTTCTATTGCACTACAAAACTACTTCGTCTGATAGAAATTATAAACAAACTGACACGCTGCCCTTTTTTACTTTTATCATTTAATCTCAAAAATGTTTAATGTAAATTAAAAAAAAACGTTTTTCTTTTTTCAAGGCAATTTTTAAATATACAAAGATAAAAGTAATTAACTAATTTGAAGTTAAAAACAAATGTTTAGAAAAAAAAATAATATTAATGATAAGGAACATTTGCTTGCTGTTAAGTCGTCTTATTCTATTTAAAAAATTTTAGCTAAAACCAGGAAATAATCAAACTTAATTTGTTAAAAATAATAGATTTTAATTTTAACACGTTTCCTTTTTATTTCAAATCTTTTGATCGGTTACCGCAGCAATAATCATGTTTTATTTTCTACATAGAAATTTCAATTTATTAAATATTTTTATACGTATGTATTTTATTTTCGTTTTTTTTTTCAACAAGAGTAATAATACAGTTTTGAATTTTGTTATTGTGAAAAATTTTTTTTATTAATTTTTTTAATGCAGTGTGTTCTTATAAATTAAAACTCTCAGTAATTTAAATTTGCAGAAATTAGAAATTGAAGTTTCCATACATTGAATGCTCTGAAATCTGAAATAAAAATTCATTTTTATTATTTAGTTGTCACACACTATACACAATATTCAAGGTTGTGTTTATGTAGTTTGAAAACATTAAAAGTAAAAAAGAGGAATCACCAATCGATGTTAATCCTTGTCCATTGTTATTGTTTTAACTTGTACAGGCAGGCAACATCCTATAACGGCCTGTGTGAAACCGTATTATGTACATATGTATATATGTATGTAAGTCAAAAAGAAGACGTGACGTATTAATATCACACATACTTACATATGCATGTACATATCGCCCATTTGCTCAAACAACGTCGCGACGTTATTGTTTTGACTTCTACAGTCAGGCAACTTTCTATAACGTCCTGTGTGAAACCGTATTATGTATATAAGTCAAAAAGAAAACGTGACGTATTAATATCATACATACATATCGCTCATTTGCCCAAACAACGTCGTAACTCAAAAAATGCTAGTTTACCTAACAATGCAGGATTATACGTTATACATACGTTATATGTATGTATGTGTCGTTCTCTTTAACCATAAAAATTCTTTGCAATATTTTCTTAATTCACCTCTTGAGTTGTGTGGTGAGTTAAAAACTTTGAGCTGCTTTTCTGCAAAATTAAATTTCTTGGGGTTATGACGTCTGGATTGAAACAAAATAATGCAACAATTTTAAAATTTTTTACTCATAAGTAGATGATTTTTTCCAATTTCATATACACAATATAAAATAATGAAAAATATAATATTTGTGTTTTAAAAGTACCCCGTTCAAATAGATCATCAATTCATGTCGTTGTGACGGCCGCCTTGAGGAAAACTGTGTTATAAGAGGGTTACCTGTATTAATGTTAGTCTTTAATACGTCTTTGCATAACTTGACAGCCTGTATCGAAATACGAAAGTGATTTATTAAAAATGTTATTTGTTTATTTGACAAATATGTATATTTTACGCATTATATGCTCTACAAATATTAAATGAGAACTTACTTCTCTTGCCACAAATTTTTTATATGTACATACATACACACTTACATACATATTCCTTATAGTGAAATCGGTCTACTTATGACCAAGAACTTGAAAACACAAAGAGTGTTTAAAATCTAAGAAAAGGATTAATTTGGATTGCATATTATCTGTTTGTTAAAAATACATCATCAGCCATATCCCACACAAAATTTTTTGTATTGCAAAACAAGATTAATATTAATGTCACAATGAATATAGACAGCCTTCCTGGGGCATCACAGTTTTTTTGCGTAATATACATACCAACACTCAGAGGATGACTGACCCCTATTCGTGCAATGCTTTATGCTGGAACTAGAAAAATATGTTGTGAGAGGGAGTAGTGGCTATGGATTTGAAGCTTCGATTTGAAGCTTTACATGCTGAAAGTAAAAAGAAAGATCTCCGCACGCAGGTTATTCGATATACAAATTGTCTGGCTAAGGAACGAATTCTTTTTGTAGTGCGATTCGCTGGCACTATGCACGGATGCGCTCTTAATAAAGAACTAGTCATTCGTTTCGGGAACAAGTTCTCTGATTTCATTAGAGAACATTCCAATGTAGTAACCATAAAACAGTGAAACGCATTATACGTTGCTATGATGCTCCAGTGAGTCACTCCATCAGCTTCATCCCATCTGTTACTTCAAAACAGTCATGAAATACTGTCCATATATGAGAGTTGTGTACCATCTTCGGACGAATATGGGTGATATCAATAGTAGGGAAAACAGAAGGAGTAAACTAACTCATACACCGTCTTAAAAAACTGTGTCAATTGATTGCTTTTTTAGCAACATTAAAAATGTGTTCAGTCTATAGACTTCCATGCCAAGAAATTCAAGAGCAGTTGATTGTTCAATATCTACATCACCCTCATTTATAGATGGAGCAGCATTTTCGGTCATACGTTTATGCTCCAGTTGCTTCTGAACAAATTAAATTATTTTTGTCTATATGGTCTGGGACGATTTTATTCTTCTTCTCTAATAGGATCTTCTTCAGATCGCTTGGAATTGAAATTTGATGGTTTCTTATTTCGATTTCCAGTTTCTTAGTTTTCTTTAATGCTCTAATCCAGTGATTTGGCTAGAGTTTTGACTACCGGCGACCATGATATCAGAGCCATTCTTTTACTACTCCAGCTGCATGCTCAGCGTCCGTTTATTCCGAGCGCATTAGCATCTTGTTGATTATTTTTTTAGAATACTTATATAGACCAATTTATCTATATTTCCTTCAATAAAATCCAATTCGCCAATGCTAACTAACAGCCGAGCAAGGACTCCATACCCATTACATGCTGAACATCATGTTTTGCTGTCGGGAGTTCTCACAAATATCATTCTCTACGGTCCTTCAATATGGGCAGATTCAAGTATCATAATCGTACTCGTATATGCTCTGCATATAGAGCAGTGTCCGGCTTTTGTCCTTCCGTCTATGATCCCAATTTTTATTATATTGGCGAGATAGATTATATATACATATATATGAGTTGTAGCATTCACTTATCAATAGTATTGCTATCGGAGATGCTGGGAGGGATAGCACGGCGGAATGGCAGGTGCGATGGCCGAATGATAAGTGGACGTATGCGCTGGTGCCTAATGTTAATAATGCTTGGTGTTCGAGAAAACATGGATATCTTAATTTTTATCTAATCCAATTCCTCAGTAGGCATTACTAAAGAAATATTTGCATATTATTTTATTTTTGGTACATGTGGTGCATTTTTAAGTGCTTAAAATTAATTTTTTGTATATTGAAATTTCAAGGCCTGATAATAATATATTATTCTATATTAAACTTTGTTAGCAATTAAAATTCCATTTATGACATACTCCATGATTTTCCACATAGAAAAACAATTTCCTATTTTAGTTTCAGCAGATAAACATCAAATTATACCAACGAATTTTACATAAAAGTTAATGAATAATAAAAAACATATAAAAATTTATGTGAATTTGTGAATAGTTAAATGTTTCTACCAAACTATTACATTTCGATGAGAGGATCAGTTGTCTCACTGAATCCAAATTCGTGCAAAATTCAAAATGAAAACGTGCTTAGTTTCCTTAGAAATTAGACAACCTTTAAAAAATATTCGTTTTCAAATCCATTTCGAAATAGAGAAGTGAAAAATTATAAACATATTGAAAATATTTGAATTTATGGTATGATAAAAAATATTTTCTTTATGAGAGTAGTGTGTTTCTTCCGACGGAGTTTGCTTAAATTTGGAATGATTTATCGTCATGCCACGTCAAATTTGATTTGTAAACAGAACATTTTCGGCCATATGCCGTCTTCAGTGTTATTGCTAAATCGTTTCCCTGATGTTCGTTGTCCTTATACTAGTATATGAAGTTCCTTCGGTTGTTTGTGCCCACTCGCACTTTTGTAGAAAATACTTTTTCAAAAGGTACTTTTCTAACGAATGCGACGTATTAGTAAACAGTTTGATTAACCGCTGTAATATCTAACAGTTTATAAGTACGCTGAGTTCGAGTTTTTTTATATTTTTAGTCAGAAAGTAGAATGGAGAAAAATTAACTAATTGAAATATCCTAACCGTTTGCCCTACACAAACGTTTTGTAAGATTTCAAATAAAAATTTCAATCACGTTTAACCTTGAATTTAAGCTGTTATGTGAAGTTGGTAATAAAATTTAAAATTCTACGAAATACTTATGTAAATAAAGTAAATGACATCAATAATACATGCAGAAGACGTAAAGTACACGTGGCTCAACAAATAAATAAAAAAATATACATCCAAAAAGTAATAAAAAGTGAAGTACGCATTTAACATACCAGGGCCCTGTTTCACAAAACTTACAAGTGTTGTAATACAAGTAAAATACTTGTAAAAATCAACTATTTTACAATTATGTGTTTCTGAAAACTATAATTGTATAATACAAGCCACAAGTCTGTTAAGTTATTTTACAAGCATATTTAATATTTTACAAGTATGTTATACACAGACTCGTTTCTCAAAACTAATGGCTAACGCTTGTAATTTGTATTATCTGTCAAAAATTTTGTGAGTCAATTGCCGTTTGTAAAAAAATATACAAGTAACTCCAATTTTAGAAGTGTTTTTAATTTATAAATAAACCACATATTATTAAATTTTTATAAATAGTATATACCTGAATATAGAAACATGTGGTCTAGTGACTCAAGCGATGATGAAGATTTCCGAGTGGTAAGAAGAGCTAAATCATATCGCCAAAGAATTAGCTACGATAGGATTGAAATGACCTATGAATTTAATGAAAGATTTCGCCTCACTTCGCATAATATGGAAAATCTTTTAAAATTAATAGGAGCTAAGCTGAAGAGACCTACTAATAAAAATAATCCAATGACAGAGAAATTGCAATTGCAAATTGTTCTGCACTGGATGGGAACGGGCTCACAATACCACGCAATTGGAGATATGCACGGTGTTTCCAAAGCTAGTGTTTCTAGAGCCATTCATAACGTTGTTAATGCTGTAAATACTAAAGTACTCCCCCTCTACTTGAAATTTCCAAGAAAAAAAAAAAAAAAAATTAAAAGCACCATTGAAAAATTTTATGCTATAAGGGGAATGCCAATGGTCTGTGGATGCCTAGATGGAACCTTAATTAAAATAGACGCTCCTACCAACTTTGAAGAAGCATTTGTCGACCGCCACGGTAATCACTCCATTACCTGTATGGTTGTGTGTGGACCCGATATGCAGTTTTATTACTCCTATGCAAACTGACCTGGAAGCACGCACGATGCCCGAGTTTTGAAAAATAGCGCACTATTCCGTCAAATGGAAAATGGTTGGAGACCCGCACAAAATGGAATTCTTCTTGGTGATTCTGCTTATCCCCTTAAAGAATGGCTAATTCCACCAATTTTGACCAATGAAACTGATGAGTCAAATTGAAAATTTCTAAGAGCTCATAAATCAACCCGCAGGATTATTGAAAATGCCATTGGTATATTAAAAGAAAAGTTTCCATGCCTTAACTATTTACGCTTAGAGCCGATGAAAGCATGTGCGGTTTTTAATTGCTGTGTTACTCTTTGCAATTTTGTAAGATCAAATGATCAGCAAACAGAAAATAATAATGATGACGAGACAGAAGACTTTAATACAATTACTTTTGGAGAACCAACACATGAGGACCAACTAAGTGGTGGACGAGGACGTAGAAAATTGAACAATATTTTAAATTTTTTTCGAAATTAGATTTCTTTAGAAGTACATATATGTATGTAGGTATTATAAAAAATATATACTACAAATATATACATACATATGTTTGAATAAAATACAATACGTCTTTGGAAATAAGTTTACCCTTGTGAATTAAATATTGTGTAACTTTAGGAACTTGTGTTTCAAATATAATAAAAATTAGCACTAAACTTGGACAAACTAGAACTGATAAAAAAAATTAAATTCGTTTTACTTCCGAATCGGCAAATATAATAAAAACTATATTTTTGATTACTTGAAAAATCTCACATTACTAAATACTAAATGTCAAATTTGCTTGTAGAAATGTTATTTTACTTGTGGAAATGTTATCAAATGTACACTAACATTACAAGTGCTGTTAAAATCTTTGTGAAACGGATTTTAACATTACTTGTAAAATTATAACTTGTAATTTGTAACTTGTAGATTTGTAAATTGTAGTTTTGAGAAATAGGCCCCAGTTCGTAAAATATTAATACATTTTTTTAGTGGGACATTCCCTAAATCTGGGCTTAAATGAAGCAAATATTAAAAAGAAAATTCTGACATTTTATTTCCTTAAAATTTCCAAATTCATAAATATTACAAATTTAACCACGTTACTTATATACATAATGAATTTAAAACCACAACAAATTAACATTTCTAATGGCTTAAGTGCTTTTAAATTTATAATTTGTTTAGCTTTTCGTTTCAAAAAAATCAAATGGCACCATGGATAGAGCAGCATTGAAAATATCCAACAAAATGGGCAACCAATTGTTACGTGTTTCCGGTAAGACAACATTGAAAAGATCTCGCCAATATTGATTGGCCACGTTAACAACAATGTCATCTAGAAAAAAATTAAGTTCTGAAATCAAATAATTACCCAAAACACTTTGAAAAAACTTACTCAGTCTCTGCTCGGGAAATATGCCGGTAGCATTAACTTTAGAATCCTTTAACGTAGTCGTAGCATTACCTTTTGTAAATTTCAAAAATGTATGATCATCTCTCTTAAATACCACACCCAAACTTAACAAATCCACCCCGAAACCTGTCACGGAAACATTGAAATCACCTCTGGGTCGTACTCTTACATTATTGACATGCATGTCTCCTTTGTAGGAGCCAATAATGGTAATTTTTGGCACCAACAGGCTGAAACGCGCTTTAAATTTTTCGTCCTGTTTGTAAAAGGTAACTTTTTTAAAATTCATTTATATATAAGTATATATACATATACATATATACATACATATATGTATATGTATATGTATATATACTTATATATAATTCATATTTTTAAATCAAAAATTTATAAGGAAAAAACTACCAATCATTGATCTAATAATTAATAAATAAAGCTAAAATTATATTCATCTGTGAAAAATTTATGCAAATAAAAGTTTAAAAAATTTTTTTTTCAAATTTAAATCTATTTACACAATAACTAATTCAGTTGATGCAAGTAAGCGTGTTGTGTTCGGGTGTGTCGAATCTTGTATTATTCCCTTCACCAGCGAGCGTATCATATTCAAATGTATTACGAATTTTATTGCACTTTTTTTGCTTTTTTGTAAAACGTTAGATCTTTTATTTTAAGATTTAAAAAAAAAAATTATTTTAAGATTCAGCTTATTCTTTATTGCGTATTTCAATGACTTCAGCTTCATTTCCTTTAATGATTTAGAGATCGGTTCTTTAATAAAAGTAAAGTAATATATGCACATAAAATATTAGTCCTTAATTAATTAAAAAAGGTGAGGAAGTTTCGCTTTAATAAACGCCTTAATCGTTAGTTTTTGTTGTTGTTATAAATGCGGATATACTGTGAATATGACCCGCGAAAAAGAAATAAATAAATTTATTTTCTTGTGTTTAACTAATTTATTTCTACAGAAACTACCAGATCTGTTCTGTAAATCACGTGACTTCAAATCGTACGATTTTGAGAAAAATAAATCGTTATACGCAGGATGTAGTTATGTTGGAATAAGATATTTTCAACGAAAAAAAGTTTGAAAATGTCTTAAAAATGGTGAAAAAGTTACTTGCAACTTAAAAAACAACCGCACGATTTGAAATCGCGTGTTTTACAGATCAGTGTCGTACAATGTTTTGTTTGACATTGGCTAGACTTAAACAGTTAATCATATTAAAGATAAGATTTGAACACTAATTGTTAGTTCAATTTAGTTAAATTAGAAGATGCTCCAAAATCAACTAAGAAAAATTCATTTTATTTAGCATGTAAAAATCCGTGAATGTATTTTTTTATAAAGACTAAAATTATGATGTATAGCATTTCGCAAATGCTATGATGCAAGACCATTTGCACTAGATTGTGAATGGGGTTAGTGTTTAATTTTACTAGGAATTCAATATACATATATTTTTTTTCATAACAAAGTCAAAGAACAATTCATCTAACATATAGACAGCAGATTGAGTTCAAATCAATTATGTAATAAATTTAGGGAGTAAAGAAATTCTTAAAATATTTTAATTTAAAATTTTTCTTATTATGCAGCAAAATGTTTAATTAAGATAAATAAAAAGAACCTTTCCCACTAAACGCAAAAGGAATTTGCGCTCGAATACAATTTTTTGTTTTTATTTTACAATAAATTTTAGTTTTTTGCTTTTATTTTTCACATACATATTGGAAAAAAATTTTTCTTCCCCTTTAGTGGGACATTCCCTAAATCTGGGCTTAAATGAAGCAAATATTAAAAAGAAAATTCTGACATTTTATTTCCTTAAAATTTCCAAATTCATAAATATTACAAATTTAACCACGTTACTTATATACATAATGAATTTAAAACCACAACAAATTAACATTTCTAATGGCTTAAGTGCTTTTAAATTTATAATTTGTTTAGCTTTTCGTTTCAAAAAAATCAAATGGCACCATGGATAGAGCAGCATTGAAAATATCCAACAAAATGGGCAACCAATTGTTACGTGTTTCCGGTAAGACAACATTGAAAAGATCTCGCCAATATTGATTGGCCACGTTAACAACAATGTCATCTAGAAAAAAATTAAGTTCTGAAATCAAATAATTACCCAAAACACTTTGAAAAACTTACTCAGTCTCTGCTCGGGAAATATGCCGGTAGCATTAACTTTAGAATCCTTTAACGTAGTCGTAGCATTACCTTTTGTAAATTTCAAAAATGTATGATCATCTCTCTTAAATACCACACCCAAACTTAACAAATCCACCCCGAAACCTGTCACGGAAACATTGAAATCACCTCTGGGTCGTACTCTTACATTATTGACATGCATGTCTCCTTTGTAGGAGCCAATAATGGTAATTTTTGGCACCAACAGGCTGAAACGCGCTTTAAATTTTTCGTCCTGTTTGTAAAAGGTAACTTTTTTAAAATTCATTGTGGTCAAGCCATAAATGAGGGCATAACGTATAGTTATATAACCAACAAACGGTCCACTGTTATACTGAAAGGCTGTAGCATTAAAGTAGAGGGGATCCAGGGGAGGTACATTCAATGGCCCATTGCCATCCTTCAGTTTGGGCACAACATTGGCGAGAACTTGTCTTAAACACTGGTCGAAGAATTTTTGACAATTTAACTCGTCATCCACTGTAATGAAAAAGTAATGTAAATCAAATTAGGGGCAATCAATTACTTGTTTTAAATTCAAGGCCCCATAAAATTAAGGCTAGATGCACATTGCATTTTATGTTGATCCCCGCTATCAGAATCAAATGCTAGAACTTTGCCATTCCAAAGTCGTGAGTTTATTCCCGGTGACACGTAAATAACATATTTTTAATTAAAAAGTTTTTGCTTTCCAAAAAGGAAACAAAAAATTTATTTTTTCTCTCCATATTGAATAATCCTCCAATGAAAAGTCTATGGTTAAGTCGTTGACAAGGACTCGAATTATTGTTACTTCGCGATCTTTATCTCTTCATTGTCATGAAGCTCTTTCATTGGATCTTTTCCTTCCTCTTGCCTTCAAGGCATGACTTTCTGTTACGAATTTTTCATAGTCTAAATGGTTGCCGCAACCATATATTTGGACGTATTTTTTTAAGTACGTTAAAGTTAAAGTATAACAAAACTAATGAGGGAACTTTTTGTTTTATTCAATAATTTTTTTGCGATCAAAATTTTATAAATTTGTCCGCTTATTTTTGTACTCTTAATCACGGAATATTTTTTTTTCATTTTCTTTGTCCACAATTAATGACGACTAATTAATTATATACTTTTAAGGTCTTTTGTACAAAATTACCCATTAGAACACTCAAGTTAGTATTAATTTTTTATCATATGAACTATAAATTTAGTTTCCATATGTCATTTAAACAACAAGATTATTCTCTATTAATGTTGTAGCAACTGAGGGGTGCAAATAAGTCGACCGTAACCGTATTAAATGTATCATTTTTTTGTATGTGATACTTCTAATGACCTGTGGTACAAAACGGTGGAGATGTATGTCTTGAAAATAAAAATATTAAGAAAAAAGATTTTAAACAGAACGTCTGAAGTTTTTTTGTTGCTCAAGGTCGTCACGTACTGTAACACTTTAAAATAAATTCATAATGAAGCAATGAAAATGATTACATCAAATGCGAGTCATAGAGTCACAGTTCAAGAAAATAATTAGTTGTTAGAAAAAAATTTGTTTAGACACCTGTTGCGGTAACAATGACTTTTTTCCTTTTTTAGCTACAAATCCTATTATTCAAGTTGAATTTAAATTATTTGAATTACCTATGAAATATTTTGGCAAAGATCCTGTGGAGAATGCTGAATTTGATGGTGGCATGGAGGAACTTGAACTAGTAGAGTTTTGTTCTGGGTAAATAAGTTCCCAGCTGGGAGTGGTTTCTACATCCTTTAAATCATTTGAAAAAGTCGAAGATGATGAGCTTGATGTTTGACCCAATAAATTAGATGAGGTTGTTGGTAAATCCTGCAAGGTTAGGGAAATAAAATCATTCTCCTTAGCGGCTAAGTTTGCAGGACTATTTGCATCTGTGGGGGCATTTTGTGAAGCTAAGGTGTTTAAATCCTTTTTTGTGCTAGCTGGAGCAGTTGCTGGTCCGCCTGCTGCATTTCCTGTATTATTTAATAGTTCTTCACTCTTTATAACATTTATTGAGGTAAATATCAAATTTGCCAATACCAGCTGCAGAAATAACATTTTGCCAAGATTGAAATATAAGCTTTTAAACTAAATCGTTTATATTTGCAACTTTAACTTTCAACGTTTATTTCACAACTGTTTGGCCTTTAGCAGATATTGGATTTTCAACAATTTTCTTTCAAAATTGTTGTGTGGATTTTCAACAATTGAATAATGCAACAAAAAAACAAACTTGTTTATTCTGCTAGACATTGCACATATGAAAAGCAATATTTATCAAATTGTAAATACGATTTTAAATGAAAATAATATTTAATTTTTCTTGAGCAGAATTAACTTAACTCAAATAGATCTAGCTAAGCCTGGGGGGATTATATTAGAGTTGGAATAGTGAGTGAGCTGGTAAAGATGAGCTTGAGGCAATATTTTGTCACGGTTAATGAAAGCTCACGAAGTACGAAAAAATATTTAATTTACTAAATTATTTTATGTTCATAAATTTTATGAAACCCTTTTCTAACAATTCCCAAACATTTCAATTTTTCCTAAAAATTTACGAAAAAATAAAAAAAAATTAAGTGTATCAGAAAAATTTTCGATATTGTCTTAGAATGTTTTTACATAATTTTTGCTTTAAATTAATTTTCTTTATAGTTTTTTTCTTTATTTTACAAACCCATGATTCGTTTTTAAATGGAAAAAATCTAAAATATAAATCGAAACTCACCACTGCCAAACATTTCCAGTGTATCACAAAAATTTGATATATTTTCTTAGAATGTTTTTACATAATTTTTGCTTAAAAGTAATTTTCTTGAGAGTTTCCTTTTTTATTTTACAAACCCATGATTCGTTTTTAAATGGAAAAATTCTAAAATTTAAATCGAAATTCACCACCATTTATATTATTCATAACAAAAAAAAGTATCATATTTTCAAACACATACATTTTTAACATAAAAGGAAATGCAGTTTAATATAATTAAATGAAAAAGAAACTGCGTTAAATTTTAACTAATTATGTGAAAAAAGAAGCTAAAAATTAGCATTTTTAAATAGCATGGGATTCACATTCAGTTGATTGAACAAATGTTATTCACTCAATATCACGCCCAGTTCACGCCAATCGCATGGGCGTTGCCCGTCTCTAATTTATATCAATATTTTTGTCATGGCCTTAAGTTCAATGTTTAAAGATTTGCACATGAATTTGGACTTTCGTAAGAATATTGGTCAATGTCAAGAAAACCAGTTTGTTTTTCATGTTCTTTTTCGTATTGAAAAAATTTTCTGCACAGAAAAAAAAATATTTGAAAAAAATCTATCAAGTTTTTATAAAAAAAAGGAATTAAAAACAATTATTTATTTTTGTCAATTATGATAAGTAAGAGAGAAGGTCTCCAAACATAAATATTTTTCTTGTTACTTTTAAAAGAATCAATTAAATAGCAATTTTATTTCCGAAAAATCTATAAATCTATTGAAAAAAATTATAATTATCAATTATAAGATTGATAATTATAATTATCAAAATTGTAATTATCAATCTTTAAACAACTCAAAACCTTTTCGCAATTGTCTGCTCTTTTCTAATACATTTTTATTTCTTATAGAACTCCATTTTTTCTTTTTGGTAGGTTAAAAATGTTGCACTTTTTTAGAAAAGAAAACACGACAAAAATAAATAAACTCCATAACTCTCCATTCAAGTTTTCGCTTGAGATTTTTTCGAAGCATTTGTTTATTAATGAAAAATTTTTTTAAATAAATAACGAAATATTAATTTGAAAATTACAGAAAATGTTCCTTTTTTGTTGGATTTTTCCTTAAAGCAAAGACTTTTTTTAAATAATACAACGAAAAATAACTCAAGAAATAAGACAACAATAGCGCAAGGATCGTCCTTTATCTACATTGTTTCATTTTCAATTTTCATAAACTGATATGTCGCCGTATTTCCAAATAATCGAAGAATATAACATCTTTCAGTGTCCGGCCTACAGATCTATTTCCATTATCTGAGAAAAAATTTGACTTTCGCTGAGAAACGCTTTAGCTATAACCCTAGCAGTAACTACGCCCGGCTCTCCAACCCTAGCTGAACGTTTGGGTCTACTAATTGTGACTTTCCGATGCCAAGTAAGATGCTAACGAAAGACGTTGTGGCACAAAAACTACTTTTTTTCATTTTCTTTGCTAAAACTGCTACGAGACAAAGAATTCTTTTGAATCTTATAACAAAAATTTCGTATAACTAGTTTTTTTTTACGGCGGAAGTCCTTAAAAAAGATGTATGTTAACGCGAAGAGTCCTTGTGGGACAAAGCTTATATTTATATAAAAAGTCCGCTCTACACCAAAAGTCCCCTTTTTTTACTCAGAAGACCTTTTATATAAAAAGTTCTTCCATGAAATGTGGTTTTTACGCAAAAAGACATTTTATAAAAAAAGCCCTTTCTTAATTGCTTTTTAAATAACAAGTCTTTAAAAGCTTTTAAAATATTCTTAAGTAATTTTTGCACAAATATTTCTTACGTCCCTTTTTTATACAAAAGGGCACAAAAAGTCCTTTTTGCACAGAAAGTTCTTAAGTCATATTTGAAAAAAAATTTTCTAAGTCCTTTTGCTCAGACTAATTTGTTTTTTTTTTTTGCAAAAAGAAGGAACTCTTTTTTCGTTTTATACTTAAAGTCCTTAATACAAAAAATGCTCTTTAAAAAATAGATTTTTCACCAATTTTTTGGCACCAATATCACGTTTGTAGAAATTTCTTTTCACACAAAAAGCCTGTTTACAGAAAGTCTTTTTGCAGAAACTTTTTTCATAAAGTTATCTTTATAAGTATTTACATAAAAATTATTTCTTCAATAAAATTTCGATAATTATTCTCAGAAACCTCCTTGAACCAAAAATATTTTATTAAATAATTAAAAAACCGTTTTAACACAAAATGTCCTTTCATTAAAATATGTACCGTTTATACATAAAGTTTTATTTTACATTTATTTAACATAAAATGTGTTAAAAAAAACTTTATTAAAAAATTCCCTGTATTATAATTTTTTATTAAATTTTTTTTTTTTAATTTTCTGTATTCAAAAAATTCTTTGAAAGTGGCGAATTCCACACTAGAAGACTTTTTTTTAATATACTTTGAATAAAAAATTATCTTAAACGATTTTTGAACAAAATTTTACAGGATAAAATACCTTTTTTGCTTGGAATTTCTTGAATTTATTTATATAAACAAACGTACTTATTTATCCATGCAAATATCCATTTTGTGATAAAAATTTTCAATAATACAATTTATAATTTTCTACTATATAAATTACACGGCCCTGTTCTGTAAATCGAGTGCTTGCAAATTTTTCTGGTGTCCTTTAAACCGAATTCACATAATTTTGCTCGTTTTAAAACCGAATAAACAAATCAAATTACCAAAATTACGTTTTCGATATCCATCGAAACATTAATTTAATTCAAATGACAGATTTCTAATGCTATCGAATGCCCCAATTTGCTCCCGGGCCGAAAGTAAATCGTGTCTATTATTATTCGAATAAAGTTTGAAAGCATTTTTATTGATTCTAAGCAAATTAGATTTTCTCTAATACATTTAAGTTTAAAAAAAAGTATTAAAAACACTTTTATCAAAATCTTAGACGCATCACAAAAAAATCACTTCTAAACAATAATTTTATACATTTTGTTACTAACAGCTGTTTTATTAGTGTTTTAAACGTTTTTAATACTTAAAATGTTTTATTTGAATTTTACTTCGAATGCCTCTAAATCACACGTTTTTTTGAAAACACTCAATTTCAAAAACGACTCGATTTCCAACAGAACATGACTTATAGCCTTATCGTTAATCCGATTAAAATTAGTCCTCCTTAATAACGACATCAACTGGCACATGCGCGAAATATTCGTGACTTAGTTTGACAATTTCTGGCTCCCAGGCGGCCCGAGTTTCTGGTATTAAAATCTTGTAAACAGTTCGCCAGTTTTCGTTAAGGAACTCAATAACGGCATCATCTGCAGAGAAAGAAATGGTTTTTACATTTTTGCATTTAAATAAAAATTATTTAAAAATTCACTTAATAATGGCTCTGGCAACAGGCCTTCAGCATAGAATTTCATGCTGCTCACAGTGGGATCAAAATTTACAGTTTTAAGATTCATATAACGATGACCATTACGTTCAACCAACTCCGAAGTTGTATGTACAACCAGATCTATGTTTCCTGCAATTTTAAATAGAAACAATTTCTCATTCACCCTTATTATGAATGCCGACGTCGACGTCAACACAATACTATACCCGTCGTCACATTGGTATGCCATCGCCATCACCCCAATGCTATATTGGTATTAAAAAAAAGTATTGTGTTGCTGTTGTGCTGTTATCCATAATGTTAAATATCATCGCTGTAAATGTTAATGTTGTTTATTTTCTTGAATTAGTTTTTCGAATTTAAAAGAAAATATATTTTATGTTAGATTCAAGTGAATGTTGTACTAATGAAGAAAACAAAGAAAACCTTAAACGTAAAAGGAAAGTTATGAGGCAAAGATCAGACATCTATAACTTGCAAGATGCGAAGTAAGTGAATAAAACAAAAATTTGCTAGAAATTTGTGACTAGTGCAGAAAGTTAATAGTGTTATGGAAAATTAAAGTCAATGACCTTAAAAAGCAGGCTATTATATTTCCTTATAATAAGTCTGCAAACCTTACAACTAACTTCTCGAGGAATAACTATTCTTTTGAAAGAAGACATTAAATATCTAGGGGTAATCCTTGACAGGAAACTTTCATTCAAACAACACGTAAATAACATTTGCGATAAAGCAATTAAATGCGGTCGATCCCTATATCCTCTACTCTGTAGAAGATCAAAACTGAATTTAAATAAAAAATTATTACTCTATAAAATGTGTATTCGTCCCATTATGGCCTACCCTTGCCAAGTATGGTATCACAAAACCGCTAAAACACATAAAAAGAAACTGCAAATAATTCAGAACAAAAATTTTAAAATAATACACAATCTATCTCCTAGATACTCAACTGAGTTATTGCACAAAAACTTTAACCATAAAATGTTTAATACATTTCCGAGGGAACTGACTCTGTCATTTAATGTAAGATGCAGATGGTCTGAATCCGAAACTATAAGAGATTTGCTAAACAACCACACAATTCTTTTGTATGAAAGAATTAAGTTAGTGTTTGTTGATAAAATTTCTTATACCTTTAATGTATGCGTAAGGTTTTTACAGCAATTTTTCACTGTAATATTATTAATTTTGCGTTTATATTCAGTTATTTAGATTTTAATTGTTGTATGTATTATACTAATTAAGAATTAAGACAGTAAACATAATAATAATAATAAAAAAACACCAGTCGTTAACAATATTTTTGTTGACAAAAACAGAGTCAACTTAACACAATGTCGGCGTCAAATTGCCTTGGAAAATGTAAAACGGTTGTCAATTGTTGTCGGTATAAGCCAATATTGACAACAGTAATGATATTTTGCCACCGTCGACGTCACATGTAACAACATTGATATTCATAATATGGGTGATTATTTGTTGTAAATTTTTAGGCAAAAAATAAAAAATCATTTCAGAATTACCAAATGTCACATTAAACGGTCCCTTCGATGATATATTTACGGTATTTACTTTTATTTTCGCTCTATACACCCCTTCCACAAACAAATGCGGTATTTGCGCCTTTACCGTCACAGTTACTGTGTCTCCCTTGCGTTTATATTCTAAACTTTTGGTGATTGCTTCACTTAAACCACTAATTTTTACATTCCGTACTGCCACCCTTCCCTGCACCAACGGATGCGAGAACACGTAACTAGTTTTGTTAATAACCAATGGATCCATGGGTGGTATATTGATTTCGGGTAAGCCATTTTTAGAACGTGGTATTAATTCAGCAAAAACGTTTAGCAAACAATCGTTAATGTTTTCGTCCTTTTCACTGCAAGTGGGAAAGTCCTTCAAAGCTGAAAAATATCGATGAATTCGGTTTTATTTCGATAATGCAATTGTAATAATAATAACAACGACAATAAATGTTTATAACTATAGTTAATTACAAATACAGTGGAGTTCGACTTTGACGAAGTAAATGAGATCAGGCGATTTAGATCGTTGTAGACAAAGTTCGTTGTAATTGTAGTAATTGTTCTTCCAATGAATAAAAGTAGGCAACTCACTGCAACCGAAGTGGCTATAAACGTAATGTTTGTAAAAAAAATTTTAGAAGAGTGTTGGAATCGTAGAAGTTAATCGTTATACGCGTTAATTCGTTATAGCCGAACTGAGCCATGTGATATGGCCTTATTCACTCGAATTTGTCAGACACTTAACTAGTGTATTTAGTTTAATTCTACGATCACTTATTAAGGATTTTAGCGATGATATTTCAAATAACTGGGCGTATTATATAACTTCCAATTGTAGAGAGTCTCAAATAGAGATGGGCAACCGTTATAATTTGTTTCTGTTGCACGTGCTGCAATCTGTGACGCAGGTTAATTTAAATATTTTGAAAATTTCGTTGTTTTTCTTACTCTGCTCGTGCGCATGCCTAAGCCAAAAATCACTCACGCGCACCTCTCTAGTCTTTAAACAAAGATACAGATGTGCTTTTTACTTCCTCTAAATTATCTGCGATTTCCTTGAGTGTTTTATTTTTGATTTTTGTGTTTTTCTTATTTTTCAAGTGGAATCACTTGATGACAGTAGGAAATTAAATATTATCCAGTTTTTCAAAGTACTATAAAATGCATCGTAATAAATTAAATGATAGATTTTTATAAAAATTTGCCCATTTTATCAAATTATTACTGTCTTATTCAAGTTTTGTACAAAAATAAAATTTTATAAAAAATTTTTGTGCAAAGCTTTTAATAATTGAATATAGTATATGAATACGGCATAGTATGCGGCATTAGTATAAAATCGTCCTTATCCAAAAAATATATATTTTTGATTAATAAAAGTGTAATAAAAGAAATTTTCATTTTTAACAATTATTTTGTAAACCCTTGCTGGGTCAAAACCATTTTTTATAAATAAATCCATTCTCATATGATGAATTTTTTACTGGACTTTCCTTCAAAATTTCTTTGAGAGCCACCGCTAAAAGTCACGCGCATTTACATTATCAACTTTTCCTCATGCCCTTCTTTGGCATTATTTCCTATGTTTGTGGAAAATAAGAATGAATGATTAAATTTGATAAGATAATGTAAAGTTTTTTCTTTAATTAAAGTTTCGTAAAACTTCAATCCGAGTCGCCTGCAGTAATTACGAGCTTAATAGTACAATATATTTGATTGTTGTACCATTATATGTTCTACACGCCCAGGTGAGGTCTATACACCGGAAACAATTGAAAAAATGCACGATGTGGTATTGGCCGATCGGAGATTGAAAGTGCGAGAGATTGTGAAAGCCGTAGGCATATCACATGTCTCAGTAGCTTCAATTTTGATTGATCAGTTGAGTATGAGAAAGCTTTCTGCAAGATGGGTGCCGCATTTGCTGACAATCGAGCACAAACGTAATCGTGTGCTACAACTTCACAGAATTTTTCGGCGTTGTTCAGCCACAACATGGACGCAACGTCGTGGATCCACCACAAAACACCAGAAACCAAACATCAGTCAAAACAGTGGGTTTCTCGGAGTGAATCGTTGCCAAAGTGGGTTTGTCAGCCAATGAAGTCAAGGCGACAGTTCTTTTTTTTTTTTGATGCACGCGCTATAATAAACATTGACTACCTATTATACTATTATGTGTCATCCTATTGGATCGATTTAATGAAGATTTAAAGAAAATCGATCACATTTGGGAATTTCTCTTCCACCAGGACAATGCAAAATTCCATTAATTAGGCTCAGCATTACTTCCTCATCCGCCGTATACTCTGGATTTACATACGAGTGACTATTTCTTGTTTCCAAACCTGAAGAAATGGCTCGGAAGGAAAATATTTGACTCCAAGGAAGAAATCATCTGTGCACTGGTCATAGTGTGACCATATTAAAAAAAAAATCAATCACTTGATATTTCATTACTAAACCGCTGAAGTATTTAATTACAATTTAATTATACTATTTACCTCTTTTAACCGACAACCACAAGAAGGGAATTTTTTAAGGGTAGTTTGTATAGATAGTACGGAGGATCTATGGTGGGAATTAAATTACGGACTACTAACAAATCGTCTACTTAGCCAACACCTTAGTACGTACGCGCATGCGTACATACGAATATGAACATATTCAATGTATATTAAATGCCTTTTTGTGTTATTTTTCATTCTTTAAGGCTCCCAAGCAACAAACAAAAAAACACCCGATAAATATTTGATTGTGTTGTTATTCAAATTAAACTCCTTTAATTCATTATATTTTTAACTACTCGTACGTTCAGGGTGACAATCGTTAAAAATGTTTATTACAAATCACAAAATATGTCACGTTCTTACAACCTTTCTTGAACTTTGTAAAAATAACAATATTTTTATTTTTTATATTAAATTTTTATTTAGCACATTAAAAAAAAGCCAAATGGATAAGGTCAGGCTAGACCAAGTTTAAACAATTCAGGTCAACTTAAATTCATGTTTTGTAACAAAATATTTAAAAAAAAAATCAGTTGCTCACTTGTCACTTTCGTAGATGATGTGAAATCATCACCGGCATTGATAAGCAGAATATTGAGGCTGATCAGAATTATTAAATGAGGTAGTTGCCACATTTTTTCACTTAATGATTTCAAATAAAATATTGAAAATGTCCGCAAATTCTATTCAAACCGTTTTCTAACAAGTTGTTTGTACAATTGAACTGCATTCCAAAAACAAACACTGTTTTTATGGAAAATTCAGTAACTTATTGTAAAACTTTGATTTCAAAAGCTAAACTGCCAATCATTGACGTCTTGAAGGCGCTCTACACACGATTTTATTTTTCAATGTTGCGACTACTAATGATTCGAAAGATGTATACATATATTTTTTTATTAAATAGCATCATTAGTATGTTGCAAGCATTTTTAATTTGTTTAAATTTTGTATACCTTTATCTTAATATTAATTTTGTATGGAATAATTTACGAAATATCATTTGATTAAGTTTTTTCTTATATTAAGTTATTTTTTTTTTTCATTAATTTAAGTTTCAAAGTTGTGTTTGTATTAATATGACTTAATCGCACTGACTTGTATAGAAAAATTGTAAATAGTAATGAGTTTATTTCAAGTAAAACCGGTAACTTCAACGTGATTTTGTAAATTCCACTATGGCCAAGTTGACTTAAATATTTATGTGCAACTAATGAAAAAAATGAACTTTGAGTCAATGAGTTCAAATAGAAAATCCTGGGGGGTGCGACGCAAAGGTGTACATTTTTTTAGAAAGTCTAACTAATTATGGAGCTTTTGATTTAATTGTTGTAAAACCTTTTAAGATGACAAATAGCACTATAAACTCAAAAGACACTTCAAGAAGTTCCTACTTGGTCTGGCTGTAAAATATTTTATTTTAAATTATCATATAAACGCGACTTTGTCCGCTTTCGGAGAGAAGTAGGCTTTTTTCGGGGATAAAAAACGCATAATGTTTTTTTGGTGTAAGTTTGTGGCGTTTGATACTGTTGAACAACCGTCATTAAGCTGGTTTTATAAGGATCAAGGAATTCCGAAATGAACTCCTGCCACTTTAAACGTTTGGTTCTGCATCTTATCAATATGGTCATTGTAAATGTCAACTTTAGGGAAAATTTCAGACTCTTAAATTAAAATGGTAAATTCTCTGGAATAATAAGGTTTCGAGGGATCATCTAGGTGCTCCTTTAAGAATATTCGCCAGTAAGATACTTCATGCCACCACTATTATATGTGACCTTGTTCTGGGGTGTAAGTTTTGTTCTCCCCTCACTGATCATCACCGTGTCCATTGTTATGTATGTGTTTTATTCACCTTCTAATCGTTTTAATATTTTTCGTTAATGCTATTTACGAAGTCAGTTTTTGATAAAATTAATTTGCAAGTTTGGAAAAACGTGCGAAATAAGCTCATCGTGTGACGCCATCATGGGTGACAAAAATTGTTGGTAAATTCAATTCTTCCTTTTATGTCTGTTTCAGTAAATCCTCTGCGATTGAAAAGTTAAACATGCATATTGCACGCATAGTGAAGCTTTTCTAACTTGGACCACAGCGGTGACGTCTGGTCTGTGTGTTTGTGCGTATAAGAAAATTCTTTCTTCGTCTATTTGTAGTTAAAATTTATTTACATTTATTTAAATTATATTATAATTGCATTTTTTTATACTCGTATTATATAGACAGGACATTTGATAAAATAGGATATTGATGAGTAATGAGTAATATGTGGAAAAAAATATTATTATAATTTATTTAATATAAATAATTTTAGCCACAAAAAATTTAATTTTAATCAGTGTGTAGTGTAATAAACTGTAAACGACAAATGTGGTTACAGCTACCGACTAATACAATCCGCCTCAAAGGACCAATACAATCCGCTTCAAAGGACACCTTCCCCGACATTCACTACTGTAGCTTTTTAAGTTTAGAAAGTGCTGTTCTCATCCTTTTATGTAATTATCACTTGTGGGAAGTGATAAAATTATTAGAAATCTGCTGACACCAGAAGGCACAATATACTCTGCTGCCCCATCCACTATCCCACTCTCTGCCGGCAAACAATATCTTTAAATAAATTTTAAATCAGATTGTCTTAAATAATTTCCAATTAAGGATCAAATCCCAAGCCAAAAATCCGCTGTATTTTTATCGTAAAAATTTTTCATTATTAAACATGAACTTTTATATTAAAAAATTAATTTAAAAAAAATTATTCACATTTTTCTTTTGCTTTGGAAAACTTACAACAACAAAATAACTAAAATGCCATTCTAAAAATAAACACTTTTTGGCATAAAAGAGTTTTTCTTAAAAATTAATTAAATTATTCTTTAAGAAATAGTTCGTCGAAGGGTAGATGCGAAAAATATTCATTGCTGACTTTAAGGAATTCGGGCTCCCAGGTATTCCTGGTCTCCGGTATAATAGATTTATAAATAGTGCGCCAATTTTGATTGACAAATTCTAAAACGGCATCATCTGTATATAAAAATAAACAATATTAATAAATTTAACAATATGCATAAAATAAAGAAAAACTTACTTAAAGTTGGTTCCGGCATTAGACCAGTGGCATAGAAACGCATATTACCCAAAGTGGGTTCAATGTTGAATTTTGTCAAACGTAAATACCTTTTGCCGTCACGTTCGTACCATTCACCCTCCGGCAAAGAGGTGGCATCGATATCAGCTTAAGAAATTTGCATAAAAATTTATTTATTTTTTTGCTGAAAACAAGCAAAAATCAAAATTTATCTTACACATGGTTACATTGAAATCTCCCTTGGCATTCAATTTGTTATTGTTAATCTTAACCTCGGCCTTATATTTGCCTTCGATAAACAATTTGGGCGTTTTCGATTTCACCACCATTTCGAATTTATCGCCGTCCTTTTTATACTCAACACTATTGAACACAGTTTTGCTGAGACCTCGTATTTTAAGATTGCGCAGAGCGACTCTTCCTTGCACTATGTTATTGGAGAATTGATAGCTGGCCCTCTCGATTTCTAATGGATCCGTGGGTGGTATATTGAGTTCGGGTATGCCGTTAATGGCTCTTGGAGCCATATGTTGAAATGCATTGCGAATGCACTCGTTTAGGTTTTGATCAGTCTCACTGCAGCGCGGTATATCGCTGGCTGAAAATGAAAAACCAAATAAAATAGAACTTTTAAACGGAAATTTGTAAGCAAGTCGTTCTATCTAATTCATGTAAGTGTAATAAGAAAGGAAACCTCAAAAGCTTTTGTAAAGGAATGGGACGAAATTTGTACTCAAATAATAAATTGAAATAATGCATTCCAGGAAAAATAAATCGAAAGCAATTATGAAGGAACAAATATAAAAAAAATTATTTAATTTCCCCAAATTATCGCATTTTAAACCAAAATCCTTTAATGGCATACATAGATTTGTCAATGAATTAAATTATTTAGATTTTTTTTAATTCTTATGAATAAACGTCATACTATTTTTTTATATGGGCGTTTTGTTTATACACATAGATGAGCTTTTTTGTGGGCTTTTTTCCCAAAGAAGAAATTTTGTCCCCCCACCCCAAAACTTTTCCTTATGAATTCCTGATAAATGACATGATTTTACTCTTCATTGAAGGATTATAGCCTTCCCAGTACATACACCGGGATTGTAGGTCACCTAGAAAAATCTCTAACTACGCGCTAAGCAATAAAAAAAGTGGAAACCATGATTTTCAACCTAACACAGTCAACGTCGTACTACATAACCTTAAGCGGATCTTAAATCGTTTTATAAACTTAAACAAAAGAGTATGATCCCTATAAAAACATTAATGTGAATATAAAGCCAAGTTGCTTTCAAGTTTCAAAATTTCGGCAGTTAGTGAAAAATGAAGACCAATCTCTTGTTTGGAAAAATAGCTTTCATTATAATTTTCTATAAATAGATGATATCTATTTCTTAAAGAATCTCATTTCTTTCGTGAGTAAAGGGGCCTTTGTCCAAGACACTTGTGTGAAGTTTTAGCTTCTTATTGACTGGTAGATATCTATAACCAACCATACATCCTAAGGTGCCATCTCATTTTTAGGTAACCATCAGCTAACTTGGCAAAAATAATTCCCATAGTTCTTTCCCATATTAGAAGAGTAAAAGTTTTTGTTAAGAAAAGCTTCAGATTTCATGGAAATCCCGCATTCGTTAAAGGTGTGTGGATTTTTGTGCGCCACTATATAATATACATACATATTATTTTGTTTCAATTAATTGTTAGTTTTTATAAAGAATTTTTTATCATAGTTTTGTTCTTCTTCCGACGGCGCGCTGCGGCGTTTGCTTGAAGTTGGAACGATTTTGTTTATCAACTCAAGTCAAATCAAAAGACTTAAGACACATGCTTCATATCAACTACTTCTGGTAAATACTCATGTATGTGTGTATGTGTGTGTGTATAATTGAATAAATTAAGATTCATTTATTGCTTCTTTTTTTAATACCGAAAATTCCATTCTGAATTAATTTGAGTAAATTTTTTATTATCTTCTAATGCTGTTATTATCTAACATAAAAGTGAATTTATATGTTTGAAACGTGCCTTGCAACAAATTTGTTGTTAAACAAATAAACCAAAATAATTAAATATGTATAAAGAAATTAAAAATTTCATTGTCAAGTTCAGGCAATCGTGTTAATTTTTAAAACATTCTTAAATACAAGGAGGAGCTTTTTATTTTTGTTATTAAAACTGCGAATGAATAAAATAAAAAAAATTAATTAATAGAGAAATTAAAATAAATGGAAATGAATGAGTGAGAGAAGTAAGAGGCGTTTGTATGTGAGCAATTGTTACCATCTATTATATTGGTATTATTAAAAGTAAAAGTACAGTGGGACACCACTTTCTTATTTGATAAACTTTAATTTTAGACCAAAAAAATACAATTTGATTTTTTTTACAATTTTGATTTTCACTAAATTTGGCGTACTATTCTACTTTTATCTGTGCATGATATCATGCCAATCGCATACCATTTACGTTTCAATTTTTATAACCTACGGAAATTGTACATATCGGGAGCGTATGATCGGATTTACTTAGAAAGTGTTTGATTTATGTAACGAACTTAATTGAAAATGGTGTAGTAAGTCTGTTTAAAATAAAATTTTCTATAAATTTAGGCCAGAAAACGTAATAACTAGACCAGCCAATAGTATAGTACCACCATTAGTAAAAATATTTTTTAACGAAAATGACAATTTCTAGGGCAAGACCTCTCAAAAAATCTCGAAAACTGTAAAGGAGTTTCTTATTCAATTGCAAATTTGGTTTTAATCTTCTCTTACCAAAATTTAATTACAACAAAGTAGTGAGACTACTACAAGCTGAAGTTCTTTATGGCTTAAACAAAAAATTTATTGAATTCGCAATTCTTAAAAAAATTATTATCCATATTGTAATTCAAAACTCAAAATCAAATTATTAAACTCTTTATTTATAAATACGAGAAATATTTATTAACTTTGTTTTTATATATAATATATAATTTAATGTACAATTTTTTGTTATATTTTTAATAAGTCTGAATAATCCCTCTAAATAGCAAATGAAATTCTACATGGAATCTGTGTCCTTTTTCCAAAATTTCGATCGGCAATACTTTGTTGTTGTGTTGTTGTCTTTGTGAACATATTTTGTTCACGGGAAATAATTCACGTGAATAGTTTGCTCGCGATAAGGGTGTATAATTAACAAAAAAAACTTGTTCTAGTACAATTAATTTAAGAAAAAGTACAGTTGCTGCAAATATGAAATTCGCAATGCCACATTTAGTATCTATATGCACCAATTATCTTTTTCTAACGGTAATCCGATTACAGAATACTTCACTCAACGAGTTCGTTGCAAGGCATGCGATTCATTTTACGCTTGACTTAAGACGTTAATATGAAAACAATAAAAAGCTAAATTGTTTGAAATAAAAATAACAATAAAATCTTAGAACTTGTAATTTGTTAAGTACTAGAGAGATATTATTAAGACATAAAATTATCTTGTTAACGATACGTAGGGTTGCCATGTATTTTAGCAATAAAAATTATCTTTGAAGGAAAAAATAAGTTTGACCTTGCCACATTTGGCACTTCCCGCCAGTTGCAAGCTCGACTTGGGAGGAATTTTCGGAGTAATTAAAAAACACAGCTTTCGCATTATTTTTAGACAATGATATTTTTCGGACTAATTAACCAGTTAAAACACAAAAGGCTTTACCCGACGCTTTCGAAAATTTTTCAGGACGATATCTCTTAAGCGAATAAATCGATTCTAATCAAATTTGTATCCTGCAAATCAGTTTTTTAAGTTTCGAAAAATAACTGACCTTGAAAATGCGAATTGACAGGAAGTTTCGAATTTATTAAAAATTTTAAACAACGATATCTCTTAAACTAATAAACTGTTCCTAATGAAGTTCATGGCGATTAAAGAATAGAGGCTAAAAATACATACTACATTTTGAGTTTGACCGAATCAGTACCTTAAAGTATGTTTAAAGCATAAATTTAAAAAAATGTTTTTATTGGAAAAATCGCATCAGCAAGTCGCACCCACAGGCATACACGTACATTGACATACATACAACCATACGGACATACCCGCGGAAATAGCCAGTGTCGGTCAAGGAGGAGACTGTTTTCCACATTTTATGCAAATGCCCGGTATGGCATTTGCTGGACTACCTTTCGGAGTTATCGGTAATTGGTCTAAGTAACCTTAGAAGATTTGTCGGTGCTATGGGATGAGTCTAGTACCATTCATGCGATCTGGTCTTGAATCCATACACAGACAGGTTGACTAGGAAAATTATTGAAAATGGATGTTGAAATCGGAGTTACTCTCTAACCAACCAATAAGAAATAAAACCAGTTTCTTCTGTAGTTCAATTGGTAAAGTGGTACTCTGCGAAGTATGACTTCGACTTGCACCAGAAACAAAGTTTCTCAACTCTAGTTACTCTCACTTTTGGAGAGTTATTGGACTTCAATATTCAGAGCTCTTAACAGTTTTCGGAGTGATTTTTTACGTTCTCATTTCAGCTAAAATATTTACATATATTTTTGAAAAATACTTGAAGACTGTATTTTGTATTTAGCATCTAACAAATAATTTGTTTTTCTTGTCCTGGCAAAGAAACCAAAGGATACGTAGTGTTCCTTGATAAGTGCAAACTTATTAGGAAAATGCACGCAATCGTGCTTTTATAAATTCATTAGCAAAATGTTACTCTTTTTTAGAAAAGTATGAAAAACTGCTTTTTAATTTAAACTTGGAAGTGAAGCGAAATAGAATTAATGTATTTGGCAAGTCATTACTAGGAATATATAAATGTGTGTGTGTGTGTATCTCTGCCCAGAATATGTATAGTATACATATTTTTTTTTAATCTCTATATAACTTTGTTTTTATTACTGAGTATCAATTTACTGATACTCATATTGTAGAAACTGCAATTCATTTAACGCTTGACTAAAGACATTAATTTCGAAACAATAATACATAAACAAACAAACAAGAAATAAATAAAACTAATAATGGGTTTTTAATAAGTACTAAAAAGGGTAATTTTAGAATTAAGTGCATCTAAATTTATATCTGATCGTACATTCTACTAATGGAAAATTCTTAGTACACTCAAAGAGATCACATGATCCTTTAACAGATCCCATGCACTCGTCTAGAGGATGGTTGTTCGATTGCCGCAAAGTTATCCAACAAATCCAGGCACTATATCGTGCCTCAACCGCTGAAGGGACAAACACGAAATTTTACAGGAGAAGTGTGTTTATAACATCCTTTTCACTGAGTTGTACTATTGGAAAATTCATTTTGCATTAAGTTTATGATGCATTTTCTACCGGTTATAAAACTTTAAGATTGAATTTTAGTGATCCTAAATTATCGTTTGGGATGAAAAAGTGACAATAAATTGTGTTATTTAAGCTTTTTCCGCGGTTAGGGGACGATATGTGGTATTCCAGTACCCAGTTTTTTAATATTTCAGAACCTACACTGCATAGTGGGCCTGAGCACAATAAATTATGATAAGTGCTGATTGAAAATCACTATAAAGTCCCACTGTATACTTTATGTGTCAATAAGAGATTAAAACTATCTATCCAAATTTACTATTTGCGCAATTTTTGCACTGCACATTATTTAAATTCACCATTAGAAATGAATGAGATCATTTGGCTAATCCCAGATCTGTTGGCTTTTTTCATTTGTTTTTTTTTTTTTTTTTGTTTCTTTTACAACATCAGTTAGATGTCTCAAAAAAAAATTTCTATTAAACATAATCATTTACTAAGGTATTTTTTTGTGTGATTGACATACTTTTAACTTTATTAACAAGATTGTAAGTATGTATTCAATCATAGATCATAAAACACTAAATTACCGATTAGAATCCTTGAAGACCAAAAAATTAGTCGAGTGATCTATAAACTAGAACAAGTAATAAATATCCCCCAGTGAAAAGAAATGGACACTCATTCTCAAGGGACGACTTTTTCATTGCTTCAGAAAAGCCACTAGTGAATTTTTTCAACTTCCGTGGAAGTCAAGTAGACAAAATTTACTTTTCTAAATATTTGATTTTTTTACCGATTTTTAATAGTCTGCAAGGAAACATAATGTTTCTTTAATTAATAATTAATATCAATTACATGAGGAAAAAATTCAAGTTTTTACCCTTTCCAGATGTAAGAGCTTATTTCCAGTGATAAATAACTACTCTAAATATAATTTTCTTCACAAAAAAAAAAAACAACAAAATTTACTCTCACAACATATTGAAAATAACTTCCGAATCGTTGAATAAGCGTCCAAAAGGAGAACATCCTGCAATGACAACCCCAAGTTAAAATTATTGGATTTAATTCGAATTAGCACTAATACCGGATCGTAATCTCAGTATCTGCCTGACTTTTTGGGAGCTTGTTTTTTATTGGGATTCTTTTGCGAAAACATTTCTAATCAAGTTCTTGTTAATGGTCTAATATTTCTTTTTGAACAAAAGAACTAGGTTCTCTTTCTTATTTTTATTTTAATAGAAAATGGGACTCTTCTATCGGCCTTGTCGATTTATTTAAGAAATAAATTTTTTAAGAAATACATTTTTTTGCGGATGTATTGATTATGAAAATCGTGTGAAATTGATAAAATTTGCAGTTGGCTTAACTATTTAAATTCACTTCCTTAATTTTCTGTTATTTTTTTAAATTAGCTTTGCCCATTTCGTTATAATAATTTTAAAACGAATTATGTTTTTCATAAATATTTAAATCTTCCTTTTTTTTCTTAAAAATTTAAACTCACAAAAGGTTTTAAAGCTTTTTCTTTGTATTTAAAAACCAAGTCCTTTTTAATATGTTTTTCTCTCTTAAATTTTTTGATTTGTTTACAAAAGCACTCACGTATATCTGTAACTTGTTTGAATTCAGGATGTTGTGTTGCCGCGAAATTCAAACACAAACTTAAACTTAATACTATGAAAATATATAATTTTTTGAACATTTTGTCGTCCGTTCAATACTTGGCTAATTTATGTAATTATATCCTTATTGTTCACTGCTGATACTTCCTAAAACAACGTTTAACTGTTCACCCGTTTCACATCAAGTCTAGGCCTTATCTAAACTGCTCAATAATGGTTAACCTTGTATTTATTGACAATAAAGCAAAAAAAATATATATTGCTTCACTGGGGAAACAAACCACACACAGTGAAAAACACAACTTGAATCAAAAAAATTTTCACTGCAACTTCAATCAAAGCCAACGTCAAATCTATAAATTGAAAAGAGTAGCAAAAAACAAATAACGATTAAACAAAATCACGATTAAATAAATGATTTTTATTTTTATTTTCATTTTTATACGATTGGCTAATGCGAGTGTAATAAATAATGAGGTGGTTTTTGTTTTAGAACATGGATAATAATTGTTTTAGTGTTGGATGCCATCCGACAAATACTCGTACAAGAAGAACAACAAATGGGAAACCCAACAAACATATGCATGGTGCAAACATGGAATATTAAATCAACTGATTTCGCTTCCCAAATGGCGGAATTTCATTTCAGAGTTTTGGTTTCTAGACACATATGTATGTACTAGATGACCCGGGCAAACGTTGTTTTGCCTTCAAATTTGCACTAAATCGACATAGAAATTATTGTTCAAATACCGGTATCGGGCTAATTAACCCCACTACACGCTGATTAAGGACCCAACGCCTGCAGCAAAACGCAGCATAGGCTTATCGCGCTAATCTTTATTGGGCAAAACACAAAAAACAAAATATTGGGCCATCTGCAGACGAACTTCAAACTACACAGAAACACTCCTCGTATAAAGTATATATTCCGGGTTGCTTAGGGGAGTCGATCCGGCTGTCAGTCTGTCCGGCTGACCTGCTGTCAGTCTGTCCGATTTCCTGCCAGTATAACAGCACATATGCGTAAAAAGAGGCCAGATAACTTACAGGTCTAAATATTTAACAGAATGTCACAATTATTATCAATTAAAAAACCAACAAAATCCGCTGATAAATGGCTGAGATGTTAGGAAAAAAATTTAATATATGTATAAGCAGAAAAAAATCCTAAATTTCGAACGCTACTGGAATTGAACCATGGCTTCAGCCGTATCACAACACCAAGCATTCTTCTACTTATATCAGAGATATTTATCTTTTGGCGTTTCGGATTCTGAAAAATGTGCAAATTTTTTTTAACAAGATATTTAAAAAAAATCTGTTTATCGCACTAATTTAAGAAGTTTAGCGATCTTGCAGGACTTAGTATTCTTAAATTTCCCTTTGGGACAATAAATTTCCTTTTATTTCTTTGCAAAATATTTTGCACTTTTTTCATTTTCTTGAAACAAATATACCATTTGGCTTGATTTATACGCGTGCAAAATAAGTATTGAAAATTTAATTTAAAAAAATATTTTTGCTTTAATACTCTTTTGTTCGAGTACGTTATTATGTATAAAAATTATCACAAAAGAACGATACAAGATATAAATTTCTATCATAAAGTTACTGGTTGATTATTGCCGATAATCACACTGTTATATTTAACTGGCCTTGTTTCCTCGATGCCTCCAAAATCGCATGTGTTCAAAGCACATTCAAACTTCTTGAACTCGCACTACCTGCTCTCGAACTTACAGCGATTTGTATATTTTTTTAGTTGACTACCAGATTATTCCCTCTTATTATGATTGTCGCGTCGACGTCTCATCAAGTCGACAGTAAAAAAGACAGATGTTCTGAACTCGTTGTAGGCAATAATTAACTAATATTGATGGCAAATTGTAATTTTATAAGCCATAGTATTAGTAATATCCTATCAATAATATTTAATAGTTCTCCATAACGATCCTCCCACAATTGCCAATATATTTATGTCGACTTGGTGTGACGTCGACGTCGGCAATCATAATAAGGGCTATTATTTTTAATTCAAAATAAATTTATTTTTTTTATATTAAATTTATTTTTAAAAAATTAATATTTTTGTGCAATTTTCTTAATGTATTACACTATATTTAATTTTTTGGGCAAATGTAGTCAACAAACATTCTTTAAGTCATTAGTATATGCGTAAATGTATCGTATGAGTGAAAAAAAACCCAAATTTATTGAAACCGCAAGCTCTTCACGCTGGCTGAATAATTAAATTAATTAAATTCATTTTGTATGGCTGATATCCTACGTTGTTTGTGTCAGTCGTATTTACATACATACGATTAATATCATGTAAATAAATGAATTAATAATTAATTAATTTTACTTGTATATATCAGTTGTCTTAAAATGTAGAAATTTAAAATATCGATTTGACCACTTTTTAAAGCAACCGGTATAAATGTAAATATTTGAAAAAAAAATTAACTATATTTATCAAATTTGTTATTCGAGATATTTTCCAAAATAAGTATTTAATATTTTATTGTTTGTTGTATGCCTGCATTTTATTTCATTACAACCCTTTAGCCAAATCATGTTGGTAAAAAAATAAACAAAAAGTCAATTATAATTGTTTGTTGTGTTGTGTTTGTACAGAAGCTTTCTAAAGCTATTATATTCATACATATGTTTTGTAAATTACAAATTGAAAAATATGATTGAATTCTATTTGGACTCTCATATAGTATTTGTATACAGCTTTGAAGGCTTTTCAAACATGATTTGGCTAAAGGGTACTGATGATTTGGTTAGCGCCAATGAAATGCAGGCATATACTCACCTAAGCCAACAGTAAACAATAAAATATGAAAAAATAAGCTAAAGTGAGTGAAAGAGCTGAATCTTAAAAATTAATTTTCTAAAATCTCAACAAAAAAAAATATTGAATACAAAAAAAATTTTAATGCACTTTAAAATGATACGCTGGTGAAGATTACACAAGGTTTGGCACGGCGGAATGTAGCACGCACACTTACTTGTTTTTTATGATTTCCATTTCAATTAAAAGGATTAAGGAAAACGCAACAGCACTGATTTATATTAAAAGGTTGTTATAGTTTAGTTAATTTTTTTTTTTGCTAAATTCATATTTATTATATAACGTTTATATATAAAATGTTTTCCTTTTCATAAATATTAAATAAAACTTGTCAATTAGAATGCAAATCTGTATGTTTGCTGGGTATAGATAGACAATAAGTCTTCCATATGTTAGTATGTATATATTTATTTTCAATGTGATAGAAATAATTAATTAATTGCGCTCACTTATGCATATATTATTTAAAACTTGCTAAAACATCAATTAAAAAAAATATTTAAATTCTAGATACAAGTATTATAGAGGAAGAGAGAATAACAATTATTTCCCCCCCCCCCCCCCCCCCATTAACAGAGTTAATCAGTTTTGTTGCAAAATTAAAAGTTAAAATGTTATTTTAATTATTCATTAAGTTGTAGAAAACTACTTAAAAAATCAAGTACATTTATGGATTAATAAGATACTCGTATTATGAAATAAAATTGCTCGATTATAATATTTTTAATGTTTCCAAAAACAAAGTGAATAACATTTTTAGCACGTAAACTTACACTTTTAATATTTTTTCATAAAGTGGACATATCCGGCGGGATATGTGTATGTACAAAGATATATTTAAATATCACCGTACCCAGGGTAAACGTAGTATTTCGAAATATGTATAAAACCTACTGAGATTGGCAAAATATCCACAATTATATTGGTTTTTTTCGTCTATGAAAAAGTTTTTCTTAACATGTCATTGATTCCCTTAATTATATAGATAGAATTAAAACGTCTTATTCAAATAGTTGTTGTTAATAGTTATTATAACAACAACAACAAAATATTTGTATAGTATCATATCATTATCGTATAGACAGTTGTATATAAATATTTTAATACATGGCAATAAATTTACAATGGGTCAATAGTTGCATTAAAATAAAAACTTTAAAAATTGGCTGACTCACTGAAAGGTCTATATATGTACATATATATTTTTTTTCTGATAAGGAACTTATTTAGAATTTATTATCTAATAAGTTAAAATATGCATCTCGAACTTCGCCTTTAAACAGGTGCGTCACACACAACAAAATCTTGTGAGATGAGGAACCATTTAAAACTTGTTGTGCATATTTTCAGTAACAACAAATAAATATTAGCTCCATTGGCTTTTCAGTGATCACAAATGGAAGCCATTCTAGAGGAATGGTATTTTCATCGCTTCTTCTCAACTTCCTAGGAAGTCAAATTGACAAAATTTTTATTCAAAATCTGAACTACTTCCACAAATCTGTGAGACGCTGTTTTCGATGATGAAAATAATACTTTTTTATAAAAACAACTTGCTTCTTTCTTCTATAAATAATTGATACATAGAAATGAATATTTTTGTATCGAAATTAATTCTCATATAGAAAAATTTCCATTTAAAAATAATTTATTTAAAATGTCTTGTTTACGGATCAATCAATTAAAAAACATTTTAACTTTCTTTTTGTTACAACAGCTAATAATTAAAAAATAATAATAACAATAACGATATTGTAGCTTTAAAGCATCGTTGTAATAAAACAATTTTCTATTAAAGGCCCAGTTAGCCGAACGTTCACGTTAGCTAATGTAAGGAACGTTTGTTTTTGTGCATATGAAATCCAAATTAAATTTCACGTTGACGGAACGGCTGAACCTGTATAAAATAGAATTTCATAACGTTTTTACGTGACATTTGTATACCAGTGATGGGACTATTATTTTGTTGAGTTGTATTGTGGCCCAAACTCTCTTCCGGTACTTTTATTGATATACATATGTAAATTATTAAGGATCTAATACAACTTTAATGAAATTTTCGAATTTGCAAAGTCTAAAAATGTAATGTTGAGATAATAATGTGCATGAAGAGTTTTTAAAAAAAAAAACAAGTAAATACCATTCAATGCAAATAAAATCTTAGATTGAATTATAAATTCAATTATATATAGCAGTTAATTATTTTGAATATAAAAGTTAATATACGCTTATAAACATACATATTTGTTATTTTGCAACTTGCATACTACATATCTTGAAAAATATTGCAGATTTGCAAGTCAAAAGTTTTGTTACATATACATTGTGAAATAAGTACGAATTTATATACACATAAAAATATATGGATGTACGATTATATGTTTATTCTTAAAATTTTAATTTTTACATGAACTTTTCAAAATATCAACTTTTTTCTTTCAAAAAGTACTTAGTATAATTTTAGTACGTTTTATGTATAAGCATGAATTACACGAAAGTTTTCAAATACCATCTCTATTATGAACAGCTGACTGGCAAATTGAAATTCTTTTCATTAAATATATTTACAAAATTTAAAAAGCAAACCTCAACACATAAGTGTTCGGACTCCATTGAAATTTTTCTTTATTTGATTTTTATAATAAACAGGAATATTAATTAAATTTTTTTTAATTACACAAAGTAGCATTATACAACGTTTTGTTTTTATTCTGTTGACATTCGACACGTTTTAAAAGATTCATTAACCGCACAAACGTCCGTATGTTAAAGTATGGTACGTTTTTCTAACATCAACGTTCGGCTAACCGGGCCTTAATGTTTAGTTTTTATAATCCACACAGTTAAAATTTCTATGGAAAGCAGTTAATTTTTTAAGTGATTACAAGAAAAACTTTTAGACGAGCTGGCCGCCGCATGTTAATTAAGTGACGTTTGAATTAATACTCGATATAAACTGATGGCTTACCAAAGGTGATTTTAATTTGAGTTAACAAATTAAAATAATGTACATATATGTACATACATAAATAAATTTCTACATGCCGAATCACGATTTTATATTGGTTGAATATCAATTAAGATACGATCTTGACGTATTGAAACTGGTTTGCTTTCAAGCTAGAAAAATTAATCAATTCGGCACCTCAAATTATTAGAAAAAAATTGGGAAAAAATTCTCATAAGCCTAAATATGTGTGTATAAAAATAGGGACCGCTCGAACAAAAAAGAAAAAAATTACCGCTTAAACAAAAAAAATCACTTTAAAACCATTTATTTATTCGAATTCTTAAATCGTATGTTAATCACTTTTTAGCGAGTTGTAATGGATTTATTTATTTAAAATTTTAATTTTTAATTTAACCACATACGCATATACATACATATATGCCAAATTTGTAATTATTCCCAAAAAAAAAAAATATTTTATTTGAAATTATATTATAGAAATATGACAGAATTTTGAACTTTTATTTCAAACTAATGCCACAAGCGACTCACAATTTAACAGTAAATCAATCCAAGTGTTGTCAATTGAACATGTATCGCCGTACCTTGCGTGATTTTTATAACTATTGCACTTATTATTTATTTATAATTCATTAGACTTCCAAGAGTAATGGCAGTGACAACTTGGGCCTTTAGTTCAAATTTAGATTTGACATAAATATTATTAATACCGAAATAAGATGTCCACAGGTATTTAAGTTTCATTATAAAGATGAGATTTTCGTAGAAATTTAATAATAAACGAGATGTCAAGAAAAAAAGCAAAATTGTACGTCTACATTAAAGTTGACGCATGTCTGGTAAATCTTCTTTGATTTAAAAGCAAAACTTCACAATAATGATAAGAAATCCTTTACAAACATCATCATCATCATTATATTATTTTAATATTTTAGTAAATTTACAAAAAATATCTATTATGAGATAAACAAATAAGTAACTATTATCAGAAAAAGTTTTACACACAACAAAACTATAAATTTGTGTAAAATGTGTAGACAATAATCACTGGTTCTGCTCATGCATGCCAGTTTGTTTGAATAGAGATCTGTTTACACGATCACTGTTCAACAGCTTATCACGAGAGAATTTCTTCCACTACCTACAACAAGTGATGCCTTACTGCGTGTATATGCTTGTGTGCTTGTGTGATAATTTCATTCACAACATTGAACAGTCGCAAAAGTTTTTGTAACTTGAACAAACAAACAACATTAACAAATGTTGTTGTTTATGACAAAACAAAACAATTGTTAGCAAAATAAGCCTGTGATAAGAATGAACAACAACAAACTTAGAGAGTCCTTTAGTATATAAAACTCGAAAAAAGCGAAAAGATTCGTAGTTTTTAACAAGACTGCAAAACAAAAACATCACCAACACTGCCATCATCATCATTATTAAAAGAAACTTATGGAAATGAGCTCCACTTTGACAGAGACTTTAGAATATCGCCATAAAAAATTCGATCAAAGCAAACGTTTACATTCGGATTCTTCGAGTTCCTCTTCTGCAGACACCAGCTGCATCAAATTGGAAACTGAAAGTCCTTGTCATCAAACAACATTTCAACGTTCCTCTGGACTTTATTGGTTGAAAAATGAAAGAATCATCAAGAGAACTCTTTCTAGAAGTGATAAAGAAAGTCTCTCCATAACCACACCAGCTAAAAGAGCCCGCCTCAACTCGTTTAGTCCCATCATGCGCCATAACACTTCAACACCTTTAACAGTGACTGCCGCTGTTGTACCACCCGCATCTGCTATTTTACCCAAGATAAGCGAGGAAACTTTACATAGCATTTGCAAATATCATGGTAATATGGTAAGAAAATTCCCCAAAAAGGAACGCACTCCCAAGGATCAGGAAAGACGTAATAAAAACACAATTGCCTGCCGCATGAGCCGGCGTGTTAAGAAACTGGAACACATCGCCTTTGAAGAGCAGTATAAGGAGTTTTCCAATCAAACTTTCGATATCATCGAACAGTCCATGAGGGCCACAGCATATTTGCATGAATTAATGAAACTGACATCTTGTGCGCAGGCGCACGTTGAGGAAAATCAAAATCATCAAATTAAGACGCTGAATGGAAGCACTTGTCCATCAGGCCAAGAAAAGAAACCCTTTACGATAGAGTTTTTAATGGGAAATGAATAGATCATTTGCAGTCATTCTATTAGTGAAAAACTAATTAATTTATTTATTTAAAAAAAATTCTTTATGAATACTTAAGAAAATAATCACTGTGTGATTCTCTCTCTTGCCGTAAATTTAAAATAATTATTATTTATAATTATAAGGGAAAAATAATTGTATATATACGAGTAGTTTAAAAAACATATTTTAGGTTCATAGAATAAAAATAATTATAAAATTAAAATTAAACAAACTGTGGCTTTCAAATAGATGGACTTAATCAAGTCTAAGTTAAAAGTGTGAAGTGACGGGCATAAAGTTTTGTTAAAAATCAATCAAAATTTCTCTGAAATTTTTAAAAGTTTTTATTGTAAATTTTTTAGTTTTTGTTTTTTATATTTTTGGGCGTTTTCAATATTGTGATATTTAAAGTTTTTGAATTTCTTTTGAATATTCAATGAATTCTAAACTAAAGATTCTTCTTTGCGCTCTTTTTACTAAAACGAATTAGCAAATTATTTTAGCTTTAAGTGTAAAATATTAATTTTTATTTATTTTTATTTATTTGCTTGTGTTACAATTTTATTACAAATTAAATTATAATAAATATTAATATTTTTCGTGTTCGAGAATTAATTTTAAGTTTTTCGCTTTATTCATTTATTTCGAAATATGCTACTCAACGAACTAGCGAAATACTGGAAATATATATTTTAATATTCAATTTGTGATATTCTCGTAAAAAAAAGTTTGTGAATAAATAAAATAAATAACAATTAGCTTTTTAATTGGTCATGCAAAAATGGAGAACGGTATGACGACTGTAAAGTGGACGAAACGCGCCCACACCCAATTCGACAAAATAATTTGTTGAACGCTATATCCGCCTATGGTAGGTTTCTAAAACAGATTGAATAAATTACAGTCTATTTGACAGCAACATGACTGGTATCAACTGTCAAAGTTCAAAAGTCCTTATTGGAAGAGCCACTACCTATTTCAATAACTTTGCGATGTTGGCCGCAGTAATCCATTAAAACAAACAATAGGTTTATTTTCTTAATAACTTAATCACTGATTTAAGATTTTACATTTTATTTAATTAATTTGCAATAAAAAAAAAACTTATACATGAATTTAAACGACAAAAATACACGCAAAACGGAAACTTCTTTTTACTTGGTTGCTTTTGTAGCGAAAATTATAGTTTTTTTTTTTATAGGCAATAAAGAGAGATACGAAAAAAACTTGAAAAAAAAATAACAATGGAAGTACAAAAGATTGATAGATCAATAATTAAGAAAAAAAATTCAAATAAAATTGAAAAATTTTAAATTAACGGAAGCTTTTTTAGACAAAAATAATAGCAGTGTTGGTTCATAAAAGAATCTTATTACAGGTTTTAAATACAAATTGACTGAAACCTTAAGTCTAAAAATTATTTAAAAAACATATACAATCAGTATTCATATTTTTTTTGTCTACCACTTGTATCCTAATAATGCAAAACTTCATGCAGTACTAAATTCGATATGTTTTCATTAGGGGAACTGAGTATGTGGTGCATTTTAAATTGCAAATGTTTGCAATCGTGGTTGCTTCTTTTTGTTTACTTGCAAAACTGCTTGAACACTAGGTAACGGCTGAATTAAATCTATACGATTGTCATTAATAGAAAAAAAATAGCTGCTTTAATAGAAAAAAGTTTAAAAAAAGCTAAATGTATGTAATTATGTCAAGCTAAATCAAACTTCATAAGGGCAAAAAAGCTAGCTCAAAAAAGGTTTAAATGGTCACGCTGTTAGTAAATTCAGAACACTTAATGTGCTGCGGCTTTTGATTTGCGTTTTTTTTTTTTGTTCTAGTTTTTTTACCGTTTTATTTAAATTTACAAACTTAATTTATTTTTCAAGCTTTAGGCCTCTTTTAATTTTTTATTTTTTAATCGATATTTCGGTACTCGAGGAGTACCATCTTCGGGATATTTGTTTATTTTATATAGTTTTTTTTCTCGTAAATTATGTTTCAATGTACTTTATTCTTGTTTTCTTGTAATGTAGTGTATTTGAAAGGGCTAGCAATTTTACAAGGGTATTTCAATCCGAAGCAGTATATGTATAAATTTGAATACAAACAAATAACTTATGTTATTATTTCATAAATGTTTTTATACAATTAGTTGCAGCTTATGGATTTCTTGATTTTTGTTAATTCATATGCTTCTCCACAAAAACCAAAACTGAAAAAGCTTTTGATATGTTTGCAACATCTTGTGTTACTTATAGATTCCAATATGTAGTTTTATTAAAATCTCAGACTTTTTGCTGAGAAACTTAAAATTTATAAGAAAAAAATTTATTCATAAGGATAAAATGTCTTCAAAAATTAAGTTACAATCATCACACTCAATGACTTTAACGCATGAAATGAAAACTTTTTTGTTTAAATGAATTGTAACTCAAACAATAATATTTTGCTAGTTTTGATCTTTTTTTGTAGATTTATCCTGAAGATAAAGTATTTTTCGAACTTTTTTTCCTTAAGGTTTTAATACTGTGTAAGGATTTAGAATTTTCCTTCCCTCAAAGTAATTTGCCGCAAAAAAAAGGTATTAAGAATTTAAATTAATATTTAGTGTGAAGCGATTACCCCTTATTTAACTAATGATTTGCATTTATTTTATTTTACTTCAATTCCTTATCTTTTCCAGCTAATTGGACAATTGTTTCTTTGTTAAGTAGAACTACAGATAATCACAACCTTAACCTTTAAAAGTGTATTTATTATAAATAATAAAAAATGTATATAAGTATGTAGATTTTTGTATTCACGCAGCATGATACAATTTCATTCTTCCAAAAATTCTTATACAAAATTTTCTTCCCCAAGTTACTGCCGAGACCTAAATAAACAAATCTTTTGTTTAATAGAAATTTTTAAGCCGTGTATTTACCCAGCAGCCCAAAGACATTTCAACCTGCTGTGCGTTAAATTTGGGAGATAAGACATGCGTGACTCCACACACCCGTACAATCACATTTACAATATTGTTCGTTTTTCAAGCAAGAGACACTAATCTTTGTTTTTCTATGGCTTTACATTAGAAAAACTTTCAGTTCTTATTACAGGTAACCCACCAATAACAATACATGCAGTTAGAAAAAATCGTATATTTTTCAATAACGAATTTAAACATCATATGCGAAACGTTTCACTTCATAAAATGCACAAGTATATACACATGAAATAAATAATAAAATGCTACTTCACTTTTTCGAACTACATTTTTGCCCCCATATTGCGCGGTTTCACACAACAAGTGGATTTGTTGGAACATATCTACCGTGTTATAGGAGGATTACCTGCACATTATTATTATTTATGTAAGAATGTCCGAGTTTTTAATATTTTTTTTTTGCCACTATATTTGTGTTTGTTTTACTTTGATTTCTTCTTATGATAGGAAAAAGCAACTTATAATAAAAATTTCTTAAAAGAAAATATAAACAAAGGTCTGATTGTATTCAAAGTATGTACAATAAAATATATGTACATATGTACTATGTATGTTTGAATTTGTTTGATATATTATTTATTTGAAAGTCCTGTCTTTAATGATTGGCAAGATTTATTAAGAACATCCTGTAAATTTTGGTTTCCTTAAATAGAAAAATGTAAATAAATAATTGAATGCAATTTTTTATGTATTCGAAAAAAATTTTTTTTCTGAAATAACAAATATTATATATTGCGCTATAAACATTTTCTAAAAATATTTAAAAATTTATCAAATTAATTCGGACTTTCCTTTACTTATTTAAAAAAAAGTGGTATGTTGTGGGTTGCAACATAATCTATTTGCCGGCATTTCGTCAATCTTAAAGCCAACAAATCAGTAGACCTCAACCATCATGTTTAAAAATCAATCAACCTTCTATGCTTTATAAATTGCTTTTATACACTAATCACAGGTTAAAATTTGATTATCAGCACCATCATAAATCAGTAAATAATAATTCGGTTGGTATAATGATCCCATGATCACAAGTAAAATAAATCCTTTCTACCAAACAATTTTCAATAAATCTCAACAAATTCATTTCTTTAGAATTTTATAGTCCTTCGCTGCCGTTGTCTAAGTAATCATTTATCTGTTCGTATGTAGGATTATACAAATATTTTTGTACAAAAAACAAGATTTCGTTGAAATTATCGCACGTGCTAAATCACAGGCAATAATCTCATTGATCCTAAAAGCATGTGATACTCTCCTACAACAAGCAAAGATTTCATGAAAAATCGGCATGTGCAAATAATACAAGTAATTTGTCCTGCAAAATAATGTTTTGGTAAATTTTGCATATGCTTTCAAAAATGTTCACTTAATACTCGTAATAAGTACAATTCCTTCCAGCCTTAGACTTCATAAATCCAATTAATTTACATGCATACATACATATGTATGTACTTACATACATAAAGTATGTACATATTTAGAATTATCTCTTTCGTGAACAAATTAACAAAACAACAAACAGATTTCAAGTGAAATTTTACTCACGATATGGGTAAATACCTCGTGATTATTTATACTCTGGTGTATGAATTAAAGATCACATGAAACTAAATACTTACATTTGTATATTATTAGAAGTTATACATAAATTTTTTTAATGTTATTAAAATTAATAATCTCTCATACTGTGCAATTTTCCACTCTTGCGATACAACTTGGGGGTTTGTCCCAAGATGGCCTTTTGCACTGCGACTATTGTTGATCAATTGTGCTTCCCCTGTCCCTAACCGTCCAATATGTTCGCAAATAGGATCAGCTCCTACAATGGGAGCGTTAGCAGATCCTCTTCACTCAGCGTATATGCATGTAGAGCCCTGTGTCTTCTGAGGCCCAATGCCCCACAATTTGCTATCAAGTGTTCCATCGACTCCTCCTCCTCACCGCAAAATCTGCAGATGTCCGTGTCAGATAAGCCCATTCTGTATAGGTGGGCTTTGCAGGTGTAATGGCCCTTGAGCGCCCCTACCAGCGTGTGTAGGCTTTTCCTGTCCAGTCTTAGAGCCAGATCCGCCCTCCCGGCGTCAAAGCATAGAAATTTCTTGGAGTGACCTAACCCATTGATGTCATTCCAATGTTGTGCAATCCTGGATCATGTCCATTTTGAAATCTCCGCCTTAAGGAGACTTGTTGAACCCAAAATATGGGGTTGTTCCAATGAAGTTCCCCTCAGCCCCTCTCCTCGCACAGATGTCCGCCATCTCATTCCCGGCATGCCTCTGATGTCATGGTACACATCAGAGTAATCTGATTTTGAGTCGCCAGGTCATTGAGCCTGCTGTGGCATTCCATCATCATCCCATTACCTGGACCCGTACGTACAGCCGCCCAAGGCCTAAAGAACCGATTGGCTGTCCGAGAATATCTTAACCCGTATTCCCCTGTATCTTCTCTCGGATAGGATCCGCAGAGTTTCTAGTATCGCGTAAAGTTCCACCTGGAAAATTGTCGTATCCCTGCTCAATGTCATAGACCTGTGTGCTTTAGGCCCCACTAAACCTGCCCCAACTCCTTAGAGCCTACAAATATATGTATGTACGTATATATATATATATATATATATATATATATATATATATATATATATATATATATATATATATATATATATATATATATATATATATATATATATATATGTACATATATATACATACATATATATATATACATATATATATATATATATATATATATATATATATATATATATATATATATATATATATATTGGGTGTTTTTTATTGAGGTATAGAACTTTAAGTTGGCATCACTTTTTTAACTGGCGGCCATTTTGTCAGCTGTCAAGTGATTAATATTTAGTTTGGTTTGCCATTTCATCATGAACAGGTTGACAAAAGAACAACGCTTGCAAATCGTGCAAATTTATTTCGAAAATAATGGTTCAGTTCGCGAAGTTTACCGCAAGCTCCGTCCATTTTATGGTCGACATAATCGTCCATCAGAGCAATTAATTCGGTTAACCATGGATCGTTTTCGCACTACGTTTACTCTATGTGATAATACGCATCCGCAGAGACGTCGAACAGTGCGCACCGAAGAAACAATTGCCGCTGTAGAGCAAAGTGTTGAAGAGGACCCGAATGAATCGGTTCGCCACCGTGCACAGCAATTGGAGCTTTGTCCATCAACTTTATGGAAGATTTTGCATGGCATGAATGTGGATGAGTTGTGGTTCCAACAAGACGGCGCTACATGCCACACAGCGCACGTCACAATCGATTTATTGAAGGAAACATTCGATGAGCGCATAATTTCGCGGAATGGACCTGTCAATTGGCCACCAAGATCGTGTGATTTGACACCATTGGATTATTTTCTTTGGGGATATGTGAAGTCGCTCGTCTACGCCAACAAACCAGAAACGTTAGGGGACTTGGAAGCCAACATTCGTGGCGTTATTGCCAACATACGGCCCCATATGCTCGAAAAAGTGGTTGAAAATTGGACCTGTAGAATTGGCTTTATTCGAGCCAGCCGCGGCGGCCACATGCCCGAAATCATATTTAAACGTTAATGGCATAAAATTATCCTTCCAATAAAGCCAAATTGATGGACATTAAAAAGATTTTCTTGTGTTTTATTTCAATTCGAAGTTCTATACCTCTAAAAAAAACAGTCTTAGTTTAACTTCATACACTTATTTAAAAAAAAAATCTAGCCAAAATTTAAAAAAAAAATTAATTGTGTAACAAATTTCATAAGCTCTACCTGGAAGGCACAATAATTCGCAACACAAACATTGATTTTGAAACGAAATCAAGTCGGGTATTTTTTCGTGTCATAAACTCATTATAAGGGTCTAAGGACTTTAGAAAATATGTATATTTTTAGCAGATTATACTCGTAAATAAATTACTAATTAAGTATTATTATTGCATATCCTAACAACATCAACAGGTAAATATGTATGTACATATTTGCCTTTATTTCTAACGAATATGACATGTGCATATCCATTGGTGATTATTATTAATTTTATTGCTACATTTCCAAATAATATCCTTCGGCAGGAATTTCCCTCTTCATACAAGGAGTTGAGTATTTAACTTGTACTCGTATGATCAGGTAAATGAAAACCATTAAAACTTAAATTTTTTGAGAGAGAAAAGGATAGAACTAAAATATAATTAATTTTAAGGATATGAAAGTTTGTATAAATTATAAGGACAAATAGGGAGGGACATTATTCAAACCAAATCAGTAGAGCAGATAGCATCGTACCATTTTAATCGGAGATCCAACAAAATGAGTTCATCAAATTCGCACACGTATTATCACAAGAAGTTCGATTTGAAAGTTGAGAGTTGCACCCACAAGAAATTCGGAATATGCCTGATTATAGGTAAAAGACCAACAATGGTACCCAAGGAGAATAATTCAGCTTTTGCTGAAAAACCTGCTGTAAAAGATGCATCAAAGGGAGAGCCTCAGAGAACGCAAATTAAATGGGTGCTCAGACCAAGAGTTGATTCAAAAAATTCTCAGAGTAAACCAACTCCCGCTTCATCTGCTCTCCGCGATAAAAACCAGCAGGAAATTAAGAAACAGAAACGCAAACGGAATAATCCCGGCCGCCCTGTCAAAAGATGCAACAAACGTGTTTAAAATGTATATTTGCAATATCTTATGCTAAAATTAATTTTCAACTGACAATCCTAAGAGGAAAACTAGTTCTAAATTTTAATTGTATTTTAAAAAAAATCTAGTTTTAAATAAAAATTGTTTGTATATAAACTTTGAAAATTATTTCTTATTTTTCCTAAATAGTTTTCACAGTATTGAAAAAGAATTCCAGTATTTTCGATATAGTTTTTGACACAAAAAAATAAGGCACGGAACCGATCGGCTCCTCTAGATCCTCTCTATAAATGGCGGAGATCGAAAGTAATATGTACATATAAAAAATAAAGTCGCTAAAAATACAATTTATTAAAATTATTCAAAATATTCTCCCAATAAATTTTTTCAAAAATTGTTATTTGTATTCTTAAGGGTCAGCAAATTTTAAGCGCTGACGTGGACTAGTAGTCAATGTACCAGACTGGTTGTCCGGATGTTGTAGGTTTAATTCGCTTTTGAAGTTGTTACAAAGAACTTTTTAATCGAATTATTATTTTTAAACCTCTAAGTTTTCTTTATATCACAAATAATAAAACAAAATCGTTTATATATATTTGTACTTAAATTAGTAGTACATTCAATCTAATTATTTATCATTGTCTCACTAATTTATGAAATTTTAATACAATTTCCTTAATTAAATTTGCTCAACTGCTTAAAAAACAATGCAAGTTCTTTGCTGCATGTTTTCTGTGTTATTTTGTGTTTAAAGGATCTTATAAGATGCAAAAGTCCTTAGTAAAAACATTGGTCACACATGCATTGGAAATGATGTAATGATTATTTTTAAAAGTTATACATAGATAGAAAATGAATATAAATAGGATATCACATTGCTTATATACATAAGTATATATATTGAAAAAAATTTGTTGCTTGTTGTGGCTTTAGCTTTTCATATGCCGACATTTTACATATTTATTTCACCACTTTAATGCTCCAAAGTTTGTTTCAAATCAATCTATACACTATGACCTAAACGTACCAAAAGTCAAAAGGCCCAACTATAATGTGCTTAACCAAACTTAAGCTAGTGTCAAAATTCAACGAAAAGCATGTCAAATGCTTAAGTAAATTACTGAAGACTTTTAGGTGGCTATATTGTACTTATTAAACTTAAAAACTTTTTACACTTAGTTGCAAACATTTGTACTTTTACAAAACTATTTTCGTTTTTATTTCTTTAAAATGTAATATTTTTGACGAAATCTCATTAAATTTGTAAAAGTTATAAATATATTACCATAAGCAAGTAAATCCATGTTTATCTTTTATTTATTTATAAAGTAAACGAAAACTAAAATAAAAAAAAGTACTAAAAAAGCAACAGTGGTTGCATCTTTTAATTGTAAACAATTATTTATTTTATTATTGGAAAATTATTATTTATTTATTTATTGGAAAATTTTTAAAAATGGAGAGAAAACTGAAATTTATGAAGACAGTGAAGTTAATGAATTGTGCATTTGATGGAATATGTGTTCTTCAAGAAATAAGAGAGACGATGAAGAAAAGAAAACGCTCCTGCTCAGTACGGGAAATAAATAGAGACAGAAAAAAAATGTTTTCTTGACGAGTCATTTGCTTAAGCAAGAGCGAAATTGAACGCACTTTCCTTAAGCAAATGACACTTGACGAAACTTGACGAAAAGTTACTTAAGTACATTATAGTTGTATACATTTGATTGTGTGTATTCGCACATTTGCTTAAGTTGCATTAAGCACATTATAGTTAGGCCTAAAGACGAAATAAAGAATTATAGCGGAAACTATGTCAATAGATTAAGTAACCACTGCAACCCACTAGCGATATCCCTACTTTATGATACTAAAGAAGTGAGAAGATTGAAGAGATACCATATACTTGACTTACCATTTATTTAACATATACTATTAAAACATTTATTGATATGTAAGATTATTTTAGTATAATATCTAAATTTTAAAATAATTGAGAAAAAGGAAATGTATTGAATGAATGTTGTTGTTTTCACTGGAGAGCAACAATAACTTGAAATATTATTATATCTAATTTGCTTATTATCCTCAATAATAGGATAGATTGTAAATAAAGATTATTAAAAAAAATTATTTCACCACTTATTGACGATTTTTTTTTTTTTTTTTTTTGATACTGTGATAAAGTGGCTGACTTCCTAAACGTATATTTAGAATGTATCAATACAGTATTAATACCAAGTTGATACGTTCTGTATGTGCTTTTTTAATACTTTGCACACTGTTGATTTGCAACCGTTACGACGTTTAGGAACATTTATATGCATTATATCATTCATAATAAAGCGTGCAATGGAAACATTTAATTAATTAATTTTTTTTTTGTTTTTTTAGACCTAAAAATTGTTTTGAATTTGTGTAATATTTTTTATTAATTTTATTTTTATTCTGGCATTTCTACCAAATTGACAAAAGCTCCTAAAAGTTAGCAAAAATGGGCTCAATGAAACTAGTATTGTAAGTTTGCCCAGTTGCACAATTGGCAAATTTAAGTATTTAAATGAGTACCGTTAATGAATACATATTTCATTTTGCATAATCATAACATGCCATTCGGTGTGATACTCTCAAAGTGAACGGACGCATAAATTCTCCCAGAAATATTTTTACATAAGAATACTAAAACAAACAAACAAAAAAATCGTAATAAGTATATATGCAGTTACCTATGTACATATGTACATGCTTATGTACATATGAATGTACATACATACATATGTATGTATGTATGTACAGTTAATTTTTCAATAACAGATTTTATCATTTCTTGATTAAAGTTTGTATGAAGAGAGACAGTTGAGTATCTTCTAGGGAGATTAAAAAATGTTTTTAGATTTTTATTTTGTATTATTTGCAATTTCTTTAAATAAGTTTTTGCACATCTTGATGACCAGACCTGACATCCATATGTCATGATTGGTCGGATACATATTTTGTATATTAAAAGCTTATTCTTTTCAGATAAACGAGATCTTCTGTTGAGAAGAGAGTAAAGAGCTCTACCACATTGCAATGCTTTTTCAAATGATTCTAAAATAGGCTGCTTAAATGTCAGATATTAGTCAAATATAACGCCAAGATATTTGACATTATTTAAAATAGGAACTGTTGACCCTTGTAGCTCTAGATTTTTGAGGTATTCTTTTCGGTGTTTTCGGTATTGATTTCGGTGTGTTGTATTTTAAATACATACAAGATCGCGAAACAAACTAAAAAACAATAAACTTACTCTAATGAGTAATGAAAAAAAAAAACAAATATAAAATATATACTTACATATGTATATATGTAAGTGCAAATGGCAACAACGCATATGTAAATATGTAAGTATGTACATACATATGTAAGTATATCACAATGACTTTAGAAGAAAAAACTGATAACAGCGACAGCAAATAATAGTAAAATTGACAACAGTTGGTTATTTGTAAAAAGAGAACTATTTCGCTCTCGGCCATCTTCTGAGTCCGTAAATTTAATTGCTCCGGTTAGTGCTTTAGTAAGTTCGGCCATACAAACCAAAATATGTACATATGTATGTACATATGTATGTATGTAACTACAAAAAAGGCAACATCAATAGCCAGGCAAAAATCCCAATATAAAGCAGACAGAAGTATCCAGGCCACAAGTAGATACATATGTACATACATATGTATGTACAGGAATATAACAGTGCTCAAACGGGGAAGAAGTCCAAACTCTTCGAAAATCGCTTTTTCCGTAAAGATCGCTAAGGACGACGACAAAAGCAAGCCCAATACTCGGAAGAGAATCGCTATTTTGTATGTATACTGTAGACTTAAGGTGGAGTACTTATTACGAATCAGAAATTAAATAAGCCGCCCCTAATTTATTTAAGAGAACAAAACTCAAATAATTTGGTGAAAGAACTAATTAAATTGATTGGGGAAGTTTTCTTTTATGTGGTATTGATAAAACGTTCAAACTTGTCTGAGACCAAAATACAAGCAAACGATGAAAATGGCTCTCGCAAGGTAACCTCTGAATTTGGACGGTGTAGGAAACAATTTTATTATTATTAATTTCATTATTATTATTATTAATTTTATTATTATTTAATTCAAAAGCGCTAAGAGCTTGCAGATTGTACTAAAGGTTATTGATTCTAACGTGGACCCCAATAATGTAAAGAGCGGCCTACTGGATTGTGGCTATAAAGTGAAAAATTTTACTAACATAGAAAACTGGGAGGGAGTCCTTTAGCCACTCTCCAACCAAATGATGTAGAGCTAAAAAAAAGAATGAAACACATCCTATTTATAACTTGAGATACCTGTTGCACATAAGAGTTGCTGTAGAGGAGCCCCTTGAGAGGGCTGGACCCATCCAATTTGGCGAGTGCTATTAAAACGGGCATACAAAAGCTGAATGCAAGTTACCTACTGTCTGCGTTGTGTATATATATAAAGACAACTAAAAAACAAAAAATGCAGCAACTGCGGAGGCTTACCCTGTTTACGCGCCCGCCAATCGTACCTTGACCAAAAGATTTACTTTATATCAATGCCGCCTGTTAAACAAGTTATTCACAGTTGGCACAACAATCTACAAGCCAAGTCTCGTTCGCTAAGGTTATGAAGCCTAATCCATCCGTGGCACACAAATTTTCTGCTAATCAATTTTAGTATGCTAATGTGTTACAAGTCTAACAAGACCACTGGGCAAAAAGTACCACCAGAAACTGAAACTTATAGATTTAACTTAGGCCGCATATGTAGATGCTAGAGGCCTTTACCAACAGCATGTCCAGCATTATGTTGGAAATGTTAAAAATGCAGTCTAAACTGTTGCAGTGTGTATTAAATAAGCCATGAATGTAAAAATAAGTTTCTGAAACGCAAACGGCATCCGCAAAGACAAAAATGAACTTGAATATTTCATGATAGATAAACAAATTGACATCCAAAAGCTGCTTTAAAATCAACGGATATACTTTTATACCTTCAAGCAACAAACGTCTGTATTGCCCCCCAAGATTTTTAATTACTAAAAGTCAAGTCTTTCTACGAATCACGTTCTGGGGATCACACTTAATTATTCCGAAATGTTGTTTTTTGTTTCAAACCATATCCTAGATGGGTTTTAATATAATTTCGAGTGGACAACCAACATACCGGCCAATAGATCGACAGAAAATTCCCGATGCAGTATAGGGCGTGCCTATAGAAATGATTCAAGTTGAGACTTCTTTAGATTTGCCTTCAGACCACTCCTCAACTATTGCAACCATATGTATGTACATATGTATGTATGTATATGAAACTGCACATTGCACAAAGAACATGCTGTTAATAACGCCGACGGATATATGTAGATAACTCTACTAAAAAGTTTGAAGCAAATCTTAAGCAGCCTGGTCAGCATGCTTCTTCTACCCATCAACGGCTGGGGTAAAACGGAGTTTATTCGGAAGACGTGGGAAGGCTTCTAGCTGAAAAAAGAAGATTAAGGAAAGAATGGCAACGTTATCGATCACCTCAACTAAAAACGAGGCTAAATGTGCAAGTGTCTACACACGTAAATGAACTCTTAAAAATGCTTGTTAATTCCATTGCACAACCTTGCGAGACAACTTTTGCATCTTAATTGTACATTTGATGCGGCAGGTCATGTGGTTTTGGAGTTTTATAAATGAATTTAAAATACATATATGTACATATCAAGAATCAAAGGCTACAAAAGAGTGAAATGAAATATGTACATATATTGAAAATGGAATAATGAATAAGCAGTGGAGAAATTGCCGTTTGGTATTCATATTGACAAATGAAATTTGCATTTTTTAAAATAAATTAACCAGATCGAGTATCCGTTTTTTTCTGCCTGTGATTTATTTCAGTTGGTCATTAAAGGCTGTTAATTTATTGTAATTAATATAAAACACGTACGTAGATAAATTGTTGCGCGAATCAATATAACTTTAGTTTGCATTTTTTAAGAGTAGGCTCATGCTCACGTCTCAAGATCATGCGATCTAGGCCCATTGCATTACTTTCTGCGGAGATATGTCCAGTTATTGGACGATAGGATATAAAATATTGCAAATATGGTGAATAGGATCCACATATAATGTTATAATCCTTAACAACATTCTTAAACGTGTTTGTGACATATCTTGACAAAGTGGCTGGGTTTGCTTTGTTTACGTTTCTGTTGCTTCACTTCTGTTCGATTTTTATTGCAGGGAACAATGGATGATGCAAGAGTTGATTTAGTCTCAGAATTTTTATTTTTTTAATCAATTTGGAGTCTAAGAACCTATTTAATTTCTTTTCTCTAAGGTTCTCGCTTCGATGATTCTTTCATAGCAGATTTTGCAACAAATGACGAATTATTCCCTTTATAATCCATTTCTGCTCTTTTGCCAATAATCAGGCTTGTTCCGAATTTTTATTTTCTGCATCAATACGGGATCTAAGAACCCATTTAATTTCTCTTCTTTGAGTTAGAGGTTTGCTCCGTTTACGTTTCTGTTGCTTCAGTTCCAGGTGATTTTTATGGCGGAGATCAGTGGATGATGCAGGAGTTAATTTAGTCTCCGAATTTTTATTTCCCTCGTGGGATCTAAGAACCCATTTAATTTCTCTTCTCTGAGTTAAAGGTTAAAGGTGTTATATTGATTCGCGCAACAATTTATCTACGTGTTTCATATTCACCCCTATCGTGAATAAGAAGTGAAATTTTTGTTCACGTGGAATTTTTATTCCACCCGAACAGAAAATTGCTATCGGGAATTTCACGTGAACAATTTTTTCCACAACTTGAACAGCTGTGCAAAGTATAATATGTTATCAGTGTAATTTGAATGAACATTTGAAAATAAAAGATATACATACACATAAAAAGATATACATACACATAAAGGTGCAGAGAAATATTGCAGAAATAAAGCAATACAAACATACATACATACGTACTAGCAATAATTTAAAAATAGTTGTTAAATTAAAGTTGTTTTTTTTTCTAATAATCGAAGTTTTATTTCTTCAATTTCTAGTAATTTTTGGGTTTTCTCTATTTTATTATTGACTTCTTTCAGCCGGAGTTCTTTGCACACCGCATGATGCCCCTCTATCATTTTGAATTTTTTAGCCTCGAGTTCGTTACCTTTTTCCAACGACCAGTATACTTTTCTCATTATCAAATGCATTTCTTTATTGTGACAGTTTAATCTTAACAAATCATGTCGATCACACAACTTAAACATGATTGGTTTATGATTAAAGGTAGTTTTTCTTTGTCTCAGGACATTATGAAAATTCTTATGTACCAATTCTAAAAGAATTTCCAAGGGAAAAGAAACGTCGGTTGTATTAATTGACTAAAAAAATTTCTGCCATAACATTGGAAAGTCATTACACAAAATTTTGGTTAAAATAATAGACATATAAATAGGGAAACATGAAAGTCCGCTTCATGTAGCCCATCTTCTTCACGAAAGGCATCACCATTCAAAATAAGTCGAGTGAATGATGTAAAATAAATTCGAAAATAAGGCCAGTGGATCTGTTACCTTTCATTTTATTGAGAAGAATGTCACTTTGAAATTTATTTACCTATTTTGTCCTAAAATTACTTTTTATCAGCCTTAAATTTCTAATTAGACAAAAATACTTACATGATGTATGCATTCCCCAAGCAAAATCAAAGTGAACAAAACAGTGAAAAAATTCCACATATTGCACGAAAAAACAACATTCACGATAAGGGGAATTGGAATTTTTCGGGGGAAATTATTCACGATTGCAATAGTGTGGAATGTGGAATGATTTCATGCGGAAAATTATTCCCGATAGGGGTGATTAATTACAATAAATTAACAACCTTTAATAACAAACTTTGAAATAAATTACAGGCATAAAAAAACGGATACTCGATCTGGTTAATTTATTTTAAAAAATGCAAATTTCATTTATCAATATGAATACCATTGCTTATTCATTATTCCATTTTTAATATTTTCATTTTGCGATTCCTCTAAACAAAATTAAATAATTAATTTTCTTGACGTTACTCCTCAAGCAGGGTTGTCCTCTCTCTCATTCATTTCGCACAAATTCAACGTCATGCAAAGCAAAATGGATGATCTGGTCAAGTTAGCAAGGGCGCTGTTTTAGAAATAAACATTGAAAATACACATGCAATGCGAGTTAATAACGTCATCGATAACCAATTCAGAATACAAAACCAGACGATTAAATTCGTAAAGCACTTTTGTTATCTGGGATGCATGATGTCAATTGATGAGGGCTTGGAGGAAGATGTGTCTAGTAGACTAAAAAAGGCTGGGTCAGCAATTGGTCGAATAAATCAAACGTGGCGGGCCCCACAAATATCACAAAACACGAAGTTCTACATATTCAACGCTTACGTAAAATCTACACAGCTTTATGGAAGCGAAACTTGGCTGATGACAAACTCGAACTTGGCGCGAAGCCTCCAAATATTTATAAACAAGAGTCTACGAATAATATGTCGTATATTTTGGCCAAATACAATCACAAACACTGAGCTCTTGCGGTTAATAAAAGAAGAGCCAATAGCTCTTAAAATAAAAAGTAGAAAGTGCAGATGGATAGGCCATACTCTCCGTAAACCTGTTGGTAGCGTTAGAATGGAATCCTCAAGGAAGTCGGCGCTACGGTCGTCCAAAAAATACATGGCGTAGAACAATTTTAAATGAACTTAAATAAGTAAACAAATCTTTTGACGTAATTAAACTAATATGTAATGAGATTAGTAGGTGGAATTTAATTGTAGAAGACCTATGCTCCCAAGTGGAATAAATAAAGGAATAAAAAAACTCCTCAAATAGATCTTCCTATTAAAAGCTTTTTTCCGTTAGAAGTTGAGGGCACAATATTAATTGGTATATGATTCTATTAACTCGAGGATTGTAAAGATATTGCCCAAGAAAGGCATTATATTCTTAACAACAATATTTAATTCTATATTAAGGCTAAATTATATCCTATCTCAATGGAAATGTGCAAAAATTATCATGATACTCAAGTCTAACAAGGGATAAAATGAAGTTGCGTCTTACAGGCCAATTAGTTTGTTGCCAGTGGTCTCTAAAATATTTGAAAGGGTCTTCTTAAAAAGATTACTTCCAGTCTTAGAAAGCATTAATATAATTCCTGATCATCAATTTGGCTTTAGAAATAAACATGGCACCCCTGAACAATGTCATCGTATTGTACAACAAATTTTATACGATTTTAAAAGGAAACAATATTGTTCATCTGTTTTTTTTTTCTTTTTTTATATCATTCAAGCTTTTAATAAAGTAAGGCACAATGGCCTCTTTTATAAGCTTAAGCGTATTCTCCCTGCACCGTTTTATCTGTTATTGAAATCATATCTGCAGGAAAGATCATGTTATGTCCATGTTAATGGAGATGATTCTATTACATCGGAAGTCCCATGGGGTAGCGTACTAGGTTCTATTCTATACAGCATTTGCACGTCAGATATGCCCATCATTAACTGTTTGACAACAGCTACGTATGCAGATGACACCATTATTTTATCTGCCAACGAATCTCCAGTTGAAGCTTCTGCAGTTCTTCAAATGCAGCTTAGTTTGACTCCAAAATGGTTAATAAACTGGAACATTAAAGTTAATACGGAAAAATCACTACACGTGAGTAACATTTATTATTATTATTTTTAAAATTTGCTTAATGTTTTTTATAAAATAGATTGCAAATAAATGAAATTATAAAAAGTGTATTTACACTAAGATTTATAAAAGTTGGGATAAAAATTGTTACAAGAAATTATATGAAATTTCATATGCCGCCAGTTTAGTTTCCTTCAATATTCCTTTTTTCAGCGAATAAAGGCAGTTGAACGCAACAAATACCATGAAATAAATCTTAGCGTAAATACAGTCTTAGTTTAACTTGATACACTTATTTAAAAAAAATCTAGCCAAAATTAAAAAAAAATTAATTGTGTAACAAATTTCATAAGCTCTACCTGGAAGGCACAATAATTCGCAACACAAACATTGATTTTGAAACGAAATCAAGTCGGGTATTTTTTCGTGTCATAAACTCATTATAAGGGTCTAAGGACTTTAGAAAATATGTATATTTTTAGCAGATTATACTCGTAAATAAATTACTAATTAAGTATTATTATTGCATATCCTAACAACATCAACAGGTAAATATGTATGTACATATTTGCCTTTATTTCTAACGAATATGACATGTGCATATCCATTGGTGATTATTATTAATTTTATTGCTACATTTCCAAATAATATCCTTCGGCAGGAATTTCCCTCTTCATACAAGGAGTTGAGTATTTAACTTGTACTCGTATGATCAGGTAAATGAAAACCATTAAAACTTAAATTTTTTGAGAGAAAAGGATAGAACTAAAATATAATTAATTTTAAGGATATGAAAGTTTGTATAAATTATTAGGACAAATAAGCAGGGACATTATTCAAACCAAATCAGTAGAGCAGATAGCATCGTACCATTTTAATCGGAGATCCAACAAAATGAGTTCATCAAATTCGCACACGTATTATCACAAGAAGTTCGATTTGAAAGTTGAGAGTTGCACCCACAAGAAATTCGGAATATGCCTGATTATAGGCAAAAGACCAACAATGGTACCCAAAGAGAATAATTCAGCTTTTGCTGAAAAACCTACTGTAAAAGATTCATCAAAGGGAGAGCCTCAGAGAAGGCAAATTAAATGGGTGCTCAGACCCAGAGTTGATTCAAAAAATTCTCAGAGTAAACCAACTCCCGCTTCATCTGCTCTCCGCGATAAAAACCAGCAGGAAATTAAGAAACAGAAACGCAAACGGAATAACCCCGGTCGCCCTGTCAAAAGATGCAACAAACGTGTTTAAAATGTATATTTGCAATATCTTATGCTAAAATTAATTTTCAACTGACAATCCTAAGAGGAAAACTAGTTCTAAATTTTAATTGTATTCTAATTTGTATTTAAAAAAAAATCTAGTTTTAAATAAAAATTGTTTGTATATAAACTTTGAAAATTATTTCTTATTTTTCCTAAATAGTTTTCACAGTATTGAAGAAGAATTCCAGTATTTTCGATATAGTTTTTGACACAAAAAAATAAGGCACGGAACCGATCGGCTCCTCTAGATCCTCTCTATAAATGGCGGAGATCGAAAGTAATATGTACATATAAAAAATAAAGTCGCTAAAAATACAATTTATTAAAATTATTCAAAATATTCTCCCAATAAATTTTTTCAAAAATTGTTATTTGTATTCGAGACAACGTAAATTAATAAGGCTTAAGGGTCAGCAAATTTTAAGCGCTGACGTGGACTAGCAGTCAATGTACCAGTCTGGTTGTCCGGATGTTGTAGGTTTAATTCGCTCTTGAAGTTGTTACAAAGAACTTTTTAATCGAAATCAGGTTTACTCCCTTTATTTTTACACCTCTAAGTTTTCTTTATATCACAAATAATAAAACAAAATCGTTTATATATATTTGTACTTAAATTAGTAGTACATTCAATCTAATTATTTATCATTGTCTCACTAATTTATGAAATTTTAATACAATTTCCTTAATTAAATTTGCTCAACTGCTTAAAAAACAATGCAAGTTCTTTGCTGCATGTTTTCTGTGTTTAAAGGATCTTATAAGATGCAAAAGTCCTTAGCAAAAGCATTGGTCACACATGCATTGGAAATGATGTAATGATTATTTTTAAAAGTTATACATAGATAGAAAATGAATATAAATAGGATATCACATTGCTTATATACATAAGTATATATATTGAAAAAAATTTGTTGCTTGTTGTGGCTTTAGCTTTTCATATGCCGACATTTTACATATTTATTTCACCACTTTAATGCTCCAAAGTTTGTTTCAAATCAATCTATACACTATGACCTAAACGTACCAAAAGTCAAAGACGAAATAAAGAATTATAGCGGAAACTATGTCAATAGATTAAGTAACCACTGCAACCCACTAGCGATATCCCTACTTTATGATAATAAAGAAGTGAGAAGATTGAAGAGATACCATATACTTGACTTACCATTTATTTAACATATACTATTAAAATATTTATTGATATGAAAGATTATTTTAGTATAATATCTAAATTTTAAAATAATTGAGAAAAAGGAAATGTATTGAATGAATGTTGTTGTTTTCACTGGAGAGCAACAATAACTTGAAATATTATTATATCTAATTTGCTTATTATCCTCAATAATAGGATAGATTGTAAATAAAGATTATTAAAAAAAATTATTTCACCACTTATTGACGATTTTTTTTTTTTTTTTGATACTGTGATAAAGTGGCTGACTTCCTAAACGTATATATACGTGCAATATTCCATTATTCTTATATTAGCTTATATTTATTTATTCAACTATTTAACATTGTATTTTATATTTAATAGATCCAGCTGTTCGAGCTACTTTTATGGTATTGTCATTGGAATACCCACAAAAATAATGATAGGATTTAATAGCTGGAATATTTTTTACATTTAACCATGTTTTTGATATTTCGTCAGATGTAGTTTTGACATAATTTGTACCAACGTAAATTAAGGAAACGCCATTTATATTTTTTTTTGCTAATTCATGAAAATCTCGAGCATTTTTTAAGATCAGATTTTGGGCTTTTACTAGTTGCCAAACTTTTCGCTTAACAACAGCTCCAACACCGTCCACAGCTCCTTTTCCATGAGAAGTAGCGAAAAAATTCCATTCGAAACAACTCACATTCCATTCTTTTACGAATTGTGGAATGTTTCTCAGAATGTACTTATTTTTAAATTGACTTCCACAGCCATCAGAAAATATCTTTATTCTATTGAAGGAATGAAGCTTTCCTATTTTTTTAATTAATAATTTTATAAAACAATAAACAGAATTTTTATTGTGCGACAGCTCATCACTTACAATGCAATAGGACTTGGCGCAATTGTTGAACCAAGCAACGCATGTGAACAAAGTTACTTGTGAGTAACTGAAATGTGCAGATTGAACCTCGTTTTGCGACAAAATTCTGTAATTTTCAGCAAAGTCGACTTGCAATATAAGATCATTGGGTTGTATTTGCATCTTTGAGGTATTAAAATAGTTTTGCTGAGAGCGTTTAATATATGAATGCAGCTTAAAAGCAGGGAGCTTAGCGTTAAGCTCATACATTAATTCTTTAACCGAACTTTCGGTATTGCATAGTACCATCCTGTTGTTAACCATTGTCCAATGCTTCCAAGCAGCAGTTTTGTCCATGCAATTAACATACTGCAATGGTACGATATCTACTATGTCAATCACACATTTTTCACACTTGTTAATCATACAGATTTCACTGTCAACATTACAGCAAGTTTCTTTTAAAAATTTATCAAAGTTTGATGGAAACGTTGGAACTATCTTAACCAAACTTTCTAATAAGAAAGCTATGTTTGCGTGATATTGACATACGCACATGTAATGTGGTATTTTCTCAGTCAGCTCAACTGCTAATGGACGGTTTTCGTAAAACTTGGTTCTAGAAATATGTCTCTCTTGAAACTCATGTTGGAAGAGGTCATACGCCTGATTCACAGTGACTAGCATATATCGCTTGGAAACTGGAAGTTGATTAGCTCCAGCTAATATTGTTGCTTTTCTACAAGCAGATTGCACCGAAATCTCATCGCGTTTATAATATTCTTGAATTAAATTGACATCGCCATCACATTTTTTTTTTTGGCGCACTTTGGTTTTTGTCTTTGTTAATGTATTTTTTTATAAGCACCTCGAGGACTGCGCATTTTTTTTTATACTTTTTGGAAGCGCAATGTCCACCTTTTTAACGGCTTTGGCCAAAGTCTGGGCAGAATTATAAGGCTCGTCATTGTTTAATTTTGTTGTTGCCTTATGCTTATGTGCCTTTCTAAATTTGGCCACGCGTTGTCTATTGTCATTTCTTTTTTTTTTTTGCTAGAGTCACATTATTTTTTAACTGTTCTTTAATTTTATCACGGTATGTATAAAGTGAAGTTTGTTAAAGTAATAAGATCAATGCAAGAAATTATTAAAGCATTCTAACGGTAAATGCAGTACGTACACATTGTATGCATGGGCGTACCACTGAATATTTGAAGAGGACGGGGGTGGGGGGTTGTGGTTTACAACGTGGTAATTAATTACAAAGTATAAGTTTCCAAGAACTATTTTAGGTTTGAGGAGAATTTTTACTTCATCTCAATTTAAGTTGCGCTTGTCTGACCCCCCTATTGAGTTACAGCCTTGTTTGCTTACAATATGTTCATACAAGCCTATAGCTAGTAATTCTAAAAATAGATGCAGCTTTAAAGCGGTAAATGATAAGTAAATGTGCAAGCATGTACATACCAAGCATTACAGATTGGGGGAACTCATGTTATTGAAACACACTTTCTGTCACTTAGAGTTTCAATTTTTCGGATTTTTGGCAACCTAGAGCAATTTAAAGGCCAGATTTAGATTCAGCAGCTCCCATTCCATTAGAAACACCTACTTCTATCTCACAATATTAATATAAAATTTTTGAGTATTTTCATGCCGTTGCGGACGTTACACACTTTGCCATTAGTATTTTTCAAAAAAAAGTGTAATAAAGGTATTTTTTTTTTTGTATCAGATGGAAGTGCATAAAAAACTCTGTTTATGAAGCTAGTTTGAAAAACAAAATTATTAAAATTCACTCTTTTAAGTTTAAAAAACACTATTTTCCGTTGCAGACGTTACACACAGTGTACCCATTTTTAGTTAAAATTTTTAATATATATTAGATAACTTACAAACATTATTTTTACCTTAAATTAAAGAAAATTAAATAAATTTCAAGTTTTGCTAAGCGCCAAATGCTTAAACGAATGTTTTCCCCACTTTTTTAACCATGGCAAATACCATTTTTTACAAGAAAAAATGTAAGCAAGAAGTACGTGTAAGTTGGCCTCTGCCAAGAACTAACAAACGACCGTAAAACCATATTGGTTATATATTTCGAAGCTTGAATATGTATCCTATTATTCCATTAACAAACATTTGGATTTTGGACAACTTTCAATTTCTACCTTTGGTTTAAAAATTTTCAGATTAGCCCATATTTAGAATGTATCAATACAGTATTAATACCAAGTTGATACGTTCTGTATGTGCTTTTTTAATACTTTGCACACTGTTGATTTGCAAGCGTTACGACGTTTAGGAACATTTATATGCATTATATCATTCATAATAAAGCGTGCAATGGCAGAAGAGCATATTTTATTGCAAAAAGAAACACGGGTATCAAAAATTATACTAAAAACAAGGCTTTGTGCAAACAATTGATGCACTAAATTTTGTTACTAAGCTAATATATATTTTAATTTTTTAGAAACTTCTGTGTTTATTACTATTAAATGGTTTACACAAAACCATTTTTTACTTTAATAAAAAATTAAGATAAAAGAGTGAACATAGAACATATATTAAAATATAAGAAAACCGCTTACTTATCTTCCTGCGTCGCCATTGTACCGCGTGTTGTATTCATTTTGCATCTACATTTTTTTGGATGCTTTTCTTGCTTTTTCTTGCGTATTAACTACATCAGTGATGCAAATGTGAACAAAATACATTGTAAAAAATTTAGGGTTGCATTTAGGAATACGCCGCAATGTATTACTACAAAGCAACATGCGTTTAGGAAGTTAGCCAGTCTGTTTGCTCTTAAATAAAATGGGCTTTTTCTATAATTCGCACTGAAATGGTTTCTCTCTCTCTCTCTCTCTCTCTCTCTCTCTCTCTATATATATATATATATATATATATATATATATATAGCAGTATCCTACTCTGCAAAAAAGTTTAGTGCAAAATGTTTTAAACATTTATATGTTTCTAAGCAACATATTTAGAAAAGTGAGTGATCTTTTTATGCACTATTGCTTTTTTTTTATAGAAAAGAACACAAACATGCAGAAAGGGTGAATTACCCGTAATAAAATATTTTTTTCAATTTCGTTGATCTAGAACAAGTGAATTGGGAACATTTTGCAATTTTTTTGGTTTTTATAAGGCCCATTTATTAAAATTATAAAAAATAAATTAATAAAAAAAATTAACCCTGACCAGTGCATAAAAATAAAAGGTTACAAAAGAGTAAAATGAAATATATATTAAAAATGGAATAATGAATAAGCAGTGGAGAAAATGCCGTTTGGTATTCATATTGATAAATGAAATTTTCATTTTTTTTTAATAAATTAACCAGATAGTATCCGCCAGTAATTTATTTCATAGTTATATCAATGATAAAAAAGTTGTAGAAATTTATTATTATATCAATTAATTTACTAAAAGGATTCATAAAGATCGTGCGATCTAGGCCCATTACATTACCTTCTGCGAGATATGTCCAGTCACTGGACACTTCGAGGTGCGATGAAACGTGTTGGAGGGCAACGAGTGGGAACTCATCATGTGCAAAAAGAAGCTAGTCATCCGCAAAAAAGTATGCCTTTAGAGTTACTAAAATCATGAGGAAAGTCATATATAAAAATGTTGTATAAATGAGGCGCCAACAGAGAGCCCTGTGGAACACCACAAGAAATTTCACCCTGGCCTGATACTACATTATTAATATGTACGCAGAATTTTCTGTCACTAAAGAAGTTTTGAAATAATTTTATGATGGAAGGATCGAAACCAATTTTTATCATTTTATATAAAATACCGTCATGATATGCTTTGTCAAAGGCCTTTTCAACGTCAAGAGAAACAGCTACAGTACACCGACGTTCCCTTAATTTTCGAATAACGTCAAAATGAAGTTTCAAAAGAGCATGGACCGTAGAGTTACGCTTTTTGAAACCAAATTGTTCTTGTGGAATATACGAATCATTAAAACCTATATCCATTTTTTCTCTAATAATTCTTTCAAATAACTTTCCTAAATTGGAAAGTATGGAAATTGGCCGAAAGTTGTTTATGTCGCAAGTATTTTTATGCTTAAGTATAGGGACGATTTTAGCTATTTTCCACTCACGGGGAAAATAGCAATTGTTTAAACAATTATTGAACAATATTGTAATGTACTTGTAGGCTTTCATTGGAAGTTTTTTTTTTATAATGTAATTTGAAACGTTATCCAATCCACACGATTTTTTGTTATTAACAACCTTACAGAGGCCTGATACATAATCCAAGCTAGTAAGTTTAGAATTGCTAAAATTATTCAATGACGTATTGGCATTATCAAATGAAATAGGATCTGAAGCTAGACAAATAATATTTCTAATCGTCTCAGTAATATCAGAAATATCCCTGTTGGGAGGAGAACCCTGGAAAACAGTTGCCAAATGATCCTTAAAAACTGATAATTTATTTTCCAGTTCAATAATCTTACCACCGTTTACAGAAACATTTTTAGTGCAATATTTATTTTTACTTCCGATGATCTTGAAAATTTTCCTATAAGCCCAAAGTCCGGGCTTAATTTCCTTCAATCGGTCATTAAAAAATGTTGCCTGCTCCCGTTCAATCTGCTCCTTTCTGAGGATATTAATTAGATCAATTTGTTTGGAAATCAACAAATATTGAGGATGTTTTCTATTCAAGGTCATGGTAAATATTGTTTTTAAATCTTTTTGCCAGTTATACTTTATTCTAAGCATCTTTTTAAATTTTTCAGAAGCAACAAACTTTTTGTTCTTATTTACTACTTTTCCAGTCACTGGACACTTCGAACACAACATTTGACGAGTTATTGGCGAAATATATACGCCACTGCGCATTAGAAAAGAATAAATTTTCAATATTAAGTATTTAAAATAAAGATTTCATTTTTCATTTTTGTCTGATTGAATACAATTATCAACCACCAACGGGTGTTTAATTGTAAACATATCGCAATAAAAAATAAAATAGACCCACGTTGAGTATACTTAATTGTTTGTTGTGTTGTTTGTATAAAAACATTCTAAACCTATTATGATTGTGTATTTTGTTATGATTATATACAATACTGAATTCTCATATTGTGTTGTATTTTCTTGGCATAAAGATACGAGGTTGGATGTTTTCAAACTGCTTGAAGTTCACTAATGATTTGGTTTAGTGACCAATAAAATGTCGGCATATGAAAAGCTAAAGCCACAACAACCAACAGATTTCTTTAATATATATAAGCAGAGCTATATTTTATTCATATATATTCATTTTTTATCTACAACTTTTAAAAATAATCATTACAACATTTCCAATGCATGTGTGACCAATGTTTTTACTAAGGACTTTTGCATCTTATAAGATCCTTTAAACACAAAATAACACAGAAAACATGCAGCAAAGAACTTGCATTGTTTTTTAAGCAGTTGAGCAAATTTAATTAAGGAAATTGTATTAAAATTTCATTAATTAGTGAGACAATGATAAGTAGATTGAATCTACTACTAATTTAAGTACAAATATATATAAATGATTTTGTTTTATTATTTGTGATATAAAGAAAACTTTGAGGTGTAAAAATAAAGGGAGTAAAACTGATTTCGTTTAAAAAGTTCTTCGTATCATCTAGAAAACTGTTTATATTTCCATCAGCTTAAAAAAAGTTATTTACATAAATTATTGCAGTTAAATTAAAGGAATCGCAGCCCTTATTATGTTTAATCCTGTAAAACTTTTATAAGCCAATTGTAAAAATTTCAATGTAACAACTTCAAGAGCGAATTAAACCTACAACATCCGGACAACCAGTCTGGTACATTGACTACTAGTCCACGGCAGCGTTTTTACCGTCAAAAATGCCTGAAGGTCTACTGATGAGTAGCAATTGTCACCAACGAAATATGGGCAATGGCTTGTAACCCATAATAATTTTTGAAAAAATTTATTGGGAGAATATTTTGAATAATCTTAATAAATTGTATTTTTAGCGACTTTATTTTCTATATGTATTACTTTCGATCCCTGCCATTTACAGAAAGGGATATAGATTTGGTTTTCTTTATTACGAAGAAGCCGATCGGCTCTGCGCCTTATTTTTTTTTTTTTTTTTGTGTCAAAAACTATATCGAAAATACTGGAATTCTTTTTCAATACTGTGAAAACTATTTAGGAAAAATAAGAAATAATTTTCAAAGTTTATATACAAACAATTTTTATTTAAAACTAGATTTTTTAACTACAAATTAGAATACAATTAAAATTTAGAACTAGTTTTCCTCTTAGGATTGTCAGTTGAAAATTAATTTTAGCATAAGATATTGCAAATATACATTTTAAACACGTTTGTTACATCTTTTGACAGGGCGGCCGGGATTATTCCGTTTGCGTTTCTGTTTCTTAATTTCCTGCTGGTTTTTATCGCGGAGAGCAGATGAAGCGGGAGTTGGTTTACTCTGAGAATTTTTTGAATCAACTCTGGGTCTGAGCACCCATTTAATTTGCCTTCTCTGAGGCTCTCCCTTTGATGCATCTTTTACAGCAGGTTTTTCAGCAAAAGCTGAATTATTCTCCTTGGGTACCATTGTTGGTCTTTTGCCTATAATCAGGCATATTCCGAATTTCTTGTGGGTGCAACTCTCAACTTTCAAATCGAACTTCTTGTGATAATACGTGTGCGAATCTGATGAACTCATTTTGTTGGATCTCCGATTAAAATGGTACGATGCTATCTGCTCTACTGATTTGGTTTGAATAATGTCCCTGCTTATTCGTCCTTATAATTCATACAAACTTTCATATCCTTAAAATTAATTATATTTTAGTTCTATCCTTTTCTCTCAAAAAATTTAAGTTTTAATGGTTTTCATTTACCTGATCATACGAGTACAAGTTAAATACTCAACTCCTTGTATGAAGAGGGAAATTCCTGCCGAAGGATATTATTTGGAAATGTAGCAATAAAATTAATAATAATCACCAATGGATATGCACATGTCATATTCGTTAGAAATAAAGGCAAATATGTACATACATATTTACCTGTTGATGTTGTTAGGATATGCAATAATAATACTTAATTAGTAATTTATTTACGAGTATAATCTGCTAAAACTATACATATTTTCTAAAGTCCTTAGACCCTTATAATGAGTTTATGACACGAAAAAATACCCGACTTGATTTCGTTTCAAAATCAATGTTTGTGTTGCGAATTATTGTGCCTTCCAGGTAGAGCTTATGAAATTTGTTACACAATTAATTTTTTTTTTAAATTTTGGCTAGATTTTTTTTAAATAAGTGTATCAAGTTAAACTAAGACTGTATTTACGCTAAGATTTATTTCATGGTATTTGTTGCGTTCAACTGCCTTTATTCGCTGAAAAAAGGAATATTGAAGGAAACTAAACTGGCGGCATATGAAATTTCATATAATTTCTTGTAACAATTTTTATCCCAACTGGTTCACTCTACCTTACGCTGGCAAATAGGAAAACTTCCAAGCAACAAATTTCATGAAATAAATCTTAGTTTAAATACAGTCTTAGTTTAACTTTACTTGATACACTTTTTTAATTTCATTTATTTGCAATCTGTTTTATAAAAAACATTAACCAAATTTTAAAAATAATAATAATAAATGACTGCGGGTTTGATAAAAAGACAGCGGAATACATTAAAAGGCATTTCTTATATGAAATAGATATAAGGGACATCAATATATTTTTTCAATGGATTAGTCGCATGCTGACAATCACCGGATGCATGTACAAATCACCGGAAGTAGATACTGCATTAACATCGAAACTCAGATATGTAAAACCAGAAGATGTAGAATTTTGTACCATATATACTTATACAGAGAAAAACCATTCCAATGTGAATTATAGAAAAAGCCCATTTTATTTAAGAGCAAACAGACTTTATCACAGTATTAAACAAAATTCGTCAACAAGTGGCGAAATAAATATATTTTACAACAAACACTTATGCGAACTGCTTCTGTCCAAAAATGCTGCATTTGCCCCCTTGTGGACAAACCCGGATATCAAACAATCCTGTTCAGAGCTACTTCAACATTGGTAAAAATATTACTTTGGAAGGGCAAAGATTTATTCGTTGTAAATACAGTCTTAGTTCAACTTGATACACTTATTTAAAAAAATCTAGCCAAAATTTAAAAAAAAATTAATTGTGTAACAAATTTCATAAGCTCTACCTGGAAGGCACAATAATTCGCAACACAAACATTGATTTTGAAACGAAATCAAGTCGGGTATTTTTTCGTGTCATAAACTCATTATAAGGGTCTAAGGACTTTAGAAAATATGTATATTTTTAGCAGATTATACTCGTAAATAAATTACTAATTAAGTATTATTATTGCATATCCTAACAACATCAACAGGTAAATATGTATGTACATATTTGCCTTTATTTCTAACGAATATGACATGTGCATATCCATTGGTGATTATTATTAATTTTATTGCTACATTTCCAAATAATATCCTTCGGCAGGAATTTCCCTCTTCATACAAGGAGTTGAGTATTTAACTTGTACTCGTATGATCAGGTAAATGAAAACCATTAAAACTTAAATTTTTTGAGAGAAAAGGATAGCACTAAAATATAATTAATTTTAAGGATATGAAAGTTTGTATAGATTATAAGGACAAATAGGGAGGGACATTATTCAAACCAAATCAGTAGAGCAGATAGCATCGTACCATTTTAATCGGAGATCCAACAAAATGAGTTCATCAAATTCGCACACGTATTATCACAAGAAGTTCGATTTGAAAGTTGAGAGTTGCACCCACAAGAAATTCGGAATATGCCTGATTATAGGCAAAAGACCAACAATGGTACCCAAGGAGAATAATTCAGCTTTTGCTGAAAAACCTGCTGTAAAAGATGCATCAAAGGGAGAGCCTCAGAGAAGGCAAATTAAATGGGTGCTCAGACCCAGAGTTGATTCAAAAAATTCTCAGAATAAACCAACTCCCGCTTCATCTGCTCTCCGCGATAAAAACCAGCAGGAAATTAAGAAACAGAAACGCAAACGGAATAATCCCGGCCGCCCTGTCAAAAGATGTAACAAACGTGTTTAAAATGTATATTTGCAATATCTTATGCTAAAATTAATTTTCAACTGACAATCCTAAGAGGAAAACTAGTTCTAAATTTTAATTGTATTCTAATTTGTAGTTAAAAAATCTAGTTTTAAATAAAAATTGTTTGTATATAAACTTTGAAAATTATTTCTTATTTTTCCTAAATAGTTTTCACAGTATTGAAAAAGAATTCCAGTATTTTCGATATAGTTTTTGACACAAAAAAAAAAAAAAAAATAAGGCGCAGAGCCGATCGGCTTCTTCGTAATAAAGAAAACCAAATCTATATCCCTTTCTGTAAATGGCAGGGATCGAAAGTAATACATATAGAAAATAAAGTCGCTAAAAATACAATTTATTAAGATTATTCAAAATATTCTCCCAATAAATTTTTTCAAAAATTATTATGGGTTACAAGCCATTGCCCATATTTCGTTGGTGACAATTGCTACTCATCAGTAGACCTTCAGGCATTTTTGACGGTAAAAACGCTGCCGTGGACTAGTAGTCAATGTACAAGACTGGTTGTCCGGATGTTGTAGGTTTAATTCGCTCTTGAAGTTGTTACATTGAAATTTTTACAATTGGCTTATAAAAGTTTTACAGGATTAAACATAATAAGGGCTGCGATTCCTTTAATTTAACTGCAATAATTTATGTAAATAACTTTTTTTAAGCTGATGGAAATATAAACAGTTTTCTAGATGATACGAAGAACTTTTTAAACGAAATCAGTTTTACTCCCTTTATTTTTACACCTCAAAGTTTTCTTTATATCACAAATAATAAAACAAAATCGTTTATATATATTTGTACTTAAATTAGTAGTAGATTCAATCTACTTATCATTGTCTCACTAATTAATGAAATTTTAATACAATTTCCTTAATTAAATTTGCTCAACTGCTTAAAAAACAATGCAAGTTCTTTGCTGCATGTTTTCTGTGTTATTTTGTGTTTAAAGGATCTTATAAGATGCAAAAGTCCTTAGTAAAAACATTGGTCACACATGCATTGGAAATGTTGTAATGATTATTTTTAAAAGTTGTAGATAAAAAATGAATATATATGAATAAAATATAGCTCTGCTTATATATATTAAAGAAATCTGTTGGTTGTTGTGGCTTTAGCTTTTCATATGCCGACATTTTATTGGTCACTAAACCAAATCATTAGTGAACTTCAAGCAGTTTGAAAACATCCAACCTCGTATCTTTATGCCAAGAAAATACAACACAATATGAGAATTCAGTATTGTATATAATCATAACAAAATACACAATCATAATAGGTTTAGAATGTTTTTATACAAACAACACAACAAACAATTAAGTATACTCAACGTGGGTCTATTTTATTTTTTATTGCGATATGTTTACAATTAAACACCCGTTGGTGGTTGATAATTGTATTCAATCAGACAAAAATGAAATCTTTATTTTAAATACTTAATATTGAAAATTTATTCTTTTCTAATGCGCAGTGGCGTATATATTTCGCCAATAACTCGTCAAATGTTGTGTTCGAAGTGTCCAGTGACTGGAAAAGTAGTAAATAAGAACAAAAAGTTTGTTGCTTCTGAAAAATTTAAAAAGATGCTTAGAATAAAGTATAACTGGCAAAAAGATTTAAAAACAATATTTACCATGACCTTGAATAGAAAACATCCTCAATATTTGTTGATTTCCAAACAAATTGATCTAATTAATATCCTCAGAAAGGAGCAGATTGAACGGGAGCAGGCAACATTTTTTAATGACCGATTGAAGGAAATTAAGCCCGGACTTTGGGCTTATAGGAAAATTTTCAAGATCATCGGAAGTAAAAATAAATATTGCACTAAAAATGTTTCTGTAAACGGTGGTAAGATTATTGAACTGGAAAATAAATTATCAGTTTTTAAGGATCATTTGGCAACTGTTTTCCAGGGTTCTCCTCCCAACAGGGATATTTCTGATATTACTGAGACGATTAGAAATATTATTTGTCTAGCTTCAGATCCTATTTCATTTGATAATGCCAATACGTCATTGAATAATTTTAGCAATTCTAAACTTACTAGCTTGGATTATGTATCAGGCCTCTGTAAGGTTGTTAATAACAAAAAATCGTGTGGATTGGATAACGTTTCAAATTACATTATAAAAAAAAAACTTCCAATGAAAGCCTACAAGTACATTACAATATTGTTCAATAATTGTTTAAACAATTGCTATTTTCCCCGTGAGTGGAAAATAGCTAAAATCGTCCCTATACTTAAGCATAAAAATACTTGCGACATAAACAACTTTCGGCCAATTTCCATACTTTCCAATTTAGGAAAGTTATTTGAAAGAATTATTAGAGAAAAAATGGATATAGGTTTTAATGATTCGTATATTCCACAAGAACAATTTGGTTTCAAAAAGCGTAACTCTACGGTCCATGCTCTTTTGAAACTTCATTTTGACGTTATTCGAAAATTAAGGGAACGTCGGTGTACTGTAGCTGTTTCTCTTGACGTTGAAAAGGCCTTTGACAAAGCATATCATGACGGTATTTTATATAAAATGATAAAAATTGGTTTCGATCCTTCCATCATAAAATTATTTCAAAACTTCTTTAGTGACAGAAAATTCTGCGTACATATTAATAATGTAGTATCAGGCCAGGGTGAAATTTCTTGTGGTGTTCCACAGGGCTCTCTGTTGGCGCCTCATTTATACAACATTTTTATATATGACTTTCCTCATGATTTTAGTAACTCTAAAGGCATACTTTTTTGCGGATGACTAGCTTCTTTTTGCACATGATGAGTTCCCACTCGTTGCCCTCCAACACGTTTCATCGCACCTCGAAGTGTCCAGTGACTGGACATATCTCGCAGAAGGTAATGTAATGGGCCTAGATCGCACGATCTTTATGAATCCTTTTAGTAAATTAATTGATATAATAATAAATTTCTACAACTTTTTTATCATTGATATAACTATGAAATAAATTACTGGCGGATACTATCTGGTTAATTTATTAAAAAAAAATGAAAATTTCATTTATCAATACGAATACCAAACGGCAATTTCTCCACTGCTTATTCATTATTCCATTTTTAAAATATGTTTCCTTTTTCTCTTTTGTAACCTTTTATTTTTATGCACTGGTCAGGGTTCATTTTTTGTTATTAATTTATTTTTTATAATTTTAATAAATGGGCCTTATAAAAAACAAAAAAATTGCACAGTGTTCCCAATTCACTTGTTCTAGATCAACGAAATTGAAAAAATATTTTATTACGGGTAATTCATCCTTTCTGCATGTTTCTGTTCTTTTCTACAAAAAAAAAGCAATAGTGCATAAAAAGATCACTCACTTTTCTAAATATGTTGCTGAGCAACATATAAATGTTTAAAACATTTTGCACTAAACTTTTTTGCAGAGTAGGATACTGCGATTTTATACTGTAGTAATCGTTTTGTTTATGCAAATAAGGACTTGAATCAATAAAATTCTTTAACTACAAAATAAGACCTTAAGCTTGAGCAATATTTTAACCAAATTGTTATTAAAAAGGTCAACAAATATAGAGATATAATTGAAAATAATAAAATATAAAATATAAAATATAAATTCGTTATTCGAGATATTCTCCAAAATAACCATTTTAATATTATATTGTTTGTTGTTGGCTTAGCTAGGTATATGCCTGCATTTCATTGGCGCTAACCAAATCATCAGTACCCTTTAGCCAAATCATGATTGAAAGCATTCAAACCTTGTATACTTAAGCCACAGACTACAAACAATATATGAGAATTCAAACAGAACTCAATCATATTTTTCTATTTGTAATCAACAAAAACACAAAAGTATATGTAAATAGCTTTAGAATGCTTTTGTACAATCAAATGAAATGCAGGCATATACCTAGCTAAGCCAACAACAAACAATATAATATTAAAATTCTTATTTAACAATAATTTATCATTCAAATTAATTTCTGATATTCTCCTAATTAACTATTTGAAAAGTACGTGCATTTTAGGTCGAAAAAATTGCAATGGCCTATGACCAAAAAGGTAACCAGTTTTGTTTATTTCTAAAACAGCGCCCTTGCTAACTTGACCAGATCATCCATTTTGCTTTGCATGACGTTGAATTTGTGCGAAATGAAGCAGATGTCGTCTGCAAAATCTAAGTCTTCCAGATGTTTAAGAAATCCCCACCAATACCCCATTTGTTCGCGCATAGTTTTAACATTATCTCATCAAGTACCACGGCAAAAAGTAATGGAGAGAGAGTACAACCCTGCTTGAGAAGTAACGTCAAGAAAATTAATTATTTAATTTTGTTGAGAGGAATCGCAAAATGAAAATATTAAAAATGGAATAATGAATAAGCAATGGTACTCATATTGATAAATGAAATTTGCATTTTTTTAAATAAATTAACCAGATCGAGTATCCGTTTTTTTATGCCTGTAATTTATTTCAAAGTTTGTTATTAAAGGTTGTTAATTTATTGTATGAAACACGTAGATAAATTGTTGCGCGAATCAATATAACACCTTTAACCTTTAACTCAGAGAAGAGAAATTAAATGGGTTTTTAGACCCCATGCAGGAAATAAAAATTCGGAGACTAAATTAACTCCTGCATCATCCACTGTTGTGGAATGATTTATTATCTATCCAATGCAAAAAAAGCAAGTCGATATCTTGAAAACTAAGCAAGTTATGACTAAAATGGTAACCAGTTCTACTAAAAAGTGGCCGGGAGCAGACAGTAGTAGAACTGGTTACCTTTTTGGTCATACCTTGCTTAGTTTTCAAGATATCGACTTGATTCCTTTTGCGTTGGATAGATAAACGTATTGGCTTTAATTTGGAATTTTTTTTCGCGGTTAGTACGAAAAAAAATTTTCCTCAAAAATTATGATGACCTAACCCCTTTGTTATTTCGAAAAAATGAAAAGAAAATTTTTTTCTTATTTTCGCAAAAAACAAATTTCGAATGAAAGCCTATACGTTTATCTATCCAACGCAAAAAACCCAAGTCGATATCTTGAAAACTAAGCAAGGTATGACCAAAAAGGTAACCAGTTCTACTACTGTCTGTTCCCGCCCACTTTTTAGTAGAACTGGTTACCATTTTAGTCATAACTTGCTTAGTTTTAAAAATATCGACTTGATTCCTTTTGCGTTGGATAGATAATAAATCATTCCACAACAGTGGATGATGCAGGAGTTAATTTAGTCTCCGAATTTTTATTTCCTGCATGGGATCTAAGAACCCATTTTATTTCTCTTCTCTGAGTTAGAGGTTCCCGCTTCGATCTTTCCTTTAAAGTAGATTTTGCAACAAATGACGAATTATTCCCTTTATAATCCATTTCTGCTCTTTTGCCAATAATCAGGCATATTCCGAACTTTTATTTTCTGCATCAACACGGGATCTAAGAACCCATTTAATTTCTCTTCTTTGAGTTAAAAGTTAAAGGTGTTATATTGATTCGCGCAATAATTTATCTACGTGTTTCATATTAATTACAATAAATTAACAACCTTTAATAACAAACTTTGAAATAAATTACAGGCATAAAAAAACGGATACTCGATCTGGTTAATTTATTTAAAAAAATGCAAATTTCATTTATCAATATATATTCCGTTTTTAATATTTTCATTTTGCGATTCCTCTCAACAAAATTAAATAATTAATTTTCTTGACGTTACTTCTCAAGCAGGGTTGTACTCTCTCTCCATTACTTTTTGCCGTGGTACTTGATGAGATAATGTTAAAACTATGCGCGAACAAATGGGGTATTGGTGGGGATTTCTTAAACATCTGGAAGACTTAGATTTTGCAGACGACATCTGCTTCATTTCGCACAAATTCAACGTCATGCAAAGCAAAATGGATGATCTGGTCAAGTTAGCAAGGGCGCTGTTTTAGAAATAAACATTGAAAATACACATGCAATGCGAGTTAATAACGTCATCGATAACCAATTCAGAATACAAATACGTAAAGCATGATGTCAATTGATGAGGGCTTGGAGGAAGATGTGTCTAGTAGACTGAAAAAGGCTGGGTCAGCATTTGGTCGAATAAATCAAACGTGGCGGGCCCCACAAATATCACAAAACACGAAGTTCTACATATTCAACGCTTACGTAAAATCTACACAGCTTTATGGAAGCGAAACTTGGCTGATGACAAACTCGAACTTGGCGCGAAGCCTCCAAGTATTTATAAACAAGAGTCTACGAATAATATGTCGTATATTTTGGCCAAATACAATCACAAACACTGAGCTCTTGCGGTTAATAAAAGAAGAGCCAATAGCTCTTAAAATAAAAAGTAGAAAGTGCAGATGGATAGGCCATACTCTCTGTAAACCTGTTGGTAGCGTTACGAGAATCGCATTAGAATGGAATCCTCAAGGAAGTCGGCGCTACGGTCGTCCAAAAAATACATGGCGTAGAACAATTTTAAATGAACTTAAAAAAGTAAACAAATCTTTTGACGTAATTAAACTAATATGTAATGAGATTAGTAGGTGGAATTTAATTGTAGAAGACCTATGCTCCCAAGTGGAATAAATAAAGGAATAAAAAAACTCCTCAAATAGATCTTCCTATTAAAAGCTTTTTTCCGTTAGAAGTTGAGGGCACAATATTAATTGGTATATGATTCTATTAACTCGAGGATTGTAAAGATATTGCCCAAGAAAGGCATTATATTCTTATTAAGGCTAAATTATATCCTATCTCAATGGAAATGTGCAAAAAATTATCATGATACTCAAGTCTAACAAGGGATAAAATGAAGTTGCGTCTTACAGGCCAATTAGTTTGTTGCCAGTGGTCTCTAAAATATTTGAAAGGGTCTTCTTAAAAAGATTACTTCCAGTCTTAGAAAGCATTAATATAATTCCTGATCATCAATTTGGCTTTAGAAATAAACATGGCACCCCTGAACAATGTCATCGTATTGTACAACAAATTTTATATCATTCAAGCTTTTAATAAAGTAAGGCACAATGGACTCTTTTATAAGCTTAAGCGTATTCTCCCTGCAAAGATCATTTTATGTCCATGTTAATGGAGATGATTCTTCGTTTGGATCTATTACATCGGAAGTCCCATGGGGTAGCGTACTAGGTTCTATTCTATGCAGATGACACCATTATTTTATCTGCCAACGAATCTCCAGTTGAAGCTTCTGCAGTTCTTCAAATGCAGCTTAGTTTGACTCCAAAATGGTTAATAAACTGGAACATTAAAGTTAATACGGAAAAATTACTACAAGTGAGTAACATTTATTATTACTATTTTTAAAATTTGCTTAATGTTTTTTATAAAATAGATTGCAAATAAATGAAATTATAAAAAGTGTATTTACACTAAGATTTATAAAAGTTGGGATAAAAATTGTTACAAGAAATTATATGAAATTTCATATGCCGCCAGTTTAGTTTCCTTCAATATTCCTTTTTTCAGCGAATAAAGGCAGTTGAACGCAACAAATACCATGAAATAAATCTTAGCGTAAATACAGTTTAACTTGATACACTTATTTAAAAAAAAATCTAGACAAAATTTAAAAAAAAAAATTAATTGTGTAACAAATTTCATAAGCTCTACCTGGAAGGCACAATAATTCGCAACACAAACATTGATTTTGAAACGAAATCAAGTCGGGTATTTTTTCGTGTCATAAACTCATTATAAGGGTCTAAGGACTTTAGAAAATATGTATATTTTTAGCAGATTATACTCGTAAATAAATTACTAATTAAGTATTATTATTGCATATCCTAACAACATCAACAGGTAAATATGTATGTACATATTTGCCTTTATTTCTAACGAATATGACATGTGCATATCCATTGGTGATTATTATTAATTTTATTGCTACATTTCCAAATAATATCCTTCGGCAGGAATTTCCCTCTTCATACAAGGAGTTGAGTATTTAACTTGTACTCGTATGATCAGGTAAATGAAAACCATTAAAACTTAAATTTTTTGAGAGAAAAGGATAGAACTAAAATATAATTAATTTTAAGGATATGAAAGTTTGTATGAATTATAAGGACGAATAAGCAGGGACATTATTCAAACCAAATCAGTAGAGCAGATAGCATCGTACCATTTTAATCGGAGATCCAACAAAATGAGTTCATCAGATTCGCACACGTATTATCACAAGAAGTTCGATTTGAAAGTTGAGAGTTGCACCCACAAGAAATTCGGAATATGCCTGATTATAGGCAAAAGACCAACAATGGTACCCAAGGAGAATAATTCAGCTTTTGCTGAAAAACCTGCTGTAAAAGATGCATCAAAGGGAGAGCCTCAGAGAAGGCAAATTAAATGGGTGCTCAGACCCAGAGTTGATTCAAAAAATTCTCAGAGTAAACCAACTCCCGCTTCATCTGCTCTCCGCGATAAAAACCAGCAGGAAATTAAGAAACAGAAACGCAAACGGAATAATCCCGGCCGCCCTGTCAAAAGATGTAACAAACGTGTTTAAAATGTATATTTGCAATATCTTATGCTAAAATTAATTTTCAACTGACAATCCTAAGAGGAAAACTAGTTCTAAATTTTAATTGTATTCTAATTTGTAGTTAAAAAATCTAGTTTTAAATAAAAATTGTTTGTATATAAACTTTGAAAATTATTTCTTATTTTTCCTAAATAGTTTTCACAGTATTGAAAAAGAATTCCAGTATTTTCGATATAGTTTTTGACACAAAAAAAAAAAAAAAATAAGGCGCAGAGCCGATCGGCTTCTTCGTAATAAAGAAAACCAAATCTATATCCCTTTCTGTAAATGGCAGGGATCGAAAGTAATACATATAGAAAATAAAGTCGCTAAAAATACAATTTATTAAGATTATTCAAAATATTCTCCCAATAAATTTTTTCAAAAATTATTATGGGTTACAAGCCATTGCCCATATTTCGTTGGTGACAATTGCTACTCATCAGTAGACCTTCAGGCATTTTTGACGGTAAAAACGCTGCCGTGGACTAGTAGTCAATGTACCAGACTGGTTGTCCGGATGTTGTAGGTTTAATTCGCTCTTGAAGTTGTTACATTGAAATTTTTACAATTGGCTTATAAAAGTTTTACAGGATTAAACATAATAAGGGCTGCGATTCCTTTAATTTAACTGCAATAATTTATGTAAATAACTTTTTTTAAGCTGATGGAAATATAAACAGTTTTCTAGATGATACGAAGAACTTTTTAAACGAAATCAGTTTTACTCCCTTTATTTTTACACCTCAAAGTTTTCTTTATATCACAAATAATAAAACAAAATCGTTTATATATATTTGTACTTAAATTAGTAGTAGATTCAATCTACTTATCATTGTCTCACTAATTAATGAAATTTTAATACAATTTCCTTAATTAAATTTGCTCAACTGCTTAAAAAACAATGCAAGTTCTTTGCTGCATGTTTTCTGTGTTATTTTGTGTTTAAAGGATCTTATAAGATGCAAAAGTCCTTAGTAAAAACATTGGTCACACATGCATTGGAAATGTTGTAATGATTATTTTTAAAAGTTGTAGATAAAAAATGAATATATATGAATAAAATATAGCTCTGCTTATATATATTAAAGAAATCTGTTGGTTGTTGTGGCTTTAGCTTTTCATATGCCGACATTTTATTGGTCACTAAACCAAATCATTAGTGAACTTCAAGCAGTTTGAAAACATCCAACCTCGTATCTTTATGCCAAGAAAATACAACACAATATGAGAATTCAGTATTGTATATAATCATAACAAAATACACAATCATAATAGGTTTAGAATGTTTTTATACAAACAACACAACAAACAATTAAGTATACTCAACGTGGGTCTATTTTATTTTTTATTGCGATATGTTTACAATTAAACACCCGTTGGTGGTTGATAATTGTATTCAATCAGACAAAAATGAAAAAGGAAATCTTTATTTTAAATACTTAATATTGAAAATTTATTCTTTTCTAATGCGCAGTGGCGTATATATTTCGCCAATAACTCGTCAAATGTTGTGTTCGAAGTGTCCAGTGACTGGAAAAGTAGTAAATAAGAACAAAAAGTTTGTTGCTTCTGAAAAATTTAAAAAGATGCTTAGAATAAAGTATAACTGGCAAAAAGATTTAAAAACAATATTTACCATGACCTTGAATAGAAAACATCCTCAATATTTGTTGATTTCCAAACAAATTGATCTAATTAATATCCTCAGAAAGGAGCAGATTGAACGGGAGCAGGCAACATTTTTTAATGACCGATTGAAGGAAATTAAGCCCGGACTTTGGGCTTATAGGAAAATTTTCAAGATCATCGGAAGTAAAAATAAATATTGCACTAAAAATGTTTCTGTAAACGGTGGTAAGATTATTGAACTGGAAAATAAATTATCAGTTTTTAAGGATCATTTGGCAACTGTTTTCCAGGGTTCTCCTCCCAACAGGGATATTTCTGATATTACTGAGACGATTAGAAATATTATTTGTCTAGCTTCAGATCCTATTTCATTTGATAATGCCAATACGTCATTGAATAATTTTAGCAATTCTAAACTTACTAGCTTGGATTATGTATCAGGCCTCTGTAAGGTTGTTAATAACAAAAAATCGTGTGGATTGGATAACGTTTCAAATTACATTATAAAAAAAAAACTTCCAATGAAAGCCTACAAGTACATTACAATATTGTTCAATAATTGTTTAAACAATTGCTATTTTCCCCGTGAGTGGAAAATAGCTAAAATCGTCCCTATACTTAAGCATAAAAATACTTGCGACATAAACAACTTTCGGCCAATTTCCATACTTTCCAATTTAGGAAAGTTATTTGAAAGAATTATTAGAGAAAAAATGGATATAGGTTTTAATGATTCGTATATTCCACAAGAACAATTTGGTTTCAAAAAGCGTAACTCTACGGTCCATGCTCTTTTGAAACTTCATTTTGACGTTATTCGAAAATTAAGGGAACGTCGGTGTACTGTAGCTGTTTCTCTTGACGTTGAAAAGGCCTTTGACAAAGCATATCATGACGGTATTTTATATAAAATGATAAAAATTGGTTTCGATCCTTCCATCATAAAATTATTTCAAAACTTCTTTAGTGACAGAAAATTCTGCGTACATATTAATAATGTAGTATCAGGCCAGGGTGAAATTTCTTGTGGTGTTCCACAGGGCTCTCTGTTGGCGCCTCATTTATACAACATTTTTATATATGACTTTCCTCATGATTTTAGTAACTCTAAAGGCATACTTTTTTGCGGATGACTAGCTTCTTTTTGCACATGATGAGTTCCCACTCGTTGCCCTCCAACACGTTTCATCGCACCTCGAAGTGTCCAGTGACTGGACATATCTCGCAGAAAGTAATGTAATGGGCCTAGATCGCACGATCTTTATGAATCCTTTTAGTAAATTAATTGATATAATAATAAATTTCTACAACTTTTTTATCATTGATATAACTATGAAATAAATTACTGGCGGATACTATCTGGTTAATTTATTAAAAAAAAATGAAAATTTCATTTATCAATATGAATACCAAACGGCATTTTCTCCACTGCTTATTCAGTATTCCATTTTTAATATATATTTCATTTTACTCTTTTGTAACCTTTTATTTTTATGCACTGGTCAGGGTTAATTTTTTTTATTAATTTATTTTTTATAATTTTAATAAATGGGCCTTATAAAAACCAAAAAAATTGCAAAATGTTCCCAATTCACTTGTTCTAGATCAACGAAATTGAAAAAAATATTTTATTACGGGTAATTCACCCTTTCTGCATGTTTGTGTTCTTTTCTATAAAAAAAAGCAATAGTGCATAAAAAGATCACTCACTTTTCTGCTATATATATATATATATATATATATATATATATATATATATATATATATATATATATATATATAGAGAGAGAGAGAGAGAGAGAGAGAGAGAGAAACCATTTCAGTGCGAATTATAGAAAAAGCCCATTTTATTTAAGAGCAAACAGACTGGCTGACTTCCTAAACGCATGTTGCTTTGTAGTAATACATTGCGGCGTATTCCTAAATGCAACCCTAAATTTTTTACAATGTATTTTGTTCACATTTGCATCACTGATGTAGTTAATACGCAAGAAAAAGCAAGAAAAGCATCCAAAAAAATGTAGATGCAAAATGAATACAACACGCGGTACAATGGCGACGCAGGAAGATAAGTAAGCGGTTTTCTTATATTTTAATATATGTTCTATGTTCACTCTTTTATCTTAATTTTTTATTAAAGTAAAAAATGGTTTTGTGTAAACCATTTAATAGTAATAAACACAGAAGTTTCTAAAAAATTAAAATATATATTAGCTTAGTAACAAAATTTAGTGCATCAATTGTTTGCACAAAGCCTTGTTTTTAGTATAATTTTTGATACCCGTGTTTCTTTTTGCAATAAAATATGCTCTTCTGCCATTGCACGCTTTATTATGAATGATATAATGCATATAAATGTTCCTAAACGTCGTAACGCTTGCAAATCAACAGTGTGCAAAGTATTAAAAAAGCACATACAGAACGTATCAACTTGGTATTAATACTGTATTGATACATTCTAAATATGGGCTAATCTGAAAATTTTTAAACCAAAGGTAGAAATTGAAAGTTGTCCAAAATCCAAATGTTTGTTAATGGAATAATAGGATACATATTCAAGCTTCGAAATATATAACCAATATGGTTTTACGGTCGTTTGTTAGTTCTTGGCAGAGGCCAACTTACACGTACTTCTTGCTTACATTTTTTCTTGTAAAAAATGGTATTTGCCATGGTTAAAAAAGTGGGGAAAACATTCGTTTAAGCATTTGGCGCTTAGCAAAACTTGAAATTTATTTAATTTTCTTTAATTTAAGGTAAAAATAATGTTTGTAAGTTATCTAATATATATTAAAAATTTTAACTAAAAATGGGTACACTGTGTGTAACGTCTGCAACGGAAAATAGTGTTTTTTAAACTTAAAAGAGTGAATTTTAATAATTTTGTTTTTCAAACTAGCTTCATAAACAGAGTTTTTTATGCACTTCCATCTGATAAAAAAAAAAAAAAATACCTTTATTACACTTTTTTTTGAAAAATACTAATGGCAAAGTGTGTAACGTCCGCAACGGCATGAAAATACTCAAAAATTTTATATTAATATTGTGAGATAGAAGTAGGTGTTTCTAATGGAATGGGAGCTGCTGAATCTAAATCTGGCCTTTAAATTGCTCTAGGTTGCCAAAAATCCGAAAAATTGAAACTCTAAGTGACAGAAAGTGTGTTTCAATAACATGAGTTCCCCCAATCTGTAATGCTTGGTATGTACATGCTTGCACATTTACTTATCATTTACCGCTTTAAAGCTGCATCTATTTTTAGAATTACTAGCTATAGGCTTGTATGAACATATTGTAAGCAAACAAGGCTGTAACTCAATAGGGGGGTCAGACAAGCGCAACTTAAATTGAGATGAAGTAAAAATTCTCCTCAAACCTAAAATAGTTCTTGGAAACTTATACTTTGTAATTAATTACCACGTTGTAAACCACAACCCCCCACCCCCGTCCTCTTCAAATATTCAGTGGTACGCCCATGCATACAATGTGTACGTACTGCATTTACCGTTAGAATGCTTTAATAATTTCTTGCATTGATCTTATTACTTTAACAAACTTCACTTTATACATACCGTGATAAAATTAAAGAACAGTTAAAAAATAATGTGACTCTAGCAAAAAAAAAAAGAAATGACAATAGACAACGCGTGGCCAAATTTAGAAAGGCACATAAGCATAAGGCAACAACAAAATTAAACAATGACGAGCCTTATAATTCTGCCCAGACTTTGGCCAAAGCCGTTAAAAAGGTGGACATTGCGCTTCCAAAAAGTATAAAAAAAAATGCGCAGTCCTCGAGGTGCTTATAAAAAAATACATTAACAAAGACAAAAACCAAAGTGCGCCAAAAAAAAAATGTGATGGCGATGTCAATTTAATTCAAGAATATTATAAACGCGATGAGATTTCGGTGCAATCTGCTTGTAGAAAAGCAACAATATTAGCTGGAGCTAATCAACTTCCAGTTTCCAAGCGATATATGCTAGTCACTGTGAATCAGGCGTATGACCTCTTCCAACATGAGTTTCAAGAGAGACATATTTCTAGAACCAAGTTTTACGAAAACCGTCCATTAGCAGTTGAGCTGACTGAGAAAATACCACATTACATGTGCGTATGTCAATATCACGCAAACATAGCTTTCTTATTAGAAAGTTTGGTTAAGATAGTTCCAACGTTTCCATCAAACTTTGATAAATTTTTAAAAGAAACTTGCTGTAATGTTGACAGTGAAATCTGTATGATTAACAAGTGTGAAAAATGTGTGATTGACATAGTAGATATCGTACCATTGCAGTATGTTAATTGCATGGACAAAACTGCTGCTTGGAAGCATTGGACAATGGTTAACAACAGGATGGTACTATGCAATACCGAAAGTTCGGTTAAAGAATTAATGTATGAGCTTAACGCTAAGCTCCCTGCTTTTAAGCTGCATTCATATATTAAACGCTCTCAGCAAAACTATTTTAATACCTCAAAGATGCAAATACAACCCAATGATCTTATATTGCAAGTCGACTTTGCTGAAAATTACAGAATTTTGTCGCAAAACGAGGTTCAATCTGCACATTTCAGTTACTCACAAGTAACTTTGTTCACATGCGTTGCTTGGTTCAACAATTGCGCCAAGTCCTATTGCATTGTAAGTGATGAGCTGTCGCACAATAAAAATTCTGTTTATTGTTTTATAAAATTATTAATTAAAAAAATAGGAAAGCTTCATTCCTTCAATAGAATAAAGATATTTTCTGATGGCTGTGGAAGTCAATTTAAAAATAAGTACATTCTGAGAAACATTCCACAATTCGTAAAAGAATGGAATGTGAGTTGTTTCGAATGGAATTTTTTCGCTACTTCTCATGGAAAAGGAGCTGTGGACGGTGTTGGAGCTGTTGTTAAGCGAAAAGTTTGGCAACTAGTAAAAGCCCAAAATCTGATCTTAAAAAATGCTCGAGATTTTCATGAATTAGCAAAAAAAAATATAAATGGCGTTTCCTTAATTTACGTTGGTACAAATTATGTCAAAACTACATCTGACGAAATATCAAAAACATGGTTAAATGTAAAAAATATTCCAGCTATTAAATCCTATCATTATTTTTGTGGGTATTCCAATGACAATACCATAAAAGTAGCTCGAACAGCTGGATCTATTAAATATAAAATACAATGTTAAATAGTTGAATAAATAAATATAAGCTAATATAAGAATAATGGAATATTGCACGTATATATACGTTTAGGAAGTCAGCCACTTTATCACAGTATCAAAAAAAAAAAAAAATCGTCAATAAGTGGTGAAATAATTTTTTTTAATAATCTTTATTTACAATCTATCCTATTATTGAGGATAATAAGCAAATTAGATATAATAATATTTCAAGTTATTGTTGCTCTCCAGTGAAAACAACAACATTCATTCAATACATTTCCTTTTTCTCAATTATTTTAAAATTTAGATATTATACTAAAATAATCTTTCATATCAATAAATATTTTAATAGTATATGTTAAATAAATGGTAAGTCAAGTATATGGTATCTCTTCAATCTTCTCACTTCTTTATTATCATAAAGTAGGGATATCGCTAGTGGGTTGCAGTGGTTACTTAATCTATTGACATAGTTTCCGCTATAATTCTTTATTTCGTCTTTGACTTTTGGTACGTTTAGGTCATAGTGTATAGATTGATTTGAAACAAACTTTGGAGCATTAAAGTGGTGAAATAAATATGTAAAATGTCGGCATATGAAAAGCTAAAGCCACAACAAGCAACAAATTTTTTTCAATATATATACTTATGTATATAAGCAATGTGATATCCTATTTATATTCATTTTCTATCTATGTATAACTTTTAAAAATAATCATTACATCATTTCCAATGCATGTGTGACCAATGCTTTTGCTAAGGACTTTTGCATCTTATAAGATCCTTTAAACACAGAAAACATGCAGCAAAGAACTTGCATTGTTTTTTAAGCAGTTGAGCAAATTTAATTAAGGAAATTGTATTAAAATTTCATAAATTAGTGAGACAATGATAAATAATTAGATTGAATGTACTACTAATTTAAGTACAAATATATATAAACGATTTTGTTTTATTATTTGTGATATAAAGAAAACTTAGAGGTGTAAAAATAAAGGGAGTAAACCTGATTTCGATTAAAAAGTTCTCGCGTTTTACTTATAATTTATAACCTTGAACTTACCTCATAGCTAGCAGCGATTTCGCTGATATCGCTCTCCGAACTACAGGAAGAAAGTTCAGCTCTTTCATCTTAATAAAGACAGTACAAATAAATATATGTTATACTATATTAAAAATAATATCTAATTTCTTCTTACTAGAAGCAGCTAATGCACGATCGCTCTGTTCTTTCCGTTTTAAATGATTTCGTTGACGTTCCTCCATTCTTTCTTCGCTTACTGCTGTTTTGTAATCGATGCCATACATAAACAACGGTCTACCTTTCTTTCTTTGATTCTCCAAAAATAATTTGTCCTCTGAATTTTTAATAAGGTCCAGTGCATTTGCACTTGCTATATCAAATAAGTCATCTAACTTCGACGTCCATGCCTCTTCTCTTTCTCTTTGCGTTTCCGATTTAATTTTAGAATTTTTATTCACTTTCCTCCATGCATTATATAAATCTTCAAGCTTTGTTATGCAGTGTTGCTTGGTTCTAGTGGGGATTCGAGCTTTATCCCAAAAATATTCACTTCTTCGACCACTAATTTAGCACTCTCACGTAAATTTAATTTTACTGCTCGTAAATTAAAAAATAATACCTTCATAACTTCTTTGTTAGAAGGTAGTTTACACCCACTTAAGGAAGGAGAAAAATAGCCTAACAAATAAATTTTTTCACGTAAACCACTAAATAAATAAATAAATAAATAAATAAATAAATAAATAAATAAATAAATAAATAAATAAATAAATAAAAAATTCTTGATGCCATGTCTAATTACTTTCAATGTACGACAATAAATGAAATGTAGTCGTCGTTAAGTGAAAACAAACATAATATTTTGCTCTGCAACTCAGTAAGAACTAACGGGAAACTGTTGCAAATAATTCGCAAGAAAGAAATCCACAACAATTTGAGTATTTACTCGAATGATGGTTGTTTTGTGTATTATTACTCATAATTATTATTATTCTATTTTGTTTTTGACTTTTTGATGATTGAGAAGTAAAAAAAAACATAACGCGGATTAACAAAAGCAATAAATACTAAGAAAATAAATTCATATGCAAATAATGCGAAGATATGTGAAAATTTCGCTGTTATTTTTTAATTTGGTTTTTTCTGGATTAAATATGAATGTCAAAGAAAACTAATACAGACCAATATTGTTCATCAGATATAGCCCTAGAATATTTATGAATAAGGTTTTTCTCTAAAATAAATATTACTGAAGTTATGAACAATTAAAGCGAGCCATAGTGGGAAAAATAGCATTTTTAGTAAACTTTGTGGGCTCAAGGCACGCCCAATAGTTATGCAAACGATATAAAATTTTTTATATATATATTTTTACTAATTTGGAATCAATCTAAGGGGTTTGCCAAGTGAAAATACGAAAAAAAAATAACGGTCACACTACTGGACATATCTCGCAGAAAGTAATGTAATGGGCCTAGATCGCACGATCTTTATGAATCCTTTTAGTAAATTAGTTGATATAATAATAAATTTCTACAACTTTTTTATCATTGATATAGCGTGAGTCTACTCTTTAACAAAATGCAAACTAAACAAACCACAAAGCAATTCTGCTCTCTGCCAAATCACTTACCCAGAAAATACAGTGAAACTCTTAATAAAAAAAGTCACCCTTTATGATAAATTGATTCGCGCAACAATTTATCTACGTGTTTCATATTAATTACAATAAATTAACAAACTAGCGCAATTCACGATTAAGTGCAAGTGGTCTAGGATCGTAGCATTTGCAAATGGAAATAGCATATTTTTACATTACACTAACAAAATATACACAAATGCACATGCTACCTTTGTAAATATATGCTTTGATAAAATCCGTAGTTTTTATTTGCGCTGAAAGTGCAATGCTTCATTGCAAACTCTCTGTCAATGGTATCAATTCATATTTTTTAACGCAAAAAAGCGATTTTTGTGTTAACATATTTAAAAAAAGTTTTTATGTCGCGTTTTATTTTAATTTATTTATTTTTTATATCTTAAGCTAAGGTTACACTATCGGCGCAACTAGCACAATCTGGTCCGATTTTTGTCGTGCTGTTTCGGCACAGATTTAAAAATATGTCACAATTTTTTATTGAGTGTTTACATTATCGGCGCTAATTTGTCAATTTTTTTTCCACTCATATCGGCCAAAAGTGAATTGCGACAATAATCGGCACAAAGCTTATACATTATCGTGCTTAGCTGGTTATATTTAAACACATGTTTTTGGTTTATTTTGCTGACAGAAAAACTGTTGTTTCCAAAATATAAGAAATTCGTTTAAAAACAGAAAAAGTAGTGCTCTTGTTATTGTTGATGCTTAATAAAATTATTTATAAATTGACGTCGGTTGCAACGGCCGCATTTCAGAAGCTGGTATTATTGATAAATGCGCAAAAATTTGCAAAAATGAGAAAAATGTTTGTTTTTAAATCTAGAACTCTAGAACTCGCGAATAAGCGTTTTATTTTAAAGTAGTTGTCAGTACTTGTAACAGCTGACAATAAAAGAGTGAACAATTGGAAAAAAAATTGCACGGAATTTATAAAATATAATTCACAATTTATTGCAAATATTTGCTTTAGTAAATATATTCTACCTCAAATGCACGTAATTGTGAATTGCGCTACTATGAAATAATTCACAGGCAGAAAAAAAACGGGTACTATCTGATCAATTTATTTTCAAAAAAATGCAAATTTCATTTATCAATACGAATACCAAACGGCAATTTCTCCACTGCTTATTCATTATTCCATTTTTAAAATATGTTTCCTTTTTCTCTTTTGTAACCTTTTATTTTTATGCACTGGTCAGGGTTCATTTTTTGTTATTAATTTATTTTTTATAGTTTTAATAAATGGGCCTTATAAAAACCAAAAAAATTGCACAGTGTTCCCAATTCACTTGTTCTAGATCAACGAAATTTAAAAAATATTTTATTACGGGTAATTCATCCTTTCTGCATGTTTGTGTTCTTTTCTACAAAAAAAAGCAATAGTGCATAAAAAGATCACTCACTTTTCTAAATATGTTGCTGAGCAACATATAAATGTTTAAAACATTTTGCACTAAACTTTTTTGCAGAGTAGGATACTGCGATTTTATACTGTAGTAATCGTTTTGTTTATGCAAATAAGGACTTGAATCAATAAAATTCTTTAACTACAAAATAAGACCTTAAGCTTGAGCAATATTTTAACCAAATTGTTATTAAAAAGGTCAACAAATATAGAGATACTAGCTGACCCGGGCAAACGTTGTTTTGCCTTCAAATTTTATTTTCACTGCAAGTCTGCTTTCGTTGCAAAGTCATGGCGGATTGATATTTCGAAGAAGAATGAAAGGTGCACTATTATTATTGTTATTGTTCAAATACCGGTATCGGGCTAATTAACAACACTACACGCTGATTAAAGACCCAACGCCTTCAGCGAAACACAGCATAGGCTTATCGCGCTAATCTCTATCGGGCAGAACACAAAATCGGTGCAGTAGTTCTTGAGTTTAGCGATCACGAACATACACGTAATTTTTATATATGTAGAGATAACTGAAAATAATAAAATATAAAGTAAATAAAATTCTTATTTAACAATAATTTATCATTCAAATTAATTTCTGATATTCTCCTAATTAACTATTTGAAAAGAACGTGCATTTTAGGTCGAAAAAATTGCTATGACCAAAAAGGTAACCAGTTCTACTACTGTCTGTTCCCGGCCACTTTTTAGTAGAACTGGTTACCATTTTAGTCATAACTTGCTTAGTTTTCAAAATATCGACTTGCTTTTTTTTGCATTGGATAGATAATAAATCATTCCACAATAGTGGATGATGCAGGAGTTAATTTAGTCTCCGAATTTTTCTTTCCTGCATGGGGTCTAAGAACCCATTTAATTTCTCTTCTCTGAGTTAAAGGTTAAAGGTGTTATATTGATTCGCGCAACAATTTATCTACGTGTTTCATACAATAAATTAACAACCTTTAATAACAAACTTTGAAATAAATTACAGGCATAAAAAAACGGATACTCGATCTGGTTAATTTATTTAAAAAAATGCAAATTTCATTTATCAATATGAGTACCATTGCTTATTCATTATTCCATTTTTAATATTTTCATTTTGCGATTCCTCTCAACAAAATTAAATAATTAATTTTCTTGACGTTACTTCTCAAGCAGGGTTGTACTCTCTCTCCATTACTTTTTGCCGTGGTACTTGATGAGATAATGTTAAAACTATGCGGGAACAAATGGGGTATTGGTGGGGATTTCTTAAACATCTGGAAGACTTAGATTTTGCAGACGACATCTGCCTCATTTCGCACAAATTCAACGTCATGCAAAGCAAAATGGATGATCTGGTCAAGTTAGCAAGGGCCGCTGTTTTAGAAATAAACATTGAAAATACACATGCAATGCGAGTTAATAACGTCATCGATAACCAATTCAGAATACAAATACGTAAAGCACTTTTGTTATCTGGGATGCATGATGTCAATTGATGAGGGCTTGGAGGAAGATGTGTCTAGTAGACTAAAAAAGGCTGGGTCAGCAATTGGTCGAATAAATCAAACGTGGCGGGCCCCACAAATATCACAAAACACGAAGTTCTACATATTCAACGCTTACGTAAAATCTACACAGCTTTATGGAAGCGAAACTTGGCTGATGACAAACTCGAACTTGGCGCGAAGCCTCCAAGTATTTATAAGAGTCTACGAATAATATGTCGTATATTTTGGCCAAATAAAATCACAAACACTGAGCTCTTGCGGTTAATAAAAGAAGAACCAATTTTTTTTTCACTGCTATTTATTTATTGTATCTTCAAATGGAACTAACAATAAGTGTTCAAATCTTAAGTATAAATATAATAATTAGGCCCAACCAGTGTCGGACATAAACTTAGTGATAGTAATTAATAATACAGAAATGTGTTAAGCACAAAAATATTCAAAAAATTCCATCTGAATTGTGGCGTATTAAGGCCGTAGTAACCTTCTTTTTTAAGCGGAAGTGTCCAGTAAAGTTCAAGATGTTACGAGCAAGGGGATTAGGATGAGACTCGAGTTTTGTTAAATATTTTCCAACATATTTTGCAATTTCAGCGGTCACAAGTGGCATATTTAAATCACGATGTAAAATTGAATTTTTCATGTACCATGGAGCCGATGTTATTAACCTTAAAATTTTGTTTTGCATTCGTTAGATTCTCTCTATATTGGAAGCTGAAGCAGTGTCCCATAGTTGAATTCCGTAACACCATATGGGTTTCAAAAGCGACTTTTATATTAAAAGTTTACAATCTAGACTGAGGGTAGAATTTCTACCAATCAGCCAATGTATCTGAGTCAATTTAAGTTTTATTTGTGTCAGCTTAGAGTCAATGTGGTTTTTCCATGTGAGGCGTCCGTCGAGGTGTATACCAAGATATTTCACATGTGAATGTTGAGGAACAACTTGATTGTTGATTTGAATGGGGGAACAAGTGTCTCTTCGTAGGGTAAATGTGACATGAACACACTTTTGTTCATTTACTTTTATTCTCCATAAGTTCAACCACAATTCCAACAGGTTAATATGTTCCTGAAGATAACGGGATGCCTCGTGAGGGTTTTCATGCATACTAAGGCAGGCTGTATCATCGGCAAATGTAGAGGTGAGGATATTACTGCTTAAAGGCATGCCACAGGTATAAATCAAATACAAAACTGGCCCCAGTATACTCCCCTGAGGCACACCGGATGAGATAGTTTCGAGTACACTCATGAAGTCTCCTTCCACAACAGTGAACTTCCGGGCAATAATGTAACTTTCCAAAAGATTTACAACGTTTATTGGTAGATATGTCTTCAACTTTAAAATAAGGCCTTCGTGCCACACTTTATCAAATGCTTGAGAAACATCAATAAAGAGGGAAGAACAATACTTCTTTTCTTCAAATGTTCTTCTTATGAAATGAACCATTCTATGAGTTTGTTCAATGGTGCTATGCTGACTTCTAAAACCAAATTGGTGGTCCGGTACACATCCATTGTTAGTTAGAATTGGGGACAATTTTGTCATGAGAAGCTTTTCGAAGAGCTTTGAAATTGTTGACAATAAACTTATTGGCCTATATGACTCAGCCTTGGTAAGATCTTTGCCCGCTTTTGGAATCATTTTGACTATGGCAAGTTTCCAGCTGTGTGGATAATACTCCAGTCGTAAAATGCCATTAAAAATAAATAACAGGATTCTAATAGCAATACGAGGCAACTTCATCAGCATCTTGTTACTAATTCCATCAATATCCGGGCCTTTTTTGGGTTGGTTTCAGCAATTAGTTTTTGTACATCACGCATCTTAAATTTCATGGGTCGAGGGGGTAGAGCAACTACACTCGGTAAATCAACAGCACCAGTACATGTGTTTGGGGTAAATACGTACTTTAAATGCCCAGCAAATATGAAGAAGAACCAATAGCTCGTAAAATAAAAAGTAGAAAGTGGAGATGGATAGGCCATACTCTCCGTAAACCTATTGGTAGCGTTACGAGAATCGCATTAGAATGGAATCCTCAAGGAAGTCGGCGCTACGGTCGTCCAAAAAATACATGGCGTAGAACAATTTTAAATGAACTTAAATAAGTAAACAAATCTTTTGACGTAATTAAACTAATATGTAATGAGATTAGTAGGTGGAATTTAATTGTAGAAGACCTATGCTCCCAAGTGGAATAAATAAAGGAATAAAAAAACTTCTCAAATAGATCTTCCTATTAAAAGCTTTTTTCCGTTAGAAGTTGAGGGCACAATATTAATTGGTATATGATTCTATTAACTCGAGGATTGTAAAGATATTGCCCAAGAAAGGCATTATATTCTTATTAAGGCTAAATTATATCCTATCTCAATGGAAATGTGCAAAAAATTATCATGATACTCAAGTCTAACAAGGGATAAAATGAAGTTGCGTCTTACAGGCCAATTAGTTTGTTGCCAGTGGTCTCTAAAATATTTGAAAGGGTCTTCTTAAAAAGATTACTTCCAGTCTTAGAAAGCATTAATATAATTCCTGATCATCAATTTGGCTTTAGAAATAAACATGGCACCCCTGAACAATGTCATCGTATTGTACAACAAATTTTATATCATTCAAGCTTTTAATAAAGTAAGGCACAATGGACTCTTTTATAAGCTTAAGCGTATTCTCCCTGCAAAGATCATTTTATGTCCATGTTAATGGAGATGATTCTTCGTTTGGATCTATTACATCGGAAGTCCCATGGGGTAGCGTACTAGGTTCTATTCTATGCAGATGACACCATTATTTTATCTGCCAACGAATCTCCAGTTGAAGCTTCTGCAGTTCTTCAAATGCAGCTTAGTTTGACTCCAAAATGGTTAATAAACTGGAACATTAAAGTTAATACGGAAAAATTACTACAAGTGAGTAACATTTATTATTACTATTTTTAAAATTTGCTTAATGTTTTTTATAAAATAGATTGCAAATAAATGAAATTATAAAAAGTGTATTTACACTAAGATTTATAAAAGTTGGGATAAAAATTGTTACAAGAAATTATATGAAATTTCATATGCCGCCAGTTTAGTTTCCTTCAATATTCCTTTTATCAGCGAATAAAGGCAGTTGAACGCAACAAATACCATGAAATAAATCTTAGCGTAAATACAGTTTAACTTGATACACTTATTTAAAAAAAAATCTAGACAAAATTTAAAAAAAAAAATTAATTGTGTAACAAATTTCATAAGCTCTACCTGGAAGGCACAATAATTCGCAACACAAACATTGATTTTGAAACGAAATCAAGTCGGGTATTTTTTCGTGTCATAAACTCATTATAAGGGTCTAAGGACTTTAGAAAATATGTATATTTTTAGCAGATTATACTCGTAAATAAATTACTAATTAAGTATTATTATTGCATATCCTAACAACATCAACAGGTAAATATGTATGTACATATTTGCCTTTATTTCTAACGAATATGACATGTGCATATCCATTGGTGATTATTATTAATTTTATTGCTACATTTCCAAATAATATCCTTCGGCAGGAATTTCCCTCTTCATACAAGGAGTTGAGTATTTAACTTGTACTCGTATGATCAGGTAAATGAAAACCATTAAAACTTAAATTTTTTGAGAGAAAAGGATAGAACTAAAATATAATTAATTTTAAGGATATGAAAGTTTGTATGAATTATAAGGACGAATAAGCAGGGACATTATTCAAACCAAATCAGTAGAGCAGATAGCATCGTACCATTTTAATCGGAGATCCAACAAAATGAGTTCATCAGATTCGCACACGTATTATCACAAGAAGTTCGATTTGAAAGTTGAGAGTTGCACCCACAAGAAATTCGGAATATGCCTGATTATAGGCAAAAGACCAACAATGGTACCCAAGGAGAATAATTCAGCTTTTGCTGAAAAACCTGCTGTAAAAGATGCATCAAAGGGAGAGCCTCAGAGAAGGCAAATTAAATGGGTGCTCAGACCCAGAGTTGATTCAAAAAATTCTCAGAGTAAACCAACTCCCGCTTCATCTGCTCTCCGCGATAAAAACCAGCAGGAAATTAAGAAACAGAAACGCAAACGGAATAATCCCGGCCGCCCTGTCAAAAGATGTAACAAACGTGTTTAAAATGTATATTTGCAATATCTTATGCTAAAATTAATTTTCAACTGACAATCCTAAGAGGAAAACTAGTTCTAAATTTTAATTGTATTCTAATTTGTAGTTAAAAAATCTAGTTTTAAATAAAAATTGTTTGTATATAAACTTTGAAAATTATTTCTTATTTTTCCTAAATAGTTTTCACAGTATTGAAAAAGAATTCCAGTATTTTCGATATAGTTTTTGACACAAAAAAAAAAAAAAAAATAAGGCGCAGAGCCGATCGGCTTCTTCGTAATAAAGAAAACCAAATCTATATCCCTTTCTGTAAATGGCAGGGATCGAAAGTAATACATATAGAAAATAAAGTCGCTAAAAATACAATTTATTAAGATTATTCAAAATATTCTCCCAATAAATTTTTTCAAAAATTATTATGGGTTACAAGCCATTGCCCATATTTCGTTGGTGACAATTGCTACTCATCAGTAGACCTTCAGGCATTTTTGACGGTAAAAACGCTGCCGTGGACTAGTAGTCAATGTACCAGACTGGTTGTCCGGATGTTGTAGGTTTAATTCGCTCTTGAAGTTGTTACATTGAAATTTTTACAATTGGCTTATAAAAGTTTTACAGGATTAAACATAATAAGGGCTGCGATTCCTTTAATTTAACTGCAATAATTTATGTAAATAACTTTTTTTAAGCTGATGGAAATATAAACAGTTTTCTAGATGATACGAAGAACTTTTTAAACGAAATCAGTTTTACTCCCTTTATTTTTACACCTCAAAGTTTTCTTTATATCACAAATAATAAAACAAAATCGTTTATATATATTTGTACTTAAATTAGTAGTAGATTCAATCTACTTATCATTGTCTCACTAATTAATGAAATTTTAATACAATTTCCTTAATTAAATTTGCTCAACTGCTTAAAAAACAATGCAAGTTCTTTGCTGCATGTTTTCTGTGTTATTTTGTGTTTAAAGGATCTTATAAGATGCAAAAGTCCTTAGTAAAAACATTGGTCACACATGCATTGGAAATGTTGTAATGATTATTTTTAAAAGTTGTAGATAAAAAATGAATATATATGAATAAAATATAGCTCTGCTTATATATATTAAAGAAATCTGTTGGTTGTTGTGGCTTTAGCTTTTCATATGCCGACATTTTATTGGTCACTAAACCAAATCATTAGTGAACTTCAAGCAGTTTGAAAACATCCAACCTCGTATCTTTATGCCAAGAAAATACAACACAATATGAGAATTCAGTATTGTATATAATCATAACAAAATACACAATCATAATAGGTTTAGAATGTTTTTATACAAACAACACAACAAACAATTAAGTATACTCAACGTGGGTCTATTTTATTTTTTATTGCGATATGTTTACAATTAAACACCCGTTGGTGGTTGATAATTGTATTCAATCAGACAAAAATGAAAAAGGAAATCTTTATTTTAAATACTTAATATTGAAAATTTATTCTTTTCTAATGCGCAGTGGCGTATATATTTCGCCAATAACTCGTCAAATGTTGTGTTCGAAGTGTCCAGTGACTGGAAAAGTAGTAAATAAGAACAAAAAGTTTGTTGCTTCTGAAAAATTTAAAAAGATGCTTAGAATAAAGTATAACTGGCAAAAAGATTTTTTTTTTTTTTTTTTTTTTTTTTTTTCACGCTAATATATGTTTATTGTATCTTCAAATAACTGAACTAACAATAAGTGTTCAAATCTTAAATATATAAATAATTATTAGGCCCAACCAGTGTCGGACATAAACTTAGTGATAATAATTAATAATACATAAAATTCATGTTACGCACAAAAAATATTTTCAAAGAATTTCATCTGGAGAGTTGCGTATTAATGCCGCAGTGTCCCTCTTTTTTAAGCGGATGTGTCCAGGAAAGTTCAAGATGTTACGAGCAAGGGGATTAGGATGGAACTCGAGTTTTGTTAAATATTTTCCAGCATATTTTGCAATTTCAGCGGTCACAAGTGGCATATGTAAATCACGATGTAAAATAGAATTTTTCAAGTACCATGGAGCCGTAGTTATTAACCTTAATATTTTGTTTTGCATTCGTTGGATTCTCTCTACATTGGAAGCTGAAGCAGTGCCCCATAGCTGAATTCCGTAACACCATATCGGCTTCAAAAGCGACTTGTATATTAAAAGTTTACAATCTAGACTGAGGGTAGAATTTCTACCAATCAGCCAATGTATCTGGGTTAATTTAAGCTTCATTTGTGTCAGCTTAGAGTCAATGTGGTGTTTCCATGTAAGCCGTCGGTCGAGGTGAATACCAAGGTATTTCACCTGTGAATGTTGAGGAACAACTTGATTGTTGATTCGAATGGGGGAACAAGTGTCTCTTCGTAGAGTAAATGTGACATGAACACACTTTTGTTCATTTACTTTTATTCTCCATAAGTTCAACCATAGTTCCAACAGGCTAATATGATTCTGAAGATATCGGGATGCCTCGTGAGGGTTTTCGTGCATACTAAGGCAGGCTGTATCATCGGCAAATGTAGAAGTGAAGATATTACTGCTCAGAGGCATATCACAGGTATAAATCAAATATAAAACTGGTCCCAGTATACTACCCTGTGGCACACCGGATGAGATAGTTTCGGGCACACTCATGAAGTCTCCTTCCACGACAGTGAACTTCCGGGCAAGAATGTAACTTTCCAATAGATTCACAATGTTCATTGGTAGATATGTCCTCAATTTCAAAATCAGGCCCTCATGCCACACTTTATCAAATGCCTGAGAAACATCAATAAAGAGGGAAGAACAGTACTTCTTTTCTTCAAATGCTCTTCTTATAAAATGTACCAATCTATGACATTGTTCAATGGTGCTATGCTGACTTCTAAACCCAAATTGATGGTCCGGTATGCACCCATTATCAGTTAGAATTGGGGACAATTTTGTCATGAGAAGTTTTTCAAAGAGCTTTGAAATTGTTGACAGCAAACTTATTGGCCTATATGATTCAGGCTTAGTAAGATCTTTACCCGCCTTTGGAATCATTTTGACCATGGCAAGTTTCCAGCTGTGTGGATAATACTCCACTCGTAAAATGCCATTAAAAATGAACAAGAGGATTCTAATAGCAATACTAGGCAACTTCATCAGCATCTTGTTACTAATTCCATCAATACCCGGGGCCTTCTTCGGGTTGGTTTCAGCAATTAGTTTTTGTACATCACGCATCTTAAACTTTATGGGTCGAGGGGGTAGAGCAACTACACTCGGCAAATCAACAGCACCAGTACATGAGTTTGGGGTAAATACGTGTTTTAAATGCTCAGCAAATATGTTACCTTTTTCAGTATTAGTTCTTGCCCAACCTCCGGTAGAAGTGCGCAGGGGTGGTTTAGACTCAACAGGTGTTTTAAGTTTTTTAGCAGCGCGCCACAAGGAGTAATTAGATGCTGCTGTAACATCGAGACCTTCCAGATAGTTCTTAAGAGAAGCAGATTTTTCAGATGCAAGCAACTCTTGGAGTCGTTTTGTGCATTCTCTAAGTCTAATTTTATGTTGGGGTGATCTGTGCTGTTGCCATTCCCTTCTAGCTCTTCTTTTTTCACATACGAGACGTTCAATATCCGCAGAATAAATTCTATTAAACCCAGTCTGCGGATAGGAAGTAGTGGCATGTCTAGCAGCCTTTTTAATATTCTCGGTAAGATTGGCAATGTTAAGTTCAATATCATCGGGAGTTCTAAGCCTGATGTTTCCCGTACAATGACTACTGAGATATTTTTTGAACCCCAGCCAATTAACATGATTTATCATCTTCACATATGGGTGAGGTAAGTCACTTCTTAGGGGGCTACAAATTGTAACGATCGTTGGCGAGTGATCGGAGGAGAGATCATGAGAAGCTTCAACATGAATTAAATCCCTAGAGATATTTTTCATGACGCCAAAATCTATAACATCTGGAATTTTTTGTGGGTCAGTAGGCCAGTAAGTGGGCTCCCCGCTAGAAATGACATCCAAACCCATTTTTGAAATTGTGTTGAATAATGCTCGACCTCTAGGTGTAATAAGACGCGATCCCCAGAACGTATGTTTTGCATTGTAGTCCCCAGCTGCCACGAAACAAGGTCCAAGAGTTCTGTAAAAATCCTCATATTGATCCTCAGAGATTGAAAATCTGGGAGGGGAGTAAATTGATGATATCACAAAATTTGTACAAAAATTTTGGATACAAATATTTGTTGCCTGCAGATGGTCCTCACTAATATTCTCAAGAATGTAGTGTTTGAGTCTTGACTTTATTAGAACTGCTGATCCTCCGCATGCTCTTCCTCTCGGGTCCTTTGTATCATATAAGGTATAGCCACTAATTTTAAAAAGGCTTCTTGAAGTCAAATGAGTCTCAGATACCAACATTATATCAATATTTTTTGCCGTGAGGAAGTGCTCTAGTTCATTTCTATGTTGGCGAATGCCGTTTGCGTTCCAGAAACATACTTTTAACGTGTTCATGGCTTGTTAACTAATGCTAGAAGCAGTGTGTTCTGCATTCGCAGCATTTCTTGCATCATACTAGTCATGTTTGTTGTAAAGTTGTTTATAGTTTGCACCAAATTATCAATAGTGTTTTCAAGGCGACTGAAATTAAAGCTTGCATTTGCATTTGTTGTATTAGTTGGTGGTGACACTTTTTGCATGGGAACGGAGTTGATCTTCACAGCGTCAGCATACGATACTTGTGTAGAGATTGGTTGGGCCATTACAGGATAATTGGCGGAGTACGTATTTCCTGTTTGCGCTGGGACTACTTTAGGCTTTTGACTCATAGCCTGTTTAACGAAAGAGTATACAGGACATCCCCTGTAGTTAGCAGTGTGATTACCTCCACAATTACTGCACTTCTTTTCCTTCTGGTCCTTCGACTTATTGCAAATAGCAGTGTTGTGTAATTCACCGCACACAACACAAACAGTAGGTAATTTACAATAAGTTTTAGTGTGGCCGTATTCTTGACAATTATGGCACTGTACGGGTCCAGAACGCTTGTGTGGTTCTTCAACTGTGATTTTTCGGTATAAGAGATATTTTAAATTATAAATGGGATGGGTCTCATTTTTCTTCAATATAACATCGTTTGGCTCCAGTTCAACGCGAAATAGGGGTTGGGGGATCTTCTCCCTGTTTATTATGTTGGATACATTTTTTACCTTGAATCCTTGTAGGGTGAGAGCATCTTTTATTTCAGCAGGGACAACATAAGAATCAATGCCCTTCAGTACGACCTGTAGGCCTTTAGCGCTCTTAAGCTGGAATGTGTAAAAACTTGTTTTATTCTTTTCGAATTCATTAACCATTTTCCGGAAATCTTTTTCTTCATATATTTGAATTTTAGTTTCGTCAATGTTACCACGTTTTATTGGGACAATGTGAAATGCCTTTTCGCCAATGACCGAGATTAGTTTTTTGATAAGGGAGTTTGAATTTTTTTCTCTCAAATAAATGGGTGGTGGTTTGGAGGTTTTTTTTGGGGATGCTTCGGGTTTGTCAATGTCATCCTGCAATATTTTAAAGCGGTTTTGACGGTTAACTGTGGCGGTGTCGATATCCCTGGATATCTTGGGAACAGATGAGATCTTTGAAGAATTTGGGCTTCGCCCGCGCTTTACCACTGTAATATATCGGTCCATTCCGACAGGCACCTTTGGTTTCTGAATAATATTGTCTATTGTAATAACTTGGTTAAGTGAGCAACTCGAGCCCGGAGCGGATAATGGCGCTGACTTAAATACAGAATTACTAGGCAACGGTAATGTTAACGAATCACTACTTGGCATTGGAGTAAGCGAATTTGATCGCTCGCGTAAAATTGGCTTTGCCGTTAGAAAAAGACTGTCATCGGATTTTTTATTTTTATTTTGTGCATTAAGAATATCAGAACTCACAGTAAAATAGGCATTTCTGCCGTTAGAACTCACTTCACAATTTTTTGTTTTTGAGGTACTCATACAGAGTATTCCTCAGTCACTTTGTTTGTGTTTTTTTTTTTGTTTGTTTTTGTTGTTTCAGTTTATACGAAAAATATTATTAATGCAAGTAAAGCAAATTTAGCAAAAACTGTACTTATTACGAATCAGTACAAAAAGATTTAAAAACAATATTTACCATGACCTTGAATAGAAAACATCCTCAATATTTGTTGATTTCCAAACAAATTGATCTAATTAATATCCTCAGAAAGGAGCAGATTGAACGGGAGCAGGCAACATTTTTTAATGACCGATTGAAGGAAATTAAGCCCGGACTTTGGGCTTATAGGAAAATTTTCAAGATCATCGGAAGTAAAAATAAATATTGCACTAAAAATGTTTCTGTAAACGGTGGTAAGATTATTGAACTGGAAAATAAATTATCAGTTTTTAAGGATCATTTGGCAACTGTTTTCCAGGGTTCTCCTCCCAACAGGGATATTTCTGATATTACTGAGACGATTAGAAATATTATTTGTCTAGCTTCAGATCCTATTTCATTTGATAATGCCAATACGTCATTGAATAATTTTAGCAATTCTAAACTTACTAGCTTGGATTATGTATCAGGCCTCTGTAAGGTTGTTAATAACAAAAAATCGTGTGGATTGGATAACGTTTCAAATTACATTATAAAAAAAAAACTTCCAATGAAAGCCTACAAGTACATTACAATATTGTTCAATAATTGTTTAAACAATTGCTATTTTCCCCGTGAGTGGAAAATAGCTAAAATCGTCCCTATACTTAAGCATAAAAATACTTGCGACATAAACAACTTTCGGCCAATTTCCATACTTTCCAATTTAGGAAAGTTATTTGAAAGAATTATTAGAGAAAAAATGGATATAGGTTTTAATGATTCGTATATTCCACAAGAACAATTTGGTTTCAAAAAGCGTAACTCTACGGTCCATGCTCTTTTGAAACTTCATTTTGACGTTATTCGAAAATTAAGGGAACGTCGGTGTACTGTAGCTGTTTCTCTTGACGTTGAAAAGGCCTTTGACAAAGCATATCATGACGGTATTTTATATAAAATGATAAAAATTGGTTTCGATCCTTCCATCATAAAATTATTTCAAAACTTCTTTAGTGACAGAAAATTCTGCGTACATATTAATAATGTAGTATCAGGCCAGGGTGAAATTTCTTGTGGTGTTCCACAGGGCTCTCTGTTGGCGCCTCATTTATACAACATTTTTATATATGACTTTCCTCATGATTTTAGTAACTCTAAAGGCATACTTTTTTGCGGATGACTAGCTTCTTTTTGCACATGATGAGTTCCCACTCGTTGCCCTCCAACACGTTTCATCGCACCTCGAAGTGTCCAGTGACTGGACATATCTCGCAGAAAGTAATGTAATGGGCCTAGATCGCACGATCTTTATGAATCCTTTTAGTAAATTAATTGATATAATAATAAATTTCTACAACTTTTTTATCATTGATATAACTATGAAATAAATTACTGGCGGATACTATCTGGTTAATTTATTAAAAAAAAATGAAAATTTCATTTATCAATATGAATACCAAACGGCATTTTCTCCACTGCTTATTCATTATTCCATTTTTAATATATATTTCATTTTACTCTTTTGTAACCTTTTATTTTTATGCACTGGTCAGGGTTAATTTTTTTTATTAATTTATTTTTTATAATTTTAATAAATGGGCCTTATAAAAACCAAAAAAATTGCAAAATGTTCCCAATTCACTTGTTCTAGATCAACGAAATTGAAAAAAATATTTTATTACGGGTAATTCACCCTTTCTGCATGTTTGTGTTCTTTTCTATAAAAAAAAAGCAATAGTGCATAAAAAGATCACTCACTTTTCTGCTATATATATATATATATATATATATATATATATATATATATATATATATATATATATATATAGAGAGAGAGAGAGAGAGAGAGAGAGAGAGAGAGAGAGAGAAACCATTTCAGTGCGAATTATAGAAAAAGCCCATTTTATTTAAGAGCAAACAGACTGGCTGACTTCCTAAACGCATGTTGCTTTGTAGTAATACATTGCGGCGTATTCCTAAATGCAACCCTAAATTTTTTACAATGTATTTTGTTCACATTTGCATCACTGATGTAGTTAATACGCAAGAAAAAGCAAGAAAAGCATCCAAAAAAATGTAGATGCAAAATGAATACAACACGCGGTACAATGGCGACGCAGGAAGATAAGTAAGCGGTTTTCTTATATTTTAATATATGTTCTATGTTCACTCTTTTATCTTAATTTTTTATTAAAGTAAAAAATGGTTTTGTGTAAACCATTTAATAGTAATAAACACAGAAGTTTCTAAAAAATTAAAATATATATTAGCTTAGTAACAAAATTTAGTGCATCAATTGTTTGCACAAAGCCTTGTTTTTAGTATAATTTTTGATACCCGTGTTTCTTTTTGCAATAAAATATGCTCTTCTGCCATTGCACGCTTTATTATGAATGATATTATGCATATAAATGTTCCTAAACGTCGTAACGCTTGCAAATCAACAGTGTGCAAAGTATTAAAAAAGCACATACAGAACGTATCAACTTGGTATTAATACTGTATTGATACATTCTAAATATGGGCTAATCTGAAAATTTTTAAACCAAAGGTAGAAATTGAAAGTTGTCCAAAATCCAAATGTTTGTTAATGGAATAATAGGATACATATTCAAGCTTCGAAATATATAACCAATATGGTTTTACGGTCGTTTGTTAGTTCTTGGCAGAGGCCAACTTACACGTACTTCTTGCTTACATTTTTTCTTGTAAAAAATGGTATTTGCCATGGTTAAAAAAGTGGGGAAAACATTCGTTTAAGCATTTGGCGCTTAGCAAAACTTGAAATTTATTTAATTTTCTTTAATTTAAGGTAAAAATAATGTTTGTAAGTTATCTAATATATATTAAAAATTTTAACTAAAAATGGGTACACTGTGTGTAACGTCTGCAACGGAAAATAGTGTTTTTTAAACTTAAAAGAGTGAATTTTAATAATTTTGTTTTTCAAACTAGCTTCATAAACAGAGTTTTTTATGCACTTCCATCTGATAAAAAAAAAAAAAAATACCTTTATTACACTTTTTTTTGAAAAATACTAATGGCAAAGTGTGTAACGTCCGCAACGGCATGAAAATACTCAAAAATTTTATATTAATATTGTGAGATAGAAGTAGGTGTTTCTAATGGAATGGGAGCTGCTGAATCTAAATCTGGCCTTTAAATTGCTCTAGGTTGCCAAAAATCCGAAAAATTGAAACTCTAAGTGACAGAAAGTGTGTTTCAATAACATGAGTTCCCCCAATCTGTAATGCTTGGTATGTACATGCTTGCACATTTACTTATCATTTACCGCTTTAAAGCTGCATCTATTTTTAGAATTACTAGCTATAGGCTTGTATGAACATATTGTAAGCAAACAAGGCTGTAACTCAATAGGGGGGTCAGACAAGCGCAACTTAAATTGAGATGAAGTAAAAATTCTCCTCAAACCTAAAATAGTTCTTGGAAACTTATACTTTGTAATTAATTACCACGTTGTAAACCACAACCCCCCACCCCCGTCCTCTTCAAATATTCAGTGGTACGCCCATGCATACAATGTGTACGTACTGCATTTACCGTTAGAATGCTTTAATAATTTCTTGCATTGATCTTATTACTTTAACAAACTTCACTTTATACATACCGTGATAAAATTAAAGAACAGTTAAAAAATAATGTGACTCTAGCAAAAAAAAAAAGAAATGACAATAGACAACGCGTGGCCAAATTTAGAAAGGCACATAAGCATAAGGCAACAACAAAATTAAACAATGACGAGCCTTATAATTCTGCCCAGACTTTGGCCAAAGCCGTTAAAAAGGTGGACATTGCGCTTCCAAAAAGTATAAAAAAAAATGCGCAGTCCTCGAGGTGCTTATAAAAAAATACATTAACAAAGACAAAAACCAAAGTGCGCCAAAAAAAAAATGTGATGGCGATGTCAATTTAATTCAAGAATATTATAAACGCGATGAGATTTCGGTGCAATCTGCTTGTAGAAAAGCAACAATATTAGCTGGAGCTAATCAACTTCCAGTTTCCAAGCGATATATGCTAGTCACTGTGAATCAGGCGTATGACCTCTTCCAACATGAGTTTCAAGAGAGACATATTTCTAGAACCAAGTTTTACGAAAACCGTCCATTAGCAGTTGAGCTGACTGAGAAAATACCACATTACATGTGCGTATGTCAATATCACGCAAACATAGCTTTCTTATTAGAAAGTTTGGTTAAGATAGTTCCAACGTTTCCATCAAACTTTGATAAATTTTTAAAAGAAACTTGCTGTAATGTTGACAGTGAAATCTGTATGATTAACAAGTGTGAAAAATGTGTGATTGACATAGTAGATATCGTACCATTGCAGTATGTTAATTGCATGGACAAAACTGCTGCTTGGAAGCATTGGACAATGGTTAACAACAGGATGGTACTATGCAATACCGAAAGTTCGGTTAAAGAATTAATGTATGAGCTTAACGCTAAGCTCCCTGCTTTTAAGCTGCATTCATATATTAAACGCTCTCAGCAAAACTATTTTAATACCTCAAAGATGCAAATACAACCCAATGATCTTATATTGCAAGTCGACTTTGCTGAAAATTACAGAATTTTGTCGCAAAACGAGGTTCAATCTGCACATTTCAGTTACTCACAAGTAACTTTGTTCACATGCGTTGCTTGGTTCAACAATTGCGCCAAGTCCTATTGCATTGTAAGTGATGAGCTGTCGCACAATAAAAATTCTGTTTATTGTTTTATAAAATTATTAATTAAAAAAATAGGAAAGCTTCATTCCTTCAATAGAATAAAGATATTTTCTGATGGCTGTGGAAGTCAATTTAAAAATAAGTACATTCTGAGAAACATTCCACAATTCGTAAAAGAATGGAATGTGAGTTGTTTCGAATGGAATTTTTTCGCTACTTCTCATGGAAAAGGAGCTGTGGACGGTGTTGGAGCTGTTGTTAAGCGAAAAGTTTGGCAACTAGTAAAAGCCCAAAATCTGATCTTAAAAAATGCTCGAGATTTTCATGAATTAGCAAAAAAAAATATAAATGGCGTTTCCTTAATTTACGTTGGTACAAATTATGTCAAAACTACATCTGACGAAATATCAAAAACATGGTTAAATGTAAAAAATATTCCAGCTATTAAATCCTATCATTATTTTTGTGGGTATTCCAATGACAATACCATAAAAGTAGCTCGAACAGCTGGATCTATTAAATATAAAATACAATGTTAAATAGTTGAATAAATAAATATAAGCTAATATAAGAATAATGGAATATTGCACGTATATATACGTTTAGGAAGTCAGCCACTTTATCACAGTATCAAAAAAAAAAAAAAAATCGTCAATAAGTGGTGAAATAATTTTTTTTAATAATCTTTATTTACAATCTATCCTATTATTGAGGATAATAAGCAAATTAGATATAATAATATTTCAAGTTATTGTTGCTCTCCAGTGAAAACAACAACATTCATTCAATACATTTCCTTTTTCTCAATTATTTTAAAATTTAGATATTATACTAAAATAATCTTTCATATCAATAAATATTTTAATAGTATATGTTAAATAAATGGTAAGTCAAGTATATGGTATCTCTTCAATCTTCTCACTTCTTTATTATCATAAAGTAGGGATATCGCTAGTGGGTTGCAGTGGTTACTTAATCTATTGACATAGTTTCCGCTATAATTCTTTATTTCGTCTTTGACTTTTGGTACGTTTAGGTCATAGTGTATAGATTGATTTGAAACAAACTTTGGAGCATTAAAGTGGTGAAATAAATATGTAAAATGTCGGCATATGAAAAGCTAAAGCCACAACAAGCAACAAATTTTTTTCAATATATATACTTATGTATATAAGCAATGTGATATCCTATTTATATTCATTTTCTATCTATGTATAACTTTTAAAAATAATCATTACATCATTTCCAATGCATGTGTGACCAATGCTTTTGCTAAGGACTTTTGCATCTTATAAGATCCTTTAAACACAGAAAACATGCAGCAAAGAACTTGCATTGTTTTTTAAGCAGTTGAGCAAATTTAATTAAGGAAATTGTATTAAAATTTCATAAATTAGTGAGACAATGATAAATAATTAGATTGAATGTACTACTAATTTAAGTACAAATATATATAAACGATTTTGTTTTATTATTTGTGATATAAAGAAAACTTAGAGGTGTAAAAATAAAGGGAGTAAAACTGATTTCGATTAAAAAGTTCTTCGTATCATCTAGAAAACTGTTTATATTTCTATCAGCTTAAAAGAAGTTATTTACATAAATTATTGCAGTTAAATTAAAGGAATCGCAGCCCTTATTATGTTTAATCCTGTAAAACTTTTATAAGCCAATTGTAAAAATTTCAATGTAACAACTTCAAGAGCGAATTAAACCTACAACATCCGGACAACCAGTCTGGTACATTGACTACTAGTCCACGGCAGCGTTTTTACCGTCAAAAATGCCTGAAGGTCTACTGATGAGTAGCAATTGTCACCAACGAAATATGGGCAATGGCTTGTAACCCATAATAATTTTTGAAAAAATTTATTGGGAGAATATTTTGAATAATCTTAATAAATTGTATTTTTAGCGACTTCATTTTCTATATGTTTTACTTTCGATCCCCGCCTTATTTTTTTTTGTGTCAAAAACTATATCGAAAATACTCGAATTCTTCTTCAATACTGTGAAAACTATTTAGGAAAAATAAGAAATAATTTTCAAAGTTTATATACAAACAATTTTTATTTAAAACTAGATTTTTTAACTACAAATTAGAATACAATTAAAATTTAGAACTAGTTTTCCTCTTAGGATTGTCAGTTGAAAATTAATTTTAGCATAAGATATTGCAAATATACATTTTAAACACGTTTGTTGCATCTTTTGACAGGGCGGCCGGGGTTATTCCGTTTGCGTTTCTGTTTCTTAATTTCCTGCTGGTTTTTATCGCGGAGAGCAGATGAAGCGGGAGTTGGTTTACTCTGAGAATTTTTTGAGTCAACTCTGGGTCTGAGCACCCATTTAATTTGCCTTCTCTGAGGCTCTCCCTTTGATGCATCTTTTACAGCAGGTTTTTCAGCAAAAGCTGAATTATTCTCCTTGGGTACCATTGTTGGTCTTTTGCCTATAATCAGGCATATTCCGAATTTCTTGTGGGTGCAACTCTCAACTTTCAAATCGAACTTCTTGTGATAATACGTGTGCGAATTTGATGAACTCATTTTGTTGGATCTCCGATTAAAATGGTACGATGCTATCTGCTCTACTGATTTGGTTTCAATAATGTCCCTCCCTATTTGTCCTTATAATTTATACAAACTTTCATATCCTTAAAATTAATTATATTTTAGTTCTATCCTTTTCTCTCTCAAAAAATTTAAGTTTTAATGGTTTTCATTTACCTGATCATACGAGTACAAGTTAAATACTCAACTCCTTGTATGAAGAGGGAAATTCCTGCCAAAGGATATTATTTGGAAATGTAGCAATAAAATTAATAATAATCACCAATGGATATGCACATGTCATATTCGTTAGAAATAAAGGCAAATATGTACATACATATTTACCTGTTGATGTTGTTAGGATATGCAATAATAATACTTAATTAGTAATTTATTTACGAGTATAATCTGCTAAAAATATACATATTTTCTAAAGTCCTTAGACCCTTATAATGAGTTTATGACACGAAAAAATACCCGACTTGATTTCGTTTCAAAATCAATGTTTGTGTTGCGAATTATTGTGCCTTCCAGGTAGAGCTTATGAAATTTGTTACACAATTAATTTTTTTTTTAAATTTTGTCTAGATTTTTTTTTAAATAAGTGTATCAAGTTAAACTGTATTTACGCTAAGATTTATTTCATGGTATTTGTTGCGTTCAACTGCCTTTATTCGCTGAAAAAAGGAATATTGAAGGAAACTAAACTGGCGGCATATGAAATTTCATATAATTTCTTGTAACAATTTTTATCCCAACTTTTATAAATCTTAGTGTAAATACACTTTTTATAATTTCATTTATTTGCAATCTATTTTATAAAAAACATTAAGCAAATTTTAAAAATAGTAATAATAAATGTTACTCACTTGTAGTAATTTTTCCGTATTAACTTTAATGTTCCAGTTTATTAACCATTTTGGAGTCAAACTAAGCTGCATTTGAAGAACTGCAGAAGCTTCAACTGGAGATTCGTTGGCAGATAAAATAATGGTGTCATCTGCATACGTAGGTGTTGTCAAACAGTTAATGATGGTCATATCTGACGTGTAAATGCTGTATAGAATAGAACCTAGTACGCTACCCCATGGGACTTCCGATGTAATAGATCCAAACGAAGAATCATCTCCATTAACATGGACATAAAATGATCTTTCCTGCAGATATGATTTCAATAACAGATAAAACGGTGCAGGGAGAATACGCTTAAGCTTATAAAAGAGGCCATTGTGCCTTACTTTATTAAAAGCTTGAATGATATAAAAAAAGAAAAAAAAACAGATGAAAATCGTATAAAATTTGTTGTACAATACGATGACATTGTTCAGGGGTGCCATGTTTATTTCTAAAGCCAAATTGATGATCAGGAATTATATTAATGCTTTCTAAGACTGGAAGTAATCTTTTTAAGAAGACCCTTTCAAATATTTTAGAGACCACTGGCAACAAACTAATTGGCCTGTAAGACGCAACTTCATTTTATCCCTTGTTAGACTTGAGTATCATGATAATTTTTGCACATTTCCATTGAGATAGGATATAATTTAGCCTTAATATAGAATTAAATATTGTTGTTAAGAATATAATGCCTTTCTTGGGCAATATCTTTACAATCCTCGAGTTAATAGAATCATATACCAATTAATATTGTGCCCTCAACTTCTAACGGAAAAAAGCTTTTAATAGGAAGATCTATTTGAGGAGTTTTTTTATTCCTTTATTTATTCCACTTGGGAGCATAGGTCTTCTACAATTAAATTCCACCTACTAATCTCATTACATATTAGTTTAATTACGTCAAAAGATTTGTTTACTTATTTAAGTTCATTTAAAATTGTTCTACGCCATGTATTTTTTGGACGACCGTAGCGCCGACTTCCTTGAGGATTCCATTCTAATGCGATTCTCGTAACGCTACCAATAGGTTTACGGAGAGTATGGCCTATCCATCTCCACTTTCTACTTTTTATTTTACGAGCTATTAGTTCTTCTTCATATTTGCTGGGCATTTAAAGTACGTACGTTGATTTACCGAGTGTAGTTGCTCTACCCCCTCGACCCATGAAATTTAAGATGCGTGATGTACAAAAACTAATTGCTGAAACCAACCCAAAAAAGGCCCGGATATTGATGGAATTAGTAACAAGATGCTGATGAAGTTGCCTCGTATTGCTATTAGAATCCTGTTATTTATTTTTAATGGCATTTTACGACTGCAGTATTATCCACACAGCTGGAAACTTGCCATGGTCAAAATGATTCCAAAAGCGGGCAAAGATCTTACCAAGGCTGAGTCATATAGGCCAATAAGTTTATTGTCAACAATTTCAAAGCTCTTCGAAAAGCTTCTCATGACAAAATTGTCCCCAATTCTAACTAACAATGGATGTGTACCGGACCACCAATTTGGTTTTAGAAGTCAGCATAGCACCATTGAACAAACTCATAGAATGGTTCATTTCATAAGAAGAACATTTGAAGAAAAGAAGTATTGTTCTTCCCTCTTTATTGATGTTTCTCAAGCATTTGACAAAGTGTGGCACGAAGGCCTAATTTTAAAATCGAAGACATATCTACCAATAAACATAGTAAATCTTTTGGAAAGTTACATTCTTGACCGGAAGTTCACTGTTGTGGAAGGAGACTTCATGAGTGTACTCGAAACTATCTCATCCGGTGTGCCTCAGGGGAGTATACTGAGGCCAGTTTTGTATTTGATTTATACCTGTGACATGCCTTTAAGCAGTAATATCCTCACCTCTACATTTGCCGATGATACAGCCTGCCTTAGTATGCATGAAAACCCTCACGAGGCATCCCGTTATCTTCAGGAACATATTAACCTGTTGGAATTGTGGTTGAACTTATGGAGAATAAAAGTAAATGAACAAAAGTGTGTTCATGTCACATTTACCCTACGAAGAGACACTTGTTCCCCCATTCAAATCAACAATCAAGTTGTTCATCAACATTCACATGTGAAATATCTTGGTATACACCTCGACCGACGCCTCACATGGAAAAACCACATTGACTCTAAGCTGACACAAATAAAACTTAAGTTGACTCAGATACATTGGCTGATTGGTAGAAATTCTACCCTCAGTCTAGATTGTAAACTTTTAATATACAAGTCGCTCTTGAAACCCATATGGTGTTACGGAATTCAGCTATGGGACACTGCTTCAGCTTCCAATGTAGAGAGAATCTAACGAATGCAAAACAAAATTTTAAGGTTAATAACATCGGCTCCATGGTACATGAAAAATTCAATTTTACATCGTGATTTAAATATGCCACTTGTGACCGCTGAAATTGCAAAATATGTTGGAAAATATTTAACAAAACTCGAGTCTCATCCTAATCCCCTTGCTCGTAACATCTTGAACTTTACTGGACACATCCGCTTAAAAAAGAGGGATACTACGGCCTTAATACGCCACACTTCAGATGGAATTTTTTGAATATTTTTGTGCTTAACACATTTCTGTATTATTAATTACTATCACTAAGTTTATGTCCGACACTGGTTGGGCCTAATTATTATATTTATACTTAAGATTTGAACACTTATTGTTAGTTCCATTTGAAGATACAATAAATAAATAGCAGTGAAAAAAAATTGGTTCTTTTTTTATTAACCGCAAGAGCTCAGTGTTTGTGATTGTATTTGCCCAAAATATACGACATATTATTCGTAGACTCTTATAAATACTTGGAGGCTTCGCGCCAAGTTCGAGTTTGTCATCAGCCAAGTTTCGCTTCCATAAAGCTGTGTAGATTTTACGTAAGCGTTGAATATGTAGAACTTCGTGTTTTGTGATATTTGTGGGGCCCGCCACGTTTGATTTATTCGACCAAATGCTGACCCAGCCTTTTTTAGTCTACTAGACACATCTTCCTCCAAGCCCTCATCAATTGACATCATGCATCCCAGATAACAAAAGTGCTTTGCGAATTTAATCGTCTGGTTTTGTATTCTGAATTGGTTATCGATGAAGTTATTAACTCGCATTGCATGTGTATTTTCAATGTTTATTTCTAAAACAGCGGCCCTTGCTAACTTGACCAGATCATCCATTTTGCTTTGCATGTCGTTGAATTTGTGCGAAATGAGGCAGATGTCGTCTGCAAAATCTAAGTCTTCCAGATGTTTAAGAAATCCCCACCAATACCCCATTTGTTCGCGCATAGTTTTAACATTATCTCATCAAGTACCACGGGAAAAAGTAATGGAGAGAGAGTACAACCCTGCTTGAGAAGTAACGTCAAGAAAATTAATTATTTAATTTTGTTGAGAGGAATCGCAAAATGAAAATATTAAAAATGGAATAATGAATAAGCAATGGTACTCATATTGATAAATGAAATTTGCATTTTTTTAAATAAATTAACCAGATCGAGTATCCGTTTTTTTATGCCTGTAATTTATTTCAAAGTTTGTTATTAAAGGTTGTTAATTTATTGTATGAAACACGTAGATAAATTGTTGCGCGAATCAATATAACACCTTTAACCTTTAACTCAGAGAAGAGAAATTAAATGGGTTTTTAGACCCCATGCAGGAAATAAAAATTCGGAGACTAAATTAACTCCTGCATCATCCACTGTTGTGGAATGATTTATTATCTATCCAATGCAAAAAAAGCAAGTCGATATCTTGAAAACTAAGCAAGTTATGACTAAAATGGTAACCAGTTCTACTAAAAAGTGGCCGGGAGCAGACAGTAGTAGAACTGGTTACCTTTTTGGTCATACCTTGCTTAGTTTTCAAGATATCGACTTGATTCCTTTTGCGTTGGATAGATAAACGTATTGGCTTTAATTTCGATTTTTTTTTCGCGGTTAGTGCGAAAAAAAATTTTTTCCTCAAAAATTATGATGACCTAACCCCTTTGTTATTTCGAAAAAATGAAAAGAAAATTTTTTTCTTATTTTCGCAAAAAACAAATTTCGAATGAAAGCTTATACGTTTATCTATCCAACGCAAAAAACCCAAGTCGATATCTTGAAAACTAAGCAAGTTATGACCAAAATGGTAACCAGTTCTACTAAAAAGTGGCCGGGAACAGGCAGTAGTAAAACTGGTTACCTTTTTGGTCATAGGCCATTGCAATTTTTTCGACCTAAAATGCACGTACTTTTCAAATAGTTAATTAGAAGAATATCAGAAATTAATTTGAATGATAAATTATTGTTAAATAAGAATTTTATTTACTTTATATTTTATTATTTTCAATTATATCTCTATATTTGTTGACCTTTTTAATAACAATTTGGTTAAAATATTGCTCAAGCTTAAGGTCTTATTTTGTAGTTAAAGAATTTTATTGATTCAAGTCCTTATTTGCATAAACAAAACGATTACTACAGTATAAAATCGCAGTATCCTACTCTGCAAAAAAGTTTAGTGCAAAATGTTTTAAACATTTATATGTTGCTCAGCAACATATTTAGAAAAGTGAGTGATCTTTTTATGCACTATTGCTTTTTTTTTTGTAGAAAAGAACAGAAACATGCAGAAAGGATGAATTACCCGTAATAAAATATTTTTTCAATTTCGTTGATCTAGAACAAGTGAATTGGGAACACTGTGCAATTTTTTTGGTTTTTATAAGGCCCATTTATTAAAACTATAAAAAATAAATTAATAACAAAAAATGAACCCTGACCAGTGCATAAAAATAAAAGGTTACAAAAGAGAAAAAGGAAACATATTTTAAAAATGGAATAATGAATAAGCAGTGGAGAAATTGCCGTTTGGTATTCGTATTGATAAATGAAATTTTCATTTTTTTTTAATAAATTAACCAGATAGTATCCGCCAGTAATTTATTTCATAGTTATATCAATGATAAAAAAGTTGTAGAAATTTATTATTATATCAATTAATTTACTAAAAGGATTCATAAAGATCGTGCGATCTAGGCCCATTACATTACCTTCTGCGAGATATGTCCAGTCACTGGACACTTCGAGGTGCGATGAAACGTGTTGGAGGGCAACGAGTGGGAACTCATCATGTGCAAAAAGAAGCTAGTCATCCGCAAAAAAGTATGCCTTTAGAGTTACTAAAATCATGAGGAAAGTCATATATAAAAATGTTGTATAAATGAGGCGCCAACAGAGAGCCCTGTGGAACACCACAAGAAATTTCACCCTGGCCTGATACTACATTATTAATATGTACGCAGAATTTTCTGTCACTAAAGAAGTTTTGAAATAATTTTATGATGGAAGGATCGAAACCAATTTTTATCATTTTATATAAAATACCGTCATGATATGCTTTGTCAAAGGCCTTTTCAACGTCAAGAGAAACAGCTACAGTACACCGACGTTCCCTTAATTTTCGAATAACGTCAAAATGAAGTTTCAAAAGAGCATGGACCGTAGAGTTACGCTTTTTGAAACCAAATTGTTCTTGTGGAATATACGAATCATTAAAACCTATATCCATTTTTTCTCTAATAATTCTTTCAAATAACTTTCCTAAATTGGAAAGTATGGAAATTGGCCGAAAGTTGTTTATGTCGCAAGTATTTTTATGCTTAAGTATAGGGACGATTTTAGCTATTTTCCACTCACGGGGAAAATAGCAATTGTTTAAACAATTATTGAACAATATTGTAATGTACTTGTAGGCTTTCATTGGAAGTTTTTTTTTTATAATGTAATTTGAAACGTTATCCAATCCACACGATTTTTTGTTATTAACAACCTTACAGAGGCCTGATACATAATCCAAGCTAGTAAGTTTAGAATTGCTAAAATTATTCAATGACGTATTGGCATTATCAAATGAAATAGGATCTGAAGCTAGACAAATAATATTTCTAATCGTCTCAGTAATATCAGAAATATCCCTGTTGGGAGGAGAACCCTGGAAAACAGTTGCCAAATGATCCTTAAAAACTGATAATTTATTTTCCAGTTCAATAATCTTACCACCGTTTACAGAAACATTTTTAGTGCAATATTTATTTTTACTTCCGATGATCTTGAAAATTTTCCTATAAGCCCAAAGTCCGGGCTTAATTTCCTTCAATCGGTCATTAAAAAATGTTGCCTGCTCCCGTTCAATCTGCTCCTTTCTGAGGATATTAATTAGATCAATTTGTTTGGAAATCAACAAATATTGAGGATGTTTTCTATTCAAGGTCATGGTAAATATTGTTTTTAAATCTTTTTGCCAGTTATACTTTATTCTAAGCATCTTTTTAAATTTTTCAGAAGCAACAAACTTTTTGTTCTTATTTACTACTTTTCCAGTCACTGGACACTTCGAACACAACATTTGACGAGTTATTGGCGAAATATATACGCCACTGCGCATTAGAAAAGAATAAATTTTCAATATTAAGTATTTAAAATAAAGATTTCATTTTTGTCTGATTGAATACAATTATCAACCACCAACGGGTGTTTAATTGTAAACATATTGCAATAAAAAATAAAATAGACCCACGTTGAGTATACTTAATTGTTTGTTGTGTTGTTTGTATAAAAACATTCTAAACCTATTATGATTGTGTATTTTGTTATGATTATATACAATACTGAATTCTCATATTGTGTTGTATTTTCTTGGCATAAAGATACGAGGTTGGATGTTTTCAAACTGCTTGAAGTTCACTAATGATTTGGTTTAGTGACCAATAAAATGTCGGCATATGAAAAGCTAAAGCCACAACAACCAACAGATTTCTTTAATATATATAAGCAGAGCTATATTTTATTCATATATATTCATTTTTTATCTACAACTTTTAAAAATAATCATTACAACATTTCCAATGCATGTGTGACCAATGCTTTTACTAAGGACTTTTGCATCTTATAAGATCCTTTAAACACAAAATAACACAGAAAACATGCAGCAAAGAACTTGCATTGTTTTTTAAGCAGATGAGAAAATTTAATTAAGAAAATTGTATTAAAAATTCATTAATTAGTGAGACAATGATAAATAAGTAGATTGAATTTCCTCCTAATTTAAGTACAAATATATATAAACGATTTTGTTTTATTACTTGTGATATAAAGAAGACTTAGAGGTGTAAGAAGCTCAAGAAAGGGAGTAAAACTGATTTCGATTAAAAAGTTCTTCGTATCATCTAGAAAACTGTTTATATTTCCATCAGCTTAAAAGAAGTTATTTACATAAATTATTGCAGTTAAATTAAAGGAATCGCAGCCCTTATTATGTTTAATCCTGTAAAACTTTTATAAGCCAATTGTAAAAATTTCAATGTAACAACTTCAAGAGCGAATTAAACCTACAACATCCGGACAACCAGTCTGGTACATTGACTACTAGTCCACGGCAGCGTTTTTACCGTCAAAAATGCCTGAAGGTCTACTGATGAGTAGCAATTGTCACCAACGAAATATGGGCAATGGCTTGTAACCCATAATAATTTTTGAAAAAATTTATTGGGAGAATATTTTGAATAATCTTAATAAATTGTATTTTTAGCGACTTTATTTTCTATATGTATTACTTTCGATCCCCGCCTTATTTTTTTTGTGTCAAAAACTATATCGAAAATACTCGAATTATTCTTCAATACAGTGAAAACTATTTAGGAAAAATAAGAAATAATTTTCAAAGTTTATATACAAAAAATTTTTATTTAAAACTATATTTTTTAACTACAAATTAGAATACAATTAAAATTTAGAACTAGTTTTCCTCTTAGGATTATCAGTTGAAAATTAATTTTAGCATAAGATATTGCAAATATACATTTTAAACACGTTTGTTGCATCTTTTGACAGGGCGGCCGGGGTTATTCCGTTTGCGTTTCTGTTTCTTAATTTCCTGCTGGTTTTTATCGCGGAGAGCAGATGAAGCGGGAGTTGGTTTACTCTGAGAATTTTTTGAATCAACTCTGGGTCTGAGCACCCATTTAATTTGCCTTCTCTGAGGCTCTCCCTTTGATGAATCTTTTACAGCAGGTTTTTCAGCAAAAGCTGAATTATTCTCCTTGGGTACCATTGTTGGTCTTTTGCCTATAATCAGGCATATTCCGAATTTCTTGTGGGTGCAACTCTCAACTTTCAAATCGAACTTCTTGTGATAATACGTGTGCGAATTTGATGAACTCATTTTGTTGGATCTCCGATTAAAATGGTACGATGCTATCTGCTCTACTGATTTGGTTTGAATAATGTCCCTGCTTATTCGTCCTTATAATTCATACAAACTTTCATATCCTTAAAATTAATTATATTTTAGTGCTATCCTTTTCTCTCAAAAAATTTAAGTTTTAATGGTCTTCATTTACCTGATCATACGAGTACAAGTTAAATACTCAACTCCTTGTATGAAGAGGGAAATTCCTGCCGAAGGATATTATTTGGAAATGTAGCAATAAAATTAATAATAATCACCAATGGATATGCACATGTCATATTCGTTAGAAATAAAGGCAAATATGTACATACATATTTACCTGTTGATGTTGTTAGGATATGCAATAATAATACTTAATTAGTAATTTATTTACGAGTATAATCTGCTAAAAATATACATATTTTCTAAAGTCCTTAGACCCTTATAATGAGTTTATGACACGAAAAAATACCCGACTTGATTTCGTTTCAAAATCAATGTTTGTGTTGCGAATTATTGTGCCTTCCAGGTAGAGCTTATGAAATTTGTTACACAATTTTTTTTTAAATTCTGGCTAGATTTTTTTTAAATAAGTGTATCAAGTTAAACTAAGACTGTATTTACGCTAAGATTTATTTCATGGTATTTGTTGCGTTCAACTGCCTTTATTCGCTGAAAAAAGGAATATTGAAGGAAACTAAACTGGCGGCATATGAAATTTCATATAATTTCTTGTAACAATTTTTATCCCAACTGGTTCACTCTACCTTATGCTGGCAAATAGGAAAACTTCCATGGAACAAATTTCATGAAATAAATCTTAGTGTAAATACAGTCTTAGTTTAACTTTACTTGATACACTTTTTTAATTTCATTTATTTACAATCTGTTTTATAAAAAACATTAACCAAATTTTAAAAATAATAATAATAAATGACTGCGGGTTTGATAAAAAGACAGCGGAATACATTAAAAGGCATTTCTTATATGAAATAGATATAAGCGACATCAATATATTTTTTGAATGGATTAGTCGCATGCTGACAATCACCGGATGCATGTACAAATAACCGGAAGTAGATACTGCATTAACATCGAAACTCGGATATGTAAAACCAGAAGATGTAGAATTTTGTACATATACTTATACAGAGAAAAACCATTCCAATGTGAATTATAGAAAAAGCTCATTTCATTTAAGAGCAAACAGACTTTATCACAGTATCAAACAAAATTCGTCAACAAGTGGTGAAATAAATATATTTTACAACAAACACTTATGCGAACTGCTTCTGTCCAAATATCCTGCATTTGCCCCCTTGTGGACAAACCCGGATATCAAACAATCCTGTTCAGAGCTACTTCAACATTGGTAAAAATATTACTTTGGAAGGGCAAAGATTTATTCGTTGTAAATACAGTCTTAGTTCAACTTGATACACTTATTTAAAAAAATCTAGCCAAAATTTAAAAAAAAATTAATTGTGTAACAAATTTCATAAGCTCTACCTGGAAGGCACAATAATTCGCAACACAAACATTGATTTTGAAACGAAATCAAGTCGGGTATTTTTTCGTGTCATAAACTCATTATAAGGGTCTAAGGACTTTAGAAAATATGTATATTTTTAGCAGATTATACTCGTAAATAAATTACTAATTAAGTATTATTATTGCATATCCTAACAACATCAACAGGTAAATATGTATGTACATATTTGCCTTTATTTCTAACGAATATGACATGTGCATATCCATTGGTGATTATTATTAATTTTATTGCTACATTTCCAAATAATATCCTTCGGCAGGAATTTCCCTCTTCATACAAGGAGTTGAGTATTTAACTTGTACTCGTATGATCAGGTAAATGAAAACCATTAAAACTTAAATTTTTTGAGAGAAAAGGATAGAACTAAAATATAATTAATTTTAAGGATATGAAAGTTTGTATGAATTATAAGGACGAATAAGCAGGGACATTATTCAAACCAAATCAGTAGAGCAGATAGCATCGTACCATTTTAATCGGAGATCCAACAAAATGAGTTCATCAGATTCGCACACGTATTATCACAAGAAGTTCGATTTGAAAGTTGAGAGTTGCACCCACAAGAAATTCGGAATATGCCTGATTATAGGCAAAAGACCAACAATGGTACCCAAGGAGAATAATTCAGCTTTTGCTGAAAAACCTGCTGTAAAAGATGCATCAAAGGGAGAGCCTCAGAGAAGGCAAATTAAATGGGTGCTCAGACCCAGAGTTGATTCAAAAAATTCTCAGAGTAAACCAACTCCCGCTTCATCTGCTCTCCGCGATAAAAACCAGCAGGAAATTAAGAAACAGAAACGCAAACGGAATAACCCCGGCCGCCCTGTCAAAAGATGCAACAAACGTGTTTAAAATGTATATTTGCAATATCTTATGCTAAAATTAATTTTCAACTGATAATCCTAAGAGGAAAACTAGTTCTAAATTTTAATTGTATTCTAATTTGTAGTTAAAAAATATAGTTTTAAATAAAAATTTTTTGTATATAAACTTTGAAAATTATTTCTTATTTTTCCTAAATAGTTTTCACTGTATTGAAGAATAATTCGAGTATTTTCGATATAGTTTTTGACACAAAAAAAAATAAGGCGGGGACCGAAAGTAATACATATAGAAAATAAAGTCGCTAAAAATACAATTTATTAAGATTATTCAAAATATTCTCCCAATAAATTTTTTCAAAAATTATTATGGGTTACAAGCCATTGCCCATATTTCGTTGGTGACAATTGCTACTCATCAGTAGACCTTCAGGCATTTTTGACGGTAAAAACGCTGCCGTGGACTAGTAGTCAATGTACCAGACTGGTTGTCCGGATGTTGTAGGTTTAATTCGCTCTTGAAGTTGTTACATTGAAATTTTTACAATTGGCTTATAAAAGTTTTACAGGATTAAACATAATAAGGGCTGCGATTCCTTTAATTTAACTGCAATAATTTATGTAAATAACTTCTTTTAAGCTGATGGAAATATAAACAGTTTTCTAGATGATACGAAGAACTTTTTAATCGAAATCAGTTTTACTCCCTTTCTTGAGCTTCTTACACCTCTAAGTCTTCTTTATATCACAAGTAATAAAACAAAATCGTTTATATATATTTGTACTTAAATTAGGAGGAAATTCAATCTACTTATTTATCATTGTCTCACTAATTAATGAATTTTTAATACAATTTTCTTAATTAAATTTTCTCATCTGCTTAAAAAACAATGCAAGTTCTTTGCTGCATGTTTTCTGTGTTATTTTGTGTTTAAAGGATCTTATAAGATGCAAAAGTCCTTAGTAAAAGCATTGGTCACACATGCATTGGAAATGTTGTAATGATTATTTTTAAAAGTTGTAGATAAAAAATGAATATATATGAATAAAATATAGCTCTGCTTATATATATTAAAGAAATCTGTTGGTTGTTGTGGCTTTAGCTTTTCATATGCCGACATTTTATTGGTCACTAAACCAAATCATTAGTGAACTTCAAGCAGTTTGAAAACATCCAACCTCGTATCTTTATGCCAAGAAAATACAACACAATATGAGAATTCAGTATTGTATATAATCATAACAAAATACACAATCATAATAGGTTTAGAATGTTTTTATACAAACAACACAACAAACAATTAAGTATACTCAACGTGGGTCTATTTTATTTTTTATTGCAATATGTTTACAATTAAACACCCGTTGGTGGTTGATAATTGTATTCAATCAGACAAAAATGAAAAATGAAATCTTTATTTTAAATACTTAATATTGAAAATTTATTCTTTTCTAATGCGCAGTGGCGTACATATTTCGCCAATAACTCGTCAAATGTTGTGTTCGAAGTGTCCAGTGACTGGACATTAGTGTGACCGCAAGTTATATGGAAAATTTTTTTTTTCGTATTTTCACTTGGCAAACCCCTTGGATTGATTCCAAATTAGAAAAAATATATATATAAAATTTTTTATATCGTTTGCATAACTATTGGGCGTGCCTTGAGCCCACAAAGTTTACTAAAAATGCTATTTTTCCCACTATGGCTCGGTTTAATTGTTCATAACTTCAGTAATATTTATTTTAGAGAAAAACCTTATTCACAAATATTCTAGGGCTATATCTGATGAACAATATTGGTCTGTATTAGTTTTCTTTAACATTAATATTTAATCCAGAAAAAACCAAATTAAAAAATAACAGCGAAATTTTCACATATCTTCGCATTCTTTGCCTGGTAATTATTTGTTTTATTAAATGGTGTAATTATAAAAAGTTTTGTAATAAAATCTCCTTCGTGCTCATAGGAAATTGTTTTTGATAGTTTTTGACAACTTGCAATATATATTGTTTTTGTTCCTCGTCTTTTGTGAGCATTGGGTTGTAGTCTTGCATCAATTTCACTGCTCGTTCAGCTGTATCGTTTACCACGTTAATGTCATTAACAATTTGAAGAGCAGTTTTAAAATTATTATCCGCAGGCCATAAAGTTGTATCATTTTTTAAAAATGCAGTATTGATTTTAAAGCGAAGAAAAAAATTTTTTTGTCTCAGAAGAAATGAACTGATCCATTCCGCCTTCGATAACCTGCTTAATATTTAAATTTTGAATTGAGGCGCGTTTTACGTCTTCATCTAATGCCTCACGACTCAATGCCTTCACCATCTTTTTTTTTGACTCAACAGAAACACTGTTATCAAAAAATGCTAAAGCCACACATTCAGGACTCAAGTACCATAAGTGGTTTTTAAATTTGCGTAATGCAACTTGAGATATATCAGCATCAATTTTTTTTTAAAGAATCCAGTTTTTTCAAAAGCTGGAAATCTTTGTATGGTACTTGAGCAGCAGAAGAGGCTGAGAACCACATCTCAACATATATTGAAGCAATAAAAATACATATATTACGTAAAGATTTCCTATCTTTTACTGCCAAATCAAATTCACGTCGAAATAAAAATAGTTTTAAGCAGTATATAGCTTTTGCCATCCATCTCGCGTGGTGGACAGCCCCAGGGGCGCGAAAAGCTGTATTGCGAATAGGTGGAGTCTCGCCAAGAAATATTAGTGTTAGCTCAAGAAACTCCCTGTAATCATCCCTTGGCTGTTTAGTTTTGATCACATCGTTCACAAATTCAATTATTTTATCCTTATCTGCTGTTAAATATTTCTTGACATCATTATCTTCCATTGCAGACTGATAATTATTTTGGTTTATATTTCCCCATGTATTTCTAAACTGCTGAAATATTTTTACATTTGGGCTTTCGGTTTTGCTCATCTTAACTTCAAAGGCACTTTTTAATACGACTTCCAAAATGTGGTGACGGCAAGGTTGCCAAAGAAGCTGCTTTTGAAGACTGTGTTCAATAGTCGTACAGGTTCCATTAAAACGGCCTGTATTTACGGCAGTTGTATCGAACACCAAGGCTTTTATATGATCATGAAGTCCCCATTCAAATATAGCCTTACAAATAGCAGAAGCCTGCTCTCTGCCAGTTCCACTTTTAAGTGCGGGCACTTCAAGTAGTTGCTCCGTACGCCCGCATGAAATTATTACTGGAAGTCTGTCAACTTTTTCATTCCCAGTAAGAGCTGATAACAGCTTTCCGTCCCAGTGCAAACAAATTGCACCAAGTTCGTTCTTGTTGAAACGTTGTTTTATATTTTTGAACTGTTCTGCTCGTATTTTTTCCCTTGCATTATGTATAGACGTTTTATTTATAACATAGTTTTGTACTTCAAGACCGACTGCTTCCACCACAGATATAATTAAATGCACGGCTTTTCGATCACTGACTTTGCAAACATCTAAAGCGGATGCAAGTTTTGGAGTCATTATATTTTTAAATCCTCTCATTTTTTTGGCTGGCGTTGGCGTTACAGCTTCTGCTCCCAAGACCTGCTAAAAAGGAATTAAATGTTCTGGATTTATTTTTTATAAGGTAGCATTGTGTGTTTCAATTATATCTCATCTACGTTTTATATAAGTAGTTTCATTCTCGCGTTTTACTTATAATTTATAACCTTGAACTTACCTCATAGCTAGCAGCGATTTCGCTGATATCGCTCTCCGAACTACAGGAAGAAAGTTCAGCTCTTTCATCTTAATAAAGACAGTACAAATAAATATATATTATACTATATTAAAAATAATATCTAATTTCTTCTTACTAGAAGCAGCTAATGCACGATCGCTCTGTTCTTTCCGTTTTAAATGATTTCGTTGACGTTCCTCCATTCTTTCTTCGCTTACTGCTGTTTTGTAATCGATGCCATACATAAACAACGGTCTACCTTTCTTTCTTTGATTCTCCAAAAATAATTTGTCCTCTGAATTTTTAATAAGGTCCAGTGCATTTGCACTTGCTATATCAAATAAGTCATCTAACTTCGACGTCCACGCCTCTTCTCTTTCTCTTTGCGTTTCCGATTTAATTTTAGAATTTTTATTCACTTTCCTCCATGCATTATATAAATCTTCAAGCTTTGTTATGCAGTGTTGCTTGGTTCTAGTGGGGATTCGAGCTTTATCCCAAAAAATATTCACTTCTTCGACCACTAATTTAGCACTCTCACGTAAATTTAATTTTACTGCTCGTAAATTAAAAAATAATACCTTCATAACTTCTTTGTTAGAAGGTAGTTTACACCCACTTAAGGAAGGAGAAAAATAGCCTAACAAATAAATTTTTTCACGCAAAATTCTTGATGCCATGTCTAATTACTTTCAATGTACGACAATAAATGAAATGTAGTCGTCGTTAAGTGAAAACAAACATAATATTTTGCTCTGCAACTCAGTAAGAACTAACGGGAAACTGTTGCAAATAATTCGCAAGAAATCCACAATTTGAGTATTTACTCGAATGATGGTTGTTTTGTGTATTATTACTCATAATTATTATTATTCTATTTTGTTTCTGACTTTTTGATGATTGAGAAGTAAAAAAAAACATAACGCGGATTAACAAAAGCAATAAATACTAAGAAAATAAATTCATATGCAAATAATGCGAAGATATGTGAAAATTTCGCTGTTATTTTTTAATTTGGTTTTTTCTGGATTAAATATTAATGTAAAAGAAAACTAATACAGACCAATATTGTTCATCAGATATAGCCCTAGAATATTTGTGAATAAGGTTTTTCTCTAAAATAAATATTACTGAAGTTATGAACAATTAAAGCGAGCCATAGTGGGAAAAATAGCATTTTTAGTAAACTTTGTGGGCTCAAGGCACGCCCAATAGTTATGCAAACGATATAAAATTTTTTATATATATATTTTTACTAATTTGGAATCAATCTAAGGGGTTTGCCAAGTGAAAATACGAAAAAAAATAACGGTCACACTACTGGACATATCTCGCAGAAAGTAATGTAATGGGCCTAGATCGCACGATCTTTATGAATCCTTTTAGTAAATTAGTTGATATAATAATAAATTTCTACAACTTTTTTATCATTGATATAGCGTGAGTCTACTCTTTAACAAAATGCAAACTAAACAAACCACAAAGCAATTCTGCTCTCTGCCAAATCACTTACCCAGAAAATAGAGTGAAAATAGAGATTTAAAAATATGTCACAATTTTTTATTGAGTGTTTACATTATCGGCGCTAATTTGTCAATTTTTGTTCCACTCATATCGGCCAAAAGTGAATTGCGACAATAATCGGCACAAAGCTTATACATTATCGTGCTTAGCTGGTTATATTTAAACACATGTTTTTGGTTTATTTTACTGACAGAAAAACTGTTGTTTCCAAAATATAAGAAATTCGTTTAAAAACAGAAAAAGTAGTGCTCTTGTTATTGTTGATGCTTAATAAAATTATTTATAAATTGACGTCGGTTGCAACGGCCGCATTTCAGAAGCTGGTATTATTGATAAATGCGCAAAAATTTGCAAAAATGAGAAAAATGTTTGTTTTTAAATCTTCAAATCACTTAAAAAATGTAGAACTCGCGAATAAGCGTTTTATTTTAAAGTAGTTGTCAGTACTTGTAACAGCTGACAATAAAAGAGTGAACAATTGGAAAAAAAAATTGCACGGAATTTATAAAATATAATTCACAATTTATTGCAAATATTTGCTTTAGTAAATATATTCTACCTCAAATGCACGTAATTGTGAATTGCGCTACTATGAAATAATTCACAGGCAGAAAAAAAACGGGTACTATCTGATCAATTTATTTTCAACAAAAATGCAAATTTCATTTATCAATACGAATACCAAACGGCAATTTCTCCACTGCTTATTCATTATTCCATTTTTAATATTTTCATTTTGCGATTCCTCTAAACAAAATTAAATAATTAATTTTCTTGACGTTACTCCTCAAGCAGGGTTGTCCTCTCTCTCCATTACTTTTTGCCGTGGTACTTGATGAGATAATGTTAAAACTATGCGCGAACAAATGGGGTATTGGTGGGGATTTCTTAAACATCTGGAAGACTTAGATTTTGCAGACGACATCTGCCTCATTTCGCACAAATTCAACATCATGCAAAGCAAAATGGATGATCTGGTCAAGTTAGCAAGGGCGCTGTTTTAGAAATAAGCATTGAAAATACACATGCAATGCGAGTTAATAACGTCATCGATAACCAATTCAGAATACAAAACCAGACGATTAAATTCGTAAAGCACTTTTGTTATCTGGGATGCATGATGTCAATTGATGAGGGCTTGGAGGAAGATGTGTCTAGTAGACTAAAAAAGGCTGGGTCAGCAATTGGTCGAATAAATCAAACGTGGCGGGCCCCACAAATATCACAAAACACGAAGTTCTACATATTCAACGCTTACGTAAAATCTACACAGCTTTATGGAAGCGAAACTTGGCTGATGACAAACTCGAACTTGGCGCGAAGCCTCCAAGTATTTATAAACAAGAGACTACGAATAATATATCGTATATTTTGGCCAAATACAATCACAAACACTGAGCTCTTGCGGTTAATAAAAGAAGAGCCAATAGCTCTTAAAATAAAAAGTAGAAAGTGCAGATGGATAGGCCATACTCTCCGTAAACCTATTGGTAGCGTTACGAGAATCGCATTAGAATGGAATCCTCAAGGAAGTCGGCGCTACGGTCGTCCAAAAAATACATGGCGTAGAACAATTTTAAATGAACTTAAATAAGTAAACAAATCTTTTGACGTAATTAAACTAATATGTAATGAGATTAGTAGGTGGAATTTAATTGTAGAAGACCTATGCTCCCAAGTGGAATAAATAAAGGAATAAAAAAACTCCTCAAATAGATCTTCCTATTAAAAGCTTTTTTCCGTTAGAAGTTGAGGGCACAATATTAATTGGTATATGATTCTATTAACTCGAGGATTGTAAAGATATTGCCCAAGAAAGGCATTATATTCTTAACAACAATATTTAATTCTATATTAAGGCTAAATTATATCCTATCTCAATGGAAATGTGCAAAAATTACCATGATACTCAAGTCTAACAAGGGATAAAATGAAGTTGCGTCTTACAGGCCAATTAGTTTGTTGCCAGTGGTCTCTAAAATATTTGAAAGGGTCTTCTTAAAAAGATTACTTCCAGTCTTAGAAAGCATTAATATAATTCCTGATCATCAATTTGGCTTTAGAAATAAACATGGCACCCCTGAACAATGTCATCGTATTGTACAACAAATTTTATATCATTCAAGCTTTTAATAAAGTAAGGCACAATGGCCTCTTTTATAAGCTTAAGCGTATTCTCCCTGCACCGTTTTATCTGTTATTGAAATCATATCTGCAGGAAAGATCATTTTATATCCATGTTAATGGAGGTGATTCTTCGTTTGGATCTATTACATCGGAAGTCCCATGGGGTAGCGTACTAGGTTCTATTCTATGCAGATGACACCATTATTTTATCTGCCAACGAATCTCCAGTTGAAGCTTCTGCAGTTCTTCAAATGCAGCTTAGTTTGACTCCAAAATGGTTAATAAACTGGAACATTAAAGTTAATACGGAAAAATTACTACAAGTGAGTAACATTTATTATTACTATTTTTAAAATTTGCTTAATGTTTTTTATAAAATAGATTGCAAATAAATGAAATTATAAAAAGTGTATTTACACTAAGATTTATAAAAGTTGGGATAAAAATTGTTACAAGAAATTATATGAAATTTCATATGCCGCCAGTTTAGTTTCCTTCAATATTCCTTTTTTCAGCGAATAAAGGCAGTTGAACGCAACAAATACCATGAAATTAATCTTAGCGTAAGTACAGTCTTAGTTTAACTTCATACACTTATTTAAAAAAAATCTAGCCAAAATTTAAGAAAAAAATTAATTGTGTAACAAATTTCATAAGCTCTACCTGGAAGGCACAATAATTCGCAACACAAACATTGATTTTGAAACGAAATCAAGTCGGGTATTTTCTCGTGTCATAAACTCATTATAAGGGTCTAAGGACTTTAGAAAATATGTATATTTTTAGCAGATTATACTCGTAAATAAATTACTAATTAAGTATTATTTTTGCATATCCTAACAACATCAACAGGTAAATATGTATGTACATATTTGCCTTTATTTCTAACGAATATGACATGTGCATATCCATTGGTGATTATTATTAATTTTATTGCTACATTTCCAAATAATATCCTTTGGCAGGAATTTCCCTCTTCATACAAGGAGTTGAGTATTTAACTTGTATTCGTATGATCAGGTAAATGAAAACCATTAAAACTTAAATTTTTTGAGAGAAAAGGATAGAACTAAAATATAATTAATTTTAAGGATATGAAAGTTTGTATAAATTATAAGGACAAATAGGGAGGGACATTATTCAAACCAAATCAGTAGAGCAGATAGCATCGTACCATTTTAATCGGAGATCCAATAAAATGAGTTCATCAAATTCGCACACGTATTATCACAAGAAGTTCGATTTGAAAGTTGAGAGTTGCACCCACAAGAAATTCGGAATATGCCTGATTATAGGCAAAAGACCAACAATGGTACCCAAGGAGAATAATTCAGCTTTTGCTGAAAAACCTGCTGTAAAAGATGCATCAAAGGGAGAGCCTCAGAGAAGGCAAATTAAATGGGTGCTCAGACCCAGAGTTGATTCAAAAAATTCTCAGAGTAAACCAACTCCCGCTTCATCTGCTCTCCGCGATAAAAACCAGCAGGAAATTAAGAAACAGAAACGCAAACGGAATAACCCCGGCCGCCCTGTCAAAAGATGCAACAAACGTGTTTAAAATGTATATTTGCAATATCTTATGCTAAAATTAATTTTCAACTGACAATCCTAAGAAGAAAACTAGTTCTAAATTTTAATTGTATTCTAATTTGTAGTTAAAAAATCTAGTTTTAAATAAAAATTGTTTGTATATAAACTTTGAAAATTATTTCTTATTTTTCCTAAATAGTTTTCACAGTATTGAAGAAGAATTCGAGTATTTTCGATATAGTTTTTGACACAAAAAAAAATAAGGCGGGGATCGAAAGTAAAACATATAGAAAATGAAGTCGCTAAAAATACAATTTATTAAGATTATTCAAAATATTCTCCCAATAAATTTTTTCAAAAATTATTATGGTTTACAAGCCATTGCCCATATTTCGTTGGTGACAATTGCTACTCATCAGTAGACCTTCAGGCATTTTTGACGGTAAAAACGCTGCCGTGGACTAGTAGTCAATGTACCAGACTGGTTGTCCGGATGTTGTAGGTTTAATTCGCTCTTGAAGTTGTTACATTGAAATTTTTACAATTGGCTTATAAAAGTTTTACAGGATTAAACATAATAAGGGCTGCGATTCCTTTAATTTAACTGCAATAATTTATGTAAATAACTTCTTTTAAGCTGATGGAAATATAAACAGTTTTCTAGATGATACGAAGAACTTTTTAATCGAAATCAGTTTTACTCCCTTTATTTTTACACCTCTAAGTTTTCTTTATATCACAAATAATAAAACAAAATCGTTTATATATATTTGTACTTAAATTAGTAGTAGATTCAATCTACTTATCATTGTCTCACTAATTAATGAAATTTTAATACAATTTCCTTAATTAAATTTGCTCAACTGCTTAAAAAACAATGCAAGTTCTTTGCTGCATGTTTTCTGTGTTATTCTGTGTTTAAAGGATCTTATAAGATGCAAAAGTCCTTAGTAAAAGCATTGGTCGCACATGCATTGGAAATGTTGTAATGATTATTTTTAAAAGTTGTAGATAAAAAATGAATATATATGAATAAAATATAGCTCTGCTTATATATATTAAAGAAATCTGTTGGTTGTTGTGGCTTTAGCTTTTCATTTTATTGGTCACTAAACCAAATCATTAGTGAACTTCAAGCAGTTTGAAAACATCCAACCTCGTATGTTTATGCCAAGAAAATACAACACAATATGAGAATTCAGTATTGTATATAATCATAACAAAATACACAATCATAATAGGTTTAGAATGTTTTTATACAAACAACACAACAAACAATTAAGTACACTCAACGTGGGTCTATTTTATTTTTTATTGCAATATGTTTACAATTAAACACCCGTTGGTGGTTGATAATTGTATTCAATCAGACAAAAATGAAAAATGAAATCTTTATTTTAAATACTTAATATTGAAAATTTATTCTTTTCTAATGCGCAGTGGCGTACATATTTCGCCAATAACTCGTCAAATGTTGTGTTCGAAGTGTCCAGTGACTGGACATATCTCGCAGAAAGTAATGTAATGGGCCTAGATCGCACGATCTTTATGAATCCTTTTAGTAAATTAATTGATATAATAATAAATTTCTACAATTTTTTTATCATTGATATAGCGTCTACTCTTTAACAAAATGCAAACTAAATAAACCACAAAGCAATTCTGCTCTCTGCCAAATCACTTACCCACAAAATAGAGTAAAACTCTATTTAAAAAATCACCCTTTATGTCATATTGATTCGCACAACAATTTATCTACGTGTTTCATATTAATTACAATAAATTAACAAACTATGAAATAATTCACAGGCAGAAAAAAACGGGTACTATCTGATAAATTTATTTTCAAAAAAAATGCAAATTTCATTTATCAATATGAATACCAAACGGCAATTTCTCCACTGCTTATTCATTATTCCATTTTTAAAATATGTTTCCTTTTTCTCTTTTGTAACCTTTTATTTTTATGCACTGGTCAGGGTTCATTTTTTGTTATTAATTTATTTTTTATAGTTTTAATAAATGGGCCTTATAAAAACCAAAAAAATTGCACAGTGTTCCCAATTCACTTGTTCTAGATCAACGAAATTGAAAAAATATTTTATTACGGGTAATTCATCCTTTCTGCATGTTTGTGTTCTTTTCTACAAAAAAAAGCAATAGTGCATAAAAAGATCACTCACTTTTCTAAATATGTTGCTGAGCAACATATAAATGTTTAAAACATTTTGCACTAAACTTTTTTGCAGAGTAGGTTACTGCGATTTTATACTGTAGTAATCGTTTTGTTTATGCAAATAAGGACTTGAATCAATAAAATTCTTTAACTACAAAATAAGACCTTAAGCTTGAGCAATATTTTAACCAAATTGTTATTAAAAAGGTCAACAAATATAGAGATATAATTGAAAATAATAAAATATAAAGTAAATAAAATTCTTATTTAACAATAATTTATCATTCAAATTAATTTCTGATATTCTCCTAATTAACTATTTGAAAAGAACGTGCATTTTAGGTCGAAAAAATTGCAATGGCCTATGACCAAAAAGGTAACCAGTTTTACTACTGCCTGTTCCCGGCCACTTTTTAGTAGAACTGGTTACCATTTTGGTCATAACTTGCTTAGTTTTCAAGATATCGACTTGGGTTTTTTGCGTTGGATAGATAAACGTATAGGCTTTCATTCGAAATTTGTTTTTTGCGAAAATAAGAAAAAAAATTTTCTTTTAATTTTTTCGAAATAACAAAGGGGTTTGGTCATCATAATTTTTGAGGAAAAAATTTTTTTTCGCACTAACCGCAAAAAAAAATCGAAATTAAAGCCAATACGTTTATCTATCCAACGCAAAAGGAATCAAGTCGATATCTTGAAAACTAAGCAAGGTATGACCAAAAAGGTAACCAGTTCTACTACTGTCTGTTCCCGGCCACTTTTTAGTAGAAATGGTTACCATTTTAGTCATAACTTGCTTAGTTTTCAAGATATCGACTTGCTTTTTTTGCATTGGATAGATAATAAATCATTCCACAACAGTGGATGATGCAGGAGTTAATTTAGTCTCCGTCTAAGAACCCATTTAATTTCTCTTCTCTGAGTTAAAGGTTAAAGGTGTTATATTGATTCGCGCAACAATTTATCTACGTGTTTCATACAATAAATTAACAACCTTTAATAACAAACTTTGAAATAAATTACAGGCATAAAAAACGGATACTCGATCTGGTTAATTTATTTAAAAAAATGCAAATTTCATTTATCAATATATATTCCATTTTTAGTATTTTCATTTTGCGATTCCTCTCAACAAAATTAAATAATTAATTTTCTTGACGTTACTTCTCAAGCAGGGTTGTCCTCTCTCTCCATTACTTTTTGCCGCGGTACTTGATGAGATAATGTTAAAACTATGCGCGAACAAATGGGGTATTGGTGGGGATTTCTTAAACATCTGGAAGACTTAGATTTTGCAGACGACATCTGCCTCATTTCGCACAAAGCAAAATGGATGATCTAGTCAAGTTAGCAAGGGCCGCTGTTTTAGAAATAAACATTGATAATACACATGCAATGCGAGTTAATAACGTCATCGATAACCAATTCAGAATACCAAACCAGACGATTAAATTCGTAAAGCACTTTTGTTATCTGGGATGCATGATGTCAATTGATGAGGGCTTGGAGGAAGATGTGTCTAGTAGACTAAAAAAGGCTGGGTCAGCATTTGGTCGAATAAATCAAACGTGGCGGGCCCCACAAATATCACAAAACAGGAAGTTCTACATATTCAACGCTTACGTAAAATCTACACAGCTTTATGGAAGCGAAACTTGGCTGATGACAAACTCGAACTTGGCGCGAAGCCTCCAAGTATTTATAAACAAGAGTCTACGAATAATATGTCGTATATTTTGGCCAAATACAATCACAAACACTGAGCTCTTGCGGTTAATAAAAGAAGAACCAATTTTTTTCACTGCTATTTATTTATTGTATCTTCAAATGGAACTAACAATAAGTGTTCAAATCTTAAGTATAAATATAATAATTAGGCCCAACCAGTGTCGGACATAAACTTAGTGATAGCAATTAATAATACAGCACAAAAATATTAAAAAAATTCCATCTGAAGTGTGGCGTATTAAGGCCGTAGTATCCCTCTTTTTTAAGCGGATGTGTCCAGTAAAGTTCAAGATGTTACGAGCAAGGGGATTAGGATGAGACTCGAGTTTTGTTAAATATTTTCCAACATATTTTGCAATTTCAGCGGTCACAAGTGGCATATTTAAATCACGATGTAAAATTGAATTTTTCATGTACCATGGAGCCGATGTTATTAACCTTAAAATTTTGTTTTGCATTCGTTAGATTCTCTCTACATTGGAAGCTGAAGCAGTGTCCCATAGTTGAATTCCGTAACACCATGTGGGTTTCAAAAGCGACTTGTATATTAAAAGTTTACAATCTAGACTGAGGGTAGAATTTCTACCAATCAGCCAATGTATCTGAGTCAATTTAAGTTTTATTTGTGTCAGCTTAGAGTCAATGTTTATTTTTCCATGTGAGGCGTCGGTCGAGGTGTATACCAAGATATTTCACATGTGAATGTTGAGGAACAACTTGATTGTTGATTTGAATGGGGGAACAAGTGTCTCTTCGTAGGGTAAATGTGACATGAACACACTTTTGTTCATTTACTTTTATTCTCCATAAGTTCAACCACAATTCCAACAGGTTAATATGTTGCTGAAGATAACGGGATGCCTCGTGAGGGTTTTCATGCATACTAAGGCAGGCTGTATCATCGGCAAATGTAGAGGTGAGGATATTACTGCTCAAAGGCATATCACAGGTATAAATCAAATACAAAACTGGCCTCAGTATACTCCCCTGAGGCACACCGGATGAGATAGTTTCGAGTACACTCATGAAGTCTCCTTCCACAACAGTGAACTTCCGGGCAAGAATGTAACTTTCCAAAAGATTTACTATGTTTATTGGTAGATATGTGTTCGATTTTAAAATTAGGCCTTCGTGCCACACTTTATCAAATGCTTGAGAAACATCAATAAAGAGGGAAGAACAATACTTCTTTTCTTCAAATGTTCTTCTTATGAAATGAACCATTCTATGAGTTTGTTCAATGGTGCTATGCTGACTTCTAAAACCAAATTGGTGGTCCGGTACACATCCATTGTTAGTTAGAATTGGGGACAATTTTGTCATGAGAAGCTTTTCGAAGAGCTTTGAAATTGTTGACAATAAACTTATTGGCCTATATGACTCAGCCTTGGTAAGATCTTTGCCCGCTTTTGGAATCATTTTGACTATGGCAAGTTTCCAGCTGTGTGGATAATACTCCAGTCGTAAAATGCCATTAAAAATAAATAACAGGATTCTAATAGCAATACGAGGCAACTTCATCAGCATCTTGTTACTAATTCCATCAATATCCGGGCCTTTTTTGGGTTGGTTTCAGCAATTAGTTTTTGTACATCACGCATCTTAAATTTCATGGGTCGAGGGGGTAGAGCAACTACACTCGGTAAATCAACAGCACCAGTACATGTGTTTGGGGTAAATACGTACTTTAAATGCCCAGCAAATATGAAGAAGAACCAATAGCTCGTAAAATAAAAAGTAGAAAGTGGAGATGGATAGGCCATACTCTCCGTAAACCTATTGGTAGCGTTACGAGAATCGCATTAGAATGGAATCCTCAAGGAAGTCGGCGCTACGGTCGTCCAAAAAATACATGGCGTAGAACAATTTTAAATGAACTTAAATAAGTAAACAAATCTTTTGACGTAATTAAACTAATATGTAATGAGATTAGTAGGTGGAATTTAATTGTAGAAGACCTATGCTCCCAAGTGGAATAAATAAAGGAATAAAAAAACTCCTCAAATAGATCTTCCTATTAAAAGCTTTTTTCCGTTAGAAGTTGAGGGCACAATATTAATTGGTATATGATTCTATTAACTCGAGGATTGTAAAGATATTGCCCAAGAAAGGCATTATATTCTTAACAACAATATTTAATTCTATATTAAGGCTAAATTATATCCTATCTCAATGGAAATGTGCAAAAATTACCATGATACTCAAGTCTAACAAGGGATAAAATGAAGTTGCGTCTTACAGGCCAATTAGTTTGTTGCCAGTGGTCTCTAAAATATTTGAAAGGGTCTTCTTAAAAAGATTACTTCCAGTCTTAGAAAGCATTAATATAATTCCTGATCATCAATTTGGCTTTAGAAATAAACATGGCACCCCTGAACAATGTCATCGTATTGTACAACAAATTTTATATCATTCAAGCTTTTAATAAAGTAAGGCACAATGGCCTCTTTTATAAGCTTAAGCGTATTCTCCCTGCACCGTTTTATCTGTTATTGAAATCATATCTGCAGGAAAGATCATTTTATATCCATGTTAATGGAGGTGATTCTTCGTTTGGATCTATTACATCGGAAGTCCCATGGGGTAGCGTACTAGGTTCTATTCTATGCAGATGACACCATTATTTTATCTGCCAACGAATCTCCAGTTGAAGCTTCTGCAGTTCTTCAAATGCAGCTTAGTTTGACTCCAAAATGGTTAATAAACTGGAACATTAAAGTTAATACGGAAAAATTACTACAAGTGAGTAACATTTATTATTACTATTTTTAAAATTTGCTTAATGTTTTTTATAAAATAGATTGCAAATAAATGAAATTATAAAAAGTGTATTTACACTAAGATTTATAAAAGTTGGGATAAAAATTGTTACAAGAAATTATATGAAATTTCATATGCCGCCAGTTTAGTTTCCTTCAATATTCCTTTTTTCAGCGAATAAAGGCAGTTGAACGCAACAAATACCATGAAATTAATCTTAGCGTAAGTACAGTCTTAGTTTAACTTCATACACTTATTTAAAAAAAATCTAGCCAAAATTTAAGAAAAAAATTAATTGTGTAACAAATTTCATAAGCTCTACCTGGAAGGCACAATAATTCGCAACACAAACATTGATTTTGAAACGAAATCAAGTCGGGTATTTTCTCGTGTCATAAACTCATTATAAGGGTCTAAGGACTTTAGAAAATATGTATATTTTTAGCAGATTATACTCGTAAATAAATTACTAATTAAGTATTATTTTTGCATATCCTAACAACATCAACAGGTAAATATGTATGTACATATTTGCCTTTATTTCTAACGAATATGACATGTGCATATCCATTGGTGATTATTATTAATTTTATTGCTACATTTCCAAATAATATCCTTTGGCAGGAATTTCCCTCTTCATACAAGGAGTTGAGTATTTAACTTGTATTCGTATGATCAGGTAAATGAAAACCATTAAAACTTAAATTTTTTGAGAGAAAAGGATAGAACTAAAATATAATTAATTTTAAGGATATGAAAGTTTGTATAAATTATAAGGACAAATAGGGAGGGACATTATTCAAACCAAATCAGTAGAGCAGATAGCATCGTACCATTTTAATCGGAGATCCAATAAAATGAGTTCATCAAATTCGCACACGTATTATCACAAGAAGTTCGATTTGAAAGTTGAGAGTTGCACCCACAAGAAATTCGGAATATGCCTGATTATAGGCAAAAGACCAACAATGGTACCCAAGGAGAATAATTCAGCTTTTGCTGAAAAACCTGCTGTAAAAGATGCATCAAAGGGAGAGCCTCAGAGAAGGCAAATTAAATGGGTGCTCAGACCCAGAGTTGATTCAAAAAATTCTCAGAGTAAACCAACTCCCGCTTCATCTGCTCTCCGCGATAAAAACCAGCAGGAAATTAAGAAACAGAAACGCAAACGGAATAACACCGGTCGCCCTGTCAAAAGATGCAACAAACGTGTTTAAAATGTATATTTGCAATATCTTATGCTAAAATTAATTTTCAACTGACAATCCTAAGAGGAAAACTAGTTCTAAATTTTAATTGTATTCTAATTTGTAGTTAAAAAATCTAGTTTTAAATAAAAATTGTTTGTATATAAACTTTGAAAATTATTTCTTATTTTTCCTAAATAGTTTTCACAGTATTGAAGAAGAATTCGAGTATTTTCGATATAGTTTTTGACACAAAAAAAAATAAGGCGGGGATCGAAAGTAAAACATATAGAAAATGAAGTCGCTAAAAATACAATTTATTAAGATTATTCAAAATATTCTCCCAATAAATTTTTTCAAAAATTATTATGGTTTACAAGCCATTGCCCATATTTCGTTGGTGACAATTGCTACTCATCAGTAGACCTTCAGGCATTTTTGACGGTAAAAACGCTGCCGTGGACTAGTAGTCAATGTACCAGACTGGTTGTCCGGATGTTGTAGGTTTAATTCGCTCTTGAAGTTGTTACATTGAAATTTTTACAATTGGCTTATAAAAGTTTTACAGGATTAAACATAATAAGGGCTGCGATTCCTTTAATTTAACTGCAATAATTTATGTAAATAACTTCTTTTAAGCTGATGGAAATATAAACAGTTTTCTAGATGATACGAAGAACTTTTTAATCGAAATCAGTTTTACTCCCTTTATTTTTACACCTCTAAGTTTTCTTTATATCACAAATAATAAAACAAAATCGTTTATATATATTTGTACTTAAATTAGTAGTAGATTCAATCTACTTATCATTGTCTCACTAATTAATGAAATTTTAATACAATTTCCTTAATTAAATTTGCTCAACTGCTTAAAAACAATGCAAGTTCTTTGCTGCATGTTTTCTGTGTTATTCTGTGTTTAAAGGATCTTATAAGATGCAAAAGTCCTTAGTAAAAACATTGGTCACACATGCATTGGAAATGTTGTAATGATTATTTTTAAAAGTTGTAGATAAAAAATGAATATATATGAATAAAATATAGCTCTGCTTATATATATTAAAGAAATCTGTTGGTTGTTGTGGCTTTAGCTTTTCATTTTATTGGTCACTAAACCAAATCATTAGTGAACTTTTTTTTTTTTTTTTTTTTTTTTTTTTTTTTTTTTAATTATTTAATAGTAGTATTATCATACTTTTCGGTTCTCTTTACAAATTGTACTTATACACAAAATATATATATATGTATATGTATTGACAATTTACATTTATAAAAACTTTAAGGGATATTTTTTACAAAATTTATAATTTTTCTTTTAAAAATATTAAAATTTCGTTCATCTTTAATTTCATTGGGGAGCATATTATATAGGTTCAATCCTTTGTAAAATAATGATCGTTGCTGTGCTGTTGTTGAAACTCTCTGCAGTCTAAAATTTTTTGAATTTCTAAGGTCATATGGTTGTATTTCTCCAACATATTCAATTTGGTCACATAAGTATTGAGGTGCATCTCCGGTTTTTATTTTTCTAATAAATTTAAGTGTGTTGAATTTTATCCGCTGTTTTATATTTAACCATTTTAGTGTGTCAAGCATAAATTGTGTTGGTGTATACCTATTGCATTTTAAAATCGATCTCATTGCTTTATTTTGTAATTTTTGTAGTCTTTCTATTTGTATATTTGTGCAACATGTATATTGAATTGTCGAACCGAACTCGAAATGTGGTTTTATTATTATATTATATATATTAATTGCAGTTATTATTGAAATTTTATTCCTTATACGTTTAAAAAATCCTATTTTTTTACCGATCTTTCTGCATATATATTCAATATGTTCTTTAAATTTTAAATTTTTGTCTATGATAAATCCGAGATATTTTATATTATTTACTTTTTCTATTTCTGTGTCATTAATTTTAATTACCAAATCACTATTCATGTTAATCTCCATTAACTTCGTTTTTTTTTCATTTAATTTTAATTTGTTCATTTTGAGCCATTCATTTATTTTCATCAAATCATACATTATGTTTTCTTGGCATTCTATTTCATCTTTTGCCTCGGTAAAAATCAATGTATCGTCCGCGTAAAGCACTATTTCACATTTTTTCAATACATTTGGCATATCGTTTATATATATAATAAATAATAATGCGCCAAGAATTGACCCCTGTGGCACACCGAAATCATTGTTTAACGTATCTGATATTTTATTATTAACTTTAGTTTTTTGTTTTCTTCCTGATAAATAACTTTTAAACCAGCTTAGTTCTTTGTCTATCACTCCATACATTCTCAGTTTTTGTAACAATATATTTCTATCTATTGTTTCAAAAGCTCTCTTAAAATCTAGAAAAATTGCCATTACTTTGTTATTTTTATCAATTTTCTTCCATCTATTTATTACGTAATTAACCGCTGTTTCACATGAAAAACCTTTTCGGAATCCTGATTGATATTTTGAAAATAACTTGTTTTTCTCCATATAACTTTCCAGTTGTATTTTGACAGTTTGTTCAATTATCTTTTCACACGTTTTCAGAGTATTTATTGGGCGATATTCTTCACTCTTTAGGGTTTTATTAACTTTTTCTATTGGGGTAACCATTGACTCTTTCCATGAGTCTGGAAAAAGTCCAGTTTCTAGGGACTTGTTTATTATATACAACAGTTTATTTCCCACTAAGTTCCAATTATCTAAAATTATCTTTACTGTTACTTTGTTAAAGTCTGGTTTCTTTTTCATATTTTTACATATATCATAAAGTTCTTGTATATTAATTGCACGAAAGTTAAATTTGCTGTTTGTCACAGGTATATGGTTTATATATTGCACGTTTTCTATATTATCTCGTATCTCTTCTATGCTATTTATAAAAAAGTAATTAAATTGATTAGCAATTTGGTAACTATCCTTATATTCTATTTGGTTAAATATCACAGATTGTATCATAGGTCGGTTTTTCTTAAGAACTAAATCTTTAATTTCCTTCCACATTTGCTTTTGATCACTAGCATTGTTTATTCTATTACTAATGTATCTATTTTTGTCATTCACTATTTTGGTTTTAAATTTATTTCTTATTGTTTTGTATTCATTCCATGCTAAATCAGTATTTACTGTCTTTGCAACCTGATATTTGAAAATTTTTTCTTGCTTTAACTGTCTTAGTTCATTATTAAACCAGCCGCAGTCGGAATTTTCTCTAATTTTAATTCTTTTTGTATATTTTTTGATAGTTCCTTCAATACATGCATCAAAAAATTTCACATTATTATTTAAACATTCATTTTGATTTAATGTTAGCATAGCGCTGATATCTCTAGTGAACAGATTTTTGTTATATTTAAAGCTTTCTACTTCTTTGTACTGTATTGGTTCAATTTTGTTGAGGTTACACTCAATATTTATGTTTATCGTCTCGTGATCCGAGATTTTATTGTCACTGTTTATGTCTATTGATATTTTTTCTTTGTTCGTTATCACGAAATCGATTATGGTTCTTGTATTTTCAGTTACTCTAGTATATTCGTCAACTATTTGTTTTACTCCATTATCGTTACAGATACTTTCAATCCTTTTTTTATAAAAACTATTTCCTGCCCAATCTATGTTAAAATCTCCTATTATTATTATTTCAATATTATATTCATTAAGTTCTTCGATAATTTTTTCAAAATGTTCGCAAAAATCTGATTCGCTGTATGATGGTGATCTGTATATTGCTGCCACTATAAAGTTATTGTTTTTATTTTTCATGATACATGCATTTATCCAGTATTTTAAATCTTCCACTTTTTGAAAAATGTTCTTAACTTTCCAATTTTCTTTAAAATATATTATCACACCTCCGGTTCTTGTAGATTTTGAATATGTTGTAATTTGTCCATATCCTTCTAATGCTATTTCTTCTTCGAATACGTCTTTTGTTAAGTGTGTTTCTGAAAGTACTATAAAATCGGGTTGTTCATTTTGAACCATAATTTCAACTTGATTATAATTATTGATTAACCCCTGAACATTTGTGTAAATACCACGAATTAAATTTTTTGATTGTTATATATTTATTCCCATTCTTCTTTGCTTTGTATTCAGTTTATTTTTATAAACCGGGCATTCACGATTCATCGTATAGTGATTTTCATCTAGTCCAAGATTAAGCTTTTTGTTTATTCGTACACAGTTTATACATTTTTTAATTATTTCCTGAACACATTCTTTATTTTTATGGTTTCCGTGACATTTTACACATACTTCTTGATTTCTGCAGTCTTTAGCCATATGGTTGAAACCTTTGCATTTAAAACATTGTGTTACTTCTGTTCCGTCAAAAACTCTACATTTTTCCCAGCCAATATTTACTTTTCGTTGTTCCATTATTTTTCTATATGATTCGCTATCAATATTAATTTTCGCACTATAAATTGTTTTATTGTCCTTTTTAAAACTGTATAATTTAGAAATTTTTATTTTACTTTCCCGTACAATTGGATTTTGTTTTCTTAGTTTGTTCATTATTTCTTCCTCGGAATATTTAAATGACATGTCAGTTATGGAAACACTCATTTCTATGGGGTTTGGTATCTTTATTTCATATCCTTCACTCATTTGATCTTGTATAGCCATTTTTATTTTATCTCTGTCTTCATCATTATCAGTTTGTATTATTACTGTTCCATTTCTTCTATTTTCCACATTAGTTATTTTTAGGTTAACCGGGTCTACTTTCTTATTTAATTCTTCTTTTGTTTTTTCGATTGCTTGTATTTCTTTAGGTTTAATTATTAAAGACGATTTTTTTATTATGTCAGGTATCACTGTTTTGTTTCTCACTGTTTCTGCATAAGAAATTTTATTTTTTGGCGCGGTTTTTTCGTTTATAACCTTCTTTATTTCGTTGCACATTTTGCTGTTGTTTTTCTCTATTTCTGTATACATTTGTTTGTTTTTATGTTCAAAATCATTAACAGTTCCATATAACTTCTTAACCTCTTGTAAATTTTTATCGAAAATTTTTTGAGCATTATCAATTTTTCTTAGCCTTTCTTCGTATCGCTTTTCAATAGCTTCCAATAATTTTTTAATGCCATTTTCATTTTCTTTTAAAACCGCACTAAATTCATTTTTATATTCCATTAAATTTTGTTTGTTTTTGTCGACACTCTCTTGTATGTCTTTTAATACGAGATCAACATTATGGATGTATTGTATACAGTCATCACATATGAATCTAACATAATTTTTATTTTCAAGGATCCCACTAGAGTATTGGTCAAGTCCAGAGCATTTTGTCGCACAATGATAAACTTTTTTACATACTCCAACACATTGGATGCCTGTCTCACCTCTAATTGATGTTCTGCATTTACTGCATTCGATAGTCATTGCATAGCAAAACTTTATAAACAATTTTTAGTTTAGACAGCTTATTATGGTAAAATTTTATTGTTCCCGTATTAGTCTCAGATTGTTTTATTAGTTTAACCACAATTTTAATTTCTTAACCCAATTTTATTTAAATATTAATAATTTTTGCGGAGCTTTATTAAATTTTGGTTTGTTACTTCAAGCAGTTTGAAAACATCCAACCTCGTATGTTTATGCCAAGAAAATACAACACAATATGAGAATTCAGTATTGTATATAATCATAACAAAATACACAATCATAATAGGTTTAGAATGTTTTTATACAAACAACACAACAAACAATTAAGTACACTCAACGTGGGTCTATTTTATTTTTTATTGCAATATGTTTACAATTAAACACCCGTTGGTGGTTGATAATTGTATTCAATCAGACAAAAATGAAAAATGAAATCTTTATTTTAAATACTTAATATTGAAAATTTATTCTTTTCTAATGCGCAGTGGCGTACATATTTCGCCAATAACTCGTCAAATGTTGTGTTCGAAGTGTCCAGTGACTGAACATATCTCGCAGAAAGTAATGTAATGGGCCTAGATCGCACGATCTTTATGAATCCTTTTAGTAAATTAATTGATATAATAATAAATTTCTACAATTTTTTTATCATTGATATAGCGTCTACTCTTTAACAAAATGCAAACTAAATAAACCACAAAGCAATTCTGCTCTCTGCCAAATCACTTACCCACAAAATAGAGTAAAACTCTATTTAAAAAATCACCCTTTATGTCATATTGATTCGCACAACAATTTATCTACGTGTTTCATATTAATTACAATAAATTAACAAACTATGAAATAATTCACAGGCAGAAAAAAACGGGTACTATCTGATAAATTTATTTTCAAAAAAAATGCAAATTTCATTTATCAATATGAATACCAAACGGCAATTTCTCCACTGCTTATTCATTATTCCATTTTTAATATATTTTTCCTTTTTCTCTTTTGTAACCTTTTATTTTTATGCACTGGTCAGGGTTCATTTTTTGTTATTAATTTATTTTTTATAGTTTTAATAAATGGGCCTTATAAAAACCAAAAAAATTGCACAGTGTTCCCAATTCACTTGTTCTAGATCAACGAAATTGAAAAAATATTTTATTACGGGTAATTCATCCTTTCTGCATGTTTGTGTTCTTTTCTACAAAAAAAAGCAATAGTGCATAAAAAGATCACTCACTTTTCTAAATATGTTGCTGAGCAACATATAAATGTTTAAAACATTTTGCACTAAACTTTTTTGCAGAGTAGGTTACTGCGATTTTATACTGTAGTAATCGTTTTGTTTATGCAAATAAGGACTTGAATCAATAAAATTCTTTAACTACAAAATAAGACCTTAAGCTTGAGCAATATTTTAACCAAATTGTTATTAAAAAGGTCAACAAATATAGAGATATAATTGAAAATAATAAAATATAAAGTAAATAAAATTCTTATTTAACAATAATTTATCATTCAAATTAATTTCTGATATTCTCCTAATTAACTATTTGAAAAGAACGTGCATTTTAGGTCGAAAAAATTGCAATGGCCTATGACCAAAAAGGTAACCAGTTTTACTACTGCCTGTTCCCGGCCACTTTTTAGTAGAACTGGTTACCATTTTGGTCATAACTTGCTTAGTTTTCAAGATATCGACTTGGGTTTTTTGCGTTGGATAGATAAACGTATAGGCTTTCATTCGAAATTTGTTTTTTGCGAAAATAAGAAAAAAATTTTCTTTTCATTTTTTCGAAATAACAAAGGGGTTAGGTCATCATAATTTTTGAGGAAAAAATTTTTTTTCGCACTAACCGCAAAAAAAAATCGAAAAAATGTCAGAAATATAATAATTAGGCCCAACCAGTGTCGGACATAAACTTAGTGATAGCAATTAATAATACAGAAATGTGTTAAGCACAAAAATATTAAAAAAATTCCATCTGAAGTGTGGCGTATTAAGGCCGTAGTATCCCTCTTTTTTAAGCGGATGTGTCCAGTAAAGTTCAAGATGTTACGAGCAAGGGGATTAGGATGAGACTCGAGTTTTGTTAAATATTTTCCAACATATTTTGCAATTTCAGCGGTCACAAGTGGCATATTTAAATCACGATGTAAAATTGAATTTTTCATGTACCATGGAGCCGATGTTATTAACCTTAAAATTTTGTTTTGCATTCGTTAGATTCTCTCTACATTGGAAGCTGAAGCAGTGTCCCATAGTTGAATTCCGTAACACCATGTGGGTTTCAAAAGCGACTTGTATATTAAAAGTTTACAATCTAGACTGAGGGTAGAATTTCTACCAATCAGCCAATGTATCTGAGTCAATTTAAGTTTTATTTGTGTCAGTAGAGTCAATGTTTATTTTTCCATGTGAGGCGTCGGTCGAGGTGTATACCAAGATATTTCACATGTGAATGTTGAGGAACAACTTGATTGTTGATTTGAATGGGGGAACAAGTGTCTCTTCGTAGGGTAAATGTGACATGAACACACTTTTGTTCATTTACTTTTATTCTCCATAAGTTCAACCACAATTCCAACAGGTTAATATGTTGCTGAAGATAACGGGATGCCTCGTGAGGGTTTTCATGCATACTAAGGCAGGCTGTATCATCGGCAAATGTAGAGGTGAGGATATTACTGCTCAAAGGCATATCACAGGTATAAATCAAATACAAAACTGGCCTCAGTATACTCCCCTGAGGCACACCGGATGAGATAGTTTCGAGTACACTCATGAAGTCTCCTTCCACAACAGTGAACTTCCGGGCAAGAATGTAACTTTCCAAAAGATTTACTATGTTTATTGGTAGATATGTGTTCGATTTTAAAATTAGGCCTTCGTGCCACACTTTATCAAATGCTTGAGAAACATCAATAAAGAGGGAAGAACAATACTTCTTTTCTTCAAATGTTCTTCTTATGAAATGAACCATTCTATGAGTTTGTTCAATGGTGCTATGCTGACTTCTAAAACCAAATTGGTGGTCCGGTACACATCCATTGTTAGTTAGAATTGGGGACAATTTTGTCATGAGAAGCTTTTCGAAGAGCTTTGAAATTGTTGACAATAAACTTATTGGCCTATATGACTCAGCCTTGGTAAGATCTTTGCCCGCTTTTGGAATCATTTTGACTATGGCAAGTTTCCAGCTGTGTGGATAATACTCCAGTCGTAAAATGCCATTAAAAATAAATAACAGGATTCTAATAGCAATACGAGGCAACTTCATCAGCATCTTGTTACTAATTCCATCAATATCCGGGCCTTTTTTGGGTTGGTTTCAGCAATTAGTTTTTGTACATCACGCATCTTAAATTTCATGGGTCGAGGGGGTAGAGCAACTACACTCGGTAAATCAACAGCACCAGTACATGTGTTTGGGGTAAATACGTACTTTAAATGCCCAGCAAATATGAAGAAGAACCAATAGCTCGTAAAATAAAAAGTAGAAAGTGGAGATGGATAGGCCATACTCTCCGTAAACCTATTGGTAGCGTTACGAGAATCGCATTAGAATGGAATCCTCAAGGAAGTCGGCGCTACGGTCGTCCAAAAAATACATGGCGTAGAACAATTTTAAATGAACTTAAATAAGTAAACAAATCTTTTGACGTAATTAAACTAATATGTAATGAGATTAGTAGGTGGAATTTAATTGTAGAAGACCTATGCTCCCAAGTGGAATAAATAAAGGAATAAAAAAACTCCTCAAATAGATCTTCCTATTAAAAGCTTTTTTCCGTTAGAAGTTGAGGGCACAATATTAATTGGTATATGATTCTATTAACTCGAGGATTGTAAAGATATTGCCCAAGAAAGGCATTATATTCTTAACAACAATATTTAATTCTATATTAAGGCTAAATTATATCCTATCTCAATGGAAATGTGCAAAAATTACCATGATACTCAAGTCTAACAAGGGATAAAATGAAGTTGCGTCTTACAGGCCAATTAGTTTGTTGCCAGTGGTCTCTAAAATATTTGAAAGGGTCTTCTTAAAAAGATTACTTCCAGTCTTAGAAAGCATTAATATAATTCCTGATCATCAATTTGGCTTTAGAAATAAACATGGCACCCCTGAACAATGTCATCGTATTGTACAACAAATTTTATACGATTTTAAAAGGAAACAATATTGTTCATCTGTTTTTTTTTCTTTTTTTATATCACTCAAGCTTTTAATAAAGTAAGGCACAATGGCCTCTTTTATAAGCTTAAGCGTATTCTCCCTGCACCGTTTTATCTGTTATTGAAATCATATCTGCAGAAAAGATCATTTTATGTCCATGTTAATGGAGATGATTCTTCGTTTGGATCTATTACATCGGAAGTCCCATGGGGTAGCGTACTAGGTTCTATTCTATACAGCATTTACACGTCAGATATGCCCATCATTAACTGTTTGACAACAGCTACGTATGCAGATGACACCATTATTTTATCTGCCAACGAATCTCCAGTTGAAGCTTCTGCAGTTCTTCAAATGCAGCTTAGTTTGACTCCAAAATGGTTAATAAACTGGAACATTAAAGTTAATACGGAAAAATTACTACAAGTTAGTAACATTTATTATTATTATTTTTAAAATTTGCTTAATGTTTTTTATAAAATAGATTGCAAATAAATGAAATTATAAAAAGTGTATTTACACTAAGATTTATAAAAGTTGGGATAAAAATTGTTACAAGAAATTATATGAAATTTCATATGCCGCCAGTTTAGTTTCCTTCAATATTCCTTTTTTCAGCGAATAAAGGCAGTTGAACGCAACAAATGCCATGAAATAAATCTTAGCGTAAATACAGTCTTAGTTTAACTTGATACACTTATTTAAAAAAAATCTAGCCAAAATTTAAGAAAAAAATTAATTGTGTAACAAATTTCATAAGCTCTACCTGGAAGGCACAATAATTCGCAACACAAACATTGATTTTGAAACGAAATCAAGTCGGGTATTTTTTCGTGTCATAAACTCATTATAAGGGTCTAAGGACTTTAGAAAATATGTATATTTTTAGCAGATTATACTCGTAAATAAATTACTAATTAAGTATTATTATTGCATATCCTAACAACATCAACAGGTAAATATGTATGTACATATTTGCCTTTATATATAATGAATATGACATTGGTGATTATTATTAATTTTATTGCTACATTTCCAAATAATATCCTTTGGCAGGAATTTCCCTCTTCAACAAGGAGTTGAGTATTTAACTTGTATTCGTATGATCAGGTAAATGAAAACCATTAAAACTTAAATTTTTTGAGAGAAAAGGATAGAACTAAAATATAATTAATTTTAAGGATATGAAAGTTTGTATAGATTATAAGGACAAATAAGCAGGGACATTATTCAAACCAAATCAGTAGAGCAGATAGCATCGTACCATTTTAATCGGAGATCCAACAAAATGAGTTCATCAAATTCGCACACGTATTATCACAAGAAGTTCGATTTGAAAGTTGAGAGTTGCACCCACAAGAAATTCGGAACATGCCTGATTATAGGCAAAAGACCAACAATGGTACCCAAGGAGAATAATTCAGCTTTTGCTGAAAAACCTACTGTAAAAGATTCATCAAATGGAGAGCCTCAGAGAAGGCAAATTAAATGGGTGCTCAGACCCAGAGTTAATTCAAAAAATTCGCAGAGTAAACCAACTCCCGCTTCATCTGCTCTCCGCGATAAAAACCAGCAGGAAATTAAGAAACAGAAACGCAAACGGAATAACCCCGGCCGCCCTGTCAAAAGATGCAACAAACGTGTTTAAAATGTATATTTGCAATATCTTATGCTAAAATTAATTTTCAACTGACAATCCTAAGAGGAAAACTAGTTCTAAATTTTAATTGTATTCTAATTTGTAGTTAAAAAATCTAGTTTTAAATAAAAATTGTTTGTATATAAACTTTGAAAATTATTTCTTATTTTTCCTAAATAGTTTTCACAGTATTGAAGAAGAATTCGAGTATTTTCGATATAGTTTTTGACACAAAAAAAAGAAATAAGGCACGGAACCGATCGGCTCCTGTAGATCCTCTCTATAAATGGCGGAGATCGAAAGTAATATGTACATATAAAAAATAAAGTCGCTAAAAATACAATTTATTAAAATTATTCAAAATATTCTCCCAATAAATTTTTTCAAAAATTGTTATTTGTATTCTTAATGGTCAGCAAATTTTAAGCGCTGACGTGGACTAGTAGTCAATGTACCAGACTGGTTGTCCGGATGTTGTAGGTTTAATTCGCTCTTGAAGTTGTTACAAAGAACTTTTTAATCGAAATTAGTTTTACTCCCTTTATTTTTACACCTCTAAGTCTTCTTTATATCACAAATAATAAAACAAAATCGTTTATATATATTTGTACTTAAATTAGTAGTAGATTCAATCTACTTATTTATCATTGTCTCACTAATTAATGAAATTTTAATACAATTTCCTTAATTAAATTTGCTCAACTGCTTAAAAAACAATGCAAGTTCTTTGCTGCATGTTTTCTGTGTTATTCTGTGTTTAAAGGATCTTATAAGATGCAAAAGTCCTTAGTAAAAGCATTGGTCGCACATGCATTGGAAATGTTGTAATGATTATTTTTAAAAGTTGTAGATAAAAAATGAATATATATGAATAAAATATAGCTCTGCTTATATATATTAAAGAAATCTGTTGGTTGTTGTGGCTTAAGCTTTTCATATGCCGACATTTTATTGGTCACTAAACCAAATCATTAGTGAACTTCAAGCAGGTTGAAAACATCCAACCTCGTATCTTTATGCCAAGAAAATATAACACAATATGAGAATTCAGTATTGTATATAATCATAACAAAATACACAATCATAATAGGTTTAGAATGTTTTTATACAAACAACACAACATATGGTTTTGTTTATTGAATAATTTATATATATATATATATATATATATATATATATATATATATATATATATATATATATATATGTATATATATATATATATATTTATATATATATATATATATATATATATATATATGTATATATATATATATATATATATATATATATATATATATATATATATATATATATATATATATATATAATATGTAGTCAGTTAGCGTAGAGAGTAGTGAGTATCAATCGCAGCCGATACTATAGTAAACAGTCCAACAACGGTTAACACAACGCAGAATTTATATCGAAAATATTTCTTCAACTCTTGTAAAAAAAACCCCCAAAGATGATTATCAGAGAATTATAGTTTTGTTATTAAAAATTCATCATTGATTCAACTATAAATTTTATTCAAATTGAATTTTTAAACCAGTTTTACTATTAAAATTATTACTTCAAACTTAAAATATAGAATAAATAACATTAAAAAAATATATAAGCTATTGTTGTCCTAAGACATATAATTGTTGTTGTAGGGCTAAATGTTGCAAATATGCTAAATAGAAAGCATATCTAATATTATATTCCTTTATAGCAGATTGATATTGCTGTTGCTTTAAGATTTCTTCAGCAGGTTTGTTTTGTTTCAACTCCGCTCCTTCTCTAGTGCCTAAAATAATTGGTGATGGAAAACTTGCCGTAGTTTCCGGTTGTGGGATTTCATTATGCAACCGTTGTGCAAAACATGTTCTAGTTTTCTTAGCCAAAGGTTGCTGCTGTAGTTGTGACTTAGGAGTCTTTTCCGTGACAGGTTGGACTGTAATTGATAAATTATTTCCTTCAGCTTCCATTTCTGTTCGTTTGCGTTTAATAAGGCATATTCCAAATTTTTTTGTGGGTGTAAGTCTCAGTTTTCAAATCGAACTTTTTGTGATGATACGAGTAGGTATATAAATTTTTTGAACTCATTGTGTTGCTGTTCGATTGAAATGAAACGATGCTTTCACTTCTAGTAGTTTCATATGTATGATTTCGCTGCGGACTTGTCCTTAAAATTTACAGCTAGTTTTACCTAAAGAAATTTACATTTTTAATTGTATCCTCTCTACCTGATGGGTTAATGAAGATTTTATTGCTTTTTCTCAATTTATATTTATGTTTGTTAGTTATTAAATTATTTACATTAGGCGCCAAATACCTGCAGAAGGATATTATGATATTGTTTGGGAAATCGTGATACTTGAAAAACAAACTTCTTAAGATTATAAAAACTTCCCCAATCAAAATATTAATACAACTTGTAATAGAATAATACACTTTATTGTGCATTTACAATTACAGACGAGTAGAGGAGGTTTTTGGGGAAAATTCAACCCAGCTGAAATAAATCATTCTTGCAATCGTAAGTAGTTGTAGTATTTGTAAAATATGTAATAAAAAATAGCTTTATAAAAAGAAACATTTTAACAATTCTTAATGTAAACTGTGTAACGCAAACAAAACGCATAAGCTGACATTCTTTTAGATGAAATATGTAGTGGTTCCCGGCGATCCTGTCATCCTGCTAAGAGAATTAAATATAAATTAAATATGTGCCTCTCTCTCCCAAGCCGATAAACAAAAGTCTGCATTATAAAATGTAAATAGGAAGAAAAGTTTCCACAGTTTACACTGACCTTCGTAGACTAGTAGGTAGTATACTAGACTCGTAGTGCGAAGATCCCAGATTCGAATCCTGCCGCAGAACTCTGGCAGTTGTGTTTGATAATTAAAGGGAGCGCACAACAAGCCTTCACTGGCTTAAGTGTATGTCGTATGACATGGGGGCTATCACACCCCTCCAATCAACCTAACGTAACCTTCCACAGTTTAGGAAATCTGTGTGTCTAGAAAATTACAATTAAAATACATAAATGCTATACGTTCACACACAAGGGTTAAATTTTAAAAACTTTTTTTTTCATGAAAAAAATTACTATTTAATTATAATTGATTACAATTAACTGATTATATATGTATATGTAACTGATTGACCTAGATTTGAAATTGTACTTCACAATCCATTTCATTTGTATGACATAAACATCCGAGCTTGAATGTATTCAAACTGCTTAAAATTCACTGACGATTTGCTTTTTAACAATTAATTGGGGAGAATATCCCGAATAATAAATTTCAATATAAAGATGTTTTTCTCTTTCTTAACATCGGCATGTGCTTGATTTCGATTTGAAGAGAAAAGGCAATTAAAATCTATTCCTTGGAAATCCGTTCAGCGTATGAAAACCGTTACCAAAAACTGTGTATGTGTGTCTTTTCTTGAAGGGTATTTGCCCGTTCTGGGATTTCACTTTAGAATTTACACCTTTAAATAAAGAATCCTTTGTTCTTAATTTCTTTTTTCTTGTTCTTAAAATGTAAAAGTCTTTGAAACCATTAAATTACAAGGACCTTGACATCTTCTCTATTTAGTAAAGCCAACAATGTATTAAAATCCTAGGAAATCAATTCTATTGTATTTTTCTTCACAAATTCCCTGTCTGTTTGTCTGTCTCTTTAAATGCTCGTACGTTGTTTAATGTTCCTTTTAGCACAAAATATTGTCCTTGTTTTGTATGTATCTACATATACAACGTGATTTTTTTAAGAGCTTTCAGATTTGATTTGAAAAAAAGAGAAATGTATTAAATCGTTATTTGAGTCGATAGAACGATCTATATAATTCAATGTTTAAAAGATGATTTCATGTAAATATTGACCGCGGCTACGCGGGTCCAATTTTGGCATACTCTCTCCAACATATCTACCGGTATCTCACGAATAAATTCTTCACTATTGGCTTCCAGTGCGTCAACCGTTGCGGTCTTATCCCTTAACATAGCCCCATAAAAAATAGTCTATAGGCATTAAATCGCAGGATATAGGCGGGTCAATTGACCGGCCGCATACCCCCGTTAAATAAACTGTTCACCAAGCTCGCCTCTCAATTGGGCCATTGTTTCGCTTCCTGTGTGGCATGTGGCACCGTCTTGCTGAAGCCACATGTCACTCAAGTCCAGCACTGTAGCGCTCGCCATTCACAGTAACGATCCTGCCTTCGTCTTTGAAAAAATACGGTCCAAAGATGCCAGCGGCTCATAATCCACACCAACCAGTCCATTGGCAGTTCTTGCAATGCTTCTGGCTGCTCTTCACACCAAATACGGCAATTTTGATTATTCACGTATCCATGCAACCAGAAATGAGCTTTATCGCTGAACACAATTTCCCCGTAAAGAAGTGGACGATGCACTTTCTTAGCCGAACATAAATTTTGATAATAAAATTAAATAATCTGTAATCGTTGTTCGTTTGTAAGTTGATTCATGAGTAAATTATAGACCAAACTGAACATGTTCAACAGTAACATGTCACACGAAAACAGCTGAACTGCCAAACACAGTGTCGACAAAAAGAAAGTAGCTAAAAAATCACCCTGTATTTATGTTTATACACATGTATGTATGTAAGTGGCCAATTAAGAAAAATATGTCAAGATAATGAAAACTCATACATACATATACGTTTCTTTTAATATATATATATATATATATATATATATATATATATATATATATATATATATATATATATATATATATATATATATATATATATATATATATATATATATATATATATATATATATAGATATACATATATATATATATATGTTCCTTTTACTCCCGGAGGGAGCATAGGGCCATGAATATATATATATATATATATATATATATATATATATATATATATATATATATATATATATATATATATATATATATATATTGACTTTCTAAGAAGTCAAAAACTTATTCTAAAGGATCTTTAAAAACAATGGAAATGTTGTTCCTTAAGACCGACTTTCATTTTTTCGCTGGATATGTAACACGTATAAAAAAATTTCAACCCAGTATTCGCCTGTATCCAATTTTTAAAATGGATTAGAAAGGATTCACCCACATCGACGAAATGTTCTGGAGAAACAAAGCTACCATATGGAACAACTTTGTAAATGATGTGTGTTACTTTTACAAGCAGGCAGCACATTGGCAGATGATTGCAATTTGCTGTGTTCTAAATTAAATAAATTTTTATAAAACAAAAATATATAAATGAATAAAAGTCGAGTGCTTGTTCTAATAAATAAATATAAAAAATTTACAAATATACTCTATATTATAATACATACATATGTACATATAATATGATGTGGCAGCTCAGTTCAATTTTGGTTAAAAATTGTATGTATCTGGCAGCACAGTTCGATTCGTTCGGAACGCAAATTAAAATTAAAACAATTCAAGCTAAAATTGTACCGCACAAAATTTACTCTCTTTCTCTCAAAAAATAGAGACGTCAAACTACATTAAAAAAGCGTTCGGTACGAAAATTTCGTTTAAAACGAATGGGTGAATCCACCTTAACTCTAACTTTTACATAATAAAATATAACCTCCTTAAGACATACTCTATGAATGCTTTTGCGATTTCAGCTATTTTGTCTAGATAAGTACGAAAATCCTTTTTTACTTTTATATATATTTTCTTTGAAATGTTATTATTTTTACTGGTCAATTCAGAATGTTTTGTAGATGGTAAGTTGTAGAAAATACAACTACAGTAGTTGTAAACACTCTGTTGTAATGTGTCAAAGTTTACAAAAGAAGAAAAAAGTAAAATTCAGTTCAAATAAAAAATAAACAGGAATGGAAAATCCAATTTTTTTACGTTGTTCCTAATATATGCAATTAGTTTGAATTCCATCGCCATTTCATTGTTTTATAAAAAAATTTGGAAATTTTATTTAAAATATTTTCAGCAATATTCATTCGTATTGACAATCCCATCCAGGTCTTCATGCGACACTTGAAGGATATAGGAGATAAAATTATAAGTGTTATAGCATATGCTTATATAGAAATTACTAACAAAATTTATACAACTTAGAACTCATATATTAACTTGTAAAAAAAACTGCTTATATTTATAAACAAATATTTTTTATTTTGGAAACAATTGGAAAAAAAAATCTTATAATCTTATTATCAAATATTCCATTTTTCACAAGTTTCAAATTAGGACACAAAATTGTTTTAAATCGAAATGACGTACATACGTTTTCATAACATTTTTAAGTCTAAAAATTTTTGACATTTACAATCACAATTATTCTCAAGGAACATACATACATACTTATGTATGACTAGACTTTTTTACATTTAGTAATTTTTGACACAGATCGTTTACAATAACAGTTTCTTTTCGAAAATATTGATAAAGTAATGGATTATTAACGGATTATTAAATGCAGTCAGAACAGGCAGTTGCATTCCTCATATAATTGCGTGACAATTTTCATTTAGAGACGATTCGTAAGAAGTCGTGGTGTCTTCCTGGCCGGATTGTTGTTTTTTGGTTTCCTCGGGACTAGTTTGTTTTCTTAAACTCTTACCCAGCTTTTTGTGCCAATAAACGTAATTGAATTTCTTATGGGTGTATCCGATAGTTGGCTTATCTTCATTTTTTGAGGAAGTCATTTTAAAAGTTTATTTAATTTTTTCAAATCAAATTTAAGACGTTTACTGTTTGCAGTTATTTGTGGTATTGTTAAGTCTCCTTTGTTTTCGCGGTCTTTTATAGCCTCTCATTTTCCCCGCGCCGCGATCTATTTTCATTTATTGATCATGTGCAAAGAGAGTCTTTAAATTATCATTAACTTTCCAAAGAAACCATGCTAGAATTTCCAAAAATAATTCTAGCCGCTTAACTGCTTTCCATTCTACACTCACTAAGTGTTTTCTTCAATGCTACTTATTCATACCTTTACATCCATCTAGGCTCTTTTATTGCCTGCTTCATCCTTCTACATTATAAACTTGTCCCAAATAGTACGATTTCGCTGTGTTGATATAACAAAATCCTTTTTATTGCATTTAGAATTTCAAAAAGGACATCGTTATACATACCGCAATGTGTTTTCCAGTAATTAACAACATGCAGGCAATTGTCCGTCTGTCTGCCACACATACATTTTTCGTTTTCCCAATTTTCAATTGCAAAGCTCATAAAATATTTTATGACCCGGTCAAGGTCCTTCAAATTTGTTCAGTGTCTTGTGAACACTTTTTTACACTGTAACATTCAACGATGACAATTTTGTTTTTGTTGTTCCTAAAAGCAAGATTAAAATGAGTTGATTTCAAAAACATATATACACATAAATACACACGTATAGCAGATAAGTACTATTTTTATATTTTATGGGACTACCTGTGGCATTATTTCTAGTGTGAGAATGATAGAAAGAGAAAACAAGATGCTTTTGAAATTATTTTTCCAGTCTCCACAAAATCGTCCTCGACCGATCTGGTTTATTGTTTATCGAAGATGGTAAAGTTCGATGAAACTCCTGCAAGTGGATCCGTTTAGCCAACTAATCTGTACCAAGCTTGAACCCTGATGTTTATGGGCTAAAAGAGTAGTGGAAGCTGGCTTCAATCTCCCATATTTATATTATTCCCATTTGGCTTGATCGTCAGCTATGCAGGTAACCGAGTTACCTCCATGTCTGCGCAGCCCGTTTAGAGACATCCGACATTCTTGGCCCAGGTTAGTAGTTGTATAAATTCTCATTAGGGATATAATACCAGTTTTACTGTCGACTGAAATTCTGATATTCCTGCATTACCGAGCCCAGTTGCTTACCTCGGCCTTTAATGCACTGCAATTGTGTAGAAGTCTAAAGGATAACTGATGGCAAGATCCTCGCATCTAAAGCTGTTTCTCCTCTTGAAACCATCTATAAAATCGTCATACGAGTTTCTTGGGGATTGGTGGTACTCCTCTACAGAGCTCGAGTTTTCCGAGGTAGAACAATTGAAATTTGTAGGAAAGAAGGTTTTTGAAGTAGTGCAGCCAATGAGTTCGGCTAGATTTTGTCAATAGTCAATGATAGTGCCTCAACACCATAGCCTAGTGTATTAGTCGGTAATTGCAGTCGCGATGTTGTTGGAGTTTTCTCTCTAGGATCATCCCAAGATATTTATCTGTAGCAGCCGAAGAAGTCGCCTTCATTTGGTTACTGAAATGCTTGCACCAATATACCACATACTCTCATCTTCATCATGAAGATTTATAGAACAATGAGACACTGTGGCTTGACCGACTATACTCGTAGCACATTATAATATTATCCAAATTATATTATTTTCTTGTCATCATGTCCTTCACACTACTTGCAGATATTTGCTTGTTACTGATTTGTTTGCTTTAGTCACATAAATTTTAATATTCTTCTTGGACATATAATTGAATCATGTTTTCCATATAAAAATTAACTTATTAATTAATGTCCTGCTGCTGCTCTTTGATCTATACGTGTTCTTTTTATCTATAAGTGATTGTCAAAAATTTTTCCGTTCGCCAAAATTGTCTTGTCTGTAGTCGAACTCAAACTTTCGGTCGGACACTAGTGATTATCCAACGATATTGAATTACAGGCACTCAAGAACAGGATACCTTTTTGTACTTGAAATAATATGTGTTTGTATGTTCGCATTTGTGGAAAATCCACTTCAAAGCGACAACAACAATATTTTTATACTGATTTAATCTTTAAAATAAATTTTATGCTATTTTTCATATTTTCAAGGAACTCAAATATGCACACACCATTACTCCTTAAGCGGTCAGGTCATACTTTGATGTCGACCAAAAATGCTCTTATGCTCATGTGTACACACGAGTACTTACATACATGTGTCCCCACATGCCGAGTCACCTTATATGCCAGAGAAGACACAAATTGACTGCAGTTTGTGAAATAAAAAGGAAAATACTGGGAAGCAGCTTGAGAAAGAGAGATTTTAGCGATTTTAACTGTGAACATGTGAGTGATCCTTGTTTTTATTAACACAAAAAAATAGAAGACTTACTAGAATATTTTAAGGTCATTGCCGCCACTCCTTTGTATTTAACGTTTTCTTTACCAATAGTGTGTCCTGCAATGCGAGACTAAATGACCCGACACAAAGTAGACAGACGGATTTCACACTCATATCGTTTGTTTCGTTATTAATCTAAATCTTTAGAAGAATGGAATAGAATACGTATGTTACAAATGTGTTAGATCTATTTGTTACAGTGTTATTTTGTACATTTCTGTCATTAATCATCAAATATTGTGTGATTGTGTGTGCGTGTGTGTGTTTGCATTTGAATTATTTGAAGAGCGTATCATGTTACAATATCAAGTGTGTAACATTTACTGCAATAGTTAGATTTATTTGAACAGCATTAGAGTAGGACCTGTGCTTTCAGAATATGGTCTGCGAAGCTATAAAAATTAATCACAAACTATGCTACAGTGGGACAAAGCTGTGCTACAAATATGTCAAATATTTACGTCAGTACCTGTCATAAGACCTATCCTGACGGTTCTCTTCGCACTTCACCCATCACCGTCTGCGTCGTTCATCACCGTCCCCCTCGTCCTTTTCAGAGGCACACATGGGCTGAGGATCCACATGGGCCCCTGATAGGGACGACATCGTAGCAAATTCTGTACAGGCTGCAGAACCATGTACAGACACCTTGCTAAAGTGCTGGAGCTATCTAACCTCCTACCACCTTAATGGCCCAGCAGTAGAAAAATCCCCCTATTATGGACCACTCACCAACCGCAACGGTCAGGGCAGCCCTGTCGAATAGCAACAGCACATAGAGGATATATGGCCTGAAGAGAGTCCACAACAGGATCACTAGGACCATATTGCAGACACACTCATTCGACCCATAAATCTTCCCGCGTATCTTTGGGTTTTAACCACAGCCACCACGTGATGCCGGAAGGGGTCTAACAAATAACCAGTCTAGACAATTCCTACGGGCTACTAGTTCCCGTGGTACCAGATAGGATCTCTGCTTGGCCTTGTCTAAAAACACCTCCTATTTTAGGGCCCGTGCAAAAACACGGTAGCACCTCTACCCAAGTATAGACAAAGCTGCTTCCTTAAATACTTTCATGCACGCCTGTTTCAGGGACTCGGTAGTAACATATTGAATTCTATGGGCAACTGGCCAAAGGTCAAGGTCTGGGAAAACCATATTACCCATACAGACAAGCGAGCGCACCCACTTTTACTAAGCCACCAAGACAGGATATATAATTCGTGCACTGCGGGGGAACGCTGTGCTACAGTGGGCCATGTCTAATTAAATGTTTTAAATAATTTTTGCTAAAAGTCTCGTACGGAAAACGTATAACGAATTTTCCAACTTCCCGCTATATCGTAAAAAAACAAAAAGTTTTACATATTTAGCAAAAAAAAAACCCCTGAAAATATAATAATTCTCTTGTGTAATATTCAACAACAAGTTGACCTAAACAGAAAGATCGGAGTCACAAAATTGCGAAACAAAAGTCTATTACTTTTGGGAACACAATACGTTTATAAACAAAAGAAGTATTTCAACTTTCACCTGCTACTGACGCGCCTTCAATTGACATTAAAAAAATTATTTAAAACAATAAATTATAGTTGCGATTAAATATATAAAGGAACGACTAGACAAGCAAAACATATTGTGGGAAAATGTAATAAGAGGGGTGGTCTAAGCAGGGTATTGGAACGAATAAGGCATAAGATAGAAAAAGAAATCTTGTGCACAGCGGGGGACAGGACGAAAATAAACAATAGAATATTCTAAAAGGAAATATAATTTCACAAAAACAAAAGTATTTGTTAAGGGTACAACTACTTAAATGAAAAACTAATTACTTGTCATACTGGAAAACAATTGAAATCCGGGAGAGAGCCAGCACAAAGCAAAGATGTACAATTGAGATTGGAAAAACAAATTAAGTAAAATGAAAGACTAGACAGAATCGTAGCGTCTTGCTAATTGTTTTCTCTTTATACAAGCCATAGACGTTGTGATCTTTCGTGCAGTTTTTAAGAGGTTGTACAATGTATCAGAAAATTCTCAAGTGGTATGTCGCACAAAGTTATTCCATTTAATGTATTATTTTCTTCAATTGAAATATGAATTAAACTGAATCGCTCATTCCAGTCCTGAATTTTTCAATTCAGTTAATTTAGTTTTTTATTAAGTGAGGAGTATTCAGAAGCCAATTGCACTAGCAGAACGAACTCGATCGAAATTAATTCAAATTTCAACTAAATGGAAATTAGGTTAGGTTAGGTTAGGTTGATTGGAGGGGTATGATAGCCCATGTCATACGACATACACCTAAGCCAGTGAAGGCTTGTTGTGCGCTCCTTTGAATTTAACCATAACATATTGACCCAAAGGTCCAGAGAAACTCCGTGTCACTCACAAAGTTCATTATTATCCCCCAGCATATTCACCGTAATCGGCTTATGTCCGGTAAGATGTCACCCCAAGATATCGGGACCTTGTTTGTGAGAAGGCAGGGCATTGGCACAAATAGTGTTCCAATGTTTCGCTCTCCTCCCCACATGCTCTGCATTCATCTCCTCCCGCTATTCCCATGCGTTTAAGATATGCCATTAGTTGAGAGTGCCCTGTGACAACTTCCATTATTCTACTTAGTTCGAGCTTGCTAAGTTTTAGCAGCTCCCTCGTTCTCTCGTCTGGATCTACCAATAGAATTTTTGTATTGATTCCCATGGTTCCGTTATTCCAGAGAGTTGAATGGGCCCTATGTGCCCAAGTCTTTAGCTCGGATTTAACTGCATCGAAAGGTTTCGCGCATTCCAAGCTTATATTATCGAACTCTGTTGCCCAAGAAATTATAAAATAAAATATTTCGCAATAACATCTCTAGTCTAGTATACAAAGTTGCATTGCTTGTGGGCAAAACCCCCAACATGAATACCAGACGAGTTGTACTAAAAATCGCAACATCTATGTGTGGCTCTATAACAGAGAATAAATGTATATCCCGCCTCAACCGCAAAATAAAAAGCTTAAGGGACAAGACACAAAATTTTACAGGTAAACTGCCTTTGCACTGCGTTGTATGGCTACTGCAAAATTGATTTTGCACTAATCTTGCGATGCCACTTCTAATAATAAGAAAAATTTTAAGACTTAATTGTAACGATCGTAAGTTATCGCTTGCGATAAAAAAATTAAACTTCTTTTTGTTGGCTTTGTGTTAGTATATTAATCTGACGTTTAGCTGGAGCTTATGTCAGTTAATCGCTACATCTTTAATTATATTATGGAAAATTCAAAAATACTCCCAATGAATAATTGAGAATTCTATAAAAATTTATTCATTTTATTGCTCGATGTTTGAACAATTACACCAATTGGTTGACAGTGAATTTAAGTCAAAGATAAAAATAAAATGTCTACAACTGAAAAGAAATATATCGAGTTATTCTTCCATATGTTTAAAACATTGTTTAAATGAATATGTAATATTTTTTTATAAATGGGAGAATATCCCAAATAATTAAAGTAAATTAGAGATGAAAAATACAAAAATATAAAAAGTACTGCGGAACTTAAAACATGTGGCATGGCATTAGTTATGGTTGTTAAACCATATTTTTATCGCCTGCTGCTTCAATTCTGTCTTAGACTTAAATAGATCCTAACAACTTATAAAACAGATACAATCATTAGAAAAATTAATTATTGAACTCATAATTTTCCACAAAAATACACAGACACCAGACAATTGCCTATAAGGATTTAAAAGAATTTTAAAACAACAAGAACATTTCAAAAGTGTTTTTTTTTACATGAACGAAAAGATGAAAGAAAATGTGTTGTGATAAGAACAAAATGTTTATTAAAGAAATCTGCTAGACAAAATGATAAAAGAACGAAGATAGGGAATTGAAATAGATGAGAAAGACAACTATAAAAGCAGAATGAAATTTTGGAAACGGACTCAGTCTGTTTTCCAACGTTTTCAAACGCTCTACCAAATTAAAAAAAAAAATTTTTCAAAATAACGTAAATGGCCCCTGCACAAATGGATCAAGGATATACTCATAAGAAATTCAATTGTGGTTATCCACATAAAAAACTAGGACGACGTTTTAGACAACGTATGCAAGAATATAACGAAAATATGAATCAACAGCAAATAGAGCAAATGAAATCCAGCGAATCTTCTTCTAAAACTCTTTTCCGGCCATATGCTTTAGATGAAAACAATACACCCAGAAAACGTAAAATTAAGCACGAAAATGATACCATACCTGAAAACCTTTCACAGGTTCCACCTACAGTTTGCCATCTACAAAACCAGCAACAGCATCAACAAACCACACTAAACATTGACAACAACATTTCCTATCCTACAGTGATTACAACCATTCATTCCACCGATCCTTCCTCCTTAAGCCCCAATTCGTACAACATTCGTTTACAGAGACAAAGAGCGGCACTTTATATGCGTTACCTAGCCCAGATCCAACAACAGCAACAAAACTATGCACCAACTCTGCAAACTGCAAATGGATATCCAATGGGTTATCCCAATGTAACTGCCCCCATTTTCAATGGCTGCTAAAAATTTGGATAAAACCTGTTCGTTCTATAAGTTTTAACGTGATAAATATTCTTAAGAAGAATAAGTTTTAAAATGTACATACATATATTTTAAGTGATTATGATATCAATGCGATAACAAAGAAAAAGGCAAAGATAATAAGTTTAGAAAAAATTAAATAAACAAATTTTTATTAGAGATAAAAACGATAGTGAAATTGAAAGTGTTGTTTATTCAAGTTCAAAAAATTTTCGACCTAGAACTTCTTGATATCAAGATCGATTTCTGAAGAGTTTTCGGGATAATTGAAAAAAAGGTATTTCAAAAAACTCACGACAACCTTATTTTACGGATCAAATAACAGACTAATGTCCTTAGACGTAGTTCTAATTGAAAACTGTGGCAGAATTTAGAAAAACAATTTAATAAGAATTTTCAAAGTTATTAAAAAAAATCCGAAAACGATATTATTCAGACTAATTAACCCACTTATGCAGCTCTAAAATTTCTAACTTAGAAAATCTATTTGGACAGAGTTATTCGGAACACACTGTTTTCGTTGTCGAAAACAACAACGATATCTCCCATTTTGAGCAATTCTGTGACATTCAAAGCAGTTTTCCGAAAATCGAAAATACAGAACGGTTGTCAAAAACACCCCTTTCGAAATTTCGATGACGATGTGTCACCAACACACCAATTGATTTTACTGAAATTTTCAGCAATTGATTATTTTGTTATGTAGGGGCTGCTTAGAATTTGAGCCTACCTATCTTATGGCTCAAATGGCCACCAGACACTACACGTCTGGCAATCATGCCAAACGACCAGGTCTCTCATATAATGAGTATTGCTTCAGATGTCATGATATGGGGGGAGTAGGAGATGGTGTACCATTTCATTCAATAGGATACCTGAGCTGGCAAACAAGAGACTGTGTTAGATAAACTCCTTCTTCTTCAGCTGCTCCAGCTTCTGTGACCTATCTTCGACTTCATTCACACTTTAATTAAATTCCTTTTTTGAGAAAAAGCAATGCATTGAATTTTTCCCATTCATAGTAGATCAAAAAGTAAATATACATAAATCATTGTTTTGCAGCTCTGCGAATTTCTAATGGAAATTAATCTTTAGAAAAACGATACGTCATTGCTTTTGTATGCTTAAGTATTTATTTAGATTAAATATTTATATTTTTATATTGTTTTATAAATTAACAGTTTAAGGAATAAATTGCATACACAGTTTGTGAAGAAAATTTTTCCAATGAAGAGACTTATTTAGCAAGAGTAACTGACAAGCTTTTCTTAAATGGCGAAAAATCTATTAACAGTTTTCGAACGTTTAATACTCCTTTGCAACGATCGTATTATGATACTCAATCCGCAGCCAGTTTTTTCAATAGATTTAATAATGGATTCACTGCTGTACGTAGTGGAAGGGTGAATAAAAGTATATAAAGCTTCCTTCGCTGTAGGCAACTGAAGAATTTCTTAGCATCTCGAGAAGGTGAATTTTTTAAACAATAATTTAAAATTGCTATACAAAAAATTCAGAAAATATATCAAAGCTCATTACATAATGTCCTCCACACCCGATTATTTATTTTGAACCAAGTATAAAGACAATGGGCCCCATAGTAGTTGTCGAAATCCCCCTGACGAAGAATTCGTAGAAATAAAAAATCACCAACCGCGGCAAAGCAGACTATTTTTTCCCCTGAATTAGGCAAACATATTTAAAATGTATACCAAGTCGGTTATACCAAATCATTATAGTCCTATTTCACATAGGGAAGTGAGCTGTTAGCCGTAGTCCTATATTCTGAGTTTATATCAAGATATATGAATGTATAAAATAATTTTAATTGATTTTTGTGATATTCTTCCGACGGGGTTTGTTTGAATTTGGAACGATTTTCCGTCATCCCACGTCAAATTTGGTTTATGAACAGACCGGTTTCGGCTTTGTGCCATCTTCAGTGTTCTCGAATAGTATTCGATGCTACTGAAAGAATTAGATGCTACTGATTTTACACAGATGTTTTTTTATATTCGAATTTTCAGCAGATCTTGTTGTTTTTGAGGCCATAGGAAACTATCTGCGCGATATATATTTTTTGAAATTGCTGATATTGCACTATGTGGCGGTTTCCATGTGGTATTCTTAGTTTTTTTTTTTTTTTTCTTAAGTTCATAATTTAAAGCCCAAAATTACTGACAAAAAAAAATTAAATAGAAAATTCCATAAAATCATTTCCAAGCTTTATAAGATTTCAATGTACCGCTTTAAAAAAATTAAATCAAATTGTCCGAGTTATGGCTTTAAAAAAATTAAATCAAATTGTCCGAGTTATGGCTGAAAATTATTGTTGATAATAATTACTTATTTTTTAATGAAATTTTCAGTTTGGTGTTGGTAAAAAGTCAGGCTCCGCTACAGCTCTGATTTTTAATGATTTGAAAAAACCTACCGTCCACTGTAATAAACGTATAATCCCTTCTTAAATAAAAACAAAGAGAGTTTATTGTAAAACATTTAATTAAAAATCCACTAATATCGTTGTCGAAATTTAAAAAATTATTCTTGTTTTTTTTCGTAACTTCAAAAATAGTTATATCTTGGTAATTTTTCGAAAATTGATTCGAATGGCGTAAATTTGATCGAAACTTAATTTTTAATTACTCCGAAAACTATTCTCAAGTCGAAATTGATATTAAAAGAAATCTTTAGGAATGACCTGAAAGATCAACCAAATTTTTGTTTTGTTTTTGCTTTTGCTTTCATTTAATTAAAACCAAATTTTATAGTAAAAGAAAAAGTGTTACATGTTGGGAAACGGCGATTAATCAAACCGATTTTAAACTTTTTGCGAATACAATGGGTTTTATTTTCATACATACTTATGTACTTATGTACATATGTATATAAAATATTCGAATAACCGATCGCCCTAATACGAACGTTAGACAAAAAATTAAGGTAATAAGATACAGTAACACATAATTATACCAATAAACAAACAGCATAAAAGCCCCAAATAATGCTGCTAATGAAAGATTTTAAAATTAGTTTAGCATTACGAAAACATAAAGAAATTACATTCAAATATATTGTCGTATATACTTACATATGTACATATACTTATATACAAATACAAATGCAAGTATTAGAAGATATTAATTAATACTGCTCGCAATTGTAAAAGCTCTGTCTGCAATCGATGTATGGTACGTATGCTTACACATGTACATATGTACATATGTACTTATATACTCATATGCATATACATACATATGTATATTATTTCATAAAACAATAATAAGTACAGATACGCGTGTAATAATTTATTTAAATATTTTTATTAATTTATTTTTGTTACTTGTTTAGTTTTAAGTTAGTCAACCTGTATGTACATACTTATGTATGTCTAAAATTTTACTAATGCGTCTGTATGTATGTATGCCAGCTCAGCACCAGACACCTTTTGTTTTCGTAGTAAATTTTGTCAAATTGCGAATATACACGTACTTACACACATCTTGTTTATTGTGTTGAATTTAAAGATTTTCATTCTAATTATTCCAATCTTGAATTAAAAGTGCACGGACTAGTGAAAAAATAATTGCTTTCTATTGTAGAAATACAACATACATAAGTACATACCTACATATTTATAACAAGCCTAAACAAACGTCCGTCCAACTGGTAAGTGAACAGAGTGAATAACAGAGTTAAGAAGAAAATTCAGATGCCTCATTCAAACTAAAAAGTTTCAATCAACATTAGAATGCCCCAGGCAACCGAAGAATTCAATCTTGTTGTAATACTAATGACTGCAACAACGTCATAACTCAGAAGAAATAGTTTTACATAAAACTAGTTTAAGGTTTTCAATTTACATATGTATGTACATATATACCATACAACTTAAAAGAACAATAAAATAACATTCATTCTCCTCTCAAGATTCGGTGCGCATGAGAAATAATTTTTTATATGAAATTTTGTACACGAAAATTAATATTATTTGTAGTTATGATGTTATGGCAGCTAATAAGCCATATGGGGTCCCTTTTATATGTATGTACATATGTATGTATGTACATATGTATGTCTGTTGAAAGAAATTTGTATGGTGTCTTTATAATTTCCAAATTGCTGAGAAAATTTTCTTATTTTTTAGGATCAACTGGAACATTTACAAAGAATACATCCAGCATTGTTAGAGGAGGTGTCAAAAATTGTATAGGCAATGATTATTTATTAGTGCAACAAACATCAAGGGTCATTCATACATAATCATAAATAAGTCTACATGTACATGGAAAGGGAAAGAAATACAGGCCACTAAGAAAAACAAAGATTTCTTGATTAAAACCGGTAATCATTTCGAAAAAAATAACAGATTGTCTTAAAGCATCAGTGCGTTAAGATCACTATTGAAAAAAATACAAATAAAAAATATATAAATAAATTAGTAGATTCAGTTCTAAATGGCTTCAACTGATGATATGGATGTTACAACTCCAAATAATGATAAATATGAGCACAAGAAATTTGAAGTAAAACGAGTTTACGCTCACAAAAAATTTGGCACTTGCATCTCAACTTCACGATCGAAAACACCCCTTAAAACAGAAGTGAAATCTGTAACAGGAGAGGAAAGCGCAACGACAAGTTGCCCCCAAAATAACAGGAAGAGCCCAACAAAACCCCTTAATGATATTTTTCGGCCATATGCTTTGCCTGATGATAAACCTAGAAAAAGGAAGCATGATGATGAACTTCAAGGTGATAAAAGCGGCGAGGAACTCGAAATGGAATTTAAAAGAGTTAAACGTTCAGTCGCACCATCACCTTCACCATCTCCGCAACAACCATTGTCAACATTCAGCACATCCTTTGTAAGTTCTTTCCCCATGATGGTTAATCCCTTCCATGATTTTCAACAATATCATTTTCGTCCTGAAGCATTCAACACCTTATTGTTAAACAATCAAAGCGACACTAAGCACATGGAAGAAATCATAAAGAGACCACGAAATTTTAATTTGTATGATCTAATGGGACAGTAATGGCAAGTGTGTTAAATGGGATGTGCTAGCAGCTAAAGGATATAGAGTTATTCCTTATAAAATATAAAATTAATGTGATAAGTGCGAAAGTAAAGTGAAAAAAGCAGTTTTGTATAAAAATTGTAAATTTTTTGCAATTTTAATATAATTCCAAAATGTAATAGATTTAAGTTTATTATTATTAATATTATAAATAACTTTTGAGGCAACTTGTATTAAATGTGAGGTTGGGCCGAACGCCCAAACAGAAATAACAATTGCAAATTTGTTTTATTCAATATTTGATTAGACTTATACTCTTCGAAAATATTATGGAAAGAGGTTGCTCTATTTCTTTTCGTAAACCTCAAAATTTCTACCGGCTCATATAAACGCACCACCTACAATCGTAGAGATCAGGACCGCTCTAGAACGGCTCTAAAGAAGTTATAACTGTATAAAGGATGATCACAAAAAAATCCTTTTGGAGTTCGTCTTGCATTAGTGGTATTTTTTTTTTTTTTTTTTTTGATGGAAAGCCAACAAAAGGAAATTGCATAAAATCAAGTGATTAAGTTAAAAAAAAAAACTAGAAATGGGTAATAAAAAAGTTAAGCTTAATAATTTTGATTTTGATTTAAAAAAAGTTTATTAATGTTATTAATGGAAATATTTCAAAATTTGTATTCTTCAACTCCTAAAGAAAACGAATACTCAAAAACATACATACAATATGAAGAAATTCTTGACTGATCTTCGTAGACTAGTAGGTAGTGTACTAGACTCGTAGCGCGAAGGTCCTAGGTTCGAATCCTGCCGCAGAACTCTGGCAGTTTGAAAGGGAGCGCACAACAACCCTTCACTGGCTTAAGTGTATGTCGTATGACATGGGCTATCACACCCCTCCAATCAACCTAACCTAAGAAATTGTTCAATTCAAGTCAATTCAAGAATTATCAAAACGGTATTCTGATGTTTAGCATTTACAACAAAATAAACAAATAAATCTATGGAAAAATTTGGAATACATTTAAATACAAGGTGGGCCAACTTGGACTGACTGATTTGAAATGCTTATAATTTTTGTATTTTTATTTTTTTATTTTTGTTGCAGATAATACAGAATTTTATAAAATCTTATAATGTCATCATATTCAGTAGAAGAACGTGTAAAAGTTTGTTGAATTTTATTATGTTTCCATACGATCAATTGTTACAAGCATTTTAATACTGCAGAGGCTCCCAGTGTAAACACGATAAGAAGCTTAATGACCCGTTTGGGGTACAGAGAATCCGAGATTATTGCATCAGCGACAATTACACCCTGTCAGATGCACTGTTTGGTGTGTAATCATGGCTGAACTTAATGATCCAGAAACCGTCTCTGGGGTGGTATATCGGACCATGTTGGAAAAATTTTTACGACCGATTGTTCTCAATAATCGTAACATATAATTCCAGCAAGATGGAGCTACAGCTCATACCGCAAAAGCCACAATGGCATAAGCATTTCAAATCAGTCTGTCCAAGTTGGCCCACCCTGTACATTTGAACCATCTAAAAGTTACATTAAAAGCTGTACATACTTACAAAGATACATATGTATATTTCTTATGTATTTTAAACATTGTAAAATTGTGGAATGGTGGGATAATTGTGTTCAATGAAACATAATCTATGTATGTTTATAATAAAAAGAATAGACGAGATATTTTGTACACAAAATTCATTTTTTAATCTTTCGCTTTCTGTTTTTTTTTATATTTTGGTCAATTATAGAATGTAAGTTGCAGTGCTACCAAGATTTTCAATATTTTTGCCATATACATACTTATATCATCGTTTCGATCGGTTTGACTTTCGCTTCAAGAATTGCTTCCATTTGTCTTTAGATCCCTAAGAATAGCACCCAAAAATAATTCTTCTAATTAAATCAAAAAGTATTCAGCCATGTTCTGTATCGACTTGAATCATTTTGAAAAACGAAAATTTTACAAATTGGTGTTCCGTAAATCGTGGGATTTAATGTATGAAAAGCTAAATTGGTTTAACATCAACAACTATTAAAATTGTACTAAATCAACTGTTAATAGTAAAAAATATACACTATATGTATGTAAATATTGTTTAAAAGTGATTTTTGTTATGATGCCTCTAGAACTTTGACATGTCATTTTAATTGTTCAAGTAATTTTTCTTCTTACTTGAACCAAAAATATGAAGAAATACTATAGTTCTTTTAAACTCATATTTTTTAACTTTAACATTTAATTTAATTGCAATCAATAATATTTAAAATTTCAAATACCGCTTGTTTCTTTCTTTCGTGCATCTAGTTATTTATTAGAATAATAAATTTTGTATTTACTCGGTATAAAAACGAAGAAAAGTTATGTGCATTCGGCTTAGAGAACACCAAATATGTGAATTCATTTTAAAAAGGAACAATATTTTCTGATTCGATTTACTGAACAGAATTAGCTACGACGGCTAGTTCTATGCCAAAAAAAGTTTCTATATGTGGATGCCCAAATACAAAAGAATACAATAAAAAACTCCTCCTTGCATTGGCTAACTAGAATTGTAGAAGCTGTAAAGTCTAATTAGTGACAGGATTGCTGTCGAAAAAATGTCGATTTCTCTGTCAGCTTTACTGTCTGCCAATTGATAAAGCTCTGAAAGTTTTGCTGCAAACATTTGTTCATTTACCTTTAAATAAGTTAACAACCTTTAATTTTTATTTATTTTTATTTTACTCATAGATAAAATACTACTTTTTTATTACTAGTATATATACTTGAAATTAAAACGTTAAAGAAAAATGATTTCGCAGAAAATACGTAGTTGAAATCTAAAATATTCTTAAAGAACATATTGTATTATATCCAAAATCGAACGACAATTTTATATAAAATAAAAAGAGAAACAAAGTTTAACAAATTTTTAAAATTCAAAATTTTAGGGACCAAATATGTGATTTAAAAGAAATGTACATACATAGATATTAAAAAACAAACACTTTCAATGAAATTAAAAAAAGATAAGTTAAATTTTTTTGTAAAACGAAAAATAAACAAAAAATTGCTATTTAGTATATGTATTATCTACGAGACAAAACTATAGCAAAGAATAATTATAAAATTAATCGAAATATTTTTCAACGTAAAAAACATTTGTAATCTTTAAGGTTTTGAGTTGTTTTAATACGACAAACGCACATGAATGAGCTTTATTTTTTACAATTTCAAAAATAAAGTTATAGGGCAATGATCACTTCCCATACATTGGCTACGTATGCAGTTGTCGACGACACGTTTAATGAAACGTTCGGAAACAATAAAGTAATCTAAACGCCAGCCCACATTGCGTGATCTTGCATTGGCCATATAAGTCCAATACGTGTAGGCTCCTTTACGATCAGGATACAAATGCCGGAAGGTGTCTATATAACCAAGCGATAATAATTCAGTCATTTTATCCCTTTCCTCCTTGGTGAAGCCGGCGCTACGTGTGTTGGATTTAGGATTTGCCAAATCATGCGCTTGATGTGATACATTCATGTCACCGCAGATGACAACCGGCTTGCGGGTATCCAAATTTTGTACATATTGTTGAAACAGTTTCTCCCACTTCATGCGAGCATCCAAATTAACAAGTTTTCTACCCGAATTGGGTACGTAAACATTAATCAAAAAGAATTTCTCGTATTCAGCTGTGATGATTCTACCACAATCATCGAATTCTTTATTTCCAATACCATACTCCACATTTATAGGCATGATTTTCGAATAAATGGCTACGCCGGCATATCCGCCTGGCATGCACAACCAATAAGGATGATACCCTGGAATAGGCACAACTTCTTCGGGTAGTTGGTCGTTAGTACATTTAGTCTCCTGCATACAAAATATATCAGGTTCTTCGTAATCTAAAAACTTCAAGCCATCTTTCTTAATCCATGACCTCAATCCTGCTACATTCCAGCTTGAAATTTTGAAATTAAATCTTGGCTCTTCGACCGTTTGTCCATCGCTGGGTGGAGGCAAGTCAAAGTCGGCTTTATCGTATTTGGTCTCTGTGGCATTGAGTAGAGCGGTGTCTGCTTTACCCTTTTTCGACTTAGAAGCTGTAAAACACGAAAATAAGAGATTTTTCAGTTGCGTGCCGCACGTCATATCTAACTTACATTTCGAACCATCTGCTTCATCCTCCAATTCAGCGTTATCAACACCATCGTCCAACTTCTCGCCATCTTCAGCAATTGTTATCGATGTTTTTTTATTGTTAGCTGACGGTGCGGCACGTTTACGACCACTTTTTGCTGCAGCTGATTTTGAGGTGTGTGCCGCTGGCTCCGTTTGCTTTGCGGCTTTTTTATTTGAGCCTGGCGTTTCTGAAAAAATTTAAAGTTGGAAGTATGTTTGTCATGGATTCTGTTTTTTTAATATTATATAAAATTTTTTAATAAAGAATAATAATAATTTTTTTTTCTGAAACTTTTTTCCTAGCAAGCGACATATTTTGCGTTCCCTAAATAAGAACATTATCGATATATTTATGGTCTAAAATTTTATCACTTAAATTTTTAGTATTAAATTTTATAACAAGTTAATGTTTAAAAACATTGTTCTGCTACATAAACTTATTCTAACTATACGTCACAAATATCTTTCTGGCCGTTTAAAGCTCACTATGTTACGGCTTCTGGCAGATAGTTTTTAATATTAAGGAATACGTCTCTGGAAGCAAGTCCTAATCTGCAGTAGTACCGTATTTATATATATTATAAATACGGTATATATTTTTCATTATATATACAATATATCAGGTTATGTTAAGTTGCATAGGCCGTGAGGTTGTCCTCATAGTTAGTAGGCAGTGTACTACACTAGTAGTGCAATGGTTGCGGGTTTACAAATAATATCGATAGTGGTTTGCTATAAAGTTGTGTGACTTTATAACTCCTGTTAGCGGATACATTGAAGTCTAGTCCTATACATACTTATGTATATACAACCTCATGGTCTTCGGTATTAAACTAACACCATTTCCGACTAAAATAGTTTATTACAGTTATGCCACAGTCCGATAAGTGTGCTAACTCGGACACAATTGAACTGCCAACACGAGTATTGTCCATTCTCTTGCTATATAGATACGGGAATGTCAGAGGTGTTTCACCGTTTCCTCATCCTCAATCTGTTAACTTCTGCAGAAGTCATTAAAGGCAATTTTCTACCACTTTTCGTTGTTATTTCATGGGAGACTACGGTAAGTCCAAGTATCTTGCATGGTAATACTTGGGCGCGACCACACAAGTTTTTTCTGTGGGACCATCTAGTCTGAACTTCCTTGTATAGGCTACCATACAAGTGAGCTTTTCAGCGGACCTGCCTGTGGCCAATGGGTACGGACTACGTGCCCTGGCACCGAGAAAAGCTTTAAGTTGGAATGACTCCAATGTCGAACGCGCGTAGACACCTACGAGTATTTATCACAGCCTTACTGTCTGTACTATATATATTTCAACCATTATATATTTTTTTAAGTTTTCTCCCATTTACTATTAGTCAGTTTGTGACTTGTCTGACTCTAATACAAATTATAATTTATAAGATATATTTTCTGACCTCATAAATACAAATCGAATTCACACATATTTAATTTTTAAATTAAAATCTGGTCGAAATTAAATCAAATGACTTTTCGAATTAGATATGTGTTTTTATGTATTTAAATATGTGTATTATGTATTTATAGAACTGTCCTAAAAATTTATTTTAAAACTATAAGTTCATTTGCTACTTATTAAACTATTTTTAATTATTAAACGGTATAATATTGTCTATAAATTGGGAGAAATTAAGTTAAGTTGCGGTTCTTGAATTTTAACCATTAACTATATTCAAGAAGTGCTAAGGTAAAAAACGAATATTTAAATTAAGCTTCTTACCCTCTAAATCTACAGTTTTCTCATGTGAAGCTTGTCCATTTGCTGCACTTTTAGCTGTCTGTAACTCTGTATCTTGCTCTATAATTTTATCAGATTTTTTTGCACGTCCCTTGCTAGATTTTTGTTTAACGAGCTCCTTTTCAACGCTAGGTACATTGCGGGAACGTTCTGAAAAATAAAGCAATGAAAACAAATTCGCCAATTTTTTTTTTATTTTTTATTAATTATTACTTTTTGGTAACACTTCCTCAGCATCACCATTTACTATATCAGGTGTATGTTCGGATGCAATTACCGCTTTTGTAGCAGCACGGCCTCTTTTAATTGGTTTTTTATCCTTAACATCAGCTTTGATCTCATTTGGTAATGTTACCCCTCCATCGTCTTCTTCAATTGGTTTGTCTTTTTTTAAAGTTCTTCCTTTTTTCTTTTGTGGTTCAATTTCAGCAGTAATATCTTCTCCTATCTTTGAGTTTCCGGAATGCTTTTTCGAAGCTGGTATTAAATATGATTTAAAATAATAATAAATAAACTTAAGTTAAAAAGAAACTATCTATGTAGTGCACGTAACATACTTATATAAAAATGTTATGCATACATATATGTATGTACATACATACATATACATATGTATGTACAACATATAATAACTTGCCTTTTTCTACAACGGCATCAGGTTCAATCTCATTCTTAATATCTGTTTGTTCCACTGTTTTAGACAAGATATCTTTTCTTTTTTTTCTACCACTTGCCCCTTTCGTGTTCTTTTCTGGAAGCTTGGCTTCTTCGGCTTGGGTCGAATCATCCTTTACACTTTCAGCAACGATAGATACATTTTTATCGTCCTTAGCTTTTTTTGTTTTCTTTGCAGAATTTTTACCGCCTCCTCTTCCTTTAGGCATCGTTTTGAAATCTTCGCTTGCTTTTGTTTCCTCAACTTCTTGATTTTCGGGCAGTGTACTATCATCAGTTTCATTCTCTATAACCTTATTTTCATTTGATTTCTTTTTGCCTCTACTCTTGGTAACCGGCTTTTTAGTAGGGCCTTCAGTTTCCAAAAGCGGAGCAAAATTTTTAGCACGTTCACTATTCCTTCTGGTTGCCTTTGATTTTGGTAGCTCTAGGCTATCAGCAGTGTCTTTGTATAAAGTGCCGTTTGGCAAATTTTTTGCGTCAGTTGCTATTTCTTCCGCCACCTCCTTTTTGCCATTGTTAAACACTTCGGATGATGCTATTACTTTTCTCGGTGCCCTTTTGCTAGTTGCTTTTTTCAACGGCATTTTCTTGCAAATATTTTACCCGTTTATTTTAAATTATTTAATAATTTCACTGTTTTACAGCACAATTTTCACCTTATTTCAGCAAATGCCGCAAATGTCGCACTTTTAGTTGTACACAAAAACTATTCTAGTTCTTTTTGGCGCTCATTCATATTTTTTTAACTACCCTCAATGATTGTGTCATCAAGCCTTTGTGAATATCATAGAAGGGCCAGACTACGAAATGTGCTGAAAACAAATCTTATATTAAATGGGCTTTTCGTTATTGTTTATATAAAAATCATTCATTAAAACCATGACAAATAACAGAATGTAGCAACAAAACTCACACACTTACAACAAGAGTATCCAAATTTATAACTCCAGATCACACGTGTACACCAACCTATATGTTTTTGACAGTTAAGTGAACTGAAAAGAAACAATACAAAATATATCAAGGTCTATTTATATAGATCATGGCAAAACCTCAGGTTACAGTTTTCGTTTACATTTTATATGTGTGTTAACTCTTTTCTTCTTCTGTTGACATATTTAGCCGCTATTCCGGTTTTTTTATTTTTTATTTCTTTTTAAGCGCCATTGCGATTTTTATTGCATGTTTGTCCTTATTTTCAGCACAACTGCTTTTGACGGTAGAAAACTCTATTACACAAACAAATTTCTGTATAATATGTGCTGTAGAACTGTAAGGACCTGTATAAATAGACCATCAATATATAAACCTGGTATAGTGATGCCAACTGTAAAGTTTGATGATTCTAACAATGTGGGATTATCTGGTAGCCTTGAGACTATTATACATAGTTATAGCTTCATTCCTAAGGAACTTGGTAGCTCTTTTTTTTAATTCAACAATAAAAGGTGGCAACTCATTGAACAAAATTTATTAATGCGTAACGGTACTTCTTAAAAAACCCAAATAACCGTATTATATTGTTAAATGCTCCTGTGTTAAATAGCGAATTTTTTTGTGTGGTTGTTGAGGAAAAATCATCAATATGAGCAATTTATGTACATTGATTGAATACATACAGAATTTATGTCTAGATAATGAAGAAATAAACAATATTTTGAAAGAAATTGATCAACAGAAGCGCGAAAATGCTGAACTTGAAAATAAATTAGAAGGTGAGCTCAAAAGGAAGATTATAGTGCAGATTGTTAAAAATTATATTTTCCCTTTAAATGTATAGAGTGCGACCGTGAGAATGTACGCCTGCAAATTGAGTTTCATAATTTAGAAACGATTACGTCCTTTATTGATATATCGGCCATTGATAATTTAAATCAAACATCTAGGCAGATGTTCAAGGATTATATTGAATTAAGAAGTCTTATTGGAAAAATTGATTTCACAAAAATTTTAAAATGCTGTCATATGGAAATGGAAGCAAAATGTCACATGGAATGGCAACCACTGCAGGACTGCTTCATAAAAACTCTTCAGTGGCACGAAAAAATGGAACAAAGGCACATTGTAAAGAGATACCGCCAAGCTGAAATCGTATATCGAGATGCCGATGATGCCAACAGAAACCAAGAGAAATCAATGGAGAATTCTTTAAAACAGGTCATAGGACTCACCGAGCAGGCCAAGGAGAAGATAAATAGCTTGGTAATAGAATTGATTAAAGGAAGTAAAATTTTAAATGATTTCAATGCAAAGGTAATTGTTTTATTTATTATGATGTGATATTTTTCTAATAATTGTTTTCTAGATGAAGAAATTAAATCAGTACAAAATTTACATAGAAGAATTGAGACAAGAAAAACTAAAATTGTTAAATCAACGGGAACAAACGCATCTTAAGGTATGATGTTTTAGAAATGCAACATTAAAGTAATTATTAAGAAAAAATACTTAGAGAACTTCCTCCATCTCCTTTTAAATATCAAATTAGTATGAAAGGTAATTCCGTCTATTTCCATAGTTGAGGTAGTATGAAGAAAATGTCTACTTATTAATTATAAAAGCATTAAAATTGAAGTAACCCTTGCAGCAAACACGAAGTCGCACGTTAGATATTTGATTTCAAGCACAATTCTTATATGTTTTTCAAAGCAAGACAGAGGTTTGAGTTTAGCATTTAAATTCAAGTTGATAAACTTTTGACAAATGGTGTTTTCTTAATTTGTTATAAAGTGTTATTCTTATATAATTAAAAAACGTGACTACTATTTAAAGCCCGCATGTTCGGTGAACTTTTATTTAGGTTTTAAGCTGACATAAATTGTAAACATTTGATTTTTATTTTATAGGTTTTCAATCCTATACTTAACACGAATAATAATCACAACTTTTCAACATCGTCAAGGCCAAATATAGAAAGTTTAGATTTCAGTATGCCTAAGTTGCCTTCATTTGCAGATATTTTAAAAAGTTTTAATGAAACCGAAAATCTAGCAAATGTCAAATCTATCGAAAATACATCCGGAATTTGTGTCAAATCTATTTTGCACACTTCCAACCAATCAGTTACTAATAAACAAACGAAAAATGTGAGTTTTAAAAAACAGTTAGATGGATACCAAGAAGCGATGATTGTAAGTGAAATTGAATCTGAAAATGATATACTTGTTGAGGAAATTAATGAGCGACGTGGAGAGAAAGAAAATTCTCAAGAACTGAAAAACTTGAAAAAATCGTCTAATATTGAAATTGTAAATCTACTAACACCAGTCGAGAATACAGAAAGGCCCATGGACTCTCCAGATTATACTTCAAACAGTAAAACTCAAATTGATGAAAAGCCTGTAATAGAAAGTTGTGTTGTTTTCAAAACACCATTCCCTATACGAGAAATATTACAAATGGATTATAAAGAAAATGTTTCCGATAGTATGAAGGCTAGCTGTTCTAAAAACAGTACTGAGACCTATTCATCTAGTTCATTACAGTCGAATATGAAGGAAATTTCGGATACCACAAAAAAATCGTTCTATGAAGAATATCTAGATGGTTCATCCTCTGCTGAGAATTCTCCACACGCATCATGTGAAAATAATAATAAAAATTATAAAACAAATGATTTTGGAGATTTTAATGAATTTCTGGATAACAGTAAGAATTTTTTATTTGCTTGTAAGGACTCAAATGAAGAAACCGAAATAAATGAAACATCAACCAACTTTACGAAAAGTAAAGCTACTTCATCGGAGGTGCAAGACTTTTTCGATTTTAGCTCTAAAATGCTGGATTTCGATTCTGAGGATAATATGGTTAATAATTATAATAGCAGAAATATGGATTTTATGTAAAGAAGCAAAAAAAAAGCAGATTTGTAATTTTTTAAGAAGTAATTCTGAATGAAAAACTCTCTTATAATAGTATCCATCGTTAATATGTATTTAAAATATGTATATTATTTTTAGCTTTAAAACTCACACTTTTTTCAATACTTATCATCTTATTATTATTTATGAGAAAAAATACAATAGAATTTGAAAAGTTTTGCTTAATAGTTTTAATTATGTTCTAAATAAAAAATACTTCATAGAAGAAAAAATCTAATGAAAATCAACAGTACAGCGTAACGAGCAGAATACTGTGAAATAATTTTACTGTATATATATATATATATATATATATATATATATATATATATATATATATATATATATATATATATATATATATATATGTATATATATATATATATATATATATATATATATATATGTATATATATATATATATATATATATATATATATATATATATATATATATATATATATATATATATATATATATATATGTATATATATATATATATATATATATATATATATATATATGTATATATATATATATATATATATATATATATATATATATATATATATATATATATATATATATGTATATATATATATATATATATATATATATATATATATATATATATGTATATATATATATATATATATATATATATATATATATATATATATATATATATATATATATATATATATATATATATATATGTATATATAGGTAATGAAATGGGTATGTATGTATATATGTATATAAAAGCAGCAATGTTGTTTAAAATTATCTAATATTCATCTAAATCGAAGTCCTCATTATCCAATTCGTCAAGTTGCATGCTTTGGAAATCCACTTTGTAACGTAAAATACCTAAGGAAAAACAGATTTTAAATATTATAAAAAAATAAAGAAAATTAAATTAAAAAAAGCAGGAACACTTTCACTAACATTTCCATATTGATATAAAATAAATAAAACAACAATATTGTGGAATATCGAACGACATTCATCTTAACATTTTTAACTATTCTATTAATACCCATTAAGATAAAAGTAATCCCTCTTATTATCATTGTCGCGTCGACGTCACATCAAGTCGACAGTAAAAAAAGACAGAAGTTCTGAACTCGTTGTAGGCAATAATTAACTAATATTAATGGCCAATTGAAATTTTATAAGCCATGGTAGTAGTATTATCCTATCAATAATATTTAATAGTTCTCGATAACGATTCCACAATTGCCCATATATTGATGTGACGTCGACGTCGACAATCATAATAAGGGCAAATATCTAGCTGAAAATTTCAAAATTTTTATGCAATATTACGAGTACAATAGGATGGAACCTATTCCGATGAGTACCACTTATATTAGAAAACTGTGTTAGAATATATAGGGCTAACATTAGAACATTTTGTTATGTAATACCGTATCGTACAACATCAATCATCCTAAATATAATAAATCATCTACTTCAGAAGGATAATAATAAAAACTAACTTAAAAGATAAAACTAAGTAATCTAAAGCTAATTCTAAAGCACCACTAAATAATAAATTTTGACTTCCTAATGTCAGCAAAGAACTTGTTATGAAGACTTAGAAATAAAAATGTTGGATACTAGCTATTTTCTCGTGTTCCATGCGTGGTTTTGAACTAATACAGTTTATGCGGAATCGCATTATATATTTTTCGAATAAGATTTTCTATAATTTCTTTTTTTTTAATTTTGTTTCGGAATGGGATAAAACTTAAAATGATGATTAAATAACAAATAGTTGAATACTTTTCAGATAACCTTTTTGAATAAGAGAAGAATATATACTCGTATATGAATAAATATGCCAAATGTAGATAGAAAAATTAACATATTTTAAAAATTTAAATTAATTTTCAAATACAATATAATTAAATATGTGTATAACAATTCTAGGAACAAATTATGGTATTGTTGCATACTGAAACTTGAGTTGATACCGAATGGCAATATTTGCCAATGATCTAAAGGTTTGGTGAAATTAATATAAAAAAGGTTAACAAAGGTTTAAAATATAAACTAGACAAAACGCACGGTAAATAAATATGCAAAATATAAAATTAATTTAAACAAACACTGTATATTATTTCTACCTTATTTATTATAAATTCGTGAATTATTAAAGCTACACTTTAAGTATCGTCGTCAGGAATTTATTTAAATTCCCGAAGATGTTGCTCAGAATATTCAAATCGTATTTAAAATAAATTTAACACCAGAGCTTTAATAATTTGCAAATTTTTAATCAAACACTATTCAATAATCTTTAAACAATAAAATTTTTTATTACGGATTCATTTATTCTTTGCCCATACTACTTGGATAGCAGCTTGTAAATTTTAAATTTTTAACGTAAAAAGAAACTTAATTACTAAAAGGAAATGCTAATAAATACATACACCTACATCTCATCTATACATACGTATGCAATATTTAAATATATAGCATGTACATATATATAGATCTGTATAGCATATTAGTAGAGAAATATTAAAGAAAGTTAATTAAATTTATGAAAAAACTTAGTTGCCATATAATTTGTACGTAGGGTTTAAATACATACTAATGACCATTGTTAAAGTATTTTGCTTTATATTTATTGTAAAGATTAATATGAGGTGAACAAGCTGCTCCTTTGTTAGTTTGTTTCTTTACTTTTGAAATGTGAAAAATTCTGAAAAAATATGTATATAATGGTATGATAACAAATTTAATAATCGTCAAGGTCAACATCTTCCAAAGGTTCGTCAGCTTGTAGAGACTGGAAATCAACTTTATAGCGTAAAATACCTTTTTTTGTAGGAGTTGTACACAAAGCATTTTTAAAATAATACACATTTAGAGAGGGTTATTAACAAAAAGCAATAATAAAATTGGGAAAGAGAAGAAACAGAAGTATACAAAACCAATTTTAGTTTTATGTTTGCATGACTAGCTTACTGTTATTGTTGGTTGTTTGAATATGCAAAAAATTATATAAACTTACCACCAATGCCTCCAAAGCCTCTTACAAATTGGCTGCCCTCTTGAGATTTGTCAGTGATTATTTCCAGAGTGGCCCCAAACATTTTGTAATTGTTCGCCAACCATTCTAACAAGGGCTGAGATTCAATCAGTTCCATTTCTACGCCAGTCTAAACGAAAATGAGAAAAGAGCCATGTATACAAATTTTTGTTAAGCAAAAGTTAAAACTTAAAGTTTGGAGTAACTAAATGGAAGAATTGAAATTTTATTATGCTCTAAAACCCGTAAACTAAGAACTATAATTTGCCTTAATAAATTTTATATTGAAAATTATAAATACCAAAAATATTTTCCAAATATAATAAAAACGTATAGTATCAATATGAGTGTACCCGTTAAGTTTTTTATTTTATTTTTCTTGATTTAGAAAAATAAAAATATAATTTTGGCCTTGATTATTCTTTATTTTAAATAAAGTATATATAGGAGCTCTTTAGCGCTAATCGCTCAGTTCATTGTCCCCCTTATTATTTAAGACTGTTGTCACTTCAAAGCCTCTGACACGGTAAAGTAAAGTTAGAACGTGTACTTGTACATATTTGTAACATCTAAATAAATAAATTAAAAGGAATACATCGCTACATACCTCTTTATCTGTGAAATGCGATTTATCTTTTTCTTGTTCCGGTGTTAAATGTAGCACTGTGGTAGATGTTGAATTCGCATGATTTTTTAAAACGTAACGTTGTATATCCAAGTTTTCCCAACATATCAACGTTTCAACTGAGCCCAATTCTAAGGCGCGCAAAGTATCCTCCACACCGAAACAGTATTTACCCGTATCCTTAAGTTTTCATATAAAACAAAATATCTCGTGATTTCAATCTCATTAAAGTATTTCTAGTATTACCTGAGAAATCTCATCGAAGTAGCGACCAATTAATTTCTTCTCCTGAATAAATTTAACATTTTGTAAGGATTCCGCTGCTAATTCAATAGCCTGATTGAAACCATTCTCGCCACCGTAGGAAACATCAACAAGTTTAATTACTTTTGATTGCAGTCTCTTCAAGGAAGAAAATATAAAATTAATTTGATTACACACGTTTCATAAATTGGTGCTCGAAACAATTTTTGTATAATTAATGACATTACGCATATTAAATGTTTTGTTATCTATTTCATAAAAAAAAATCTACTTACCGGATCAAACATATCAGATTGACTCAATTCAGTTTTAAAATCTGCACTGCCCGCCAATATAAGACCAGCTATGTTAGGTTTGTCATTTGTTATAAACAATTGCGTAGCCACTTCGGCGACTTTACGTACATAGTTGTGACGTTTTTCCATACGTAACCGGGCAAAACGCAACGCAGACTGACCACCACGACCATGTTTTTTCGGCAGATCAACAGTAAATTTATGCAAAACCTCGCGGGTGTTGCCTTGCAAAGTACCAAATAATGCACCATTACCATCCATAACAATAAACCCAAATTTATTGTCATCAGCCAAAAGAGCGGTTAAAGCTTCGGTGTGAAATTTATTGTCACACAAATACAAAGACGTATTAATGGGCTTGAAGGGTTCAAAATCGATGTTGACCTTCTTTTCTTTACCCTCTTCGGTGACAATAGTACCGCAATAAATGACCAAACCATTAGGAGGCACTATATGGAAACATAATTTAAGCACTGTAAACTAAATTTTCCGACCCACTTACCTTTGGTATACAATTTTAGCCTATGTTGGACCGAGGTTATAGCACCCAATACAGAGAGGCGATTAACACGCGACTTAATGTTGGAGGCGGTACCGAATTCATCAGCCAACATTTTACTCACTCTTGATATTTGATCCTTGGGTGGAATAATTAATGAAATCATACTGGTGCCATTGCTGCAATATAACAAAAATATTAAGTGTTGTTTACTTACACACACTGGATATCATAACCTTTTATTACTTTAGATTGCACAATTTTCTTGTGGTTCAATAACGAACAAGTAAAAAGTTTTTTAACCACTTACCCTCGAGCCATTTCCAGACTTTTTATCAATTTCTTTATTTTCCATATCTCTACATTGCGATCTGCTGACGTTTCTTCTCCAGACATGTTGAAGGATTTTTTACACACAACTTCACTTTCGAACAAAAATTATATTAGAAAAAATTTTTCTACAAGTTCTCAAGAAAATACGCCTAGAGCGTATGTTTAAATTTGCCCAAGACTTAAAAATTTATCAATATAAATTATTTTTCTGTGGGTCTCCAATAGTATATGATTTTAGCTTTTTCTTATTCCTCCGTTAAGCTTCGTTGTCTGACGTCCTTCTAATGAAAAAGAAAACGAATAAAGAACATCATGTACTAAGCTAAAAGAAAAAGGCGCAGGTCAATGATGTAGTATGTATATGTACATACATACATATGTTGCAAATTGTGCAAGTTATTTTCATCATTTGGTAGATGGTAAAACCAATAGTTAAAACTGATTACTTTTAATTAGTTGATGATAAGACTTACCTCCAGTCGGTGTTAATTAAGGATATTTTGAAATTCTCAAGGATTTTTTGATGAATTTTAACACATTGCTGAAAGGATAAACAAATGAATCAGCCACAGTACAATAACCACTGAATACAGTGCTGCCAGATCGCTTTCTACCAAGCCTAACAGAAAAAAAACCCATGTGAACATATCCAACGAGTATAAATTAAGAAGGATATAGTAAAACAGCAGTTTCACTGAAGTGTTGTATTTGTACTTCGTTATATATTCTACTAATTTCTAGTTTTTCCATATATCATTGTTAAGCAAACTGCACGATTTTAAAAATTTAAAAATTGCCCGCACACCTCAAACCGCAATATTATGACTTCATTATTCTCATGGTATAAACATTTTCTGTTAGCAAATGTAGGCAGTAACCTACTAAGCTAAAGACTTAGATTATTTAATACACAAGCGAACATATGTACAGTATATTTATGTATTAAAACTATACTTTATTACTAATGTATGTATATACCATGTGAAAGAAGGGATTATTATTGACTAATCCATATACGTATGGAGTGAACTGTGTCAGTCAAACAAAATTCGCAAGTAAACATAACCGTATACAAAAAATTTAGGAACAGTTTTCCTTATAGCCATTTTTGCTTTGTCTATCTTTTTAAACAGCCCGTTTATATAAATTTACATGGGTTTGGATACACGTGTTTGTAAGATTACTACATTCATATTGTTCTGTTACTTACCAACTTTAAAACAGACTTTAAATATATGTTCTAAGTTTGGAACGATTTTCCGTCATCCCACGTCAAATTTGGTTTATGAACAGACCGGTTTCGGCTTTGTGCCATCTTCAGTGTTCTCGAATACTAAATGTTATATGTTCTAAGAGTCATTGCTAATACAAGGAGCTCTTCTTAATGTAAGCCAACAGAAATAGATGGGAGTAACACTCAAGTTAGCATGATATTGTTTGTTCTACGTTTACGCAATGTGGTTAACTATATATGCCTTAAGGCAGGATAAACAATAACAAAATCCAATATATTTGCTCGATGTCAAAAACTATGCAAACCTTCTCAAGGCCAATTATTATGGTCTATGCAGCACACACACACACACACACACACACACACACACACATATATATATATATATGTATATATATATATATATATATATATATATATATATATATATATATATATATATATCACAAAATATACATATATAAAAAGCCTATGATTGCATACATATATTTTCCACTAGGCAATTCTAATTAATTAATACACCTTGTTGGCATATGCCACAACGTAACGTAACCATACCATAGCATTACCATATCGTTTCATTAATCAATCCTTAGGCAAAATTCACTACGAATTAATTACTTTCATGAAGTACGTCCTATTCTATTATTATTGTTGTCTATCTTGACTGCTAAAAGAATATTTATTCAAACATTGACAAAAATGAATTTCAATGCAAATTTCGAAAATATACAGCAGCGATGTCGAATATGTTTGAAAAACGGTGATATTAATATATGGACTTGTAAAATATCACTAGCACGGGAACCTGAAAGAAATGACAATAATGTTTGTATAGATAAATATACAGAAAAATCCTTTATTGAGATAATGGATATATTTTTCAATCGTCATGTAAGCAGTTTATAACATTACTAATTAAATGTTTAAATATTTGTTTGTTACTTTGTTTTACAGGACTTGATGAGTTTAGCTGAAGAATTTCCATTGTTGTGTCTGCAATGCTTGGAAGATTTAAAATTTTGTTATATTATCTATGAAAAAATCAAACTAGCAAGTATTCGATTAAAAAGCCTATACCAAGAGTCATTAAATCAGTATATTGAAGAAGAGCATCTTATAGAAGTTGTAGATGATGAACAAAATGATTTGATAGATACAAATTTGATTGAAACAGTGGAAGAAAATGTATTAAATTTGCCACAATATGAATATGAATGTGATATAAAAGGAGACGCGACATCCAAACATGTAATTCTGGATGAAAATGATTCCTTTATCGTAACCCAATTTATACCTGAACCACTGCAGGTAACGGAAAAACTTTTCGGGGATGAAACCAAAAATAACGATGGGAAGGAATTTCGATCTTCTCAGCAATTGTTTACCATGAGTTTAAAGGCCGTTGAAGTTAAAGACATTAAAAATATTAATACACTAGATTTATCGCAACATCTACCTGACGAGGTACCTGAACCTGCAATTTATATGTGTCAGTACTGTCCACAGGCTTTTGCCAAAGCAGATTATCTTAAGACACACATTCAGAAATCTCATGTTTGTAAGTTTTGCACCCAATCATTTATTTTAACAGAGGATCTATTCAGCCACATACGTGAGATTCACACAGAACATAAATGTGTTATATGCCACAAAGTATTAAGTTCAGGGACAAATTTAAGGCATCACATAAGACGAGTACATCGCATAAAATTACCTGCCAAAGTAACTTTAATAGACTTTATTAAATCAACATCTCTAGAGGACAAGCAAAAAAATGAAACAGAAATTTTACATGAACTGGAATCGAAAGATATATTCTCAGATAAAGACTATGTGTGGAAAAATGACGATTGTGTTGAATTGTTAAACCAATGAATTGAATTATTTGAAAGGCATTATTAAATTTATTTATTTATTTAAAGAAATATTCTTTATAAATAAATTTATAAAATACATAAAAAGTAAAGCGCAGGGTTTCTAGGCCATATTGCGCGCAAAAAAAGAGATTTTTAATTAGTAAGATAATTTAAAAGTAAAATTTGGTTAATAAAATAGTATTAAAAAAAAGAAAATTTAAATATCAAATAAGTTTTGTTTGTTGAGCGATTTCAGAATTCCTATTAAATGATGAGATACTGAACAGTCGAATATTTTCTGTAGTGAAATTTAAATTTATATAACACGAAATTGAAAAACTATAACGATTTGGTTTTGAATTATACTCTTCTCGACAAACCTTTAACTATAACATAATTCCTATTAAATTAGTCATAATGGTCCTTTCCTAGCCTTTGCATCGTTATAACACAATATCTTTACTTACGATTTATCTAGACAACAAAAATTTGTTATTTTAACGTGTTTTAGCACATGGTATGTATTTCATATTAATTTTTTACTTGCTAATTTATCAATTCTCTGGGTACCAGAAATTTAATGCATTTTTGCTCACTTCTCGACCTTTATCATATGATTCACCATCTTCCAAATACATTGGAGTAAATTCTCTGTACGCCAGACAAACTCTTCTTTCCAAAACATCATCACGTAATACGGAATGTTCGAATTGATATCGCACAGGACCATATAACACTATAAGAGAAAGCCTTAAAAAAAAGAGTTAAATTTTTTGCTATTAATATACATGCATGGTGTTATTCGTTAGTAAGCAGGATTTATCTTATTACTTACCGTGGCATAATTATTCTAATCACTTTATCTTTAAATGTGTTTAGTTCTTCTTTCATCAATAAAGGTTCCAATAGTTTGTTTTCATACTTGGACACCAAATCAAGATTATACTTATTAGTTTCTGTCGGATTCTCTGCTACCGGATTTTTATAAAGCGTTAATGATAGGACAGAATCTCCTAAACAATTTACCGTTACAACGCGTTCACCCCAAATCCAACAATCATCTATATGAGGATCAATAGCAGCACCATTTGTAGGATCATATTCCAGAGAACATTGTTCTATAGTTTGAAAATTATTTAACAATTCCTCATTTTTAAATTTATCTTGTATAAATTGCGTTGTTTGGGGAAATCCTTTAAACGTTCCATTTTGTAATTTCTTTTTTTTGAAATTGGTTTTGGGACCATAATTTTGTTTGCGACGACCACTTTGAGATATGCACCAGGGTAATGCATCTAAATGTTTCATGATTTCAATACCTTCAGCAGGTGTAAGAAAATTTTCTTTTACAATAACACCCGGAATTTCCAAGCCCTCTTCATTATGTACAGGATGATCTCTTTGGACCTTCCCGCAGTCCCATCCTTTATATAAGCGTTTACATTTAATGCACCAAGACCACGGATCTAGTTTTTGCAACTCTTGCTTAAGACTGGGTTTGCGTATATTAAAATCTAATTCACATTTAAGACAAGTGCGTACACCCTTGCAGCCGCATGGACGCAGTGTGTTCATTATTTTTATTTGTTGTTATACCAGCTAAAAGATTTGAGTACTGTTGCTGTGAAAACAGCTGATTTTTATTTTCTGATTACTTTCGATAACAGTGTGATAAGTAGTCGTCATAGTATCTAAGTGCTATAAGTTTAGATAAATACAAGTTGCCAGATGCGTAATTTTTTTGGAAAAAATATCACAAGATATTTGTTATACTAAACAAGTTGGAAAATCGCTACTTTGGCACCTAATACCCAATATATCCTTTGTATTTGCTTCAAGAGCCAAATTACTTGAACGATTTTAATATAACATTCAACATTTCACTAAAGCTTGTTAACATTTCTTAACCACATAAAAGAAAAATTTAAATAGATGCCAAAACTGGAGAAAATGATTTTGAACTGATTTGCCATAGCCTATTTACATATTCATATATTACTTTTAATATTCTCCGAATTCTAGCTATATATATATATATATATATATATATATATATATATATATATATATATATATATATATATATATATGTTGCTCTTGATTTATGTGAAATTTCGTTGTTGTTTACGCCAGGTTGAGTAGGATTTTGAAAATTGAAAGTTCTTCCATTTATAACACAGAATTTTCTGAAACAAGTGTAAGATTTGTTTCAAAGTGAAAAAACATTATAGGAATTTTTTCGCGAAGTTCTATTGAAACGTATTGATTGCCGTAATATTCCATATAGTTATTTTTTAGCAGCTAAATTTTTTTTAATGCAAAAACTTACAGAATATTCAGGAATGCATGCACAACTTATTTCTTATATTTAATATTACATCAATTTAATATTTGTTTTTTCAATACATATTTTTTACATTTAGCTTGGGATGATATACATCTAATGAACTTAACAAAACCTTTTGAAGGACTTTATTTGCTGGGTTGACTTAACATATTTTCATATTTTTTGATGTGAAAGAAAGTTTACGTATAAAAATCTTAAATAATAATACCTAGAGTAAAATAATATGTAAATATTTAATTTAATGAGAATCAATATACTGATCAAGACGAATGCATTTTACAAGGTTTCCGAAAGCCCTTTTATTATAAGATCCACGCAGCGGCGAACTTATGATTCATAACGTCAAACTGCATATAAAAACAGTTCACTTTTCTTATATATGGATTTTGAAATTGAATATCTACATTATTTTTGCCGAAGTAGTGCCACCTTGTCAAATAATTCGACTTAATACTGATTTTTTCTTCTATCAGAATGTCAAGATATCAAAAAATCTAAAAGAACTTGGAAGTTCGGGCAACTTAATGATATTGACATAACCGCGATTTGATATCCATTTAGGGTTAAACAACAACGGCGCCTGCTTCTGAGCGGCTTACGGGCAAGTCAGGACAATTTTTCCAAGTATCAGTCAAGGGATCATAGCATTCCACAGCGCTTATAGTGACTTGAGCACGGTAGAATGTAGCCTCACAAGGCTGAAAGTTTTATAAAAAAAAATTAATAAAAAAAATAATTATCATATTATTAAACAAACCTGATCACCACCAGCTACATAGAGTAAACCATCGGCGGCTGCTACAGCGGGTATAGCTCGTGGTACCGACATGGCACACACAGTGGACCAAGTATTATCGTCAAAACTGTAACGTTCCACAGAACTTAAAACAGCCTGAGAACTACTGTTGCCACCAACCACATACAAATAACGATCTAGTATAGCCACACCCATTTGACATCTAGCAACTTGCATTCTAGCCAATGGCTGCCACTCTTGGGTAACGGGATTATAGCTAAGTATTAAATAAATATTACTATGTATTTAACAAATTAAATCTAATTTAACCACCTCACGAGATCTGGTAAATGTCGGCTGGATATAGTGCATCCTCCTACTATATAAATAAGACCCTCAAAGCTAACTACTCCCATGCTAAATCGTGGCTCAGGCAGATTGCCTATTATTTGCCAAACATCCTTATCGGGATCGTAACGTTCCATAGAACCACCAATATCATCACCTATCCAACCACCGACGGCCAACAGACTATTGTCCATGGCACACAAGCCAAACTCACAACGTGGCACTATCATAGGAGCTATAGGAGACCAACAATCATTCTGAGGATCGTATACTTCACCATTGGCTAGGATCTGTGCACCTCTTTCGCCACCAATAACGTAGATTTTGCCGCTCAAGGCTGCAACACCAGGTAATATACGTCCAATTTCCATAGGTGCGGTTTCAGTCCATTCTCTACGAAATATATCGAATTTCGCTACCGTATCAAATATATCATCAGCTGGATTCCACGTAGAAGTAGTCTCCCGTCTTGAACCTCCAATAATGTAAATATTCTTCTTTGCCAACTGGCGCGGACATACACGCAAAGGCACCAATTGGCCCCGTTTTGAGGCTATGTCACGACATATCGATCTAAGAGCAATCTTAACCGACATATCGCGGCAATCCCGTAAAGCCTGGTCTATCACTTTAACCGGCACCAAAGCCAAACGTACTAATGACAAAATATCAAAAACAAAACATCTGCGTTGTGTGACATCATGTTTTATCCATCGCAAAGCCGCTTGGAATACTTGAGATTCAGAGTCAACACGTAAAAGTTCTGAGGTCAAAAGTTGTGATAATAAAGTTTGTGGTGTTTCTAAAAATTCATCTTCCTGAGTAACCTATTTTCAAATAAAATAAGACGAATTAAATGAGAACGTAAGTACTAAGTAAAATATTATATTAATACTAACCGATGGAAAATTGGCGTGCACAAAGTTTAATGCACTTTTAGCTAAGGCTTCACAATTGTGAGCTTCAGCAAAGCGTAAAATACCCAAAGCATTGCTAGCATGTAATTCACGACACAAAAATTCACAACAACCATCAACCACTTCATGTAATTGCAACATATCAGCAGCAGCTAATAATTCTTGGACATTGGACTTTGTTGAGAATTGTAAAGTGTAAAGAAAAAGATATGCATATAAGTATGTATGTATATGGTTTTCGAGTTAACAATATTTAGTTTGCATACTTATATGCATGTGCATAGCAATTCATACATACATGCATGTATGTTAAATGACTTAATTTCAGTTTCGAGTCATAAAAATAATTTATTATTTTCATTGGTTTCGCTTTAAATCAATTACCTGAGTTATTTCACATCTTCCCGTGTAGATAAAATCCAATAGAATATTCAAAATTTCACCATCAATTGTGTGCAATACAACCGTCTTTTGGTTAACTTCATTTAAACCCAATTCGGGTCTAAACATGGCCTCAAAGTAGGCACTGGCAGCACTTAAAATAACACGATGAGCTGCATATGTGGCTCCACCGGCCACTATGTCAACATCACAAAAGCGACTTTGTGAACGCAATTGATTTAGATTTGTCAAGACCTTAAATGGATATTGGCCATTACAATACGGCGGTGTTTTTGCAGAACGTTGAGTATTTATATTTAATGATGTGGTACCATTAGAGCTAGAGGCCGACGAATCTGCACCACTTCCTCCTGAAGCGTCGTTAGGTGAATTATTGCCATTACTGTTATATTCATTTTGTGGAGAATATGATTTTAATGGAGGCATTCTAAAAAAATCGGAATTTTTCATAAAACAAACAAAATATATAATAATTTCATCACCCACTTGTTTTCCAAACTAATGTTCTTGTTTTTTTTTTTCAATCCGTTATGTACTACACTTTAATAAGTCTTTCCTTAATTAGTCTTAATTAACGTCACAGAGTACTCAACCAGAGTACTCAACTTTGACGTATAAAAAGGGTCCGAATCATATTTTGCATAAACTGTATAACGTGCATAAAGTTTGTGTGAAGAGATATCTATATAAAAACAACTAGATTAGCTCTCCCTTTCACACAAACTTTATGCATGTTTACAAAGTTGTCGAGTCTAGTTCTAGTTTATGATTAACGTTTAATTGGCTAACAAATCTCTTTTACCGAGTTTTTCTATACTCTTCTTTTCTTCAACAAAATTTCATTTTTTATTAATTTTCGTCTTACAGCTAATTAATAAAGTATTAACTGTTATTGTTCACCAAATCAATATATTTTAATGCATTTATGCAGTAACTTCAAAAATTTTTATATTTTCCTCCCAAATAACATATTTCTGGGCAAAGTCTAACGCCTTCTTTTCCGATATGAATAAAGCAAGTTAGAAAATTTGTGTACAAAAACTGCCAGCTGACGAATTTCTTTGACAGTTGCTTGATACAATACGTGAATATACGAACGTGAGAAAAACAATCGAAAGTTAATTATACCGTAAATTTTTTTAATACTTTTTCTCTCAGTTGTTCAGAAAGGATTTTAGCTTAAAATTCAAATTCCATGTTGTTCCGACCAAAAAAGCCAAAAAATATTCGAAGTAGTCCTAACACTAATAAATGACACAATGTTACAGATCAAATAATAACATATAGAAATATTCATATGAAACTAAATAATTATATATATATATATATATATATATATATATATATATATATATATATATATATATATATATATATATATATATATATATATATACATATATATATATACTATATATGTCTTATATTCCATAAAGGTGAAAAACACACGTAAAAAACATTGAACGAATATATAAGAAATTATATATATATATATATATATATATATATATATATATATATATATATATATATATATATATATATATATATTATTCTTCGAAAGTTTGCTGGAACTATATTTTTTTTCCGAAAGTATCCCGGAATATAACCTATACATTAATCGACCCGCATTATTGTCAGCTTTTGATTGCAGTTAGTGTGATATGTGGTCTCCGAACCGAAATACTAAAAAATGTGTTTTAGCGATTTTTAAATTTTTTGAAGGATTGTTGGGACTATAACTTTTTTCTGAAAGTCTCCCCTGATATAACCTATACTTCAATCGACAAGTTTTGATGTCAGCTTTTGATTGCAAATAGCATGAGTGTCGTCACCGAAGCTCTTGCGTGTTATAAGCGCTAAGCTTATAATTAATTTGTACTTTTCGGCAACGTTTTTCATAATTTCTTGGGCCACAAATTTTACCCTAAAGTTTCCGGTGCAAAAACTTTTACTACGATATGCGTACACTATCATTTGCTATCGATCGAATGTATGAATTGTAAGTGTTGTTCTCCTATTAATGATGAACAACTAGATACAAAAGTGGTCCAAGTAAATCTTTAATATATTCTAAATTCCTCAAATAATTTTAGTGACAACTGCAAAATTTGATTTAAGACCTTGCGTGCTACGGATGTTAATAATTTTGTTTTATATTAATTGATATATACCTATAAAGTCAATTCATTCAATTCAGCAATTTTTTATTCAGTACATGTTTACAATTTCATTCTGCTTGTGTTACACATAAATTCACAAGGAAAAAACCTGCTTACATGTATATAGAAACTGCCTTTATTTTTAGCAAACCGAAAAAGTTTATCAGTGCTGCCCAGTTTGTTTTCTTCACGCGTATTTTAAAATAAGTTTGTTTACGGTATGATTTCTTCACAGACGTTTAAAAAGCTACAATTACGTTAGTACATGTTTTTTCAGCAACTCTGATATGTCCCGATTTGTGCTATATGGCATCTCGTTTTTTTCATATTCTGGCATAATTCGTATTCGTTTTTTGCGCGTTGTGCAGCAGAAGAAGAGAAAAAAAGCAGGCAAAATTTTCGTTTTCCAAATTTTTCATTTGGGAGCATGTTTTAAGATTGCATTAATATAGTAAATGAAATAAAGAAAAAGTAGTGATTGTTTAATAAATAAAAATACAAAACTCAAAAATGGTAAGTTAAAACTTGCAAAACATTTAGTTTAAAAGGAATCGATTTTTTTTTCAATCTAACCCTTGTTGGTTTTACGAGGGTATTGGCTACAGACAAAAGGAATAGATAAAAAATTTGTTTATTAGATTTGTTTTTTAATTGAGAAAATGTGAAAACTATTTTTTATCGCTGTTGTCATTTTTATTTTAGTCGAAAAAAATGTCTCGTTATCCTAGCGATCGCAAAGTGTACATTGGGGATCTGGGAAATAGCGCACGGAAAAATGAATTAGAATATGCATTTGGTGCTTATGGTCCTTTACGTAGTGTTTGGATTGCACGCTCACCACCAGGATTTGCATTTGTTGAATTTGAAGATGCCCGTGACGCCGCTGATGCCGTAAAAGGATTAGATGGCCGCACTATTTGTGGCCGCAGAGCTCGAGTAGAATTGTCTACCGGCAAGAGCACAAAAACTGGTGGCGGACGTAGTAGTGGTGGAGATCGTAGAGGTGGTGGAGATCGCTATAGCGGCGGCGGTGGCAGGGGCATTGGTGGTGGTAGAAATGGTGGTAGTGGAGGTGCAGGTGGCGGTGGTGGTGGCGACAGTAAATGTTACGATTGCGGCGACCGAGGACATTATGCACGAGATTGTCATCGTCATGGACGCAGTAGGAGACGGTAAGTCCTGATTTAATTGTTCGCTTGATTATTATATACGTATGTATAACAGTTAGTTTGAATGATGAATCTATGATATTGTCAGTTGGTCCCTAATTTGGAAATAATATGAAAATTAGTGTATGTATGTACATATATACAATACATATAAATATGTAAATCGATCGCAGTAATTGAGTGCAAGAATATGGGATATGCTTTGAGCATACTCAATGTTTGAACTTATCAAAGATCAAATGTTTGAAAACTCTTATTTATAAAATAAACTAGCTGACCCGGGCAAACGTTGTTTTGCCTTCAAATTTTATTTTCACTGCAAGTCTGGTTTCGTTGCAAAGTCATGGTGGATTGATATTTCGAAGAACAATGAAAGGTGCTCTAAATCGACATAGCAGTTATTGTTCAAATACCGGTATCGGGCTAATTAACGCCAATACACGATGATTAAGGACCCAACGCCTTCAGCGAAACACAGCATAGGCTTATCGCGCTAATCTCTATCGGGCAAAATACAAAATACTAAATATTGGGCCACCTGTCGTACGCAGTTATTGTTCAAATACCGGTATCGGGCTAATTAACGCCAATACACGATGATTAAGGACCCAACGCCTTCAGCGAAACACAGCATAGGCTTATCGCGCTAATCTCTATCGGGCAAAATACAAAATACTAAATATTGGGCCACCTGTCGTACGAACTTCAAACTACACAGAAACACTCCTCGCGGCCCATAGAGCATGCATATAAAATTTGGTCAATATCGGTCTAGTAGTTTTTGAGTTTAGCGATCACGAACATACACGTAATTTTTATATATGTAGAGATATTTATTTCCTTAAATATGCATGAATACATTATTTTATCTAGAACCAACCATACAACCCAAGGTGCGGTGTTTTCATTTGTTACCATTAGGGGTTATCTTATTTCTAGCAAACTGCCAAGTTTCAAAATTTCAAAATTAATTGCCCCTATTGCGGTTCACAACTCAACTCAGTTTGGTCGTGTAGAGTCAACCCAACTTATGCACAACCAAACTCATTTTAGTTATTGTGTATCGCAATAACTAAAGTGAGTGTGGTTGTGCATAAGTTGGGTTGACTCTCACACGACCAAACTGAGTTGAGTGGTGAACCGCAATAGGGGCAAATATTTTTATTCGCGAATATTGCCTAAGATATTCTTATTGGTATTTGCGAATAACAAAAAATCAATGTTGTAACATAGCTAGTATATACATTAAATGTTACACCTGTAAACAACAAATAACGAGCATATTTAAGTTTGATATGAATATGAATGTGTTACAATAAGAGCAGAGGATAAATTTTAATATTAAGTATTTAAAATTAAGATTTTATTTTTGTTTTGCATGTTAATTACAATCATTAACACCCCATTGGTGTTTAAATGTATACATGCTAGAAAATATCATCAAAATCATGTTGAGTATAATTATTTGTTGTGCTGTTTGTATAAAAGCGTTTTAAGCCTACTACGATTATGTACTTTTTAATAATCATATGCGATAGAGAATTCTCATATTGTATTTGATTTATTTGGAATAATCATATGACGTTGAATGATTTTAAACTGGTTAACAAATGTTTTTAAAAAACATTGATTAATAGGAAGTCAGCAATTAACTTCACATAATGACTATTTCTTATTATAAAGCAGCGTAAGATACTGGCGAGTCATGTAAATTTAAATATTACAATTTTGTTATAGAATTACTAATTAAGATAAGGAAGATCTTAAATAAGTAAAAATTTTCCGTCATCCAACGTCAAACTGAGTTCGTTAACAGACCGGTTTGCGTCATTTTCAGTGTTCATTTTCTTACTATTATTTCTGGGCGGCAATAAGACAAGTTCCGAGGAATCTTAAGTTTTTAACTTCTACGATTAAGCTTATTTATGAATTTGACTTCAATGACTTGCAATTAAAAATGTTTGTCCCCAAACAAAAATTGAAAAAAGAAATAACACAATGCGCATCACAATTTCATTTACAAGAAATATATTAAATTGAATAAAATTACTTATAAAACAAACGGAATTCTTATATTTCCGACGAGCAGTTTTGAGTCCAAATTGTAACAAAATAAAAAACAGCTACAGCAATAAAATCTATGTACATATACTTATATGTATATATACATCAGTACTCACCTATTTCCATCTTCGTCACCTATTTCGACGAAGATGTGAATAGCTGATATACCCGTACATTGTGCAGGTTGTATTAAGACCTAAGTGAATATACATATATTTTGTAATTTTCATATATGATTGAATTCTCATTGAATGTGTTGTTTTTGTATAAGCATACGAACTTGAGTGCTGACGTTTACTGATGATTTGGTTAGCATTAATGAAATATCGATTATTACGATGATCTTAAGCTGTTTTTTCGTTTCTAACGGTTTTTTCTCATATCTCAGTTTTAATAGACGCGCTTATATTTTTTTTAAATTATAAAATTGTTCATGATTACAAATTTTTCAAAGAATATATATCGAGGGCTTATAGTCAAATTGTGCTATCTACAAAAATACAATTGTTCAGGAGACCAACAAAACCGTTTAAATTTCTTATTAATAGAGATTTACTCAAAAAACAAACATGAAACTAATGCTGATAGAAAAATAATTTTGCACGAAATTGATATAGATGCAGAATGGATTACTGAACAGTTTGGCATCAAAAACCCATTTTAGACAAATCTGCAGATAGCACAATTTGACTATAAAGTTGAATTCACCCATTCGTTCTGAACGTTCCGAACGATTTTTTTGTATATGTAGTTTGTCGTCTCTATTTTGAGAAAGAGAGTAAATTTAATGCGGAACAACAACAAAAATTTCGTTCGGAACGAATGGGTGAATTCACCTTAAGCCCTCAAGCCATGTAGATATATACATATGTACATGGCTTTTAATGTTTTTGAAAATTATTCGGGTATTCGTTGGATGAATAAAAATACATTTTAATTTAATTTTTATTATTTTGAGTTTTTAAAATCCACGGATTCTACTTATGTCTCCCACATACTGTGTTCATCATCTTCCAACTAAAGGTTTTCAATATTACCACTTACCCAAATGCGTTAACTCATATGTACGTATATATTCGTATATATAATTACGAGGATTCTCAAAAAATTACATTATGTAAGATCTACACAAACACATATTTGTTAAATATTTTTGATCCTGTGATAATATAATGTATGTATGTATATCAACCTATATATATATATATATATATATATATATATATATATATATATATATATATATATATATATATATATATATACATATATATATATATATATATATATGTGTATATATATATATATATATATATATATATATATATATATATATATATATATATATATATATATATATATATATATATATATATATATATATATATATATATATATATATATATATATATATATATATATATATATATATATATATATATATATGTATGTACACAGGGCTGGGCAGTATTTAAAATACATGTATTTGAAATACGTATTTAAAATACAAATACGTATTTTGTATTTTGTATTTTAAATACATACAGATTTTTAAGTATTTTGTATTTTGTATTTTAAATACATATCCTGAAAGTATTTTGTATTTTGTATTTTAAATACATGATCAGCAAGTATTTTGTATTTTGTATTTTAAATACTGCAAACCATGTTTTTTATCCGATCCACTGTTGTAGGAAAATTTCAATTTCTTTAAACCGTTAAGAACAGACAATTCATCTATAAAAGGGATTAAGATAGACTGACTTCCATAATTTGAGCATGGTAGTAGACCAGTGTCTCTAATTTGATCATTGGCATAAGTAGATGAAAAGAAATCTGTAAACAAGTTACTTATTTCAGCATCCTCATCTGATTCATTTTCATTTAACTTCATTGTAGGTGGAAAGAAGTAGATTTTCTTTTTAAATTTACAAAATTGTGAAACGATTCTTCTTAAGGTTGTTTTTAATTTTGACGATATAGCTGTTATAGCAATTCTGATTTTATTTGTTATATTCGGCACGAACAACTAGTATTTAGCAAAGTCTGATGCTGATCCAGATTTTTTATACTTTTTATAAAATTTATTTTTGCTATTTTTAATTTTAGAAAGAGCTTTAGTATTCCATGGCGGTCCAAAGGAATCTGAACAGGTTTTTCTTGGAAAACATTGGTTCAAGATCAAATATATCCTTTGTAGAAACTCATAATAATATGATCGATGACATCAGCTTTGTTTTCAAAGTTAGAAATTGACAGTAAACTACTCCAGTCAGTATTATAAAGTAGCTCAGTTACCCTGCTATAATTCCCTTTTTTGAAGCATAAGCTATTGACTATCGATTTTTCCGCAGAATGAGATGTATATAATGAAAAACATGAATTTACTAAAATTATAGGATGATAGCGGTCTTCTGGCAAAGTGAATGAATCAGTGCGAAGAACAGAGGTGTCAACATAATCATTTACAAAAACCAGGTCTAAAAATTTAATATTATCGTTATAGATGCCATTCATCTGATAAAGATTCACATCTAGTAAGCAATCAATAAACTCAGTGTATTTCTCATTGGCGCCAGATTTATAGGGCGTGAATTAACCATTATCAGTAGAACGGTTCCAGGAAATAATAGGCATATTAAAATCACCAACTGCAATGATAGTATCATTGTGATTAGACATTCGCACAACGGAGGAGATAACGTCTGAGTGTTTCTGGTAAATTATTTCAGGTGAATTAGAAGGGATATACGAACACGCTACGAAAATTCTCTTATGTTAAATTTTGCCAAAACAGTCATAAATTCAATATACAGAAAAGACGTAAACGATAAAGCTTTGGAAGTGAGCAGGCTAGAAACTGCTATGAAGACACCACCTTTCTTTATGTTATTGCTACGATCACGTCTATATATAGTATACTTAGCAGCAAAAATTTCCGTGTTCAATATATGTATTATCATTAAGCCATGTTTCAGTAAATGCTATAGCATGATAGTCAAATGAGTAACTTTGATTAAATAACGCAGATAACTTCTTATTAATGCCACGAACATTTTGGTATATAAGAATAAATTTTCAATATATTTGTTTAGTTTTTTTCAATATTTGTTGCCATTGAAGGCAATTGAACAGAATTCCTTTGTCTTGTTTTAAATATAAATTCGCGAACGTAAATACTATTAGGCCAGAAATTTGGAGAAATAACTATATTAAACAACTCATCCCGTACAGTAATCTTGAATAATGCCACTATTCTTGGTTCAGAGTAAGAAAATTTATACACTGAGATATCTAAGTTGATTCCAGTTTGAGCTGGACTAGTACATCTATTATATAGGTTATTAGTAGTTAATAAAGTATTAACAGTTGTTTTTTCGGCGACTGTAGATAATTGAGTGGGTTGGCTCTTACGTTGAATAGAATATACGGTACTGTCATTAAATACATACATGTACATGACGTGAAAGTATTTTGTATTTTGTATTTGAAATACGTGCAATAAATGGAAGTATTTTGTATTTTGTATTTTAAATACATACAGATTTTTAAGTATTTTGTATTTTGTATTTTAAATACATATCCTCAAAGTATTTTGTATTTTGTATTTTAAATACATGATCAGCAAGTATTTTGTATTTTGTATTTTAAATACCGCAAGCCATGTATTTTGCCCAACACTGTATGTACATACATTAGAGTGTGTGTTAATGTCCCTTGCTTCGAATGTTTTTATACCTACTCGACTTTGTGAAAATAGCTTGAATAAAAAAATCTCATGCGTTAAAAAATATTTTTTGTGTTTAGAAATTTTTAACTTAATGGTGTTGTAAACATCGTGTTATTTGTGTCAATTAATAGAGTTAAGCAAAATAGTGTAATAACTAACCTTAAAACTGCTCAAAAATGCGAGTTGTTTTTGCTCAGAAATATGGCAACTCTGCAACTGCAACTCTGTAACAAGCATAAGCTTGAGGCCTTGGTTTCACCAACCACAACCAGGTGGCACAAAAAAAGTCATCACACGTGTTTTAATTATTTCTGCCTTCATTTTTAATTTTCAACGAAAGCGCGTGGACTAGTGTATCTACTGCATGTTGTAGAAATTTTATATTAAATTAAAGAAATACGCTTGTAGTGTTATTAAAAACACAAGTATGTTTGTGCTTTATGAAACGCCGGCGGGCTACGCTATATTTAAACTAATGGATGAAAAGAAAATGCAGGAAGTAGATAACCTGTATTTAGAATTTCAAACTCCAGACAAAGCCAACAAATTGTTAAAATTGAAGCATTTCGAGAAATTTAATGATACTACAGAAGCTTTGTCAGCCGCAACAGCAGCTGTAGAAGGCAAAGTTTCAAAGCCGTTAAAGAAGACATTGAAAAAGCTGCTTGGAGGTGAAGTACAGGAGTCGTTGTTGGTGGCCGATGCTAAGCTGGGAAACGCTATTAAAGAGAAGTTTTCTGTGCAATGTGTTTACAATACCGGAGTTCAAGAATTGATGAGATGTATAAGGCAGCAAGCGGATAGTCTGTTAGGTGGTTTACCTAAAAAAGAGATGACTGCTATGGCATTGGGTTTAGCTCATTCTCTGTCACGTTATAAGTTGAAGTTTTCACCGGATAAAATTGATACGATGATTGTGCAAGCACAGTGTTTGTTGGATGATTTGGATAAGGAACTTAACAATTACATGATGAGAGCGCGTGAGTGGTACGGGTGGCATTTTCCTGAATTGGGGAAAATTATTACAGATAATATTGCTTTTGTCAAGACAATAAAACTTGTTGGCACCAGGGAGAATATGGCTGCGGCAGATTTATCTGACATTTTGCCAGAAGATGTGGAAGAAAAAGTCAAAGAGGCAGCTGAAATTTCAATGGGTACTGAGATTTCTGAAGAAGATATTATGAATATTCAATGTCTGTGTGATGAGATTTTGTCCATTAATGACTATCGAACACATCTATATGACTATCTCAAGACACGCATGATGGCTATGGCACCAAATTTAACAATTCTAGTTGGTGAAACAGTAGGAGCTCGTTTAATTGCTCATGCTGGCTCGCTAATAAATCTAGCCAAGCATCCTTCATCGACTGTACAAATACTAGGCGCTGAAAAGGCCTTGTTCCGTGCGCTTAAGACTAAGAAAGATACTCCTAAATACGGTATAATTTTCAATGCCCAACTAATTGGTCAAGCAAGTTTAAAGAACAAGGGTAAAATGTCGCGTTCTCTTGCTGCTAAAGCCTCTTTGGGGACGCGCGTGGATGCTTTTGGTGAAGAAGCCACATTCGAATTGGGTGCGGCGCATAAAGTTAAATTGGAAGCTAGACTGCGATTACTTGAAGAAGGAAACTTGCGTAGACTGTCGGGAACCGGTAAAGCTAAAGCAAAATTTGAAAAATATCAATCTAAAAGGTTAGTATTGATTATTTAGATTTTATGAATGAAATTGTTTCTTTACTGATGATAATTCAAAGGTTTCGCATTTGTCTGATTACAATGATGATAAACCTTGGCTGTCTGAGAAGACAATTTTCATAAAATTATGACATATGTTAAGGGTTACAAGTAAATTTTTATTTATTTAACAGTGAAGTATTTACTTATCAACCTGAGGCTGACAGTACGCTCTCGGTGAAAAAACGGAAACACTCGGAATCAGCTGCAGATGTATCCACACCCGCCAAAAAAGAAAAAGTTGAACAAGCTCAGGAAGTAGTGGAAACTGCATCTACTTCTGAAGTTAAACCTGAAAAGAAAAAGAAGAAGAAAAAGAATAAAAATAAGGATCAAGAACAAACAGAAACAACAGAAACTCCTGTTAAGAAAAAATCAAAAAAGGTTAAGGAAGAAAATGATGATTCTGACTAAATTTGATTGTTGTTTTTCTTATAATTAAGTTTTATATTAATTTACAACTTCCCATAGTTATAAATTATTGATTCTTTTTTTTTTTTAATTAATCTTACTATACATTAAGTTAATGTAATATTGTTTAAAATGTACATGCTTAAAAAGGAATGTTTAAAGAAATCTAAACCAACGTAATTTCAATTTTGTTGCTTTTTTTATCTTCGATTGCAAACTCAAATGTTTGTACTAAACTAAAGATAAGTAAAATGTTACTTTAACACACAAAACCTCGAAATCATAGAAAAAAATACGATACATAGGGTCAATTGTTTCTGGAGTTTGCCATGTGGCATTGCACAGTCAATTTCATTCTCAAGTGTTTAAAATAAATTGTTCCTACGCGAAGCGAATTACAGACCAATTTTACACTGCGTATTTTACCTTGTGCTTAAATAGTATAGAAATTCGATTTATTGGAAAAAGGTAAAATGAAATAGAATAAATATACATAATTATGTAAGGGGTGTTTGAGGGTAGACTAATCAGCGGAGTGAATGAAAAAAAAGTTCAAAAACAGTCGCAAATAAAAAGATCCCAAGAGTTCAGAAGCTAAAATCTGTTGGTGCTGTAGAGGCAAACTAAACATAAAAACAAGCTAAAGAAGACTTAAAATAGATTTTTGTACTAAATAGTTTGAGATTTGTGCGAACTGGTAAAAAACGATTTTGATAAGTTACAGTTCTAACGGTAAGTTAGGATGTGATCGATATATTTGCAAAATCGGTTTTGACTAGTAAAATTTTTAATTATACAGCATTTATATCGACAGACGAAAATTTTTATTGAATTCTGCTTTAAACTTTCTTGCTTGCACGGGAAATTTAATTTTATTATGTTTATGTTCCTTTGTTGTGAAGATAAACTTCTGAATACAAGAAATCCCGTATTCCTCTTCATTATTCTTTGTTGTGGCTTTAGCTGTTTATGTACCGGCATATGAACAATGCATTTTGCAAAAACTCTGTTTTAACAATTAGTTGGGAAGAATATCCCGAAATAATAAATTTCAATATTAAGTATAACAAAAATATGTATTTTCATATATATTTAAATGTTGTGATTATAATAAATTGGGGTTAACGAACATAGTCACAAGGCAGTGAAGTTAAACATATCAGTCATAGGTGGGAATCGAACCCACAACCTCTACACTGATAGGGTAGTACATTATCCACTAGCCTACCGAAACACCAAAAAATAAACTACACTATAAAATATATGTAACTACATACATACATACATATTTATGCGAAAAAGGAAAACTTGAAAGAAAATATATATAATATTAATAAAATCATAAGCAATAGACAAGTAAAATATGAAAATATACTTATAAGCGACGGTATATTTTGTTTAAAAAATACTGCACGGACCAAAACGACAAAATTATAAACGCAATAAAATACTCAATAATATTGTTTAGTCTATGGGTCGCTTTGCGTTTATAAACTATTTTTAATACTTTGAAGAAAACTGAAATATAAACAAAATTGAAAAAGAAACTGAATGAACCAAGTGCCTTTGACTATGGCCCTACACAAAATGGATGTTGTTTTCGCATTGTATTAGTTGTTGTACCAATACGACATCTTGTAAAGCTAATTTCCATTGGATATAATAGGTCTTTCAATTAGCGCTTCCTATCATTAAATTAACGAAAAAACTGAGTGTGATATAATTATATACGGAATATAACGTCGTGAAAATGTCCGCCGCTGAATAACATGCATACGAAATGTCCAATTTTCCAATGAATGGCAAATAAATCAGGCTGAATTTGACCGATATAATAGTTTTGAGAGCCGCTATGGTGTGGTGCTTATTCACATAGACCTGCGACTTAAGAAAACCTCATAAAATTTCGCAGGATCTCTGTGGCCAGATCACATTGCTTCCACGTGAGTTGACCAAGTAATTCTTTTGTTTGAAAGGGTTGGCTTGTGCCATAATTTTTTTGATAATTGGAAGGGAAATTTCCACACTCGAAATATTGATTATCGCATGACACCTCCATTCAAAAAATAATTTTTTAGTTGAAAGTATGTTCCTCCAAAACTGTCAGAAATTTAAATAGAAATCGAAAAGGGCAAAGTGTTCGCCCAAAATATTGCTCATCGCATGACTTCGTCTCTTATTGACCGATTTTCTTGCCTGGGAGTAAAATATAAACTATGAATGGGTTGCACTCTTTTTGTACTTTAAGAAGAGTTCGGTATAAGCAACAATTCGTTATAACAGTTATAATTTGTGTGAAATATTTGTATAAAACTGTTGGGACCGGATATGCACTTATTTTCGATATAGCGAGACAAATTACCCTCCTCCGATCCCGAAAACCAAATTTAACCATTAATCTCAAGCGTACCAAAAAATCTATCCTATATGAAATGCTTTTTTACTAGGTTACACTTACTTACAATATTAATTTTTAAAATACTAATAAACATTTGAAAATGAATCCAAAACTTGTCAGAAAGATATGTGTGTGGTGCTGTATTTGAATTTTAGCCACCGTGATACATACTTATGTACGAGTATTACGAGTAATTTTAGACATTAACGTTTCTAATTCAAATATTGTTTTACAAATGTTATTTTTTCTTGTTTAAATTACAGTCACACGCGTAGTCGTTCACGAAGCGCATCACGAGGACGCAATAGGTCCCACTCTAGATCAGCATCAAGATCTCACAGTCGCTCAGTTTCTGCAACTAGAGAAACTTCGCGCAAAACGAGAGAAACTTATGTCCGGGCTAGAGAAAATGGACGCGGAGAAAATGGAGAATCTTATCGGTACAGTGATGATGAACGCAATGGAGGTGCAGGGACGGCTGCAGTTGATTCACCATCACCTAAGCGACGCTACGAAGATGATTCGCCATCACCGAAACGTAGCACTCACTCGAAACGTGGTCGCACAGAATCTCGCAGACATGGTGGCGGAGGTTCATCTATTTCACGTTCGCGTTCCAACTCCCATAGAGATTAGCAATTACTGAGCAAAAATCAATTAGCAGCTTACATAAAGTAAAAAAGAACATAAATTCCAAACAAATTGATTTTTATAATTTTTTTATTATTTATGGATATTACGTATTACATAAAGCAGCTGCTAATGGGATAAAACCTACAATATAGATGTTACACTACTAAAAATAAAATACATTAAAAACACCGATGAAAATAATATATATTTTTTTTTTGAAAATACACTGTGTAGAAGTATAGCAACTTTTATGTCAGTATTTAGTGAAAAGACTTTATTTAAATTTGCAAAATAATATTTTTTATTTTATTTCAATGATGAGTTTTCTTTAAAGTAAGTTTATTCCTTATTTATATACATAAATATATATATTTAAAATTTTGTATTTTCGGACAAAGCTGCTTTATGAGTTTTAATTATTTAAAGCAAAACACTAAAACAGCAGCAGCCAAAACTAAGTCATATATTAAACTCATTAATATAAAAAAAAATATCTTGAAAATTTATAATTTTCATGCAAAACTAATTCAGTTCATTTCCCTCTGTTTGTCATTATGTCACGGAATTTAATTGTATATTAAGAAGACTAAATAAAGTCGATCTTCCTACTTTTAGCACTTCCATGTAAGCAAAAGAGCAAATATTTGTATTATAAAATATTAACATTGATAAAATATTAAAACAGTTTGTAATTCCCATATTTTCTTCAAATAAAATACATGTAACTCTTTTCTAATATACTTAGATGCTATTTTCAACAAAACATAATACACAAATATTGAATGATATTCAATTAAATTAATTAATACAAGTTGTATTTCATACCATTTTCTTTACAACTATGTAAGTCCCTTTTTTTAAATATGAAATAGAAATAGAGAAACACTTTAAGAATAGAAATACAGTTAAAAAAACCCCATACACTTCTATAAAATGTCATTTTGATTTGTACTCATTAAGCGTAATTTTTGATCAATAAAACAAAAAAGTAAAAATTTCATCTTTAACGAGTTTTCTTTCGATTGAACGCATTGCTTTTTATCAAACATTTTTTTTCACTTTTACTATTTAGATCGATATAAAATGTATGTATGTATGTAGGTACAGTATTGATTTTCTTATCATATAAGCACATGGTATACATATGTATGTAGATAGCGGAAAGGTTATAATTTTTAAATTCATTGGTGTAATTTACGTTGGCGCATATATTTTTCATGAGGCATTTGTGGACCATAAAGCATACATTATTTGCTATGTACTTAAAAATCGGTTGATCTGAAAACTACGGAGATATAATTTCCTAAAGAACTTCATACAAGTACATACATACATACATACATATGTATGTATGTATGTATATGCGTTACAACAAAAACTTAAAAAAACGGCCCACCTTGAGCGCTGGGAAACGTGGTTGAAAAACTATAGAATATGAGTAATTGAGCTAAAAAGTAAACAGATCGCAGCATTCGCTCTCAGATGGGGAAATTGTCATCCCGTTACTCTGAACAGTGTAACTATTTCGTACGGCAGTCATTTATGTATATGTATGTACATACATACATACATGTATACAACTCACTTGGCGTCTTCATATACATATGTATGTATGTAAGTAGAAGCCAAGAAGGTTCCACAAGAAAATTGAAGCCTCTAATCTACATACATATATTGGCTAATCAACGATCAATCAAAATTTACTCTAGACTGCAAAGTTGTTTTATGTATGTACATATGTCAGACTTTTTTAAAACTAATTTGGGCACATGAAATCGAACTATGGGGAATGGCTAGATCAATACTGGTGATCTCATACAGAGGGCCCAATATAAAATTCTTAGGACTATTACAGGAGCTCCTTGATATATATGGAACGATAATATCTACAAGGATCTGACAAAAGCGAATTCTGGAAAGCTAGAGGGATTTATTTGTTAAAATTGCAACTACTCACGCGATCGCTTACTAGAACTCAACCTCGTACAAGGCTCCGCTGATCACAGCTCCCATCCTGATGAACGAGAAACTGATTCACTGCACGCCTAACTGAGGAAATTATTAAGATTTAAATACTTATTGTTAGACCTGAAAGAGGCAGATTAAAAAATACAAATTGGAAAAACGGCCCACTAATGAAACATAAATCTCTGTGCAGAAAAAAAAACAAAGAAAAATGCATACACATGTATAAAATGCTAACATTTATGTATGTATGTACTTATATTAAGCCGAGAACTATTAGTACCCATGTCGATTTCTTAATTAAAACTTGAACGAGTGCATCTGCTGATGCTTTAACAAAGGAAGACTGATTGCGTCCTTAATTGCTTTAAACGCAACAAATAAATTCTAGCGAAATTTTTTGATTTTTCATAATTTTTAAAAGAAATTCGTTCTATCATAGTAACCAAGAGAAACACTTTTTTTAAAGATTAATGGTTCGATTGTAGATGGCAACCGAATTTGTAAGGGCAATTTCGCAATCAGTACATTTTGCTGGTTCAGTCCTCTCGAAATACATAATGCTTTTGTCTTGTTGGTTTTTGTTTTGCTATATTTCCTGAACAAGTTGTTCGCATCAAAGCGTGCGTTCGTGTCAACTGGGAGAGCTTGTTTCAGTTCGTTTCTAATACATGTACTTATAAACACGTGCATCAACCTGTACATACATATGTACATATGTGTGTACATACATAACTTATTGTGATTTTTTTTACAATTTGATTATAAGTTGTACGTGTAGATTTCATATTTGATGAGATTGTTTCTTCTGAAGAGCAACTACTAAAACGACTGGTGTGCTATCCTTTTGGAAGAAAGGCCACGTAAGCAGAAGAGTTCCTGCAACAATAAATAAGGCTACTGGCCATAATGCTGACAATTATACAGGAGAACCAAATATAAAAAATTTTCTTTCCATTTCTGTCCTCTAAAATTAAAGCTTGTGAGCGCATACTTCTATGCAAAATGTACGAAAATTTACTGCTTAGAGCACTGCTCATCAAAGTGTGAAAAAATTGCAAACTTTATATTGGTGCCCACAATTTGAGCTTTATATTATTTTTTATGTGCTAATTAAGTCTAAGGTCTATTAGATACAGGAGCTTTTTTATCTCGAAAAGTTTTTTTTTTTAATTTTTGTAAAAGATCTCTATATACCAGCCATTAGAATATGGGATTTAAAAAAGTGCCTATGATATGTTCAAGTTATTTAAACAATAAATTGTTTTTTTTTGTATATTTTTGCTACGAAACATTAACATGTCTTTGTTTTAAAATTTTTTTTAGTGAAATGTGCATTTTTTTATACAAGTCGCCTCACAAGCCGAAGTTTACCATTAAAGTGGTTTAAAAGAGATTCGCCAACCCTCAATCGAGATAAAAGCAAGCATTAAGTTCTTGCAAGTTTAATGCCATACTATAATCATGCGGTGTCTCACTTAAAATTTTTTTGGATAAAGCGGATTTTCTTTTAAATGAACTAAAACGTTTCGAAATTTTATGAAAAATAATGGTTAAGAATATTTAATTTTTGAAATAAAACCACTTGAAATTTTCATTGTGAATCAAACGTTTTTTTATTTAAATTAATATTAAATATACTTAACGCAGGCAACAAATATCTATTAGTTTTAATTTAAATCTCATTTAAAATACATTAAAAATTTTTCACTTTCATTTAACGAAACTTACATATTGTTTCAGCATTTGTTCGTTTATTTATTAAAGCTGATATTTAGTTAGACTAATATTTTTGTGACTTGTAGTTTTTTTATGTATATGAAAACTTTTAAAAATAGCAATCAGCAATCAGCCCTTTTCTGTAAGCCGACTCGCTTTTGAAATCGAACAATTTCCATAAACCTAAAAAAACTGACAAATGGATGTTCCTTAATTAGTGTGGTTTCATTCAAACTATAGAGCGTTTTTTTCACTCATATGTATTTTTAACTTTATGAAAGTGCATACAATTTGATTGAAATCAGTAAAAAGGAAATCAAATTTCAAGTACTTAGTTTTTTTGTGTATTTCTTTAGTTATTTATTAGAGTAATAGTAGATTCGACTTACTTTCGACCATGTTTGTTTACTCGGTTTTAAAGCGAGAAAAATTATGTGAATTCGTTTCAGAGAACATCAAATATGTGAATTCGTTTTAAAAACGAAAATTTTTTTCGGATTCGATTTACAGAATAAGGCCGTATGCTATATATTTTATTACACAATATGCTTAAAATAAGAATTGTTACAAACAAACGATTTATTGTTACAAGTTTAAGTAGCTTTCCCTTTCATATTTTAAATTCGTTACAAATTTAGATCACATTTTAAACAAAAATTAACAATAAAAAAATAATATTAATTATAAATGTAGGATTCATAATCTTAAGATTTTTAAAGCAACAATAATATAATTTAGCAAATAAGACACATGATTTCAGACTTAAAAATAAGTTATAGGGGAATAAAAGAAAATATAAGTATTACATACAAAGTACATGCATACATATGTACATACTTAGAGAAAAATTGTGTTGATAATCGAATTGAACACAATACTGAATTCCAATTTATCATGAATTTTTATAAATGGTGTGTTTACAAGCAATATAAATTTAGGATTGTCATTCGAATTATAACCATTGGATCAATTATGTTATAATTGCAGTTAAATATTTATTAAAGCAAAAGAAACTCAACAGCGAATATCAATACGGTCTTCAAATATTCAAAAAATCTATAGTGAAAAAGCACTTGCAGAGTAACTACGATAATATAGTCTGGATTATAAAATTTAACTTTGCTATAAAATAGGAAGGTTTAAGTTTCGCTCACTTGGGTTCATAATTTGGTCCTTTTGTGATATCTGAAATAGATAGATAATGTAAAGAAGATAGAAAGCATAAAACATCCGGAGTCTACAGCAGTCCAGTTAAAACCTAAAGAACCGAAAAAAAATCTTGCGAAAATTGGGATAATTAACGAAAATTTTATTCTAAATCACAAAAATTGCGAAAATTGCTTGTTGCAACAGCCAATTACGCTCTGAAAGAGTTTTTAACAGATTAAAAACAAAAACTGGTGAGTTTGCAAAAATGAAAAAATACTTTGCAAAATATTTTAAGTCGTTACTTGATCGAAAATTGCTAATATAGAAGACAGCTTTATGTCGTTTTCGTGTCTATCTACGACAAAATGGAGAGAGAAATGCAGAATATTAAAATTTAAAAAATCACTAAAATTAAGAATTATATTTCCAAACGAATTCTTGATTTGCTTTCACCAGTAAAATTAAGATTGTCAACCCATACACTAGCTAATAGTTCGAATAAACATTTTTCGAGTCTTAGCAGAATTTTGTATTCGAGTTGAAAACGCAACACACTGTCGATTATTTGACATTCGCTAGCTAATGTTTCTCGATAACTTGATATTTACCTCAATATTTTGAAAATATTGACAAACTGAAAAAAATCAAATTGGGCTTAACTACCCCCTACAATATGTTTATCAGTCGCAAAGCAGCTGAGAAACAGCTCTCGCGTCATCGTAATTATTTTTTCAAGTCCGGTCAGACTTGTATTTTTTTTGCGTGTCAATGAAATTTTTCTGGAAAAACTGTGCAGCGATGCGGATATTTGAGGAATTTTCGCAACTAGAGTGTTCGTAAATTGCAAAGTAGATAGTTAGGAACTTAAGCCCTAGCTGGCAAAAAGCTTCATAAGTTATAGGGATCGACTACATCAAACTTTTTAAATTGTCACTCGATGTGGATGAACACCAATCGAAAAATGTTACCATAGGTTAGGTTGCACAGGCCGTTGGTCTCACTCACTTGGGTATAATTTGGTTCAATTTGTCTGAGAAGAATGGTCTTCGGTTGTTCATCATAACCAAACTTATATATTAAAGTAAACAAATAAAAGGTTAATTTTATGCTGCTCACAGGATGTGATGTCTTTTTGGAAATTGAATTGTTCATGGCAGTTGGAATTAGAGATTAATGTAATAAAAATTTAATGTTTAATTAACTATGAATAACTAGCGGATGTTTTTATATCTCATTATCTTATTTTTGTTTTTTATTATTATAATTTTTTTTGATTACTAACATTCTACTCAGATCTTTGAAGCTGGTGCCAAGATGACCGAAACTATGAATTAAATTTTGTATTTAGTTGTCAAATTTCTTGGCATCCGGTAGAGAGATTTTTGCAGGTAGCATATATAATAATAATGTATTTATATTGAACATTTTATATGCTGTACTTGAAGTCGGTTCAGTTTTTTTTTTAATTTTAATTTTAAACTTTTTACAGCTTATTTCGTTATGTGGATATCCTTTGCCAGTTTTCACACATTCGCTCCTTTGGAGCATAACAACTTTAAACTTTCTTACTGTTATAATCAGCCAAATATAAGATTATTTGTATGGGAGCTCTCACTGCGTGCATTGGCCGTATGGGAGGTTACCCATCTCCTGGTCCGATAACTTTTTTGTTACAATGGAAATATCTCTGTAGAATGCCGTTGACATTGAAAATTCATTTTCAAAATCGGTACACAAATGAAAAATAAAACAACTTTTTTTGAAGTCAATTAAACGATAATAGTCCCTCGAATAAGTAAAAAAAAGTCCAAGCTCGAACAATTAACATCCCTAGTTTCTACGCAAAAGCAACCTAAACTTATATTCCTGACATGTACGAAAAGACAAATGATATAGAGATAATATAGAGTATTTATGACAGCTCGATTCAAAATAACGTGCATTAATTTATAACGAACCCTAGTATATACAAAAATAGTATATATATATATATATATATATATATATATATATATATATATATATATATATATATATATATATATATATATATATATATATATATATATATATATATATATATATATATATATATATATATATATTATTAATTCATACATCCCCATAAATACACTGTGGCAGAAAGTATGATGAAAGAACATAAAAACACATGGTTAACATATTTCAACAAATGAAAATAAATTTTTTAAAACTAAATATATAGTACATGATATACTTAAGGAAAAATTTAACGAATTTAATTTGTTTTTAAACTTGAATAATCAGTTGAATACAGTTTTCTTTTTTAATTTTTATACATATTAATAAGAATAATTATCGTATTAATAGTTGTGTATATGCTTAAGTACATAAATAAGTATTTTTGTTTTGCAAACACGTACAAATCTAATATGGTTTACTTTTTATCGCTTTGTTTTTTTTTATATTATATATATGAATAAGATGTGTTTGTGTGTGTATTGTATATATTAATATATGTATATGTATATATAAAAAAAGAAACGTTGTTGTACGCAATGAGGTATTGAATTTGAAATAAGATTTTAATTATTATAAATTTAATTTTTAAGTTTTAAAATGTATAACTTAATGTCATAATTATTATTGTTACCTTTATATATTAACATTTTTGATTTTCAAATTTCGTTAAGTTGTGAATTTTGTTCCTTTAAAAGGTATTTTTACTTTTTTTAAATGAAAAGAAATCAATTACATCTTTCCTTAATAACTTAAAAAAAATCAGGAAGTTTTTATTTGAAACATCCGATTAATTGTTTTTGTAAGATTTACTTATCAAAACCAAGAGGGCACGAAGGGATTATTTTAAATGATATACTATTAATTTAAAATTAAGATAAAGAAGACATTTGTTAGTTTTAAGCACACTATTATAAAAATAATTTCAATTACTTTTGCTAAAATTGTTGTTTTATCGTTAAAAGTAATAAAGATATTGATAATTATAACTATGTATATTAAGAAGTTTTAGTAAGGAGGGGAAGATTTCTTTAAGTTTGATGTGCATAACCGGATGATGTTCAGTTTTAATTTGTTTCTGTTTTACTTTTTATTTTAATTCTTAAGAAAGCCTTATTAAACATTTAATTAAAAATGTTTTCTGCCACGGGACGGGCTGTTAAATTGGTTCCTGTTATTTAGACTTTGCGTTATTGTGATTGAGAGTTGCTTTAGGCAACAGTGGAGTAGTGACAACATCATTAGTATTTACTTTTCCCCCATTTTCTCTATCGCCATTGTAGTCTAGAGCAGCTGCTTCTGATGTCATAAGACTGCTTAGTGATACAATGTCATTATTACTGGCCTGTGAGTTGTGTTGGGTAGTAGCACCGGCTATGCTACGACTTTGTTGTGAAAAGTCCTATAAATAAAAATATTTTGAATTATTGCACATACATACATATGTATGTAATAGTGATGTAACGATTGCCACTTTTGAAATATTTCCGAATACGAAAATTATAGTTTAAATTTAGAAATATTTATCTATAACAAAATGAAATTTTTGATATTTATATGTACAATATAATTTGTAAAAATTATCACAAAATTTTAATGAATGTCATTCGATTATTTTGAAAATAATAAAAAATAAAAATTTCTATCATAAGGTTATTGGATTATTATTGCAGGAATGATACTAAGAGAGACCTAATAACAATAAATTGGCAAAAAATATTGTTAAGACATTCCGATAATAAATCATTTTCTTGTGGTCATCATCGGCACACACGAACAATGCGCGTGACTATTTTTTGTAAACAAATGCACAAAAACACAAAAATTTAGAGACTCTTTTATATTACATATCAATATTTTTTATGCGACATTTTTTTAATGTAAAAAACGACTTTACGATGAAAATATTTGACAAATATTCGCCTGACTTTTGGCGAATGCGAGTCCGAATTCCATGAAATAGTTGAATATTCGGTAATACGAATACGAATATTTGTTGCATCACTAGTATGCACATATTTCCAGAAATAAAGAATAAGGTTCTTACATTAAATGAAGGAGAAGCCGTATTACTACCAACTGCTGTTGAGGCTTTGCGTATACTTTGGCTACCACGTATATGATTCGGTCTATCATCTTCATGTAATGAGTGTAGTAACTGAAATTAGAAAGAAGATATTGTATTAACAAAAAGAAATATTTTGCACTTAAATCATAAATTGGATATAGTAGGAAGAAATAAATAAAAAATTAATCCATATATGATAGTAAGATTAATCGTTTATGCTCATTTCATTTTAATTGTTTGTAAATTGTATCCTGTGACGACTGAGATAATTTTGTTTGCGTCTTATAATCAAATTTCCAGGAGAGTAACGAAAAAAATTATGTTGAAAAATAGAGACACGGTATGAAAATTCTAAATCCCGTTAAGTGCTATAAAAGCGTTTTAAAGAAAATAAAATAAAACTTTAATAAGAATAAGGTCATATTTTAAGAGTACTATGTCTAATCCATATAAGCCCTTCATTACCATTAATGAGAAATAAAATGGAATTACTGGAACAAAATGGCGGACTCATAACCTTGATAAAAGTAAATTAATTTTGGTCAACCAACTGCACACACACACAAACAACTTTTTGAAATCTTAAAACCGACAATTTCAACTCCATATTATATTTTTATATATAGTATTCTCCTTTATGAGTCATCAGTAACAACTACTTAAAAAAAACATCATCAAGAGCCTTCGGATCAATTTTTGAATCGATGTTTCTTAAAAACAGATCAATATGGGCAGAATCAGTCACTCAGTGTTATTTTTTTCCAGTGGTATGCTTTTAATGGCGGTATATGAATATATATTACCTTTTTATTTTTAGGATTACATGATATTTCCGTTCTTGATTGTTTTCATTACAAATATATCAGATATCTTGAAGATCTTATAGCTATAACCATTATAATTAGAGTATTTTGAATTATTTAGGTAATTTCTGGTTCATTAACAAGCTAAAGTACATTAAAAATTAAAAAATTAAAAAATTAAAAATTTAAAACTTGAAATACTTTAACACATTTATGTTCAAAGGCGTGATGAAATAATGGCTTATTTTCTATGAAATAACACATCAAAAATTACAATGAAATAACACCCTAACAAATGTTCGAGCGGTTATTTCATTAAGCGCTAATAATGGGATGGATGTTATATTATTTCCATTTGAGATGTCATTTCATTTCGTTAGGCCCTAATTTCATATTAAGAATGGGAATGTTATTGCTTTGGAGTTTATTTCATATTAATTTTTGAGGAGTTACTTCATGCCGCCATGATCAAATATAAACATAAAAATATGTTTTAATGCACAAACCTTTTCAACTTCATCATCAATATCACCACTGGGTTCGGTACCAGCTTTACGAGTTTTTTCAAGTAAAGTGGCTTTTTTGGCAGTCAGATATAAGCTACGTTTAATAGCTATATAAATAATATCAGAAGCAGCGCGTACTGAATAGTCAGGAACAAAGGTTTGACGAGTTTTTGAGTCCAAATTTAAAGACTGTAAGGAGCCCATTTGTGAGGGAGAGTCTAAAAATACATTGCAATTACATAAAATATATATTATATGTCAATACATATATTGGGTGTTTTTTATTGAGGTATAGAACTTTAAGTTGGCATCACTTTTTTAACTGGCGGCCATTTTGTCAGCTGTCAAGTGATTAATATTTAGTTTGGTTTGCCATTTCATCATGAACAGGTTGACAAAAGAACAACGCTTGCAAATCGTGCAAATTTATTTCGAAAATAATGGTTCAGTTCGCGAAGTTTACCGCAAGCTCCGTCCATTTTATGGTCGACATAATCGTCCATCAGAGCAATTAATTCGGTTAACCATGGATCGTTTTCGCACTACGTTTACTGTATGTGATAATACGCATCCGCAGAGACGTCGAACAGTGCGCACCGAAGAAACAATTGCCGCTGTAGAGCAAAGTGTTGAAGAGGACCCGAATGAATCGATTCGCCAACGTGCACAGCAATGAGCCATGATAACCGACTATTTTGTTCCCGAATTGGATGGCATGAATGTGGATGAGTTGTGGTTCCAACAAGACGGCGCTACATGCCACACAGCGCACGTCACAATCGATTTATTGAAGGAAACATTCGATGAGCGCATAATTTCGCGGAATGGACCTGTCAATTGGCCACCAAGATCGTGTGATTTGACACCATTGGATTATTTTCTTTGGGGATATGTGAAGTCGCTCGTCTACGCCAACAAACCAGAAACGTTAGGGGACTTGGAAGCCAACATTCGTGGCGTTATTGCCAACATACGGCCCCATATGCTCGAAAAAGTGGTTGAAAATTGGACCTGTAGAATTGGCTTTATTCGAGCCAGCCGCGGCGGCCACATGCCCGAAATCATATTTAAGCGTTAATGGCATAAAATTATCCTTCCAATAAAGCCAAATTAATGGACATTAAAAAGATTTTCTTGTGTTTTATTTCAATTCGAAGTTCTATACCTCTAAAAAAACACCCTGTACTTATATTTGTATAAATTTTAATTACTTACCCACAACAATATTGGGAACTAAAGCTTGAGTACCAAAGTAGGTGAAAGGACCACTTTCGAATAGCAGGTTTTCCTTGCCTACTGTTACTTCAACTCGACCCTCCAAGATAAGTACAAAGAAATCAACTGGTTTACCCTGTGTGAAAATGAAAAGACTAGGATCATCCTTTTCCTTGCCCTTACACTTAATACTGTGAACAATATCTTGATTTAGTAAGCGACGTAAGATTTGTTCCGATATAATTTCCTTTTTAAAAGCATCAATAGCTACAAGTATAAAGCCAAATAATATACTTATGTATTACAGGTTGCAATAATTACATATCAGAAATCAATCATATACTATGTACTTACATGTACTTAAGAACTGATAAGTAGCTAAAGTTAATTGAGGTGATATATGTATAGTTTGATTTTCACGGCGTTCAGCAAATACGGTGAAATCTTGCTTCTTATTGCGATTACGTTTAACTTTAGTTCGATTATCTATAAATACATCCGTTTCATCGACAATTTCAGCTTGGATCAACTCCTCAATTACGTCCTCCAGAGTCACTAAGCCAATAGTCTCATAGAAGGGATCACCATCGCCTTCATTGTTGACACGATGTACAAAGGCCAAATGACCGATTGTGCCGTCTTTGAATTGATTGAACATTACATCTAACGTATAGTCTTCAAACACAAAATGTACAGGATTTTGATAAAATTCACACAACGTACGCAATGGCGTATTATCATCTGTATCAACGAATGCCAAGTCTTTGATGTACAATAAAGTTATTATATTTTTGCGGTCGCCATCATAAACAGGAATGCGCGAGAAGCCCGATTTCATGATTTCCGAAACAGTTTCAAAGTCCAACGTAGCATCTAATGGCAACATAAAGGCATCGTCGATATGTGTCATAACATCGGCAACAGTTTTTTTTCGCAATTCCAAGGCACCAGATATAATGTTGACTTCATTTTTATCTAGATCGTTAATACCAGTTGTGACCTATTTAAAGAAAATTAGTAGTTTTAAATATTGCAAAAAATGAATAAGTGCAAAAATTAGCAGCCAATATGAGATTGTTTTTTCCTCTTTCAATTGTATTTCAAATGGTGTATTGTAATATGGACGCGAAAAATTTTAATTTGTTATTTAGAAATTTTATTGCAGTTACCAGAGCGTAATCGTACTACATGAATTCTCTTCCTCAATGTAGGTCAAACTGGAAAGAGGAAGTTAGCATGGGTGTTCTCTTAGACAGGACACCATCATGGAAAGCCAATATATAGTGGAGGCTTACCAGAGGCCTCATTCATTAATACACAATAAGAGCCTGATCATTTTCTACACACGTCAAGAACTTGATATAAAAAAACTGGCACCTAACAGCAAAGATAGTGAACTCAATTATCACATTGATTGTAAAACAAAAGCCTTCATATAATTTCATAGATAATAGATGCAAGCTCCACTTGACATTACAGATGTTCTAACGAGTACATATCGGACGACAGTAAACCTTAATTGATATCGCCTTTTCATTGAAGTTTTTTTTTCTTATAGTCACAATGATGACAAGAAGTTTGCTTAGACTCTATGAATAATCAAAGACTCTATCTATAATCAAAGACTATATACATACATATATTACAGTCGTTGCTTTCACATTCTTCAACAAAATTTGCTACACTCTTGTATAAAGTCATAGAAGAATATGTTGGTTGTTATTAAAGAAAACGCGTGGATACAGCAACTATTTACATATATGAAAGCAAAAACAAAATACCTGGTTCACACACCTCAAGTTTTTTGGCTCAAGTTTTAATTCAGCTGGGAGAAATATAGAGCAAGAAATACATAATACTTGCTCTGTCTTTCTCTCAGCTGAACTCAAACTTGAGCAAGAAATATTGTCGAGTGTGAACGTGTGTTTTACATATTTACCAAAAAAAACCCCCCTAAAAAGAATACAAACCTATGCAACATAAATCTGGTATATATTATCAGTGCCAGGTTATTACAAGATATTTGGAACACGATCTGCGAGGTAAACATTAATATAGGAAGGTTTGAGCTGCTTGTATCTAAAGTTCATATTAAAGAATTCCCGTATTCAACAAACTTAAGCACACATTGTTTAGTATATTGAACCTTCGTTCTAATTAATTTTTTGAGCACTATGTAAAATAATTAAGTGGAAACCAACTGCATACATTAATTTAACTTACCTTGACCAATTCCTTTAGACGTTCACGATTATATACATTGCCGATTTCTTCACCCAATAGGAAGTCCAAAATTTTTGATGTTGGATAAGACAGTGGAAATGTAACAACCATAATGCATTTTGTTATATAAATAGTTTTAGCACCTATAGCCAAACCATGGCGCGAACAAACAGCCTATTTTTTACACGTATAGAAAAATGTACAATATTTTTTTAATTCCATAACAATATCGTAAAATACAAAATGTCAAATAACCTGTGGTGTAATTTCACCAAATATAACGATAGCAAGTGTAGAGAAGATCACAGCAAATAGACCAGAAGTCAAGCTATCCAAGAGAATGGTAAATGTTGAGTTAACCAACACGTTACCCAACAGTATACTGCACAACAGGTAATTACCTTGTTCTCTTACTGGTTGGATTTTCCTTGCATATGTACGTTCCTTATTAGTACCGGTGTTACATAAAATCTAAATAAAAATAGAAATAATTAAATAATATTAAAAGAATAAATAAGCAAAGATTTTACCTTTAATTCAGTACGATCTAATGACATTAGACCTAAATTCAAGCCCGAAAATAGGGCCGAAAAACATAAACACACTACTATAATAATAATTGAAACCCATACTGGCAGCAGACTCTCGTGGCTACGTATAACACACCAGGGATCTCCACATTGATGTTGCAGAGGTGTGGGTTCCTTATTTGTACCATCCATAAATGCATTCGGATCATTTTTAGCGCATATATAAAAATCTTTTTTCGAACTGGGTAAAGTGACCTCATAGAGGCCGGTATTATCATTTGCCGTACCAGTTACTAATTTGTGTAGTAGTGTTGCTGGAAATTGACAATATGAACCAGGTTCCTGAGGCTCATTGGTAAAAGCTACCACCGTATCGTTACAGATGCCCTTACCAAAAATTCGTATCGTTATGGGCGTTTCGCTCATAACACTGGGTATACCATCATCATATTCAATTTCGTGGGTACTTGATTCTATTCTGAATCCATTAATAATTAAAGTATTTACTTGGCGATGAGTAATGCTGAAATAAAAAAGATACAAACAAATATTGGTTAATCAACTTATTGGTTTTAGCAACCAATGAAATGTCGGCATATGAAGAGCTAAAGCCACAACAAACATTTTTTCAATGCATTTTGCAAAAAAACTAATTGTTTCTAACGATTGGTCGGGATATTCTCCCGAATAATAAATTTCAATATTAAGTAATTACTACGTAATAATATTCCAACATATACGAGTAATCCGTCATATAGCAAATAATAAAATAGAAAAAATAATAATAAAAGAAGAGTATAAAAGGAATGAAGCAAAAGTGTACTAGATCATAAGCATTAATTTTATCTTGATAAAGTTAAACAATTTTAAATGTTTAAAAATATCAAAAAAGGGATCTTCTAATATAGACCTCCAAACTTTGGCAGTTGATAGCGCCCATATTATTGAAGCTACATTTGTCGAATGATCTGTCATTTATTAAGTCTGTTTTGATGAATTACCACGGACCGATATACTTAGGTGATTCAATAACTGAAGAGTTGGAACGATTTGCACGTTTGAAATATTTTGCAAGAGATGACTTTGTAGCATTACAGTGCATGAACAACGTATCAAGCCATATTGAAAATCAGCAGATCAATCAAGTTGAAACAGTCTACTATAAGTAATTAGTCTGTAGACATATTAGTCTTATACATATTAGTCTTTATACGTATTAAAAAAAATAACTTCTATACAAAGAGCCAAACCAGATTAGAAAACCAAAGCAACTAGCTTAAAACAAAATATATTCCATTTCTAGCTTTTATTTTAATAATTTTTTTTTTTCAAAACCGCTTCACAAATGGGATAATCTATAGCTAATTTTCCGATAAAAAAAAACTATGGCACCAAACCATGTAAAACATTTTTTTAAATCGGTTCACGAATAATAAAGTTATGCGTGTACAAACATTAAAAATAAAAAAGGAAAAAAATACGCACGAATTGATGGTTAAAAAATATGTCACCCTTTCGTAAGCGGATAAGAATACTACGACAGTGAGTGTCCGATTATGAAGGCTTTCACTGTAATAGATACTTTGGAAGCAATGGAAATGAACTTCCACTTTCTTTCACTGGCTACTGCCAACGCAGAGTAAAAGTGCTGAAATTGCAAAAGTCTGCCGAGGACTACGAGCAAATTAAGCTTCCTATCCTATATAGTAATTTCTCAATGAATCCGTAAAAACAATCTAGTTAAAGAGTATTTTTATTGATTAAAAAAAATGATATTTGTTGCGGTTTAAGCTGCTTATATGCCCGCATTTTTTTCGCGCTAATGCCAACTAATCAGTTGACTTCAACTATCCTGTTCGAAAAGCGCTTAACTTCCTTTGCTTTTATAAAAACTCCAAAATATCATATGGAATTACAAATATAGAAAACATACATAGGCTTAGGAAACTGTTATGCAAACAATACAACAAACAACTTACATACTCGTGTATTCGCTATGAATCTACTTATTTATTATTTCTAGCTTTCAGTGTAGAGTAATTATGCGTATGCAGCATGGGGTCATTAAAATGGGTTCCTTGATGTACATAAATGTATGCAAATTTTTTTTGTTTAATTAACAATTTTTCTTTGTAACTTTACCTGATTCTAATCGTCAACATTGCTACATTTCGCTATAATGTAAATGCCATTATTTCTAGCCACGTTTATTATTGTTCAGAGAAAAAATTCATAAAAATGAACCAAACTTTTTGTGACATACAAACAAGTGCTTTACTGAATAATTTCACATTTTCAAAAGTTAAGGCTAAAATTAACATTTTTAGGGTTTGTTACCTAATTGTAACACAATATGTGACAGCGCATAGAGAAAGGGACCTAAGGGTAAAAAAGTCAATTTTCACTTTTTTTGATGTGGACAACATCTGAGCATCGAATGAGACCGATCCCATGCCCCAAAAAATGCTCCCTCTCAGAGATATGCGCGTTTTATGAAAGTGATGGTACACCAAAGGTACACGTATTTAAATCATTAAAATGGCTCTCCTAAACAAACCCGTTTTTTACCCTTAGGTCCCTTACTATTTCGCGCGTCACATATGTGCATAATAAATAGTTGAATAATATATATATATATATATATATATATATATATATATATATATATATATATATATATATATATATATATATATATATATATATATATATATATATATATATATATATATATATATATATATATATATATATATATATATATATATATATATATATACATATATATATATATATATATATATATATATATATATATATATATATGTATGTATATATCTCATAACCGAAAAAAATTCCCGACGGCGAGTACCCGGTTATTGGAGCTTCCACTGTGTGGTATATGACAGAAAACAAGTTAAACAAAATAAATAAATCAGTCAGTCAATTGTTTTGAATCAACAGACATTTATATTCCCTTTATTAGTAAAATATTCCGATCCATTTTACCATATTATTTGTGTATGTAGATATTTATTTTTAATTTCTTTTTACTTATGTATATGTACATATATTGTATTTGGACTTTAACAAGGTTAAAAATCGATTATTTATCAATACAGCCAACATTGAGGACAATCCATCCGTACCTCTATTTTAATAACCTAAATAAGTAAATCTTTATATATAAGTGTCTTCAAACTTAAGTAACACACACTCATAAAATCAATAATATAGTATATAATCACAAAACTTTCCCAGCAAAATCTATCAGAACGTACATAAGTACGTTATACGTTTTGAAGAACATTTTGGTGACGTTCAAACAGACAGACCAATAACCAAATATGCCATATGTACTCGAAAGAGTATGTACCTACATACATAAGTATGTGTATACTATATATGTATGTATTAAATTTTTAATACTGCATTAAGATCCATGGAATTCTTTTGTGTAGATACCAAAATATTGACAGTTACGAGTACATCAAGTTTTTAAAAGTTTTGAAAGATAAGCAAACGCGTTGAGAGTTTGTAAATGGGCTAGATATAGAGTATATAAGTAAGTAAGTATACATACTTATGTTTATGTACGAGTGGTAAGCAGTGCGGTGATCGTTTTTAAAACTGCTTATTTTTAGTTGATTATTTTTGTTAATTTTTCGAAGGTGGAATAACCAGTTTTTTGCTGCATAAACCAGATTTTTATTCAAGATTTGTGTATTTTTGCAATAAACGGATTTTTTTGGCAACAATAAGCAAAAGAGAAAAATGCAATGCGTATTAACAAACCACTAGAAAATTCCAAATAACACAATTTCATAGCTTCTTCAATTTAACTTTATGAAATGATATGTATGTACATCTAAACTTATATAACCTGATAATATCAGAATATGTACATACATACATATGCATTGACTTACAATACATACATACTTACGTATGCATGTATATTTTTATTACTTCAATTTGTTTTCATGTAAAATATTTGTAAACGAATTTTGTAACCCTAGTTTTACCACCTTGTGGCTGTTACACAGAGAAAAATAAATTTTGTTTTCAGTGTATATATATATATATATATATATATATATATATATATATATATATATATATATATATATATATATATATGTATGTGACAGCGCATAGAGAAAGGGACCTAAGGGTAAAAAAAATCAATTTCCACTTCTTTTTTGGTGTGAACAACATCTGAGCATCGAATGAGACCAATCCCATGCCCCAAAAGTGCTCCCTCCCAGAGATATGCGGGTTTTATGAAAGTGATGGTACACCAGACACACGTATTTAAATCTTTAAGATGGCTCTCCTGAACAAAACCGGTTTTTAACCTTAGGTCCCTTTCTATTTTGCGCGTCACACATATATATACATGTATATATATATATATATATATATATATATATATATATATATATATATATATATATATATATATATATATATATATATATATATATATATGTATATATAATTGAGATTGAACCTGAGTTTTTCTCAGTACATTGGTTAGAGCTGTAAAAGGATGTTTCCAATTTTTACTTTAATTCACCATTAATGATAAAATTATTAATTCATTAATAATAAATAAAATTAATAAATATGTACTATTATTAATTCATAACACAAAAAAGGAAATGAATTAATGGGGGTATCTATAATGAAAGAACAGTTAGTAAATGCATTCATTTAGTGGGGAGTCCATTTTGTTCAAGACTTCGATGAATTCGTTAAAATTTTACTTCTTCTTAAAAGAACACTTTGAAATAGTAAGTCTATGTTAAAACGAATGGAAATTATCCGAATTTCTGGATCTTATTGAATTCTTTGGAAGGTCTTTTTTATTTGGTATATACGAGTACGCTTGTAATAATTTTTAATTTTGTAATTTGTCGCCAACAATTTTTGAAATAAATTAATTTTGATGATTATGGATGGCGGTGCTGATGCTGTACATATGTATGTAAGAGTATGTATGTATGTATGCATGCATATACATTTGAATGTATATTACATAATAAGAAAATTCCTAAAAACAAGCCAAATTATTTTATGATTTATTTGTAAATTATGTAATAGTTTTGTTTGGTTACAATTGGAATTAATTGTCTTTAATGTATTTGTGGACAATTTTCAAACTGTTTTGAAATTCAATTTTGAACGTCTATGCACATGCATATGTATCGTACGTATGTACCATATGTATGTGCATATTTATCTGAATGATTGTATGTAAGTGGATTTAACAGAGTGAAAACATATATCTGAAATATATTTTTAATAATTACGTACAAGGTGGTTCAAAAGTAATGTCATAATTTGAACTGGCTCCTATTTTGTTATAAATTAGAAAAAGAGATCTCTTTTCATAAGAATTTTATATGAAAGACCTTAGTTGAATAAAATTATATCGCTCAAATAGCCGCATCAGTCGAATGAGCAACAAAATGCCTACCACTTCTTGCGATATATGTATATAGTTGACGACGAAATTCGGGCTGTGTTAAAAACAACAGAGTGAAAACTTGTTCAGATAAGCAGTAAAAATAATTCCACGTTCTTGACAGCTAATTCTTTTTATATCTACATCATAAATGTCCAAGCACAGCGACATTTGACGCCATATACAAAAATGGGAGCAATTTCGAATTATAACATTACTTTACGCCACCTTGTACATTATTTTTTCTCAAATTCAGTAACCATTTTCCGGAAGTCTTTTTCATTATATATTTGAACTTTTGTTTCGTCAATGTTACCACGTTTTATTGGAACAATGTGAAATGCCTTTTCACCAATGACCGAGATTAGTTTTTTTATAAGTGTGTTAGAATTTTTTTGCCTAAGATAGATTGGTGGTGGTTTCGGGGTTTTTTTCAAGGATTCTTCGGGTTTGTCGCTGTCATCTTGCAATATTTTGAAACGGTTTTGACGGTTATAGATTCGTACGTTGTCCCTGCTGAAATAAAAGATGCTCTCACCCTCCAAGGATTCAAGGTAAAAAATGTATCCAACATAATAAACAGGGAGAAGATCCCCCAACCCCTATTTCGCGTTGAACTGGAGCCAAACGATGTAATATTGAAGAAAAATGAGACCCATCCAATTTATAATTTAAAATATCTGTTATACCGGAAAATTACAGTCGAAGAACCACACAAGCGCTCAGGACCCGTACAGTGCCATAATTGTCAAGAATATGGCCATACGAAAAGTTATTGTAAATTACCTACTGTTTGTGTTGTGTGTGGTGAATTACACAACACTGCTATTTGCAATAAGCCAAAGGATCAAAAGGAAAAAAAGTGCAGTAATTGTGGAGGTAATCACACTGCTAACTACAGAGGATGTCCTGTATTTTCTTTTGTTAAACAAGCTATGAACCAAAAGCCTAAAGTAACTCCAGCTCAAGCAAGAAATACGTTCTCCACTACTCATCCCCTAATGGTCCAACCAATCAGTTCACATGTATCGTATGCTGACGCTGTGAAGATCAACTCTATTCCCGTTCAAAAAGTGTCACCACCAAATAATACAACAAATGCAAACCCAAGCTTTAATTTCACTCGCCTTGAAGCTACTATTGACAATTTGGTGCAAACTATAAACAACTTTACAACAAATATGACTAGTATGATGCAAGAAATGCTGCGAATGCAGAACACACTGCTTCAAGCATTAGTTAACAAGCCATGAACACGTTAAAAGTATGTTTCTGGAACGCAAACGGCATTCGCCAACACAAATATGAACTTGAGCACTTCCTCACGGTAAAAAATATTGATATAATGTTGGTATCTGAGACTCATTTGACTTCGAGAAGCCTTTTTAAAATGAGTGGCTACACCTTATATGATACAAAGGACCCAAGAGGAAGAGCATGCGGAGGATCAGCAATTCTAATAAAGTCAAGATTAAAGCACTATATTCTTGAGAACACTTGTGAAGACCATCTACAAGCAACAAATATTTGCATCGAAAATTTCTGTTCAAATCTCGTAATATCATCAGTTTACTCCCCTCCCAGATTTTCAATCACTGAGGATCAATACGAGGATTTTTACAAAACTCTTGGACCTTGTTTCGTAGCAGCTGGGGACTACAATGCAAAACATACGTTCTGGGGATCGCGTCTTATTACACCTAGAGGTCGAGCATTGTTCAACACAATTTCAAAAATGGGTTTGGATGTCATTTCTAGTGGGGAGCCCACTTACTGGCCTACTGATATACAAAAAATTCCGGATGTTATAGACTTTGGCGTCATGAAAAATATATCTAGGGATCTAATTCATGTTGAAGCTTCTCATGATCTCTCCTCTGATCACTCCCCCACGATCGTTACAATTTGTAGCCCACTAAGAAGTGACTTACCTCACCCATATGCGAAGTTGATAAATAAGGTTAATTGGCTGGGGTTCAAAAAATATCTCAGTAGTCATTGTACGGAGAACATCAGGCTTAGAACTCCCGATGATATCGAATTCAACATTGCCAATCTTACCGAGAATATTAAACAGGCTGCTAAACATGCCACTACTTCCCATCCGCAGACTGGGTTTAATAGAATCTATTCTGCGGATATTGAACGTCTCGTATGTGAAAAAAGAAGAGCTAGAAGGGAATGGCAACAGCACAGATCACCACAACATAAAATCAGACTTAGAGAATGCACTAAACGACTCCAAGAGTTGCTTGCATCTGAAAAATCTGCTTCTCTTAAGAACTATCTGGAAGGTCTCGATGTCACAGCAGCATCTAATTACTCCTTGTGGCGCGCTGCTAAAAAACTTAAAACACCCGTTGAGTCTAAACCACCCTTGCGCACTTCTACCGGAGGTTGGGCAAGAACCAATACTGAAAAAGGTAACATATTTGCTGAGCATTTTAAACACGTATTTACCCCAAACTCATGTACTGGTGGTGTTGATTTGCCGAGTGTAGTTGCTCTACCCCCTCGACCCATAAAGTTTAAGATGCGTGATGTAAATAAACTAATTGCTGAAACCAACGCAAAGAAGGCCCCGGGTATTGATGGAATTAGTAACAAGATGCTGATGAAGTTGCCTCGTATTGCTATTAGAATCCTGTTGTTTATTTTTAATGGCATTTTGCGACTGGAGTATTATCCACACAGCTGGAAACTTGCCATGGTCAAAATGATTCCAAAGGCGGGCAAAGATCTTACTAAGGCTGAGTCATATAGGCCAATAAGTTTGCTGTCAACAATTTCAAAACTCTTCGAAAAACTGCTCATGACAAAATTGTCCCCAATTCTAGCTGATAATGGATGCATACCGGACCACCAATTTGGTTTTAGAAGTCAGCATAGCACCATTGAACAAACTCATAGATTGGTTCATTTCATAAGAAGAACATTTGAAGAAAAGAAGTATTGTTCTTCCCTCTTTATTGATGTTTCTCAGGCATTTGATAAAGTGTGGCATGAGGGCCTGATTTTGTAATTGAAGACATATCTACCAATGAACATTGTGAATCTATTGGAAAGTTACATTCTTGCCCGGAAGTTCACTGTCGTGGAAGGAGACTTCATGAGTGTGCCCGAAACTATCTCATCTGGGGTGCCGCAGGGGAGTATACTGGGGCCACTTTTGTATTTAATTTATACCTGTGATATGCCTCTGAGCAGTAATATCCTCACCTCTACATTTGCCGATGATACAGCCTGCCTTAGTATGCATGAAAACCCTCACGAGGCATCCCGTTATCTTCAGGAACATATTAAGCTGTTGGAACTGTGGTTGAACTTATGGAGAATAAAAGTAAATGAACAAAAGTGTGTTCATGTCACATTTACCCTACGAAGAGACACTTGTTCCCCCATTCGAATCAACAATCAAGTTGTTCCTCAACATTCACAGGTGAAATACCTTGGTATACATCTTGACCGACGGCTTACATGGAAACACCACATAGACTCTAAGCTAACACAAATGAAGCTTAAATTAACACAGATACGTTGGCTGATTGGTAGAAATTCAACCCTCAGTCTAGATTGTAAACTTTTAATATACAAGTCGCTTTTGAAACCCATATGGTGTTACGGAATTCAGCTATGGGGCACTGCTTCAGCTTCCAATGTAGAGAGAATACAACGAATGCAAAACAAAATTTTAAGGTTAATAACATCGGCTCCTTGGTACATGAAAAATTCACTTTTACATCGTGATTTAAATATTCCACTTGTGACCGCTGAAATTGCAAAATATGCAGACAAATATTTAACGAAACTCGAGTTCCATCCTAATCCCCTTGCTCGTAACATCTTGAACTTTCCTGGACACATCCGCTTAAAAAAGAGGGATACTACGGCCTTAATACGCCACACTTCAGATTGAATTTTTTTAATATTTTTGTGCTTAACACATTTATGTATTATTAATTACTATCACTAAGTTTATGTCCGACACTGGTTGGGCCTAATTATAATATTTACACTTAAGATTTGAACACTTATTGTTAGTTCAGTTTGAAGATACAATAAATTCATACTAGCAAAAAAAAAAAAAAAAAAAAAAAACCTTGTACATACGAATGCATTCTAACGCCTTGTTTGTGAAAAACTATATATATATGTATAAGTATATATAAGTTGCTTGACCGTATATAAAGTTGAGGGAATACAAGAAGTTCCTCACACTATTTAATATAGCAGGGTGCGCTTCTGTCAGCCTGTGATGTGTATTTTTTTGATCAACAACTTTCAGTTATAGTTTTTATTTTTGAAAAATATATTTCGCCATATTACATATTACCGACACCGTCGCACTGAGATGCCTTTTTCAAACTCACAATAGAACAAAAATATTTCCTTGAAATATTTAATGTCTATGTATTAATTTAAAATAATTTTTTTTAATAAATTTTCATACAAAAACAAATGTGTTAAAGACAATAAAATAAAACAAAACATTTATTTGTACAAACAATGTAGTTGACACAGTTGAGAAAAAGGTTACTATCTAACCCTGGAATAAAGTCGAGCGTAAAACATGTAACGTATTTACATATTTAATATACAACATATTTAGGTCCAAAATATGTCATTAGGTTTTTTGAGTTTCCACTTTCCTTTTCGACTCTAATTTTCATAAAGAAATCAAATTCAACGATGAACCCCATTTCTAGCTGAATGCGCAAGACAACAAATAAAATTGTCGAATTTTGGACGATACCAATCCACATGAGATTCAAGAGCGTCCACTGTATCACGAAAAACTCAGTGTTTGGCCACATTGGACATTCTGCACAAGCGAATTTTGTTTTATTTAGATTTAAAGATATAAAGCGTCTAACGAACGATCCTTTATAACGTGTTGGTCGTTCAACATATGGATTTTCAATTAGAGACCACTTGATATCGATAGAAATTTTTTCTTTTTGAAATTTCGATTGATATCGAATGCCGTAATTTGCACGCTTATTTAATATGCAATAAGAGTGTAATTGTAAAGCAAAATTACTTAGATCAATATAAGGCCCTTCCTGAGGAATCTCTAAAATTATGTATTTTTTCCACTTGTATAGACAAGTTTCTATTTTTTTTACAAGTACTAGACATTTTTATAATTGTTTTTTTTTTAATAAAAACTATTTTTAATTATTTCTAAAAATATTATCTACAATATACTTATAATGCCAATAACCGTTTATATCCCATGTTGATTTGAAATATTTATTTTTTAATATAAGCCAAAGTTGCCGTTGAAACAATCCATGACATCATTTAAAAAAAAAAAAATTAAAAAATATCAATAATGATATAAAAATAAATAAAAATGGCAGTTAATGTTTATGTATGTATGTACATGCATATAATCCAAATGTTTTGAAAGAATGAAATGGGTGGTAAAAATAAAACAGAAACTGATAAGGATTTAAATAGAAATACATTTACATATATGTGCACACTCTTATATAAGAATATTTAGGTAAAGTTTAGCACACATTTGTTTTTAATTATAAGCATACAGATCATACGATCGTATTATAGATCGTGTAGGCACGTACATATTTATGTATCTGGCAAATGCAAATGTAGGCAAGAGGCGCAAAGGACACATTTTACGAGCGAGGGCGATAATACCAATTTGCAGAGAAGGCTAAATTATAACCATAATTTCCAATCTCTCTTCAGATACATTTATAGCTGAAAAATACATACATACGTAAATACATATTCAATATTATAAGCGTAACACAAACATCTTTTAGCAAACGTTTGATTTTACTTGACTTTTTGCAAGAGTAAAGAAGATAAAGAATAAAATAAATTTTTTTGTGTTTAAATTTTTTTGAGTATATTTTTAAAATAGTATAAGAACCAGTTTAAAAAGTGTTTGAAATTTTTTTATACATGCACATACTTAAATGTACGTGCATTATTACATAAATACATACTCGTATGTAAGTATGTACATGCATAAACGCTCAAGCTTAGTTCTTTAATGTTGTATCAATTAACCAGCGATGCCACCTTTTTAAGTCTCATAAAAACTATATACTATTAATAAATTATAGCTCCAATTTCGCATAAATCAATATAAGGCATGATTTTTTGTAGCAACACTGTTTCTTTTTGGCAACACTGTTTTTAGCAACTCAGTTGTTTTCGTGTAACATGTTACTGTCAAACATGTTCAGTTTGGTCTATAATTTAACCATAAATCGACTTACAAACGAACAACGCTTGCAGATTATTGAATTTTAATATCAAAATTAATTCTCGGTTAAGAAACTGCATATTGCACTTCATTCATTTTATTGTCAGTTTGGACGACCTTCTTAAGCGGCTTTTTCGGAATTTTGGGACTAAATTTCGCACCAAATTTTCATTATTGCATATTAAACCACCAACATGCATACGTAGAGTGCGGACGGAAGAAATTATCGCAGCTGTATCCGCCAGTGTTGTTGATGACCGTGAATTACCGATTCGACGTCGTTCGCAGCGACTGCGCCTCTGTTACTCTGTTACAGCTGGTGAAAGAACAGCTACCTTTTGGTGAATGGGCGCTAAAAAAGTTGGATGAAGATCCACTTTTTTATCGGAAAATTGTGTTCAGCAACGAAGCTCGTTTCTGGTTGAATGGATACGTGAACAAGCAGAATTGACGTATTTGGTGTGAAGAGCTGCCAAAGACATTGCATCCCGAAAAATTAACTGTTTGGTGTGAATTATGGGTTGGTGGCATCATTGGACCGTACTTTTTCAAAGACGACGAAGGCAGGAACGTTAGTGTGAATGGCGAGCGCTACCGTGCGATGATTACAATTTTTTGCCCAAATAGAAGAGCTGGACTTGGCTGACATATGGTTTCAACAAGACGATGCCACATGCTACACAGCACGCGAAACAATGACCCAATTGAGAGGCAAATTTGGTGAACAGTTTATTTCAAGTTTGGGACCGCTCAATTGGCTGCCTAGATTGTGCGCCTTTAGACTGTTTTTTGTGGGTCTATGTTACGGCTCATGTCTATAGGGACAACCTTGGAGAAAGGTTGACGTACTGGAAGACAATATTTATTCATGAGATACCGGCCGATATGTGGGAGAAAGTATGCCAAAGTTGGATCCAGCGTATGAACCATTTAAAACGTAGCCATGGTCAACATTTACATGAAATCAACTTTAAACATTGAATTATATAGATCGTTTTATCGACTCTAAAAAAGATTTTATACTTTTCCCTGAATTTTGTGTTTTTTTTAAATCAAACGCGAAAACTCTTAAAAAGTCGCTCTTTTAGCCCCTGCATATTTGTAGGAATTCAAATATTCATGTCATTTATGGAAATTATAGTCTATATCTTGTGGACCTAGAATGAAGGTCAGAGGTAAAATTTCAAAGTGCAACTTTATATTTTTTTGGTCCGCTCCACCACAATCAGTCGTTAGATCCTTGTTATTTCGACAAAGCTTTAATTTTGATGTACGGTGTAATTGGGTGTTCATCCCAATTGATGTAGAATATGAATTTTAGACCTTAAGATTTTCGGAAGAAGTTTCTTGGAGTGATTTATAGATTTTATTTCTAATATACAAGAGGCAGCAGTCCCAACATTTGGCGACCAAACAAAGAAAACAACAAATTTGGAAAACATTTTCTTTATTTTTCAACATAATCTCTATTTAGCTCGATACTTTTACCAGCGATATTCAAAAGCTTTGATACCCTAAAGCTAGACAGCTCTAGTCCTGCCGCCATCTAATATTTTATAGTCGTAAATGAAGGAGCATACTCGACTTTAATAGTGGTTGGACTGAAACCTTTCAAATGAAAGATTTGAATTACATAAAGATGACCAATATTTTTCCATGTTTACAAAATCACACAGAGTTATTTATTTTTTGGCGACGGCACCAAAAAAAAAAAAAAATAAACAACGTGGCGCCCTGAAATTTATGATTTTTGTAGTTTTGTTACATCTATGAAATTCAACCCATCCATCTTACATACAACAAATAAGTACATACTCTTAGAACTTTTACATATACTATATGAACCTTTTTCGATTTATTACTTATTGATTGATTTTCTTCTTTTAAAGAAATACAAAATAATAAATTTCTTTATTTTAATATTTAAGCTTAAGGTCTTTTATTGTTTAAGAATTTTATTAAAAAATAATCAATATTTAGATACTCATTGAGTATTTAAGCTTAAGGTCACTGAGTTTAAGTTATTGAGTATCGAAATATTGATTATTTTTTAATAAAATTGTTAAACAATAAAAGACCTTAAGCTTAAATATTAAAATAAACAAATTATTATAAAAAAAGGTCAAAAAATATATAATAAACTTCGTATTTTTTTGTTATTAATTGAATATTCGTAATAATACTCTTGTTTCCGATACCAAAATTAAAAAAAATAAAATATATTAACATATTAATAAATTTATGAACCTTTTATAAATAAAAAATCCTTTGAGCTGGAATAATTATAAATAATGTAAAAGGTCGAATAATATAAATAAATTTATTTTTTTAAGCACACTGCCATAATTTCTCTACGTGTTTCGTCCACTACCAACATCACGCCCAAAATGAAAGACCAAAACAGCAACAAGTACACGAGATTGATGTCAAGCATTTTGATGGCGTATTGTGGCCTTTAGAAATGAGATCATTGAGCCAAAAAATATTATTTTTAATTGCTTAAGTTATCTTTTATTTTTCAAAAATACACATTATATATTCTAATATTAAAAACATACTTTGTACGTTTTTAATATTAGAATACGTATATGTACGTGCGTATAAACATACTACATGCCGTCGTGTTAGAGTCCTTATGATAATTGTTATATTCGCATGCGACAAATCAGTTCCAACCAGATATAAGCGAATTTGCTTGCGTAATTAATTTTTCGAAATATTTTGTTGTCTTTTATAGATTAAATTTTGTTGGGTCAAGAGAAATTTAATGTGTTTATAATTTTTTTTACACAATTCTTGCATTATAACAAAATTTTTAAGGTAAATGTAGAAAGAAAGAGCGTTTTATAACAAATTGTGTACATTGACAGAGGTGCCAGACATGATGATTGTATCAAATAAATTGACGATTTGTTCACATTACTACTTTTTTGTCTTAATATAGATTCTAGGCAGTGCAATTTTTATTATTTGAACACCGTAAACGGTTGTTCGGTCTTTTTAACCGATTTAATAAAATGAGCTTACATATTCGCCTGTGTATTTTTTGCGCGATTTTGATTGACACGTACATACCATGCCATTATTATAAGTGACAAAGAGTTCTGTTTTCATAAAAAGCTCATTTAAAATTATAAAAATAATGACATTAACTGAAAAAATATATCGCCCGAATGGGTCTTAGCTCCTAGTTTCGTTTTCCTACAAATCTCAAGGGAATTGCGTTAAATGGCATATGAGTTGTTTGGTACAGCAAACTTGATCCATTACAAAATAAAACCTTCAGCTTACAGTCTTTTGAGCTTGCTTTCACATATCCGCAACCTCTGGAGCATATCAATTTTGAGCACTCACTATTATAGTCATTCTTTAATGTGGGGTATCCTTTCTTCTGATCCTATTACATATTGGTTACAATAGCACCATGTCTGGAGCATACAATTTTATTTATAAAAAATTTAAAATCGGTTTACAAATGACGAAAAAATCGCTACTCATATGAAAAAATACATATTTGAAAATTTCTAATACATTAAAGAAAAATGTTGCACGATCTCTTTCATTTAGTATAAACCGTCGAAGATGAAAATCGACAACTGTGATTTAACCGATTTATTGAATAAATAACCCTCCTTGTTTTTTTAAGCCTGTTAAAAAGGAACATTTCAGCCTGAAAGAAAGTTACATATTTCGTAGACTAGTAGGTAGTGTACTAAACTCGTAGTGCGAAGGTGCCAGGTTCGAATCCTGCCGGAGAACTCTGGCAGTTGTGTTTGATAATTAAAGGGAGCGCACAACAAGCCTTCACTGGCTTAAGTGTATGTCGTATGACATGGGCTATCACACCCCTCCAATCAACCTAACCTAACCTAACCTAACCTACAAGTTTATTGTGTAACATATTTAGAAAAGAACAAGTCTCCTTTGCACACTTTTTTTTTAGAAAAAAACACAAACATGCAAATATGGCAAAATATATATTTGTAACTTTTTTGTTCGAAAAGATGCCTTGGCAATACCCTACTACATTGATTTCTTCGAGTTTTTGATTTCAATCCCCAGTAAATTGTGTCCTTTTGCCCAGCAATTTCAGCAATTCACAATAGCCTTTAGAGTAGCCAGATACTCTGTGAAAGAAATGGAAGTTAGTTCTAGGGAATAACATTTTCAAGGCTTAAATTAGCGACGTTTTTCTTTTTAATGAAATAGAAAAAAATCAATAAAATTTATGGGGAATATTATTCAAGTTTAATATATACATGAGTGCATATATCGCATAAACTGACTCGTATTGCTTTATAAATTAAAAGCCTCTATCCAAGACATTAAAGTTCGGCAAAATTTTTATTTGCGAATGTTTGTAGGTGCGTAATTGACGTACTTCTAAAAATGTAAAGAAGTGTCAATGAAATGAAAATACAAATATATTTTAGTATTTGTCAGACAAATAAAAGTGCAAGTAAAATTTTAGACCTTGGATATGTGTCACAGACATACTATATAGAGACAAATATTGCAAAAATTATTTTTGAACAAATGACTATTTCAAAATAAAAGTAAATGTTTTTAATGGTTGTCTTAACTTTTTGCCCCAATTAACAATTGAATTTTAAATTAACAATTATATTTGTAGGACCTAAATTATATAAAAAAAATTAAAATTTTTGATTCACATAATTTTGTGTTTGACTTAAAAAATTAAATTTTTTCTGTGTACGCACTGGTGAAACACTTGTTACATACTTACGTACATATTCGTATGGATTTAAATATATTTACGAGTACTTACATATATAAACACAAACAAATAGTCTTGAGCTAATAATTAATTGAATTAAAAAAGCTTTAATTTTTTCTTCAATTTTACAATCTTCTCTATACACCGTAGGGTGGTACGAGGGGTGTTATTTATGTTACGTGCATATTACACAATGAAATTATTGCAAACAAATTTCAGACAAACATTTGTTCTAAAGTAAATTCTTTTACGCCAACTATTTCATTGTACTATATCAGTATTGGTTGGGGTTTTTAAAATGTAAGTAAAAATAGTTTTTTAGTATTTTTTTTATATTTAATTCAAAGAATTTGGTAACTAAAATTTTTGTCATAATGTTGTAGTTTTTTCAACGTTTTATTTTAATTAATAAACTTAATTTATTTTTTAAGCTTCAGGTCTCTTAATTTTTCGCATTATCATAATAGATCTACTTTTTAAAGCCTGTAAAAATCTGTTAGTTTTATAGTGAAGAATAAGCATTTCGGATATTCAAAATCGCGTTTCGAAATCTTCTGGACTCAGTTCGTATGAGAAGCAATTTTATGGATATTATTATTAGTTAATGTACTTCCAATGATATGCCCATTGAAAGAAAAAAAAAAACAAAATTATGCTCTTAAGCCGCCAAATATGATAAAAAAAATGATTCCAATTTATACTCTTATTTGTGAAACATACAGAAATAAGCTGTGATAGGTAAAATATGCAAAAGTAAGAAAATTTTCAGTTGCAAATTTTTAGTTTCTTTGGTTATTATTAAAGTTTTCTTCAAATGATTTGCCTACAATGTACATATTTTGTTATGAAATAAATGAAAAGTTTATTAAAAAGATTTGGTATACAAAGATAGCGATAACAATTCATGTATTTGCAATTGTGAGTCATTTGCACTCAAAGTACACATACAAATATTTTTGCATGAATGTTGTTTATTTTTTGATATGAACAAAAAAATTATATTCAAGTTCCATAACTGCTCAATGATATAATCACCTCAAAGAATTCTGGAAAATCAGCGTTGCCAAGGATATACAGTAGAATCTTAGAAAAGTTAACTCTCATAAAAGTTAAACACGCGGATAAGTTAACAGCTTTTCATAATCCACGTACAGCTCTAAAAGGTTAACTTTTCGGTTAACTTTTTAGAGCGTATACATCTAAAGTAAGTTTCTCGAAAGCAGTTGAAAGCATCAATAGCGTTATAAAATGGTTTGAGAGCAACAATGATGCAAATCATGTGTCAGACCTAATCAATATGCGCACGAAAATGATCAAGAGCTATTATAAACTATAAACTATTTTTATGCGAACAAAAAAACTGAGCGGGACTGTGAAATTGAACACCCAGTACAAACTAAACCTAAGTTTCTTTTTTGTAATAATGAAAAGTATTATATAAGTCTTTTAATAAAAATATAACATTTGGTATCTAAAAATTTTTTTACATATTACATACATACTTTATTTATTCCTTATTTCGACTAAAAAAAAACCGCTTAGAAAAGTTAAAACTTTGAAAAAGTTAATACCCCTTGGGACATTTTGGTTAACTTTTTTAAGATTCTACTGTATTGTCTTAAGAAACAAGGGAAAGCTTGTGTTCTAACTTTAAATAATCTTCAATAATTGATGAAATTTATACCAAGCATTTCGTTTTTCCTAACAATTAATAAAAGGCAACATCGAATAAAAGAGCTAAAAAATGAAATAAAAAAATATTTAAATAAGTGGTTCTTATGGGAAATAGTTTCATCATTTTGGATTGTCCGCTTTACGTGTTATGCCTCACATGTAATCTCACAAAATTATTCCTCATATTGGGCATATTAAAAGAGTTTCATGTAAAAAATTTCATAAAAAAATTAATAATTTAAATACAGAGCCGAAGTCTTCTCTTTAGAGGACCTGATTTTTCAAATTTATTTAAAGAATTTTTCTTCAATATGTGTGTCTCGCAGCACGTCGTATTAAAAATGTTTCATTATGAAAATTTTTTTGTGAGAACCTAAAATATTGCAAAAACTCAATAAGAAGAAATGGATAATAAAAATGTGCTCAAAAAATGGTAAACATTTCTTTTAATTCTATAAAAAGAGCCAGATGCTAGATCAATTTTGTAGGTGTTAAATGAGTTCAATCTGCTAAATCTGACACAAAATATGATACGTGGGCGAATCAATAAGTATGTGTTTTTTTTTTAATGAAACACAGGTTTTTTGATAAAAATCATTTTATGGTCTCCTCTGAGCTCTATACATTTTTGACAGGGGGCCACTGATAAATGGTAGTTGGCAATAGACAGGAAACTCAAAAAGTCACGGACTTATTGGTCCACCCTCGTATTTTGGTAACGGTGCTGAAGACATAAATTATATACTTATGGCGTTTTCGCTTCTGACAAATATGTTAAACATATTTTCTTTTCTGTTCTAAATAAACAAGCAGCGGTACAATAAAGAGTATGTAGCATATATGTATGTTGACATAGATACAATCTTTTTTCAACTAAATAAGCTATTTTGTTTATATAAATAAAAGTTTGTTTTGTTGTCGTTTTCGTTTTCGTTTGATTTTGTGTAAAAAGTTTACAATTAAGTGAAAAAATATAAATAAGTTCTTAAGCCTAAAAAGCATACAAAATTACATTATCGAACTCTTCAGCCAACACATTCCAAAAAGAAGAGTCCTCGATCTAATTTGTGCCCTCCACTAGCCATCTGGTATCTTTGACTGTTTTTGGACTTAACTTTCCAATATTAGGACTGAGGATTTTTTGTTCCGTAATTTGACGATTTTTAATATCTCCAATTTTTTATTTTTTGACATTTTAATTTTTCTCATGTGAACCCCGAAATCCCGAACAATATATAAATAAATATATTCAAAGAATTATGTTTTTAAAACAAAAATGGCTGCTTATCTGTAACATTTGAATTGGTAATGTTGCTAGTTTTAGTATAATTTCACATGTGCTGTAATTTTTGTTTGCACATTCTTATAAGTAGTTCATGTGTAATTAGTTGCATGTACAATTTCAAGTTATATACATACGAGTACATATTAAAACTTGTAAGAATTTTTAAACATTCTTTTAGATTCTTTGTTTTTTTTTCTTGCACCTGATAACACTGATCTAAATGTGCAATGCCTTTGTTCGATTTTCATTTAATATCAAGTAGAGTTTGAACGCACTCAAATTCATCGTCACACACACACACACACACACACACACACACACACACACACACACACACACACACACACACACACACACACACACACACACACATATATATATATATATATATATATATATATATATATATATATATATATATATATATATATATATATATATATAATAATATTATCGGACCAAGTAACTTACCTGACTTTTTCATACAGGTATTTATTATTTGGTTATTGTACATTAATTTTTTATTTTTTCTGATTCTCTCAAAATTTATAAATAAAACTAACGAAAAAAAGCAATAAATTTTAATGCATTTTCTGATGCTTTTAAAATTTCGAAATTCACATCGCTGACTGCAAACGCAGCACTCATTAGAAAAAATGAGATGTACAATTTTTAGTCTTGAATAAATGCAAAGGTGTTGCAAATACTCGCATGAGTGTTTCGTTGTTGGATTACAAAATATACGCAATACATTTGCATCAAAAGCCGAGTTCCATTATTGTGTTGGATATTTCGTGCCTTGCCGCCAAAAAATGTAACCGACATAAGTTTCGATTTTAACTTTTTTATGGCAATCGAAAAATTAGTCCTGAAAAATTTTTATCATTAAAAGTAAAACTAGAAACTAATAACAATTTCAAATTTACAGTAATCCTACAGCTTAGTACATAGGCAGTTAATAGAAAAACTTCAATCGTAAAATTATGTGCTTCATGCTCTAATACACTTTTAGATATAAGTTCACCGGTTTCAGCTATTACTACCCCATTATTGCCCATTCATCTTTACACGAATTAAATTAAAAAAAAAAACTATAGTGGACAGCTGGCGAGCTTATGTTGTTCTCAGTACTCATATACATAAGTTTAATATATAATTACATACTGGTCCGCTTAAGTTCACAAATTTGAATAATTTTTTTAATTTCGATTACTTATATGTACATCATTCATTTGAACTCTCAAACAAGTATTGGAATTAAATTTACCACTGGAAACTTTATAAACAATTACCGATTTTATTCTATGACTAAACAATTATTAATGACACCTTTTCATAATAAAAAAAAGCTCTAGTAAATCTCAATTATATTATGCTTGACAGAAATCATACACATGCACACACACATACATATACATACACAAGTGTGTTTATTTTACTCTCTAATACAAATGTGTGTAAAAAGTTAATTTGGTTTAATAGTTTTTATTGTCATCTAACATCTCACTTTTTGTTCACTTATTAGAATAGAATAAAAAAGTTTTCTATTTTTTTATTTTAAGTTTCTTATTTCAATAATAATAATAATAATAAAAAAAACCTAAAATATATATATCATTAATATGAATTTTTCAAATACATATATTCCTCAAAAATGGCAACACTATCTGATAAGTATCATGGGCCTCTTGTGCGTAAGAAATGGGAGCAAATACATACTTATCGGAAAAAAGAAAAATTTTACAAAATAAGCAAATGAATAAAAAAACTGCTCACATTATCGAAATGAATGAATGTGTAGACTTTACCAAGGTTTTGTTTGTATTTAGTATTTTTTAATGTTTCGTTTTAAAATAAAAATAAACTTTGAGAAGAAATCAAAACAAATTATTAATGATAACAGGATGTCGTAAAAAAAACAGAAATAAAAATATTTTGAACAAAAAATTGATTTGATTTCAAAAATAGGCTCTAAATAGATTGAAATGACTTAAATATTCATACAAGTATGTAAACGCGTTACCTGCTGAGATGCTTGAGGTCGGTGACCAAGAAGATGTTAAGTACAAGAGTTAATCTATAGCCTTTAGTCATTTTGTCACCGGTTTCATGGACCTCAGTAAATCATATATTATTTATATATTCACTAGGTAACGCATATGAATGCCGATTGTAGTCAACCAGATATAAGACAATTAAGTACCCTTATTCCTGATTCTATTACATATAAGTTAATTTGGGAATACCTCTGGAGTGTATCCTTCCATAGAAAAATGAATTTACAAAATCGGTTCACAAATAACGAAATAAACGTTGTAAATACAAATAATTTCAGTGGCAAAAAAGTGGTTGATTGAATTTCGTTGTGGTCGTACAAGCATGGAAGATGCCGAACGTTCTGGGCGCCCAGTTGAGGTCTCTACAACAGAAACAATTGAAAAAAAAACATTATAACGTGTTTACCGATCGTATATTGAAAGTGCGAGAGAGTGTGGAAGCCATGTGGAAGACACATCACATAGCTCAGCGCTTTCAATTTTGAATCTTCACTTGGATATGAAAAAGCTTTCCGCAAGATGTGCGCCGCATTGGGTCACAACCGACCACAAACGCAATCGTGTGACAACTTCGTATTAGTATTTAACGTTATTCAACCGTAATATGGACGAGTTTTAGTGCCGTTTTGTAATCGTGAATTAAACGTGGATCCACCACAACACATCATTCAAAACAGTGGGTTTCTCGAAGTGAATCAGCTTCAAAAATGGCCATGTTGATTTTATCAGCTAATAAAGTCATAGCGACTGCGGGATGCACACGGTATAATCCACTTGAGTACCTTTAAAAGGATAAAACAATCAATGGTAAATATTATTGCAACTAGGGTCGATTTGACGAGGATTTGAAAAAACGACAGTATTTGGCGAAGAGGAAAGTCCTTTTCCCGCAGGACAATGCAAAGATACACACTTGTGCAATTTCCAATGCAAAATTCCATTAATTAGACTATGAATTGCACCCTTATCAGCTCTATTCTCCGTATTTAGCCAACCTGAGGACTTGGTTCTGCGGAGATATCTGACTCCAACGATGAAATCATCTCACAAACAAATACCTGTTTGAATGACCTCGACAAATCGTACGCAACCAGAGAGGTTACTTCTAAACAGGAACAAATTTTTTTTACCTCACTTAGGGAATGTGTGAATATGAATGAATTCGACGCTCTAGATTCTGATATTTTTGGAAAAATTTGTTTTTAAACTAAGTTTTAATGTATATTCATTAGAACCGATTGATTCATTCGAAATTTCGAAAAAAGAACTGCTTTTTTTTAGAAAACTTGTAATAATTTAATAAAATCGAGCATATACATTCGGTCATTTATCGAAAACTTCTTTGAATGCAGCAAGCTTGATCAAAATAAATTTATTCGTTCGGGATGTAGGTTGGGTTAGGCTGATGTGAGGAGTATGATACTCATGTCAAAATATATACAGTTGTGCGCCCAATTTTTGAGACAATTACTTTTTTATAATATCGGAAAATCCTTTTAAATTCAGCCATTTGTTCTCTTCTTCAAACTGCGTTAATTGCCGTAAATCCGAAAGATATCGTTTTCGAATAATTTCAAAATTTACTTCTTTAATTACACTGAATATTCTTCTCAAACCGGGTATAAATTACAAGAAAGTTAGCTTGATGTTAGCAAGAAGGAATGGCTGAAAAGCAATTTATGTGTACAGTCGCCGACAAAAGTAAACATACCATCCATGTTATTTAAATTTAACAAACCCAAATAGCATAATAAAAATTGTTTGCTGACGTGTTAAAGCTCTATTTTTATTCAAAAAACTGGAAACAACTTTAAAATTCATGAGCAAAGTACTGTATAAAAATCCTTTAACAAAAGTCTACACACGGTACAAATTAACGCTCATAAATCTAATATTAGTTTTTAGAATGTGACAATTGAAAACAAAGTTTTTTTAATGTTATCATCAAAAAATTAAAGCCAGCAAGTTTTTTATTCAAGGAGGGATATTTCTTTAAATTCATATTTTGGCCTATTTTCCAACATTTGGACGATGGTAATGCTCATATATAAGTGTTTAATAATTAGCATATCTGGGCTCTGTGAAGATATAGTCGAATTTTTAACTTTTTGATTATTTCATATATAGCAAGATATTAGAATAAGATAAAAATTTGATTCATTATTAGAATAACTGCTATTCTACTCATTATTACAACTTATGAGTAACCATTGATGTGATGAGTGGTGCCAACTAGAAGTTTTCCCCAAAAATCATAAAATTTTGGAAATCAAAACCATCGAGAAAAACTTGAAAGATCAATTGTTTTATTTATAAAACAAAAACAATAGCAATTTTTGGAAATGAAATAGTTTTATTATCTAACGGGTCACAATGGTTAAATAATATTTATTTTGGTAAGAATATTTGATATCGTAGAACCATTCAGTCATTTCAATAAAATTTCACACTTGTAAATCTAATATGTTATGAACAACGTGCAAGTGACGTTCACTTAGGGGGATTGATGTCGTAGACCAACGCAGAAAAAAAATCATAATTTATGACAAATGTAAAATAATATAATGCTGTTTTAAAAATTAACACTCATTCGAATCTGGAACGTGTAAAAATACCCACATATTCGCGTTTTTTCCCTAACAAGATGCTATTGTTTATTCGCTCCTAAGAAAAGTTTTGAGTGTTTTGAAAAATTATGAAAAATGCTAATAAAGATAATGATTAAAGTGCGGTTTCCGAAATCCAGGCGGCCGACTTAGGTTACAAATTTTCATGAAAGTCACTCATATAGTTTGCTACTAAAGTCGGCTGAAAAATGTTTAATTTCTGCGAAAATATCGCATGGCGTGCAGCCATATTCGTAAGAAAAATTTTCTTGACATATTTTTCTTATTTTAGAAATTTGTACGTTCAATTAACCATTAAAACTGATTAGATTAGAAAAAAGAGTCATGTCAACAAATCGTCAAATTATAAGCGGTAACAGCGATAACATTATATCGTCAATAGACCTTTCGGAAAAATAGTTTTAAAAATCCCCAAAATGTAATATGCGAGTAACCACAACTGGTTGTGGCTGTATTGCTTTTATTAAGTATATATTTACATATACATATGCAGATACACATGAGCATACATACTTAATGTACATATGAGCCAAATACTCTAAGGTTATGGCGCGAGAATTTTTAGGGAAACTGCAGAAAAAAATATATAACAAAATACATGAAGAAAAATTATTGGGCGTTATTGTTAAAAAAAAAAGAAAAAGCCAAATGTTACAAACAGTACTTACTCATCACATAAAAGGAAAAATGAAGAAAATATTTTGGCTGTGTTAATAATTTTCTCTCCAAATCTCCCCATTTCCATTTCTCTCTATTTTGACTTTCGTTTATATCAGACATGGAAAATAAAGATTTCAAAATGATGCTGAACGCGAACATAAAAACGACTTTTTTTGGCAGTAAATGCACACTTTTTATTACAGTGGAATTCAAACATAAAAAAATTTAAATTTGCAACAATTCTTTTTCGTTTAAGTGAAATTTTGTGTAAACAGACTATAAGAAAAGCCTTTCGTTTAAACGAAATTGGCATTTTAAAAAGTTTCCTTTGAACCGAAAACAGAAGATAATATACAAATTGAAAAGAAAATATGTATATGTATTCCGATTTTATATTAAGATTTATTTTGTAAACTGAGATTTTGTAGGCTGCATGTAATACGATTAAAATGAGGTGACACTGCAAGGATTTTTTCAGCGGTAAATAAATATTTTTTATTAAAGAAAATAAATAAATGCTTGCTACTTAAAGCATTACTTCTTTGTCATATTGGTGATGACTACAAAAATTCGAAATTGATAAATATTATAGACTTTAAATATGGCTACAAAAATTTTAAAATATGCTTAATTTTCTATATGCCTTTTATACTGAGGGATTGCTCTATAATTCGAAAAAAAAGAAAAACATAAAAATTGGATGATATATAACATTTAATAAGACAAAGACAAAATATAGTCGAGTTTACCATTACCTTTCCTAATGGATTTAAGGCACCGAGGGAAATGTAGCTTAGGTGGTCCAGGATGACTACACGCAAAATGTGGCCTACTAGGTGGAGGTCGTTAGCACTTCTAGTACGATCAGCCACATGTGGCAGCATCTGAAATTCTCCTATGATTAAATGTAGATATAAACTTACTCGTATTTATCGTGACTAATAGCGTAGACAGACGACAGCGTTAATTTGCATTAGAAGCTCACTAATGTGAATTAAAATTTAACGCTGACAGACGACAGTTTCTGCATTTAGTAAACAGCTGTTTGTTTGTCAACTAATTTTTTTGGCATTTACATCGAAATCAAATGGATAGAAGGCAAAAAGTACGATTAGCAGCTATGCTGTTGGTGAAAAATCACTATATATTTGAAAGAAAGTTGAAATTACTTTTGCTGAAACTGCTCCATAATGTAAGAATTGTACATGCACTAGCAACCATAAATCTGAACGTGTTGCTACAACTTGGGATAGCAAGAGGACAGTCTGAAATAAGAGAAAGGCAATTGTGGAAATTTGTAGGTTTAATATTTTCCAAAAGTTTGTGAAAAAGTTCAAAATATGGAGAGGATGAATACCAACATGAGGCTTTGTATTCCACTCGATAAGAGAGTGGCAATAGCATTGCCATATTGAAAAAGCTAAATTCAGTATAAATTCAGTCTGATTTCGTGCATTTATATCAAACCTAATACACATTGCGATGGGGATAATTCACAAGTTAATTTGAATTAAGACTGCTAATGCAAATTAACGCTGTCGTCTGTCTACGCTATAAAACTATGTTTGAAACATTTACAATTTGCTAGAATATATCACTTTGTTTGAAATTGTGCAAGTATATTGTTATAGAGATTCTAATGTTATTATTCACAACTATGCGTTTAACTGTCTACATTTTATATATGAATTTGATTTTGCTGTAATTTCAGCCAATCTCAATTTCATAAGGACATATCAACTACTCTATGATTTATATTTTCATGATTTTTGCAAAAGTTTAGTACGTACAACCGGCAGAACACCATTGTAAATAGCTTAAGGAACAAACTTTGTTAAAAAGTCTTTACTTTTTATGCTGTAAGGATTCGGAAATACTTTATAAATTAAAAGAATTATATGAAGAACTTTTCAATAGTGCTGAGATAACCATCCCTGTTGCATATATTCATACATAATTTGGTTAAATGAAATAAATGTTTTTCTTTATTTATAGTATTTTTAGATTCATGTTTATCTCTCAATTTATTTCTACAAAAAAATTAAAAAAAAATAGTATGATGGCGAAAATATTAGATTTTCACTTTTCTTGAGTATTCTAAGGCTATAAAAAGATTTATAGATCAATATTTCATTATGCATCCATTTACGTAAAAAATAATACAAAATCTACATACAAACTTAACAAGCATTGAAAAGTTGTCATTTTTGCTCGCGTTTTTTTAAATTTAAATTTATTAATAAGAATATTTCATTAAAAATAAAAAGAAAACAATAATTGTTCTTATTTACGTCATTTCGACATAATTATTTTGTCAACTGTCAGCTGTCCGCCGATATGGCATTTTTCGTATAAATTATATTAGATTTGTTAATAGTAAAAATGGCCATGTTCTGCTTTCCAATATCATTTGAAAACAAAAATTTTTACTCGACTTGTATTTCCACTAATAATGAAAAAAATTATTTTATTTAAATTATCGTTTGTCATGAAAATCGAAACGCCTTTTAGTTTTCGTAAATTGATCTCGTATTCATAATGCTTCGAGATTTGTGTTGAAAACATAGACATGATTAACCCTACAATTTCTTGTTTGATATTAAAGTTATGGCTGACGGAGTAGGAATCACAAATTTAAGGCAATTTTAAAATATGTTACTGCTTTTTCATATTTTCGGTAATATTTTCCACCAGAGATGGCGATGTTGGCATATTTGTACTGATTGTGATGCCATTCCAATTTCAGAAGTATAATGGTGCAACAATATAATATTGATATACGTGTATATTCCATTCCTCCATGCCTCTGCAGGCGATTCGGCACAAAAATTTCGGGAAGCTTTAAGGATTTTATAATAAAACGTTACAGTGGTTTGACACATTTGCTCCCAAAAATATAATTATAAACAATATTTACCACAGAATGCTCAATCTTTATTATAAAATTACATGTGGACGACAGTATGTCAAATTGACTGTTTCTTTCAGTAAGAGCTAAATTAACTATACCATGACAGTTGGTGGGGGAAGCTATTAAAACTGGTGACAGCTAGATGCAAAATTCTCGAAGACCGAGTAACTAACGCAGTAACTACGATGATGTTCTGATGTCAGAGATTTCAGTGGAATGACGACGGTCACTTTTGCGACATCTGTAGTGGACCCAGTTTGCACGAGGTGCTGAAACTGGTGTGACAAAAAATTTGTCACAAGATGCTTCTGGACATAGTCTGCATACGAATAGCAAAAAAAAAAAGTTATAATTCGAATTTTCAATTCTATTTTACGCTTTAAGCACTGGAAAATACCTTAGAAAAAGCGAAAGAGTGGAGAGGCACATATCCACATATCCAGGTTAATAATCAAATTATAACGCGACATTAGCAAGTGAAGTACTTCAATATTCATCTTGATCGGTGTTCAACATTAAACATACATCGAGTCTTTTGATACAGACTTCCGAACGGTGACAGTTGATACCGGCCATATTGTTGAATCGTGTTCAATAACACATGCATGATGATAAAATTGCTTTATCAAAATGGATGTTCTGTTCGGGCAATGTTCTGTGACCTTTATACATTTTACGGTCGTCATAATCGTCCTACCGATAGGTGGATAAATTTGAGTACACTGGTTCAGTAAACAATGAAACAACAGTCAAAATCTGCAGAAAACAGCGCCGCTTTCCGAATTTGGGAATTCAGGACCTAAAGGTGTAAACGACAATTTACAACAACATGTGTTCATTGAACATGAACGGGTTTTGCAGCAGTTGGACTCTGACTGACTCTAATTGATTGCCAACAGCTTTTAGCCTGAATTGCATATCAACGACATGTAGTTTAAACAGGATGGGACTTCGTACCACACACCTCATGACTCATTTGACATTCTGCTCGAGCGATTTAAAGGCATGGTCATCTCACTTAAGAGTGATATGAACTGGCCATCGAGATCATGGGATTCGGCCCGTTAGAATTTTTCTTAAGTAGCAGCTCTATGCGAATAAAACACAAACCTCAGCGGCCCGCAATGCCAACATATCCCATGCCATTGGACAAATTCAGCCTGATTTTTGCGGCAGTCATGCAAATTTGGGTGTTTAGGATGCGTGCCATATATCGAAGTCACGGCGGACATTTGCACGATGTTATATTCCATACACAATGGCATCGAAAGGTCCTTCAAATGAATAAAAAATTACAATGATTGCTCACACAACCTTTATTTTATTTAAATTTAAAGATATGAAGCGCTTAATGATAGACCCTTTATAAAGAAGCTTGAGTACTGTCCCAACCCACTAAATTGCCACATTCGAAACTATTGATGCCACACTCGGCTGAGAAGAGGGGATACTCTCTCTTAGCCGAACACGAGAGGCCTAAAGTCAATGACAGATGAAGCCATAGAAATTAATTTTTTTTTGTCTAACATTGGCTGGACTTAAATAATCAATACTCGTAATTTTATAGTTAAGATTTGAATTCTTAATGTTAATTTAGTTTATATTAAAAATACAATATATTAGCTGTTATTTTTGAGAGTGGTTTAAGTCCATTTAATAAAATTATCTAATGTTAAATTTGATAAGATATAGAAAGCTCTCCTTCATATTTGTAATCATACATTCAATGGAATATTTTTTCATTAAATAAACAAAAGAATTTTGGCTGTTGTAACTTATCGCAAAAATCTTTTTTTGAAAGTAGAATAAGTCTATTAAAACAACTTTCTTATTGCAATTATTATTGATTATAATGACTTCAGTGAACACTGCGCCTTAGCAGGCAGATGTTCTAGTATATTATAGTTTTATTATATTAAAAATCGCATGTTCATTAGATAAAGGTTTTGTTTAGTTTTCTTTGGAAAGTCGTACTGCTTGGTTTGTGTTTTTTTATACTGATAGATTGTAGCATGAGTATTATTTCAGTCAAAGTTATTAAAGCAGAAAATTAAAGCAATGGATAAATAATATTTCTATACAAGGTTATTATTTTTTTCTAAACGACAGAGATTCTGGAGTTGTGAAAAAAAAAACATTATAGCAAAAGGATCAATTTAATACTGCTCAAGCTTATTCTAATGCAATAAATACTTGCCGAAAAAAATAGTTTCTTATTGTATGAAATTAATAGATTTTGTCTCAACGAAGTCTTTAGAAGAAGCAATATCAAAGAGGGGGTTGAAAAAATATAAACTGGCTGAAAATAAGCTGGATGAAGCATAAATTGGATGAGCCTTTTTCTTATATACGCGGATAGTTTCGTTTCACCATTGTTGCTTCAACGGAATCTTAAGGTGGATTCCCGCATTCGAAACGAACGAAATTTTCGTTCCGAATGCTTTTTTATATGTAGTTTGACGTCTCTATTTTGAGAGAGAGAGAGAAAGAAAGTAAATTTTGAACAATTTTAGCTTGAATTGGTTTAATTTTAATTTTCGTTCCGAACGAATTGAACTGTGCTGCCACCTACATACATTATTTAACCAAAATTGAACTGAGCTGCCACATCATATTATATGTACATTTGAATGTATAATATTTGTAATTTTTTATATTTATTTAAGTCAATACCTATTAGAACAAGCACTCGACTTTTATTCATTTATATATTTTTGTTTTATAAAAATTTGTTTAATTTAGAACACAGCAAATTGCAATCATTTGCCACTGTGCTGCCTGCTCGTAAAAGTAACACACATCATTTACAGAGTTGTTCCAAATGGTAGCTTTGTTTCTCCAGAACATTTGTTCGAAGTGTGTGAATCTTTTGTGAACAAACTCTCAGTAAACTAAAATTGTCTCACAACAAAAATTTCGTTCCGAACGAATGGGTGAATCCACCTTTATTACTTGTACAATTTAAAGCCACCTTAACTGACCTTCGTAGACTAGTAGGTAGTGTACTAGACTCGTAGTGCGAAGGTCACAGGTTCGAATCCTGCCGCAGAACTGTGGCAGTTTGTGTTTGATAATTAAAGAGAGCGCATAACTTCAATCGACCTAACCTAACCTAAAGCCACCTTAAACACATCACTCAAATAGATTAAAGTTTATAAATGTTTTTAAATTAACGCAAATGCAAGTCCTTAAGCATCTCGATATATGAAAAATGGACTTATAACACTTTCGAAAATAACAGCTCATATGTGTGCGTTTATAATAATTGAGAGGTAAAGAAATTTTAACACCCAATAATTCTTTCACTTAAATTTTATTTTGTATGATGACTTCATTAATTCTCTTGTGTGTTCTTTTAGTACAAATATGCACTTATGTAATTAGCACAATTTTAGTTTTGAATGAAATCAATTTTAGTGATATATGTAATTAGGAAGGGTTCTACATTTGACAGTGTTTTTCATCCATACGAAGTTACCCCTTCTTGATATTTATTCTCCTCAAATGTTAGCCGCAATGGCAACCAACATGTTAATTTTTCGAAAATATGTTTATTCTAGCAGCTGGTGTTTTTAATTTAAAGAAATATTTTTAGTTCTACTTTTTTAATATTTCGCCAAAACATCTGGCATAGTCAGGAATTTTTTTTAAATATGTATTATATTTATGCTAGCAGCAGATCTTTTTAATTTAAAAAAAATTCCGGACGTTGCTGTCGAAGTTCTGGCGAAATATTTAAAAAAATAATATTAATAATATTTCTTTAAATTAAAAAGGCATGCTGCTAGAATAAACATATTTTCGTAAATAAAAAGGGAAGGGAATTTAAGTATATCAAAGTTCAATTTTCGGTGAAACTTTCCACAGTTTCAATAATACTAGTATTCTTTAAATAAAAAAAGAGTTGAACTTTGTATTATAGACTCCCCCAAAAAAAGAGATATATTGATCTCATTGCGCGCATATATTACTTGAAGTCTAACGTGCTCGCAAATTATTCTCGCAATAAAATCAAACTTTCATGGACTGCGTGACTGATTTTCGCAATTATACAACAAAGCTCATTAGCGAAATAGCGTAAATGCTTGGCTTTAATAAATACCTCGTAATGAATTACCCCTTATAATTGTTGATAACATGAACAGAGCACTTTTTATCAGCCATGTCATTGACAAGACTAGAAACTGAGATTGTTTTTTGTTCATAGCGAAAGAAAAATTATCACTAAGCAACAAATTTAAAAAAATATATATGTATGTATACAAAAACTTTTATTTAGGTCTTTTTTATAAAACAAAAAAAAAACAAATTTATTATTTTCAATATTTCGACGGCTCTTTTGGCGTCTTCTTCAGTAAACAATTTTATTGACGCGGGCATTGTTGCCAAGCCGTAAGTAGTTCATCAAATTCTGTGCAAATTTTATATACGTGCGTATTAAGAATGTTGGCGCAGTACGCATTAGGATTACTTTTTGGATATTATATATGTATGGCTATATAATATTGCACGATATTGGATAAAAAAGCAACAAAAAGTTTATTGCAACATTGACCGCATTTACACCTTGCAAAAATCGAAACGTTTGCTCTTTCTTATTCCGCCGTTTTCACATTTCTGCTTTCTTCAAGCCATTTATTTTTTTGTTAATTTGTTATTAAATATTCTCATACAATAAAAACCGTATTGTCAACTCAATATTTTTTTATTTCCTTCACGGAGATTTTACGGAATTTCCCATGCCAAATAAGTATTATAAATAATATTCTGTAAAATAAATAAATATATTATGAAGGCAAATAAATTTTATTTAAACATAAGAAAGCGGCAATCAATATGTTTTTATGATTAATAAAAAAAATTACCGAATTTAGAAAACGGACAGATTCGTTCCCCATAAAAAATCTTCCTATTATAGTCTGCTGAGAAATAAGTAAAAGAAATAGAGGGAGAATCGTTATCAGAGTATGTTTTCTTAATTTATTTTACAAAAAACAGTTTAAATGTCTGGATGTGGCATAAAAGCGCAAGATCAGCCAAAGGTTTGTAAGTCAAAGAAAATAATAGATATAGTTTTTTAAGAAATTAATGGAGTTTTGTAAACAAAGGTACCAGGTGTTTTAATAAACAAATTTCAAATCAACTCACTTTATAAATTATAAATTTTTAATTAAAAGTACGTTTAAACTATTGTTTTATTGCATTTTTAACTTAAATTTAACATTTATATATTTTTCCTCTTGAAAATAGTTGGAGAACAAACTCACAAGAAATAGTAATAACGAAAATAACTACATTTTCACTGTCAGAGTTTTTTCCTTAAAAAAGGAATTTATATTGATACTAAAGGAAAGGAAAAAATAGTAAATAATACATTTTCACTGCAGTTTTGCTGATTCTAACACCATTGTATAATTGCAATAGCATGTGTGGCCATCCCTGGTAGATAAAGTTATTTATAATGCTTTGACTTTTTACTTAGCGACTTTTTATTGGAAATACATACTATATGTGCAAGTATATAAAGGAAAAGTATTAGACTAAACGATCTACTCGACGTTAAAAAAATCTAGATTGGAAAATCCGACAGCACATAGCAAAAATATCGCTTATTTGCAGCAAAAACGTCACAACTCGGATATTATGCCCCCAAACCACGATTGAAATATCTAGTATTTTAACGCTGTCTACAAGAAAATTATAAATTCTGCTTCACTTCATGCTTAAGGCCCAGTTAGCCGAACGTTCACGTTAGCTAATGTAAGGAACGTTTGTTTTTGTGCATATGAAATCAATGCAAATGCTTATCCAAATTAAATGTCACGTTGACGGGACGGCTGAACCTGTATAAAATAGAATTTCATAACGTTTTTACGTGACATTTGTATACCAGTGATGGGACTATTATTTTGTTGAGTTGTATTGTGGCCTAAATTCTCCTCCGGTACTTTTATTGATATATGTAAATTATTAAGGATCTAATACAACTTTAATAAAATTTTCGAATTTTCAAAGTCTAAAAATGTAATGTTGAGATAATAATGTGCATGAAGAGACTTTTTAAAAAAACAAGTAAATACCATTGAATGCAAATAAAATCTTAGATTGAATTATAAATTCAATTATATATAGCAGTTAATTATTTTGAATATAAAAGTTAATATACGCTTATAAACATACATATTTGTTATTTTGCAACTTGCATACTACATATCTTTAAACATATTGCAGATTTGTAAGTCAAAAGTTTTGTTACATATACATTGTGAAATAAGTACAAATTTATATACACATAATAAATATATGGACGTACGATTATATGTTTATTCTTAAAATTTTAATTTTTACATGAACTTTTCAAAATATCAACTTTTTTCTTTCAAAAAGTACTTAGTATAATTTTGGTACGTTTTATATCTAAGCATGAATTACACGAAAGTTTTCAAATACCATCTCTATTATGAACAGCTGACTGTATATTTATTGAAAAATTGAAATTCTTTTCATTAAATATATTTACCGAATTTAAAAAAGCAAACCTCAACACATAAGTGTTCGGACTCCATTGAAAATTTTCTTTATTCGGTTTTTTATAATAAACAGGAATATTAATTTAATTTTTTTTAATTACACTAAGTAGCATTATACAACGTTTTGTTTTTATTCTGTTGACATTCGACACGTTTTAAAAGATTCATTAACCGCACAAACGTCCGTACGTAAAGTACGGTACGTTTTTCTAACATCAACGTTCGGCTAACCTGGCCTTTAAACTCATAAAAGCTGGTTACACGTTTGGTATATTTGATCGTAATATTGTTGTTGCATAGTCCAGTAAGTGTCAAATTAAAATTTATTATTTATTTATTTTTTTCATGCATGTGAATCTGACTATGGATTAAATAGAATTCATTTGCAAACATTTCTTTTTTTACATCCCACATTACAAAACCGGAAATTATTGTTTACAATGCAACTTTGTTTTAAGTTCGTTTGAAGTGGACGACAACAAAAAAATATAAAAAAATAAAAAATAGAATAAAAAGAAAACACGGCCAACTCTTGAGGAAAATGTTCAAAAATGCACAAGTTTAAAAAACATATATAAAACGACGATTTCTTGTATTGAATTTAATAAAACTTGATCCATATTAAAACGTAAAGAAAACGACAACGCAAACGAAATATTCTTTTGAGGAATGGGATATTTAAACAACTTGTAGAGATGTTAAGAAGCAACAAATATTTACGATTTAAATACGTAACGTATGTATGTATTTTAATTTGCATACCCTAAAAGAAAAAAACAAACACACAACCACACAAAAAAGAACAAACATAAACAAAAAATAACAAATAATTGAGTCATGTAGATACAATAGAAATGGAATAAAGCAAACGAATTGAAAACACTGGAACAAATGATGAATGCATGACGAATATACTTATTCACTTCATGTGGCAATGATGAAGGAAGAATGTATTATAGTAAGTGTAAAGAACCTCTAAAGTCAAAGACTTGATTAGTGATCAAATCATAACGCATTATTCGATAAGATAGATTATATAGCACATATTCGTCCTTTCCAATCAAGAGCTTTTTTGCTGCATTAATGTTGGGCTTTCGTAGGATATACATAATCCATCTCTGTTTTCCTAATCTGTAGTTTTACGGTGAATTGATTACATTCCTGATATAGTTCTTCATTGATGATCAGTGTCTATGTTCTGTAACTCGTGCGAGACGAGAAAAATATTGTTACCCACACCTTGTGATATACAGGTTGAGTTCAAAAAATAGTAAGTTTTTGCGTAATTTTAATTCTTTTGATTTAAGTATTATATCAATCACCTTACAAAAAATACAGTCAGAAGCACTATTTTAAACTTTTTTCGATACGACGATATTTTACGGTCACAGACTCCAAGGCCACCAAGCCTTAGGAGATCTCTAAGTCATCGGTTTTTTTAATAACTAAAGTTTCTCACGAACTTCTTTTGATTCCACCCGGATTCATGCAACCAATGGGGAACACAAAATTTTCATTAGAATTAAATATTCGAATCGCAGTCTTTTAAGATAATTGTCCTGAATAAAAAATATTTTTCAAATTTTCACGTTTTTAGCTTATTTTATACAATATTTTATGACATATGCCATTTTACTGCATACGTAGTACTTGTAAGTACCCAGGGAAAGAATATGAACATCATTTCCATTGCAGCCAATTCAAATTATTACATTACTTTTGAGACACCTTGTACATGTACGAAAGAAAGCATTAAATTTGCAGAGGAAGTGCTTCCTTTGGTACAACAATAATAAGTAGATAGATATTTCTTGTAAAACAGTTGAGTTCTCCAGTATTTCTGCAATGAAATAAAATTTTTACTTTTGGACTTTGTTTTCAAATGACCCCGAATTATTTCAAATCTTTTGGGCTTGTGTTATTAATCAGATCTTACACTCACGGTCTATATGTAGACCATGCGCACAGTATTCCGCTGTAACTGATGGCAAATAAAAACAGCTCAGAGTTATATTTATATACACGTTTGCTGATTTATCCAAATTACGATTTATTTAAACATAGTAATTTGACATATTTTAAGGGTTACGTTATAACGCAAGACTGCGCTAACGATAAGTCGGAAGATAGTGGGACGCTTTATCGAATTAAAGTCAGTTCCTGACAGCTTTTCGTTCGTTTAAGTTTTCTCTCGACATCGAGGGACAGGCTGTAAAAAAATCCAGTTTTCCTAACATACTTAACGTTGCTCCTATTTCGGTGAATATATGTATATTAAATGTAAAGACAAAGCTAATGTTGAAATAATAGAGAATATTTATACACATACATTTGTTATTTTATACAACTAATTGCAACTTACTTTATATATTTTAAACAATTAAGTTTATAAGATAAACAAAATATATGACTTCCCTTATTGAATTCTCATATAGTATTTGTTGAATTTTGTATAAGTATATCAGTTTTCATGCATGATTTCGCTGAAGATTTGACTAGCGTCAATTTTACTTTTTTCGCAAACTAGTATTTTATAAAACCTTTGAATTTGGGACAAATTTTTTTCTTTCATTGTGTTACAAAGCCAATAAAAATTTTAATATATAGTTTTTGGCGATTATTATAAACAAACAACAATTAACGCTCTCCATGTTTACGCACATTAAAAATATATATTTTATTAATATTTCATGTCCTTTATCAATTAGTGTCCAAATAATTGAGCAAATAAATTTGTGTTTTCACGTTTTAATAGAACAATTATTTCATAAAAATAATTGATTAAACATGACCGTAAGGCCACATATGTTGTGACACTATTAAGAATCCTAAATATTTTATTATTTAATAAAATGAACAGTCCGTCATAAATAAAAATATTTTTTTCTTCAGTACATACGTTATAAAATTTCTATCATATAAAACAAAAGAAATTTTAAATAATGGTAAATTTGTACGCCTTTTAGATGTGAAGTTTGTTCCCAGAGAGATTTTGCATTAAAAGATGATTTTTAAAATCATTGGAAATGATCTGAATTCTTGAAAATTTCGTGTGGCCGCACAAGCACAGAAGAGACCGAACGTTCTGAACTCCCAGGAGCAATTGAAAAAAATTGCTCCGGTGGGAGATTGAAAGTGCGGGCGATTGTGTAAGCCATAGCCATATCATAGGGATAAGTGGTTTCAATTTCGAATGATTACTTGAGTATAAGAAAGCATTCCACAAGATGGGCGCCGCGTTTGTTCGCAATCGACCAAAAACGCAATGGTGTGACAACTTCGCAGGAGTCTTTGGCGTGGTTCAACCGCATTACAGACGATTTTTTGTACCCTTTCGTAACTGTGGGTCCAGCACAACACGCAACACACGCAACACACCAGACACCAAACAGCCCTCAACACTGTAGGTTTATCGGATGGGTTTGTCAGCCAATAACAATCAATGGCGAATATTATGACAATTTATTAAGAGGAAAAAAATTACCGCATTTGGGCGAGAAAAAAGTTCTTTTCCACCAGGACAATGAAAGGATGCAGTGCACACATATGCAGTTTGCATGGCAAAATTTCATGAGCTGCTTCCTCATCACCTTATTTTTAAGCGGAAAGATATTTGACTCCAAGGATGTAATCATCTCACGAACAAATGTCTGTACTGATGACCTTTTTTTTTGGTTTTTTTGGAGGGATTAAAAAATTGGACAACGTGTATAGAACTCAAAGGAGACTATTTTGAAAAATAAAATTATTTATTATTGAAAAACCTATGATCCATTCAAACAGCCACGGACTAATGTTTATGTTAAATTTACAATCGAATAGTGGAATTCAAACACACGAACGCTAGTGATAAGAGTAGAAACATCCTTTTGAAGCCTCATATCTTAACATTGACTGTCTTTATCTTCATAATTAAAATTTTTCTTTATTATTAACTTCCTAAAACCAAACACTTCCTTAAAAATTACTTCTTTCATAATGAACTAAAAGTCTCAATATCAACAAGATCAAAGGTATGTTCATATATGAAATACAATATGAGCAAAATTTAATTGTTGGCATGTCCCGACGGCGCTTGGAAAGTAAAAATATTTTGTATGTACATTGTACATACATATATCAATATGAAAAGTTTCAAAATATTAGATGGAATGAGTTGTTTCGAAATTAATTATTGAAAGAAAAAATAATTATCTCTCGTATTAAATTTTTTAAAATCATTTCTAGTTTAATATGGAATTGCTTACAGAAATATTAACAATCAAAGATTTCATCCTGTAATGACAATTATAAGCCCCACAAAAAAGTATTAGTCATGCCATAATCATTATTTATTTTTATTATTTAGATTTTTAATAAACATTATAATTATTGTAAATACTTAATATTGAAATTTATTATTCGGGAGAATATCCCGACCAATCGTTAGAAACAATGCATTATAATTATTTTTTTCTTTGCATTGATAACAAATGAACAGATTTAAATTTTTTTCGTTCTTTTGAAACTACGAGTGTTATAAAAAATGTTTATTTATCATGGTCTTCCATAAACGTACCGTTTTGATATTTTCCACATAAAGCAGCTCCAGTGGATACTGATGAAGTGTGTACTGGCACAGTGGGTGCATTCACCCAATTTGTACAATTTAACTTCTGATGTCTTTTATTTCACAATTAATAGCTCGCATTTGCTATTTTATATTCGGAGATTTAATAAAAAATTAATAAAAAACATTAGAACTTTAAAAACCGTGCAAAAGGGTCACAGTACAGTGGAGTCCAGTTATAATAAACTAGCGGATCCAGCGAATTAATTTCTTTATAGACGAAGTTCGTTATAACCGGAAGTAAATATTTTTTTTTCCAATAAAGCAACTGTATGCAACATTGAAGTAGATAAAAATTTCATATTTTTCGACATATGCTCGTAAATGCAAATTATTAATCACTTCTTTATGTATAAATCGTTCAGTGATATATCAAAAAATCAAAACTTTTTAGTTACTGAGGTAAGGTGTTCCTTAATATCTCCTTCATATGTAAAAAATTAGAATTATATATGAAGCCAAGTCGAAGTTATAGCAAATATTGTGCACATGTTCTTTAGTTCATATTTTAAAAGTTCAATTTTTATTTAAAGGTGTGTTATCATTGAAGGGCGTTGAATTAAAGGGTCGATGTCTATTTATAAAGTTCATTTTATATTATTTTTGATCGCTTTGTCAAATAATAACTTATATGTAATTCAATAATAATTTATAGAAATTCAAGGTTTCCAAAAAAATCCTGGGACAATTTTTTATATTTTGTTTAAAAATTTACAGGTATTTTTGTAATGGGGAGTTAAAAATACATCGTTATTAGCGAAAGTTCAGTATAACCGAAGTTCAATATGGCCATAATAGTTTCTATGAAATATTTGTACAAAACTCTTGCAATCAGAGATATTGTTTGTTATAAGCAATAATTCGTTATAATTGTATTCCACTGTATTCAGTAGTGACTTCAATAAAAAAATTGATTGAAAGGTGTCAGTCCCCAAAACAACTAAATTAAAACACATACATAATTCAATTTAAAAGAAAATAATTTTGAAGGAATTATTTTTTGCACGAGTATATTCAGCTCAATTAATTTTGTGTAAAAGAGAAGAATTGGAAGAAATAAAATATAATATAAATAAGTTAAACAAATTTTTAATGAATTGAGTCAAATGATATTAACGCTTTGTTTGAAAAAAAGTGTGATACTAATTTGAAAAGAAAAAACGTAAATTACAGCAAATATTTTGAAATATTTTTTAGAGCAACCGCTTTTATTTTTTTTCTAAAAAAATTTTGGCTTATAAATAGGGTAGACTATTCAGATAGTACCACACCCTTGTAAAGTGATGCCTCGACGGATTTACACTGTGCATTTTTCTATGAAATATTTTGCTTCTTTTATTCGCTGATAGGAGGAATATTGAAGCAAGCAGTATAACAAAACTGGCAGCATACGAAACTTCATGCAGTTTAGCAAGTGAGTGAAGATAAATATGCCGAGTTAAATATGTTTCGACGTAACACTTTACGTCATTAAATATTTATAAATATCTTTTTAGTATTTGTGACATATTTGACAAATACATATTTATTATAAACGTGTCTTTATACTCGGGGAATATAAATATGTTTTCGTATTTTTGACACATTTTTGAGCAGGTATTGAAAAAAACTATGCTTTATTACAGGACAAGACATACCTCAATTTAAACGCGATTCATCCACAGTACCAAATAATTTTTTTTCGATAGACCAAAATGTTTTTGGTGACTGGTCTACAAATAAAAAATCTAGGATGAATCGCGTGTAAAATGAGGTATGTCTTGTGCCTTAATAAATCATAGTTTTTTTCAATATCTACTCAAATATTTGTCCCAAATACGAAAACATATTTATATTGCCCAAGTATGAAGACACATTTATAGTAAATATGTCCCAAAGAAGAAAACGTATTTGTCAAATATGTCACAAATACTAAAGAGATATTTATAAATATTTAATGACGTAAAGCGTTACGCCGAAACATATGTATTTAGCTCGACATATTTATCTCTACTCACTTCAGTTTAGCGATATTTACTGTCCCAGCGATTTGTAACACACAATTACATGGCTGCAAGGAAATGTTTACAGCACTCACAATTTATAATAATAAAGTTAACTTCCCACCTTCAGATCACATGTCGATTACGTTTGTAATTATTTCTTTTTTATGAATTATTAAAATTCTTTATATTAAATTAGTATGTAATTAATTTTTTACAAACTTTTCACATAAAAACAATTGTAAAAGAAAATAAAACAAACACGTTATTTGTATAAAGAAAGTAATATATTTGAAAAAGGTTGCATTTGTTCCTGAAATAAAGTCGAGTGCAAAATATTTTACATGATTACGTATTTCTTTGCAACATATTTAGAAAAGAACATGACATATTTTGCTCTATTGATCTTTTTTAGAAAAGAACACAAACATGTAGCAAGTGCAAAATATATGTACCATTTTTGTTAGATAATAAACGTCATTTGATTCTTGCCACTGAATTTAATTTGGAGTAGCAACATATTAAACTAAAAAATTTGATTGAAAAGATACCAGATCCTTTAAAAGTAATCAGATCATTTGCAAAGACCATAAAAATGGAAAAAAATAAATTTTTTTTATCGGTACTAAGTCGTAACTCTTTGTAATTATCTCTCTCTATCCACCCTCTCACTCTCTCTCTATCTCTAAAGACTTTACTTACTATTATTTAAAGCAAACATAAGAATTACTATTTGTTTAATAAAAAAAAAACATCAAATATTTGATTAATAATTTAATCGTAGGTTCAGTACATTTAATTGTTGACAACAGCAGGTTCTGTTTGTATTCTTAAAATATTGCAATGTACCACATTCTCACCGTCTACATTTACAGTATATAAGTAAGTAAAGGTAAGTCCCCTACAACGTTTCCTATAAAAACCGAATTGAACAATAGAAAATATTATTAAGAATTAATAAAAATTAAAAAAAGAAGAGACACACACGAAATGAGAAATGTGTAATATATTTCCATGCTTAAATGAAAAAATATATGTATGTATATACAAGTAGTAATAGAAAATTGCCGCCACTTGTTGTTACATGGTGTATTTGATGGGATGTTGATGATGACGAGATTTTTATTTTACAACTATTTAAACGTCAGACTCATGCAGAAACCTTATAATAAAAAGTCGTGCGCCACATGAGATTATTTTTATACTCTACATTACAGGTAAAATATAATAAAGGGAAAAAATTGTCATTGTGTCTGTAAATTCTGAAATATTTATTGAGGATTCCCCCCATAATGAATATATTTTTAATCGTTATATGTATTTAGGGGAGCATACTTAAAAGTTTCCATCTATGTATTTGTGTAATGGTACAATTAGTCAAATCGTATCTCGCTACTTTACTTTTTTTCATATCGTTGAGTTTTGTGTAATAGTTAGTCAAATCGTATCTTTTCCACACTTTTCTTTCTAGTTTGTGCTGCGTCTTTCATTGAAAAACAATGTTTGCAACGTAAAAATCTATTTTCTGTAGATTGTCTACGTAACAAAGTCAACGATACGTTTTTAGTAAGCAACAACGAGGTTTATTTATGTTACAGATTTTATCAGCTGATTCGTCGTCTCACGATACGATTCGACTAATTGTACCACAGCATTGGAAATGCATTTTCTGAACTGGATGAAGCTTACAGACACAATGATGACATACATACTGGACCGATCTGTCACATACATATATATGTCTGCTCTGGAAGGTCGTTCCATAAATAAGTCTAGCCTCTACTTTCCAATGTTATTCTTGTTACCAATTAGCATTAAATAAAAGGAATATTGTCGGAAAATTTAACAGTAAATTCAAGTTTCTTAAAAATTTTAAAATTTATCACCAGTAATATTAAAATTTTATCACAAAATGTCCGCACAGAGAGAGAACTAGTAATCCACAAAGAGCATTGATTTGAAATCATTAATTTGTAAATGTGTATGAAATATAAACATAAAATTTATATTTTTGAAAAATATTTATAAATTTCCTAGAAATATAACAGCCGAATGCCAAAAAAATAATAATAAAATTGCCTTAGAAACCATTGTTGAGTAATAATTAAGGCCTGTTTACAAAAGTCTATGCATCTCTACTGAAACTGTCAAATTGTATACATGAAAAATTTATTTTATGTTTTTTTCGTATGTAGTTTTAGAACGTTACGATAGCGCACATGTGGTCAACAAATGAAAAATATATAAATATGATAAACAAAATAAAATATGTGTTGCATATAAAATCCAAAAAACATACTCTCTTCATTATTATTATTTATATTTTTGTTAATTCTATTTCATTTGTTTGCTATACTTTTTGAAATTATTATTTTTTAAATTTTTGATTACTCGTCTTAAATTGTGTTTTTGTACATCATAAACTAAGAATTGCCTTAGTACACATTACTGCGTCGGCAATAACACAACCTCGTGTGTTTATATAAAAAATCAAAGCATACAATATGAGAATTTAATCATATAAGAAGATTACAAAGTTTATAATGATAGCAGGATTATAATGTTATATAGTGTAGTACGTGTGCAATTTAATATTTGACCAAAATGGTCACCAATTTAAAAAAAAATCGTATTATTTTAAACTTAATTTCTCTTCTTCTTGCAAAAGTCTTTCACATATTATATACAATTACATAACATTATAAATATATCTACATATACTCCGCATTTCTTTTATTTTAATCTTTCTGTCAAATTTGCTATAAATATTTATAAACTAATTAACAGGGCACTGTTAACAGTGAAATTTTCTCTGCTAAAAATATGGTTTGCATCCCTGCTAGTTAAATTCGCACACATGAAGTCATATTTATAAACAAAATTGTACAACCGGTTATATTTCTCGATGTTGTATCGTTTCAGTTGTACCAATCCTTTCATATATTGAATGATTGTTAAAAACGCCCTATACGTTCGAATACATATCCGAATTTTATCGAAAAGAATGGTGTTACAACCTTTTGCAACACTTATTAGGATTGTCGACAGAAGCGGCTATTGCAAGGATAGAATATTGTGTTTCTGGAATAGAATAACATAAAACCAGATTTGAGTAACATCTTTTGTGGGATTCTTAGGGAGCTATTTTGTTTCCATTGTTGTATAACATTCCCGTTCATGTGCAACAACTAAGTATTATCCCATCTTCTTGCAATTAACCAAAGTAAATGCAATCTAAGCAATTTATACGCTAAGAACTTCATTAACATGTATATCACAATATATTAATAACAACAAAGTCCTTGTAATCTTGGTTAAATGATATTGGATATCCTTAGGCGTTTTTCCTTTCAAGTGTAAGTGTATAGTGACAAAAAGAAATTAATTTTTTCTATAAAAAAAAAAAATGGAAAAAGCTACATAAAGAAACTGGAATAATGGATTTCAATAAAAATTATTATTGCCTTTTGCAACCATACCAATGTAGATATATTTAAGAAAATTCCTTTGTTTTACATTCTTTAACCTCGTTCTTTGATTTTGCAATGACTTGCTAAGTTTCTCTGGTAGGTTCACTGTAATGGATAGAATCGTTCGATGACCTACTGAAAATTTCAATATGTACCATATTTTACCACTTTTATTACAAAACCTTTCGAAAAAACACAAAACAAAAACAGAAAAAGTAGTAACTTGTCTACCACAAATTGACCACATTTTACTGGAAAAAGTTTTGTGTATTAATGCTCAATTTAAAAATACAGTTTTGAATACAAATTGTGAACCGTAATTTTTAACGTATCGGTTGTATATTGTATTGATAAACGTAAAGGTATATCAAATAATTTTAACATAAAATATTAAAATTTCATTAAAATTTACTGTTTTTTTTTCATAAACGCTCTACAATTATTCATCGTTATGTATAAAGTTGAATTATTATGACATGGTGAAAAGATTTAAAGTGCTACATTAATCCCAGGTATATGGATTCAATACAACTATTACAAAATAAGTATATGAAGTATATTTTTACCTGAAACAAGTATACACCGATGTAAAATTATTCACTAATCTAACCGATGCAACAATACAGAGGGTTTCGAATTGAGGAATGAAAATTTCGATTATAGAAATACACAAATAAGATGTAGTAAGTTTATTTAATTTTGCATATTAAATAAAATTTAAACATAATTTAAAAATCATTTTGCGATATATTAACTCTATAGCCTTGTATTCCTACAAATCCACTTTGTCTTTGACGTTTGGTTTAGAAATTGTACCCATCATCCATGTTTCGCAAAATAACATTTTCATATTATTTCTGTTCATTAACTAATTGTTACCAGAGAGTGTTCACGTACTCAAAAAAATTCTTCTAAGGCGAGAAAGGGGTTAGATCCTGCACAGAAAAATATGGCGTCCTAATTTAAATTTAATTTGTGTGAATTGCAAAAACAAATGAATTTATTTTAATGAAATTTATATATCGTATCTAATTTTTTCTATATCAGTACCTAAACGCGATTCGTTTGTTTGCTCGAATTTTAACTTACTTCATCAACTCCTTGATAACCAATAGCGAAAGTTTATTTGTCCTCGAAGTTTTCATAATGTCATTACAAATATCAAGTTAATGCCGATAAAAAAGGGAACTTAAACAAAAAAAGTATAAAAACGTGTTAGTTGATTGTAGAAAATATAAAAGAAGTAAAATCAATGCTTCTTGTGTCAAATTATTGTGTCAGATCTCACCAATATTGATGGTTTCGACAAACGCCGATAGTATCAAAGGACTTCGAAATCCTCCCAGTGTAGACAATTATTTAATTTGTCATATCTCACTATATGAGAGAATTTAGCATTAAAACATTGTTATAACAGAAATTGTTAGAAGAACAGATGCGAAATAATTCTTAACCGTTGACGTACATAATAAATATATTAAAAATAAAAATTTTGCATTAAATTATTTATATTAAAGTGTGTTATTGTTTCACCCGTTATCAAATAGCATAATTTTTCCCCAGATTTAAAATTAATATAAAATACATCCATATACATATAAAGAACATGTAGACTAAATCGTGAACACACCGAACCGTACACAAAAAAAAAATGTATGTACTTAAGTGACAAACACATATTGCAGAAGCAGATTTGCTAAGTTGTACGGCAAATCATAGATTTTCCATGAATTTCATAATCCCTCAGAGAAACAATACGGTTGTACCAAAAAATTAAAATAATCTTTTCTATAGACTAAATTGTTTTCGCTGGAACACAAATGTAGGATAAACTACCTTTAAAATGAGGTTCATAATCTCTCACAGAAACAGGACTGTTGCAACAAAAAAATTAAATTTTTTTTTCAATAGACCATATCGTTTTTAGTGAAGTCTTTACAAAACAGAAATGTATGATGAATTACCTTTAAAATGAAGTATATCTTGTCCCGTAATATAGCTTTTCCCAAAAATATGTTCCAAATACGAAAACATGTTTATATTTTCCAAGTAGGAAGACACATTTATAATAAAACATGAAAACATATTTTACAAATATGTCCCAAATACTAAAAACATATTTATAAATAATTAATGACGTAAAGAGTTACGTCGAAACATCTTTAGTTCGGTGTATTCATAACTGCTTAGGTCGACTTGAACTCAAAACGACTTAATAGCACCAATGTGATTTGAAGTTCAAAAGTATCCCTCAGCAGAATTCCACTCAATTTGCTTAATTTTACAGCAAGTTACAGTGTAATGAGTTTCTGTCTGTCTTTTCATGATATACAATTTCATTTGCAGCAATAACTTATGAAATTGCGTTTGATAGGCAATACCATGCGTTAAAGAGCGAAGTCGCACTTTTAGATTTAAGCAAATTTTGCTTATTGACATACATATAATTACTTATTTCGTAATGTGTTTTATGAGCGAATAAATACACCCAAAGTTTATACATATGTAAGTTTAAGGATGATAGGAAAAGTCATAAATACTCTGTTAAATTTGATTTTCTTTTCTGTTTGGAATAATTTTCAAATAAGATTTCTTTACACTCTCATTGAAAACAATACATAATGATAGGGGTGGGTTTCAAATCAAAAAAATTTTTGTTGGAAGTTAATGTATGTATTTTTTTTCAATATGCGCAAAACATAAAATTTTGCAAGTAAACGTATGTATCCAACGCCGTCAATTACGTATATAATAATTTATATTTAAACTTGTCAAATTTTCTTGATATCAATTTTAGTAAAAATCTTATCAGCAATACAAAAAAAAAATTTAAACTTACCTTTTTTGTTCATTTGTTAATTGTGGCGATAATAAATTTTGAGTATCATTTAGCTGATTGGGGGTTTTGTTATTATTATTAATTGTATTAAATTTTATTGCCGATGTTGTTGTGGTATCCTCAAATGCTGTATGTTGTGATGGTGGATTTACAAATGATTCATTTTTAGCCGCATTGTTAGTGGCACAACAGACAGAATTGATTGCATTTGTAAACAAAATTAAAATCAATGCGTTTAACACAAGGGGGTACCAAGCATGACGAGTTGTAGTCCCCTCGAACATATTCGAATGAGTGATGAAGGTGGAGAAGGTAGGGTATATAGATCCTAGAAGTGGACGCACGACCATTGATTTTTCGATTTTCACTTTATGTTTACTACCACTAATACTATAATACATTTTATTAGCCATCTTTGTTGATGAACGACAAGATTTTTTTCTAGGGATCATTATCGTTTCATGATTTTCATTGCCAACATTTTCACTATTGTCACGTCTAGTCCGAATTTGGAAATTTTTTAAACGTGGCAAAGGTTTAGCTTCCATGATCTTTGATTTTTTTTAAATATATATTTAGTATTATTTTAATGTTTACTTTTTATTAACGATAAAAAAAATAAATAAAACGATAAAAATTAGCACTAACTTATTTGTCAAAAGCTTTCTTAATACAAGCAAGAAATTTTTCTAATCGCACAAACGCATAAAAGCACGATTACTTTCCCTGCTCCCGAAATGGCTGAACTGCTCTCTTGGACGTCTTCTTATTGACTATTTTTTATTATTATTATTTTTATTATTTCCCTTTTATATCTTCCTTTTACAAGACTAGAGTTGCCAGCTTCTTGAGAATAGTAGTGTTGCCGAAAGGATTTAATTCTGTACCGCCAATTATATTGCCAATAGAAGAATATGTGTTGTAACGGCACCACTTGAAATTTACAGTTATATCAAAGTGATAGCCTTAAAACGTTTACAACTGTAATAGCAATAGCAAACGTGTCTCCTCGAATGTCAAAAACTATATGAATTAGACATAGCAATACACCGATATGTATGTATTGCAAAATGTGTTGAAGTCCATGTCGTTTGATTGTGTTATTGTAGTTGTTGACGTATTCATGCCACCTTGCAAATTTTAGTCATATTTAACTATATTTTTTTGAGCTGAGTTAAAACTTGTGCATTTATAATTGCCGAGTGGAAAAGACGTGTCATATACATACATATGTATGTACATATGTACATGTGTATATAAGTAGAACTACTTATTGGCCATTTATTAAGATGAAACTTTTAGTACGTTATTAATATATCGTTATTAATATATCAAATAAAAATTATTTGAAAGCTAATTATATGCGGTTTTTTTTTGGCTAAATCTATTTTATAAAATGTTTCTCTATCATCATTCTGAAAGCTGAATTCAAACTTCCGCTAATAATATAGCCTAGTGGAAAAGACGTATTATTATTATTTCAATTTGAAAATAGTGCTCGGTTCATTGTCTGCTGTTACACACATCAGCAAGTCCGAGCTTATGGGCGAGAAATGAAGAGACGAGGGCTACACACATACTTGATTATACCAAAAAGTTACTTCAGTTATCTTCTGTTATTTCAGAACACAGACTGTCTGAGTGTTATAAAACGGCCAGTTTTAACAGAAAATTGAAGAGACTTGCCGCAAGAAAAACTGATGTGTGTGAAAGTAGAACTACACGACTCCCTCCCAGACGTGTGTGAACCAGGTATAATTAATAGAAAATTTGCGTTCAAATTCATTTAAAAATATTTAAAATTGTTTTTATTTCATATCAGTGACATCCCAGTTCTAATTGAATATCTTTATTGCAATATATATTTTTTATATTCCAAATATTTGTTTGCAAATATCCGGGCGCTGAAACTGTGTGACGCTGTGCTTAATAAGAACCCTTTGAAGAAATACATAAAATACTTTGTTTTTTTTAATTAGTCATATAAAAATAAGGGCTCATTGCATGCAAAAAATTAATAGTTTCCAATTTTTTATTTTCCTTGAGAAAGGATATAATTTATTTATAAAACATATTTAGTATGATAAGTGGCAGTCGAATTTGCACAAAATGGACTTTGTAAAAGGTATGATATACTTAGTTGCTGCCTTGAGCTCTTAAAATGTAAAATTATTGAAATAAGTAGGTATTAGTTAACATTTTCTTGTTTTGTTAAAAACTCCATTATATATATAGTACAAATTTCAAAATAGGCATTACAAATAGCACACAATTAACATAATAAATATAACAATGTGAAGAATATATAAAATAATAATTATAATATCAACGTATTTGTGTTTAAAACACTTAGCAAACTGTTATCTTATTCGGTGTAATTTGAACATTTATATTGTATTCTTCCGTGTTCATACTATTTTCAGTTGAAGATATATCATCATCGTTCAGGAGCAACGAGAAACGTTTCATAAGACAACTTTTGGCATCGCATAAACTTAGCGATAAGTCTAATCTAATATATTCCGTTCGCAAATCTGCTTTCAACTCATCCATGCGTTGAAATTGCAATATGAATTTACCATCAGTTAAGGAACCTTTAGTATTAAGTGATTTTAAAGCACTATTGGCACTATTAAGTGACCATTTCTGAGGAGCATCAGAAGTAAATTTTAATCCCTCATCTAATGAAATGGAAACTTGTAATTTTAATTGTTTACAATGTCTAATAGGCAGACTTTTAATCAATTCCAAACTAGAATGTAAAGGACTGTCGGTAACAGTTTCGTCTTCGCATATGGACTGTTGGAACTTTAAGTGATATGGTTCGGCTATGAGGGTTTGCATGTTAATGCGCAATAATTGATGATTATTGGTATCAGCAACAAGCATAAATTGACCACTGGCATCAAAGCAAAGACCTGCAGGCTCATTAAAATGTTGCAATTTAGTTCCATCATAGAATTGTTTTATTGCTAAAGTTTCAATAGTACTGGTCTCGACGTCAATAACTTTTAGTTTGTGATTGTAAGTATCGGCTACATAAACTTTACCATTAATATGATTGTAAGTAAGTCCTAAAGGATGTTGGAGTTTAGCGGCATACTGTTTGCCATCGATGTCACCAAAAGCGAAAAGGTTCTGAAAAACGATTAAAACTTAACGAATTATAATCAATTATCGTTTAATTGTAATATAAATATAATTATATGTATATGATTTTATTAATAAAAAAAATTTTCCTGAAGAATACGCCCAAAGAGGCGACGAAATACTGAATAAAAATAATTTTTATAAAAAAGACCTAAAGCTCATTTATAAAAATCATATATATATATATATATATATATATATATATATATATATATATATATATATATATATATATTTATTTCATTGCCGAGCGCCAAATCAAATGATGGAAAAGCATTCAAACGCATATACATACTATTTATGTAAAAATCAAAAATATATTAAAATTTTATAGAATTAAATTAACGAATTTGAATGCTTTTCAAACATGAAAAATTACTATTTTCAATTCAAACTAGATAAATATCTAACCTGTGGATTACGATCTCCTCCCACAACACCCAAAACTTTTCCATCTACCATTGAAGCCTTTCGAATGCTCGAACTCTCACTATCAGCTATAAATAAGAAATCTTTGCCCATAGCTAGACCCGATGGCTGGGCAAACGCTGCATTTTGCGGATAAGAATTATTTCGATTTTCTTCCATGCCATTACCAATTATAGAAACACAAGTACGAGGTTCAAATTTTTTAAATTTCCACCAAATCATGCCTTCAGGAAAATATGCCCATATTTGATGAGTACCAGCCATAGATATGACAATTATAGTTTTTTCAGGTACATTCTGTTCGTCCAAATGAAAAGACATATCCATATCACGAGTCCTAAACACCGCCACATCCCAGGGAGATGATATTTGTTGTAAAGGTCCAATTTTACCACCAATACGATCATGTCCCTGTTGACCAGTACCAGCTAGTGTTTCCACCAACTTTTTACTTAAGGTTACTTGGCGTATGGCATGATTTTCAGTATCGGCCACAATTAGCGTATCACTGTTAAGAAATATTACACCTTGGGGGCAATTAAAACGTGACATCTTTAAGTCGCCATCGACCAAACCAGCTTCACCGCTACCAATTTTTTGCATCACTACACCATTTGGATCAAAAATCAATATGCGATTGTTGCCTGCATCAGCCACTGCAAAATTACCCTCTTCACTGCGCGCTATTTTGGCTGGGAATCTTAGTTTGGAGGCTGGCAGCAGGTCTATCGAAGGTTTAAGAGATAAACCAAAGTATTTGAGATCTTGCTTTTGCGCAAAAAACCTCAAAGCCTGTTCGACAAAACGTTCTAAGAATAATGCGTGCCCTTCGCCCATCAACATTAACAAAGGTGCACCACCCGGAGACAATACCATTAAAGTGGGCCAACAACGTATGCCAATAGCGCGCCACAGCGACATGCGTGGATCGTTCACTACAGGATGTTTAATGCCATAACGTTGGGCAGCAGCTAAAATGTTAGAAGCATCTTTTTCATTTTCAAATTTTGGGCTATGCACACCAATAACCACTAAGCCACGCTCTACTGGATACAACTTTTCTAATGCATTCAGCTCGGGCAATATATGCATACAATTTATACAACAATATGTAAAGAAATCCAAAACAACAACTTTTCCCCTCAAGGCTTCCAAAGTCAACGGCTGACTCACATTAAACCAGTCAAGGTCTGCCAATTGCAATTCATATTAGTTTGTTTCTTATATATGTACAAAATATCACTATTTTTACCTTTTTCAATTTCGTAGTTCTGTTTTCTTAACCCATCTAAAGCGGTGTCCGCTTCCCAACGCCGGAGAAAGTCTTGAAAAACTTGTGCCTGCGCTGCAACATCTTTAGCTAGCCTATAACGTCCTTGAAGCTCTTCAGTTATATATGCTAACATATCCATAGGCTCCAAGTCTTCAGTATCCATATTTGAAAATAAACTTTTTAAACAACTTTTAAATTTTTTCCACAATTTCATATAAGAATAAAATGTTTCTTTTTAAAGAGAAAATTTTCACCTGCTGGATTTTAAAGATAATTATTTAAATAACAAAAAAAGAGAAACAATAACAAGAGAATAAATAGTTGTGCAGTATGTTTAGGGTGTGCAAAGTGAGAACATTTAGTAATGCCAAATTCAGTGTTAATTATAGCAACACTTCTTTAATAAAATCTGTACGCCTCCAACGGATGATGAACTAATAAATGTCAAACACCGTATATAAATATTTGATGTAAAACATTTTTATTAGCAGTTTGACGGTTGTATTCTCGCAATTACATAGACCTTAATAATAATAAATGATTAAAATCGTAATTTGAAAAGGATTTTCCATTAATAGGCTGAGTGCTGGAAACAGACACATTTTTATATCCGCTTATCTTCGGATTTAACATTTGAGTAGTTTGAGTTACATTCACATATCGCTCTTTGCGTAAAAAGCCATAACTCAATAATTTGTATATTTGGTATTGTTGATAATGCAAAATTAATCATGTCGTTATCCTGTTCAAAAAAAATTCATATAAATATTTTGTCTACTCAACTCCTGATTTTTTTCTAGGAACTTGTGTAAATTAAAAAAAAATTGTAACGGTATTTATCTTGTTACCATAGCAGTAGGCTTTTAAAAATGTATTTTTTTAATATTGAATAAAATTATTTAAAAAATATTTATTTATAATATGTAATATGAACACAAAATTTGTGTAATAAAATAAGATATTCTACTTCTATTAATTGAAGCATTTAATATGACCAGAACATTTTTGTTCAATTTTAATGAGATAAAACTAAATTTTTTACAGAGAATGAATTGATAAATTATGTATATAGATAAATTATAATGAATAAATTCTTATTTTGTAAAATAGTAAAAAAAACCATTGAAAGTTGCAGATCAAAGTGTAAAAAATTGTACATTATACGAATTTCATATTTTGGTATATTTACTGCAAACTCTTTCTGCCTTTTCATTGTGTCCAGCTATTTGACAAATCTCCCCCAAGAGGTTTTTTAAAATTTCCGCCTGCCGTTCTTGTGAGCCATCCAATGTAACGGTGGGTATAAATGAAATTTTAGGTCTTAGAGCATTACTGACGTCGCCATTTAGTTTCATCAATTCACTGCCATTGGAACTATCATAACATTTTTGTATGAGATCAATATTTTCAATATTGTGTTGTTTGGCACACTATTTATAGTGAGTAGCAACAAATGTAAAATATATTTATTTAAACGGTTTTATTTTAAGAATAATATTAAAATTACCTTATGAAAGGCTTCTTTAGGTATATGATTATCACGTATCATACAAGCCACAACATTCAGACGCGTCAGCGCATCTTGCACAACTTCTATGACACAAGCATGATATATATTAGCCTCACATTCTACATTTCCATGTTGGCAATCAAAACGATAGCTGCCATCAGCATTTGCGTAAGTTACAGCCTTACCATAAGGTATGAGCTGTATATCCATTAATTGCCCAGCCTGTTTATAGGCCGGCAATAATTGTTTTATTATAAAATATTTACTATCCGGACACAAGGCTTCGTAAAATACAGCAACAATAATGGGTGCCCCAGGTGATCTTTTATAATTTTGTGTTTGCTATTAGAAAACGTAGTAAACATAGTTAAATTAATCAATTTTGCTTAATCATTGGTTTTAATTTGTGCAATGATAAACCTACGTGGCTAGTTTCAAGTTGATTACTTTGAGCCACCTGTAATTGTGGATAGTCCATACTTACGGCCAATAACGATCCATTGTATAACAGAAAGCGTATTAGGAGAAATGTTAATACAATAACAATCAGTAAGAGTACGATGCGTTTACGTGTTGCCGAAACCATTTGTATCCTTTTTATTTTTGAAGTATGATTATTATTTCTATGTTTTTAGTATATTTACATTCATGAAACAGTCATCTAAAGCAGTGACGTTGGCTTAGTACACACAGTTGCAGCAATTAGGCATTAACATTATGTAGCTGTCTTATGTTAAGGATTGTTAAGACATTAACATTGATGAGTGTCTAGTTATTTTGTTTATTCCGGTAATGTCCTTCTATTACGTAATTGCACCGGTAATTATGAGGTTCAACAATAGGAGAATTGTATACTTTTTACAAAAATATTTGTTACATATATTTATGGCATGTTAAGCTCTAATAGCAATCGTATGAGTTTCCAAATAGTGACGAGCTTTTAAATACATTAAAAAAAGTCCCTCTGTCAATATATAAGAGAGCTTATGTTGATAGGTCCATAAGTCTAGTATAGAAGAAAATCCTGTTTGCAATGCTCTCGGTCGATAACTTAAAAACGTTTAAAACATTAAAAATTACAACTACTACAAACAAACATTCCGTATTGATTGCAGCACTAAAAAGTTTTTCTACATTGAACATACTCTCACAATTTTTGACATTTCTCAATCAAATCATGAAATGTGCTTGTTGCAAATGAAGGATTGATATCAGCGAATATTGGAAAACAAAAAGGGTTTTTGCAGTATCATAATTTTTTATTTAAAAATTATTAAAAACAATGGCTAAAAGATTGCAAGAGTATGTTAAGTATACGACAAAAGAGCTGGACCAATATACGCAAGCTGAAGGATCTTGTGTACGTAAAGTTAACACTAATTTACACTTGTCCATGGGACCTTTCTGTTTATCTGATTTTAAACATGTTCTTATGGCGCATATAGTGCGTAGTAAAGTAGGTTTCTATGATGTATCTTTAGAGGGTATTGTCCTGGGTGTGAAGAAAATTAAAGTGTTGGGTACCACTGGCGCCATACGTGCTGATGATCCTAGAATTCATATCAACATCAATGCTGATGTTTATGTTTTTAAGCCTGAAGAAGGGGCTGAGCTCACTGGTATAGTGAAACACATTGGGCCACATCAAGTTGGTGTCATACTGTATCGTGTTTTCAATGCCAATTTGAGAGTTGTTCAAAAGGTAGATAAAAATGAAATCCAAATGGACCAGGAAGTTAAGTTTCGAATACGCAAATATAATCTTCAAAATGTGTTTCCCTATATAGACGGTGAATTATTGACACCAGGATTTGAAAAGAACTTGGCCAAGGCGGTAATTTTAGCTAAACAAAACAACATATATAAATAATACCTACTTATAATTCTTTTCAGAAAAAAGATACACACAATCAGGATGAAAATGGTGATTCTGGCATCGAGGAAAAATATGGTGTACAAGAACTAGACGACCTGTTGTCTGTAATAAAAAACGAAGTACCCTCAGAATACGAAGAAAACTTAGAAGAAAGCTATGGGAAAAAGACAAAGAAAGTTAAGGCTAGTATAGAAGATTCAGATATTCCCGACATCGCGTCAAAGTCAGCCAAGAAAAAACATACTAAAAAACGTAAAAGCTCTTCGTCTATGGTAATAGCAGATGACAAAGATACTGACGCATTAAGTAAGGATTCAACCGACAAAATGAATTTTAGTGATGAATCCTTGTTTTTAGCTCCAAAAAAGATCAAAAAAGAAAAGAGTCGAATAAAAGAAGAAATTGCAGATGAATGATAGTAGTAATAAACATATAAATATATATTTTTAAATATTTTCGTTTTATTATATTTTTTTTTATTATTGACTAATATTTTTCTACACTTTATATGCAGTGCAAATATTTCTATTTATTAATTTAAGTGAAATATCATCAACTTTAAGAAGCATTTAACTTGTGAACAAAATTAAATATACAAATTTATTTTCAGATAAAATTTTTTGTCGTATTTCAACTCGAATAGGTAAATCATAGCAAAAACATCGAGTACAATAGAATAGTACAATTTTTTATTATTTATTCTTTACCTTTTTTTAATTATTATAAATAGTATAATTAAAATTTTTTTTAAATTATTAAGTTTAATTAGATTTTAATGTACACACACATGTGCATACATATGTATGTATGTACTTACATATGTATGTCCTGTTTCACACACGTCAAGTTTTCTTGATCAATGCCCCTATTGCGGTTCACCACTCAACTCAGTTTGGTCGTGTGAGAGTCAACCCAACTTATGCACAACCAAACTCATTTTAGTTATTATGTATCGCAATAACTAAAGTGAGTGTGGTTGTGCATAAGTTGGGTTGACTCTACACGACCAAACTGAGTTGAGTTGTGAACCGCAATAGGGGCACAAGTTTTTATTCAGCTCGAAGAGAGAAAGGAAGAAGAATACATGCTCTCCCTATCGTTCTCCCAGGTGAATTGAAACTTGTGCAAGAAAACTTGACACCCGGTTTACACACTTCAACTTTTGTTGTGCAACTTTCAATTCAGTTGTGTTCTATTTTAGTTTTGTTCTATTCTTCAGTGATTTTACTGTAAAGGAAAACTCATATCTTTGGAAGTACGAGCTAATAGCAATACGACTTAATAGCAACACTTTCTGCAATTTTTCGTTGGCTTTTGCTCTCTTTATAATGCTGAATAACGTCTTCCCTTTTTTCAAATGAGGTCCGTTTTCTTTACAAAAATTTGTTGAGAATGATTTAAGACGCTAACCTAAACAGAAAAAAAAAATACAATGCCCCGTGATTTCATTCTCAGAGAAAATATAAAATACACTGCATCATTTTAGCTGTAAGCATATTTTGTTAAAAACTTGTGAATATTGATGGAAATCGCGACATCGCTAATTTATTTCTTATAACAGATTTATTGGAAATTTTTTGCAAAGAATCATCTACTACCAGCCATGACAATTTTTTTTAGAAGATTCTCTATTTACAATTGGCTCTTAATATAATAGAGATGATTATCCTGTTCTCTTCCTGTTTGGCGAACGTAGTTAACATAATCTCCCCTATTGTGCAAGTATGTAATTAAACGTCGATGTTACGTCAATCAGACAGAAAAAAGATTAATACTAAATCTGATTATTCAAAACTTTTTTAAACCTAACCATTAAAAGTGGAAAGTTACTGATATCACCCCCCGATTATTGGAAATCCAGTTTTCACCAGATCTCTGTATCTTGAGAAAGCTGTATACGAGAAAGCTGTTCGGAGTACTTTCGCGATGATGCCCGTATGGCTGATTGTGAACATGGCAATTTTTTGAAACTTGAAAAACTGCTTAAAATGCCGTAAATTTGGTCAAAATTGGTATATTCGTGCAAGAGATATTGTTGTATTAGTATTATTATTTATAACAACAAATTGTGCTCAAATTGGTTTTTCGGTTGTGAAATTGCTTCGAAATTCGATCTAATTACTTTTATCGATATTAAGAAATGTATGTAGTTTGGAAAACGGTGTGTTTCTTTAAGCCAGTCAATTTTTCTATAAATTAGTATTTCAAATTCAGTATCTTTTCGGACTTTTAAAAACGCATGTATGCCATAAGTTAATTATTTGTTTCAAGTGATATCATTAAGCAATGCTTTCGAAAACAATATTTTTTAATTAATACAAAATTCTTATCAAACTGAGAGTAATATTAGTGGTAAGTTCTTGGAATATTTCTTTTAAAAACTAAAAGAAGTTTAAAAATTCTTAAAAGAGAATTGGAAAGTCAGATGCTTGTTTAAATCCGAATAATAATAATCATGTAGTTATCGGAAAATGTTTTGAATTAAAACAAATAGTATTTTGAATCATTGAATTGATTTTATTTATGGTAAATTTTTTTATAATTTTTTTTTATTTTTCTTGTGTCACATATCAAATAAAAGTTCACATAGATTGAGACATTTTACACTTTTTATGTCTTACATCTTAATTAATTTACTTATTTTTGGTTATTATTATATGCTTTTGTTAAGTTACTTAAACAAACAGTATGGTTTTAGTGAAATAATTTTATAAAATTTAAATAAAAATTGATAACATGCAGTCAGCCAAATCAACAGTGTCGTATTTCGACTTCGACATTTCAATCCTCAGTATATAGTTTTTTTTTATATTTTAGTTTTACATAATTATATATATTTTATTCACCATAAAGTTCTTTAATACAACTGTCATAAATTCATTAAAATTTTAAATTAAAGGTTCACACTACAATTTAACAAGGCTGTTAAAGAGTTAAAATTATAAAACGAAGCCTATTTTAGGGAACTTAATAAGTAAATATCTTAAAGCAGGCTAAAATGTTGGACACTTGGGGGTAAGAATTTTTAAAATATATCTATCAATCCATGTTTGCTGTTTTCAAGATAATGGCTTTTATAAATGTATGTATGTATATTTATTTATTTATATATATATATATATTTTTAATATTTATTTCAGTTTAAGGACATTTGTATAATTTATTTAAATAACATTTATACACAAATATACGTATGCATATAATGAAGAAGCATTTACATACATATAAATACGTAATATACAGAAAATACAATTAATACAATATATGTAATAAAATTTGTTTTTTTTTTTATATTTAATTATAACAAAAGGTACACAACATTGAACCATATAGTTTGAGCTTTTTTTATAATTATTTTTACAAGATTAATTTAAAAGAAGGTTATATCAAGTGTAACTCTTTGAGGAAATCTCAGTAACAACAAATTAGTTACATAGCAATAGATGAAAAATGATTTTAAAATGAAAATTCAAATATTTTTTAAAAAAGAGCAGGCAAAGTCAATACACCTGCAGGACTATAGCGGTGAAAATCACTAACAGCTATAATAATCCTTGGGAGACTAAATAAGAAAAAACTAGTCTGATTCTATGATATTGCGTATATTATGTTTTTCCTGCGAAAATAAAGAAGTGGAAAGTTTTAAAGAAATTGCTGAAAATTAATTACTTCAAATAAAAATGTTTTTTAAAATTCAAGAATGGAGTATAAAAATAAATGAAAAGTTGATATTTGTGAAATCGAATTTTCACTTACAAAAATGTAAACAAGAAGAAAATTCCATAAAAAAACTGTTAATTAAACTATCAGGGGTGTCGGAAGACTTTTGTTAGGACCTTGAAATTTTTTCTTTTAATCCCGTTCCGAAATAAAAATATGACAATAATATTTGATGAAAATTTTTAAGAAAAGCAAAGAAAGCTTCTCCATTTTCTTTATCTGTTAGAGGAAATTTAATACTTGTATAACGTCTTAACATACTCGTGTGTTAATTTACAATTTTTTTATTGCATTCTTTTGGGTCTTGAAATTGAAAGGTAAACAAACGTCAAAATCATACATATGTTAACTTTCTGGATTTTAAATAAACTTTAAATGTCCAATGTTGCTCATTTAAGTTGCAATTAAATAAGCCTTGAAGAACTGTATTTCGGATTTAAATGGCATTTAAATACAAAGTTAAAAACTCGACATTAGAGGTGGTCAGCTATTCCTTTCAGTTGTATGAATTTTTATCTACTCTAGTTAATATTTATGATAATTTTGTAATCAAGTAATAAATAGTTTTTCGAACTAGACAATTTTTACTAATTTTTGCGATTTTTGGAGGTTTTTAATCAAGTTTTTTTTATAGTTGTTTTGAAATATTTTGTGAAATTATTCAAATTTCAATTTCATCAAATTATGTATTTAATAAAAAAAAAATTAAAAATTCCTACAAACGTTTAGTTGCATCTGAATTGATTATTTAGTTTGTTTGAGACTAGTATTTTTAGAGTTATTTTAAGAGTTATGAGGTTGTAAATAGTCTTGCTGCAATTTCTTTTTACTAACGTTACCACCGATGGTCATTCTTGATTTATTCTAGTAATTTTTATAAATGCTAAAAATTAAAATAAAAAAAAAAACTATTTTCATGTTCTTTTGGTCCATTTTCCATTTTTTAGTAGGTTTTCGGATCTTTTTTTTTTGGGAATTATTATAATTTTTTTTGCAACAGTTGAAGTATTTATTGAATTTAAATTTATTTAACGAGTTTTCCAAATGTGACATTTTGATTTTGGCGAAATGTTTATATTATGTGGATATTATTTGTTTTTAGGATTAATATTTTTGAGAAAAAGTATAATTTTTGATGAAATAAAAGTATAATTTTTTGGGAAAATTTCGAATTTACTTGTCTTTGTTTTTACAAATCTAAAAGAATATATCGTTCGAGCATTTACACATGTACACTGAAAACGAAGACAAAATTCAGTTTTTCATTGCTGCATTCAGTATAAATTTTGAAAAAAAAAAATATTTCAAATTGACTAAAAATGGGCAGTAAATATTTTATTATATGTTTTCTTATTGCCTATTTTTTTTGAATTATAGTTTTTCGTGATATTTTGTGCTCCGATTTTTAAGTTAAAGTGATTGCTTATTTAAAAAAAAAATTTGAATTATTTTTTCCAAAAGCTGGATCAAGCAAAAATATAATTTAGCCATTTAAGCACTATTCTTTTAACTTAAATGGAAATGATGATATTTTTTTTGGAGTTGAGGGAGTTTGTAGAAAAATGAATGGACGAAAAACGTTATATCGAATCATATATCTATATGTGTATATTAATAAGCATAAATTTGGAATGATTCAGTTAAAGCATGTCAACAATTTTATTTTTTTTTTAAATTCCAAGGACTTTTCGAAAAGCCGATTAATATAACCTTCTTTTTCAAAAATCATTTAATTTATTTTAATTAAATTGTTAACGCAATATATATTTGAAAATAATTAAACATTGAGAGCTTAATATTGTAAAAGTTACAATTAAAAATATTTTCCTCCTCAGCTGTAAGTAATTTTATTTTTTCACTATATATAGTCGTTAAATATTTTTAGTTCTTTATTAATTTAGTTTAATTTTCTTAAAACTATAGAAATTTTTGCTTTTATAAATATTTTTTTTCCTAAATACTTATACATATTGTTTAACAAAAATGACTTCTCTATAACAACTTAGTTCATTTAGAAGGAAAATTTAACAACATTTATATTATTTACATGATTTATTATAAATAGTCTTAGTTACATAATATAGTTACACAATTAATACTTAATTTAATTTTTATTTTATTAAAAAAATATACAAGAAATTTTAACTTAGACAAGCGGGAATTTTGTTTGACAAAGTAAAATTCAATTGAAAAGTTGAACTCAGAATTAAATGTGTCTAAAATGTTGAGTTTCAAGGCTGTAAGTAGAACTTTGGCCACTAAGTTTTAGGGTAAGGGCTTGGAAAAAATAATTTTATATAAGTGTTTATGTACATGAGATGAGTACCCTCGTATACTAATGGCTAGTGCACTAGACTAGTAGTTAGTGGAATGCAGGTTCGATTCCTAGTAAAACTCTGGGTGTTTCTGTTTTTTTTTTAATTTCCGATAAGAAGAAGCCCATTAATGTGTTCCATATGTAGAAATGTGACTTGTGTTATACCTAAAGGAAACAATCTAATGGGGCTAGAAAGCATGGCATTGTTGGCCAATTGTGTGAAATTATTTCTTCATGAAATATTTCACCGAGGAAATCAATTGATAAATTAATAAATTCTAACCATTTGCAAGCATTGTCCTGGTATTATCAAATGTCAAATTTGTTGTGTCAAATAACAAAAAAACAATAAACAAAATTAATACCCGCTCATTTGATCGCGAAGTAATGTAATGTATGTATATAATATGAAAAAGGATCTAAGATTTCTGAAAATGACAGCAAGTGGTTATTTGATATGCGGAAGAAGGATAAGTTTTTATATGTCCTTAAGTTTATAAATATCAAAATGCATTGATGGAATTCAAGTTCTAGTAAAAGAGGTTATTTAATATGGTATTAAATATTTCAAGCTGTTTTTTTTTTCTGTTCGAAAGTTCGAAATTTGAATTTGGTATAAAAAACTTGATATCTAATATTAAGTTCAGAATTTAATTGGGCCTTAAATTTCAAATTTGGAAATTGTGAATACAAAATGGCAAACTCGATTAGGCCCCAAATTAAAAAATAAAATAAAATTAATATCAAAACATATGCCATCAAAGGTTCAACAGGCTGCTTTCGCTCAGTTGGGTCTATGAGATGGTTTCTTTGTCAAAATATACACCATTAAATGGTATTTTCAAATTCTTTTATAAATATTTCAATTAAATTCTTCTTATACCTTCATTTATAAAAATAATTAAAAAATTATTAGCCTGAATCGATTCTGAGCCAGATTAATTAAATTCCAGTGCGAAAAATTACATAGTGCACTAGACTAGTAGTCTGATGATTCAAAGAACAGTTATGATTCCACCCAATTTTGCCTTTAAAATTCAACTCTGCTTAGATTCGAAATTAACTACGGGTGTTCGAAAACGGATATGCTTACGCACAATATTTTACAACTTTATGAAATTTTCCTTTTTTAATTGCTAATGAATACAAAGCAAATTTTTTTTATTTCTTTCATCATTTTTGCAATATCAGAAAGATTTTCAATAAATTAAAAATTTTTCCGGTATATTTGAAATCTATATTTTGAGAATTTTAACTACATGAAAATATCAAAATATTTTCTGTTTATGATATAAACAAAACACTCTGTATAAAGTGAAAATATTACTCATAAATGATTTTATCGTAAAAATGCCTCTTAAAAAAGCTTTTGAAAAATTTAAATGGCCCATTAATATTAGACAGAAATTTCCTGTATATGTACACGTTTTTTACCTCCGCCTGCTTGTGAGGTCGATGCGGTACCGGCTTGTCTTAAAATGCCCCCTCCGCCACTCCCACTAGTCGTAGTTGGGATATTGGTTGCGGCATGTTGAAGCTGTTGTTGTTGCATACTTTGAAATGACCTGGGCGGTGGTGGCGGTTCTGGTATATCATCGTCTTGCGTAATGCCATCGTTCATAGCGGCCGAGGCTTTGACTGCATTCTCTATATCCTTGAAAGACATTTGATCTGAGGATTGCACTGAAGCGAAATCATATTGATTTAGTTGTCCTGTGGAGCCCACAAAAGAACCGCGCTTACTAAGTAAACCTGATGATGATGATGTAGCAGCGAAAGAGGGATCCATTATTAGACCTGATGTCATAGGCAAAGGGCTATAAGTGGCCATTTCTAAGTTGTTAATGGCCATTAAATGATCTGTATGCGACTCGGTGTTAATGGGCACAACATTGCCCAGCGTGTAGGTGGTCTCTAAGGGAGTATGATGTTTGGTCTTCAACAAATCCAAGGTACTTGTAGAACAGCCAGCCCAATTGGCATCAACCAGTTGTGCAGGCGGCAGTTCTACAATTAGTTTTGGATCTTTGGTCTGCAAAGACTTTTCATCATAACAATTATATTCTCCAAATACCACAGTCGTTTTCCCACTAACACCAGCTGCAGTATCGCTAAATGAACCTGTCTCACTGCCCAGGGCATTCAGTTTTAGCATGCTGGAGTTCTTACTAGTGTCATTGTCTTGCAACTCCTCTTTGGTTTTAGCATCTCTGGCACGCTTTTCACGTTGATGGTAAATTCCAGCAAATATTAGAATGTTGAGTATGAGCAGGAAGCAGCCCACAGCTACGGTGGCTACTAGAGCAGTAGTATAACTTTGAAATTGCTTACCACTTAAACGTCTTAAGACTTCTAGATTACCTATGAGACCGGTCGAAGCGGTAGCCATTTCTTTCTCGCGACTGTCCAATACCAAGGAACGATTGTCGGCAGGCGGTTGCGTTGTCATTTCAGCCACAAACATGGCACCGTCAACGCCACAATCTAAAATGAAATTAAAGAATTTTCTTTAAGCTGATTTCTTACAAAAAAATTAACAATAACTAACCTGTTGTAGTACCTTGAGGCTTTTGTGTGCTATTTGTTTCCTGAACAGGTGGCGGCGTTGTTGGTCTACCCTTTGGCAGTATTAGTGTTTCGTCATCATCGTCTGGCTTCGTCTGTATTTGGGCTCTAACAATTCCTATGATTTTTAAACAAAAGATATTAATTAGAGTCGCAGGGATTTTAAATAAATTATTTTTGTTATTCACCTTCATATAAATTCAAATTATTCAAATCATCTTGGAATTGATGGTGACGCATTGACTGATCATTCATGTTGGCATGTCTATGAAGTTGTGGTATCAAATTCAGCCACATCGATAGTTTGTGTCCTCTATAATGACTTTGGATTTCAGCTTTATTACCTTAAATGCAAGCGAAGTGATAATAATTAAAAGTATTTTTTTATTGTTGGGAATTGTCTAAAATTTAAGACAATTTTGTGTGCATACAATACACAATGGGACAAAATCAAAATATTTTGCAAATAAAATCATTAATTTGTAATTAGTTTAAAGTATTAAAAATAGTTTTCTCATAAAGACAACTAAGGATCAACTAATCTGAAATTTTGATGTTTGACTTCCCAGAGCTTTCAGGAGCAACGATACTTAGATTTTAAAAACGATTTATATTTTTTGTTTTTCGTCATAATTAAAAAAATGTCTCTTAATATTTGTTAGTGAAACTTGGAACCTTTTAGAATTACAAATAAACTTTGTGCACGAAGAACACACAGTGGGACAAAATATACAAAATATTTTGGTAATAAACTAGCAATTTCTAATTAATTTAAAGTACCAAAAATTATTTCCACATGCAGAGAAGCAGTTAATCTTAAAATTTATGCCTGACCTCTCAGGGCTTACAGGAAAGATGCCGCTAAATTCTCAAAGTAGGACACCTCAGTCATGTAAATTTTTGTAGCTGCTTGCAATTTTTTTCTTTTTAAAAACAATGTGACCAGATCTTCAATTACCACGTTAACATGTTGTAGTTATTGGGTTATTTGTTTGTGGAAGTTTTAACTTCTAAATTTTTTAATATATTAAGGGGCTTATTTTACAATTTGGAACACAAATTTTAAATTATTTGATCAATTTTCAATCAATTAGTATTTATATTCAGTTTTTAATTAAACACACAGGCCATCCATTTTTTTACTTAATTCCAAAATAATTAACTTCTGATATATGATGACATTTCATTCGTCTCTAAGCTAACTCATCAGTAGGTCGAGGGTCGCAGATATGATTCCTCCCGCAGAGCTTTGTGTGTTGTGTTGTCCTGCAGAATTTGACAGATAGACATAGAACGAGTCGATCTGGTAGAAAAACCTTGCGAAGTTGTTTTCGAAGGAATGTAAAAATATTAATATTTCAATACTTAAACGCTTTAAATAAAATAGAGCATCCTTAATTCAGTGCCTTCGGCCTGCTTTATTCTATGTCATCATCGTTACGCCCTTAAAATTCAGTCATCATCTTCTTCTCCTTCAAAGCAGATTTAATTTCTAACAAATTGCCAAAATTGAAATCTAATAAAAACATTTCTCAAACTTACCCAATTCCATATACAATTGATTAACAACATCATAAGCATCCCAAAACGGCAGCTCTTTGCTGTCCAGTTTATTATCATTGTTGTTGTTGTTATTGCTGTTGCTGTTGGTATTTGAGAAATAATTAACTTCACTGGAAGCACTGCCGCTATGATCATCATTACTACGTGAATGTCGTTTATAATAAGTGCGTTTAGTACGACGTTGATTATAGAGCACAGCCAAGTTTAAGGCCTCCCTAGCGGCGGCCGTTGCAACGTCTTCTATGATGTGACTACTTTTATTTGGACCACTAGAGCTTGATGAAGTAGCATTTTCAATATTATGTGAAGATCTTTTGATTTTTTCAGAAGAACTATCGGCAGTTTGACTAGATGAGGATGATGAAGATGACGAGTATGAGGACGAGGACGGCGAACCAATTAAGGACGACAATGATGGTAGAGGTGGTGAAAGTGACGATTGGTTTGGATTACTAGAAGGACAAAATTAAACAATCGATAATAATATGAAATCAATTGAAAATAAACAAAATATATATGTACTTACCCCGTTTTAGCGAAATTCGCTAGATATCTTAACATTAAACGACTGATTTGTTTTTCCTGAGTTGTGTAATTGTGCGGAAAAAGTGGTGATATGGGCAAACCCAACCAAAATGGTACATCTTCACCGCGCACTGATCCCGTTCGCTATAATTATAATAAGATTTTATTATGAATTGAGTTTGTTAAATTTCTTCTTACCTGAGGATATTCCTCCTCTACCGTACGATGTTTGAAATGTAAAAAATATCCTTTTCCTCCCCGCAGACTATGCATATAACCTAATTTGATAAGGGAGGACGCCGTATGCCCATCACTTAAAAATTGCAGTGTGGCATCACGTGAACTTAATGGGCTTCGTATGGCCTTATCCCATTCGGTATATTCGTTCTGTGTGTAAGAAAAAGTTGTTATTATTTGTTTAATATTTTTATGGTATATATATATTGTCCACATTGTGGACAAGAATTGCAAATTTCTAAAAGTTTTCTAGAGCATATGTTCACTAAAAATAGGACGATATTGATGTGGCCAATAAGGTTTCAACAAGAAGCGTCCAAATGCCATATGGACATCGAAAACACTCAATACTCCATAAGACATTTATTGATCATGTGTCCAATCGTTCCAGTGACCAGGCCCCCTAATTCGTATAGTTTAACACCATTAGATTTTTTATGGGATTATTTGGAGATAAAAGTCCATGTCAACAAGCCTGCATCAAAATTCAAAATTCTTTTGTGTAGTTTCCTAAGCAGTCCTATCCTACGTACTTTGTAATTAAATAAAAAGAAGAATACAATGACTGAAATCTACATTTTCTATTAAATCTTCAGATATACTCTACATATAAATGTGATTACATACATACATACATATATGTTTGTATGTTTGTTTGCTTGTTCTTTATATTCAATTGCTGCATCAGTCATTTCCCGGTCGTGTTATTTCGCGTTTTGGAGATCAGAATTGGCCGCCTAGATCCTGCGATTTAACACCATTAGATTTTTTTCTTTGGGGTTTTTTGAAGTCGATGGTTTACGCGAATAAGCCGACGACGACTCAAGCCTTAAAAGAGGAAATTGGACGCTTCGTTAATGAAATACCGCAGCATTCATGCAAAACGGTAATTGAAAATTTCATTAAAAGATCGCGTGCATGCCAGCAAAGCCGCGGCGGCCATCTGCACGATATATTGTTCCATACATAACCTCATTCTGTCTACTTTACGATATAATAAAGTTTCACGATTTTTTTTTTTACATATCTGTGTTTTATTTAAAATTTAAAAATTGCGTTCTTCTTGGGACACCCATTAGCAAGCCAAACGAAAGGGCCAATGGTCTTGAAGTTTTGCAGTCGTCATACTGACGATTAAATAAGCTAAATTGTGCGGGGGAAAGGGTACCCCCCATACAAAGTAATTATTAATTATTTTATATATAGAGAACTACAATGTCTATTTGAATGTACATTAAATGCCATTAAAATTAAAAAAGATCTTTTATATAAAATTCCTGAGAATATTTTTCTGCTTGTCAATAAAGGTTTTTGCGTATTTTTTTTGATGAAATTTAATAATTTAATAGAGTGCAAATTTCGTATTTTATAAAAATCAATTGCAGAGAAAAAAATATTTTCAGTTCAGTGTGACCGAACATTGAGGTGTTTTAAAATATTGAGAATTAAATAAATTTGTAGTTTTTATAAAAACATCCAGCTTAATAAAACATGAGAAAAAAGGGTAAAACACCTAATACAGTGAAATTCGAATAAGCGAAAATAGAAAATTTCACCAATTTTACTTAAACGATATTTTGATTCAAACAAACTTCGGATAAGTGATAACCTTTTCGCTTTAACTAACTCAGCGCTTTAAAAATTGTTAGTTGAACCAGAGATGGAAAATATGACACATAGTAAAAATAAAACAGATGTATGCTGATTATTAATTCAGATTTATATTATGATTTTAAATTAGAAAAATATGATATGTACTCGCACAACAACTAAAATATATGAAGAAAAATTTACCGATTACTGAGAACGTAAAACGAAAATCGGGAATTTGAAAACGTTTAAAAAAATTAGCATATTTTTGGTGGGACCGGGTTCAAATCTCATCTGATTACATTAGGGAATAGTGTTAGGTTTATATTTTTTTATGAAAAAGAAAGACAAGAATACATGCGTGTGGTGTTGCTGCCACCATACAACTGATTCGCCTAACTGTTCACCAATTAATCTGAAATTTGCTTCACACCTTTAGTTATGATGACGATATAATTATATGCACTGTGAATTATTATGCCCGCTTACATAAAAAAGCGGATTACATATTTGTTTACAAACCTCTCAATATGAATAACATGTGAAAGGGCTTGACTTGTAGAGTCCCAAACAAAATGGCGGATCATAGATTGTAGAAAGTATATTGGCATAAATCGCTAAATGTACGAAAGAAATTTACCGTCAGTTCAGATCGACTGTGGAGGGATGGCCTACATCTCATTTACCCTAAATCCATACAGTCTCAAGCAAAGTTCATTTTTGGAATGATGTTGCCATTAATTTTATCATGGGCTTTCAATGTCTACAAAATGCAAGGAAGCCCTTTAAACCACGTATTTGTGCATTTAGGTTCGAGGAAGGACAAGCTTACGTGGAACTATTATGAACAGTATGTGTTTCGTTCAAACTGTTTTCCTTTACGTATTAAGCGATTTTTCTTTCAAGCAAAGTAAACGAAGTGCTTTTAAATTATTCGTAATCCAAAATAATAGTTAAAAATTTTTGCTTTTAAATAGGCGACTTGTGTTTTTAAACGGTTTTCGTTTATCCAAATTCGACTGTACTATTAAATATTATTTGTTTAATATTTAATTAAAATCAAAATCACTAACCTTCAGTACTGCAAATATTTCATTCAGATGATAGTGAAAATTATTACGTACATAAGTTCTTAAAATACGATCACGACGTGTCTCATTGAAACCGAATTCCAAGTCTTGAGCACTCAAATCTAAATGCGATTCCACTGATGTGAGACAAAATATAAGATTACGTTTAGGAAAATTTGCGTATTCAATTCCTGATGTACTGTCGATGAGAGATGATAAAATTTATTAGGAAAAGACATGAAACTCCCCATTATAAGTTTACCTAACAATAGCTGAGCCCAAAGGCAGTGATAGTTTCCCTATGGAATCTGTATTGGGTGATATGACAGTGCCATCGATAAATGGTGCGAAGCCGACCAAAAACCTAGTAAAGAAATATGATATGTCAAAAGATATATACATATATGTATGTATATACGTTTCCCACTACCATATAACTTACCTCGGATGATCGATTTTAACAGCCAACAGTTCGGTGATGGTTTTTGTGCGCAAACATGGTGCCAAATCATAGTACAACATATCGCCATGACAACCAGTCTGCTCAGCCACACGACGTTTGACAAACAGGGGATTTCTTTGTATGGCCCATGGCGACAGGGCTGAACCACTTACCATAACCGTGTGCTGTATGAGATCTGAAATTTATGAAATAATATAATAGTAATAAATATATGTATGTATATGTCCTCTGCAGAGGACACTTACCACTTGCCACTGGTGATACCACTAATATATTAGCCAACGCTGCGCCCGTACCATGACCCAATAATGTTATCTGTTGAGGATCACCTCCAAACGCGGGCAAATTTTCTTTGAGCCAATGCAAGCCAGCTACCAAATCCATGAGGCCGAAATTTCCCTGAGCACTCTCCTTGCCACCCGTTTTCAGAAAACCCAAGATGCCCAAACGAAAGTTTATAGTGACCACGATGACATTGCCATGTGCAGCCAATTCGGAGCCATCATATGGGTTACCAGAATTCCATTCATACGATTCTCCATGTATGAATAATATTGTTGGAAGCTTGGGTGCATCATTTGATTCTTCACTGTTGGTGGTAAATCCTGAAAATCAAATGAATATTTTTTATAATTTTGTTGGAGTAATTTGAAAAATTACACAGGGCTACGAATTTTTATACTTTAGGGCACGGCGTTTCTTAATCAATTTGGATACATCCTTGATGGATGTATTTGATCCCATCATAAATTTGAAAGTTTAGCTATTTGCTATTAGCCTGGATTAACACATAGAATTCCTTTTGCTAAGGTAACTGGCCTAGTTCGACCCTTTATGGAATAATACCATAATTACACTGTACTTCACGAAAAATATTCAGGTGTTCTCATATACCAATTCTTGGCTGTCGGAATCCATAGTGCATCTAGAAGTATGTTTTTTGAATTGATCCTCGCTCTCGCGATATACCACTACGTACCATATGAAACAGTAGAGTCTGCTGCGCATAGCTAGAGAAGTATTCCCCGATTATACTTGTGGTTGAAATGCTAATTTCTTAAAAGGGCCATAACTGGAAACGAATCATGGACATCGAAACCAAATTCCTATCATCCCACTAAAGAGCTAAGCAGAGCCAAGAGCAAAAAAGAGCATGCCAAAGTTCGATATTTTCGCCGATCATCGTGGATTAATGCATCATGAGTTTTTGCTACCTGGTCGAACGGTTAATAAGAAGTATTATCTTGAAGTTATACGCCACTTGAGAGAAGCAATACGAATAAAACGTCTGGAAACGATAATGTACATGCTCACTCGTCATGGCATGTTCGTAATTTATTGCCCAAAAAGAATACCGTAATGATGCCTCAGCCACCGTATTCAACAGATTTGGCTCCCTGCGACTTTTTCTTGTTCCCGAAATTAAAGAGACCCATGAAAGGACGGCGTTTCGTGACAATTGAGGCCATATCAAAAAGTGAATATCAGAGAAGTCTGGAGGATTGGAAAAAACGCTGCCACAAGTGTATTATATCTAAGGGGGAATACTTTGAAAAGGACAAAATAGGAATTGATGAATAAATAAATACTTTTTGAGAAAAATGAAAATTTACCTTTTCTATTGAACAGACCTCGTACATTATACGATTTAATATCTAAATGATTTTTGTAATTAAATCTTGATTTCACTTTCTTCTGTGCGACTCTTTTGAAACCTTGCTTTGGAGTCGTTGTTAAGTTTCTTATAAAAATTGTAAATGCCACCACGCCCATGCAACATTTTGTAGTTCTTTAGATTTTTTTTTAGAATTTCTTGCCATTAATTAATGTTTTTGTAAGTTATTTGATATTATTCGATATTTGAAATTTTTGCTCTTTAAATATGCATGTATGTGCATGCACACGAGTATTTACACAAGTATTTTGTTTACTTTAATACACCAGATTCAAATGTGTTGATATTCTCTCAACCATAAAATCATCATTTCCACAATGCTTGCAGTAATTTTGCAAATAACAAACTGCAATGCACTACGGAATTGAAGATTTCCTGATTATGTCAATTTGAAACTATTGAATTCTATATAAACACTTTAACTAAAGTTGATAAAAAAAAGAATTGTGTCAATAAATAAACTTACGTCTATGTCGATGATTTTCAAGGGGCACATAAATATTCAAGTACAAACAATCCTCCGATTGATTGCTCAACAGCGGCAATAGACGTCTCAATTGTGCCAAACGTGCTCTGGGAACTTCTAGCAATGCTTCGGGCCCATTTGGTGGTATAGGCACATTTTGTGGGCAAACAGGCGAAAAGCGATCAGCGTTGCGTACATTTTTCCATGTTGAGGGTGTTATAGGCGGCATAAATCTGTGAACATATAAAACATGTCATAAATACATACACAAGTTCATTGGCTTCTTTACAATTAAGGGATACACAGAATTGAAGGCAATTAAGTCTATGATGACTATTAATTGAGCAACTTATCTCAGTTAAGCCCAAGTTAAGCTGTCAAATAAAAAAAAATGGAATATTAAAATAGAAGCACATTGGGAAGAAAAATATTAAATAAATGTATAAAAATATAAATATGGGCAAGCAGAGGAACACCGCAAGATGGGACGATCTCTCATCTGCTACGGCTTCTCGTTGCAAGCTTGTTCCCTATAAGACTGGACAGCAGTGAAGGGGTCAAGATGGTGGTATACATGAACGATGTGGTGTTAAAGGTATCAGAAATATTTACGAATGTGTTCAGCGATCACAAGCCCAAACAAAATAATTAGGAGGTTTAGAACATAATGAGAGTTAAGCCCTGAGGCGCTAAAGTAGATGTACACAGCAATTGTATGTAAAATATAGACATACGTATACGTGGTTGAACAACTATACGGAATACAAAGATCTGCTTGTATCACGATTACAGTGTGTTTACTTTCTAACACTTTAGAGGCTCTAGGTTAGGTTAGGTTAGGTTGATTGGAGGGGTGTGATAGCCCATGTCATATGACATACACTTAAGCCAGTGAAGGCTTGTTGTGCGCTCCCTTTCAACTGCCAGAGTTCTGCGGCAGGATTCGAACCTGGGACCTTCGCACTACGAGTCTAGTACACTACCTACTAGTCTATGAAGGTCAGTCTTATAGGCTCTAAATGCTATACTCTTAGAGGCTCTAAATGCTATACTAAACTTAATTCCGATTGATCTACATAAACTGTCTGTATCCTCGAAGAGTGCAGGGAGATTGTCTGTATGTGGTAGGTAAATGATCGAAGATCGTAGAACTTATGCTACGATCTTCGATCATTTACCTACCAATTTGAGGGGACCTGGCACTTCAATCGTGTCTTGACAGCGCTTTCAAGGGCTGGTTTCTTTCCAGGTGGGAATTGAAGGGAGGTCATATGGAAATGGACTTAAGTTTGTATACTGATGGTTCAAGAATAATTTACGGTGTTGGTTCTGGAGTATTTTTGGATGGTCTTGGCATTAAATGTTGCCCATAAGGGAGCCGGTCATAGAAAAGTCGAAAAAGCTCAGTAACCGATACTTAGAAAGCAAAGAGAATGTCGCTCTTTGAGAATGACTTAATGTTTAATTATTTATTAATTGAACATTTTTTATTAGAGGTTTCGTATGTGTTGTTTTTAAGGTTAAACAACAACAACAATAACAACAAAAGAAACTTTTATTCAAGTTAATTGATACACATTTAAGCCATCCTTTTTGCAAATCAACTTATTCTGGAGCTGGTAACTTTTAGCTTTAAACTATGACATATGATCCGTGTTGTTTGCTTTGCAAGAGAGTCAAAAGGCCTAAAACTTCACAAGATAATAAATAAAAAGTTGTTTATATTTCAATTTAAAACAAATATCAAAGTAAGATTAAAGTATTATCGAAGGTGAGATTTGTTTGTTTTGTTTTTCGTGAAACCTTGGCACAGGCAATTTTCATTATTTTCGTCGCTAAACAAATCTAAGAAATTAGTCAAGCAAAAGAAGGTTAAATTCTTTGTAATACAAATTTGCTTTTACTAGAAGGAGCATGACTTTGGTCTCAAAAAATTGGTCCCCTTGGATTTTTTTATTTCCTTTTCATTAATTCCAGTTAAATGATAAAGGCGACAAAAGAAACTATCAATTTAGGCATGATTTCTTTCATTCGTATTCTATCGTTAAGATTTTGACAAGTTAAAGAAGTTGACTTCTGTGTCAAAGAAATCAAAAGGAAAAAAATATCCTTTAAGCTTTAATAATAATTGATTTGTAAAAGAACAACCTTATTCTGCAATCAATATTCAGAGGAATAAGGAATAAAAAAAAGGAATATATCCTTTGAGAAATGAGTTTAGCTTGTAGCTCGTTAAGATACAAAAATTGATTTCATCATTCAAAAGCAACGAAATTTTTCGTCTTTATTATTGTTGCTGTTGTTACTGCGGTACTTTTTGTTGTGAAGATATTAACGATTTTTTTATACAATATTCGTACAATAACATTATCTTGCCAAACAAAAACCCCAAGAATAACAGCAGCAGTAGCAGCACAAATATCCTTCGGGACAATAACAATGATATAAAATGCATTAAGATTTCAAATACCAAGATAAAGTAACTGCCAAAAAGTATAGAATATTGTTAAGGATAAAGATGAGGAAAAAATAAATAAATAAAAGTAAAAATATTGAGAATGTAACATTACTACTAAACCTACGATATATATAGAATGATATTTAATAACAATCGTATTATAGGAAATATAAAAGATAAAAAGACAATAATATTTATTGTCTTGAAAATGCGATAAGAAAATGCAACAAGCGCCTTTTAGCTGATTTTGGCTAATGATGTTATTTTTCTATTATTTTTTAATATTACATTTTTGAGAGTGGTTACTTGGAAGGAAACTACTATCCAAACAACTCGAATAAGCTAGAGAAATAAAGCTTGTTTAATTCCCAGTGAAAACAGAGCTTCCAAATAAGTAATGAAAATGCTGATACTAGGATCCAGAAGTCATTTGGCAGCTGTCACATACGTTTATACCGATTATTAAAAATGGAGCGCTTTTAAAAAGAACAACGCATTATAATTGTGAAAAGTTATTACAAAAATTTGGAATGTTGTGCTGCAATCGTTTGGATATTTCGAAGAATTTTCAGTCGAGAAAGTCTAATTCCAAGAGTGTTAAAAAAATTTTAAGAAACTCGGTCGATTATGGTCGGTCTCTTCAAAAAAATGCTGTAACAAAGGAAAGTGTTGCCGAAAATATCAATTCGGGATCGTTCTAAATAACGTCAAATTCCACCTCCACCTTCATGTGTACAAAATTTATCTTACTCAGCGGCTTAAGCGAGCAGACCGTGGCAAGCGACAGCAATTCGTTCAACGGGTAATGGAGTAAAGCCAATTTTTCAAAAAAGTCAACTTCCTCTATGAAGCGTATTTCCATCTAAATGGCTTCTTGAATACAAAAAATTTTCGATTCTGGGGTTTAGAAAATCCTCATACAATCCATGAGTAACAAATGCAACCATAACGAGCAACTACCTAGAGTGGATTTCGGTCAGGCGGCATTATTAGTTGTTGAAGATGAAGACGAAATTTCAGTGACTGTGAACGGCATTCGTTACAAGAACGTGAGTTGTTGTGGGATCAACTTGACGGCATGGATCTGGACGACATGTGGTTTTAGCAAGATGTTGTCACCTGCCACACCGAGCATGAAACAATCAATTTATTGCAGCAATGATTTCCAGAACAAATTATCTCAAGAAATTCTGATGTCAACTGGTCACAAAGATCATGCGATTTAACGCCGTGCGATTTTTTTCTTTGGTGTTTTGTAAAATCTCAGGCTTATGTGAATAAACTAGAAACAGTTCCTGAGCTCAAATCCGGTATCCAATGCGTCAAAGATGAGATACAGCCACATCTCTGTGGAAAGTTTCATGAAAAGAGTAATAGCCAGTCATCAGAGCCGTCGAGGCCATTTGACGGATATTTTATTCCATTTGAAATGAACAAGACACCCTTTAGTTTCGATCGTTTCCAGTGATTTTAACATATACTCTTCAATGCACAATGTTCTCTCTTTTGATTCCTATTCACCGATTCGGAAGCTGTTTTCATTATATTGAAAAAAAAAATTACTTTTTATGTTTTTTGCAGTGAAAACAATTTTATATTAAAATGCGATTGGTTGTTTATCGCCCATCTGCAAGACTTAAAAATTCGCCAGTATTCAAAATTTATTAAAAGAAGACAGACATTATAGATTGAAGAAAAAAATAATAATATTACCATCTACATGGTGGCCCAAAAGAAACGAGGCATTTGAATAGTCTATATATCTGGAAAATTTAACAGTGAACTAAAATATTTGCATTTATATTGAAAGCCGACGATTATATCGCCGTTTCCTCACTGTAACAACTTACTACCAGAGGCAATGACAAAATGCCTGATTGACCGTTTTCTACAACAAGCCGATATCTGTGAATCTCCTTGAACTGGATGATCACAAACGGCTTTTAAGGAAATAAACGTTCAACGTTCGTGAAAGAGTGCGCGGAAAAATCCAAAAGTTTTGAGTGAAAAAGTCATGTAAAGGGACTTGGAAAGGGCACGACTGTGAGCAGTATTTACGTCTAAATTAACTTAATTCCCCATTAGTTAGGGAAGTGTAATAAAATATAAAAATTTAATTGAATTTAATATAAAGAAATTATAGACTATTCAAATCCCTTCGTTTCTTGTGGGCCACTCTGAAGATTTAATGCAATAGATATTTTCTAATCATAATTTTTTAATTAAGATTTTTCAACTAGACTTCGTAGGAAGTTAAAAAAATCCCCTATTGGATTCTTGAGAACAATGAAACTTTCCTTCCTTGAGAATGGCTTCCACTTTTTTCCATTGGGATTGTAGTAAAAGTAATTTGTCTTTTCTCCAAAGAACTTAAAATTTTAATCAAAATTATAAAAAAAAACGCAGTAATAGAACAGAACCTTGACTAATAAGAAAAAATGAATTATAAAAAGATTAATAATGTAAAGCTAGACCTTTGTTGAAAAGGTCTCTACAACACCCAAGTGTTGTACCATTTACGAGTATAGCGTATCCTATTTACTCAAAGACAAGGATGTTCCATTTGAGAAAACCACATAGATAAGATTAAAGGGAGCTTATAACCATAAGAAAGGATGTTAAAGAAAAGGATATTCTGAATGAAATTGATATAAAGATCTATAAATAATTACCTTAAGCTTCCGACGGGTGGTGATGCATATGGTACGCCCAGATAAGCTTCCACTAATGATGGCGATGAACGCACAACAATGCCACGCACCACACCATACTTTGTTCTGACGGTATTCGTGCTCAATTTTACACTACTGCCATGGAAACCTTCCGATGTGTGCCACAATGATGACAGCAGAATCAGTATAATCAATGTGCGTGAAAATGCCAACAATGATGGCAGTTGTAAGTGAATGGTTGAAATGAATTTATTGTATTGCTGTGGCAGTTGGAGCTGCTGTTGGCGCTGTTGTATTGTTTGCTGATTGGGTCCATTGCACTGACAATAATAACGTTGTTGATGATGATGATAATGATGATGATAGTGATGATGATGGTCTCGATGATGCTGTTGGCAACAACAATATGACGCACATGGTTGCAGGATCTGCTGCTGTGTTACGATTAAATTCTTTAGCGACTTACAATATGCTGAAGAATTTGTTAACGATGCTGTTGAACAACAAGACGATGAATATGCAGCAGAAGTAGAAGATGCTGTGGTGTGTATCGTCTGCCTTTTCAAAATATTTTCCTGGTTGGCCTTATAGTCCGCCACTATTATCGGTGTATTCAATTTTCCATCACATGCTGCTTTAATGTTGCCATAGTCATAATACACTGATGTTGCAATTGTTGTTATTTTAAAACGTCGTGTTAACACATTCACTGTTGCATCTTTGAGATATTTGAAAATGTGTACGAACACCAACGGAAATCCGTAAATATGCCACCAATAGCAAGAACAAAAATAATAGAATAAAATGGAATACAGAATACGAGCACTCGTACGTTGGCATTCCTTTGGAATTTTTTGTTGTTTACTTTCTAGTTGATAGGAATCATTGTTGTCATCTTGAAATATTTGAAATTGTCTTGCAATATTTGTGTTATATGCCAATTTCATTTCGTCTTCCATTTGTCCATTGATGAAACTGAATGAAAATTGCTTTCGTAGGCCGTTTTCAATGCAGAGTTTTTGATGAAATTTTGGTCGTTTATCTGAAGTATTGTCGCAATTTTCATTGTTTGCATGAGCAATAGAAATGAAGCCAGAATTTGTAAATGCATTTTCAAATTTAGTTCCTAACATTTTCATATTTTGTTTGAAGCCAGGACTTTTCGTTAGAGGATAGTGAATAATACTGGGAATATTTTGACTAAATTCGAAAGACAACAGTTTGCAATCAATTCGTTGTCTTGATCTATTTGCAGTGGCAATTTGTAGTGTTTTTGTAATATTTTTTTCGAAAGCAATTCTGTGTTGTATTGTTGATTGTAAATATTTTTTCCCGAAAATCTCAATAACTTTTTGCAATTCTTTGGCAGTTTCATTTTTAAAGTGAAATCTTTCACTGTGTGTGAATAGATCCTCGGTAAGGATATTAATTTGTTTGTTTTGTTGGCCACATATTGCCGATAAATATATCAGAAGCTGCCTTATTTCACTACGCCTGTTTAATGTTGGTTGTTTTTGCCATTTCGCTTGGAAAGAAATTTCCCTTTCAAATCGTTGTTTGTATACTTGAACATACTTTTGATGTAAAAGTTCTGAAATTTCATTTACTGTGGAGTTCGCCAGATAGCAATTTTTTTTTGAAAATTGTTCTTTAATACTTGTTCCGTAGTGGTCCAGCATTTGTATGCCGAAGGTAAATTTAAATCTAAAAAACTCAAGCTGATTAGAGTTTTGAGAAGATTTATTATAAATTTCTGGTAGTTTTAAGTCGTGGCAGAAAATTTTCTTACAATCCTGTACAGATCCCTTATATTCGACTGATAAATGAACTACGATTTCATATTCGCCAGCCTTATGCTGACTTCTTTGGAACCACAGAAGAGGAGAAAATAGTTTTATTTTTATGTTAGTTACGCCAACTCTATTATTATGTTTGAAAATATCGACAAGTTGACCACACTTTTTAGAAGAATAATAAAGTAATAAAGCTTCTTTACTACTCTGAAGTTGTAGACTTGCGATAGCTTTTGTTTCATGTTCATAGACATTTTGGTACAAATGAAATTGCCCAAACTCTGCCACAAATGAAGAGAAAAATTGTTGTAATTTAAAATCCAAGTGGACAGGACTCAGTTGACAACACTTTTCATTGAAACTTCTATTTATAAACTTTGTTTGAGGTTTTCTAAGACGATACCATCTCTTGGGATTTTTTCGATTACACTTTTTAGCACCACATTGAATCGCCTTAAATTTTTTCTCCTTAAAGTTTAATGAAGCTTTCAAGCTTTCTTTGAATTTGTCATGCTTGAAACTTAATATATACACTTTCCTTAATTGCAAATCTTGTTCATTTAGTAGTTTTAAATTTTCCTTTGAGTAACCAAAATTGCATGCTTTAATTTTGTTATGTGTGGAATGTAATGATTCATCTATTTTGTTGTGATTTTCAGGAATTTGTTGTAATCTCTTTAATGATATCAGTCTTTTAAGGCAAATTCCTACAAAATGTCTTATTGTTAATTTAACATAATATATATTTCTTAGATTTTTTCCTTTACAATAGTGGAATTTTGTGAGCGAGTCTCTAACAATTTGAAATTCAAGTGAAAACGCTTTGAGATATTGAGCTTGAGCTATTTCTTGCAGCTTTTGTTTTAAGTTTATCGTACATTTTGAAGAATAATTACATAAATAATTAAAGTTAATTTTTGATTTAGTTCTAAATATCTTTAGTATAGTTTCATTTATTTCACTAATGCATAAAATTAGTTTTGCGTATAAATTTATTAAAACTTTTAGGTGATCTCTTTTTCTTTGGTATTGTGAAATTTTGATTTTCTTTTTAGTGTTTTGTATTTTAGCAGATTTTGCTGCTGAACACACAAATTTCTCATCTTGCTGGTGCTCTTTGACTGTGCTAATATTTTGAGTGTATAAATTTCCGTTTCCTGTTGCTGCTTTAACTGTAGCTTGAGCTCTAGCATTTGTTTTTGTTTCTGTTTCTGTTTTTTCTTTTGCTCGCCTTGCCATTTCCATTTTATTCTTTTCATTTTCACTGCTGTCGTTTGGGTTTTTAATCTTCTTTTTGTTGTTGCTGTTTTGGTGAACATTTCGTTGTCTTAGTGTATTGATGGCAAATATTATACAATTGGTAATGCACTTTTTTCCAGCTGTTGTACTTGTTTTAAATTTTCGTTTGGCTTGTTTGTTCCTCTTCTTCTTGTTGTTGTTGTTGTTGTTATTGTTGTGGTTGTTACTTAAAGTTTTTTGTTTGTTGTTTTTATTGTTCTCAGTTACTTTTGTTGGAATATATTATGTTTTTTGTTTTTGTGTGTATTTATATTACTTTTTGTTTTAGTTTGAATTTGTTCTCTTAGTTGTTGAGGCAGGAGGTAGAGCTTTAGTTTTTTATTTTATATTTTTGGCAAAGTTTTGTGCTTTTTGTTTTAGGTCACACAGTAGGTAAGTAAGGAATTTTTTATATCTGTAAAAATGAGCAAAAAGTAGAAAAGAAGCCGTTGAAATACAAAGTAATACATATTGAAAATAGTTAAAGTTTAATACAATTGTTACATTGTCATTTCCAGTGTAATCTACTTGGTATATGCATTTAATATATATATACATATATATATATATATATATATATATATATATATATATATATATATATATATATATATATTTAAATATACTGTAAGTATTTCATTGAAGCTGAAATAACAAGGAAGAAATATAAATTTACTTATTTTATATTCTAACGCCATTTTCTTAATAATCCTATTAAATCAATTCAGTGCTCAAATCTTAAATTTGTAATGTCAAACATCAGTCGAAGTTCTCTAGTATAAATAGTAGATGACAATTTTAAGCTCATTTGAAATTCCATTTGTAAAGATCATTTATTCTCGTAGGGGATTAATAAATGAGTGTCTTTGTAAGTGAATTTGCTGAAAAGTTAAATGACATTGGTTAAAGTGTTTAAATGCCAACAGAATTCAAGGGAAATATGTAAATATTCTTAATTAAAAAATTATAATATTAACAACGATATATCAAGGTACTTGTATTTGCTGGAAATTAAGAAAAAAAATATGTCATAAACAAAGTTTGTAACAACGTTGACAGAATTTCCTTCGTTTTAAAGAAATAAATTTAACAAGACTATTTTAAATTATGAAATATACTAAAATTAAATTACAGATCAAATTGCAGTATGAACATTAAGGTGACCTAATTAGAATTATTAATTAAATTAATGTGAATAATATTTAAGCCGAAAACATGACAAAAATTTAGTTCGAATGCCACAAGTATGTATGATACTGAAAAAAAGTAAATATGATATGGGATAGGCTGAGGCTTAGACCCTATTAGATATTTATTTAAAATTACTAATATTTGAAATTACTATATGAATATTTTTGTATTCATAACATACATGTGCATACAAAGGTATATAAGAAGACACTTTCGTATAAATTTATGTTCTTTTCTAGATAAATGAGTAACTTTTTATTAAATGAATTTTGCTATTAATATTAGAAATATTTTATTCAAAAAATGAGTGAAGAATTCTTAGTGACTTTCGGTCGCCGTTTTGGCTATTGAGGCAAAAGAAAATCTGACAACTCTGCGTATTTTTTTTAAGAAGCAACACTCAGGTAATTAGCGTCTACCACTTGAAGTGTTTCTTCTTTGTGAAAGGGATACTGGAAGCTAAAAGAGGGAATGATGGAAGAGAAGAGAGCTTAATTCTGATGCAACTATACTATTACGTGTTTTAATAATCTGCTGCGGCGCCTCTAGTGTTGCTTAGACACATTTAGCTGAAAAAAATCCAACAACAACTAATTTAATGCCACTGTAATGCACATCAGAAAAATTTATAATGTTGATGACTTGACCTGAACAGGGATCGAGAACAAACGTTTTTATTCATAAATTGCTTTGTAGTCAACGCGCTAACAACTTCAGCCAACGGCACCCTGTGTATGAATAATATGTATGTGTTAGTTGAATTTTTCTTCGTATAAATGCCACTAGTACGTATGAGTTATATTTCCATCATATACATAAGAATGATATCTGTTGCATATTTTTAGGATTCTATTTTTCTTGTTGACATCTGTGGTTATATTGATTGCCATATGTTTCCCAAAAAAGAAAAGAAGCGACAAAAACTATTAACGTGAACAATTGTTAACAATTGTTGTTGGACTGATTTGTGGCCATTAACGTTATTAGGACACACCAACAGAATTCATATTAGTCAACTTAAAATAAAACTGAACAGGGAGTTCAGTGCTGATGTCAATAGCTTGAGCTTTTGCATTGTTGTTTTATTGCTTTATAAAGTGCACAAGAGGTGATATTCATTTCTTTCCTTGGCGAAAAAAAAATTTATTACGATTGTTATGAATAAAATAATACGTTTTAAAATAATTATTTACTTAAAAGAAGGACAAGAAATAAAATTTATGACGAATATAATAAGAGACTCATATTAAATGTAACTGGTTTGTTGTCTTCTTTGTATAGAAGTTTTCTAATTGAGCTGTGAATATTACTTGGAGCTCTCATATGATCATTGATGGTTCTTAGAAACGAACTTTTTTCACGCATGTTGGTTGAAGTCTACTGATGCGTTGGTATTAGAGCCAACTAAATTCTTTCATATCTATAATTCAAAGGAATTTATGTTCGATATAAATATTTTTTTTTGCAATATACATGTTTTCGTTTTTAAAAAACAAACTACAAATATCCTCAAAATAAAGCAGGAAGTTTGAATTTAAATTGCTTGTTGTGCCTTTTGTATTAAAGGACTCTAAGACTTTTCTTTAACTTTTGTATGCGACAGAGTTCTCAATATTATTATTTTCAGTAAATAGTTTGAGTTCAAGATCTAACAACATAATTAATTATAATTTTTATACTTAATATTGAAATTTATTAGAGTTTTTGCAAAATGTTTCGTTTGTTCTGGCTTTAGCTGTTAATATGCCGACATGTTGCAAGAAATATAAAATAGACTCATGTTGAGTTCAATTGGTAGTGGCGTTGTTTGTATAAAAGCATTCTAAGCCTACTATGATTATGTTTTTTGTAATAATCATATACAATATCGAATTCTGTTGTTTGTGTTTGTTTGTTTTGGCATAAACATACGAGGTTGAGTGTTTTCAAAATGCTTAAAGTTCACTGACGATTTGGTTTAGCGAACAATAAAATGTCGAAGCGGTAGTTACTCTCAGGCACTCATAACCCATTGTAAGGTATTTAAATAGTCGCAAATTTTTTTTATCATAGACGGCATCTTTTTAAACACAACACAGTCAATAGAAGTACAGGAGTACCTCGAGGCAGTATATTAGGTCCCATCTTGTATTTTATATATGCCTCTGATAAGCCAATAAGTAATAATATTGACATATCAACGTTTGCTATATCACCAGCTTTTCTAAGCGTCCATAAAAACCAGCAAGAAGCAACCCACAAATTACAGAAATATATTTCACAGCTTGAAATATGGCCGGAAGAAATTATTTACTTTGATCGTGGTTTTACATGGAAATCGCACATAGACGCTAAAATGATCCAAATGAAATTAAAGTCTACTAAAACTTATTGTTTTATGGGTATAAATTCAACACTAATGGCCTAGATGGCAAACTTCTTCTACACAATGTGATCTTAAAACCAATATGATGCTATGAAATTTAGGTGTAGGACACCATCTCAGCCTTTATTATAGAAAAGCTTTAGAGATGCTTTGGTTAAAACAGTGGTTTTAGAATACGTGACTATAGAAACTAGAGTATCATCTGAATCGCATTATCCTGCAACATTCTAAATTAAAAGGGCACATTCGACGGCAAAGAACGGACACTTTTGCTCTTAGCCGTGCGCAAGAGGCGTGAAGATAAAACAGGAGCACTAGCAGAAACGATTTTTTTTTTACTAGACTTAAATAAATAACATGAATGTTAGATGTAAGATTTAAATACTTATTATTTAAATTAGTTAAAAAAAAATAAAAAAAAATTAGTTGGCAAAGCCCACAACAAATAATAAATTTTTCAAAAACAGGTGTTTCATATAATTAGTTGAGATAATATTTTATCTTCCTTAATCCCTCAATTTTATATTTTTTATTTTATGCATCCACAGACATTACCATTTTTATTGAATTATTGACATATTGCATTATTAATATCTACATGTGTCAGACAGAATTATTGACGCATGATTTCACCAACAAATAAAATTCTTTCAGTCTAAAAACCATGACAGCCAATCAACTCAATAAAAAAAAAAAAAAAAGATTTTCAATAATGTTGCTTACTTGTGTGGAAATAATGCCTCATGGTTTTAAAATATGGGAAAAATTTAAAGTTTTATGTAAAAAGTTAATTAATTGTGAAGTTAATGATTCCCAAGCACCGCTGTAAAAATAAATTTTATTTTAACTTGGCGGCACAGGTGTAGTAACCAAATCACTCCACTTATTGTATCAAACCCAGACTGAAAAAGAGACACATTATCTGCTAGTGAACTGTTCTAATTTACCTCAAACTTGTGGTTAAGCACTTAATTAAGCCATGCTATAATAAATAGAAGGTAGTTTCATTCATTCTTGAAATAATCTATTTGACAAGAATTAAGATTTTGGTATTTTCATTAAAATCATGCTTCTGTACTCCTTTTTTATATCCTCTGGCTCTCGGTTCTATTTAAAAATAGAGACTTTTATTGAACAAATTTAAATAATAGCGGAAAATAGTTTTAATTGATAATTTTTTTATTAATTAACAAACACAAACTGCGAAGCTACTTGGCTTATCTGCACAGACAACCGGAGTCTGCGGCAGGAGTCGAACCTGCGACCTTCGGACTACCAGCCGAATACACTAGCCTACGAAGGGACTTCTAAGCCTTATAGCTCTAGCAAGTATAGCTGCTCTAGACTAATAAATTATATAAATTAAAAAAATTTTTTTTTGCAGTTGGCCAAATCTGTGAGTCGAAAAAGTCTGGCATACAAATTTTGTTTGCGTTCACAAAGCAATCGGGAAAGGCAAAGCTCATACCATCATAATGTTTAATGTTCATTATTATTATGACCTCATAGTGAGTCATTCAATATTTCCAAAGTAGGGTAATTTAAATATTGTACTCGTATAAATTTTTTTTATTCCTTTATTTATTCGTCAAAAGATTTGTTTACTTTTTTAAGTTCATTTAAAATTGTTCTACGCCATGTATTTTTTTGGACGAACGCAGCGCCGACTTCCTTTGGGTTTCCATTCTAATGCGGTTCTCGTAACGCTACCAATAGTTTTACGGCCTATCCATCTCCACTTTCTTCTTTTTATTTGACGACTTATTGGTCCTTCTTTTGTTAACCGCCAGAGCTTAGTGTTTGTGATTGTATTTGGCCAAAATATACGACATATTATTCGTAGACACTTGTTTATAAATACGTGGAGTCTCTGCACTATAGTGTTTGTCATCAGCCAAGTTTCGCTTCCATAAAGCAGCGTCCATCTTGTATATCTATTTAAGTCGAAATGTTTCATTTTTACTGTTCTAAGCCAGTTGCGCAAAATAAAATGTTACATTGCAAGTTTAACATTTATCTGTATGTCTGTCTGTCTGTTTGTGGCATTAATAGAAAAATTTTCATTTAGTTGCCGCAAAAATTTCTCTGAACAACATCTCACTAAACTTATCATATATTCTTGTGAAATAATTGAAAACTAATTTCTTTAGAAACACTAACTTTGCGCAGCGTTTAAACATGAAAGTGAAAGTTCGTAAAACACAATACTTTCAATTGTTTCCATTAACAGTGATTTTAAATTAAAAGTGATTTTTTTTGACACTCCTTGAAAGCTGAATGACAAGAAAATAAACAAGACTGCCAATTGAAAACATTTATACGAAATTTTAGGCACTGTGAGATATAAAAATTAAATTCAACTTGTATAAAGAGAATTGTAATAAATGTCAAGGCAAATCTTAAATCTCATGAAAATATATAAAAATAAATATTAATAATGATGCATTTCCTAAAGACTGACCTGAGTAATGTTCTTAGCGACTGTGAAAGGACTTTGACAAAGGACAAAGGACTTTGCCATATTAAGTATATGAATTCAAATACTTTTCAAACATGATTCAGGTAAATAATGCTGATAATAAATTTAATGGAAATGTAAATTTCTGTTACAAATATTTTGCAACCGTCTTAATGAACGGGATTACAATTCTTTACAATGAATAGTTCGTTTAAATATTCTGTTTTTAAAATATATAAGAATAATTTCAGAATTGTAATCCGATTTTGGCGGCTCTATGCTCCGCAGAGGAGTGAGGGGAACATATATATAATCCGATTTTGAATTGAGATTTATATTATAAAATGAGATTTAATCGGATGCATGTAATACGATTTAGAAAAGCAAAACCTGCATGGTATTTTGCCAGTGGTAAATAAATGTTGTTTCCTTTTAAGCGGCTTTTGTTTCATATAACCCTTCATTTACAAAAATAAATGTGTTTCATTTAAGCGGACGGCCTTTCATGTGAAATAAAATCCTTTGAAATCAAAATCAAAAGTTAAAAGTTGTTTTCTGATAAGAGTTTGTCCTTTTCCATTATGAGTAAAACACTTTATATAATTTGCTTCAAGAAACTTCAAATTTTTTATTTTCTTTAGATAGAAAGAAATTTGTATAAGGCCATCCACATATTTCCACAAAAGGCTAAAAATATACAAATCTATAACAAAAAATAAAAGGAATTATACTGATAACAAATAAATAAAAAAGAACATAAAAACTTGATTTTTTACATCTGCCAGATTTGGGGAAAGTAATGAGATTATGGATTTGTAATTTTTTCTTATTGTGGATTTAAAAAGCCAATGCAAAAGAAGATGATTCCATTATTGTATTCTTTATTCAATGAGTAATCCAGGCACTTGATGAATTTAACTTCTTACTGATATTAAATAAAATTTTCTAAATAAATAAGGGCCAAATTTTGTGAAACGAAACGATACCCTGTTTCGATTATTTTTATAGAAAACCAAGACAAATTTGATTTTTTTGTAAGACAAGTAAACCTGTTGTAAGCCTGTAGGAGATTATCTCTATGAGGAAGAATATGATTGCTACACTTAGTCATGATCTTGCAGCAATTCCTGAACAGAGTCATGAGAATAGGGCCAACTTAGATGCTTGTAGAATACAATGTTGTATGTTTACGCATTAACGTATGACCAAAATTATTATTCCATCTGTAATTATGAGTGATATAAATATTAAGGAATGAAAAGCTCTTAATATTCTTGGCATGAAAATCCCGTGTGATGGTCGATAGACTATCGCTAAAGAAACATTCAAGTTCTTCGGGTTTTTAGGACATTGTAGAAAATACTACACTTTTTCTAATCTCCTTCTTATTTTAGCCATTTATATCCATCCGAAGATGGCATACCACACTCAGAAGAAGGTGAAGAGGCTCATTGGCGACAGTAGTGCACCCAACTTTATTGACTCACTGGAACATCGACAAAACGAGATGTGTGTTTCACTGTTTCATCGTGAAATGTGCTCTAATAAAATCAGGGAACTTGTTCTGCGCTTACCTACAAACGACTGGTTTTTCATTAGGAACGCATCCATTTGTTTTCGTTATACCAGTGAGTTTCAGTACACATTACAGAGAAAGTTTTTTGTATATCCGCACAGCCAGTATGTGGCACAAACTTCCAGCCATATTGTTTCCCAGTACTCCCATCGTGGGAAAGTTCAAGTCGAATGTCTATAATCGCTACTCTTTCTATCATGTCTCCCATAACATATCTGCATAGTACAAGCGCGATGCACCGCATAAGTAGGGGTCTTCCACTGTACACTGGCTCAAATTAAGAAAAAACCAAAAGATTTTTCGTTGAGTGTATAAAATCAGGACAATTATATATAATTCTTTTCATATTACCATTAGCAGCAGTAAAAACTCTACTTGTCCCTACAAGAAAATCATTTTGGAATCAAAATAGGCAAATTTTCCTAAATGACTTCCTTTTTTTTGTGAAACAAAATATTTCTGAATATTTAAAATTTGTATGGAAAATACTAAAAGTTCGTTTAATGTCGGTGTTTTTTCTACATAAATTTCAAACATTTAGAAACTTTTCGTCTTACAAAATGTCATTCGATGATAAAATTTTTTTGAGAGTATTTATTATTAGTTTTCTATCCCTGCAGACCAACTATTTATTCAAATTATTTATGACAAAGAACAATTAAAGGACAATTAAACTTTTCTCCCATTTCTGCTTAGAAGAAGATGTTATTAATCGTATAACATTATGTGCCCTTTAAGCTCATCTGACCGCAAACATTATGTGTCAAATCTACTTCACAAATATGGGAAATTTTTCCTTAATTTCCAATTAAGATAAGGATGCTTTTTACTCCAAAAATTAATACTAGAAACTGAAATATCTTTAGAAATGTCTAAAATGATTATCCTTGCACATCAAGCAGTTAGAAAGTTTTATTTCTCTATTCATAAAATAATTGAATTATTAATACAAGCAGGAAACGGAAAATGTTAATAGTTCTCCATTCAGTTAAGTTTTAAATTTCAAAAATTTTTTATCAACAATTTACGTGTAGATATATTTGCTACTATTATTTTGCATTCAATTTCACTGCTGGTGGGGGTTTTCTTGCTGCTTTGTAGTCAGAAAACATTAAAAAAATAAATACTTGACGTCTGTCAAGCCACTTGATATAAATTTAATCAAATTTAGTAAAAGCTTCTGCTAAAAGCATACGCGTATTTAAGTTTTATTTTATTATTGCCTTTTTTTAAGTCAGTGTATTAAATCATTTATATTCTTCAAAGTTTTACTTCAATTGGTGCTTCATTTATTTTATTTGCTTAATTTTTGCAAAAGAAAGAAAAAAAACAGTAATCAAATTCAGAACAATATTTTTCATTTTTCTACAGTTTTTTTTAACAATCACAAATACCCACTCGTATATATAAACACACACCTACACATATAAATGTACATTAAAAAAATATATAAAAAAGTATAATAATAAATAAAATGCTGTTTTTGAGCGTCAAAAACTACGAGTAACAACATAAAAATAATATTAACGAAAATTGAATAAAATAAAACTTCCTGCCACCATATTAACTTCTGTGTGCATGTGCATGTGGGTGTGTTTGTGTGTCGTACAATATTTCAAAATCGCTTAAAAAAACATTCACAAATCTTGAGCGTATTTATTTTCTTTAACAGTCTTTTGCCGTTTTTTCCTCTTGGTATCGTTGTTGCTGCAATTTTTGTATTTTAATAAATCACTTATTTCCGTTTCCAACATTTGTCGACTTTTTCCCCCTGTAGATTTTCATAAAAAAACAATATAAGAATTTTGCAGTCATATTTCAGTTCTAGAAAGTATTTTAGTTTATGGTCTATAGTATGTGCTTCCACATTCTGTAGCTGTATTTTGAACTATTTATATTTTGTTTTTGCTTTAAGATTTTTACTTCCATACCACTTGAGTTTCCGTTTCAAAAGTTGCGCTTCAACTGTTAATACTGTGATTAGTTACACAATCTTAAATAGCCTTCTTAACGGTATCAAGTATCTTCCACTATGATTTTTAGTATTTTTTGTGCCACAATTTTTGTTGTTGCTTTTTTGTTCTTGCATTCAAAATTTTATAGCAAAAAAAAAAAAAAAAAAAAAAAAAATAAAAAGCATAAAATAAACTTCTGCTAGTTATTTCATCTTCTTTCAACTGAATATGAGATTTTATAAATCTTTTTTCCCTGCTGCTCCACATTCTGTATCGTACTGTGTTAAATGCAGGTGTTGTAGGTTGCTTTGGACTTTTGTAACGTTTGGAAAACAAACAATAGTTAATATAAAATTATGATTAATGGCTTAAAGTTTATCCCAATTGTGTATATTTTAGCTTTCACTAAATGATATTTGTGTATATATAAACAGGCTGTTGTTTGTTTCTTTTTTTTGCAAATAACACCGAAAAGCCTTAATAAGCGTAAATATTAAATGGGTTTTTAAGTTTATGGATTTTTAAAGTTTATTTCAAGCCAATTACCCTGTAAAGACGCTACTAGTTCCTACAAGCATTTACACTTAAAATGGAAATTAAATTATTCGTCCTTGAATGAAGCTAAAGCGGTTTTAAAAATTACGATAAGTATGGATTTTCTTCTTTAATGCGACGTCTCAGGAATTTTTAACAATAAGAAATAATCAAATATAACATGTCAGCCAGTTTTGTTATCTTAGGAGCATTGACAACCGTGTAGAGAAAGCGCGACAAACTTTCGGTCGTTTTGGAATTCGTCTTCCCCCTCTCAGCGCAAAAAGTTAATAATATTCAACACAAATGTCAAGTCCGCTGTACGGTTACGAGACATGGAACGCTGCCCCTCAATATATGCAGAAGATCCAGGTGTTTGTGAGTCAATGTCTTCGCAGGATATTGTGAATATTCTGGCCTAGAGTGGTGTCCAAAAACAGGCTTTGGCAACAATCCAACCAACAATTCATGGCCACAGAAATAAAAAGACGTAAATGGCAGTGGATTGGCTATACTTCAAGAAGATCAAGGAACGACATTGCAAGAAATGCCATAGACTGGAACCCGCAAAGGAGTCGAAGAAGAATACATCTAGCTCATACGTTTAGAAGTCAAATCGATATAGAAGTGGCCGGAATCGGTAAATGCTACAGCGTAGTGAAAGCGTTGGCACAAGACAGGAGTATGTCGAACATCATCCAAAAATTCAAATCAAGCAGTTACGCTTGTGGATCTCATTTGGTCTGATATCGTTCGAAATTCAAAAATTTTCTTTGCAAACGTCTCTATTCATCCTGAAATGGAGGACGATGATATTGATGGTAAAACGAGCGAAACGCAGGGAACGTTGTCAGAACAGGAAACTCATTTTGATAAAACATTTTTATCATTTTTCCATGTTTATTGAATGCTGTACATATCCATAGAGACTTGTCAAAGCTAAACTTTTAGAAATCTTATTTTGAAGTATTGAAAATACTCCTTTTGTATCTTAATAAGATATTTGCTGTTTTATTATTCGGTAAAACTGTTTCGAATTCCCTGAAGTAAAACTACGCGGTTCGTGTAGTAACAAAGAAATACCTAAAACATTTTTTGTTTTCATATAAAGTGATATATGCACTATGTATTATAGAATGACAATAAGTGATTCCTTTGTCATCTCTGTCAGCAAATACACCACCTCTGTACACTTAAAGTATACTCAAGAGTATACTCGTGGGTATATAAGTACGTGTTTGACAACGAATGATTAATGAGGGACTTCTTGAAATGTTCTGCTATATGTGTGTATGTATGTGTATACATTAGGGCCGGTTAAATTCTGATGGATATAAGAATTCTAAAATATTGTACAGCAAAACTTAAGCATACGGAAAATTGTAAGATCTTTTTCCCAGAAACTAAAACATGAAGATTGAATGAATACTACAATTACACTGTACAACAAAATCCAATTTTTTCCAATAACAGGATTCTAGTGATTCTTTCTCGTAGAGGAGGACCAAGAAAACATGTACGTAAATTGGCTATTTGAAGCATTCCATATCTACCACCACTTGATTCAGAAATTTGATGACACATTCAAGAAACTGAGCGATATGTGCAGCCGGTAATTGATGTTGCACGATGCCAAAGAATAGAAATGATTTAGTAGTGACTATAAAAAATCGTACCAGAAAACCTTTAATTGACAGTGAAAAATTGCTTAAAAAGCTGAAGTTTTCCCAATCCAAAATAAATTTTTTTCATTTAAATTTATGCAAAAACCATTAATTTATTAAAGAAATTTTTTTATTTGTGTAAGTCAATTAGTTATTGAGAGCAACAAATCATATGGAAATTATGAAAATTCTTAATATTCACTTTACGTAGCAATTTTGATATTGTTTGAGAAAAAAGTAAACAAAATGGCAAATAATTCTTGTAAAAAACTAATTAGTTTTTAAAAATTATTGGCTTATTTTTAACAAAAATTCAAAAACAAATTAAAATGCCAATTGAATCTAATGAAATGACACTGATCCTTTGCACGTGATTAATATTATTTAGTCTTTTTTGAATTGTTCAAAAAAAGCTTATCGTCAAAACTACTGCTGTATGCATTTCAATAAAGTTTTATTTTCAAAAATTTCCGTACTAACATAAAATTTAGTTCTCGAAACATTAGACGGGTTATTAACAAAACTAATTTTTTTTGACATTTGATCTCTAATATTTTATAATGCATGTGCACAATATTTCTACAGCTCAGCTCGCTATCCCTTGTCAACCCCTTGAATTAATGTAAATACAAACATACTCGTATATAATAAATATTACAAAGGAATATTAATCATACGCACATCTAGACCGTAATAATATTTTCCTAAAAGTATGCAGTATATAAACATGGTTACAAAATTAGAACAAAAATTTCATTAGATCAAGTCACCAAGAAAATGGGGAAAAAGCAGAGTTAAAATAAATTGTATTTGTTTGGCATACAAATTTTTCACCGAACAAATTTATGCGGCCAATTTGGGATACAAATTGAAACAAACTTGTACAAATTCCGGCGCGGTTTCAAGCCGAATTCTGAATGGGTTGAATTTACTTTTTTAAATTTATTCGCTGCTAAATGCTTATTTGCCTTAATGGCTTGATGATTGAATTTGATTACTTTTGAATGACAGAGTTGTTCTTGTTGTACTGATGAGTTTACCAGTGATGAATTCGTCTAATACTATTTTGCCTATCAGCTCTATCTTCATCGGAATCACTTTTTAAGTGTGATCAAACTTATATTTGTTGTTAGGTCTGCGAGAGTTATATCCTTTGCTCTTGCGCATGTTACTAACTGCCCCCGACTTACTGTTTCAACGCTTAATTTTGATCTGCACTAGCAGATGTCAGTTATACTCTAGGACTGAAGACCGGGTATATTTACTTTCGCTATGAAGGCGTGGATCGTTGTGTAGTATCTGCATCTACTTTGAACGAGAATCTGGACATTACACATTTTCTGCGCTTTGAATAAGTTTACTGTTTCATAAAGAGCCATTTTTTGAAGTATGCGGCAGCAGTTTCAGTCCTTTTAAACAAAAGGATTTGCTTGGTTGTAGCTTTGAAGCCATTATCCTTTGATATAAGATACATATGTACATATTTATAGTTTTATTAACGTGAAATTGATTTGATTTAATTGCAATAATCTTGTCTAGCAATTATTGCTTTTTAAATGTAAATAAATGTTGTTTAATAAAATAAGACTAAAGCGGATTTCGAGGAATATTTTTATATCACAAATTTTATTTGTATTTATTTTTTTTAAATTCACAATTGAGCTTTGTTGATAATTGTTCTCCATAAGCCTGTTAGTGCAGATCGCTGTCGTAAATCAAAAGAAATTCACGATTTGCTATTTTATCATTATTTATTTAATTATTTCATATGCTCTAAATACGAATTTTAATAAAAAATATTTATCACTATAAAAGAAGGAAAAACAACGACGGAAAGCAGGCAAGCAGAAAATAAATGTATTTTTAGCACAGAAAAAGCACCCGAAATAGGGGCTCAAGCCTTTTACTGGACTTGATAGAAAAATGCCTAAATGTGGAGAACTTCTCCCACTTGATTCTTTATTCAGAGCAAATGATTCAGTCCCTGAAGTAGGATGTATACTGAGAAGGGAAACATTTTTATCGAAGGATACAAAATTTATTAATGTTGACAGGTACTTTTAAGTCACAAAAGCACAAAGACATGAAGACTTTGACTTGAGAAAAAAAGCCAACTGATTATCCTATAGAGGGAAATAACAAATTTATATGATTGAATGTTATGAATATGAGAAAACCAACAAAACAAAAAGCAAAAGAATGTGTATATAAATGGATAAATTAATGAGACAAAAGAATTTTTTAATATTCATTAATATTATTAATATTGGAATTTATTATTCGGAATATTCTCCGCAACTAATTGTTAATTGCAAAAACTCTATTTCATAGTATATTTAATTTATTTTAAATATTTTCAATACAAAAACAAATTATTAGTATAACAAATTATTAATATAACTAGTGTTTAAAGACCGCAGCAAAAAGGCCCATAATTCACTTGTGGTAAAAGAGATTAGACTCTTAAATAAGAATTAGCTGCAAATCCCTTGCGCTGACAGAATAGTGGTAGTACGCTACCTTACCAAGGTATCCATTAATAATAAATGATATTGTAAAATAATAAAATTTCTTTTAAAGAATATATTCATTTAAGACATTGCACAGCTTTGCAACACCCTCAAAAAATTAATATCAAAATGAATAAGAAAATTACGATATTGCGGGAGAGAGAGACAACAATATCTTCTGTCTCGTGGCACCTAAAAATGCTTTTTTGCTTAACTGCTATTAATCTTTAACTCTCGGTATATTGGACATGGTAGCATTTTGTACATAGAATAAATAATCTTTAAGGTAATTATCACACTGATTACCACATAAATGGATCTTCTAAGTGTAAAACAGTGGGTAATAAATCACCGTATAAAGTGAAAGCTTTAGCGAAGCTCACAACTAGAATTGTCCTAACGCTTTTAAATCTCTACATATACAAATACCAGATAATCAGTGGAATTTACGCACCATAATTTCACCTTAAACGATAACTTAAGTCCTAGGAACGCCAATGGAGAAGTATTCATATTTCAGGATACTCAAAAATATATAATGGAACTATATCTATCGTCTCGTTCATGTGGAGTTTGCAAAAGCTATTTAAGAAACCTGGACTTTATAAAAGGCTGCCGCAAATTGTGACACCTGATTTGATGCTGAGAAAATTTTGTGAAGGTAAATATTTAGTGTCTGAACCTGCTAAAATGGTATTGTTTTAAAATAATTTTGCCCCAAGGATTTAATAGTATCCTAGAAAATAAAATATTCATTGGTTTCAAATGTAGCCAAGTTACAAAGAAATATTTATGTTCACATGGTTTAATGAATGTTTTGGTGTACCACAATTATCACTTGACATTTTCATCTAAAAAAATATTTAATTTTAAACTTTATAAGCATAATTATGATAGATTATACGATTATATGCATATGGGAATATTTAGATATATAATGCATTAGATACAAAGGAGGTTTTTGAATGATTGGCTTAGAGCAACAACCTTTACGTGATCATAATTAAATGAGAAAGTTCAGACATTCCTTTCAGTACCTGAACTGCCTAAATTATGGGCCACGATCTCCTACGCTTTAAAAAAATTCTAAACGATTCTAAGGAGCTGAAGTTTCTTAAGAATATTGTGCGGGGTAAATAGTATTCTCCAAGTCACTGTGGGCCTAAACATCTTCGAGCATAAACTTTATTTTCTGGCTTTCGGTTTAGCGTAACCTTTAGTCTACACAATCGTTATCGTATCCGTTAACATTTTTAATCCTACTGAATCTATTTTGACCATTGCAAAGCCTTTTTTCATCTACACAGCGTTTCACAATTCGTTGTCGATCAAAAGTTTTCTTGTAAGTCAGCCTTTTTTCTATTGCCACTTGTTCATCATGAATAGAGGATGTGACTATGCATGTACGTGCTGGGTGTGTATGTATGTATGTATGTGTTTGCTGTGTGTGTGTAAAGCTAATAAATAGAGATGGAAAATCTTTCCTTTATTATTCAGCTTTATGATTTCATTGCTTGTTTGTCGATATTTTCTTCTACTTTATTTTTGTATATCTTCCATTTATTGACAGTGTCTTTATCTATTGAATGACATGTATTCTACGTATTTAAGTAAATATTGTAACTCTTTTTTTTATTTTCATTTTGTTGTTGTTGTTGTTGCGTTTTGAAATGTTTTCTTTTCCTACTTTTTTAAATATTCTTTCATTTTCTCTGCTTTCTTCTGCTAGTGAATAGCAAAAGATGGAAAAACACAAGTTAAATAAAGTATGTATAGAATATTGTTGTTGCTGTTGTTGTTGTTTACATGTACTTTCTTATTTAAGTCCATGCACAGTAGGAGTGTGACTCACATTTTTACCTCAAAATGAAATGCTATTATCTTCTGAATTATATTTTCTCATTTTCATATGCTAAAAATACACGCATGAAAAGAAACATAGTTGAGGTGACTATAATCTGACACATTCCGCCATATGGAATGCTGCGACGTATAAGGGCGCGTCTAGAAGATTAGTGGATTTTGTAAGTGAACTTTACTCTGACCCAGACTGCTGCACACTCCACCAATCTCGATAAATGGTAGAGCGTCCAAGCAAACAGGACTACGCCAAGGCTGCATCCTTGTTATTTTCAATGTCGTCTTAGATACAGTGATGAGAAATGTAACTAGTAATAACAAGGATATTACATGGGGCTTGGCAAGCGTCTAGCAGACCTTGATTATGCTGACGATATACGAGTATGCCTTTTTAGCTTTAGTTACGCCGATATGGCAGAAAATCTGTAGTAGGTACAAATCGAAGGTACAAGAGTAGATCTTAAGATAAATATTCGAAAAACCAAAGCGATGAAAGTAAACACATGGAGTTCCAGGCCGTTCCAGATCCTCAATGCTAAACTTCAAGATGTGTTTCCCTTCCCTTGTACCTATATTATGATAACATCAATTGGGGGCTTTTCTATAGATGTTTCTAGTTTCAACAAATGTTGGGCCAACTTGATGTACTATGGAGAACGCCATTAATCTCTAACAGGTCAAAATTCCTATATGGAGAAGTATGGCATATTGCCGCAAATGCTCTCTTTGAGCAAAAAATATGCAGGTCATATTTTGGGACTATGAACAGATGATATAACTCGTATTGTCATTCAATAGAATTCGTATTGTTGCGGGGACTAAAGCCCAGTTAAAGCCATTTTATTAAAGTCTGATTTTGCAGTCTGAGGAAAAGGCGAAGTGTTCTCACAATCCCTAATGAGAAAAGTCAAGTTGACAGATTACATTAGCAATGGCCTTCTTACGATATTTCCTGTGAACCACTTCATACTTATGTAGAGGAGGTTAACGCGAGCGAATCATCATTTGACAGCATGACATTTTCTAATAACCAATCGTCAGTTTGGTGGCAAAACTGGCAGCTTCACCACTAGTCTAGGATGCGTAAGACTAATCATTCTAAGAACCAGCCTATAACGATATGATTACTGAAATCCAACAGGATTTAAAGGACCCAATGTATATAATAGTGCTTAAATTAATATTTCGTGTCATTTATAACCATGAAACACATTGAAAATTAATAAACACCGTTCTCTAATGGAGTCTAATGAGATTTAATCTCCAGCCTCATTTCGTTAACAATATTTATTTTAGAATAGTTCAACATTAAATATTTTTTTTTAATAAACAAAAACCATAAAAGTCGAACGGGATTAAAAAAAAAATGCTGCAACTATTTGAACGGCATAGACTGCGAAAAGCGACCTGACATATTTTTTTTTAATAATATAGCCATTTAGCTCTCACTGTGTTGCTTATTTATTCTTTGGCAAATATGACAAAAATTCATATCCTTAATGCACACGTGTAAGCAGATCTAAATGTGTACGTAAGTCTGTATGTATGTGTAAGTACACATATTCAACAAACATTTATATCAGACGATTTAAAGGAATTCGAGATATAAATATAATCTAATACATTCATACATACATACATACATACAAACATACATACATACGTATACACTTGCAAAAGCCATCTTTGTTTCAAAAGGATTGCCAAGTTTGCTGGATTAAAAAGCAAATTTTACGAACTCCCGACAGCTTTAAAAATCACACAATATTTTAATGGTAATAAAAGAATTTTTACTTAAAAGATTTTCATGAGATTCATGGAAACCCTGCAATTCTTTTCATTCATTACGTGAATGTGGGTTTATGTTCATCTTATTTTACTGTACAGTTTGACTTTAGGACATTACAGTTTAAACATCCTGGACACTTGTTTAAACAACAGGATATTGAACTTTATGTGTTTTTTTTTGATGTTACAAATTTTGTTTTTATTTCATGTAACAACTAGAGATGCTATAAAATTGGGTCTTTTTTATGTGGGAAAAATAGACTATGATTTTTATGGCTTCCATACAATTAAATTCAATTAAATTAAAAATTAAAATTTTACTCTTGGTAGCATTAAAATTAGCAATAACTTTGGCTCATGACTAATTGGCAATTTAAATGCAGCTCAGGCGATATACGATGAGATGTCCAGGAGACCTAAAAAATAAGTTTGCATAAAAGCTGTACATATTGTTAGTAGGGTGTGTCTATGCAAAGAATTTTTTCAAAAACTGCTGCAGCAACATTTGGGAATATACATATATCGGGTGGTATAAATCCAATCATCTTCTTAAATCATAAGTATGATAAATTTTTTCTGTCCGAAATATTGACTATCAGTGAGTATCGTACCTTCGCGGACCAAAATGAGCCGCTTTAGGCCTGATCAACGTTACAAAATATTACAAAACAATCAGACATTGAATTTTCCCGCAAAATATCTCTCATAATAAGTTGCATTTTCATCTCATTGGCTCATTAAACAAAGAAAATTGCAGCATCTGGGGATCGAAACATCCGCACTTAATTGCTGAGAGGTCAATGCATCCGAAATATTGAAATACGAGTACCTTCGCGCATCAAAATGGAGCCATTTTACGCTTGATAAACATTAGAAAATCATCTTTTTTGACGAGGTGCATTTTCAACTCTGTGGTAATGTGAAAAAGGAAATCCTCATCTGGAGATCGGAGAACCCTCGCGTTATTGTCGAAAAGCCAGTGCATCCATAGAGGTTAACGGTTTGGTGTGGACTTTGGAGTAGTTTCATCACTTGCCCATTTTTTTCTGGAAAATACTACAAAATAACATTCCAGTAAACGGTGAGCGGGCCATGATAACGGACTCTTAATGTCCTGAAATGACAGATATAAACTTGGATAGTCTTTGGTTTCAGCAGAATGACTTACCATGTCACACAGCTCATCACCGAGTCATGACAACTCATTGAATTTTTAAAAATAAACATGTATTTGGACCACCCTATAAAATTAGTTAAATAAATTCAAATGTGTCCGTATAATCACAAATAGCAAATGTTTTCCAAGACATCGGCAAAGTCCACAACTTTTTCTTTGAGTGATTAATGATGCAAGGTACGCGAGCAAGTTGCAATTGCGTTTTTATCACACGGATTATCAATAACTTGTGTTCAAAAAGTTCATGTTTTGGGCCAGTACAGCATATTAAGAGTTGTTTGTCTCTAATCCTGTTACACTTTTTTCATCGAATAAATGAAGCAACTTTCAAATTAATTGATTTTGTCATGGAGCTCTAGTAGTTCACTTCACATTTTATATTTGTATATTTGTTGATTTCTTAGAAAATTTTTTTCTATAGATCAATAAAATATTGTAATTTAAAATAAAACTATAGATTTCCTTTTATTTCCCTTTATCTTAAAGACCTCCATTGTTTTAAGTCAGGATATCCATTTCACACATTTTCATTGCTAATGAAGTAAAGTTTAACAGAACTATTTGCCAATAGCCCATTACTTCTTTCAGTCCAATACTTTCAATTGGCAAATTGATTTTCAATTGGCAAATTGTTATTTCCAAGCAATAAAATACTCGTACCCCCATAAGAGTTTGTCCATTTTACTGCCTTCTTTATAGCATTTAAATTTTATTGTTTAAATTGAGGAAAATCCAATGAAAATGTTGTTTAATAAATTATTTAAATTCTTCTAAATATTTAAAGAATGTATCACAAGTTTTATTTGCGAATACTTCAACAAACATTCATACAAATAAAAATTCTGTTTTTGATTTACATTTCATTCAATAAGAGAATATAAAGTATTTATTCCGTAGCTGAGGTTTAACTGCACAATGGAAAATTAATTTTTTTTGAAATAGACACACAAAGAGCACAAATAGAAAAAAGTTTTTGAAACTCAAATTCTAAATTGTCTAATAATAAATAAATTTTGAGTTTTATTAAAGGGAAATTGATATTTCTTTTTAAATTTAATATAAAACGGCAAAAGTAAAAGGTTTTTTGGAAAATTATTTGAATAGTAATAAAGACAATTAAAATGAAGAAACTGGAAAATCAGTGGTTAATGTTTATTGTATGAACTTGTTCATTCTTGTTGTTGTTGGTGTTACTTTTTATTGATTTCCCATTTATTTGAAAGGATTTATTATTTATTACCATCTGTTTCTTAATCACAGATATTCATTTCTTTGCATCAGTTTATCACATCATCATTATTTATTTTTATTTACTTAATTATCATTTATTCCATTTTCCAGGATATCTTTGACAATTGAAGTGAACGGCTTTGCGTTTTCGGCTTTAGCGTTTTCTCTAAAAAAAAAAGAAATTAATTTGTGTGATGGCCTGAGCAAAAACATCTAGCGAGTTCATCTTAGAGCTTGATTATTATTTATGTTGCCAATGGCTAAAAATTATATTACGGATGACAACTGCCTTAGTTGGTTCTAAAACTCTAAAGTCGTTGCTGAACTTTAATATGAATAAGTCTCCTACAACGGATAAAATACTCTCAGTGGTCTTGAAGAGCTGCGTTACGACGCTAGCACGTCTATTAGAAAGCTTTTCCCATAGTTAAAGATGACAAAGGATTTCAGTTTAAAACAACTACAAAATATTTTTATTTAAAATTTTAATAGCAAAATTAATTTTTTGTATTGAAACTTTAAAATGATCCATCAGTGAAAATCCAATTATTGAACGCATTTTCCAAGAATCATTAGAGGTTTGCATTCAAGTGTTATACATTAAACACATTCGAGACAGCAGGCTACCGACTACAACCTGTCAAAAATAGAATACATGTGTGTATATGGTAATGATTATTTTCACAACTGCACGGCTACACGACTGCAGGTTGTTGTCCATGCTACTTTTGTCGTGTGGTCAAACTAAAATAATTTCTATTTTTGTTGGCTACAAAACAAAAACAGTGTTGACAATGTAACAAAATATGTAAAGCAAATTACCTATTCGAAATAGTTTTTATTACAAAATAAAAAAGAAAATTCCAAAATTTATATGTGATGATATAAATGCATCAAGAATTTTTAAATAAATAAATTTATTTGTTTTATTTTTATATGTCATATTGACTTGAGCTAAAAATACCAACATTGTTTAAGATAAAAAAAAAAAAAATAATCACAGGGTAATAGCCCTTTTTAACATGAAAGTTTTAGTGTAATTTCTTTTGGTGCTCTCTCTTGATTCCGGAGTTACTGCATTCAAAACTTTAATATATTACTGATCATAAATCCTACAATATAAAACGAATAGGCTCTTAAGCTCTTTTTTAAGATATTTTATTTTTTTGAGAGTTGGAGACTTGTCCCATGAAAAAAGGGAACTTTAAAAAATTAAAAGCGCTAAATATGCAACACTGTAATATACATTTTAAAATAATTAAGTAGCTGGCTACAGAGCGACATTTGTAGCCAGCGACATTTATAGTCGTGTGGCCTGCTGTCTCCAATGTGTTCAATGCATGAATTTGTCAAATAAGCAGTCACAATAATTCCAAATTTTCGAGGCGTGTATCGCTCCACCGCCTACTGGCAACTAGTTCTCAATATACTCTTATCTACATCATAAGTATTGAGGTGCAATAACAAATCGATCTTAACGACTTTTAAAGACGACAAAAAATAGATCTATTATAAGAATGGTTTATATTTTTATGTTAGTTATTTAGATAAGACTCCAAAATTGGATGAAATATTTTTTCATTGATTTTTTTAACGAAACACAATACTGTGTTGAAATAATAAAACATAAGAAAATGTAGGAACAAAATTTTAACATCGAATATATAACGAGACAGTATCAGCTGAGTGCTTGCGATGACTCAAAATGATTTTTAAACAATATTTTTCAACTAGTTCATCTAATCGCTTTATATAGAATATAATCTAGCTAATCTAGCTTTATATGATCGATATTATTTAATATCTTCTATTTGTTTCCTATGTAGAAGGTTTATATAAAAGTCAATGGTTTAACAGCTATGGGCTTCAGACTGGGGTACGATTACATTGAGTTTAAGGTGAAGAGTGTTCTTTTCAAAGATCTCTTTATAAATGTCTGGTATAGATTATGTCTAAGTCAAAAACTTATGCTGTCTCGAAAGTAACTCCACCCATGAGGACTCTTTGCTTGACTTGAATGAAAATTAGGATTTAATTTTTCGTCGTACTGCTTTGTGTATACATCTATTACTTAGTCTAAGACTTATTCCTATTCCTATATTTTTCACACTTTTTCGCTTAGCCTTTAAAATATTATTCTAATCTGGGGAATCCTTGTACCACTACAAGCAAACAGTGTTTACAATATTTTGGCCCCTATTTTGTTTTTTTAATATAAAAGTTTTTAGTGGTGTATGCTCATGGATCTTATTATAAAGTTTTTTTTTAATGATTTGGCGAAATTTTAGTTCATATTATGTTGAATACAATTTTGAAAATTTTATGCTTTTCAGAGTTTGCGTGAAATCAAATTGCAATACAAAGTACAAAACAATTGTAAAAGTTAATTATTTAATTAAAATATTGCCTTTTAAAACTGAAATTGTATGTGTAAATCCTCATGCAAAAAATTTTTTTGTTTGCTTTATATATACAAGTAATTCATGGCAGTATAAGCAATTTTAATTTTAGCAATTAAATTTTACTCATACGCACCATTGACCACGAACAATATGACAAATCGAAACAATTCTAAATTCATTTACGACCATGGAACACGACCACAAATAATAATAAAATAAAAATTGACATACAATCATAATTTAAATGTGAAATTATAATTAAATATTTTTATTATATACTCGTAGTTATTGTCATGTTTATATGTTCATATATTTACACATGTACAATTAAGTTTTTTTTTTGTAATTCCATGTAAAATAACAATAAAATCCTGTCACAATTTGTATCATTCACCACAAAAGAAACAGACACATCAACACAAAAATATTGGAAGAGGCAAAAAAAAAATAGAAAATTATGTCACATTTGAAGCAAAAATAAAAATGAAAGTTTTTTTTTTAACAGCAAAATGTATGACAAGTGAAAAACTGAATGAATGGGATGTCAAAAAAGTAGGGAGAGAGAAAAAACACAATTCCAATGATTTAATTTAATAGTCTTAAAATCTTTTTGTAGCCTGTCATGATGCATAAAAAGAACATTTTTCCTTGTATGGTTTTTTATTTTATGGTTGTGTGGAATGTACTACAGGACTACATACACGTACATGTATCCTCATCTAAATGCACATGTGCAAAAGTGTATTTTTAAAACGTATGTGTATGTATGAGTGTGTTTGTTTGTCAGCACCCACAAAAACTGTTTCACAATATGTTAGCGAATGTTCAAGGACCTTTTAGTTGGTCAAGAACGACCTCAAAACGCCTTAAGTCATCAAACTTAGCGGAATTAATTTGGCGTTAGTTTTCAATTTGTGTACAAATCACGACAATTTATTATTTTTTTCCTTTGTCAGCCATGTTGTTTATTTTTTAGTTGCCAACAATCACGTTCAGTTTATTGTATGATGCATCATAAAGCACAGTTGAATTAAAAAGGGAATGAAAAAAAAGACTAAAAATTTATTGAAATGGTGAGTATTTGCTTCTTTTTTTTTACAAAAAAAAAAAACAAAAGAAAAACATTTTACTTTTCTAGGCCCGAAATTACGTCTTGTTGTGTGAAATGCGTAGAAAAGCAAATTCATTATGGGGTGTCCACATGAGAAGAGAAACAAAAAATAAACGATTTAAAAGCACAAAGTTTTAAAGTCCCTAAAAGCGTAAACATTTTGCTTAGTTTTTATTTATTTGTATTCTTTTTATTATTGTTTGCTAGTAAAATTTTTACAAATTAGAAAAAAAGTTTTGTAAATAACAGATAATCAATTTTTTGCACGAAATTAATCGATAAAGTTGCGTACGATTGTTATTTTGATAATAAACAACCAGCAAATAATGAAAATAAGGATAATTATTAAAATCAGCTTTTTGGCAATTTGATTTGGTTAAGGCAAAGGGAGTTTCTATAAGAAAAGTTAGCACTAATGGAGGATATAATTTTGAAATAAATTTTCTGGCAAGCGGGAAATTAAAATTTGGAAAAAAAATTTTTCATGATAAAAACATAATAATGAATGATCATAACAGTAAACACAGTACCCTGGAAAGCTACATATATGTCAAAGATTATACGTCAGTACCTGTCATAAACTTAACCTGACGGTGCTCTTCGCACTGGGTAAATAAACCCGTTCACCACCATCCCCGTCGTCCCTTCCAAAGGCACATACAGGGTGCGGTTCTACATGTGCCCCTAATAGGGACGACATGGTAGCAAATTCTGTACAGGCTGCAGAACCATGTACAGACACCTTGCTAAAGTGCTGGAGCTATCTAACCTCCTACCACCCCAATGGCCCAGCAGTCAGATGCCCCCTATCTTAATAGGCACTCGCCAACCGCAACCACCAGGGCAGCTCTGTCGAATAGCAACAGCACCTAGAGATATATGGCCTGAAGAAAGCATCTGCAATCGGTCACTAGCACCTCTTGCAGACACACTCATCTGACCCATAACTCTTCCCGCGTATCTTTGGGTTTTAACCACAGCCACCACGTGTTTCCCGAAGGGGCCTCACCAATAACCTGTCTAGGATAAGTCCTAGGGGCCACTGGTTCCCGTGGCACCAGATAGGACTCTGGTCGGCCTTGTGTTAAAAACACCTCCGATTTTAGGTCTCATGCAAACCTGAGGTATCGATATTACCTCTACGCAGACAAGCATAGGCAAAGCTACTACCTTAAGTACTTATATGCACGCCCGTTGCCCTGTTATTTCAGGGATTGGGTAGCAACATACAATTTTTAGGGCTTATCAGCAAAAAGGCCTAGGTCCGGAAACCTGATAACCCTATACCCCAGGAAGCACAACACCAAGCCACCAAGACAAGATGTATAATCCGTGCCCCCGGGGGGACCTGGAAAGCTACAGTCGGATATAATCCTAAAATTACAAGAGCTTTTTGCACTTATCGCAGACGTCATTGTGTCAACCAACTTATCTATGGAGCGGCTGTAGTTTGAAAGTTAAGCAAAAAGAGAATAGATTTACACTGATCCTCTTTACACTTAATATTAAAATTAGCCAAAAAATATTTGAGCTTTTCAAAATTGTTTGTTGTGGTTTTAACCTTATATAATATCGAATAAAAATTTTTAGTTGTGCTGTTTATAAAAATACATTCTAACATTCCTATACGATAGATAATTCTCATATTATATTTGATTTATTTGGCATAAGGATATATACTTTCAAATTGCTTAAAGTTCACTGACGATTTGGCTTAGCGACCAATGAAATATCGGCATGTGAACAGCTGAAACCACAACAAACAAATTTTGAAAAAATCAAACATATCTTCTATTTTCATTTTTATTTTGAAACGTTTTAAAAAAGGATTAGTTTATACATTCATATATATATGCGTTTTTATGTACAGCGATTTTCCATTCATTTGGGGAATGATTTTAAAGGTGGTATTCCCATTTTGACTAAGGTGTGGTAGGAGCAGAGGAAGTTACCCCCAAAGCAAAGTATATGTCATGCCTACATTTGCGGTGAAAAATGATTGGCTTTATGATTGACCGTAATCATACATGGTGAGCGTTACTGGCATATGTTAAATAAGTTTTAACAGGATGGAACAATGGCTCATACCGTTTGAGCACAGACGGGGATTTTGAGACACGTTTTTCCAGGTAGATTGATCTCTCATTTTGGGGATTTGAAATGTCCGTCCAGTTTGGTAGATCAAACATCACTTGACTTCTGCCTTTGGTGCTCTTTAAAAGCACGCGTTTACCACAACAAACCACGAACCTTGCAAGTCGTAAAAGCCAGCATTAAAATGAATGCGAAGAAAAATGTGAATTTACAATATATTTTTTAAAGTCTTCGACTAGAAGAATCTTGGTTTTGCCAAAAATAATATTAAAATGCAATAAAACTTTTTTCGTGCGTTGATGAAGAGTATGTAAGACTTGGCACAGCCGCATATGGAACTTGTAGTTGTTTTTATTTTACAATTTAACAACCAGACACCGACCAGGAATTAATAAAGCGAGAATACTGGAAAGGAAAAGGAATTATTTAAATAGATACAAGGAAGATATGTTGCGCATAATAAAAATCCCGCAAGAGAGATGAATGAACACCATCAAACAATTTTGGACTACTTGGTCCAATTTAGCCAAAATGAGGCGCTTACAATATGACCGTATATAATGCAGTCATTATGTAGTATTTATTACTACACGAGAAGCGTTGGTTGCATCAAATAGTGTCAAAACAAGTCCTATATAATTAAAAACAGGAGTAAGAGGTGCTATCCTAAGGCATCGCACAGTGGGTTAAAAAATATTTTTATTTCGGAAATAGTGTTTTTTATGGTATTAGCTGGACAATGATATTGAATAAAAAATTTGAATAATGTATTGTTAGTGCGATTTTTATTGGAGATTCAATTAACAAAAATTTGTTGGAAATAATGCGTTATATCGTGACGCATTAAGCGAAGTTTCAATGAAATTTCATACAGGAAGAGTTTATGTATTTTGTAACCGATAAGAAAATCTAGTACCACCCAGCAAGTAAGAGGAGGGGGGGGGGGAGTTGGAAACGCCTTCAAAATTTACCTAGTCGCATCCTATTTAAGTTGGAATATATTTGCATTAAATTTTTGTTCCTCTTGAATTTGAATGATCCTAAATAAGCAATTTTGATGTTGTGCGTAACCCAAAGATCAAATAATTTTTTAAAATATCAGAATTTCAATAACAATAAAATTACGAATAGAATAATGCAGAGGTATTATTGTTTAAAAAAAATTCAGTTTATTTCCTTTGAAACCTCTAAGTGTTTTGAAAGTTTTACAGTTAATTGAAAATTCAGGTAAGAAAATATTTGGTAAGAACGGATTACCGGCAAAAGGGTGAGCTCTAACAAAATTTTACCGATTTTTAAGAAAAATGTTTGAATTCTTGAAAATGTGGAAAGAGTGCCTGTTCTAATTATAACAAAAATAAATGTTTTTTTTTTCAGTTTTATATCAGTTTCTAATATGATGCAGGATTAAAAAATATTTCAAGATAAATTATGACACATCATTTTAGAAATTTTATTATAATTATAAAGTAGCAATAATTTTAACAATAACAATTAAAACACTTTGTTTTGTGCATTTTCTTTAAATTTTATTGCAATATCTTAAGCCATTCAATATAATTTATATTTTATATACTCGTACTTAATATTGAAATTTATTGGTATTGTTAAAAAACAATATTTGAACTTTTCAAATTCATTTGAAAAGTTCCTGCCTGGATACCTTTGGATACCCATATGCCAATTTGTTAACTGACGACTTGGTAAATGGCGGCCACAAAACAGTTCAAACTATATTTTATTTTACAAACAATTTCATTGTCATTTTATAATTTGCGCATATATATTACTTACAAAAATAAAATAGAATAAATATTTCTTCTACAAAAGTTTTAAAGATCCAAAAAATTTTATTAAAACCAAACTTATTAACAAAATATTTGTAATTAACCTGAATGCCCTTTATGAACTGAACCTAATACTGATGATATTCTTGATTTTTTCTAATTTTTAATTCATGATTTCTATCAATATTTGCATGAATTGAAAAAGTAAGTGCTCTCAAATAATGTCATGTAGTACGATTATCTCCATAAGCATAGGATAGGGCTATATCGTGCGACTTAGCTCCATTTAGAAGAACTTTAGAGCCCCCTCACCCCCTACTTCAATAGTTTTTCCACCATTCTTATGAAATTTCTATTAAATGATAAAAGAAGATAATAATAAAATAATAATAAAATTTTTAGTTCACGAGGTATTGCGGAAGCTAGTTGGGCCCTTATTTCCAATATAGCGGGCAACATAACTCTCCTCAGACCCCGAAAGGTCAAATACAAGTTCACAATCATACGTGCAACCAAGCAAACAAAGAACATTCTATTCTGTGTGAAATGCAAAGTCAAGTGCTCATGTTACTGGACAAATAAGTGTAATACAGACACAGAGAGTTGTGCACACGTGTGAATGTCGATACACAATACACAAACAGAGAACTGAAGGAAATGAAAGACATTTAAACAATAGATGACAAATGCTACAAGTGTAAACAATTGTACGGTATATTAAAATGAAAACAAACTTTTTCCTGCAGATGATCAATAAAGTTTGTCAAAATATTGGAAATAATAAGGGAAAATGAAAATAATAAAAACAAAATTAAAGTTCATTTTTGTTTACTTATTTAAAAAAACCTTAAGCCAAAAAATATTAATAAGAAACTAGAAAGCTTTTTTGATGAAGAGTTTGAATTCGATACTATAACAATAAATGTGTTACTTAATAAAATTTTTATAAAAATTGCCAAAAAAGTTGACAATTAAACGAACAATTTATTTTAGCACCATCTTTACGATTGTAGCAGGTAACACATACAAAAATGTTTTATCTATTCTTTTGTCGGTTAAATTTCTTTGTTGAAAATCTAATGTTAGATTATGCGTTTGATAAATTCATCTTCTTGCATGTCTCGTTGTATGTTTGTGGCATCCATCCAGCGGCTGGACAGATTTTGGTTTTATTGCTTCAAAAATTTGCTTTAAAAACACCTTAGTTGAATTTATTATGTATTTCTTGTATTATTTTTCATAAAATAATTGAGAAATACTTTCGCAAGGAATTAACATTATATGTGTGTATATAAATATATTTTATAATACATCTATTTTTAGCATTTTTTTTTTAAATTTAAAAAAAATTAATCATCTGATAAGAAATTTTATAAAAAATGCAAAGCGACAACATATTTTTTATAGTCGTACAAAATGGAAGGATATTAATAAGCTGGTATATACTAGATAAAACCATGAGAATACATCCCATTCTAAGGAGTTAAATTTTCATAATATTTTTAGGCAACCTGCTAATTGCTTTTCGTTAAAATAATCACTTAAGAATTTAAGTGTTGCAATAGATCAGTGTTACCCTGGTAACACGACAATTGACCTAGATCACTACCATGTCCAGTCCATTTCACCAAGACCTACTTGTGCAGCAAATTTCAGCTGCCTTACGACAGTGCCTCATAATATTGCTGCATGAGTGGATCGTTGGGTACTAAAATATGCACTTTAACAACTTCATATCTCAAGAAGATTTCACTGTAAGACTTTAAAATTTTTCTCGTAAAGTTATTTATATAAAATATCTTTTATTTCACGATTAATTGAAACAAAGTTGTGAGGGAGTGAAAAGATGATCTTGTACTACTGTGCGCCTAGTTCATGTTCAATCATCATGAAATGATGCATATTAAGACAAGCAAGCAAATTATGAAATTTTATTATTAAAATAAGCATTTTTCAGTTCTATCGTTATGTTCACTTTAAATAAATACTACCCCATGGTCCATGTACTACGGACCCATGGAACTATTGTACAATTTCAAGGCGCGCACTTATTTTGATCCTAAAAGATTTAAAAATTAAGTGTTTTTTCCCCATTACAACTTTCTTGGTAACTTCAAAAATTATGAAGTTTTCAACAAAAAACCACTGTGCATAGTACTTCCACAAAGCTATGGCCAATAATAATACTCATTTTTTATTAAAATATCTTTCTTACCTTAAAAGTTATGATGTTCGTAATAAAAACAGTCGAAAACAGACACTGTGCACAGTGCCGCGCCTAACCTATGACCTTGCAAATCATGTATGTTAAAGCTAAAGGAGTTTCCTTTCAAATACTTTAAAAAATTTTTAAATATATTTATCAGTTCAAAAGTTATAATTTTTGCAACGAAAAAAGTCAAAAGGCCCCACTGTGAGGCGGTTCAACATCAAGGCTGCAAATAAAGCTTTTACCTTTTCCATAAGGAACTTATTGATTTTCTTGGTTTTAATGAAAGTCTTTCAAGGAACTTGGTTTTTGGTATCAATATGCTAAATTAACAGAAAATATGCTGCAAAGTCTTGTCATTTAAGACTTAAGTAGAATCTGCTTTGCTTGATTTTTATGTATTAAATATTTTGCATCGGTACTACTTAGGACTGTAATGCGCACTACTTTTATAACTTGAAGTCTTATTGACTCTCTTCATCATTCAGGATATAAATCGGGATACTTTGCCTAAATCCATAAAAAATATAAAATCAATAATATAAATTCAAACCAGGATCCAGATTTTCTCTAGTAAAAGAAAGAAGAAAGCCGAAGAAAGTAGTTTGCAAAAGCAATTTTTAAGAGCTCCTCCAGCTGACTAAAGAGTTATTCAATTCTTGACTTAATGATCAAAAAACCATTCTGTTGTATATTACAAGCTCATATATTCCTTCAGAACAACATTAATAAGTTTAGGTTACAAATGCCAAAATCAGCTAAAAGTTCTTTTGAAGGCAGTCGGACTCAATGCATTAGATCAAGCAACCAGTTTGTTGGAACGTACAATACAAATTTATGATCCTTTTATGGAGTTGTATATACATATTGTTAATATTTTAGATTTTATGAATGGAATAATAAACTAGTTTATTTATATTTTGCCTTATAACAAAAACATCCAAGAATATCTTGAACTTCCTTTCGTTTGCTCCAGCTAATTCAATCAATCGGCTTTAAGCCTTCAAGGGTTTCCTTTTTAATGAAGTATGCAAGGCTATAATTACGCCACAAAAATGCTCCTTACTTACAAGACCCAAAAAATTGTATACCCAAGCCAAAATAAAAGAAATGTTAACAAAATAATAAAAAATGTTTTTTGAATATTAAATGAAATCCTTTGTCACCCCTTTTTTTATGGCTAGAACGAATTGTTACACTAACAAAGAGAATTACACCCACATACACACACACAAATACTCTCACTTATTTATTTATACACGCACACACAAAAATTATTTTACAATTGTCCTTTTTAGAGATGAATTCTGTTGAGAAATGATGAGCAATGAATTCTTTTTTAAGTTTGTTATTTCTTTACTTTCCTTTTCGCTTTCTATTTAGTTTTTCATTATAGTCCTGCATAAACCCAAAAAAAAAAAAATCCTTTAAATTTAGTTTAACATTTTAGCCTTGGCACCATATAATATTTAAGGCTTACAGACGACTACTAAATGAAGGGTCAAGGAGTCACACAGTAGAAAATGGCTGAAAATAAATAAGAGAAAAAATTGCTCCCAAATGGAAATACTACAGCCTTAATAATGAAGATGACAACGGTTACAATCATGGTGACAAGTCCTACAACACCACAGGCAAATTCTTCGGAAATCATTTAGATAATACATCGATACAATACACTAAATATTTACACGTGTAATCAAATAGATTTAGTAGACAAAAAACACGACATGATGCAGTTAATAAAAATTGATGGAAAAACATTTACTTTTGATGGTCTATTTAAAAAATGTAGTTCTTAGGGTACCAGCATTATTTCGCTTGAATATTGTTCTAATGCAAGTAAAGAGAAGAATAGAAAATAGAAACAATTTTTTTAAATAAACTTTCTTTTAAATGCAGATATTTCCCCCAGTCAGTCTTTCAGTATCATTTTCTTGCTTTTGGAAAATTGAAATGTGATAAAATTGCAGAATATTTGGAAAATCTATAACATGTGGCACAGGAAATTGTTGAATTTCAATGGGATTCAGTGGTTCTTAAATATTTATATAAATATTCAAGAACTCATACCCATAAAAGTTCCGTCCTTTTTTCAGGACCATAATATAATATAGTTGAAATATTCGATCAAATTAATATAATTCTTGATTATGTAGTTAAATTTATATTTTTTTTATAGTTGAGTTAAAATTATATGTGAAATCCTTTCAAAAAGCACATAAAGAGTTTTCAACTAAGTATTATTTTTTAAGAGCTTTTGGATTTGATTTGAAAAAAATATACAAAAAATTAAAAGAAATGTATGGCATCTTTACTTAAGTCGTTAGAACAAACTATATAATTCAATGTTTAAAGATGAGTTTGTGTAAATGTTGACTAGGGCTACTCTGCGTCTCTCCAAAATATCGGCCAGTATCTCACGAATAAATTCTTCAATATTGGCTTCCAATGTGTCAACCGTTGCTTGTCCCTATAGACATGAGCCTTAACATAGCCCTACAGAGTTGCAAAAGATTCACGTCAGTACCTGCCCGAAGGCCTAACCTGACGGTGCACTCCTGCACAAGGGTGAATAAAGCACGTTCACCACCGCCCCAGCAGCCCCCGCCAAAGGCACATGACTGGAGCGCCATCTAACATGTGCCCCTGACAGGGACAACATGGTAGCAAGTTCCGTACAGGCTGCAGAACCATGTACAGACACCTTGCTAAGATGCTTGGAGCTATCTAACCTCCTACTACCCAAATGGCACGGCAGTGGAAATTTTGCCCCCATCTGACCTGAGGCTTCACCTACCATAACCGTTAGAGCAGCTCTGTCGAATAGCAACAGCACCTAGAGATATATGGCCTGAAGAGAACATCTACATCATGCCACTAACCCATGATTGAAGACACACTCATCCAACCCATACCTCTCCCCGCGTATCTTTGGGTTTTAACCACAGCCACCACGTGATCCCCGAAGGGGCCTCACCAATAACCAGTCTAGGACACGTCCTAGGGGCTACTGGTTCCCGTCGCACCAGATAGGACTCTGGTCAGCCGCGTGTTAAAAGCACCTCCGATTTTAGGTTCCTTGCACACCTGAGGCATCGGTAACACCTCTACCCAGACTAGCGTAGCAAGCTACTTCCTTAATTACTTATATGCACGCCCGTTACCCTGGTGTTTCAGGGATTGGGTAGTAACATATTAAGTTTTAGGGCAATTGGCCAAAGGTCAAGGTCTGGAAAGACCAACTACCCCTCCGGACGAGCGAGCGAACCCGCTTTTACCTTTAGTTTACTTGCATGTGCGCCCGTTGCCCTGTTGATTCAGGGATTGGGTAGCAACATACAAGTTTTTAGGGGTTATCAGCAAAAAGGCCTAGGTCCGGAAACCTGATAACCCTATACCCCAGGAAGCACAACACCAAGCCACCAAGACAAGATGTATTGACCGTGCCCCCCGGGGGGAACATAGCCCTACAAAAAATTGTCTGAAGGCGTTAAATTGCACGATCTAGGTGGCTACTTGACTGGCTCAAAACAAGAAATAAACTGTTAATCGAACTCGCCTCTCACTCGGGCTATTGTTTCGCGTGCTGTGTGACATGTGGCACCGTCTTGTTGTGAGCCAAGCGCTCCTCATTCACAGTAATGTTCCTGCCTTCATCGTCTTTTGAAAAAGTTCGGTCCAATGATGCCACTGGCCCATAATCCACACCAAACAGTGTATTTTTCGGGATGCAAAGCTTATGGCTGCACTTCACACCAAATACGACAATTTTCCTTGTTCACGTATCAACTCAACCAGAAATGAGCTTCGTCACTGAACACAGTTTTCCGAGAAAAAAAATTGGACGATACACTTTCTTAACCGAGCATACATTTTGGTAATAAAATTCAATAATCTGCATGCATTGTTCGTTTGTAAATCGATTCATGAACATATTTAACAGTATTATGTTACATGAAAACAGCTGCCACAAACAGTGTTTGCAGTAAGAAAACCAAATTGAATTTAACTTACAACATTTAGGAAATAATATTTTATATTAGTTTTTTTGGAAAATATAATTTTAGAAAAAAAAAAACAAGAATTTAAATCATCGGAATTGTTCATGTTTTGTCAAGCACATAATCACTCCTGTCCCACTGTGCAAAAGAATCACCTCAAATTAAAACACAACAATCTTCAGCTATACGAAATCAGCAACAACAACAATAATGAAAAACGCAAATTACTAAGAAAGCAACAACAACAGATTTGAAGTGATACACTTTCAAACCAACATGCAATCATAAGCTGGGCAATAGTATGGTAAATAACTGCAAGCAACAACCATGGTATAATAAAAAATTTTATACGAGTACATAGTAAGATTAATACAAGCTTTGAAAATGCAATGACTTATAGTACTTAAAGGGACATTTCAATTTAAGAGCCATTTTGTTTACATTATACAATGTTCAACACAGTTTGTTACTGTAAAAGCTACGTTTGTCGTCCGTAAACGGCGATAGTTAGCAGTAGTTAACAGTGAAGAGGAAGTCGTGTGTATGGTTTCATAGCATTAATATCGTAAAAAGATCAGTACAGTGTGAATGAAAAGGAATATTCGTGTGGTATTATATATTTTATTTTTCAAAGCAATTAAAAGAACCTGAATAAACGTTTGAAAGTTAAACGCAACGATATGAAGGGTACTTAGTACGTGAGAAGTTTTATTACTTTTTTTAACCAAGAAACAGATTTTAGTTTTTTATAGTTCCTAGCGACTTTTTTCTAATTTTTTATGTATTCCGAAGGCCACTTCGTGTTTCTTTTTATTGATGACATGACACTAGTAAAGCCAATATAGATATTTCTTTCATTGTGGAATCACTGCATTTGTTAATCTATACGTTTATCATTCTTTAAACAGATGCACGAATTTCTATCTAAACGTTTAAATGAATTTTTGGTTCCATATTCAAGTCTATCAAAAACATTTCTTCTTGCCACACGCCTTTTTTTCTTCTGCTGATATTTTGTTACATTAGCATGCCACAGCTCAACTCTAGTAATTTATGCACTCATTCGTTCATTCACTCATTCAATAACTGATGGTTTTGCTATGGTTTAGTTCTGGTTCTTACAACTCGTATGACTTGGTTTGTTTGAGTTTTGTTGCATTGCCATGAGAATTCTCCCAATTGGTTTTCATTAATCCCAAGTACACTATAATCGACCACTTTGCGTCAGCTGTTTTTACTATCTATCAACTTCTCTATATGATTTCTAATACTTTACTTTACGTACTTAATGTGTGTATGTGCGAAGGAAAAAATATACAAGTGGTGAAAAAAGAAAAAAAAAAAAACATAAAATCTATAAACTGTCTTTAAGTAGCTTTTGTAAGCATTTGTGGTTTGCATACAAATTTATATATGGTTCAGTAAGAAGGTAGTCTGAAAAGTCGTTAAGGGTGCGTTTGTGCGTTTTATGGAGTCGGACTTAAAATTTGTTGATAGATAAGTTTATTTTTACTAACCGTAGATTCTGGTGGTGAGGAGCAAGTTGTTAAACTTAATTTATAAAATGGATTTAAATGCGATTTCGAGTAAAATTTATTGGCCCGTTGGCGACAAAAGGACGATATTTATCAACTTAATTTATCTTGTTAAGCTTAGGCCTTAATTTTTTAAAAATTTATATAAAATAAACAAGCATCCTGAAGATGCTACTCTAAGAATACAGGAATTGGGTAGCAACATACAAGTTTTTGGTTGGGGTATTGGCTCCGTATAGCTGGCAACACTATACCCAAGGAAGCACAACACCAAGCCACCAAGACTGGATGTATAAGCCGTATGATTTCGGTCACTCCCTGGTATGTTGTGATCAATTCGATTATTCACAAAGACCTAGACGTTCCATTGGTTAAAACAGTGCTTTAAAAATGCATTACAACATGCATAAAAAACTAGAGTATCATCTGTGCTCACTACCCTGCAACGAAATAAGGACACTGTTGCTCTTAGTCGAACAGAACAGTTCCGAAGACAACACAGAGAAACTTGTGGAAACTAGTGTTTTCTGTCTGGCATCGAATGAACTTGAAATATTTGTAATATTAGATTTAGGATTTGAATACTTATTATTATTTCAATTTACATTGAATAAAAGTAGTTGAAAAATTCATATAAAAAAGTAGTTCTTAAATTCATATAAAATCCCATTATGCTGCGATTCAAATAATGAATTGCTTATGAAATTTGGTTTACCTTGCAGTGCTTGTGTTATTATCTGATTTTGTAATTAAAAACTATTTTGTTAACAAAAAAAAAAGAAGAAATTACTTCCAAATGAATCACTCACATTAACCTACTTTTTACTATTCTAAAACATCTATTGTTTGGTTTAGTTTAGTCTACTGTATTTGAACCTTAATAAACATAACACACTTTAATGCATCTGATTTATAATAAAGTCCAACACAATTTCAAATTGAGTTTAATTATTTTTTTGCTGTAAATAAAACTTGTAATTCAAAGCTTTCAATGCCTGATATCCTTTATAATACTGTCAGTGGCCATAAAAACGCATTAGTTATAGACACATGCACACAAATATGAAATAACTAGTTAAAAATAAAAATTAGAAAAATATTAAATCTAGTTGAACTATTCACACATTTAAGGCGGGAAACCACCCACAGTAAAACGTTTTATAACCGCATTCCATTCTATCGGTCTTTACAGATTTTTCATGATTGAATGGACGAAATTTTCCACAAAAAAAAAACAAATGAAAATTTAAACAAGATTTTTTTTTTAATTTACAAAATAATCACAAAAACTCCCCCACAACTGCACGCACGTAGACTAGACTTAAAGGGAGAGAAATTTGAGAGTTTGTATATGCAAATTTTATGTTCAACTATTTAAATGAAAACTCAACCAAAAAAACTATATACTACAAAGTGTAACAAAAAAAACGAAGCAAAAAACCCACACAGAAACACACACACAGTCACAAATACACCTGTACCTCGATCATCACGATAGATACGTTCCTGAGAAAGTCGTGTAAATCGAAATTTTAAATTTTTGTATGAAAAATCGTGTAAATCGAAAATGAAGGCAGAAAAATTGATTTTATTAAGAAATTATATATCCATTTCAACTTAGTTTTTAAAATATCAGAAGCGTTTACTCAAAACACATAAAAATAAATCTTTATTCATTAAATAAAATAAATGCTATTCACAAAAACATAAAAACATATTGTACATATGCATTTAATTTATTCGTCGTCGCTAGATAATATTTCTGCAGTTTCCTTTTCTGCTTCTGATGAATTAGAGACTATTTCAGGTCGTTTCAATATGCAAGTGAAGTTTGCAATTAAGAGCTGTATAGATTTATTTTTCAACTCTTTATAAACCTCCACATATTGTGCTAAGCCTTGGGTAATATGTCTTTGGAATCCTACTGCCCTTTCAACATTCGGACCATTTTTTAGAAAATGATTTGCCAATTTTCTACCCAATTCTAAACCTTCATTTATAATTTCTGAACTGACTCGAACGTCCTATTAGAGATAAAAATATTCAATAAAACACATAGAAAATCGTGTAAATCGAGGTATTTCATAAATTCCTCAATTTACACGAAAACCAAAATAATTGTGTAAAAAAAGTATCGTGTAAATCGAGGAATAAGTGTACATACATACGAGTATTTAGGGAAGTTGATTTATGCATAATTATTCAATACACAAGTGTATCAAAATTATGCATAGTATAACAAAATTACTAAAACTACAAGACGGAGAGAGCAATACGCAAAAATACGAGGGTGTTTCTGTGTGTATGAGGGAGTGTTTTAAACCAAACAATGGAGGACAGACAAAATTGACATAATAAACTTGACACTCTACTAACTTTCATGCACTTACTATTACCAGCAATTACAACAATGAAAAATGACATGTGTTGTAATCAGGAGTAGTAAATTCTTGTGTGTATGTCTGTGTGCGAGTTCCTTGTTTGTGTGCTTTAATTAGAGAAAGTCCTTTAATTGTGTTGGCGAATAGTTTACATGCGTTTGTATTAGCGAATTTACTAAAAAAATTTTGCATGAATGTACAAAAAAGTGTCTATTTAAATCTTCACAAATGATCTTCTGCATTTGTTCTCCAATTTTCAATACTAGGTTTTGAGATCTTCTCCTCGACTAGTTTTATTTTTGCTGCGGATATTGATCTGCATGTGGTATCAGCTGAATAGTGATTAGTGATTAGATTTGGAGCTTTTTCGAAGCATTAGCTTAACATTTATTTAAGAAATATATTTTCTTAAAAAAAATCTTTTTCGAAAATTCTCAAATTCCTCCATATCAAATCACTTCATGCGACTGAACTAAAAATCTCCACAATACCACATATTTCATCCCAATCGATTGAGCAGTTGAAAAGCTGTGTAAGTCTTATGTACACACGTGGACATATAAGTACGTATATGGTACATAAACACATACACCGTCACGTAAAAAAAACCGAATTCTTAAAAAAAGTAATTGGATATGAATGTATGGATTAAAAATCCCATTAGGGGGAATCTAATTTCCCACTATAAAAATTGAAACAGAAATTATGATGCTTAAAAAAAAGCTTCAGGAATAAGAGGAGAAGAAGGAGGTAAACATTATTTATTTTCCTTTAAATTTTTCAAAGATTTGAAAAAGCCAATTTGCAGTAATTAAATGCGAACTCATTATTGTGAAATATTCATAAACACCAACTGATGATTGCCCTCTGCAGATATTGTTTCCTCAAAGGGCTTTTGCGATCCCCAACATTATTTGATATCCATGCAAACTTCCTTAACTCTAATACTCATGCAATTTTCGGTTTCATTAAATTCTGATTGCTTTTGATTAAAATATATATGTATGTGTGTATACACATACATGCCTCTTTGTATGTATTACTTTTCCAATTGTGCTTGGCTTAAAATTAGTTCGTTATTGCAACTTTGACATTTGCTCGTGGTTGAGTTGATTAAGTTAATAAAGCATACAGCATAGATGTTATTAAATGAACATACATAAATATTATCCTTGTCTATTTGTCTTGGAGTCTATAAACTAAAAAATATATTTAAGTAAAAGATAGAAAGAAGGCAGTTCCAGAAGAACAATATAAATAATAGAAAAAATATAAATGTTAGAAACATTATATCTATGCACGTGCATTAATTAAGGTTGGCAGTGTTTACTCTTGGAGGTCACAAGGCTTTAGGAAAACTATTTCAATTCTTTTAGAATTCCGGTTGATGCAAGGAACAGCAATTCTTTTAGTCGGATCTATATGGTTGTTTAGAAAAAAAAACAGACTCCTTCTTTTTTCTCTTAAACAAGTGTCATTTATATCACTAACCTTTTTGTTGATCCTTTTCCACATTTTTGTCTTTTTGTATTCTTCTCAGATATTTGCCGCAAACCAATATATATTGTCTTTATACAAGTCTACTTGTAAGGAATAGCTATTGTGATAATTATCACAGAATACTTGATGATTAATTAATTTCAAATCATTGCAAAATATTCCAACAAGTTTATATGTATGTTGTCATCATACTTTCCAGTATATATTTTAAAATCTAAACAATATCTAGACTCCTCATAATTCATTCCCACTTCATGCTCTTTTTAATTGATTTGATTTTATTTTACTTAATTTTATCATAATTTCAACTATACCAATATTTTTCGATGCATGATAATTTATATTGAAATTTATTTTAAGTGTCTGATGCATAAGTTTTTCTAGGCATTAGGATATTATCAGTCAAATTCAAATCATTAAGAAGCCAGCCATAGCTGTTAGGTGCCACAAGAGATAATGAAGTCAGAGATAAACGACCACAGACTTGTTACAGCTAAAAATGTAAGGCAAATAAGTTCTGATTTATTTCTTTTCTAGATTTTTTATAAATTACTTAATTTGTATTATGTTATAAACATGATTGAAAGCTCATAATATTAGCTGAACTATGTTATCAAAACAATGAGAGAATTAGAAAAGCAGACAACAAAAAAATTTTTATCTTAATTGAATATATGTTTCCTGTGAGTTCGAATCATTTTGAGACTGTCCTCTTTTGTACATTACAAACTTAGATTTTCATTCATATTCAGTTGTCCATGTCTTATATAATCATTGTAAATTGTGAGTATTGTAAGTTTTAATTAAATATTAATTAGAGTTTTTTGTTTGACTAGAAATAAATAAAACAAAAATATTTCAATTGTTGCTGTTGTGTTAGTTGCCTCTTATCAATGTGTGTTAATAATTTATCTATCATAAATGAAACACAATATGCAATTTAAACACCTTAAATATCCTAGATATGAAATCATTTATGATTTATTATTACCATTCTCTGCCACAGGCTGCAATATTTTCAATTTGTCAATCCGTTGGAAAAAGTAATATTATTAAATTATAATCCAATTATATGTACTCGTATGCTTATGAGCATGGAAAGGACAATAAATTTTTGCTAAATTACATTAAAGGCTTCTGAAAATTGTTAAAATGTTAAAGCTCACTTACAAAATTTAGTAAAATGCTTTTATGCAGTTTCCTCCAAATATGGAATTGCTTATGATAACTTCTTTACTTTAAGGATAAAACGCCTTAAATATCAATGATGGATAATAAAAAAAGAAAACTTTTCTGCATCTGATGTCTTGACTATCTGCATGTTAGTAACTGAATTTAAATGTAGTCGTACATCTACATTAGGTTGCGTGCAGTTGAAGCAGTTTTTTTTTAAATAATCGAGAAATACACCATAGAGTCATAAGCAATCCACTATTTTAAATGGAGAACTAGTGAAGATCACCGATATATAACGAAGCTTAGTGAATTCTTAAGCAGAATCCAACTACCTTCGTAAATATATATGTATTGGACTCTTTTCGATTATTTTCAAGATCTTTGGCATTGAGTATCATTTCAGGTATAAGAATAAATACTATTGTACAGGAAAAAATTCAAACTTTTTACCTTTTCTATTGTATAGACCACTTATATCGGTTGCTTTGTAAATATCATATTTTGGAAAATTTACTTTTGCAGCAATTACTCTCATTTGTCTTTTTCAAAGTCTTCAGGATATTTGCTCTATCATGAAAGTGCAGTTTTCATGCACAACTAATGAAAGTTAAATATGGGTAATTCTTTTATCAAATTAGATAACAATTAAATATTTAATTACAGCTTAAAAATTATATTTGATGTTTTTTTACCTACTATGAAATAAGTTATTAAACAATAATATTTAGTCTTTGAATTTAAAGTATTTTAAGTACTTAAAAATAAGGGCAACTATTTTTTTTGCTCTCACCTGTGTTAAATTAGGGATGACTTTGATGATTTGGTAAATTGAATAATATTTGTAGCACTATCCACCATTTGTATTCAAACACTGTAAATAAAAAAAATTCAAAACATTTAGTTTTACGTAAATGTAAGATTTAACTGGGTTAATTAGAAATATTATATGTTTTTGAGAACTAAATTTATTGCTCTTAAAAATCGATATTTTAATAAGTTTTTTTATTGTGAAAATTCACCTTAGATTAGTACCATCCGAAAATAAAACTAAAATAATTTTTAGATGGAAACGTGTGCCTTAATCGTAAAAAATAAATATTAAGCTTCTAGCAGTTTTCCTGGAACCCTGATAATGAGTCTCTAAATTATGATAGTCAAACTATGTATTTGATGAAATAAATTCATTACAATAATTATTTTAGACAGAAATATACATGAAATGACCACAAAGGCCATTTGAAATATGAAGTATACGCCTCTGAAAAGTTTATCATAAAGTATATAAACTGAAAGTAAATATAAGTTTTCCTTTCATTGGAGATAGAATTTGACCATTATATTAAATCGATATATGTTTTAGCCATAGCCAATAAATAATATTTTAATTAAAAAAGTAGTATAAAATTTGAATTTTTTTTCGACTATTTACATATTTTTATTTATATTTTTGATCGTGGATTATAACTTCTTCCTTATAATGACTGTTGGAAGCTATTGATCTAATGACCTTTAAACTTTCCATTCGTGACTCCATCCAGATTGGCGTACATCCCAACTAAATTTTTAACTCACTTTTGTTTTGATATGTATGGTTGGTTGTACCATCCACCTCATGTTGTGAGAACTTCGTTTCTATTAGTATATAATTTGTTTGATTGTCATCCTCCACAAAGTCCGTAACTTAGAAATGTTTCTTCAAAATATACATTTTACATTCACTTTTTGAAATTTTCAAATTCACTTATTAAATCACCCATCCACATCGTATATTGGAAGAGGCTAGCGATCCAATTTACTTACTTAATACTTTTTTGTAGTCCCTGCAAACGTGTTTGTATAACCTGAACTATTGTTCTGTGTTTTTATGCGCTTAATCTTGATTTAGTAAAAACATGTTTACAATGTGTTGTATTGTAATACTTAATTTTAATAGTTTCAAAGTGAAAATGGTAGTACGCACAACATTGTCTTAAAAATGATTTTAAACTGATCTTATCGTTTTCCATCACATAGAAACATTTTAGTTTTTTAATTCAATTTTGATATTGATATAACACAACGATTTAAGCAAATAACCACACATTTTATCTCTTATCCATCTTATCTGAGTGATGTACGTGTTAATTAAACGATGCGTATGATTAATGTTTCTTATTTTTCAATCAAAATTAAATATCAAGTATACGCCGTGTGTGATACATTTTCTAATATTTTCTGCTAAGAAAGCAGAAAATTAAAAAGAAAAATTAATTTAAATTAATTTACCTGGTATATTATTGTTTATTTTATATATTGAAAATAAAGAAAACTTAAAAATTTCAAAAATTATTATTAATTGCGAAGATTAAAACTTTTAATAAATTTCTTTGAATGGTAAAAGGAAAATAAGAACACAATAAGCAAATATTAAAAATTTTATAAAAGATTTTTAGAAAAAGAGAACTGAACAGATGTATGTAAATATCATAATATCGATTTCCTGTAGAAAGGGAAAAATCTTTCCTTATAAATTCACTGATTTACTATAAAGAGTATGACTACAATAATAAAGCTAATGGTTATATTGGATTTTTTTTAGCTCAATGTATATTTGAAGATGTATTTTTAATATATAAATATGTTATTCAAAAATCAAGCTTTAAATTTTTTATAAACAAAATTCATTTCATTAAATATGTCGTTTTGTTTGTTTTTTTTTAACCTAAAATTCAATTATTTAATAATATAATTATAAAAACATAACGATCGAAAAAATGGTACTAAATAATTGATACATCTTTTATATATAGGCACACTCGTATATAAACTAATTTTTTATATATCATTTTATCATCAAAAGCACATGCTCTACAAATATATAAAAACGCAGAAGACATTGTTATTGTTTTCGTCGTCACTATATATTGAAAAAATCACAAGTACGCCTTACTTAATATTACGTTTTTCGTTCTCTACCAAGATCATACAGATCGCTTCAATATATGCTCTTCTGAGTGCAACAGAATAAGCTTATAATAAATTTTTAATAAACTCTATGAACTCACTAAAAGTTTCAAATTAAGTTTCAGATTCTTTTATTTATAAAAAAAATTCTATAGAAATAGATTTCCTACAGAAGAGAAAGCGTAAGTACTCTTAAGCTTCTGCAAAGAAGCAAACATTTATGCATTTAAAAAAAAAAATAAAAGAAATCATTACTTTCTTTGTAAGTTTATGCATAAAAAATTATTAAGGAAAAATTTCAGTGTAGCTACAGTATAACTAATTTGTTACTACATACTATGTAGTGTTTTACACAAATAAGCCCGGAGTTTGATTAAAGAAAACCAACCTCTAATGCAATTACTAACTACTTGTTAAGTTATATACACTATTTATTTATCACCAAATATGTAGTTCTTAGCAATTAATGAAACATTTTTCCTACAAAGGAAAATGGAATTGAAATTTTTCTTTTATATCAAACATCTGTCTAGAAAAGTGGTTGTTGAAGCTCTGGGCAAAAAGACTACTCAAGGCACTTAAGTTTAAGTTAAGAAACCACAACATTTTGTTACTTAAATAAACTAGGTGCCAAGACAACTGATGAATTTTGAAACTTACGCAAGTTGAAAATGTAACCAGCCACCATTATACCAAAAGTTTCAACATAAAAATGCCAATGGCAGGGGGAAAAAGGGTGGAAATAACTTTTGAAAAAGTTTACTTTTTTCATTTAACGTCAATTAGAAACATAAACTATTTGGAGTGCTTTACAAGAACCACCAACCCGTTGAATGTTGTTGCAATATTACAAGTGCTGCTAGAGGGAATGCTCTAATACTAGTGAAAATATAAGGACTATAAAGTTTTGTCATAGTGAAGTTATAAAAAAAGTTTTGTTTTTTTCAACTACAATAAATAATGCGATTAAATTGATTTTGTCAAGAAATAAAAAAATTGTGGCAGGTTAATATATATTAAGGAACAGGCAAATTTAGACAAAGATATCTCAAAAAAGTTGGAGATATAGATTAAGCTGTAACATTTCCACTAGCACACCTGATTACTACTGTAAATACAGATAAAAGCAGCAACTGCGTCTTGCAGCAGAATTCTGCAGTCATGTAAGCTTCTACTTTACCATTGAGTAAAAATTTGTCTATCTGTTCCTATCTTTTAAGGTACTTGGAGTATAAGAGATAACTTGGCTACAGCCAGTAAAGGTTGCTTTATGGAAGTTATGTGGGAGTTTTTGTTAGAAAAGACAAAGCAAGATGGTTACCCTAGATATTTCTAAGGCATTTGTTAAAGTGTGATATAAAGCGATTTTGTCAAAAGTTGTGGCTTTCGTTGTCGATAGCGAGATAAACCTGTGTCTAGCTTTTTAGGATATATGTACAAATAGAATTTAATCAAAATAAATTCAGTGGTAGCAAAATTTCTGATATTTTTCCTACTTTGTTGCTTGTCTTTCTCAATGATACTCTTCATCAAACTTCTGGCATTGCCTACTTTATACTAGATAAAAGTAAAAATCGATAGTCTATTAAGCAATCTGTCTGTCCGATATTAAGGCCAGGAGTCAAAACATAAAGAACATCCTCAATTATGCTGTTGCGTCCATTTTAATGCTTGTGAAGGCTTTACAGGCTAGTAGCTCTAATAGTTGCAGGCTTGATCCCTGCCGAAGACTCTACATGTTTCTGCAAATAAAAAATTTTACTTCGCATACTAGGAATTTTTGTGGAAAAGCCGATGCATCCACAAAGAATAACTGTTTGGTGCGGTTTATAGGTTGGCGGTGTCATCGGGCCGTACTTCTTCCAAAATGAGGTCGTCCAAGCAGTTACCGTAAATGGTGTTCGCGCTATCGTGAGATGACAACGGATTTATTGTGGCCAGAAATTGAAGATATAGACCTAGACGATATATGGTTCCAACAACATGGTGCCACTTGTCACACAGCCATGGAAACAATGGCTCTTTTGAGCGAGAAACTAACATCGTGCATTATGGCTGGACTATCCTTTATAATAGACCGATTTTGCATTTCGGCATTTTTGGTAGAAGTGCGATCTGCACTTACCTCTCTTTTCGATTCCTAGTCATTGTTATTACTGTTCTTATTGTCTTTAGTTGTAGTATTCAGAGGAAATATTTTCAATCTTCCTCCTGCATACATAGTACTACGAGGCTCGTATGAAAGTCTTTTACATATTTTTTTTATTGAGGGACTCATTCTCCAAAACGAAACGGTTGAAATTTAAAAAAAAAAATGAAGTTTTAATCATAATTTTTCGTTTGGTATCGAAATTTTATTAAATCAAATTTCAAAAGCATAAAAATCCATATTTTATGTGATTAAATCACGTAGCTCTCGATAAAGGCCATATTAATAATGGCTTCAAATAATGGCACATTTCAATGAATCTGTGAACTCTTCCTTTTTGTTGCATAATAAAACCCGATCATATAAGACTTAGTAAATTTTTGACTTTTAGACCGCTTCTGCTTTATTGCAGAGTATATAAGTATTTGGCTTATATGAAAGTAGTGTTTATAAACACAGCTCATAGCAAAGGATCGAGGCTTGGCGTTTTCATTTCCTTACATGTTCAACAACTCTTTCGAGATTTATTTTTGTCGTGAGTTTTAGTCTTTCAACTGAATAGAATATATAAACATATGAAATAATTTTATGTGACCAAAGAATAAATATTAAGAAATGAAAAATTCACGTCAAGACCAACCACCATCGACTCGATGAGCAATAAAGTAGGCAAACAATACGCTTTTTGCACTACAAATTTAAAAATACGGCTGAAAATACCCACAACAGTCAAACAATTTACAATACAAAGATGTTCAGTGTAATCGAATCAAGTAGAAAACAGAGAGAGAGAGAGACGAACAAGCGTTAGAGCAGTACTCATCGAAATGAGTATTATTAGAACTACATCCACTTGTAATCGATATGCTAGTGAATTGCACTTTGTATTCGGAAGAAAACGGAATCTCTTGTCCAACAAGTGGAATCATTTTTCAACGGAAGCCTTTTCTGTGGATTAATCTTCCTACAGAATTGGAATCACTAACCTGCAAGATAAATTATTTCACAGTGAGTGATCACAAACACCAAACAATATATTCTCTTTCCTATAAACTTTATCCTTTGTTTCAAAGCATTTCACGAGTGGGAAGACATGCCTTGAGTATTTGGCCATTAAAATTATTATTCAAAATATTTCAAGCTCATCCAGTTGAAAATAGTTTACAAGTATTGAATAAATTACTTAAAAACATTTTTTCGTAACTCCGTTCTACGAAAGAATGTTTCGCATTATTCTGCATCCTCTCTCCTGCTCTGCACGTTGGGGCATAAAGTACGAAAAGTGAGGATTAATTAAAATTCTCAAATAATACTTTTCAAATAAATTTTGATAGCGAATAAATGTAGACAAAATCATTACAAATAATAATGGATTTCTTTGCATTTTGTGGGTAAAATTTAGCTGTTTTGCGTTTTAAATTAAAATAATTTTTTTTTTTTTTAATTTTTTTTAAATGATTCTTTAAAAATGATGTTTTGTTTGTTGTGGATTTAGTTGTTCATATGCCGACATTCCATTGGTCGCTAAATCAAAACGTAAGTGAACTGTAAGTGAACAGCTTGAAAACGTTTAACGTCGCATGTTTATGCCAAAACAAACAAACACATATTCAATATTCAAGTATTGCATATAATCACTACAAAATACACATAATCATAGAAGGCTTAGAATGCTTTTATACAAACAACACAACAAACAATTACACTCAATGTTAGTCTATTTTATTTTCCTTGCAACATGTTTACAATTAAACGCCCGTTGGTCATTAATGATTGTATTTAAACAGGCAAAAATGAAAAATTAAATCTTTATTTCAAATACTTTATATCTCAAAATAATAAATTTCAATATTAAGTATTTTATTTTAATGTAATCAGCAACTTGGGGTTTTTTCGGGTTTTCTTGTACATATTTAAAAATTTTTCTAAGTATTCTGAAATATCATATTTTTGAAATTGAATGGAATAGAAATGCTAAATATAGTAAGACTTAATATATACATTTTTTTAAATAAACAAATATTATATTAATTAATATTTAGTAGAAATAACGTTCCACACTACTGCCTCATTTTGTGGAAATTTATTTATTTTTTTTTTTTTTGAAACAACTCAAATTGTGAAAAATATATTTTTCTAGGAGAACTCCAAGTCCTGTTTACCATTCCTTTCAGAATTTCATAGTTAGTGATAGTAGCAAAAACAATTACAAGGAAGTTCTAACATAGGAAATGTTTAAATAATGAAAATGAAAAGAGTGTTTCTAAAAAAAACTTTAAATAAGAAAAATTTTTATATTTTTATTCCACTTATTCTGGTATTTGAATTTCCTTGTGAGGCAAGTGAAATACTATTGCGAGTCTAACTAAACGTATTATCGTTATTATTATCTATTTAATCAATAAGCAAATAACAAAGATTTAATATTAAAACGAGGATCATTAGTAACTAGGACATTTAACTTGTACCTAAATTTATCCATCCACATTCTGAGGGAAAAATAAGCCTCCGTATATTAATTTTTTTAAGAGTATCTTACCAACTTAGACATGTTTGTGACAGCTTAAATATAATATTGACGGAGAGGCAGACGTTTGAATATTGCTGAACTTGGCTGACATGTGGCTTCAACAAAGCGGTGCCATATACCACACAGCATGCGAAACAATGGCTCGAGTGAGAGACCAGTTTGGTGAACAGTTTATTTCACGTTGTAGGGCCAGTCAATTGGGTGCCTAGATCAAATAATTTAGCGCCTTTAGACTGGTTTTTGTAGTTCTACGTTTAAACTCATGTCTATAGGTACAACCCCGCAAGGGAAGCCAATATTGAAGAATTTATTCCCAGCGTAGCCGCGGTCAACATTTACATGAATTCATCTTTAAACAATGAATTCAATATTTTGTTCTATCAACTCAAATAAAGATTTCATATTTTTTTAAATTTACGTGTTCTTTGTTTTTAAATCAAATGCAAAAGCTTTTGAAAAATCTTTGTCTATATACATATATTATTTAATTTATTTGTAATCTCTTAATTCATATACTTTTTTGCAATAATTAAGAAAAATCCACATTTATCTTCCCTGAATTAATGTCCATTTTCGACCTGTTTTGCCCCAACGTGCACTGGTGGCAGGAGTTATTGATGTTTTGATGTTAAAAATTCGTCTTGGCCGAAATGTTAAGTCTTTGTTGTTTTTATCATTTTATGTATAAGACAATTTCAATATGTGTTGTGTGTATGTATTGTCCCAGGCTATGAATTTAAAATTTTACAAAATAATTTAATTTTATTTATGCAGCGTGCATTGGACACACAAAATTGATTGGCGCCAGTATGGAAAATTTTCAACATTTAATGAACAAATGTAATTTTCAAAAAGTTTTACAAATATTTTGCTCAAGTTGTAGTATTAAAGATGTAAGATGTGGTGTGTGGTTTTGTTTTGTTTAAGTAAATATTGTTGTGAAAATAGATTCCACTGTTTCAATAAACCCGAACTCTATTAAATTATGCAACACATTTTCATGGATACAATTTTTAGCCAGAGTGGCAAATAAATCTAAGCAAGATATTTACGAGATGAAATTATTGTTTAAGTAGCCATTTTTTAATTAAAAATAGAATCCAATGGGAAATATAGTGTGAGTTATGAGGGAAAATTAGAAGTTGAAATGTAATTAATTAAGCGGCATCAATGAAATTATTTGTTTATTCGAATCATCCCTTTATCCTTTTATCCTTTTTTCTATTTTATTTTGTTTTCACAATAACCTAGATTACGAAGGCTATAGTCGCTCACACTTTTCTAACATTAAAATTATTTCTACACTTAACAAGGATTTGTTAATGGAACATAAAAGAAATGAAAAATTTAGATAATTTAGATAAGTTGTAGAAAAGTTGTAAGGATAACACATCAGTCGATTAAAAGAATGGAAGGCATGACATTTTGAATGCATCCACAAATCTATACAAATCGACCATTTCTTTGGACTTCCTATGAAGTCAAATTGACAATATTTTAATTCTTAATAAATGATGACCAATGGGACCCATTACGGGAAATTAAATGCCACAGAGATGGCGAGAGATGGGCTTTTCTAAGTACAACAAACTGCTCATCAGTCCCGACGTCAACAAAGCAACAAAGGTACGCTTCATAAAATGGTGCATTTGATCTGTGCTATTATATGGGGTAGAAGTTTGGCCAGTTAAGGCCTCGAATGAAAGAAAATAACAGGATTTCGAAATGTGGATATATCGACGAGTTGTAGACTATCAAAATCTCCAATTATGTAGTATTAAGGAGGATGAATGTCAACCGTCAATTAATATTAACAATAAAAAAAAGCAAACTTCATACTTGGGACACGTATGTATTAAAAAACAACAAATATAAAATTTTACAATGAATGCTTAAAGGAAAAATTTCAGGAAGACGTGATAGAGGCAGAAGAGAAACCTCTAGGACTGCACAGGGTATAGCGATGGAAATATCTTACTATACTCCGCTAAGAGCTGGGAGCTGACCATTTTTGCATAAAATCATATAAATAAATATAAAATTACACGAACACTAATATCTGAATACCGGATGGGTAAATAAAGAAGACGATAAATCTATTTTATTTACTTGCAACCCTTTGGGTGCCAATCACAGATAGTGTTTATTATATATACATTTTACTCCTCTTAACTCCTATAAGGAGCATAGGGCCATGGTGTTTATTAGGCAAAACGAAAAACAAAATCTTTATTTGAAAATACTTAATAATGCAATTTAGCGGAATTTTTCAAATACATTTGCTTAATATTCTTTTATGGATTGGCGCAGCCTAGCTAAAGCTACAACAGATAATTTTGAAAGGTTTCAAATATTGGCGATAAATTCAATATTTTATATATTTGGTTTTTTGCAGTATTTTTTTTTTATTGTGTTCCTAAACTATTATTGAAATAGGCAATATTATTAATTTAGAAGCTAATTGATGTTCAACTCAATTTCACTACTGCTGCTCTTAAATGAATAATAGTTTGCATTCCGCTTCCTCTTTTATTATTAAAAATTTTAATAACCTGTCAGTTAAGCATAATACATTTTTAAGAACCATCCTTCCCAGCTTGACTATGGAGCAACTAGTTGCTTTTAAGTGAGCATTAAAAATTGCATTAATTTTGAAAAATTTCCACTTCATTTTTATGTTGACCAACTTTTCCATATTTTCATTTAGTGTTTTTTATTTTACATTAAATGATTAATCATCCACTATAGTCATTTTGTAGCTCCTTGCCCTCCTTTTCCTCTCTCTCTCTCTCACTCTCCCTCTCTCTCTCGCTCTATCTCTTTGCTTTTTACTTTATGCAGTTTGTTGGTATTCGTAAATACCCAGGCGATATCATCACTATCATCTACCACAATGAACAGATTTAAATTATAATAAATTTATAAATTAATGTTGAACAAAAAAGAAACTGAAAATGAAGCGAGAAAAGTTTCGTAATTTAAATTATGACTTTGGAAAAAAGTGCTCATTAATTACACATGTTTTAATTACCAATTTAAGTATGAAAAAAGTCAGCAGCATGGAAATGTTGAAAATGAAGGAAAATGAATGAGAATGTAATAAAAAAATATTTATTTCTAGATAAAATATGTATTGTATGTATCTTTAAAAAATGGTATAAAAATATGTATTGAAAAAAGAATGGAGCATAAAAGGCAGCAGAAGACGTTAATATTTTCACAATTTTGTGTACTCAGCATTATGAAAAGTTTAAAGTTACAAAACTTTTTAGTCACGATATATTTGTTCGCTGGCTTTGCTCTAGATAACTTTGGTAATTTGCACACCAGCCTGACCAAAAATATACATGGGCTGCTTTAAAGGAATAAAAGTATACATTACGAACAGCTGTATATTTGAAACATGAAGTTTTAAATTTACACGATTTTTTAATTTTAAATGGTTAATGTTCACTGGCTTGAGCTGGGCTCCACTAAGCCAATTACATCAACAACTAAGAAAGTTGTCTCAAAAAAGTTTAAAAATATTTTTCAAGACACCCATCTGGTGTATTTAACTGTTTAGGGGTTCAGAAAGACACAATATATAAAAAAAATTCTATGCAGTTTTCTATGGAATCCGGAAATAGGCGCCACTAATGTTGAACAAAATTCTTGCGTGTATCTGCTTTATCTTAAAGTGAGCTTTCGGCTAGATTGCTAAAAATATAAATATTGTTGTATATGGATGCTGGATACTGTCGGCTTGTCAAGCTTGCAAAATTGTTAGGGGTTGAACGAATTTTTTTTGCCACAGTTGTCATATAGACGGAAAAGAGAGCCTCGAATTATCAAAAAGATTAAAAGTCACAATGGATTTCCTAGAACGTATTGATGGATCAAAAGTTCTCAATGACTCGGATGGAAGCCTGACGCTTGCCATATGTATATTATAATGTAGTAACTTTAAGGCCTCGTCGCTCTATCGTAAATGTTGCAACTTCCTCAACATTGCGGACACGCTTAAAAACAGTCAACACCATCAAATAAAAAGAAAATTTCACATTATAATACACGTCCTTACATCTTAGAGACAAATCAAATGAACATTTTTAGGCTTGTCAAAAATTCCATTGCACGTGTTGCTACACTATCCGACTGTAAGTAGCATGGAAAAGAAGAGCAGAAAATAAATATTTGTTCTAAAGTAAAACAAATACACATTATTTCGTATAATTTTGTTGGGTTGCTATTTGTTCAGGGTTTATTTGCTTGTCTTGCTTTTGTAAAAATAAAAAAAAAAATTGAAACAAAATGATCACAATGTTTCCAAAGATTTCTAAATATAATTTTATATTAAGGGATATAAAATTTCTTTCGGTATTATTTGACATTTTTATTCCCCATTGCTTTCACTTTATCATTTTTTTCAATAATATTTGAATTTTTGACATGACTTAATATTCAGTATGAAAGTGTGAAATGTGTCTATTTTGTATTGAATTTCGTTATTAAGCGTAATGTTTCCATTCAGTGATTTGAAAAAGCGCACAGACTTAGGACTCCTGCACGGAATCATAGTAAGAAGTTTGCATTACAATATGGGTAAGACTTTGAAGAACCATTGGTCTATAACTTAGTCAAATACCTTAATTCAGTTTTGATATTTTCAGGTTTTTGAATTTATCGCTTGTTAACTGAAAATTAAATGCTGCTTCTGTTAAAAAGCATCTGTCAATTGATTCCTGTCAAAATCTGAACAATTCGCATCATGTAGTTTGTATGTTGACAGCGATTGATAGCAGACTGCCGCGTGCTTAGAAGGAAAAAAATGTAAAAAAGTGAATTTCGTAAGTTCATTAACTATTAGTTTTTGGGGGAGAAACCATCACTCAAACTAGGGCTAAGCTTGATTAATACTATGGGAACCATTGTGCCATTAATTGCAGTGTTAAAAAAGTAGTTTGCTGAAGATGAAGAGCCTTCTGAATATCCAGTTGTGGTCTATATAATCGAAACAAATGAAAAAAATTTACAACATGGTGTTGGCGGATGTAGAATCTATGTGTCTAATGATCACTTCAGTATGTGAAAGCTTTTGGCCGGAATCGACGACAAACGTAATCGTGTTTGGCGTTGTTCATCCACAACATGAACAAGTGCATTTTTTTGAATCCTTAGGAAGTTGAGTTGAGAAAATCCTGATTAAATTTAAGAAATTAATCATTTGTTCAGATCTATGCATGGAAAAGTATTATTTTTCACAATCTCTGAGTGAAAGTATTACTTAAATAGTTATCATTTGCGGAAATGAAATTTCCATAACAAATGACAACAATTAATTAAAATTATTTTGAAAAATATACAGAATGGAAATTTTACATAAAATGACTTGTAACTATTGGCATGTTTTTATCATTTTGGGAATTTTATTTCTATACGTATAGTTTCTGAAAAAATATGTGGGGAACATTTTATAGTTCAGTGAAAGATACTAAAAATGAGAATTTTATAATGATAAGCTTATTCCAAAATCATTTACGAATGTGGTAAACTTACGCCGTTTCTGCATCAAAATGGTTTAATTTTCATAATTTCTTTTTTCTGTTGTATGCAGATGTGGCTGAGGTGATAAACGCATGTACTATTAAAATTTTCATGATGAAATTATATTCCCACGTTCAAGTTCAAAGCCAGCCGACCATTAAGCTAAACTAGATTGTGTACAAAAAAATTTTATGTTATAAAGAAAGATGTTTTTCATGTACATTAAAATGTAGGTATTATGTACTTTGGGACGAATAACATTAAAAGTACTTCCACAAATATATTTTTTCACAACTTCCTAGAGATAACCTGAGAGCACCACTTAATAGGATCTGAAAAAGAAAACATCATCGAAATGACATTTTGCTTTTGAAATCGTTGAAGATGTTTAAACGTTTAAACGTTCTTATTAACTTTTTTGAAAGTTTTTTTTCCGGGCTATTATTGCTGGAATAGATTTCGGGCACAGCTTTTGTTAAAATAAAGACACTTTAGCTTTAAGGATTATAAAAACTGACCTCCAGAACCAATTAAAATATCCTTTACTTCTATTAATTTGGCGAAAGTAGTTGATTGTTTTAATTTGAATTTCTTCGTTCATCATCAGCATTTAATTTTGTAGCATTATTTACAGTACATATAACGATGCTTTATGCAAAAGCTTATTAAGTCCTCCTTACTAAAATAAAGGAAATAATTCATTTTTAGTTCTTCTATAACTTAAAACTTCTACCACTTGAATACAGAACAAAAATAGTTTTAAGAAAATTATTACTTGTATTTATTTTAATCAACTAATGTTTTCCTTCCAATTGGATACTTTTGTGTGCAATGAAAAAGAAAGAACAAATGCATGAAAAGTTTAAGGAAAAAAGTTTTAAGATCCCTCTACCGCAATCACCTTTTTGTTCACGTTCTACTTTTCACGGTCTAGTGGATGCGGGTTTCGTGGTTGTGGCTTTTATTTACTTGTTTTCAATTTTTATTTAACTTTATTTAACTACATTCAAAAGACGATGACCACTTGAAAGACGAAAATGAGGGAGAAAAAAGGTTGAAAAGAATTTATTGGTACCCAAAAATTATAAGCTTTACTGTGGTTAAGTTTCTAAAGTGTTTTCGAGAGCGCATATTTAAGGATTCATGGCAAGAGTTTGTGTATGAAACTGCGCTGAAAAAAGAGAAGAAAGGCGAAATTAATGTTTTCTTTTTTTTTCTTAAATAAGAAAAAGTTAATTGAGAGGCCCAGCTGTTAAATGAAAAACTTATTAAAATTTTGTTAAGTTTTCAAGTAAAATTGGTTTATTTAATATTTTCGTTATTGTGTAATTCCAATGTTAAAACCAGAAAGTAGACTTTTGGACTTTTAAATTTGGTTCTTTTTTGTCCTGAAATATGTGAGTTTTTCTTTCTTTTTGTGTAGTTGAGAACTTAAATTCGAATGAAAAATTTTATCTCATATGCAATAAAAGGAGGAAGGAATGCAATATCCAATAACGTTTTACAAACCAATTGGCTTATAACTTTGACAGCCAAAGCCATATCAATTTGTACATGAAACAACAATACGCTATCAACACATGTGCATACGCAAAGTGCGCGATAAAGTGATAAGGTTGTCATCATTAACTCAGCTTTTGTACGCCGATTACTTCCCACTTAATGTGTTAATGTTGCAAGAATTACAAGGATGTATACTTGATAGATAGCACTAGCCCCACCCAGTGGAAGTAAGAAAGATTATTTAAGATGTTAGCGTTTATTATCCTTAATCGTGTATCACTAATCATAATCAACACATTATTATGATAAGCCTTGAACCTCGTAGATCTTGTTTAGATCTTGTAAACTCTTTACGTATGTTGTAGAACAGTCCATACAATAATGTTCCTCATGTATCACTGTAGGATATTTAAAATTTTTGTGGCCAAAACAATTCCAGTTAAAAGTCTTTTAAAATGTAATTTTTTTTTATTAGATCTTGTTAAGTCTCCTGATCACGATGGTAAAATTTTTTCATCAAGATCAACCACGAAAAATTTGGTCAATTACACACGGTGAATGCATTTCATCAAAAACAACCTTTTTAGTCGCGCATGCACACGCATTCTTAAAAAAGGTTTGTTTAAAAAAACTCTCACGCGTTAAAAAAAATCAAAAAAATCTCTTTAAGACCTGTACAGTTTTTCACAACTACAACTACAAGAAAAAGAAGTTTTGTATTTTAATAGGATTTTAAAAATAAGGTCTGGTTTTCCAATTCGACTTGTTTCTCTTGTTTCTTTGAATGGAGGATGTCCTGCGATTTCATCTGCCTTATACTGATAAAAATGTAGCAACCTCTTAAATACGGAGAGGGTCTATTGAAGATCTGTATGAGTGTCAGTCCATACAGGGCCTCAAAATCTAGGGTTGTACAAGTCTCTTCAATGGCACGGCAGTATTATGTAGGCAAGCAAATCTCCTAAGCTTGTAGAGTTAAATAGTCGCCAAGAGGAACAAAGCCACCAGCGTAAGGTGACTCAAAGCCGAGTTTTATTATGAATATTCTTGAGGGAGTAAAGAAGGCAAATATCCATTGAAAGGAGTTGGTGTTTGACTTCGCAAGGAGATGGTAATGATTTCTGCAAGCCAAAGTAGCGCCAAAATACATGTGATCACTGGAAGGTGCTGCTTTTTGAAGGTCTTGCCTGTAGGTAGCGTTCACACATAAACGTCTCTTCAAAACCTGGATACCTGCTCATGTCGCGTTAAGTAATGCTACCCCAGGAAGGAGAAGTGACATGAACTTCTACACAGATGACGGATTGATTGGGATTGCATATCATTTTGACCACCGCCACTGACTTCTATTCTAAAAATACAAACGCTATAAGAGTTCAAATTTCGAGAACACACATATTCCTCAACTGCCGGCCATATCTGAGGACAGATAGCTGAATAGATTGTTCCGGCCTCAGCATTCTGAAAAACGCCAGTGCTAATGAAATGGAAAGTCACGAGTTTCACCGAAATTGAAACGTTTCATCATTATGAACTGATAAGGTAGTTGCAGCTTCTCCTAAGGATAAAGGCTCTATAGTCAAGGACTGGAAGACATATATCAATGTGAGTGTCACTGCCCAGGCCCGCACAGAAATTGCAAGTTCTGAGGTAGCTGCCACGGTATAGCAGACGAAAGCATAAATAACACTTCTTATGTCACTGTCCCAGGTTAGCACGAAGATGAATTATTAATAAGAGTCCCCCTGAACTCGGAAATTTTCTGACGTACACGGAACGATGTAATTCGTAAAAGTCGTAACCTAGCAAGTTGGAGGCAATCAAACAATCGCACCACAGGTAATGATTTCGTTGATACACATGGCCAATACAGATGCAACCAGCAAGTCACTACATCGCATTAATCGCCCTGTAATTTGAGGTCATATACACTCAATATGGCATTTCCTCATCTTCTTTCCCTCAGGAATATAATCCAAATATTAGATGAAGTCAAATCAGGGGATGTTGGGTGAATATGGTGGCACCGGCGTTATTCATTTTTTTATATATTGGCTTAAATGAAATAATATATAATTTACTCTAGCACTATGACTCGCATCCCATACGGATATAGACCAAATATGTACATTCTAGATGTTCTTTTTTTGTATCCTTGTATGTACCATTGCAATAAGAGTAAATTTCAAACATAAATTTGACTTTTGAATTGAAACAATTACAGAAAAGCAGAACGACTCCTTTCATGCAACTACCAACTACTAAATAAAAGCCTTTTCAGGGAAAGGCTGATCCTGTTTGGTTTATGTAAAAAAAGGGCTGAAGAGTTTGCAGTTTGCAGTTTCGCAGTTTTATTTGTGCTAAAACCCATAATGCAAATATCCATGAATTCTAGAAAAAAATAGCAACAGCAACAATAACAATAAAAACTATAAGAACAACAACAATAATAACAACTTTTTGTTTCATTTAACAAGTTAAAGCATCAGGCGGATCAGAACACAAAGTTAAATGATGATGATGATAATGATGACGATGTTGTTGCATTTTGTTGTTTCTCAAGTGTTACGTCTTGCATTTGGTTATACTTCTTCCAGTCCTTATTGTTCATAAAAATGCAGAAATTTTTATTTCATTTCCACTCTAAGGACTTTGCAAGAACAAGTTTAAGGGATAAGGAAAAAACATCAAAATGTAAATAAAACTAAAAAATCTTTTAAAAGAAAAGAACATAAATGCAAATCGTTGGAAAACAAAAAATATAATAAAGAAAATCCTTATAGTTGAAAAAATGCAGGGGAAAAACAAGCTTAGAGTAGAATTTAACAATCGTAATGCATACTTTGTTTAACAGATGTCACTGGTAGAACAAGGAACTGCTTCCCCGTACATTTCATGTGTCCAACAAGCGGCGCACAGTGGGATGAATTTAAATAAATGGTAATTAAAATACTCCTTAAATGAACATAGTTTTCTTTCTCATTACAAAATGATTTATTTTTAATGCGATTAATTGTTACAAAAAAAAAATTTGGAAAAAGCCGTTTATAATTAAAATTATGCGATTGATTAAAAATATGAAATTCTCGTATTCTCTTTCCAGTGAATACTTAGTTAAGTAGTAATGATGTTGGAAATATTTCATTTGAAAGAAATTAGAAACTGCTTAAAAGCTGAAGTATGTAAAACATAAAAAGCAGGAAAAATCCACCAAAAATTAAAAAAATATTAAAAGTGGTCGAAATAAATAAGAAAAATTATAAAAAAAATTTTATTATTGTTTTTAATAGAAAATATGGCGGCCACATTTCATTGGGGCGATTTTTCATGAAGCCAACACAAACTTTAATTTTCCGTTCCTTTTATTATTATTTGAATTAGATTTTACAACTTAATGTTTTTTTTTGCCATTTCAACGTCAAAGAATTTAACACAAAAAACTTACATCGGAGTGTTCACACTTGCCGTAGTTGTACCCGTAACTTATAAGATTTACCAACAAAAACATGTTTATGTTAGAAATGTGGTGTCTGTATATACAATAATTAAGTTCAAGTTTGTTTTACCAGCAACGTAAACAAAAATATTTGGAAAATTTGCTAATGGACAGTCACAGGACACAGAAGGATTTTTCTTTTCTGCAATTTAATAAACTTTATAGAACAATGACTTCTCATGTATTTATCACTTTCAGTTTAAGATAAAACAGATGCCAAGTAGTTTTATATATTTTAGTGGCCCACAACTAATGCGGATCGACTGTGCAACACACTGTTTGCAAAGAACTTATAGGAGTGCAACCAGTATGTGTAACGAATCCGCTGGCATGTTAACAAACTTTACGAATATAGTAAAATATGTGGGATACTTCTTTTTTCTTCCCTTAAACTTCTGTACAATTTGTTCACTTCTCCTGCACATTTGTTGCTTTATTTTATTGCAATTTACCAAATGTGTTTGTGCACTCAAGAATGAAAAAGTTTTGCTCGGTTAGTTGGAGTATTGTTCCAGAGTGTTTGGAGCCATTTTTTTCAATTACTATGAAAAGATAGACGGAAGGACAAGCTAAAAGCATAAAAGTATATAAGGAACGCACAGAAGAAGCGACTAAAATTTTGATTATGGCAACACGGCAGTTTGTGATCATCAAAAGTTATGGTTGTGTTGTTGCATGTGAAAAACTTTGTACTGGATTGTGTGAAAGAAAGTTTTAAAAGTAAAATTTTCCGCTTTATGTGTGAGTACACAGATTTGTATTAAGCAGGTGCAAGAAGTTTGTCAATATTTTAATAATTTTTTATTCGAATATGTCATCAAATATAAATCGAGTTGTAAGGAAAAAAGTTTAATGTGAACCATAAATCTTTTCACTAATGAGTTCTGCGTTAAAAGAATATAATAAAAGAAAATTTATTGAAAAATGTGTAACGTTTTAAAAGCTAAACATTTAAGGAACAGTTTCTTATGTCAGTTCAAGTTGAAATTTTACGCACCAAAAAGTTTGACAAAGAGAATGTAACCTGACACCTTCACCGTATTTTAGGTGGAGATACACGTAAGTATATGACGCAGCAGAAGCTGCAAAAAGAATTAAGGGGGCCCGCTAAATCTGGCCGCTATTGGGGCTCTTAATTATATTTCTGGTCAAGGTAGAAAGTCATCAAGTCAGAATAGTAGGGTTCTGTGACATGAAGGCACCGCGGCAATGAGACGGCTGATAGTATGCAAGAACACGCTTGGCCTTGGGTTTGATGAGGTCAGAAAGGATTGTCTTTATTGCCTTGATTGAGCTCTCAAATGGACTTAAAGAGAGTGAGCGCTGTATAAAATAGAAATCATGTTGTACACAAATACTGCTTGTAGAATATCACAAACTCTGCCTCTAACTGGTGAGCGAAGGGGCAAAACAGCTCGTAGCCATTGGGAAAGGTTCCCTAGTAGCCCTAGTGGGAACTATCGTGGAACTCTTTGTTTGATCGATTATATATTGGTGCATCTAAGAATTTTCTATGATGGAAATGTTTCAATGCAATGCGATTGCTCGACTCTGCAGTAACGTAGGCTTAGATATCTAGGAAATTGTTTTATTCCAGATCTGTACTGTTTCAGGAAAGTTCCATTGAATGATGTATTAAGCCTTGTGAAAAGTTTTTGATGTTCATCAGAAGCTTTTTAGTTAGTAGTCTATACATCACAATGGGCCTTGTGACATCCCAGTGTACCACAGCAGCTCTTTATTGCCTGCGGCTCTGCTAACGTAACAGAATCTAGAAGTATGACCTGTAGAATCACCACCCTCAAGTCCTTTTAATGATTGAGACTTATCAAACGTAATACCCTTCAATGAAATAGGGATAAAATTATGCCAATAGAAAAAGTTTTTCTCTATAAAGCTATGGAAATGGGATCAGTAATCATAGTGTAATCCTAATCTAATGTAAAAAGTGTAACATTTTATTGTTCAATTTATAAAAAGAAGATCTGTCGGGGGTAAGCGATTTGTTGTGATGACCGAATCTGTAACCAATTTTTTCAATCTATATATATAAAATAGGATGTGTGTATGTATGTATGTATGTATGTATGTATGTATATATGTATGTATGTATGTATGTATGTATGTATGTAACGTAATGGCTCCAAAACGGCTGGGCCGATTTTGACGAAACTTTCAGGGAACCTTCAGAATACTCGGGCGGGTGACACTGTGAAGTCTGATTTTTTATTTTCGGTCTGTGGGCGGAGGGGCGTGGCCAAATCCAATAATTCATAAAATGAGAACGGCTGGGCCGATTTCTATAAAACTTTTTGTCAGTTGTTCGTATTTTCGAGGAGAAGGTTTTTATGGAAGAAAATTTTGGAAAATCCCTCCGGAAAAGTCGGAAAATTGGAAAAATCGAAAATCGAGTTTTTGTATGAAATTTTGTTTGAAATTACTACTTAATGGCTTTTCAAATGAAAAAATAGAAAGTTTGTCTGAAGGCTTAAAATTGGGGCGAGGCGAAGTTCGCCTGGTCCGCTAGTACCTTATATTATCCAAAACTTGATTATTAATTCGATGTTATCAATAATCCGAAAACTGCATATAAATTATAATCAACTGTTGTTATATTTAAATAATATACTATTTTATATGCTGGTATTGAAAAGATCTGGTAGCTGTTGCCATTTTGATCTAAATTTAGCCATTACTTGTAAATGGATTCTGAAAATACTGAACAGGATGCTGCAGGATCTTGAGGACAGTTGAGTGGAACCACCTATTCATAGCAGATCATGTGTTACTGTTGACTTTAAATTTTCTTTGTTTACTTTTCAAATGTTATTATATTTATAATTACCTTTATTTTTTTCCGTATACGTCTCATTGATATGTCATATATAAACCAGAATATTTTATTCCTTATATATGTATTTTTTATAATTTAAATATTTCTGTTATGTTCTCTTTCTTGCCAAATTTTTATTATGATAATAATATAACGCAAATAGAACAATTTTTTATTAAAACACTTTTGGTAGCAAATATTTGCTTGGGATAATTATCCTTAATTTTTCGTTTCAATAAATTTATATACAGTAAAGAATTAAACATCAAGTAACTGCTTTTAAATTAGCAAAGATTTTCATGAATTAAATTTGTTTACTCTTTAATTTCGCCTTTATATACTAAACTAATGGAAAAGAGTAATTTGTCAACAACTGTTTCTTGCCATTAAAGTTCATTTATTTAAAAGTCCTTGAATTTTCAAGACATACCTTAGCTCAATTTCAACCTCTACACTCTTAAAAACTTAATTTCGAAGTCTCCATTCAAGTACTTATTTTCTGTTTTAAGTTTACTTGTAAAAAAAACTCATGTTAAAAGGTAAATGAAATAAAAATATTTGTTTATGTGTAAAAGTTTTTGTTTAAAGCTAAGTTGAGCAGAAACATGAAGCAAAAGTTGACAAATTAGCACCAGAGAAAAAAAAATGATAGAAATTTGAACTGCAATATGAGAAAAAAAATAGAATGTTTTAACAAATAACATGTTTTAACAGACAACATGCTACAACACCAAATTGTGCATGATGTAGTGGCAAGTAATTTAACTCAAAGCGACAACAACCATAATATTCATGATATCAAATGATATCAAAATCGAAATCATTGATGAAGTATACAAGAGCACTGGCAGAGTTTTCAAGCTCTAGTACATACTCGTAGTATTTATGCAGACAAATGTACTTGCATGTACATGATGCTCATTATATAAAAAAATGCTTACATGTTTATATACATGCCAATATGGGTGTACTTAGCACCATGAAATATTTCTGTATCGACTAGCAAAAACAGTTGAATGTTTATAGTGTTCTATTTACTTTTTTTACATCAAAAGCTTATAAAACAACATTTGGTATCAAAATACATCGAATGAAAATAAGCAAAACTTAGGCAAGTGGCCTTCGTAGACTAGTAGGTTGTATACTAGACTCGTAGAACGAGGGTCGCAGGTTCGAATCCTGCCGCAGAACTCTGGCAGTTTGTGTTTGATAATTAAAGAGAGCGCACAACAAGCCTTCACTTGCTTAAGAGTATGTCGTATGATATGGGCTATCACACTTCTCCAATCCACCTAACTTAACCTAAGGTAAGTAGTTCTCAGTTGCCTTATAAAAATGTATCGATTAGGTCAAACTCTTAGAAATATCCATTTGATTATACAAACTATTTCGATTTTGCTCCACTGTGTACATATTTATTTCTAAATAAGGTATTGCTACAATATGGTGACGTATGAGCAACATGCCAGTAATTCTTTTGTTTGAAAATATTAATCATACGTCAAGAATATAGAGAGCCAAAATTGACAACTCGTTATGCGAAGAATTCAGGCTTATTTTCATGGTTTTTATAATAAATATTTTCTATCAATTGCTTGTATGGAAGTAAACACATCTAATTTGAAACTTTTAACCCATTAACGTCTATACAAAACAAAAAAGCATGCAAGTATTAAAAAATATAAAAAAATAAATTAGGAAGAACACAAGGAGGGTGCAATCGGGTACAGAGCCGTCTTACGGGTAAGTAAGTAGTAGTAGATCTTCAGAATAACAGCTTATTCATTCTTTTATGGTTACCCATTACGTACAAGAGCCTGGCGTTTTCAATAGTCATATTCAATAGGTCGCAAAAGTATTGTTATAAATAGAGAATTGGTTGTCAACAATCCATGCACTGATACTACCGTCAAGTGCGTGGAAATACTGTTACTGCTTATTTAAAATAATTTCAATCTGTTGTCGTTTTCGCCCTCGTCGTGTTTTATGTGCTTGAACAATTAAAAGTTTGGCTGTGCCACTCGAGTACAAATATGTCAAAGATTTACGCTAGTACCTGTCATAAGACCTAACCTGACGGTGCTCTTCGCACTGGGTGAATAAAGCCGTCCACCTCCGTTCCCATTGTCCCTTCAAGAGGCACATGTGGGGTGAGGATCTACATGTAAGCCGACACGGTAAGGGTTGCAGAGTCAAGTACAGACTCCTTGCTAAAGTGCTGAAGTAATCTAACCTCGTACCACCACAAAGACCCAGCAGTTAGAACTCCCTATACCAAATAAACCCCTCACCAACCGCAACCGCCAGGACAGCCCTCTCGAATAGCAACAACACATGAAGATATATGGCCTGAAGAAAATATCTACAATGCGATCGCCAGCACCATATTGCAGATACACGGGTACACTAGACCCAATAAAGACGATGCAAAAAGTATTGGTCGTTCTACCTAGAAAATCGATGCAGTTGCCGGCAACGTCGGTTTCCATGTCGCCATGTGCTATGTGCTCGAACAAATAAGCGTTTGATTGAGCATCTCATGCATACTAAATTCACTGCTGTTGTCACTGGAAGTGGCCAGTCTCGTATGGCTCCTTTGACAGAAAACATTGGAGCTGTTGCCAGCGACGCCAGAAAGATTCCAAAAACATCAACGAGACGACGCTGTACTCAATTAAGCATCAGCAGACGTTCGTTGCAACAAAATTTTGGTGAACGATTTGGAAATATTCCCCTACAAAATGCAGCTTTTTAAGAAGGCTGTACTTCTACTGACTAATAAATGTTTCGGTTTCGTGGCGATTGAAAAAAACCTATATTTTCAAATATGTATTTGGGAGTTAGAGTACGTATTATTTTAAGCAAAAAAATTAGAGTGCGGATTTTTAATAGATTATCGAAACTGACTCCATAAAGTTTTTTTTAGATACAGAGGAAATATGATCAGATCTTCTCAATTGTTAAATAAAACATTTGGGTTTTTTCGACTAACAGAATCACAGTTTGCAAATAATTCACACCCATAGAATAAGGAGGGAACCAAGTATGTATGTCCTCGCAAGTAGGATTCTGTAGGGTGTAAAGTATTGTGTACACCAAAGCATTGAAAGCATTCTGTGCAAGTCATTTGCATTTATTCAAAATAAAAGCGAACCTAATATAGAGCCCTGAGGTACTCCTACTTGTTTACAAGAACCGATTGTGTTCGATTTTAAAAGGTATGTTACAAAATCGAGGATTCATCAAGATCTAGGTGTTCCTTTCTTTAAAACAATATTTTCAAAACAGGTGACAGCATACCTGGAGAAACTGAAGTGTCATCCAAATCCACTTGACCGCAATATTCTACGTTACACAGGCCACACTCGGCTGAGAAGGAAGTCTCGTTTGTCTGGCATTGGCTGGACTTAAGTAAATAATAATATAGATTTAAGATTTGAGTACTTATTGTTAAATGAAATTGAAGACTCAATAAATAAAAAATTGTTAAAAAATTAATTTAATAATTTAATTTAATAAATAATTAAGAAAAAATAAATAAACCAATGTGTAAATAAATAGATATATTTGTAAACATATGAATATGCTTATAGAAATTAAAAAAAATTGAACAAATAAATAAAAAATTACATATGAATAATTAAAAATAAATATAAAATAGAAAAAATATATACATAAATAAACATTTAATATTCAGTTAATCTACAATTACAAATTAAATACATACAAAGGAATATTTGCAAAAAAAATGGAATTGAGTTTTCCTTGAATAAAATCATCTGCATGTTACCAATTTATTTCTTTAAGCCAAAAACAAAAACTTATTGATACTTTAGAGGTAAATAAAACGTACTCTCTTGTGAAACTGGAAATTTTTAAAACAATTTCATTCCGAATACAAATGAAAAATCACAATCGCTTAAAATTTTCTCATATTATTTTAAATTGTTTTGCAGTTGGAAAGTTTTATATAAATACATTTTTTATAACTCAAGTTGAAATACGATATGAAGTATGAACTCTGTCAGTCCCATAGTTCTTTATCATTTCATTCCATCATTTGACTGCGAAATTCATTTCTTACGCTTTTAACTAAAAGAAAAGTGTGTCTTGAATATTTGTAATGAATGATGTTAAAAGAGAAATAGGATCAAGTTTATCTCATCGCTGTTGGAGTTTGAATGAAAATGACATTTGAAAAGGAGACCCATGATATGAAGGAAATGCTTGTTAATCAGATCATCTTTATATATATAGGGTGGTCCAACTATAATGCACGATGTTAATTGTGAGTCACACCTAAACATCAATTTTTTTGTCCGACTTTATTTGACATTTATTTGATTCAGTATTTTAGAAATTCAACCATTATAAGGTACGCAATTGAGCAGCTCGTTAAGATTGTTGAAGCCTTTTACGAAAATGGGCGCTGAAATCAAAATGCATTGCATGCACTTCGCGATTTTTTTGGTCAGCGCGACGAGGCACACTTTCATTTCAGTGGATTCGTTAACAAGCCAAATTGCCACATTTGGGTAAATTAAAATCTAGGGGTGATTGCTCAAAAGCCGATGTATTCGCAAAGAGTGACTGTTTTATGCGGTTTATGAGCTGGCGGCGTCATCGGGTCGTACTTCTGCAAAAATGAGATCGGTCAAGCAGTTACCGTGAATGGTGATCGCTATCGCGAGATGATAATGGAATTATTGTTGCCAGATATTGAGGATATTAATCTGAACTATATGTGGTTCTAACAGGATGGTGCCATTTGCCATATAGCCTACGAAACAATGGCTTTTGAGTTCGAGAAATTCAATGGCCGTCACGATCATGTAATTTGACACCGTTGGACATCTTTCTTTAGAAGATATTTAAAAGACAAAGTGTACGTCAACAAGCCAAGAACAATTCAAAAGTTAAGGGATGAGATAATTCGGCGCATTAACGACAGTGAACATCAATTACGTCTCAGATTCATTAAAAACATGAACCATCGGAGAGAGGCATGTCACCGAAACCGTGGCGAGTATTTGGCCGATATTTTGTTCTCACATATTTGTAATAGATCTTTCCATCATAATAAAAAATCATATGAAAACTTTTTGTTTTATTTACAATTAAAATCGTGCGTTTTGTTTGGACCACTCTTTATAAAAATTAAATTAAATTGATGCTGTTCATAATATAAATTATGTTGAAATTTTTTTATTTTTGGTATAAAAACTGACGAGACTTAGCAACCAATAATTGATGGCAAGGATCCGGCTGTATTCTTTTTAATATACAATCGGTTACGTGAGAAAAATCTGTATAAATGTCTATCCTGCAACAACAATTGCAAGCAGCTTAAGAAATTTTAGTCCTGCTTTGTCTGTTATAAAATATTTTTTTCTTCGGTCTTCACAAACGGAATGGAATTGATGATATACTATTGGATAATGGAATGATTTTAAGAAATTTTATATTTGGACCGTACAAAGGTAGACAAATCACATCTGCAAAAGCTTGTCGCATGGACTTCTTTTTACAAAACGGGCCCCTAGTATTTAAAAGCCAGATTTCAGACTTAAATTTAGTTTCTTTCTTTTAGGAAAGACGAAAATAAATTAAGGCGCTGATTAATATTCAGATAGGAACACCATATTCATAACAAACAATTTAAGAGCAGTGGAAATTGAATAAGATTTCGGAGAAGAGACTTCAAATAAAAAGAGCGAATTGCTGAAAGATGGTGGCTATTATCGTCACAATCGACCTACTGTGCAAGAAACTGGCAAAATTGTAAATAAAGCGTTAGAAATGTGCAGCATCGCAATGTGCGCATTGTCGAATATATTGTTTCTGTTAGTGCAAGTATGGCGGATAGTCCGCATTTGTCGATTCTACGGCGTTCTCTGTAGTTGGGCCTCTCTTACCGCTCATTATGACGTATTTTACATTTAAATTTTTACCTCCATCCCATACAAAGTTCAACTCATTTACAATGCCGTAGATATGCTGATTGGGGGCTAGAGCAACAGGATTTCAAAAGCCGATTTTTTATTTCTCACTCAGCGGTTACGTCAACAAACAAAATTGTTGCATATAGGGCTTAAAAAACCCAGAACTGATTGTGAAAAAAAACCATTTCATCCGAAAAAAGTGAATGTTTGGTGCGAATTATGGTCTGGAGGTGTCACTGGGCCGTATTTTTTTAAAAATGACGATGGAAGAACCGTTATCGTCAATTCAGAGCGCTATGGTCGTATGATTTCGGACTTTTTTTGGAGCGCAATTGAAGATTATGAAATGGATGATATGTGGCTTCAGTAAGAAGGTGCCACGAGGTACACAATATGACCGACTCCAGGTTTATTGAATGGGAAGTTTCCACAACGCATAATTTCACGTTTTTGCGACGTCAATTGGCAACCAAGATCGTGCGATTTGGGGCAGTGTCAAAAAGTTGTTGAAAACTACCTCAAAAAGATCCATTGCTGCAACCAATCTAGATGTGGTCACTTAAATGACATTTTATTTGGTACGTAATGGCAAGGTGCAAGCATTACAAAGAAATAAAAATTTGATCGAAATCATAGCTTTCTGTGTGTTTAGTTTTACTATATTCTAAAGAATTAAAAATGGATAACCCTGTACAACACTTGATTCTTAAAATTGTTCTGTTCAATTCTCTATCTTGCTCGACAATATGCTCAATTGTTTCCAAGATTTATGAGCAAGTGTCAAGCATTTTTAACAGCTACGAACTTGTGTTAATGATTATTTGTATATTTTTGTAGTTTTCTCTTACTCTTCTTAGTCTCTAATCAATTGGTATGTCAGTTTATTTGAAGACTTATTTTCAATCAAAAAAAATACTCAAAATTTTCTCTCTATTCTTCTATTATTTATAACTATTTTCTTTGTTATCATATTCCTTACAGTATTGACAATCATATTTTTGAGATGTTTAGAATAGTAATAAATAGTTTTTCCTAATAACGTCAGTTTCTTATACCAATCAATTAACATCCATCATCATCCAAACAGGAATAATTTTAATTAAAACCTCTCAATAGTGAAAAATAAACAATTATTTTAATTTAAAATACCTGGTGCTTGAATAAACAATAATTATTAAACATTTATTAAATTAATAATAATAATAAACAATTATTAAATTAGTAAAATTAAATATTTGAGTTTCTGTAAACAAATTTGAATACTTTCGTTGCAGTGGCGGGCAGTTTTTGCAATAAGTTTTCCTGAATATTTACACATGTACTACAAGTTGTTCTTGTAAGTTTCCTATAAACAGGACTACAGTTATTTCCGTTACTTGTGGAAATACCACATGTGTGGGTGTGTGTGTGTGTGACATCATTATCGTATCGAAATGCAAGTAAACGTATGCGTCACTAATACTCGTATATATTTATGTACACATGCTGAAATGTCAAATGCATGCATGTTCATGAAGAACGACAAACGTTTTGCAATTATGCTTCGTCCGTCTCTTTATATGTCTATCTGTCTATTGTTTGTTTATGCACGTTTGTGCATCAATTTATCTATTTGTCCTCTACTTATATGGCATTTTTATAAGTCTCCATAAGGTTCTATTATAGAAGAATGTGAGAGTTTTTCGATGTATGAGTATGTGCTGGTATGTGTGTTTGTTTGATTATATAAATGCATACACGAGTAAATGTACCAATTGCACATGCATTTATGTACATATTTATGCACATATGTATGTATGTGTGCGTAAGCATGCATATGTTTGCTTTTATATGCTCGTTTTATTCCCTCTGCAATATTGCCGTAGTTTGGTAATGTATTGTCAGTGTATGGAAAGAGCTTTTTGCGTTCATGCCATTGCACACTAGAGCAATTGAAAGAACGAGGGCCAGCTGAAAAGGCTTTTTGTTGTATGAATAAGAATTTAAATTCTTTGTGCAGCTTTTGGAAAACGATGAAATTTTATATATTATAGTATTCGGTTAAAATAATCATTGTTCTGGGTTCACAATAATTATGATTTTGAACCCAAAAAAGAAATGGTAAAATCGCTTTTCCGTAAAGGCCTTTTTTCCAAAAGGATACTTATGGGGAAAGATACCTTCCTAAAAACGTTGTCTTGAAAAAATGGACTTTTCTGAATGAAGTAATTTTCGGAACACTAAACCTTCTTGATTGTTATTTTTTCAAAAGGGAATTTCCTGCATATAAACTTTTTTTAAAATTTATTTTTCTTAAACTTGATTCTCAGAGGAGGTTCTCTAAAGGCATTTTTCTAAAATAAACAAACCTTTGTGGACATGTACTTCTCAGAAAAGGTACTTTCCTGGAAAAATACTTTAATAAACACTTTTTTGAAAAGGTACTGATAATGGTAAGTTATTAAAGAGGTACCTTTCTGAGAATGTAATTTTCTGGAAGGTGCCTTTCTTGAAGCTACTGTATATAAAGTAAAATTTAAAAAAAAACTACAGTTCGGAAATTAAAACTTTCCAAAAACCTCTTTTTAAGAATATTTATTTTCCTGTAAAGCTAATTTCGAAATAGCACTTCTTGGAATATATATTTTTCTAAATGGCAATTTTTTAAATATTTGTGTTAAGGATGCTTTTTTGCCCTGTTGCTTTATCATTTTAAGGAGTTTAATATTTTAAAAATGTTTTTCCAAAATTTACAATTTGAAATTTGTTATAGTTTTAATTCATGTCCTTATAGTTGAAATAAATCAGTGTCCTGTCATTTATAATTCTAAAGCCATAGTCCTCCAGAGTTGAATATATCGTGCTTTCTTGTGAACAATTAATAGTACGTAACTTTAGAACGCATCAGCGAATACAAAAATACAAACTTAATTAGTATCACTGGAAATTAATTCAAAAATAAAATTAAAAAAATTAATTTAAATTACCAACCAACTTGTTGCAAGGACCTCTAGAATGAGAAAATATCCGGAAGGAGGATCCTTTGATTTTTTTATATTATTTCCTTAACGAAAATATAAATACTCGTATGATATATTTCTTTGATGAAAATTTCAAATTAAGTCTTCAATGGGTTTATTGATTAAATTTTTTTTCAATATTTTTTAAAAAATTATTCTAGATATTGTCCCAATTATTTTATTTATTTTCATTGGCGCTAACCAAATCATCAATACATTTAAGCCGAATCATGTTTGGAAGGCATTCAAACTCATGTACGAGTATTTATACAAAAACCCATGATTTCATTAGCGATAATGAAATGCAGGCATATACGAGTACACAGATAAGCCAACACAAACAAGTGTAAAAAAAAATTTTGTCTGTGTTGTTACCATTGGCAACGAAAAGTGTGAGGAATATATAATTTTTTGGAATCTAGACGACATATTGTATATAATATTTCGAAACAAAAAACTGAAGAGAGCTGTTCATACGAGAGTCTGTTATTTAGCGCTGAATAAAGAGTCAACATTTTTTGTACCCATTAAAAGCACAACTTGAAATTTTCAGAGAATGAGGATCATATCATAGTTGTCAGTTTTTTATTAAAAAAATCAAGTGATCCTTATTCGGGATGTTTGAAAAAGGCAATTTTTAATTTTTAGATCTTTATAGCAAAAAGGTTACTTATTTTAATGATTTATTTAATCACAGGAAGTTCAGTGCTTTTGATCAATACCAATTTTATTAGAGTCCGATGACGTAATCCAAAATCATAAAATTTTCATTATTATTAATTTTTTACAAAGATTCTACTGTCTTATGTATCATATACGAATAATGTGCAGATTAATGAAATTTTTTTGTAGTTTTTCTTAAAAATATAAATTTAAGGCAACTGATGCTTAACCGGTGGCAAAAATTTTCAGTGTTACTCTCAAGCAATTTTTTAAAGGAGTTTTGTGAATGTAATTTTTAGAAGAAGAAGTCCTTAAAAATGTAGCCTTTTGAAAAAATATTGTAGAAGGCAATGTAAAATATAATTTATGATAAAAAATTATTTGCTGTACGGAAAGTTGTTTATTTACAATTAAGTTTTGAGTCATTGCAAACTCTTTTGCATGTTCCATACAGTCTTAAAAAATATTTCCGAATGTTGCTTAAATCCCCAAAATAATATATCAACGGCAGAAGCACTTGCATCTCAGTTTTATCTTACAGTGGGCTGTGAGAATACGCGTAGTCGCAGGTGGTGTTTTACGGGATTGAAATGGATTATATCAATAGAGAGGGGCGAATAGTATTCACCAAAAGTATTTTGTTGATAAAAAAAGATGGTTTCGACGGTTCAGAGATAACGATTTTGATGTGAGATATGAAGAGCTTGGAAGACCATGAAAAAAGTTTGAAGTCGCCGAATTGCAACCAATGTTGGATGAAGATGACACTTTGAGTCAGAAACAAATGGCAGAAATATTAAATTTCTGAATGTTTTAAAGCTATAGGAAAAATTCAATGCTCTGGAAAACGGGTACCGCATGAAGTGAATGACAGACAAAAATTTTGCTTCAAAGACAGGGTAGAAAATCAGTCTTGCATCGATTTGTTACTGGCGATGAAAATTGGACTTATTTTCAAAATCCTAAACGGAAAAAATTATGGTTTAATCCGTCACAACCATCAAGTTCGGCTGCAAGACCATATCGACAATGTTGTGTGTCTTGTTGGACTAGAAATGTGTGGTGTATCACGAGCTTCTCAGACCTTGTGAAACCGTTAATAGAGAATGGGCCACAATACACGGCAAGGTAATTTTGCAACACGACTATGCGCCTGCACACAAAGCATTCTACAAAGGAAGGCAATGGGGCACGAAGGGAGGAGCAACGATTTCTAGTTAGGGTTAACTCCTGGCGATGCAAACGAAATCTACATGAGGCTGAAGAGTGGAATCAAAAAGAGAAGAACCAGAGGATCGAGAAGAAATAGATGCACTGAGAGAATGACAGAAGAGATAAAGTTGAATTGGACAATGTGAAAAACTAACGATGATACCAAAAGTAACCAGGATAACCAGAAACATGCAGGATAACGATCAACAAGCACAGACCAACAACAAACTGCAACTTTAGCAAATTCATTGAACAAATGAAAGATTGAAGCAATTAGAAGTGCTATTGATTCGAGCACCACAGAAAAGGAGTAGTTCGTAGTAGGACTTTTGTAGTATGGCTTTTTGAGTTTTTACCTTGTCTATTGTGCTCTGAATATGGACTACGCCATGACTTGGTGATAAACATCGATAAGAAAGTGAAGTGAAAGTGAACAGTGCTAGTGATATATGTGGGTTAATAACACTACATTAGTATAATTAGGGATCTATTGACAGACAGATCCCATCCGCCTTATATCCCATTTGGTAAGAAGAAATTGGGCACTGTGTCAGGGTCAAGTGTGGTGTATAATTTTCTCAAGTAGTAAATGCACGAAAATCCAAGGGTAAGTGTAGGCAAGAACAACATGTAAAGTGGTAAAGTTTGCTGAACATCACACGTGAAGTGGCCCGATGAATAAATAAAATAGAGAACGATAATATATAAAACGACAATTGTGTCTGAGAAAACCGGTGGTAATCAGAGATTTCTTATAAAATCTGGATCACAGTTTGATAACTCATATAGGAGTGTGTTTTGTTAATTCTTAGATGTAAAGTCAAGAAGTGATACCTGTTCCTTGAATGGATGGTATAGAAAATTTCCGAGTTTCAAAATAAAATTTTTATCATAAAACTATTGCAACCCATTTGAGAATACTTCGTTTGGAATCCAGTTCCCTTAATAATGTGAATCAGTGTCTTTTTTGTGAGATTACAAATTCTGTGTTGGCTTATTCATTAAATTCTATTTCACTTGCTCATTTCAATATCCTTCATAGAGATCCATTGTGAATATTAAAAGTAAACACATTCATTTTGCTCCAATTTAAGTAGAACAGAGTAAATTTCTTCAAAGTGGTAAACCGATACCACTCTTATCAATCGTATGGAGGAACTTTTGTATTACTTCCCCCTTTACATACTGATTTGAACAAACTTTAAGCTTTAAAATAATTTCTCTACTTATTCTAGTACATCATTCTTTCCAGCATGAACATAAAAGTAAAACGAGCACTATCTCCTTTTTCATTTTTTGCAATTACAAACATATTTGAGCGATTGTGCAGAGAATTTTTGTTAAAGTTGGGTAGAAATTTCACTTTTTTTATCAAAGCACATGCTGACATAAATACTTTTGGAATGAAATTCTAAGAGTTTGTAATTTTTATTGCTAAGGAAATTTAAAGTTCTTAAAGGGAAAATTTTAATGCTATTTTAAGGCATTAGAAATTATTAATTGTTTATTATTGGAATTTATAGTGAGTTTTTTTTTTGGTGCCAGGATGTTGCACTAGGAGCGACTTATTAGAAACATTTGATCGATTTTTAGGTATTATGGAAAATACAAATATGAATTTAAATGTTTTTATTTTTCGTTATTTCAAAATTGTTTCACTTAAAAAAATGTAGCCCAAGTTCGTTTTACATCAAGTATATAATGTTTTTATGGTACATAAGCTCGTCCTTTTTTTAAAAACTTGTTTCCTAAATTTTAACAAAAAGCCATTGTGTAAAGGCTGCTTCTATTCATATTAGAAACAGCAGAACTTCTATTCCAATTGTTCATGGTCTTCAACAGCAAAGAATTTTCAAAAAATGTTGGGTTCAATCTCATACAACAAAGACTGTATTTACGCTAAATATTTTTTAATGAAATTAGTTGCATGCAACTTTATCTACTTGTTAATTAAAGGTATAATGAAATAGTTGGTATAAGAAATATTGTTAGAAAGCCACTTTGGCTCTTCTATTTTTATTTAAATTATTAAGAGAACTTAATAATTTTGACTTAAGAAAGCAAAAGGTTAAGAAAGACAAACCCTGAATTATGATCTCGATTTTCGTCTTAGATAATTCAATGATAATAAAGAAATGGATTTAGCCTAATATTTACAGGAAAAAATCATGGCAGTTCACGCGTCGTTGACTACAAAGCAATTTATGACTAAAAACCTGAGTTCGATCCTTGATCAGGACAACTGATCACCATCATGAATTTTTCTGATGTGCACTAGTGTGGAATTGTATTAGTTGTTGTTGGATTGTTTAAGTGATGGTGGCAAAGCGATTTATACTCTTCTATTCTAATGTACACCGGAGGGCGACCTTAGTTGGTAATGTTAGCAGAATTGTCGGCGAAGTAAAACAATTAATAAAATGCAACATCTAAAGCGGAAGAAACCTAATGCATCTAGAGGCGCTGCAATATTGCTACAAAAATTAATAAAACGGACATTAGTAGAGTTGTAAAAATAAATAAGTTCTGTCTTCTTATTTCACCACCTGCCCGCTCAATATTGTCCTAGACAGGTTATTGGTGAGGCCCCTTCGGGAATCACGCGTATTTTTAGCTGCGGTTAAAAACCAAAGATACGCGGGAAGTTTTATGGGTCGCATGAGTGTGTCTGCAATATGGTGCTAGTGTCCTGTTGTAGATCCTCTCTATGTGCTGTTGCTATTCGAGAGGGCTGCCTTTTCGGTTGCGGTTGGTAAGTGGTCCTTTTGATAGGGTGGCTTCTTACTGCTGGGCCTTTGTGGTGGCAGGAGGTTAGATAGCTCTAGCACTTCAGCAAGGTGTCTGTACGTGGTTTTGCAGCCTGTACAGAATTTGCTACCATATTGTCCTTGCCTGGGTCACATGTGGTTGCGCACCCCGGCTGTGCTTTGGAAGGGACGATAGGGACGGTGGTGAACGGTTTTATTCACCCAGTGCCAAGAATACCGTCACTTATTCGTTGTATTTAATAATTATTAAATACAACCATCACCACCTAAAAATTGGCGAAAAGCATAAATAAAATACTCTTGAGCACCAAAAATGGGGTGTAATGGCCTCCAAAAGCATTGCTCTTACGTTTTGCTGTATAGATTGACTTAATGTTGAACTATTCCTTAATGACTTTGGAACATTGCTTTAGGACTAATTACTTTTTAACTTAACTGCACTGCTTTTAATCTAGGGACTAGGAATTTCGAATTTAGTCAATTAAACACAAGAAACTCAATTATGTTTTCAAGTCAAATACGTTAAATGCAGAATCACTACAAATGTTTTAGTCAAGTATGAGCAACAAACATTAATTACATATAAGCCCTTGAACTACTTTCCAAACTGTAGGCTGTAGCAGATCTGCATATAAAACTGAAACCAATATTTCTTTTTTTAATAAGTGCGAATTCTTTTTTTTTACTTTAACACTTTTGCTGAGAAACTATCACTTCAATAAAATATTCTGCCACATGTAGTAAAATATGAAAACGAATAAATTTTAAAATAAATTGCATGTATGCCGATGATATGAAATATAAAAAATACAATGACAAAATATGTACATATTTATTTTAAATATTAAAGTTTTCCAATGCATCAAGCAACAATGTAATAATTTGAAAAATACAAGATTGTCTGTCTATAGTTGCACAAATGTAAAACAAACTCATACAAGCTTAAATAAAAATAAACACTTACACACACAGACACCCCCAAATAGATATGACCATTACATACAGGATATATGGTCTACTAGTTTTGTGTCCACATCTGTACCCCAAAGAGAGAAGCCTTTTTTTATTGCCAATAAAATATGCATTCATATTAAGTATTTCATTCTATTTTTATAGTTATTCTAAATTTACATAAGCCTCAAACGAGTTCTAAAATGTAACACTTTCGTTGTGTCTGTCTTGATGTGTATTTGTGTGTGTGAGAGTCCCTCGCTCTCTATTTCTATCTATCATTGTAGTTTGGCTTGTTGCTGTGTAAAATTATTTTGTAATGTTTGTGTCACATGTCAGCCCACTTTCTAGTGTTTCCATTTTATATAATTGAAATTGTATCTTTTTTCTTGATATTACCGCCCCCCCACCCCTTTTCCTCTTCACTCTTTCTCTTTCCCTTTCTTTGCAATTCTATGCCAGCATTATCACCACCCAGCATGTGACCATCAGTACTCCTATTTGCCACACGTTTTAAGTGAAACTACTACTGTTTTGCTTAAAAAAATCTTACCAACATGCATGAAAAAAAAAACATTGAATAAAAAAATAAATAATAGAAAATAAAGAGGAGGAAAAAATATATTTTTCTGTTATTTATTCATTCATACTCTGTGCTCGATATAAATCACAACAACATAAAAGCATTGTTGTATTTGTGTGTTGGAGCAAAAGAAAAATACCAGAAAAAAGCAAAGATTAAAAAGAAAAAAAATAATTTTATTTCAAAGTATTTAGTATGTATCAGGACATACCAACGATAAAACAGCAGCAGGAAGTAGAACCAAATTCTCTACATAGAAGTGCAATACAAACATATGCCCAAAACATATTCCTATTCCACTTAAATTGCTCAGTCAGTTTTTAAAAGACGAGAACTGCTGAAAAATGGAAAATTGGAAAAATACAAAAACTTGCTAAGTGATATGGAAAACGTAATATAAGACCAGAAAAAAGGCTGTATTCAACTATGAGAGTCCTTACATCCTTTTTGCTGATTGTAGGATAATTTTAACAACCATAATTGAATATAAAATTTTATAGACTTTTTTGATGTCATTTCGCTCATCGCTTATTTCTCTTACGGGTGTTTGGAAGAAGCGATTGTCCAAGAAGATTAAGCTGAATGGGTTCTTGAGACATGAAGTGGCCCACTTGGGAAATTAAGGAAAAAAAAATACAAAAACTTGACTTGGAAAATATAATATAAGACATATTAATTCGTAATTGGGCAATAGCACAAGGTGACATGTCAAAAAAACTGAGAGGAGATATCTATCATAAGTGACTATTTTTAGTAGAGCAATTAGAGGAGAGAGTCCTTATTATCATTAATAATCGATAATTTATATATTCTATTGTTTGTTGTTGGCTTAGCTAGGTATATGCCTGCATTTCATTGACACTAACCAAATCATCGGTACCCTTTTAGCCAAATCATGATTGAAAGCATTCAAAGCTCGTATACTTATGCCACAGACTACAAACACTATATGAGAATTCAAACAGAACTCAATCATATTTTCTATTTGTAATCAACAAAAACACTAAAGTATAAATAATTAAGTATAATTTATATTAAAAAATCTGAAGTTTCCCCTAAAGCACGCATTTACAAAGATCACTGATAAATTCCCTGAGCCAAACGCTGAAAGTAGCAGCAGAAAATCATTTTAATTACCTTGCTAATCATATGATCAAGTTTATGTCGGCAGCTTAAGAGTCTAGGAATGGTTATTAACATAAAATATTTGTGTATATGTGCAAAACAGAACTACTTGTTTCTTATTTTAACTGCTGAAAGAAGTAACCTTTTTCTCCGAATGAAAGCGAAAATGCGGGCACATACTTGACCATACGTAAAGAGGCAAATAAATGAATATAAATCCGAAATTTGGCTTAGAATAAAAAAAAATAATACTTAATACGAAAGAATTTATCTCACTGATTTTTATGTTGCTAAAATAAACACTGTCTTATTAGTCCTACATCCTTTATTACTATAGTTTTTTTGAATACATTTTCTCAGTTAGAAAATAACAATAAAATAAATCAATCAGTATTTCCGTGATATACACTACACGTAGTATCCATAAAAATATACACATAAACACATAAGCAGTTGAGCTAAAAATTTAGTTGTGTGTGTGTGTGTGTGTGTATGTACAATACACAAAGAAAAACGTAAAAAGCAAACGGAAACGGAAATAACATTGCAATCGTTGTTAAGTTAGTGGTGGAAGGCAATAAAACATTTATACTACTTCTATATATCATTTTGAGAATGCTAGCACTGGTATGTCTTAATATATGTACGTGTAAGTGAGAATTAATATTTTTTTTATATAAATATTTTTTTGGCATTTTGCGAATTCAGAAAAATATATTTAAACAGACAGAAATATATTCACATGATCAACATATGCTATAAATATGTATATTTTAATGATTTCTTTTGTTATTATTTAATATGTAGATTGTTGTTTTCTTGTGTGTTTTTTTGCTCTTTAAAAGTAATTGATATGATAATTTTTTTTGGTTGCCAAAAAAAAAAATTTTTTTAATAAAACTTTTCTTTTCGTTATCACTTCTTGTTGCGTTTGCGTTTTCCCTACAAAATTTCTTTTTTAAATTAATTTCCTTTATGGTTTCTGTCCCTCAACACATTTGTGCGTTTCATATTCAACTTCAGTCGCTTTGTTATTGTGATTTGCTGGCGCTGCTGCTGCCGTTTGTGTGAAATGCTTAATGTTTAATGACTTCAAAAGCTGTTTGTGTTAAAAAAATTATAATTATATTTCTGGTATTATTCAACATGCACTAATACGTATTCATTTCATTTATGAAATATTTTTTGTTAAATTATTCCTTACAAAGCAAGTGCTGTGTAAGGCATTTGCAGAAGTTTATTTCATTAAAATTTCAACTAATTAAACTTGTGACAGTTTAGCGACAGATGGTGTAAAAAATTAATAGAACTTTTTAACAAATTATTTCCTTCACATTTGAGATCAGAATGAATGTATATATATATATATATATATATATATATATATATATATATATATATATATATATATATATATATATATATAGGGCAGAGCCCACATCCCTGGAGAGTTTTTCTACTGCAGGGGACGGCTAAAATTTTTTAACGAGGAACTCCATAAGGAGGAATAAAATTCTGGGAGTGCTGAATTTCTTTTGGGAGTACTTAACCCTCGGAGAGGCCGACCTATGGCCTTATTAAGTAAATGATTCGTGCGTGTTCTCACAACTATGCCCGCTTCCGGACCATATGCAGTCCATATTACCGACTTTCACTTTTCTGTGACAACTTCTCTCAGATGGCACATCTATTTTTTGGTAGCTCTTCCAGACCTTGGCCCTTTGCTTATAACTCCTAAATCTTGTATACAGGCATACAAGTAAGAAATTAAGGAAAAAGCAGATTACACTTGGTCGTCTAAGAATGTCTCATGCTTTACTGGACTTAAAAAAGAACTAAGATCCCTCAGTTAATATTTTAGGCTCTCAAATAACTGCTGAACAGAAATATTTCTATTACCACGGAAACTATTAGCCCACACTCTTGTGTCCTTAACTGTTTATTGATGAGGCTCCTTCGAGGATTACATGTTGACTCGGGTAGCAAACCCTCACTAAGGAAGGAAGTTTATTGATTAAAGGCAGTGGGTTTATGTCAGCATCAATGGTTGCTAGCCGAGATCCTATGCTATCAACAATTAAACATGTAGGTGCTGTTGCCGAGCGGCATAACTTGCTGCCTAAAAGTGGTAGAGGTTTTAAAGCTCCAGATCCTTAGCAGGGAGCTAGTGAATGGGCTGCTGCTACCATGTATAAGATGCACGCACTTCAGTCAGAAAACACTGTGGGGTATCCACTTAAATCTTAGAGACATCTGTCTACGTCTAGCCTTTGTATTTTTGTCCATTCTATTGCAATAATACATTGTACGTAAAAATTCTTGTGACAAGTAAATAATTTCTGTACCATGTAGCCGCAGGTATTTCTTGGCAATGTTTTAGAATAAAGACTAAAAAATTAAGATTTCAAAATGTACTAAAGCAAACTGATGCTCTAATATATTACGGTCTTAAAATTTCAAACTCAACTTCGACAAAAACCACTTTAATCGTCTAAACAAACTCATAAGCCCACAGTTAAATAAATGTTGCAAGAATGTATGGAATATTTATCGTAATAGTTATTTTGTTTTGCTAATAATCTTATTTAAAATTCTACTTAATTCAACAATTTTATTCTATGGAATTTTGGCTTAATATTTCACATCACATGAAAACATTTACGTTATCAAGTTATGAAGACTTTAATTAAACCACATTTCCTATTTCATAATATGGTTTAAATTGTATCTTATTTAATCGTTTACTCCTACATGTTCATATCCTTAAGAATCTTAAAATTATTGGGAAAATTCTTAGAACAAATTTCAATAGCAGGATGAAAAGGAAATTCGGAAAAGATTTAAATAGGAAACTTTAATTGAGAGAAATAAACACATAAATAATAAGAAAAATTAAATTTGTTTAACTCTTTTGTTTAGCTAAACAAATACTTTTTCTAACACAAAAAAAAAAATAATAATAATAATAATAATAATAATAAAAATATTACACATACATGTAGAGAGCATTTTAAATTTCTTTTTTTTAGTTTAGACAAGCATATCAAAAACTAAATAAGGAAAAAGAAATGAATAAAAAATAACACACATTCACATACAAATACACATGCATATGCACATATGCACAAATGGAACAGGTGTGTTAAACTAAATAAACTTCCATGTACGTATTATAAAAACAACAAAATATATATATATATATATATATATATATATATATATATATATATATATATATATATATATATACGAGTATATGAATTTCATTTTCACGTGTAAACTTTCAATTAAATAGTTCATTATTTCGGGTGCTTTGTGTCGCTTTTTTATGTCATTGAATAGAAATTCACAGGAAAGCATTTTAGTTTTAAAATAAAAATAAATTTGGTTTGGAACTTTTTTAAAAGTTATTGCATTTAAAAAGAATTGAAAAATAATTTCTGGAAAATTCATTTACTTTTTTACAATATAAAACATGTAAAAATATTTCAAACATTTGTGACAAAATATGCTTTACGCTGTGGCATGAACTTTGAAGGACAAGCCAAATTGCTTTTTGGAATTTTTTTTATTATATCGGGTTATTCATTAAATGGTTTCAAAACCTTTGGTGTAAAAGGCTGACAGCTGTTGAATATCTGCCATTTAAAATATCATTTATTTAGTGAAATGTCGTTTAACAACAAAAAAGCTTTGAAACTTACTACAAAAGTGGTGGTTCAAATGTGGCCTAATCGACCTGGTGGCAAGATTAAAAACAAATTTGAAGAGAATGGAAGCTTTGCAGATGTGGTCGGGGGCTTGTACGTAATCGCAAAGTGTACACTATCAAAAATATCACTTCTTTTAGTAAAAGTGTGGTGGATAATCAGAATTTGTCGATTTCATGGCGTTCGTTGCAATTTGATGTCTTTGGGGGCTCATGGTGACGTATTTTATATTTGGGTTTGCACCACCATTCACATAAAGTCGAAATCAAGCAACAATTAAATGCAGGTGACCATTCACAATGCCGTAGAAATGCTGATTGGGTGGTAGAGCAACAGGATTTAAATTCTGATTTTTCTAAAAAATTTTCTTTAGAGTTGAAGCTCATTTCTTTCACAGTGGTTACGTCAACAAGCAAAATTGTTGCATATGGGGCTTGAAAAATCTAACACTGATTGTAGAAAAGCCATTGCATGTGGAAAAAGAGACTATTTGGGGAGCGCATTATGGTCTGGAGGTGTCATTGGGAGGTACTTGTTCGAAAATGACACTGGATGAACCAGTTACCGTCAATTTAGGGTACTACAAGATTATGAACTGGACGGTAAGTAATTTCAACAAGTCGGTGCTACGAGTCACACAACACGATCGATTTTAGCTTTATTGTATAGAAAGTTTCCAGAACGCGTAATTTCACGTTTTGGTGACGTCAATTAGCCGCCCAGATCATGCGATTTGACGCCGTTTGATTTTCTTGTGAGACAATGTCAAAGACCTTGTCTACGCAGATAACGTTGGAACATTTATAAACCCACATTCGTCAAGTTTCCGACGAGATGTCGTCCGAAATGTCCGAAAAGTGCCCTCAAAAGCATCCACTGCTGCAACCAATATAAAGGCAGATATATTTTGTACATAGTGGCAAGTTTTATATATAGATAATTGCTTAATGTTTGTTTCATTTAACATTAGTTTTGAAACAAAAAAAAAATTATAATAAAAATAATAAAACGGATAACCCTGTACATGTATATTCATATATAGGACCATTGTACAAAACTTTTATTCAAGTAACACAACAAACAACTTGTATTCGAATTTGTTACTATTCTTGCAACCTTTCTACATCAAATACCATCTTTTTAGTTTCTAATTGGGAAAATATTCCCAACAATTTTTATAAATATTAAAAGCTTTTTATTTGAGTAGTAACATAATTTATAACTTTGTCTGAAATCCTTGACATTAATTTGAAAACTTTTTTTCTTTAAATACAAATAGATCTATGTACGTGCATATATTATATTGAAACGATACACGATCATAGAAACGATGTGTATTTACATATATATATATATTAATTAAACATTTTTCCAAATCCTTCAGGTAACGTATGGTTACGTATGAGTGATATTGTTACGTCAAATGTTGCTCATACGTGATAATTGCATATACAAATGTTGTAATTGAAACTGAGATTACGAATTTAAAACAATAGCAGGCATCCAGAAGTACTCGTGTCGGAAGCCTGTGTAAGGATTGCAAAAGAGTTATTTAAATATAATTGGAATACTCCATTGTGGGTTACTGGGTATTACATAAAAAAAATATTTTCGGTTTGCACAACCAGGCTGGTCATCTTGAGCTGAAAATTTATACGAAAAGCGCTTCTTGACTGATGTCCATATATATAAACTCAAGTCAACCGCCCATATTGTCATTGTAATAGACTGAGTATTATACTAAGTACCAAGTGAAGCCACATCCTGTGGTATGTTTTGTCTAATTAATATTCTATCCTTTACTGAAGGCATCGAAAATGGCAAAGTTATCCTTTGACTGCATCAGCCAGAGTGAGAAGAGAGAACAGAAACAGTACTCATGCCTCCGCCTACCCAAGTAATAATTTTACACTAAAAGGTGTAAAAAATGTAATGCAATATTTTTTCCGGTTAATTGATAATAAATAAAAAAAAATTGATTTTGTAATGAATTAGTCTCGTGAAATTTGAGAAAAAATTTTGCCAAAATTTTAGGACATGCAAAGAATATATCAACAGAAGTTGCTACGGTTTTGAAAACCTTGTCCTCAACACAGTAGAATACATCGATTCTACCAAATATTTCTTGTTATTGGGAACGTTTTCATGAACCTTCATGAAATTATGGCTTAAGGGCTCTTCAAATCATTTGCACATGAGTTGACACATAAATAATTTTTACTTTTAATACTGGATTTTTTCAGCTTTAAATTGTTTATATTTTTTAAAGACGATATAATAGAAATCTTTCTTTAGTTTTTTAATTATTTAATTACCTTTTGTGTTATATACGGCCCACTGTGTATTGAACTAGATAAAAATCACCTGAAATTAAAGATAAACTTTTTTAATTATTTACGATTTCATTTATATATATATATATATATATATATATATTTATTTATAAATGATAAATGATATTTGCTCCCGAGAGGTTATAAATTTATGACTATATTTGAAAATTTCTGAAATAAATTTGAATTCGATCTGCAAGGCCTGGTGCACTGTTTGAACTTAATAAAAATATTGAACAAGTGTGTATTTGTATTAAAATGATCCATTTTGATCTACTACTGTCACAGAAAATTTAATGTTAATAATGTACCATCTATTTGCGGATTATGGAATTTTATTTTTGTCATTTAATCACTCTTTAAAAAAATTTAGTTCCTTATAGAATTATGTGTTACTTTTTAATAAGTTTTTGTTTAATAAAGAAAATTGACTTTCTTGATTTCTCTTTAAAAAGGCGAACAATTTTACGGTAATCCTAAGGAAAATAAAACTCCCTTCACTTCAGTTTGGCCAAAAGAAGCAAATCAGCTATTAGAAATAGATATTAGGCCAAAACTATTCCATTCCGTGTGCTGTGCCCATTCAGCTGTGAGATCGATTTCTCGATAAATGGGCATATCAACAAGCGATATTGTCAAATTTGGTATAATCCAAATTCTTACAACATCAGAGAGCAGCCAGTACATTCTGAAAATGTCACTATTTGGTGTGGCCTTTGGGCTGATAGTTGCGTATTTTTTTGAGAATGACGCTGGCCAGGCCATTACGTCGTCGCCTACCGATATAGGTGGATGATTACTAACTAGTTTTAGCCTAAAATTGATAATATGCACACTAAAGATATGCGCTTTTAACATCTAATGCCACATTATGCATTCTGCACGAATTATTTGGGGCATGGTCATCTCATATGAAGGTGATGTGAACTGGCTACAAAAATCATGCAACTTGATCGCCTTAGACTACCCCGGGTGTGGTTTTCTTTAGTTTGAGGTCTTTTTAAATAAGCCGCAAGCTACGGCTGCTATCAAACCAAACATATTGCATGCCATCAGTCAAATTCAGCCTGATTTATGTGCCAGCTTTAGAAAAAATTAGACAATATAGATGAATAGCACCTGGCAAAGACACGTCAAATATTGCATTTCGTACACAGTGGCATCAACAGGCCTTTTAATTGAATAGAAAATTTCATTATCTCATACACACTTTATTTATTACAATTTCAAGTTAATAAGTGCTCAATGAAAGACATGATATTTAAACGGATCAACAAGTTTTCTCAATGTCTTGTTATAACAAAAAGACAAGCAAAATTAAAATGTTGTAGCTCAAATCTGTGTGTGGGTTCAATCATGTGGAACGTCAATTGATTTCTGTTACACTAAAATTTCTAATTTGTTTTTTGCTTGCTTTTATTTAAGCGTAACATGAAATGCAAAAGAGACAAATGAAGCAATTGGTGACATACGTTGGCTCATATGAAATATCTATCTATTCTTAACATGCATATATACATAAATAAATTGTGTTCGTACGCCTGTTTGTTTCTTTGTACTCGATAGAAAGGCAGTAGACAAGAACGATCCTTTTGAAATTGTGAAACCATGTTACTGTTGGTCAAAAATTTTAATTAGAATTATTTCTTACAACTTTGCAAGGGAAAGGTTACTCTTAACGTCAAGTAATTATTTATTATCTCCAGTCTAAAGAACTCTCCGGTTGCTCTGAATATATAAGCTCGTAATTAGTAAAGACGGGTATTTCCCATACAAAAGGACTAGAAGGGAGGAAGATTGGTATCGCCAATACAAAGCGATTATTTATTAGTTTATTCCAAGACTTAGTCTTCTACAAAGATTGCTTTAAAGTTGCCGTGAGCTGTCCTTCAAAAAACTAGCATATATCAGCAGAACTATAATGACAAGTGAAATATGGTGTGGGCTAGTGTAAAATTATGCTAATTATTCTTTACACAGAGTACTATTTGTACTACTATGGATGGAAACGAAGCATACCGGGTTGTGGCTAGATTCTAGAACATTTGAATAAAGATGTCTGCATAATTACAATGTCACATGTTGCTATGTGTTGCTGGTATATGTGTGAAATATTTATTAAACTTTTACTTGTAATTTTCACACCATTCGTCATTCATCATTCTTAGTGTTTGATTGATATTTAATTATTATTTCTTTCTTTCTATATGATTTTTAATTTTCTGGAATCAATTTTGATGAGCTCATTTATATTTCACATAAAAAAATCATTTATCAATTAGTTTTGTCCAAACTGCAATAACTTGAAGAATTAGCTAATGGGAAATTAAATTTTTTTTTGGAAATATACTCTACATATAATCGTGTTGTTAATATTAGTATAAAATGTTTGCCTACGCCTGCATTTCATGGATGCTAAACAATTCATCAGTACACTTCAGTCTATATTTTTGAAAAAGGAATTACTCTCATATACTTGTACAAAGTTCTACAAAAACAATATAAGTTTCACAAAATTCCATCATATTTTATTTACTTGTGAATTACAAAATATAAAGCAGAATAACAGTTTCGGAAAACTTTTACACAAACACAATACAACGCATATCATTATATTTGACTTCTTGTATGAATAGTATACTATATAAAACATAGGTATATGGGATTAAAAGAAATGCAAGCATATACTTCCATATACACGTACAACAAAGCCCACAACAAAAAACAGCAATTATGTACAAAGATATAAAAGGTTATTTATTCAATTTTGAAAGTAACCTTGCCATTACGTACAAAATACAATGTGATTAAATGACCGCCTCTAGAGTGATTGCAGCAGTGGATCTTTGTGAGGACATTTCGGGCAGTAACTTGGCGATAACTTGACGAATGCTGGCTTTTTAATGTTCCAACGCTAAGAAACTAATTATCTGCGTAGATGGTCTTTGACGTAGCGCTAAAAAAAATCTAACGACGTCAAATCGCATGATCTTAATGGCTAATTGACGTCACGAAAACGTCAAACTACGCGTTCTGTTAACTTCTAATGCAATAAAACCAAAATCGGTTGTGTTGTGCGGCTCGTTGCACCGTTTTGCTAAAACCAGAAATCGCCCAGCTCATAGTCTTTAATTGCAGGCCAAAAAAAAAATTCGGATATCATACAGCCATAGCGCTCTGAATTGGAGGTAACGATTCTTCCAGCGCAGTTTTCGGACAAATATGATCCATTGACACCTCCACACCATAATGAGCACCAAACAGTCAATTTTTTCGGATGAAATGGCATTTTTACAGCCAGTTCTGGTTTTTTTTAAATCCCATATGCGACAGATTGGCTTTGTTAATATAACCAGCGAGTGACAAATGGGCTTCAGTGATGCAGAAAATTTTGTTCGAATAATCAGCATGGAAGGCCTGTTGCTTCAGCCCTCAATGAGCATATCTAGGGCGTTGTGAATGGTCAATCGGCTTTAATTGTTATGTAAGTAGGACTTTATATGGATACAGGTGGAAATTCAGATGTAAAATATGCCAAAATGAGCCATAAGAGAGGCTCAATTGCAGAGAACGCCGTGGAATTGATAAATTCGGGATAACTGCCAAACTGTCACTAACGGAGCATTATTTTCGACAGTGCGCATACTGCGCTGATGCGCAGGCCCGAATACATCTCTAACGCTTCCAGTCTCTTCCAATTCCTTGCACAGTGGGTCGATTATGAGGACAATAATCACCAGGTTATGTCCGAAAAGTAGCCGCATTTAAACCACCATTTTTTTAGTAAATTTCGGATAGTTTTACCCGTTTTCTGGTTCTATATTCGTAACTGAAAAATATTTTACTAAATCAATGATATTTTAAATGACAGATATTTAACCAATTTATGTACATGTGTCTTCATCATCATCCAACCAGAGTTTCTCATGTGATAATTACTATGATTAAAAAAAACTTAATAAAATTTTTCCCGTCATCTCCCTTATTATCTCCCACATTGCCAAAAAAAACTTGGTACTGTTGGAGAAGTTAACTTGTAGCAGCTTTAATTTAGTTTTATTTTATGTTATTGTTGGCTTTACTTTCACAAAAACAAACATTTCTATTGACATTACGAATATAAATTGTTCCTTTTATTATTTGTTTAACGTTTTTTTTTCAATTTATTTCAATATTTTCTTTCTTAACGTAAATATTTATTTTTACTTGTCGTTAATGTTATAATCTACTCTACTTCTTAAACACTTATTATCCTTCCATTCAATCTTTACTCACTTCCTCATTACTAATACTTATGAGAAAATAAATTCATTTACATGGCATTTAGGAAATGCTTGCGAAAAATATTAATTAAGGTCACCAGCCAACTTTAAGTATTCAAATCCTAATTCTAAAAATATAAACTACTTAAGTTCAGCCAGTGCCAGATGAAAAAAAAACCAAGAAGTTATAACTTCTTTGATGACTTCGCATTTCTTGTGCCTGGCTAAATGCGAACGTGTCAATTGTGGCTTTTCGGCCACGAATCTAAAATGTTACGGGGTAGTGGTTTTGACTGGTACTCAAGTATAATTATATTATGGTATTTGTTGTCATGTTTTTTAAAATCATAACCTGGTATGATTTTCATGAATGTATATGAATAGTTTACACGCCAGGGCGTGGCTGCTGTTGTGTGGAAAATTCAATTTTGCCGCTTTTGCAAGTTCTCATATACTAGATGTCGAAGTGGAGGTACAATACTAAAGTTACAAAGATTTTTTATGTACATTTTATATATAAGTCAGACGAAATTTACCATTTATTCTTAGTGTTGAATTTCTCCGGATAAGCCAAGTAATTTAAACCGCTTTTGTAATGAGATTTGAACAAATACCACTAACAAGTTGGGACCATATGCAGGGTATGGGAGCAATGTATACCATAGAGGAAAATAGTGGATGGAAGAAGGAACTTTTAGACACGGTCAAGAGAGCTCTCAGAGTCGCCATAAGAAACAGAGATTTGATAAGAATACTTGGGCTACTTTGACATATAAAAAGAGGCATAATAACATACTAGCTAGCAAAAACTTTTAGAACCAGAACATTAAACAACATTTAAAATAGAACAAGAGGCTTCTGAATATAATTAAATACGAAATGTACAAAAAACCAACAGCTGCAAGCACAATAATACACAATTTATCGAACCATCGAACCCAACAACACAAAAACGCAACGATTGGTTCATTATCAAAAGAGACTGCAAAGAAAACTACAAACACATGGAGTCCATATAAAGGAGAATAATGGATATAAAAATGTCTAGTGGACGGAATCAGGAATGTCATCAGGGCAGGCAAGGAACCAAGCAAGGAACAGATATGATTGCTTTGGCTACTTTGACTTATAAAGGCAAAAAACATTATATCTAGCGAGAAAGGAAACAAAACATTAAGGCTGAATTTAAAACAGGAAACAATTTGAGTAGAATGTCACAGAAATAGTACGAATGAAACGAGCCCTCGGGAAAAATAGCGAGTATGCAACCTGTTACATCGGTGAAATGGGATGGAAAATCAAATCAAGATTTCGGAAACATATAAAGGACTACATTAAAAAAATTAGGTATGCAGGGTCGAATTTTTGGAGACACATGTTTCAGAACACATTAGAAAAGCAGTTAAACTGCTGCATTTACAACATAAAGGACTACGACTGAACGTATTGGAAAACATGAAAATATACAAAAACAAAACGTTTGAAGGAGGAATATAAATGGACAGATGAACACTGCATTAGATATGATATTCGAACAATTGAGACATTTTTACACAATAGCCCAATCAAAGCCATTTATACAACAGCACATGATCAAAACATATAAGGAAGCCACAAACAAGCAATTCTGTATATAATACTACACGTATAGAGAAAAATCACGAGCTCACGCAATGAAATATGAAAATAGGGATGAAGAGAGAGGGTGCTGATGGCTGAAGTAGTTAACGCGTTGACTACGAAGCAATTTATGATTGATAACCTGGGTCCGATCCCTGTTCAAGACAAGTCATCAACATGAGTTTTTCTCATTTTCGCTAGTGTGGCGTTGTGTTAATTGTTGTTGGACTGTTTAAGTGATGAAGGCATGTTTAAGTGATGAAGAATACTCGGCAGCGATTGATACTCTAATACGCTAATGTATACTACATCACGGCGCAGTATCATCAGCGAAGTAAAATAATTAATAAATTGGCTACAAATACTTGTAGATCTTAAGAAAACTTATTCCGTCTCCTTAACACCAGAGGCGCTGCAATTTTGCTTTAAAAAAAATATGGAATAGTAGAGTTGTAAAAATAATTTAAGCCCCTTTCTCTTGTCATTTCACCACATGTCCTCTCTATACTGTCCCTTTCACATAAGACGTAACACCTTAATAGTAGGCATTCATTACGTGAGTGTTGCCTCTCTTAACAAAGAAAAAATGGATGGTAAGGAGAGTGAGCGAGATACAGGCAAACAAATAACGACGGAGTAGTGAAATGAAGTAGATCGGGAGAGATACAAGACACACAACCGAAAGAACTGTATAAGGACAACAGAGAACAGGACAACGGTTTAGTTAGAAATAGCCAAAACCAGCCTGTTTACAAATGAAATTTAAATTGGGGTGACAGAATATCATTCCAGATATAGAGGCGTTTAGCTCACTGCGTTGCGGTATAAATTGGTTGTAAGTTTGGATAGGTTACTTCCAATGTTAAAGAAATATATACACATTTTTGATTGTCCACCTGTATCCTTCATTTTTCCAACAGTGAAAAGTACTTCTGCAATTTGCAGGATAATTTTTGTGGACTTTAAATTAATTATTTTAATATTGTCGTTTAAACATAAAAAGTTAAAGGCTTTTTAAGTACGATGTTTGCAGTCTACTCACTTAGGGATAGTTTATCTCCACAACAAATGAACATTTCTTAGTATATAAAATTAATTTCCAACTTAGCAAAATCTCTTTGTGAAGTTTCAATTTGCAGCTTAATTATTCATAATTTGTTGCTTTTCTTTCTCCTAAGTGGCCTGTTGTTTAAAATTTTCCTTGCAAAATACATTTTAATGCTAGTTCAGTTAAGACTTCTTAATCGATTTAGTTCATTCCCTTTATTACAAAATAAGTTCAGTTTTTATTTCAAACATTTACCTCCTTTAAAAAAATTGGAAACTTTAGTTTCAACTACTTTAATGATGCCCACTCGTAAAAAGCCCCTTATAAATATCTACTCCCTTAATAAAAAGTTGTTAGAAAAAAAAACTAACAAAAACATTTAGAAATACATTTACAGCTCTATCATTTATAGTGAATGTGGCGAAATAAAGAGCAGAGATGAAAAATATAAAAATGTATACAAGTTTCATTAGTCACGGCTTTCTCAGGCAACATTGTAGAAATCAAAATGTCATGTGTCAGTAACTACTTGGTTGATATTTAGATGGCAGAAGTGAAGTGACTGGAACATGCACTGATTTGTACGAAACAATACAAACATACAAAAGTAATTTGCTATACAACGTTTAACATTTGACGCAGTTGTTCGTTTCGGTTTGGTTTCGTTTCGCTTTATTTGGCTTTAGTTTGGCAAATAACCGGAAATGGCAAAAAGTCTATTATTATATACATATTTTCCTCTCCAGAGTCATTTGAGCACACAATGTACACTTACGCTACATACGAGTACACAAGTATATTGTTATATAAGTAGGTTGTATTCATATACTATATAACATTGTTAGGGTACACATGTTTTAATAACACACACACATTCGCACACATTTACTCGTATAAATGTAATTTTATCTTAATGTTAAATACGCAACGGAAAACAAATCAAGGGAGACTTTAAAAACATGTTCCCAGTGTATGAGTTAGAAACAAAAAGAGGAAAAACTAACAATAAAACTTTCCTGTCGACTGTGTTTGTTTCGGATCCCCTAAGTAAAGAGTAAATTTTTCATGAAGTTACTACATGAGCAACTGCTGTTTTGCTTGGCGCCTTAGAAGGCATATCCTTTTTAAGCCCAGGTGTTAAGTTAATATTTGGGGATATGTTTTCAGTCAGGAGCTTTAAGCATAATTAATATTAGATAATCCTAGCAAAGTTGCCATTTAATAAGTCACAAACAAAACTTTTATTTTTGGGATTAGTCAGGTTCACTGAAGCGGAACTGGGTATCTTCAGATTCTTGAACTTTAAGCAAAAAGAGCGTTAAGTATTTCGTGAACAAAAAAATGCACAGCAGCAATACTGCAGGTTGGTTGTTCTGGAGGTCGAAAATAACAAAACCTCTTTAGTTTAGGGGTTTTTTTTAAAGAATACCTTAAGTTTAGTGTGAACCCTGTCTTTAAGTTAAAGGTATAAAGAACACCTTGTGGGGATGACACCCTTACAGCTTCTATATAACATGGCTTCGCAGCTCCCATCTCGGATATGAAATGTCTTCAATATTTTAAGTTTTATTGGTTACAATTTTGCCTACATTTCGGCACTTGCTACCAAGAAATTGGACATTTTCAGATGTATATTATATACCCGGTCATATTATATACGACCGTGATAACACGATAGCAAAGTGTCGTATTACAAAGCGGCATGGTTGTCGGTTCGATCCTACCATCAGATAGCGCTATATATAAAAACATTATATTACACACCTGATTTTCATAAAAATTGTTCTATTTTAAAGGTAGTTTTTTGTAAAAGTGCACAAACTTAAAACAAAGTCGGTTTAGTGTTTTGGAAGTTATAAGCGTTAAAAGTACCTATTAATACATGTGCACGTATCGCTCACACATGTAAGTTGCAAATAAAAACCAACCAATACATACATAAGTTTTCGATGTACGTTTGATTTTGTGAAGAAAAAAAATAACATTGGGGGAGTTGTAAGGATAACATAAGAACATCCGAAACGAGAGCTCATTAATTGCTTTGAAGGGCATCATGCTTAGTGCTTAATGGTCTTATTTATATGGAACTGAGCTACTACAAAGAAATAAAATGGTGTGGCAAGTAACAATAAATTTATCCTGGAATCCTGATTTTAAGAATGAATACTGTCAGTCATTTCATGTACATGTTGACTGATGTTGTCGATGTAGCAACATGATTGTAAAGGTTTCTTTATGGTAGAGCTGTAGTCCATCACCAAAATTTTTTTCATTTGAATTTCTTATATTTTGCAGAATTTTACACAAGGTTTGCAGATCCTCTAAAAGCTTCTCCAGCTACACATATGGTTTGTAAAGACGTTAACTTATAGATGCGTGATAAAATGACACACTTTGGCTTAAGAAGGTGATCAAAAAATACAATCATAATGAGTAAATTTAATATACAACTCTATGAAACTTTAAATAAGATCTATGCCAGCTTGGAAGAAAAAGATAAGTTCAACTTAAGCTTTAGTTAAAAAACTGCAGTTTAGGTTAGTTTGAACTGTTAAAACGACGACACTCAAAGGAAGGTAATTCCAAAAATTGAACAATAAAACCATTTATGTCTTGCTGTTTCATAGTCCGCTTTAATCTGATAATAGATGAGAAAATGAAGTGAAAGTTTTCGTTCATTAATAAAAATATATGACTCATGTAATTTTTCCAGAAAATTATTTATGATCTTTAGACAAAATCTACCGAAGCCTGAGACTCGGTGGTGATGAGGTGTTTGGTGGAATGTTCCTCTACTTGGTGCTTAGATTGATCTATAATTTTTTATCATAAGATCCTCCAATTGAGTGTGATGGGATTTGAACTCGAGCTCATAAAGAAAACTTATGTTCACTTAGTTAATTTAAGTTAGTTTGAACAACATGCCAGTAAGTTTAGGATAATATATGGGTCCTTTTTGGTCCTTGTGATGCAGTTTTAAATCACTGTTATAATCGATAGGAGAGTTTATGGATTTGGTACAGCAGCCTGAATTAAGTGCAAGGCTTGAAAGCTGAAGGCTGCTATTTTATGACACTCAAAGAGAGACAGAGAGAGAGAGAGAGGGAGATAGAAAGAGAGGGAGATGGCAGGAAAATGGTGCAGCAGGTGTTTGATTTTCTCTTCCTCCTCTTCATTCTAACAGCTTCTATAGAAGTCGTTAAAAGGAAATTTAATAACTTAGCATGTCGTTCAACACGGCAGTGTCAAAAACACTAGAAGTGGGAAGCAGATCTCTTGCGATGACATGGAGCCAGCTTGGTCTTGACATTGTACAAGTTATCAGATTAGATCATCTGGTCTGCAACATTCCAGGGAACTCTTACTGTGCAGGCATTTTAGGAGAAGAAATTCGAAACTGTTGGATCGAAACGATGATCGACATGTGTTAAATGAACAATGTTTTCAGGTATTTTGGTAAAAAATTTTCTGATTTTTATTCTTCAATATGCCCTTACAAATTTTTAAAATCAAGCCCAGTTTTTGCTCTCTCTTTCTAAACAAAAGCAAGCTGCAAGGCTATTTGGCTTGTGTGAGGAAACATCTTGGGCAGGAATTGAAACTGAGACTCTCAAACTGCTCGTCTTCTAGTATCCAAACCACTATTGTACGGAGGTTACTTATTAGTCTTGGTAAAAGCAAAAATGAATAAATTAGTGATTCCAGTGATTCCAACTTGGGAGATATAGACAAATTAATAATATTTTTTTTAGGGGTACCCGTCTCCCTCGTTTTTTCTTTCTAATGCGTCATGCTTTTATTTGAATGCACACTTTATTGTCCTTGTAACATATATACAATTTGGAGAGTCCCTCCATTGTAGTTCTCCAGAGATATAATAATTAATAATTACTCTGTATGTGGAGTACCCATATCCCCCCCCCCCCCTATACTTTTGCCACAATATGCATTTTATGTGTATGATATACCAAAAATTTGGTGAAGCTAACTGCTGCAGTTATAGAAAAAATAATAATCACATTGTAAAGGGGGTACCCGTCTCACCGGAGTTTTTTCTAGAATACACATGTTTGCCCCAACAACTTTTAACAGAATTGGAGGACCTCACTACTGCAGTTATTCAGATATAGGATGTTTAATAATTACTTTGTATGAGAGAATATCTTTTCCCCTGGACCGTTAATGAATAAAAATGAATAAAAAGCCTATTTTAACGTGTTCATTGCAATTAAGATGATTGTAAAACTTTGAGACGATCGGCCATGTGGCAAACAAACATTCAAACATAGACTCTTTATTCCCTGATTAAATTTCAATACTAGAAAAGTAATCAAGCCATTTCATTCGAGTAATCGAACTATTACCTCTTGTGTAGGGTATCACAAAGTCGAATTTGCCATCATTTATTTTCTTGCCTCTTTTACTGATGTTTTTTAAAACGTAAGGAAAATTAAAATGACATTTTTAACAACTACCGCTTAAGCCGAAATAAACTTGATAATGTATGTGATTATTTTAATCTCTGTAGCATTTAATACAGCGACTACAAATGAAGCAACGTTTTTGTTATTCTACAGCATAAAATTCATACAGATTCATACTCTTAAATTTATTATTGTACATTGGCTTGAAGGGTTGTGTACGAGTATATGGTGTATTTAATTGCCACAATTTATGTATGTGTGTGTGTGTCCGCATTACTTTTGCTGTGTGTATTTTATAGTAACTGTTATATTAAATATACATGACCAATGAGATTTAAATTATTTACCTTTAATGAAGTTCTTGTTTAACTCAGTGACATTAACACACACATACACACATACACATGTTTACAATAATACACGAGTTGTAAGCACACCGTTGTATTCCAGCATACGACTACAGGGATACATGTTTATATAACAGATACAAAGGCGAACAAAAGTGAAGAAAATTAATCATAATTTTTTTCTCAAAATGAGCAACTGCAAGTGAACAATCTTTAACAGGGAGTAAGTGAAAAATAAACTAAAAAAAATCTGAAGTCACACACAAGTGATGGCAAACACAAAAATTATAATGAAATCTGTTATTAAGTTATTACTTTTAAATGATGTTTTAATGAATAAATAAGAGACTCTGAGGCCAAGCAGCATGATTTAAAAATAAATATTGAACATTCTTGATGCAATGGGAAATCTGAAATAGTAAAATGGAAAATATATCAGCAAATAATAACTTTGCACTATTAAATTTTCCTTTATACTTTTGCCATTGATTTGTGTGCAAACATATTATTTTTACATATTTTTCTTTTAATTTAAAGTCCAGCTGAAAATAAAAACGTTTAATGAAGAAGCAGAAATTTAATTTACAACGATTTTAAATGATGTTTACAAGCCGGTAATGAATGTTGTATGGAGTAAAATAATGTTTTTGGTATATCCTAGTTTTGATTAAATGCAATTACCAGCATTATTTGGTGCAAAGTTAATTTTTTTAAGCGAAACGTGTATAAACCTTATTGTGTACACATCTAGAGCAATTGCAAATGTCCCATTTTACAGGATTTATTATGATAATAAAAGCAGCATAATTTCCTTTGAAAAAATGTGTGTAGAATTTTAGTTCATTTAGAAAGTTTTTCAAACATTAGTTTATAGGAATTATATAAAGGGTATTCCAACCATAATGCACGATGTCATAGCTTAACGTCAAGTTTTATACCCAAATTAATTTGACATTTCTTTGTTCCAGTGTTTGAAAAATTTAACAATCAAGAGGTACACTATTGAGCAGCGCGTTAAGATTGTTGAAGCCTGGGCGTTCAAATCAAAATGCATTTCATGCAATACAAAGAAAATCAGCTTCAGCGATGAGGTACACTTTCACCTCAATGGATTTGTTGACAAGCAGAATTGCCGCATTTGGGCAAATGAGAATCCACGAGTAAGTATTGAAAAGCTGGTGCATCCACAAAGAGTGACTGTTTGGTGCGGCTTATGGGCTGGCGGTGTTATCGGGCCGCACTTCTTCGAAAATAAGGTCTGCAGAACAGTTACCGTGAATGGTATTAGTTATAGCGAGATGATAACAGACTTTTTGTGGCTAGAAATTGCAGATATGGACCTGGACGATATGTAATTTCAATAGGATGGTGCCACTTGCCACATAGCCAATGCAACAATGGCTCTTTTGCTCGAAAGGTTACGTCATGGCGATTTTAACTAGCCGCCACGTTTATGTCATTTGACACCGTTAGACTTCTGATTTTGGTCATATTTAAATGAAAAAGTGTACATCAACAAGTCAAATTTTTTCGTGAAGTGGTTCATTTTGATCACAATGTCAAAAGGGAATTTGGGCGAGATCTTTCTAGTAATTGCTAGATATCGTAACAGCTTTTTGACTATTATAGTGAGAGTTATCAAAGTTGGTATTTAGTCTCAATTCAAAAATTCTAGATTAGAAATTTTTAGTCAAAAATTTAATCTTCAAAGTCTTAAAAAAATCTGAAATATAAGTATATTGCCCACTGAGAACTTGGAACCGCCCTCATACATCGATCTCAGTGGGTAACGCATAAACATAATAATATTTAAATATTTCAAACTTCTTGGAGGCTACTTTTGATAGAAATTAAATTAAAAAAAACAACTTTTTATTGCATCTATTTATTTCTTGTGAGTCATTCGCTAATCTATATGTTCGACGATAATCCCTGTTTCGAAAAGTGCAAAAAGTTGTGTGGTAATAAAAATATCCGCAAAAATTTAAATAAAAAATTAATATTTATTAAATTTTAATATTTGATTGTTTGTTGTTGGCTTAGCCGTGTATATATCTGTATTTCATTGGCTCTAACCAAACCATCAGTACCATTTAGCCAAATCATGTTTGAAAAGCATTCAAGCTCATATACTTGTACAAAAATTACAAATCCTGTAGGAGCATTCAACAGAACTCCATCATATTTTTCTGTTTGTAATTTACAAAATATATAAATAAAATAGTTTTAGAAAGATTTTATACAAGCCCAACAATACAACAAAATGTTAAATAGTTATTTTGGAGAATATGCCGAATAACAAATTTTATAAATATTGTTGTTATAAATTCTGTTTTTCATTTTGCCTTATAAATACATTCATTATCACCCAAAGGGCGATTAATTGTATAAAGATGTATAAAGTAAAATAAAAAAACTCAATTGGATTATAATTGTTTGAAATATTTATATGTTTTATAAATTACAAATATAGTATTTGTAGTTTTTGGTATATGAGTATATGAGTTTGAATTCTTTTAAACATGATTTGGCTAAATTGTACTGATGATTTGGCTAGAGCCAACGAAATGCAGCTAAGCCAATAACAAATAATAAAATGTTGTTATAAGAAAACTTTAAAAAAAATTTAATAGTTAACAAATACTTGCATTTTCTTTATTCCTTTGTACAAATGGTTGGTCTGTTTCTGACAATGAATATATTTATAAAGAGAAGAAAAAAAAACAAGATTTATTTTAATATTTTATCTAAGGAAAAGTTAAATGAAATCAAAGGATTATTGTTGTGTTTCTGCTCAAGGTTTACGTTCTCTACGCACACAACTTTATGAATTAAAAAAAAAATAGCACAAGTATAAAGAAAGTGTAGCTACTTATTGTTAGTTTAATGCCACATAGTTATATATGTATGTTCCCATCGATCCTGTAAGGAGCATAGCGCTCAACAGAGTTACACCTCAAGACAAGTCGATCTTGACAATATGCGATAAACGTTTTTAAGCCCTTAGCTTCCATATGGATACTTTTAGTCATGACTTCGGCTCACCTTTAGAAATGATTCTGGTTTTTTTTGTATGTACAAAGAGAAAATTCTGGAATACGTTCATTTTCATAATCCAAAAATTTTGAGTTTGGACACATCACGATGTTGTATTAAAGGCGATGTGCTTGTAAACGGTTTCTCATATTTAAATTTATAGTAATCAAAACAAAGTAATTAATTTTTTTTTGTATTTAAGTGACTTATCAATGTATGGAAAATAATATCTTACAAATCTCCACCACGACTGCAATGAGTAGGGCATATCTAAAATATTCCTTGAGTCTGGCCTATAAATCAGAACAAACTTAACCGGTCGTGGCTTGCGGCTTATTTGCACAGATCTGCCACTTGAGAAAACTCCTCAAGAAAAAGTCTAAAGTAGTCTAATAGCACGATCTTGGTGGTCAGTTCACATTATTTCCATGGTCATGGCCTCAAATCGCTCGTGCCTCAATGTACAATACGGCATGAGCTGTGTGGCACGTAGCAACATTCTATTGAAATCACTTAATTTCATAAAACTTGGGCCAAAAGAAATTGATAATCATCGTCTAATAGTACTTGTCATTGACAATAATTGCCGGCCCACTGTTGTTTTCAAAAAAATATAAAAAGCGATGACTTCGCCAGCCCAAAATCTAGACAAAACAGTAGCTTTTTATGGATGCATTGGACGCTCTTGAATCTCATGCGGATGAGTATCATCACAAATTCGATAATTTTGTTTGCTGACGTTCCCATTCATCCAGAAATGTAGGACAATTATGGCAACCGTAAAATGGACAAGGCTCGCGGTATGTTGTCGGAACAGATTGCATATTTCAATAATACCATTTTTTAATTTGTTCGTTTTTTGTTAAATGTTTTATTAATAAATGAAAATTTGCAAAATCCGGTAGCTTGTGTGTTATTTTGTGCAAGCCATGGGCCGAGCTGAAGGCAATAGGGTCACAGGCCAAGGTAAGTGAGTACCACCTTTGAATTTGTACTTCTCCAACCGGATGTCCTTCAAACATTACAGTGTTTGTTCACCTAATTGGAGTGGCTGCAAGCGGGCGTCCAACATAAATGAAATTGAGGCCTGATGCTCCCTATAAAATCAATGGGAACTTATAAATACACAAATATATAATTTGGCAAAAGGTATTGAATAAACAACAGTCAATATAACAGATTTAGCTTCAAAAATATCAGCTGTCACAAGTCCTATTGGCAATAAGTTTATATTATTAAATATAGTTTTTATTAAAATTTGACTAATTTTTGTAGAAATCAATTTTGAAACATTTCTGTAGTGCGATTCAGTAACTTTATTTAAAGACTGTTGAGTTGGTTAAAAATTTTAACAGCAAAATTAAAGGTTTTGCTATTCAGTAACATTTTTAACCACATTCACTGGCGTTATCTTAACGGCAGTAATTTTTGTGTGGTTAACGAAACGATTCAAGTCAGCTGTTCAGTAGAAGCACGTACTCTTTTGCAAAGAGGGCAAGTTGTTATTTTGCAGCAAATACGTAAAATTATAAAAATATTTGGATATACAATGTCATTTATATTATTTTCTTATAGAATTTTACTTTTATTAATCATAATTAAAGTAATTCATGAAAATATATTATTATACACTGCTTGGTCGACACAAATTCTTTTGTTTTTTTTCTGTTCCTCTTTGTGTTTTTCTCTTATTGTAACAGAGATGCCACTTGATATCAAATTATAACAAAGATGTTAAAACGAAGTTAGTGAATCGCACAATGGTTAGTGCAAACCACACTAGTTGTTGTTATATTTAACCACTATTCAGTCTTTAAAAGTTACTGAATCGCACTACTGATCTCCTTTTTTATCTTATTTGCAAAAAAAATATATACAATGTTTCTCAAATGATTTTCAAACCAACAGGCAAATTTTCCAAATGCATATATCGCAGCATTTTCGTATTTGTTAAAGCTTAATTTAGTATTTTTCTTACGAAATGGAGCTTATTTTCATAATCAATTTCCGGCTGGAGATCAACAGACCCATTTACTTAACTTAACTTTACTTTACCACCTGCCATGTCATTGTTAACAAAAGACAACTTTTTGTTTATACAATAAGCCTCGTGGCAGTTATTGGAATAATTTTTTCTTTTAACATAAATATATTTTTTTAATATTTCGTGGCAGCCATAGAGATATACATACACACGAGTATTTGTTATCACTTTTTCAATATTATTATTGAATGGTAGATATATTTCCACTGTATAAATAATATGAGGATGTTTTTATGACTTTAGCCATTAACGTTATAAAGTGTACTTTATCATCGAAAGCAAGAGTGTCCTTGTTAAATTGCTCTTAAAAGGGATAAATTTTATGTTGCTTCATTAGCTGATTATTAACACTTTAAAAGAAATTGTCAACAATAAATGGTCACACCTTCATTTCTCTAACAAAAATTTTACGAGCGTAAATTATTGCTTTTCCCAAGGACATTTTTTAAATAACTTTATGGGAATTTTACAAGGTCTGTTTTAAAACGTATTAAAATTTCTCGAACAGCTATTGGTCCTTAATGGCATTATAAATAATGTTATGATTACCTTAAATCACAACGAAAAATTACTTAAATAAGCATCTTATTTGAATATTTTATGCTTTTTCATGTCTTATTCACGTAATTGAAACACATTTCAAAAAGGCTCAATATATTTAAATCTTCTTTACTTTCTTATACTCGTATTTCTTTTTAACCACGTAATTGAAGCACATTTTGGCCAGGTTAAATTTTATGACTTTGAACCACAAATAAATACGCAAATTGTGTTCAGATATTTTGAACATTTTATAGCTTTACGCCAAAAAAAAAACGTATAAGAGACAGACATAGTTTTACGTAAAGAGTATTAAAAAATCCAGTATGGGTCTTAATTCAATAATTTCCCATGGGTAAGGAAACGAAAAGCTTGACAACAGAGAGATGTGTCATGGATATAAAATTTATTCAAAAGTTCAAATAAAAATTATTTTAGCTTCTTTAAAAATATCACTATATTAATAATAATTTAATAATATTAATATTAATAATAATAACAATAATAATAATAAAATCAGAGTTTTAAAGGCCTTCAATTTAGGGGCAGTTTAATTTTCCTTCGTCCTTTTTGTAAATTAATATGACGAATCGATATACTCGTATAAAGTCTTGTTACTCTCACACATCAGTTACAAGGTGGCGTAAACGTAATGTTATAATTTAAATTGGATCTGTTTTCATAAAAAGGTTCATTTGTAATTGTAAAATTGATGACATTAATTGAAAAAAAATACTAGGGTGGGTCAATAAGTACGTGACTTGTTCAATTTTCCCACATCTGTCAGTTGACGCCTGTCAAAATTTTGAAAAAGCTGTTTCATTTAGTCTTTGTTTGGCAGCCATTGACAACCGACTACCCCGTGATTTGAGGAGAAAATGGAAAAAAATGGATTTCGTGTACTCATGAAGCATTATTTTTTGCGGAAAAATACCATCGCTCAAACCAAACCGAAGCTAAACTTAAATACTATTGGAACTCTGCACCATCATTTTCTATAATAAAAAAGTAGTGTACTGAAAGTCAGTGTGACTGTGACAAGTACAGAAGATAATAAACGTTCTGGAAGCCCAGTTGAAGTCTGTATACCCGAGATTGTGGAAGGCATAGGCATATCTTATGGCTTAATGTTTTCAATTTTAAATGATCAATTGGGTATAAAAAGCTTTTGACTTTTGAAGTTCATTGTGACTGTTCAAGTAAGGAAGATAACGAACGTTCTGGAAACCCAGTTTGTGGTCTATATACCCGAGATTATGGAAGCCATAGACATATCTTATGGCTTAATATTTTCAATTTTGAATGATCAATTGGGTATGAAAAAGGTTTTTGGCAAGATCGGTACCCCGTTTTCCCATAATCTGTCATAAAAGCAATAGTGTGACAAATCCGCAGGAATTTTTGACGTTGTTCATTTGCAATATGAAACGGGTTTTGTATTTACCACCACAACCTAATAAAGAGAAAACAGCACTAAAAATGTTGGGTTTTTAGTGCTGAATTGGCCCCAAAGATGACCAAGGTGAATTTGTTAGCCAATAAAGCCATGGTGAACGTTCTAGGGATACACGCAATATTATCCACAGTAACTATCTTTAAAAGGGCAAACAATGGTAAATATTGTGCAAAATTACTGGCTGAATTTAATAAAAATTTGGCAAAGTACAATTTGTTTTTCCACCAGGACAATGCAAGAGTGCACACAAGCGCAGTTTTAATGGAAATATTCCATGACACAGGCTACAAAATGCTTCCTCATACAACTTAGTCTTCAGTTTTAGTCGCCAGTGACTATTTCTTGCTTTAAAATCTGAAAAGATGGCTCGGTGGAAAGGGATTTGACTCCAACAATGAAGTCATGTAATAAACAAATAAATATTTTGATGACTCTGACAAATGTTATTTTTGTTGCAGGGATAAAAAAAAAAACAGAGAAACGTTGGACAAAGTGTATAGAGGGAAATAAAATGATTTTTTTAATCCATAAAAAAATCAAGGACTGATTGAACCATTTATTTATGATTTATTTATGAATTCCTCTGTTCTTTTCTTTCATATACAATAATTTTTTTATTTTTGTCAGTTATTTTAAGACATATTTATTTTATTTTCTTGTAGCCAATGTATTTGGGAAGTTTTGGAATAAAAAAATTGACAAGCAAATCCATGTGTATCTCTATATTTCTATTTTATAAAAAGCAAGACTGAAAATATTAAATTCTCACTTTTTTCAATGATGCTACTGCTACTGATGTTAAAATCAATGTTTTAGATTGCCACTTCGTTGCAACAAATTTGGTTAAATTTTGGTGAAATCAAACTCGATTTAGGTAATATAATTTACGCTAATTTTTTATTTAAATATTCCACACTTTTGTTAATTTTTTTTATATTATTTTTTCTATATACTTGTACTCGTACCTTTATTCCCAAGAGAAATTAAATGATTATATTTTGTTTTTGACAGTTCCTATCTGCTCAATATTTTCTTTTTAAATACGTAATATTTATATAATTGACTTTCCACATGTTACTTACATCCATTCAAGCTGAAGCACATGCACGATATCAAATATCTTCATGCCGCAAGTCAAATTTTACACTCGTATTTACATAAATTTATACATATTTTGTTTGAAGTCTTATTTACATATTTCCTCACGCACACTTGTTAATATTTAATTTGAAATGATTTACGGAAGCCCGTTCCGACCGACATACGCAACAAATAAAAATGCCACAATTTCAATATTTTTGGTGGATGTCGCAGAAATATAAAACTTTATAATATTATGTTCATTTCTACGTGATGTTCTCTTAAGCTTTTGGATAACGTATGCAGGGCGGTTCAACATAATCAAAAGCCACAGTTAAATATACAAAACAAAAAGCTGTGACGCATTTGAGGCATTCATCAATACTAATCGAGATGCTAAAAAGGAGATAATCAAAAACGCATTAACGCCTTTGAGAGATTCCCAGCTTATGTTAATGAAGTCCCTAGTGACAATTGTTGGTTTTACATGTGTACATTTGAACAAATGTACATTTAAATTAAAATGAAAAATCTCTTTTCTACTCAACACTCAACAAAAAATAAAACAAAATAAAATAATAAAATAAATCTCAGTTGTGAGTTCAAAATGGGAGGCAAAAACGCTTTTTTTAAACCAGTATTCGATAAAAATTTCCTCGCTATTAGTACAAATATTTTATTTAATATCAATAAAAAATTCTTAATTTCTAGAAATTTTTAAAGAATTCCTGGGATTAATTTAATTATTTTTTTTTGGAGTTTGAAGTCTTCTTTTTTTTATAAAAAACAATATATTAATTTTTTTGATTTTTCAAAATGGGTGTCTTTTTTTAGGAAATTAAAAATATTTTATAAAATTTGAAATAGAATCAAAAGAAAAAAGTTTAAATATTTTCAATACAAAATATTGACAATTGAGGAAATGAATAAGCATTTTTAAATTTCATACATAATAAATTATAATATTTTATTAAGTAAGAGAAATTCATAAAATATATTTCTTTTTAGTGTCCGTTTTTGTTTTTATAAATTAAATGCCTATATTTTAAGCTAAATGCGATATAATCCATATTTTACTTCCGACAAAATTTGAAATGCTTTCTTAAAAAACTTCCAGTTGTACTTTTAAATCAAAAAGTTTTGTTGAATCGGTCCACAAATCGATAGTCAATATTTCGGATTTGGGAAATTTCCTACTGGAACCAGACTACCAGCAAATCCTTTTTAATAAACGCATAATGTTAAGTATTGGCCTATAAGAGAAAAAACTATGTCATAATCAATATTTCGGCAGTCAAATTGCTCGTGCTATTTTTTTAAAATAAATGTGGAACCAACCTTCAAGTAATCCCCTTTAATTCACATATGATAAACTTATGCGTGTATAAACATTGAAAAAAAAAAATACATACGAATTGATAACCTCCTACCTTTTTGAAGTTGGTTAAAATTTTATATAACGTTACCAAAACTGAATTTCTATGGTTCGCAAGGACGTGGATCACCAACCAACAAGGTTTTGTCCTACAGAATAAGAATATCTCTGATTTCCTTATACGATGTTTTATCGACATATTTCTGGTAGAAGGAAATTAAAGCCTTCGAAATTGCCTCACAAATAGAATATATTTTGGCAACATGTCCTCTATCACTAAAGCCAACTCGAATATTTACACAGGCGTATTTTTCCTTGTCGAGCAAAAGCAATCGTTCCTGCCACTTATATTGCAAAACTTTAGGTTAAATTAGTTACAATGGATGTCCTAAGAAGCGAAAAAATCAAGTCTGCATTTGCATTAAGGCACTGCTCTGGCAAAAACTTAAAGAAGGGATATGATTATGGATAGGCTTCCTGCTTTTTAGTCTCAATTTGCTTGGCGCCCTGTGGTAGAAAAATTACATTTTCCATGACACTAAAACACCACTTTTTACTTTAATTTAATTTTATACATCAACTTTGCATTTATTGTACTTGTATGAAATCGAATAAAATATTCTATAAACGCATTTATTCATCACATGTTTTTACCTCAAAGTAAAACATTAAATTTATGTACAAAATTCATTATTTATCCAGCACCGGCAATCCTTTTCACTACCGGTAACAGAGTCAACACAATAAAATACGTGCTCCACCATTTGATAGTGTGTTTAACAATATTACACGTTCGTTTCTTTATGGAAAACCATCAAATTAAATAAAACAAAGTAGTGCAAAATAAAATGAAGTGAAATAATTCATGACTCAAGCGAAAAGATGCTCGATTGAGCGAGTAACATGAAAAATATGCGATAAAAATTTATTTGTAACAATAAGTATTTAACTAGAAAAAATAACGCTTTCATGGAATTTATTGCAGTTCAAATCAATTTGCCCGCTACCATTAAATAACGCATGGCTTAATACAAATATAAATGTACTCGTATGTAAACTTTTTTTTTTAATTTTCTCTACTGCAAAGCACCACAATTTGTGGTTGCTATGGTTTTCAGAAATATTTTCAGCATGAGTTCAAGGTTAATCAATAATAACTTAATCAGCTCATAACTTTGTTCGTACGAGTATTTGTTGAAGTTGTAAAATTCATAAATTATTCTCTTTCGTTTGAATTTTTTTAATTATTATTTTTTCAGAACAATGGATTTTTCAACTGATAAGGGTCATATTTGAAAAATATGACGTTCTTTGTTTAACCAGTTTTATAAGCCTCTTAAAGGGTTTTTTTTTAAATAAAATAATGTACTTAGTGAATTTTGGCAACAAAATGGAATTTAATGCAAATGTTAAGTAGTTATGCTTAGAAATAAGATGGGCATTGTCATAGGATTTCCGTTCCGTGGTGGGCAATGCTTGCTCCAGACTTCCGTTGCTCCTCAACAAATTACTCTTCTTTTTTAAACTATTTACAAGCCTTATATACATTTCGTACAACGTAAAATACACATAAATGTGGCACTAAGGTGTATTCACACAATTTGAACTGGCTGCCATTTTTACCAGTTGACATTTATAATGTAGATATATAGAGAATTATTTGTCAACAAGTCATGGACCGATACACACCTCAAAAAAAAATGTTGTTTTTGAAAACAAAGTCCTGTAGTTTCATTTATGGCAGACATTTAATTTAATAGCATTACATTTGCAACATGATGTTTCTCTTGAGTAACCTGTTATTGGCCTGAATTCAAACATATTCCAGTGGAAAAATTTAAAGCCATTCTCAATGAACGATATTTTTATTGGCTTCATAACTACAATTAGTTAAATTTTTTAACTCTCCGTGCAGTCAAGTTGAAAAATTTTTTATTAAAAATACTTCTTCAAAATAATTTTTTATTTATATATAAAAAAATATGTACATACTTGCTTCTCTCAGTCAACCTCACAATATTATTTTTCTTCAATCAATAAGAAATAAAATTAATTTCACATAAGGAAAGCTTGTACTCCTTGAAGGTCCTCTTGGCTGAAGTTGTTAACGCATTGACTAAAAAGCAATTTGTGACTAAAAACTTGAGTTCGATCCCTCTACAGGTCAAGTCATATCAACATCATAAATGTTTATGATGTGCATTAGTGAGACATTGTCTTAGTTGTTATTGGACAGAAAACGGGTGACAACTTCACAGGAGTGTTTAGTAGAGTTGAACCGTGGACGTTTTTCTGTGCCATTTCAAAGCTGTAAGCATAACGCGGAACCACCACAACATACCAGAGGTCACATAGCAGTCAAAACAGTGGGTTTCTTGGGGTGAATCTGCGCTGACTTGCGCCAATTCAAAAATTCTGTGTGATGTACACAGTGCAATCCGCATCCACTACCTTCAAAAACCGTAGAACAAACAATGGCTAATATTATGCCAACAATTGGGTCGAATAAATGAGGATTCGAAAAAAATCGACTGCATTTGGCCAAAAAAAAAAACGTTCTTTTCCACCAGAACAATGCAAGGGTGAACACGTGTGCCATTTCCGTGGTAAAATTCCACGAATTAGATTACGAATCGCTCCTTCATCCATCCCATTGTCTAGATTTAGCTCAGAGTGACTAATGCCTGTTTTGAAACCTGAAGAAATGTCTCGGAGGAATGAGATTTGACTATCACTCATATCACACAAATAAATACTGACTTAGAAGTCCTCGACAAATATTTTGTTTATTTTTATTGGAAGGAATAAAGAATATTGAAGACACGCTGTTAAAGTCTCAAAGGTGCGTATGTTGAAAAATTTAATAATATTTTGTCCAAAAACATGAATTTCATACAGAAAGTCACCAAGTTGTTGACCCGCCCTCGTATGATGTAAGTATGCTACATATTAGAAAATCTAATGTTAGAAAAGTTATCGCATGTTATATTAATGTCTATACGTATTTACTCGTATTTAATATTGAGCATTTAAATTTTAATATAAATAGTTTTTCTTATATTTAATGGAATTTTCATTTATTTTTTTTATTTCTTTATGCATCTCATATTTCTGTGACAATCATATCGTTATTGATAGTTTCTTATATTTTAGTGAAATATAAGACATAAAGTTACACGTTCAGTATCTTGTCTTGACCCTTTATTTTCCTCTTACGAACCCTTCAGAGACCCTTTTTTATGCAAAATCCTCTTTTCGTGACCCTTTTTGAAGTTTCACAATGGTAACGCTGTATGCAACATTAAGAGCAACATTTTGTTCTATAAAAGAAACTAAATCTTCTTTCGCCTGTGTATACGAGATTGTAAGTGCAACAACATTGAAACATTTTTAAGAATGAAATATACAACAAATACTCGTATGCGTATGAAGTAAAAAATCTCATTCTTAAGGATTTTCTAACCGAGTTCTGCAAATACTTAAGATTATGCACAAGACGTTAAGTGTATTAAAGGTGGAAAGAAAAGAAAACTAAATAAAGATACAAGTATGATGTATTTACAAAACCGTCCTTGTTGCAAGAGTGAACGTGTATGCATTTATGTATGTGTATATGTGTGTGTGTGTGTGTATTTGTGAGTGGTTTTTGTTTGAGTTTCCACGTAAAAAATATGATGCCACAAAATCAGGCTTAACTAACCATAAAGGTCAAAAAAGCATATGATTATATTACAAGTACTATTAAAGTTGACGAAGAAGAATGAAGGAAAAAATTATATCATAAATAACTAAAATAAGAACTATAGAAATGTATTCCAATGTTTTTATTCCATTTTATTCCTTTCATTTATGAATTGTGGCGAAAGACAAATATAAGATATACGTGACCTGGTGGCGTTTGGTTGGCTTCAAATAAGTTTAAATGCTAAGAACCATAGGGAAGCAGCAGATTTAAATAAATTTTGCGGAAATTAATCAAAATATTTAAAATTTGTCAAACTGTTAAGGAAATCTAAATGCTAAAATTAGCTTATGTTAAGCAGGTGCCGCGGCGGAGTTTTGAGGAATTAATGTTCCTGATAAAACAGATTGTCAATTGCGGCCAAGATAAGATCTGGTTGTAGTAATAAGTTTGAACAAGAAATTACACAAAGTGGAAAATTATGAACAATTTAAGTAATTGAGCGTAAGGTAATTTGTTATTTATAACAACAGATTTCTGCAATTTAATATTTCAACGCCTTTTTTAGCCCCTTCTTTAGGAATGGTAATGTTATAACAACAAACTCCAAATTTGTAACAATAATGGCCCTTTTCATTCTAAAAAGGGCTACAAATTTAAAGAAAAAATATGATAAATCTATGGAGACAAGCAACAATAACAATATTAATATTTCTGAACAAGGCTTCCAAAAAGGTATGGAAATAATGTTGGTTCTAAAAAAAGTTTATTTAACTCTTAATAATAAAATTTTAGTTATTAAATTAGTTTAACTGACCTTCATAGACTAGTAGGTAGTGTACTAGACTCGTAGTGCGAAGGGCCCAGGTTCGAATCCTGCCGCGGAACTCAGGCAGTTTGTGTCTGATAATTAAAAGAGAGCGCACAACAAGCCTTCACTGGCTTAAGTGTATGTCGTATGACGTGGGCTATCACACCCCTCCAATCAACCTAACCTAACCTAACCTAAATTAGTTTCGTTGTTAAATTCATTATTGCAGTTGTTCTCCGAAATAATTATTTAAGAATTTATTATTTGTTGTTGTTGGCTTAGCTGAATATAAGCCTGCATTGCATTGGAACTACCGAAATTATAGGGCTTATACTCCTCTAAGCCAACAGAAAACAATACATTTTTAAGTAACAATTGAAATACTTATTGTTGATATTCTGTATTTAGGATATTCACTGCAATTAATATTTTAAAGTTTAAAAAATTTATTATTTGTTGTTAGTTTAGCTAATCATATATCGAAATTTTATTGGTCGCTAAACCAAATTGTCAGTATTGAAAGATTTGAGTATTAAGTGATAAGGAAAAATACGCGATAGACAAAGCTTAATAATAAATACATGTGAATTTCATACTAGAACACATTGATATTGTTTAAATACAAAAAAAAAATTTTACTATTGTATTCTTTCCTCACACTAAAATATGTTACGAATAAATAGTTGATATTCCAAAACATTGGCAGCCTCCTAAAAAGTGGGCGTAAACAGACCCATGAGCGCTATGGATGGTGGTGTTTCGTTATGTCACTGTAGTACTTACATGCTCTTTTTACTTTTTCTTTAATAAAAATAATTTGAAAAACTCCATTGATCTAAACTAGCAAATTGAGTAGTCGAAATAAAGACAGATTAATTAATTTCAATTAAGTTTCAGTGCAACAAAAATCAAAAAATTAATAATATATGTTTTTTACGGTTTTATTTTATTTAATAAATAAATAAATATCCTGAAGATGGTACCCGATGAGTACCGAAATATCGATTATTAAAATTCAAATAGAAGAGACCTTAAGCTGGAAGAAAATTAAATTTATTAATTAAAAATAAATAATATTAGTTAAACAAAAGGGGAATTTTCAATGTTTTATTGTTATATTCTATTCCGTGAAATTTATTTATAAAGGCAGGCAATTAATGCCTCCCACTAAAACTGTAACTAATTTGTGTAAGAGATAGTGTAAGGAGAACAGGTGAACAATATAATTATAATTAAAATTATGCGTATAATTTTTTAATGTTGGAGCATTTTAAAACCAAAATTCGTCAAGTTAATGCCGAGATATCGCCCGAAATGTGCGAAAAAATGGTAGAAAACTACATGAAAAAGATCAAATCAAATTAAGAGGCGGTCACTTTAATAACATCATAATGCTTGAAGCATTAAATAAAAAAAAAATAATTATAATCAAAGCCTGATATGTTTTCCATAAAATTTTACTTTTAAAACCAAGAAATGGATTGCCCTGTATGATCAATGTATTTGACATAAATAGACTTTAAATGACTAACGTTGGTTCTTTAAGTATCTTCTAAGTTTCCTTTAAAAAAGCAATGAAAGACAACACATAGTCATACTTTAAAACAACACATGTCTAGATACTCATACTTATTACGCTTAAAAGCCGTAATTTATTATAATTCTTTGGTCCTCCTTAACTTATTTTTTAATTGCTCTATCACTTTCGTTGCGCTACATAATTTCTTTACAAAAAGTTCTTTTCTATTTTTCTATTATTATTTTTCAGCAGTCAGTCTGTTGTGTTGTTTACGTTGTTTAATCAGAGTAAAATTTTTCCATACCATTTTCCAAAAACTTTGACACACGTCCACTTGCACAAAAAAGTGAATTAGACCAATTCGTAATTTATTCAAAATATTTAAGAATACCTATAAATAAATGAAATTTTCATTTCCTGTTGAAATGTTGAGTGAACATTTTCGTAATTGTATCAAACAGCCAAGTCATCAGGTGCCTTAAGTTGCTGCCCAGCCATGAATATAACGAGAAAAAAAACCGTAAAACTTAAGGAGATGAAGAAAAGGAAACAAAAACAATAAAAATAAATCCTACGTACTTGCAGAGACTTGTGTTTGGAGTTAGTAAGAATGAACAAAATATTTTTATTAAAATAATACAAACGAAACCACAAGATTGAAAGCTTAAGATTTTTCGTTATGAAAACGTTTGCCTTTAAATAACACTAACAGACTTTTAAGCCTTATTGTTATTGGTGTTGCACTAAAATCTACTTCCTGGATAGTAAAATTTTGGATATTGGATAGCAATTTGATTTCAGTAGTTTTACTGTAAGTGATTTTCGTTAAGACAGTCATCAATTGCCTGAAGTGTTCTATGGGAGAGGAGGTACAAGTTGTAAAAAATAAGTTGGTGAAAAAGCAAACAACTTAAATTGAATATTGTTTAACAACAGGAATAAATAATACAATAAATAATTGACTACATCACATGATGAGCAAGTGAAGAAAACTGTTGTATAAAAAATCAGTTTGCTTAATATAGATTAATTGCAGAAAAAGTTAAAAACATTCTGAAATCCAAATATTTGTAAATGGATTGTCATGGAATTATTTGCAAAATGTTTTCTCTTAATAGAAGGGTAGGGGAAGCGAGTGGTTTGGAATATAGTGGCAAGAACTTTTCGAAATGCTTTTTCTTTTAAAGTCTTATTATTAAATTTGAGTTTATAAAAATCAGCATGTAACCTGCTTGAATGTCTTCCCATTCATTAGTGTTTTAAGCTTCAGTGCAACTAAAATTAATTTGCTGACATTTAAAATGACAACAGCTGGTAAAGCAATGCTTTATGGCATGATGTGTCATTGAAAGGAGACATTCTCTCCTACAATTACTACTATTATTTGCGGAACTTCTGCACAATATTAATACCTTCAGAGCACCTTCTGCTGCTATAGACAAGATATGTAAATGGCTTTGCAGTTTGATTGGAAAAACAACTAGTTCCATTGAAAGGGATATACTAGAAATAGAGTAAAACAGCATAATAATATCATGCGAATATTTAATTCTTTCATAATTTTATACCGCCATAAAGAATCCTTTTTCTATCTTAATATTAGCCTCTCATATTTTGTAGTTATTTGTTTTAAATCTGTTAATGAAATTCTATGGACATGCATTTATCACTGATTATATTTCACGTCAAAGCAGGATGTTGCAACTCAGATTGATCGTAAAGCCTTTGGAGGCCAAACGTCGTAATGTGACTCGTTCCGTAAACTGTTCCCCTATGCGAGAAGCTACGATGTCTCTCTCTCTCTCTCACTGACAAACGCAATTATGCATAAAATCCGGTAGTGCTCATTTAAGTTATATAATTTTTTTAAATTAATATCATCAATTTACTACTGTAAAATAAACTTTTTATGAAAACAGAAGTCTTTTATTGTTTTATAACAAAATAATAGCCGTATCAAATTATGATATTACTTTAAGGCAACTTTTTATATTGTCACCCAAATTAATCGATTCAAGAGCGTAAGGCATGGGATATATTTGATATGATTTCTTAAAATATTTATGACTTATATGCAACAATGCAAATATGCCACTATTTTTATTTATATTTTTATATAAAAAAGTTTCGATTGTAAAAATAATCCCTTCGATTTTCTTTAACGTTTTATTACAATCCAGCCAATAAAGTATATATAGAATAAATTCTTTTACTGAAAGTTTTTATGTTGAACAAAGTGAGCCCATTCAGGAAATTTCTTTGATTTAAAATTGCAATTACCTTCCCATAAGAAAATTTAATATTCAATATAAAATTCTTTGCGTTCATCTGCAACTTTAATAATTATTTTCATACTCAAATACGAGTTAGTACAAACGCTTATTTTTGTAAGGCTATTGAAAATATAAGAAAGAAACTTTTGTATATAAGTTTGTCAAAGTTTTGGCTGATAATAAATATTTATGTCTCTAAACAAAAAGTAATTAAAAGAAATGACAACGATATTCTCTTATTTGTATTAAATATGGTATTTTCTGAGTTCTTCTAAGATGGCAGTATTTTATTTCCTGATCTATTTATTAAAAGGTTTTTGGTTTTGAATTTAAATTTCTCATTGATATTTAAAGTATTTTGTAATAATTCAATCAATTAATTTATTAATTCAATTATCCTTGTGGACTTTCAAACATTGCCTGTGACTAATATTTTCTTTAGGTACGTTATAAACAGTAAAATATTGTTAAGTTTATGAATCGAACAGATTTTATTGAGCAACAATCACTCTGGTTGTAACTTCCGTAGCCATAAGATGCATCAAATGAAACCAGTGTGAGTTTTAATTCAAACCTCGCAATCGTAACAAAAACCATGCAATTTAATTCCGGGTGCACAAAACAAATTATTTGAAAAAAAAAAAAAAAATTACAAATTCCCTTATTCTAATTGTCGTCATCGTCATCACATTAAGTCGACATTAAAGAAGACAATATTTAAGTGTTATTGACGGCACCTTGCTATTTTGTGAGCCTTACTGATAATAATAGCTAGTAAATAATATATAATTGTTGTCGATATCGATCCTATAGTTGTCAAAACATTGGTGTCGACTTCGTGTGATGTCGACAAAACTTAGTTTTATCTGTGTGCCCTCACAGTCAAAAAAAAAAAGACATGTTATTGCTGAAGCTCTACTGTATCAGTACTTTAAGTCAATGCGACTTAAAAATTTTCAAATCATGCCAACGTGCGCAGTCCTGGTCTGAAGTCTGAAGAGGTATACATTATGCTCTAGGATATATATTCATTATTATGTTATAGAATCGACTCTGTTTACTGAAAAACAAAATTAGTGGAGATAAACCACACGCATAAGCGAGAGAGGACATCCAAGAGCGGAAGTTTCTCCAGTAACTTTGAATGTAAAAAAATTCCAATCGAATGTTCCCTATTCCCATAACCTGTTTTTCTAGTTTCAGCAGAATGAATTGCACGAGTAGGAGTGATTCCCTCAGTGATAATCCAATAAAAAACAATTTAAGAAATTGTAATGGAATGACAAAAATTAAATATTACTGTCGTTTAAAATTTGTTTTAGCAATTAATTGATATAAATATCGGACAGTTTTTAAAAATATTATTATATATAATATCATTGTTTTACTTACTTACTTTTTTATATGTCTATTGCTCAGTTATAAGTGAGTATTAAGCTCATCTGGGTCTTAGTTTTCATTAGTACCACTATCAATCGCTCAACCTTCAAAATAGTCTTACGCCAACCATTTAATTCAAATTTGTTGATACAATGGGTTTCTTTATGATAAAAAATAGTATAAAATTTCATATGATGCCAGTTTTGCTCTTCCGTTCACTTCAAAATCGTTCATATCAGAGTTGCATGCAACAAATTTCATGACCAAACACACAGTGTAAAATCAATTTTATAATACGAGCATGATTTATATTTCCAGCATATATTTAAGCATATTCTATATCTACGAGTACTAAAGATGGCTCTATGGAATTGTTGGCCATAAACTATATGTATCAAGGTTAAGCGCTAAGAGACTAGTAGTTTCTAATGCCAATGTGGTGTTATTGTTATCAGCTTTTAGTTATTACCTAGAAAGAGAACAGAAAAGAAAATGCATTAAATAAAGGAAACGGTAAAAGTATTTCTACCAACACTCTTGAGGTTGGAAATTTCATTTAATTAAACACTTTTGCTTTCAAGGCATCTCAGTATTTTCAATTTTTATTATGAGTTGAGATTTGCTTTCTACTTTTCTTTATATTTCAATTATTGTTGTCATCAACAGATCGTGTTTTCTTTGATACATTCAGTTCTTTAAATAAATTAATTCATTTACTTATCCATTGAATTCTTTTGTTTAGTAAAATAAAACGTTAAATATTTGTTGCTTCCAATTCATCCTTAATTTTTTTTTATAAGAAAATAAAATCTTCATTAAAAGTTGAAATTATTTTTAGAAATCTATGTAATTAAAAAACAAAATTAAACTAATTTCCTCACATATAAAAGCCTCTTTTAATCTTTGAATTTGAAATAAAACAAAATGTGTACGAGATGTAATCATATTTTTATAAAGAGAAGTAACACTCAGACAATGAATGCCTACTACTATGGTGTTACTTCTTTTGTGAAAAGGGTAATATAGAGAGGACATTACCGACGAAGAAGGGCGCACTGTTAGTACATTAGCGTAGTAGAGTATCAATTGCTACCGGTACTGTTCAGTGATCAGTGCTGTGCCTTCATCTCTTAAAGAGTCCAACAACGATTGATACAATACCACACTGGCTTAAACCAGAAACTTTCATGTTGATGCTAATGACTTGTCTTAAACAGGGATCGAACCCAGGTTCTCAGTTATAAATTGCTTCGTTTTCAACGCATTAACTACTTCAGGCAACAGCACCATTATTTAATATTTTTCTTTAATTTAAAAAATCTATCAATGTTATTATGCATGGAATATAGCATCGTTAAAATGCCCTTCGAGGCTTTAATGGGGAGCGTTTTCTAAAATGTCCAATTTTCCATGATTCTGGAGTATAAAATAGGCTGGCATTGATAGATGTTAGTTTTGAAAGCATTTGTAGCTTATAGACCTTGAGAAAACAAGAAAAAATATATATAGAGTGGTCAAATGGTGCAATCTCGATGGCTAGTTCCCATCACCTACACATGAGGTGACCTTGCCGTCGGAACGCTCGTGGAGAAAATATCCAACGTTACACGCAGTGCAAGCCTGTGGAATCAATTCAGATCCAACAAAGTTAGCAATTATCGCTCGATAACGTCGCAGGCCCAAAATACTCGGGATGCATTGGAATTTCATGTGGATTGGTATCGCTCCAGCTTCCATAATTTTGTTTGTTGGTGTACTAATTGAACCAAAAATGGGCCCTATTGCTTAAGGTGATGTTTAGATGAAAACTACAGTGAGTTTCCAGTGAGCACAAAGTCGTTGTATATAATCCTTTAACTTCAGCTCCTGGGTCAGTTGAATTTTGAACAATAACAAGCCCAAGTTATAATACGAAATTCGCCAAGTTGTGGTCTGCGTAAGGCCAAGATCTTGTAGGTGACGAGATATTGGCTGCCTCTGTACAATCTCACTGACAGCGCTAATATTTTTCGCAGCTTTGCGTTACGTCTTCGTACAGGTGCTGGTTGATACATTTATCTCGTACAGCATTTTTATAAAATCCATTTACAACTCTTTAATTTTATATGAAAAATTAGAACTTGGCAGAGTATAAAAATTCTGTTCTTAAATAAAAACATGACTGATGAAGAATATAATTTTCTTGTTTTCTTCTTTCACTGAGTCTTACTTGTGATGATTTTCCGAAAAAGACGTGCTCAAATGGAGGACTTAAAGGCTGGTCAGTAATATGGTGGTACCAAAAATGTGTGCATGCTCCTCCAAATAGAAGTGAAATTTAGGTTTATTGTTATTTGTAGTATTGTCATATATTAAAAAATTTATAAATATCATTCTTTTATAGAGTCTTATGACATTTGAGTTTGAGCTTATAAAGAAAACTATAATGTTAATTTAGTAAAGAAAAATACAAATTAACTTGAAATTTGATGGAAGAGATTTTCTTTGAGCATCCTGTAGGTTGGTGTTCGGCTTAATCAATATTATTTGTGTTGTTGAAGCTGCGTTAATAGAATTACAAAGACAATTTTCATATCCTTTTCAAGACTGTTGAGCTGTAAACAATGACTAATTTTTGCTAAAAAGCTTTGAAGTTGAAGTGAAAATGTGATAGAAGTCAAAATCGTTAGAGAAGATAAGCTACATTCCTTAAGATTTTCCGTATTCTGTTTCAAGTTAAATATTACGTTTTATTGAAGTGTATGTGATAATATTAATCTGCCTTGAAAAACTTTACTAAAAATTTTCTTCATAATTGAAAAAATTTTGATTACATTAACTTATAGACTCAAGACAGCATCACATTTTCAAATTCTTTAAAATACGCGTATAATGAAATAAATTCCTGTCATATTCAATTTAATCCACATGCACACATTTCCTTCTATTTGTATTGATTTTCAGTTTTTATATAAAGAGAAATCTAATTAAGGAATTAATTTTCCGAAAGCTCTGGTTATTGGCAATATATAAAATGTACAAATATTTTGAAGTCCTTGGATGTTGATAACAGGCGCTTGGAAATGTCGTCTTCCTATTTATATACTATACATACGGGTATGTGATTTGCATGTGAGTGTATGGGATTTTATGAAGTAGATATTTTAATTAAAATTCCAAACGAAAATGATTTAAGCGACAATAACTCCAAAGTACGTTCAAATAAGAGAATAATATAAAATAAAATTCAATATGAACGATAATCTAAATTTGACGGCCAGTCAGTCATGAAGACAATCGGAAATTTTCACTTTGGGTTTTTGTTTGCTTTCAAATCATATTCGATAAGTAAAATATAAATATAAATATAAATTTTTGTAAAAATACTATAGCAAACACATGGCTTTTGTAGTAGAAATATATCCATATTATCTTAAGTGTTATTTAAATTAAATTAAACAGTAAAAATAATTTTTATAAGCTTCGTTCTTATAGAACAATATCAGGTAGGACTGTAATATTTCATTTGGATTCAGAAAGATGGAAGCAAAATTTTGCTCTCTATTTGGCTGGGATAAAGTAATTAATTTCCTTATTTAATATATATTATTTCCAGCGATATTATAAATAATTTGAAAATATTCATTAAACTTAGTAAATTTCTTAATATAGAAGCAAATTTGTGCAACAGCAAATAAACGTTACATCAACGCGAGTTTGGAAGATTTATAGAAAATTACTTTTTCGAAGAAATTAGAAATATAAGAAGCAGTCTAGTATAACAAATTTTGATTGCATTTTGTTTATTTAGAAGTCAGTTATGATTAGAAGAAAATTTAAATAAATTTACACGTAAGAGACGTATGATTAATGAAAACTCAATTTATGTTAATCATACGCAGCAGTGGACACATCACAATCATCTCAATGGAATGAAAGCAGTTCTTGAGAAATTACATTTTTCATGGTTTCTATGAAAGTATCAACCAGTACATCCTTTTCTTCGAAAGTTAAGCTGAGAATTTTTTTTTATGAATTTATATAAAATACTTATTTCTTCGAATTTACTCGTACACGAAAACAACAATATTTTTTCCCTAAATTTTTAATTGGTACTGTGTAATAGTTTCACATAAGAAAAAATTAGCTGTGACAGTTGGCACGATTAATATTTTCAGTTTAATATTATAAACAAAATTTATGTAATATATCATTCATTTGATATACTTGTAGCTTATAATTCAATTGAAGGCATCAAGAAATAAGATTTTGTAATGTTAAAGCCATTTACCAATAGGCAAAGATTCCATTTTTTTTAACAAAATCTCTTCAATTTCATGGCTTATTTAAAAATTATTTTTATTATGTCTCTTCCAAAACTGAGGGCTGACTGTTAAATATCTCGTGTCAAAATAACATTTCCAAGTTGGAGTTTGTGTCTAGTAGGCAAAAATAATCAGTAACAGTAAATTGTGTGAATAAACATTTAATATATTAAGCATTTTTTTCATATAAGTTGCAATGTATAATATACTGTGGCATGAATAAGATTACAAAAATTGTTTTTTTTCACACCATCCTGAATATGACATCAAATTCGGTAAATGGAATCCCAAAAAGAGAACATCTTGTAATGACAAGATTTTAACATAAATCATTAGAAAAAATTCAAATTTTCACTACTTCGGGAACACAAGTTTTGCACCTTATTGATGTCTTTGTAAATTGTTTATATTTTTTTGTCAGCATCTTAGACAAATGCCCAAAGATTTGCAAAGCTTTTATATTGGAAATAAATTTTAATATTAAATTATTTTCTTTAATAACTTAAAAATTATAAGAACATAATGGGAATTCCTATTTAAATTTCAGGAATATTTAATACTGAAAGTCTGATAAAGGGACTCTTCTACAGAGAATTAAAAGAGAAACTGAGTCCGGAGAATGGAGAAGGGTTCCAGGCAGCGGGGCAAAACTTATCCTGAGTAAACTAAATGCACTCCTTCAGCATCCCAACAGGTTGCTAGCAGACTTTATAAGTCGAAGCATAACAAAAGCATTACCAACAAAACGATACAATTAATAAGTATCGCTACAAGGAGTTCCCGACCTGCATTAACTAAAACAATATTTATAAACCAAATTCTTTTTCGGGTAAAGTTACCGCTTTTCAAATGTATAATTTGCTGAGTACTACATGTCAAATGCTACAAGAGTTTTAATATTTTGTATTTTGATAAGGAATTTTATCGTCGTTCTATTGAAATGTGTGCTTTTAATAGCCCATCAAAAATATTAGAGCTTATTGAATTATCTCATTTTTCTATAGGTTTTAAAAAATCAAAAAGTTGATCTTAAATCATAACTCACAAAAAGGATATATTTATATGTGGTAAGTACCCATATCCTTGCTGCAATTTTCCTAAAAACATTATATTCTTACTAGCCATGTTCTTCTTTTCTTGAGAAATTTTTGTTTCTCAAGAAACATGATTTTTCTAAAAAGGATATTTTAGTTGTATCCTTGACCGAATTTTTCCTTAGTTAGCAGCTCTCCATATCAAGATATTTTTTAACCTTAGTATTCTTATACTGACCTTCGTAGACTAGTAGGTAGTGTACTAGACTCGTAGTGCGAAGGTCCCAGGTTCGATTCCTGCCGCAGAACTCTGGCAGTTTGTGTTTGATTATTAAAGGGAGCGCACAACAAGCCTTCACTGGCTTCAATGTATGTCGTATGACATGGGCTATCACACTCCTCCAATCAACCTAACCTAACCTAACCTAGTATTCTTATCGTTATATAGTTTATATAGTTTGTAGATTTTGTACGACTTCAAGGCATCCAGAGACGTGTGGATAATGCAAATTCATTATCAATGTTATTGGCCTAAAAGCAAAAATCTTCAAAAAAAAAACGGACGCATGTAATACGATAAGATGAGGAAGATGGCGATTAAGATTTTGGTGTCATTGAGCCATAGGGATTTGATTGCTCTCTGCTGTTCATTGGTTTTTTCGGATAATTATAATATTTGAAATTGTTGTTGTTGTTTATTGAGTACCTCAACTTGGGAGTAATAGACTACAACCTACAACAAATATAATTGAAATACTTATATCCAATTCAATTGATAAATGCATAATAGTGTTAATCGATGTGCAATATTTAATGGAACATTGGCCAATTTCTTGCTGGAAACTTGGATTAAAATTTGCCTAAACTTTAAGAACTATATAAAATTTTGTAATTCGACTGAGAGCTACAGCCATGGTATGATTATATTTGGCTTGACTTCTTTTCTGAGACAGAACTCATCTTAAACTTCAAAGGACTGGAACAAACGAAGCTTAAATTTCTTGAACTTCCATCTGTTTCTGAGTAAATCAATAACCAAATATCAGACCTTTATTCTAATTTGTAAACTTATTTTTATCATCTTGTCATTGCTGGTTTTTTGCAACATTTTATAAAAACTTTTTTCCTATTAAAGGAAATGATTTATTTTAATGGTGTATGTAAATTTATCGCATATAAAAATGTTTCCATATTATTTAATTCATGTACATATAAAAGTACTCGTGTGTAAATGAAACAGGCCATAAAACATTAAAGCGTAAATATGTGTAACAATTGAAATTTATTACTTTAATTGCTAATAGCCTTAAATAATTTTCTAGAAAAGCAACTAAAATAAATTCAAAACATTAAAACAACTTTTCACATGTTTTATCTATTGTGCGTTTTTTTATTACTTATTACTTTCTTGCTGCTTAAGTAAACTTACTAACTTTATTCGAATTACATATTTAATAGACTTTGAGAAATACGGAGGGCAGGATAAAAATGTAATTTCTTGAAGAATAAAAGAGAGACAAGAAAAGAAAAAAAAAATCTGAAATGAATAACTGCTGACTCAGTGGGTACGTGTCATCACTTATTAACAGAAAAAAAAGGATAAAAGGAAAAAAAATAAGAGAAAACATTGAAAAGATCCTTGATGGTTGCTAGAAGTAAAAGTTTATTTTTCATGTTTATTTCCAGTGCTGGTACACATGAACAAAAATTACTATTTTACAAATACATATATTTGCTTACAAGTAAGAAACATACACACACCCACACATATAAGCAAATATCTCTTTGTATATGCATGAGTTCAAATACTCTTACATCTTTGCATTTCACACAATAACACGCCTGATATCTTAGAAGTAATAGAAGCGCAAGTTGCTATTAATGTTTGCAACTTCATCACGAATGACTGGGATATTGTGAAACATTTTATTTTATGATTATATTCCATGAAGCTGCTTTGATCCTTTATCTTTAAAGAAGACAACAATCATGGATATGTATCCTGGGACAAACATATTACTTTATAGTCTAGCAACTACTTCTTGTAGTCTATGCAGAAGCTGAATAACGTTTTCGGCATCATATCGTTGTTACTTATTAAAAAAGACTCGGTGTTCCTTACCTTCCAATTATGGTTTTAAGTAAAACCTTACCTCTCGAAATGTCTGTTATTTTCCATAAATAATACTAACGCAGGATATAGTCACGATTGTGTTTAAGCCATAAGCCGCCGCAAGGTGTAGAGTTCAGTGGCAAAAATAAAGTATAATGATCATCTAGATTGTATATCCAGCAGTAGAAGCACTGGTTCCTAAGCAAATTAACATACGACCCAAATGCTACAACTGCGGTAAGGTCTATCATGTACGAAGCGATTAAAGTGCCAAGGAAACAAATAAAATCTACTTTGCCCTTGAGAAATAATGTGAAGCCCTAATATCGTGTTTAGCGGCGACATTCATCTGCCGATACTCCAAATGGAATCACTTGAGATGGGGAAAAAGTGAAAGACTAGAGGTAAGGAGGCAACACCTCAGTGTCTGCGGAGAAGCATAGAAAATTCGCTTTATAGTTCCAGCATTAGCAAAGTGAGGCCAAACTGCTGTTTTTGGAGGCGTTAACGCGAAATTTAACGCCAACAGCTGAAAACTTTCACGACCCATCAAATGTCCTCAAACTGCCGTACTTAGTGTCATTTAATTTTCTGTTGCTGACAATTTCTTCACTGGCTGTTCTCTACCACTAAACACTTTGGACTTGGTGCCATTTATCACTCGATAGAGGAAAAAATGCTGATTTCAATAACACAGAAAATCGCAAATATAACTTAGTGTAGTTTACTTCTCGCCAATATGTGAATATTAAAATAATTTTTAATGGTTAGTCAACTAATTAAATTAATCGCACGTATGGATTCGAACAACTCTCTGAAAACATATGGAATGAAATTGTTGTATTGTTGTGTCACACTTTTCCAATGAGAACTACCAACAATAAGTATACGCTACTGTAAAGAAGTAGTCGTACGATAATACCACTGATACAATGATACAAGTGGGTTGTGAACTGAGCTACTGAGTATATTAGCAAATTAAAAAAGCAATATTTGACGTTGACTCTAGTATTTGAGCTCTGCTACTGCCATACTTGTTTCAAAAAATTATTTAAATAATTTTTGTCATATGCAATGTAGTGCACGTTCAACAAAGGCATACAGACTCAAAGACAAACATTAAATTTTCACGATTTTTCCACTTAAAACGTAATACATGGGATTAGACTATTTGCAAACAGTGGCTTACATTATCATATTTTTATTGCTCCCCTCTTTTACTTGTTGCATTTTATTGCGAAACTTTGCCAAGAGCACGTTTTAAATATTTTTGTCATAATTTTGTAATTCTGATATATATTTTTTTTGAAATGTTTTGTTTTGGCTTATTTTCATAAATGTCAAATGTTGACTATTCACACTTCCGTTTTTTGTTGATTTTTGTTTGGTTATTATTCACATGTAACATACATACACATACATATGCAGTTTTTGTTTATTAATTCAGATTTAACTAGATGCTGAAGATAAATTTAATAAGTACGAGTACAACTGTTTTGTCTTCTCAATATAATACGAGTGCTAAACACGTCAATATTTAACTTCAATCTCTGCGACGTTTGATTACAATAACTCATCAATACATATACGTAGTGTGTAGTAAGAATATAATAATTGTATTAATATGGGTTTAAATTTCATCAAAATATTTAAACAGTTTTACGTAGTGTGGCCTTGTTATTGTCAATATTCATTTCATTTTGTGTGACTGTCAAGTGAATATCATAAAGAGAAAATACTTTGCCGATGGGAAATTGTAGAACTAAGAAGTTTTATTATTGAATTAATAAAATAGTATCCAATAATGTTGCCTTGTGGAATGTTAAAAGCAAAAAATTTAGTGAGAAAACATAAAAAGTTTGCAACAAGAAATTTTATTATTAACCAAAAATATTTTGTCGACGCGAAATTTTTTGTGTGATAAGAAATGGAACTAGGGAATTTAATTTTTGCATTCTCTTTAATTTTTATTTTTAAGCTCCGTGCAGTAATAATATAATACTTTTGTCTTGTTACTTTCTTCCTCTACATCTATAATTACAAGAAATATACTGGCCGGGAAATTTAATATCTACACTTTAAAAACCCTGTAAAAGCTAAAATTGATGGTTAATATTGACATCGTCTGGCACAAAACTTCAGTATTGATACTAGGACAGACGAAGCTAACATCCGCGTGCTTAGCATCCAATTAAGGTAAATATTTAAATGTTATAGAAATATCTCTACACGTTATTAAGTCTACTTATCTCTATAAGTATACGAGATTGGTCCTTAAAAGTCTTCCGCGAAGAGTAAAGTAATATGCCTGCAGGCAATTTTTTATAAAAAAGATTACAAAAAAAATTATTTAGAAAATTTAAAAATTATAATTGAAATTTAAATTAACTGTGTAGTATTTATATGAAAATGGATTATGACAGTTATATAAACAGTCTGGACAATCTGGCTGTGTTGGATCCTTCTCAAAACTGAATAAATAAAGAAAAATAAATAATTTTCGGTTAAAAGAAAAAAAAAAATAATTTTATTTTTAAATAAAGCTAAAACTAGGCTAAAAATATAAATGAAATAATTTCAAACAAATTTCATATATTTCGCGGCTTATTACATTAAAGCCTGAACTAAGAGGGAAATTCTTTGCATTATGCCAAAAGCCGGCTATGAAGGAGTGCTTTGGAAAGAAAAGCTGAACTTTTGTTCTCTATGAGGTATTAAAATATAGAAGAAAGTAAAATAAGTATTTCCATAGGACTGAAGGATTTTCTGCTCTGAGGCTGGCAAAATCCCAGCTTAACTTTCTGAAACATTTCAAAATTTCATTGGTCTCATTGTTTCATTGGTACTTATTCCTTTCTTTTTTGTGTATTTGGTTATGAAAAAAGTCCGAAAATTTGGGTTTTATTTCATCTTCTGAATTCCGAATTATTTTTTTTTTTGGATTTATTGAATTAAATTTATTTATTGACTTATACAATTTATCAGGTACTACTCGTATCTGATTGGGAGCTGTTCAATAAGAATTTATATCATTGGGCATTATTTCATACACCCAAAGTTTCCCTCAATGAGTCATTGATTTACACAAGATTTTTAGTTGTTCATTTGAATTCCTTAGAAGATAAACAAATGCATTTATGGATTCTGGAAAGCAATAACATGTCGCTTTTGAGAAAGACTTCCATTGTCTGCATTCGGTTGTTGCTCATCACGAAAAGTAGTCTGATTTTTATGAGTTGGAGTGTAACTTTTTATAAATTTTATAAACATACATACAGATGCGTATATATATTGTATTGTTTTTTTTATGATGTGAACATGATTGTTTAAGTTTTTGTAAATAATAATAACGAAAGGAAGTATATGAATTTAAATTTTATGTGAAATTTATGTTTCCTGCTTAAGTTTGTTGGTACTTTAGATTTTTTTTTTTTTTTTGATATTTGATGTTACTAAAAAAAGTACTTATATAATATTTATGTTTATTGTGTAAAATATATACATGCAAAATAAGTACTACTGAGCCATATACATACGAGTACATACACAAATATGTAAATTCAAACTGAAATTATTTGAATATTTTGTATGTGTGTGATTAAATTTCTTTTATCTAGTATAAATGTGAATGTGTGCGTGCTTGCGCGTGTATATGTGTGTGTGGTAGGACAAATGCTTACGATTTTATTAATTGTCTGTGTAAATGAATATTATGCTGCACTATAGTATATTTTCCTTTAAATAAAATTTATTGGTTTAATGTGTCTCCTTCAAAATATTAAGAGCTTTAATCCTTTATATTGGACAAGAAGAAAATAAAGTAAGAAATTAATTTTATTTAAAATTTAAGTGAACAATATATGTATCAATAAACACTTTGCTTGCAAAACTGGCCAATTAACATTCTTCAATTTTCAATTTTTTGTTATCCTTAGTTATAAGTGAAGCGCAATAATAAATTAGTTTTAATAAACGTGGCTTTAAATTGTAGTAAAAATTTTTTGATCTATCAAAATTTTTTGTTAAATTAAGAAAATCGTTCAGTAGAAAAGCAAATACCGATAATAATCTGACAAGCGGATGGTAAGTGTTTATTTCCTAAAAAAATTTTTAAATTACTGGCTGTCGTCATATTGGAACTGTATTTTAAGGTGTACATGTACATTGCCAGAATATACATTTACAATAGTTACAAATTCGACAATACCATACAATAGTTACAAAAACACACATATATATATATATATATATATGTATATATATATATATATATATATATATATATATATATATATATATATATATATATATATTATTTTAGCTTCTCTAGAAGCTAGAAAATCCACTTCACACTAATCGCGTACACATGGAAAAACTTAAAACTTTTGTTCTCTTTTTTATACACGGGGAGAATCACGTTTGGGTGCACCCAACATTCTGCTTAAGGCAAATACGAGAAGCAGGGTCGGACATATTTTTATTATATTCAACTTAAATATATATAATTTGTTTCTTTTAAAAAATTCCCCAACTAACTTTGTGATACTGAAGCTTGCAAATGGCTGGAGTTATATTTAAGACCGCTATGGCAAAAATCGTGACAACTTAAACAATATCTGTCTAGCCCCCTTAGGAACTACGATAGTTCAAAGAAACTAATATTTGTAAGTATAGAAAAAAAAAATACATTATGAAATACTTTACAGAGAAATTATCTCCTCTAACTACCGCCCCTTTAATGATTCAAAGGCAGCCATCCTTCTTTTGAATATGGTATAGTATTAATAAAACTAGAGTTACTGTATCAAAGCCTTTCACTATTTCTGATTCTATTAAAAGACGCATGAAAGTTAAACTTAATACAAATAGAGACATTTATTCAAAGTATCCTGGCAGTGCTTAGATAAACTAACAGATGTAAAGAAACAAACATCATGGTAATACATTTAAATGTTTGCATGTGTTTGTAAATAAATTGTTTTTTAATGTTTATTCCCACACACTTCCATGAAAACATACTTAATTCGAGTCAACAGCCGTTAAATTATCAGGTCAACAAGGAGCAGAAAAACTAGAAAAATTCATACATGTTTACGAATTAATAAGGACAAGTGTACGTAAGTGTGTGCACACATTGAATGTAAATTTGTACGGATTGGTAGGCATCATGCATCAAGTTTAAAGTGTCTATTGTACTGTAGTACAGCAACAGGACTATTAAATATAATATTAAACTAGAACTGAGTTAAGCGGCTCTGGAAAGGAAATGACAACGACCAGGATGTGGTGTAGAAAAAGGAATTCAACGAATTTATAATATTTATGTGGACGAAATTCTATTAAAAACTATAGCATCTAAACACACGTGCATTGTATTCTAAAAGCCCTACATGCAAAGGTGTTAGCGTTAAGATCTATAAAAAATAAATAATTTAGATGTCGAGGAGTTTTTTTTATAAAAAAAATCTTCACTATAAGTAGGATCTTCTACTTGAGGCATAGTCAGACGAGGCAATTGTGATGTTCTGGACGAAAAATGACTTAAAATTAATAAACTGTTGCCTTTTACATAGAGATACAAAGGAGACCTCCTTTGCTTACTTTGGTCACATGTTTATTAACTTCAGTTTTATTTGTGCAACATACAAGCTTTTTAAAACTTTTTGCTTTTAAAGCGAAATATTTTGTCTAATATCAAATATTTTGTCTAATATCTTCATATCATGTTGGCTTCTCCAAGGCTTTTCTGTAAGGCTTTAACATTATTTTGCATTAAAAAAATCTATGTAGGAAATATGTTATTTTTTATAAAACAAAAAATAATTGTGCGCACGGTTGTCTGGCCACAAAGGGCCGCCAGCGAAATGGCGGAGTACTAATTTCTTTTTTGGAAGCATTTTTGCGTAATGTTTAAATTTAATAGCTTTAGTCCAGATAAGGTTGTAAAACAGAAATTTTGAGACCAAAAGATGCTTGGCATTAATTTTAGTTAAAGTTTTTTCGTTCAAGTTTCTTTAACATCTTAAATACGACGATGTTGTGAATTGAATGACTCATGGTACTTCCTGAAGTCCTAGAATACTTAAATAAGTCCATATAGAGTCAACTCTATATCCTGAAGCCATACTTTATTTATTGGTTGTTATAAATGTCGTATTGTTAATAGCACCTAAAGCTATAGCCAATGGTATCCTTAATAAATCCTGTGAGCAATGATGTGCACCACAAAGCAAAGCTTAGCTAGAGAATTGGCTCTTCTAGAGATTTCATTACCAACTTGTGAGTCTTGGCAACAAACTTTACATGAAATATTTTTGGTGAGATTTACTTACAAGTATTTATCACTATTCATGTTGTCCTATTCAATGTTTGTCCTGCAGAACTTTTATACAGTCTTCAGAGTACTTTTGATAAGTCCTTTAAGGCATAATCTAGAGCCACCTCAGCGCTGCTGTCTTTAATTTATTATTTGTAGAAAATCTTCATCCACTCATTGATTTCCCTAATAAAATCTGATAATGAAGTTCGCAATATCGAAGTAATTGAAGCTTTGACTGAAGCAGGTTACACTACAATTTAATTCAAGTGAAATTATGGTGACCATTCATGGTCTTCTTGCTAATACGGGACAGTGACATTTCAAATATTTTGTTGTCACTTTTTTATTTTTTTATGTAGCGGCAGCTGTTGCAGAAGGAATTTTGTTCAGCTTCTATAATTTGTGTACCCCTGTCAAGGAGGAAATTGTCAGTTATTAAGGACACCGATTTTGATATTTGTTTCCTATGCCTAGAGACCCTATGCTCTTGAAAGGAACGACGGTAATCTATATATATGCCAAGCCAATAGAGAAGTTTAAAATAGCGCTCTGAAAAAAACCCAATAATCCCCTGATTTGAAGAGGAGAGGTTGATTATTTGAAATCATACCAAGGCCAATTTAGTCCTAGTATAAAGCTAATGCTATCATTGGAGCATTTGGCCTGTGAACAAGCATTTTGCAATATTTAAATAGTAAATGAGTGTATATTGATTCACGTTCCGATTATTCCAATTCTTTCCAGTTTTAGTTGCTACGCAGACAAAATGTTCTCGTTGATATATCTCTCTTTTAAGACCCTAATGAAAAAATAAAAAAAGCTTATTGCGAGTGTCATTGTCGTATGTCGATAATTTTGGCCTAGATAAATGTGAAATTTTTTTATCTAGTAAAATGTTGTCCTTAATCTAGTTCAAAAACTTTGAAGTAAAATGCGACAATGGCACCCGTAATAAAGCTAAGGGTTTCATCAACGACTTAGAAAATATAAACAAGGTTTCCTTGCAAAAGTAAACTATTTCCAAAATTGTGACTTTTATTTAATGGTGCCTGGCCTCGTTCACCAACAATGATATCCTACAACAAATAATGCATATATTTATGTAAATAGAATTAGTGGACACAATTTCAACAACATTTGCCAAAAATAGCCAACTTAATCATTTGGGCATATGAGAGGCAGGACTATTTTAAAGTTTGCGTACTCGTACTCATTGTTTAAATTCAACTTTGTGTGGCAACGAATTTAAAACAGCTATTAGCCATGTTATTCAGTTGTTAAAAAGGTATTAAGGACACAACACTTTATAAGCTCTGCTCTGCTCCACATGCAACGTAAGAGTAATTTAAATATGCTTGTATGTGCCAAATATAAATGAGAAAAGTACGTGATGGCACGAGGCAATAATTAAACACGCATAAAACAATTTTCTAAAAAGAGTTCAGTGCTAAAGGCGTTGCAAATTACGATGAAGTAAGTCATTTCAAACAGCGTGTGTAAGTATTTGTGCTGCTTTATGTATTTGTAAGAGTTTGCAGAAGATTAAACTGCACAAGAGCTTATACACGTATATACACATGTGTGTGTTGCGTGTGTGCGTGTGTAAGTCATTTAACCCACAAACTAAATACTAAAATCAAGCCCTTCAACATTTTGTAATTAAGTGAAAACAAGAAACGTTATAAAACTCTCTAAGCGATAATAAATACAAGACTTAAATAAATAAATGTTCGTATAGAAATAAAGTTAAAATAAACTTTAATAACATTTAAAATTGCTTTACTTCGTGTATAATTAATAGTCTGCTTTTGACGCGAACATACAGAAGGGAAATATAAAATATAACAAAAACTGTTAATTAATTTATGTCATAAGGCACTTAACTAAAATCGCAAACAGTTTTTATGTCCTTTTTAAAGCGTTTTCAAACATCACTAAGTCTTATTATATTACATTTAAATTTCGTAGAAGTACTCGTATGTTTATAACGATTTTTATATTTAATATTAATACAAAGGAATTACCACCAACATGAATTAATTAGTATTTGATCTATTTTCATATTTGACTTTGAAATTTACAATAAAATGTTGCTGAATTCGTTTATTTTCTATTAAACAAACATGGAGAAAAATATTATATAATGACTGTTAATTTATATATTTCAATCTAACATTTGCACTTTTTGTAAATAAATAAAATTTTTGGTTGAATGTGTAGCTTTTCTTACTGTCTATAAAAACAGCGATACAAATTTTAATATATTAACCCTTAACCGTATTTAGGGGTAAATTTTGGTCATTTCACGTTTTATTGAAAAATTCTTTTGCGAAAATAATAACAATGAAAATTTCTAGACTGCATTTATTTGGGTGATTTTAGCTTATCTTCTGTACTCAGGGCCATATTATGTAATTTTGTTACTTTTTTTATTTTTAACAGAAATAAGTAATTCTTTGTGAAAGGGGTAGTGTACTGAGGATAGGAGATGAAACGAGAAGAGAGAGAGAGAGAGTGGTAGCTAAAACTTTTTTATACCTCTAATATTGCGCGTTTCAATATTTTCCTAAGCAATCTAGCCACCAGGTCATAGCCATTTTATTAGCTGTTTTACTTCACCGACGTCGATGAAGGAAAGCGCTGTGATGTACATTGGCATAAAAGAGTGTCGCTGTTCAGCGACCAGTGCTATGGCTTCATCACTTAAACGGTCCAACAACAACTAACACAATGTCACACTAATGCTTATCAGAAACTGACCTTCGTAGACTAGTAGGTAGTGTACTAGACTCGTAGTGCGAAGGTCCCAGGTTCGAATCCTGCCGCAGAACTCTGGCAGTTTGTGTCTGATAATTAAAAAGAGCGCACAACAAGCCTTCACTAGCTTAAGTGTATGTCGTATGACATGGGCTATCACACCCCTCCAATCAACCTAACCTAATGCTTATCAGAAAAATGTTTGATGGTGATGACTTGTCCCGAACAAGGATCGAACTCAACCATTCAACATGTTGTTTACTTATACGAAAAAAAAACAACGATAGAAAATACAAATTTGTTTTTGAAATATTCGAGACTTACAAAATGTGGCCCTTACTTTCCTTTCATTCATAATAACCCATAATATGTACTTACGTGGCAGTCACTCGGAATTTGCCCCAATTCTCGCGAAAGTCATCGTCTCAAAAAGTCCTCTTTTGAGAGAAATGTAACAATTTGGAAAATTCTATTACCTATTGTCGCACACAACATATAATTTTTTAAATAAATTTCGACAAAAGTTTTCGTTGCGTGTTTTGCTAAGAGCGATTTTAAAAGTATAATTGAGTTACATGTATTGAAATGTAATTATAATTTTATTGAAAAGAATTTTATGCATTAATACGTTTAGGTAAAGAACACAATACCAAGACGATTCGAAACTCTTAGAGATTTAGAGTGCAAAAAGCAAAATGTAGCAAAATGATAATGTAAAATGATGGATAAATCATCTATAAAATAACCACATTAAAAATAAGCTAAAGGGGGTTAGTCATTTCCAACATAAATAGACACGTTTGAAAGATTTACCACCTAAAACTTCCCTAAGCTTTTTTACACACACTTCTTATGGAAACGTGGAGTGCAGGTAGAACTCTATAATAGGCTTAATTGCTTGTACTGAGTTACTTTTATGAGTCTCTATTCATAAAATTTTTATTTTTCAAAGACACAAACGAAAAATTTACAAATGCTTCTAATGCCTATATGCCTCTTACAATTACAAGCTTGTGAGCAAAGAAATTTTTTAGTAAATTATTTGCTATTTATAATGTAGGAGTTTTAGATGATTTTAACGAGTGTTGTTTTTTCTAGAGATTATTATTTATAAAAGAAATTCCAATGTTTGAGTAAAAAAACATTTAAAAGGCCTTAAAACGCCATTTATGCAATTGCCCCTTTTCAAACTATTGTGAAATACTTAACATTTTTCAGACACTAAGTATTAAAATTTTTTTATTATTTAGTCTCAAACATAAATTAAAATTATTATTGAAATAACCATTAAATTTTTATGTCGCTATTTTGTTTTCAATTTAAGAAAAACATTTTTAAGATGTGCAATTTTTAATATTTTGTGCAAATATATTTTCATAAATTTTTTTACAGGTCATTTGCAAGAGTGAAAACTTCCATAACTTGCAGACTTCATGAGACTTTCAAGCAGTTTCATGAACACCCTTGATAAAGTCTCTCCTCTCTTCTCCCTTTCAAAAGTTATATTGACTCTACTTCATGTATGGACGTCTAGGTTAGAGTTAATACTGAAGAAAGTGTTAGAAAAACTATCAGAACATTAAGCGAAATCTAAAATCATATGATATAGAAATTACGAATTCTTTTAAAACTAATCTCAAATTAATTAATAAACAATAAATTATTTATCTGATTTCTTCTAAAAGCTCTACAATATATGACTTATCAGACTTGGACATGTTCGATAATAAATATTTAGTCAAAAGGTTTTGTTCCAGGATTGAATTTTTTATTTATTTTTTTAGCAACTGCTACTCTATAAGGTCTTTGAAGAAGGAAAGCAATATGAGTTCAAGCAAGGGCGTAATGATCCAATAAAAACTGCATGAGGGTGAAATCTCTCTTGACTATTTCAATTACCTATACGAGTCTATTAAAAATGGAATTTGTGAAACTGTTGCAAATAATAGTAAATTTACACATTTTAAAATTAAATATTGATTTGAATAAAATTCGTTTACAAAACATCTAAAAAATGGTTCTATTTTGTTGAAGCAAATAAAAAATGACGAAATGTTCACTAAAAACAAAGAGAAATAGTACCATTGAAATGCTTTTGGATTCGATTTTTATTATTATTTTATTTTATTTTTTTTTTTTTTTTTTTTTTTTTTGTTTCAAGTTCTGCAAAGTAAATATTTTATAATGTTTTCCTATTCACAACTAAAAATTTTTATGGTTTAATGTTGTTCAACTTGTCTGCACACAAGAAAATTAATCTAATTTTTTTATAGTTTGAAGCCTTTAACAATAAATTTGGTAAAATTAAATTATTTCTAACCACACATTTTTTGGTTGAATTTCTATTTTTATTATTCTGCTTAATGAAATTCAATAATATTCTTCATTGCATCAATCAATTCTTTTATGACCCATCTCTCTATTTTTGCTTGTTTGAAGATGTAAAAACATTTGGGTACAAGACTAAGAATTATTAAACCTTAACAGGGTTTTATGCTCAAGCAGTTTTTGTTTTTTATTGATAAATCTTTTCGAAAAATGTATCAAAAATAGAAATAAACATAAATACAAACTTTATTGCAAAATTTTATGAAAAAAAAACTCTTAACACGTCCGAGAATAAGAGCCCATTTGGGTTTATGATGAGTTTGCAGTATAAAAAATAAGAGTTTTTTGTAAGTAAATGTTAAACAGATTCAAGTTTTGTGCTTGAAATTATTGGTTTGAATTATAATATAAAATAATAATAATAATAATAATAATAATAATAATAATAATAATAATAATAATAATAATAATAATAATAATAATTTGAATAAAAGAAAATAAGTGAGTAACACTTGGGCGTATGAGTGATATTCGATTCCTGGTATTGCTCATACGTAGTGCGTTTGAGAAGTGTAACTACAAAGTTCTCTTACACATTGCAACAGGGAATGATAATGACTAATCACTTTGATGTTCCTGACACAACATACAACATTTCTGTACACCTGCTAATGGATATGCTTACAACATGTGGGAAAGTTGCTTAAAAGTATGATATAAATTTTAATACAAATGCATTCAGGCATGTTTTATTTTCTTACACCAATTAAAGACTCATTCTATTTTTTGACTATAGAACAAAGAAAAAACTAAGAACGTTGTAGAAGGGGTTCAGACAAATTCAAAGTTCAGACATTTCTTATCGCCACTACTCGCAATAGAAATTTGGCCAATTGCGAAAATCGACTTTGTTACGGGAAACTGAGTCGCAATTAAAATATGTTTTATAGTAAATCACATTCTGTTGTTCGCTTTAGCAAAATTATTTTTTATGAAATAAAAGCAAAATCCATATTTATAATTAAGTAGTAAAACTCTTCTTAATTAAATTTTAAAAGAAGAAAAATCTATATGTTACAAGAGCAATGAAATTAATATAAAAATGTAAATTTTTGAAAGATTATTGAACATATTAGATTAAAAAAGAGTGGCTGGTACAATGCAGGATATATGAAGGATAGTCAAGAAGGTTTTTGTTATAATTTCTCAAATAAGAACAAACTTGTTCCAAACTAATTTGTTTAAACAATATTTGATATAACAACCAAAATCATCTATACAGTCAATAGAAGTTTCATCCAAAAAAACATTGGAAGTCCTTTCAGACACTTACTTTAGAATAAATCATCCCATTTCTCAAAGAAGAAAGACTAGTATTATCCTCGTTTACTAATATTTGCATTCTCTACAAAAACAAAGCAAAGTCCTTGTGGTTATGTCAATTAAAAAAAACTATTAAGGTTTTCTGTTATTGACGTTTTACAAAAAAGTCTGAAGGATATTTATGTGTTGTCCATTTTTTAGTATATATATATATATATATATATATATATATATATATATATATATATATATATATATATATATATATATATATATATATATATATATATATATAGGGTTGCATAGGGTTGCTATTGGTTTCGATAATAAGTTGTTTAAGACGGATAGCTTATTAGGCTATAACGTTCGATCCTGGTATCGGGGATATCAAAATCACTACCAGACATTCAACATAAGTTCCGGGATTTAGCCGTGCAAGAATTATGGTTATACCGCCCATGAACGGTCGTCAGAGCCTCGTTAGTATGACGGGGGACAGCAAGCCCTGGAAGGACAGTGAGTGAAGTTGACTGTTGGAAAGGATTGGCTGCGTGAAAACGTACGTAATTTGTGAACGCTTCACTTTCGCTTTGTAGGCTATTAACAGATACCTTCGCAATATGAAAAATTTTCAAGAAAAACCGATTTAAGGCATTCAAATTTACAACTTGTAACACCCCAAAATAACAAATTTCAAGTACTTTAAATTAATGAACTATGTACTTGAGTAATTTGGAATATTTGAATAAGTGGTTTTTCAAACTATTAAAGAAAAATTGTTACCAAAATTAAGTAAACTTTTCCAGGAAAAAATATTTTTGATATTTAGTAAATCGATTTTACTAGCAACAACAACGACATTTTTCACTGAAATCCAATAACAAATGTATTTGGTGCCTTACCACAACCAGTTTGAACTCAAATTCAGTAAATTTATTGAGCATCTTTGGATACAGAAATAAGCCAAACAGCTAAGATCTAACGGCTTATCATCGATCGGCATCGTAGTTACTCTCAGTCAAACATACATTTCCTACACAGATTTTCTTACTTCTAATACCAGAATGTTATGCTGCTTTAATTTTTAATACAACTTGCATATATCCAATGGTCTTAAAAAGTGTTTACACTAGGGAGATGGGCAGAAGGAAGAAAAATATAGTGTATGGGATTTTTATTTCAATTTATTGCTGTTATTTTAACGGCCACTATGAAAAGCAAGATAAGAAAATACCACGAAACTCATAATTCATATGAAAAACTAATAATATTTGTTATTGAAGTTTATGCAGTTGTTCCTTTACAGAAAAGCTTGTTAGAATAAAAATAATGATGATAATAATAGTTTGAATGACGACCACAACGACTAAGAAGGACTATGATGTACATACTTATAAATATAAAATTTTCTTAGTTTCCTGGATACTGTTGCAGCTAAAGACTGGCTTGTGGTTATAGTTTCTATTACAGTTTTTCCTCTTGTGTACACAATTATAGAATAACATACAAATGTAAACATAAGAAGATGTGTAAGTGAGAGAGTCTGTGTGTGTTTAGTGAGTGTGTGTGTGTGGTCTTAGAAGATTCATATGTGGAATTCCTTTTAACATATAATATGTTAAGATTTTCATGTATGTATGCGATGATGTATGTATGATGTATAATATTCTGTTTCATAGTCTGCATACAAATTGAATGTAAAAAAAAAAACACAGAAATAAATTGAGGCTACAGCAGTTGTTGATATTTACATTTGAATAATTTATAACGATAGTGTTTCAACAGGAAATAAAATAAACCCCTATAACTATGAAAACATACGTATGTTAATAGCCTTATAGCACATAACGCATTTTAAGGACTTGTATTTATTTTTATATAATAGATGATGGAGTAAAAGCAATACACAATAATCAATCATCTAAATCAGTAACTTTCTTATAAATGTAAAAGGTCTTTCATTAAGCGAATTCTCTTCTGAAATTTAGATAAAACAAACTGTGTGTGAGATACCATAACCATAACAATAACCATTACCATTTGAAAGGCGTATTAATGCGATAATGTATGAAATATAACTTTGTGTAGATGTCTGCTGTTGCTTTGCTATGTGGCCAATTTTCTTTAAGTCTGGCATCTAAATCGAAATAAATTTGGCCGATAGCATGGGTTATGTTGGCTTCGAGGACCCCAATGTGTTGTGATTTATTTGCAGAGTTGTGTAACTTAACAAAATTACCCAAGAAAAATTCTAAGGAGATCTAATCGCATAATTTCGATGGCCAGTTCACATTACCTTCATGTTAGATGATCATATTATGCCCTCAAATCACTCATATATGTAGAATGTCAAATATGGCATGAGCTGTGTGATGGTATATTCTGTTGAAATCAAATTTCACTGGTGTCCACATCGTGCAGTTTAAGCCAAAATGGTTTGGTAATCTGCGATTTATAGCGTTCGCACCAAATAGTGACTTTTTGTGGTCTCATTGGACGCTTTTGGATCTCACGTGCAGTGGTATCGTCCCAAAATCGAAAAAAAAAATTTTTTTAAGTACCTATTCATCTAGAAATAGACCTTATTGCTTAAAATTGGCGAAGCGCGTTTCTTTTAAGAATAGTTCATGGCCTGCGTGAGACACAACAAGCAGCTTTCAAACACTTGGACCCATGATTTGGCGGAGAGAGAATGCTTAATTGGTAACAGCTGATCATAGAAGGCGAAATGGCGAATTAGTTTTTAAGACTAGCAAGGTTCTTGATTAATTATGGATCAACCAACAGGGCTGGGAAAAGTTATATTCTAACCAACATAGCCATATGTGTGTATGAAGAAATCCAATCTGTTATAATAACAAAAAAGCAAATAAATTATTTTGACTTAATTTAATTTTCTTCCACTAATTCTGTCCTTCAGGATATTTTTTTGGTGATCATGGCAGTAAAGTTACACAGTTACCAAGTTTATCTAACTTTTTCCCACTGACGTACATCTGCCATCATTTCGACTGATTTACGCTGCACAGTTTGGTTTTACAAAAAGTAAAACTTTTCGAATCGAAATGTATGGTAGCCATCCCGAGCAGATTTATTATTATTTTTCCCCTTCAACTGGAAAAAAATATTAGTATTTTCAACTTTGATGTAATTTTAAATTTTACATTAAGAATTTTTGTTATCCCTGCCCAAGAAAACATTTCAGACTGCCCTCGTAAATAGAAATTTACAACCAAATATTAAGCTACATATTAGTCTGTTTGTTTTTGATTGAGTGTATTATGAAGTTTCTTAAATAAAATAAAACTTTTATGGAGGTGTTTACAAAGCAAAAAATAAAAAATAATCTATTAAACAACAACAGCAAAACAACAACGACAAAAATAAAAAGGGGGAAAAATAATCTCCAGTCCATTTAATATGATTTTCGTCTGTCATTTTAATTCTCCCACTTCTTATCTTTATATTTTATGCTTTATATTTATGCACCTTCATACAAAAGCATAAATCACAGAAAGTTGTTTGTTTGTTTTTCAACTAAATATGTTTGTTGGCAGGATAAGCCAGCGCGTCATGTACCATAGAGACGTCTTGCCACCCAAACATCTACCACAGGCCAACTATAATAATGAAATCCTTTGTGGATTTGTATGCAAGATAAACCTTTTGTAAAGGGTAGAAGGTAAAGAGAATAAAGTGTACAAAATCTAAAAGGAATAAAAAAAAGTTCTGACTGAATTAGTGTTTGTTTTAACTGTTGGGTTTTCAAACTTCCGTTGTAGAACGTGGAAACAATAGAGCAAAAATAATTCCACAAAATAATTGTGGTGCTTGTAAATAAACAAGCTTATGTTTTTCGTTTATTTTAAGCTTTAATTAAGCAGAACATTGCGAAAAATTTTTGAAAAAGTTTGCTGCTACAATGTGGTTCTTTTTGTATTGTTAATCCTTAAAACAAAGCAGGACATTGGTTGTGTTAAAAAAAAGTTTGGTAAGCAAAATAAAGAGAGGTCCAGGTACAAGAATCTTTTCAAAAACTAAATGTGCTGTGATGACATGGTAATGTGGTGTGTGACATAATGCATCAGCCTGCTGAAGCCAAAAATTATACAGGTTCAATATCTTCTATCTCTGGCCTTAAAAAGTCGGTTATTTTCGCTCTGTATCGCTCGCCATTTAGTAGAATAGTGTTTTCATCACTTTCAAAGAAAACAAAAATGCGTCTATGACGCCACTATTTCAAAAATCCAAACCAAACTGTCAATCTCTCTCTGTGGCAGCATTGATTACTGTACAAGGACATGCGGGTTTTCTGATCACCACACAACGCAATTATATTTGTTAGCATAGCCGCCGAAATGAAGATGCGTCTAGCTAGAATAAAAGAAAGATTTATAAAATATTTTCTTATGTGGAAAATCGTTCGTAAAATATTGAACGAAGTTTGCAAGAAATGGTATAAATTGAGAATATATTATCCTAGATATCCTTGGGACTATGCGCCCACGACTTGACTTAAAAGCAATATATAATAGTATCCCTAAAACTAGAGCCGCTTAAGAAAGACTAATGATGCCATCGTTGTCAGCAGATAAAAATACACAAGGTTCAGCTATTTTTATCTCATATAATATAGAAAAACCTCCATTCTGCTATGCTGTGTGTTGTCGTTAAGAAGAACAAAAAAAAACATCCCTTAAAACATTAAGTTTTCAAGCTTTAACCCAGTATTCCATTTACCATCAAATGCTTTTAAAAATGACGTGCCAAATACACTTTTGCCCACAAAACAATTTCGAAATTATGTTAACAAAATCACCTCTTATACTTGCAATAATTTTCTGCCATGCTGCAAAACTATTCAATTCCTTCCAAGATGTCTTTAGGAAAAATAACAACATCAGATTCCATTTCTACGCATTCAGGCATTTTATGTCTGGGAATGTGTTTTTATGATGGCTCCTTAAAGTGTCCTAACTGCACTTATAATAAACGCCTCTGTTAACAGTTTTGACATTACATAGGAGTAGCCAGTTGATGATAAAGAAAATACATAAAAAAGGACAATAACAAATATTTTTTTTCTTCACTTGTAGTCCTTAGTGATTAACGGATGTGAGAATGAAACTGCACAAAATATTTTAACGCACACACACAAGCGATGGCAAATGAATCGGGGTATGTGTAAGAGAATGTGGTATATTAATAAGCAAATAATAATAAAAAACAATATTATAAACAAGGAATAGAAAAAACAAAAGAGGAAGAATGGTTAAGAGTAAAATAAATGGTCTCAAATGGAATAAAACGCAGACGGAAAAAAATCGTTAGTAATGAGTTGATATCGCAGCCATTCGTGGTTGTATACACAACAATGGAGACTCCTGCTATTGTTGCAAATTAGAAGAAAAGCACCGTAAGTAAGACAACTTTTGCTGAAACTTTTAAGTAGACTATTTGCTGGTTGGCTTCCAGGCGTGACGAAGAGACGTGTTGAGTTTTATAAAGTTTAAGGTGTTTATTTTTCAAACCTTAAAATAATATTTTTATTGTTGCTCTTGGCATCATATTTGTATTTGTTTTAAATATATAAAACTTTCATATTGTTCAGCCTTGTTTCATATTGTTCATCTTTTTTGCTGGCAGGAAGGTAATATCAGCTCTCGACAGTTTCAAAATCCTTTTGGAAATAATTTTTACAATATAATAATAATAATAACAATAGTAATAATAATAATAATAATTACACGTGTTTAAATAAATAATAGGCATTCTGTTTATGTCCAAGGACATTATTTTCCACCCACGTACGAGTATCCATTTCTAGATCAGCAATATTTACAAATTTTAAAAATATCAGAAGCTTTTAAGAGAAATTCGATGCGAACCTTTGTAACCAATTAAAAAAATAAACACATTTAAAAATAAAAACCGTGCTGATGATGTTAGGCAGAGTCCCGATGGAAAGTTTAGAGCAAATTCTATTTATTCATCTCTTATTATAAAAGGTCCTTCATTTAGCGATATCTGCCTTTAAATTTAAATAAAACAAAGTGAATATTTTATCAATATGAAGTACTTATTGATGTAATTATGTACGAAATGCAACAAAAACATCTACTTTGCCTTTGCTGGGTGGCAAGCATCCGAAATGTTTAATTTTCTATGACTCTGCCGTACAATTTAGACTAAATTTGACCAAAGCCATGGCTTGGTTGGCTCTGAATTACTCTGTGGCTTGTGGTTTATTCGCATAGGCAGGCACAAGAAAAAGTCTTACGAGAACAAAACGCATGATCTTGGTGACCAGTTCTGCTCGCGCAGAATTTCGAACGTATCAGGAGCAGTGTGAGTCGTAGTGCTTACCTGTTATAACCACATGCCAATGGTGTTCATATCATTTTTATTAATTGAAGCCTTTAAAAGACAAAGAAATATAAATGTTCTCCACCAAACTAGATTAGAAATGATCAATTTCAATTCTATTTCTATTTTGTTTCAATAATATTTTTTCAGATTAAAATCACTTGGATATGAACTAATACTCGTATATTGTTTAATTCATAGTTTTATCTATAATTATCTTTACATATTTCCCTAAGTTACTCGTTTTGTTGATGGTCTCAATTTTATTCTTCAAAAGGAAAAAAAATTAAATTTGTCATCCAATTTTCTTTTTCCACAAAAAATCTCTGTACATTTTTCAACACCACATGACAGAGTGAGAATTCGTATTAAACTTTCTGCCTGCTACATGCCACACACCATCATACAAGTTGTCATAGAAGATGTACTTGCAGCGCGCTTAGTGTGTCACTGGTAATAAAAGTGTTACTGATTGCTACTGCACAAATACATACACATACTCGTACTCGTACATACACAAACGTACACACTTGCATTTCCTATCTCAGTGTAACAGAGCCAGAAAGAAGTGCAGACTGTGTGGTGGTTAGTCTGTTGATAGAAAGACGTAACAACTGAAATGATAGTGGCAATAATGCCTTGTGGAAAATAATGGACAGGAGACAGGAAAATGTGTTAAAGATAAAGAGTGATACAGAGAGCGACGAGCCACAAGCCAGCATTTGAAAGTGTGAGTAAAAGTGTTATGAGTTTGGTTTGTGTACTCGTATGCCTTGTTTATAGAGCACTAAGACCAGAGTCAAAAAGGGAATATAAATTGCCACTTAAGTATGGTTGCTTGTAGAAAATGTAAAAAATAAAATGTTGTTTAGTGTATAAAGTTTCATGTAGAAAAATTCAAAAAATCAACAGCGGAAAAACAACAAAAAACTAAAATAAAATCTAAAGAAAAATGTACATAGAAATAACTAAAATTCATAGTTACAGAGAAGAGTTCACACTGAGAGAAAAGTTTGAAATACTTAAAGCAGGAAGTTGCTAAAAGGTCATTGAGGTTGACAATTGCCATTTCAGCTTTTATATTGCTCCGATATCCTTATCAATATTAAATTATTTACATGAAATAAAATTATCTAGTTTATAGTTTGAGTTCGATCATTTATGTTTTTGTTTAAATTATTTTTGTTGAGTAAGAAATCTCTATACCTCTAGCCAATAATAATAACAAAACGAAACTGTTGCTGATGTGGGCAACAGCTTTTTTAAAAGCTTTTTTTCACATGTATTCCGATGATGCAATACAACAAATGATTTGACAAAAGCATAACTCATCAGTATCTGCTTTAATGATTATGTGTCTCAATAAATATTTGTTATTAAATTTTTTGTAACACTGTGCAACAATAAAAAATGTCCCAAATGAGTCTAACGAGAATATTAGAAAATTCGAATATCAAAACCCTCAAAAGGTTTTGAAAATGAAGTTCTCATTGATTTCTTATATCTTCTGAAAGTAATTTTGTATTTCAAAATATTTTCAATATTTTTTTCTATTTACCTCGTAATATATAGAGTACAATTTGGACCCCACAGATTAATGTAATAATATATTAATTTAGTTGCTTTTTTAAACTTTTTCTTTTTAATTTTGCATTGAACATCTGAATGACTTTTGAAATGGTCATTGATTAGTAGTTTTGTTCTGAAAAAATCCCTCAATTAAGTTTGAAGTTTGTTTCTACTAAAACAAACGACACAATATAATTTAATTTATTTTCTAAGTTGGATGCTGTAGAGAATCATGGCTATCGTTACCATAAAAATCAGAGTCTTAAGAAGACAAATGTTGAAGTTCCCTCTCTGAATCTTCCTGGACTTCATCATATTTATGCAAATTTTCCAAGGAACAGCATCAGGAGATTTTTCCCTGAGTTTGTGCAAATTGTTTTACTGAAATCTATTGCAAAACTAAAAAAAAATACCACATAGGAAAAGATTTATATGGGAAAAACACACATAAATTTCGCCAAATATGTCCGAAAAATAAAATTAACACAACAAAATTTCAAACAGATGTAAATCTAAGTATTTTAGGCCTATAAAAAGCAATTGCAATTCTTTAATTTATTTATTGGTTTACATCTTTGGATTATATTTAAAATGTATGTGGAAATATTTGCCTCAAAATAGTCCAGCTTCAAAAGGCTATAAATTAACACTACATGCTATTATTTTAAAACCCTTTAGGAATTTCAATCTACTGATATTCTCCAAACATTTTGGTGTTGAAAACTTTGTAGCACACTGTTATTTGATATTAAGTAGCTGCTTTATTAAAATAGAATAGCGAGAATAGCGCAAGGCAGGGTAAAAAGAATTTACGTCAGCGAAATAGTGTAAAATAATACTCGTTCATAAATTTCTTTAATTATGTTCAATAAAGGCAAAATATTTTAATTAAATTATAAAAAATTATGTCAGATATACAATTACACTTCTATGTTTATGGCTTTTTGTAATACAACATTGCCAGTAAATAAAATTTACTGGCAATTATCGCTTCAGCAATACCAAAAACATTATCAGCGTATTTTTAAAAAATATTAGTGCATGTATTTAAAACTATAAGTGAATATCAACATCATAAATTTAACATCCTAATTTTCTTAGTAAGTTAATAGTCTTTGAATCAAATTACTGAATAGTTTAATTATTCATAATAATTTGCAATTCTTTGCCAAATTTCGTGGCGTATGATTGATATTTAAATCGATCATACGCACAAGTATCAATGCAGCCGCTTTAAATAGAAGCAACGTAAGAATATGGTTAATGTATAGACATGTACCCAAAGAGAGAGAAAAAGAGACATTTCTCTCCTTAGGACAACAAACTTTCCCATTACAATGTTTTTGGGCGTTGTAAAAAAATTTCAAAAGCTTTTTATTTCATTGGAAATTTTAGGATTTTGGAAGCAGGAATTTTCATTCGCTTGCAAATTAAGACTGGCAGTACTCGATATACAGCCGAAATAAAACACAAAACTGAAACATTTGATTGCTTAATATTTTAAATATGTAAAGATGATAATTATTAGTGTTAATATTTGCAACATTACTAAAGTGATAATTTTAGTCTAAGACTAAATTTACACAATACATTCTTTTATGAAACTCGTTGCATGCAACTTTTTTTATACGCATATATCAGGAATATTAAAGTAAACAGCATAAAAAAACTAACAGGATATGAAATTTCATGAAATTTCTTACTACATTTTAATCTAAATATTTTACTCTACCTTAAATTTACTAATAGTTAAAGTTTTCTGGTAATTGCAGTCTTTTATAAAAGTAAAACATTTTTTGTTCCTGTTAGTCCACTGTTCATTTCTCTATGTGTATTCAAATACATAAATATATGTACCCCTTTATTAACATAAGTCAACTAGTTCGTGAATTACCACAATTTTCCGCATCATAGTCCTATTTCATTTTAGTCATTGTCTGGTCAATATGAATGAAAGATTTTATTTAAATTTTTATAGCAGTTTTTGTTGGATATTGTCCCCAAGAAAGGTATCCTTTGGGGGCTTTAAATAAAACTTAACGACCACAAGCAACCAGAAAGTAAAAAATAAAAGTTTTTCTTGCATTTTTGAAAAAGACATAAATGACATAGTGTGAGGAGATCTTTTTAATTAAATGAGAAACTAAATGCTTAGAAAGCAAAAAAAGATGAACAAAGAAATATATAGAAAATGTAGACAGAAGAGAAAGGAATGCAAAGAATTACTGAATTTCGTTAAGAAGTAAAAAAGTATTTATGTGGCTCCTAAAACTTTTTAATTATGACGTTTGGAAGTTAAAATTACTAATATTGGTGGACACTTTTAGGGAACGAAAGGTATTTCAACAACTGGTAACATGATATTTGAAAACACATTATTGGTGAAATTTTTTGTAAATTGTGACATTTTTAGCTCTACTTTTTTCTTTTTGCTCTCAGTTAACTTTATATAAGTACCATAAAACGTAATATGTAGATTAAGAAGCCCCTTACCCCCCCTCTACCTAGAAAAGATGATAACATTATCACAAAGGTCAGGCTACCGCCATCCCCTGGGAAAAAAGAAATAAGGATCAAAGACTAGAAAAGTTCCTTACCACTACACCACTAGACCAATCATCTGCCTGGCTGGAACCAGAACAGAGTTGCAAAAGATTCACGTCAGTACCTGCCCGAAGGCCCAACGTGACGGTGCACTATTGCACAAGGGTGAATAAAGCACGTTCACCACCGCCCCAGTAGCCCCCGCCAAAGGCACATGACTGGAGCGCCAACTAACATGTGCCCCTGACAGGGACCACATGGTAGCAAGTTCCGTACAGGCTGCAGAACCCTGTACAGACACCTTGCTAAGATGCTTGGAGCTATCTAACCTCCTACTACCCAAATGGCACGGCAGTGGAACTTTTACCCCCATCTGACCTGAGGCTTCACCTACCGTAACCATTAGAGCAGCTCTGTCGAATAGCAACAGCACCTAGAGATATATGGCCTGAAGAGAACATCCACATCATGCCACTAGCCCATGATTGAAGACACACTCATCCAGCCCATACCTCTCCCCGCGTATCTTTGGGTTTTAACCACAGCCACCACGTGATCCCCGAAGGGGCCTCACCAATAACCAGTCTAGGACACGTCCTAGGGGCTACTGGTTCCCGTGGCATCAGATAGGACTCTGGTCAGCCGCGTGTTAAAAGCACCTCCGATTTTAGGTCCCGGCTGGAACCAGAACAAGCGATTAACGAAATTGATAAAAGACAACAATAAAAATGCGGAAACAACTGCACAACTCGTAAAAGATGGAGGTGCTCTATAGAAGCCAAATACTCTCAAGAGGGGTAATGGAGAAAAAAACGTGAAACCTAACCACGTTAATCAAATTATCATCATGGTTTTCATGGAAGCATTAGCGGATTAATGATTAATTCTTTCCAGTGCATAAGTCCATTACGAATGTTAAACTACTAGTCCAGACAATTTCAACCTCGTGTGAAAAATTTGCCATTTTTCTTCAAAATCTCAAAAGCTAAAACGAAATTAAAAAAGTAGTTTAGAAATGCATTTAAGGTTCATTTAAATGTAAATGAATGGAATATGCGTTTCTCGAGCTATCGAAGAGTGAGAGACTTGAACATACATATTATTTTTTATAATAAGCAATACTACTCGTAATCTGAGATAGAAATTCCATGGAAAATCTATTTTAGACCATTTTTAACTAGAAGACACTACTGTAGCCTCATAAACAACCTGAGCAGTTTTACTTCATGAAGCATATGAATACTGAGTTATCAAAATAGTCACTTCTATGAATCTTTTCCCTAGTGTTTTATATATTTTTAAGAAAACTCCAATAAAGTATTCAAATTAGAATATCATTAAAACAGTAGTCCTATTGAATAAAATAATCCAATTAGTTGTTGTTTGACATAAAAACTCATTAGCACGATAAAGTTTTCACACCTTTAATTATGTGCCTACAATGTGTGTTCATAAATACAAATAACGCTCGAAACCCTTTTCTTCAGACAACCCCTTTTTTAACATAAAACCCAAATAAATAAACACATTCACGCATACACTCACATGTAATTAAAAATCCTAAAAAAAGTGTATCCGACACGTAAGAATATGCGAGTAGATATTTCCATTGGTTGTACATTTAAATAAAGTGCTTGGAAAGGTGTACAGTGCTGCTTATGAATAATAAGAAAATTTCAACTAAAGAAATATGTGGCACACAAGACCATCTCAACCCAGATGTATGTATGTGTTTGCATGTGGGTGTAAAAAGTAGAGTTTTACGCAAAGAAAAAAAAAGGAAATAGGTGGGTGATATGTAGTAAATAAATTCATATTAAACTTTAATTAATTTATATGTAAGACTCCATTCTGCTGTTAATTCATGTTAAATGAAAATAGAAAAGCACACACATACACACACACAGACACACACCTCCGATATCTACATGGAATATCTCACCATGAGAAAATTAGTAAAATCCATGTTTTTCCAACCAAAATTAGTTTATCAATAGAATGTTGTGTGCAACATTTTTAATTAGGACAGCACACTAAACATGAGGCAAATAGTGTTTTGAAGCGAATCAAAAAGTTTAACTTTATCTCCAACCTACGAAGTGGAATACGGCAATGATTGTTTTGAAGTCCATAGTGATAAGCAGTGCTCTAAAGGAATAATTAGGAATTGCTTTTCAATATAAAATGGATGCCGAAAATAGCAAGTTATTAGTATTTTCCAGAAAAGAGATCAGTTTAATCCTAGAATGATAATGTTGTTTTTTTTGTACATTAAGGATAATAATGCATCTGGGAGTCTGTATGCTTTCTATTATCACTTTCAGGGTATTAATAAATATTTTACTGAAATCCTTTACTTTTTGAGTTGATTCTTATTTTAAAGTATTTTTATAAGAAATTGATCAATGAAAAAATTCAATATGAAATTAATTGAAAATGGAATCTTCAAGATTGTCTCACAATGATTTCGATAATGTGGAAGTTATCTTTGCATCCAAGGTGTCGTTGGGGATAAGGGAAAGTTTTTTACATGTATGTCCTCAAAGTTAAAAGGCATCTAATGTAGACAAAATTCTAAGCAGACAAAATGAAATGCTATGCTGCAGATCCAAGTGTTCCATTGGTTAAAAATGTTGCTTCAATTTATGCGTATTTCATTTAATTTTCTCAAATTTTTATACGTGGTCTTGTTGCGTTATCAAGGTAATTTTTCGCAAAATAAATTCGAAAAACAAGAACCTTTGAAAAAATTTAGCTCACACAAATAAGTTGCGCCCTATTAATATTTACAACATATTGAACCAAACAAACAAAAAGGTTTTGTGGCAGTATCAACAATACAACAATTGAAGAATGAAAGCGACCGAAATGTTAAATATTCTCTATAATTAGAAAAGTATTTCACAAATTAAGAATCATAAAATAGAATTGGGAGAAAAATAATAAATTTACATCAATTATTTGAAATTGGGAACCTTGTCCGGCTGTTTTGGCTTTTAGCCCTGGTGATCTAAATATAGTAATTTTCAAAAGCTGAATTAAAATTTATATTTCTTTTATTAATACATGAGTTTATTTATTCGTTTTTGTAGGCCCTTAGTTCATAAGAAAGAATTTCATCAGAAAATTATTCCAAATACTTTGATGTACATAAATGTCTGCGATTGTGTAGATGAGATTTGAATGTTTCCTTTACGCCAATTTGTTACACAAACTACATCTTAACAAATCTTTTAAATTGAAATCCTTTTTTTTATAAACAAACGTACTTTTTTGGGATTCGAAAGCGGTAATTTGTTTCAAATTGCTTCTGTTTGACACAGTTGTCAGTTGGTAATGAGAATACATAAACAACTTGGCCCTTTTTACGATTTATTATTTTAATTACAAAAGGGTTTGAGAATTGTCTGGCCGTAATGTAATGCTCGGATAAATGAAATATCGTTAAGAATCTCACCCCTTATATTCATATTCATCAAAGGATCAACAGTTAACAGCTCCTTATAAAACATCTCACAGAGATCTTGCGCAAGAAAAATTAAAAATTAATCACCACATCATAATGAGCCTAATGAAAAATCATTAAACCAACCTTTAAAATAAATGACTACAGTTTCCAAATTATCCTGCAGCTAAAATTCTTCAATTTGATTTGATTCAATTTGATCTTTCATCAGATTTTCAAAATATATAAACACCCTTAAGGCCATTATTTCGTTATCCAATCAAACAGGAATCAAAATACTGTTGATAGTCTAAAAGTGATAATTTAAAGAAAAATATATTATAGATTTATGGCCAAAATCAACCTTAACCCCAGCTAAGAGATATTCCTCTACAGCTCTTGGATTCATCACACAGGATTTTTACACAATAGCGATAAGAATTAATTAGTCGAAGATCGATATACAAAACACAACTGCAATATGATTGCCATAATACCACGAAATAAAGCCAATATTATTTGTTAAGATCTCAAAAAACTATTTCAATACGAAAAGAACGCCAAGAATTAAGATAAAAATTTATTTATCTATTCGTGATTTTTTCAAGAATTAATTATAAAATTTAAATAAAACAAAGTCTTATCGTCAAATGCATCCAACATTTTCTGTGGAATCGTGAAATTATTACTCATATGAATTATTCTGCCTGTTTCAAACAACAACTACTAACGATGTGTGTAGTTTTAACTTGTTTAATAACCAATAACCACTTCATACAATACACTGTGTATTATAAGTCATAAATTTATCATTCACTCGATATAATTTCAAACAAACAAAATTTGCCTCACACAAATAAGTTGCGCCCTAGTAATTTTATGTATACATTTGATTTATAGGAGGCTAAGAACCATAATAAAATGTTCAGTTTTATAAATGGGCTTTTGAAGACTTTTTAGGCAATTGATCGGTCAGTTCAAAAAAAAACTCAAAAAAATTATATATAGTCTATATATATGAAGAGTAGGATATAGTTTAGCGGTGATATTGGGATATTCATTTTACACACAAATAAAGTGTTTGAAATGTGTTTCATTGTATCCCTTATTAAAATTGGCTCAAGAGCTTAAGGGTAATGAGCATTTAAATTTCTTTCGATTACAAACGCAAAATGTATACAATATACTCGTATATACCCAGCAAACATTAGATTACAATCATTGGGAATCAAACATTGAAATTGGAAAGATCTCTTCCAATGTATATTCAGCGATCAATTACAAAATTTGAATAAATTTCATCAAATATTATTTAAATTGAAATGGCTACAAAAAATGGGATAAAGTCGTGATAATGACAAACAAATTTGATTCAAAACAGCCTAAAGTGTAAGGGATGGTCAAGTTTCGGCCACTGTAATGTATATTTTCCATATGTCCTCCTCCTGTCTTTGTAAGTGTATTCTCTTTATTGAAAGAGTCATGTAAAGCTCAAACACTTAAATAAATAAATACCCTGCTGTGTAAATACGTACCTGTTTATTGGGTTGAAATTCGCACAGGATGTACCTTGAAAAATATCCTGCAATTGAAAAAAATCAAAATATACTTTAAAGTGTTATTTTATGTTCTAACAATAATAATAAAAATAGTTTTGAATGAAAAGGGATTTAAAAAAAATAATAAAAATAATCCCTAAAATAACACAGTACAACAGGCAATCTGGGGGGTGAGAAATTCCAAGTCAGGGTGATGGCACTAGGTCAGTATAGTAAAACTCTAAAAGGGTTTGGCGTTCGTATGTGTCAGTTTTTTGTTATGACCTTTTAAATTTTTTCCTTATCTTCATGTTTTTTCGCTTAGTTGTAACATTTCGGCAAAAACGTAGTTTAACATAACTCGAGAACCACTTGTCCGATTTTGATGAAACAAATTTAGAAAAATTAAGAATTACAATTTCTTTAATCCGTTCATATAACGTTTTCCTATATGTGCAACACTTTCGAAGTTAGAATTAAGTGAAGGTATCCCATTTTGACAAGAATATTAATATTTGTTTTTATTCAAAAAAGCGTCATTTATCGCCTTCTGGCCATAAACTACTAAAAAAATTAAGTAAACATTTTTATAATTTTTTTATTTTTATTTTATTTATTTATTTTTATTTATTTTAATAAATATTGCCTAGACTTTTTCGATGGTGGTTGTTCGGGACTAGTGGCATCGCATTCATCGTTTCTTTCGTTTCTGTACTATAGGCGATCGGAACTGAAGGCTCATACGGGGGATCATCACGTGCATGATATGTCAGAGCAGTCGTAGAAGAGAAAATATCTGGGCTAGAAGCTTTTGGCAAAGGAATGTGGTCTGAATGAGGCACTGGTGTTGCGGCACTTGCAACACCAACGTAATTATACGATTTTCTTATCCTTTTTGTGGCTCCTTTATTCGCACATGCATAGCAATTCAATGGATTGTGACCTTCGCCAGGATTAGTCCAAGTCATTGGGATACCGAATGGCATACTTTCACGTCTTCTATTTTTCCAATCCATTAGACGGTTGTAGCAGCTTTTACACACTATATTTGCTACCCAATTTTCGTTCACTATAACATTTTGTACATCTCGTATGTTTGAACAAAATCAATACTGAAATTTCCCCTTTTTGTATGGGTTGAGACATATTGACCACAGCAGTAGCAAAAGCTATTTATATCTGGCTTGCACAGTTCCATATTCTGTTCAGTTTTGTTCACTTTTAAAAAACTGGAGAAAAATATCAATATCAATATTTCTCTTTTAGTACAGTAGAAAAATATGAGAGAGTTCGGCTTGTGAGTGTCAATGTTTTCTCCAAATAATGTTGTGCATATCTGGAGCAAATTTTTGAAATTCATACATTTACCTAATTGTGAATAAATGAGAAATGCGTGGATCGATTTTCATGATCTATGCCTTTTTTTGTTCATGAGTTATGTGACTTTACGCGAAAGTAATTAGTTTTGGCACTTTTTTCCATTTTGGATTTTTTATTAATTTAAAAAGAAAAATATTTAAATTTTTAGGCAAAAAATACTTTTTTCCCTTCATACATTCATTTCTAACTTCGAAAGTGTTGCACATATAGGAAAACGTTATATGAACGGATTAAAGAAATTGTAATTCTTAATTTTTCTAAATTTATTTCATCAAAATCGGACAAGTGGTTCTCGAGTTATGTTAAACTACGTTTTTGCCAAAATGTTACAACTAAGCGAAAAAACATGAAGATAAGGAAAAAATTTAAAAGGTCATAACAAAAAACTGACACATACGAACGCCAAACCCTTTGAGGGTTTTACTATACTGACCTAGTACCATCACCCTGACTTGGAATTTCTCACCCCACAGACAATAATCCCAAAAATGTTCCATAGTGTAATTAAACGATTCCCAAATTTTAAAATTAAATAAAACTGAAACTTTTTCATGATGAAATAATTTCAACGCAAAAAAAATTTAATATGTCCCAAAATATACGAAATACAGTCATATTTGGAATTTTAAGAATTAGTGTTTCATTTGAGCACGATTTTCGTTCATGCAGAGTTTGTATTAGAGAAATCCATTTCATTTAAATAAACTCAGCATCCTTGAAAATTGCTCTTTGAAAAATATAAGAAAATGTGTTAGATGATGAAAATTAAACAGGTATATTACAGCTTAGAATTATGATTCATTGCCTAATGGTTTGAAATGGGTCGGCACCGTTTGGTATTTTGTAAGCCATGTTTGTTCCAAGATATTTTTTACTTTTACAAACAAAATTTGTTTCGTTCATACCAGAGACCTGCAACCGGTGATTAAAAAAAAAATCAGATTAATCAAACACTCGAAAAACATGTCATTTTCGCTCAAACGTTCAAATATGCCTTTATCAACATTGTGTCTATTCTATTTTATGCTAAGCAAAATAAGGGTTGTTTGCGAACATGTAAATTTAATCTGTTGCCGCATGCCAGCTATTCAGTTTGAGTGTTTAAAAACTGTGTGTGCATGAATTTTTGGACAACTCTTCAAAGCACACATTTTTATTTAATCACATTCATGATCGAAATCAAAAACTTAGAGGCATTAATGCAAAAAGCATTAATGTGAAAAAGGCAAAAAATCAACAAGTGTACATTTATGCACAAGGTGCTGTGTGTTTATAGAATGGTTAGGCAACACGGTTGCCAGACTTAACAGTTTAATAGCATTTTTACGACGATACGCTGAAACAGATAATTAATCAAGAAATATATTTTTAAAATTATCCCGATTTTTACAATTATCATTTTGTAATTATATAGACATGTGTGTATATGTGTATACATGAAGGAGGTTATATTATAAGCAATGCGTTTTGTATTCTTATTTTTTGTTAAATACAGTAAAGTATTTTAAGCACTTATATATTAAACACTCTCACTGTCGCTCACAAAAATATAAATTAGCCTAAATCTACCACAGCTACAACGGTGGTCGTGTAGCCATGTAGCCGTGTTGTCGTGAAAATAATCATTTTCATATAAACGTGTAAAAATTTTGCGCTGTTGAATAAAATAATGTTGAAACGGGTGTATTTTATTGTACAAAGATTTTTTTCTCACACTGAAACAAATAGATTTGTGGAATTTGCTTCGGTGCCGCCAAAAATTAAAAAAAGCACCGAAATTTAAAAAAAAGCGCACCGCGCTCAGAAAAATACACTTAAAGACCCTTCTTTTTAAGTAATCTATGTACCAAACCAATAAAGCGGTATTATTCTTGGGAGTTAAAAACGACTTTAATTTCAGTAAAATTCAATAAAACAAACAAATTTGGCAAGGTTGAAGTATTTCTTATAAAAATAAGAAGTTTTTTTGAATGAGTAAAAAATAATCCGATCTTTAAACGATTTTAAACCGAAAATTGCGATTTTTAAAGTTTATTGTAAAACCGACGTTTTTTGGTAACTTCGTATGGCATCCTTATTTCTCAACCACAATGTTTAACAACATACATACCTACACACTCAAGATTATGTGCCAGCATATATCATTGCATGATTTTTCTTAATATTCTTTGCAAAGAAAAGGCATGTTGAATAAATGCCATTCGTTTTTGTGTTTAATCAATGCAAACGCTCAAAATAGCTTCTGTGTTAAAATCTTGCTTGAAAAATTCATATAGGCATTTTTGTATTTGCCTTCCTAATGATTAACACAAATAAAGATTATGAGCGTACGCGCATGCTTGCTTATGTGTTTGTGAATAATTGGACACAAAAAAGTTATGCATGAGTGAAGGCATAAAAAACGTGATTTTTGCCGGTCTCTGGTTCATACAATTTGTCGTTTAAGCACATTTTCTTTTCAATTAAACTTAATAAAATTTTATTTTAATTAAAAGATTTTTTGCAGCGTTCTAATTTCTGCAAATTCGACTATAATTTAAATAGAAAATAGAGAAAAGCTTTGGAAAGTTCAACTGGGCTTGGCATGTCCACCTCAGAACAGAAAACTTTTTAGCTCTACTGTGTTTGAAACCAAACTTCTTGGAATTCGGAACCATGTAAAATGCGAAATTGGATAATAAAAGAAAAAGTGGTATTTTATTGGGGTGGCAAAACAACAGCTGGGGGGCAAATCATATTAATCAAAAAGTATTTAACCTCAAAAAATTTAAATTAGATATCAATGGGGCACTAAACAAAAAGTCGATGGAATAAAGCAGAAGCCAAACATTCCATGCAGGAGGTCAATGGAGTACTTTATGGAGAATAACAACAATATGGTAGGACATAACAAATGATGCAACAAAAATTTATATTACAGACTAGTAAACGCAGGATTGAGAGCAGGGGAAGTAGACGTCTAAAAAGGAAGTGACGCGGTGAAAGTATGAGAGGAGTAGCAATAGAGGAGATAAAGCTGAGTAATAAAATTTTGGTGAGAGGAAAAGAAAACGACAACGATTGAACTATTAGCAAAGAATTTAAATTAATAACTAACAACCAAAAGGTTGTAGTAAATACAATCGCTATCGCTTCGAAGACGGAACATGGAAAAACATTAGGTGGTAGTAACACTTTCGTAGTTTCGCCTGCATATAAAAGGACATGGGAATAACAACAGATCTCTTCTGTTATATTATGAAAGTGAGTCTGCAACGAAGTGTATTTGCCGGTAATGAAGTAAATTAAATGTTGAAAGTGCTAAAGAGTAAACTTTGATTAGAAACATTAATCCCATTATAATCAGGGTCTTAGAGAGGTGGATCAGATCTCCCTTATATCCCATTTGAGAAGAAGAAACAGGACACTGGCTCAGGGCGAAGTGTTATATAAATGAAGACTTAAGCAAATAGTAGGCCTGAAAAACTCCCCAATATAAATAAGAGTTTAGAGTAAGAGGTCAGTAGTTTTCAGGGCACAGTCAAGGACTATCACTGAATAACACATGTAAAGTACCAAGTTGAAAGCCCGAAGTATTTAAAGGTTCCTTACAGCAAAGCAAAACTGGTATTCTGCGTACAACAAAGAATTAAGTCCCAAATACAATGAAATAAGTCCCAGATTTGTTTTCCGATTAATAATTTCGAACAGAAAATTAAATTGTTCACAAAATACATAGAACAGATTCCAACCAATTGGGAGGTATTTCATAATGTTCTACCTCCCGATATTTACGAATATTTTTTTAAATTATTAAATTTTTTGCATATCTGTTTTAGGCGGCATTTTTTGTAGCCAATCTTTTAGCAACAACTCCAATTTATGCATTCATTTATATGAATTCAAGTTTCTAACACACAATTGTCAATCTTGCATCAACCCCAATGCTGCTTGTGTGGCAGGTGGAAGAAAAAATTATATAATTTATGTTTAACCCAAATAAAATCTGCACAAATAAACAAAATAAGTTTCGCAAAATAAAAAAAATCGTTTCTTCAGCTATAAATAGTATAATAATAGCGACATGTGTGAGAGGAATTGAAATTTCGCACTTTGCTTTACTTTTTTTTTGCAGAAGGTGTAATATTTTTCTTGTTGAAGAATCGTTTATTTATTATTTCCTTCACAAAATGATTCAATATAAACATACGTGTATTTGTTTAATAGCAGATATTGTACAATACGTGCATTGAAATCCTAAAAGCCTTTTTATTAAAGGGGTGTGGCGAAACTGAACAGGCAGTGAAAATATTTTTGACTGAATTTCGCTTATTTATAGGAGAAATGTTCCCTGTGTAGGTTTTACCGCAGGGGACAAGGAAATTGAATTTACTTAACCTCTATATACGATTTAAATATTAGGATTAACAATAAGGACAAATTAGTGTTGACAGTTCTTTTGCCAAAAAAAGTCTTAAAATATTTGAAAAATAATTCTTGCCATATCACTGCAAAGAAAAATGTTTTCTTTCTGTACATAAAATATTTAAAAATTTAATGGCATCTACGGCCACAGTGGCCCATAATAACTAGCCTGTTATTATTCTTTAGTATATGAAATCATATCTTTCACAGGTCAGTAAAATTATGGTTCACCCGTTCGGGCATCAAATTATTAAAAGAACCATACTATGGCTCAGTACACTGAATCATTGGGGCCCCATTTAATACCTTTTGGCAGAGCCTAGCATGCCTTCTATCATAAAGCGGACTATATATCAAATACACAAAGTCTAGAATACCTAGACTAAAGATGCATAAATTTTTCAATAAAACTTAACTTGCAACATCGTCCTATATCTAGACCCTGATTAAATAATGAGCATAAATTTATTTAATCATTAGCAGACCTTTACCGAGGAGTTTGTAGCAAACAATTTGGATTTCCTCCTCGCTGACTACAATAGAAAATATAACGACACCTGATTGACAACTACTGCTCCAATTGCACAGCTGAAGCATTCGACAAAATACAGTTCTAAGTTTGTAATCTGCCAATGTCTCATCTATTTTGACGGCAAGAACAATCAAAAATTCATAATACGCATCACCGATAATTAATCAAATAAAAACATCTGCAAGCAAAATTAAGGGAAAATCAAAGATGTGCGGCAATATGTGCACCACGCTGGTATTACTGGACGCGGATACGCTCAATCAGTTGCAGAAGAAGGTGAAATAGCAACCCTTGAGAAAATATTTTACCGAGATATTTTAAATATTATCGATAAGTTAACTTAAGTCTACAAGTCCCAAAAATGGCCTAATTACCAATGGCGTATGAAGCCAACGGTACAGAAACCATTACACTTAAACAAAAAACAAAACAGAAGTAAAACTGCTTTGTTTTATGCACCTAAGAATTACTTTCCGTAAGCGATCTGACCGAAATCTACTTGATAGAACTCGGACCCCAGCTTGTTCCACTTGTAACACAGATCTCAATATTATTCATCTTCTCGGCGAGTGCACAAACAACAATTCATCTATAAGACGCAGCTAAAATCATTAGAAACACGCACGAAAAATATATTAAATTGATCTACAAATTTGTAACTGAAAATTGTTTACAAAATTCTATTTAAAATGAAATCACCAAATCTAGTGAATGCTGTGGCTGAGGCATGATTACGGTATTCTTTTCGGCCAAAAAATTACTGAAGAGATGCCAGGTGCATTATCATGATGCAAAAGCCATGAGTGGTTTTTCCACAATCCTGGACGCATAGACAATACCCCTTATTAACCCTACAGCCATGTGGCAAGAACTCATAATGCACTACGCCACGGTAATCGAAGAAAACTGTAAGCAACGCCTTGACATTTGATCGAACTTGGCGTGCTTTTTTTGGCCTTAGCTCTCCTTGCCTCTTCTATTGGGACGATTGTACTTCAGTTTCGATGCCATAATCATATGCCCATGATTCGTTGCCACTGTTCATCGTAACTCTAATGCCTCTCACAAACAAACTAAACTAAGGATATATATTCCAGACAGAGATGCTTTGTAGAAGCCAAATGCTCCCAAGAGAAAATAGAGCGCAACGGTAGCACTTCTGCCTGTAGAGATGCAAAAATTTTTTGTGTGTTTGTGAATTATATATATCTTCCCATCGATCCTGTGAGGAGCATAGGGCTTGAATTAATGCTTAAAATTTTTTTTTTACAAAAATAGAAGACTTTCTCAATTTAAACCCTAATGAAGAATCAATAACAATAATAACTTTTAATAATTATTCCATTGACAGCCCTCATTCTTTAATAATTAGACCACAATATAAATGGTTGAACACCGTCTATTACCACAAACTATTTCTGATAGAGAGAAAAACAAAAATACATTTAACGCTGTGGAAAAGCAATTAATTTTGTATTTGACTTCCAAACATATATCTATATAAATATATAATATCATTTATGGCAGATGTACTCAGAAAAGTTGGCATTTGTGGGATTTCGCTGGTATTAATATTTATCCTTTCATAATAATTGCTGGTGATTAATTGCCTACTGCTGTGCTATCTTAAGCATTTTCCTACTTTAACTTTTGCAGCTGCTTCCGTTAAGCTTACCGATATTACAGTTTGTTGCAATTATGAAAAGAGTGCTTATGAAACTACTACCAAATAAATTATTTTATGCTTCATCATGAGTCTTGCCGTGTAGCCATCAGCGGCGACAACAAGATGGAGTAATTAAATTAAATATACAAATATTTTACTTGAGAGAAAACTTTTGTCTTCAACAATGATTTGCTCTGTGGAGTGGAAAATTGTTTAAGTAAATTTGTCATGGTGAAAAGTTTGAGGTTTCTTACGACGAAACCCTTCATTCTTTATAATAGACATAAATTATATACCGGCTTTTACAAAGTTTCAAATAATGCTTTGGTCGTTTTTTGTTTTTAAATATAAATTGCACAATTGCTTTTGTGTAAAAATAATTAAATGAAAATATCATACAATTGGCTTAAATTTTGTGTGTCTGATTTTGATGTGAAGACAACGTGCCGTATGAGCATTTTTAAAATTATTTTTAGTTAATATAACTCATACGTATAGTTACATATAGAAAATTTTCGGAAGAAACCGTTAAATTCAATAGGAAAACTCCCTGATGCTTTATAGACCTGGAGAAAGATTTTGATACGGTATTATGGCAACAAATATGGGAGGTGCTTCAAAAACGGAATATTTACAACATACTGGTCAGACGAATCAAGTACTTTTACGAAATATGCCGAATTTATTTAAGAACCGGGAACACCATATCCGAAGAATTTTTGACAACACAAGGTGTGCGACTAGGCGATATACTAAGTCCATATTTGTTTATAATACTGATGGATGACGTAATCAAATCTTGCAGGGATTCATTTATCCCAATGACGGTAGGAAATTGGAACATGCAACCGGTGAAAGTTTCAATGTTAGCACACGCAGATGAGTGACCATTGTTGCAAAATCAGCGGAGTGTCTCCAACAAAACCTTAATATTTTTGTGAACGAAATGACCAGGAGAGGCCTCCCTATAAACACAAGAAAAAGAGAAAAGAGGACAATCACGCTAAAGGTTGATGCAGTGGAAGCCAATATTGAAGAATTTATTCGCAAAATACAGGCCGATATGTTGGAGAATAAGCCAAAACTGGACCTAGTGTATGAACTATTTGGGCGTAGCCGCAGTCAACATTTACATAAAAACATCTTTAAAAACTGAACTTATATGGCATTAAAAACAAATGTGTATTAAAATATAATAAAGATAGCTTTTCACCTAAAGTCTTGTATAAAGTATTTTCAAAACGACTGGAGAATTTTGAAAACCAGTTGCAAGATTGCACAATATTTCAAAAATTTAACGTGAAAATTTCCAATAAAAATATCTTAAGAGAAATGTAAAATATATTCTAAGAAAAGCTGGAAAAAGTGCCAAATGCTTGAAAAAATTCTCATATTTTAAACGAATTTAAAATGTGGTAAATCCAGCTCCAAATTTGATTAAAAGCTATTGATTTTTTGTGTACTTTGAAGCTTATTTTTCTTAAATTGTTATTTTTACAAAAAGGATTTCAGGGACAAGTTCATGTTTTTTTTTTTCAACTGAAGAAAAGTCTTGCAAACACCAAATATCAGTTACATATTTTTTTTATAATTTCTAGCAAATAGAAGCTGGGAAGCTTTATTAAGTTTCATTCCTCATTTTTCCTTAAAGTATATAAAGAATCATAATCATATTCTGGCGCAGATTTACTTAAAGAATTTAAGCTTTTCTTGATATGCTGACAAGAAGTATTTCACAAATTGTTTAACCTACTGATTCTATTTGAGTTCATTTTTGTTTGACAAAAAAGGACTCTGATGGCATCTTATAAAAATAATTTTCCTTGATTTAAGGAATTGCTAAAATAATGAAAAAAAAAAATTTTATTGATTATTCTGAATGCCAAAGTTTAGTTTTATAAATTTGCATATTTTTTTTTCAATTTAATTTTATTTCAATTTACGTAGACCTTTTTGTTTCGCATACATCAACAGTTTTCTTTGAAACTTTCCTTGCAAGCAAATGGAGCATAAGGTGTCAGCCTAGTAATATCCCAAGTTTATCTTTTAGGAGAATATAATCAAAATAACAATTTCATTTTCATTTATTTTTGCCCATAAGTGTGCAGTTTTTAAGTGGTGGCAACAAAAAAATACAAAAAATGTACTACATAATTTAAATAAATTAATTGAAAAAAAAAAAAATTTTAAATTCTTCAGAAATTATTTACAGGAATGCCGAGGACTGAGCACGTAAAACATACGTTGCTAAATTGATGACAGACGTATACATGCACATATATTTCATGTGAAAACTTATTTGCATGTAGTAAGGATTTCATGAATAATAAATGAAAAATAATATATAGGGCCAAGAGTGATAAGGAGTCAACTTATTAAGCATTCCTTGTCATTACTTACGTGGGCGGTGAAATAAGTCCGTGATTGTTGAACAAAACACAGGTTTTTGGATAAGAAATCATTTAATTTTTCAACACAATGTCCTTTGAGCGCTATGTACTCTGTTCAATGTTTCTCCAATTTTCTTATCCCTCCCAAAACCTAAAGTTTACAGAGGTCATCAAAATGGGTATTTGTTTGTGAGATGATTTTATCGCTGGTTTCAAATTTCTTTCCGCCGAGACATCGCTTAAGTTTTAGGGACAAGAAATAGTCACTTAAAGCTGAATCCAAAGAAAAGGGTTAATGAGGCAGCAACAAGAATTTTTCCATCGAAAGTGCACAGGTGAGCGCTCTTGAGTAGATTTGGTAAAAAAAAATTTTTTCTAGCCAAATTCAGTGTGCTTTTTTTGAATCTTGTGTGTTAATTAAATCGACTTAATAAGTTAGTAAATTATTTGTCTTGGTTTTTAAAGGTGAATGTGGTTTATACCATGTTTATGTTAAAAAAAGAAGGTCGTCATGACTTTATTGGGTAAAAACCCCGATTTGGCCTTTTTCTTTGGCACCAATTCATCCCGAAAAACCCACTGTTTCGACTGCTGTTTGATCTCTGCTATATTGTGGTGGACACACGTTTTATCCACGGTTACAAAACGGTACAAGAACTTATCCGTTTTGCTTTTAAACAACGGCAAACACTCATGCGAAGTTGTTACACGATTGCATTTGAGGTCAGCACACATCTTTCGGAAATGATTTTCATAGCTAAGTGATCCTTAAAAAAATTAAACACTGAGCCTTGTGATAGGCCTATGGCTTCCACAAACTCTGGTACTCTCAATCTTCCATTGGACAACACCATAACGTGAATTTTTCAAATTGTCTCGCGTGTAGAGACTTGAACTGGGCGTACTTGTACGGACACAACGATATATATTTGTTTATGAAGCTTAGAGTTGATTGAAGTGATGGTTTTTCTCACACAAAAATTATGAGAACACACAGTAATGAAGTTATTCCATTTTCTCTCTAAATCACGCGGTACTCTGGTATCAATGACTGTCAAACTCAAACTGAATGACGCAGCTTGTGCAAATTTTGACAAGAGTCAACAAGCAGATGCTTGTGAATAGGAACAGTGTGTTTCTCTTTCAAGTAAAAGGCGGAAAATTCACAAATTCGCGGAATTATTAAGCCACCCTCGTATATAAAACCTTCTTCTTCAATACACAAACCCAAACCGATCGATTTTCACGATATGCCTGTAACCCCGCTTATAAAGGATAAAAATGGAATTTAGCAATGCTCATCAGGAAACCAATTCTCCAGACAGATGGTATTCTTTACTGAAAAACACTTTCTCATACACAAGCATTCTGTCAATTTCATAAGAAAATTCAGCGGAAACCTTCGTAGCAGTATACCCAAAATTCCTTGAGCGAAAAGGTCCTCTTAATACTATTTAAGCTTAAGTTTAAGAAGCATCTAGGCTCAGAAGACATTCTAGTGGAGCTCATCAAGCGTGCTCCAAATGTAACAGCATGACGTAAAACAAAATTTATACAGAATACATGGAGATCAGTAAGAATGGGGAAGAAATAACCTTAAAGAAAAAAAGGAAACTTAACACTTTAGGAATCCTGGCTTGGCATCACGCATTTGAAAACGTTTTCGCTAAAGTAATCCTTAACCGTAACTCAGCAAGAGTCGAAAATATTCTATACAACTGCAGTCATGCCCAGGTCACATTAATATGTAACTTCGAATGGTCCCTGAAACACGACTGCCAACTCTATCCTTTATTTGTGGAATTTTAATTTCTTTGGGATGCGCTAACCTCACAAGGCGAACCCATAAAGGTTTAAGAACCCCACAGCGATTCAAATAACAAATAAAACTTTAGCAGTACAATAAGCACAACTTGCCACAATCTCTAATAAAGAAGAAGCAAAGTTTTCTTTCTACTCCTACTGTCTTTTAAATCCTGCAGGATACAGTTATGTAGCAACAATCTAGAGATGTGCCACAATGATCAATTGATGTTGATGATGGTTAAAAATGTTTTCAGATGTAAACCGGAAACTGATGGAAGTTTTAATTAATGCTACAGTTGCACAGCAACAACACGAACTAATTCCTATAAGCTGTGCTTCAACTATACCCATATTTTCACAATCTGAATGAATTAAACGATGCTGAAAGCATATTTACAACAAATGGTAGCAGCAACGAAAGCGTATCAATAATAAGCGAAAAGCTTTCCTTGCTCTACATAAAGTGCTTACGCATTACTTCTCTCCAGACAAAACTATGAATGTTCAATGTTAGTGTCAATGTTGGTACTATTATACGTTTGTAGCACTTGGAACACTACACGACAAAAGAAACATCAAAAACATATCTTTGTCAGCTGATTTCCAATGCAAGTTCTCTACATTTTGCAGTACTAGTACAAGTCAGTTCCAATCCCTGTTGAAAAACGAAATGTGCGTAGCAAATGGACATGGAATGGGCATATTTTAAATTCAGCAAGAAAACTAAAGCAGCTCTGGAATGAAACACGTAAGAATACAACACGACATATTGTTTAATAACGGCTTGCCAAAGATCAACAGGCAGGAAATGTTAGAAGACAAATTTTTCCTGATATAAAATCATATATCTTGCTTCAAATCGGTACTCATAGAAATAGCCGACGCTCAATGTTCTTGTAGATATGGTTCATTATTTTCTGAACCAGTGGAATTAAAATTATCCACCATATTAGGAGTAGTCTTCTTAGAATGGCGCAGAAGGTTGTCCGAACAGAGCACCCATTTTGATAAAAAAAATTTATCATTTGCACGTGTTTCAAAGAGCTTTTTTTCTAGTGGGGATTTGGTAGAACAAGATAAATAAAATACAATTTCAAAGATGTTTGAAAGTCCCAACAAATTTCATAAAATGCTTGGCCATTGCTAAATGCGTTAAAATGAACAAAACATTCAGTTGAACGAGTTCAAGTTATTCCTTTCAAAAAGTTACAAATAAATTATAAGGATATTAAATGAGATACCCCGCGGCATCACTCTACTGCATTGACCCTTATGCCAAACAAAAATTAATTTCATGTCACATCTACAAACTTATAACGTGAGGACAAAGCGCAAACTCTTTAGTGCAATTTTAATTAAACAACGTACAATGAATAAAATAAAAAATAAAATAAAAAATGAGGTGAAAAATGTATTCAAAAGAACAAAAAGGCTCAACATTTCATTAATAATTTAAAAACGAAATTACGTTACACTGCCAAGAAAAAAAAGAACAAAAACATAAATAAATAAAAGCTGTGAATAACAAAGAGCATAACGACAAAACATTTGACATTCTCAGCCAACTGAATTTAACAAAATGAGACAACAACTCAGAAAACTAACACTACTACAGCTCTATCACTTATGCCATGTTAGCAAAAACAAAGCTCTAGCACTAACACAAATGCACTTTCAATCGCTTACAGTCTCCCACTTTTAACAACTATTGACATCATTTCATGTAGTTTTTCACCACCACTGTTCCTTTTTTTGTTTCGTATTTAATAAGACTTATTGAGAATTTGTCTTCTTATCAAAAGGAGATAAAATATACAGACTAAAATACAAAAGGTATATATTCGATTTGTGTTACTAGTGCTACGGTGTTCGAAATCAGTGATGTGGCGGGATTTAAGTAAAAATTTTTAACTATTAATTTAGAAAATCTTCTTCATATCGGGTTATTCAATTAGTGATTACCAAACCGTCGGCATATCATGGCTGTCATTTGTTAAATATCTGTCATTTAAATTTTATTTAATTAGTAAAAAGTTTGCCATTCACGAATATGGATCGCTTAATAAAAAAGAGAGTGATTTGAATATGGCCACTTTTTGAGCATTACGGGGTAATTATGATCGTCATAATCCAAGAGACTGGCAGCGTTGCAGATGCCTTCAGGCCAGCGAATCATCGCAAAGTGCGTATTGCCTAAACTGTCACTTCAGTTAGTGAAAGTGTGGTGGACAATGAAAATTTTCAATTCCACGACGTCCTCTACATTTGGACCTTTCCTACGGCTCATTATGGGATATTTTATATTTAGGTTTGCACCATCATTCAACTTTCACAACGGCGTGGATATGCTGCTTGGGTGCTAGATCAGCAGGCTTTGAATGCTAATTTTTTGAGAAAGAAATTTTCTTAAACGATGAAGCTCATTTCTCACTCGAAGATAACGTCATTAGCGCATATGGCGCTCGGAAATGGTGACTGTTTGGTTCGAATCTTGATCTGAAGCTGTCATTGAGCCGACACTGGAAGAACAGTTACCGTCAATTCAGAGCGCTATGGTCGTATGCTAATCGACTTTTTTTGGCCTGAAATTGAAGATTATGAACCGAGTGATATAAGGTTTCAACAAGATTGTGCCATGCACCCCACAACATGACCGATTTTAGCTTTATTGCATGTGTAGCTTCCAGAACAAGTAGTTTCACGTTTTGGTGACGTTACAATCGCTTGATCTAAGCAAGCCTACTTATGAAAATTTCTTGCGATGGAGTATTTGAAAACATATATTCGTCAAATGGACGCTGAGATACTGGCCAATTTGTGCGAAAAAGTGGTTGAAAACCACCTCAAAAGGATCCACTACCACAACCAATTTAGAGGCGGTCATTTAAGTGGCATCGTATTTTGTAATGATAAGCTCTATGCGTTATAATAAAGAACGAGTTGCATACAAATCACAGCTTTGTATGTTTTATTAAACTATGCTTTTGAAAGCAAAAAATTGATAATTTTGTATTATCGACTGATGTCAAATATTTGCCCAGCAAAGGCCAGTAACAAATTTGGCGCCTAGTTACTCAAAGGGTAATTGTTGTCAGTAGTAACACAGTAAAAACTTTTTAATAATTTTTCCCAAAATTTCTTAAATTTGTGGGGAATAATGCGAGGAAAGCTTTTAAACGATTATGTTTAAGTACTCCAAATGAAGCAATTATGTGAAAATAACTACACATATTATAAATAATTACGTCTGCAATGACTTCAAAGAACTATTTAAGGAAAAAAAATAAGTCATTTCATAAAAAAAGTAGACATTTAAATTAGACGATTTAATAATCGTAACACAACAAAAATTCGCAAGTTCGCAAGGAATACACACTTGTTCTATGTTTCTTCCAGCTGAATTAAAACTTGGTCAAGTAGAATTGACTTTTTTTATCCCGGTATAAACAATAAGTTTTTTTCTTGGTAATTGAAAAAAAAAGAATTACAGATAGTGTTACCAATGTAGTTTATAAAGTATGTGAGTGTTAAGATGAATTATTTTCAAGCAAAATATAATGAAACGTTCGGTGGAATTTAATGTCTAAATTCCTTTGCTTTCATCTTCAACAATTTAGTCAAATAATACAAAACATGATACAAAAATGTGTAAATAGTTCATAAAATTACAACTCTGATTTTCCTTTTAAAATTTGTTGAGATGGCAACACTGTATTTAACAGAAATTTAATAAATAAAAATACTTGCAAAACATTCCGCAGCGTTTTGTTATTTTAATCAGAATTCATTAAATAAATTATTAACTTTTATCTTTTTCGTTGCAAGAACAAAAGAAAAGACAACAAAAAACATTAAAACAAGAGCAATCAAATACTACAAACAAAAGCTCATGTTAATTTATTTGTTATAAGCTGTTTACAAGGGAAAACTTTTTCTTCGTCTTCAAGGTTTGCCAAAAAGTTTTTCCTTTTTTTTCTACTTTCCACTGAGTTGTTTTTATAGATGTTGTGCTTGTAATTTTAATTCATTAATTTTTGTTAACGTTTATTCTTTTTCTTTTTGTTACAAAAATGCAATATGTTTCAAACAGTTGATTCTTTTGGCAACAAAAAATTTCATTATTCTTTTATTTAATTGCCTAGAAAAACAATATACTTTGAGTCATGGATTACCCCAAAAAAATTTTTTGGATGGTATTTTCACTATAATAAAAATATACAATTTGTCAGTTAAAACTTTTTACAAGGAAATAGTTATAAAAACTGAATGAAGGTCTATACCCAAATATAATTTGTGTACTTCCGCTTTTCATATTTTGTTCATTCATTCCACTGAAACAACACACAGTGTAACGACGTCTTTTCTTAATTATAAAATATACAAACCAATTAATTTTGACACGATATTCGACATATGTGGTATTGGATGATATAGTGCATAAAAATGTATTAAATTCACTCCTTATTAGGCCTTAAAAAAGCTGATATTTCTCGTTATAAACTCAGCCTGGTTGACACATGTACATTATAGTCCTAAGCTATAAATATGGTGGTACAAAATCCAACACTACCAACTTAATACGTGTAGGGGAGATATACTGTTCTATGTATAACAACATGTATGATATGCAAGATCTAAAGCTCTCACTTAAGTGATCTAACAATATGTATAATCAAGCAGGGGAACGAATTTAGCGGGCAAAAGTTATTATATGTGGCAACCTGACAACCGAGTAAAACAAAAGTTTTCTTCATTCACTGACCAAAAATCGTGACTAATCATCACCATAATTTTGTGTTCCCCAGCAACACATAATGGTGACAGTAAAATTATTCTAATTTAAATACATAGTGATATTATTCAACAGTGTTATAAGAAATAAATTTTTGCTTCAATAAAATTAATTTTTCTATTAAAATTTTATTTAGTGTTTATTTCCATTTGAAGGTGTTAAAGTGGGTTTCCCGTTGTAAAATGGCGCCAAGTATAAATATGACATAATCCACATTGTTTACATTCACAAGGTGAAGCAGTCAACAGCTAATATTATGCAAATTTCTTGGGTCCATTAAACGGGGATTAAAAAAACGACGGTATTTTGCAAAGAAAAAGCTTGTTTTTTCCAGAACAATGCATCGGTGCACACATGAGCAGTTTCCATAGCAAAATTCCTTGAATTAGGCTACGAACTATTCCCTTATCGACACTATTCACTTAACTTAGCCCCGAGTTGATATTTATTGCTTGCAAACCTGAAGAAATGGCTTGGCGGAAAGAGATCTGATTCAAAGGATGAAATAATTTCACAAGGGTATTCCTATTTTGCTGACTTCAATAGATTTTATTTCTTGGCAGGGATAAGAGTATTGTAGAAGCTTTCTACAAGGTACACAGAGGTCAAAGGAGGTTATGGCTGAAAATAAAATTAGGTTTTATTCAAAAACCTGCTTTTAATTTAAAAAAATCGCTAACGAATTATCTAATGATGCAGAATTTAATTTATTCACAAAGTATATTTTAGCACTGCCATGTACCATTTTTATGGTCTCTCAAATTTTATTTTGGTTACAATTATTACAGAGATAAATGCGATGATTGCTAATGTTTGCCGCATTGCAATTAAAACTATAATTTAGCTAATACAAATACCTGATGTTGCAAAGGTATAGATTTGATTAAAACCAAATAAAAAAGTGTTTAAAACTCTTAAATGCAGCTTGAAGCGATAACAGTTTGAAAAAAGTTTTTCCAATATTAATATCGAAGTAACTAATGTTTCTCTTATATGTTTCTCTTATATGTATTAGATTTAAGACTGCACTGAGCCAAAAATTTAAGTTAATAATGCTAACAAAAGCCATATTCAACTATACTGGCATCATTAGGTAATATAGACGGTTTAGTGAATTATAATTTTAATTAATATTAACTAAAAAACGCAGTTAATTCATATATTGTTTTATTTCGCCATATAAAAAAATTTATATTTACTTAATTAATACCACTAATCACTCAATTATTATTTGCAGAAAATTGTTGCATACTTTACAGCAAATACCGCATCAAAGAGAACTCAGCCGTATGATTAATATTTGTATCACTCATACGTACCCATTTCATGTATTACAAGTCCAATATGCATGGAGTTGTCTACACTTACATTTTAAGTATGAAGTGTCGTTCGTTAATTGTCTTACTAAAAAATAAATATTTATTAAATATTTTCAAAATCTTTATGATGAAGTTGTTGTGATTATTAGCACTAATACAACAATATTTGCAAACAATATTAATTAACAATATTAATAACTCATGCGTTTCTAAGCTTTTCAAACATGATTTATTTAAAGAGTACGGAGGATTTGGTGAGCGTTAATGAAAAGCGGACATATTTGCAGCTGAACCAAAAGCAAACCATAAAATTTTAAATCGTTATTTTAGAGAATTTTATTAATATTGTTATTAAGAATTTTGTTTAATTTGTCTAAAGGGCGTTTAAATCTATAAATGTGTAAAAAAAAATTAAAAATTCGATTATAATAGTGTTTGTATAAAAGCTTTCTAAAGCCATTATATTAATATGTTTTGTAAATTACAAATAGAAAAATTTGATTCATGTGGATACCCAAATAGTATTTGTAATTTTTGTATACGTATGTGCCTTTAAATGCTTTTCAAACATGATTTGGCCAAAGGGTACTGATGATTTGAATAGCGCCAATGATATGCAAGCTAAGCCAACAACAAAAAATAAAATGTTAAATAAATGTTTATGTAAATTACTTTTTTTATATAGTAGTAGCCTGAAATGATTATATACACTGATTATTAATTAAATGAAATGATAAGTAAATGAATAGATTTAAATATAGGGATGAGATTTTAGTTAAATTCCATTTAATGTGGATAACTGAACCTAAACCTAATATCATGGGAAAATTTATTTTAAAGAAATCAAAAACAAAAACGATAAGTGTTTGTCTAAGTTTAATAGAAATCAAACTCTTGGAAAATACAATTACTTATGCAAATAACTTCAAATACCCTCTCTAAATAATATTGGGTTTATTTATATTTAATTTTAAAAAATAAAATAAAATAAGAATTCAAATAAGTATTATGAGTCTTTCTACGGTAAAGCCTGGAAAGCTTTGATAAAAATTTCACAATTTCAAAAAAATCAAGTGATTAACAATTCATGCAAGTGTCGCCAGAAACTTAAAACAAATTAGTTTCATTAAAATATAAAATAGCAACCAACTATCAACTGAGAGATTTTCAATTAAAACTATTAGTCCATTTATTTTTTTAATGCCTGAGATAATTTTTAAAGCAAAAAATAATAATAATAATAATAAAAGTTTTTATTTGTCGAGAAAAAGCCAAAGGCATTTGGTAATCGTTGACCTATAGCGCTCGACATTGACGATAATGGCTTGGCCTTCCTCATTCTCACTGAAAAAAGACCGATGACACAACTAGCCAAAAGTTCACACCAAACAGTACCTTTTACCGGATGCATTGAATGCGCTCGGAGGTCACGTGCATTGGCATCGTCCGTCTCTGTTGACGTACCCATTCACCCAAAGATGTAGGACGATTATGATGACCGTAGAATGAGCACGTGGAATGCTGATCGAAGAGAACAGATATTTTGATAAAGCAATTTTATCATTTGTACGTATTATTAAACGCATTCTGAATAAATGACAGTCCATTTGACGGATATTGCTTCAACAGTATGGCCGCTATCAACTGTCGAAACTCAAAAGTCCCTGTTGGAATACCGTTTATGTACGCATATTAACAATCAAATGGAAACATGATATACATGTTTCATCTGCTATGATCTATAATTTTTTTTATTTACGATACAATAAACATTTGTTATAGATTTTCAGTAGTAAAAAATAACATAATCCATCCCTGTTATCAATACAATTGACTCTCTTATTTGTCAAAAGATTGCAAGGAATTAAAAATTCCCAAATATATAAATAAAAATAAAAATCCAGCAATTGATAGATGATTCTCTGAGGTTCGCATTTCAGTGGCTGCATTTTAATTCAGTTTTTCTCCAGAGCTCAGACGGCGTCAGTGTGACATATATCACCAAAAATTTTATTTTTCAATTTAGAAAATATGTTTTAAATAAATAAATAAATAAGGCACTCACGCTTCTAACAAATATCTAACGCATATATCCTAGAATTGGAAATATATTCAATATCAAGAGTGATTTAGAATAACATGCGTATCAAATTTTAAAAAATTAATATTTTAAACGTTTGGAACCACAGTGCTCTTGTACAAGAGACATGTCAGTTTTACTCGCAATTCTTTTTCAACTCCCAGCTTTCTTCAAATAAAAGATAAAGGAAATTTGTCTGCCTGCCTTGTTTTGTTCATTATGCAAATTTTTTTGTTTAACATTAAAAAACACCAGTTTGTATAATTTTTACCGGAAGTTGGAAGTTAAAAGGACTCTTTCCTCACAATCATTATAATCGTTGTAAGAAAGAAACCTTTTTTTAATTAATTCTTTTGAGGGAGGCGAGGATTTTATTTTACCATTTATGAGTTAAATAATGACATTTATTTAATAAAATGTTGATCACAGTTGTTTACAATTTAATGTCAGAAATTAAAATAAATTAAAAAAATATTAATGCCAAGTTCGAAAAAAGAAACTTTTCTATTAGCATAAGTCGTATTTTTGTTTTGCTTCTGTGCTGCGCTTCTTTGTTTTGGTTGTAAGCGAAATGGAACTTTATAACATTAAAGACTATTTTTAATTAATACTTTTTTTTCAAATTACCATATATCAGGCAAATTGTGCTGCTTGCTGTTTGCCAGATTTTAGACATCCTGGAAAAGCATCTTGTAGTAAGTGACTTGTGTAACGGGGCGTTTGGCTTATTTGAAATATTTCGTCAACAGTAAGAGAGAAAGACGTCTGTTACAATGACGTTATTCTTAACAGGTCTTTTCAATATCGCAATATCAATTCCCCTGGAATTTTAACAAATTTGCATACAAGCCGTTTGCTGCTTAAAAGCCAGCGAAATAACTGGCTTTAATATTTGCAAACCATGTGTATTTTTTTTTAATTTCAGACTTCCTAATTAATAAAGTCAATTAAAAGTTCTGAGCATATTTTATCACAGAGTTGACTAATTTTTCTTACTTTCCACATACAGGCTAAGAGAAGAGACGACATCCTTTTTTACAGTAATGTCATGACATTGTTTTAACACAGTTTCTCTGAGCTTTGTCAGAGAAAAGGGAGGATTTGATAACTTATTTCCTTTCAAATGAAGTTAATTCTGTAGTAGTTTGTATATGACTAAATGATGTATCGAAACTTTTTAGTAAAGATGTGAGTTATTCTTAAATAAGAATAATTCTATTAAATAATTTTATAATTTTTCTTACAATACTAATGAAGTTGTAAATGCAAAATTCAAGAAAACCAAGCTGTATGAGTTGCATAGAGTTGTTGCAACAGTCATGCGAATGTTTTTAAATTTCTATGAGAATATCAGTAATTTGTTGCTTTGTAATTGCTTTGGTTATTAAGGGAAATAATTTATTTAATAACAAAAAAATAACTAAGCAACTCAGTAAAAGAATTGTTAAATTGATCCAGATATTTTGATGTCAAAGTCTGTCTAGAGGTAGACATGACTTGAAAAATAGATATTATTACACAGTGCAACACGAAAAAATAACCATATACGGACACAACTACGTGATAAAAGACTAAAAAAAAGACCCGTGTCTCCCAATTTTTCCCAAAGTCATGCACTTTTTTTATGGGCCGCCAAAGATTTGGGGCCTCGGTATCATTTTCGCAAAAAAGTGATCATTTTCTCGGGTTCATATCTTGCAAACCGTTCCGAATTTCGATTTACTCTCTGAGGCAAACTTGTAGCTCTTGTCATAAAGAACAAAAAAACTTCACCTTCCAGATAAAAATCGCAAAAAACTTAAAAAAATTCGATTTTTTTACCTTTTTCTCTTGTTCAGGTCCATAGGTAGCAAACCGTTCAAAATTCAAGGAAACAATCAACTACAAAAATTTACCTAAGATCTCAATAAACAAACTTCTACAACATATAAACTTCCTGGAAATAATTCTGAACACCGTTTAGGTAGTGCTTAGGTAGCCGCAAAAGTGAAAAAGTGCATGACTTTGGGAAAAATTGGGAGACACGGGTCTTTCTTTTTAGTCTTTTATCACGTAGTGGTGTCCGTATATGGTTATTTTGCCACGACTTAAAAAATTACACACAGTGTTATGGCACTGTTAGCATGAAGTATATCCCAAATGCATCTAGTAAAGGCAGTAAATTAAAAAAAAATTGTTTTCATTAAAAATTTACCTTCAAATAACTTTCCGGACATTTTCAAAACACTTTTTCTACAAATGTTAAGGAAATGTATCCAAGTTAAGTAAAACCTTATTTCTAGTAGCGAAGATTTTTTAATGAATTCCAGTAAAAAGCATATTTGGCGCCATAACCCTTTTTTTAACTCAAATTGAGTAAATTTTCCTAAATTATTGTTTATTCTTTTATTTTTTTAGAGTGTGTATAAAATTTAAGCAATTGTATATATTTAACAGAACGCATTACATTTACTAAGCCACAGCAGAACTTGATAAGACTCCATTTGCATCCATTTGTGTTTAAAAAAAAAATAATAATAGTTTCAACATAAAAAGTTATTTGACCAAGTTTTTGAATATGACTCAAAAGAAGAAAAAAATATATATAAAAGAAAGAGCAAAACAAACTAAAAAATGGACTGAATAAATAAAGTAAAGTATGTAAATGAAAAAGTTGTGTAAAAAGGATCAAAAAGTCACTTCAACAATATTGAGTTCTCTTTTCTTTTTGAAGAAAAAATAAAATAATATTTTACCAAGTGCAAAACTTATATATACGTTTATATTCTCACCAAGAGGATGACAACATGTAAGACAGTGCATGTATATAAATTGTTATGTTTATATAAGTATTGCTTCAGTTTCAGCTGACTTCTCCATAAATCCATTATTGTCCTTAAAACCCATTTAACTAATAGCAACTGGGCTTAAATAATTCATCTCAGCGAAATGGAAAGAAAAACTGCAAAAAAAGAACTGTGTGGGGAGATGAAGTGAAAAAGATTTTCTTTTGACTTAAATATTGTTTTCATTTACGTTGCCGTTTTCATCTTTTCTTTTTAAATAAGTTTTAATTTTATCGCCTTCTGCGTGTCACTGGGTGTATCCGGGTGTTGGTGGTTGTATATTTCCATATATGTATGTGTGTGTGTGTATATTGTATATTATATGATTGTGTTTAAGAGACAGTGAGTGCAAGGTAAAATATAAATAAAAACTTTACTAACAAAACGTAAAAAAGATCTTAGATTCACATACACACCGGAAATAAAAGTATAAATATGATTACAAGATGGCACTGAAGAAGTAAAAATGTCATGATAAGCAGCATTATGTTTTATCATTAATAACGCAGAGAACAAAACTAAAAAAGACAAGAGAATTAAATTAAAACAACAGCTAAAGTAAGACAAATAGAAAGATTACAGACACAACTTTGAACTTATGACAGTGTGAAAGATGTTATTGTTAAAGCGGTTAAGGCTAATCAGATGTCCTTAATTTAAAAAAAGTTTTACTCTTTCAAAATATATTTTATTTTATTTTATTAAACTAAATATATTTGGAAATATTAAAGATTCCCAAAGTGACAGTTATACATTTCATTTTCATAACTTTTTGCTAAATGAATAAAAAAATTATTGCGTATAACATTTAAATATAGTGTATAAAATTTTTAAATTGCGACCTAACGAAAACATCGCCGCCGACAGTAAAAGTGTGTAGGAGAAACCGTGGCAGTTGATTTCAGGTCGCTTACGAGAATTCGGTGTTTCATAAATCACGAACTCGCAAATTTGGCCTCCTGGCTTAGACTTGCGTCCATATAAAATTCGACTGAAACAGGAGCTGAAAGTAAACGACCATAGATATTGCCGTGTGCTCGGTACATGGTCTCTGGAGCAGTGGGACACTGACCCTAATTTTCATTAAAAAAAATCACTTTAGCCATGGGGCCTATTTCTGGATGAACGGGGTACGTCAACAAATAAAATTGTCGAATTTGGGATAATACCAATCTACATGGGATCAAAGAGCATCCAATGAATATATTTCGCAAGGATCACTGTTTGGTGTTGATTTTGGGAACGATCGTTATTATTTTTTGAACAACATTAGCTAGGCCATCACCATAAACGGCAAATATGGTGATTGCTACCAACTTTTCTTGGCCTAAATTAGATGATGTGGATTTGTGGTTTCAAAAAAAAAAAAAAAAAAAAAAAAAAAAACAGCTCCGAGTGCCATATACCTCATACCACATTGGGTATTCAGCAAGAGAAATTTGAAGTAATGGCCATCGCACGTGTTGGTAATATGTAGTGGCCACAGAGATCAAACGATTTGACCACGTTACACATCATCGATCAAATTCAGCCAGATTTATGCGTCAGTTTCATAATAAATTGTATGATTCGAATGCGCGTCATTCAGCAAAGCTGTGGCAGATATTTGCACGGTGCTCTACTCCAAATATAATTACACTAATAGACCTTTCAAATAAATTAAAAATTTGAATATCTAAGACACACATTGTTTAATTAAAATTTAAAGAAAAAAAAATATATATTTTTTTAAGCAAACAGTGTCTTAGTATTCAATATTGAGCCCCCAGCTCTTTTTGTAGTGCCTGTTTAAAAGAAATTAAGCAACTGTTATACTCGTATGTGGGTCAAAATTCCCAATATAAAGACGACTTTGTTTACATTATTTATAATGTCGTAGGGTAGAATTTAATTTTCATGACAGGATAATAATTAGTGACAAAAGCAAAACATAATAAAGTATGTAAATTCCCAACAAAATTCACAGCTTGAAAGAACCAAAAGTTTTAATAGAAAAAAGTTCTAAAATTTTTGGGGGCGATATGTACAGCAAATATTTAATTTCGGTCAATACTTGTAATTCATAGTAGATGAGTAGCAACTTATCATGTTTCGGGAACGTTTATCACAACAATTAAAATATGGCATAAGAATATTATTATCTTACGGTACAGAAAATGGCTATTAACTCCAAGTATATACAGATAAAGAGAGAAACTGCAAATCGGAAAGCGAAAAAGGGCGTCGTATAGTACTGGATCTGATTAATGATCTGAAAAGCCACAATGTTACACGCAATAATTTGTGCACTTCTCTCGAGTTGAGTATTGAACTATTGAACCAAAATAAAATTATGATTTTTACGGTATGAAAAATCAATGGTTTTTTAGTACCGACAATTTTGGAACTCAAAAACTAAACCGGAAACTTATAAATACAAAATTATGCTGCCGATTAAAAGATAAAAAAATTTTCTAAAGTGAACGGTGCTTGTTTTGTCCAAATTAATCAAACAATACAAAAAATCAAATATGAAATCTGATTGCGGAATCAGTACTATATGATGTGAGTGTAAACATTTTAACTGAAAATAAAAATTTATACCAATTTTTCGTATCGGGCAAAATTAACCCACTAATGTCGTAGGAGTTTCATTTATGATGTACAAAATGAGGGTTAAGCAACATTCACTTCTTGTTATCCTTCCTCATACAAATCAGTGTCAAATAGTCGATATTTCTCAAACACTAACAGCCGTCGAATAAGTGAAAAAGAACGGGCACATGAGCACTAATATTGGTAGTTAGGCGACCATCGAAAACTGTATTGTTTTATTATGTTGGTGTAAAAGTTACTTGTCCTTCTTTCTTAATAAATGGGTTATCAATTCGTATGTATTTTTGATTTTTGTTTTCAAAATAATTATTTGGCAGTTTGGGCCCATAATTTTTTTTCGAGAATCGGACGGGCAATACGACATCGAAGCCCCCAAAAATTTGGATTATCACATACCTCCTCGAATTGTGGGCCGATTATCAAGAGAATTTTTTGTTTGTTGTGGCTTTAGCTGTTCACATGCCGACATTTCATGCTCGCTTAACCAAATCGTCAGTGAAGTCTAAGCAGTTTGAAAACATTCAACCTCGGATAATTATACCATACAAATGGATTAGTTGAGGAGAATATCCCGAATAATAAATTTCAATATTAAATATTTAACATAAAGATTTTATTATTAATTTTTGCCTGACTGCATACAATCATGCCCACTGTGCACTGTACTCATGCAAATAATTTAAATCGCAACATTTCCGGTAATTCACGTTGATAGAAACTATGTCCTATTCTTGCCTTTCAGCTTCCCCCTTTGAAAAATGCCACCAGAGATTTCAGGTCTACTGAGTTTGTTAAATGGTTTGTAAATGTCAGCAACAATGAATTCAATGCAATATGGAATGTTGAAAGTATTTGACGCATTTAGAAATGCATTTGGGTTTATGGCGAAAATACTCCCAGAGATAATTGAAAAGATAAATTAAGAATTATGCGTGTATAAAACTTGAAATCTAAATATTTAGGTATATTTATATAAAGGCAAATATATATTTGTATTCTTATAATTTTCTCAGTATTACGCGATTGCTTTGGGGCATATTTGTGCAATATATTTTAGTATTTTATATTATAAGATTTATTTTCGAAATTATTTAATTTATATTATAGGAGTTAAATAAAATTTTCAAAAATGGCTTGTAATATTTACATTTACAAAACTCTTTAAATGACAGTTTTCTAATATTTTTTTCCCTTGAGAAGAACATTAAAGACACTTTGAATCAATTATTTCTACGACTGTTATAAAAAATGTCTGCCATAAAAACTTGAAAGAGAAGACGGGTTTTAAAGAATCTGATTTAACCCGCAATAATTTTTCACATCTGCTCCGTCCCCTATCCACATACCCCCACACACTCATACTCTTATATGTTAACACACATACAAATGCACATGTTTGCTTAGAATTTGCAATTGAACGTAAATAAAAGTGCCACATCATGCAGGTATTGTGCATGAAATTGTTTTAAAAGTGCGAATAGAAACCGAAGGGCGCAAAAAACAAACAGAAAATGGCTGGAGCCGAGTGTGGCACTCATTGCAACAACAAAAAAAAAAAACAAATAAAAGTTGTAATGAAATAGCGCAGCGAATAAAAACGGGTTAGAGAAAAAAAAGGATATTTATCACATTGTGCATTAAATAGCGAAGGATAAAAATAGTAGCAAGAAAAAATGGTTGGAATGTAATAAAATTAAAAAGATGGATGATAATTAGACAGTCATGTTGCTAAAAGCTTTAACGTTTGTTTGCTTCTCTCTTTATTTTTATACCCTCCTCCTCCTCCTTACGGTATGCGGCAGCACATGTGTGCAAAAAGTTTTTATATTTTTTTATTGTTATTATTTTTATAAGTATTATGGTTATTGCTTCCTTTAGTTTATTTAATTTGTTACATTTTGGGTTCAAAAAATAAATAAATTAATTCAAAAGGTCACCCAACCGAAAACATTAGTATTGGTTTGGCTCAATATCCGGACAGCCAGTCACCCATTATCACCCATTTTAAGAAGCCAGCAACCCACTTTAAGTTTCTCATTCGAATATATGTGTGTAAATATTTTAAGTAAACAATTTTAATAAAAATTATTTCAAAAAATGTTCTTCGTTTAAGTAAAATTTCCTTAAAAAAAGAAAATTATGCTAAAGTCTAATAACAACTAGACTTTGAAATAATCAAAATTTTCCCATAATGACTTTCTTATGTCTAACGAAGAATTTTTAAGCTTTCAAAATATTTTTGCTATAATTTTTTAAATGGTTTTTAACATCGGAGTTAAAAGTCATATGATGGAGAGGCTTAGGCGGTGGGAGAAAATGATTTTGGTGAAGTGTTGAGAATTGAATAAAAGATGTTATCCGAAGACCTACATACAGGTCCCTTTATAAGGTAGACTTTAAAAGGGTTCATGTGTTCATGGTTGATATGACATTAAAATTTCCGCAAAGCTTGAGTTCCCTAGAAAACAGACTAATTAGAGAATGTTTCTCTACTTGTGGATCTGTTAACTATTAGGAAACTTCTTGATGAGGTTGCAGATCTTGTACTTTATCATAGAATAATGTGAACTTTGGATATAAGTGACAGAAGGTCAATAGTTAAGCTTTTTTATAGCCGTTCTTGAACACAAGAAAAATTTCGATTTCTTTCAGTTTAGTTGTTATAAGAACCTACTAAACTTTTTTGGAGGTCTGTAGCCACAGAAAATATTTGATTCAATGAATTTAGTTACGGAAAATAAAATTAATTTTTTTTCTGTGTATTAATTTAAGAGGTTATCCTTTTTATTTCCTTTTTTTAGGACTTGTATTATTTTTTATTTTGTATGAAGGATATAGCTAAAATGTACATACATACTTCACTGCTTAATTTCATAGTTCTTGAAAAATGTTTAGCATTAAAGTCATTTTAAAGAAACCTTTTCAGCTTTAAAGTTTTGTAAAGATTTAATTTATAAAGATTGATTAATTTTATGAAGATTTTTTTGGAAATGATTTTGTCCTTTATGAGATACCTGCGATATATAAAGAATAAAAATCAAAATCAGAAGAATAAAGGATACAGAAAGGAAAAGGCAGTCAATGGTCAGGTACAATCTGTGGCAGATATCAAGAATGCAAAATTGCACAAACTAACACCGTCAGCGGCCAAAGCTATAGGTCAATGATTACCAACTTTTTTTGGTTAGAATTTAATAATACGGACACTCACAAAATGTGGTTTCGAACAGGGCGGCTCTATGCGCCATATAGTTCCTGGTATATTGGAAATTCTGAACGAGTGATTTAAAGGAATGGTCATCTCAAGTGGAGATAATGTGAATTGGCTACCGAGATCTTGCAATTTGTCCCGGTTGTTGCAGCGCTATGCAAATAAGCCACAAATTTAAGCAGCCCTCAAACGCCATTATAATCCATGTCTTCAGTCAAATTCATTCTAATTTATTTGCCAGTTTCATGGAAAACTACACATTTTGATTATGCCCTACTCAGCAAAGTCGCGGTGGATATTTGCATGGTTTTATTTTCTACGTAATGGCATTATAAGACAAGTCTTAAATTTTAATAAGTTTTTTAAATTAAAAAAACATGATATTCTACACACGATTTGTTTTATTCGAAGTTAAAAGTAAAAAGCTCTTGGTGGAGGACCCTTTACAAAATAATTCTTTTATAACTATTATATTATGGATCTAGAGGGATAGAAAAAACATTTCTCCCATTAATTCTTTCTCTAAAGAATTGCATGAAAATGATTCAGGCAATTCGTGACCTAAAATTTAGAAGGTTTCAATTAATATGATGCTCGTAATTTAAAAATTGTGAAGATTGTTTTGAAAATGAGTTGGGGAGAATATCCCAATATGATAAATTGCAATATTAAGAATTCATTAAAATTTTTAAAAAGATTAACTAAAATTTTCTCATTTAAATTTTGTAGATTATTTTTTATTAGCTTTAGGAAATGTTTACTGAATTGCTAGCAAAAATGTCCTTGCAATCATTTAGGACTCTAATTAAGTAGATTTTCTCAAATTTAAATTAAATACAAAATTTTTTAGTGCATCAAGTCCGTTGGGTGACCAGGGAGTACTATGATAAGGCAAAACATATGATAAGTTCTATTCGGTGAATTCAGGGTGATCCTTATCAATTACACTTCAAGTCGACTCACAAACCTCTACGTGGTACTCCCTGGGCGATGTTCTTGATACCCGTCAAACATCGGCGAATTGTGAGAGGCATGTGCAGCAAGGAGAAGTCTGTTCTTATACTAAGCGGTTCGCTATATAAATATATTTAGCACTCAGACTAGGATACAGTAGAGTAGTCATTTGCTCATCCAAGATAGAATGATTAACGAAAGCTCAAACAACAAAAATGGAGACCCTATGCTTCTTATAGAATCGATGGGAACACACATACATATACAAATCCGTTGCCAGCTTGAGGATAAGCCATCATACCATTTGATTGTTAATAGAATGGAATATATTTTTTTTACTTCCAAGCGGTTTATTTAAAAACTATTGCTTCTAAATTTTATTTAGTGAAACAATAAGTTAAATAGTTGCAACAAAATAGAATAAATTTATTGTTTATCTCTATGATACGTAGTTGAGGGTAAAAAAGATGCCATGCAAATGAGTTTCACATTCTTACACGCTTTCGTTTCATACCATTTATTCATGTATTGGATGGCTTCCACGCTCATTCATTTTAGTTGGCAAAAATTTCACAGCTGTCTTTGTTTGTGTGAGCACGTCTACTTGTGGGGGCTCGAAAAAGAAAGGGATTCAAAAAAAAAAACATCTTGTTGTGGCATAATAAATTATCCTGCGAAATTTGATCAGTGTGAGAAATAAGAATTGGCTGAAGGAGTCCTATTCTGAGATATTATAATACGACACCTCTTGTATTTCAAATAAAATATATTGCAAATTTTAAAACATGCCAGACACGTTTTATTAATAAAAATATTGTGTGAAAAGGAACGGCAACATATCGCAGATGTTGTTAGAGATTAGAAAGAGTAATGGCTTTTGGAATAACACTGCTTTATCTAGCTAATACGACCTCCAGTTCGCCATGCTACGCCCATTTCACTGTAAGGAAAAACCCAAAGCGTTTTATAAGAAATAAAGCAAAAAGAAGGCAAAAAAAGGAAGAAAATATTTCAATAGTTTGGAGTTTTTTTGTTTTTGTTTTCAGAATAATTTCAAATTATGAAACTTAGGACTAAATAAATATTGTTTGGCACTTTCCTTACTTTCCTCTGAGTCTTGGTGGCATGTCCAAGACCAGCTTTTGCTTTCTAAAGTATTTTGCATTGTTTTTATCAACTTGGGCATGTCGTTCCCTAAGTTTAGGTCTCTAAACAAGTTCTAGATGTTGGATTAATTTTATATATTTTAAATTTATTTCATTAACACATCAAATTTTTTTTTAATAATATGACTTACATATTTTATTATTATAATGATATTTGGATTTCATCTCATTTTCCGATTCAAAAATGAAAAAATTTTATTCATCCGAATTTGTCAATTCAAATCAATAACTTTCTCAAATCTTTTTTATTTAGAGAAAAGCAAAACGGAAAAAGTACTTTTTATAAGGTCGCCACACCATCATCATCAGCGTTCGTATGCCTGTTTTTGGATGGCTGTTAGATGGCTCGTAGTATTTGTGGAGTAACAAATATTTAACATACGCTCTATCTTGGGGGTCCCTTGTTTCATATAAAGTTCATCCCTTGAGGAATCTTTTACAAGCCAGATGAGTGTCAATGATAAGCACTACTGTAATTTATTTATTCATCATGAAATATTCAAATTAATGTTTGTGTTAACGGAAAACATTTGTATTCCAGAAACTTATTTTTAAATTCATGGCTTCTTTAATACATCAATAAAGCAACAACAAATGTTGAAAATACAGTCTATATTTTCAGCATTTCCTGCATCATGCTGGTCATGTTGTTGGTAAAACTATTTACCATTTAGATTAGCGCCCCTATTGAAGGGTCAGAAGGACTTAAATTAGAACCGTGAGTTTCACGTTTTAGCGACACTTTTTGCGCTGTGGTCTGGTTGGACTTTAAAATATTGATTGATTGATTGATTGATGATACATTAGTATACAAAGTTTGTTGCTAGAAGTTTTATGAATTATATTTTTAAGCCTTCGCTTACGAGACCTGGCTTGTGAATGGTCACGCCATCTGAGGATAATCTGCATGCAATAGAATAAAACGCTGATTGGATGGTGGAGTTAAATATTTTGGTTAAACTATGCTTGACGTACACGTAAGCAGGCACACCTTTGTCGTTTACAGTGTAGTTACTGCCACACTTGCAAAATTTTTTTTTTGGATTTTAAATTGTCTCTAGGCTTATAGTAACTTGCAATGGGTTTTGTTGGCAGTTTATTCATTGAATGGATCCGGACAAACTTATGTCAGAGAAATAGTTTCAATTTTTCAAAACAAAATGACGGCAGTCGAGGCGAAGCATTCCAATACAAACTCAAATAGGGATCTATTTTGAAAAGTGCTAATAAATAGTTCATTAATGGTAGCAACTATATTTCTTGGCATGGAAAATGAACCCCTCTAAGGAATAGTCTGCATTGGAAATTCTCGAAAAATATAGGATAAAAACAAAAATTCCCATTTCTCAACTGGAGTTGTCTGAAACGTAAGTATTGTTGGAGAGTAAACGAGATATTTAGAATATTGTATGCGATATGGCCCAGTCCATATGGTCTAAGCTAGACTAATATTCTTGGCTATAAACAAATTTTTTTTTATGTTAAAGTAAATATATTTGGGCTGCCAATGATATGTAAAAAATTTAAAACATGTACTTGGGGCACTAAATAATGTAATTGTCTTGCTTTTGTTATCAAAAAATTTATTTAAAAAATATAATAATTACGTCTATCGAAAAATAAAAAAAGTTGCACAATTAAGGGAAAAACTTACCTGATTTTACCACAAGGTGAAACTTTATATACACCTAAAAATAAAAGATAAAATATTATTAGCTAATTTGACATTTTTAATAATTTCATTTAGGTATAAAATATTCATTTTACAAATTAATCCACTTAAACTAATATAAACGTAGGCCAAGCGGGGAGTTTATAAGAAAATTCCCGCTAAAGCACAAGCAATGGCTTGAAAATAAAACTAGAGGTTGTATTCACGGTAAAGTAAGGACGTTATTGTGTCTACTTATAAAATTGATTACAAATAAGAGGAAAATAGTAGGAAAAATTGGTGTGGAGGAGAGTATCAAACCTGAAGAGTTTGTAATTAGTCATGGAAATCGTTTGCAACGTGAGACCGATTCCCTGCTTTTGGAACGTAAAGGCCTCCCAATCAATATAAGGAAATTAAAACTCAAAAACAAACAAAACATTTGTAGCCCCGCACACCCACTTAAAACAAGATCACTTGTTCACCTCTAAACAATTTGTACTTGAAGTCGATTTTAATGTTTCTTTCTTAAAAACTACATTAAATCGTACTAAGCGCTATTTTCTTAGAGCAATATACTTTCCACAACAGATACATAAGAATTCTTCTTTTTGTTAATGAAATTATAACAAATTTGTTTTCAAGTCACAATAATTCGAAAATTCTTTCGATTTTTAAATTCAGCTGATTTCAAAACAGCATATCAGGGATGGGAATATTGCTACATTTTAATTTTCCTGATACGATTCGAAATGTGATAAAATTAATTAAATCTTAATTTTAGACAAATTACTTTTATTTTACTGCCGATTACCTGATTTTTTTCAAGTTAATTTATACCTGGCAGCAAGAGAAATTAAAATTGATGTAGTTCTTCATATTAAAACAATTTCAAAAAATACAAGTTTTAGTGAACTTTAGACAAAAGTTGCTGGAAGAAATAATCAGTTAAAGGAATTGAAATGTATATAGAAATGTATATTGTCCGAACTTATAAGAGGAAGCAAATTGACTTATTTTTAAAACTATTAATTCCATCCCTGACGTAGATTTTGCTTTGTTTAAAACGCACTGTACAATACTTCGACGTTGAACGCCTTTAGTGTTGTGGAGGTTGTTAACGTTTTCACATTCAACCAGAAGTCCGCAAGTGCTTATGCCGTGAATTCCATCTGATGTTTATTAAAGGTATGGGAATCATTTATCTTTGCCTTTAGGTTTTTTTCTCATTTAGGCTTTATGGCCTACGATTAGCGGCAGCCGAACGAGGCAACTTCTCTCTCTTGGAAGGAGGTTGGTAGCGCTTCTCGTTGGCATTATTAAGGGCACTGTTCGATTGGCCGTATATCGCAGCATCTGGGACTCAGGCATGATGGCCAGAGCAGAAGCTTCTTCGACTGCCCTGCTGTGCAGGAGCGCAAGTACAGTCTATGTAAGGAGGGAGGTCAAAATCTACAATTCCATAGAGAAACCTAGGGTTTTCTTTAGTCCTCTGGGTATCACAATGGTCCTCATGGGTTCCGAGTGTACTCTATTCCTGGTGCTGTATGTTTTTTTTTATATTTTGGCACTCGGACATCTGTATTACATATAATGTTAATAAATAAAATGATTATGAGGAAGAGTATCTTCAATATATAAATTTTTTAAACATCTGACATATTTTTTACTTATTTTTGCCTATAAAATGAAGCACTCTGTAGATACTATACAAATACATAAGAAAATGAAATCAAAGCCTATGACTCCTTGCGAAGACTTTGCAAAAATAGACCTGTTTTAACTAAATTCTCGTTGATTCACTAAGTTTTGAGGCAATTAATTTTTTAGCGAAATTTTTATTCACACCAACAGATTATGTATAAAAAAAATATATTTTTAATAAAAACGATCGTGTTTATTTTAAGAAAACTTGTTTAAGGCTTAAACAAAGATTTTCCTTGACATTTTCTTTCAGTGTATTTTTCACACAAACCTTTACCGTTTAAAATCATTTCGTTTTATAATGCATGACCCTTAAAATTTTCATTTAATAGGTGCACTGAGTTTTCGTTTTTTGTTTTTGGGGCTGGGGTAATTTCCAATTTTTCCAATATTCAGAAATTAAAAAAGTGTTTTTCTATTGTAAATTAAAAATATTAAATTTAAAGCAAAACTTTGTCAATATATGCTCTATTTTACAAGTTCTTTGCAATATTTTCACAGTGTACATATTTGAGAGCCAATTTTGTTCTGATTTAAAAGATTATGGAAATAATTAAGTTTAGAAAATTTTAAATAACAAAGTTATTTATTTAAAAAATTTATAAAATTGCTCTGGCAATCGTGTCCTCAACATTAAAATCTCTATTAATCATTAAGTATCTCAACAGTAAGTACAAGTCTTGCAAGTGATTCCATCGTATGAATAAGTACAGGTAAGTAAATTGTTTTTGTGTTCCTTTATATAAGGGTCTGTTCAATATCCCTTGTTGTCATGCACAAACGCATGATTATCAATAACAATTCCAATATAATATTCTTAAAAGACAAGCTTAAGGAATCAAAAAACAGGGAAATGGGTAATATATGTATGTATGTAAAGAAAATAATGAAATACTTCTTTTGTTAACGAATGTCATATTCACTTGCTCGTATGTATGTATGTATACTTATATTTCAAAACGTTTATATACACATATTACGGTAGTCTATGGCACCTATGATTTATATGTCAACAATTTATTACACTAGACATACAGAATACATCTACTCCCTGCCATCCCTTGGCACAATGCAAGCTCTTGCACAGTTCCATACTTTAGAGGAACTAAAATAAGAGGAAGGCAAATGCAATAAACCCTTTCTACCACTCTCACACTCACCCTCCTTCACCCCTCTATCACTCTCTCACTCTTTTTCACTCATTATACTATATATAATGGAGAATAGAGCCACAAAGTTAACATACAGCAATGGGTATATTTAATGAAATTAAATATTTTAAAAAGTGTCAGTTTCAGAAAATTAAATATTCCAATATCATGTTGTTGACAAAATAATAAAATACAAACACCTGACACTACACAGGGAGAATTAATTTGCTTTTTACAGTCAAGCGATAGCAGGTGTCAGCTTAACTTCTTTACTAGCGTTGGAACTCATATTGCATATGGATTATTTTACTCGTATAAAAAATCTTCAATTGCAATTAATCGAAGAGACCCTTCACACAGGTATTATTTTGGATTACAAACTATGTTTTATGGGTTAATGAAACTATATTAATCCGAGAGCTTTTTTACACTTAAGCTTTCTTAAGCAGAATAGTACGAAATGCGTGCTTTACATAAAAAAAAACTATTTCTCATCACTTGTTCGTATCTATATTGGATATTCATCTTTTCCTTGGAATTCTAATGCCAAGTTACCCATTTAGCGCCTGGAAAAATTCCAATCTAAGTTTCTAAGTTTTGTCTCCTCTTCTTTGAATTTTTCAACTCATTTAATTTCTTATGATTGCAGCTGCTGATCAATTTCAGTGAAATAATTTTCTTTTTTTTTTGTCTCTCTAATAAAATATTTAGATGACCGAAAAAATTCTCTAATCTCATATTTCTCCAGGAAATGTCAATCGTACTATTGATTGTATAGACTTACAGAGATCATTTAGGATATAAAATTTTTTTCCTAATGATTTTCATAGAAGTAATTATGCCATTAAGGCACTAAGAAATGAATCAATGAAATTATTTAGTAATTATTTCAAAAACTTAAATAATTAGCTGCACTATATTATTTTAAGCCTTATTTTAATAACTTTTTACAGCTGTACACTGCCTTTTATGTTGCTAGTCAGTAAGGATTATTGTGTCCATTGTCTTAAATAAGCAAATAAATAATTATATATGAACACTAATTAGAACTTTTTGTCCCTCATATCATTTTTCATAGCCAATATTTGTTCTCTATAACCTGAACATATTATAGCTGCTCTTACTATGCTGTAATCATATATTTATTACCACGAAGAGAAGTAAAGCAGGCAGGTTTTTCCAAGCCTTAAGTGAGTTGGAGCACTTTCCTGATCTGATTTTCAAATATTCAAGTGTTGATTCAATTTTACGCAACACTGTACATGCGCATACATAATTATCTAGTGTTAGTAAATTCTGAGTGCTACTACTGTAGAAGAAAGCCATAAATAAAAACAGCCAAAAACCTTAATTTCCTTACACTAACAGAGCTCATTAAGAGGATGTGCTACGATTACATGTCAACACATAAATCACAGCTAAAAATGAATTGTTTATTGGGTTTGAGATTATCGCAATTTCGTAACAAACTGCGAGTTCATGCAACACGAAAGGAGAATTAACTAAAAAGAAAAAAATTATAACAAAAATCAGCAACAAAAAAAAAGAATTAAAGGCAGTTGTATTAGTGTTGCTGATGTCCTTATAACAAACACACTTACAAAAATATATACACTCATATGCATACACACATACATACAAATGCACTTCCAGAACACTGTACACTGTAGTTTTCAGGCTTTGCAAGGATACTCATATGTTGACGTTGTGCTTCAATTTCTATGCTTGTTTTTGCATGCACACTCCAACATGTGTGTGTATGTGTAAGTATGTTAATGTTGGTGATGATGACACTTCAATGCAACCCTGTTGACGACTCTGTATGCTGTTGTGTGGCAGCAAACGAGAGTCGAGTATATTTTTTTTGATGCAAAATAAAAATCAATCTAGAAATTTATATCGTGGCTTTTTCTATTTTGTCATAATAGTTGTTAAAACAATAACAGCCGCAACACCAAATAAACGTTACCAAACCAACCATGCAACCAGCAACAAGGTTAGTGTGAATGGATTTTCAATTTGAACATTGTAATTTTTTCTAAATTTTTTTTCATTTCCCTACAATGTTTTCCTATAGTTTTCTGTTATTTTGATAAGACTATGGCGAAAATATGCAAAACAAATTGAAAATATATGATGCCTACGATTTGTTAAGGAAGCAAATGCAATGCCATTCAGCGAGGTGGGAGTGGAGATTGAGGCTCCAGAGAGTTGATAAAATTGTAATATAGATATTTGCAATTGCATCGGTTATGTGCACTGTGGTATGTGAATGAGTTTTGAAAAATTAGTGTAGGACTTACGGATTTGAATTATTGAAACAAAACAGAAAATGTGTTTTCCTGTGAAGATTTTTTTCTCATCAATAGTAGAGGCAAAGGAAAACTGTTTGTTGCAAGAAATGTAAAATTATTTAAATTAAAACAATTCTCTAAAACTTTTTTTGTGTTTATGGTTATAGCTTATTCTTAAGAATCTTGTAAATTCTAACTAAAAAATTATTTGGTAAGGAGTTTTATTACAGTCTTAACATTGTCTACCGGCTAAAAGAAAAATCCATTAAAGGTATTTACAATGCCCCACACGGGTAGTGAATTAATGCTGATAGATCTCTAGATTTAAATTTTTATCAGCCAATTGAAATCAAAAGAATTACACATTATAATTTTACACATTTAAGTATTTACATCACGTATCCTAATGGTAGGACATGCCAGTATCCTTAGCATAATGACAAAGCACCAGCCATATCTACAATATTCTCTAAGTTAAGCAGGTTAACGCTGTATATGAGCGGAGAAATAGTCAATAATTATTTGTAATGTATATGAAGGTCCTGTTTCTTATCCACCCAGTGGACATGTTTATGCCGATTTTATGCCCTCTGTAGAAAGAGGAAGAAAACAGTGTTACGATCCATTGCGTCAAGTTGATAAAAACGTGATTGGATTGACAAAAAAGTAAATTTTTTTAGATTAATACTCCTTTTTAGCATAATTATCGTTATTCTCGTTAAATTAAGCTGGCATTAAAAATAATTTAGCAGTCCTGTGCACATTGTAGATAATAATTTAGTATTATTAATGACTATTTTTCATTTTGTAAGCTTTTAGCTTACAAAAACATTTTGTAAGCTTTTAGCTTACAAAATGTGCTTTTTAGCGTTCTACCCATCTGTCAAAAAAGGATATACAAAATAGTTGCAGTTGCAAGCTACAAAGCACAAATGTGTAGGATGCCTTGTTAACACCTGGAATGTGAAAAGTAAGATGCTTTCCTAATCTTGCAAGTATCCTTAGAGGATGCGAGCAGGTCACTTGACTTTAACGTATAGGGATGACAAATTTGATTATATTATTTTTAACTTAACTTAAGTAAGGATTGCACATATAAGTTAAAGGTAAAACCGTTCGAAAATTAAATGATACCAATAATTCAGGCTGCATAAAATTTAAGGAATTGAGTATCGCCAGGAATTGAGTACCGCCAATCAATTTGTGGGTGTTATTAAATCATGGTTTTCCAGAGAACTTTATGTTTGGATGATAACCAGTGACCTGGACGCTTCTCCTGGATTGGTTATAAGTCAGGTCTCTTCAGAAATCATGTGGTGGATGTATTTAAGTCCCCAATTGCGTAAAGAAATTTGTTGGTTAAGGGCGAGGGGTTCAGGTCAGCTAGTGACTGTCTTTAGAATTATCCACTAACAACAATTGGAAATCTAGGTACTGCTGTTAAACAACAAAAGCCCCTCCTTAGCAACAGGCTCAAGCATAGTTTGTGGCAGCTATGTATACAAGTTGCTACGTGTATGTGGAATAGCATTCGCATATTGGGGAGGTGGTAGATGTATTAAGTTCACCCAGTGTTAAGTGCACCATGGAGTTAGGCTGAAAGGCAGCTATCTACGTTAGAGCTAGACATACCTGCAACTATTTTTTATCCTCTCACTTTTCTACTAGTAAGTTGCTTGATCTTAGTTGGCTGTTAGGCATGTCATGATGGAATAATATTTTCAAGTTTGAGATCAAATCCCCTCGAAAATATATTAATATAAAAATTTTATACTTAATATTGAAATTTATTATTCGGGAGAATATCCCGACTAATCGTTAGAAACAATTAGTTTTTTTTTGCAAAATGCATTGACGATTTGGTTTTAGCAACCAATGAAATGTCGACATATGAAGAGCTAAAGCCACAACAAACATTTTTTCAATGCATAAAAATTTAATTTTATTTAAAAAAATGTAAAATTATAGTGATTTTCATATAAAAAAATAAGGTAAAATACATGGTGAGATGAATAGTATTTTAAGTACTTCCGAAAAATGGCTTTATCATAACACCTTGAACATGACTTCAGATCCAACGGACAAGACCCGAAAAATCCTATATTGGAATCATTGAAAAAGATCAGAATCTTCACTACTTCTGGATCACAATTTTTGGATTTTGTTAACCCGTTTGGAAAACAATTCATAAGAAAGATGTGATTTGCATGCGTAAGTATTTGAATGATTTTCCATGATTTTAATATAAATTCATTATAGCTAAATGTACTTCTTTCTTGCTTCCTATTCAGCGATTTGGATGTTATCTTTATTTTGCTGGCGGCAGTAAATTTTTAATGCTATTTTGCAAGGAAAGAGAATGTATATTAAATAAAAATTGGCGGTTTGCCACTAGTAGTAATTTCCACATGTGGAAAGCATTAAAATTTTCCATTCCTAACGATTATTTTGGTTAAAGTTTATCACTAATCGATTGAAGAAAATTTAGTTTTTCATGTGCCATCGAAATGCGGTTTCTTGAGAATGGATTCTTTTTTTTTTTAATGGACATCTTTATATATTTGATACTACAGTTTTTTGAAATATTTCAAAGAAAGAATAGGCTTCTCTTAAGCAATTAATTGCTTATGCAAGAGCATTACGACATTTTTTATATTCATATTGAAATGTTTGGAAAACTATTGAAAATAACTTTTCTTCATGAAGCAAAATGTTTCCCCAACAGTTTCATTTATTTTATTTCTTTTCAAAGATCCAGGAAATTTAAGTCTGTTTTATTTCTCCATTTTAAAAGCCCTTAAGACATGATGAATAAATAATTAAATTAAGATTTCTAACACTTCGGCCAGAAATCCTAGTTTAATCGCTCGAGAGCCAAGAAATTAAACTTCCCAAAAGGAAATTCAAAATGAAAAGAGAAAAGAATTTTTAACTTTCAACTTCTCTGAGCTGTTTAATGGTGTGAGTGTGTTTAAGTGTTTGAGCGAGAAAAACATACATATTTTGTACGCGTATGTGTGAGTGTGTATGTGCTTTTATGTGAAATCAACTGCAACGAACCTGCCATGTGTGCGTGGATGCAGAAAATTTAACAAATGTTTTTGTTTAGCGAATCTTTTATTTTTTTTTTAAACTCTGTTTTTAATTTTCGCTCTTATACACGTATACTCGTATCTAGTGTTCACAATTTCTAAACATTTATTCCTTTTCATTTGTTTCTATTTAAGCTGAAAGTTATACAAACAGGAAGTGAAATGAAGCATTTGAATTCCCTTGGAGAGTTGGTCGAATCATTTAGTCATTGCGATATGTGAAAGTTTGTAAAAATTTTGTCTGTTAAAATTAAACAAGGTGAATCTAATTTTTTTTTTTTTTTTTGGTTCACCGATGTCTAAAAAATAACAAAAGCATAAATAAACGTTTGGAGACTTTTATCAATTGATGCATGGCAAGAGAAACACTTCATGGGCAATTTAGTTTTGAGAGTGAAATTATTTTTTATCAAAAGCTCAATGGTAACCAAAGACGATTTATTTTGTTTTCCTTCTGTTGCCTAAGAGTAACAAAAGGAAGCAGATTAAATTGAAATATTACATTAAACAAGGCCAGCAGTGATTGTGAAGGAAATTGTTTTAAGATTGAACAATTCAACCTTTATTAATAACAACAAAAAAAAACATCCTGGAAGTTTTTTTTTTGGCTATAATTTATTAGTGCCTAAAATCTCATGAAAATACATTCAGCTGCTCATATTTAATTTGGTAACAAACATCTAAGCGACCCAATATACTATCTTCTCTATCTTAATACCACAGGTAGTGAGCGGCTTTAACATGAAAAATTTTATTATAATTAATTTTAATTTCAACGTTCACGATACGAGGACAGTTTAATAATGCTATAATTTTCTGATACCAGATGTTACTTTGGCAAAGAAAGGCATTTATTTTACAATATAGTCACTTTTAAACTCGACGCATTTACATTTAGTTCAGAACCTTTCCCATTTTTATTCCCTCTAAATAACAAGGCCCACAAAATAAGCATTTGTTTCAATGAGGACCTCTTCTTTTGGCCATAATCTTTTAACACCTAAACTTTTCTACAAATTGTTGAACAGGCCAATTCATGGATGATGTAGTGATCAACGCGTGGGTACAAATGCATTGCTTTATTGAAACAACATATTTTTCAAATATGAATTAGATCATTCTATTTATATGAATAACACCGTTTACATAAAAAAGAAGAGAAAAACTGTGGCCATGATTTTGTTGGCCTACACTATCAGCTTAGTCGTCCTTGGCCCAAGTCCATCTGAATAAATCTACCATTTTATTTGCTTTTTGGTCTTTGGTGCATTATAATGACTCCGTGTTTCATCCACGGCTCAAAATGGTACCAATGGTACCAACTGTTCACCAAACGCTCTCTTGAAGTCACTGCACGATAGCGCAATCGTGGCACCCACACCGCCGGTAGATTTCAATATCCAAACGTTCAAGCGCAGAGTGATGTACATAATCACTGACCTCAGCCACATCACTTCATTTTATTCTACGATCGTCCAATTCAATATAATTGCATGGATTATATCAAATATTTAGTTTTATGAGAAATAGTTTTAAATTTAAATTGGAATATTGATTCATTATACCCCCAAAAATTTTTAATACAAATAAAATTTTAATGATTTTCAAAATTAGTTTTTTTTGCTTTTTATATAATTTTTTATCCAACAAACTTACAGAAATTCTAACATTATCTTGTCTATTACAGTTTCTAGAATTTTTATGAAAAATAAAAAAAATTTTAATTTTTTAAATTTTTTCTTGCCAAACAAATCGTATTAAATTTATTTATTTTCTAACTCAAATGTATTTTTGGTTACATAAGGAATTAAAAAAAATTTCAATACACTATAAAAGCAATTGCATTTTAATTTATTTTCTTTTTTGAAAAAAATACATATTGAAATCTTTGCAATTCATGGTGAATTAAAGAGCAAACATAAATCATACTTTTACAGCTCTGGTGGCTAAAACTTAAAAAAAATTCTATTTAATGTTCACTTAGAAAATGTCACAGAAATTTCTGCATCAAATTCCAATCCCATTTTATTCTATTTCATGAAATGCTACCAAGTGTCTCTAATCAATGATCAAATTTGGCCAATTGTACAAATCGCTATAATAAATAAGCATTTATAGGAAAATAAATATAAAAGCTCATAGAAATAAAGGACTTATTATAAAATTTTTTTTGCAACAAATTCCGTTTGTTGCCCCTGGTAATGGAATTTTTGTACGCTGCTGTTTAAATGCGATTGCGTTGATGATACTGATGAGGAAAATGCAATATAAATGCAACGTTATGCGATAAGACTATTGTTGACGATCACAATGATGTTGATAAATAACACGCTTATGCAGTGGTATGTATGGATGTGTATAAAATTCATATGTATCATGATTATTTGTTATTATTGCAATGGTGATTTTCAGTTGTGTTTTATATTGTTTTTATATACAATATATCTATTCTTTTTTGCGAAACTATTTTTCGATATAAATTGTTATTGTTGTCGTTTGCGTTGTCACCATCATGTTTGTTGATGTCCTTGCATTAAATCGTATTTTTAAGTAAAATAAGGAGGCCTGAGCGGCAATTTGTATTCATTTCATTGGAAATAAATACAATTCCACACTTATTTATGTAAATACATAAACACATGTTAATAATGTCGCAAAATAAAGTTGTTTTCTTATGTTTAGTGTAACAAATGCCCGCATACAAACAGATAAATGTAAAAACATTTATTTTTTTTTCTTCTTTGTGGTGATAGAATAACTACTCCGTATGTATGTAATTATTTAGTTGTGACCCAAAAATGTCAACAAACACAAGATGACGAGTTGTTATCGTTTGTTGCCGCCGCTAGAGTTGTGAAACAATGTTCATTTTATGTAAAATAAATTTTACTTTAAACAAACAGCAGAAGAACAACATAAGCCGAACCAACTTAAAATCAAAGTAGTGCTTCTTACAACACACACACACACACACACACACACATACACGCACATTAAAAAATGCACTCGCATAAATGTGAAAGAACAAGAACAAGTCCGCAGAGCCAAAAGCAAAGCAAATAAACAAACAACGACAAAAATAATAATAATAATAATAACAATAACAACACTATATACATTAAGCACTCTTAACGGCCTTTAGTCTTCCAAAGGGTACCACAAACAATATTTTCTTACTGGCAGCCAATTTCATGTTTCCAAAATGCAGCTGAGCATAAAAGTTAAATAAGCCCCTACTGGCTGTTTGTTTATGTTGTCGCACAGTGGTTCTTAGCATAGAAAATTATCATCCTTTTGAAGGTTAAATCAAGCTGTGGTACTCTTGGATTGACTGGCAAGTGAGCGAAATATACTAGATTAAAAAATTAATATAAAAAAAACAAACATGAGGCTAAAAAGTGCTTACAGGTATGTGTTAATCTTAGTTAATTAGAAAAAAATATTGTTATTGGGTTAGCTGAGTAAATACGTGGTCTGTTCAATAAAAATGGTGAATTTTGAAACTTATCCAATATAAGTTCTAAGTTGAGTTTCTTTAGCTTGTTTGTGAGAGGCATAACAGTTCATCGATTTGTTGCTGTGGAAAAAAAATGGAGCAAAGAATTTGCATCAAAATTTTGTGTAGAAAATGGAATTACTCATAAGTGCTCAAAAGCACTTCAAGTATAAAAGCAGCATATGGTGATTTTACTCTGAGTAAGAAAAATGTTTACAAGTGGTACAAGCTTTTCAAAGATGGTCGAGAAGATGTGAATGACGACACTCGTCCTGGAAGCTCCATCACATTAAAAACCAATGAAAATGTTAGGAAGTGAAGGAAATTGTTATGGAGAATCGTCGAATCACTATAAGAGAAGTTGCACTGTATGTAGGAATATCACTTGACTCATGCCATAATGAATTGTGTGAAAAAATGGTATTTGCATCACGATAGTGATGCACTCGTCATAAGTATTTTTTTTTTTTTTGCCAAAAAGAATATCTTAACCTTGGCTCAGCCACCGTATTCACCGGAATTGCATTATTTAAATCGATATTTCGATCACCATCGGTTCTCTTCTTCAGTAACTACAAATTGAAAATTAAAAACATTTAGAACACAATTAAAATTTAGTAATTGCTCTATATAATTATAAATATTGTCTGAGTTTGAGTACAGCCGTCTTTTTATTTCATAATCACAATATGCTTACTAAATGTCCTTTTATTTACATAAATATAAACAAGCTAAATAAAAGGACATTTAATAAGCTTTGATATTTTAAAATAAAAATATTTTTAATTTTCAGTTATTGTTCCTGAAAAAAAAGAACCGATGGCGATCAAAATATCGAATAAATGAATGAATAAAAAAAATTATTAATTTATAGGAAATGTACTTAAATAAACGTATGAACTAGAGCCTGAATAAAAATAAAAATAAATTGTACAAACATTATAAATGAGATTAACAATCAGGGAATAGCAACCCCTTTAGACTCTTGCTTTTGTTTATTATTATTATTATTATTATTTTTCCTTTTCATCTATTTGTTTGTTTAATTTCTTTTTTAATTTTTTTAATTTTAATTTTAAATGAGTGGTACCTGCACTTTATAGCAAAAAAAAGCTTTGAAAATGTGAAGAAATATTATCTATTTAAAATTATGAGAGATAAAATTAAAGTGAAATGAATATAATCAATCGAATCTTAATAATTAAATTATTAAAGTATGTAAAAAATATTTTTATATGTTTGTATGTGTGTGCGTAATTCCATTTTAATACTTAAGCTGGTCACGTATGAGTGATAAAAATATTAATCATGCGTCAACGGCAACCACATGGAAAAGGAAATTGAATTTCTGTGGTAAATAAGTAAGAAATTGTTATTTTCTCTGAACTTGAGGATAACAAAACTCATTGTTTTTATTTTTGTATTCGCAAATATGATCACGAATGTGAATATATGAGGCAATATAAAATAATATGAATAATAATATTAAGACTTTGCTAGCAAAGGCAAAGGTAAAGGAATTTTCTAAGAGGGCCCACAGAAAAGAGGAGAATTATGTCTTTTATTACAAATTATGAGGGCCTAAGGAAGCCCTACAAAAAAAGTCTAATGGGGTCAAAATGCACCATCTCTTTGGCCAGTTCATCTACGCGTGACATAAACTTGCCCACAAATTGCTTGTGCCAAATGTCCGACATGAGCTGTGTGGAACGTAACACGGTCTTGTTAAAACCACATGTCTTTGTTATCTATATCATCTAATTTAGTTTAAAAAAGCGCTGGCCTGTTACATGTAATTTTTAAAGACATGTGACCCTTTGTCGACGCTGTCTCAAAATCCACACCAAACACTGACTTTGTGGGGAAGCATTGGACGCTTTGGATCGTAACAAATTCGATAATTTTGTATTTGAGTTTATCCATTCTTACAGAAGTGTACGATACCAACATGGTGACCCTAAAATGAGTGAAATATGCAAAGCGTTACCCGAACAGAATACCCATTTCAGTAAAGCACTTCTATCATTTATATCCGTCCACGATGATTTAGCAAAATGGACTTAATAAAACATAGGCCGTTCGAGAGATGAAGCTTCAACAATATGGTCAATGCAGCCTGTCAAAACTTCAAACTCCTTATCGTACATTAGAAAGACATTTGCATTAAACACACAGCCGTCTTCTTCGCAACATGCCCACCGTGAACCTTTATTCCATGTCGACATTCGCTTTATTGTTCTGTCCATTTTTATTTTCAGTTGGTTATATCGTTATTCCTTGTCTACTACACTGAACAAAATTTCGTAGTAATATTAACAACAACTAAATTAGTAAAGCCCAAAAAAAAAAGAATTAAGACAATTGAATATTTATTTAAAACAACACGAAATTATACACAAACTTCTTTTTACTTTTATTTAATATTTGTTCAATACCTCCTGAATTGTTAAAAATTTTAAAAATAAAAAATAATAAAAGGTCAGTAAGTAGTAAAAGGTCAGTAGCACATTAAGAAGAGAGCGACACATAAGAATAGTTCAACTAAGATCCCAAAAGGAAGTTTATTTAAACAAATCTCTTCGTCTATCATACAAAGTTCTGTTGTTCATAAAACGAAAAATGCTACTAAAAAATGCTTTTTCGAAAATAGTATTAAATCTTCTATAGTTTCTTTTGTGAAATAAACAACAATTAGAAAAAATACAGAGCCCTGAAAAGCGTGATACACACAGCTACAGGCGGACTATATTCTTCAATGACCGGAAATTAAACTTTTTAAGTAAAACAAATACTTCTAGTATGATCCGGAGTGTCTATGACTCCCACAGTGAAGAGCAAATATTATCCACAAGAGCTCTTGAATAAAGTGCACCAGTTTAAAACCAATAAAAGCTTTTGCGTTTGAATGGAAATTCTATTAATTTTAAATTGATTTATAAGTTCCTTTGAATACGAATTCCACATACGAAAAAAATGCAAATTATTTCCCAGTTGTATTCAATATGAATAAAAATTTTGGAATTTTTATAGAATTTCGGCCTTGTTCATAAAAAATATTGTATGTTTATTAAAGGTTTATTTGACTAATATCCCATAGAAATTTGTCAAATAAGCCCTTAATAAACATACAATAATTTTTATGAATACGGCAGTTTATATATTAATTTTACTATTTTGTTGAAATTAATACGAACAAAATTTTAACAGATATTGAAGAAATTTCTTCAATTTGATTTATGCAAAAATACCAGTAGAGATAAAATAATATTTCAGTGAATTTTGATCAGTTTAAAAACATTCAACATCATATATTTGTGCCAAGAAAAAAATCAAATAAAATATGAAAATTCTGTATCGTTTATAAATATTGTAAAATACCTAATTATAGAAGGCTTAGAATATTTTTATACAAATAGCACAACAAACAATTTTTAACTCGATTTAAAGCTTTTTCTTCAATAATTTTTGCAACCTGCTTACAATTATAAGCCCTTTGAATGTCAATGATTGTATTTATTTTTATTTCTATTTTAAATAATTTATATTGAAATCTGTCGGAATTGCAATCAAAACCATTTAATAATTAAAATTTTTAAAGATATTGAAGAAATTTCTTCGATTCGATTTTATACAAAAATACCAGTAGAGCTTAACTAATATTTCAAAATTTCTGTTGCAGCTTTAGCTCTTCATATGGAAAAATTTCATTGGCTATTAAGCCAAATCATCAGTGAACTTTGATCAGTTTAAAAATATTCAAACTCATATATTTGTGCCAAAAAATTCAAACAAAATATGAAAATTCTATATCGTTTATAAATATTACAAAATACTTAATTATAGAAGCCTTAGAATGGTTTTATACAAACAGCACAACAAACAATTTTTAACTCGATTTAAATCCTTTTAATAATTCTTGCAACCTGCTTACAATTATAAGCCCTTTGAATGACTATGATTGTATTTATTAGGCAAAACGTGAAACAAAATTTCTATTTTAAATAATTAATATTGAAATCTATCGGAATTGCAATCAAAACCATTTAAATAATTAACTAAAACATTCAAATATAATACAAAAATTTGACGTGGATTGTTTTCAAACTGCTAAACTCCTGAATTGTTTGCATATGAACAGCTAAAGCCGCAACAAATAATTATTCTAATGTTTTTGAAATAAATTTTAATTGTAAAGATTTTTTTCCAACCGCTTAATGGCCCACCTTTCTTTAATTCTATTCCCAATTTTACAGTATTTAGTGTAATTTTTTGGTTGAGTGTAACCATTTACAAAGACATTCAAATAGCCAGGGCTTGCAATCAGGCAACCATTTGTTCGTAACCCACCAAAAGTTGAGTGGGTAAATTGGAAGGCAGACTATTCATAAATTTATATGATTTTAAATTTATATAATTTTGTCTTGTCAGGCGTTAGATGTTAAGAAGGCAAAACAAAACGTTTTAAAAGATTTGTATTAAATAATTAAAGTATTATCCTTGAGGCTATAAAATTGTATTGAATGCAAGTAATAAAATTTAATTTTAAGGAGAGATTTTTTGGGTTGCTTTTATGTTTAATGAAAAATGCAAGAAATGCAACATGTTTTGCAATTAAGTTGACAAATTATATTCATTACTGGCTATTTTCCAGGAAAAACTTTTCCTTTGTCAATGAATTTTTCTTCACAATTAACAACAATTCACAAACGCATTAGATTTTCCTCACTCATAATTATAATGCCATATTCATTATCGAAATATATTTTCATTAGCCATCGTAGGGTTTATATTCACCCCTATCGCCAATAAAATGTGAAATTTTTGTTCCCATGAAATTTTCATTCCCCATGAAGGGAAATTTGCTATCGTGAATTTTATGGGAATGTTTGTTCCCGCTATCAATATGTAGTGAATGTAAAATGAGAAGAATGTATAAACAGGGAATAAGAATATAATTTCAAATTGTATGTATGTATGTATGTACATACATATACATTTAAAAAAGTATTTTGTTTTAGAAAGGTAAATAAATACAAATATTTATGTCACAAATTAAATTGAAAGTATTTATTTAAAATCAATAAATAATTAAATTAACAATTCAAGTTTTCTCCTCCATAAAAGTCTTCTGGCAAACCAAAGCTGAAGGAATTTTCTAAGCCCTTTACCGTCTCTTTCATTCCTATTAGTTCATATATGCACTGCTCGCTAACTGACAAACTTTTGGTATTGTTTTGTCCACCTCCTTTTTTCCCATTGGCTTTTCAAATTAGCGGCAGCCTTTGACCGGACATACCTTTTTTGGTCTATCCACACCTAATACAAGTTATATACATATGTACGTATGTATAAAAATATACAATATATAAAATAAGACTACCTTCTTCCACTCACGGATTCTTTTCAGAGGAGGACAAGCACTATTTAGATCCTCTACAAAAGAACTCCAGAATTCGCCCATCACATCTTGGAAACTTACAAAATCACTAGCAATGGGTTGGTTGTTTTGCTTTCTATTGAGTAGGATGTCGCTTTGCACTTTATTTGTTGATTTCGACCTAAAAAATAATTTTATATAATCAGAATATTCGAAAGAAAATAAAAATTACTCACATTTTTATCCAGTTCCCTAGAGAAAACAAAGTGAACAAACTAACACAAAAAAGGGGAAAAATAATTTTGAAAGAGTCGTTCACGATATGGCGAATTTTTTTTAATGGGAATAATTTTATGCATGTTATTCCCCACTGAATTACATTTCGCACATTTGAAGGGAAAAATTATTCACGATTGCAACTTGGGGAAAAGGGAAAATATTTCGAGGGAAAAAACCGTTCACGATAGGGGTGATTATTTATTTATTTTTATTGATCCTAATGGGGAACAAAAGCTAAACTATTACTGCCTGGTTAAGATTAAAAATAAAATTAAATAAAAAAAATTTATTGTAATAAATAAATAAACGAAAAACTAAATACAGTTTGACAAGCAATTGTTTTCACAATGTAACCAAATTATTAGTTTTTTCAGTTTAATAGTTAAATACAAGAAGGCGCAATGGTAATATTATACATTGAACTGGCTGCCATTTTGTTATAAAGGGTGATTTTTAGCAACTTTATTTTTGACAACACTATTTTTGGCAGCTCAGCTGTTTTCGTGTAACAAGTTACTCTTAAACATGTTCAGTTTGGTCTATAATTTAACCTTGAATCGACTTGAAGATTATAGAATTTTATTATGAAAACTCATGCTCAGTTAAGAAAGTCCATCGTCTAATTTTTTATCGGAAAATTGTGTTCCACAACGAAGCTCATTTGTTGTTGAATAGAGCAGTCATAAGCATTGCTTTCAGAAAAATGCGCTACCATACGATGATTACAATTTTTTGCCCAAAATAGAAGAGCTTGACTTGGCTGACATGTGGTGTCAACAAGTCGACGTTTGGGTCCGTTCAGTTGGGTGCCTAGATCGTGCAATTTAACATTTTAGACTTTTTTGTAGGACCACGTGGAGGCTCATGTCTATAGTGACAAGCCCGAAATGGTTGACGCGCTGGAAGAAAATATTTAAAAATTTGTTCATGAGATACCGGCCAATATGTTATAGAGAGTACGACAAAATTGTAGCCGCGGTCAACCTTTATCATTGAATTATATAGATCGTTCTATGGACTTTAATAAAGATTTCATACATTTCTCGAAATTTTATGTTTTTTTTTCCTAATGAAATCCATAAGCTCTTAACAAATCACCTTATAAATAAAAAAAAGAGCTACGTTTTCATAAAAAGTTTATCTCGAAGTGTAAAATTGATGACATTAATTGGAAAAAATTGATGAAAAAGTTGATGAATAATTTCATTAGTTTTTAGGCATTTTGAATTATTGTTTGCAAAACATCTGGCTCAAAATTCAAACAACTGGCATTAATCAGTAATTGGCAATTTGAAATCTACTTTTAGAAACTGAGCTTAGAAACGAATTATCATAAAGATGAAAATTACCAAAATGAAATAACAAAAATAATATACATTAATCAATTTGCCTGTCAATAAAATTGTTTTTGCAAATGCCACAGATGTTGATAATTTAAGCATTTGTACGAATTTCTCATATTACCAAGAAGAGCTTTAATACGAGCATATGAGGAATGTTTTTGAAATATTATATTAGAAACCTAATGATGATTTCATATTAGCACCACCCTGAATAATAATAATTTTTTGATTAATTACATTACATTCATAGGATTTTTCTTTTCGTCATTGAACTTGCATTTACGTCCACACAATTCTTTGTATTTCTTGCTACCCAGGATCACCTGGGTAGCTGTTTTGTGGAATAACTTCACAGTACTTTTAACATTGCGTGAAGACAAGCATTCACTGTCACCCCTGCCGGCTTACAAATCTACAGTAATGTACATATTGTGGGTCCTATTTAAGATCGGTATGATAGAAAATTCGCTACATGCTTTTTTTTGCAATTGGACCAGTACTCAGGGGATGACCCCTATTTATGCAGTGCATTGTGCTGGAACTACGAAAATAGGATAGGGTGAGGAGGATAGCGGGAGTAGTGCTTATGGATATTCGACTTGAATCCCTCCACGATGGGTATGAGCTAAAGCACGAAGGCGCTGCTCGTAGTGAGCTTTTTCGCGTCTTAGTACTCTGGCACAGGAAGATCTCGCCTTTTTGCGCAGCGAGTCAGTATCTGGATTCTTATTTTTACGCCAGATATTGAAAACTTCCTCTCTGGATCTGACTGCATCTTTGCACGTCTTCATCACTGTCTTGGAAGCAAAGTTTCCAATTGAAATGCCGAAAGAAATTGTTGAGCTCTGCCCAACGAGCCTTTGCGTAGATATATTTTAATCGTCTCGTAGTCGGTCGTGATGCGTTATGATTTTAGTTTAATTAAAAAAAGTCTAAATGTAACCTCCGGATTATTCCTGTACCATTGTTTTGTGATAACCAGAATCTTCTATATATATTTATTTAGGAATATGAGCAGGTTTTTTCCTCCAAAGTTCTTTCCTCAACACAGTCCAGCGTTTTAATAAATGTGTATTCCCTTCAAACGATAATATTTTTGAAGGCTTCCAGAATAGGCGTTTGTTCCAATGGTGACTTTTTTGCTTGACTCAAATCTCTTTCCACTCAAGCATTTCTTCAAATTTTAAAATAATAAAGAAATAATCGCAAGAGACCAGGTAAAGCTGTTGTGCTGGATGGTGTAATAGGATTTAATTTATGCTTTCAGTCATTTTCACATTGGCACCAAAAATATGAGATGATCATGCATGCTTTTGTTAACATTTTAGTTCCAATCTTTCAGCTTCTTAAAGTTATTTAGCGAAAGTCGGCAAAAATTATTTATAAAAAGAGTTTATTTGAAATTTTCAATAGATTCAAAAGAACTATACATGTTTAGAATACCAAGAAGTTCATTAGGAATGAATTATCTTTCACAGCGTCGAGCGTCACAATGGATTTTTATGCCAAGAATACCAAAAGTTCTAAATCCTTATTATTTATATCACTTGTAATTACAAATGAAGCAGATTGTTCATACCTTTTTGCATAAGAATATATGAGCATTAGAATCGACCCCATTTGCAAAAGCCCATTTGGAGACTGTTACAAGATCCCATTTTAGTGTATCAATAATATTTGCTGTCATCACCCAAATCTCCGACAGGCTTGGCTTTTTTTGTGCACAAACCGGTAGATGCTACTCATCAGAAAAAGAGTAGATGGAAATGGAAGTTTGTCAAAGAAAGATATTCAGAAGTATTAGAAACAGTGTAGGGCAAATAATGGAGTTTTTGATATCCTGAATTAATTTTGAACACGTCAGGTGACACCCAATCTATAACAAATTATATTATAGTAAGTAAGCTGGATATGAATTGAAAGAAGCATTTGCCAGTGCTGACAGTATTAAGTTTTGATATACATACACCATGCCACACTATATCACCGCTATGTCTCCACCATTTTTTTTTATAAAAGAATGCAATGATACAATTGCTCTGATGGTAGTGCCAACAGGGCGTTTGAGGATCATCTTTTAATCATAATTACAGCCCGTGAGCGAGATGTTAGACTCTCAATACTGGGCAAGATGGAAGTTAACTATAGTTTCTATTACTTTGCTTTAATTTATTTAGTTTCTAATAAGAGTTCGTGATGGGCTGTAACTTTGAGCACTTTACATATTGTTGTCAGTCAGATATACGACAAATAGGTAAAAATTCTTATGGAATGTACTACTTCCCTTCCTTCTATTCGGTCAGTTTTTCTTAAGACTGCATGCATTGACCACAGAGTGACCCACGCCTATTTTAAATCACATATAATATTATCAAATACTTCTTTATAAGGACTTTTTCTCTATTTCTACACATATAGTTTAAAATAACTATATTTTGGAAACATTTCTGGATCTTGTCATTTCATATAAAAATGATTTTTTTAAATCGTTCCACAAATTACGAAAAAAGTCGAAGTATATAAAAAAATAAAAAAATTATTGTGTAGGAAAAATAGTAAAAGTATTAGCTTTTCTACTGAGTGTATTTCAAATATGTGTGCAAACACTTACATAAAGAAGAGGTGAGCACTCAAAAATGCCTTGTTTTTTATGCTGCTTATCTCTGCTGTTATAAGGACTTTGTCCTTTAAAGGATTTCCCTATGTCTTTTCTACTTCGGCCATACTCGCAAGTTGTGTTCTTAAAACTAATAATCGTAAAAAAACCTATTTATTTCTGAGTATGGAAACAGTAGTTTTATTGCCTATTTATATGAATATTTTAAATTTACTCTGAAGTCCTAGTATGAAATACGCATTAAATTGGCACATAATAAAATATTTTATTGAACTTTTAAGTGTCGTTGATAAATGACAGGGAAACATGTAAATCGCCATAAATTTAACACAATACTTTTTCGCAACATTTTATGCTTAAAGTTTTTTTATGATAAATTAAAGTTAATCCATTAATCAAACAAGTATTCGTATGTACATAAAAATACGAGCGCTGTACAAGAAGTAAGGTAGCATAATTAATTTCATGGAATATCTACAGTCCATTTTTTATTATATTAGAATATTCATCATGGTAATAGTTTTCTGGGACACATAAAGATTAGCAGGGTTTTGGTGTTTTGTATCGGAAAATATGTTTGAGGGATTTTTATAAGAAAGCGGAATAAATAAACAAGTGAATTCACCGTGTTGTCCGTCTTTGACCCCTTAACCCAAGAGGTGTATATGAGAAATGCCTCCAGTATGGTATACATCGTACTTGGCAATAATTTTTTCACAGGGCGGAGATTATGAATATTAAAGAGTGTATGAATAATTTCTGACAAAAAACGACGCTTTTTTTTTGTACACATCTCGTATATATCCCTACGATGGATATATCCTATCAATGTAAACTACAAGTACTTTTTATACTTTTTTTATAACTGCCTTATCATGAAGTGAAAAAATTTTATATTCATTTAAGATTTTTTTTAGTTTTAAGATCGGCAAAAAAATATTTCATATATGGAGTGGACATGTATATGTACACACAAAAGAAATATCCTCTTAACTATTAAAAACACATACATACAAATATATGAAAGAGTTCAATTAAACATTGGGAACTTAAAAAAAAACATATTACGATGGGGTCGAATCGTTATATAAAAGACTTTTTGTATGTTACAAAAGTGTCAAGTGAATATGGTTTTATTTATATTTGTTGATATTGGATGGTTTATTTATCAAACAAAATTTTTTACGCAGATAATATAAAATATTTAATTTAATTTTCAAAGTTTATATTCCATACAAGATTGTAATTAATAAATTTAGTAATTTATACTTAATTGTACAATAAATTGAGTCAAATTACAACTGCAATCCTTAACAAAATTAAATGTTATGAAAACCATATTTTGAAAAATATCAAAAAATAAATCTAAGCGCAATTTTATCGACCTTATGGTATGTAATTTATGGTTATTTTTATTCAAGCTCTAGAATAAAATAAATCTTTAAAACAATATTTTGCATAGAAGCTGCCTAAATTTATTTTCTAAACAATTTCAAGTGAAAAATACGTTTCAGACTCCTGAAACTCTTCTTGTGTTGAAAAAACGCTTGGAACTTTTTTTTTGGAATCTCAATTACATATTGCACTCGAAATTATAAAATAAAATATTGAATAGAAATTCAATGTTTTCGAGGGACATTAACTGTTTTGCAATATTGCCCCACGTGTATATTCCAACTAGGAATTTGGGTAATAATAATTGATCACATTATTAAAAAATCTTTTAAAATTTTGCAATTTGTATAAGATTTTTTTAAGCTTCAAAATATACAAAATTCTTTATATAATTTCTATGAAATAATTAAATAATTTCCACGAAATATTTGGGATCGAAGAAGTTATTCATTGCACGCTATAATTCGTTATACCGAATGTGCATTTTTCCCGAACTCCACTGTATTTCAATATTGAAAACAAAAATTTATTTTCAATGCACCCAAACACGTCTCTTCTGCTCACTTGGCGTATGAGTGATATTTTATAATTAAATAATTCACTTCAAAATATCACTCATACGCAAATATCTTTTTGAAGTGCAGTTCAGTAGTGCGATTCTGTAACTTTAAGTAAAGAATGATAAGTTGATTAAAGTACATTCATTGCTATTCAGCAGCATGTTTAATGATAGTCACGCCAATAACTTTTGTATTGTTACTAAAAACGATTACAGTCAGATATTTAGTAAAAACACTTCTTGTTTTACGAAAATATACAAGATAATAAAAGCATATTTGCATATGTATAACATTATTTTTATTATTTTATTATGTAATTTTACTTTTATTGCCCATAAAGAAATAAAAAAATATATATAATCGTGCACTGTTTAGCAGACACAAACTCATTTGTTTCTTTTTCCTCCTTTTTTGATATTTTCTTTTATTTCAACAGAGATGCAACTCGATATCAAATTATAGCAAAGTTGATAAAGAGAAGTTAATGAATCACACAAATAGTTTGTGCAAACTACAACAGTTGTTGACAAAATTTAACGTCTGTCCAATTTTTAAAAGTAACTGAAATGCTCTACATAAATCTAAATAAAAAGAATAAGAGTCTACAAACTAAACTTTTTTTGAGTAATTAGTCCCAATTGATTGCTTTAACAATCCTGATATGTGCAAATTTATTATATAAAAAAAATACTACTCTGCACCAGATTTCGTATGTAACACTGAAATAAATTATCAAGGCCTTTAACGAAAAAATTATTTAAGGAAACTAACCTTATCTCAACTAAACATGATTTACATATTTTCATTAAAACATATTTTTGCTAATATAGGATGATTTTTTTAAGAGTTTTTGGATTTGATTTAAAAAAAACACACATAAAATTTAGAGAAATATATGAATTCACTGTTTAACGATGATTTCATGTAAAGGTTGACCGCGGCAACAATTTCGTCGTACTCTCCCCCATAAAAAATAGTCCTGAGGTGTTAAATTACATGATCTAGGCAGCCACCTGACCGGAACCAAACATGAACTCGCCTCTTAATAGGCCCATTGTTTCGCATGGTGTGTAGCATGTGACACCGTCTTATTGAAACCACATGCCAACATGGGCATAAAAAATTGCAGTCTTAGTACAGTAACGCTCGTCATTCACATTAATGTTCCTGTCTTCGTCGTCTTTGAAAAAGTACTCTCCAATGATTCCACCGGCCCATACAGACAGTGCATTTCTCGGAATGCAATGCTTCTGGCTGCTCTTCACATTTTAAAATGAAGTAAATTTCAAAAATGCATGCTATTTTTATTTGAATATATTTTTAACCAAAGGGCAACAAGTTGCAAAAAGTATTGATTTGAATACAAACTTGTTGTTTCTTCATTTGATTAGTTAAATTAAAAAATCAAATAAACACACAAATATTTACCAACTGAATTTCAAGTCAATTATAGTATCAGAAATTTATTTGTATTTATTTCCGATATTTTACCTCCCATTTATGTGGCTTAGACAGGAATTTTTTTAAATTAAATTAAAAAACCTTTTTAAGCAATATTAGAAATGAATTGAAATAGTTATGAAAGATAAAATAAAAGTCAATACATTCATTAATTTTCTCTTCTGTTATCACATATCAAACGCCTCTAGTTCTGAGCATTATCGTCTGTATTCGTATGCTATGCCTTGAGCAACATAACAGGCACAATTTTCAAATAGTATTGTTTATTTTGAGAGCCAGGGTGCACTAGTAGGAGCGAAGAAAGAGGTACTGGCCATATAAAGCTATTATAATTTATACATTATCTGGAAGGCTGTAATAGTAAGTCTTCAAATTTGGTATGAAAAAGTTTGAGGATAAAATGCAAAATCAGGCGATATAAAAAAAAATCACGGAAAGGGTGCGTTAGAAAGGATACTCCCTATACAAGGTAGCTAATAATCATCTGCTATATGGAATACTATAATTGTAAGACCCAGCTTTTCCAACAGTTGTCTTCACTACAAATGTTTTAAATAACAAATGTGTAGAAATTAATGTAAACCTGAAAAGTAAAATATATATTTTGAAAAAGGTAAAAAAATTTGTTTATGTTACACACCATAATTTATAAAATAATCAAATTGATCCCTGTTAAGGAAAAGTCATTGATATCATGAACTTTTCTTACGCACATGGCTTATTGTAGACTGTTTAGGTGATGAGGGAATGGCATTGACCATTGAGAAGTCACTGCAGCGATTGATACTCTTCAATTCTTATGTACATCACATCGCTGGCATAGTAAATTAATTAATGAAATGGCTACATCTACGATGCTGTAACATTGCAATTTAAAAAATTAAAAAAATTCGCAATAGCAGAATTGCATAAGAATTAAGCTTTTAAATTTTCACCACCGGTCATCTCCTCACCACCCTTTTCCCAAAGAACTAAGACTTCAAGTAATAGGCATTAAAATTGCCTGGGTGTTGTTATTAGTTACAACCTTACAGCAATCAATCATTTAATTTAATTATGAAATAAACACAAGCATAAAATTTTTGAAGAATATGGATCGGACACCAGATATTTTAGAAACATTCCAGCCAACTTGATGCATCTTTTATGTACAAAGTTTTATACAAAAAGCGTAGACCCCTTTCTACAACTAAATTTAAAGTACAGACACACTATAAAAAACTCACATTGGGTACAAAAAAAAAACAATAAGCTGACTAAATGCTTTTGAGTATATACGAGGTCTATTCAGTAGAATTTTAATTATTTTCAAAAAATATTTATTTATTCATCACTTTCTATTTTGTCCCCTACAAAGTATCCCCTCTTCGATACACTTGTGCCTTGTGTTTTTTTCACTCCAAGAAGTAGATTTGATATTTACTTTTTTAAATGGCCTTGAGCTCTCTCAGCGGTTGGGATTTTATTTCCTCAATCGTCGCAAAATATCGTCGTTTCATGGTTCCCTTCAATTTCTAGAACAGGAAAAAGTCGCAGGGGCGGTGGCTGAGGCATCAGTGAGCAAAACGTCAAAAACGTTAACGTCATTTAATATTTCCTGAGCGATTTTCATGCTACGGTTTTTTTATTCAAAATTCAATAATTTTTGGAACAAGCTTCGCTGCCAATCGCTGATTCATGCTCAAGATTTGCAAAAAAATTTTATGGCATGATTCAACCAATATGTCATCATAATTTGCATCTTCTCTAAAGGTGTTTTGACGATTCTGCATAACAATTTTTTTCACTTTCTCTACATGATGTGACGGAGCTTCCAGGACGAGCGGCGTCATTTATATCTTCTCGACCACTTGCAAACCTTTTTTTTAGAGTAAAATCATCATATGCCACTCTCAATATTTCAAGTGTGTTGGAGCACTAATTCCATTTTTTACACAAAATTTGGTACAAATTCTTTGATCCATTTTTTCGATAGCAAAAAAAGCAAACCACGTCTAACTGTTATGCCTCTCACAAACAAACTCCACCAAGGACATATGTTCGAGACAACTACAACATAAAAAAAATCGCTGATCGAATGCACTTAGCCCGAGAGGTTTCAAAATTCACCTTTTCTATTGAACAGACCTCGTATATGTTTGAGTTTATCCTGCAATAACGCTTAATGATTGACAAGAATATAATAAAGAGGTACTAGTATTGTATGTAATAAAAATCGATTTGCTTACATTATGATTTATTGTATAAAAATTAAAATCTTTCGTTTTTCAAACTACGAAATTTTATTTTGCTTTAAAAATCTCGTTACTGTGACAAGAGACCTTTTACAAGTAACCGATTAACTTACAAAAAAGTAAGCAGCTTGATCAAATAATATATAATAATATATACATATATCGTATATCTATGCCTCTGAGAAGAAAATGCTTAAGAGTGAGAGTAGTTTTACGATAGTGCATATTTTAATTTTCAAGTTGGTTTTTTTTAAAGAATTCAATCTTTAGCTCAGGGTTTTAAATACATAACGTATACTTTCATATTAGGAATAAATTGTTATACATTTCACAAAGAATCATATACACTTACATGGGCTATTGTTCCAGCTGAAATTGTACATCAGCAATAGACAAGCCGAACTTCATTAAAAATTAACATTCTGCAAAATGCTATTGCCTTGTTTCGAGATTTAGTTGACATGAAAACGTATATATTTATATATATATTTATATATATATATATATATATATATATATATATATATATATATATATATATATATATCTATATATATATATATATATATATATATATATATATATATATATATATATATATATATCTATATATATATATATATATATATATATATATATATATATATATATATATATATATATATATATATAAATATATACGTTTTCATGTCTCGAAACAAGACAATAGCATTTTGCAGAATGTTAATTTTTAATGAAGTTCGGCTTGTCTATTGCTGATGTACAATTTCAGCTGGAACAATAGCCCATGTAAGTGTAATGTATAACAATTTGTGAAATGTATAACAATTTAAAGTAAATAACAATTTAAAATAAAGTTGGGATTAAAGAAAGTTTATATTATGGCTCTGTATGGAAAACACAGTCGAATTATTTATGTATGTATATATATATATATATATATATATATATATATATATATATATATATATATATATATATATACATAAATAATTCGACTGTGTTTTCCATATAGAGCCATAATATAAACTTTCTTTAATCCCAACTGATTAATGTATTGAAGGATGTGAACAAATTTCTAAAGTAAAAGTAATAATTTCTTTCAAAGTATCAATTAATCAAAAAGCCTCTACGTTTCCTCTAGTTTCTAGTTGTTATAATGATAATATATTAACTAAATATTTCTGGCTTTCAGCATATTAATTATTTCATTTACTATTTATTTTTATAGTTGATACTCAAGCGTATGTTTAATTCAAATAATTAATATTAATCATACGCAATTGACTTCAATAGCAACTTTGCTGTAACTACTATGCTTGGCAAGCCATTAGAATGTGACTTGAGAGAATATAAACGATTTCTTCTTTGAGAGAGAGAGAGAGAGAGAGAGAGAGAATATTCCACTAAGTATTGCATTTAAGAACCACCTTTCGGTAGCTGCTTTCATCAAACGAATTTATTACATGCCATAACTATCGACTGCAATTGAATCGTAAATAAGAAATTTCTTAACATGAATTTTTTATATCATATCAAATGGTGTATAGAAGCGTACCTGTACATCGTAATTATTAATTTGTGCATGTATTAGAACTCAAGGGATGACCCCTACTTTTGGAATACACTGTGCTGGAACTGAAAAAATAGGTCATGAGATGGAGGTAAGACAAAGTAGTGTCTGTGGATGTTCAATTTTGATCTCTGCATGTTGAAAATTATAGGGAAGGCCTTTAAAGACTGATTAGTACACATACATATTGTCCGGCTAAAGAAAAAATTGTCTTTATAATGCGTAGTGTAAAAGGTTGCATTCTCAATTAAGAAGATTTAATTTGTTTTTAAAGAATATGTATTGGGATTAGACGTCTTAATCTCATTAAGACAATCTGCCTTGTTGTAATGACAAAACAACAAGAGGTCCCCCACATTACAAGGATGATGAAACGTATTGTCTGCACTACTGTCACCATTGAGCCTCTTCGCCCTCTTGTCGAGTAACTTTAAAATAGGGTCTGAAGCACAGGCCCATTCGTGAGTACGGATTTTGGTTATAAAAGTAGTAAGGAAATCAAACGGAGAGTTTTTCCTAAACCGTACTCGGCTACATGAGAATATAAGATAAGATGGAGCTTAAATAAACTTTCAAAGAAGCTATGAAAATGCAAAGATTTTCATGCAGAAAAAATACTAATTTATTTTTATCCCCAAATTATTTAGACACATTATAAAATTCATTTTTAAAGATATCGTTTTAAGAAAAAAATTAATAATTTTAATAAAAATAATGTAAAAGCTATTTACTACTGGACATAGGAATCTTGGAAGAATAAAAACTTGCCAATAGTCATAATTTGTTTTTTTTTTTTTTGTGGAAGTAATAGTTGTAGTTAAATACTTAAGAAAAAAAACTAATTTTATATTAATCTAGAGAAATCAGTACTCTTTTAGCTTAATCCAGATTTTTTTCAATTCAACTTTGTGGGAAGTAAAAAAAATTCACGAACAGGTACTTTGGAATCAATTAAAATGTCACTCCTTAAGAGCAATTTCCATTTTATTTGTTTTTACTGGGAAGTTGCATTATCCTTAAGCTATTCTCTGTAATTGAACGCGTGTTCACTGTTGCCATGTGAAAAAAATCGTATGATTTTATTGTATGGAGTGGTTACAGTGAGCCTAAATTGTCCACTATATTTTAATATCAATGGATTACAAGAGCAAATAGTTTGGTAACCTCTACTATGGGGAAAAAAATACAGAGAATAAAACACTTTAACTTTTTAAAAAAATAATTTAAGTAAAATGTAATTAAATATTCTTGTTAGTACTACTAGTATATCTCGCCTTAAAACAAACAAACGTATTACCATAAAAAAGTTTTACGACTTCCAAAAATGTCTCTGTAAACTGCAAAATAGTTGCAATGTCTTTGTAATTAATTGCCTTTGTAAATTGGCAATTTGCATATTCTCTGTCCTGTTTCTATATTTTCTTTTTTTTCGTTCTTATTCATATTTATTTTATTTGCGTTTTTAGTGAAACGCTCCATAAATAATTGTGCGAAATGTATTTTGGCAACATCCTAAAAGACTTTTAGGTAAAATTATTTTTCTATAAATTACACGGTGCATTGTACCAAATAAAAATAATAATAAAATACACTTTTAAATATGAAAAGCTTTGAGAAAAAATGTATTTTTTGGGTTTTTTTCTAATTTAACAAACGTGCCACAGTTATACACGCGAATTAATTTTAGCTTTATTTGTACAAACATCACTTTTGATTTAGATACGTTTGTAAGCCTTTGAAATAAAATCCATGTCTGTGGTTGTAGTTTCCGTCTAGTTATTTATGTTAATACATGGACAAAAAAAGTACACAGACTCAAACAATTGTGGAATTATTTTATGTCGTTGTGTTTTAAAGAAGAGCAATTAAACTAGATGATTTTGTTAACAGCAGTTCTGTTTTATGTTATTTCGGTTTCTGGTTTTTTTTTTCATAAATTTTTATAATGAACTACAACAAAATGCGAGGGTGATGCAAAAATCGCTCCTTCAATAAACGCTCCTTCAATAAACTCTCCTTCAATAGCTGTAATCATGAAGACCAAACTCTATTCAACAGAAGGGCTTACGATGTAATCTAATGCAATTTATATCAAAATTATTTGTCACGAGCATATCACTATTATTTTATAGTTGGAATTACGCTAGACTTAAGATATAGCAACAATAGGAGCAATAGGAGTCCTTATTTTCCCAAGTTATTGAATTTATATTAAAAGCCTAAAAAATTATAGTTTAATTTAACCATAAACACTAACATAAGAGTCAATGGATAAAGTAGCCGCAACCCATAGAATGGAAGATTTATAAGAAATTAACCCAGAAATCGTTTGCTACTGACAAAGCACTTAAAACTAAATGGTGATTAAGTCATATTCAACGGAAAACAGATGGATGTATGGATAGAACGCTGCTCCTCGATGTCAACGAACACATCGAACACTGTCACAAACTATGTGATTGCTCTGGACGATGTACACACAGACTAATTAATGTCCCGTAAAGTGAAACTGTTGAGACATTTGGTCACAACAGCTTGAATAGTTTGTTCGGTGGCTCGATTATGACGACCATAAAATGGACGTAATTATGAAACACATTTCGCAAACAGCACGAATTTTGATAATAAATTTTTGTGATTTGCAAGCGTTGTTAGTTCGCTACTCTATTCATGGCGAAATGGCGAACTTAACAGAACATTTCTGACATTCCCACATGTCACGAATCTTCTTTTACACTGAAAAAATCAACCGATATACTCGTAATGATATAATTTCTTTAATGTTGTCAGTTACAGTTTGTGACTCTTATGGTATCAACCATATTTTTTCTTTGCTTGCAAGAAAAGTCTTGCAAAAATTGTAAAATTAGGAGTTTTTTATTACTTCGAGTGAAAAAGGAGGAACTTTATTAAAGCTTTTTTTAAATTCCTGGGAAGTCGAGTTGAAGAAACTACCATTAAAAAAATTAAAAGCCTGTGCCGATCTGTAAAACTTTATATTTTTTTAACAAAAAATACATATTTCTTAAAATATACATGAAAACATTATATATTTTTAATCAATAAATAATAAAGTTGTCTTCATATGAAGAAAAAGAGATCGTGGCTACTGGCAAACTTGAACGCTTTTGAGCTGAGAAGTTTATTCCCAATCAAAAACAAAAGTAAAAGATAAGCAAAAATAAAACTATATTCTTTGCAAAAAAAAACATAAAGTTTATTTTTGCAACATAATGAAAATAGCCTTCAAGCTGGTAAATAAGAATTCAAAAAAGAAGACATCCTGCAATGACAAGCCTGTGTGAAAATCATAAGAAAAATTACGAAGCCGCACAACTTTCGAAGTCTAATATCAGCACTGACTTTTTTAGAAGCTCTTTTTTATTACGTATTGAACTTAATTAATTTCTCTATAAACTCCAATATTCTAGTATGTAAAAAACTTTAGTGTCATAGGAGGGTGATTTTGAGCTCAAACTGAGAAAATTTAGCAATACTTTCGGTTATTTTTTCCTAAATTGCAACCCTCAGATCATCAAATAATTAAGATTAACTGATTTGGATGGTTATTGCCTAAATGACAAACTTGCCATATATTGATTTCCGTCTATTCAACTGTTATTGGAAGGACGATATTGAATATTATGCCAAACATATTAATAAATTGTAGACAGCCCCTCGTACGTATATGTATGTTTTTTCACAAATGCTCAGTTGAGTTGTTCAAAACGTGCTTAACTCTAAAATATTCCTTTGAACAATATTTGTCATCAGCTTTGAAACTTTAGTCATTTGAAGTGCTCATGACTCAAATGTTGATTTATGAATTATCCCTTTTGTTGGTTTTTGTTAATGTTTCTGTTTTATTATATTGTTTTTTTTTTTTTTTTGTTTTCCATTATATTTTTATGGCCATATTCTTTGTAATATTTATAAATAGACAAACAATTTTAAAAAACTTTATCGTGTAACTTTGGAACAACAATTCCAAAAAAGGAAATTATCAAGAGGATATTTGTTGACTCTGTTTACAATTAAATGAGAAATAATGATTATTTTGTGATTTTAGAAATATTAAAACAGTCATTATTATTTAATTTATCTCTAAGAGTGCCAACTTGTTAAATAGATTATGTTAATTTCTCGCAAAATTTTTGGTCACATGGTAAATACGACAAACTATTCTGTAACTCCCAAAGGAAGAGTAAAGGTCAAAGAAGCGTTTTATATGTAACTGCGTCTTGATCCAAGTACACTATGGTCTCATCACTTCATAAACTGAGTGACAGACTCACTGACTGAAGCTATATAACATCCAACGGCCAACCGCAGTATTCCTACTTTCAATTGGAATAGAAACAAGAACTTTTAGGGATTTAAATTTTTAATTTTTTTTCACCTTAAGAAGCCAACACTTTGCAGTTTTGCAAGAAATAAATATTAATGCAAGATAGAAATACCGGCATTATTTCTTAATCCAACTTTCAATTTTCTTATTATATTTCAATTTAGGCTGAATAAAACCTGTAAGTTATTAGCCCATAATATGTTTGTTCTCCTTACTAAATGGTCATTTTTGCCAACAACTATACAAGAATTAACGTCAATTACATGGTTCTAAAAAACTTTTATCACATACTTTAAATAAGCTTCCGCTGATCTACATTCAAGCTGATGAGCCAAAGATGTCTACACATAACTTATCATCCCCTCTAAGAAGCTGTGGGGGAATACTCTTATGTGAGTTGCGGGTCAATTAAAAAATATCTACATTTTTGTCGGTTCAATCATAAAAATATTTTCCAGCGTACAAGCGCATCAATCAGCCAGTATTTTTAGTTCTTAAACGAAAATATACAACGTTACCTCTAGCTGTACAGGAACTAAGTACTAATTTTTTATTAATTTATTACAACTGAACTTTCAGTAAAAATTGCACCAACAAAACTAAATAAAACAATTAGAGTGTTAAATATTTATTGTTTATTGTGGGCTTAGCTGTTCGTATTACCACAACTCATTGACGCTTTTCAAATCTTAAATGCAGTTTTTATTAAGACATTTCTTGACGCCAGAAAAGCTTAAGGGACACACAAAATTTTACAGTAGAAGTGGTTGTATTAACAGCCTTTGCACTAAGTTGTATGGCTACTGCAAAATTGATTTTGTACAAAATTTGTGTCATTTCTAACGATTTTAGCGCTTGTGATGAAAAGGTGAAAAAGTGAAAATCAAAAATTATATTATTTAACCTTTTTCTGCGGCAAACGCATGATATATTTTGTAATTTTCACATTATGATTGAATTCTATATTCTACAGTAAATGTGAGTACAAACATACGAAAGCGCATGCCTACAAACTGTTTGAAACTCACTGATAATTTACTAAGCGCCCATGGCAAAGCGATATATGAAGAGATAGTTCTTAGGTACTCAAATTTTAACTCTAAAATTATTGATCACTTAAGTACATCCAATGCCATATCAAAAAATAATAAAATCGTCCATGGCTGTCTTAAAGTGTCTAGTGTACGGCTAAGAGCGGGAATATCACTTCTTATAGTTTTTAATATCTAAATTGTTTTAGTGGTTACTTAAGTTTTTTTATGAATACTGTAACGTATTTCAAATACACAGCTCTAATGAACGGAATGCCTAAATCTTCATGGACACAAAAATTATTTATATACCAGGGACCCGTTGTAATTGTATGGGGGATTGCATTTTGTCGCCTTTAAATTTCTATAACATTAGATGATGACACATTGAAGTACAATTAATACCCATAGCACCATATTGATCTTAAAACCGATTTATTTATTATGGGGCGGGGGCAAATTATTCACTCGCAGTTTCTCTCTATAGGCCTCCTTTTTCACATAGACTTTTCCGGTTTTTAATATCATGCTAATCAATGAAATTTTCTATTCCAAAAGGATGGTGTTCTAGATGCAAAAATGTCATTAAAAATGTATATAATTATACTTATTATTTATTTATCACTCACACAAGGCTCTAAATTTTTAACACTCTGCGCCCAAAAGTATGCTGTGGCATTTATATTACCACAAAGTAATCAAGTGATAATTAAGTTCGAAATCACACATACACTTCATTCATAATGAGTTAAAATATTCATAAAGTGTCATCAGTAACACAATAAAGCATGTGGTAAATACCCGTATTGTACTACAAATATTTGCGTATGAGTGATATTTCAATATTGTTCATACGACAACAATGCGAAAAATTATAAGCAAGAGAAGGGAGATTAATTATATTTGAATATTGGCAAATAAACGGCTGCATTCCATGAGAGTAAAAAGTAGGACTCATATAACGCTGCCTTCAATTGCAAACGAACTAAGTCCAAATTTTTGGAAAAAAATATTTTTGATACGGTACGATATTATATTGGAATTAATTTATTTTTAACTGAAGGTAGCGATATGCTTTTAGTAATTAATTGAATAATTTATTATTAAAAATAACCAAGTAATATAAAAATATTGTTTATTCTGTTGTAGACAACAAATTAGCTCTACATGTACGCATATACTCAATAATTTAGATTCCCAACATGTCCTTCTCATAACAAAATCAATATTGTTGCCAAAAAAGTACTAACCGCAGTATATGTACAAATATTTCTTTTATTAATTCCGTCACATCACTTATTTTACCAGCTTTTCCATTACAGTCCTTTTTTATAATTTTATCTCTTTAATACCATTAAAAATAATATCCTTAATAAATATGAATACTCGTATACTTTCGGAAGTTTTATAATTTTCCATAAATCACTTAAGTTGCACAAATTATGAACACATTAAAAAAATTCCTGCCTGGATGACAATAAATGACCTTCAAAAAATATATGAAAATTTTCAATATTGTAAGTAAAAAATTTTCTTTCACTTAAAACTTTTCTCACGTCCTTCATTTTTTGTAAGACGTTAAGTACAGCAAAAAAAAGCGAAGAATGGCCCTAAACTGTCCACGGTTTTATGTTGCAATGAAAAGCACGAGTACTAAACGATGACTTTTTTCGCTATTAAAAAAAACTAATGTAACAGACTATATGTAAAAAGCCATTAAGCCTCAGCACACAAAAGCAGGTGCATTATTACAAAGTTACTATACCATCAATATTAAGGCAATAAATATTTATATGATAAAAAATGCACAGCTAGAGCAAAATAATATACACCGGAACTTTAATAAGGAAGTTCTAAGATCATTTGAAAGAAGGGAAATAATATAAGTTTCAATAAATATAGTATGTAAATATATCATTAGGGTCCAATATCACTGAGCTTTAACATTTATGATGTAAATGTATCAAAAGCCATGGAGCGATACACACACCAAAAATCTGGAATTCTTATTACTGCTTATTGGACAAACGCTCTGTTTGCTGTTTTAACGCAAAATGTATTTCCTCGTCGTGTGCTATATGCAGCAATTAAGCGTATGAGAGAACGACTCAAGGACTCCAAAAATACTTGGTTGGTGCGACATTTGCAGGTAAAAAGTGATTGGCACTTATTTTTTCGAAGACACCGTTGATATCACCGGAACTGAAAATGATGAGAGGAAGATGCTTAACCATTTTTTCCCTTTTTTGCTGCAAGTTGCTGCATTGGGTCTTGATCATTGTTGGGCAGTGCAGGGGATTTGAACTAGCTACTCGTCGAAATTACCACAACTAACAGCACCAGCCGCACAGACTACAACAGGCCACAAACTTTGTAAATCTTGAAATCTTATTTTTAAAAAGGATTCGACAAATTAGGTCCAGATGTTTTGCGAGTAACAATTCAATTTATTTTAAAAGGGAAGAAATTACGAATCAACTCGGTGTGTGGACGTTTGGGTGTTATAATTTTATTTTCAATTGAATTATGCACTTTCAACCAGAGTCATTTTTTCAATCTATAACAAAATGGCAGCTAGTTAAAATTTTAAAATAACTTTGCGCCATCTTGTGTGGTACTATGCTGAGCCACATGGACTCATGGATTTACTTCTACAACAGTCAAAGGCAAATGACTTTTATTTGTTCATTTGCAACGAGTACAACCAGAAACTCATTATCAATTACAATTATAAAAAATATGCTGAATTGAAAACAATAACAACAATTTATATATCTTCCTAAAGTACGGCCAATCCACCGCCATTTACTTTTTTTTATTTCTGTGGTCATAAATTGTTGTCTGGATTGTTCCCAAAGCCTGTTGTTGGACACCCCTCTACGCCAGAATATTGATTCACAAACACAGCGTTCCATGTTTCGCAACCGTAGAGGAGAGTGGACTTGATATTCGTGTTAAAGATTATTAGTTTTGTGCGCTGAGAGAGTGAAGATTGGTCAAGATCATATTGCATTTTTTTTTTCAATTGTTTCGGATGTTGAAACTTCAACTGGGCATCCAGAACGTTTGACATCTTCCATGCTAATACGTCCACAAAGAAATTTTATAAACTGCTTTATATATCAAGCCCTGGTCCGAGTGATGATTTTTTTTTTTCGCAAAAAATATTACTTTATAAGCACACGAGATTCCTTTCTTTCTATTTTCTCTTCAATTCACACGGTAGTCTGTCAATGGCTGTCAAACACAAATTAAAATACGCAGGTTATTTAATTTTTAATAGCAGACAACTGATAGATGCCTCTAGTTATCGCTTTAATTAAAAGGCGGGATATTCAAAGAGTTACGAACTTTTTTGAACCAACCTCGCAATTTTAAAGACCTCCAAATTTATACAAAGAAATTCGGGTGATTTATTAAAACTTTTGGGAAAATCAAACCTAAAATATTCAAGTTTAGAATGGTTTTTTTGCTATAAAGGACTAATTTCATTATTGAGGAAGGGATTATTTTTAGCGGTTGTAAAATTAAACCAACAAAACTTTTTTATAATTCTTGTAATACTTTTAATTAAGATAGAATTATGCTTGGAAGAAAGGAATTGACTTAAATAGAAAACAAAAGTTAAGAAAGACAATTCGAGATAATGAAGTACTGCGGTACGGGTTGATTTGATAATAAAACAAGATGGAAAATTAGGAAATCAGAAATAAAATTTTATTTTTTTTTTATTTCGCATACGTGATTCGCATAATTGAATCTATATACAACACAACCATCTAAAGGGTGATGAATCACATGAAATTCGATTGAACGCTGATGAAAGGGTGTGGCAGCCACCCAAATATCCTTGTAATGTTCTGCAACTTTGTCATGTGTATGTTAATGGTATTAAAGTAAAAACTTTCCTTTGCTCCTTTGCATCATTGTATCTCTAATAAAAAAATTATTTTGGATTTGAAGATCAATTATATTGAAAAAAGTATAAGAGGAAAAAAATTTATCAATAAAAAAGTGACATCACTAAAAACGTGACGCCATTTCCGTTGATGCGGTTTTTCATTTTATTATATGGGTGTCAAGTAAACGTAAATAGCAGCCTCTGATGCCAATTTTCAATATAATAAAAAAAAGAGTCTTTATATCTATTTTAATGCATGAAAATTAGGTCTGCTTTTATTTCAGGGGGGAAGAACCTAACGCAAGCATATAAAAGTTTTCAAAAGCCTGGATTTAAAAATTAATTTTGTCCTGTTTATCAACGCATTCTTTTATATCGATACATTTGATCCAGTGATTTTAGTGACTTTAAAAAGTACTTAAAGCCACATATAAATATTGAGCATATAAATATTGAGGAATCAAAAGCTCTTGATGCCCTTTGCATGAAAATTCAGTGTGATGTACGATGGAGTGAACACATTTCCATATCGCTAAAGAATCATTTAAGTGCTTCGGTTTTTTAAGACAGTGTAAGAGATACTTCACTCCTACAACCGACAGAAAATGGAATACATTCTCCATGTATGGGTCGATGCTTTAAAATCTATTTTGGAGCTACTGGATCGATTACCAAAGAGGGCGAAAAGACTCATTGATATCAATAGTGTATCCATTTCTATGGACTCTGGGGAATATCGTTGCAATTTGGGGTGTGTCACGCTATTGTATAGTTACTACAATGAAATGTGCTCTAATGAAGTAAGAAAATATATTCCCAAAACCCGCTCTAGTTTCCAAACAACACGTTCCTCATTAAAAGCACATCCATTTGTGATCGATATATCAGCAAATTTCACTACGCATTGCAGAAATAATTCGTTCTTTGATCGAACAGGCTTGTATGTGGAACGAGCTCCCTCACAGATGTCTTTCTTTCTGCCATAGCCAACGTGTAGATTTTCAAATCGCATGTCCATAAGTACTACTAGCGCTATCCTCCTTACCATATCCTAATTTCCTAGAGCCAACAAAATGCACTGCATAAATAGGGCCCAAGCCCTGAGTACCCGAACAATCGAAAAAAATATTCACCCACGTAGTAGGAAATGCACTTTCTATGTCATTTATAATCTTAAAACACATTAAAAAATAAATACTCGTCCACATTATTCTCTAATGCAAACTGATGACATTTGAACTCGAGCCCAAAAAGAAAAAATTATATTTATTACAACCACAATATTTTTATTCTACAACCACAATGTTTTTATTCTATACTCGAAACGTTAAATATGTATTAGTACCAAATATATTACCAAGCAATTGTTTTTGTTCTATTGTGAGCTGCAATTTGCGTGGGTGTGGGAAGCACACGTAAAAGGTGTTCCTTATTTTTAAGCCAACATCTTTTTTGAAAGAAAATTTCATAAAAGAGATAATGAAGAAAGAAATGATGCCATTTGTCAATAATCAAATGCAGGTATAAAATATAAAAAAAATAATAGAAATGATATTGAAACCAAAATGCCTTGATCCAACAATTATTCCGTCAAATTAAATAATGCCAAGCGATAACTGGAAGCAAATCAGAGAAGAAAATCATTAAATTAATACATTAAAATAGAAAAATGGGGATGATAAAGAAATTTAAATGCTGTGCGGTAACTATTTAATGCATAAGGAAATATTTTTCTATTTTAAGCAATGAATTTTTTTATTTAAAAAAACTGCAGTCAGACATCCTCATCAGCAATTGTGAAAAAAAATCCTTGTACGAATGATGCTTTTCATTTCCTGCTGTGGCCCTCACCCCCAATTAAAAAATATACAATGAATAATTTATTTCCAATTCGTATTATTTTACAAGATTCGATTACCAATCGATGTCCAGGTATTTGAAATGTACTTGAGATGAGGAATGAAAAAGTACTGGAGGTATTAATTATTTCTCTAAATGTTTGTTTCTTTAATATCTGCAATATTTTGTGGTATCAAATAAATTAGAATTAGTTAAATTGCTTTGGAAATTATAAAATGTAATTATTGTATATCTGATATTAATAAGATTTGAATTGCAAATGAAAGCCGTCGTGTTTTCTTTTTAAAACGAATATTTGATAAATTATAATCAGGTCGAAGGGATTCATGGTAATCCGAGGCAATTTCCCTCTCAAATATTAGATTTTTTTAATTTTTTCTAATATTTTTTTATCAGACAATTTTTAAAAATCTTTAAAAGAGACCAGCAAAGCTTTTAACCTCATCTGCTTATTGTAATTGTCAGTCAAAATTCTTTACATCTTGCGAATAGAATTTGTGCAACCACCATGTATGTGAAACAATGTATTAGAACAGCTCAATTAGAACAATTTAATTATTATTTGAATGACTTTAGAATAATTTTCTCGTTATTACCTGTTTTCTAATTACTAACCGAAATATATTAAAACCAAACAATTCACAAAACCTCGATGTATGTGTCACAAGTTACCTTGTATTACAATAGTTGTCGTATGCTTTCTAAGCATATGCTGCAATATCCCCAACTTATTTTTCTATGTATTTTAAGAGTCGCATGAAAACGTGGGTGAAAATATCTATACCAATGTACAAAATCAAATTTCATAATTTCTTAATCAATTAAGAAATTAGAAATAAGAGCTCTTTTTTTATAAGCCAAGGAAGCTAAAGAAAACCATTGAAATTTTTTTCCTTTTCCAGCCATTTTTATTTGAATTTAATTTAATTGAATTTTTGGATTTGCATTTTTTGAAAGTTTGCCATTTTGTATTTGCACAAGTGCGTTAATTGTATTTGCTACAATTAACCACTCAAGGGGATAGGAGAGTGACATAGATATTATCAAGTGTTCCAGCACCTTTCGTGAAATGAAGGTATCACTTTAATTAAGCTTTGTCTTAGGATGCTTCTAATATTTATTTTTAAAAATCAGCTTCGCTGTCAATTTCAATTGACCAAATCAATTATCCTTTCATTTGATTGTACAGAAATTCAAATAGTACCTAAAGACAAGTGACAAAATATTAAGAACAATTGGTTTAAAAAAACCAATTGGTTTGAAATAAAAATATGCAATTGAATTGAATTTTTAAAATGCTTAAACTTCATTAATGATTTAGTTTTGTTTCGCATATGAACAACTAAATTAAATTAAATTAAATTAAATTATTCAAATTTGCTTTAAGATTTTATTTGGCTAAAACAAAGCTAAAGAAAACGTACACAATTAAATTAATGCTGGATAATTAATTCCCCAAACTTGAATAATACATTAATACTATTCACCAACACAACACATTTCCACATTATCTCTTTGATAATTAAGCAAAACCTTATTATTCCATTGTCAGCCTAATGTGATTTTCGGTTGTAATTCAATAAACCCACAAAAATGATTTTCATTTAGCCAGAAACAAAAGTTCGTTAATGTTTAGATTTTTCGATTTTTGAAGATAAAAGCTCCAAAAAGACGCAATGGCAGTTGCCGAAACATACAAAATAAAACAAAACAAACGAAAAACTCAAATTAGTTGTAAGCATTCACCTAAATTAAAGTCTATTAATGTGGCCATTACAAAATGCTTTATATGCCATTTACTTGATACACAAATACATGCACACATTTAGAGTAACAAATTTACACATGTTTAAATAAAGTTAAATAATTAATCGATTTAGTTTAATGTAATGCTGAGGGTACGCATTACAACAGCATTGCAGCTTGTTTGCTTAAATGAAATTAGGACAGCAAAAGGGGAATCACTTCTATTCCCTCTTCAACACCCCCCCCCCCCCCACCAGTACAGCATTGGTCCAATCAATGCTTATTTTGTAGTATTTCTCATGATTGTGGTATTGTGATTGTACATGTGCCAGTTTTAACTTCAAATATTTTTTTGAAAATAGTTAAGATTTACTGTGTTGGGCATTTTCTTAAAATCCCACAACTAATGAACTAAAAAATAGCTTTCGGATAATGTGTTAAAGTTGTATTAAAGCAGGGAATATTATGAACTCTTACTCTTACAAACTCTAACTTGTGCAATATTTTATAAACTTTTACAAAATTTAATTTCTCTTTCTTGTGATATTAATTCCCCAAATTTAATAAACATTTACTAAACCTTATAAAATATATTTTTAAAAGCCAATAAATTTAGCGCTTAATGTCTGAAATTCATTGTACAAAACCATGATTTATTTCTAAGTCCAATTTTTATATATATTTATATATTTTTTTAATCTATGGACATTTTACTACTTTTTACGAGTTGCATTGGCGAGGAGTTACGCTACACCAGTATTACAGAATGTCGTAAAAAAATTTATATTCAAAAAAAATCTATATGGACAAATCATCCAATAAAAAAATACGCTTGATACAGTCATATTTCCAAATTATAATTAATGCTTGACTGGATGATTAAATCAAACATGTTATTATGTTCATAATAACTATGTTGGATGCCGTCAGAAACATAATGTGATGTTTATCCATTCTTTAAAAATAGGCATCATGTCATATCAAGTTAGTAGGGCAGCCTGTAAGGAGTTGTGGGTATACTGCGATGCCCTTAAGGCTCACTATAATGCACAAGAAGACTCCCATATTTATTTATTTATTTATTTAATTTAAATTCACCTATGGAAAATAATCCTTACAGGCTAACAAATATACTAATTAAACAAAATATTAAATAAATCCTTATTTTCTAATAACAAATTAAAATCATTAGCAGACAATGAAAAGTCTAAGACAATAACATTAGAAATCTTATTTATAATATTCAAAACTCGTAACAAAGGTTCATGCATTCCATAATTAGTAACATGAGTAGATACATAAAATTGGTTATTGGATCTAAGGTGTTTAAAAGGTACAAAAAATTTAATCAAACTTAATAGGTATTCACAATCTATAAAACGTATTCCTGCGAAATTCTAGAATTAAAACTCCCCAGAGACAACCTGAACTTCTCACCATGCCTATTAAGGCATTCAATTCCCAGTTCCTGCATTAAACAATCACCTAGATGTGAAAGCATGCAGAACCAGGAAGTTACAGAGGATGTGTTGAACCGGCCCGTCCTCCTCTGCATAGAAGCAGGTGATGCAGTAGCCATAATATAGAAATCCAAGATGCAACGACGTGCGAAAAATAACACAGTATCTCGTTATGTTGTTTATCATGAAAGAAGTTCTTCTAAAAGTTGATTTGTCCTTCAACGGCCACCCTCTAAATGCAGTTAACAGTTCACTTAATGGATAAACATATTTATATCCCTTTTTCGAGCCTGTTCTCGCATACTCGTCAGCCATGTCCTTGCCCGAAATGGATTTCTTTTAAAGAGAAGTAACACTCGGGCAATTATTGTCTTTTACTTAAAGTGTTACTTTTTTGTAAAAGGGATAGTGGAAGAAAAGAGAGGGCTTTTTTGCAGCACTGTTGCAACGTCCCTGATGTTGAGTTGATGCATTAACTTCCTTAAAGATGCTTTAGCCATTTTATTAATTGTTTTATTTCGCCGACGATTATGTAACATTATCGCTGAGGTAGAGCGCTATGGTGTACATTAGCAAAGAAGTATATCAATCGCTGCCGGTACTGCAGCAGTACTGGTCCCTGATAATTGATACAATTTCTGTCAAATAGTAAGAAGGAAATTAAGAATCTTACCGATTTTCTATTCTTATCAGATGTGACTTCTAATCGTAGTGGGTTCCACTTCAATATAAAAATATTTGGCTTGCGGCATAAGAAAGTTTTCTTCAACATATTGTATTTAGCTTCCAAATCAATGAATAGATTGAAAAGAAGAACATAATAATAATAAAAAAATACGAGTATAACTGAAAGTTATCCGAAATTACTACACTTCCAGACCGTCAGCATTTTTATTACTTTTTTGGAAACTCTTTTTCACCAAACACTCTTTTACACTGAGCAATTGATAATCTTCAATGCTAAAGTATATCAGAGAAGCCTCGCCGGTCGGTAATACTACAGGCGCTGCCACATTTCTTTTAAACAAATTATTTAAATGCCCAATGGCAGAGTTGCACAAGAATTAAGGTCTCTTAGTTCACCACCTGTACCCTCTCTACGACCATGCCTTTCACAAAGAAGTGACACCTTAAGTAGTAGGCATTATTTGACTGAGTGCTTCTATCTTTATGAAAAAAATTTAGCCAAAGTTAATCCTTTGTAAAAACATGCTGATTTGAGCAAAAAAAATGTATGCTTCTTTATAGGTCTCAGTTAAATTTTGGCTTGACCAGTTTTTTTATGAAACTTGATCATCTATTTTAAAACATACTTGTTTTGTAACAAAAATCTAATAAATTTTTTTAATTCTGTTTGTGAAATTTAAACTAAAATATCATATGGCATTTAATATGTTAAATTTTCCACTCTTTTGCAGGAAAACCAAAACTAACGCCAGCAGCTAAAACAAATAAGTAACGAAAGATTTATTTAATTTAGTGAAGCAAATTTAATTTAATGTACACGTTCGCAATTTTGTACAGTTCACTTACACACACATGCGCAAAACTTAACACACACATACATACACACACACAACTAAACATATACTGAAGTATACATTTAAGAGGAAAATATCAAAAAAATAACATTCATTTTAATGAACGAAAGTAACTGCTAAGGATTGTAATTTTGATTTCATTTAATTAATTTGTTTTCCTTTTAAGCTAAAAGATATTGTGATATTACTGCTTCCTCCTTTCGTACTACTGCTATATGAAACAACCTGAAACAACAGCGGACAGCAAAAACAAATGCCATCAACAAAAAAACAAAAATTAAATAATATAAAAGAGCACATTAAAATCTTCTTGTCCTTTCAGGCAACCAAACCAACCGAACACACAGCAACGAAATATAAGAAATAGAATATACGATAAAAAGAACATTTCTTGTTACAACAAAACCATCAAATTACTCACACTTTCAGCAACACCAGCATCAGCACCAACATCAACACCAACACCATCACCACTAACCCCTCTCTATCCACTCTGTTCTCATCAACAACAACACTAATTCACTGTTCCTTATTATGTTCGTTTGAGACCCAAAGTCACTATGGAATCGTATTTCAATCTGACTTTTTGCCATTTCAACTACTGGTAGTTGTGGTCTCTCTACAGGATTTTCTATGCTGTCAATATAGAGACACAGACTTTTCATGTAAGTCAAGCAGCTTAATAAACATAAATTCGCTAACAGGCCTTCTTAGGCGAAACAAACAAGGAGGTGAGCCAACAACAACACTTAGGAAGTATTTAAAAAGATGCTGAGAGTCTAGTTAAAACACTTTGCAGCCACTTTTTATTTACATTTCTTCCTTAATACGACCATTTCCCGACTTAATAATGGGTCGGTTTATATAAAGTATGTCGTCATTATACTATAAGTAAATTTCAACATAAGAGCCTTGAACGAGTGTATTTTGTACACATAAATATTGAGATATAAACATACAAACGTTTAACGCATATAATGTGACTTGATTTCTATTTAAAGAATATATAAGAATTTATGGCATATTTCAACTGTTTTCCTGGTCTATAGAGCTTTAACAAAAATTTTCTTTAGAGCTTTAACAAAAATTTTCTTTATAGTATAATTATTATGACAAAAATCTAAAGTCTATTCGATATTGGAAAGGACCTCACAAGGATGTATTGGGTATTGTATAATTTGTCAAAGCAGAAAATCAAAATAAAAAAAATTTAAAAGCAATATTTTTAAAAGCAGAGAGCCTTTACACTTCATTTTTCTGTTCCCATAATCATTAAAAGAATTTTAATAGTATAATGTTTGTCGGTTAAATCGATTTGGAAACCAATATGGCGCTGTGGGACTCAGTTATGGGGCTCCGCCTCGGCATCTAATATTAGAAAATTTAAAGGCAACAAAATCAAACACAAAAAAACTATTCTAAAAAAATTTCGAGCACACCTTTTGTCTAAATTAAAGCCTATTTACAATCAAACTTTTTTATTGGTCCTGTTAATTATTAGTTGGGAGTTTATAGTATAAAAGTAGTCCCATATCCGCAAAACTGACCTACAAGTCAGAGAAAATGGGGTTGAAAATCTCTATAAAAAAAGAACAAAGTTATGAGAATGAATTCTGGAAACTTAAACCCCTTTCTAATAAATAACGAAATATTAGAAAAAGTGGAAACATTCTGTTACCTCGAAGCGATTATAAACCAAACTGCTGCATCTAGTGAAGATATTGCAAGCCGAATAAAAAAAGGTCACACAATTTTTTGGCCAGCTCAGTAAATTGTGGAAGTCGTCCTCAATATCATGCCGTGTTAGAATCAACATTTTCACTACTAATGTAAAATATGAATATAAAACTTGGAAAGCTGCCTCCCGAGACAGTGACACTTTTACAAGTTTTCGTAAATAAATATTTCGGAGGAGTCCTGCGAATCTGCTGGCCACGAACCATCTCAAACAACAATCTGTGGGCTGAAACACATCAATAGCAGTTGTGTGTAGAAATACAGAGTAGTAAGTGGAACACACTCCGTAAGCCACTGTCCGAATGCTATCGAATGGAACATGCAGCGCAGTCGCAGAAGAGGACGACCAGCACATACATGGCGTAGGCACATTGATAGCGAAGCTAGAAAAATTCATAAAAGCTGGAGTGAAATAAAAACTATTGCGATGAACAGATCTGTATGGAAGAAGTTTGTTGAGACCCTTTGCTTCTTGTAGAATAAAACTGAAAATTATTTTTATCACATGAACTTTAATCGTTAGCAGAATTTATTAACTTTTTTCCATTTCGGTCATACAAAATATTTACTGATTCACTTAATTTTAAATTCACTATTACAACCGCTCATTGTTTTATAAAAAAATTTCGCATTCGCAAAGATCTAGATGTTCCATTGGTTAAAATTGTACACTGTCATTTGTTTAAAAAAATGAAGAATAAAGCCATTAGGGCCAAATATGATTACTATTTTAATCCAGAAAAAATAAGTGGCAGAATTCATTAAAAAACATGCTGGACTGCAGCATTCTAAACTGTAAAGGACACACTTGGCTGAGGAGGAGAGCCAATCTGGTATTTAGTCAAACATGAGAAACTTGGCGATAATCCCTATAGAAGCTGCAGACATTGGCTGGACCTTAAATAATCGATAAATTAAGAGATAAAATTTAATAATTATTACTACTTCAATTTATATTGAGAGATTCAATAAATAATAAAAAATAAACACAAAATGGATTTATTCAAAACAATATTTAACTTTAGCTTTTAAAATTCACATTAAAAAAATACTTTAAGGCAAAAAAATTTTTGTTAAAAAGATCCATTCAAAACATTACTTAGATATTTTTAATTTAAGGACTTTCATTGGCATTTGATTGCTTTAATCATACTTAATATGATTGCTTTAATCATATTTAAAAGTTTATGACGTACAAAAACGATTACAATTCAATGGAGTAATGAAATAAATTAAAAAAAAAAAGATTTTATTTTTAAGTAAAAAAATTTAATTATGAGTTTCTGTCATGATAGTAAAATGTGTAGGTTTTTTCTATAAAATAAAATAATAATTCGAATAAAGAGAGTATGAGAATGTCAGGTCTATTAATACTTACACACCACAAAGAAATTACACATACAAATACAAATCTCGACAACGAGATTCACGTTGCGTTAAAGCAACAATCAGTAACAATAATTCCATGCTCTTGAGGTGTGTATCGCTCCATGATTTCTTGACAACTAGTTCCCTATACATCCTCATCATAAGACCCAAGACACAGAATTCTCTGGACTAGAAGCTGCAACAGAACATGTTCCCTACTCTTGATATAGCCGTCAAATTAATTTCAGCCTTCTCGAATTATTAATTTTTTTCTTACTTATTTCTTTTTCTGTATATATTTTGCTTGTTTTAAGTTTTAATTTTAATATAAAAAAACTAACTTAAATATTTGGCATATGAATTTGATTTGATACTAAATTTTTTTTTTTTTATTTGGCTTAAAACTTAAAAGAAAAATAACAAAATACAAAAAAAAAAAAAACAAAGACTAATTAATTAAAAGGAAAACATATCACAAAACATGCTCTTTGGGAGGAGGAGAAAGGTGTGTAGCTGAAAAAATTTCAATTATATACGTCTTTGTACGATTAGTCGAGCAAATTAAAAGCTTAAAGAGACTTTTCGCATACGTATCACATTTAACATTTAAAACAAAGTAAATAAAAAAATTACAAAAACTCCCACACACGTATGAAGTCCTTGCGATAAAACCCACTTATGCTCCGTATATATATAAACTTAGCTTTGTCTTTCGACTTCAACAGCTACTCTGCAGACTATTCGAGTAACTTACGAAACATACGTATTTGTGTGCGTGATTCCAATCACAAAAACACATTAATACATTATGGACAGCCATGTGTCCTCTGCACTTTAGTCCTTTCTCCTTCAGACACCCACAATGTTTTGATTTGTATACATTTATCTGGTTGTTTGGGATGTTTGCCTATAATATGATTGTGTTGAATTCAATGAGATACGACAAGCATGCATCTGTGTAGAGGGTGCTGGATAGATTAAACGAGGCTGGCGCTTGAAGGAAGTTTTAATTAAAGAACACCATCTAAAAATATACTTTTACAGCCTAGTGCTTTAAACTAAGCCTTAAATATTTTCTTGAATTCGTATGCTTATTTTGGGTAAATAGGTGTCCTTCAAGGATTTTTGCTCTATGATAACAAGAAGCAGGATATGTAAGCATTAGAGGTTATACACATAATTAGTATAAACAGCTTTGCTTATTCTAAATGTTGCCCATTTAGTGACTCAAATCTAAAGTCGAAAATTAATCGGATTTTTTATTTTATTATATATATAAATATGTACAAGGATACCTTGTGAAAAGGGTATGGTCTAGAAAAATTTCCAATGTGAGAAGAAAACTTCGACACGTCCCTGCAATAAATCTCCTCTCAGTGTCCTTCAACCGTCCAAACAGTAAGACTGCTTATTTTGTCATGGTCACGTATCACACACACATTGTCAGAGTCTGTTCTGGGTTCCAAATTCATCAAGAGATTTACAAATCAGCCCACTACCATTCATACAAAGTGCAGGTTCAAAAAGCGGTCTGAATATGAACTCTTCCATTTTTTTATCCTCTATCAAATAAAGTTATTTCATTAATGAAGTGTTTAAACTTGAAGTTTATCGGGATTGTACCACAATGAACAAAATGTTAATAGTTTATTTTTAGTATTCTGTAGTATGGCAATATATGTTCCCATTGGTCATATAAGGAGCATAGGGCAGGTGGCTTATGTGCCGAGCTGACGGTACGGCCTTTAGATATAAAGGTTAATTGCTAATAAGTGTTTTTATTTGTGTGCCGGAAATAAGCAATCCCTGACAGTCAGCGGATGTTTGTCTTGTTCGCAACATCGACAAGGTGGGTGAGTACCACCTTTGAATTTGTGTTTCTCGAAGCGTATGTCCTTCAAACATCTAATTGGTGCAGCTGCAAGCGGTTCGCTATACCATTGTGGAATATGTACAGATAGTCTGATGTCTGAAATGGCAGCTCCATTATCAGACTAGAATGCAGTAGACTAATCATTTTCCCATCCGAGATGGAATGACTAACGAAACCTCAAACAACATAAATGAATATGGAAATATCTTTCTGAAATTTTTGCTAAAACTAAAGGCTTCTGTGTTGCCTGTTTTATATTTCGATCCGTCAATAAACCGCTTGATATTTAAAAGTATTTTAGTTCCATGTATATTTTTAAGACTTTTTATACTACCCTCGCATATTGACATTAATGTTTCTGTATCTCTATGCCACAATTACACATATTTATCTCAGTGCGTTCTTATGTTTGTATGCTGAGCAAATCTATTTGTATGGGCAGGATTCAGCATTTTCTAAACAACAACAGCACAATATTTTACAGCAGTTGAGGTGAATGGATTTAGTTGTACGTGAACTAGAGTCTAAAAATCTTTCTATTTGGTTTTTCTCATCCTTGCTGGATTTTGTTGAATGTCGACAATGATGATGTTATAATTGTTGAAAGGCAAATGTGGATAACCAAAGTTGGGCTCTATTTATACCCAAGGCAGGATCTTAATTTACAAGCTCTTATCCACAAAAAATAACAATTATGGGATGCATTCAAGTACAAGTAAAACAGCTTTAGGGAAATTTTCAACCACTTGAAAAAATATCTAGATTCCAAATGCTTTCATATCAAGTCTGTAAATATCGAATATCTTATTGAAAATAAAAAAGTGACTACGTGAACTGCAAAAGAAACAAAATTAAAGTGTATCCAAATAGATCAATAGCGAAAAATATTATCAATCATTCTAATGATGTGCTTGGGAAGATATCTTAAGTGTCCAATAAAATCCTGAGTTCCCGCTTATCCCATGAAAAGCATACATGTTATATCAGACATGAAGGCCCAATTTGTCATTATTTGCAACATTAAAGCGAACAGTTTGCTAAGGAACTGCAGCCACCAGCTCTCTCTATCTCTCTCTTCTCGCATAAGGCCACAAATTTGAATAAACGAAAAATCGCTTAAAGGAAGCAAAAATTCTTCACTACTCTTTTTGATTAATTTGGAATCACATTTTACTAACATTGATTCTAATAAAATTAGTTTAAGCACAAGATTTTATGAAACAAATATCTCTTAAGGGAGGAACAATTTTGCATTCAATATTTCCGATTTCAATACAAAGTTCTAATAAGATTAAAAGAGCGAACAACCTGTAGGATTAGTTTAAAGCCCGGGAAAGATTGAAATACCTTCCCATTCAAATAAAAAAATTCTAAAATTATTCTACAAATTGCTGAGTTATAGGATAATCGGTGAAAAGTTTGTTTGATTTTTGTATCCTTCGGAAATATTTCATTGTGCCAAACACTTTGTACCCTTGCAAATACAAATAAAAATTGAAAATAGGTCCACAAATGTCGGAATTATGTTGTTGTTGATTTCCACTTATATTTCTGTGAAACTAAACCGCAAAATACTAAAGAGCAAAATACATAAATCCATAAATAAGGGACTTATTCGATAATTAATATTGGAATCGGGAGAAGACATTCCCCCGTCCGACTTACGAAAAAAATTTGAAATCAAACTACAATCAAACTTTTTCAAACAAAACAATAATTTTGATAAACGGCTCATATAGGAAGGAGTTAAGTGATAATCAATTTTTTTTCGGAGCAAATTACTCGCCTGATTTACGAAAAAAAATTATGGAACCAACCGGCAAGTAAACCCTTTTAACTTGACAATTGGTTCACACATAATAACACTATGCATGTATAATCATAAAAAAAAACAAAGTAAAAAACTACGCACAAATCGAGGAGCTCGTCCTTTTTTGAAGTCGGTTAAAAAATTTCATCTACCAAATTTATTTAAAAAAAAAAATAAAGTAAAATGTTCCTAAAGCTAAAAAAATTTTACTTAAATCTAATAATTCACAATTTCCCACACAGAATCCACTATATTTAACTAATAATTTATTGGTTTCAGAAATATATGTTAAAAATTTATTTTGGATTCTTATTAAACTTGCGAGGTTTTTTAGTAAAAGAAATCAAGTTTAGAAAATAATGGTCAACAAAGTTCATTTTTAAATTGTTGCTGGTTGCTCTCAATTTTAGTGCATACTTTTTCCTATTTTAATAAAAAATTTGCAGGAAAAAATTTCTAAAAGCTGTTTCTTGGTTCGTGATTTATTGGATTTTAAGAAAATTTACGAAACTTTACGCTTTTACTTTTTTCAAATATTTTTTTAAATATTTCAAATTAAAACTTTACGCTTTAATTAAAAATAAAAATAAACTCATTTCTTATGCAGAATGCCTCGGCAGGCAAAATGATAACAGAAGGTTGTTGGTTCAAACTTTTTACGCGGCTTAAGTCAACAACAAATAAATTTTATAAATTTTTATCGTTGTATATATGTTCCTTTCACTCCGGGGGGGAGCATAGGGCCCTAACAAGGTGGTTCCAATAATCTCGATTTTCGGTTCGATGCTTGTCTTCGTTCCACTTCATAAGCAATCTCAACAGTTCTGCTGTCAGTTGCCGCTTCCAGGTATGCGCCGGTCTCCCGACGCGTCTGCTTCCCTGCGGATTCCAATCTAGGCATCTTTTGGTAATATCATCGTCTGGTTTACGTAGTGTGTGACCTGGTCGACTCCATTTCCGCTTACTTATTTCCGTTGTAATAGGCTGCTGGTTTGCCTCCATCCAGAGCTGGTTGTTGGATATTGTTACAGGCCAGAAAATACGTAAGATTTTGCGTAGGCATTTGTTGAGAAATACGTGAAGGCATTGTATGTCACGTGGTGCCATGTTGCAGGTCCCGCATCCATAAACAAAGTGGATTGAAGTTAAATAGTTTTATTTTAGTTTTTTTTCGAAATATTAAACGAAATTTATATAGATCGAAATTTTTATCGTTGGTTAAAAAAATTTATTTTGTAAAAATTATGTTTTTCAGAGTTGTGGTTATCTTCCGACGGACTTTCCTTGAATTTGGAACAATTTTCCATACTCCTTAGTAACACTGAACTATGGGAGGAATGCATAACCGAAACTGGTCAACCAAATATGACGTGGGGAGAAGCAAAATCTTTCCAAAGTATATACTTCCCGTAATGCAATAAAAGAAAATTCGCTCGGAAAAAAATTAAGGATGTGCATAAACGGGAATAAAAAAAATTACTAAATTCTAGTGAAAGTCCTAATGAACAGAAATCGCGATGTAAACTTTCATCAGCATTATTAATTTTAAGGACTTGTAGAATAATTGCTCTTGTGTCTGCTTATCTGCGACATTCCCGGTCAAACTAGCAATACCAGGGCAGCCACATCTTGCACTATTTTTAGTTGATCGAGGTTGTACGAGGCGCTCAGGTGGTCAGCGAACCGCCCAAGGGCTCGAGTACATGGAACACAACGATGATTAAAATGAGTACGAAGTTCAAAACAAAAGAATGAAAATTTATGAAGTAAACAGTAACAATAATTCCATGTTCTTCAGGCATGTATCGCTTCATGGCTTGTTGCCAATAAATTTTTTAATATATCTATATCATAAATGTCAAATCACAGTGACATTTAGGACCATCTGCAAAATTGGCAGTCAATTCAAATAAATTGTTTATTTTTGCAATACCTTGTATATCAAAATTCCCAAAATTATCGATTAAAATTCAAGATGTGCTTGAAGGTCAAGATAAATTTAGATTAAAACGATTTAATATTCAAATTTATGTAAAAAATATTTGAACTCTTTAACTCTTGTTAAGTTCGTGTGTTTCCATGATTGCTTGACCAAATTGTCAGTTCAAGCGTCCCAACAAATGTCGACATATGAGAAGCTAAAGAAATAAGAAGCAAAATTTTGAAAAGTTAAAACCTTAAAACACCAACTATTTATATCTACATATAATAAAGATATTCACAAAAAATATAAAAAAAAACCATAACGCTCTTTCATGAATTAAGCACCATTTTCGTCCTTTTTTGCCCCAACGTACAATGCCTTCATAGTCTGTACGAGCCAGACGATCGCTAATATTTTAAAGCTTCCACATCTATTACACCAGTCAACGCCGGGGCTTCAATTTGAACAAATGTCATATTTTATTCTTAATTGCACGCTGGGGCCTTTTAACAAAAATAAAATTTCATTTTATTACAAACAACTTATTTTATTGTATTCCGACCCTTCAACCCTTTTTCACTCGAATATTTTTCATGTAGTTGCGTTCATGTTGAAACATTCTGCAATTACAGAAAATGTATAATAATTTATTTCTTAATTTCACTTTAAGTGCGTTTTACATTCTTCCATTTCCTACAACGTTTTTTTTTTCCTTTGATACTACAAAACGGACTGTAGTAGTTCATTCGCATTTGGAAAATTTTCTTTTTCAGTTCATTTCTCATTTTAAACGAGTGATTAAATTATATAGATATTTAATATATGTATGTGGCAGCAGCATCATCAGTATTAAGTTGACTCGCCCAAGTAAATAAGCAGTTGTTGTGTCGAAGAAGGTCACAATGGAAGAAGTGTGTTTATGACCATAAGCAGTACAGTTGGTTTGCCCACAACTGATTAATACATCTGGGTCTGTATTTGCTTCATCCTGGAAGCCACTCAACCGGGCATTATTGTGTATTTTTCGAATGTGTGCTAATGCTTGCGTGTGCGTTTGTGTGTATGTGTGTGTGTGTATCGTGGTAAAAGTGTGAGATATTGTTGTTACACAGCAAAATTGCTTGTGATATTTTTATTTTTATTGTATGCACAGTGTGTAAAAAGCGTGTTTATCAAGTATTTCTCACAAAATACTAATTTTATTGCGGGCTAGATTTCAAGAAGTTTAAAAACACCAATATAAATGAAACATGTGCCATGTTAAGAAACTTATGGCTCTTTCGTGTCTTGTTTAGACAGTTTACTTTCGGAAACATTTCTGATACATTCATGTGTGGCTGCGAACTCTTGACAGGTCTAGTGAATGTACGTAAATAAAAATTAAATCCTACTCGCCTTATTTTTTGGTTTTAGTAACTACTTTTTCTTTTAACGTGAAGAAATTGCTCGGCGGAAAAAATTTTATTCCAATGATGAAATCTTCTCACAAACAAATACCCATTATGATGAACTTAACAAATCCTATTTTTTGGAAGGGATAAAAAATGGAGAACCATTGGACAAAATATATAAAGCTCAAAGGATATTTCATCCAAAAACCTGTTTTTCACTCAAAAAGTCAAGGGTTTGTGGAATCGAGTTCGAATATTAAAGGATGCAATAGATGTAGCAGATTTTGTAGCAAATCTATAATGTGACACTAAAAAATGTTTTAAATATGCTGCACACTCATCTTTTTATATAAAAATATTTATAGGGATCACCGATCGATGCATTGCTTACTAATTAAAAGTGCTGTTGTAATTTTTTCATATATATTTTGGTGAAGGATTTCAAAATGATTCCCTACAAGGTACAACCTGTACATTACACCTGTACATTACATCTGCAAAGCCCACCTATACAGAATGGGCTTATCTGACACGGACATCTACAGATTTTGCGGGGAAGATGAGGAGTCGATGGAACACTTGATAGCAAATTGTGGGACATTGTGCCACAGATGACACAGGACAATACATGCATATACTCTGAGTGAAGAGGATCTGCTAATGCTCTCATTGAAGGGGCTGATCCTATTTGCGAACGTATTAAACTGCTAAGGACAGGGGAAGCACAATAGGTCAACAATGGTCGCAGTGCAAAGGGCCATCCTGGGCCAAACCCCCATTAAATTACATTACATTACAAGGTACAAACTGTTGACAAATTTCTGTCGGACAAGGATGACTTACTGCCATACTCTGTTAAAGTTGGGGAAAGAAGAAAATGATTTCGTATCAAAAATCATAATGAGCGACGTAGATCATTTACATTTAAGCCATTGTGTTAACAAAAAAATTGTGTTAATAAAAACATTCCACATGAAATGCATGAAGGATCATCGAATCCTCTGAAAGTGACTGTTCGGTGCGGCAATTGCAGCGAAACAGTGATTTGCTATTTCTTATTATTATTTTTTATTTTTTTAAGACGCGATAGTGTCGAATGATCTCCCCATTTTGGATCACCAGATCTAACAACACCAAACTTCTTCCTTTGAAGCTTTTTAAATAATCTCGTTTACTACAACAAACCACGAGCCGTGCAAATAGTTAAAGCCAACATTGAAGAAGAAATCGCTCATTTGCAGCCAGATGACAAAAATGCAATAGAAAAAAAGAAGTAAAAATGAAGTGCCCAAATTGTGGCCTTAAATTTCATTTCGTGCGTTTGAGACAACCCTGTCAACTTCTCCATCCCACTCACCAACAAGAACAAGTCGACATCACCTCAATGTGAATGTGTTATTGTTGTCATAAGTTAATATCGGACATTGTACTTTATATGAATTTCATATTGTATATTTATTATATATACCGTCACATGAGGCGATAACACAAAAAAATACTTGCCAAACTAATTGATTGATCGTGTCAAAATTTGACTTTCCCAGAAATTGGTCTTGCAAAAAGAGATTTTCGTTAACGTACATTCCATGCTTTTTCCAGTAACCCAGTTTAGTTTTTTTTCTCATCAAAAAGGAGAGGGGTAATTTAAAGAGACCTGTAAGTGTAGTTTTCTTTAAGCGAAAAGCTGGAAAGTTTTTAATTTTGTAAGCAACTACTGCAAACTGTGCTTCGTAATTCGCATGTATCAATTTTAGCACTATGGGTGTATGTTATATTGCATTTGATGGTCTTGACTTTTCCAATTGTTTATATTAAAGTACGAAAATACGTATTTGCTCATGCATGTTTAACTTCATGTGTTTGTACTTTTGCAAGAGTGTGTTTGTGGGTTGACTTTTGAAGGGATTTCTTCCTTTATTTTTAATTTTCTTTTTCTATTTCTTTTTAGTGTTAACATGATTTTTGTATATGTAAATGTAAGAGTGTGTGTATGTTTTCGCGTGTATATGTGTGTGAGCTCGTGTTAGCGTTTAATGAAAAATGAACATTTTTGTCTGAGTATATAAAACATGAACAAACAAAAAGAAAATGATAGAAAAAAATCTAGAAACGGTTGCCATAAATCAGCGATGCTGTTGTGGGGCTTATAAAATTGTACCAATAGGAAGTTTTAAATTTTATCTAAATGATATTAAATTACAAAGATTATTTTTTTTATTTTTCTAATCAATAAAAAAAAACAAGTTAACAAAAGCTATGAATTATTGAAAAAGTATTTAGTCGCTTGTTTTCACATACATATGAAATGAAAATTAATCTCTAGTTTCGAGATAAAACATAACATTCTATGTACGAGGTCTGTTCAAGAAGCAAGGTTACTTTTTTATGAATTTTGCGGAATTCTTCCTTGATGTAATATTCGATCTGAACAGAAATGATCTACCACGCTCTAATTTCGAACACGAGATAAATAATTTTCGATTCTTTGCCCGGGGCCTGCATTATTTACGACATGAATATTAGTAGTACCCCATTGTTTTTAGTAGTACCCTCTCAAAAAATCGAATATATATGTTCAATTTTTTGTTATAAATTTTTTGTTTAATTATTAATTTTTGTTTTTATTAAAGCAAAATCTTAGTCAATTTCGTGATAGATTAAAAATGTCGGTACATGAATGCGACTCCTTGACACTGACTATTATAGTCTTAAATTATAATATTGAAAAACTTCATATGTTCCATTTTTGTACTTAATAATATAAAATTGTGGAACGATTTTCGGATTAGATCGGAACACGCCCATATTTTTCGATTTTTTTTTAATTACTACTTTTTTCTAACAAAACCCTTACTTAGCCATTTTCTCGATAGACTCATATTAACGGAATAGAAGTACGGGTCCTTGACCCTGATTATAACAGTCCAAAATTACAACATTTCACAACTCAATATTACAAGAAAAAACTCGAAAAATTCATGTTTCTTTTTAGGAACCGCCGGTTACACCAAGTTTTTGAACTGGATTTAGCTCAGTCTATCCAGGTGTCTTTAAACAAAATTAATTAAACAGTTGTTGTCGTTTCATATTTTATTTATTTATGCACTGTTTACTATTCTACATATCTTTTGTCGTTCAGCGACTCTCAGTGGTATTTTTCCGGTACCTTCGGACCTACTCTTGTCCGGGGAGAAAATAAAAACTTTACTTGGGCATCACACAGTGCCCTATTACTTCTTTTAAAATGGCATATAAGGCGGATCCGTCTCAGTAAGTCCTTGATTACACTAGGATTCGTGTTACTAATATGCACATACACATTAGCACTGTTCACATTAACTTGGCTTTTTTGTGGCTGATAAAAAATGTTGCGTATTATTGCCTGGCATTTTATATACAGACCAACCTGCATAAATGCTACTACAAGCTACTCCTGTGCGATGTGTTCCAACCTTAAGCGATTTTATTTGCTAAAATATCTCATTTGTTTGATTTCTAGTATCTATTACTTGTTTTTGTTATCCTCTGTGTTCTGTGGCTGTCCAAGTTTTGTCTTGCTAACCTCGATCATTTCTTCCTCTCTTGTCGCCTCCATTACATTTTTTATTCAGATTTTTTGCTCTTCTGTTTTCACTGCTTTAGTTCATCTAACGATTCTACTCTGTTTTTACATCTCCTACTCTAATTCGTCTCCATCTACTTCTACTTATCCTGCTGCCTCTGACTTGAAGCTATTGCTCCTCGCGATTAATATAGACTTCCTGCATGGAACGCCTGGCTCCTGTACCCCATCTTCCTTCGGCTTAGATCCCCATTGTCCTTTGTTTAGTGCCTGCAACTTAATACTTTTGCCGAATAACATTCGGCCGTCATGAATGTAATCCTTTTCTTCGCTGTTAAACATCATATATTCGTGTAAACCTTATTTTATTAAATTTTACGTTTAACTTGAGTGAGCCTAAGTTTCCAGAAAGGTGGATCCTCACAAGTTATAACTTAATGGACGTGTAAATGCTGTATAGAATAGGTGCTAGTACACTACTCCGCAGGACTCCAGATGTACTAGTTCCAATTTAAGAATCATCTCCATTAACGTGGACATAACATGATCTTTCATGCAGATATGATTTCAGTAATTGATTAAATTGATTGATTAAAGGGTGCAGGAATAATACATAAGAGGCCTTTGTGCCAGCATACTTCATTAAAAGCATGAGTGATATAAAAAAAAGATGAATAATATTGTTTCCTTTAAAATTTAATATTTTTGCATTTAAAATTTGTTGTACAATACGATGACATTGTTCGGGGGTGCCATTTTTATTTCTAAAGCTAGATTGATGATACGAATTTATATTATTATTTTCTAAGACTGGAAGTAGCCTATTTTAAAAGACCCTTTCAAATTTTTAGAAGAACAAACTAATTGGCCTATAAGACTTAACTTCACTTTCTCTCTTCTTAAGTTTGAGTGCCATAATAATATTTACACATTTCCATTGAAATGGTATATAATTTAACCTCAACGTAAAATTAAATATCATTGCTAAGATTATAATACCTTTCTTGGGCAATAACTTTACAATGCACGAGATGATAGAATCATATCCCTTAGCTTTCGTGTTATTAGGTTTTGTTATTGTGGCCTTAATTTCTAATGAAATAATGCTTTTATAAGGAGATCCCTTTGACTAGAGACGTGAAGAAAATTAATTAATTAATTAATTTTATTAAAAGTAATTGCAAAGGTCAGAGATTGTAAATGTATTCTCCACATATTCTTTAATTGAATTTGCTTTGCGAATATTTAATCTTAACCATTCGCCATTTCCACTTTTTATTGGTAAATTTCGGTTTATAAGATGTTTAAGGTATTTTGTTGCTTTCAATAGTTTATGTTCATCGGCTCTAGTCACATCTAAGTTTCTCAAATAAGTTTTCATTAAAGATTAACATCACGGGACAGAATATGATTGATACACTGGATCGCTATCTTGTAGCAATCATTAAGTGGGTTCAGCCGAATAGGTTCTATTTTAATACTTGGAAGACCCATGCTATTCTTCCATAAATATGGGTGATATATCGTAAGAAATAGGCTAAATTTACGAGCAAATAAGTACTGGTAACTAAAATCATGGCAATTGTAGTAGGTATTTTTATGAATTTTTAAATTTTTAAGCTACAATATTCAATTAATTCCAACTGTCAAATGCGAACAGACCATAATAAAAGAAAAATCAATATTATCAATGCCATACTTGACCTCCCAGACATTACCAAAGCTCTTCACATTTTCATTACACATTTGATTGATCTTGGCTAAAATCATTATAAGCAGGGCCAAAAATTTTCAGGCAATAAAAAAAATTTTGCACTTTCATGTCCCATTTTGCCCATAAGCAATTGATGGCAGTAAGAAAACATAAACAAGTTGAAGCCAATAATTTGCCAACTTTATCGTTATCGGCTTTGCCACACACTGTGCAGATGTTAGTGCAACAATTGCCAGGGTAGCCAGCAAACCATAATCCTAAAAATGTTATAAAAGAGGCAAATACCATCAAAAATTCTGCAAAGTCTTCTCCTGGTATACACGTCACCACAGATATAGATATAGTTAAAATATCGTTTTACGGCACCGGTAATTAAAGAAAAATCTAAAAAAGCGCTTTAAATTAAACACACACTCACACAGATTAAACTAATTGGGGAGTGGGTGAGTTGACATGCCAAAAAGTTGTGGACTCGGCTTTGCTACAAGTGAATTAAGAGTTTCGTTTCTCTGTGTCTTAGACCAAATCTATAAAATAGTTTTTAATATAGTTTGTAATTATGAAATTTCAAAATGTTTATTCATTTCCTCAATTATCAATATTGAAAATATTTAAAAATTTTTTCTTTTGTTTTTGTTTCAAATTTTATAAAATAATTTTTCTCAATAGTCAATATTTTGTATTGGAAATATTTAAAAAACTTTTTCATTTGTTTTTTGTTTCAAATTGTATAAAAATTTTTCCTGAAGAAGACACCCACAGGGTGTCGAAATATTGAAAAATAAAAAATAAATATATTGTTTTTAGACCTCAAACTCGATAAATTAACACAATTAATTAAGAAAGGTCGAATAATATTATCAATTTATAGTTTGTAACATTTAAATTATTAGGTAACAAATGATTCAATGGGGTAAAAGATATCTTTTAACATAGAATTGTTCGATGGTAAGACCTTCTTTACACCTGATTGATCTTGTAGACATCTACTGAATCTTTATGTTAAAGTTTTTTTTTCTTTCGGATCTGCTTAATCTTAAAAAATGGAATTTTTTTGTTATTGTCTAGGACTAGATTTACAAAACAAATTGATCGATGGCAACCTACAACCAAATGTCACTACTGATAATATTTAGTTTGTTTCAAAATCATAACTATTCTTCATGAAGTACTAAACAGCCATTATTTGAGTTAAAACTTTCATAAAACAATATTTAAATTCAGAAATAATTTCTATTTCAGCGAAAAAATTGTTTTACTGTTTCCATTTTATTCGCAATAAACTTGAATTATTATTAATTATTTAATATTAGAATCATTTTCACCATAATAGTCTACAGTCATTTATTATAAGAGATGCTTTCAAAACTTGGTACGACGGATGTTGCTTCTTTTGAATAAAATATTTTTGTAAATGGATATTTTTGCTTTTTAAGTACACGGGTGTCTTTAAAGGTTTGAATAATTTATTTTAAGATCTTATACAGTTTTTTATGTTGCTCTTGAATAATTACAAACGTTGACCTTATTATTAAAAGCTTTATAAAGTAGGTCATAAAGGAGTTGTAAGAAAATATTATTAATCTTTTAAACGCTAAGACAAACAAATTGTAGTCTTAATGGCCCTTAATTTGTTTCTCAAGCAATAAAAATTAAATTCTCCTTTAGAAACATTTTACTAAGAGATGGCTTTCATTCTTTACAAACACTCTACAATAATATTCTTAAGATAGCGAGCAAAATCTAGAGAGTAATTAAAATGCCACATGGCAATTTTTAATCACTTTGGAAGAAAAAATATACAAAAATATATTAAGATTTGTTGTCCATTCCATTAAAACTCTGCACAGAGATTTAAACTAAAAGAAAGTGGTAACAAATACTTCAATTGATGTTCGAATAACTCTACTCTTGCTGAGCGCCTTAACGTTTTCAACACTTGCTGTGGATTTTTTAAATTTAAAGTAATTTTAGAAAGTTTTTCCACGAAGCAATTAACAAAGAAATGTTTGTCATTTACATCTGTAAAATTATCTACATAAATATTTCAATTAGCAAATGTTGCAAGCACTTGAAGACATCTGAAGAGATCTGTAGTTTTTTTTTCATTTATTTCAAAGAAATAGAAACCATTTATTAAATTCTTAAATTCATTTATTAAGACAGCGTGTGAGTGATTTTCATATTGTAATAATAATCAATATAAATCATACGTACAGTGTCGCCTGTGTATTTATATTAAATGTTAAAATGGAATGGCTGAATGGCATAATTATTAGAGGTATCGTATACTGTTGCATAGAAAAATTTTAAGTATTAGTAAATCTAAAGGAGGACTTGCCTACATCCTTTGTATGCCTCATTTTTTATTTAAAATTTCAGCTATAACTATAATTACAATGAAGCCTACTTGCAACCATCAAATCATTTGGTGCAAGGAGACTCATACCTGTCTTATATCCTTGTGAATAAAAGTTATATTCTATCCAAAGTTATAATAAAAATACAGCAAATATTACAAAAATTAATTAACAGAGTCAAAATTTTTAATGCTTATAACTTATGCGGGTTTAAGGATATGCCTGTTTTTTATACATCCTTAATTAAAGAAACATAAATTGCAGTTCTCATCTTAAGGATTTTAAGAACTAATCTTAATATATGATCATTGTCTTTGAAACTGGCAAGTACATACGTCAGCCAGAATCGACAACGAAACACATACAAAAATGATTTGTATGAATATGAATGTGCTTGCCACATACAAAAACATTATCATTATCAATTCTTGTCAACAATTTGACTATATAGGGATATATGTAGGACGAAACAACCAGCCTATAGTGTACATAACTACCAAGTCCTAAATTATATTTTTAAATCAATTGTCAACATAAGACTCCGGACCATTTCTTTTCAACAAAATCAAATGCATTTCAATACTCACAATATTTTCAATTTATGTGTCCCAAAATGTAGATTAGAAAAATCAATACAACTTATTAACTACATGGGTGAAATTCAATGTAATAAATTGCCTAATGACTTAAAATCTTGCAACAGAATTTTAATGTTCAACATTTCAAGCATTTTTGATGTAAAATTTTTTATATTTGCTGAAAAAATTTTTAAAAACTTTTTATTTACCTAATATATCTTTTTTATTTAAAATATCTGTTCTCGTAACTTCCTTAATTACCTTGCTTATTGTACAAAGTAGTTTAATTCTTAGGCAACGTTTCCCTTATAATGTCTAATGGGTGCTGAATTGAATTTTTGTGCAATTATTTTTCTGAACAACTAATGATGCTGCTGTAATAGTTTCTAGTCGTAGTTAAACACAATCGAGGAATGGCTGCCAGAAGTAAATAAACTCTATATCACTTTAATATAAATGAGGAAAACAATTGCTACACAACATCTATAAATGGTTAAAATTTATGAACAAATTGTATAGTCAATCCAAATTTATTATTGGAAACACATTTTATTAAGAAACGTGAACAATTGAACATTAAAATAAAGGAAATATGTTACTGGGGTAACGCTATGCCTTAGATTTGGTAAATAAAGTTTTGCTATATAAAGAAATTCGAAAACCGATATTTTACAATAAAAATAAAGTTTTTTTAAATTTTATAATGAAAAGCAAAGCTAGCAATTGACTATCTGCTCTACGGATGGAAGAAATATGTATAAATATATTAATATTGCTACCACAAGTTTTCATTTTCTCCTATTTTAGGTTGACTGTAATTATGTCTTTAGCTTATTGTTTCATTTCTGTAAAACTGAATTAAATAAATTAAATATAATTATTTTCTAAGCAAACAAATAAAGATGCAAAAATATTATTTTCAAAGCAAAAAATAAAACTTAAATAAAACTATTGACTTCAAAGCAACACATTTTGCTGAAAAAATAATCATTACAAAACTCATGAAATCTACGGTCCCCGCTATAATTGATTTCCACAACTCACTTTTTATTGAGAATATTTGAGCTTTTATTTATTGGCTTAAAGCTACTAATATATAATTCATTTGATATAGTAAACAATACCAACTCAAAATAATAAGACAAAAAACAACATAAAATTCTAGTAAAACTAAATACCACTACGTATACGTAATTTGGAATTTAATGGAAAGTACGTAACGTATACGCCCAGCATGGTTTCACTTTGTGACTATTTTATGTCAAGGATAATTGTTAAAATTCAATTCAATATAATTTATTTAAGTAAACTTTTTTTTAATTCTTAGAATTTAATATACAGTAGAAGTCGGCTATAACGTACACCGGTTTTAACGAGGTCCCAACAGTTATATACCGATGGAAAAAATCTATATTTTTTGCGGAAAAAGATTTCACTCCCACCAAGGCTAAGATTGATAAACACAATAGAAATTCTCCTCCGTCAATTTCAATAATAAAAAAGTACTTTAATGAATATGGCAGTACAAACACGGCAGACGCCGAAAGTTATGGACGTCCAGTTGAGATCTCTAAACCCGAAACAATTTAAAAAAATGATATGATGTTGACCATTCAAAGATTGAAAGTGCAAGATATTATGGATACAGTGTGGAAGGCATATCATATGGTTCAGTGGTTTCATTTATGAATAATTACTTGTGTATGAGAAAGCTTTCCGCAAGATGAATGCCACTTTTGCTCAAAATCTACCACAAATGTAATCGTATAATAAATTCGCAGAAGTGTTTGGTGTTGTTCAATCACAATATGGACAAGTTTTTGAACTGTTTCGTAACCGCGGACAAAATTTGGATCCTCTGCAAGACACCAGAGACCAAACAGCAGGCAACACTTTGGCTTTCTCGCGATGTAACGGTACCAAAGAAGGCCAAGTCATGGCGAACATTTATTATTTGCACGCGGTATAATCCACATTGTCTACCTTTAAAGAGAAGAACAATAAAAGATCAATATTAAGCCAACCTATTGGGTCAATTCAATGAGGATTTCAAAAACCAAGAAAAAATGCTTTTCCACCAGGACAATGCAAGGGTTCACACATGTACAATTTCTATGGCAAAATTCCTTTAATTAGGTTACGACCTGCTTCCTCACCCATCCACCGAGGGGTATTTCTTACTTCCAAACCTGAAGAAATAGCTCGGCGAAAACAGATTTAACTTCAACGACGATAACATCTCACAAACAAATACCCATTTTGATGACACTCGAAAAATCTTATTTTGTGGAAGAAATAAACAAATTCAAGAAACTTTGGATAAATTGTAAAAATTTCAAAGAAGATGTTCTTAAAAAATTAAAGAATTTTTTTTTACAAAAAAGCTTTATTTTATTTAAAAAAAGTCACAGACTTATTGAAACGTCCTCGTATTAGGAAAAATATGAAAAATAGATGATTAGTTGGGAGAAATATCGAAATAATCAAATTTAATACGAACAATTTATTTTATGGAATCATTTTACAGTAAAAATGTATTGCTTTCATTTGTAATTGAAATTATTGTGTTCCCTCCTCAACCAGAGACAATAGGAAAGTTTACTTCTTGCAACAACAATGAAATATATTTCTTAACATTTTTAATACACAAACATTTTTAATACATTTTTCAAAATACTGAACTCGTTTTGCATAAAAAAATCGAAATTCAATAAAAAAACTGTCCATTAAATATTTTTTAACTATAATTTAAAAAAGGTGGACTGAACTATGTTAAAAATTTTTAACACAACTTATAATATATTCAATATGATAATGTGAAAGAGAAAAGTTCTTGCAAAAGCAAATATTTCTAGATTAAAAATTTTATCTGCTGTCAAATAACAGGCGCTCAATTTTAAAAACTTCATCTCCTCTTTTAGTGGGCACGTTTGGGCAAGGCATACTTTCTGTGTTTAATAAATAAGAAAAAAATTTCTCGATTTTATTGAAACGTTTTTTATCCACTTTTAAATAAAATTTTTCATACTTTTTTTATAAAACCAAGCCTTTAAAAAGCTTATGAGAAATTCCTAGATTCTCAACATCACAAACTCTAGATGTTAGTAGAACCTTGGCCAAGTTTTAAACAACATTCGCAACTTTGCAAACTTAATTTTAGTCTATTTATTGTACAAATAATAAATTTTTAGACTGAAGATTATTTTTCTAAAAGAAAAAAGATAAAAACTGATTTAGCAAAAATCCCATCATAAATTGTAATTTGATCCAGACTTTTATTCCCTGCTCAGTGAGTCTTAAGTGTTTTTGTTTGCAGGCCCTTTTAAATCCATCTATAAAAATTACACATTCAACAAGCTTTTAGGAGAAAAAAAAAACTAAATATCAAAAACAAAAGAACAACTTTGAACCCCTACAATGAAGAACTGCTGCCATGTTGCAACATATTTTTTACTTCACATAGAGATTTACAGCAATAACAATAACAAAAGCTATTGACTTTTAACTTTAAAGACAAGCACTTAATTGTACGAACAAAATGCTCAAGTACTATCTATGTATATCAAATTTTATGAACGAAAAAAGTACTTTTTTACAAAAAAAAATTCTGTTGTTATTTTTTGGTTTTTAGCTTTCCACCCTGATGACTTGCTGGATAGCTGCATGGCTGGATAGATGGTTGCCTGGGTGGCATAACTTAGTATGGCAAGCCCATAGAACATTTTGTATGGGTTGGAAGTGTGAGTTTTATTTTCTTTTGTCTTGGGCGTTGATGAAGGCCTTTAAAAGGAATATTTATATCTTTTTCTTATTGTGTTGTATGAGGTTTTCTTTTTATTTCTAAATATCTTTGCCTTATATTGCTATTATTTGTGTAGCAGTGTATATACTTTGGCTTTCGTTTATATGTTAGAATTTATTGTTTTGTAGCATAATAGGATTTTCTTTCTTTTTTTTCATTTACAATTACTCTCTCCTTGCAACTGCTGCACAATGGTGTGGACCTGGTTGGATGTTCTTTCAGAAAAGTTATGCTTAAATGGTATTTTTTTCATTTCTTTTTCTTAGTTTCTTACATACTTTACAGATTTTCATATTAAAATTTACCTTTTAATCCTTTCAATGTGGATGGAAAAGTTTATTTTTATGCAGAAAAATTTATGCAAACTTTTTCCAAGTATAATGTCTTTGGCTTTGTAATATTTGTTGCTATTTATAGTTGTTGTTTGGCTCAGCAACAACTTTTCACGTGTGAGTGCCTGTTAAGGTATTTAAGTCTAAGTAGCAAAATAAGCATTATAATGCCATCAGGTTTGCTTTTAATGTGTTTGTGTTACCCAAATACTGCTACAAGTGAGGATGTTGCAATTTTTAGACTTTTTATGCAATGTTGGCTAATTTAAATTAGTTTCCTTTACATTTATTTCAATAACTGATTCTCATTTTTTTATACACAACAATTTTTTATTATTTTTGCTTTTCCACAATCTTCCTTTATTTCTTGAAACTTAGCAAAAATTTTTACTCTTATACTTGTTTGTCAAATATTTCTTTTTTGAATTTTTCTCTTTTATATTTTTTGTGTTACACTCAACATTTTCCGGTAAAAGCAACAATTTTTTCTTGCTTTAAACTAAAATGACTCGTTTTTCTTTGTCTGGTATTTATTTTGTTTGCCCTAGAGGAAAAAACACATTTTTTTAATTGATTTATTAATTTTGTGTACTTTTATAGCATCAACGCTTACTTACACAAAAAGCTTTTATAAACACTAACTGATTTACATTATAGTAGCACATAAAAACCAACAGCTCATACACATACACTTATACAAATATATATATAATTTTTTTAACTACAGAATACTTGTGTATATTTTATTCCATTTGTTTGTTTGACTTCCGCATCCGTTTCTTGTTATTCTTTTTGTCTCTATTTCTTTTTAAAATATATATTTTTTTAATTATTTTTTTCATTCACTCCCTTTCGATTTGCATTAAATATGTTTTAACTTTCTATTCCTTTAAATCCCTACAACCCAGCAAAGGAATTTTTTTCTTATAACCTTAAGGAAAATGTCGATTTTCTTTTACCGTATCTTCTAATGCGGCGCGTTTCCTTTTGTCTACGCATTCATTTACTCTATAATTTGTAATCAAACATTATTGGCTTTTTTAGCCCACTAACTTTATGACTGACTAATGCTTTAGTCTATTAATTTGTTTTGTGTGCAAATTTTATATCCAATATAACATACACATATACACGCACAGATAGTAATTTTCTAAAATTCTATCAATTTGCTCTCAAATATAATTTTTCCTTTCTTATATCCGTTTGTTTTTTGTTTTTTTTTCACTTCAGTACGCTCGGGGATTCGGTGCGTCAGTTAGGCTCCTTTGTATTCAACTGTCATCAGTTTTGTTACTCTTGTTGCGGTTATACCATTTTTGTTTGTTGCTGATGATGGTGATGATGCTGCTGCTGCTACTACTGTTAACTGCTGGCTGCTGTCAAAAAATCTATCCCACAGCAACAGCAAAAACAATAAAATTAACAGAACAACAAGGGAAAATCTTGGGAAAATTATTTTCACTTTGTTCTCTTGCCGATGCGCGTGATGTTATTTTTCTCCATTGTTGTTGTTGTTAGGGGATTTTTCTCACAGGCGTAGTGGAAGGTTTTCTTCATAAATATTATAGAGGGACTTTCAAAGGAAATCGTTATCTTCACATAAACATAAAAATAAAGGACAAATCAAATTTATTTACAACATTTAAAGAGGCTAAAAAAGAGTCTGCAATGCAATATATTACACTGGCTGTCTACAGTATCCTAACGTTGTATTTAATACTCGTATCACACTATTGTTCCTTATAGATAGAATTGGCAGGCGGTGTAGGATGACATATTTAAACATTTAAAGGCTACAACACGAGTTCTCAAAATTTCAGTACTCTGAACTCTTGTTTCAGCAAAATCCCATAATTGATGCCGCAAAAATTATGATGAAAAATTAAGTATAGGGAAATTTTTTAGCAACTCTCTCCAACATATCGGTCGGTATGTCACGAATATATTCTTCAATATTGGCTTCCAATGCGTCAAACATTGCGGGCTTGTCTCTCTCTGTACACATGAGCCTTCATTTAGCTCAACAAAAAGTAGTCTAAAGGCGTTAAATTGCACGATCTACGCGGCCAATTGACCGGTCTCAAAAGTGAAATAAACTATTTACCGAACTCGCCTCTTAATTTGACCATTGTTTTGCATGCTGTGTGGCATGTGGCACTGTGTTGTTAAAACCACATGTCATTCAAATCCAGCTCTTCTATTTTGGGCACAAAAAAAATTGAAATCATCGAACGGTAGCGCTCGCCATTCAAACTAACGTTCCTGAACGATGGACTTTCTTAACCGATCATGAATTTTGAAAATAAAATTCAATAATCTGCAAGCGTTGTTCGATTCAGGATTAAATTATTGACCAAACTGAACATGTTTAACAGTAATATGTTACCTGAAAACAGATGAGCTTCCAAAAATAGTGAAAGGGTACGTCAACAAACTCAATTGTCAAATTTTTGTTACCAGTTCGCTTGAAATCCAAGAGTGTCCAAAGCTTCCTAAAAAGAAGGAACTGTTTGGTGTGGATAATGAGCTGGCAGCATCATTGGTCCATATTTTTTTCAGAAAAACGTTAGTCAGGCCATCGCCGTCAACGACGAGGACTATGATCATTAGCAATTTCGTTTTACCTGACATTTTGGTTTAAATAGAATGACAGCACGTCCCATACAGCTCATTGTGCATCGGATATTCTGCACGTGGGATTTTAGGACATCTAACATCTAACGTGGGGGTGTTGTGAACTGGTCACCGACATCATACGATTCGACTGCGTTAGACTCTTTCTTTTGGGGTTTTCTTACGTTGCAGGTCTCTGTAAATAAGCTACCAGCTACATCGGCTCTCAAATCCCACATAACCCAACTCATCGGCTAGATTCAGCCTGATTTATGCGCCAGAGTCAAGGAAAAAATGAACATTTTGGAAGCGCGCCACACAACGACGCCGTGGCGAACATTTGCACGATGTTATATTTTATACCTAGTGACATTAATACGTTATTTCAATAAAAAAATTAATTGATATTTCTTACACCTTTTGTGAAATGTTTAAAAAAAGACCCTATACAATCGATATCTATAAACTTGAAGCAAATGTGGTCTCCAACAATGATCACAAATAAAAGATCCATGGAAAATTATTTGATGATCTTTAACTAATATAGAAGTAAAGGCAAGAAAATGTGACTGGATAGGGTTGTAATACATGTCACTCGCAGTGCTGACTTGGAATCCATAAGGGGCACAATTTGAAGGCAGGCCAGCGATGACTTCGAAAAGAACAACAAACATTGAAACTGGTTAATTGTTCAGAGAATTTAGACAAATAGAAAATATATAACTTTTTGCAAATCAGAGATCTCATAAGGGAGTACGAAATAAATAACACCACTATATTCCATCTAAAAATAAGTAAAAAAAATTTTGCATGCCACTAATTCCTTGGAAAGTTGTAACATTTAAGGCGAGTCTAAGTTGCAATATTTTTATTTATTAATTGCAGCAATAAACTTTATATACAAAACTCTTTCAACAAATTTATTACTCGTATTTTCGGAATTTTTATTTATTTATTTATAATTCAATTGTTATTTCAATTAATTTAATTTATAGCTTTGCATCCTGTTTTCTTTATTATTATTTTGTAAACATATTATTATTTTGTAAACTAATAGAAAAAAATTTATTTATTTGCAATTACATATCATTTCGGTAAGATTTTTCTTTGAAGTCTTGCTGGCTTATTTTAAATAACTTAGAGCATATGCCCATATACTGCCTGTCCTTGATTTCATTCGACATCAAACCAAAAATAACATTTTAAAATTTGTTGCTGTTTCAAACGTATTTATGCGAGTTATCGATGTCGAGTGACATCGTGGGACAGGCAGATAATTTATTTTAAGAGCATACTTTCAGATTACCTGGGTTACTGAAAAGTTTATAATACAAGATATAGATTTTCCTTATTCATTTCTGTTTTCGTTTTTTGCCAACTTCATAAAAAAAGTTTAGATTAAAAATTCGTATGGACTTTTCTTTATTTTTTAATGTTTGTACATGTATAACTTTATAATTTCTGAACAGATTTTCACAAAAAAATTTTGCTCCTTTGAAAGGGTTTGCTGGCAAATTAGTCCATATTTTTATTTTTTTTTTTTCGAAAAATTTTTTATCGCATAACATCCCGATTTATAAACAAAAAACTTTTTTAAACGGGTATTTTTCCTGGGAGTAAATTATAAATGGATTATATCGGAGTTTAAACTAACTCCATGTCTGCTTCGGTTTTCTAATCTGTTCGATTGGCTTTTTATATTAATATCGTTTTCTTTTCATTTGCCAAAATGATTTTATTTTGAATAAGTCAAGGAATTTCTCTTTCCTTACGAAAGTTATTTGAAAATAGCTCCCCCTCAATAAGGACACATTCCCATATTGTTTTGGGATATTTTAGTATAACAACATATTTTTGGCGCATACTCCAAACAAGAGCAACAACAATAAGCAATTTCCGTTATTTACACTCTTATTTTGTCTCAGGCTCCATACGAATGTATGCGTATGTGTGTTTAATAGAAATTTGTGTTTTTTATCTGGCAGTTGTAACAACAACCTCATTAATGTTGTAGGCTTTAATCTGAGACGTATCCACAAAGTGTTTTTGTTGTTGTTGGTATGATAAAAACTTTTATTCTACTCTCAGGAGATTGCTTAAATTAAATATAATACCACTGTTACATCAATGAAACAACGACACCGACCACTAAAGTCTGTTTAACATCCCTGAAGGAAACATGGGGACAAGTGTACCCAAGTCACCAGTTTTGTCGACTATTTTGGTGACTCATATGTAGACATCGTCAACGGAGTTGTCAACAAGTTTTTGTTTGATGAGCAGAGAAATTTCTGAGAGCACGCTTATGCCTCTTCATTTTTTAATTGCGTTTATTTGTTCTATGGTGAACTTTTAATCATTTATTTTAACTAAAACTGTAGGGATATATGTATGTATATCAAAAATTGTTTACATGGACCCATTAGAACGACCTCTTCAGTAGTGGGTTTTCAATGATAAGTCCATCTTAAATTTCAATAGAAACAAGTATTGTGTAGAGTATGTCAATAATACTGGTGACAATGTCTACAGGGAAGCACTAGTTCTACGGTCGTCATATGGTCCCATTGGAACTAGTTCGTCACTAGTTCCAACGTCAGTAGTGGATTTTCAATGACAAGTGCATGTTAAATGTCAACAGAAAAAAGCATTGGCTGGGGTATAAGTTGTCACAAGTACTGGTGACTTTGTCAATAGTGAATCACTAGTGAATCACTAGTGACATTTCCTTCAGGGATTTCTCTATATTGAACTAACGCATACAAACACTCGCATACATACACACACACACATACAAGTGGGCATACCAAAAAATGCACGACAAAGAGATTTTTAAATAATATTTATTTCCATTCAATCGACCCCAAAATGAATAGACAACAGTCGTAAAATAAGCTGAACAAGACCGAAGAGCACAATAAATAAAATGAAAGTAAGAATTACTAAGTGACTGTATGACTGACTCACCATCTCACGCTCTCATTTACTTGCAGACGGTGTGAAAGAGTGACTGATTTGCTATCATTTGTATTTGTTTATGTTGTTTGACTTTTTCCTCCAGACACATATTCTCATTCAAATAAAAGGAATTTTCTCAGAGAATTTATTTCTCAATGTACGATTGACTTCATGTTCGTGTGCAGTTGATTTTGTGTTTGTTTAAAAAATATTCGTTTGTTGTCGTCATCGTTTAATGATTGTGTTGTTACACGATTGTTGCTACATCGTTGCTATTTAATTTCTACTTTATTTCATTTCGTTTCGCCCATCTAGCAGAAGTATTAAACCATCGATTAAGACGGTCGTCGTCTGTTGTCTTTATATAAATACTTAGGCAAACAAAACATACAGGCACAATTGTACGTGACACATACATATGTATGTATGGATACCCTGAAGGAAATGTCACTAGTGATTCACTATTGACAAAGTCACCAGTACTAGTGACAAATTATACCCCAGCCAATGCTTTTTTCTGTTGACATTTAACATGCACTTGTCATTGAAAATCCACTACTGACGTTGGAACTAGTGACGAACTAGTTCCAATGGGACCATATGACGACCGTAGAACTAGTGCTTCCCTGTAGACATTGTCACCAGTATTATTGACATACTCTACACAATACTTCTTTCTATTGAAATTTAAGATGGACTTATCATTGAAAACCCACTACTGAAGAGGTCGTTCTAATGGGTCCATGTAAACAATTTTTGATATACATATATCCCTACAGTTTTAGTTAAAATAAATGATTAAAGGTTCACCATAGAACAAATAAACGCAATTAAAAAATGAAGAGGCATAAGCGTGCTCTCAGAAATTTCTCTGCTCATCAAACAAAAACTTGTTGACAACTCCGTTGACGATGTCTACATATGAGTCACCAAAATAGTCGACAAAACTGGTGACTTGGGTACACTTGTCCCCATGTTTCCTTCAGGGTAAGTATCAGTGTGTGTATGTATATGTGTATGTATATACATTTGTAAACATTTTTTTTTTAATTTGTTTTTATTCTTTAGACTTGTGATGCTGTGGTCGTAAAGTGAATATAAGTTTTGTATGATTGTAGCTCCAACACGTTAGCGATAAAGTTGACACAGTGGTGATGATGAAGATGATGCATGGTGGAGCTGCTTGTTCAGAGTGAAAATTTAATATTATTTCATTATCTTTTCCCTCATCTTTTTGGAAACATATTGACGCATTTTCTAGGAAACTTGTCATACTGCTTTCAAAAAGTTTTCGAAATAGTAATATTTATTTACAATAGCAATATTTATTGATTTATCTATTTATTTATTAAATTTTGTAAGGTCCAGCACAAAAAGAATAAATGGGCCGCTTGTGTAACAATACAAACGCAAGCTAATGCAAAAAAAAAAATCAATATTTTAACTGGCTGCCAAAAAATATATCTGTTTAGAATATAACATTGTTCAATTATCCGCCGGAGCATTACCGGGCGTTCAAATCGGAATAAATTTGACTGGTTTTTTGTTGCCTTTAAGGGCAGCTGTCTCCGCTTTCTTATTTGCATAGAACTATGATCCAAAAAAACCCACAATAAAAAGTTTATCGGGATCAAATCACCCAATCTCGCCAGTTCACATCATCTACAGGTAATATGACTATGCTCTCAAACTGTTGAAGTCACAGATCAGGGCAAAAGAAACAGGTAATAATGAACCTATATCGCTCACCGTTGCCTTTTATGGTTTGGCCAACGTATTTCTGAAATATGGAAATATGGGTCGATAACGATGCCAGCCCAAATTCCATACGAAGCAGGAACTTTGTCGGCATACATTGGACGCTCTTGGCTTTCATGTGGATTGGTATCGTCTCAATTTTGACAATCTTGTTTGTTAAGGAACCTACTCGCCTAGAAACGGGCCTCATTGCTGAAGATAATTTTTTTTATGAAAATTAGGTTCAAAACGTGCTGTTGAACACTTTAACCGTCCATAGTGGTTTTGCAAAATAGACTGAATAAATGACAGCCAATTCGTCAGAGGTGGCTTCAACAATATGGCCGCCATTAACTGTCGTATTAGGAAGTTCATATTGTAAGAACCGATATTGAATTTTGAATAAGTCTTAGACATTATATTTTGTACACGAGCTCTAAATATTATTTCTCATATATATAATTTTTGTAATCAAGCGTTAGGTCTTTTTTTAAAAAATAATAATTTTATTCAATATTTCGACGCCTCTTTGGGCGTCTTCTTCAGGAAATTTTTTTATTAAAATATTATTCTCAATAACTTTTTTTTCATTTTTTTCACAAAATATGCCACTTGACCTTTAAGAAGGGATTCAAATTATTCAATGTTTTTTTCTTTCCTTGAAAATAAACAGTCCTTCCAATATTTTAGATATCAAAAATTATTTTATAAATACAGCAGTTTTAATATACGAGTACTTACATAATTTTTTTTATTGTAAAAAATCAGTAGAGAATTTTTTTAAAGTGATTCATTTCGCTGATAAAGCATTAATATCTGAAATTAAAATAAATAAATAAATATTTATTTTGCTTAAAAGTTTTTTATAGAAAATTTCTTTAAAAAAGGTAAAATAAATTTTAGTAATAAATTGTTAAAATTTTTAAATTTTTCAGGCTACAGGTCATACAAATTATAGAAAAGCAGAGCTTTGAACTATTGTAAGGAAAATAGATTGTGTGGAAAAAGAATTTTAGAGTAGATTTTAAATCTTTAATCTTTATCTCTACTCAATTACTAAATTTGCCAAGGCCACCACAATCATGTGCTCTAGATCTTAAACTTAGACCATTAACACATCCAAGCAAATGGTAGCAACTAACATTTAAATTTTCCATCAAGCCCACAGTATGTTAGAGAAACAACTGATAAAGGCGATAGCATTTAAACAGGATACTCTTGCAAGTCATCTTTGGTTGATTTGTTTGTTTGGTTGTTGGTCGGGCGTTTTGTTTGTTGTCATTATGGGTGGAATATTTTAACAGTCTTTGAATGCGTCTTGCTGTCTGAAGTGCAAATTTGCTTAAATTATTCCTTTTTTTCTAAATCTCACACCCCTTATCAACACACTCTCACACACACAAGCATTTCCGCGTTAAGGCCGTTCTATTTTCATTCATATCTGGTGGTATTTTTCCGTACTTTTGTAATTTTGCTGAATATAATTTTATGAGGATGGCCCTTTTTCTGTGATATTACATTTAAATGTTTTAATCAAAGTATATATAAATTTTTTTTTATACAATCGAAACTTCAGATTAAATATTGATCACAAATCCACTCGACGTTGCGATAACATTAATGTGCCATGTTCTTGCAAACGATAATTTTTATGACAAGTAGTCCTTTTTGCCTTGGTCACGTATACGAGCATGATATTATGTCTTAATATCAGTTCGAATGCCTCAGGACTTGATGGACTTAATCCGAAATTTCCCTTTACGTTACATAACACAAAGGGTTTTTCATTCAGAGCTTCCTACCTTTAGGTTTAAATTAAACATGATGTGTCGCAGAATTCATTTTATTTACTTTTTTACTTTAGAGGCCAATCAGTAACAAATGTGTATGAAATATAACACTGTGCAAATGGCCGTCGCGTTTTCGCAGTGTAGGGAACATCTGAAATATTTAATTTTCTATTACTCTGGTGCATAGATCAGATAACCCCATAATAAAAGGTCTATCTTGGTCAAATTGCCCGATCTTGCTGGCCACCAAGATTGGCTCCAGGTGAGGAGACCGGGAACTTAAATCGCTTGTGCAGAATGTCCAATGTGACCTAAGTTATTTGGCATGCAACGCCATCCTATTGAAGCCATATCAACCTATTCAGGCCAAAAAAAAAATCAGTAATCATAGATTTATAGTGCTCGAAGTTCACGATAATATCCTGGCCAATGTTGCTGTTAACGAAACACGAATCAATGACGCCACTAGTATAAAACTCACACTCTTGAATCTCATGTGAATTTGCATCGTTCCAAATGTGAAAATTTTATTTCTTGATGTACCCATTCATACAAAAATGTGTTTCATAGCGGCAGATGTTTTTTATTGATGAAAATTATTGTCAGTTTCCAACTGCTACAGGGCCCACCCAGCAAGCATATGTCGTTGTCTATGATCGTTTACTTTCAGTTTCCGTATCAGTTGAATATCGTATGGGTACAGGTTCAAGTCACGATGCAGAATTCGCTAAACTGTGGTCTGCAAAAGGTCGAATTCTTGTGAGTGACTGCATCGCCTTCTCATTTACATTCTCACGGACAACAAGCGGCAATGTTTTTTGCAGGGTCTGATTTAATTTCGGAATTGAAATCTTTTCATAATAGATTTATAGAATGCACTGAGTCCTTCCCAACTTGTTGTGGTTTATCGTAAACATCATACCAACAAAATTATGAATTTTAATAAATTTCGGCCATTAAAAGAACTGAGGTTAAAATGAGAACCAAGTTCTTGATACTATCTCTTTTCTACTATAGGGTGCTGTTGACTGTAGTATTTAACGCGTTTGACTACAAAGCAATTTATGACGGAGCAACTGGGTTCGATCCCCTTTTAGGTAATTTTAGCAGAGTCATCGGCGAAGTAAAACAATTAGTAAAATGGATACACATGCGCAGCTTAAGAAACACCAGAAGCGCTGCAACTCTGCTATAAAAACACGGGTAATAGTTGTAAACAGAATTTAGGCTCTCTGTCTCTCTCTGTCTCTCTCTGTCTCTCTCTCTCTCATTTCCCCACCTGCCATCTCTATCTCTCTATCGCTTCATTGATTGAGTGTTACTTCTCACACATTTTGTTTAATTTAAATTCAAAGATTGGAAGGGGCTCATTTTTATATAACGAAATTAGTTTAATTTTTTTTTTAAATTGCAAAGATTTGTAAAAATAATTTAAACTTTTAATGAAAATTTTTTTTACTTATAAAAAAAAACGAAGGGACTTCGTTTCTGGGTCACAAAGAATCCATATGAAATGCATTAAAGGCCATTGTATCCTCTCAACGTGACTATTTGGTGCGCCAATTACAATGAACGCACTGATGGCGGCACCGTAACCGTAAAAGGTGACAACCACTACATTCAGAAGCTAAAAGTTTTTTTTAGAGCAAACTATTGCATTGGGTCCCGATCATTGTTAGTTTCAGCAAGTTGAAGGGATGCGTAGCTCGGGCTACGATGGATATTTTCAGATACCAATTTCCTGGTCGCGTGATCTCCTGCTTTAGAGATTTAAGTTGATCATCCAGCTCGCAAAATCTAACAGCACCAGACTTCTTCCATAAACCTTAAATGTCTTCAAAGATACCACTGAAGAAGAAGTTGTCAATTTAGAGTCAGATATTTTGCGGACATTAATTAAAAAATGCTTTAAAACGAGTGCAATTATGCATCAACTCGGGAGGTGGCCATTTGAGCGATATATTTTTTTCCAGTTATATAATTTTCATTTATAACAAACTAACAGCCAGCCCAAATTATTACATTAACTTTGCGCCACCCTTTATAAAAATATTTTGCTTATAATTATATTTTAAAAAACTAGAAGAGGTTTGTAAAAGTAATTTTAGTCTTTAGTTAAGATTTTGGGAAACTCCGGTGCTGCTTAGACAACCGAAAAAGTCAACTCTTAGAGAAAAATTTTCTAGGAATCATTCAAATAAACAGCTTCTTTCACACAAATATATAAACTGCACATTAACTTCAAAACATGGCGAAAAGCTCATATTGGTTGCAAGTACTCGTATAGTGGATAATTTAGAAGCCATGAAAATATCACTCAACTGAGACGACTTCCATTTGTTTTTACTACTGGCCTCTCTAAACTTGTCCTTAGAGTAAGAAAATTGCTCATGCATCTGGCCACCTTTAGAGCGTTGCCTTTGGCATTTTTACACTTTGTTCCACAATTCATATTTTCTTTTGACTTTCCCATATCTTTTTTTTCCTTTTTTAATGTGCATTTTTTTACATATTTTGCTTCTTATTTTATCTTAACAACATTGTTGTTTGACAAATTTATACAAACGTATACATACGTACTTATATATCGCAGCTTAAATTACACTTACGGTAATCATATGCATATGGTGACTAAGTACGTATATAGATACACATACACACATGCATGCAGTCACGTATACACACATATACTTAAACCACATAAAAACTCACCCATAATAGCATATGAATACGTTTGAGGGCAAACGGAAATATCCCCGATTGTCTCTTGCTAGTGTGGGGGCAAGTGTTGACTGTATGTGTGTATGTGTGAAAAATTAAGGGATTTGCTGTTTTTGTTGTTGGGCTGAACAAAGAATAATGTACCATTTGACATTTAACATGACGATGTTGTTTTAGTGGGGTGTTTGACAAGAATTTCTTTTACATTTCATTTTCATAGAGAAGACTGATACGTTTGTACATCAGTGTTGGTTTCATAGCAAACAAATGTGTGTGTTTATGTGTGCGTATGTGTGTGTGCGCCTGTGTGTGTGAGTATAGGAGATTGTACTACTTATTACACATCAATGGCATTAAATGCCAAAAACAAATATTCAACATATTTATATATTCATTCAATCAACCAAATACTTATTCAATCTATCGTTCATTCATTCATTCATTCATTCAATGAGACACCGACCAACAAATAGCCAACTAAACGCTCATCTATCCATCCATCCATCCATCCATCTATTCACAACACTTTTTCTGCTGCTCTCGTATAGTGGTTGTTGATGATGTACGTGTCAGTGCCAGTGTCGGTGACGGTGACGGTGTCGGTCCTCTTACTCGTTTCGGTGATGATTGTATTAATGTTTTGTGTACTTGTCTCTTATTCTTTTGCTGATGCTGATGCTGATGATGATGCTGTTGCTCTTGCCTGTTGTTGCTGATAATGATGATTTTGTATATATCAAGTTGGTTCTTTGACTATTTTTGGTCGATTGGTTGTATGGATGAATGGTTAGTTGTCTGTTTGTTGGTTGGTGTATATTTCTGTGGTTTGACTTTATACGATGTTACACGTTTGATTTATACTTTAGTTGAGTGTGTCTCTTTTAGTTTTACTTATGTAAGTATATTTATGTGTATGTGTGTGAGCTTATTTGCACTTGTGCTGGTATTCTTATATGTGTGAATTTCATTTACTAATAGACAGGCGAACATCATGTTTGTAACGCTGTAGTGCAAGGACATATTCTGTAATTAGCCTTAATTGAAAATGACCTATTTTTTTCTCGCTTACTCGGTAATTTCATCTTATATTTCAGTGAAAATAAAGAACTTAAGTAAGCAAAAAGAGGTTCAAAAAGCATTTTTCACAATAACTTGGCGTTATCTTAATGCTTCTTTATGTGGCACTTTAAGTTTGCTTTTATCTGTTACTGAAATGTTCAGAGTGTGTAAAGTGCAGGCACACGAAACAAACATTTCATATTCGATTTGAAGATAAAATTTATTAAATTTATTAAAGTTAATAAAATTATTACTTTCTGAGTGCTACAGAGAGAATGGCAACTCAGGAGGAAGCGTTAAATCGCACGATCTAGGCGGCCAATTGACCGGTCCCAAATGTGAAATAAACTGTTCGCTGAACTCGCCCTCTCAATTGGGTCATTGTTTCGCGTGCTGTGTGGTATGTATTACCGTCTTGTTGAAACCACATGTCAGCCATCATCGCACGGTAGCGCTCGCTATTCACAGTAACGTTCCTGCTTTCGTCGTAGGGTCCAATGATACCACTGGCCCATAACCCACACCAAACAGTGCATTTATACAAAGTTTATTTTTAATTAGGAAAACACATTTTAAGACTTTCTTCTAGCTAAGAAATGATAATTGCCTAGTACTACCGCTGATAAATAAAGGTTTTTCCCCTCAAACGTTCAGCGTCCATGAAGAGATGCATGTATCAAGAGTTTTTAGGCTGCCAAAGCTTAGTTTTCACTAACATAAAATGGCAGTAGTGTTGTTGGACGCTACATCCTCTTATGGTAATTTGCAAAGCAGATTGAGTAAATAAGAGCCAAAATATGTCTGCTATCAACAGTGAAAATTCGGAAGTCCTTATTGGAATACCCTTTACTATGGAGTAAAACAAATAACACAATTGCTATTTGGACTCAACTTTGTAAGTACCGGGATGCTGCTAGAAAGCAAAAAATTTAAGAAATTTATAATTTTATTTTAAGGTTGATCTATCTGCCCATGGCGAATGCAGTAGTAGAAGGGGGTTTTCAGCCAAATTATTCTTGTCGAGTTAAAATAAAAAGTTGACTGCATCTAATAACAAACTGTTTCTAAATTATAAGACTTCACGTTTTAATATTTTGTTATTTTTATAGGTTTGGATTGAAAATATCCGGTGGTAACTGCTAAGACTAAGGAATTCCCCAGAGTTGTTTAAAATTTAGAGGTACAAACGACACTAATAATAAAAACAACAATGAGTAAAATCAGCCAAATGGTTTACTTTTTATTTACTTAAAAATATCTCCAAATAATATATGATTTGCTTTTCATATTCTTATTTAATATTCGTGACTTATTAAGCCAACCTCGTGGCTTAATAAGTCAGTGACTTTTTGATTGAAACACTTTCTCCTCTAACAGTGCCCCTTTAAAAAAATGGGTATTTGTTTGTGATTGTAAGATGATTTTATCAATTGTGTCAAATCTCTTTCCGCATAGCCATTTCTTCAGGTTTGACAACAAGAAATAGTCCCTCGATCCAAAATGTGGATAATAAGACATATGGGGAAGCAATTTGTAGCATAATTAATGGAATTTCGTCATGGAAGCACCACATGTGTACAGCCTTGCATTGTCCTAGTGGAAATCAACTTTTTCTAGGCCGTGTCTTTATTGGCTGACAAAGCTACCTGGGCTTTATTTAGCGCTGATTCACTGCTGTTTGCCCTCTGGTGTATTGTATTAAACTAACAATTTTTCTACGATTATAACAGGCCACATAAACTGGTCCATATTACGGTTGAAGAGCGCCCAAACAATCCTGTGAATTTGTAACTCCATTACGATTGTGAGCAAACACGGCTACCATCTTGCGGAAAGGTTTCTCATGCCCAAGTAATCATTAAAAATTTAGGCATGTGATATTTATGTGGCTTCCACAATCTCCCACCGGGTAACACCGTATTATGAATTGTTCAATTGCCTAGAGTCTGTTTAGCTCAACTGGGCGCCCAGAACAAACGGCGTTTTCCGTGCTTGTACGTCCACTTTTTTTACCATTGAAATTAATGGTGCAGAGTTCCCATAGTATTAATCAATCTTAGCTTTTGAGTTCGACTGATGATTTTTTTTCCGCAAAAAGTAACGCCTCATGGGCATACGAATTTAACTTTTTTCCATTTTCTCTTCAAATCACGTTGCAGTCTGTTATCAACAGCTGTCAAACATAAACTAAATGACGAAGATGGTGCAAATATGAAGAGAAGTCAAGTCTCAACTGTTTGTTTATAGGAGGAGTATTAGTTCTTCAGTTAACAGGCGGGAAATTTAAAAAGTCATGGAATTATTGAACCACTCTCGTTTTATAATATTATTTATAAAGTAATTCCGGTATCACTAGACAGTCTTAATGGTTTTTATAAGAAATGAAAATACAAAGCCAGTGTAGGACTATAACTTTGAAACCAGTGCCTTACGCTAGAGTCCAGCATGGGTTGAACATTTTTGGAACTACTCACACACAATTGAGGCAGAAAATTGTTTTTAAATGCACAATTCCACTTTTATTGATTTGATTTTCTCTAAACAAATTTGATTAGGAATTTAGAAATGTCGTTTCTATTGCCATCCAGTTAAACGTCGATCCCACTGTGCTTGAAGCTGCAACCTTTAATTAGCATTCTTTATGAGTATGACATGTTTAACATTGACAGCACTCTAGATGCGGTATTTATTTTTTCCCTAAACACTTTGGGCGTAACACTTGTAGTCAACTTGTGTTTAACTTCCCGCAATTGTCATTAAAATAAAGAAATTTAATCATTTAATGAGGCATCTTTGTGGTTAATTGTTAAGTTACTTAAATCATTTAACTTTGCCTTCCCTCTTTTCTGCTGTTCTCGCAATTGCCATCACCTTAATGTCGACTATCCTTAAGGCTAAATGGAATTAAATTGCTTGCTTTTAATTAAATTTAATAACAGCTTCCCTTTGCTGCCATTAATGACACACTTTTATAATCATTTTGCATAACTTTTGTACAATTTATGTTAATCACTTTTCACTATCATTTACAATTTCTGTTAAATAAATAATTTGTGCTCTTATATTTATAAAATGAATTATTAAAATTTTTTTGTTAAGCAAATTTGTGATTATTATTTTTATTATGTGGCACAAAATAATGGCAATTACCTTTGGGATATGGATAACCATATTAATCGTATTCGATGATGGCCACACCAGTTAGATGGAAAAACAAATTTACAAACAAATAGAGAGACAGACATGAAAGTGAAGCATTGAATGGATCAATGGACAAATGGTCGGATGGTCGGATGGATGTATGACCAACCAGGATATCAGGATGCATGTGAATAGCAAAATTTATAATAAATTTTTATACAATAGAAACACATGTATGAAACTGGTTGTTGAAAATATTTATCAAATATATATTTTGATTATATTTAAATCATATTTGCTTCCTTTTATTTAACGTACTTTTACAATACAATTGTGGCATATTCAAATTCATATGTCAAACCATAAATATCAATTGGTGGCCATGTGTTACTGTGTGTTGCTGTTTTAATTTAAATCAAATTTTGACAAAAAAATAAATAAATTTTATTACACGAACTTTTGAATTTTAATAATATAGTTCAAAGGCAATTAAATGTTGCAACAAAAAATGGACTTTGATTAAAAACATTTAGTGCAAATTTATTAGTACAATTTCAATTTAATATTTAAATGCCATTAATATTCACTACGATTGGAACAATTGATTTTAAACAAATTCATCCAGGTAAATAAGAGTATGGAAAAGAACTTTAATGACTTCTTCATGGGAGGCTTCTTTATGACGGGAAAAATTATTTTTTTTTTCTTTTTAAGATCCTTGAATTTTTTTGTTAATGGGAATACAAGTAGTAAAAAAAATAGAGAAAACGGAAAAACTTAACAAGAGAATATAACGCCCAAGTCGGTGACTGCTGAACGTTAATGGTAATTAATGATTAAAATTATTTCCGACATGCTAGTCCATTGCATTTTTCGCATATATAACAAATTCTAGGGTAATAATCTATTCCATAGAGTCTCATTTCAGAATGAACTTTGGTCCAGTTTTTGGAAATTCACATCAGAAATATTTATTGTTAGAGCAACCAAACCATATAATTTTCACTCTTCTGTTTGGGAAATCATGTAGTGATTAAATTTTTTACATTTTTTTCAATTTTCAGTAACCGTAATTATAACCAAGGGTCACGAAATTGGTTGAAGAGAAGGCAGCTTCATACGGTGACATGTCATATTTTATGTGTCACAATATACATGTGCATAAAAAAGCCCTTTCGGTAAATTCTCTGTGATATTTTGAATGCCGCCTTTGTTTTATAAAAATTTCTTGCACAAAGCGACTTTGGACAGCTGCAAGGATTTTCTGATCTGTAATATTTCATACACCGGCTTACCTCAATGTAGGTTTCCAGAGTGTATATTATGACACATTTAAAAGTGAAAATTACTACACTTTCAAAAGCGTCTTTATGGCATAATTAAAAGTTTCATAACATCCATGGACATTACGACATGATCTCACCGCTTACAGTGGCAAATATCTGAGAGCATTTCAAAGAATATCCTGCCTCAGTTCCAGTAACTGCTTTAATCGAACTGGACTTTTTATTGCGCCTTGTTTTGTATACTTTTATTTAAAAAAAAATTGGTTATTGGGCGTTAAATATCTATCATTTAAAATGTATTTTCTTAATGAACTGTTTGCCATTTACGAATAGGGTCGTCTAAGAGCCGATGTATTAAAAACTTTCTATAAAAGTAGTAGTTCAAATGTGGACACTTTTCGAGCATTACGGTGTGGTTATGGTCGTCATAATCGAGCTACTGTGCAAGGAATTGGCATAATTATAAAAAAAAAATTTGATGAAACTTAAAGCGTTACAGTTTAAGTCAGGATTGCCCTTATTAGCTCATATTTTACATTTGGATTTACACCTACATCCACATAAAGTCCAACTCACGCAACAATTAAAGCTGTCTGGCTAATTGGGTGATAGAGCAACAGACTTTCAATGCTGATTTTTCGAAAAAAAAAATTTCTTTAGGGATGAAGTTCATTTCTCACTCGGCAAACGGGAATTTACTCTTTCTGGATACTTCCCATGTAAAAAAACCAAAATCGGTTGTGTTGTGTGGCTCATGGCACCATCTCGCTGAAATCACATATCGCCCAGTTCATAAACACAAACTAAATGACGCAGCTTGTTCAAATTTTGATAGGAGTCAACTGAAAAATATTGTATTTTTAGTTAAGAGGCGAAAAATTCAAAGTTCACGGACTTATTGGCCCGCCCTCGCAGTTTCTTTGCTGGCTAATCAATTAGCTCATTTGCCTGCTTTCCGATCCTTACCGTCAAATATTCCAAAGAGCCTTTATCTGCTGTATATTCCAAGCTCAATAAGAGATGTAAAATGGGCCTTGACAACACCTGAGCTTAATCTCGCATGAGATTCGAGCATTGATGCGTTGGAATATTTGTACATTTCTCTATAAACACTCCTAGAGAGTAGCCGCAAACTTGCACCACGAGCTCCCTATTCAAAAGTTCCATATTCTATCAACAATAATTTACTTCCGAACGGGCCCCATAGTGCAATATTGCTTATAGAAATAATTTGTATTTAAAATCGATTTGTTTTTTTCAAAAATTTAATTTAAATTAATGCGATGTCCTTTTAGTGAAGTGATATGAAAAATTGAAATTAAAGTGCGAGAAGTAGAGTTGATTATTGTGGAAAGCAATTTATTGTTAATTTAATATAATAATGACGATGTGAAAATTTTTTTTCTTTTTATTACAATTTCATTCTGACTTTGGCTGCTTTCACTTGGATTTTGTTTTGATGTTGAGAGTGACAGCAGCGATGATTTTGTTTGTGGGCACTGGCATTGACGTTGGCGTTATTAAGCATTTAATATGATTATGATGACAATGATTTTGCGAAATAAGTGGTGATTATTTTGTTATTAATTTTAATTGCTTATTGATTATATAGTTGAAAACTGCAGATAAAATTTTATTTATATATTATATTTGTTTATTATGATCACAATAATACTTTGAGAAATCAATTTCAATTGTAGTTTATATCAACACATTTTCAATTATACCACAAACTGATGATGGCATGTGCAATAATGCGTTTAAATTAAACCAAAATCCCATTTATTTGTAATTGCATTGCACCATGTTCTTTAGTATGTCCTTGGGGTGTTTGAGCGCCTTCATATATGTGTGAGTTGGATACTCGTATTTCATAAACATACGATGACAGGATACACTTGTGGCGAGTGGAACAACAGATAAATAGATTTCAAATTAATAGGACTTTAGCGACTACTACGAACAAATATTTAATTTTCTCAGCTAAGAAAAGCATAATCATAGTTAGTAAACAAATAATACGGCAAGTGGCTTGTCAGAATTTTTTCGAAGTGAAAGACCGCCAAGAGTACATATAGTTTTACCAAGAATGTGCAAAGTCCGCATGGCAAAATAAAAGGTCTTCAAAACAAGTTCTCTATTTTGTTATTTTAGAATTATTATCTAAATAACTAATTTCATAATTTTCCAAGATATTAGAGAAAAAAGATTTTAGTCCTTTTCTTCAGAATTTATAATAAACTGGCAAGAAATAAGTATTTGGGCAAAATTTTTTAAATATCGTCTTTTCTAGATATTATGACAACAAAAGGGGGATTTTGGTCCATTTATCAAAAATGCTATTCCATTTTAAATGTTAAAAGGATGAATTAAAAATTAATATTGGATCTCCAATAGCCAAAAGTCTTTATAAAATTCAATAAGTAGGGAACAACAGTCCCAGACCTTTTTTCGAATATAATATTAAGTGTAAAGAAAAGTTGGAAATGGATGTGATGTCTTGCGTTTTTTCAATAAATGTTTAACAGCTAAACGTCCATGCAGTTTGTCTTTTTTAAAAACATAATAAAAATTTTCGTCCTTTTTCCAAACATGAGAGGCAAAAAAGATTTTAATTTTTTTCAAAAATGTTAGTCTTGTTAAGTTTTTTGTCCTGTACTTGAAGCTAAAAGACTTTTGTTCATCTTTAAAAAATGTAAAGAAGATGCTCTCAGTTATACTTTTCTAAACCCATAAAATATGGCTTGAAACAAGGACTTTCGGCCGTCTTTAAAAAATTTCAAAAAGAAGAGTCCAAGTTGTATTTTTTGAAACCAACAAAATATGGCTTGAAATATGGCCTGAATAAAGGACTTCCGTCCTTCTTTAAAAAATGTAAAAAAGAATGGTCTCAGTTATACTTTTCGAAATGAAATAAAATATGGTTTGAAACAAGGACTTTCGTCCTTCTTTAAAAAATTTAAAAAAGAACGGCTTGAAAATTAATAAGGGAGCGAGGTTCTAAAGCTTTTCTTATCAAAAGCTCGCAGCGAACAATTTTTTTTTTTTTTTTGAAAATGCGCTAAGGAAATGGACTTTCGGTTTTTTTAACTACTGGGGAGAAGGGTATTAGTCCTTTTATTCAAAAACAATAAGAAATTGTCTAATTTGGAGAAAATTTAAACTTTTGTCAAATGTCCAATTGTTAAAGGTCCTTAAAGATTGTTTTTTAGAATTTGCTAAAACGGGATAAATTTTCATCCTTTTTTCTAAAACAGTAGGTAAGGGTGATTTTATTCTTTTTTAATGATAAAGGATGAGCCAAGAGTATTAGTGTGACTTTATTACGTACAAGGAAAGATTTTTAACGTGATTTGGATGAGGTCCTTTTAGTTTGGTTTCTTTTAGAGATTACGACATAAAAAGTAATAGTGATGCTTTTTCAAATCGGTGGGTGAGAAGGATTTTATTTTTTTTTTCTTTATTATAAAAAATTGGATAAAACCATATATTGGAAAAGTTTTCTAATGTGTCGCAGATGGATGTCCGATAAATGCAGGATCTTAAAATTATATCCTAAGAGAACCTTATATGAATATGAGCTCTAGTCTTGTAGGGAAAAAATGTTTAAGTCATTTTTCATATTTAATAAAATATGGTATAAAAACTAGTACCCAAGCAGATTTTCAGCGCTTTTTGCGGTGAAATTCGTTAAGTTTTCAAAGCCGGTAAACAAAAAGGGTCTTAGTCCTTTTATTTTGAATGATATAAGAGCTGCTATAAAAATGAACATTGAGAAGATTTTTGACGTATTTCAGACGCCCTGTAGTTGAAAGCTTTCATAATTTGGTTTTTAGAACTCTTTTGATGATAAAAATTTTACTACCCCGATGAAATAGTGCTAAAATAAATATAAAATGTCTATAATGATTACTTCCGATTATATTTTTTCTTTCTTTATGTAGGTTTTAAATCTATGTGACCTGACATAAAAATTAATAGTTTTTAATAATACATTTTTTTATATAAAAAGTAAATTTTTTTATATGTATGACCAATTTTTTAACATTTCTGCTTTTGGCGATTTTATTTGTAAAATTTTACGATTTTAGAAAAAAAAAACTTTGCACCTCCGACCTTAATAAAAGTAATAAAATTTTGTAATGCGTATGTAAAAAAAATGGTTGTAATTATGTTGGTTACTTACACATTACTTTGAGAAGAGCAGCAATTAACGCCTGAATATATTTTGATTTATTGGCAGGGATGGGGAGCTTAGAGCTGTTGGAATTTTCTCTGTACTTTCTATACTAAGAAATACTGTGATGGCGAGATTATATGACGAGTTTGTGTGTATTTAAGAAATATTTTTTTTAAACTCAAAGTCTCCAAAACGCATGCTGCCCAAAAATACTAATAATACTTTAATATTTCCATCTCTTTTAAAAATATTTATTATTAATCTATTCTCTTCTAATATTATCTTCTATATATATATATATATATATATATATATATATATATATATATATATATATATATATATATATATATATATATATATATATATATTGTCTTGTGCAATTTTTAATAAAGTGTTTTTCAATCCCACTTTTGGAATAAAATATATGTATGTATTAATATTTCTCCTTTCCAGCGAAAAACTAGTTAGTTTCCTTGAAGGCAGTATATTTATTCAACAATACACCTTACTGAATACAATATCTTCGAAATGTCACAAATTTTGTAACGATCAGCGCAGAAATTCAAAAGTTGCAATACACATAATATTCACATAAGCAACCATGTTTGCATCATATCAATAATAATTAGACAAACCTTCATTAGACCTCAGAATGCCTAGATTTGATGAAAACTTCATTTGATTTTCAGAAATCCAGGTAAAGTCAATATACATATTTCAACAAAAAATTATTTTTTTCTAGTCCCAATAAGGCTAATCATTCCGCACATAGGGATAAGAACGTGCAATTATTTGCTGTCCTGGACACACCAGGATGCGCTGACACAGCGAGTTCTTATCAGTTGCAATGAATTAAGATTATGAATTGAATTTTGGAAAATTTTTTGTAAAACATATCATAAAGATATTTGCTTGAGCCTTCCGGGCTTTTCTGATTAATTGCTTTTATTTACTAATCTAGCATGGCATGTTTTTATTATTAAAATTTTGAATATAATTTTCTGAACGTATGATACTGAAAGTTTGTGAAACATTTTTTAATACTTATATCAGAAAAGCGTTACACTTTAACAGCAAATGAATTAAAATAATATAAAGATTGAAAGAAAAACGCTTTCATGTAAGAACAATCGTTTCAAGAATGTGGTATATTTAAAAAAAGTATGGAAAATCTCCTTTTTGCTCATATTATAGTCCAAAATGTTTAGGATACCCATAGACTACATAATATTATTGAGTATTATTAGATTTATTATTGCCGTTTTGTTACACACTACCCAACAAGTTGATCAATATTTTTAAATCATATATATATATATATATATATATATATATATATATATATATACATATATATATATATATATATATATATATATATATATATATATATATATATATACATACATATATATATATATATATATATATATTGCAATACAATACATACAAGTAAATAAAACTCGCACGCATATATACAAAATTTGCAAGCTAAACTTTTTGTGATTTATACAAATTAAAAAAAATTTGCATTGAATATTTTGAAAAAGCACTAGAATAATTTTAATCTCTATTTTGGTGGGAATTCACTACTACATAATGTTGTCAACACGTTACATCGTAAAATAAATCGAGGGAATTTTGATTTTGTTCAATATACTGTATCGCCTACTAACGAAAGGTGGCGCCCCGTGACCTGTTGACAACTAACTCTCTATATATTTACACCATAATTGTCAAAGCAGAGCGTCTGCAAAAATGGAAGCCAATTTATATTATAAAATTACTTTTGCCCCACCCTGTATAATAGGGTTTATTTTATTGCACAATAATTTATTACTTCTGTTATCAAAAAGTTAGTGTTAATTATAATTTTAAAACTCAATCTTCCATGCCTGGCATTTATAGTCGTCTGTTTTGATTATATACTCTGTTCGTCTTTTTAACAGTGATGGTTGCTGTTTTTGTTGTTGGGGCTGTTACGAGTATTTAGCAGTTGAATACTCGTAGTAACATGTATTATTCCTCCACAGTGCTGTCGGAATACGATTAATTGATTAATTCCCAAGTAAGAGCTTTTTTTGTGGGAAAAAATAGCGCTGAGTGAAATAGCTCCCGAAAATAAAAATAAAAATTAAAATAACTTCCAATGAGTATCTTACGAGGGTGGTTCCAGTAGTACAAGAACAATGAATCCAAGACCAATACATAAAATTATTGTCTTCAGATTTTATTAAAACTAAATTTTCATGATCATCATTAATTGTTTATATCGAGACTCACTTCAAATATCGATGAGCAAAATTTGTTTGTTATTTTTTATACTCGTACATTATTAAAAAAAATTACTGAAGAAGACGCCCGGAGAGGCATCGAAATATTGAAAAAAAATTTGTTTTTTATAAAAAGACCTAAAGCTCGTTTATGAAATAAAAGATGTAAAACAGATAATTTGAAAAATATATATCGAAAAACTTTGTGCTTTTAAAACTAATTAAATCTGTGCTTGTCCAAATCAGCGATTAACAAGGAGGTTGTGGTTACTTTAACTTTCATATATTCCATTCCCCAACTTTTCTGACCTGATTTAATTTCCGTTTTTCTCTGGACACTCGAAAAATCTTTGGATACTATATTAAACTATAGCTGTTAAGTAGTGATTAGTAATTGTAATCATTAGTAATTAGATTATTTCTTATTCATGCATTGCATTATTACTAATCGATTATAAGTACAGATAATCTAAAAATAATTGAAATTATTTAGGTCCATCATAAAGCAATCGAAGGGAATGAAAAGTGTCCAAGAATAAACAGATTTTTTTTTAGTTATTTGGAAAAAATTTTTTTGCATTTAATATAGATTTATACAAACTTTAAATTCTTGTTTTCCTAAAAATATATTTCTCGTTTATTATATGTTCATATTTTCCTTTTCAAAAACTTTTAAAATTAATCTAATATTGTCTTCCTTTATAAATCCAAAAATAATTGAAATTATTTAGGATTACCATAAAATAATCTACAAGGAATTAAAAATTTACACATTTCATTAAAACTACGTTGTGTTTTTGGCATAAATTTATTTTTAGGAGCATTTTTTAAAAACTTTAGGAGTGAGTTCTTAAAGTATATGAGTATTTTTCTTCCCTTAATAATGATAATGAAACAATAAATAAATTAGGAAGTATTAACTCAAAAAATTCAAGGCGGTAATAGAGTCGATATATAATATACAGAGATGGACCATTGGCATCATCAATGCATTTTTTTGCCGATAGAGGGAAAATCAACTTCAGATAATAATCGAACGCAAAATATAAAAAATTTTTAAGTGAACAAAAAAAAATGATGTGACCATTAATTAAAAATAATTAAAGTCAATTATCAGTTAAATTCTTCATAAGCAACTGATAAGAATCTTAAACGCAAAAGATGTTGAAAATAATCAAAGAGAATTAAAAGTAGTCAGATTATTTTTCTACTACATTCAATTCCTTTTGATCATTTTATCGTATTTACAAGCAATTACGATGATTTTTTGATTAAATGCAATCGTAATAAATTAATAATCATAAATTCTTAACCACATAATAATACAGTTTTTAAACTTTTCAAAAAATATTTTAATTGATTACTAATCGTAATCATATATTAGCAGCTGTGTATTAAAATTATAAAAATTTTATTTTTACTTTTTTGATTATGGATTAAATAACTAAATTCAAAAAAGAGTTCTTCATTCAAGGAGTCAAAATATTAATAAAAACTGTTTAAGAGAATATTATATTATTAATTTCTAAATTGTTTAATTAAGGCGCAATCAATTCTTTAAGCAGAAAGTAATTTTATATATTAAGACAGCAAAATAAAATAAAAAGGATCACTCTGGCCTCACGTATTCGTTCTTCGTTGGCATAAGAAATAGAAATAAGCCTATTTCAGAGTTGGTTACCTACGGCAAATTTCGTCCAAGGCACTAATTTCCTGCATTTCCATTACCATTTATACATTTTATTTGCAAGGAAAAAATCGTCCTTCGTCCCAGTTGCGTTTAGAATATTAAAAATAAATTCTCTTTCGAACAATTTCAAAGAATTATCGATCTCACTTTTAAATAAATTTTCTAGTAAATTAATGCAAGTTTTATATAAAATTTTTGATTTTTATAATTTTAAATTTATGAGTATTTATTTGAGCATTCCCATATTCAATTCAAAGCTGTTGCTGATATTTTCAATAACGGCTGTCGCTGCAGCATAACATTATTGGAATGTTTTGACAAAAAGTGGACTTAATTATATACTGATGTCAGGGATTGTAATTGAAAGTTTTCTGTGTTAAAAAATCTAAAACAATTGTCTGTTGCATGGCGAACAGAAGAAAGAAATTATAGATCATAAACAGTCGACCCGATAATGTTCGCTGCGCGCGATTGATCATTTATTTCAATAACTAAATTTCGTCTTTGGGATTTTTTAGGAAATAAATCTCCAAAATTTATGAATAAGATGTAAAAAGTATGGCAACCCTATGAGCAGGAATCATAAATATCACGATCGTCTTGTTAATATTTTTTGGAATTTAGTTGCTCTAATGCAGTTGTTGTATTTATTTGTTTTACTTCATTCCTTTATTTGTATTTTTTTCTTTCTTATTTTTGTTTGACAATTTAAACGTTACCTTTATTTTTCCGCTTGTGCCTTTTTACAAATTTTTATTTGCTGTTTAGGTCTGCTGTTGATCGGTTTGTGTTATTTATTATCAATAAATGTGAGGGAGCTAATTGCAGGTAAAACTTATTACAACATTAAAATTTGAAACAACAACAAAACTTAATAAGTGTTACAAACATTTCAACATTAAAATAAATACTCATTTAATCAGTCGGTAGCAAATAATCCAGTAATCGAGAAATATAAAGTCAGGTAAAGTTTTTGACAATCACTCAGTCTGCTCTTAGATCGGGAGAAAAACGCGTCAAGAATTAATAATAAACAAAAAATAAGCAAGGAAATAGAGAATAAAAGACAAGCTCTGGAGAAAAGCATAAGAAAAAAGTGATGAGAATAAAAATAGAGATACAAAAAATGTAGTGAAAAATTTATTAAAAAAAAAACAATTTTTTCAAAAATAATAAATAAATAAATTTCTGAAATACAAATTCCCGAATAAAGAAATAATAAATAACAAAGGGAAATGAAAAGTGCTTTAATTATTTATATGACAACAAATAGATTTAGATATATGTACATATATGTGTGTTTAAATTAATAAATAAAGCAATAAAATCTGGATTTATAAAACCCAATTAATCATTATACAATATCTGCAACAACAACAACAACAACATACAAGCATCTATCCAAAAATTTAAACTTGAAAGTATGTAAAATTAATTTCAAATATCGTTTTATATAATTTTTTTTCTACCTGCTTAAAAAATTAAATTAAACTTATTGTGTGAACTTTAACATTTGACAATTTGACAAGAAAAAATTTATTTTGAATAACAACCATAAATTTTACAATTTATCACCAAGAAGCAGAAAAACTGTCTTCACCAAAATTTCAATATATAATATTAATTTATTACTAATTTACGCAAACAAATAAATATATTTTTTTATTTCTAATTTTGCCACTGTTTGAAAAAAAAACAGCAAAAATCTGGAATGAAAATGTTGCCAAAAGTGTGATGAAATCTTTTGATATTAACATAAAAAAATAATTAATTGTTAAGGTTTTGTTTTTTTGTTTAACTGGACTCTTATGAATTTTAAATAACTACACTAGGCTACAGTTAAAAAATATATATAGTAACAATCGCCAAGTGAATTTGTGTTGTACATTGTTATCATTGATTTTTTATAGCCGCAATAAAACTTGTTTTTTCATGGAATTGTGTACGAAGTAGTGATATGAATTCGAAATGGGTTTGAAGTTATAGTTGACACTTTTTAATTGAATCGAGTGAATACACACTAACTATCATGCGGTTTCTACGTGATCATCGCTGTAATATGTATCATTTAAACGCCCATTATCGTGAATATAGAAAAGCTTATAGTGAATGATGAAACTTTCGCTTATTTTCGGATTGGAAAATTATGTTAAAAAAATTTGTAATTTTTAAAAATGGCAATTGCAGTAAAACGAGCGCATTATTGGCATGAAGTTGATAAAAAAAAATTTGATGTTTTTTAAAGAAATAATTTCTTTAGTTTGATTTATCTATTTCCATTAATATTTTTGTGAGCGTTAATTTTCAGATTATAATATTCAGATATTAATTTTACTTTATACTAAAAACAAAACAGTAAAAATTAGCTTTTTTTGTTCTTAGCGTGAGCATTAATGAGTGCAAAATTAGTCACGATCCCAACTCAATATTCAATAAATAATTTTTATCGGATGATTTTTTTTGGAACGCAAAAATTTAAAATGCATTCAATAATGTATTTAATGATCATTAAATCGAATACTTTCAAATTAAATTTATGGCCTTAATGCATGAATATGACCCTTAAGAAGTGGCTCCCGGAGAATAAGTCACACATATTATTCGCTAAAAGATTTTTTTCATTATTTTTGTGGTCAACAAAAGATATCGCCAATACCATAACCGTAATCATAATGAGGACTACGATAATTATATGTGACTGAACCATAACCCGTCACTTCGAAGAGTGACATTGTTTCGCTTAAATATTTAATTATATGGAACGATGGCGATTTAATGATATAAACATGAGTCGTCAAAAGTATTAGTAAGAAAAAATCAAGTAGACTGATCTTGGTGAGCAATTCACATCACCTGCATAATGGGACACTATGCCGTAAGACCGTTCAAGCTTTATAAGTACTTTCTGGTTTTTGCTGTGTTACAAGTGAGACCGTCCCGCTTAGTCACGAGAACGAGATCTTCACGTCCATTCGTCGTTTAATTCATCGAAAAGGCAGAGTTCTTTAACACGCCCAGCTATCAATTGTGGAACATGCAAAACAGCATATCCTATGAAAATGAATATGAATATTTTTTCAAGCAATTTTTCTTAGAAAAATATTTCTTCCAAAATGGCCAGCAATAAAATTTCTTAGAAAATTGTTCACTCAAACCTTTTTTGTAAAAAGGAAAATAAATTTTCCAATTTTCAATAGTGGTGTTGGCATAAGTTTGTCACAAAGGGGGCTAGTATAAAAGTCATTGAAAACTATCTCCTCCAATTCCAGTTCTAATTATATGGGACTTCTTTTAAAAATCCTTTCATTTAAATACTATTACCCCACACATGAATTTTAATGCCGGCAGAATGGCATTATTAATATGTTATTCATGTTCTCTTATGTGACGAATATACATACTTATGTTGATGGTCGTGTTCAGACATAGAATAAATTTTTTGTATAGATGTCTAATTTTTTCGTATGTGTGTGGATACGTTTTCTACTCTGATTTGCGTATGTAAATGTTAATTTTTTTAACAGCTGTTTTCGTGTAACATTTTACTGTTAAACATGTTCAGTTTGGTCTATAATTTAAGTACGAATCGACTTACAAACGAACAACGCTTGCAAATTATTGAATTTTATTATCAAAATTTGTTAAGAAATGGCACCGTCCACTTTATTATCGGAAAATTGTGTTCAGCGACTAAGCTTATTTCTGATTAAATGGATACGTCAAAAAGCAAAATTGCCATATTTGAAGAGCAGTCAGAAGCATTGCATCCCGAAAAATGCACCGTTTGGTGTGGATTATGGGCCGGTGGCATCATTGGACCATACTTACTTCTTCAAGGACGACGAAGACAGGAACGTGTGAGTGGCGAGCGCTACCGCGTAATGATTACAATTTTTTTCTTGCCCAAAATATTAGAGTTGGAGTTAGCTGACTACAATGGCCCAATTGAGAGGCGAGTTCGGTGAACAGTTTATTTCACGTTTGTAGCCACCTAGATCGTGCAATTTAACGCGTTTTTGTGGGGTTATGTTAAGGCTCATGTCTATAGAGACAAGAACGCAACGATTGACGCACTAAAAGACAATATTGAGGAATTTATTCGTAGTATACCGTCCGAAATCTTGAAGAAAGTATGTAAAAACCGAAACCAGCGTATGAACCATTTGAGGTGGAGCCGCGGTCAACATTTAAATGAAATCATCTTTCAACATTGAATTATATAGATCCTTCTATCGACTCGAATAGGGATTTCATACATTTCTCTAAATTTCATGAGTTTTTTTAATCAAATCGAAACCCTCTTAAAAAATCACCCATATGTACGTATGTTCGATCAACGATGGCAGCACATGAACATGAGCGGTTTACACATGCCGCACTCATGTGCAACATATCTTATATTAAATGTTCATAAAAAGTTAATGTGCAGTGGAGACCGCTGGTAACTAAAAAAGTCTTTTCTATACCATTATAAAAATTTATGCTGCTCTTATAAGGAGGCCAAATGCACCATTAGCACATGTTAATAACAATAAAGAGTTAATAAATTGTTCTTGCCATTATCATAATACTCGTAGACGAGTTTACAAGCAATTGGCCGTAATCAGGAAAGATCACACCCACGATATGCGGACAGAGTATAATAAATTTTTCTCTTATTTACTTTAATTTATCACGAATTTTTACTAAGAACATTTCTAAGTTCATAAAAATTAGCAGACAATACAACACCATTAAAATAATTTCTATTATGAAGAAGTATTTTATTTAAAGAAAAAAAAACAGAAATTTCATTCAACTTTCTAATCTTCAAAACTCGTGGAATTATTTGGGAAAGATCGTAAAATTATGATATAAAAGTAAATAACATACTTTCATAAACACTTCACCTACACCACTTGTCTACATAAAGAAAATCCCCTTCAGGAAATAATCTTCCAACCAAAATATGAAAAAAGCCCTCAAAAAATGTGTGTTTATTTCACATGCCATAACATTCTAGTTAGTGTATGATGTCAATACACTATTACCGTCCCTAATGTTTCAGCATAAGTCTGCAGCTATGGAAAGCATCGTACGAAAAGAACAAGACAGTTGCAATCCTGCGTCGATCATATAGCGCCCACACCATGAAATAAATCTTAAGTGACATCATTTTTGATTTTGATTTTTTCATCGCAATCAAAAGTTTATGATCACTTTCATTACACAACGTAACTAAATATGAACATTTCGTAATCGATTTTTATTAATTTTACAGCAGCCATACAATTTAGTACGAAGATACATAATAATAAAAAAACACTTCTCCGTAAAGTTTTGTATTTGTCCCTTGAGCTTTTTTGGCGGTTAAATCACGATATTAATACAATTCGTATTATCATCTGCATTTATTTACTATTTGCGCTTTCGACATGATATCCAGACTGGCGATCTTGAAAGCGTTGAATGACAAGCAAATCCACTTTTTGAAAACAGTTTATCTGATTTGAGAGACGCCAAATGTAAAGTCCCTTATAAAGAACAATCCCCTTGAGCTCAGCATAGGTATAAGACATCTTGCTCTCTTATACTTTTTCTGCTACTGCTGCATTATTTGCTTTAACAAACAAGCCGCAACACTCCTCATGGCATTCGATGGAACATGACCACATGCCATTCGATAGAACAAGAACGGTTGTGTTTATGATATCATCCATGTAGAAGATATCGATGATATAATAAGGTTGACCTCAAAATAAGTGCAGAGAAAATCAAATTGATGCGGATTACTTCCAATAATAACGAACAGGGACATGCAATTGAGGATGTAGTTCCTTTTCCCAGCTTGGCAGCAAAACTTGCAACCAAGGAGGCTCTAGTGCGATATAATCAACAAGACCAGGACGGCATTTCATTCCTTGTACAAACTATGGAGAGCGAATAATATAACCATCAGCACAAAGCTGAGAATCCTTCACAGCAGAGTCAAATTGGTACTTCTGTGTGGGTGCACGTAACGAAATTGAACTCAATATTTATATGTTACTTAGTTGGTAGTACAATAATTTAAAGTAATTTTTATTATCTTCTATCGCGAAAACTAAATCTATAACTGCTAGGTGTAATTTAGAGGCCTTTACCGAAAATGGGCGTTCAAGTTAAAATGCATTTCGTGCACTTCGTAATTTTTTTGGTCAGCATATTCGCCCAAATGTTTTCAAAATCGGGAATATTGTGCACAAATATTACCAAACCTGCTTCTCAGGAAATCTGAAAACACCTGTACATGCTCGCCCAGTTCGTTCTCCGTTTGGTTGGACCACCTTTTATATATCAATAACCTGCATTTAACAAATCCCTTCAAATGTAACATATTTATAAAAATTAGTAACCATAATTCTAATCTGTGGATCTGAATCAATGAATGGTGTGGAAACGCCACGAACATATCATCAATCTCATTAGGAACGTGAAACACGACCGGATTCAAATCTTTGTGTAACGGGTCTCTCATTAAACGCTTTATAGTCGTATCTATAATGAATAATATTTTTTATTTTGATTTAAGAAGTCCCTATTAATGCCCTTATGTGTAAAATATAACACTGTGGAAATATTCGCCGCGGCTTCGGTGACTCTGCTGCATAAATCAGATTGATTATGACCGGTGACGTGGGCTGTGCCATCTTTGAGGGCCAACGACCAGACCATGTAGCCCGTTCACATCACCTCCACTTGAGGTGACTATGTACCGCCGTCGTATTGATACCACATGTCATTTGTGTCCATATCATCCAATTTAGGACAAAACAAGTTGGTATTCATCGTCCTATACCGCTCGCCTTTAATATTTATGGCTTAGCTAGCCGCATTCTCAAAGAAATGTGCAAGGATGATGCCGCTAGCCTCAAATTGACACCGAATAGTGACTTTTTCGGATATACTGGACGCTGTTGCATTGTATATCGTTCCGAATTCGATAAATTTATTTATTGATGTACCCATTCATCCACAAATGGGTTTCGTTGCTGAAGATAATTTTTTGATGAATATTAAGATCTGTTTCCTATTGCTTCAGGAGCCGTTCAGCGAACACACATCATTGTTTACCTTCAGCCCCAGTCACTAAGCGAATTTCGCTAATTTGTGGCTTGTGAGAGGCCGCAACGCGAAATCGACTGACTTTAATTCTGGTGAACAGATTAACGCACAGTGTCGATGTTTTCACAGATCTTGAACTTGTAGTTCACTGGACCAATGTCCACTCGATAGGACCGTAAAATTCACTCAGAATTTTATCAAAATAGAATATAAAACAATTTTATGTGTGTCCGTCTATAGTGATTTAAAAAACATAAGGAATAAATGACAGTCAATTTGGCCGCTATCAACTGTGAAAGTTCAAAAGTTCCTATTGCAAGTCTTGATATAAATACTATTCATTTATGTAATGCATTATGACACCAAATGTTTCGATTAAAAAAGTTTTAAAAGATTAAATAAAATAATCGTTTGAAACATTTCTGCTAATACATATGTACATACATCGCACTGAGAACTGCCAAAAATTTAATTTATATTAAGAATTCAAGGAAATTTTTGTAAATTAAATTTTTCATCTTTTCATTTGGAAAAACTAGACCGAAGATGAAGTTAATCTCAAGAGAAAGTTGCAAATCTTTTGCTAAATTTTATAAAAGGATTAATAAATACTAAAATTTTCCTTGCATCAAAATCCTTGCCAATAATCAAATTGACATTTTTCTTGATTCCAATTGCTTCGATGTTCTTTTAATAAACGGAAATGCCGGTGACTTTGTAAATTGTACATACACTCGCTTTCCTTTTTCAAACGCCCTCTAACAATTGCAGCAAAATAAATCATGAAACAATTTATATAAAAGAGACTTTATTTAAATGTACGAATTATTAATTGTTCGAGTATGTTAATTAAATTTAAATTAAAGTTGATGCTTACAAATTAATACAAGTACGAGTATCGATCTGCCTTTGATATTAAATATTAATTTAATTATTTTTCATGAGTAAAATCAAAACAGGAAACAGAATATTAATAATAAATCGATATATTAATATAATTCTGCACGTAATTAATTATAATTAATATGCATTAATAATACGAGAATGAAATTAAAAGCACTTGCATATTTGCAAAATAATATTTAAAATTTCATAATTATTCATGTGGCAACTGTCCGTCCACCCGTCCGTCCTTCCGTCCGTCCAGAAGATTTAATAAATAAATTTGTATTAAACATTTGACTGTAGCAACAAAAAGCAACAAAGCTCTTACACTTAATCCATTTTACGTTCATTATTATTTTCACGGCTTGAAAAAAATATTTATAGAAATACAAGTGACCTTAGAAAATCCCATTTAAATCATTTGCAATTTAAAGAATTACACAAATTGTCTAGGCAACATCAGTTTTTGCCGGAATTAATTTAGTACACTGTGCAACACAATTAAATAAAATGCATTTTGCTTTTTCTCAGAAATACTTCTATTTTTTTAAAACTCTTTCTGTGATGAGTGCGAGTGCCATTAAAAGTTTTGCATAGGGGACTCAAGGTGAAATAGAATAATACAAAGTTGCGCAAAGTAAATGAAAAAAGATCTCGGTTTTCATTAACAAAAAATTACTTTAAACAGTGAAAGTGATGACATTAATTTTAAAAATTAAAGCGCTCAAATGTCCTCCTCTGAACCTGATGCATAATTGCATTCGTTTTACCGCATTTTGATGATTTCTTTTGCAATGTTGGCTTTCAGGACTTGCAAGGTTGGCGATTTGCAGTGCGAGATTTTAAAAAGCCACAAATGAGGATGTCTGTACGTCCATTTCAACTCTTCAAAACGAGACATCACTTGACCTCATCCGAGCTGTGTGAAACTAACAATGATCAAGATACAATACAACAACTTGCGGTAAAACAAAATCGTTTAGTCCTGTTTCACACACATCAAGTTTTCTTGATCAAGTTTCAATTCAGCTGGGAGAGCGATAGGGAGAGTATGTATTCCTTTCTTTATCTTTCTCCCAGCTGAATTGAAACTTGATCAAGAAAACCTGATGTGTGTGAAAGGGGACTTAGCGTCCGCTTCAAAGGCGGTGGTACCAACGCCATCCTCAAAAAAAAAATAAAGGCCAATCATTTTTACACTGCAAGTGCCACACCAAACAGTCATTTTGAGGGGATGCAAAGGATCTTCATGAATTTTATGTGGATTTTCTGTGCCCTAGAAACACAATAAAATAATAGACTGAACATTTTGAAAATAAGCGGTAACAATAATTTCACTTCCTTGAAGTGTGTATCGCTCAATGGCTTATTGACTATTAAATCTATTAAATTGCATTTTTTCTGCATCAAAGTCCTTGCATTTTCATGACTTCGTGGAAGGTTCTTCTCTATACGAGTATGTATTAAATTTCATGGAATTTTACTGCATTCAAACTGTCAAGTGGACCCCGTTTTGACATGACCATGTAACCAGTCAAATGGGTTGTAATAGAACCTATGCTGTTCCTATGATTTGTAATGCTAGATTCACCCTGTTGTTGTAAGGTACCTTATACAGCCACCCAGGGGTCATTGTCTTTTTATTGCCAACTCAAGAAATTCGCAGAGGAGGTGAAAGCTGTTTCTGCTATTCTATATCCTTGCAGCCACAACAGTGGTCATTAAAAGGTAGTCCGAATCGGTGTGCATGTATTCCTAATATACAGTGACCCGTTGATATTTACAGCAGTTTCGATTTTTCCTTGCGGCTGTAGCTTAAGAACCTCATGATACTGTTAATGTTGTAGGACGGCCACATCGCCCTAGCGAACCTGCATGTGGCAAGAGGTGTTAACTTTAAAAGAAAGTTTGAGTTCAAACCAGTCAACAAAAATATCAATACAAAACAATATCATGTGAAAAGAAAATAAATTTGCATATAGTACAGTGTAACAGCATTCGAAGCACTGCACAAGATCGTTTTATTCATAACATCTCGAAGAGGACTTCAGATCCAATGAACGAGATCTAAACAAACTGGTATCTTGCAATGACAAGCCTTTATTAAATGCATTCGCTCCTATCCGAATCGTTCATACTTCCGGATCTATTTAATTTCCTAAGACGTTATTTTTTTAAGTTAAAATATTATTAAAATATCCGCCGTATATTCTTGTTGTAAATCATGTTAATCATAACATGAGCTAAACTAATATAAATATAATGCTTGTGTTCATATGTCAACGTTTCATTTGTCGCTAAACCAAATCGTCAGTAAACTTTAAGCAGCTTGAAGACATTCAAGTTGAAGACAGTAGCGACCAATGAAATGTCGGCTTTTGAACATCTAAGCCCACGACAAATAATAAAACTTTTTAACTCTTGTTGTTTAAACGATTAGTTGGGAAGAATACATCAAATAGTAAATTTCAATATAAATGTTTTCTATTTGTGCTTATTTGGTTTATGATTTCTCACCACACTTACGAAAAAAATCACCCAGTGCAATGATTGTGATCTAAATTATTTTGTGTAAAATGCTAAAATTTAACATTTTCATTCTTCTTTATATTCAAGTTGTCAAAATGCACTTGTCTCTGAATACCAATGAAATGTGATAAAAGTTTTAATTATTATTGTTTGAAGTATTCATTTAATTCTTAGAAAGTTATTTCTATTTATACGGATTTTCCAAAATAAAATAAAAACTGACTAAAGCAAGTTAATGTTGAGATGCCTATTAAAATTGCCTGTTTTAATTGGAGAATAAATTAAATTACACAAAATCTGTGTAAATGTTGTGAGTTAATGCATATGTATATTTAGTTTATAAATTTATTTATGTGGATGTAAAGGCCAAAGTTTTGGCCTTATCAGTGGATGAACTGACTTTAAATTGCAGGTACGATTTTGAATGTCTAAGTGTACACTGAAAGGAATATCCATCATTGCAACAATGAAATGGTTCCATTAAATGTTCTTCATTATATCCATGAAAGTTTCCATTAATATGATGAAAAATGTTATTGCATACCTGAAGTCATTCAATTTCTATTTTTTATAAGTTTTTAATAAATCAGTGTATCAATGAAAATCATTTCATTTCTATTTTTCATAAGCTTATAAAAGTAATGTACTGTTTGGTGTGGATTATGGGCCGGTGGCACCATTGGACCGCAATTTTTTTAAGACTACGAAGGCAGGCAAGTTACTGTGATTGGCGAGCGCTACCGTGCGATTATTAGGAAAAAAATTTTGCTCAAATTAGAAGAGCTGTACTCGGCTGACATGTGGTTTCAACAAGACGGTGCCACATGTCACACATCACGCAGAACAATGACACAATTGAGAGTGGAGGTTTTTTACGTTTGGGGCCGGTCAATTGACCACTTAGATCGGCTCATATCTATAGGTAGAAGCCCGCAACGGTTGGCACACTGGAAACTAATAAATTCTTTAATATTTATTCGTGAGACACCGCCCGATATGTTGGAGAGAATATGCCAAAATTTGACCCAACATTTACATGAAATCATCTTTAAACATTGAATTATATACTTATATCGTTCCATGGACTCAAATGAAGCTTTTATAAATTTCTCTAAATTTTATGTTTTTTTTTATCAAATCAAAAAACTCTTAAGAAACCACCCGTTAGAACGCGTGGGTAAAGTGTTGTACCATTAAACAGAAAGTTGCTGCTTTTATAATTCCTTATCTTTTTATGGATTTAACAAAAATTATTGAATTCTCTTATTTTTTTATTTATTTTATTATTCTTCACGTTATAGAAAGTTTTTCGGAAATGCAATGAAAAACTCTTCATTGATCTAGTGAAGAGCTCACTTTGAATAACAAATTACATTAACACAATGTAAAATTTCATCGTTTGTATGAAGGATTTTTTTCAATGTATGCGATCAACCAAAAATTTTTTGCTAAGGTAATGTGGATATCTAACCTCCACCATTCTGAATAGCTAAGTGGTATATAGTGCCTTAAACTATGGAAGCCTGGCCATCAACCAGCTTATAAAAAAAAAAAAATTCTTTCCGGAAGGACCTTTAGCAACGACCAGTCTAGTACCAATCATGTAGGATCTTGGCTCTCGGCAGATACTCTTGTCAGGTGTAAATTTAAATCTAAATCGTAAGTCAAATGCCTCATGTATACTTAAGTCTGCGTTGCTTAAACAAATTCATACAGAAATTACCCACAATGTATTCAAACACATATGCCCTTAGGTATATGTGCAAGTCCTAGTAGTCCTGCAGTATAAACTCCTGCATGTTAAGGCTATAGCTGTCTGTTTAAATTTTGTGCAATTAATTATTTATTTAAAACAATATATTTATCATAATTTGTTTTCCAAAAATTCATAGACATGTTCAGTTGCAAAATTACTTCGTTTATAAACTTAATGACATTTTTGTTAAAATAATTTACACTCTGCCGTAAGTTGCAAATGATAGCATATTATTAGTGTAGAGCTAAGGTCCTTTATATTCCTGAAATACTGTTATTAGCAAAATTAGCTCATAGTTAAATATTTAAGCATTAGATTTAAATAATTTTGATTAAAATAACAAGTGTCTTCGATACATGCCTCAAGTGTTACAAGTGTCCTTTAAACATTTACAAGTTTGTTTAAGTTCGAGTACATTCATTCATGTATTCATAGGAAAAATATGTTCAAGAACTATTACAACATGACAAGATATTAAAACATTATCAATATGATTGTCTGTCTATACAAAATGTAATTTTTTCAACATGTTGCTTTTTCCAAATGAAACGAAAAATATTTAATACATAAAAAAGAAACGAAATGAAACACTTGAGGTAACATTTGACCATAAGAACAATCATTGAAAAATATACAAGGATACTCGTATATGACGCAGACAGTTTGAGAAAAGGAATGCCTGCAAAACTTTATTAATTTTATATAAAATGGATATTTATAAATCAAAAAGAAAAACAAAATTATCCTTTAACAATAATTATTAACGATTATTTAGGATATTGTCCCAATTACCCTGTTAGAAATTAATTTTGTTTATATACAAGTTTGAATGCAAGTTTGATGGCATCGTTTGTTGAGTTGTGTTGTATTCCTAAGACTATTACCCTAATATTTGTTGTAATTCACAAGTAAGAAAATCGTATTAAATTCCATGAAATTCTCATTTAGTGTTAGTGGTTTCTAGTCCTCAAAACAACTCGAGTTCTTATTATTATTTAAATTAGTTGTCATTGAACTCAATCGCTACTTTATAATCCAATGATATTCATGAACTTCTTCCACAAACCTCGTTTTAGGAAGATTATGAATACAACAGGACATGACACATGACCTGAATTATATTGAGCATTTTCCTAAGAAATATAAAGTAGTAAATATAAAATAATCTATAAGACACTTAAAATAGTAATTGAATAAAAAGAAAGAAAACTCAATTATTAATGTGAAAAAATCCAAGAACAGATCTTATCACATGTTTAAAGACACACGTGACCATGAGCACACTGCGCCACTATTTCTTAATGTTGCAATATTCTCGTAAATTTGTTTTTTTTACTCTCAATTAATTTTTCCTTTAATTTTCTTCAATAAAAAGTGGCATTTATTATTGGAAGTATAAGAACTTATAGCTGATCATATCGAAATTATACCAAACTGCCACTTATATTTACTAGAACTCTTATACAGACACATAAAGGATTATTATGCATTTCCTTAAAATTGTCATTGGTGGAATTGGACAAACACAAAGTACTTGTATTTAAAAGTTTATTAAGTCTAAAATTGAAGTTTGTTTGATCATGTAACCATTCCACTTGTTTGTTGTAGAAATTTTGACAGTTTACGAGGCATTTAAACTGTTTCATGAGGACCCTTAATAATTCGTATACAAAAACATATATTCTCAAGGATTTCTAAGGAAAGGGTTTTCTTTACTAACACAAATCGCTATCTAAATTATAAGGCAAAGATTAATTATCCTTACAGGATATTGCAGGCAATAAAAGGCCCCCCGCGCTAAAAGGCCATTAAAATACGTCAATGTATTTGAAATGTATAAGAATTTTTAACTAGAGAAACAATCTGAAGAGCGCAGGAATCCAAATTATTTATATGATTTGACAAAAATGATTAACAAAGTACTTTTGCGTACTCGTAATTGATAATTTGTAGAAATTGCTACTGGATTAAACTACATTGGGATCATTCAGTTTTTGTTGAATTGTTACGAGACAGCCAGGGAGAGGGAGGAAAGATTTAGTTTATTGATAACTTTGTTTACACGGCGAGTATTTATCTTATCAAATGATATTTTTGTTGTCTGCACACACACAAAGGTATTATATTTAATTTAATTATTTCAAATTGAAATTGAGTGAAAACAAATTGAAAACTCGATTTCATCATATGCACAAAAATACAACATAAAAACATATTATTTCTAGATGCACGAGAAAAAACTATTAATATTTAATAATAATAATAATAATAATAATAATAATAATAATAATAATAATAATAATAATAATAATAAAATAGGAAAAATTTGAATTTTTCCGCATAAAACTATCTGAATTTTCATGACTTCCTTGGAAGCTCTTTCAAAAAACTTTCATGTAAAGAGAACGATGAAAAAATTCACTCAGCGCTAAACCAAGAGACTGACAACTAATCAAATAAGCAGTAACAACAATTCCACATTGTTGAGATGTGTATCGCCCCATGGCTTCTTGATAACTACTTCTCTATACATCTACATCATAAATTTTAAAGCACAGTGAAATTTAGCGCCATCTACAAACAAATCAAAGTATGTCATTATTTCATATTCCCAAGTTCGAGTTGAAATACAGTCGATAAAAATATCAATAAAAAAATTAATTATGTGAAAAAAAAATAAATATGCTGTGGAACGTAGCATCTTGAACATAACTAAGATCCAAAAGAAAGAACATCCTGCAATGAATGACAAGCCCAGGTTAAAGTCATTGGATTAGGTCACAAATTGAGGATCTTATTAAATTCTCTGAATGTTCTTTTTTTCACTGGTATAAGATTGATTGGTTTTATACAAGAAAGTGTATATATATTATATTTAATTCTCAAAACATAATTTTATATACAGTTTTTTTTGCTCAGTTCTGATAATAAAGCTGAATGGGCGTTGGAATAGTTCGATGAAGATCCACTTCTTTATCGAAAAATTGTGTTTAGCGATGAAACTGTGGATACGTAAACAAGAAAAATTCCTGTATTTGGTGTGAAGAGAAGCCGGAAGCTTTGCATCCCGAAAAAAGCACTGTTGGGTATGGGTTATAGGGCGGTGGAATCATTGGATCGTACTTCTTCAATGACGACGAAGGCAAGAATGTTACTCTGAGCTGGACTTGGCTGACACTTGGTTTTAACAAGACGGTGCCACATGCCACACTCCATGAGAGACAATGCCCAAATTGAGAGGCCAGTTCGGTAAACAGTTTATTTCACATTTGTGGCCGATCAATTGGCCGCCTGGATCGTGCGATTTAACGCCTCCAGACTATTTCTTGTGCGGTTATAATGAAAAATTTATTCGTGAGATACCGGCCAATATGTTAGAGAGAGTATGCTAAAATTGTACCCAACGTATGAACTATGTGAGGCGTAATCCCGGTCAACATTTACATGAAATCATCTTTAAACATTGAATTATACAGATCGTTCTATCGACTCAAATAAAGATTTTATACATTTCCCTAAATTTTATCTTTTTTTTCTTATCAAATCCGAAAGCTCTTGAAAAGTCATCTTTTATATTAGAATTCTATAAGGCTAAACATATTTCGCGCTTGAAGCAAATTTAACGTACTAGGATGCCAAGCAAAATCACCATGCTTCCCGGCGGCATGAATCGTAGTTAAAATCTTTTAGTGATTCCGATACAAATTCGTATTGGTGGTTTAAAGTTGCAACAAAAAAACCATTCGATCGACTTAGAAAATAATTCACATTCCAAGACAAACTCCTTAAAATAAAGTTCCACTTAAAACTTAAAACAAAAATAAAATTTACTACTTTCATTAGACTTGTTGTCCATCTTCTCTTCAGTTAATAAAAGCTGGTCTACTAAACTAATTTAATTCTGGTTTCTTTAATACGAGGGTCTTAGATCTGATATTATGCGTTGATTGTCATTAATGTCAACCTCTATCAAACTTTTATTGCTCGTTTATTATTCTTCTTACAAAGTTCGCACTTAATATTCATTTGATAAAATAGTTTGTGATAATTATTGTAATAATATGCATTTTAATTTGTAGCGACACAATTTTATCATGAAATCTTAAGTACTCGTCGCATTTCTAACACAGACATCGGTATTTTTTAATTTCATTTTTCGCTTGTGCGGAAATAAACATTTAATACTGACAAGGGGTAGAAATCAATTACAGCGAAGTTGTTGATAGTAGAATCAACAGAACACCAAATCACAAAAGACAAACAACTAATCATTAAGTTATAGGACACCTATTATGCAAAAAAAATATCTATCTGAGCAAGTAGCTATTTCACAAGGTACTTTTTTTAAAAGTACCTTTTTTTAAAAGTAACTGTTGCAAAAAGTACAATTAATGAAAAGTACCTGATGTAGAAGGTACCTTTAATAAAAATTATCTTTTATAAACTGTCACAAATATATTCTTTTTATAAAAAGTATTTTACGCAAAAAGTACCCTTTATAAAAAGTGCCTCTTAAAAAAGGTATATATTACAAATAGTACCTTTTATAACAAGTACTACTTGCAGCTTTTATAAACAACATGTTATAGACAGCATCTTTTGCAAAAAATAAATTTTGTAACATACATCTTTACCAAAAGGTACCTTTTAAAAAAGGGGTTTTTATAACAAGCACATTTTTATAAAAAATGTCCTTTATAAAGGTACCTTTTATAAAACCTACCTCTTACATAACAGTGGCTATTACAAAAAGACAATTTTGTAAAATGTACCTTTTTTTCAAAGCAACTTTTATAAAAAGAACCTTTTATAAAAGATATATTTTTTAAGTACTTTTTACTACAAAAAAGTACCTTTTATAAAAATAATTTTCATAAATAGAACCCCTTTTATATAAAATACCTTTTTTTCAAAGCAACTTTTATAAAAAGAACCTTTTATAAGAAGTATATTTTTTTAAATACCTTTAACAAAAAAATACTTTTTTAAATAAGCTTTTATAATAAGTACCCTTTTATAAACAGTAAGTACCTTTTCTATAAAAGTGCCTTTAAAAAGAAGTACCTTTTATAAAAAGTACTTTCTATAAAAGTGTCTTATACAAAAAGATTTTCTACATTAAGTTCTTTTTAATAAAAAGTCTTTTTTTTTAAAGTCCTTTCTATAAAAGCAGTTTTTATAAAAGAAATACCTTTTTGGAAAGGGGGCATCTTTTGTAAAAAAAAAGTTCCATTTACAAAAGATACTGTTTTAAAAAGTGCTTTTTATAACAAGTAACTTTGATAACAATTCCTTTTAATAAAAAGTACCTTTGAAGAAAATATCTGGTATAACAAGTACCTTTTATAACATGAACGTTTATAAGTAGTTTTTTTCTATAAAAAGTATATTTCACTAAAAGTACCTTTTATAAAGAGTGTCTTGTATAAAAAGTATTTTTGTAAAAATACTTCTTTGGAAAAAGAACCTTTTATAAAAAGCATCTTTTGTAAAATGTCTTGCGCTAACAAAATATCAAACGCATCGTACTATCTTACGCATCGCAATAGAGAATAACCCCCACGAACGTTTATAAGAAGTTCCTTCTATAAAAAATAAATTTTACAAATAGTACCTTTTATAAAAGTGCCTTTTTTATATAACATACCTTTTATAGAAAGTGCCTTTTATAAAAAGTACCTTTTGTAAAAAATACTTTTTTTTTTAAAAAGAACCTTTTTATAAAATGTACGTTCGGTAAAAAAAAATACTATTTACAAAAATTCACTTTTTTGAAGAGTGTTTTATAGAACAAGTACTTTTAATAAAAGTTACCCTTTAAAAGAGTACTTGTTATAACAATTATACCTTTCATAAGAAGAACTTTACAAAAAGTACTTTTTTGCATAAAACCCTTCGAAACTAATTCCTTCTCCAATGATGATTTCAATTCTAAAATAAATAGATCGTATTTGTCAAATACACAATTAAAATTCATAGTTCCATAACAATTTCACAGCTCGTTTCATTAAAAGAACAGAAGGGAAAAAAACTTCAAGAACAATTAAACTTAAAGTTCGATAAGAAATTTCAAAGAGCAATGCAGCACTTGACAAAGCAATCTAAATTAAGTTGTTATTACCAAATAAGCAAATAAATATTGAGGCGATTCACCCCTCAACGATTTCAAGTATAATAATTCATTCAATTATTCGCACTTGAAAACCTATTCGTAAATACAAGTAAGAGATAAAAGTCATATATTATGACCCTTTTTTTAAACACTGAAAAGCACCAGTAGCACATGTTGGCTTGTAATAAAAGAAGGCACTTCACTTCAGACCTCTTACAAAATCGAAAGCAATTTACGGGTATAGAGGTTCAGTCCAAAAGTGTTTAAGCTTGTTATGGCTTTTGTTAAATATCGTTTTCATTTTACTTTTCATGGGGAACTTTAGAGATAAGCTGGAGAAATATATATTTTTATTATTATTGTTAAATTAGTTCATTATAAATCATAAATACACACATACATTTTGTGTTTCGCAAGAATCAACAAGAAATTGTTGTTACTCTTTGTTTTGTATTTTCATTTCAATGGTGTTTGTAAAATAAATGTTTCTGGCCATTGAAATTTATGGTCCTGTGCAGACACACACATGCCAGTTCCAGAAATACGATTATGGCAAATTATGAAATGAAATTTTGTTTTCTAGAAGAGTTATTGCTGGCTTTTATTTTCCAATTAATTGCTTTTTATTGTGCAATTAAGTGTTAACAGCAACTAGAGGTTAAAATTCGAACGAAAGTGAAAGAAATTCAAAGAAAAAAATGTTGGCTCAAAGATTAGCTATCATGTGTCCATATTGTTGTTAAGGTGTTGTCTGGGTCATTTGTTGTAGATAAATTGGTTGATTTATGAGGGATAAAATAAACAATAGAAGGACAATAACGCCAACTATTATATATTATATATGACAGACAGCTGTTTACGTTAAATACATTTAAATTGTAAGACGTACATAGATAACAACTAATTTTATTTATTTTCTTAAATATTTTCATTAATGGCACATTACTATTATAGATAATAGAACTACTAACCTTGATATAATATCACGTTTTAACTTTGAATCTATTTTTCAAGCAATAAATCGATTGCGTTCCAGTCACACGCAGCCAATTCACGTCACCTTCACGTCAAATAAAACTTTACAAAAAAATCACAAAAATTTTTTTTTTTCAAAATAACAAAGTTCTAACGTCTATTCCAAGTAGAAGAAAGGAAAAAAAACTTCTTGATGTATCGGCGTTTTGAAAGTTCATCAGCAGCCTAGATTTTAGTGGGTGTTTAGTTTACCCCCTTTCCTTTTATTAACGGGCAATTAATGCGCACTACTTAAGGTGTTAATTCTTAGTGAAAGGAATAGCCTAGAGGGGACATATGATGAGAGAGAGAAAGAGACAGAGAGAGAGAGCTTAAATTCCTTTTACAACTCTACTATGCCACGTTCTTTTATAGCAGAGTTGCAGCGCCTCTGGTGTTAAGTAGACGCATTAAGTTTTTTAAGCTGCATGTGTATCCATTTTATTAATTTTACTTCGCCGACGGATCTGCTAAGATTACCAACGAAGGAGGGCTTTGTGATTTAACACATTAAGCGCAGAAAAGTATCGTCGCTTCCCAGTAGTGTTTGGTAACCAGTGTTATGCCTTCATCACTTAAACAATAAAACAACAATTGACTGTCACACTAACGTGTAACAGAAAAACTTATAATGTTGATGACTTGTACTGAACAGGGATCGAACCCAGGCTCTCCGTCATAAATTGCTTTGTAGTCAACGCGTTAACTACTTCAGCCAACAGACAAAATTAAAATGTAATACATGTATACCAAATGTACTCTCAACTGTTTTATTAATAAATATCTCCCCTCGTTATAATTCTCGTTGTTGTTGTCGTATATCAAATCAAGTCGAGAGTACAAAGAAAATATTAAAAATTTATGATAAAATTATTATTTTCGTGTGTATGTGTTAACAGATATATGTAAAATTTAGAAGTAAATACTTTTTTAAACTTCAATCAAGATTTTCTCAACTTAAATTTCTACAATTAAAGTAATGATAATGCCATTCCTTAAGAAATAATAAAACATGTTCATTAGATCTAAACAAATTCCCATATATGGTCACTATAAAGATTTTCTTTTCTACAGAATTCTCGTATTATAGTTGATTGTTTTGGCATAAACATACGAAGTTGAATATTTTCAAACTGATTAAACTGACGATTTGGTTTAGAGACCAATGAAATGTCGGCATATGAACAGTTAAAGCCATAACAGATAAAGTTCAAATTGTTTTACGAAATATTATTTATCATAAAAACTTGACCTCAGATTCAATATAATTTATTTATAAAAATTAAAAAAATACTTAAAATTAATTTTATTACAATAATAATTTTAATTTGTAATTAAATGTCAATTCAATAATTTTTACAAATTAACGGCCTAAATATTATTTAAGTTTTTAGAGTTTATTACCCTTTTTTCAAAATTTAATTATTATTATTTTTTCTACCAAAATCAAGCCGAAAATTAATAAATTATCCTAATGGGATACTTACAAATGCTACAATTGGAGGCTCCGAATCAACCTTTATGGAGGTCGAGTGCCAAAAATATAAAAATTAAATATTGAAATGTATCACGAAAAAGATCATCCCATGAATACCTGAACATGTTTTCAATTGTTGTTTATTTTATCCAGTAGTAATAAAAACTGTATTTTTATATGAATATTTTTTTTTCTAAAGAAATAATGCTTTTAATAGAGGGTAACTTTTTATGGTTGGTTTTTCAGTTAAGAGTCCTTAGCAATACTTTACGGTGAAGACAAACATACAAATCATTCTCAAGGAGCATATTTTTCATTGCTTTCGAAAATCCAATAGTGGATTTTTCTAACGTCCTCGGAAGTTGATAAAATTTTGATTAAAAATATGGATTATTACTACAAATTCGTGAAAGTCGATTTCAAAATTTTGATAAAAAAAAACAATATGTGATTCACCCCGAGAAACCCACTGTTTTGACAGCTGTTTGGTCTCTGGTTTCATCCATGATTACGACATTTCGCAAAACGCATCCATATTGCGGTTTAATAACGCCCAAACACTCCTGCGAAGTTGTCACACAATTGAGTTTGTGGTCGATTGTGATCAAATGCGGAACCCATCTCTCGGTAATGTTGCTAATAGCCTAGTGATCATTTAAAATTGAAACACCATATCATGAATTGTTTAAAATGTTTCATGTGTAGAGACCTCAACTGGGCGTCCAGAATGTTTCGCTTGTACGGCCACAGCGAAATTCAGTAAATCACTTTTTTACGTGAAAATTTATGGTGGAGAGATTCCATGGTATTAATCAGGCTTAGCCTTGGGTTGAGTGATGGTATTCTTAATCACGAGGTTTTTTGCTATCAATGGATATCAAACACAAACTAAGCACTGCATTGCTTCTTTAAATTTCGACAGGAATCAACTGACAGATGCCGGTTAACAGGACGGCTATTTCTCTTTCAGTTAAGAGGCAGGAAATTCAAAAACTCTACATATTTATATAAATCTATATGAAATCATCGGTTTTTTTCAAACTCACGAGTGATAAAACTACTTTCACAAGCGGAAAACCAAATTGTGACTACTGGCACATTTGTATGCCTTTCCGAGTTAAAGTTTATTCCCGGTATTAAATAGCCATTCTTAATATAATTATTCTCTTTGAAAAAATGTAAACTCTACTTTTTTTCCACATAATTAAGACAGCTTCTCAATGGAGAAGAGAACTCAAAAAAGAGAACATCCTGTAAAGTTGAAATCATTAGAAGTTCCCCAAATTTGCAGTAATTGCGGATTTTAATATCAATTTCTTTTTTTACTTTTTAAAAGCTCTATTTTTACTGGCTCGATATTGTGCATTACATTATCATCATGTTGTGGAAGGCCAGCACTTAAAAATCACCTTTTATTAACGCACTAGTGAACTTTTACTTAGACCGACAGTATGCATATAAATTTTTGTAATGTATTATTTAATGTTTTTATTTGCTAAAGTCAGTGTAGAGGCGTAGATTCTACGTGTTTTAATTACAAATTGTTATCACACACATTTAATCAGCAATATGTATGTATGTATGTATGTACGTAAAAAAGCTGAAATTATGCCAACTGTGGCTTCTGTACTAAATCGAAATATAAAATTTATAACTGAGAGTACATTTTTTTAAATATATACTCGTAAAATAATCCATAACTTCATGTTCGCATACATTCTGTGGGTGCCAACCAGCCATTATTTAAACGTTTGACACACGTTGTTTCTCGCATTCATATTCCAGTCATTTGAAGACATTGAATGGAATTTCCTTATTTCATTTTCTAGAGTTTGGTACGTACAATTATGCGAAAATGAATTAATTGTTGATAGTTAAAGAATTTTTTCAAAGAATTAATAAGTTCTAAATCGAAAAAGAAGAGACAGAAAGCTTGAATTTCCTGACGAAGAAAAGAAAAGTGAAATAGAAAAATGAGACCTCAAAATTAAAAAATAAAACGTAAAAAATCAGGTCTTATTTTAATTTACAAAAAAAATTGTATTTGGCACTTACAATTAGACCTGACAACACGTGTCATTCATGCCACAATAAAGTTATCAACGAGAAGTTATAAAACCTTCAAAATTTAGCAGCAAAAAGTCAATACTTCAACTTTAAATTTTTTTATTTTTATAGGGTTCCATTTGTTTTTATATTGAAAAATTGTGGCTGTTGGCAACCCTGTCTATGTATAAACGCTGTCAGTGTTTAACATTTTTAAATACTTAGTCCCCTTTTACAATATGGCAATTGAAGGACAGACATTTTTTAATTCCTTACTTTCGTTGTTTGATTATTGGAAGTGCAAGAGCATTTTAATTGACAAATATATTTGAAGCAAACAAATGTGAATTTCTCAAAAGTAAATAAATAGAATTGAATTCGAGATTCGATTAAAAAATTAATAGATTGTGTGAAATTGTTTCAGACCATGGCCACGAAGTACTTAAAAAAAATTATTTGAAACAAAATAATGAAAATTGCGAAAAGTTTAAAAGAGAAACAAGAAACGTCCAATACAAACAGTCGTGTAGACATCTCCTTTCCACCAATCTTCGTACGTCTGCCTGTCAATTCCCATAATAACAAAAGGGAAATTTATCCAGGATTGTACCCAAAAAGCACATTTGATAATTAAATCGTCAAAATTGTTCGTTGTGGCTTTAGCTCTTCATATGTCAACATTTTATTGGTCGATAAGCCAAATCACCAGTGAACTTTATTCAATCGCATATGTTTATCAAAAAACAATCAAATAAAATACGAGATTTCTTTATCGTATATAAATATTATAAAAAACATAATCAAAGTTGGCTTAGAATTCTCAATAAATAATTTATACTCAACACGAGTCAATTTTATTTTTCTTTCACCCTTTGGCCACACCGATCCTGTCGACAGGCATCTGTCAGTTGACCCCCGTAAAAATTTAACAAGCCGCGTCTTTTAGTTTGTGTTTGACAACCATTAATAGCAGACTACAGCGTAATTTGAGGAGAAAATGGAAAAAAGTAAATTTCGTGTGCTCGTTAAGCATTATTTTTCGTGGGAAGAAATCACCACTCAAACCAGAGCTCAGCTTGGTAAATACTATAAGAAATCTGCACGGAAGATGTCGAACGCTCTACATAAGGAATTGAGGTCTCTACACCCAAAACAATTGAAAAATTCACGATATGGTGCTGAGCGATCGGAATTAGGTTCTGTCGTTTCAATTTTCAATGATCACGTTGGTATCAGAAAACGTTTCTATTCCTGTTTTGATGACCTCGAAATAGATTATTTTTTTCTAATGAAAGGGATCTAAAATCGATGAAAGTCTTGTAATAACAAGCATATGTTACTTGAATTTTTGATGATTCCCGATCTAAAGTTCTGAATGTTATTGACTTCTCAGGAAGTTCTTTTTTTAACTGGAGGTGTATAACCTACACAGACAATAATAACATTTGATGATGATGATTCCATAAAATATTTTTTCTTAATATTGTGACTTCAAGTACAGTGAATAGAAATCAAAAGGGAGAACATCTTGCAATGATAAACTAATGTTAAAATTACTTAAAATGATCTGAAATTGAATTACTTCCATAACAAAAACTCTAAAACTTGTTGACTTTTTACGAAATTACTTTATTTACGGGAAAATTATATATAGATAAAAAAAACATTGTTAATATTTTAAAAAATATAAATGTATGTGTGGTAGGTACATAACAAAAGTTTTCAAGAAAAAAAGAATTGAAATTTTTTTTTTTTTTTTTTAACAAAAATATTCAACAAAAATATTCAATATATCCACCTATTTCAGCTTCCTGCTGTTAACCAAATGCCTATATATCTGATCTATACTGTCAGTATCCATTTTGCAATTAATTCTTTTGACAGATGATAACTTTGTGATCTTTTTATAATTTTACTTTTCAATTCAAAAAAAAAATTTGGAATATTCAGAATATAAAGAGAAAAATTCTCTAAAGTTCTTATTCTCATTATTCCTTTAATATATTCTCATGTATACTTTTTGCCATCACTTTGCCATGGAATAATAGTTTTATAAATATTTCTACGTTTTTATATTAAAATCTTTTAAATTAAACTGACAGTTGCTAATTATATATATTGCGCCGCACCTTGCGTGATTTTTGACACTCTGCTTGTTTGATTGTATTCGAGGAAATATTTTTCAAATAGAGCAATGAATTTGATTTGAAATTTCTTGCATTTAAATTATTCAAAATGGATAAATTATGAATCAAAATTAAGTTTGCAAATAAAAATTGAATATATTAGACCCTCTAATAAATAAAGCAAACGATTTGTAAATTTATTTAGACTTGTCAATCAATTTTTTCCAATAGATCTTTTTGTTATTATCATGACATTTCAGACACGTTCAACACAAAAACTAAATTAACATCTAGTTTAAATAACCAATGACTTGTTGGCAAAAGAAAATATTGACAAGTCGAGCTTTCAGTAAACCTTTTAAGAAAAGAAAAAGCAAGAAATCCATAAGTAAATAATATAATTATTAATATTTATTATGAAAAGAAAGAAGGCAAATAACATTGAATTTACTTTATTAATAAAAAGAAAATATTTAAAAAGTATTAAATAAAGCTGACAACCATATAACACGAGTATTTGAATTTTTCAGTTTTTTGTGCGTTAAGTCGCCTCCCTGGCTTCATCAACTGAACAAACTTTTAATTGGCCCCATTTGTTTATTTTAATAAAGAAAAAGGTGAGTAACGTAAATGTAAAGTAAAATAAACAAGTCATGTTGTCAGAAAAATTTCGTCAAAAAAAGTTTTTTATTATTGTTATTCATGTTAATTGGTTATGAAACATTAAGAATGGGATAATCACGTGCCTTAAAAAAAAAAATATTAATATTTAAAATAAATGTTACATGTTAATTAAATGTCATGAACAATAAATTAAAAATTAACACCCATTATGACTTTTCGTTTGACAATGTAAAGCGAATGTTTGTTGTGAAACTGACGAAAACAATTTCAAAATTAATTAAGAAATAAATGCATAAAAAGCTTGTGATTGAAATGTTTTTTTTTTTTTCAAGAAGAGAATATTAATCATAAAAATAAATTAATTTTTAAACGTAGTTTTTTGTTGTACCTAATAAAACTAGCTTTTAAAGATGGTTAATTAAGATTATACCAACGACGGTCATGACCTTTTTTCCGCCGTTTTTCTGCGAGAAACAAACTGCTTTAAACTGCTCGTTTTGCGGAAAGGTTTCTCTTACCCAAATGATCATTTAAAATTTAAATCATTGAGCCATGTGATCTGCCTATGGCTTCCACAATCTACGGCACTTACAATCTCAGATCGGCCAGCAACATATCGTGAATTTTCGGGTGTAGAGACCTCAACTGTGTGTTTAGAACAATATGGTCACAACGAAATTCAGTGAACCGCTTTTTTCTATTGAAATTGAGAGTGCAGAGTTCCCCATAGTATTTATATGATGGTTTTTTCGCAAAAAATAATACTTAATGAGCATCAAAAATTCAATTTTTTCCAGTTTCTTCTCAAATCAGGCAATAGTCTGTTATAAATGTCTGTCCAACACAAACTAAATGAAGCAGCGTTCTCAAATTTGGACACAGGCAACTGACAACTGCCTCTTGATAAAAGCAGTGTTGGTCTTTCAATTAAAAAAGTCACGGAATTATTGAGCCACCCTCGTATTGTAAGACTTTAAAATATATATTTACACTAACCGAAATATATAAAATGAAGCGAAAAAATTCTTTCTGTTTTCAGCTTCAATTTTATTTAGAATATTTTAAGTCCATACCATAATATGACATTTGAAATATATAACAGAAGAAAATACCAACAACATTTCTTCAATTACTGTGTGACTTGTACAGCAACTTGTGAGTTGAACAAAGATTTATTCCTTCCTTTTTGCTAAAACTTCACCTCCATTTAAAACCATTTAATCTTTCTTAATTAAATATTTATACAAACAAATCATTTAGCCATTAAAAATATGTTTCTTACTTATTTTAATATTTAAATAGTTTTCATTTTAACACTATTTAATGTAAAAGCTTAAATATAGAATCTAATGGCTTAGTTGGGGCTTAGGACACTGATTTGCTTTGATTGCAATACTCATTTCATTTGATATTTTTCTATTTGCTTAAATAATTAAAAAAAAACTGATAAATAAATAAATAAACACAACATGTATCCAGCTGAGTTTCACACTTTTTGTGATCACTTTGTTTGAATATTTATTCAAATTTCGGACATGTTTATTTAATGCTACTTTTTATAATTGCACACAAAATATTTATATTAAATGTGCGTATGCTTAAAAACAACAACAAATATACATATATGTATATGTATAATAAATAAAAGACTTTATTCACATGCAATAAATCAGTGTTGCAACATGTTTTATGGGGGTCATTTAAACTTAAATTTATTTGCGCTGCAATGCCAAAGTAAAATATGCCATAAAAATTTGAGTCCCCTTAATAATCGAGTTGAATTGAATAAGTAACTCGGTCTGATCCAAAGACGCCAAATAATCTTTTGAGTCCAAGATCTGTAAATAGCCTAAGCTCTATAAAGCACTCTCAATTTAGTTGTGCTAAAACTTCAGAAGCCCACGTAATATCATCTGAAAACAAAACGCTGATAAGAAGCAGAGCCAAATTAATCCAGAGCTCAATTGATCTTGAGAAAAACCCGGTGCAATAATTAGTGAGAGTTGTATGAGAGAGCTATTAGAAACGTATGAGGAAAGAATAGAGAGAAAAGAGAAAATGGGCAACGTGAAAAGAATGATTGTAGTAAAGAACTGGTTAGAGTTTTGAAAATAGTAGTTCTAGGAGTCAATAAAATCAAATAGAATGTATTCCATTCCCCTCTTCTATACACAAACAAAAATAAATCCTAAGAAACTTGTTTACTTTTCCACATCTATCACACAGCTTAGCCAAAAATTACCAGTCGTGATTAAAATTTGTTGAATGCCAGAACTCTTCTGTACGAGAAAAGTTCCAGCTCCATGTAACGCTGAATTGTACTCTCAGAGAGAAATCACAATCCCTCCCTGATAAAATTTCAGTCTTTTCTCTTAGTTAAGCAAACGTCAATCAACTAACGCTACAAAACGTCTAAAGGCTCCTACGAAAAATAGCACTTCAACTGATTAGTACATCTAGTACCTCGATACCCCCTTGTCATCTACGGTCATCCATTTATGCATGGAAAACAGAGAAGAGTTGGAACTACAAAAATTTTATATCTGTTGCTAAAATGTTTCTTAAGTATTAAATTAGCAGCTCCTTGCAGCTGATAAATGCTAGGAATAATTAAATGATTATGTTGTTTGTGAGCGGAATATTGCCTGAACAGAACAGAACAGACTTTTGATAAAACAATTTTATAATTTGCACGTGTTGTTGAACGCTTTATCCGCCTATGGTGATTTGGAATAAATGACAGACAATTTGAAAGATGTAGCAGCACCAATATAGCCGCTACAAATTGTCAAAGCTCAAAAATGCTTCTGGGAAGATCAGATATAAGATCGGCTATGATCTTAGTTTGCTTTTATATTTATCAATGTTGTAAGTTTTAAGGCCACTGTGGTACGTAGTACATACAGTTGCATTAATTTAAATGGTTCAATTTATTTATGTAGACAAATATAAACAAAGATTTTTATGAAAATTTCACTGAATTTGCAGAGAATTTAAATTTAATAGGTAACTATTAAGATAATATACTAATAAGAGCTACCAGGCCCACTATGCCAATTACCGAAATATATAAGGAAGAAAATTAAATTCCTTAAACAAAAATTAAATATTTTATAAAAACAGAAAATTCACACATATTCATTTAAACAAATTTTATTTGGCTAAAATTCTAAAATTCGAAAATTCACCAACAATTTTTCCCAAAACTAAAGATCCATCATAAATATTTTAAAAAATTATTTTGACTTAGTTGTAACAAGACGGCAAGGATTGGCTATGAGCCTTATTATACAATATACGTTATTATATTTATATTAAGAAATTGTGTTTGGCACACTTAAGAGGAACTGTATTAGATTCCCACAGTAACACTAAAAAATTCAAAATATTACTTTTGGTATGGAAAGCACCATATCTAAAGGGCTGCTTTTTTACATTTATTGTCGAAAGTTTTTTTATATTTCTATTATAAGTGAAATAAAAGAATCCAATAAAAATGCTTAATTAAAATCTCACAATGCAAAAAACTTTTTATTTTTCTATATTACTGGAAATTCCATTTTTTATATATAAATACATATATTTTTATTAAATAAATATATTCAAGAGAATATAAAAAATTAAGCATTTTCGACACCAATAAAATTTAATATTCCAGTGATCCAATTAGCGTTAGAAAGAGATAGTAAGAGAGAAAGACAGAGAGAGAGAGAGTGTGATTGAATGTTATAATGTAATTTAATAATTTGTATAAATATTTGGCAAAAAATTTTCATATGAAATGAAATGAAAATATTAATAAATTTGCACAAAAATATCAATCACTTTACAGAAGTCGGTGGAACTTTGTTTAATCAACAACTGTGGCAAATATAATATACAAATGATGACTTGTGAAATAAATTAAAAAAAAACTGTGATATAAGATTAAAATTCATTCAATAATTGAAAATTGTACTTGCCAAATCGATTAACTCCATTTTGAACATTTTCGCAAGTGTTAATTTGAAAATAAAGCTTCTCAGATAATTTTTGAAAACAATATCTTAGAATCACTAAATGAGAAATTTATAATTAATAATAACTAAAAGTGATTTCAAATTAGCATCTGCAGCAAAAAATTCAAAGCAAACTTAAGCGGTTTGGCAATTAAAGGATCTTATCGTTATTTATATGGCTTTTTATTCAGAGTTTAAATTCATTTTGAGGGTGGACACTTTTAACAGGGTTTTTCCGAAGCGTGTGTTAATTTTATTTTTTTTAATTTACTCAGAATGAATATATAAAAATTTTGGATCAATTTATATAATTACGCTTTTAAACTTGATTATTAAGAATATAAAGAAAAATTATAGAAATTACTTCTTATTTATAGAATTCTTATAGAAAGTATTATACTATATAATAAGTCTTAAGGGAAAACTGAAGAAACTCACGAATTTGATTACAAATAATATTCACAGACTTAATGAGCATTTTAAACAACTCAGCAGTCAAATTTTATCACCACAAAGTCTACAAGAATATTATCCAATAAATCCAGATTATGATTTTATTTATTGTACCTGTTAAAAATTTGTTATACTTTTTATTACCAGTAAATCATTTACAATGAGTTTCAAATGCATTATTACTTTGAACCAAACAATTTAATAGTAGAATTGTTAATGCGGCATGTCAAACTAATGATATTGTTAAACTTATTAAACCACGTAGAATGAAAACTCTGACAGCATTTGCAAAAGAGGAAATAAAAGGAAATGGCAATAAAGTGAAAGAAGTATGCTGAGGTAATTAATGGTAACTGCTTGAATCAGTTATGCAGAGTAAATCAAAACACCTCAATTATTATACGAAATATTGAAAAAAAATTATTTCAACTAAAAATTTTTTTTTCAAATAAAAAATTTTCTGGCGAAGTATTGAAAAAATAAAACTAAAAAATATTTTTATAAATTAAAAAGCGAAGCAAATTTTAATATATAACATTTTTGTGAAAAGTCGATTTATTAAAATTTTTGGATGAAACTTTAATTTTGATAAAAATTGTTGTACTATATATATCGAACTTGAGTGAATGCTATTTTTTTAATTTTTTAAGAGGCTTTACATATCGATTTTCATTTTTATATGGATTTTCGCTAAATAAAATTGTTAATATTTTTGGTGAAATTACAATTTTCCATAAATTTCTAATTTGATATCAATTTAAATTTTCACTTAACTATTTTTCTATAATTAGTAATAAACTTTCCTGAATGGAAACTATAATGACGATATTTTTTTGGTTTAGATTTTTGGAGTCATTTCCGGTGAACTTTCTCGAGCGAATAGCCAACGAAATATTGATTATAAAAGCCTCCCAAAAATTAATCTCAAATAAGAACTCAACTAAATTCGCATCACTTTTTCAGAACCCTCTCCATTCATTTGCAAATCTCTGTTTTAACACACAAGGCTTAAAATTTTATTTCAGCTTTAATTTCGTTTGACATTTGAATTTGATTAAAGTCGTGGCGATTGTCCTTTTTACTTTGCTCCTCCATATTTCAGTTTATTTCTGTTGCAAATATTTTCATTCATTTATTAAATTACTTACTTCTCCTACAGACCTGGCCATAATGCGAAATTGACACTCTAGCAGACCACCAACAATCGCCATTTCGCAACCATCACCCACAAACACCACGACAACATCTACCAGCGAGAATATAAATAAATGCTGTTCATTTTAGAGCTTCTGCTCCATTTAAAGTAAAAATGAATTGTTATTCATGGTCAGATAGTTGGTTGGTTGGTTAAAATAATGGTCTATGTTATTTCGTATGTATTCTGGCCAATTTAAATATGCGCCAATAAATATATGATAAACGCAACAGTTCACGAAACGTAGAGAAAAAATACTTTCATTAAATTATTATGTTGGTATTACGGATAAGTGGAACTACGAGAAGATAAAAGCATTTCCTTTTGTGCAAATATCATTTCCTAAAAGTCAACATTTAAGGCAAATCACCACATATCTAAACAACAAACAAGGGTGGCAGGCAGAGTTTTTCTGTTTTTAATTTACGTCGCGTGACTGGCTTTAGCATAATCGTGAGTAAAATAATTAATGTAAGTTTGTAAGTTTTTTTTCCGGCAATCTTTTAAATTTTAAAGGAATGTGTTTTGATCTCATCAATGTTTCATATGAAGGGTTACAGCTTTATTGTCCTTGATAAAAGCAAGAAATTCGTAAAAATTATGTAAAATCGTATTGTTAAAAGTGGCAGCTTCCTTGATTGTTAGCAACATATTTGCTGACAAATATATTATAAATTTCAAAGCAAAAGTTACAAGCAAACGTACACATATTTTAATATAAAGCTGCTATACTCAGTTTGTTTTATATATGAACGTGTAAGTAAGATCCTTAAAAGCCCCATATCATCCCTTAAAAAATTTTAAAGTTTTAGATTTTATTAAACTAAAATATTTTGTTAGAGTTTTTAAAACCAAATGAAATTTTTTGAATATATTTTTCCAGAACTTAAAAAGGCTTTTTTCTTAAAATATATCTGAATCAAGCAGTTTTCCATAAATTTACACAAAAAATTAACAAAAACTAATATTTAATTTTAAAAAATAAAGATATAATTTAAATTATAATTAATATTTTATGGCGTTAAGTTCAACAAATTTAATATTTTTTTAAAAGATAAACAGGACCGATTCAAATAAAAATTTACCAGAGAGTTAAACGATGTAATTTTACAAATTCTTATGTGTTTGTATCAAAATTAAAATTTTACTTTTAGTATTAAGGATCTGAGAGAGTTATATTCTCGAACAGTTTGGAATGAAATTTACCAGAAATCTTAACGGTCTAATTAAAGTTGAGTTGAAATTAAGGATATAAAGAGTCAAAACATATATTTGGAATAATTTTCCATCATCTCACGACAACTTAGACTCGTAAACAGACAGTGTTTCCTTAGTAAATCATTTTCCTGTTGTTCCTTCGGTTTCATATTTCTGCTGATACGTCTCTTTATAACTTCCGATCTACTTCATGTCATTGTCTTGTCGTTGTTCTCCTCCTAATCGTGTCTCCCTCATCCTTCACTCTTCCACAAGTGATAAACACTTTATCTCTATGGCCATATTTTCTGATTCATTGCGTGAGAGCGAAGTTGCCTGGTATTTCCTTTCTATACGCCTAGTAAAATCTGTATTTTTTCGTTTCTAACTTCATCTTTTGTTTGGTTCATGTGCCGTTGCGTTGTAGGCTTCCATTGTCCTGTTTTTTATAAAAATATTTTAATAGCTCGAATATTTGATGTTTGATGCGGTGTTTATCTGTTCATTTATTATTCTTCTGTTGAACGTTTTCCATGTGTATATTTCCATATTTAGTCGTAGTCCTTTGTGTTGTAAGTGCAGCCTTTTAGCCGGTTTTTCTAATGTGCGTTGGGGTACATTTTCGTTCCTGTTGTAGTCCTTTATGTCTTCAAAAAAATTTTTTGGGTCTTCATTTCCAATTCTTCAATGTAACTAAATTGGCATAAATAAGTCAAATTTATATCCTCTGTATGTCCAGAAGATCGATTTCGTTCGTGCTATTCTGTATCTAAGTACCTATTCTACCTATGTCCTTCCCTGTTTCCTATACTGCCACTAGCTTGTATTCCTTTCGGCCTATATATGACAAAGTGTCCCAAGAAATCCTATACCGTTCCTTGTCCCGTCCCTCACCTGGCTTGATGGGCCTCCTCATTCTGCCCACTAGGTCCTTCTTATATCTGTTATTCTTCGCTATGGTATATATTGTTTCCACTTGCACCATATGGAACAAACATGTTAGTGGAGTTCTTTGCGTTCTTGTGTTGTTAAGGATGGTTCGATGAATTCTATTTTATTGTGTGTGAGTGGCTGTTGATTTTCTGTATATTTTATATCCAATTGTATTCGAAATGTTATTTGACTTAATTGTTAGATCCAGATAATTCATTTTCTTGCCCTCTTCCACCTCTATTGTGAATTTAATCTTATTGCGCATTTCTCCTCGTTATTCCATTCCAGTATACACAGGATATCATCTACGTTATCTTTCATAGAATGATGCTCCAAAATTTCTTTTTAGTTTCCCTGCGTATGCTAATGTTGGGCATGTCCTTGCACTTATTATAATAAATCTTACTAAGGAGCTTTACTGTATGATTTCATAAACAATATCACATCATCTAATGGATATTAAAGTTGAAATTCGTAAATTATCAAAATTAGGGATATTTGGCATGTCCTTTCTTCTACTGAAATAACAGTCCTCAATGAGCTTATATATGTAATTTCAGCTCAACAATAAAATTTTATAAATAATTTAAAATTTTTCTCTACTTTCTAATAAAAATTTTAATTGAAATTCAATATTTCAAATTAAGGATATATCGGAGAGGTGGACATGTGCTTGCACCGACTGAAATGTAATTTACCACAGAACTTAATGGCATAATTATGAAAAATTTAAAAATTTTAGGTTATACTCTGCCGCACATTAAAGTTGATATTACTTACACATAATGAATTAATTAGAAGAATTTCTTTTATTTGTTGATAGTCAAGAATTAATGGCAGATAGACATGTCTCATAATGGACTAAAAATGGATTTATCAGAGAGCTTTAGTGTTCTATACTTTACAATGTCTGCTGCGTTGTGATTGTAATTATTGTTAAAATCAAGTTCATAGAATTAGGGATATATGTGAGGTAGGCATGTCCTTGCAACAATTACAATGAGAATCAATAAAAAAATGCAACTGAAACTTAATTTTTAAAATCAAGGATATATGGCAGGTAGACATGTTTTTCCATTTATTATCTAGAGCTTTAGCCGCGTGAGTCTATAAACAATTTTAGATCATCGTTAGATTATTTTCATTATTGTAGCTGAAATTATTTTTGCAAATCTAAGGATATATGGAAGATAAGCTTGTCCTTATATGGATGTATGTATGTTATCCGAAATAATTTCAAAGTTTCTCTTGCCCAATCGTTAAAAAATATCAATTTTACTGCCAATTGTTTTTTTTTTAATCAAATCGAATATCTGAGACCAAAAAAAGTTTATTTGTGGCTCAAGTAATTGACATTTATAAAGATTAACAAAATCACATAAATCTAAGTAAAAATAATTTTCGAACTTGTGTTGGCATCAGCAACGTGCTGTGATTTTTTTAAGCGCCACAGAGAGTTAGAGTTTTCCGTGAAATCGAAATAGTTTTAATTACACTGAGTGAATATGGAATAAATTATTTTTTCTCCCACCCAACTCTAATAAATTTATAATATTTTCCATTTTAAAGTGCATAATTCTAGTGTAACCACGGACACACACACACACACACAAATGAAATATTTACCTTCATTATTTTCACCATTTATGCATGTGGAGGTGTTAAAAAATATATTTAAATACACTACTACCAATGTACATGCATAGAATTTAGTGAGCACATATACATAAGCAAATATTTACACATACACTTACTTTTTAGAATATTCTATTTAAATCAACTTTTGTTTTTTGCAACTTCACTTATATATTGTTTTAATTTAATTATTGTTTCAAGTGAAAAAAATCGCTTTGATTTTTATTTTTTTTTAATATAAACTTTAGAAATAAATTAATTAACCTGAACAAAACACGTTTATTTGCACTTAATTGATTAACAATTGCATTCAGTAATTACAAGAGCAATTCAATACTCGTAGTTGTGATAATAATTGAAGAACCACACTTGTTAGTTGATTATTTTTTTATTATTATTTTTTTTTTTGTTAATCCTTTTAATCAAAAACATGACAATCTAATCAAAATATGTTAAATCCCTTTATTTGATCAATGCCGCAATAATAAAAAAATAAATTTATTACTAAACGGCCAGTATTTTGGAATGTATTGCTTTAGTTTCGTAAAACAATATCCCTTGAAATTATAATTAGACTTCATTTAATATTTTGTAGAGTCTTAGAAATCGGTAAATAGCAATGTATAAATAATAAGGGTTATATCAATCCGGAATTATAAGTGGAAAAATGTGAAACGACATGGAATCGTTATATTCACGTAGAGGGCAGAATATTTTCCATAAATTTTAAAAATTTCTTTCCCCAACTTACATGCACGTTTGTATATTTTGCAAAAAGGCAGTCAAAAGTCTTCTAATAAAATTAATATTTGAGGCACTTCTTATACATCTCCGACGGCTAATAAGAAATCTATACCCATTAACTACAAGGTGGCGCAAAAATAATGTCTTAATTTGAACTGACTTTTAATAAAAAGTTTGTTTGAAAGTGTAAAATTTATGATATTAATTGGAACAAATTATATTGATCTAATGACCAGGTGGTCATGTTGGCTTACAAGACTTGCAAGGCTTGCGGCTTGTTGTAGTAAATACGCTATAAAGCTAAAAAGGAAAAAGTCTGATGTATTAGATATGACAATCTGGACAGCCAGTTTAAATCTCTAAAATTGGAGATCATTCCACCTGGTGTTCATCGTGGCGCGAGCTGTGTGAGTAATTGCTTCGTCCTGTTGCAATCAACTATGTTCGAAAGGTTTCGAGTTTGTGAACAATTGCGCTCGTTTTACGGCATTTTGAATTGTTGCATCTGGCTCCGAATTGCCGATTTCTCCTTTAATGTTGGCTTGTTGTAGGAAATTCGCGATAAAGCCAAAAAGGAAATATTCTTATGTATTCGATCTGACAATCTGGACCGCCAGTTCAAATCTCTAAAATTGGTGTCCATTGTGGCCCGAGCTGTGTGAGTAATTGCTTCGTCCTATTGCAAACAACTATGATCGAGACTCAGTGTAGCACCATGCTACAAATAAAATCGTTTGGAATCCGCCTGTAACGCTCACCATTTACGGTTACGATGGTACCATCGGCATCTCGAAAGTAAAAAAATAACATTTTATCAAATTTTTAATGCAAAAGCTGCATAAAACCGTCACTTTGAGGGGATGCAAAGGCCCTTCATTCGTTTCATGTGGGTTCTCTGTGACCCAGAAACGCAAATTTTTTTTGTTAATAAAACCACTTAAGTAGAAATGGTCTTCGTCGCTCATTAGAAAATCATTCTCTTCTTGCAACAAGTTCAACATAGTATGGCAGTAAGTTAACATTGTCCGACGATCAGCAGGCAGAAATTCGTGAATAGTTTGCGCTTTGTAGTCGAACAAAAAAGTGCTCTTTCAATTAAAAAAGTGGGGTAAGCAGGAGTTAATGCAAAGGTTGGGGAGACGTTTGCAATTTTATTCGAGTATCTCTAAAGGCAATTAACAAATACGGAAATATTCTCTCAATACTCTTGTCTGCAAAACTTATGGCAAAGTGTTCAGTCTATCCAGCACTTGTTACAAAAAAATTCTCGACAAATTAAACCCTCGTTAGACTTTAATATTAGCGAACATTAAAGTCTAACGTTAGAGAGCATTTCTTCTAAATTTTCCTTCTTTGTATTTACTTTAAGCAAATATTTTCATAAAATAAAGCAAATATTTACGACATCCCTCCCACCCTTTGTTCAGCATTTCTAACAAGACATCAAATTGTTGTTCATTAGTCCCAGAATAAACACCACTCGTTCGCTTTAATCAATTCATATTTAATAAAAATATAAGAAAAGTAAATAAAAGTCACAATTAATTTTGTTGGGATTATTCTCTCCCAATTACCCATGAAGAATATCGTATAAATTAACGATACATTTATACCACCAGATCACATGAAATTCCAATGCACAGCTTTAAAGTTGTAAGTTTCTTTTTAGTCAAATTCAAAAATAAAGCACAAACGTTAATTTGCAAAAAATATGCATACACACACACACTCACACGCACACAGCCACACACATAAAAAATCGTGTCACTGACACTTGGGGCGAATCGTATGGCCAACCAATTCGTGCACGTGTTTTTGATTTAAAAAATACTGATGCTGGTGAAGATGCTAATGGGGTTTTTCTAGAACACAGAGAGAGAGAGAGAGAGAGTGTGTGTAAAACTTGTTGGGTGTTTTTTTCACTTGATGACATTTGATTTTTGCGGTCGGTTCTTCTAACTAACTGTCAGGTACATTTATGGCAGATTTCATTGTTGTTTTCAGTATTTCTTCCTTTTTTTTGCTTTGTTTGATTTTGTCACTTTAACTAATTTGTTTATAACGAATCCTTAATCAAAACACTGGTGACTTGGTGTAAATATTGTGTTTGTGTGTGTGCGAATCACGTGCTTTAAGGCACTTTCCGTTGTGTTTTTCATGGATGGGTGAGTAAATTAAAGAGCGTGTTTTGTTTAATTTTTGTTTTTTTTTACCCTTAAATGCAAACCTTTTTGAATAAATTGAATGTGTGTAAATGAGTGAGTGTGAGTGTTCCATGGGCTTGTTTTCTTATTGACATTTGTTTTACTTGTATATCACCTGACAGCGTAGGTCTCTCGCCGATTTTGTGTTAACGTTTTCATTGTTGGCTTTTGGTGTTAAAAATGAAACAATTACCACGTTTATACGCACGTCTTATTTACAAATAGAACTATTTGCAAATAACTAATTCACTGTTTATACGGGAAATTGCATACAGAACTTATGTTATAATTAGTGATGCCATGTGACGAAAATATGATTGTTTGGTAAGTAAAACACAAAAAACGTTCATGAAGTGGCAACGTCTTCCTTTTTATTTGCAAATAGTGTCGTTATTCACGACTTGTTTAAGTGAGTTAATAAGTTACAATAAAAAAGTTATACGGCAACATTCTTCTTTTTTATTTGCAAATAAGACGTGCGTATAAACGTAGTAAATGAGTTGTTATTAACTTCCAACAGGGATGGAGAACTCAGTACTATTGTAATATTTTCAGTAATTCTTCATTAAAAAAATACCTCCTCATTGTAGTATTTTCTTATTTTTTTATTATGTTTTCTTCTTTGTTAAGAAATCTAGCTTTACTATTGACTACATACAAATAACGTGCAGGGTATATGATTGTTTGGTAAGTAAAACACAAAAAACGTTCATGAAGTGGCAACGTCTTCCTTTTTATTTGCAAATAGTGTCGTTATTCACGACTTGTTTAAGTGAGTTAATAAGTTACAATAAAAAAGTTATACGGCAACATTCTTCTTTTTTATTTGCAAATAAGACGTGCGTATAAACGTAGTAAATGAGTTGTTATTAACTTCCAACAGGGATGGAGAACTCAGTACTATTGTAATATTTTCAGTAATTCTTCATTAAAAAAATACCTCCTCATTGTAGTATTTTCTTATTTTTTTATTATGTTTTCTTCTTTGTTAAGAAATCTAGCTTTACTATTGACTACATACAAATAACGTGCAGGGTACATAGAACGCCCATTAATAAGTTTTGTGCAACAGGGCAGGTGATAGTTAAGAAGATTGCCAAACTCTATACACAAGGTGGCACAAAGATAATGGCTGCAATTTGTTTATAAAGGAAAATGAAGAGCTCTATTTTCATTAAAAGTTTATTAGAAAGTGTAAAATGGATGATATTAATTGGAAAAAATTATATCGTTCATATGTCTACCTCCCGAGTTGATGCGTAATTGCAGTCGTTTTGAGGCACTTTAATATCGCTGCTCGCAAAACATGTGAAGAAAAGTAAACATTTTATGGTTTTTACCATAGAAATAAATTTTATATTAAATTAGTATTATTTATTTGCCACTGGCAATAAGCTCCACATCCTTAAGGCGTATAAATTCGCCAGCAATCAGGACCTCTTTTTTCTTATGCGAAAATAATTTTAACATTAATATAAAAAAATAATATTTTTATGTAGATTTAAAAACAAGTATTCTTTTATACAAAAGATATTTAAAAATCGATTTTTACAAAATTTGTAGAAGATATTTCTATTTAAAAATAAAATTTTGTCAATTGTATTCTGGGAACTTAAGCTCAAAAAACTATCACTATCGCATAAGAAATTTAATTTTAAATATTATTTGAATATTTCTAGTAGGTTGAAAATAGCTAATAATTCAATTAAAGGCTTAACGAAAACTTTATGATGACAAGTCCATGCTGAAATCATTTAGAAAAGAGTTAAATTTGCTTTTTTTCAACATCAAAATCTCTGCATTTTCCTCAATTCCTAGGAAGCTCTTTTTAACTATATCTCTCCTAAGACTTTTACTCTCAAAACTACACTCTGTATATATTAACTTCGTGTCACTGCTAGTTTATATGCTTATGTTGCCGAGGTGGCAAGCACGTAATGAAATAACATTCCCCAGCTCGAATTCAAGTCCAGTCGGCAGAAATATAAATTATGTAAACAAAATTCAAATGTATTTTGTAATGAAAATGATTTTCATCGTTTTTTCATAACTTCTTCAACACGACTTCAGATGCAATGAACAGGATACAAAAACGTAAACAAATATGTTTCAAAAAAACAACCAAAATGTTAAATAAAGTACGCGTTTGGCTGGTGTTCAATATCTTTTAAATTTTTAAATTTTCCACCATTAATTTCAAATGTTTGCTTACGTCTGTTCTCTGTGTAACAGTTGACATCAAATATAAGATTGGTATCTTGGGCATCCCTAGACAATGTATGTGCAAGTTCATGTGTGTGTGTGTATGTGTGTGTGTGTGTGTGTGTGTGTATGTGTGTGTGTGTGTGTTTGCTGTGGTTTTTGTCCTCCGCATTAATTTATTTATTTCCATGTTTAGCATAATAAATTATTTCTTCTTGTTCATCATGTTGTTGATTTAAAATATGTATATTATGCCATAATATTTGTGTCCCTTTTTTTATACACCAGGGATAGAAAACGAAGCTATCAACACAGTATTTTTCAAAAAGGCCAAGATACTTCTTATTTTGATTCTCTTATAATAAGTTATTTATATTTGAAAAATAAGGAACATCGACTTTAATTTAGGCATTCGATTTTTTATGAATTAGTTCTTTACAAAAAACTTAATAATCTTGTTGAGACCAAATGAACAACCCAACAAACAAAAGGTCAAGAGCTTATAATGTAATTATTTTATGTTAAAAGATATAGAAGTGAGAGTAGAATCTTAAAAATTACTGTCCTATGTAGATTAGTGGGCGGTATAATATTATCAGGGCGAAGGTTTTGGACTCGATTCGTCTGTTTTGTTACAAATTACTAAGAGTCCTTGTTACTATGTTCGTTAAGCCAAAGCTATAATATAACTTGTAATTATATTTCTGTCACTTTTTGGAAATTTTGCAGAAAATCGCAAGAAATTATTGTAAACCACTAGGGTTTCTATTCCTGTTTTAACTATTTAACTTTACCCCGAATATAATATATTATTTATTCTTATTCTGTAATATCCTTGTAATGTAATGTAATGGGGGTTTGGGCCAGGATAACCTTTTGCTCTGCGACCACTGTTGATCTATTGTACTTCCCCTGTCCCCAACAGTCCAATACGTTCGCAAATGGGATCAGCTCCTTCAATGGGAGCATTAGCAGATCCTCTTCACTCAGCGTATATGCATGTAGAGTCCTGTGTCTTCTGTGGCACAATGCCCCACAATTTGCTATCAAGTGTTCCATCGACTCCTCATCTTCACCGAAAAATCTGCAGATGTCCGTGTCAGATAAGCCCATTCTGTATAGATGGGGTTTGCAGGAGTAATGGCCAATGAGAGCCCCTACCAGAGTCGGTAGGCTTTTCCTGTCCAGTCTTAGAGCCAGATCTGCCCTCCCAGCGTCAAAGCGTAAGAATTTCTTGGAGTGACATAATCCATTGATGTCATTCCAATTCTGTGTAATCCTGGACGATGTCCATTTCGAAATCTCCCCCTTAAGGAAACTTTTGTTGAACCCAAAAGAGAGGGTGGGTCCAATGAAGTTCCCCTCAACTCCTTAATATATTATGTCATATCATATTACGGCTACTTGGTGTTTTTTATCACCCATGACAGTTTTCAATAGTTTGGAGAAGCATACATGACCAAGTTCAAGAGCAAAATGTGTGGTAATTTCCATTTACAATGCAAGGATAACTTTGTAATATCGCAGGATACAGTCAATATCATTTGTAATCCACGAACGTACAGAGTGCGAAGTGTAAATATAAATAAAAGTGATCTACGTAACTCTAGCAAACCAAAATATTTGTAAAATTCTACAACTGTGCTAAACTCTGCCATTCGCTAAGAAATTGCAAGACACCAATTAAAGAAATGAGATTATCAAAATGGTATCTTTCGATGATATTTAACACGTATACCAAACAAATAGAATCAGTTACGCTACCGAAAAATTGGCCCGCCATCGAGTATCCCAGTGATATGGTCGTTACAAGGGTCAACAAATAATGGCAGCTAGTATCACTAGCGGAAGCATGTGTGATGGAGAAAAGATAAATGTTATACTACCTTAAGAAATACCTTAAAAAAATACTCTTCCGATTAATCTATTTATGAAGTATTAATGTGTTTCTCAAAAATTCACACAATAATTAACAACATTGTCATTCCTCGATAGAAAATTTATAAAATTAGCTTGAACAACTAAATTCATTTACTGACTGAAGGAGGTTGTTCAATCAACACGTTAAAAAACAATTCAGACTACATCTACCAAAAACCTTTTATACTAAATATTCAATATACAACAATTTTAATTGAAGCTAAAAAAACAAAATTATTATTTTGAAAACAACTGGCCGACTTTTCAAATTGATTTTGTTAAACTTGAGTGTTTTTGCTCACCTTGAAATTTTAAACAATATGTCTGAAATTTTAAAAAATACTTATTAAAACGTCTGTAATTTTTTGTCTACAATCCAAATCAACTGTTTCGAAATATTTTACATTATTCGGCACGTAAGATTGTTTTCAAAAGAATATGAAAAAATAGAAGTAAAAAATGTGACATTTTCGCCCTGATACATTCTAATTAATATCATAAGTTACGCTAATTAATAGTTCTTTGTTGCGTTCAACTGCGTCTCGCCAACATCCACAGTAAGAGAGCACGCAAAATGAAAATCAATAAATGAGTGTGTTTTATTTATCTTTAGATCTGCCTGTAGAACTGTGTATAAACGAGGGTAGTTAGGAAATTTTCAGGCAATCAATTTATCACACTATCACTAACAGCGATGGAAAAGAAATAAAATCGTTTAATGGGTCTAACTTTTTTTCTTTTTCATTAAAATGAATATATAAAAATCTCAGTATAGCAAAAAGTTACAAGAACATGGAAAAATCGTATTGATTTTACAAAAGAATAATTTGATTTTTTTAACTTTTTAACTTTTGCAGCAAAAAAATACAACAATATAAATTTCAAAATGAAAATTTTTAAAAACATATTTTCTCTAGGAAACAGAATTTAAAGGGAACATATTTTCCATAAATTTTAAAATTCACCAAAACGCGACTAAAATATCGATATCCAAATGAAAATGAATGAAAATTCGTTAAAAACCAAAATTAAAGAAAAGGCAATCAACCATGCAATTGCAATATTTTTTTCTATTTTTCCATTACCCCTCTTGGGAGCATATGGCTTCCACCAAATATCTCCATCTTACATGATTTGTTGCAATTGTTTTCGCGTCTTCCCATGTAAGATTGCTTTTTGCATTGTATTACTTTCACTAATCGGTTATTGTTCCAGCTAAGTGGATGATTGGTGTACTGTAGCAGGTCCTAGGATAATATAGTGGGGCTGCCATCTGCCTTTGCCACCTGTGTATTTGGTGTAGTGGTGAAAAACTTAGCTAATCTTTGATTCCTACCTTTTCTTTCTAGGGGGTAGCGGCTGCCTGACCTTTGTCATGATGTTATCTCCCTTTCCAGAGGAGAGGAGGTCAAGTCTGGGGGATTTTTTTGGAGGGGGGTTGAAGCCAATTAATTTCAAAACTCGAAAAAGCATGGTGAAAATTTTTTTGTCCTCTGCCAATTAACGAACCTGGAATACTTAGTTTTGTAGGCAAGCACTTTAACCACTACATCACGCCACCATGACTGCAATATTATTGTGCAATAAAATTGCCTAAGCGTACATTACTCGTATATTAGTAGTTGGCACAATACATTGGACGACATCAAAAGTCCTTCAAATTACTTTGTAGTGTACAATAATGATTTGAGGGGAATATTATCATTGTTTTTTTTTTTTAGTTAGTCAGTAAATTGTGGAAAACGGGAAGTTATTCTTAGGTAATAACATTTTCATCTAAATGAAAAGAGCATTTTTCTTAAATTATTTAATAAAATTATAAACTGACCTTCGTAGACTAGTAGGTAGTGTACTAGAATCGTATTGCGAAGGTCCCAGGTTCGAATCCTGCCGCAGAACTCTGGCAGTTTGTGTCTGATAATTAAAGGGAGGGCACAACAAGCCTTCACTGGCTTAAGTGTATGTCGTATGACATGGGCTATCACACCCCTCCAATCAACCTAACCTAACCTAACCTAACCTTTTGATAAATATTGTTATTATAAATTTTGTTTTTTCATTACTTTCATTATCACCCAAAGGGCGATTAATTGTATAAAGGCGTAAAAAGAAAAAACAAAAAGACGCAAGTCAATTATAATTGTTTGTTGTGTTGTGATTGTATAAAAGCTTTCTAAAGCTATTTATACTTTTGTGTTTTTGTTGATTACAAATTGAAAAATATGATTGAGTTCTGTTTGAATTCTCATATAGTGTTTGTAGTCTGTGGCTTAAGTATACGAGCTTTGAATGCTTTCAATCATGATTTGGCTAAAGGGTACTGATGATTTGGTTAACGCCAATGAAATGCAGGCATATACCTAGCTAAGCCAACAACAAACAATAGAATATTATAATGAAATTATTTTTTTTTAAACAACCAAAACATCTAACTATCTTATTATGTCGATTGAGTACCCTGATTCTAATTCCGAAAATTCTATATTTGAAAACATATTTCGAAAATTCGAATATAATGAGTTATGAAAATAAATGAAGATATGAATAATTTTATAAATCCTGCTATTGATCTGAAACCATCCTCGTAGCTCTATCTAAAGATCCGTCTGTTCGCCTATCCGTAAGTACGTTTTGAAAACAAAATATTTACGTTAATATTTAGCAGAAATTTAAATCTCGGTATATAGGTCTAACTCAACTCCCTTTATTTAAAATAACAAAAACAACGAAAAGAGCAGCAATAATCACAAAAACAACATATAATTTACACGAATTAAATATTTTTAAAATCAACAAATCAGATCAGATCTCAATCGTTGTGAATATGAAATTAACAAAAATGAGAAATTAAATGAATTTATTTCATTGTTAAATTGCGGCCATAATTTAGTCATCAAAATGAATTGAATTGAAATCGTACATTACGGAACATTAACAAAAAAGAATTTTGTATTCATATTAAATAAAAAAGCTTAAAAATTTGTTTAACGCGAAATAAAATAAAAAAAAGGAATTTTTAATATTATAAAATGTATATAGTGAGTGCGTGATAAGAGTAAAAGAAAACTAAATATTTGTTATAGTTCATAATTGATGAAATATAAAAATAAGAAAACTTTTATATGAGTACATTAAAAAAATCCAAATGTGTGTCATTTATTTCTGGTGTAGAAGTTTAAACTTACAACTCACTTGTTAATGACAAGTAGTGCTCTTTGACGCTGCAATTAAATATGATTGAATAATTAATATGAATTTCACAATTTATCCCCAGCAGCATAATAAAAATATGAACGATTTCACGGAGACTGTACCAAATGGTTCAGCGCTTACGACAACGACCGGAGGCGGAAACAGTGTCGCAGGAAGTGCTGCTAATACCGCTGGCATACACACCGCCGGTGATTTAAACACAAATGGCACTTACAAAAATTCCCTCATCATCGATAATCAACCGAAAAGACGCGTTAGTATTGCTTCTGATCCAGCCGCAGAAAATCGCCACATTGGCGGTCATGATAATCTAGCGTTTGAGCAAAACCCCAAAAGGAAAATATCACAGGTGAGTAAATAACTTATGATAATAGGATATTAATGTAAGAATTTAAAAGACTCTTACACAGGATATATGAAAAAAGACTTCATGAAAATTGGCACCCCCAAATGTAATATGAGAATGGGCCTAAGCCAAAAATGAAGAATTTCTACAAAATATTGTACTGAAAACAATAACAAAATTTTCGAAAGATTTTCCTATTTTTCTCGGTCATTTCTAATTTTTTTATTTCGTGAAATTTTTTGTCTATTTTTTTGGGCCATTTAAAATTTTTCAGTTTGGAGCTATTTTTCATTTTGGGACAACTTAAAATTTTAATTTTATTTTTATTTTAATAATACTTCCCCAAGCTAAAAAAAAGTCCCCCAAGTTTGGAATGATTGTCCGTCATTTGATGTCAAATTCGGTTTGTAAACTGAGAGAAAAAACTCTTAAGAGAAAAAACACTGAAGATGACACACAGTCGATACCAACTTTGACGTGGGATGACGGAAAATAATTCCAAATTCATTTAAAAATTACCCCAAATGGAAAAAATAAAACACGAAAAATACGGCCGTACGAAACCCGTTTATGCAGGAAACTTTTCGAAAACGAAGCCAGTGCTCGAAAATTCCATTCATGGACGATATTTCGAACCTAGACTTCCTTCTATAAAATACTCCTGCATAGCGGAAAGATTTTCTCTTCTATGGTATTTTCAATACCGGCAATAAATAATTTCGTGTATAGAAAATTCAAAGTATGTGGCAGGGTATGCAGTATATTAGAGGCACGTCTTGTATACGGTATTCCGTCCTTCAATGTTGCTTTGCAAGTCTTACAAGCTTCATGACTTGTTGTGGTAAATATGAGATTTTAGAAAGTACCTAAGGAAGGTCTGGTGCTGTTAAATCTGGCGATCTGGACGGCCAGCTCAAATCACCAAAACGGGAGATCACTCGACCTGGAAAAAGGTTTCCATCGTTGCCCGAGCTGTTTGAGCGGTTGCTCCCTCCTGATAAACCCAATAATGATCGTGACCTAATGCTGCAACTTGTGGCAAAAATAAGTCGTTTAACATCTGCCTTAACGCTCACGATTTACGGTTACAGTGACGCCATTAAAAAAAAAACCAAATAAGAGCCAATCACACTGCAAATGCCACATCTAATAGTTATAGTTGGATCTTAATGCATTTCATGTCGATTTTCTGTGTTCAGAAATGCAAAATTTTTTTGTTATTGTAATTTTTGACATGTTGAAATAAAAATTCCCTGCAACGAACGAACGTCTATAGATACCTAATTGTGTGCAGCGTAATCTCGTTCATATGCTTGGACTTTGACTTCGTCGGTTCTCGGTTTAACGAACTTTATTAGGCCAGCTACTTCTGGCAACATCTGTAGTGGTCCCAGTTTGTAATGTAATGTAATGGGGGTTTGGCCCAGGATGGCCCTTTGCACTGCGACCATTTCACCAACCCAGTTTGATCGAGGCAGTCAGCCAAACGACGACGAGAAAAGCGACGACAGAATTCACGATGCGTTGAAACAATAGTTAGGGAGAATATCACGAATATTAAATTTCAATATTAAGTATTTAATATTTAAATATTTCAAATAATTTTTTATTTGATGAAAAGATTTATTGGAGTATTTTTATTTATTTCAATAATTGCCTTTTTGTGTGAGTTGGATGATTTGTCATTACTGCTTGCCTGAAGAAGGTGCTTGCAAAGTCGATTATCGTGACATGAGTTATCGGATTGGCTTACTGTTGGTAGTAGTCAATACCGAAACTAATAATTGATTAAAGCGGGCTACATGCTGTAAAAGGCTAGTAAAACGCTAGGTCAGCAGCTATTACTATCATCAATGCGATTAAGATGGATATATTTCTTGATCGGTTATTCCCCAGTATTACTGTCAATTGATTAGCACAGAAATTACCAGCTCTGTGCTAAAAACACTATTGACATAAAGGTGTTCAGCTGAATACATCTACACCAGCACGTGATACGCCTACTTTGACGTAAATCACACGTAAATCTTGCTATAATTTTCTCCACCAGACTTTCCAATCCATATCCTCTGTGTTTTTATCAATGTTTAAATATTTACAAATATGATAATTTCGTTTGTGGTCATGTAACTACAATGTGATTTCAGCACTGCTGCTAAATATTTATTTTGTAAATTTGTTAATACTATAATAATAAAAATCATCAACAAAATAATCGTGTTAAAGTCTTTAACACAATTATACAACAACAATAGTAACAACAAATTTTCAACTAAAAAAATTTACATTTAGACAAACAAAAACATATTTGTAAAAAGCAAATGCTTGATTATTTAATTTATTAACTTCATAATTAAATGACCACAAATGCATAACTCTCTAATAGACCATATAAATAAATTTTAGATAATAAAATAAATAATTTTTAGTTTCAAGTTCTTTGTTTAATTTAATTTTTTCCCAAATTTATTTTTAACTCTAATTCATTTGTATCATTTTGAACTTGATTTTATTACAACACTGCAGTTTATGTTTTTATTTAAAATTCTCACATTTTTATTACTCACTCATCTGTCTGTGGCAAAGGAAAAAGCTGAAATTTAAATTAAGTGCAACACAAAAAAAATATTTTATTATTTTCCAAACTACAAATTCAACACTTTTAATTAGCAAGTTAGAAATCAAAATTAAGTGATAATGAAAATGTAAATTAACTTTATTTATTATTCAATCCTGTGGTCTTTTTAATATAAATGTTAAATTATTTTTCAGTATTTCGATACCCATGCGTATCATCTTATTTAACGAATTCACATTTAATTTCATGACACTCGATAAGTATCGAAAAATAATTTAATAATTATATTATAAGGACCACAAACAATAAATAAAGTAAATTACGTTTAAAAAAAGTCCAAAAAATCAAACAAATACGAACATTTAAATCAAATTTCATTAAAAGTGATAGAACTCTGAACGCATAAAAAGTCCTTGAAGTTGTAAATCCAAGGCACAAATTTTTACCAAAGCTATTAATGTGAAGGAAAACAACTAACAAAGAAATTCACTATTATATCCAACTAGTGGAAAATCCTTCAATATATTAATTCACTATCCATAATATAAAGAAGGACATAAAGATTCTTAGTCTAGACCTTCCAAAGGAAGTCCTCAAGAAGTAATATAAGGTAATTCGAGCTATTAAATAATTTTGAAACCCATATGGTGTTACGGAATTCAGCTATGGGGGCACTACTTCAGCTTCCAATGTAGAGAGAATCCAAAGAAGGCAAAACAAAATTTTAAGGTTAATTACATCGGCTCCATGGTACATCAAAAATTCAATTTTACATCGTGATTTAAATATGCCACTTGTGACCGCTGAAATTGCAAAATATGCAGGCAAATATTTAACAAAACTCGAGTCCCATCCTAATCCTCATCATCTCAACATCTTGAACTTTCCTGGACACATCCGTTTAAAAAAGAGGAACACATTGGCTTTAATACGACACGTGAAATTTTTGAAAAATATTTTTGTGCTTAACACGACATTTATGTATTATCAATTACTATCACTAAGTTTATATCTGACACTGGTTGGGCCTAATTATTATATCTACTATATACATAAGATTTGAATACTTATTGTTAGTTCAGTTTTTGAAGATACAATAAATAAATATGTATTAGTGTGAAAAAAAATTAAATAATATATCACTCAATCTATTTAATTTTATGGCATCTAATACATTAGCGTACAATTAGTGCCCTCTGTAATCCATATTCTACAACTCTGAAATCTTAACCGCCAACCTAAAATAGTTATCAAGAAAAGAGAAAGAGAGAAACGTTAATCATTCAAATGAACCAGATGATGATTTTTTTAAATTTCAATGCATTAAAAAAGAGATCTTTGTAACAACAAGCTTATGTTAAAGCTAAATTTGCAAATTCCCCGCATCTTCATGACTTCTTAGGAAGCTCTTTTTGAATATGTATCTCTCAAGATTTTTGCTCTCATGTAGCTGAGGTGGTAAACACGTTGACTCTAAAAACTCATAATGACGAAATAATGCCCCCACGCTCGAATTCAAGTCCAGTCGAAAAAATATGAATAAAAATACAAATTATGTGAAGAGAAATTTAATTTTTTAAATCTAATACAATATAAAATATACTGTGGGATGGATGAATAGCATTTAAGGTATTTCCAAAAATTGCTTCTTCACAACATCTTCAACATGACTTCAGATTAAATGATGATCAGAACTCAAAAAAAATAACACCTTACAATGACAAACCTTTGATAAAATCACTACTTTCAGATCACAAGTTATAGATCTTATTGACTTCTTTGGAAGTTCTTTTTTAAAAATATATTTTTATTATATTTTGTTTTATTAATTTGTTTTTTATTTATTAATATTATTATTAATTTTATATATTATTGCTTGTAAATTTATTTTACTTATTTATTTATTATTATTATTATTATTATTATTATTATTATTATTATTATTATTATTATTATTATTATTATTATTATTATTATTATTCTTTTAATTTAGACCTCAGTTCATTCACACACGGATATTGGACCAGCCAGAAGAAAAAGTATTTTAGTAAATTCATTCGGACATGATAATGAATCCGATCATGGTTCACAGTGCAGTTTCGGTAAGTTAAAATAAATATGTTTTCCAATATAATACCAGTATTAAATCAAATAATCAAATAATAAAAGCTTTTCCCATTCCCCATTTTCATTCCCATATTAATTTTCCGACCTTAAATGTTTTATTTGAACTCTAGAAAAATTAAAAAAAGTTTCAAGTTTTTGTTCAATTGAAGAAATCATGTATATTTCAATTTTCAAAACTAGTTGCCATTTTTCAGTTTGTAACCAAAAATAATTTTTTAAATATTCTGGGACAATATTTTTAAGTGACCTTGACAATGGTGACCATTTTGAGAAATTGGGAATGTATAAAAGAATTTATGCATTCGCATTAAAGCATCATATGTGGCCGCTTGATTGCGAATGCATGCCGACATGGCGTATGAGCCCCTTTCGTCTCAAAACTTATTTATATATTTAGGATGCAATAGTGATTTCAATGGATATTTGTTTTTGTTAAATATTTTATTTAAATGATATTTAAAGTAGAAATATAATTTTAAACGAAAATTTCTTTCAATTTTCTTCCAATTCAAATAATTAATAAGAATAAATATTTTTGTATAAATATTTATTTCTGTGTTCTAAGCCTTGCAAGCTTTTTATTCAATATTTATGAATAATTAACTTAACAAATTCCATTAGATGTCAAAAATTAATTCAATGAAATTACCAAGATTTATTTACTTTATAAAGTAAATAAATCATGGAAATTTCTTTCTATTATTGTCTCATGTAGCAAGAATTGGAAAGTGAGTTTATGTCCTTCTCAGATACAAGTAGAAAATCCTACAATTCTCAAACTGCACAAAATCAAATGTTAAACAATAATATGCCAATTTGCAATGCTTTGAATTTTGAATAAATAAAAACAAGACTTAAATTGTTAGTATCATAGTTTTTCTACCAAAAAAATAATAATAAATAAATAAATATTTGTACTTTATATTTATTGTGACAAACAACTTGATCTTTGAGTGAAAATATATTAAGTGTTAAAAATCGGTGTCGAATTTCAGTTCTTACAACGTTTTGGGTCACGCCCAATGGATTTTATTACACCCAGAGTGATTGTACACAAAATAGACATGTTATAAAAACGTTCAATAAAATATAAAAATTAGGTGAACATGTGTGTGTACAAATTAAATTAATTTTTTGTTGACTAAGTTCTACCCTATGAAGATAAAATGTTTTAATGCGGCCATAAACAGAATCATCGAGAGGTTAAGGAACTAACATGACTTTTATTGATTTACACGTATAGCATTATTATTTAAATGTACGAGGGTGACTTTGGCAGTCTCCAAACTAATTAAAAAAAATGGCTGTGGAGTCTGACCAGTTTATAAAATTTTGAATCCTTAGGTGTGAGCTTCAAGGTGAGTTCTGCAAATATCAGGGATCTTTTAGGCTGCTATAAATTGACAACCTCACAATGCTTTGATTGGTGATTTACCAAAACACTTGCCACAAAACCTGCCGCGAAACGATTATAGAGAGCGGCAGTGTTAATATTTACACAGTGTGAAATGATTGAAGAATTTATACTAAAGTGTTTGATTATTTGGACATTATGCTCAACAGGGGATTTGGCAAACAATAAATTTATGATAAGTAATACATTTTAAAAGCGGTGACAAAAAACATGGCCAACATCGCTCCGCCCCTATCAGAAACTTCTTTATATAAAACGTAGGGGGATGAATATTATAGTTGATTGATTATTTTTGTTTAGCAATCATACCTCATCGCTCATGATCATCCAATTCCATTATACATTTATGAAAAATTCTAATCAAAATTTTAACAAGATGTGTAGCCCTATAGCTCAAAAAAAATAAAAAATTTTTTGGACCTGAAACAAGTCACGCATCATCTTTCCAAGAATTTCCATGGCAGGAAACTGAGAATTTAACAAGAATATACAATCGACACTTAAAATATCAAACCGGCTTGCTATTTTTTGATTTGTTCAAGGGTTTAATAATTATCACAGATTTTCCACTATAGATGTGGTACAATTCACTAACCAATCCGCCACTAATAAAGAACATTATGTACGCCAAAGAGTTTGATTTGAGTGGAATATATTCCATTTCAGTAACGACAAACAGTGTCACACATCAATATGCTTGTGAGTCAATGAAGTATAACCCCTAATGTTGTCAATGAGTTTTTACTACTCACGGTTACACAGCCACGAAATAGGATTTTGCCTACAGCAAGAGTTGTATATTATTTTCGGTGGAAAATAGGTGAATTTTTTTCTTTTTTAATTTTATGAGCATCTAATCTCAACTCTACGATAGCTCGCAAATAATTTTTTATATGTACTTTTTATCTTACATCAATCAAAACAACTTAATAGTTATTAGCAATAATCTTGAAAAAAATTCTAAGTGATTGATGGATTTGTTACGATTAAGTCATCAAGCAACCAAATCTAATCATCCCATAAAAATGCAAAAACAAGCTTAATATCAATAAAGAAGTCTACAGATTATAAATTTTAAGTCTGAGACTGTTTAAAACAAATGATTTACCGCCAACATTTCATGTCAGAATGGCAATAAATAAATCACATTGATGATTTGTGATTAAATAAATCAGCCATTCACAACTACTTCGCAGATTAACTACGATTTCAAGCATAAATTATCGCTAACGATTTCGATTTTCTTAAGAAAAGAAATAAGTAAAAAATCGTACTTTAATAAAGATTTAAATTTAGTTTTGATTTGAATCACATGCCTATTTCAATATGGATGAAACGAATATACATATAAAATTAAAACAAAACAACGAATATGTTTTACTCTTGCCACGCCTATTACATTATGACAGAGCCCCTATCACCAAATAACAGTGCTATCAAATCATTATATTTCACTATTCGACATAATTTAATAAGAATTTTCCGTGCCCAAGCTGACGTTTAAACAGTGAAATAGTCAATTTTAAAAATAGTTATGGTTTGCGAATAGGCTACGTATGAAGGTAGTAACTGATATCTATTCCACACAGTCCTTTATCTCATTTTAAGTGCTTAAGCAACCGCGTTCCGATATTTCTTCATATGCCTTTTTCTGAAATTTCTTAAGAAGTAATAATTATATACAAGGGTGCTCTATAGTGCTCACCAACTTGAGAAATACAGATGTCAGATTTCATCCAAAATATGTACATATATCAAATATTTTATAACAATTCCTACAATATATGTACTTATAATAAAAAACCATTCAAATGAGCCTCAATTGTGCATTATGTATACATGTATGTGTGTACATATGTATATAATAAATTCTACCCGAACGACTATTGTGAATAACTACTGAACAAAATGATTATTTTATTTACAAGAGCAGGAGAAACCTACAAAGAAACATCAATTCAAAAGCAACATGCATTTTGATAGAACTTTTCATTACAAATGCTAAAAGCACAAACACAAAAACAAAACCACGCTCTCTCTCTCTACTTCTCAACAAAAAGAGCATAAAAAATGTTTCATAATAGAGTTAGACAAAATTCTTTGTATTGTCAATGTCAACATGAAAATACACACAAACAGTCACACATACACACATAATTTTTTCATCAACATCTCCATTAAATATTAACACTGAATATTGCAGCCACAATTTAAAGCAAGAAATTAAAAATACACGTACATGTATGTACACGTACATATACATTCAAACAAACAATCTTACACGACCATAAACACTTACCCAAACACCTGTTGTAAGAAATTTTTGCATCCTAATAAATGAACTAAAACGAAAAGGAATTTTCTAATGCACAATAAAAACTTGAATAAAATTATTTCATTCACTTTTTATACACAATTAATCTCCTGCACACAATTTTATTAAATTTTATTACAACACTTGACTAAACTGCACTGAGCCGAACCTGTCCCACGTTCTTATCACACCGGCGGCTGTTATCTAACTAAAGTAAAGAAAAAGCCCTTTTCTCAATACAGATTAGAGCCGCCATGACATAACATGTAGCCACGTATGCATCAAAGCTCATTAAGAAGCTTGAGCAAAAACCAGACCATTATCTAGACTAAATTTTAGCACAGACAGCAACACATTTAAAGCACAAGTTATTGGTGATATCTAAGCCACAAAGCTTTCCATCTTAATTTGAATATTTCACAATAGTGTTATTTAAATGTACTTTTTTGGAATTCCTTATGTAATATATGTAGGTGTTTTTTATAGTATTTACCAACTTAGGAATTACGGCTGCCAGACAGATTTCATTGTATTTTATTCCGAAAATATCAAGTTTTGAATAAAGCGAATTAATTTTATGCGGTACTCAAGACTTTGCCAACTTTTTACTTATTGGAAAAGTGTGTGTGCGTGTGTATGGTATGTATGTAACAAATTATAATAAATCTTACTATTAACCATAAGTTCTACCAGTGAACAGCAACATTCATTTTTGTTTTCTAAGATCCTAGCAAATTTAGGCAGAAAGATTTTAGACAGATAATGTTCCCTATTGAACAAGCGGATTTTCTTTTTTTGTATATACATATGTACAAAATCAGGAGAAAGTTATTCAACAAGCAAAAATTCCAAAAAAAAAAATATTCTAATATTTTGTACACCTACAAAATCGAGAAACAGAAAAAAATCACAAAAGATTTATATTCCCTTCTGTAGAACTTAAAAAAAATTCAAGCTATTTTATTTTTACCAAGAATTTGCTTTTATCTTACAGCTTTGCACATAGAGTGGAAACTCGATTCTTGCACGTAATGAAAACCACAGCAACAAATTTTAAAATGTTGTTTTTTGTTTGAGTGTATTTATGCGAGCGATGGATGTCGAGTGACATCGTGGGACAGGCAGTAAGTTTAATATTTCAATTCAAAACACTTAAGTTCAACGCATTCGTATAACAGTAGATACATATTATATGTAGAATTAAAGAAATTTAAAATTTTTGTTTGTTTTGTACAAAGTCGCTTGTTCAGTACTACACTGCTTCTTAGTCTCGTCTAATGAAGCATTATTTTGCTCCGCCCATTCTAAGCGAATATTGAACGCTGATATATGTAGATGTAACTTGCTTCGTATTAAGTACCACATCACCGGTTTCTTCAGCATCAGTGCGTAATGAAAAATATTTCTATGTTGCAAGAATCGAGGTGTGCAAGTATCAAGTATGTGCAAGAATCGAGTTACTACTGTACTTATATTTTACAATAAACATCCACATATACTACGTTTATACGCACATCTTATTTGCAAATAAAAAAGAAGAATGTTGCCGTATAACTTTTTTATTGTAACTTATTAACTCACTTAAACAAGTCGTGAATAACGACACTATTTGCAAATAAAAAGTAAGACGTTGCCACTTCATGAACGTTTTTTGTGTTTTACTTACCAAACAACTATATTTTCGTCACATGGCATCACTAATGATAACATAAGTTCTGTATGCAATTTCCCGTATAAACAGTGAATTAGTTATTTGCAAATAGTTCTTTTTGCAAATAAGACGTGCGTATAAACGTGGTAATAAATACCTTATACCTTTTTTAATGAAAGTAAATAACCTTTATAACATCATTTTAATATGTAAAAAAATAAAAATATACATACATACGTACATATGTACATACATACATATATGTATGTATGTATATACAAATCTAAGTGCCAGTTTACATTCAACGATTTTTGCCGCTGCAATTTTTGTCTTCCTTTCTTTAAAATTGCATTTGCGTTTACATTGAACGATTTTTGTCGCAGATATTTTATGCATACATACATACATACGTATGTAATTTTTGATATTTTCTTTTTTAAGTATATTCTTACGGTAAACAAACAAGGAATTTACGTATTACGAATTGCGCGAAAAAGGAATTGCAAGAGTACATGCCTATGTGTACTCTTTTTAGTTTCTCTCTTCCCCTATTAGCTCTATTCCCCCTATTTACCAACAAACAAAGAATTGCAGCGACAAAAATCGTCCAATCTAAACAGGCACTAAGCTGAACCTTTACCAGCCATCAAACTAATTCAAGCCGTATATGACAAAATTTTTAATACTTCAATTGCATTTTGCTAAATTTAATTTTTTATATGACTCCTTTTCAATAAGGGACTGATATGCCTGTGTGCATTCATAGTGCCTGTTTACATTGGACGATTTTTGTCGCTGCAATTCTTAGTTTGTAGGTAAATAGGGGGAATAGAGCTAATAGGGGAAGAGAGAAACTAAAGAGAGTACACATAGGCATGTACTCTTGCAATTCCTTTTCCCCGCAATTCGTAATACGTAAATTCCTTGTTTGTTTACCGTAAGAATATACTTAAAAAAGAAAATATCAAAAATTACATACGTATGTATGTATGTATGCATAAAATATCTGCGACAAAAATCGTTCAATGTAAACGCAAATGCAATTTTAAAGAAAGGAAGACAAAAATTGCAGCGACAAAAATCGTTCAATGTAAACTGGCACATACGTACCAATCATATTCCTATACAATTAAATTATCAATGCAAAAGCAACATGCATTTTATGACAACTTTTATTTCAGATGCTAAAAGCACAAAGACAAAAAACAAAAAACCACATTCTCTCTACTTATCAAGAGAAAGAGCAAACACAATGTTATTGTAAATAATTGAGTTTAGGCAAAATTCTTTGTATTGTCAATGTCAACATAAAAATACACACATCCAGTCACACATGCACACATAATTTTTTTATACACGAATTTAAACACTTACATACCTTACCCAAACACTTGTTGTAAGAATTATTATCATCGCAACAGACGAAATTAAACGAAATGAAATTTTCTAATGCACAATATGAATTTGAATAAAATTATGTCCTTCACTTTTTATACACAATTAATCTCCTGTACACAATTCTATTAAATTTTATTACAACACCTGACTAAATTGCACCGACCCGAACCTATCCAACGTACTTATCTCACCGGCGGCTGTCATCTAACTAAAGAAAAGAAAAGCCCTTTTCTCAATCCAGATTAGAGCCGCCATTACCTTACAACATTTAGTCACGTACTTATGCATCAAAGCTCATTAAGAAGCTTGAGCAAGATGTAGAATATTATCTAGACTAAATTTTAGCATAGACAGCAATACATTTAAATCACATGTTCTTGATGATATCTAAGCCACAAAGCTTTCCATCTTAATTTGAGTGTTCAACAACAGTGTTGTAAAATTCTATTAAATGCTATTTTCTGGGACTTCTTAAAGGTGAATTCACCCATTCGTTCTGAACGTTCCGAACGATTTTTTTTTATATGTAGTTTGACGTCTCTATTTTGAGAAAGAGAGTAAATTTAATGCGGAACAACAACAAAAATTTCGTTCAGAACGAATGGGTGAATTCACCTTAAGCAAAAATTCATAGTTTTTGCCAACGTGGTAAATATGGCTGCCTATGACTCGGGATTACTTACGTAGCAGGACATTAGACAGATATGAATAAGTTCCCACTAATGGACGAACTGAATATATTGTTATTTTTGTCATTTTAAAAATCAGAAGGTAATTCTGCAACAAACTGAACATTTTTGATTGACATAAAGGAAGAATAAAAAAATTATTTAAAATACATCTAGAATTAAAAAAAAGTAGTTTACGAGTTATTTTTAACTATGAATCTGCTCCTTGTGTTCAAAGTTCATTTAATTCAACTGAGGAAATAAGAAAATCAAATACATACTTACATACAAATATTTTTTACTGCTTTGGCGAATCAATCGCTTAACCAACAACTTAGACATTGCTGGCTTTCTCCCACCGGTTTCCATTTTTTCAATATGAGTGATTGCATTGCGTATCATATTATTGGTGCAATTAAGTAACTATCCTATTTAGGAGCAGGATTTTCCACAGTACAATGCTTTCCATGTCCCATAACTAATTTTTTTTTGTAATTTTCACCTTGATTTTATAATTTTTTTTATGAAACACTAGTCTTCTAATAGGCTTCGCGCAAAATAAAAAATTAATGAAAAATTATACTAACACAATGTTTGGTGCTATTTTTTTACCGTTAGGTTTTACATTTTATTATCAAAAAATTGTTTTATATGAAAAGGACCGTTTACAATATGAGAGGCAAAACATGTTTCTCAGAGAGGATGCTAATTATATTGCATAACAGTGCAATCAAAAAGAAAAAGGACAGAATAATAACAATTTTGTATGAAGATATTATATAAATTATAACAGTGCTACTATTTTTGCCGCCACTGTATGTATGTATGTATATCAGAGACCGGCAAAAATCACGTTTTTTATGCCTTCACTCATGCATAACTTTTTTGTGTCCAATTATTCACAAACACATAAGCAAGCATGCGCGTACGCTCATAATCTTTATTTGTGTTAATCATTAGGAAGGCAAATACAAAAATGCCTATATGAATTTTTCAAGCAAGATTTTAACACAGAAGCTATTTTGAGCGTTTGCATTGATTAAACACAAAAACGAATGGCATTTATTCAACATGCCTTTTCTTTGCAAAGAATATTAAGAAAAATCATGCAATGATATATGCTGGCACATAATCTTGAGTGTGTAGGTATGTATGTTGTTAAACATTGTGGTTGAGAAATAAGGATGCCATACGAAGTTACCAAAAAACGTCGGTTTTACAATAAACTTTAAAAATCGCAATTTTCGGTTTAAAATCGTTTAAAGATCGGATTATTTTTTACTCATTCAAAAAAACTTGTTATTTTTATAAGAAATACTTCAACCTTGCCAAATTTGTTTGTTTTATTGAATTTTACTGAAATTAAAGTCGTTTTTAACTCCCAAGAATAATACCGCTTTATTGGTTTGGTACATAGATTACTTAAAAAGAAGGGTCTTTAAGTGTATTTTTCTGAGCGCGGTGCGCTTTTTTTTAAATTTCGGTGCTTTTTTTAATTTTTGGCGGCACCGAAGCAAATTCAACAAATCTATTTGTTTCAGTGTGAGAAAAAAATCTTTGTACAATAAAATACACCCGTTTCAACATTATTTTATTCAACAGCGCAAAATTTTTACACGTTTATATGAAAATGATTATTTTCACGACAACACGGCTACATGGCTATACGACCACCGTTGTAGCTGTGGTAGATTTAGGCTAATTTATATTTTTGTGAGCGACAGTGAGAGTGTTTAATATATAAGTGCTTAAAATACTTTACTGTATTTAACAAAAAATAAGAATACAAAACGCATTGCTTATAATATAACCTCCTTCATGTATACACATATACACACATGTCTATATAATTACAAAATGATAATTGTAAAAATCGGGACAATTTTAAAAATATATTTCTTGATTAATTATCTGTTTCAGCGTATCGTCGTAAAAATGCTATTAAACTGTTAAGTCTGGCAACCGTGTTGCCTAACCATTCTATAAACACACAGCACCTTGTGCATAAATGTACAATTGTTGATTTTTTGCCTTTTTCACATTAATGCTTTTTGCATTAATGCCTCTAAGTTTTTGATTTCGATCATGAATGTGATTAAATAAAAATGTGTGCTTTGAAGAGTTGTCCAAAAATTCATGCACACACAGTTTTTAAACACTCAAACTGAATAGCTGGCATGCGGCAACAGATTAAATTTACATGTTCGCAAACAACCCTTATTTTGCTTAGCATAAAATAGAATAGACACAATGTTGATAAAGGCATATTTGAACGTTGAGCGAAAATTACATGTTTTTCGAGTGTTTGATTAATCTGATTTTTTTTTAATCACCGGTTGCAGGTCTCTGATGTATATCAAACTATCAAAGTCAAAAAAGGAAAACCGATATGTATGTACATACATATGTACATACTTACATATGTACATATTGCTCCAAAACTTCGCATGGTCCCATGATGCCTTCATATTTAATATTATCACATTTATATGTACATATGTACATACATACATATATGCAAATAACTTTCCATTAATTTGTAGATAATCGACCCTACAGAATTACAGCACTGGATTCACTTAATGCTAAAATAGCCCAACAGCATCACTTAACGTCAGTCAGTTCCAATAACATCGAAGAGTCCTGGTTATACACATTCTGTTTCAAGTGTCGCGGCGAAGAGAAAACACCCTCATGGGAACCGCCACACTGGCAAAAGTTGTGCCCGTACCCGTTGTGTCCATCGTTTAGGCAATTTTCCCGCATGCTGGTGCTAATATTGATAGGAGTGCTGTTATGGATAACGGCATATGTGATCATAGGAGACTCTGCTGCCCCTGATGGTCAGCTATTCAGTTTAGTTGTGTTGACAGTGGCAGCGAACTTTGGTGGTTATTTAATATCGCTGACAACGCTGCCGCGCTTGATAGGTATGTTGCTGGTCGGCATATTATTTCAGGTGAGAGTGGTAGAGTCATTTGTAATCATTTGATTTAAATTAATTAAATTTATTATTTTTTTAACTTTATTTTTTTTTCCAGAATGTTGGCTGGGCCAATTTGGATGGGGATTTTTCAAAAGTTACCGCACATTTGCGTAAATTTGCTTTAACTATTATTTTAATAAGAGCTGGTCTCGAAATGGAACCGGAGGCCTTCAAGAAGGTCTACAAGACGATCTTGAAATTGGGCATTATTCCTTGGATTTTGGAATGTTGCGTTGTTGGCCTCTCTACTCATTTCCTTCTCGATTTACCCTGGGTCTGGGCCTTTCTTTTGGGTGCCATTATTGCAGCCGTTTCACCCGCCGTCGTTGTACCATGTCTCTTTCGTTTGCGCAAGAAAGGTTATGGTGTGGCCAAGGGTATTCCCACATTAATTATTGCTGTTGCTGGCATTGACGATGCCTTGTCTGTGGCCATTTTTAGCATTATTAGCACTGTTATGTTTTCGGATCGTGGCATTGGCTACCAAATATCACAAGCCCCAGTCTGTATTGTTGGTGGTTTGGCCTTTGGTGTCGTTTGGGGTTATGTAGCTAGATTTTTCCCCGAAAAAGGTGATCCATATGTGGTACCATTGCGAACGATAATGTTGTTTGCTGGTGGTTTGGTGGCCATTTATGGCAGCGATGAAATCGGTTATGAAGGCGCTGGCCCATTGGCTGCTGTATTCGCTGCCTTTATTTCGAATTTATTCTGGTGTAAGCAGGGCTGGGAAGTAGAAGACAATCCAGTGTCAACGGCATTCGAAATTTTCTGGATGATTTTTGAGCCAATACTGTTCGGTGTTACGGGTGCTACGATTACGGTAAGAGATTTTTTAATTTAAATTGTAATAAATTATAGAGATCGATTATTCTCTGGGGTTATTATAAGTTAAATCTCACCAGGCAAACTAGTTATAGGAGCAGTCCATGGGTGGAACTTCTTCTAATAAAATAAGAATTAACAACAATTTTGATTATGTTCAGAACTTTATTTATTATTGTGTACTACAACACGATGAAAACAACCAATTGAAAACGATTTCCATTTAATTAATGAAATTTTTCTTTTTTTAAATTCCTCAAAAGGAGTTTCACCGGAATCTTAAAATCACGTGCATAATGATTTTAACATGGTCGAAATAGTTTCACAATTTCATTTATGATTAATTAGCAGAAGTACCAGAAAAGTTATGGTATTTAGGTCCGTTCACTTACTTTTTTGCCAAAGTTCAGTAAAATGAGAGTAAACAAAAATTACTCTCACTAACAAGAGAGAAAAAATATCTGACAATGTATTCGTACAACAGTGTCGAAAATATGTATAAATACGAGTGAATTTTTCTAAAAATGCGAATAAATATGCACTTATTATTTAGATTTCTGGCGAAATTTTAACATTTTGAAGTTTTTGGTGATTTTATTTTAATTAATTTATTTATTTGTTGCAACAAAAAATAAATAAATTTTAATATTTCAAACATTTTCAGATCGCAGAACTTGACCCCGATATTGTGTCTGTGGGCGTTGGTTGTATTGCAGCTGGTGCCGTCTTACGTATATTCTGTACGGCTGGTATTGCATTTGGCGATAAGCTTAATATGAAAGAAAAATTCTTTGTCGCTCTCTCTTGGATGTCAAAGGCAACAGTTCAGGCGGCCTTGGGGCCTGTAGCCATGAAGCATTTGGCGGATGACGCCTCCAGCGCAGACAAACATTATGCATATGTAGTACAGACCATGTCTATATTATCTATAGTGCTGACGGCACCTCTAGGGGCCATACTCATTTCGGTGACGGGCACGAAGCTCTTAACGAAAACTAAACAACCTCAAGTTGTTGAAGGTAAGACATGGATTTTTTAAGAAAAAATAATTTAAAATCAATATTCTATTTCAGGCTGGCGTCGCAGCCATCGCCCCTCCATACGTGACATAAGTATTATTGATGAGGAAGAAGAACGCGAAGATCCTGAAATACCAGAAGATAAGGAAACAGTTGACAACACCCAAAATAATTCTCATATAGCAACATTATCTTATACAACGATTAATAAGTGATTTATTTTTAATAAGTGTTTTATGTTACATATTTTTGGCATTTTCTTTTGTTTTTCCGAGTTTTTGTTTAATATTTAAGATTAATTTATAGAACCAAGTGTAAATGAGCGGAAATAACGAAAAAAAAAGATCTTTTAAACTCAATAATGACATTCCATAGATAAAAGTCCATTTTTTTTTTGTTATTAATTTTTAAGTTAAAATGCTGAAATTATTGAAATAAAAAATTTGAGTTTAATTTAACAAAAGGTAATTCATTTTATTCAAACTTCTAGTGGATACAGTTTGATATTTTTTTAGAAAAAAATATGTTTTCTAAAGGTATATTTACGAAATAGCAGAGCAATCGGAATGAAATGTTCACAATAGCTTTCTTTTTACCCGATATAAAAAATCTTAAAAGAAACCATTTACGAAAGATTCACTATCCTATTGGGTTTAATTTAAATAATCTACAACTGAATTAAATCTATTTCAAATACCTAGTTTTTCAATTTTTTTATATTTTTTTTTATTTTCAAAGTTATGGTATGTGTATTAAAATCCGATATAGAGCAATAAAATATTATGATTTAAGAGCATCACAAATATTTTTGCAATGATTCGCCTAATATAACTTCCAATTCTTGCACAGATTTCCTTGTATTCTTTTCAACACGAGGATTTTCATCTTCAAACAGCTCAGCAATAAAGGGTACAGTTTCAGGTAGTAAAGGAGTAAAATCATCACCCAGCTTCCTTGCAATTTCGACACAACAGTTGAAGGCGAATATGCGCACTTCGGGTACGCTGGTGCGAGTTTTTAACAAAACCTGATAATTTAATTGTTTCCACATAACATCATTGGACACATCTGCCGCCAGTTGGGCTATACAGTCGGCCAGTATTTTTTGTAGAGAATCTTGTTCCAAAACTATACGATTTTCCAATTGATCAACAATTGCGGGCATTAAATATTCAAAGCGTTTGCTATTAATGAAGTTTTTACTATCATGCAGGAATATATTGTGTAAAGTATTCAAAATGGCTTTTAAAAGTTCTGTGGCGAGATATTCTGTATCAGGATCTATATCAATCTTACTGGCATTTGATTCGTTGAGCAAACGTGCAGCATCTTCTATGAAATCGCTAGCGAATAGTACGAACAAAGATTTAAGAGCTTCAGCAATTTTGTTAGTCAATAGGAAATAAGTTAAAATATTTTCCTTTTGCTGACTACTCTGCAGGGCCCAATTGTAAAGTTTGTGGTACAAAGGTCTAAAGGAGCTTTCCGAAAGTTTTAACACCCAGGCAACAAACGCATCAATTATGGCTGCTTCCGTTACATTTATACCTTCCATAGCGAACTTCAAGCCCTTTAGCTTTATGCGGAATTCCAGAGCTTCCATAAACAGCGCAGTCAATTCGTTACGTACATTGGCCAAATCATTGTTGGAGGCATTCGTTATGGACTGATGCAGGAGTTTCATTAGCACAGTAATATCAGAGTAATTTTTGCTGGCCATTAATTTACCATATGCCTTTTCACAACTGGGCACTAGAATACGTACGGGTACCTCGGAGGCGATTTTCGACCAAATGATATTTATTTTTTGTAAAGTGTTTATAGACCTTTGATCTTTTTCATTATTTTGTGCCGAGATACGGGTACGAATTGAACTTAGGGCGGTGATGATGTCTACGATATAAGGTCCCAGGAATAGGGGTAGATTTTCGAATAGCTTCTGCATGCCTAAAAACAAATTTATAAAAAAAAAACTTTAGTTAGTTCAGTTGATATAATGGACATTAAAATAGAATATATTTTATTTTAGCAGCGTTTTTTCTTCTTATTCTCTGAACAATAGTTTCATTAGATTTCATACACTTTCACGGCTTTTCTAATAGGCAATTTTAATTGCGCAAGTTTAATTCAGGTGGGAGAAATATAGAGAGAGGAATAAATATTTTCTCTATCTCCCTCCTCCCTAGAGTAAAAGGAACATATACACATCCACACATAATTAAAATTGTCGAGTGCAAGAGAGGTGCTTTCATAAATGTAAACAACAATATGAGCGAGCGTTTGCAACTATTGCCGTCGATTTAATTACGGGCTTTGTTTATTTGACAGCGCTTTTGCCAGCAGTTGAAGACTTATTCTGTTTGAGCATATAGTCGAGTTTTATTTTTAAATAAGTCCAGCATTCTCTTGGTTCTAAATACTTTTCCAGAATTTTTTTGTGGTATGTATTCATAAAGGACACAGATCACAATTAGACTGATAATTCGCTTAGTGTTTAACTTTATGGAAAAACAGCTGTAGTTCACAAAAATATAATATGGTTAAAGACCAATTCCAAATTTTTTATAAATATGATTTTGTCTGCTTACACAGTGCAACACGAAAAAAAATAACCATATACGGACACCACTACGTGATAAAAGACTAAAAAAAAGACCCGTGTCTCCCAATTTTTCCCAAAGTCATGCACTTTTTTTATGGGCCGCCAAAGATTTGGGGCCTCGGTATCATTTTCGCAAAAAAGTGATAATTTTTTCTTGCAAACCGTTCCGAATTTCGATTTACTCTCTGAGGCAAACTTGTAGCTCTTGTCATAAAGAACAAAAATTGCGAACATACAAAATCAAAAAAACTTCAAAAAAATTATTTTTATATAACTTTCACCGCGTCACTTTTTTCACTTTTGCGGCTACCTAAGCGCTACCTAAACGGTGTTCAGAATTATTCCCAGGAAGTTTATATGTTGTAGAAATTTGTTTATTGAGATCTTAGGTAAATTTTTTTAGTTGATTGTTTCCTTGAATTTTGAACGGTTTGCTACCTATGGACCTGAACAAGAGAAAAAGGTAAAAAAAAAATCGAATTTTTTTAAGTTTTTTGCGATTTTTATCTGGAAGGTGAAGTTTTTTTGATTTTGTATATTCGCAATTTTTGTTCTTTATGACAAGAGCTACAAGTTTGCCTCAGAGAGTAAATCGAAATTCGGAACGGTTTGCAAGATATGAGCCCGAGAAAATGATCACTTTTTTGCGAAAATGATACCGAGGCCCCAAATCTTTGGCGGCCCATAAAAAAGTGCATGACTTTGGGAAAAATTGGGAGACACGGGTCTTTTTTTTTAGTCTTTTATCACGTAGTGGTGTCCGTATATGGATATTTTGCCACGACTTAAAAAATTACACACAGTGTTATACTATGATACATAAATCAATGCGATACCACTTATGGTTTCGAAGTTATAACACTCCAAAATTGGACATAGCGGGCATTTTGTAAACAAAAATTAGTGGCATTAGACACTTCATAACTTTGAAACGCGTGATCAGATTCAAATAAATTTGGCATTGTTGAGTGTATTTTAGTTGAACCAAATAAAAATATATTACTTGATGGGCTCAAGTTCTAATCTCGTCTGATTCAATTGGAGAATAATGAGCATTTATTTTTAATGAATTTCACATTTAGAAATGACATTAAAACAAAATTTGTCTACTAGCTGGGGGAACAAGGGCACGTTTTCGGCGACGCCAGACACATCATCAGCACCTGACTGTATCCCTTAAGCAGATTTTAATCAAATATCGTTACTATTTAAACCAAGATTGTTCATCAATCATATTTTTTTTATAGTTATATTCCATTATTCATATCATGTCAAAGCGTCTCTTATGGACTAATGATTTATTAGTACCAGATAAAAAACTGTAGGAGATAAATCTTGTTATTGTATTATTATTGTTGTAGTAGTCAAAATTATTTTCCTATCATTTCTAGTCATCAAACACATTAAAAATATGTCAACACCCTTCTCCAATGGAGTTTCATGGGATTTGAACTTGAACCCCATTAAGGAAAATATATTGATTTGGTTAAAATTCGTATTGTTGTAAAGTATTGGAATATATAAAAAAATACTATTTAGCAGTAAAGAAACAGCCATAACCTTTGAACCCATTGAAGACGCGCTTTAAAATTTTTTGCCAATTGAAGATATGTATCATAGTTGCATATTTCCTCTAAAAAATGAGACCCTTTTCCTGAATGCATGAGAATAAAGAACATTTTTTCACTTTATACTCCCTTGCAACAGGAAGATATGTAGATTATTTAAATTAGTAATTTAAAGACTTAATGGTCCAACGATATGAATTTTATTTGAATGTGATGGCAAAGTATTTAATGTGACTAATTTTTCATAAAAATTTCCGATATGTTAAACTTTGGAGGGATATAATTTCGGAACCATAAATGTTATCGCACTTATTTATATATCATATAATGTGCAGATAAATAGAGAGTATGTGTGTTAATTACAGCGACCTTCATAACCAAATGCAAATGTATTTTCTTCTGATAACTATTTCCTGAGTTGTTGTCATGGGTCGAATAAATTTTACTCCAACCATATGTTCCTAAATTCGTTTCCGTTTAATTTATACGCAAAACAGCGAAATCATTTTCTTGCAATAGCGGAATCAGTAAACCTCTTCGTTCTCGTCGGGAGTTGCTATTAAAGGGTACTCTCCGAGAATCAACTATTTCTGCTATTTAAAGTCAAATCGTTTAATGAGGTTTCTTTAATATATTGTAAGAGGCAAATTTTGTTTAACCGGTCCTTCCCAGGTGTTGTTTTTCTGTCGACAAAACTACATTGTACGGTAATAGGTGTGATAGTTCAAATTCCTTAGTAAACGGCTTGTATATTCTTGTACTAGAATTGCAATCTGCGTACCAAATTTTTATGCATTGTTGTAATAAAATCATTGACGCATGTTTAAACTCTAAGATTAGATTGCAAAATGTTTCTATACAATGCGATCCTAAAACCGCCTCAGCATCTAATATAGAAGAAATTCAAAGCCGCCAAAACAAAATCCCTCGTATGATTAAAGCCGTTCCGTAGTGTATGTTAAAAATTCACGCGTTCATAACTATCTGTACGTTCTATTGGTTAATACAGTGGTTTCAAAACACGTGAACATACGTATAGAAACTTGAGTATCATCTTAACAACATTCTAAATTATAGAGGTCACACTCGGCTCCAAAGGATGGGGACACTGTTGTTCTTAGCCCGCAGAAACTAGTTTTTTTCTGGCATTGGATGGACTTAAAAAAATAATATTAGATTTAATATTTGAATACTTATTGTTAGTTCAGTTTAAATTGAAGATTCAATAAATAAAATTAGTTTAAAAAAATGTTAATGACATTTAGTGAAATTTAACGAAAAATTCTCAAATATTTCTCCACTTACCTGTCACTATTGCAATGCAGACATTATCCGGTGGATGTGATTGCACCAGTTCAGCTTGATCTTGAAGAATGTCAATTAATTTCGGCATGAATTTGGGCAAATGAGCCAAAGAATGAGCCTTTAAGTTGGAGGATATTTCTATCATACACAAAACAACAGTGGCCAAAACTATTTTCGAAATAGACGAACGATGTTTGGAGATTTTCGTTAGATTTCCCAGAATATCTTTAAATTCCGCAATATGTTTTAAGGCAAAAAGTTTTGATAGCAACTTAATAGCGATTAAAGCTGTCTGTTGCAAGAATACCAATTCATTTTGCTGCGAGGTATCTAGCTTTTCATCTTTAGTTAAAATGCCAGCCACAATATCGGCCAAAGGTTGAAGAAGATTGTGAAAATGTTTATCGTCACAGGACAAAAGGTAAGAGTCTTTCTGCTGTAATTTGCTTATCAATAACTCAATGACCCGTTTGCGTATGCTTAGCAATTGATGTTGCAAAAGACCATTGGTAACCACCAAAAACATTTCAGGTGAAAGTAATGACACGGCATTATCCAAAACATCGTGCAGATGATGCAAAATAACTTTCCAAAATTTCTGCTGAGGGATTTCTACAGATTTTTCCATAGCCGCTGTTGCCAAAGGAACATATGATAATATACGGATGATGAAATTTTGATAGAATGGTTTCATGTCCAGTATTTCGTCTGCGGTGAGTAGAGCAATTTGTTTTAAAAAATCATTGGAAGAAGTTATAGCAGATAAGAACTGCATGATGACATATTTGTAATGACGCAATTGTTTGCCGGAACGGGTATTTACATCAAACAAAGAAGCTTCGATATTGTCTAACTGACTACGAGGCTTCTTATCACCATCTCTGTCCTCCTTATGCAAAGGTAATTGTTCGATATATCTCATAAGTTTTATGCAATTTTCTATAATAACTTGAGGCTTAAAAGCATTGGTCAAGTCCAGCACAAATTCTATACGTTTAGATACTTGGTCTGCAGCAGAACTGGATGATTTATGAGACCTACTTTGTAGCAATCTTTGTTTCTCATCATCTATAACATGGGCTTCAAATACAACACACAAAAACATCCAGAGATATTTTTCAGCATCCAATGTCTGTATTAGTTTTGTATACAGCGGCAATCTTCTATGTTCGGGCACATCCAACATTATATCGGAAAATACTTTGAGCACTGGTATAACGGAAGCCTTTTCCCTTACCAAAATGGGCACAATGGATACTATAACGTCGTTTATAATATGAAAACTAAAGGCATCATCATGCCTAACGACCGAAGAGCCCATAAAGGTAAATATATCCACAATATTGTTCAAAACTTGTTGCGGAAATAGAGCCGCACAATGGGAGAGTAAAAGCAAAGCATTGTGATGAGTTTGAGGATTTTGCGAAGCACGTAAGCATTGCACTACTTGATCCATACGGAAAGTAGATTTTGGCAAAGCCGTTTGCAGATTGCAACCGTCTTCAGAGGCCTTTTTGCAACAGTGTAAAATGGCTGACAGAACCAACTGCTTCGTATATTCCACAGTAGTTTGTTCTTCGAATGCCAAACAACTATTTAAAAGCTCGAATAATGATGGTATCAAACAGTACGTATTGTCTAGTTTCTTTTTGTTTTCTAACAATTCCATCAACACCACGCCTTGTTTCCAATTGAGTGAATTAATTTGCACCTCTAATGGTTTAGTTGAATCACGTTTTGTCAGGCATTTTCTTATATCGGGCGATTTTTGTTTATGCTCTTTGGTTTTATGCATACAATCAATTATCTCCTTCAATGATTTACAATCCAAAGTACACTTTTTCAACAATTTATTTGCGGCTAAAAATGTGGTATCGTTTTCCACTTCAGCCAAAGTTTTGGTAATTAACTTAACCAAATCTTGTTTGTACTTAGTAGGCATCTTTTCCAAAGCATATTCATCTAATTTTTCCAAGAAAACACAAGGTATTGGTTTTATATCGCCATCTGCAGCCGTAAAGATTAAGTTGCTTTGAAATATTTGTTCAATAAATTGCCATGATTTAGTATCATCGATTAAAATAGTTTCCACGGTATCAGAATTGAAATGATCAGCTACTAGACTAAAGATATTATTATACGGTTCCTTCAACAGCTTTACAGCACCTTCTACACTGTACTTTTGCAAAGAGGTGATACCCAAAGGTAACATTTGACTCAATATGTCGGCATCATTAAATAATATCAACAACTGTAGCAGCTGTTGGCTGAAAACAGCCTGTTCCAAATTTTTATCTTTCTTTATTAAATCCAAAACATCTGCCAATATTTTATGACCCACTGCGGTTTTATTGCCAATAATAATGGTGTAAAATACCAAAGGAAATTGTTCATGATCCAAAGATATTTCCTCGGTACGTTCCAAAACAGCTTTCACAAAATTTTTGAGAGCATCATTTAATAGATGATTATCGCCATATATTATTTTTAAAGTTTCTAATGCTTCCAAGCGGATAATTTGTGATTTAGTAGACAAAGCAATACAGATTTTTAATATATGCACCGATGACAATTTCAAGTTGTACTTGAAATTGTTTTTCATTAAAATCTGCATCAGTTTAAAGGCTCTTAAACGCAAGAAAACATAATTTTGTACAGCTTCTACATTTTCGTAGACATAAAAGTTGGCCAAAAATCCAGCCTTACTGTACGGATCCTGAAAAACGGTATCAAACAATTCCTTGAGTATTTTAGACCACTCCAATCGCTGTCCTTCATCTTTGGAATAGTTAAAGCTTTCATCGGCCAAAAATTTAAAAACATTAAGGAAATAATGCAGCTCCAAGGAGCCAGAATCATTCCAACTTTGTTTTAATAAATCTTGAAAATTTGTACGCATGGTCAAAGTGATCAGAAAGTCGCAAAACAGTTGCAAAGGCAAACATTTTAACTTGTTGGTAGTATTCCAATTTTTTTGGGACATATGCTTGAATTGGAATTTTTTGCTGTACTCAGAAATTTTTTTAAATATTTGTAAGCTTTGATTGGCCGAGTAACGTTGCTTTAAACAGGCTGTAAGCAATATTATAAAATAATATAGTTGCATTGCCGCTTTAAAATGCCCCTCACCCTGTGAGGAAACACTTTCAAGTAATTCCATAGCAGTGGGTGTATCCTTTGCAGCAGCTATAACGTCTAAGAACTGCGCTTTAAATTTATTGATGTGAAAATTGTCGACGTCCACATGTAAATCCTTCAAAAATCTTATATTTTCCGCCAAGGCACTATTAATGACTTCATAAACGACCTTGCCGCTGACATCTTCATCTTCAACGGGAAAAATTAAAGACATCAAGGCCAAGAGTAGCAAGTTGTTATTGTATTTTTGAACGACCTCTTGTGATGTTAAATGTTTTACAATTTGCAAACTCAAGCCAGACCATTGTTGTGGAGTTATTTGTATTTTATATAAAAGACCAATTAGAGCTTCAACAAATTTCTGATTGCCCATTATTTCCTCTATTTCTGCTGTGTGCAGTTTAAGAATTTCACTAACGATTTCTTCACTATCATCGTTTATACGATCAGCCAAGCATTCCTTAAGTAGCTGAAGATTTTGAGGCCTTTTCCGATAATCTTTAAGATTCTTCAACAAAGTTTTGATCGCCATTAAGCGTATATTAGATGTAGGATGATAAAGACTTTCGTAGATGTCACAGGCGGTGGAGTCGAATAATTGAAGGCGATAACCTAGAAATAATACAATTCCATGTTTGAAATAAATAGCGAAAAAAATTCCTATTTAGAGATATTCTTAAAAGATAAACTATGAGTCAAATTATTACATATTTTATGTATTAGTTTTTTTATTTTAAAATTTTCAATCAAATCATTAATAGATATTGAAATATATCTAAGTTATGTTATATTTTGATAGAAAGTGCAAAGATGCAAGATCTTCTATTGGGGATAGAAGATACAAAGAAATGGAAACTAAAAAATACTGAGGTCCCAAAATAGATTGCAAAAAATTTTTAAATAAACTTTTTATAATTATGATTATATATGAAGATTCGAGAAGTACAAGTAATTTTAAGAATAACTGAAGCATCTTTTGCTCTTTAGTATCGATTATTTAAAATATGGGTAAGAGTTATAGTTATATATGTATATACCATGTTTGTAAGTCTCTTCCGCCGTTCAAAAACTTTCTATACCTTTTTCTAAAATTATTGTGGCGAAGCAATTTTCTCTTAATCTGTTAAGCGAAAAGTTTTTGGATTTATATAAATAAGTATGAAAGCCAATGCTATACCGGGAATGATTTCACAGATTGTAGAATAAGACATTAATGCCTTTGGTATTTAACATACGTCTCGCAGAGATAAAATGCTTACCTAGTGCCATTTTAATAGCTTTGTTTCGATTTGATGAAACGTTGTGGTTGATATTTGATAGCGATTCCTTTATGACTTTGTCAAAAGCTGTAGGATACTGTCTTTCCAGTTTGTGCAAATATTGCGAGTACCAAGATTGGAAGTCAACATTACCAGCCAACGGCATATTCTCATCGTCATCTTCCGAATCTAATTCAATAACTTCTTCATCATTTAGAGAGTTAGCTGTAGGTGCTGGGGCAGCTCTTGTGGAAGATGGCGCAGTAACATAACAATCCAAAAAACAACTGAAATCATAAAAATATTTAGCCTAATACAACCTTTTTTCAATTGGTAGATATAATCACCTTATAACTTGTTGTGCTGTTGGTAGCGGAAATTGTATATCATTTAGCAACGTGTCTAAAAATGATTTAAAATCATTTGAATTTGAATGATGTTCCTGTAAAGCTTTAATGCTGCCATTCATCAAAGGCACAACAAGTGGCTGGATGTCAACATTTTCTTTGACCAAGGACGACAATATTGTTGTTAGCCAACTTTGCTGTACCAAATAGCTTAAAGTCGATTCCATAAACTGGGGCGACGATGCCTCTTGGCTATCAAAAGTCCAAATTAAAAGCAAAACCGCTGTACGTCTCAGGCGGTCAAATGATACCGCGGAAACTTTTTTAATTATTACATCACAGAGTTTTTTGGTAAGCTGGGTACGAGCCACTAAACGAGCCAATATTATATATGTAGCAGACACAAAATCAACACAATCCGACAAGAGACCCTTTAAGATAGAAGGCAATAAAGTAGATATATGCCATTCTTGTACCGAACTGGCTACTTCCAATGCCCCCACAGCTACCGATCCGTAAAAATTTAGTTGAGTTTGTAGAGCGTGTGCATGAGGACCAAATTCCTCAATGGCACTCAATGTTGTATCGCAAACAAATTTAAAAAATCCTCTATCTGTGGCTGCCCTATTTATTATAGCGGATTTCGCCAGAGGTTTGCCAGGTTTTTGTAAAGGTTTCAACCATGACCAGTCTTTCTCAGTATCGCGCTTCAGTCTAAAGGTTTGTATAACTTTAACAAAAGCATTTGTTTCATGATAGGGCAAAACCAAAGCCATCAACTCGTCGCGATTATAGTCGTGGACTTGAAAACGTCTTATTAGCCATTCTAAACAGAGATGAGCAGGACGCAAAAGAAAATAAGGACTTAGGTGTTGTAAAAATTTCTGAATATTTTTATTCAGCAACTCATTGACATCTTTGTTCTCAACGGATCTCTCTAGGTTCAAAGTATTTTCATCGAATAGCGTGTCTTCAAATACTTGAAATGATGCATTTAGCATTTTCAATTCCTGCAGTCCAGAAATACCTAAATCATAAATCGTTCGTCTATCCTTCCCAGCCGCCTCTTTCGAATCAAATAATATGGATGTTTTACGTCTTGCATCAGCAATCGCACCAGTTTGCGGTGCTTTCAAACGCTGGAGTTGTTCAAATAATGTTGTGGGCATATTGGCTGAATATTTTATGCAATATATTAAAGGATAGTTTTATTTTAATATATAAGTTACTTTATTTTACAATTTCTTCTATATTTCCTTAGTTAAACTTTTCAAGCACACACATTGTTTTGTGCAAAATGATAATTGTTGAATTGTCAAAATAAAACGTGGTACGACATTTTAGTAAAGATGCCAGACTTTACAATCACGTATATGTAACAACTCAAGAAGCAAAACATGTGTATACACAGGCCCTTGCCATGGTGGACTAAATTTATAAGGTGGTACACTTAGCCAGATGATGGTTTTTTATGTAGCTTCCCTTCAGTTCAGTTAGTCGTCAAAAAAAAAAAAAAAAAACTATATATTGGTGTATACGTGTGATTTGGTTTGAGTACATGGCAATTTTCTTGTTACGTGTGTAAGTTTGTTACATACATTCTCCGTTATTCTCTTATAATACCAAACATTTCATACAAAAGAAGTCGTGTATATCTTGCATTATTGTACTTGTTCTGAAGCACTTCCATTTTGTTATAATATTTCATAATGGCCCAAGCATTAAAAAAATCAACAATGAGGCAACAGATGTAAAAAAGTTCCAACAGTGTCAGTACTTTTCAGAAAAATAAATTCTTGTATAATAACAATTTTTATATATCTGCGCATTCTAATGTTGAGAGTTTCTACTAATGAATAGTAATAGATTTGAATCAAAAATTGGCGTGAATACATACATATTTAAAAACTGACAAAAACTCCTAGTACACTCACAGACAGAGAAAGTATGTATTCCTTTCTCTATCTCTTTCTCATCTGCATTAAAGCTTCAGCAAAAATTCCTGTGAAGCAGCCAAAAATTTAGATTTGAACAGCATATTGGATGAGATGGTAGTTTATATATACCAAGTTTTCAAGTTTTTTCAACTTTTCATTCAGCCGGGAGAAAATAGAAAAAAACATCAATTGCTCTCTTAATCATAAACTACCTAGAACCGACAACTTTGAAAACGTGCATAAAGTTTGTGTAAAAGAGATAGCAGAGCTATTTGTTTTTATATAGATATCTCTTCACACAAACTTTATGCACGTTATACAAAGTTTATGCAAAATATGATTCGGACCCTTTTTATACGTCAAAGTTGGGTATTCTGTGTATATTCTGTGCTCTTAATCTGCCTTTCAGCTGTATTAAAACGTGGTAATCAAAACCGTCTATGTCTGATTCACACGTGTGAAGTTTTTTCGGTCAAAAGAAAGGTAAAGATAAGGATACACACTTGCTCTGTCTTTCTCCCACTAAATTGTAACTTGACCTAGAAAATCTGACGTGTATGATATTCATTACGTAAGTTTTTATTCGTCTGGGTGAAAGGCAGAGAGGGTTACACGTGTTTTTTCTATCTTTCACTCAGCCGAATTAAACCTTTAACAATTAAAATTGCCTCTTCTTATATGATATTAATTGGGTATAAATTTTCCTTTTAAAAAGTCTCGATTCGTGGAAGCCCTTTACGTTTGTAGACAGCAATGAAAATTGAAAAGTATGAATTCGCCCTGGTAGAGAGTTCTTCGGTATATTTCTACATCATATTGTGGCAGTATTTCAGCCTGCTAGTGAAGCAATATACCATGAAGAAAGTGTTATTACTTAATTCTCAGTGCTGCCGTTTACAACACTTAACCATAAGGGAATTGAGATTTGGTAGCACTGGTTGCAATATATACTAAAGGTTCCTGGCCAAGATAATAGCAATCAGTGATAAATACCATATTTTAGTTACTATTTACCAAAAAAATCTTTACGTAAGGTGGCATCGTGTGTGAAAAGCAGTTTATTACATACATACATATATACCTAGATTTTTAAAATATGTATGTAATGCCGTCTCAATCAATTTATAAAATAAAATCTGTTTATCATATTAATATATAATATTTCACTCTAAGAGGAATGCGTGCTTTTATAATGTAATAAAATCCATTATTTTATAACCCAAAAAAAAATTAATGGCTTGACCTAGTGATGCCACCTTAAACAGTGTATACGGTATGTCTTGCATGTAAACAAAGTTGTGTGATGCCACACTAACATTTCCTCAGAACATAAAAGAATTAAAAAGTCATACACTAATAATGCAAGTCTGGGTCCTCGAATGAATGCAAATTGGAAAATAAGAAGAAGAAATATTTCATATAAAAGTAAACAATTATAAAGAGTGCATGTGGATTAAAAATTAATGAAATAATATTAAAAGTTCCAAATGTATCAATTAAAAAAATTACACAAGTGAAGGAAAAGTAAATAGAAATTATGTTGTGAAGTTGCATATACCATAGATATAATAATATGTATCAAATATGTTAAACAGTGTCACATTCAACCAGCGATTGCTGCTGCTATAATTTTGATATCTGGATGCTGGAATGAATGTATGTAAGTATTTATTCATACATATTTAATTTATAATTCGTGAGTGATTAAGGTTGATATTTGTTTGCATTAACATTTACATTGAAACATTTGCGTTGGTTCGATTTTTTTTACTTTGGTTCGATTTGATCTTCTTCTTTTTGTAATACGGTGCTGCTCATGCTGAGCGACAGAATATTCAAATGAGAAAAAGGTTGCCGTAAACGCCAGTTTCATCGTTGGGCACTATTGCTATTTGAATTGGGATCTATTTTATAGATTTCAAAATATTAAACTATTCTGCGATATGTATCACGTTGCTGCATGCTAGACGATTAATTAATATCGAAATTTCCGATCGCGGTCGTTATATATTGTTTGTATCAGTGCCCTTAAGTAGATCCACAGACGATGGTTTCATGATGATCGGTATTAAGCGAACATTTCAGGATCAAGTTGCTTAGTACCAAACATGTCGATATATTAACATACACATGTTCCATGATTTTTTTACGGATTTATTTCATTTAATGGAAACACCAATTTAAAATGAAATAAACCAAAACATATTTCAGTTCTATTTAATGTTATTTTACTTTCTTTAATTTATGAATTTTTCTTATGTGCTCATATCTCCAAGTCATCGTCGCTTTCAGAGGTATTTTTGTACTGCCGTTTTTTTCCGGGTGCTAGGGCTTTTTCCCTTGCATTATGTCCAAGAGCAGCTACGCTTTCTATTTCTACATTGCATTTCTTAGACAGGTCGTAAAGATTTTCTCCTGTGTTGTGTGACAAAAACCGACTTATCTCTCTCTAAAGTATGTCTGCAGTTGCAGCCAAATTTTATTCTATTAAAATTAAAAATCCTTTTTTGCGGAATAAATTCGAAGGCGCTCGAAATATCAAAAAATAAATCGTTTAAAAAATAATAGTGGAAATCACTCGTGATTGTAAACTGCACTTGTAGGTCTAGCAAATCTGAAATATACACCAATAAAATATTAAAGTTTCCGATTTCCTACAGTAGAGTAATTACTCTGTAGGGCTAAGAACCGTATACGTTTGCAATAGCAATCAGGGATGGAAAATGTTATACCATTGTAATTTTCTTATATTCAAAATTATCGCTGCAGTATACTAAATTATTTCTCAAAGTAATTTTAGATTATATAAACAAGAAGTTAAAATGTTCCATATCTCTTGTTTTTAGATAGAAACGTAAAAATATAGGGTGTAGTCTTATATTTCACCTAGGTGAGGCATTGCATTATTTCGTCACATTGTAAGTTTAACATGTGTTCTCGAACCTTTGGACAGGGAGGGATTTCTTTGGCGCAGAAATGTTACTTTAAAATAATATATGTGTGCAAATATATTTTATATTTAAAACATTAAGAAACCATCCATTTTCCTAATTTTATATGACAAAAAAATATTTTAAATTAAAAATGTGCAGTTAGGAAACAAATTTAAAGGCGACAATTTTAGGTCTGTTAAGCCACGAAAGAGATACTGTATCCAGTTATCATATAAACTGCCTGATTGTTTGGCAATCATTTTTATGTTCCACCTCCCATATGTTATCTACTCAATTCAGCGCTTAAATATAACCCAGCTAGAGGGCAATAACAAATCCAGGCGTTCCAACTCTGATGATACCTGTAAGGTTGCACCTTGTCTATATGGCTCATCAGCCGAGGGTGCTTCTGTACTCTGAGACCCAAATGATCCTTCGGACAATTTCAATAGTTGTTATATTTTGAATACGTCATAAAATTGTCACTTTTTAAGAAAATCCCTAAAAATCGATAAAAGATAAACGCCAAACGATTGGTTATTTACCACAAGGGATAAACTTCTCATCTGGAAGGCCTTTAATTTTGCCAGTATACACGATTTCTTTTTCCTTATGTGAAAAAAATTTTATCACTTTTTCACTTCAAGTTTCACAGATTTGTAGAAGTAGTTTATATTTAATTTTGCCAACTTGACCTCCAAGGAAATCGAAAAAAATGCGCTATCAGATTTTTGGAAGCAGCTAAGTGTCGTTCTTTGAGTATGAGTTCCATTTTTTTCACTTATATATACGAGTATGGCTCAATAAGTATGAAAGTTTTTGAATAAAACACCGGTTTTTGAATAAAAACCATTTTGTTTTTCAACATAGTCTCCTTTGGGCTCTATACACTTGTCCTACGAATCTCCAATTTTTGTATCTCTGAAAAAAATAATAAGATTTGTGCGAGTCAAATCTCTTTCCACCGATACACATCTCCAGATTTGGAAATAAGAAATAGTCACTCGGTGCTAAATCGATAGAATATTGTAGATGAGGAAGTATTGTGGAAAAAAATTTTTTCTTGGTCTTTTGTTTTAATTTTTTATATCGTCCAGTAAGTTGGCATACTATTCGCCATTGAAGGTAGTTAATGTGGATTACACCGCGTGCATCTCAAAATACGGTTGCGATGACTTTCTTGGGTGACAAGCCAACCTTTGCCATCTTTGCTGCCGATTCACCCCGAAAAACCCACTGTTTTTAGTGCTGTTTGGTCGTTGGCGTATTGGGGTGGATCCGCGGTTACGAAACGGCGCATTTGTGGCCGACTGTGAGCATATGATTCACCCATCTTGAGGTGAGCTTTCTCGTACCCAAGTGATCATTTAAAATTAAAACAGCTGAGCCACGTGATATGCCTTTCACAGTCTCTCGCACTTTCAATCTCTGATCGGGGAACACCATATCATGAATTCAAAATATTTTTCCGGGCTTAGAGACCTCAATTAGGCATCCAGATTGTTCTATATCTTTCGTTCTTGTACGACAACAACGAAATTCACCAAAAAATATTGTTTTACCATTGAAATTAATGGTGCAGAGTTTCCATAGCATTTATCAAGCTTAGCCTTGATTTGAGCGATGTTTTTTCCGCAAGAAATAATGCTTAATGAGCACACGAAGTTCACTTTTTCCATTTTCTCTTCAAATAAATGGTTAGTCTGCCGTCGATGGCTGTCAAACACAATCTAAATGACGCAGCTTGTTAAAATTTCGACAGGTGTCAACTGGCAGATGCCTGTTGATAGGAACTGTGTTGCCCTTTCAGTTAAAAAGCGGAAAATTAAAAAAGTCACGCACTTATTGATCCGCCCTCGTAAGCCTAAGAAGAGCGGCAAGCACTTAGCTGTAAAAAAATTTCATACAGTTCGTAGAAGCAAATAATGCGACGTCAACGCTAAGCTATTGAAAAATCCGATTTTGACAGCGCATTAGGAAGTGAAGTTAGCTGCAGCAAACGAAAAAAGCATGTAAATAAAATTTCCAAACTTCTAAAATTATTTTTTTAATTGGAGTTTTATTGATGTTGTTTCTTTAAATAAAAAAATATATAAATGATTGTGCCACAATTGAGTTTAATTATTATAAAAAAAAACTACATGCAATCGTTATATATTTTACGATCCTATGTACTTTGTTGTGACATATTGTTGTTGCTTTTATTTAAATTTGACAATTCAGTTTTAGCTCGAGGTGGCTTGAGACGAAACGCTTGCTGCTGTTGTTTGAGTTTAAATGTTACAACAGATTCTTCGTAAGCATCGTAGTTGTATATTTTACAATTTATCATCTACAGCATTTTATGAATTGAGGAAACATTTGTTTATTACGAGTAAAATTTGTAAATATTAAATCGTAAAAATTTTTAAAAACTGGTATATGTAGTGGGCTATATATAATACGTTAGTTTATAATTTCTGTATGGTTCTTTTTAACCCTTAATACTTTCATTCTGTTTCAAAGAGTTAAATGAGCGGGAGGAGATGAATGTAGAGCATGTGGGGAGGAGAGCGAAACATTGGAACACTATTTGTGCCAATGCCCCGCCTTCTCACAAATAAGATCCCGATATCTTGGGGGTGACATCTTGCCGGACATAAGCCGATTACGGGGAATATGCTGGAGGAAACTAAGGAACTTTGTGAGTGACACGGAGTTTCTCTAGGCCTTTGGGTCAATATGTTATGGTTAAATTCAAAGGAGCGCACAACAAGCCTTCACTGGCTTAGGTGTATGTCGTGTGACATGGGCTGACATACCCCTCCAATCAACCTAACCTAACCTAACCTAACCTATTAAATGAGCATAAAAGGTATTTAGCTTTTTCATGAAGACCTACTGGTGTCCTTTTAAAAGCTGCATTAAAATGAAGACACCAACTACCTTTTATATCTTCGCAAATAACAAAACTCATTTGGTAATTTGTATTAAAATCTTATTTGTTAAAAATTAAACTTAAATAATTTACTATTCTAGCGAATACGGTCTTGTTAATGGGGGAGTGTAATTCTTCATAAATTTCTAAGGGGTTCATAATTCTCTTTGAAAACAACAACAAACTTATGAAATTATCTCTAGACTATTAATATAATTTTCAAATAAATTATTTATTTGCCAATATTATTCATAAATAATACAAACGGACAAAATAAGGAAGATGACAAAGCAAAATAAATAAGTGATTTGGGCCGATGAAATTCTTGCAAAACGCAGGTTGTCTCTAAGAATTTGTTATGTCTATACAAAATAGTAAATTCCACTAAATATTAAGTGTATGTCAGTACGTACAGTGAAGTTCGGTTATTACGTACATAATTTATAACAAATTATCGCGTCTAATGAACCTCTCCTGTCCCAGCAGTGTTGTACAAATATTTCATAGAAATTATTCTTATAGCGAACTTCCGCAGTTCGTAGGAAGTTTTCGCTTATAGCGAACAGTTTGTAAGTTCCATATAAAAAAAGGTTGTTGATTTGTGTGCTCAAAACGTACAAAACAAAATCGAAAAATATTCCAAGCCATTGAATCCAAAAAAATTTATAAACCGTTAAAATAATTATTGGACAAAACGATAGAAAATAATTGAAATTAGCAAAGAGATAGATAGATACACACAGACATATCCTGCCCTTACAGCCAGAATAACGTAGCTAACGTAATTTTTATTGCAATCGATAATTCATCATAAGAAAAATTAATTCCGAAATTTTTGTTGCACTTAAAAGTGGAATCAGAAACTTACAGCAAAATCATATTTACAGTAGCCCCATAGTGCAAAGGAAGTTAATAAAAAAGCTTATGTAAAATTATGTTTTTGTCACCTACGTTTTTTCCCTTTTAAAGCTCGACATGTCTTATAAACATATCGAAGTAGAAGAAAAAATTGTGGTCTGTTTCAAATTGCTTACTTTTATTTATCGAAATAAATATGAATACATATTTGTTCCGGTTATAACGAACTTTGTCTAAATTTTGAATGATTTTCCGTCATCCTACGTCGGCTATGTGACATCTTTAGTCTTATTTTTTTATTAAAAAAATTAACACTGAAAATGACACAGACGAAAGCGGTTTGTTTGACGTGGAATGACGAAAATCATTTCAAATTCAAGCAAACGCCTTCGGAACGAACTGAAATGCCCGGACCCTTATAGTTCGCTATAAAGGAACTCCACTGTACATTTTTGGAAGACAACAGACGACAATAAATAATTGAATCTCTCTTTTAATATCCACCGAATGACTGGAAAACTAAAGCTGATTCGCAGCAAAATATGGAACAAAAAATTAAACAAAGATTTGTTTGGGGAAAATAAGAACACCAACCACATTGACAAAAACAAAATATACGATGGAAAGTTATCCAGATGTTCTACAATAACAACAAAAAGTACTTTCTTCGCAGATAGAAATTTTTTGGGGGATGGAATGGGAAAAAGAAATTATGCACTGGATATAATAATGATATAAAATCTATGCTGACATGATTTTGCAAAAAAAAAAAAAAAAAAAAATTAATGTTAATATAAAATTTATGGACCTTTCAATAAAATCAACGTCAATTGCTTAACTGCACAGTGGGTGCGATTACAAAATAAATTCTAAAAAATATATGAAATTCATGAACTAATAAAACTTAGAGCCTCCATAAAGGGAGGGATTTAGAAACTTATCTGAGAAGATGTAGTAGTTAAGCACATCTGCCGCTGCAGTGAGTCAAATTGAATCGAAATGCATTAATATTATAAAAATATTAGAAAATTTAGGTTTTATATATAAGAGCCACAAGATGAGAAATTTTTATAAGATTCCAGATAGTTAACTTTGGCTCATTAGTCCACAATATCTTCTTATATTACGCTGTAGGTAATATTATGAAAGTGTAACCTATTAATTGTTATTAATACAAATGTAAAAAGATCGAAGAAGATTTATCATATAATAAATTCTACTTTTTTCAGAAAATATTTTGAAAGCCCACATTTCTATTCATAGGCATAGATAGATAATTTTGGAGAGCAGTTTAAATCTGCTGAATTTTTTTTAGGAAAAAGGGGTGGACTACAACCTTTTAACGAAGATATATAATCTGCTCCCTGTTAAAGTCCGAGTTTATACGACCAGTAGTTTAGAAGTTACATATTTATTATTACATATCATACATATTTACATATTTATTATTATACTGCATCTGTCCTCACTGTAAAAATAATGAGATAAATCCTAAAAAAAGGGAGTGATTTGCTTATAAAAATACAGTGAAAGAAATTGTTCATATATTGTAATATTACTGCCTACTTTTTTTAAATATTTATAAAACAGAAAATTGTAGAATTAGAAAAATTAGCAAAAAGATATCGCAGCCCAAAAATCGCCCTATTATTAAATGCGAAACTTGTGTAAGTCAAGATAGTCTAAAATCCAATACCAGTTCATAACTTTTGAAGTAAAAGAGATAATATCATAGAATTTTGAAACTTTAACATATAATTTTTAATGGATTTTTGAGAAGTGAAGTCATAATTCACGGCAAAAACACCTGGGTACAAAAGTTTCCCCACAGATCTCTTCCGTCTGTGTGAGTAAAATAATATACATACTTTATTATTGTAGGCGTCATTTGACTATTTTTGTATTATCTTGTCATTAGTCTTTGGTATATAAAATATGTATGTACATATATGCTCCCATATTTATTTACATGCAAAACAGTTAATGTCGCTGTCGTCAGCATTTTCGTAGAGTGGGGATCTCAACTGCAATATATAAGAAAGTAAATTTTTGCTAAATGTGTTCTGAGAAGAACTCATTTGTTTACAAAAAAGCGAATTTTCTATACCCTCTTTTCTTTCAGTGTAAGAGCCAGTAATATCACAGTTTTACTTGTTTAGTTGTTTCTCAAGGGCAGCATCAACAAATGATAAATTATTGAAAGCCATTGTTAATTTGATGACACCTAACGAACAGAACAAAAGGAACAACAGGAACAACAGTCGGATTATCTTCTCTTAATGTTTCATTAATATGGGCTCACAACGTCAAACGCACTTATATGCACACACACACACACATACTCATGCATGGACACACGTATAAGGGTAGTTATTTTTCCTACACATTCACCAAGTCCATTGAAGAAAGCGAAAGTAAAGGACAATGAAAAGAGGGCATTCGCAGTATTTGCTAGAATTGTTTGTGAGAGATTTAATAAAGCAAAGTCATTTAAATTTAAATCATTATGAAATTAATATGACAAATCGATTTGTAATATTTGTACTATCATTTATTTCAATAAGTCTTTTGTTTGTAAGTGGTTTCCTTTCTCTCTATTCATTGCTTCCTTTGTTCTATTATGTTTTTTTTTTGGAATCTTAATTTGTTTTGAAGTTATTTTCTTGTGTGTTTTTGTATGGCTTTTATTTTATTATTTTTGGTCATAAATTATTTGAGACTCATAAGCCTCTTTTGTTTTGGGTCAAACAATTGACGTGTGTCTTCGATTTATTGAATATTTTATGGTCTATTTTTATTTTCATCATCATTGCCAGTGAACTATTGTCATTTTAATGTGATTTTTTTTTGGCCAAAAGTGCTTAATCCTTTTAATGCTGGTGTGAAATTTAATTCAAAATTTAATAAAATAATTTAACAACATATCGTAAACGATAAGTTGTAGAAAATACAACTATAGGTGTCGTAAACACTCTGTTGTAGATTTTTTTTGTTAATATCTGAAACGTCAAAATTAAAAAAGAAGAGAAAAGTAAAATGAAATTCAAGGTCTTTTTATACAGGTGAGGCCCTATACTCCTTATAGGATCGATGGGAACATATATATATTTATATAGGTCTTCGCAGCTCTACAACTAACACAATTATATGTAAAATGAAAGGCATTTTGTTTTGTGTAAAAATTGCTCGACTTGCAAAAACAGGTGACTAGAACAAATGATATCAGGGATGGCAAAAGTGCTATATACTAAACTGTGTATGGCGACTAGTGAAATTGAAAATGGTATATTAATTCAATTTAAAACAATTGCAAGAAATATTTTTCTTAAAGCTTAAGAGCGAAATATGGATTTTGTAAATCCAAATTCCAAAATAACTCAGTAAAACAACAGTGCAGCCATCACTATTATTAGTAAAAACTACGAATAATCACAGAATTTCTATAACGTAAATACTCAATTAGGAATATTTGGATCTTACAATAATTAAAGCATCAGCGATCTTTAGACAAAATTTGCTAGAAGAAATAATAAGCCAAATGCATTTATGTAATGTTGCCGGGATTTTGAAAATTGTAAGCTTAAGTACGCAGGCACTACGAGTTCCAGCCCTGGTGTGTATATTCTTGTATTTGTTTATAAAACACAACAAACAGTATTTACACGTTGAAGAAAATTGCTCAAAAATAATGCGAAGACATTTATTGTATTTGTTAATAAGTTATGAAAAACATCGATAATTAAAAAAAATCCGCGCAAGAAATTGGGCAGCTTTTAAGCTAAAGTAAGACAGACACCAAGAATAACTAAAATTTGAAAAACTATTTTTGCATAGTACTTTTTGAAATCGCTACAATTATATGGGAATCTGTTTTATTTCGTTTTGACATATTATGAAGCTAAACAAAAGTCGCAAAATTAAGGTTTTAATCTAAAAAAAGGCTTTCTTGTCATCGTTTTAAGGTTATAGGAACCCTCTGTATACAATTTTTAAATGACGACAAAAGATTAGTTATACGAATATGTTCGTCAACAATTTTTTTTTATATGATCAACGATTTTTTGTTATTTGTGAACAGAGAGGTGAGCTCATCTTAACCAATATGTGATAGGACAAGGGGAAAAGATACCTCCCATATAAAGTAATTGTTAATAATTTTATATCTTGCTCACTATATTGGATAGAGTTTTTAGAATTGGTATGAGTTACTCTCAAAAAATTATTTTCAACAATTATTTTACATTCTTTTCATATTAAAATCAGAAAAATTCTATTTTGAATTTAGCGATTTCCTGCGATAGTAAAATGAATTTAATATAGAAAAACAACTTATGTTAGATATATAAGAACAACCAAAATGCGCTTTTTTTCTGATGCGGTAATTGTTATTGGTTTTTGTCTAATAGAGAAACCACTGTGCAGAAGAAATATAAACAAAAATTATTACCTGAGCACTTGCGACGATCTGTATAAATAGACCTTGATGAAATTAAAATAATTATAAGGGAAATAAAATACGCTGTGCGAGCGTTGTGTGAAAATTTTTTATGGTAAAAATAAATTTGTTCGTTTTGTTCAATAACTCTTTGTTTACCTTTCAGAATCCTTCTGCATGTTTTATATTACCTTAATTGAATTTATCTCTATCGTCAAGTCCCATTTTGTTCATATGGTCATCACCAAAAGTGACAAATGTTTTTGGATCCTCTTACAGTGTCTGTAAAATCTTCTTCGTCTGATATCATCTTCAAAATCGGAAATATTCCATTTTCATCGACAATATAAATTTCTGTCCTAGACAAAGAACTCGCTGTATATCTATTATAATATCTTTACTTGATATATTAATAAATCAATTCATATAAAATGTTATTTCTAATCCTTTTTTTTGTAATGCATTTGATGTCTTTAATTTTTCTATTGAATGCAAATACTAATCTCTTCTCATTTTTTATATTTTTTGTAAATTATTTTCGAAAATAGAGACTTAATTCTACCTTGAGTTGCTTCAGTAATTGATGTTTCTTTTTTAAAATGTAAAAATATAGACAAAAAAAGGACGAAGAAAATAGCGATTATAATAATTTAACTCCTCCTATTTCTATGGTTTCTAATACAACTCTTCATATTTGTCTCTTTATGTATTTTGAGAACATAAACATGTATTTCAGCTTAACCAAAATAACTTTTGTAATTACGAATATTTAAATTAGTTGTCAGCGCCAGTTGAATCCTCTTAAGTTGGTGATAATGAGTTTTAACGAACATTTTGTGAAAAAAAACATCCTTGTTTTGCTATTTCATTTTACTCCCAAAAAAAAGTTTTAGATTTCAATTGTTAACTTGTTCTTGTAATAATATCTTCAGTCATAAAAAAGTTCAAATGTTTAAATATAATTATCATGTTTGTAAAACTTTAGTTGTTCCAGAAAACCTCAAACAGCCTCTGGAGATGAAGTTGTTGTTTGTCTTAAGGCTTGTTTAAGATGTTCTAACATCTTGTTTTCCTATTACGACAATTGTCATTTGTGCTAAAGATAAAAGTCATAAGTATTGTTTTTAAAAGAGCTTAAAGGAGACGAAATAACTTGATACAGTGGTGGCGATTTCATTAAACAGGATTATCTTTTTAATATTTTTTTTCTTCTTGAAACTTAAGGTCTAGTAATCTATTCGAATTTGTGAAAAACGCTGAACAAAAATTATTGTTTCAACTGAAAAGTTTGATATGCAACGTGTAGTGTCTATTTGGCGATTTAATATAAATTTTTTTTTTTCGTTTTTATTACCTTTAAGCGCAAGTATTGTTGTTATTTTGAGTATGGAACATTGTTTTATGTAATTTAAAAAATATATTTATTAAAATTATGTTTTTATTTACTTTGGAAAATTTAAGTTTCATACGAAATAAGTGATATTCATATTATTTTAAAAGTTGAAAAAAATGTTGCTTGAATGCTGATGGCTACATTTCATTTGTATTATAACTTTTGCAACATTATTTTGCAACTAATTGATACGAAATATTTTCAAAGGATTTTGACAGAATTTTGCATGCAATTTTGATTAGAATACAAGGATTAACACACCAAAATGCTGAACAACATTTATTGTTTCGACTGAAAAGTTTGATATGCAACGTATTGTCTAGTTGGCGATTTAATATAATTTTCATTTAATTTTTATTACCTTTAAGCGGAAGTACTGTTGTTCTTTTGGGTATGGAACATTGTTTTATGTAATTTAAAAAATATATTTATTAAAATTATGTTTTTTTTTTTACTTTGGAAAATTTAATTTTTATACGAAATAAGTGATATTCATATTATTTCAAAGGTTAAAAAAAATGTTGCTTGAATGATACGAAATATTTTCACAGGATTTTGACAGCATTTCACATGAAATTTTAAATAGAACATCGGGCTTAACACATCAAAATTAAAGCAATAACGTTCGCTGTTTGCTCAGACGTCGCAAAGGGGCGTCAGAAGCCTTTTTAGGATGTCATTTTGATTTTTATCAATATTTATTTTAAAATCAATAAAGTAAAACAAATTTAGATTACAGTTTAAAACATATATGATTTTCAGGTAATTAATTCATAAAAAATAAAACATCGTGATTAATTTATTGATTTTTAATTATATAAGACAGAGAAAAAAGTGTGGAAATGTTAGATGAAATACAGATATTTTCTTGCGATGTATAAAGTTTAGATTTATTTATTTAGGAAATATTAAATATTCGTATTTCTCGATGTTCGCCTGTTTGTAAACATTCCGATTCGTATTCATGTTTTTTATATATATAGTTAACAATATTTAAAAAAGCTAACAAACACAAAATGCGAGGCTGCTTGGTTTGTTTGCAGAAACACCCAGAGCTTTCAGCAGAAATCGAACCTCCGATCTTCTTTCGAGTCTAGTATACTAGTTACTAGTCTACGAAGGCACCACATTCAGGCGAATATTTGTCGAATATTTTCGTAAAAAATGCATAAAGCGTAAAAAAGCATTAAGAAAATGGAAAAAGAAAATATTCGTTTGCAACAAACTTGAATAGAAGCAGCTTTATTTTGAACTTAAATAATAATCTTCTTGTAGTGAACTAAAAAAAACTATAGATATCGCTATAAACTCGAGCTCGCTTCGGGTGGAGGTGCAATAAGTTGGTGGGCTTTGAACATACGCAATGTTGGAGTATGCAAAATATCAATTCATGTCGATTGTAAAAGACAAGTACGTGATTTTTTGTCGGTATGTCTTAATAATGGTAAATATAGCAGCACAATGATTTTTTTTATTTATTCTTATGAGGTGTACTTCTCTTTAATAATAATCCATGCTTCCACTTCAGAAAATTCCAAAAGAAAAGTCTAACAGGGACAGTTTACATCACATCCACGTGAGATGAATATGCTTTCAAATCGTTCGGTCACAATGTCCGTTGTATCATGTGCTGTGTTGCACGTAGCGCCTCCCGTTGAGTCCCCAAGTCATTAGTGTCCATATCATCCAATTCAGACCAAAAGACCTATAAAGCTCACGGTTGACGGTGATGGCCTGGCCAATGTCGTGCTCAAAGAAATATAGAGCGATGACGCCCCGCCAAGCCAAAATTACATTGGACGTTTTTGGATCCCATGTGTATTATTTAATATCGTCCCAAACTCGATAATTTTATTTGTTGGCGTACCCATTCATCCGAATAAGGGACCAAATCGCTGAAGATGATGTTTTGGGGTCGAACAGAACACCCATATTGTTAAATGCTAAATCTATTCATAGTCATATGGCAAAACGAACTGAATAAATAACAGACAATTTGACTGATGTAACCTTAACAATATGACCACTACCAACCGTCAAGGTTTGAAAATCCCTAATAGAAGACCCTATATGAGCATGAGAGGTTGAAATATTTTCAAAACATGCTGGCTGATATTCTACATATTCAAGGATCTGGGTTATTTAATAGTTTGGTATCAAAGTTGAAAATCCTTTTTGGCTTAAACCTTCATTTAAGCCTTAAATTGTAATTAAAATGTAAAAAAATGAATTATAAAGAGTGCACTGAATAAGCAATCTGATATTTTTAAATTCCCATAGCATAACAGCGTTAGTCCCCTCGCTCTTTAAAGCTCAACTTGTTTCAGCCTTCTTAGTGTAAATGATGGGGGGAAATAAAAGCAAAATCAAAACAAAAATCTCTCACGGTCATCCTGCAACCCCATCTCAGCCATCAAAATAAAACAACCTGTTTTCCAACCACTTGATTCATACTCTAATAAATGGCAAAATATTAATAATCATAACACTTGAAAATCTGTGTCCTTTTTTTTTGCTACACGCTTCATTCACTTGGCTTCAATTAAGATGGGAAATATTTTGCCATTTGATTTTTCTATTACTGGAAAAAGGAACAACAGCAAATATAAAAAAATAACAAATAAATAATTTTATAAGTGCAACATTTTGTCAAAAAGAATGAATGGAAAAACGTTGCGTGCTCGGCACGTGACCTTGTGTTATGCACTTTGATTAGTTGTATGAAATTTAAAAAAAAAATATTTTTTTTTTATTAAACAACCAACCCTTGTTAGCAGTCGTAATACGATTACACACTTTTTAAATGATTAACAATATCAACATCCACGTCCTACTGTTTTATTTGACATCGGAAACCAGCCAAGTTGTTAGACATTTTAAACACCACCACCACCACCATTAACAACGACAAGAACAACACTAACAGTGGCACTGACAAAACAACCAGCAGCATCAAAAATCATCATACATGTGTGTACTCGTATGTAACTGTTTCCTCACAAGTGTTAACATTTGTTTTGTTATTTTTGCTGGCCTTCACTTGTTCTTTTGGCACTTCAATCCATTTTTTCTCATTCATATCGATTTCCTACTCCGCCTTATGCGCAAACTTTATGCAATTTTTGTGTCACTCGCTAATGTTCAACTATGATGATACGCGTATTTTTTTGTTTTTGATGTTGTTGTGGGAAGATTTGTGTGTCCTCGTTTATAATCACTTTGATGTTTCCTTCATAATCACTGTATGTGATCTGTTAATCTATTTCGCTTGTTGGTTAATAATAGAGAACAATATTAATGAAATTTTTGATTTTATTTCTAATTGGAAATATTTAAAGGGCAGACTGGGAAATAATTTGATGAAATACACTTAAATACTACGAGTATTTTGAGGGAAATCTCACCTGGCAAAAAATTAGGTAACGTCCTGTAATATTTTATGCCAGGTTTCTCATTAAGTATATTGGGTGTTTGGTATAAATATAAATCTAACTTTTCCAAAAATTTGGATGAAAGTTTCCTAATGGTCTAGCCTAAGGAATCAGTGAAAAGTGTATAAATTTCAATTCACTCTTTCTCAATAAATTTCAATGTACAGTGAACTCGCGAAAACGTGAACACTCGAACACGTAAACGACTCGAAAACGTGAACACTTTAATTTTTACATTGACTACTCTAAAACGTGAACAAAGTCTGAAAGCTCTAAAACGTGAACAAAGTTTTCTGAGGTTTTTTTCGTTTTATTCTTTGAATTTACCATTTCTCTAGCGAAATAATGGAACAACAATTTCGACGAGAACCAGACAGAATGTGAAATTTTTGAAATTGATAATGAATCTGAAGGTGACGAAGATAGTGATTCTATTGTAGAACAGCCAGAAATCGTAATAAAACACAGGGAAGCAGTGGAAGCATTTAATAGTCTTAAAATGGGCTGAAAATAAAAAGGTTGACCAAACTGAAATAAGAGTTTTTAATAATCTTAAAGAAAAGGCTGTACTAAAAATGGTAAAACAAAACACATACCAAAAGAAGATAAACGATTTCTTTGTGTAAAAACTAATAGAAAACAAAACCCGTCCCTAAAGGGATATTAGTTTTTTTTATTTATTTACATATTTTAATCAAATTTTATTCAGTTGCTAAGAATTACATTTGTTAGTACATATGTATTTGAGTTTTTTTTTTTTAAGTGAAAAAGTATAAACATTTTATTTTATTTTATTTTATTTTTGTGAGTGAAGTGAATAAATGAAAAATTTTAATTTTTTATCCAATCTTAATATCTGATATTTAATTGTTTGTTTAAAGTTATTATTTCGAGCTTAAATGTGCTTTTCTGTTCTAAAATTTTCACAATCGAAAACATGAACAAATTTGAAAACGTGAACACCCTTGGTAAAAATTAGTTCATGTTTTCGCGAGTTCACTGTATTTTACAAATAAGAGAATTATAATTATAAATATCTTAATATGTATGAAGATATATTTAAATTTAAATAGCAGAGACAAAACACCATATTGTTTAGCAGAGCAAATTTCACAAATAACAGAGCTCTGTTAACCAATTAACAGTTGTAGTAAATTTGAAGAAAATTTGGAAATTTAGGATGTGGGACAAGATCCATCTTAAAAAATATATGTAAAAGGTATACCCGATAGACCTAAAATGAAAGGAATTGCAAATGACTTTCAAAACAATAATAAAAAACAGAGCTCTTCTAGGAAGGAAAGGGTCCTCTAAGGACATTTCTGGAATAACTTTACTTTTTATGAAAAATTTCTGGAATAGTTTTAAAACTTCCTGAAAATGTATTTAAAAAAATTTATATTTTTGAAAAATTTCTCGAGATGATTAGTGGGCATTTCACAAAAATAGTAACGTATAGGTATGTCATACAAATGGTTCCTCGAGAGATCCTCTAAGAAGAAGAAGATAAGATCGTATTTTTGGAACATTTTTGAAAATGTTCTCTAGAAGATTAGTGGACATTATGAAAAAAACTATGATTTGTAGGTATATCCCGCTATATACAAATGGTGCCTCAAAGGGTACTCCAAGGAGCAGATTGCACAATGTTGAAACTATAGAAAAATGAATTTGAAAGAAAAATAATGTAGAATTTCTGGGATAATTTTTAAAACTTTATAAAAATTAACTAAATTAAATTTATATCTTTAAAAAATTTCTCGAGGAGATTAGTGGACATTTTCTATAAATATTGTCTTATAGGTATGCCCAATTAAGTGATAACCATGCTCTAAAGAGTGCTTCAAGAAAAGATAAGGTAGCATATCTGGAATAGTTTTCAATCTCTAGAAAATTTAATTAGAAAAAGGAACTATTTCAAAAATATGCTCTAGGTTAGGTTATGTTAGGTTGACTGGAGGGGTGTGATAGCCCATGTCATACGACATACACTTAAGCCAGTGAAGGCTTGTTGTGCGCTCCTTTTAAATATCAAACACAAATTTCCAAAGTTCTGCGGCAGGATACGAACTTGCGACCTTCGCACTACGAGTCTAGTACACTACCTACAAGTCTACGAAGGCCAGTTTTTTTCTTTTACACACACTTAATTTGACTTCCTTTTAGTTCAATCCACTCTGAAAGATCTTTTATCAAGAAGTTATAAATGTATTATAGAAGCAATTAAGATCGATGTCATGTCGTTCCTCATTTAAATAAAATTCTTATTATAACTTTCCCGAGAACCTTTCAAACTTTTTAAAAATGAGCAGGATGTATAAATAAAGGCTTTTGAAATTATGAAGAAACTTACTCGTTAACATGTGCTTATTACGCTTTAAGTAGTACCCCTTTCGCCTCATTCCGTTAAATGATGATATTCTTCCATCTTCTTTGAAGCAGGTGTGAGGCCAAGTGCGGGTGTGTATCAGTGTATAAAATTTGTAGACGTAATCAAGCGTAAAAAGTAAAGTGTAACAAACATACCACCAGCACATTTTTGCCATTTTACTCCTTTCACTCTGTAAGAAATGCACACTAGTACTCAGACAAATTTATACGTACCACTCACATAGATACGAAACACAAACAATGCAAGTACCTGTCTTCCACTTGTCAAGCTTCTGAACGAAATGTGAATTAATTGCTTTTGTCATTATTCGGAATCTTGGCATTGTTTTCACTTGTTACATGTTACGAAATGTGTCTAAACTTGCTTTGCTTATAACCACCACGCGTTTGTACTCGTATGTGTGGCTGTGTATCCTGGTTCTATAATCATCGTGCTACACACACACACACTTACATAAAAATATAAAGCTTTTGGAATGGGTTAGAATGAAAGGAGTATCAGTTTATCTTAATGTTACTCGAAAGATTCCTGTTTAGATTGCAGTGTGACCATTTTAGAATTTATGCAGCTAAATTTAGCATTTACAGTATATATATAAATATATATATATCAGTAGTGCGATTCAGTAACTTTTAAAGACTGAATAGTGGTTAAATATAACAGCAACTAGTGTGGTTTGCACTAACCATTGTGCGATTCACTAACTTCGTTTTAACATCTTTGTTATAATTTGATATCAAGTGGCATCTCTGTTACAATAAGAGAAAAACACAAAGAGGAACAGAAAAAAAACAAAAGAATTTGTGTCGACCAAGCAGTGTATAATAATATATTTTCATGAATTACTTTAATTATGATTAATAAAAGTAAAATTCTATAAGAAAATAATATAAATGACATTGTATATCCAAATATTTTTATAATTTTACGTATTTGCTGCAAAATAACAACTTGCCCTCTTTGCAAAAGAGTACGTGCTTCTACTGAACAGCTGACTTGAATCGTTTCGTTAACCACACAAAAATTACTGCCGTTAAGATAACGCCAGTGAATGTGGTTAAAAATGTTACTGAATAGCAAAACCTTTAATTTTGCTGTTAAAATTTTTAACCAACTCAACAGTCTTTAAATAAAGTTACTGAATCGCACTACAGAGCTTCGAAAACTGCAATCAATTGGCGTTGAAATCAAAGTGATTTCAACCAAACTGATTTTATTCTTTGATTTCAAAATTATTTCAGATTTCAAAATGAAATCTTGGCAAAATTGCAATATTTTGTGATTGCAATTATTTTGAAATCATTTTTTTAGAAATCATTGATTGCAATTAATTTAATTGCAATCAATTCGATTGCAATCAAATTTTTGTTGAAATCATGTGATTTCAATGAATTGCCCTGAAATCACAACTAAAGTGAAAGTTCTACGAAATAATATACACTTGAAATCTAGAATCTAACGATTTCCACTATATGGTGGAAACCTCAAATTTTTGGTGGAAAATCAGAAAAATAAAAGTCAAAAAATATTTACTAATTTTGTGAATTTATTTAAAAAAAGTCAGAACAAACATAACATGAAAAACAAACAATATAAAAAAATATATGTTTACCAATTTTACAAAACTTTAAACTTCAAACATAAATTTACATTGTTGGTAATTCAAAATTATCAGTCATCTTTGTTTCTAGAAGAAGGAGTATTATTTGAAGAAAACGAAGATTTTGATTTTGGTTCTGATTTAATTTTGATTGCAATTACTGGATTTGATTGCAATTAAAGTAATTGCAATCAAATCGATTGCAATCAAATTTGATTGCAATCAATTAATATATGAATTAATTTCAAAAAATTGATTCAATCATTTTTGTCGTATTGGTTTCACGATTTCGAATTGAAATCATGAAATCAATTTAGGATTTTGAATGCAATCAAAAAATTAGCAATCATTAACGAGAAATCATGTGATTGCAATTAAATCGATTGCAATCGTTTACAGCTCTGATATATATATATATATATATATATATATATATATATATATATATATATATATATATATATAACCTCTTCGCTATATAAATGTGTTTTACACTCTATTGGGTTATATGGCAGTCCCATCATCAGACTAGGATACAGTATGCTCATCCGAGATAGAATAATTAACGGAACCTCAAACAACATAAATGGGGGCTCTATGCTCCTTATAATTTTGGTTTTAACATTTGTTTAGCATTATATTTTAGCCATTTTAGTTGCAGAAACTTTGTAGATCTGGTCACACTGGTAGATTGTTATCTGTATGCCTCATTATTATCTTTTAGTTTACTTTTCCATATTGGCTGTTGTATGTTTAATGTTGATTTGTGATTTATGAAGATTAATTTATTGCCATTTAGAAAGGGGTTTAATTGAATCCACAAGACGGCTGAGGAGAAAATAACTGCGTTCATAAGGTGAAATGTTTTATTATGTATATTTAATTTAATTTGCTTAAGTTTTCTAAAAAAAAACCTTTTATTATTAATTGCTGAAATCTAATGAATTGGAAATTAATTTTGAATCTCCGAAAAAATTAATTTTTAACACAGAAGTCGTGTAATTTATAACTGGAAGGCAATATTAAAATTAATTTTTTATACATTAGCATATTTATCTAAGAAAAAATTCTGTTGAAATGTAGTCGTAACATAATTTCGATCGATATCGAGCGCCATAATTTGGAAATACGTTTCAAAACGTAATTTTATTTTATATACAAGTGAATAAATAATGATGAATTTTGAAATAACAACTCAATTCACAATCTTGCTCAAGTAGTTTTGCCATCCTAGGATTTGTAAAATGGTTTAGTATATATTTACTTCCCATGAAGCAATGAAAATGCACAGATTTTGGTGTAGAAAAATAATACAAATTCAATTAATTTCCAAATGATTTTAAGTTATAATAAAATTTTCATTTTCAATCCCCTTGTGTCAATAATATCTTTAATATACTGAAAGCAATAAATATTTTCCCAATAATTTCACAAATTGTGTTTTCCTATGCGAAAGTAATAGTTTCAGTTGAAAATTTTGGAATATTACTGTTTTCATGTAAAACTAAAGAAATAAGTACAAAATCAAATTTAATCGAGATTTTCGCAATTGAATTTCCCAGAAACAATGATAATGTCAGTCCTCATTAACAACTTTGATTTTCTTCACTGGTGTGGCACAAAAGTGAAAACCGCACTCATTAATTACACAGGGCTACAACTAGAATTTAATGAACAACAATAAGTTTAAACATGATTAAAGTTTTTTGTGAATTATTCATTTCTTTTCTGTGTGTGTGTTCTCTTCACAGTTGGTGAAGTTTAATCAATATTATAACCAGATATTGCAGTAAGCTTGCGGATATCAATTTCGAATGCTTTTGAAAATTTAAAATAATGAAAATTTTTCGTCTTTGAATCACTTAATATTTACTTGACTCTGGCACATAAATCAAGCTGAATTTGACCAACGGAATGGGCTATGCTATCCTTAAGGGCTGCTGTGTTTGTTGTTTATTCGCATAGAACTGCGACTTAAGAAAACTTCACAAGAAAAAGTCTAATGAGGTCAAATTGCACAATCTCAGTGGTCAGTTCACATCATCTCTACGTAAAATGACTATGCCCTCAAATCGCTCGTGCAGAATGTCCAGTGTGGCATGAGCTGTGTTGCACGTAGCGCCGTCCTGTTGAAACCACATATCATTGGTGTCCATATTATCCACTTCATTGACATTGATGGTCTCACCAAAGTCCTTTTCAAAGAAATATGGAGCTATGACCCCGCCAGCCCCAAGTCCACACCAAACTGAGTTTTATGGTACGCATTGGATGCTCTTGGATCTCATGTGGATTCGTATGGTCCCAAATGGCCCTCATTAAGAAAATAATTTTTTGATAAAAATTAGGGTCAGTTTACAAGTGTGTCAGGGCACATTCAATGAACACGCGTCTTTTTATACGGTCGTATACTTTCAGCCCATGTTACGATGCGAAATTCGCCAATTTGTGGTCTGCGAAAAGCCGAGTTCTTGTAAGCAAAACAAAATCGACTGCCTTGAATTCTTTTACAAACTCTTATATACAGCAACGATATTATCGGCAGAACTTAGGTTTCGTCATCGTAAACGTGTTGGTTCATTGTTTACTGAACCAGTGGACTGAATAGTACTCTCAGTGGAACGATTATGGCGACCGTAAAATGGGCGAAGTACACCCATTTAGCTAAAGAGATTGAATAAATGCCAGACAATTCGACAGACGTAGGTTTAAAAATATGGCCGCTATGAAATGATAAAGCGTGAAAGTCCCTATTACAAGACCTGATAAATACACATGTTTTTTTCGTGAGAGTCTTACTTTTTCAATGTTCTTTAGATCTTAAGATATTCAAGAATTACTTTCTGATTTCAGAATTACTGTGCAACAGTGTGTATTTAGGAAAAGAATTTAAATTTTTTTATGTGAATTTTCGCTCATTAGTTTTCCGATAAATTTTAGATTTATTTTTAGGGAAAGGAAAATCCTTATATGAATCTATATATAAAATGTTGGGCTCGAAAAGTCTCTCCTTGAACTTAACAACACTTCTTTAAAACAAATCCAACAACGCTAAACACACAACTGAGACGCAATTAATAAGATTAAAGGCTTTTGAGTTAAAATTTTAAGACTTTTATTACATTCGCATAATCCGACCTCGTACATTAAAGGCCCAATCACCATTAACACAGTGAACAAACGATAGATAAAGTTTTGGTTTTTAAAACAGAGAACAGCTCGGCAAAAAAAAAATCCTGTAGGAATGTTGAAGCCTACACGTTGCTCTTAAACTATTTTCATATGAGCGGAAAGGTATAGAAGAGAAAATGAAAAAAAGCAAAGTTACTTGACTCCAATATCCTAGTGGTCCTGGTATGTATGTGTTGGTTTGAATTTACAAGGATACTGTGCCTGTATTAAAGGGGTAGACACTAAAAACTGTGTGCATATTAATGGTTTTATAAGGATTTGAAAATCTCATTTTGGTAACTTTCATTGAATTTTGAATTTAAGTCTCTCTGTCTGTCTGTCTGTCTGCCTGCCTGCAATTGTGTCTTGTTTGTGAGTGGATCTGTGTATTTGAATTTAATTGAGTGTCATAAATTAAATGTTTTACTTATCACTTCTGCCTCTTTCATTTCTTTAGATTTGCGAAATTTATCATGGAAGAGTATTTTATCGTTTTGAGGAAAAAGGGTTGCTGTTTGATTGTGTAATTTTAATGTGCGCGTTCTTTGGTTTTCAATTAAAAGTTTTAAACAGTCATAAATTTGTAACTGATTTAGATTTTATCAAGTTAAATTTTTAGTAAAAATTCATAAGACAAATTGTTTTGAAAGGATATTTTTTTTTCAAGGTGTAGTAAAAGTAAAGAGTATCACAGTTGAGGATAATTAAAAATTCTGATGAAGTTAAATTTACACAAAATGGTAGACAGCACAGCGGTTGTAATCATTCCTGACCGATTTGTTGGCACATACTACGTTATAAATATGTATATCACTAATGTACAGGATATTATAGCTGACTGTTTACTAAGATATATGCCACGAATTTCAGCTTCAACCTGAGGAGTACGTGGGATACAGCTACCTTCGGAAAATGTCTATTTACTATAACTTTTTTTGAAAACAGACTTTTATTTTGAACGGTTGTACTAACTTGACATAAATATAATAAGCAATAGTCTTAAAAATAGTGCGGTCGCCGTATATTGTTAAGATCGATTCGTCCTGATGGGAAGTTCCAATATAAAAAAAATTTTATATTCATCTATGAAATAAACAATATAGCAGATTCCGGTTTCAATTATTATAATAAAAAAATCAATAATATGATTGATTTTGCAATTGCGAAACTAACAATAAATTTTTGAATTGCAAATCAATCACTCAGTTACAAGGGGATGAGTGGATTTGCACACGTTTGCAAAAAACACAAAAAAAAATTAAAAAAAATTAAAAACAAAATGACACGTGTAAAGAAAATGATACATTTAAACACACAAATAAGAAAACGAACAGGTGCACTTTCAAAAAAATTTAATTCGAAGTATACAATTATCCTTTTTTGCAAAAAAAGGAAGAAAAAATTTTAAACTAATTACTTAAGCTCTTTTCTTAAAAATTCCAGTGGCAATATGTCAACCCAACAATTAAACAAACAGAGTCCTTTAACGAGTCCTTTAACGTTCAAATTCAAAAGCCATTGCAGTAGATAATTTGTCAGTTTAAATTAGAGGCTCCGTTTTTCTTTAATTTTTTTCTAGCTGCTGTTTTAAAAAGGACATTTCACTTTCCTTATTTTTATTTCTTTCTTTTGTGCTCTGCAAGAAATGTAAATTAATCATTGCCACATTGGAAAATAAATGGAAAAAATGTAATAAAAATTAAAAAATTTTAACACGTATTTAAGCCACTTATTCATATTACGAAAAATAAATAAAGGGTTGGTCTTTGTTCTGTGTGTGTTGTACAAGGAAACACTGCAAAGTGTCACGCTGGCAGAAAAGGTGTCATTGTCACACATAAAAAAAGGAAACTCAAACTCATTCCATATGCATATCACACTCTAATATGTTTAATATTATTTTCTTTTTTTTCTTAAATTAAAAAAAATCCATTTGGCTTCATTATTGGAAATTTGTCAGCCTGTTTGCTACATGCGAAAAAGGATAAACAGTTGTAAGCGATATGTTTGTGACAAGGAAAAAGTCCTTATGGAATTGGCAAACAAAATTATAAAAGAAAAATCATTTGACTAGACATACAATCGTGCAGTTGATGAAGCTTAGATGGGAATTATTAGATATTTAATTGGTGCATGAAGTTCAAATTAAAGCTGTTTGAAACAAAGTCTTCGTGAAATTAACTGGATTAATAACTAAAAAAATTGTTATTTTGGAGTATATCTGAAAGAAAGTGTAACATTTTCTTAGTAATGGACTGGGCAGTATTTATTTTTGGTGGAGGGAGAGAACTAAAATTTTCTTCATTTTTAAATGTGTTTGAGACTTTATTAAATTTTCTATTAAACCAAAAAATTTCAATTTAAGAGTTTCCCAAATCATTTGCCTCACTTCACTAGTATAAGATATGCTCGTGATAATGTTAAATAGAATTTTCACTAATAATGAATTTGAAATATGAAATATATAAATGAATAAATATAAAATAAACACACTTAATATTGAGAATTTATTATTTTGGGATATTTTCCCCAACTAATTGTTAAAACAATTAGATTGTGGCTTTAGCTGTTCATATGCCGACATTTCATTGGTCGCTAAACCAAATCGTCAGTGAACTTAAAGCAGTTTGAAAACATTGATCCTCGTAAAAAATTGATTGGTCCATGTTTTTTTGGAGACGTTGAAATGGTGAGCGTTGGATGTAGACACTAAACGATTTTTTTGCTGCAAATTGCTGCATTGACTCTCGGTCATTGTTGATTTCAACAGAACAAAGAAATCACTCACACAGCTCGGGCAACGATGGAGATTTTGTCACAACGATTTCCAGGTCAAGTGATCTTCCATTTGGAAGATTTGAACTGACGGTCGAGATGCCTACTAAAAAAAAGTTAATATTTATTGCCATAATTGTAGCTAAAGCTCTGCTTCTCAAAATTAAGGGTAAATGGAAGTGTAGGCAAATTCTTACATCAATCGAAATAAACTTCACCAGAGATGTTTAGTATAAAATTTCCTTAATATTCACTATGTTTCATTGCGTTGCTTTTTTGTTGAACTTAATATCATAAAATTACAAAAAAAAATTATTTTGCTTTGAATGTATTTGAAAATTCTTTGTCAAAAAAGAAGAATATATGGAAGACAGGCATGTCTTTGCTTCAATAGAAATAATATATGGCAAAAAGCTCACTGGAAAATCCTAAAAATAGAATAAAATTTCTACTGTGATCTGATTTTAGTTACAACTGAAACTCTGTTGGTAAAATGAAGGATATACGGAAGCCAGCCTTGTCTTTATACCGATTATAATGAATTTGACCACAAATGGTAGTTGCACAATTATATAAATAATTAGATTATTTAAATTGCATTCCGATCATAATTTTAGCTGCTGTTATAAATGTTTGTTAAGGGGCATAACTACCTCGTATACATTTTCTTTACACTTAAAATATCACTATACCTTGATAATTACTGCACTCATATGAGAACAGACCAGCATGCTGCTTTTATAAATTTGAAATTCCGCTTAAATAATTCTACAATGTTTTATAAATATAAAAAGAAAATATGGAGATTAAAAATACATTCATAATAATATAAATGATTTGTTAGTTGAAAATTCTTTCTGCTTTTGATTTCCCCTCAAAAAAAGGACCTCAAGGAATGCTTTAGGATCATCAAACAATCAAAATATATATATAAATTAAAAAAAAAAAAACAAAAGGACCCCTGTCGTGCCTGTTTAAAAATATATACATACTGACATATTTATATCGCTCGTAGGAGAACAAGGGATGAGAACAGTTCATATAAATATTTAACTTTACTTTCACTATTTCATTGCTCTAATTAAAATACATTGTTAATTGTATTGTTTGTTTAGTCTCATTGCAATAAATTTAATGTTTTTATTATTGCTGCTTGTATGTTTGCTTGCTGCTATTTGATGTTTGACTTTATTTGTGGTCGATCAAAATATTGAGTAAAACCCAAAACATAGAGAAGAAAATCTTTAACTTTTAAATGCAGGTTCATGTAGAGGTACGAGTACAAGTGACTAAATGTCAAATAATAAAATTTATGTACGCAAACGTACTCGTGCTTAATCCATTATTTGGCCATATGTTGCCAACAATATTTGTGGTATTCATTGCTTCATTAAATCATTCATACACACACCAGCAAAAAAAATCCTTGTTTATTTAATCATACCAAATGAGTTTCATGCACGAAGTGCGGAGTGGAGTAACTATTAATGAGTGTTAAGGTTTGAAAATCAGTAGTGTGTAAAGGACCAAATACTAATGCGGTAAAAATTTTGTAAAAAAAGCATTTGGTTTGGTAATATAAGAAAAAAGTTGCAAAATATCTTATATTATATCTTGTTATATCTTGCAAATGTTTGTATATTTCTTGCAAGAAATTTTCATGTAAGAAATTTTCAGTTTCTACACTAATTTTCAGTTTCTACGCTAAATTGCAAAAAGTGTTTGAGTTTTCAATTTTAAATTAGTACGACTACATAAAAATTATATATTTTCTTTATTTATAAGCAACTAGTTTCAAATCTTCTTTTCAAATTCTCACATTTTAGACAAACACGCCCTTCCTTCATCATAATTATGATGAGGAGTCATTTGTAATTTTATCCTGGTATCAATAAATTATATTAAAGCAAATAATTCTTTTCACATATTTATAAACGTAAATGTATCTTGTCTATTTCTCTTTCAATATATTTTTTCAAACGCCGTTAAAGAAAATAAAAATAGAAAAGTCAAAAACAATTTTACACGCTTTTCCTTCAATGAGCGTAAAAAATGGAAAATGATAATTTTAATGAGAAGACAAAAAAATAAGGGCTTGTCAATGTCATACATACATGATTGCAATTGATATTCTCCCCCTATAGGAGTGAAAATATTGATATTCTCCCCCTATAGTAGTGAAAATAGTAAAAAAACAAATGAAAAAGGATCACTCGCCACTTAAAACACCTTTTTTTGTCTCGCTTTGGAAATAAATAAAACAAAAAGAAATTATTATTAAACACACTGAGTCGGTAGTGGTAATTTTTTATTCACTTAATCAATTAAGTCGTCATCGCTGCCAGCAGCCAGCGTTGCCACATAATTACTTCACAAATCTTTATATAAAATTTTTTACTTTTAAAAATTAAAAAAATATCAATGTTATTCGGTTAACTATTCTACCGGTAAACTGTCAACAATTACGTTTAAAAGCCTCTAACATCGCATACATCTATAAGAACTATCAAATTCTTATAAAAGCATTTTATGACTGAGAGCATAGATTCGATTTCTGTTCAGGGCAGGTCATCATCAATATCATGAGTTTTTCTGATTTGCGTTAGTATGGCATTGTAGTTAAATGTTGTTGGACTATTTAAGTGAAGAGGGTATATCACTGGTCACTGAACAGTACCGGTGGCGATCAATTACTTACTCTACTACGCTAACGTATTATGTCACAGCGCCCTCTTTTATCGCTAATGCTATTAGAATCGCCAGCGAAGTAAAACAATTAATAAAATGGCTACACATACAGCTTAAGAAACTTAAGGCGTCTACTTAATACCAAAGACACTGTAAATCTGCTATAAAAATACGCGAAATAGTACAGCTGTAAAAAGATTTTAAGCTCTCTCTCTCTGTCCTTTCATTTCCTCTCTACACTATTCCTTTCATGAAAGTAGTAACAGTGGTAGGCATTCATTGCCTAAGTGATACTTCTCCTCTAAAAAAAAAAAGAAAACAAAAAGTAGGCTTAGAAAGAAAGCTTTTATACAAATAATGGAAAGCGAAAAATTGCCAATTAAAAAAAATGAAATTTATTCCAGCAAAAAAGAAAAACAGTATTTGAAACTTTGTCTTGTGATTTGTTGTTTCTTAACTAAAATAAGTTACGAAGATTCGCCTATTAATCTATATTAAGAAATCGTTTCTATTTTTTGTAATTCTATAGCTCTTGACAACATGAATCTGTTTCATAATTAATTTTTTTGATTTATTGAAATACAAGTGTTAACAATTTAAAGCATTTCCAGCATTCTTAACAGCGTTTATTATTATTTTCTATATTCAGAAAGTCAGCATATTGATTAAAATTAAGGGGATGAGATGCTGATCCTTTTTTTTTTGAATTTGTAATAACCCAATAGTGTTTCGTCTGATTTGTTATTCTATTCAGTAAAAGGAAAGTTTTGTAATTTTTAAACTCGTCTATTTTTATTGTTTTGTCAAAACCTCTAGAAATATGACCATAAGCGTAGCTAAAGAATTTTCTCTAGGGGGTCCTTAGCGCCTGACTTTTATTTATTTTTAAATGTTAAAAACAAACAACAGACACACTTAGTCCTCGTACAACAATATATGGCATGTATCCTTGACTTTAAAATATACTATCAAGAGTCATTTCCCCTAATAAGTTTAAGTGTTGTACCTAGTTATAATTTGTTTTTGTTGAATAGAACCAAATAGCAAATCAATTATATTTAGCTTTTTGGCTACTTATAACAATAAATAAACAACTTTATCACAGAAAAAAAAACGAAAATCTTGGTTAAGGAATAAAAAAAATAAATAAATAAATGACAAAACTGAAATCATTAACGAGGACCAAAAAACTATTGAAAAACTCAAATTGGTTTTTGAATATTACTTCAGAATTTTTTATGATACTTAAACGTAAAAAACATAAAATTTTTAAAAACACCATAATTTTTAAAACGTGGCAACACAGGCTGCAGTGCTGTATTTATAGAAAATGAAAAGACTGAATTTATTGTTCTGGGCGTTATTAATTCATTTTTTTTTATATTTTTCCCAAATGCAGTTTGACTTTTTATTCTCTAGTTTTGTTTGAGTATCAACACGTGTCATTGTATATCTTTCTCATTGAGTTCAAATTCTCTTTCTTTGTTTTGTATTTCAAATATTTATTTTTTTATTTATTTTTCTGGTACTAAACACTATTGATTGGACATCCTAATGCGTCTTAATTAAGTTGTAACATCATATTTGTGTGAATTAAGTATTTGATTAAATATTTCATAAAAAATAGATGCAGTTTTTATATTTTCTTATTTGTTTAACTCACAAAAAATAACCATGCGGGATAATCATTTCGGTATTTATGTGATGATCAAAAAAGTACCTTGTCATTGTTTCTTATTTTGTTTTTTTGTTTTTTTTTTTTTTTTTATTAGAAAAAATTTTGTTTCCATTTTGGGTGGTTGCTTCTAATAATTTTTAATAGTCGTTAATTGTTGATTATAGTCTATTGTATGTGGGTGATTTAAAAAATAAAATATTGCTTATTAAATACTTGTGTTAGAAAATTTATTGCTTTTTAAATGTTTTATGTATTTTTTTTTTGTAATATTATTTTCTTGTGATCATATAACAATGGCCATTTATCATATAAAGATTGGATTATCCTTAAAGAAAATACTGATAACTTTAAATATCACTTCGATTTAATGGTGCGATTAGTTTAAAAAGTTTTAAAATCAATTCTTAAGGTGGAGCAAATGAATTAATATTTTCACTAATTGTGAGGCACGGCCAAATGCAGTTTGTTCTTTTGTTCTTAATGTTTACACTCAAATTGTAAGTAAAATTTTGGAATAATTCCTATAGTGCAACTAAGAAGAAAGCTTAAAGCTTAGAAATAAATGCCAACCAAAATAGTTATCATAGTGAGCCAAAATTTTCAAAGAAACACCACAAAAATATTTTTGGAATTGTAAATTTCGTTGTAGAAACTGCGAAAGGGGTTTCCCGAGTATAATTTTGTTAGAAAATTGAACTTTTCCCTGCAAATAGCATCGTTGTTTATACTCGTACATTTTTTCCTTCTCATTGCCTAATTGTGCAGATTTGGCATGTGTATACGTACTCTGTAAAAAAAGACCTTCCAAAAAAAAGTCATGGAAATGCTGAGATTGGGATGTTGAGGTAGTGCAAATTTGGATTATTTTCATTTCACCGATTTGGAAGATATCTTAAAATTTCTTAGAAAAGTTTATATTTCAATGTTTTTTCGTAAGGACCACTAGGAACAGATGTTAGATCTGGTGTCCTGTAGCAATAATTTTTATGAAATATATTTTTAACCCATTTGGCGACGCAACATACGAGCATATACATATAATATATAAGAAAATTATATTAGCTTTTGGTTAATAATCACAACAGTTAATTAAACTTTAATATATTTATTTCAAAATAATTTATAGAAGTTTTTTTATGAACACAGTTTGATTGTTTTCTTTTCGAAAAATTATATAAATATGTAGATGTACCCTAGACATCCTTGATATGATTAAAACAATAAATCAACAAACAACTTACAATCAATTTGCATCTTTTTATTTTTTTTAATAATTTATTGAGAGAATATTTTGACTAACTTTGATAAACATTAGTAATGAAATATTTATGCTGGTTTGTATAATGTTTTGCATAATTATTATGCGATTATTTGGTTTGCGCCAATGAACGACAGGCATACACTCAGCTAAACCAACAACAAACAATAAAATGTTAAATATAGAGAATATCTCGAATAACAAATTTGATAAATATTATGAATAAACATTGTGAAGAATTACTGAACTACATAAATACTATGCTCTATACTAAACTTTGTATATATATATACTACGCTCCATTTGGAATTCATCAAATTATTAAAGGTATGCAAATAATACTTTTGACCTAATGACATGTTTGTTTTTTGTCATCTAATAGAAGGGGTTATTTATGATATCACTTTTTAGGCTGATAGCCTTTTTAATCAAAAGGAAGAAACAAAATTGCTAATTAATAGGTAGCAAGACATTACCAACAAAATACTTTTACAATTTATAAATAAACATGTCAAAGTGATAAGATCTGGGTAAAAAAGGAAGAATAAATTAATAAACAGTCACCCATTTTGATTCAAGTCCTTCATTACCGCCTCGTAACACTAATATAATACTTAGAAATACTAAAATCGAAAATATGATTATCCTTTCGATTTTAGCCGGAGTTATGGCATAAGAAATAAATTAAAATGATTAAATTCCAAAACACAAAAATATGAATTGTACACCACACCTGTTTCACAAAAAAAAATTGATAATAGAAACCTTTGCTTCCTTTGGCGTCTTTAAAGATTTTATTTTCCACGAATCAAATAGATTTGTTAGTCAAGAAGTAATGCTTGATGAAAAAACAAATATTTCATAAATAAATTATACAATAATAAACCCTTTCACGACGACACGTGACATAATGTTTGTTGACTAAATACTCGTGTCAATAAATTCAAACGCGAAGACCGTTACACTTCATTGATTTCAAATTAAGGCTTAAGTTTGAATATTAAATAAAGAATACTTAAGCACATTTTCGAAAAGGGTTATTATATAAGTAAGTGTTTGGAAAAACATTTTTTGCGAAATAATGATTTCGAAAATAGTTTGTTTTGCTGAATAAGATTTTCGGTGAAAATATTCGCCATTCGCAATTTACTTCAGTGAGCAAAATAGTGTGCAAAAGTAAGGTCATGCATATATAAATTTTGATACCTCGAGGTTTGCCCGCGAAAGGGGAAAATCCATTAGGGTTTCTTAAATAATAGCACAGAATACTCCAGACCAATTTTATAGAAAAAGTATTAACAATAACAATAATAAATAAAATTAGCAAAGGAAAAACTATGTATCGTATACATAAATAAAACGTTTATAAGACAAATTTTATATAAACATTTTTATAAATGCCTTAAAAATAATAAAACAAATTCAAATGGATGTGGTCGCCTAGAAGATACGATGTACCAGATATTGCAAAGATATTGCTGTGACGATCAAGCAATTATTGCTTTTAAATATTTCTAACAGCAGCAGATAGATATATTTCCTAAGCTTACTCGCCCAGAGAAATGAAATAAACTTTGAACAAAAATGTGTTCTTTGTATATAAATAAATATAAATAAATATATTTTTCTTTCTTATAAAAAGAAAAATATATTTTCAAACAATATTTAACACAAAATTACCGCAATGATCATTTATTAAACATACATTTTGTTTAAATTTTTTTTCACGCTAATATTTATTTATTGTATCTTCAAAACTGAACTAACAATAAGTATTCAAATCTTATATATATATATATATATATATATATATATATATATATATATATATATATATATATATATATATATATATATATATATATATATATATATAATTATTAGGCCCAACCAGTGTCGGACATAAACTTAGTGATAATAATTAATAATACATACATAAATGTCATGTTAAGCACAAAAATATTTTCAAAGAATTTCATCCGGAGTGTTGCGTATTAGAGCCGTAGTCTCCCTCTTTTTTAAGCGGATGTGTCCAGTAAAGTTCAAGATGTAACGAGCAAGAGGATGTGACTCGAGTTTTGTTGAATATTTGCCTGCATATTTTGCAATTTCAGCTGTCGCAAGTGGCATATTTAGATCACGACGCAAATTTGAATTTTTGATGTACCATGGAGCCGATGTAATTAACCTTAAAATTTTTTATTGCCTTCGTTGGATTCTCTCTACATTGGAAGATGAAGCAGTGACCCATAGCTGAATTCCGTAACACCATATGGGTTTCTAAAGTAAATGAAGTAAACTATTTTGCGAAATATTTAAATTACTTACCTGTTGTACTTTCCTTTCGTTATTCACAATTTGTCGTCTTTTACACAGCTGCCGCCTTTACAAGTCAAAGGAAGATTACTGCCTTAATAATATTCATAAATTTTCTGGCCGAGCTTATCCTTATATTCAATATAACATACTGTAGGGTACTAATTTTTTATATACATGTTTGCCTATAAACAAACCTTAAGGTAATTTTTTCATAATTAGTGTAAATGTTATAAATATTTAGGCTTAGTTTTATTTGATTTTCAGCCTTCAAGTTTGTTGCATATTTATTAACTGGTTTCAGTTTGGTAATAAATATGTTTTTCTTCCCCTTTGGCCATGACAATACGCACGTTCATGTCAAAGGATAATAATTCCGGCATATGTTGTGTCACTATTTCAATTATGTTGACGTTTGTTTGTTAACAAAATACAAATATTTACTATATTGGTCATGATATTTCCGTGTATTTGGCTCATGCCAGCTCATGCCAAGTAATTGTTATGTTTAAAAATAAGAAAGAAATGGAAATTTTTATATTTTTGTTAACGAGAATTAATGATTTTGATAGAAAGTTTTTAAGAAAATTTTTAAGAAACATTTGTAATTCAAAGAGGCACCGATATGAAACTACAGGATAGTTAATAAGTGACTTCAAATTTACTAATGCAATTTGTAGAGACTTAAAATAAAGGCAAACCTCTGGGCTTTAAGGATTTTGTCTGTAAAAATATGCACAATCGTAGCGTGCAGTACGTCAAAATTTAGGAATTCCAAAAAAATTATACGCAAATGTAGGTATTGTTGATAGAAAATAATGCTGGTTGGGATCATTTCCAATGATTCTAATATAGTTTTAACATTACAAAAAGTTGGGAACTGGGAAAAGTAGATTTTCTTGAAATTAAACCAATTTTCTATCAAATAATGCTTATGTCCAACCAATAGTATTATTTAATAATGGTCTGAAAATAAATTTTTTTCGTTAATTAATTTTTTAATAATTGCTTTATATTTTTTATGTTTTTTTTTTAACAATACTAATTCGAATATTATTTAAGCACAAGGTCTTATTAGTTTTAATCAAAAACAATTTCGTAAAGATGATAGTCAAGTTATAAATAATATTAAAACTTTTTAACTTTTTAATATCCAGACTGAATAAATGACAGTGAAAGTTTGAAAGTCTTGCATACATAATTTATTTATCTCTAATAAAGTATATATGCAGGGACTTGTCCTCAGAATAGGGTATACAAAATATATACCCAGCTTGAGTCCTGTGCCCCTTGGCTGATAAAAAACTTGTTGCTTGCCTATTCTAACTTTCTTGCGGAAAAACTGGAAATGTTAATCTATTTCTTTTTTTTAAATATAAATAAGATTTTTCTTTACTTCCTTATCCTTTTAAAACTATCCTTAAATGAAAATTATTTGGTTTCGTTCAAATGGTTAAGCTTTACTCAATCAGAATTATATAAGACTAATATAATAAATACAAAACCCTAAATGGTTACAAGAGAACAAATGATTTAATGAACTAACAACTTAACGAGCCAGCAGCTGCAAACTCTGCACGTAGAGAAAAAATCAGTGGATTACGAGGAAGTTTAACAAACCCGTGAATTTTTGGATAAGAAAAAGGTATTTTGTTCGATAAAAAAGCATTTTATTAGTATTTAGAAAGACACTTGTATTTGCACCACCCGTTGCTACTCATAACATGCAAACTAAATAAAGGTAATATCAACTGAATGATGTTAGTATTAGTTAATGGTAACAACAATCACATTTTTCTCTGCGTGTACAAAGTAACAACATTCTAATATTAACTTAACAAAACTATCCTGTTTGAATGAAATTAAACTAAATTTTTTGAACTAAATGGGTTAACAAAACTGGTCAATAAACCATACAACTCCAGTATGCATGTACGTCTTCAACAATCGTTATTGAAGAACAAATGTCTGGCAAATTTTAATTAGTTTTTGAGTGTTTTAATTTGATTGATAGTTTGAATTGTCAATGTAAATTTTAAGGAAATAACAGATAGAAAATTGTTTTTGTTTTAAATTAATCTAAAGTTAGTTTGTTGTTGGTGTTGTTGTTGTCATATTTATTGTCCAAATGCCCAAAAGTTTTGCCAGTATTGCATTTAATTTGTTATTTGTGTTCAATTTGTTTGTTCAATCCACAGATTTGGAAAATGTGTGTATTCGTAATCATTTATTTTGCAAATTTTGCAAAATTCTCCACAGGAGTAACAGCAAAATGTCGACTCCTAAAGCAACAACAGTAATAAAATGTTCTAAACCATACATACATACATGTGTACATATATATTTTACATACATACATACATATATATTTACGAGTAAAACAATGTTAGATAATTTTAAAACAATAGATAAGAAAAACTTTCAACACTTTAATATTGATGCTATTTTTTAATGTCGAATAAACACAAACTGCGCAGCTAATTGGCTTGTCTGCGGAAACATCCGGAGTCTTCGGCAGAAATTGGACATGCAACCCTCAATGGAGGAATAATGATATAATCATCTTTGGCACTAATTTATGTAAAAAATATTTCACGACAGGATAGTTAAGACCCAAATGCTAAAGCTGTCAAATTGGTGAAGAAATCAAAGTCCTTCTTAAAGGGCGGCATTTTTATTGCTTCTAAAGTTTTCACTATGGAATTTTTTTTAACTTCTTAAGAAGCTAACAAACACTTGATTAAAAACTTAAACTACTTCCACAAACTTGTGGAAGTTTTTCTATAGTTATATTAGTTTAGGCTTAGAGGTCCAGCTCACTAGGGACCAGTATACCTGATCCTTTTTGTAATAAACAGGGAAAGAAAGAAAAAGAGATAGACCGATAGAGATATAAATAGCTAATAGGGGTTCGTCTTAATAAGTCCGTGACTTTTTGAATTTCCCACCTCTGAAAGGATATCACAGCTTCTGTCAACACGCATCTGACAGTTGACTCCTATTAAAGTTTGAACAAACTGCTTCATTTAGTTTGTGTTTGACAGCCATTAATAGAAGACTACAGCATGATTTGAGGAGAAAATGGAAAAAAGTGAGTTTCTTATGCGTATAACCAAAGCTGACATTGATAACTACTATGGAAACTCTGCAGCATTAATTTCCATTGTAAAACAATGGTTAACAGAACTTCGTTATGTCCATACAAGTACGGAAGATGCCGAACGTTCTGGACGTACAGTTGAGGTCTATATGCGAAACAATTGAAAAAATTCAGGATATGATGTTGCCCGATCAGACATTAAAATTGCGACAGATTGTGGAAGCCATGTGGAAGTCATATCACATGGCTCAGTGGTTTAAATTTTGAATGATCACTTGGGTATTAAAAAGTTTTCCGCAAGATGGGTGACAACTTGTGACAACTTCACAGGAGTGTTTGTCGTTGTTCAATCGTAATATGGACGAGTTTTTATGTAATCATGGACAGAATGTAGATCCATAACAACACAGCAATCACAACAGTGGGTTTCTCGGAATCGAAAGAAGACAATTTTTCAGTTCAGATTAGTTTTAAAAGTAGACGAGCATGCCCCATACCCCCTACATTTACCATTTATCAACACATTATTTTTTCTCTCTAATTTTTCAAGACTTGGAAATTATCAAAATTTCTGGATCTTCCAGACTTTTTTCTCATTTTTTTCGCTGGGTTTATATACTATTATTTATATATTTATTAAATTACTTAAATATATTTCTTAAGTTAATTTTTTACTTCACTGTCATTTGCATGTTATTTTTAAATATCATTGCAACTTGCACTATTTCGTTTTGCAACGAATGCAATTTGCTGCAAAATATTTACACAAATACTTAGAATCAGTTATGCTGGCAAACAGACAATAATTGTTGCTGCATAAATGCATGCATATTTTCATTAGATATTTTATCAATTCCAAGTAAAAGCAAAAAAATTAAAGAAATCCTCAAGACATCAATAAATCTTTTAAAATGCTCTGCCCAACAACAACGATAACAAAAACAATTGAATATCATTCCTGTTTTCTTCCTCTGCACTCCTTTTTCACACAATGTGTGGCCGTCGACATTGTCTGTCTGTACGGCTCAAGGGGAGGGAGGTTTGAATAAATTTTGAATTTACAATTGCATCTTAAGTGTTTTATTGATGCCATTAATTTATGATAGAAAACATCTGTACTTTCATTTAGATCTTTTTTGTGATTTTAATTTGTTGACTTTTAGTTGGTATTATTGATTTATTTACACAAACGAAACAAAATAATATTTTCATATTTGATTTATTATAGTTTTTAATTGAAAAACGAAGAAGAGAAAATGGGCACATAAGACTAAGTGATATATATTACTTTCAACTAAAAAACAATGCTAAATATTTAAAGTATGAAATTAAAAGAACTTGTAATAATTCTGGTGTTAATGCGTGGAAACAAAAATAAGCTTTTCTTATGCTCCGAAAACTTTGCTGACTTCTAATAAAATTGCATTTTTCGAAAGGAAATGACTTGTACACTTGAACTAATTCATTCTGTGTTCGAATATATTTAACTTATATTGACTTGTTTCTTGTAAGTTCTGCCAAATGGGCCACACTTTTTCATAAGAGTTGTTGCAACATAAGTTGATAGTTTAGACCTGCATCTAACAGCTCATTTTAATTTAGCTTCGGTCTGTGGCAATTAAATATTGTTTAAAGAGCTACAGTGCAAATAAGTTGAAAAACTCTATACTATAACTTTTCAAAATTTGTTCATTGTTCCAAAAGTTATTGATATGATTAAAAAATTATTTAGATTTAAGACTATTACAAAATGGGTTACTTTAAATAAATATTGTGTTGGTTTTCTTTTTTGTTGTCTTTTTTGTTCAAGATAAATTCAAGGGTACCACAAGGCTCCGTTCTCTCTCCTACCCTGTTTCTCATTTTTCTTAATGACTTACTATGTAAAACTTCCAACCCTATCTACTCATTTGCAGATGACAGCAGCATTAGCCATTCTTACTCATTTGACCATAGGCCAAGTCCGTTGGAGATTAGGGCTACGAGGCAAAATATGGTCGAATCAATAAATCAAGATCTTGCAACAATCTCCGAATGGGGTCATGCGAATCGGGTCGATTTCAATGCCCGGAGGACTCAGTGCTGTATGCTTACGCATAAACGTATGACCGTACATGCTGCTCCATCTGTAATTATGGGTGATATAAATATTGAGGAATCAAAAGCTCTTGATGTTCTGGGTATGAAAATTCAGTGCGATGTTTGATGGACTGAACACATTTTTCATATCGCCTAAGAAGCATTCAAGTGTCTCAGTTTTTTAAGACGGTGTAAGGGATACTTCACCCCTTCTGATATCCTCACTATTTATACCACCTACATGCGGCCGAAAATGGAATACAACTCTCATGTATGGGCCGGTGCTTCAAAGTCTATTTTGAGGCTACTGGACCGAGTTCAGGAGAGGGCGAAAAGACTCATGGGTGACAATAGTGTAGCCAACTCTATTGACTCACTGGAGCATCGTCGCAACGTGGGATGTGTTACGCTGTTTTGTCGTTACTTCAATGGAATGTGCTCTAATGAGGTAAGGGAACATATTCCCGAGCAACACGTTCCTCATTAAGAGCACATCCATTTGTGGTCGATAAAAGAGCGAATCGCACTACGCATTACAGAAATAATTCGTTCTCTGATCGAACGGCTCGTATGTGGAACGCGCTCCCTGCAGGTATCTTTCCTGCCATACCCAGCGTTGAGAGATTCAAATCGAATATCCATAAGCACTACTCCCGCTATCCTCCTCACCGTATCCTATTTTCCTAGTTCCAGCACAATGCACTGCATAAATAGGGGTCATCCCCTGAGTACTGTTCCAATTGCAAAAAGAAAGTTTTATTTGATTATTTTAGTTTCTTGTTTTTTTTATATATATATTTTTTTAGCTAATCAGGCCTAACATGTTTTTATGACAATAAAATTGAAAGTTATTTATTTCATATTTTCTCGACGTTTCGTGAAATAAATCAATATATAATACAACAAACTTTTGAAAAAGCTTTTTCAAAAAGACACATTGTTTTCCATTACCATCTTATAATTAGTGTTTAAATTGTCAGTATCTTCCATTTTGTTCAACAATCAACAAAACAATGAACAAATGATTATAATTCGATCTACATTCAATGAACTAAGGATGCAACTACTTCAAATGTCATTTTGCCGCCGTATAAAGCGTGTGTATTATATTTTTATTGATATAAATTAAATTTTTTAATAAATATTTTTTGTCAACAACTCGCAAACCACCTCAGCACATGAGATTATAACGACATTAAAATAAAATAACTTTGAGATTAATTGTGAACTATTTGTGAGTAATTTAGTAAAAATAAACCTCCCAAATCATCACGAAAATGCAGAGACCTAAAAAAACTAAAATTAAGATAATTTTCATCGACTTTAGCTTAGGCTCGCCATTACGAAGTTGCCTTTTTTCAAATTGATTTTTACTTAATTATAAACCAATTCTAACATATTAAGAAGAGTGAATTTTTTGTTCTATTAATTTTTACTACCTGAAAGCAAACTTTGGAATGATTACAGTTTTTCAATAATAATTAAAAAAAAATGTTGAAAAGTGGAAAAATTGCACTAATAAATTTTTGGAAGGAATGAAAATGTTATCCCTTAAGAACGTCTATATCAAGCATTTCAAAAACCTATTCATTTGAAATACGGCCAAACACTAAAATAGCATACGAAATTTTTTAATGCAACATCATTAACTAAAGTATCTATTTTTAATCTAATTTTTCCCAAAAATAAACTTTTGTTTTATCCTCACAACAATCTTAGATCCCTCACCTCACCTCACCTGTTTTTAATTCCCAAGAAAATGTATATAATAAATTATTACCGTAAATCACGTAAATATCATAAACCTCCCAAGGAAATAAAACAAATAAAACATCGTGCCATTTGAACTGCAACAATAAGAAAATAAACACTGTCATAGACAACAATAAAGCATGAGAGGATGGAACAAAAAGAAAACTATAGAATAAAATCGTCTCCAAAGCACCACAAGATATATGAGACCTAAAATTTATTGTGAACTTGTTTATTAGCTTCCTAATGTATGACAATGATTGCGAGAGCCAGCCAAATGCCAAACCATCCAACCAACCAACCAACCATTCACAGCCTGAAGAAGGAAATTTGTGAATTGAACTACTGAAAATAACATTTTGCATTTCCTTGGGGACTCACTTATAAAATACAATGAGTGGCCGGGCCTTCTGTTAATTTAATCCTACGGAGTGAGAGTCTCTATCAGCCATTATAAAACGAGGCAAAACCAAGTCATTGTAAGTGCAAATACAGTTCATACGCTAAACAAATGTGACCTCTACTCTAGTCTACATTAATGAAAAAAATACAAACGTGTGAGTGTGTGTGTGCAGGCTGACATAGTCTTGGAGGAAATAGTAGACGTTGATTTGAATCACTTGACTATTTGTTAATGACAGAGTTTCTCAAATAAAATTTTTAGTTTATGTACGAGTATATGGGTAGACATTAGTACGCAACTTTAATGAATTTTTTTCAAATGAACAGAGATATTAAAGAGAGATTTTTCAAATTGGAAACCTGTTTTTTGTGGGGTTTGAATAGACTGGGAGCGAAATTTCCAAATTTTACAAATTTATTCGGAGTCAGAGCTTGGCTGGCTGTTCGATTCGTGTTTATTTAAACGTTGCCTCATTAGGGGTGACTGGTTGTTGGCATGGGCATACGACTACTTTCTGACAAATATATGAATCCTTTTGCTATTCAATTGAGTTTTCGAGGAAGTGGTAGGTTAGAAAGATGGTCATCAATGTCACAATGTCTTGTGACATGGACTAACTAACTAGATCATGATATTTTAAACCATACCTGAGATTGCCGCCAATCGACCGCCGAAATTCATCCACATCTATCCGATTTTTTTAAACCAAGTCAAGAACGACTAAATCAGAAGAGGCTCCGATATGGACTTCAAACAAAAACAAAAGACTAAATTCAAGAAAAATAGACTTGACTTAGGGTAGTAATGAAAGTTAATATTATACATAAAATAACTGAGACTTTCCATACTTGAATTCAGAATTTTATTATAGTCTTTATGTTATCTGGTTAGCTCATCTTATATTGAATGAAAGAAAAAACAACTTAAATTTATAATGAATTTTGTTTAGTTATCAAAATAAAAACTCTCGTAACTGTGGATTCATATGAGACATGTGAACCATTCCATATCTCTCCTTTATCAGCAAATAAGCTTATGCGACAGAATTTTACATTTTCAATACTTCCTGAGCATTAAATTTAAATCGAAAAAGTATATATTTATTAAAAGTGGCATTACGAACATTAAGTAAAATCAAATTTTACAGTGGCGCTTTTAAGGTTGTTGAGGCTCAAGCGATGTATACTTATACAATGGTATTCAATTAATTCCAAAAATACAGTTTTAGACTCGGGTTCTTCTTTCGAAAACACTTCAATATTTCGAGCCCATTACTGTTCTACACAAACCAATCATGAAACCTACTTTAAATACAGTATACCCTCCTTAATTCGGAGAGATATAGTCTCGGATTATAGTTAAAAAATGATAAAACTCAAAACTAAGTATTTTTTATTACAAAAAAAAAAAAAAAAATAATAATAATAATAATAAAAATAAATAAATAAATATGTCGGTCGGTATCTCACGAGTAAATTCTTCAATATTGGCTTCCAGTGAGTCAATAGTTGCGGGATTGTCTCTATAGACATGAGCCGATCTAGGCGGCCAATTGACACATGTCAGCCAAGTACAGCTCTTCTATTTTGGGTTAAAAAATGTAATCAACGCACTGAATCGCTCGTCATTCACAGTAACGGCCTTCGTCGTCCTTGAAAAGGTACGGTGCAATAATGCCACCAGCCCATAATCCACAAGAAAGGGTGAATTTTGTGCTCTTCGCACCAAATACGGCAATGTTGCTTGTTCATGTATCCATTCAGGCAGAAATCAGCTTCGTCCCTGAACACAATTTTCGATAAAAAAAGTGGACGATGCACTTTCTTAACCGAGCATGAATTTTGATAATAAAATTTCATAATCTGCAAGTCGATTCATGGTTAAATTATAGACCAAACTGAACATGTTTAAGAGTAACATGTTACATGAGCTGCCAAAAAGAAAGTTGCTAAAAAATCACCCTTTATTAAATTATTCTTAAAAGTAAAAAATAAATTCTTTTTTAATTCCATCCTTTATCATACCACTAAAATTTACTTATTCATTTCTTCTCCTAGATTTATTCAAACACAGGCATTTCAGTTCAGTCATTTCAACTTCTGAGGTCGAGCACGTCTCAACTTTCATTTGGAATCTTTTGCACTATGGACTACACACGACAGTCTTAGTTTGTAGCATTTGTTACTTTTTCATCATTTAAGCTGTTAATTTGTTTTATGTTGCAAAAAGTGAAAAAAAAAATCAAATGGAAAAAAGGCACCGGCCTGTTTGTCTAAAATCTCCATATAAATGAAATTCCCTTTCCTTGTATTATGGTTGGTTTTGCTTTATTTTTATTTTACGCCTGCTCTCTCTTTCATTCTCTTTGTTCGGTATTATTGTTGATTTTCAATTGATGCTGACATTTGTACAGATATATACTATATACTATATAATAAAAAAATAAATCACATTTGCGCATTGCGAACAATCAGTTCATGTTGAGCTTTTCTGTTGTTGTTGTTGTTCTTGTTGTTTAATATATAATTTTACCCTACATGTGCTTTGCTTAATTTAAATGTATAGTTTGTTTGAAAACTCTGAAATAAATAATAGTAATAATAAAACAAGGATTCCATTTTTTATGTTTTAAAAAACTGAAAATTCTGAACTTTCCCTAACTTCCGAAAATCGAGGGTAGTCCTTATTACAAAGTCACAATGAGTGATTTCTCTGTCATTCCTGTCATAAACTACACTATACCTGTACACCTAAAGTGTTCTCATTAATATACTTATGAGTACACGTATTAGTATACTTATGAGTATACTCATGCCTTCCAAAATATGATTAGAGGTTTACTAATGAGCGAACAGGAAATTGAAGATGTGGAGTCCTTCTGCTATCGAGTTAGTTTACTAAATAAATCTGGTGGTTCATCAGCATATGTAGTTAGTCGCATTAATAAGGCACGCAATACATTTGCCCAACTTGCGTGTTTACTGGCCCTCCGTTATATGTAATGCCCAACTCTGGTCAGACATAAACCAGCAACCAATTGAGATGGAAGTAAAAAGAGGGAAATGGTGTTGGCTTGGACACAATCTCCGCGATCCATTATATGATATTACTAAGGAACCCAGGCGACCACTCACTTGGAAACAACAAATCATAACAGAACTATCCAAACTACGTCTACAGTGGAACGAAGTCAAACATTGCGTTGATGAACGAGCTCATTGCAATGAACTTGTTGCGGCCCTATGCGTTCCAGAGGATTAAAGGAACATATGTATATAATGAGCGAAATATCTGACAATAAAGATTTTATAATTGGGAGAACATCCCAAATAATTCTTAAAACTAAAATAATTTACCGCAAAATACTTATTCCCAGTAAAAAAAGTACCTACAAAGAAGTCAATAGGATCCACAACTTGTGATCCAGAAGTTATGAATTAAGATGACTTAGTAATTATTTTTTACACACTATTACTTGAGTATTCATAACTACTATTAAAGACACTTTGTATAATATTTACATGGTTTATTAATAAATCCTGAATTTTGGTTTCTTAAAATCCTGAATTTGATATTGAAAAAATCAGGAATTGAAACTAAAAATCTATATGCAGTTCGATAAGTTAGAGAAGAACTATTTCGAAATCCTATTAACTTGAGTTTTATGCTCCTTCACACAAAATTATACTGCGAATTCAGTAAATTATCCTTAAATTTTAAGTTCGTTAATTTCTGTAAATTATTTTTATTATTACTTTTTCCCCTTAAGGAGAATCAACGCTGGAATTTTTTAAATCCAAAATACCAAACTGTAATGAAGCCAAAATAAATACAAGTTCTTAAAACGATTAACGAATTATAAAAATGGAGAACTTAAAATCCTTTCATATTTAATAAATCAAATTTTTATTTTTATTAGTTAAAATTTACTATTCACATTCGTATTTGCGAAACTAACCTTCGCCAGTGGCGTATCGGTAAACGTCTTGAACGTACCGCTTCTATAGTTCGGCCATACCCGAATCAAAATTCTATTTAAACACTCACATCTTTTCTTGTAATAGAATTCTGATGATTTTCATTTAAGTGATGATGAAGAATAAATTTTATTTCATTTTATTTGCTGCCGCTTAACATTTTTTTCTTTCTTTGTAACATGAAGCGCAATTGAATTTTTGTTGTTGTTTTATTATTATTAGACTTGAAATATGAAGCATGATAAAGTTCGTTTTGTGGTTTCTGTTTCCAGCATTGAAATTGCAGCAGTTTCTCTCTTTTTGCAACAGATTTATGTGGGGTGTGGTAGAATGTGAAACCAAATGTCAAGTCAAATAAATGTGAAAATAATTGCCATTTTTGATTTTAATTTTCAAAATGAGATGACCGTCTTCGGTTTTAGCATTATTCCAAAATTAGTCACTATAGAATTTCAAATGGTTTTTAAATTGTCTCAAAATTTTATTGCCATTGACAGTTTTAAGTTTTTATCTTTAAAATTTAGGAAAGGAAATCCTTTAATTGGAGTTTAAATGAGGCCGTTAACATAAATGACAACTGACAGAGAAATATTTTCAAGTACCGAAAAATTTAGTTTATTTTTTAATTCCTTTGAATTAAAATTTTACATTTTCATATCATTATTAATAAAAGGTTTTTTATTAGCATCAATCGTTTTGTTGTTACTGTGCACTTCTTTAGAAATTAATGTCTAAGTCTCAACAGGGCTTCAGGTCTAACCGTTGGTAGCAGTAGAGCTCAGCAATCACTCACGAATTCTAACCCAAACCACCATCTTTTAAACAACAAATTTCTTCACCTGATTTGGGCTTAAACCACAGCCACCCCATGATCTCCGAATGGGGTTAGATTTGAGAACACCTATTATTAGTTGGTTAAACTCATTGCCCCCCAAACTTTAAGCCCGTGTAGTCTGAGGCAGTGATAGCACCTGGTTCCCAGACGAACAGGTGCAACTTTACATTATTTCTTATTTGCACGCCCCGTTGCCCTGTTATATCAGGGATTTGGATATCAGCAAAAGACCATTTTCTGGAAATCCGAATAACCCCAGCTAGACAGACAACGTATAATCAAATGCCCACGATGGAGCCCTGTCTATTCGCCACCGCTGGATATTAATGTAGTTGGTACCACGAGGAGGAAAGAGTCAGGTACGTGCGGTGAGTACCAGAGGCGATATAGCTCTTCTGCGTTTTGTTTAAAACATAAAAACAAACACTTTAAATCGTCTAATTAAGTGAAGGCAACCAGCATTAAGTGTTAGATTCATAATTGCAATCGCAATAAGAAATTTTTGTAACATTGTTAATAACATAAATATTTATAATATTTAAGACAATAACAATAATAGTGAACCTCTTTTAATACTAGAAACCAGGCAACCGACTTAATGAAGAACTTAACAATAAACAGCAACAATGGAACCCTTCCAAATGAATGCACAAAACCAACCAACACCACAAAATGTTTAATAATAAAAACAATAACAATGAGAAAAGCAAATAATTGCTTAAAAGCAAAAACAACAAAAACGAAAAATGTTTACAAAGGCATATGCGATTTTTAACACTCAAACAACAACCGGGACTTGGGGCAAAAGGACTCTACGCACACAAGTTTAATAACAATAACATTAAATAATACAACAACTATTGAAATGCTCAATTTTCTGGTAAAACACCACAAGAGTCTGATTTCTGATCTTTATCCTGCCAATCACAAATACATTCATATATACACACACACCCATGCATGTGCACACTTTAATTTTTAGCGGAAGAAGGCCACCCTGAAGGAAACATGGGGACAAGTGTACCCAAGTCACCAGTTTTGTCGACTATTTTGGTGACTCATATGTAGACATCGTCAACGGAGTTGTCAACGTGTTTTTGTTTGATGAGCAGAGAAATTTTTGAGAGCACGCTTATGCCTCTTCATTTTTTAATTGCGTTTATTTGTTCTATGGTGAACCTTTAATCATTTATTTTAACTAAAACTGTAGGGATATATGTATATCAAAAATTGTTTACATGGACCCATTAGAACGACCTCTTCAATAGTGGGTTTTCAATGATAAGTCCATCTTAAATTTCAATAGAAAGAAGTATTGTGTAGAGTATGTCAATAATACTGGTGACAATGTCTACAGAGAAGTACTAGTTCTACGGTCGTCATATGGTCCCATTGGAACTAGTTCGTCACTAGTTCCAACGTCACTAGTGGATTTTCAATGACAAGTGCATGTTAAATGTCAACAGAAAAAAGCATTGGCTGGGGTATAAGTTGTCACTAGTACTGGTGACTTTGTCAATAGTGAATCACTAGTGAATCACTAGTGACATTTCCTTCAGGGCAGTGATTGAGTGTATGGATGTGTGTGTGCGTGTGAGAATCTTTGCCAAAAACAAGGGGTTGAAAATTGTATTCAATTGAAGGCAATTGTTTAATGTATCGTTCCTATTCATAGATTAAAAACAATTGTATTGTTGAGTGCTCGGTTTTGTTAGGAAAATAGAAGTTTGTTCACTTGGATTTTTAACAAATTACTCCACAGGGAATGATGATGCCATTTAATATTTTGTTTAACTCACATTTTATATGTATATGTCTATGGGTGTGTGAATAGTTGTGTGGGCTTGAGTTTGGGGTTGTTTATCATTTCATTTTTGTTAAAAGTGCACTTGATCTCTCAATTATTGTTGCGTTTTAATTTAAACATAATAACAAATATTTATGAAAAAATATTTTTTTTTTTGAATTCATGATTTTTCTTTCGTTTTGGAAAAAAGAAAGTCCAAGGTATTAAAAGTTTACCTCTTAAATGTAACAACAAAAACAATCGATAGGAAGAATGGATGCACCTCTGACATCCAAGTCTCTTTTATTGTGGGTGTCAGCGTGCGCTCAACTTGGTAAGTCCATTCATAAAGTATTTAGGTGCAATATAATATAGAATAAGACAGAAGATTCATTCGCTTGAGAATTTTATTTAGAGCCGAACCCAGCAAACAGTATAAAACAAACAAAAAATATATAAAGGACTGCTTATAGTTACTCTTATAGTTTTAATGCAAAATGACTTTAACTGCTGAAGTTTGTTATAGTGAATCGGCATGGGGAATTAAGTAACACTTACACTTTAGACTTTTACGGTGAATTCAAAGTTCTTATGTAAAACATTACCAAGATCATTTTTGTTGAATATTTCAACGCGGGTATAAGGCTTCCTGGTGTAAGGCTTTTTTCCGCTTTATTGGAAAAGGGTTGCCTCTTTCTTAAAAACGGGCCAAAAGCCCCCTTACGTAGCGATATAGCGGCCTGAGCTGTTCTACAAAAATATTTGTTATCAAATTTCACTAGATGTCCTCAAACACACCAAAGCTCGAAACTTACTTCTACTTATTCACAACTGTACAGAGTGGTTCAAAAGTAATGTTATAATTTGAATTGGCTCCCATTTATGCTTCTGACATTTATGATGTAGATATATAAAAAACTATATGTCAACAATCATATATATACACTTAATCAAAGAACGTTTTATGAAAACAGAGTTCTTTTTTATATTTATGACAAAATGGCAGCAATTTTAAATTACTTTTGCTCCAACTTGTAATTCCAATTGTAATCCTTACATTTTTGTTGTAAAATGTATTCGATAAGTTTATGAAAAAAGCACCATGAGGAACATATGAACTATGTAGCTCTACATTTTTACCCTCTGAATCTACAATATGGGGATCTTTTTGTATCATTTTGTAAAAAGGGACAAAAATATCCCTTAAGAAATGATAAGGCGGGTCTAAATGAAAAATATCCTTGTTCTTGAGAAATGACATCTTCATTGCTTCCCAAGTATCCGCTAGTGCATTTTTTCTTAGGAAGTTAAATTCAGAAAATCTTGCTGAAATGAAAAAAAATATATTGATTTTTTATATAAATAATATTTTTCTTAAACTTTTTACATAAGAAAAATTTAACTGTGGCTGTTAAAGAGTTTATTATGTTTCCAAACTTCGATTTTTAGTTGTACTCGCTCCACAAATAATAATGTATTATTTTATATGCAAAAAAGCAGACAAACCCAAAAATCTAAAAATAGCTTATAAATCGGTTAATGGCCTTAAAAAAAGAAGTCTTTAATGAAAAGCAAATTGTTAAAGTAATTTGAAAATATGCTCAAATCACATATTTTTCTACATCAAAATCTCTAAATTTTCATGACTTCTTTGGAAGCTGTGTTTACTGAGTCTATTTATCTCCTTTCTCTATATATTAACTTAGTACAGTTATTATTTTAAATGACAATGTGGCTGAAGTCGTAATCGCGTTGACTGTTAAAAATGTCCAAATTCGAGTTCAAATCCAATCGACAATCAGTTAAAAAATAAATTATGCGAATAAAAATTTTATGTAATAAAGATATATGGCTTTCATATATGGGTGAACCTTACAATATATAGTAGGATGTCCTTCCAAGGAGTCGTTTTTTCACAGCATCTAAAACGTGACTTCAAATCCAGTGAGTTTGATCCAAAAGAAGAGAACATCCGGCAATGGCGAGCCTGTGTTGAAATCAATAAAAAATATACGAATTTTCACTACCTTTGCATCACAAATTGACTTCCTTGAAACTTATCCTTTCTACTGGGATTCGTAAAAAAATTCCATTATATAAGTCTTCGAATCATCTTGAACGCCAGAAATAAATCCAAACTTAAAATGTACTTAAGGGTGAGTTTCGTGCTTATTCACAATTAGAACGAATGTGTTCCATGCATAAGGAGAGTGATTGCAATTTTTAAGGATATTAATAAAATATCATAAATTTGTGTGTTATATTTCCATTATCCGAAATAACTTTGATTATGTTGCCCAAACGTTGCATTGTTGCAGAGATCATAATATAGTTTGAAAAAGCAGAGCTCAGGATACCACAAAATTGGTTCAAGTTTGTGGTTACAATAACCACTTCCTTATTTTTATTCAATAAAACCATTTCAAATCTCTTTGTACGCAGATAATTCTAACACAAAGGGATGTTTTATTTTTCAAACTCATACATATTTAAGAAATACGGAGATTGATGATGATTTCAATGTCATGCATTTTAGCAATTATAATAATTTCTTTTATTGTTATTGTATTTCACATGTTGCAATCGAGCATGAAAACTCAGAATGAACATTCGTACATTTAACGATTTTCAATAACAATTTTGACTGGCTGACTGTGCCGGTCACCCCTCTGTTCGAGTACTTTTACTAGTGGACAATAAAAACAAAGTGATAAAATGAGTGGTGAGTGTATAAATGAGTCAAGGGAAGACACATCCGTTTCAGTTGAACGTTGAGCACTTGGAATTGTCAGCAGGTGCTTAACAAAAACATTAACATGCTACAAGAACAACATTAAGACAAAAGTTTGCAACACAAACAATAAAAATGATAATAACAACAACTATAGTTAATGTGATTTTATTTGTCATGCATTACGGGAATACATTAATTTGAAAGAAAAAAAAGCAACTTTCTTTTTGCGAAATAAATTTAAAGAATTTTGAGAGTGGGATAGAGAGGAAAAATTATACATAGAAGCGAAGGAGGAATGGAAGCTGGTTGCCTACTAGGACCTAAATAGGCGTGTTTGCTCCTGGCATGACCTTCATTAAATAATAATAAAACTAGACTCTGGTTTCGTTTTCGCCAAGTCGTCTCTATTTTATTAAAAAGTTCGCCAAATGACATACACACAACATTAGAGCTTTCAGTAGCGCTCACATCATCCAAGCCTATCCTGGTTTATATATCCGTATCAAAGCACCTGGTTTAATGGTCTTAGAGCTAAAATCGTGGGCACATCTAAAGAAGTTTCTTGGTGGGTTTACATTTTTCAGATTTTTTAATGGTGGGAGGGAAGCCGTAATCCTTAATTACGTCATTTGTTAGAAATTCCCTGAAAAGGATGACTTCGAGGCGGAAAGCAAAACTTGTTCTTTAGGACTTTAGCCCCGCAAGACGCAGCTATCCACGCTAGAGATTAAAGGTAAAAAAATACTCTATTGTTGAGTTTGAGGTCAGAATCTTTAGTAAGTAAATTAATTGAAATCAGAATTTAATGATTCCGCACCTTTTCCGGTGTCCTCTTCAGGATTGGTATATATATAAAATTAATATATATAATTAATATATCGGGTGAAATGTTCGGTGCAGAAATGTTCAGGAAAATTTGGCATTTCATCATGACAAATGAAAAACACTTGCAAATCATTGAATTTTATTATTAAAACTCATGCTGTGTGAGAAATGTCTTTCTATCGAAAAATTATCTTTAGCGACGGAGTTCGTTTTTAGCTCATTTTTGCCACTTCAACAAACAGAATTGCCAAATTTGGTATGAGGACTACTCAGAGGCAGTCAAAGAGCTGTAAGAGCACCCTTCAGAGAACCACTATTTGGTGCGATTTTATTCAATCTTGCAAATTTTCCGAGAAAAATAAGAAATATTTCCTATTCATTACAGTTTGAAAAGTTTCCATGCAACACATCAATTATTAACCTGCATTCCCTATAAGTATGTAGATTTTTTGAAAGAATGTTTGTGTTGATTTAAACCAGAATTTGAATTGAATCAAACATTCAGAGAAGGCATTCAAGTTGATTGCAATGACGAACTTCAGGAAGCTAAACCTTGACGCTTATCACAAAATTAAAAATAAAATGGGGATAGAATGATACCAAGCTAACAGCCACCCTGAGAGTGTCAAAAGAAGTCTCAGCTCCCAAGCATGTATGGTTGATTCTGGAAACCATGCATTATTGCCTTTTGTAACCCTCAATTGTCGCATCTCCCCTCCCCTATTGAAATAGCCGCAGTTTTTGCATTGTACACTATATCATTGCAAAACTTAAGAATTTTGTGAATTGCTCTTCGATTATCTTAACGAAATAATCATTGAAATATCCGAAGAAGTCGGAAATTGATTTCGGTCTGGCTGCTATAGGTCGATTATTACCAACTTCTTTTATCTTGAATTTTATGATATGGACACCAACGACTTGCAGTTTAAATATGACGGCGCTACATGCCACATAGCTCATGGCGTATTGGAAATTCTGCACGAATAACTAGAGGGCCAGTTCACATCACGTGACGGTAATGTGAACTGGCCACCGAGATGGTGCGATTTGACCCTGTTAGACTTTTTTTATGCAAAAAAGCCACAAGCCCCAGCGGCCTTCAAAGACAACATTTCCAATGCCATCAATGAAATTCAATCTGACTTGTGTGCCAGAGTAATTGAATTTAGACATTTAGGATGCGTGCCACCTAGCGAAGCGACATTTCCATTATATTATACTGGATATATAATGGCATTGATAGACCTTTTAATGAAAAAACCTGTATAATATCGTCATGTTTCAGGTTTCATCATCTGAGGATTAGGTAATAGAAAGCTATGAGGGGGTTTAAACTAGAGGGAATGGTTTCGTGTACCATATATGCACGCATTGTATACATAAGCCGGTTAAAGGTCGGCCTCTCTAAAGCACGTCTAGATAAGATTGGACAATAGAGGCACTTACAGATAACGTGGTAGCAAAACAACTCTTTCGCTTCTCTATGTACCTATATGTGTGTGCAATAAACCAGAAAGTATTTCCAAAAATATTTAGAATATGGAACAGAATTTTAAACTTTTTCTTTCTTTGGCTATTTAAGCATTAAGGACCAAGAAATACCTTTGACTACTGTTAGATTTGATAAAAATATTGAAAAACTATTTTCACAACAATTAATTTATAGAAACTGTTGAAATTAACATTGAATAAAAATTTCCTCAAATATAGTTTTTCTTTGGAGAGCTTGACAACATGATAAATGTAACAACCAAACAAATTGATCCGTTTAAGCTCCATTTATAAACACAATTCTAAAGGTTTTCCTGATTATAATGGCTGTTAAGCTCTTCCTTCTTAACGCAATGAATATCGAATTGATTTTCTTTTTGTTAAAAGTAATACATTTTTGTATTGCTTCGTTTCTAAAATTGATTACAAATAAAATATTTAACCCTTTTTGGTCATACAATATGGCTGGAATTCCCTAAGGGCTCTCTTTTAGTCACAATTCTTTTTACTGTTCCATACAACTGTCTTGTGACATTTTTTCTGTCTGGCTTACAAACAAGGAGGAGTAAAATAATGTTTCCTGTCACAACATAATAAAATTCATAACAATAATTTTACCTGTAATATACATATGAGTATGTTTATATGTTTATAGGAGTAAACAAATGAATTTTCTGCCATATTTATGGTTGTCAATTACTGACGGTTTTGCCTCGGGATAATATGTGACTAAAATCAATCCTGTTAAGATGTGAAGAAAATGATTTTTTTTTTTTGATTTTATGAATACTTGAATCCTTATACAGTAGTCCAATTTCTATTTTTTTTATTATTAGTTATCCAAAAATAAAGTCATGATTACATTTTTATTAATTTTTATCACAAGAAAAAAAATGTGGCAGAAACAAATTGCTTTCTTTGAATAAACAGGAAAAATCTAAAATTAAAACAAAATCGGGAAAAACAGGTGCAAAAGATTCCAAAAAGTAGTAAAAATTATGTAGGGAAGTAATAACATAATATTGCCAAAAATAAAACCAGTAAAATAAAAAGATTTTAATTGAAATCCAAGACGAGAAAGTGAATAATCGCTGGACAAAGACCCTACTCTCAAAATAATTATAAGAAGAAACTTTGCTATAATTTGAAAACACTAAATTTTTATATATACATGTGCTACATCCTTTCTCCAAATGTTAAGGAAATTATGACCGTTCATGGATCATTGTTGGTTTCACCAGAACGGAGTAACCACTCACATAACTCGGGCAGCGATGGAGATTTTGAGACTCCAATTTCCATGTTGAGTGATCTTCCGTTTTGGAGATTTGAACTGGCCGCTCAGATCATCAGATCTAACAGCACGAGGCTTCTTCCTTTGGGGCTTTTTAAAATCTCAAATTTACCACAATAAACCTCGAATCTTGCAAGTTTTGAAATCTAATTAACATTTAAAAAGAAATCGAAGGAAAAGGGAGGTAGCCATTTGAGCTATTTAATTTTTTTTCCAATTAATGTCATCAGTTTTACACTTTCAAAGAAACTTTTTATAAAAACGGACCTCTCTTTTAATTTATAACAAAATGTCAGCCAGTTTAAATTATGGCATTACTTTTGGGAAGGCTTATGTATATTGTTCATAGAACTCTAAAGCTTAAAAAATAAATATTTCAGGATTTTATTTAAACATTAGTTTTATTAATAATAGAATAGATTAGTAGAAAATATATTTTACCCACATCCAACCAACCAACCAGCCACAACCATTTAAAAATCATATTGGGTAAATTTTGCCATGTTTTAATTGAGTTTAGTTGAACTGAATTTATTTTTAAAATATTTTAAAAACATTTGTTTGTATTCAACTTTTGGCAGATTGGAGTTTTCGTGCGCCATCTCCTTGACATCTCCTCCTTAATTCTGTTTACATGAAGGTAAATAAACATTTTAAAATATGGACAATTTTTGGGCTCCATTTTTATAATAATTTCACAAAATTAAGTAAGACATATTCAAAATTATTGAAGTAGTTTCATTTATTGTCCTTGTTTTACTAACAATTATTATCTAAATCTGACTGCGAAATTGCAAGCGTCTAATACAATATATATATATATAATATATATATATATATATATATATATATATATATATATATATATATATATATATATATATATATATATATATAATAGAAGTTTAAAATCAATTATTGAATTCCAATTCGATATTTCATGAACACTAAGCAAAAGTAAAATTTTTAATATTGGCAAGTGAAAAAATCCGACTGGCAATAAATACGTTAATGAAAAATAAAACGTTTTTTATGCACAACAATTCGATTAATTATAAAAAGTAGAATTGATATAAAAAGCTTTTTTTCAATCATATTTGATTTTTTTCAAAAGCAATAACCACGTTTATCTTAACCACTTTATTTTATTTGCAAATGAAATTTGCCATTTCTATTTTCAATTTCTTTAATAATATTTATCATTTCCTGTCACATAAATAGTAAAAATTGTCACTGCGGGAATTACCTTTTTTTGTGTCGTTTACTTTTGGTTGGCGTGTGGAGGGTCTGGCAAAAGATAATCTTCTAGTTGTTTTTGTTTTATTGGCTTGACATGAGACATATTCATATAAGTTTTGTAAAGAGTCTTAAAAGGCATAAGAAGACCATTAATATCGAATACCAACCCTTTATCTAAATGCATAATGTCTTTATTGAATGTAATGCGATACAATATATTTTTGTTCATTTTGTCTCAAACGCTTTCATTTCCTCTTCCCATGGACATTTTGGGAAATCGATTTGGGAATACTTAAACATATTCGGAACTTATGAAAAAATTTAGAAGCAATATAAAAATATCAATAAATGTGGGTAACTGGTGGGCAGTCTAAAGCGGCCATACAGAGAATTGTCAAAAATAAACAAGGATACTTGCCTGTCGGACTAACCCCACAGTGCTCTTAACACTGGATAAACTTAATGCCGCCAATGCATGAATATAAATTAGAAAAAAAACCTTTCCTTTAAATGCCTTCAATGCTCATAATATTCAATTAATGATATTGAAGTCAGTTCGTTACGTTTTAAACTTTCAAAACTTTCTTCACATCATACTTGTACCTCCAACATGTAAAATTCCATTTGAATTTATTAAAATCGAAAAGAAGAGTTAAATTAAATATGATCGATAATATCCTGTAATAATAAATTGACAAACACATTTGCCGCCGACTGATTGTACGACATTTGAACTTACAAGAAATCCCAATACATTTGATAGAGAAAATAATGAAAACACAAATCAATCTTATGAGAAATTGATCAATAACAACAAAAAAAAATATATCAAATGAAATCAGCAACATCCGGTGTGGGGGAGTCAATAAATGACGACAACACATTACGTTCACAAAGAAGAGCGTTTCTGCTAAATTTATAAAACATTTTAAAAATCAATTTATTTAGTTTCATTCTCTTGCACGTATAATTTTGTTTGTGCTGCCAGGAAAGGGCAATGAACGTTTGCGATCAATAAATACAAAAGAGCGAAATATTTAAATTGATTGATTGCATGGGTAGAGAATGCCAGTGAAATGATCAGAAAATCCTAAGCGGTGGAATAGTTGTGAAAGTAATTAAATCAAATAAATATTTTCAAAAGTTCATTTATTTTAGAAACCCTTCTATAAAAACATGGCTGTAGAAGAATTTTTATAAAATTGCATTAAAATTTTAATGCAATTCAGAAGATGTTTAAAAATATTGTTCCGAGAAAAAATTCAGATTTCCTTCCAGCTTAACAGAAGCCCTGGCAAAGTTATTAAAATTAATTATTAGAAAAAAGACTTTTAATTTAATTTCTTGATAAGAAAATTTTCTGCATTTACAACTTTTTAACCGGCTTCTTAAGAAAATTTTCGTATTCTAATTTATTTTGTCTAAGTGAAAATCAGTTAGTGGTAAATTTTATATTGTTATATTGTAATTTTAAGTTTTTGCTTACAGATAAAATATATTTTCCGAGAAAAATTACATATTCTGAATGAAACTAAAAATTTTGGAAAAGTTTTGAAACTTGCAAAATACATGAAATATTTTCTAAATATTTCATTCCACGTAAGTTTTTAGTTTTAGATCATATTAAATGTTTTATAAATTTCAAACTTTTTGCAAAAACATTTTCCTTCTAATTAAAAATTTCATCAGTTTTGGATTTGTTTTTGTGGTATAGGGATATATCTATTATATACGAGCACATATTCCTCAATCTTTATTTTTTTGACGAATTTTTATTTTTCGTTACACAGTGAATATTAACGAAATATACCAAATACCATTGTAACCCAATCACGATCAAGTAATTAGGCGTAAATCGCTTAACTAATTTTCGCAAATATAGCTAATGCAGCATAAAATGAGAAAATACTGTGTCTTACAAAGAAAAAGTGTCCTTCAGCCGTGACCAGTTAATATAGCATACGTATAAAGCCATAATGTAGACAATCCTTGGCAGGAGCACATATCGATTTTCTGACTGTGATGTTTCAGGTATGAAAATAATTACATTATTTTTGTAATCAAAAACTAAAATATATTCAAAATTTATTCTTTTGGGATATTCCCCCAACTAATTGTTAAAACAATTAGAGTTTAAAAAAAATGTTTTAATAGTTTTTTTTTTTTTTTTGGTTTAGTGACCAATTAAATATCGGCATATGAACAGCTAAAGCCACAACAAACAAAACATTTTGCAAAAACTAAAATTTTATATGCATTTTTTTCAGTTATGAAAAATATTGGAACCATTTCGCCATTTTATTATTGCTAATAAAAAATACAAAATTTGTAAAATCCAAATTCACCATACTTTTTTTACAATTTTGATGAATATTTCAAAATTCAAGTTTATAAATATATACATTAATACTTGATAAAAATTTCCTGGGATAAAAATTTTTAGATGGTTTGCCAGACTGAAAATGCACAAAAAGTGTGCAATTTGAACGAGTTTCTACCTCTTATATCTCGGAAACCGTTCAATATTTTTGAATTAAATTTGTTGTGAAGTAATTATAAAGGGAATGTGAAAGTGTTTACGGGTTACACATGATTATTTTTAAATGCTCATTCATTGCTCGCCACAAACAGGATGAGAAACAACTGCAGTTTAGCAATAGGACACCATACGACTGTCCCGTGAAAAGTGACTTTGCGATTAGTTTTAAAACAAATTCTTTCTAATGGCTGTGAGAAATCACATTATTTGGCAGAAGTAACAAAATTTCGAAAATTACTTTGATCACTTTTCCCTAATTTTACTCTCAGTAAACTCTGGAATTCGGCATCTGCCGTAGGATCCATATACATTTTTTCATCTGATGGTTTTTTTTTATTCTAACTATTATTAATATTAAATGTGTAATTTGTACAATATTTAATTTATAAGTCACATTAAATACAATTTCTAGAATCATATTCATTATTATAAATAAGAACCCTTTTCAAATATATTTCCGGCAAATTTTACAAAATTATTACAACAACCTTTTGGTGTAGCATACGGGCTTAAATTTTTCTACGAAATTTCTAACTAATTAGCCGAGATACATGCCACAAAGCGTAACAAATGGCAGTTAAAAGTACTAATCCTAACGTTTTAAAGATCTTACACAGCTCACATGTCTTTCACGTAACTTTTTTTCTCATTGTGGTGACGAAGTGATGATGACTTTGTACTAAAACACATTGTTTGCGTGTTTTGATATCATTTGGTATTTTTCATAAATTTCTTTTTATGTAAGAATAATGTTTGAAGTGCCACATGAAATGTTTTTAAATGCGAATTTATTACCCCCATCGTTATGACTTAATTCTTTTATTTCCCTAAAGATGACTTAACAAAAGACACAATGAAATGAAAGAAACTTCTTGAATAAATTAAAAAAAAAAATTAGATACGTTACCCCTTCTTGAAGACTTTGAAAAGGGAGAAACATTTTATTGTTGTAGCATCTTAATAACTGAAGACGTTTTAATTTGTATCTATTATTTAATTTTAGAAGAATGAAGAAAATTTTTTTAAGTTTCATTTAATTATTACTATTATTTTTAATTTAATAAATTGGACTTTCTTGCTTAAGAGTAAATAGAAATTTCTAAATTTTAATATTTAGTGTTTTTTTTCCAAATAAAAATATATACTGGCTTTAGAAAATTGCTATCCAAATTAGTTTTTATTAACCTTTCAAAGTCGTATGTAATAGATGTTGCTGGTCCCATGTATTTGTTGCTTCAATATTTGCATTCTAATCTAATATGTTAGAGTTAACTATGAGCTGTTTTAAGAACAGAGTCCAATTTAAGATGGTTTTCCTTTTTTCTCATTTGCATAACTGAGGCACTGACTTAAATAAAGTAGATTCAAAATTCTTATTGGCCAAAGGATTAGCCAGATAACTTGTGGTAGTCCTATAAAAAGGAAGATCTCTTTCAAATTCCTCTTTTCAATTTTGAAAATTTTCTTACATTGTATTTGAAAATTAGAATATGATAAGATTTCATTTATGTTAAATGCTAAAGAATGGTAAAATATAATCCAAAGCTGGAATTAAGATTAGATTTAAACTCCTACTCGGTCATCATCACGTCAAACAAATTCCTTACATGTATAGTATTAGAAAGCTTTGCATCAGTTCGCTGCTGTACAGGATTTAAATAAATAAAGTAAGGTTTCAACAAGCCCCGTCTCTCATTCTCTATCTCTCTCTCTCTCTCTCTCTCTCTCTGCTTTTCAAACATGATTCAGCTAAAGAGTACTGAAATACAGGCATATACTCCTCTAAGCCAACAAGAAGCAATAAATATTTTGAATGTTGAAATATTGAAATTTATTATTTGTGCTATTCTCTCCCAAAATAATCATTTAAACAATACGAGTTAAAAAATTATTATTGTTTGTTGCAGCTTTAGCTGTTTATACATACATATATTGGCATTTCATTTGTCGCTAAGCCAAATCGTCAGTGACCTTTGAGTAGTTTGAAAACATTTAAAAACAATATGAGAATTTTGCAACATTTCTCAATATAATGAAGCCAACTTCCAAGTCAAAGAATATGAATTAAAAAAACCTGCAATGACAATCCTCTGCTAAAATATAAAATGATCCAAATTTGCACTACATCCGTATGCTAATCTTTACATTTTTATAACTGTTTTGGAAGTTCTTTTTTAACTGAGTTACAATAAAATTTTTTATTTTTCCACAGAATATTATTCCACAGCTCCTTAAATTTCTAACCAATATTTTAATAAAAGTCAGGGGGCAAATTACGACATTCGATATCGATCGAAATTTCAAAAAAATTTTTTTTGAATTGTATTGAAATTTCGATCGATATCGAATGCCGTAATTTGCCCCCAGATCAAAGAAATTTTTATAATAAATACGTACACTTAAAACTATTGCATACATAGTGATCGAGTCATCCTCGAAATGTATATAAGCTTTTAGAAAATTAAAACTTTGTCCGCCATGTGCTGGAATAAAACTGTGAAGCGCCTACAATATCATGAAGAGCGACAAAATAAAACCCCTCTTATAATCCTTGTACATAAAATATTCGAGCATTCAGGAATATTATTAAGTTTTTCAGTGGCTAAAATTGTGTTTTCAAAGGATGCCATAAGCTTCTTTTTACCGATTACCACAGACAAGAAGGACAACCTTAGAAGAAACGTTTTGTATGTCTATTTTTAGTGGGACAAATCAATAATTTTAGAGTAAAAATTTGATTAATCCTTGTTACTTCATTTTACTGTTGAAGATCCGAAAATTCCATGCAGGTAGTATAACCAGTGAAAAAAATTCTGGAATACTTGAGCCGCTTAATTGTGTCCAAAATAATTATTCAAACATAGTCAAGACTAAAAATCTAGTTGAAAGTCGCTCAAAATTAAATTTAACAGATATTTATTTTTTGGACAAAGAAATGCTTTTGACTCGAGGTATATAATAAGTGCCTAGATGTCCTCCTCAGTATAGAAAAAAATGCTTAAGAAGCTGTTGGAAACTGAAAGGGTTCTATTAGTAAAAACTAAATGCAAATCTGGCTGCAACATTCCACAAAAATTGTTCTTTGAGGTGCTCAAGCAGAAATTTAAAACTCGACTTGAAAAATTCGAGTGAACGCTGAATTCGTGTATGCAGCCGGTTATGACGGTCATTTACATCAATCCGGAAGGTCTTGCAATTCATCCTAGACTGGTTTCCAAGCAAGACAATAACAAAAATCATTTTTTAACCTCGTTTCTCAAACAATCGCACCAACACACCTTCACAAATATTTGCCGCCCTTGAACTTATTTTTCTAAAAATTCAATACACGATTAGAAATGAAATGTTGTCTTTATCATTTTAATTTATTTTTCAACATAAAAATTATCACTTAAATTATTTGCATTTCATAATAACATTAAATATTACACTGTTTTCTTTTATTGTTTCATAAAGAAAAAAATTTATTTATTACATCTAAAAAATCTCTTTGGAATGATTGCTGTTTATTTAGTATTATTTATTTTTAATATTAATAATATCAAAACGGAAGTTAAACTAAAGAGAAAAAAGGAAACAATTATATTAATATGTTATTGTTTGTTGTTGGCTTAGCTAGGTATATGCCTGCATTTCATTGGCGCTAACCAAATCATCAGTACCCTTTTAGCCAAATCATGATTGAAAGCATTCAAAGCTCGTATACTTATGCAAACAATTACAAATATATATGAGAATTCTATCAGAACTCTATCATATTTTACTATTTGTAATCAACAAAAACAAAAGTATAAATAGCTATAGAAGCTTTTGTACAATCACAACACAACAAACAAATAATTAATTGTATAAAGGCGTAAAAAGAAAAAACAAAAGGACGCAAGTCAATTATAATTGTTTGTTGTGTTGTGATTGTACAAAAGCTTCTATAGCTATTTATACTTTTGTTTTTGTTGATTACAAATAGTAAAATATGATAGAGTTCTGATAGAATTCTCATATATATTTGTAATTGTTTGCATAAGTATACGAGCTTTGAATGCTTTCAATCATGATTTGGCTAAAAGGGTACTGATGATTTGGTTAGCGCCAATGAAATGCAGGCATATACCTAGCTAAGCCAACAACAAACAATAACATATTAAAATGGTTATTTTGGAGAATATCTCGAATAACAAATTTGATAAATATTGGAAAAAATTATAATAATACAAGAATATAAAGGTTTAGCAAAAAATATTTTGGCTGAACTAACTACAATTAATTTTTTTTTATTATTTTAGTTTAGTTAAAGCGATTATATGGAATACAAATTTACAAATTTTTTTTAAGAATAATTTTGAGTTCTTATTGTTTTATAATTTAAATATACAATTACTTTTATTTGTTAATGGTTACTAATGGAATTAATTTACACTTAAATATTTTTTTGGTTTTTAAACTCTTTGGTTAATTTACAATTTTTTTTGATGGAATAATTTACACTAAAATATTCATAATTTATAACATTTGGTTAGATAAGATTTTTAAAGTATAATTTCTTGAACGATATTCTTTTTGGCAACAAGGAAGGTTTTTCTCTTTTTGATTTATTTTTATAATTTCAAATTAATTTGGTAAATAAAATCAAATAAAAGTGAGTGTTTTTTTACTTAAGAAATCTGTTGAGATGTTATTAATATAGTTGGTGGACCCATTAGAGCCAAATTATTCTAAGTAAAATTTTCCGAAATTTTGTTTTATTTATTGAATTGTAATGGTAATGGCACAAAATTTAAATATATAAAAAAAAATTGTTGCATATGCCTGCATTTCTATATCATCAGTACTCTTCAGCCGAATCATGTTTGAAAAGCATTCTAACTTACATACATACTTATACAAGAAACAACAAATACTATGAGAATTCTATACAATTGAATCATAATTCAATCATTACTCGAATAACGAATTTAAAAACTTTTAAAAATAAGATAACAAATTGATTTTTTTTAAATAAAAAGCAAACAAAACTTGAATAAATATATTTCTTAGCTACGCCAGACATCGTTTCATAGTGATAAGTACAGCACAGTTTGCGCTTAAAAGTAATAAAAAAGAAACACTATACAAAACCGCCAAATGGATATTGAATGTTGCATGCCACATTTTTTAGTTGAAATAATAAATATTAAATTTTTTTTTTAATTGAATACTAGGCCTAAATTAAAAAAAATGGCCTAGTAACATCAACATTTCAGGAAAAAACAAAAAACTTGAACTATACAACGTAAAAGAGTTTTCAAAATTGAATTACAAATTAATTACCGAGTCCCTTCGGTGCCCCTTGAATCTAACCTAAATTAATAACCTCAACAGATCTTAAAGTTAAAAAAAAAAAAATTGTGTAAATGATTAAAAAAAAATTTCAATGCTTAGGAAATAAATAAATTAAAATTTTGCGTTTTTTCTATAACCGTTGCATTAAGTATTGCACATGTTCGTTGCTCTGGCCTGCTGTTGAGTACTTGAGTAGAATAATGTTGCAGTTGATTTTGCTGATTGGAATGATGATTTCCCATTGAAGGCTGCTGACGATGTTGCAGTTGCGAAGAATGTAACATCAAATGGTTATGCTGTTGCGGATTGGTTGTAAGTGGCAAATGGGGCTGATGTTGTTGAGTCTGATGCTGCTGATGATGTTGTTCATGTTGCTGATGTTATACCAACAATGATACTTTTTGACAATTCATAGCCGTTAACTGAGCATTTAAGGCGGCATTGGTATTAGAAGGCCCCGAAGAAGATGCTGCCAAGCCAACACCTCCGTGCTGTATATGACTACTCGCATCAGCGGCTACAGCTGCCGCCGAAGCTGCTGCTGCAGCTAAAAACTCCACTTTACCCATGTTGCGCTCAATTAGGGGCCCCAAATTTGTGTGTTGTGTTTCTTTATGCCTACGCAAATCAACTTTGCGTTGAAACGATTTGTGGCACAGTTTGCAGGAGAATGGTTTATAGCCGGTATGTTTGCGTGAATGGGTGATGAGGTTGGAGCTTTGACTGAAAGCTTTTCCACAAACTTGGCACTTGTGTGGCTTTTCACCTGCAATGCAAAGATATAAATCCATTTATTATTTAAAATGCTATGAAAAAATTTTATGTTGTTTGTGCTTTCAAAAGTTTGAGAGATTTTTTTTTACTTATGAATTTTAAAAATAAATCTCAGGCTCGTTGCAGTTTTAAGGAAAAACAAGATGAAAATATTATAAAATTTTTTTCAAATACTCAGTAGAAGTTTGAAACAGCAAACCTCTAACCAATAATTAAATTTGATAAATTGCAAACATTAACTCAAAATGGTTACATTTTATGAAAAGATTTAATTCAACAAGAACTTCAAAAAAAATTTAAGAAATTCTATGAACTACTCAAAATTATATGCCCTGCCTTAAAAAAAACGCAAACAGGATATGTTCAATTTAATTATTGCTTAAAATTATACTTTTGGATTATTTTATCTCCAAATATGCAAACCGCCTTCCTGATTTTCTTTACATTATTGCATTTAAAGTCTGTAAATGTTTCTTACTTTTATTGTTTGCCACCATTTTCCTCACAAAAGGCCATATGCCCCATATCCTTTATTTAGAGTATAAAAATCTTTTTGGTGTAATTCTCACCCCCTCTCCCCACAAAATGTGTATTGGAAATTGTAAGTCTAATCTCAACCACCATTAAAAATTTATCTAAAAATTATTTTATTTAAAGCTTAAATACTCTTAAGTATTTGGCAAACACTTTTCATTTAAAAATTTCTAACACTTTGTGGTTTATGTGGTTTTATGTCTATAAAATGTTATTTCATATTTTTTGCTTAAGGAAAAAATCGTTGGGCCTAAAATATATTTTAATGTGCACTTTTGTATAGACATAGAATGCAATATTTTATTTAAGATTTCATTTGCTTTATTTAGAAATTTGCATTTGAACTATAATTTTTAAGTTATAAAAGCATATGTATTTGTTTTAAATTATTTAACGATTTGAATTAGAGTAACTTTTGTGAATTGAAATTGAAATTGAAAAAAGTTCTTATCTCGGCAGTTGCAGTGAATGGAATAATTCCTTTTCTCTAGTCTAAATGGAAGAGAGAAAAACGAATAATATAAAAACAAGGAAACCAGGAATTGGTCAAATTTTCATCTTCTTCTTTATTTGCCAATCCGTATTAGGATGTTAGCGATCATACAATTAATTAGATTATTAGATAAGATATCTCTATGCCAAATTCCACAGAAATCCATTCAGAGGGACACAGAAAAATTCTAATGCCCAGTAGTGACCTTTTCGCAAATTCAAGCCATAATTTGGAAAAATATAGTAGCCAGGACATTGACACCTCCAAAAGGAAATATTAGATTTAAGTGTTCATATCACGGAAGCGAAGCAACTGTATATGGCAATATTCAAGCAACATTTGCTCCAACTGGAAAATCATATGAATCTCACTTATCCTATGTATGTATGTATGTACACATATATGTATGTATATATTTGTCTCCTTACGCAATTTGATTAAATGGATTTGTATTATTTTTGTGTTTTTCTTCCGACGGGGTTTGTTTGAATTTGGGACGATTTTCCGTCATCCCACGTCAAATTTGGTTTGTAACCAGACCGGTTTCGGCTTTGTGCCATCTTCAGTGTTCTCTTGAATACTTTTTGATTGATTTGTATTACTATAACTAAAGCTGTGGCAAGTGGCTGTCAAGAATACACAATTGTTGCCTAAAACATGTACGAACTATTAGACGTGATTTGATTGACAACAACGACGACAATTAGAATAAAGGGGATTAATATACACATAAAAAGTTCTCTACAATAATGTTGTTAAATATCTCTAGCTTTTTAATCATATAAGGGACCCACTTACATACAGCTGATTTTTATATGGCAGGCCCTTGCGGAAATCTCAACTGTATAATTACGTAAATTAAGTAAACCTTCGCAAACTTCTACTCAATTTACAGAACATTTAAAGCTAAAATGATGATTTTTAAATTGGACAAACACTCACCTGTAAAAACTTTTGCTCGATAAATTTCAAAATTTTCATTGATCATAAGTTGAAATTTTATTTTTAATTAAACTATTATTTAAGCTCAAGGTCTTATTAAATGTTTAAAAACTTTTATTTGTAACTATTGATATTTTGATACTCATTGAGTACCATCTTCAGCAAACTGTGCTTGCAGTTCGATCACAATTGATGCTGAAGTGCTTGTCCTTACACTCATGGTAATTAAACTATAAAAAAGCTTAAGAGCCTGCTTATATAAATAATGTCAATCAACTTTTTCGTTGGGTTGCGCTTTTGTAATGCATGTGTCAACTTTTATTGAGTAAAAACTTATAACTGACACTTTCGTATACATTTTGTTATTTTATACAAGACATTTCAAACTATCATTGATGTCAAAAAGGAACGTGTGTCAAAAATTTTGTTATTCAAAAGTTTTAACATTAAACATTAATTCAAACAATAAAAATGGTGTCTGCAAATGCTTTGGGATATTAGCGAAATATTTAACTAGTACAAATAATTTCCGCAATTTGCAACGGGCAGCCCTTCATTTCGATGCAACAAAGTTATTGTAATGCAGAGATTCTTTCGACCCGTTATGAGAAATGGACAGGAGTGGAACAATTTATTTTATTGACCAAAAGTGTAGATCAATAAGAGAATTAAGTGAAAACAACAAAGGCATCCATGGAACTAGATGCAAGCCATATTTAGTTAATGATTTCACGGAGTTGGTATTGTATATTGACAAAATATGCCACCTGTCATCAACAGCAGCATCCGGCGGTCAATTTCTAGCTTTACCATCTGTCAAATACGATCAACATCAATATCCTAAACAATAAAATCGCTAAAATGGTTTGTTACAGTTGTTTATAAAAAAATGAAATCTGTTGTACAATTTAAATTTGTTTTTTATATTTGCACAAACATAATAATTTATTTTGTAGACAAAAGGCCTCCCTTTTTTTTTTGTTCTAACGGCATGATTTTGTATGAAGAAAATGTCCAAAATATGGAACTTAAATATTGTGACAACAATGACATTTGACAACAGCAAAAACACAACGTTATCGAACGTTTTAGAAATTTTACAAATTATAAAACTTCCACCATTGAATAAAATTAATTTCAAAACAGGCACATACAATGTTGCACATAGTGTTTATACTATGTTAGACTTTATCATATGTAATTTTTCAATGTTAAAATAACATAAAGTAACATAAATTATAATTTAATGTTAAATTAACATAAATGCACGTGTATCAATATTTTATTGGTATGGAAATGCATACTTGCATATGTATATGTTTTGTAGCATACATGACTTGTTATTTAATGTACAAATGTATGTGCGTTTCTATTATGTATATTGATATATATTCAAATATGCCAAAAAATCATTACTATTTTTCAAATGTTAATATTTTTCAATTTCTATAAAATAAAGAAATATCCTGAAGATGGTACTCGATGAGTACCGGAATATCGATAAAAATTAAAATAAAAATTTAAAGACCTTAAGCTTAAAAAATAAATTAAGTTTATTAATTAAAATAAAACGGTCAAAAAACTAGAACGTATATTTATATATGTATATATCAAAAGAGATTTGTTTTATAATTTTAAAAACAAATGAACAAATGATTGCCTTGGGAATTCTTCATAATTGTAGCCGAAAATAAAATTTTTGAGATCAATAGTGCGTAGGCCGCAGGCACGTCTTTGTATCGAGTGAAATTAAATTTACTGGTTTAGATATCCAACATCAAATATATTTAAAAATTTTAATGCATGGAATTAAATATTTAAAATGTAGGATATTTTTGGGAATAGGCATGTGTTCCAACGATTAAAATGATTTGAAAACAATTTTAAAGAGACCATTATTTCATTTGGATTCTGATGATAAATGTATGTGAAATTCAATTCCTAAAATAGAATATATGTATGTATGTGGAAGCCACCCATGTTCCTAAACCAATATTTCTCAAACATAAATTAGATATTTGTATTAAATTATTATAATGAGCATATGAGAATTATATCACATGTCATACACACGATCTGCGGTATTCATAAAAATTATTGTATGTTTATTAAGGGCTTATTTGACAAATTTCTATGGGATATTTGTCAAATAAACCTTTAATAACCATACAATATTTTTTATGAATAAGGCCGGATGTGTGCAGCGCATAATATCCCTTTGGTATATTTATTAATAGTGTGTAAATATATTTACACACTATTTTCTTCATTTTGTGTGTCTACTTTGATCAAAAACAAAGATGTTATAATTATACATGATAAAGTCTATGATTATATTTCAATGTTGCAATTTTCACAAGTAGTTATAATGAAAGTGACTAAAACAATCATAATGTTTTTGCTAGAACTAAACATTACTTCAAGGGCAATTATGCAAATATGGTGTATTTCTAAAAAAAATCTCATTTTCTTTTCAAATGCTTTTACATCAGCATCTTTGTGGCAATGAAATCAGATTTAAAAGGCATGCGATTTGTGTAAGACTTCTCTATATTATTTAAATACATTATGGTTTGACTTATACTATGGTTATTTCAATCATGTTTTTACGAAAATAAATTCCAACTATGATTTTATTAAACCATCAGAATGGTTCTACCACCCTTTAATTTAAAAATTTATGTCTTCAAAATTCCATTCACAAATCAAATGTTTTTCACTAAAAATATATTGAAATTATATTTAATAAACGTCCCCTATAAATTTACCTTCAGCGTTTTATACAACTTTTTTTTAGTTTTGCAGACCATTGAGTTTTATTTTAACTTTCTAGTGAAAAATCTTGGAAAAATCACAATAACAACTTTGAAACAATCTATAAAAAACAACATGCTCAATAATAAATGTACCTTTATATTTTTCTTTTAAACTCAAGAATAAAAAAATATATATTAAGAACAAACACAAGGAAACTGTATGAAATCATACAATAAATAAAGTTAAATTAAGAAAAACACTATAGACAACAAACAGGGAAAGATGAAAAATAAAAGATTTCAAAAAAAAAAACGGAAAATTATTTCAGAAGTCGAGTGATGAAAATCAAAAAAGAAATTGCAAGGCAACGCCTTGAGAGAAAGGTTTTTTATTTTTTTTTATTTGTTACTCGTTTACTCTACAACCAACAGATTCTGTAATAAATAATAAAAACTTTGCTTTCGCTTAAGTTTGTGAAACAGCAGAATAGCAAAAAGGAAAATTTTTATGGAAAAAACTAACAGAAGCACAAGTAAACGAGTAAAGCTGAACAATTGACTCCCTTCATATAATCTGTGCTTTTGTACGTGACGTTATCTGGGCCGTTACAATATGAACGTGCTTAGAAAACTGGAGCTTCGAATAGAAACTTTAATGAAAATGGATAAAACATACCAAAATAACAAACTTTTTTTTTTAGCTAGAGATGATTGGACAATTTACAAAAATTAGTTTCAGAAAAGTACTTTTTTATGTTCCAGAAATGTACATTTTCTTTAGGTTTTTCCTAATAGAGTTTTTAATACAAGAGTTTTTATTGCTTCTCTTTTCTGAAAGCAGTTTCGCGATGAAGAATTATGACTCTGACTACTAGTTCAAAACAAGTCAAAAATATATATTTTTTAAACAAGTACCACATAAAGCTACACTTAAAATATATTTTACATAAAAGTTTGACAAGGAAGTAATTTTTAAAAAAAGAGTATTTATTTTACTTTCTTACTGCAACATTTTTCTTAAAAAAAATCCTTCACTTAAACTTTTTTATAAATAATTTTCTTAAAAATTTGCCTTTTCCTATTACATATTTATAATTTTTTAAATTACCTTTTCAATAACAGACAGCTTTATTTTTTAAAAGTGATTTTTCTAAAAAAAAATAATTTTCCTAAAATGTACTTCCTCAATAATGGGAGGTCTTCTTAATTAGATTATTATTTTTTAACAAAGTTAACACACACAAAACGAAACTACTTGGCTTGTCTGCAGAAACACCCAGAGTCTCCGGCAGGAATAGAACTTGCGACCTACGGTCGATTAGTTTCATGTACTCGCCAATAGTCCGTAAAAGTATATTCTAAAAAATGCATATTATAGAAAATGATTGCACTTTCTTGATTAAAAAAAAGCAAACTAACTTCACAAAAAAAAAAAATAATATATATATATATATATATATATATATATATATATATATATATATATATATATATATATATATATATATATATATATGTATATATATATAAAAAGCAACTCCTTGAATTTGCTGTTTTCTGAAAGAAGCCTACTTTTTCGAAAATTCAATTTATCTTCAGATTTACACTTTCGCGAAAAGTCCTTGTCCCAAAAACGACCTTCCATTAAATCGTATATTCGGACATCTTCATGTAAAACGTGCCTTTACGACAAGGGAATTTTAGCAAAAGTGATTTTTCGCAAAAGGACCTTTTTGCAGCAAATATTTTTTTGTGAAAAGGATATTTTTTAAATTCTTTTTATTAACGGAATTTTTTATGTAAAGGTTTCGTTTTATAAAATAACATAATTTTCTTAATAATATTTATTGAAAAAGCTCCCTTGAAAAATATTTTTCTTGAATTACTTTTATTCTATTAAAAATAAATTTTATAAAAATACTAGCTGACCCGGGCAAACGTTGTTTTGCCTTCAAATTTTATTTTCACTGTAAGTCTGGTTTCGTTGCAAAATCATGGCGAATCGATATTTCGAAGAAGAATGAAAGGTGCACTAAATCGACATGGCAATTATTGTTCAAATACCGGTATCGGGCTAATTAACGCCACTACACGCTGATATGGACCCAACGCCTTCAGCGAAACACAGCATAGGCTTATCGCGCTAATCTCTATCGGGCAAAACACAAACAAACTAAATATTGCGCAATCTGTCGGATGAACTTCAACCTACACAGAAACACTCCTCACGCCCCATAGAGCATGTATATAAAGTTTAGCTATCACGAACATACACGTAATTTTTATATATGTAGAGATAGAGATTTAAAAAAATTAAATCAATTATCTCTAATTGACAATAATAACAACAATATACTAATAACAAAAAAGTAATAATAATTTATTAATTATAATGATAATAGTAATAATAGGAATAATAAAAATAAAAATAACGAGAATAATACAAATAATAATAATTATAATACAGTGGAGGCTCATAAAAGTTAAGACGCGCAAAAGTTAAGAATACGGAAAAGTTAAGCAACTTTTTGTCAACATACGGAATTCTAAAAAGTTAAGTGCTTCTTAACTTTTTTGAGTAATTTTTGTTTTTATTTAATTTTTCTATTTTTATCATCATTTTGAATTCTTATACATATGTATGTCGATTTTCGCATTAATATATGTATGTATTTAGTACTATATAAGTACATGGGTAGCATAAAAAGATTCAACACATTCGTCATTTCCCGTTATAAAATTCTTTACATTCGTACGTAATGTTTCATACTTTTTTGCATCAGTTATTAGTTTTCTTTTGATCGTAACAATGTCAGCAGCACGTAAGCAAAAAAGGTTATCAGTTGCCGAAAAATGCAAGATTTTAAAAAAATTAGATGAAGGCGTTTTTGGATAATCGATTGGCCATGGATTTTCATAATTCTGAATCTTCAATTTATAAAATTAAAAGAAATAAAGCAAACATTAATGCTGCAGTGTCAGGTACATGTGACGAAATTAAGAGAAAGACTTTACATAAGGCAGAATTCGTGAATTTGGAGAAGCAGCTGTACAAATGGTTCTTACATATATCAACGTGAAAGAAACTGTCCACTAAGTGATCCTATTTTAAAAGCTAAAAATTAATACATTTGCATACTTACATATATACATGTGTATTAAATACACATTAATAATATATACAATGTATAAATACACGTATAAACACATGCATTTTTCATATCACGGAAAAGTTAAGAATTCGGAAAAGTTAAACACCCCTATAACAAACTACTTAACTTTTTCGAGCCTCTACTGTAATAATTTTTTTGTCCGTGGGGCCGGATTTTTTTTTCATTTATTCATTTGTATCAAAATCGTACATTTCAAATCTTAATGCAAACCTTGCTAAGGCCCTGATGGCTTGTCTGCAGGTTAATATTCATACAAAATGTTATAATAAATTTGAAGATATTATAATATAATAATAATATTAATAATAATAAAAATAATAATATGATAATAATGATAACAATAATAATGAAAATAATTTTTTCTAATGATATTTTTGAAAAAAAATTATCTTAAAGAATTCTAATTGAATGAAATCTATTTGGCAATTTTAATTCACATTTCATTCTAAAGTTCTGCTACTCCGGGCATTTTTTAGTGCCATCACTACTTCAACTTGCACTGGAGTATAAAAGGAATTTCTTTGTTAAGCATTAATAGCAAATATTAAAGATACATACCATACAGCCATGCAATTCAATGCCCTCCCAATTAAGCCAGGAAAAGCAAAAATGGTTCATATACTCGTATACAAACAAATATATAGTTTATCTACTTTGTCTGCTGCTACATATTGGATTCATACTTGGGAAACAAAAAATCTGTTAGTGAATCAAAGTACATCCCAATGGTCGAATGTTTTAACAATCACGTCCCTGCAATATCATTATGTACTCAATTCAACTCAAACTTTTTTGTTCTATCATTTTTATAAATGACTATGCAACACACTGATGAGATGTATGTATGTATGTATGTATGTGTGTAAATACACATTTCTATACAAACATAAACGTATTGTTGTATACGTACTATACGTATACATATTAGAAAATAGACAATAATGATTATACGTTCCGTAGTGTTCGTAGGAATACATTTTTAGCGGAGAAACTGGGAGTTTAGTTTGTTATCTCGTACACCATTTGAAGATTTTGCTTCTTCTTTTTGTAAGATTTTTTGTCCTTTTATTTTTTACTTTTACTGTGCACTGTACATAATGTACTGTGACACATATAAGAAGAGTGTATTTGAAATTCATACATACATACATACATGTATGGTATTTACTTTGTTTTATAGTGTGAGTTTGTAAATAAAATACTTTTGCTTTTTTACACATACATACATACATCCATACATACTTATATTTTCCATATATTCCTCATTTTCTTTTTCTATTCCACAGATTCTCGTTAGTGTTTGTTTTATTATTATTTTTTCTTTTTTGCAATACACACATCTACTCGTATATCCCTCCCTAAATAAAGGCTAAAGCATGGAAGAACGAGATACAAATCTGTATCATGGCTAAAAATCATTGAAATCTGTTTAGTTTAAAGCAAGGATTCAAATTGTTTGTAGGATGCTGTATGTACGAGTGTTATGTGTTGCGTTGTGCTGTGCTAATGTTGCAATAAGGGAAAAAACGGAAATGAAATGTTTAAAAAGGTATGAGAATTTTAATGTGTCTGTATTTACAGTGGTGATTTTTCCTTTCTTCCAAGTGTGTTTGCGAATATGCTGGAGAAAGAACATTTGTTATTTGTGCATTTGAAAAGTTATTGATTTTGTTAAAGAGCAATTTGTTTTTGTACTTTAAAGATTTAGTAGAAGTTTAGGTAGTAACCCAGCAGGATTCATAAGAAGCATATTTAAATATGAGATAAATTACTAACATTTATTTAAGCTTTATGCCCCTATGCTCCCTCCAGGAGTGAAAGGATCATATATATATACTTAAGCTTAATTAATCGAGACAATAACCAACTTATTATAGAAGAATCCATCAAATTACGGTGTGCGGCGGAAGTTGTTTAAGTTCTTCTTCAGCAAAATAAATTTTTCAAGTCACTGCAATTTTTTCAAGTCACACTAAATTTTCTTAAAAATTCTTATGCTGTCAAAATGCATTTGATAGAGAATAATAAGGTGTTATTTATGAAATAATGTTGCAGAAGTTGTACTATATTCAAATGTTATATGTATGACAACTTGGAGTCAATTTCCCTACGAAATACTGTGATATCTGCTCCATATAAAAATTTATTTACTTAATATTGAAATTTGTTAGACAGTGACGGCTCTTATTTAATCATTAGAATAATTATTTTTTTTGTTGTGGGCTTAGTTCTACGTATAGTTCTACGTATATGTTTAAAAAAAGAATCTATTTTTTTCTTCATATCAAATATAAAATGTTTGTTGGTATGTTGCTATAATACTATTGCGAAAATATTTCAAATTCTGCAATATATAAAATTTTCCTTTAACACGATTTTTATTTATATCAAAATATTATTAAAAAATTTATTGAAAATCTGGTCTTGAGCTTTTAAGGATATATTTTCGTCTTTTAGATATTAAATAAAATTAACTAATTTATATTGTACAATTTAAACAGTTTTCTGCTTTGATTCCTAGTGCAAAAAACATTTGCGTATTCATGTCTTGTACCAAAATTTGATATAATAACAAATGCCGATTTAAATTATAATATTCCCTTTAGTTTTTTTGTCAAAACGATAGAAATTATTTGATTATACATACATACATACATACATACATATGTAAATATAAAAAACTACGAAATAATTTGTATGTTTTTCGAAAATCAAAATCAGACCGAAAAATATATCGGCTTTTGTTTTAAGAATGTTTTAAAACTTTATTAATAATAATCAATGATTTGCGATAGTTTTCTATTTTAAAAACGTTTTTTTTTATAAAAATATCCTATAGACTACGCTTAATAACTTTTTTTTTAATAAAAACTATATAAAAGAGAAGTTAGGACTTTTTTAATAAATCCATATTGAAAGCTAACAAAATTCATATTTTCACTTGACAATTATCTCTAGAATTTGGTAAAAAAAAATAATACTATAAATAAACTCTTTCATAGTATGAAATTAATTTAAAAATTTTAACATGTTGCTGCAACACTTTAATATTATTCTTAAAATTCTTACCAAAAGAAACAGTAAAAATAATAGTAATAATTGGTAAGAATCCCAATTAAAAATCTTAAATATACATTTAAAATCTCAAATACTTCCCTTACAATAAAGTTATGATGAACAAATAGCAAAAACCAATATTTGAATATCATTTGTTGTGCTTGCGGAAGCTTTCTGTACTAATTCCTTAAAAATTATGTGGAATATTGTAGAAAAACTCCTGATCGGTATCCATTTAGTTTATGAGAAGGTCGTTAGTTAGCTTCAGTCAGCCAATAACACAATTCATTCAGTAGATGCCTTTAATGTTAAATGTTGCAAACAAGTCCTATAAGATTTTTGCGTTGCAAATACAGGTGAAGTTTGTATTGCCTTGTCAGAAGACACATTATGTATCTTATTTAGGTAAAATTTACAAAGCATTGTCAAAAAATAATCACGTTTGTTCAGTTAACCTATTTGTCTAAAGCAATTTTTTTTTTACAATTGTGGACAAATTTTATAGAACTTTGGAGTACATCTTATCGTAAAGAGAAAATTTTTAAAGTTTAACACATTAAAATTAATTAAATTTAAAAATTGTTAAATTTTTCTTTGTTTATTTCATATAAATAATAAGAAATTAAAGCTTTTATGAAAACTTGCTTTCAACTATAATTTTTTAACTTAAATATTTAAGCTCAACAAAATATAAAAGAGAAATAAAAAGTAGTAAAAACTCCTTTCAAAAAATCGAACACAAAAACGATAAAAATGTCTAGAAGACATAAAGGCGCTGATTTGGTAACAGAAAACATACACACACACACGCACACGTACATAAACGCATGCCATCTTAAGTAAACACATACAAAATGGCTCAAGTAAATTTGAAATAAAAGAGAAAACCATATGGCTGATAAATACATATAAATAAAATAAAAAAGCAATTCAGTTAACATTGCTCTAATGCAAAAGCACAGAGATACGTACACATGACCCCAACTCATTTGTTATATGGCCAACATACAAACTCACACACACACACACACACACACACACACACACACAACACTGTAACAATATGGCAGGCAACGAGAAACACAGATTTGTGTTAGGGGCACCCCCATGTATTAAATTATAAATGCAAATGTACATACATATGTATGTGTGCATGTATCAATATAATTATATATGCCTGTGTGTGTGTGCTTTTTTATTGTGAAACTTTTAATGCCATATTGGAGTAACTCGCAGAAAATCAGCCATTTTCGCTCAAATCCCTTTGAATGATAAAAACAAAACCGGAAGTGAGAGAGAGAGAGAGACTGCAAATTTGAGTGAGTTTTACTATTACCACTACCACTATGCCAATTTCTCACTGTATAAAACAAATTTTCCTAGTAAATTTTTGCGTTTTTGTCTCCAACATGTGCACATACTGGACTTATAAAATCAAGTTTCTTTGACAAATTTTTTCATTGGTTGTCTGTGATTTCCTTCCTTGCATGGCTTTTGGATTTGTTCCTCTATATTTGTGCTCTTAAAGTTTTGTTTTGACTTTGATTTCATTCAGGTTGTATGTGCGAGCAGAGACCTTCCATTCTTATCTCAATATTTTGCTACTGAGTTTATCGTTTCTCTTTATTGTTTTGACAACAACAAGCCTATGGACGTGTGAGAGCGTGGGCACTTAATTCACAAATTTCCATAGATTTCCAATGCGCTTACACTCTTCTTGCAAAACTGTATAAAGCTTTTTTGGCCAAATATTTTGTTGCTGTAATACACAAAATATGGTGGTGCACGTGCATTTGTGTTTATGGTAATGGTTTTGTTTGTTTTATTTTACAATTATGCTCTTTTATTGATTTCAAAAGGGTGGTTTATATGCTGCTTTCTTGTGGAGCAGGCCGGAGGATCTCATGTTTACATTAATAGCCTTCACATTTTTTCCACTCCTCATCCGCTTGTCTTGTGTCATCAACACTAAATAGGATTTTTACGGAATTTATGGCAAGTCGTTTTTTTTTGTACGTCGTTCATGTGGATGTTGAAGTTTATGACGTTTTAGTATTTAGTGTTGTGCTGATTTTCCATTTATTAAATTTGTGTGTCTGTATGTGGTTTGGTTTTCAACGTTTTTCTCTTGCAGCTTTTAGCAGCTTTTGTGGCTGGAGAAGGTGGGCGCTGGAGTAGCAGTAGTAGATACTGATTTAACATATCAGGGATTTAATGTATTTTTAAATTGGATTTGTTAAGATTTCTTATCGTGTTTATTTTAGTACTAAAGCATTTGAGTTTAGGGTGCGAGTGATTGAGTAGGGATGTGCTTAAGAAAATTTATTTTTTGCGGTTTAATGTAATGTAATGTAAATAATCGATTTTAGTTTTTTAGTACATAAATATCTTTAAAAAATAAATATGATGTTTAAAACTCAAATTCTTTTTAAGGCAATTTTATATAAAATTTTACTAAATACTGAAATCCATATCAGACTTGCTGTTTTAATCTTTTAAATCTGTTATTTAAAGTATTCGCTTATTTAGACTTATGAACTGCTAGAGAAACTATAATGTATTAAAAAATTATAAGTCTTTTCACATTAAATGTTTATAAAGAGTATTGTTTTATTACTCATTTATAGTTCTTTTTTAAATTATTATAAATGAGTGAGTATGTAAATGAGTGAGTATGTAAACATCGACGAGATAATGGCGTTTTCTTTTCAGAAAAAACGTAACAATTTCCATCGCATCCATCTCGCATTCATAGTACAATAAAATCGTTTCTTGGTGTAATAATTAACAAAAATGTACATTTAGCGTTTGGACTGTAGAATAAAAAATTGGGCATTCTCCATTATGGCTACAGTAAAACGCACCAAGCGCATGAAAGGTCGTCCGAACAGAGCGTCAATATTGATACAATAATTTTATTTTATTTCATTTCCACTTTTTGTTGAACGCTGTATCCGTCAATGGTGATTTGCAAAACAGACCTAATAAATTACAGTTAATTTGACAGATGTAGTCTCAACAACATGGCTGCTATCAACTGTCAAAATTCAAAAGTCCCTACTGGATATAACATATTGTGACTGTCTTATTTAGGAAAGAAGTTTTTTTTTACTATTCAAAATGAGATGTGAATTGCATCTGATTAAAAAAATATTTTGTTTTTCCCAAATTGTTAAATGTTTATTAAATAAAACAAATGGATCGTTACGATCAAAATTAAAAAATATCATGACCATTTAATGATGCTTTTAGGAATGGCATACTGCCAACAAAAGATCAAAAGCTTTGTGGAGATATTGAATGATGTAATAGTTTTGGCAGATCCTTTTGATCTAATTTTCGCAGTTCGTTTTGATTTATTATCACATTTTTTATTTTTTGTCTCAGAGCGATATAAGTATCACTTAAGTATAAGAGTTGCTTCAATAAAAACATACACTACAAGTACGAATCTGCGGCTCAAATTGAAATTTTTTTTATTCACTAAGTTCCTTTTAGAGTTTTTCAGCTTATTGGTCGACGCGTCTTGCCGACCATGATTAAAAAATTAATTTAGAGGAGCTTATAATCTGATCCCGTAAAATATTATTTGGACTAAATGTTTAAGCAATTTAATTAATTTCCTTCCGCCATACCATTCGACAAACTGATTTCATTTTAGCAAATCTTTCTATTTAATGAAGATATTATTTTGGCTTTTTATTGTCCAGAAACTTAATCTAGAGAGACATAGTTCTTACCTGTATGTATATAAGTATGTTTTTTCATATCACTCTTTTGGTGGAAACGTTTGCCACAATAGCTGCAGGGGAATGGTCGGGTATCACTGTGTATCAAGAGATGTGTTGACAACGTGCTAGAACGTTTGAAACGTTTGCCACATTGTTTGCATTCAAAAACTTTTTCTACATTATGAACAGCCCTGTAATTACAGTAAGCAAAAAAGAAACAAAAAAAAAATACAATTAAAAAATATGGTTTTACGGCAACAACAAACAGAATGGGTATTCACCGTATCGCTCTTTCGGCGCAACATAGTTATAAATCAAAATTTTTGAGTTACTGAGGAATAAGTGTTCCCTAATGCATATCCTCTTTATATATTAAAAACACAGATTCATATCTGAAACTGAGAAAAAGTTATACTAAAAAGTTTTGATACGGAAGCTAACACTTTGGAAACTTTAATCGCATTTTGCCAAATTTGACTTTTTTACTGTATGAATGATTATGTTGCCTTAAAGGAACGATAAGGAGAAGACAATAACTTTAAAAATGTGTTGAAAATATTTCTTTGAATATCCAAAGGCAAGTAAAATGTTTTTTCAATTTTTCTTAACATGTGAATACCCTTAATATTTTAGTATGGTAATTAAATATGCTCAAAAACCACCAAACCTAGTATTTATTTAATTAAATACATAAAAGTGCTTAAGTGTACATGTTGCTTGTATACCAACCTGTGTTGACTTAAACTAACTTCATGACCAAAGGTCTTGTTGCACAATTCACAGGCATACGGTTTCTTGCCATGGTGTGTCCGTCGCGAATGTACTTCAAGGCCATGCGGGGTAGAGAACATTTTTTCGCATTTCATGCATGAGTACAGGTCACTGAATTGTGGCAAACCAGACCATTTAGCGGCCATATGGTGAAAATGTAAATGGGAGGGATGTGGCAGGCCCAAATGAGAATTTGGCGGTAAGCCATTACTAGCATGACCACTTACGGCAGCAGCTGCCGCCGCCGCTGCAGCTACACCGTTGGGTGTAGCACCATTTTGCGCTGATTGTAGAGGCACCATTAAATTACGCAATCTAAAGAGATCTTCTTGGGAGGCAGGATGATAACTAGAACAAAAAAGAAAAAAAAAACAAAAAGGGTTTGTTTGATTGCAACATAAAGTAATTAGATTTTAGCACATGCACAAAAGACATTTTTAATTAACTTGAAAACATTTCTTTTCACTTACCTACTTGCTAGACCAGATTGCTGCTGTTGACCCTGATGGAAAGCAAAGGCAGCAAAGAAGGGAAAGGCAGGCGACAGGAATGGTCTTTGAAACATGGCTGGTTCATAGTTGGTGGGATAGGCCTGTCTTAAGGCCTCAAAAGGATCCGCATTGTGATGATGTAGTTGATTCGTGGATTTCTGATGATCATCCTTCCTCAGAAGCGCCGACACCGAAAACATTTCAGACTTCTTAGGACTTGTTCTACTATGCATTATTAAATCATTGTTATTGTTATTGTTACTACTATTGTTTGTTACACTAGACGGCCTTGACATTTGTCGCCTGGGTATGGGAGAGGCAGGCGGAGAATCTACTTCTAGTTCCACAGAGCTAGAACGCGATCTGGACCGTGATAGCAGTGATCGCCTACAATTACTGTCATCATCCAGGTCGATTTGTGACGAGGAAGAATGTGACAGACTGCGCGAACGTGACCGTGAGGCTCTTTCGTAAAGACGTTCGGCTTCTAAGGCGTTCAAGGGCTGCTGTAATCCCGTATTGTTTTCCAATTTCCATTGTAAGATATGATTTTTACTTAAAACTGCTATACTATTGTTGTTAGTTTCTTCCAACAACAGTTTATTGGCAACTGTTGAAGGTTGACTGTTGGAAGCAGCTGCAGCAGCAGCCGCCGCAGCTGCTGCTGCTACAGCGGCTGTATGAGCCTGTAAATGTTCAGTCTTGACGAGACGATTAATGCTGAATGTCAGCTCATCTGTAAGTAGAAAAGGGAAAGCTTTCAGTATGTGGAACGGGGTTTGTGCAATAATTTTATAAAAAAGTTATTTCAAAATAACATCGTTAGTCAAGTTTACTAGATGGAAATATTTGATTTCCTTTCTTAAACTGTTACTCAAAGAAAAGTCTTGAAAATCAGTTTGTATAATCCACTCTGTATGCACAACAGAAAAATGTTTAAGACAACTATAATATGATGGCAATATCATACGCACTAATTACATTGTTGCAGTCAAATCATATTATTATCAAAATAAATCCTGGGTATTTTTTGAACATAATATTGTTTGAATATAAGAATATTATGCTAGTGTAAATAAGTAAATATAAACTATAGAAAAGAAGTATAAGAAATATATACACATATGACCATATATTGTCTTGCGTTAATCAAATTAAACGCAAAACAAGGTCAAATGTGATATTAATGGGCCTTAAACTAACAACATTTGACCAAAATATGATTTAATTTTCTTAACAATCACAATATTTAGAGGTTTAATCGTCTTGACTTAAATAAAGTGAACAGCATTTTGAAGCACCCATAAATTGGTTTCCGTAAACTTACTTTGGTTTTCGTAAACACAACATTATCTCTTTTAGCGTATGGCCCGATTTCTATATTAATAATTAAGAACAAACTCTGTAAATTAAGAAAGAACTCTGTCAATAAATTCAAACCTACCAATTTTTTACTAGTCTGTTCAATTTAATTTTAAGTAAAGCTTGGTTTTTTCTTTGCAATAGTTCTTAGTTTTATTTGAATCAATAGTGAACGTCTAGTTTAGATCCAAGTTATTCTCGTTTCATTTTTCTAGTCTAGTTCTAGCTTGGGCTTCATTCAATTTAGTTAAACTTCAGATCTAGTTTACTTTTGGTTAAGTTTTAGTTCAAATTTAGTTTGGTTCTAGTGCTGTGTTATTTTAGATCTAGATTTGTTCTAGTTTATTTCTTTGAACTTTAAATTCACTTTTAGTCCACTCCCGCTCTAATTCTAGCTTATTTCTAGTTTAGTTGAAGCTTAGATCTTACTTGGTCCCAGTTATTTTGTAGTTCACTTCTAGTTTAGTTCTTGTTCAATTATAATTCACTCCTAGTTTGCTGCTACTACAGTTTTAGTTTATTTCCAACTTGGTTCTAATTTTAGTTCAGTTCTATTTCAGTCTTAATTCACTTCTAGTTTGGTTGTAACTCAATTATGGTTCAGTTATTATTCAGTTCTCTTTCATTAGAGTTCCACGTTACACTTTAGGTAATAAAGTACCCGATATTATGGATCCTTTAATGAAACGTAGTTAGATCTCCAAAAATCAAAATTTTTAAGGTATTAAAACATTTTTAATCTCAGTATCTTCCCCAGATAGTTTGGTGGCGTGGTGTAGTGGTTCGTTCTCTGGCAGAGAACCATGCTTGTTGAGTTTGAAAAATTAAGTGACTTCAACACCCTCCAAAAAATCTATCTAAGAATACCTCTGACCACCTCTCCCGATGAAAAAGAGCATAACATTATGACAAAGGTCAGGCAGCCACCACCAAGCCATATGCTCCCAAGAGGGGTATTGGAGAAAAAAATGTAAAAAAGTAATCTGAATCCTATCTGAAGCTGAACTAAAGTTATACTAAAAAGTATTGATATCGAACTTAAAATTTTAAAGGCTCTAAATACATTTTGCCGAGTTCGATTGAATTTTGAAATATGACGATACTGGATTAAAAACGATTGGATTATAAAAACGTATATCTAACCCCGAAAAGATTCTTAGAATACCGACATGACGTACATAAACATTATGTACATACGCTTACAATGATGCCATAATCTTTATATGATTATCATATTTTTATTTTTCTAATAGTCATATTTAAAATTTAGTTTCAGCACAGATCTAGTTCAGTTGTAGTTGAATTCAGTTCTTTGCCAGTTTTGATTCAGCATTACTTAGTTGAGAAATAGTCTATACAGGGTTCCAAAAACTTGCCACTGTTATGACTTATGGTGCTTGCAAAATTTATGTTCGAGTATATGTATCATCCAACATCAAATAGATGTGTGTATCAAATTACATTTTCAACATAATTATTTTCACATTGATATCGTATACGATAATCCCACCTTAAACATATGACCATTAATACCACCACCCTAATCAAACAAATAATAAATGAACAATAGCTGAAGCCCAAAAATAAAAATCATTGCAACAAATCAGCCACGCACACACACACCAACACATTCATATACTTGTATATAAACATACATACACTTAATTCAACAAATGACAATTCCGAAGCAAAGACATCCATGGCTTTGCTGATGAAGATGATGATGATGATGCTGATGATTATATTTTGCAGTCAAAATATGACCCTAGTAGACGTGTTAATATGCATTTCAGTGTAAAATATTTAGAACATCTGTTCTTGTCCACACCCGGCCAAATGGAGCATGACAAAATACTCACTCGCATCTTTGAAAATCAGCATTCATGATGTTTCTATGCAAGACCCATTCACACTTTTCATATCGACTTTCAGCCAAATAAAAATATCACGCAAAAAGTTAAAATTATTTACAAAGCGAAAGGAGGAGTTGCAAGGAATGTAAAGGGGTATGTTTCCAATAAATCCTATTCATCACAATCCATGACTAAAGCTTACACAAAGAAGAAAAATTGTGAATACAAGTATTATTGTTGCTGATGTTGTGTGGCATGTTGAGAGTTTGTCAATGTTGTGTACAATAATTTGACAAAGTTTTAATTTGTTATGGAGTTTTACAGGGATGCGAAAAAGAAGAACAATCATTATGTTCAACAGGAATTTATTAAATTTGGAAGGCTTCATTTTGTTTAACCATTTTCAAACAAGATTGTTTAACTATTATTTGATTTAAATTATTTTACAATTAATTAACATTTGCCTCTGTCATGTATTTAAAGTTCATAAAAAAGTCATTTAGAAATCATAATTTTTTAATTAAATTTCCTTGAAAATCACTTCATTTACGACAATAAAGTGGCCTTAGTTCAATAAAGGAAGCGATTTCCTCTAACAAAAAAATTTTATAAAAAAATATTTAACAAATCTTGCAGTTCGCCAAAGCTCATAAAAATATTCCACAAGCAGGCGGCATTTATGTCTGTGAAATAAAAAAATAAGTTGAAAAGAAAGTTAAAAGAACAAAAATCAATAAATTTTTATTGCTTTTATGATTGTGTGCGATAGGGAGAGATATTAATTGTAGTTTACTTTTCGAGCACAAAATTAAATCGCAACCAGAGCCGGAGTCAAAAGGGGACAGCATGAGATTCTTTTAAAAGCTTAAGTTAAACACTATTTCAGTTCTAATTTAAAAATATATGTATATGCGTGGTGGTGAGCAAATATTAAGGTAATTTTTTTAATTCCGCGGTATACCTACAGTCGATCCTCTGTTTTGTTTTTCGTTCTTTAAAATTTAAGCTGGATATGCTTAAATGTTAACATCGCTGGAACGATGGAATTTTAACATCAATACAAAAGGTCTCAGTCATTTTATATATTATATATTGACTTTGTACTGTCGATATTTATAATAACGTTGCGGCTGAGGTAGTAAAAGCTTTTCGTTATAAACATTTATATAATAAATGGAGCGGCCTGGGTTCAAGACCGATAGACTGTATCGATGCACTGAAAATAAATAATGAACTAAAATACAGAAAATTTTACTCAGTTTGAGTTCAAACTGGTTGCCGTGGGGGCGCCAAAGCAATTTTTACTAGAATTCAGTAAAAATTTTCTAAAATTTTTATCTGGTATCAAAAAAACAATTCCTTAATTCCTCTAAAAATTAACTCAGTTTTAGCTACATTTGTACTGAGTTTGGAAAATTTTCTGGAAGATATTCGTAATTTTTAATTACAACCAAATGCTCAAATTTACTATAATGAAATTTTCGTAAATTCTATTTCATGAATGTCCTTAATTTTTTCCTAGTCTCAAATTCACAATAATATGAAGAGTCACTGTTCGACGACTTAAACTCGAAAAGTCAGTTCATTAATGTCCTTAATTTTTCTAACTGAATGATTTTTTCGTTGGAAGAAGATTTATCCATCATGGGAGAACCCATAATATTTTTATATTAATTTTTTAAGTCCACAATAAGAAATGTTTAAACCATTTTTTCCTAACTCATATGACGGGCTTGAAAAAAACAAAATTTATTTTTATTTAAAATTTTACGAACTAATGCCAAGTAAATCATTTCCTAAACAAAATTTCTTATGCGAAAATAAATTTTTATTTATTTTTATGACATAAATTTCCCAAGTTTAATAAACATTTACTAAATTTTAGAAAATGTTCTATTAAAGTCAATTAATTTTGCATTAAATGTTCAAAATTCTATGTGAAAAATTATTTTCAATTCCAACTTTTATAATATTTAAGTTATTTTTTATTACTTTTAGGAAATTTTTTTTTTACTTAAATCAAGGACATATTTAAATTCAATTTTAAGAAATTTTTACTTAAAATTAGTACGTCCTTTTTCTTAACGTGAGAGCTTAATGTTGAACGATAACATGCTTATTAGAAGTGCTTCCAGGATTGGATAAAGCGATCTGAGGGGGATAACTTTGTAAGCGGCAACATATATAAATTGACAATATGTAAATACTTTTTAATAAAAATGAAAATTATTTTACTTTTCATGCACACTTCGTATTATATTTGCAATCTAGTTCGAGTTCAGTTCCTGATTCACTAAAATTTTAATTTTAGTAAATGTCTATTAAAATTTAAATTGAGGTGCAATAAGCAATGGGCAACGTAAGACCTGGAAGATTTTTGAAATTATTAATGCAAATTGTATTAGAATGCAGATCTCTTTATATTACAGCTTCGAATTGAGACTCTGAACAAGGTTGAATGGAGGCACAATAGGTCTTGAAGCTAACAAATGGTTTGAAGAAGTATTGGAATATATAGTGGGGATGAGATATTTATAAATGAAATTTTATGCTATGATCTATTATCCGATGAGAAACTTAATTTAAATGACCTGCTATTTTTTCAGCAAACAAAAATTACGAAATTTTTGACTCTAGTCTGTAGAAACACCCAAAATCTTTAAAGGAAATCGAAACAAAGACCTCAAGTCTAATAGTTTAGTGCATTACACACTGTTCCAATGATATAGCACCAAATCCCAAGTTAACAAAGTCGACCGAACTCAATGTGGCACCATATTTTTTCGTTGGAATGGTTGCTAAAATTAACACGATAAGATCATTCATACATTTACGTTAACTATGCAACATGAGACATACATCAGGCGCAACATATAATTTTTTTATCCTTACATTTATATCAGATCGTCCAATGGGTTTAAAAATCCCGCCGAACTAACATATGTAACTATCACACACTACCAACAATTGGCCTTCTATTCGAAAAGTCTTTATGTGAAGCATGAAGTTCAGAGCAATTTATTCTAAAGTTATACAAACGCTTTGTGTTTCAGCTTGACATAGATCTGTTATCCTTTTAAGACGGAATCGTTTATGGAAAGTGTATATTCCGATAAAAGTGGTTGCAAGACAAAAATTATTTGAACTATGTAAGTCTACCACTTGCGAAAGTTCTTAATCCTGCATTCGGCTGGCCGTGTGTGTTTGAAAAGTGCCAATGGAGGTGATAAATGTATATTGCCTAAAAGCATTAAGAGACAAAATTATGATATTCGTTATCAATTCTAGTTAGAGTAGAATTAAACAGAAATTTCGATTGATATCGCAAGCCATAATCTGCCCAACAGAATGCTTCAACTCTAACTTTGTCCTTGACAATATTGTTTCAGCTGAATCGTTTTTTCAAGACGAGCAGACTATGTACATACCTTAGCATTATATAACATAGTACAACATTTTTCACATGATTGATTCGAGATTCAATTCTGACAATTGTTTAGGAAAGTAGCCCCAAAAAGAAGAACTTCTGCATCATTCGTTTGGTCAAGGTACACCAAATAATAATTTTATAATTAATTTTAAGTTAGTAAGTATCGTATAGGGAAATTTGTCACGTTTTAGGCTCTTTTGTTTGTCCGAATAAGCTGACTCATCTGTATGAACGTTTGAATATTTTTTAGTAGTTACTAGTGTTATAACTTGAAACCTGGCAAAGAACTATTCATTCCAAGAATTATAAAAACGAATGACTTTTTAGGTGTATACAGGCAGGCTGTCCATTATATTTCTTTCAACAATTGATTGTTCTACTCTGATATAAGTGCCACAAATATTTTTATTATTTAGTCAGTTTTATTTTAAGAAAAGAAGCTCCCACGTCACTGCTTATGATTAACCTGGTGAACAAATAAAATTTTTACACTCTTTCTTTTTTGATCATAATAGAAAAAAACGTGCAACTAATTTGTGGCTTTAAATAGCTCAGAAAACTGAAATACTCGTGCATGGTGCAATGGTAACAATCGCATTCTATAACTAGACGTTATTTAGATAAATGCAGTAAAACTTAGTCTGGGGTTTCGATAACTCATTTTGATTTATGATTTGGCGATAAGATTTTTTTTATTACTTATAGAATAAAAAACGATTGAGTTAAATAGGTTTGCATTAAATATGTATGTAAGTAAATTACAAAGTATATATTTTACCATGTACGTTTATTTTATTCTATTTAATTTATTGATTTCTGTTTTCATCACTTTATTTTTTGTTCTTTAGTGGAACAGTTTATGTATAAGACTTCCAACGAACATAGCGATTGTTGTCAATAATTGTAAGGCGATGCCGCCCCGCTCTAACGAGAAAGTCTTTCTATATGGAAAGAATAAATATTAACAAGTTTTAAAAGTGAGGGAATTAATATAATGAAGGAGTTTGAAACAGCTGTACGAGACATGAAAATTTATATTTTTCAGCCTGCAAAATCTTATCTATAATCGGTCTGCCCTAATGTATAATCATATCAGCAATTAAGTTTTTTTTTATTTCATTATTAGTAATAAATTAAGTTTTATTTAATGCTTATCTTATTATTTAAAATGCGTGTAATCACAAAATCTGGTTTTGACATTTATAAAATTTTAATCTCTAACATTAAATCACACCTGAAACTTTTATTTGTCCAATAATCTCAATAGTTTAAGGACAAAAAATAGCAGCAAAAAAATTATATATTAAACGTAAACTATAATGTTAATCTATTTCAAACAAACGAAAAGTATTACTTATCGCGAGCAATTTTCGATTCAAAGCATTTTTCCTGTGTAAATGTTGGTCTGACGAAGTTAATGTCATTTTCTTTGCTGAGAAGACTGTAATATTTTGTTGATCACTTTATAAAAAAGTCTATTAATTGTTCTCATTAAAAAACTTAATTCCCTTACAGGATGGCTAAACACTGAATTCATTGAATTCTTGAAAGTGCAAAATAAATATTTAGAAAATAAAATTCCATAAACTTAACTTAGACGCCATATCACCACACAGTGGTTTAAACAGTTTTTTGTTTAGAAATAATCTTCTCGTTATCTTCTCGTGCAGCATTCGAATCCTTTCAATGAAATCTCCCACAGGCAGAACTAAAGCATTTCGTAAACGAGATTTGGACCTAGGGCTGCCTACCGCATAAGGAAGAGTAAGGACACACCTCCAAAGTTGACCAACTCGCAGGTGTAATTTTTTAAACAAATGTCAAAATTTCAAATTGTCAAAAAATTGTTCATTCCCATATCTTGTTTATTTATTATATTAAGTATATCTAATGACAAGTTCAAACTAAAGACGAATCATAAACAACAACAATAACATTAGGAATAAAGTGTTGCGAAATTTTATACAGATCTTACATTTTTTTTAAATTACATGCCTTGAAATATGGAACATGTAAACAATTAAAAACTTTTTGACGTTATTCATGAATAATTTATTATTATTTTTTCGCTTACACAAGCGAAATATCTTTCAAAGCTTATAAATATTTTGCAAGATTTGCAAGAACATTTTACTGAAAATCCATGTAGAGGAAGAATTTGCTGAACAGGGATTATCGTTTCCACTCCAGCCCTATAAAGACTTGGTATATTTTTAATATCTGCTAATATTTCTAAGAATGCAGAGCACCGATTATAACAAAAAGGATTTTTTAGAGCTTAACAAATAGAATTTCCAAATATGGCGCAATTGTTTTTGATTTTCTCACTATAAATAATGCCTGATTATTTTCTTAAAAAAGCACCTTTTGCAACATATTTTCCCGTTTTAGAAATTTCAGTTTTCATTTACGAAAAATCTGAAAAATTGCTATTACTACTACTTGGTTGGTTGGTTTTCATTGTAGTTTCTGCATAAAAACTGTCAAGTAGATTCTAGATGCTGCCATTTTGATGTGACCCGTTAAATGTTTTGTGGAAGAATCTCTACTGGTCTTATGAGATTTGGAGATACTACATCCACCTTGTTACCGGTTGGTATTTTAAGAGATCATTTAGCCTTGATCCTAATACTTCACAAAGTTCGTCCACTATATAATCTCCAAGGAATCGATGTCTTTTTATTGCCAAGGCAGGACATTTGCAGAGACGGTCAAATACTGTGACTGCTCTTCCTATAACTTTTTATCTACGGTAGCGACCGTTAAAGGGTAGTCCGAGTCGGCTTACATGTATTCCTAATATTCAGTGACTTGTTAATACTGACAGCGGTTTCTGCGTATCCTTACGACTGTGTATTAAGAGTTGTGCCATTTATGTTGCAGGTTGGCCACATCACCCTTCATGTGTTAAGATTATGTCATCTGCTTTAAGCCTTTTGCAAAAAGTGCTTAAAGATACTGCTTTTAGTAGTCCCAAGCGGAATTGCAACGGACTGCGCATTGGAAATGTTCAAAGCAAATCCCAATCTTGCGAGGTAATCTGCCTGTTAATTACCAAAGTGGTCTGTGCCCGCAGGAATCGAATCTAGGGCAATGCCAGAAAGTCGACCTGTCCTTGACAGTTCTTGCCTCTATTGCCTAACCAATAAAGACGTGGTAATGAAGTATTTCAAAGTTAGAATTGCTGACTGGCTGTCAGTAAAAATTTCAATATTCCCTGGAATATTTTTGTCATAAAGCAAACTGCTTGTTTTGTAGATGACGCATATTTCTGTCTAAAGTACACTGCATCCTCCGGGGAGATGCTTAATAATAATAAGTACAAAGCTTTGTTATATGAACTCTTTTCAGATTTCTTTGCAATAACTTAAGCTCTTAAAATTGTATATAAATAGACAACAATATTACACACAAAATCTGATCATTGAATTTTTTGATTTATTTAGCGACCAATCAAATGCCGGCATATGAACAGCTAAAGCCACAACAAACAAATTTGAAAAGTTAGTTGTTCAAATGTAAGTTTTTTTGCGATCTTAAAATATTTAAATTTCAATATTAAATTTTTGTTGAAAAAAAATGTTTGTTGTGGCTTTAGCTCTTCATATGCAGCTTACCAACTCATCCTTCCCTAAAGTAACGAAGTAGAGCTAAATCTTAATGGCTGTTTTCGTAGGATTTGAGATAAAAACATCACTGTAGATTGTAGTTGCGACTTCTGGCTATAATCTACGTTGACTTTTAAAGTAAAATTATATCGATAAACTCGCAATATCTAGTCCAATTTCGTCACTTATGCTAAGTTCATGCCAAAGTTTCGTTATGAATATGATGTTAAATATCTTGGATATAAAATTTTTATAATTAAAAACAATTTGAAATTTGGAAAACGTTTGAAATAATTCAAAATAAATATTTTTTAGGATCCTTTTTATTATTACTATCGCCCACAAGAAGATGCTCAACTTATATGCGTCATAAAATATTGGCAAGCACAGGAACAATAAATTTGGAAAAAAGGACAATTAACTTATAATAAAGAAAACAACCTCAATCATTTCAATATTTGCTCTCTTATAATCCTGCTGGATGTTTTGCCAACATTAAGGGGATTTTTGTAAGGATAACACAATTGTTAAACACTTCCTCTAACGAAAGTAAACAAGAGATTGTTACAGAGAGGGAGAGAAAGAGAGAGTAAAAGACGACAAATAAACAACAACAAAATTTGCTTCCAATTATTTTACCTTTTAAATGCGGCATACATATATAATTTTTTATTTCCTAAATTGAAAATTATCCGTATTTAGAGGGTGGTAAACAATGCTTTTTGTCTGGCTTTTCAATAAGGAACAAGTGGCAAGTTAAATGTTGGACCAAAGCAAAAAAAATAAAATAAAAATAAAATAAATATTGCTCCCGGGCGAATTGAGACAGATGATTGTTGTCGCTTACAAAACTACAAGGCAGGCTCTTAAAAAATAACAATAAACATGGCAGGATTTTAAGGATATTTCGATAAGCAGCCGCACAGACTCTCGTCCCCTTATTCTTCACAAAGTTAAAGTAAATTTATGACTCTTCCTCTCTCCGTATAAGTATATGTGAGTTTAATTTTATCAGGATATGCCGGGATGTGGCGTTCAACGGTAGCTGTATGTGCGTGTGAAGGGCGTTTTGTTGTTGCGTTTATTATTATTATTTTTCATCCTGCACTTTTTGCAGATGTGTGTTGCGTGTATTTTGTTTATTTTAACAGCTCAGCCTCTCGTACAACTCTATGGGCATTTTCGAAAAGTTTGTCTAGCCGTGTTTTTGTTGTTGTTGTTGTTTGTTTGTTTTCACTCTTCCCTTTTCCAATTTTTATTAGTTTTGAATTCATGACAAATCCTTTGGTTCATTATTATCATTATCATCAGTTAAATTAAGGCGTATAAAAATTAAAGCAACTGCCTCTTTTCCCGCTACGCTTTTTCCTGATGTTAAACGTAACATACGTTTAGTTTACATTATACAAGCATATTCAATACAAGTGCATTTTTGCACTTGCCATGGGTTCAAGGGTATTGTCCTTTTTTCTGTTCAACCGGTTGCTATTTGTTTTGCGTTTAGCTCGGCTTGAGCAGTAGAAAGAGGGTGTTATTGAGGGTATAATTTCAAAGATTATCTGAATCTAGTTGATTTTGTAACAAACCGAATGTAATGATGTTGGCGGTGGTGGTGGTTTACAATTGATTTCACTTATTTTATTTGATTTTTAAATAAAATGACAAGAAAAGGGTTAAATAACAAGCATTGCATTGAATGAAGACAAAAAAATATTTTCAAAAAATGATTCTTAAGTTTTGATGTAAGATTTACAATGTTTGATTTTTAATTTGAATTCAGTTTTAGTTCGATCCGGTACTCAGAGACACATAAATAAAATTGTGCTAAATTTTTAAGCAATAAATTGATGATATTATTCGACCTTTTTATTTTCATAAATTAATTGAATTATAATTTCTTTACTTTTTAGTAAGAGTTTGAGGTGTTGAAACTTTGAAAAATCATAAAAAATAAATATATTGTTTTTTATAAAAAAAGAAGACCTCAAACTCATTAAAAACAATAATTCAATTAATTTTTTAAGCAATACAAACTTAGAGTTTTATTACGATACTGGCATATTAAAAAAAACTACAGTCTTTTAAGCCATTGAATTCAAAAACGATTGTTTAAAGTATATGTATACGTATGTACTTACTTTAAATCTATTTTAAGTTTATACATTCAATATATAATTTTTACTTGAAATATCTCTTTAAATGCAAGACATAGGGACACATGTTGCCCCTAAAACTAAAGTTTAGCTCTTAACGAAAGCATATAAATTTTTACATCGGGGCACTACTTTGCGCCTGGATTTTTTAAATGAAAATACATTACATTTAAAAATTTACTTTCATTGAGTCTAGAGCCTATAACACAAAAAGATTTTAAAGAAAATAAACATAAACTTCATTCAAATTAGACAAGTTATACGGTTTATTTTTAATCTTTGAAAGCATATTGTTTTATTGGTTTATTTATTATGGCAGAATTTATGACACTTTTCTTGATAAAATTAATATAGATTATAATTTTTTTTTTATCACTGTCCACATATTTTATATTACAATTTTTTTATGATGGATGACCAATAATTAACAGCGTGATTTGTCATTTGCGTTCTCATATGCGTGGGTAGTCTGCTTTTTTATTCATTAAGTTTGAGATGACAAAATTTTGTTGAATAATATCTACAGTCCAGCAGTAAAAAATTTTTAATGATTCTTAATGCTTTCTTTCTATCGTTATTTCTTTTGGTTTTAATTAATTTGTATTACTGCAACAGTCTTAGTTAATTTATTTTGATTTGGAATGAAATAACTGGCGTCTTGGCTCTAATAAAAACTTAGATGAATAGACAAAAAGACATTCAAATGTCAGATTTATTGTTTGCTTTAGAATTGGTTATTTATTTTCTGGACGGATATTTATGATTTTATTTGGTACTCATCATCATATAATTACATATATACATATGCACATATACATGTATATGAACATTTTTATAAAAATTAAAAATAATTAAGGTCACTTGTTAAATTTATTTTGAACTGATATTGGCCAAACCTTGGTTAGTGCAGACACAAACATCCATATGCCCATTAATTGCCACGAAATGCTATGGTTACACGTTACACAAGAGCATTGAGCAGCTGTTCATCCGTTTCGAATCTTTTTAATAGTTTTGGCTTCGATTTGCTATCAATTTTGAGTATTTTGCATTCAGATGAAGATATTCTAAATAATTTCACGGTGATATTCGTATGGTTTTATGTGTATGTATGTATTCCGAAGATTTGGAACTTTAAATATTGTCGCGTTGCGACGACAATTATCGCATATTTCATTAGAATTAAAACTATTCGAAATTTTTAAACAAATTCAAAAATTCTTGTCAAATCGGTTTTCTTCATTAGATAATTTTTTTCGCTGAAAACCGTAACTTTATTGAACATTTTCGACAGCAATTTTTTATCTTCCCAAATCAAGCACATAGAAAAATATGATTGAATTCTTTAAATTTTCATATTGTCTTTGTGTATTTTTATACAAACATGTGAGTTTGAATGATTATTCGTTACTGATGGCTGAAATGTACAGATGTTTTGTTATCGTCACAGAAATGCACGCATATGGACAGGTAAGTTTACAACGACTAAACAATTTTATGCATATTTTTTATTCATTTTCTATGTATTTAATTTATGTTATACCAGGATAAATCAACACGTCAACAGTAGCGTGATCTAGCGCCTAACCTAGCGTCACCGAAGAATAATGAACAGTACAGTGTATTTTTATTGTTTAATAAAACTCACTGAATAGAAATAAATAATATATAAAATTAGTAGATTGATAACAACAATAACTTTTAGCAGCCAACTTCACTATCTAACGCGCTGTCAACAACGATAGATTTTCGAATTGCCAATCGTTGACGCCGCGCTACTAGCGTGTGCTTTATACATGTTGTATGAGCATGATTGTTTTTGGCAGATAGACTGAGAGTTCTGTTTTAAAAGTTAAATACTTTTTTTAATTCAAAAATCGTCAGCGGATTGAGTACAAAATATTCATAAAAAAATTTATAAATTTTTTATTGCTTTGAAACCATATTTTGTTCTCCAATAAATCAAATAGAAATTTACGACTTATTTGTGGTAATTTAATTCGTATGTAAAAACAAAACCAATTCAAAATATCATCAAAATTATGTATAATAAATTTAAACTTTAACTTAAATTTATACTAAAGTTTGCTGTGGCATACAGACTTAATAAATGACCTTATATTTACAAAAGTCTTATATTGTAATATGAGGCTGTATATGAGTCGATAGAAAAATCTGTATAATTCAGTCTTTAACGATGATTTCACGTAAATAACATGCTGGGTTCAATTTTGGCAGACCCTCTCCAACATATCGTCCGGTATTTCACGAATAAATTCTTCAATATTGGCTTCCAGGGTGTCAACTGTTGCGGGCTTGTTCCTATAGACATGAGCCTTAACATAGCACCACAAAATATAGTCTAAATGAGTTAAATCGCACGATCTGGGCGGCAAATTGACCGGCCACAAACGTGAAATAAACTGTTCACCAAACTCGCCTCTCAATTGGGCCATTGTGTATCGTGCTGTGTGGCATGTTGAAACCACATGGCATTTGTAATCTTCGCAGGGTAGCGCTCACCATTCACCGTAACGTTTTAGCCTTCATTGTCTTTGAAGAAGTACGGCCCAATGATGCCACCGGCCCATAGTCCATTCCATACTAATTACGTGTTCAAACGATCTAATGATTAGTCATGAAGGCTTATGTCGCCCTTTTTTATGACACTTTGCAAACTTATAGATTTTCTTACACTAAAAAACCGTTAATTTATTCCAACCAATACTAATCTCTTTATGCAGCTCTCTTGACTCATATTAAATTATTATGCATAAAAATTCTATTCAAATCACATTTGTGCCAAATATAAACCCTCTTGTCCTTTTTTTCTTTCTCAGTCATTTCTATTGCAAATAAAATCGAACAGATTGTCATCAAATTATGCGTATAGTAACGCTAAATAATCTTCCTCATTTCAAAACAGAGAACAAAAATCTTTGTTTCCTCTTCTCTTGCGTCTATAATTTTTATCAATTCACTACAGTTTCTACCATATAATTATTAGGGCGGTTTATATTTTAGCCCAACATTGAATGAGTAAATGAGTTGTGAATGAATATCTGTATGAGGCACGTCTTTCATTCCAAATCTCTTGGGGTGTATTCTCATAATGTCTCATTGCATAAACTTTGTATCCACCCCTGGCAATGTTCGCACTAATTTGGGTGATAATTTACACAAAATAAATCATTAGATCTGCAGCAACAACTTCAAACATACAATTATTATACTCGTATATAAGAAAATGAATGTTCTTAATACGTTTAAAGGTTAATGATTGAAAATAGGGAATGGTTAGTTATTAATTACTTGGGGTGAGGTAATTCAATATATTTCATCTAATTCAATTTGGTTACGTGTGATAAGTTCAATGGGGACGTCTCAAATGATATGATAAGATGTAAAAGAAGAATAAAGTTGTCCTTTTAAGGATTTTAAAAGTCAGATTTACAAATAAAATCATTTATTTTTAAAGGAATGTATATAAGTTCCCGCTACTTACTCTTAGGAGCATAGAGCTTCACTAAATTTTTTGTGGAATATATGTACACCGGAGAAGTTGCTTGTTATAGGCATTAAATTCTTTTAAGGACTGTATTTTACAACCGAACTCCACTGTATATACATTCGACAGCAAGTTCTACATTCGACCTGTATTTTTCCAATTTACAAATGTGATAATACAATTATAACATTTGCAGTTTCGTTCAAATACTATTTTCATTCATAAAGCAAGAAAGAAAAACACATCATTATGAAAACTTTGTTCAAATCGACACATAAGACTTTTAAAATGTGGCAAATCCTATTGATACACCATAAAAATCTACAACAGCTTGTAGTCACCTGTAAATTGAAGCAACCAAACTTTCCTATTCGAGACCTAATATTTCTTTCAAATATAACAACTAACAACATTAAATATTCGGACTCAGCCATTAAGAATGAACCATGTGTTTATAAAATTTTTCGAATAAGGGTTCAATAAAGTTGTATTTAGTTGCCTTGATTTGGTGCTGCAGGAAATCTATAGGGAATTGATCTCTGTGAATCGTTATCCTGAATCAAGGATGATCCAAAGTTCGCCTAGATTTAAAATACTTGTCGACACCTTTACAATTTAATCCAATAGCGAAAAAATATTCTTCATACTTGGACTTTTATCGGCCAATAAACGCAATCATAATTAAGTTGCAAAACAAGTCCAGAAAAAGTTAAAAAAATTTGAACAAACGTGTAAAAATTCGTATCGAAAATTTTTGTTTTTTTATATTTTAATAACAAAGTCATTCAGATTTCCACTGATTAACATAATCGCTCTATTTTAATTATATTGTTTAACCCCAATTTTCAAAATATACTCTCTATCGGCTTTTATATTTATGGTGATTATATATTTTTTTCAAATACAGTATTCAATTCAAATCGTTGGAAAAGCAAAGTTCTTTGAGCATACAATTCCTTATAAAATTTATTACTACAAAAAACAACAAAAAAAGCGGACAAGTATTCGTATAATCAGAAATCAAATGTTTCTCTACAATCACTTCTATTTACTTTTTTGTGATTTTATGAGCCCAATATGAAGAAGATAAACTGCAAGTCAATACAACGTAAAAATTATTTATAAACATTATAAAAATATCAATAAATAATTTTTATTATTGACAATCACAAACGAAGTGTGTAATACTTTAATGTAAATATATATGTATTGATGTACAGGGTGGTGCGAAGGTAATGTCATATATGAAAATTTATAAAATAAAACGCTGAATATTTGTCAAATAAGCATTAACAATAATTCCATGTTTTTGAGGTTTTGTTGACTTGTTCGTAACTAATACTCTATATAACTGCGTCATAAATGTTAAAGCACAATTACATTTGCCACCATATACAAAATTGACAGCTAATTCAAATTATGCCATTACTCTTGCACCAGCCTGTATATGTATGTACGTATAGTTTTAATGTGATACAAAATGTGTATGTATACAAAATTTACTGATACATGTGTGATTATTGATTCCAAATCCACTTGCGTACTAAAAATGCTTCTTGTTGCAGCAAATTCAGCATTGCCTCTGACCAATTTTGGCCTTACCTTCAGCCTGTGGGAATTCACATTTTGAACAATATTTTTATTTCAATATCTATCAATTAAATTCGATTCCAATTAAAACTTTTATCGATACTGAATGCCATAATTTACCCTCAGGCCTACAGTTTTTTAAACTGGTTGTTGCTCGACGTACATTATTGCAGGAACACTTCTTAGCAGAGGAATTTGGAAATAGAACGTTTAGAATAGCATAGATGATAGATCTTCTCAGCGTCTATGCTACAAGTTTTATTGAATGGAGTTTCGTGAAAATGAAACTTAAAAATACACAATACACTCACACTTTTTTACTAACACATTTACATTTTTGTTACTTACTTTCAAGGAAATTTTCAAAAAAGTGATATTTTTACAGTGTCTGAAAAATGATAAAGAGGTAATGCTGTCAACTGACCTTCGTAGACCAGTAGGTAGTGTACTAGACTCGTAGTGCGAAGGTCCCAGGTTCGAATCCTGCCACAGAACTCTGGCAGTTTGTTCTGATAATTAAAGGGAGCGCACAACAAGCCTTCACTGGCTTAAGTGTATGTCGTATGGCATGGGCTATCACACCCCTCCAATAAACCTAACTTAACCTAACCTAAACAATGCTGTCGGTTGCAAGCATTTAAACTAAATTTCAGGACTGTGATATATAATAATTATAAAGTTAATATATTTTGCGTATATGTATACACGAAGAATTCTAATATATATTTTTCAGGTAAGCAACAAGAGAACAATTTGTATTGGATTAGTACATAAATATTATGAAATTATTTAAAAATAAATATTATTTACAATGAATTACCTAAAGATCTACCAAAATAAAGCTCTTGGCAGGCTTGAATGAATTAAGTTGTTTTATTTCTCCTCACCTCTAGAGAAGAAGAGCATTTTAGCAATAAGCTTTTGCTTTGGAAAATGAACTTTAAATTTTCAGTGCAAAAAAAGACATTTTTAATGAAATTCGATTAATTATTTGAATTTTCCCGTTTATAAAACGTATATGTCAAGAAAATACTTGCATGTATAAATGCTGGGTAAGAATGAGTTTTGCAATGACAAAAACACAATTGCGAGGAACGATGATTTTTTCTGTTGCACACAGTCAGTCCATCAGAGGAAATGCGTCGTATGCAATGAACTCTGCGATAGATTTATTTATATTTTTTAGTCTCTGTTAAGTGTTTAAAAAAAAATAGTTTTTGCTTCCAGAATTGTATTGTATTTATGTATGGCACATTAATTTCTATTTTGATAATATAATTTTTCCAATTTAAAATCATAGATTTATACTTAATATTGAAATTTATTATTTGGGAATATTCTCCTTAACTAATTGTTAAAAACAATTAGAGTTTTTACAAAATTTCTTGTTTGTTGTGGCTTTAGCTGTTTATATGCCGTCATTTCGTTGATCGCTAAACCAAATTGTCAGTGAACTTTAAGCCGTTTGAAAATATTCAACCTCATATCCTTATGCTAAACTAATCAAATTCAATATGGGAATTATATTTTTATATGATTATTACAAAACACATAATCATAATAGACTCAGAATTCTTCTATACAAACGTTACAACAAACAATTGTAGTCAACATGAATCTAATTTATGTTTCTTGCAACATGTGTACAATTAAACGCCCGTTGGTGGTTAATGATAATGAACGACTGTAACGATTTTAATAATTGTATTTAACAGACGAAATGCATAAAGTGGGCATGGTTCATTTAACAGTACCATATTCTACAACAGTTTTTCCAAATATAAAATTAACTTAAATTACTGTAGATCCTGAATTCACTCAGTATTCACAAGCCATTTTTAGCCACAATGGCTGACCCATAGAAAAAGTAGTTAAAACGTTGATGGAAATACGATCAAAAATTTTGCATTGTTTAAAGTAGGAGAGAATCAACTAGTTCGTATTCAGTATGAGAAGTTGCAACAAAAAAATTTACAAAGTTTTGCTCAAATAATCTACGTTCTATGCTAAACAGCTACAAATTACAGAGCTCCTCATAGCCAACATAGCCATTCTATCGGTCAAATTCAGCCTGATTTATGCGAAAGAACAACAGAAAATTGGACATATCGGAAGCACGCCACCATGAGAGGCCGTGGGGAACATTTGCACGTTATATATCGCACACAATGACATCAATAGTTCTTTCAAATAAGTAAAAAAAAATATTGATATTTCACATACAATATTTTATTAAAATTTCAAAATAGAAAGCGCTTAATGAAAGAGCCATTATGAAGCAAATGAAATGAAACAAATTATTGATCGAGCCTTGAAATAAATAGAGTTAAAGAGACATTTAAGGTGAAATCTTTAAAAAAGACAGTTAAATATATTACGTTGGATGAAATTATCCTTAAAGAGAATATTACATAAAATTGTTCAATGTAAGAAATTCCTTCGAAAGGCTACTAAATAAAATTATAAGTAAAGAACTCTACAGAAAAGCATATTTAAATAATGTATGTGTTTGTAGAAGTTTCCTTTAAAAAAAATATTTGATAAAATTGTTTTAAATAAAAACATTTTTTTCAAAGGTACATGATTTAAAGTAATAAAAACGACATCCTTAAAAACATTAAAATCCCTAAAGTAAAAATATTATTAAAAAAATTAATTTGGAAAATATAAATAAACTAGCGGCCTCGCCCCAATTTTAAGCCTTCAGAAAAACTTTCTATTTTTTAATTTGAAAAGCCATTAAGGAATAATTTCAAACAAAATTTCATAAAAAAAAACTCGATTTTCGATTTTTCCAATTTTCCGACTTTTCCGGAGGGATTTTCCAAAATTTTCTTCCATAAAAACCTTCTCCTCGAAAATACGAACAACTGACAAAAAGTTTTACAGAAATCGGCCAAGCCGTTCTCATTTTATGAATTATTAGATTTTGCCACGCCCCTCCGCCCACAGACCGAAAATAAAAAATCGGACTTCACCCGCCCGAGTATTCTAAAGGTTCCCTGAAAATTTCGTCAAAATCGGCCCAGCCGTTTTGGAGCCATTACGTTACATACATACTTACATACATACATACATACATACATACACACATTCCATTTTATATATATAGATAGAAGATATATGAATACAAATTATTATTCCTTATTTTATTTCAAAACTCATACACTGGGAGTACTATTAAGAGAACTACATTTTACTGAGTTTGTAGAGTGTGGAATAAAACATTTAAAAAATTCAGAAAGTAAGAAGAGATTTTTAATCACACCAATTTTTAACACCTGATGATCAGTTATTACAATCTGGAACGATTAAATAAAACCAATGACAGTTAATGAAAGAAATGTTCTACGAAAAGTTAAATTTTTAAAAAGTTGGTAAAAACACTCTACTCTTGCATAAGTTGACACGATACATTTTACATTATGAAAAAAAAAAACAAACAGAAAAGCAAGAAAAATTGCTGGAAAATTAATTAAAATAATGCCTTTGATTTTTTTCCTCAGTGGATGACAAAATTTCTCTAACCAGTGAAGACAAAGTGATTTTCAAACAATTAATTTTTACAATAAAATTTTCTATTTCTTCAAAAAACTCCTCAAATACGTGTACATATTTCGAATTTTAATATAGGAACTTTACTTAAAAATATAAAATGGAAACGTGTAAGTTACAATACAACACCAACTAAAAAGGATCTATTAACTGTTAATACTGGTAATACGCCTACCTTTATTAATAGAATTAGAGCGGAGGTATTGGATGTAACCATATGTTCTGAAAACGTAATCGATGAAATTGCTGAATGGAGGGTTCTGAACGAGCACTCATTCTCAGATCATCGTTATATTATGTTTAAAATTGCAAGGCAACCGCCAGAACCTATAACCTTTCGAAACAGGGCTAAAACTGATTGGGCAAAATTCGAAAGGTCACTTGATTCTCATTTAGGGCAGGTTTCTTTCAATCGCCTAGAAAGAGAGGACATAGACGGTAAAGTCAAAATCATTACGGACGCTTTAGTTGAGTCGTTTGAAGAGAGTTGCCCACTTCGGGAAAGAAAATCCCCATACGAAAAACCCTGGATGACAGGGGAGATTCGGGCAATGGGGAGGGAAGTCCGCCGACTCTATAATAGAGCGAAACGTAAAAGATTACCAGTATATTGGGAGGATTATCGTGATAAACTCCGAAATTACAACAAGAGAATAAGAACTGCTAAACGTACATCCTGGAGGCTTTTCTGCGAACAGGTGGACAGTGTAAGCGATGTTTCTAAAATTAAAAAATTTTTGTCAAAAGCCCACATCCAGGCTGAATCATTAGTGGATGAATCGGGCAGGGCAATTGAAAATGTGGAGGAAACCATTAAACTCCTCATGGATACACATTTTCCATGCAGCCCGGCCGAACTTTCGGCTAGGCTGGACGATGGGAGAAGTGGTGAACATGAGGTGCCTATTATCAGCGATAGGATGGTTATGGAAGCGATAAAAAGCTTTTCTCCATTTAAGGCTGCGGGTCCGGATGGTATCTTTCCGGCGCTCCTGCAGAAAGGGATGAATTTAGTTTCGTCACATCTTGCAGGAATTTATAATGCATGCCTAACACACGCATATATTCCAGTAGGCTGGCAGGAAGCGAGGGTAGTGTTTATCCCCAAACCTGGCAAGCCAAATTATTCTTCACCAAAGGCTTATAGGCCAATAAGCCTAACTTCCTTCTTGCTGAAAACCATGGAGAGGATAATTGACGACATGGTTAAGGGCAGGATCGCAGGCCATATGCTGAGGTTCAGGCAACACGCATATGTCAAAGGTAGATCAGTGGACACTGCATTGCATAATGTGGTGTACTTTATAGAAAGGTCACTTAGTGAGAAGATGTACACACTCGCGGTTTGCATTGACATTGAGGGGGCTTTCAACAACGTGCATACCGACACACTTATCCATTCTCTGGACCAATTTAATGTCAACCGGGCGATACGCGACTGGATTGGCAATATGCTAAGGAACAGATGGATTAATTGTGAGGCGCACAATGTAAGTATAAGAAAAAGGGTACAATGTGGAACTCCACAAGGGGGGATTTTATCACCCCTTCTCTGGACCACAACAATACATACCCTTATTAGGACTCTGACCGATGAGGGATTCGAAACAGTCTGCTACGCAGATGACGTCATGATACTTCTGAAGGGAAGGGATCCAAATCATTTGTGCAGGAAGGCCGAGGAGGCATTAACCCTGGCACACAACTGGGCTCAACCAAGAGGGTTGAACGTTAACCCAGAAAAAACTGAAATTGGCCTATTTACAAGAAAGACGAAGATAGCTCCATATGATGAGCCGCGCTTTCTTGAAAGGACAATAAATATTTCCGACAGGGTGAAATATCTAGGAGTCATTCTCGATCGGAAATTAAAATGGAAAGACCACATAAACGAAAGAGTCAAAAAGGCTCATATATGTTGGTCAATCTGTAAACGGGCCATAGGCACGAGATGGGGGCTGAATCCAGAGATGACACACTGGCTTTATAGTAGCGTTATCAGGCCGATTATGACCTATGCCTCTATAGTGTGGTGGACATCGATGGAATATAAATGCAACATCAAAACAATACAGAAAGTTCAGAGAACCTGCTGTCTTGGTATAAGTGGGGCCTTCCGAACGACATCAACAGGTGCGATGGAAACAATATTATCTATCCAGCCAATCGATATTCGTATAAAATACGAAGCGGCTCTAGCAGCAAAACGACTAAAGGTGATGGGTGAGTGGATCGATCAGGAACACGAAGCGTATCATCAACGAATCTTTACGGCCATAGGAGAGTCCATACCGGAAAGTGTCGCAAATGACCGCATACCGGAGACTAGACTAGAGGCCAACTGCGGAACATTGATTCCCGACATCCATTCCTGGTTGACCGACCCTTGGAACCAGATCCCCATGGGGCTTCATTGCTACACGGATGGATCAAGGTCGAGAGGGAAAACGGGACTTGGTGTTTATATAGAAAACACCACGGAACTGTTTTTCCGCCTGCCGGACTATTGCACAGTTTTGCAGGCGGAAGTTCGGGCGATAACGGAGTGTATCAGGGAACTCAATGTAATGAGGAGGTCAGGACTTGTGAATATATTCACAGATAGTCAGATGGCCATCAGAGCAATCTCAGAGGAACGCACTAAATCACGTACAGTTTGGGATTGCAAAAACGCCATTAACAGTTACTCGACACATGGTGAACTACGCATCATATGGGTGCCGGGGCACGCGGGGATAACTGGAAATGAGAGGGCAAACTCACTTGCTTCTAGGGCAATAGAGTTAGGTAATATAAGCTTGGAATGCGCGAAACCTTTCGATGCAGTTAAATCAGAGCTAAAGACTTGGGCACAAAGGGCCCATTCAACTCTCTGGAATAACGGAACCATGGGAATCAATACAAAAATTCTATGGGGAGATCCAGACGAGAGAAGAACGAGGGAGCTGCTAAGACTCAGCAAGCTCGAACTAAGTAGAATAATGGGAGTGGTCACAGGGCACTCTCAACTACTGGCACATCTTAAACGCTTGGGAATAGCGGGAGGAGATGAATGTAGAGCATGTGGGGAGGAGAGCGAAACATTGGAACACTATTTGTGCCAATGCCCCGCCTTCTCACAAATAAGGTCCCGATATCTTGGGAGTGACATCTTACCGGACATAAGCCGATTACGGGGAATATGCTGGAGGAAATTAAGGAACTTTGTGAGTGACACGGAGTTTCTCTAGAACTTTGGTTCAATATCTTATGGTTAACTCAAGGTTAACTCAAGGGAGCGCACAACAAGCCTTCACTGGCTTAGGTGTATGTCGTAATGACATGGGCTGTCATACCCCTCCAATCAACCTAACCTAACCTAACCTAACTAAAAAGGATGTGTAATTTCTTTTAACTTTTTTTTTAGTTTTTGTGTCTGCAATATTCTTACAATTCAAAATAATCTGTTAAAGTACAAAATATGTTGTATAATGTTAATAAAATCTAAAAAATAAGATATTTCTAATGCAACTGACATATTTTCGTTAAGAGTATTAATGTCATTTTGAAGAAATTTGATGACTTTGATGCATCAAAATATATCGTAAATGCCCAATATGTAACTACGGCAACAGGACTTTTTTTTTTAATAAGACACAGGTTTTTGGATAAAAAAAGAATTAAATTTTCCAACATAGTCTCCTTCGAGCTCTATACCCTTTATCCAAAGTTTCACTTCATTACTGAAGTCAGATCTCTTTCCGCCGAGCCATTTCTACAGATTTGAAAATAACAAATAGCCACTCGAGGCTAGATCCGTAGGAAAGAATTGATGAGGGAGCAGATCATCGCCCATTTCATGGAATTTTGCAATGGAAAAAACTTTTTTCTTGGACAAATGCGGTCTTTTTTTTTCAAATTCTTATTAAATAGATGAAAATAAGTTGGCATAATATTCTCCATTAATTGTTTTATCCCTCTGAATGTAATCAATGTCTATTATACCTTGAGCATTCCAAAAACCGGTCACCGTGACTATTGGCTGACAAATTCACCTGGGCCTTGTTTGGCACCGAATCACCCCTAGAAACCCAATATGTCTAGTCTCTGGTATGTTGTATTGTAGAACATCATATCTGTAATGAAAACAAAGTATGGCACAATATGGATTATACAGCGTACATCCTAAAAATGGGACGTAATGACTTTATTGGCTGACAAACCCCCATTGGCCTTCTTTGGCGCCAATTTATCCGGAGGTGGTTTCTGAAGTGTTGTGGTGGATCTATGTTTCGTCCACGGTTACAAAAGGGGAAAAACTCGTCCATATTGGTGTTGGACAACACCAAATGCTCTTGCAAAGTCGTCACATATTTGCATTTGGGGTCGTTTGTGAGCAAATGGCGGCACCCATCTTGCGGAAAGATTTTTTACACCCAAGCGATCATTCAAAATTGCAACCACTATGCCATGTAATATGCCTATGGCTCCCATAATCTCTGGCCATTCCAGTCAGCCTTCGGCCAAAACCATATTTTGATTTTTTTTTCAATCGTTTCGGATGTCGAGACCTCAACACGACAAATTCCAAATTTCTATTTGAGATCTATTAAAATTTTCACCGATATAAGACTTAATACAGGAAGTTGCAAAACATACAACACGTGTAGCAAACGATATTTATTTCGTTAATGAATAAGTAGCGTTGAATTAATATGCCTTTATTAATAATAAAAATATAAATTTTTTTATATAAAAAACAGAGATTGTATAATAGATGTAGAAACCAATGCGCAGTCTTCTCAGAAAGCACTACATTGATAAAATATGTTTTTTTTTAGAGGAGAGCATCAGTTTCTAATTCAACTAATTGCAAAAGTATAGATTCGGGAAAAAAATTTTAATAAATATGTGGTATATGACATTCGTTTTTACTGGGCATTTTACCGCGTTTTTCTTGACCTCACTGTACCTTATATTTGTAAATGTGGGCTCACTCACATATACTTGTATATGTATGTACATACATGCATATGCACGAGTAATTTTATTGAAAAAAGTCTCTCCAATAACGAAAATTTTTATTCATTATTCCGTTTGTATAAAATGAACACAAATCTCCCATGTGGACAAAAAAAAAGGACATACGAATGGATTTTATCGGGATTGTAGAAATCCATGGTTTATATGAAAAATATTTCTTTATATCTAGACACACAATGAAACTTATACATACATATGTATGTAATAAACATACGAATATATGATGAAAATAAAAGCGGAAAAGATTCGTATTTCCATATGCGAATCCAAAAAAGTGATAAATAAAAAATTAAAAAACACACACGCATCTGATATTAAAGGTTCATGTAGTGGTAAGCATATATGTAAAACACTCTGAATGCGAGGAATATGGCAAGAAAGAAAAATTGCAATATAAGAACGTCGCTCCTTTAATGCAATATAGATGTATTTAAAAAAACCAACCAACTTGGCAAAATGCGATCAAAAGTTGTTAAAGTTTTTGCTTCAAAATCGAAATTATTTGGCACAACTTCGGCTTAGTTTTAGATATATTTTTGATTTGTTTCATACATATAACGAGTATATTAAGGAACCCCTTTTTCTAGGTAAATTAAAAATTTCGACTTTCAGAGATGTGGCTATGATGTATTTAACGTTTCAATTAAAAGGCCACTTCGACACTTTTTGGTGTGATTTTTGTTTAGCTTTATATAATGTTATAATTTTTTCCGATATGCAAGGTATGCAAGCAAATCAAAATTGAGATTTCTGTGATACGTCGTTATTGTATTAAAGAAGCAATATGTGCAAATAACACTTGTATTAAACTCAGAGGTATCAAAATACAGGCAAACATTTCCTTCCCTATTCAATTCGCTTGAAGTATATATTTTATATCAACATATAGCCAGACAATCATGTTTAACGGACATGAAAATGTAAATATATCACTGTTGTATTACAGAAACAAAAAAGAACATCGCACAATATTCAATTTCAAATGTTTTTGGTGGCCATTTCATTGCTGTCCTTTTTTTATTGTTGCTGTTGTTGTAAGGATTTATAAATGCTATGAATGATTTTGTTGTTGGTTTCTTTTGTACAAGTATATGTAACAAACGTTTTCGAAATGTTTGTTAAGTTTATTTTTACTTACATTTTCGCCATCAGGGATGGAAGACTCTATATAATTTAAAATTTTTTTTCGCTGGTTTTCATTTACAAAATACACCCTTGGCTTTAAGATATATCAAGTTATTTTGCATATAATTTTAAAAAAATATACTCTTAAAGGTTTTCTGATTTCCGGTATGAAAATGTGTGTCCGAAAATCGCTTTACTCACGATTCCGTCAGGTTGTAAATATAAAATGTTTTTTTGTAAATATAAAATGTACTTCCTTACATTTTGTATAATTTCTTCAGGGAATATAAATAATAATAGTAAATATTTTATCAAAGAAAAAACATAATGTAAAGTAAAAATTCAAAAAAAAATTAAGTTCAGTATCATAAACAATTTTAGTAAAGTTCCTTTCATCTACTATCATTACTATTGTTTAAAATTAAGTGTCTCTAAAATTGAGCAACTTTATCTGTATCGGAATTAAAGTTTATTCTATTTTCTAAGGGTGTATTAATGATTTGTACCATTTGTAACAAATATCGTCTCTTCTTCTTCTTTTTTTTTAAACACTCAGTTTTTATTACTTGGATAAATTTCTTTGTGGAACAATAACTGCTTACAAACAAAAACTGTTACGAAAATTTAGTTAAATATTTGTCTGATTCATAGGGAATACTATCAGTCATATTGTCATAATGTTATAAAAAATTAAGTACATATATATTTAATAATTTTATCGAATTTATGGTATGTAATTTATGTATTTTTATTCAGGCTCTAGGTCGTAACCTAGAGCCTGAATAAAAATACATAAAAAAAGTTATAAAAAATTTTAAAAACTTTGTTTTTGTTTCCAAAATTTTGTTCGAAAATATCACAGCACTTAATAAGAACATGACTGACATCACATTTTGTTAAATTGAGCAATTATATGAAATACATCATTTAGTTTTATGTACGAATACGAATATCAGATATTGTTCCGGAATAATAAAAAAATAATTTATAAATCGCTAACTTATGTGCCAATGATGTCTGAAAAATTAAAAAATCAAATATTTTTGATAATATAAAATATAAAATGGCCCATAAAATATATAATACAGCAGGTAAATTATTCACAAAGACAAAAGCTAAAGTAGAAAAATTTTCTAATGTAGTTTATAAGATATCATTTGATGGATATGATAAAATATATGTAGGTACCACAAAGAATAAGTTAAAGACTAGGTTGGCAGGACACAAGTCAGACCAGAAGTATAAGAATGTTTTAACTTCACAAAAAAAGTTTTAACGAAACATTGTTTCAATTACCAATTTTAAAAAGGTATCAGTTTTAGCTTTAAAGAGAAACTTTAAACGACTTTGTATGTTAGAGATGCTTAATATTATTAATGTTCCAATTAATAAGATTATAAACTACAAAACTGATGTAGATAATGTTGCTCAAAATTATAGGCATTTGATTCGAAAATTAAACTGACCAATAGGAATGAAAATAGTTTTTTGGATTTTATAATATATTTATTAAAAAATTCCATTTCTTCAAGATTGAACACACTTTTTGTTTTTTTTTGTTTCTTTAAAAAAATTTTACTTTCATTTAATTTGTTGAAATTTTTTCAATTTGTTTGTGTATTTATATATGCAAAAACAATTTTGAAAATTTTTTTAAATTTGTTGTCATTTAAAAATTTTTTTATAAATGCGTTAATAAAATAGAAATAAAAATATATTAAAAAAGGTCGAAAAAAATAGTGTTAATTCATTTATAATTTTCATATTTAGTTTATAATTTTAATACTTAATTTTTTGTGATATTATTTACTGATATACGAGTATTATATGTAATTTTGTAATGTCAAATGATTTTTTAACAAAATTGCTTATTGACAAAATATATTGCAAATAAATAATTGTGCGTAAACGAAATTAAATTTCTAATTGTATTATATAATACAAGATTTTAGTAAAAAACTGTTGTTTTTAGAGTTAGAATTTAGAATTATTTTTATAACATTCATAAAAATTTTTCCAAATCATTATTATTATATTATATTATATTGGTTTAAAAATTCTAAAGTTTTTTCAATTCCATATATTATATAATACAAAAACAAAATATGTGATTTTGGTAACTTTTTGTAAATGAAATTGTTCGGAAATTTAATTATGTGTCCCAATTTATTTTAGTTTAAATTAATTTTTTGTCGGAATTTAAAAATTTAATATGATTTTAAAAATTAGTTTCGTTAATTTTAAAACTGCATTTTTATATTAATTAAATTATTATTTCTTGGTGCTATTTATTCAACTTTTTCCCCGATGTTTTAATAAATGTTTATTATTGAGCTCGAGGTCCAAGGCTTTTGCACATAAATTTATTAAATTTACTCAAGGTTTTGACAAATCTTTTTGTGGCTTTCCAGGAATATCATGCAAATTTTTGTGCCATATTTGCCTTCTTAAAGGACTCATATCTTTTCCTACATTTTACACAATTCAAAATTTAACGACTTTCATTTGATAATAAATATTTTTTTATTGTTCCAAAAAATTGCTTTTTGTAGAAAAAAGCTTTTATAAGTTACCGAACACTTTATGTACCATTTTTTTACATATTCGTTGGCTATATATGCAAATTTTTCAAAAATATTTTGACCTATATGACATTTCGCATGGCCGAGACTTTTTAGACCACCCTCCTAATACCTTCAACATACAATCAAATAAATATATGTACGAGTATGTATAAGTTTGTATTTGTATTTCATTTTCCCTGATCCATAAGTACAATGAGTTTTTCTTTTTGTTTTTGTCCATAAAGCTTTTCACTAAAATGTTAACATGGATTTATTTTCCGACACTTTGTTTTTGTTGCTGTTTTTTTCTCCTTCTTAGTTGCTTTCATTTTTTGTTGTTTTAGTTTTCATTCTGTTTTTCATTTACAGCAAATGAAAAACAGAAAAAGTTTTATATTCTGATATTTGATACTGAAATTCGAATACATAAAAATATTGTTGAATGATGTTTGAGCAAAAAAAAAATAAATATATAAAAAAATCACTTTTTCGTTGTGCTCTTTGGCGCTTTTAGCTTTAACCTGAAATGTGATTACTTTTGTAAAAATTTTTGGTTCACTGTGATGGAAAAAAATGGTGGCTGGTTGTTGAAGTTTAATGAAAGTTGAATAATTCTTTTTATATATAAAATTTTGATTTGAAGTGACAAGTAAATATTATTTGTTCTTTTTTTGAACGTAAAGAATATTGATCAAATTTGATTGTAGCATATGAAAACTAGAAAAAAACTAAAACGAAAATCAAACAATTCTAAATTTATCATATTTATGTAGGTATTTTACATTTTTTAAACAATAAAAGGACTTCTTCATTATATAAAGAAATTTTTTGTTTGGAAATTTTTTTTTTAGTTTTTATACGAGTATATATTAGAAAACAAAAATTTCGTAACCATTTGTTATTATAACTTCAAACCACGACCGATTTTAAAATTACATTAATGATTTTATGGTGTTCTGCAAATCATCTAAGTAATATTTTTTCGGCGAGCTTTTCCTTTTTTCGAGATCACGAGTAAACAGCTGATTTATTTCGCTTAAAATTATATATTTACATACATATGGGTAAGATACATGCATACATATTTGCTAATTAAATTATAATAAAGTGAAAGTTTAAAGGAATGCAACGATTTTTACGAGGATGATCAAATCCTTTATAAAAAAATTGTAATTAAATATGTACATGAAATTTTAAGCAGATATGAAAAGGAAGTTGCCACCATTCTAAAGTCCTTATTGTTGTTGCCGTTTGTTAACAATTTATGCTTTTGTGTCACTATATTTACCGGTCAAAATCTACAATTATTTGCCATTTAAAAATTTTCTGAGCAGATTTTATTAAGTTTTGTTTTAAATATTTCGTTTAATACAATAAATTAAATCATGTTTTACATGACTCTATTAATCGTAGATGTACCTACAAACAAAACGAATCAGCTGAAAACTAAATTAAAAAAAAAACAAATCATGAACAAAACCAATTTGTTTTAGGAAAATGTGCGATATCTGCAAAAAATTTTAAAAATTCCACGTTTTATTTGTAACAAAAACAAATAAAAAGTTCTTTATGTAAAACATGAATTAAATTTAGTGTTAAGTTTAAAATGTAATACTTAAGGAAAATGAGCAAGTGATTTGAAATCCGCAGTTGCTTCGCTGAATGATTTCAAATTAACAGATTAACAATATTTTTGTGAAGACCTTTTCAGTGATTTGAAATCACTTTGATGAAAAGTGATTTTTAAAACAGCACTGTATATTGTTTATTTATGAATTTAAAGTACCTATGAACTATAACGTAGTTCTTTTATTTCGGTATTCCTTGATTAAAATTTTCTAATAGAATTTCCCGAAGATGATACTAAAAGAATAGCGGAAAATATTTAAACTTTTATTTTAATTGAAAAGAGCTTAAAATAATGAAGGCATATATTTATTTTTCGATTTTCTCATAATTATAAAAATATATTATAAGATCTTCGTTTTTTGGTAAAATCTTCAAATATGTCTTTTAACATTTTAGGGGAAAAAATCTTCAAAATACAGAAAAATCCTTTGGCAACAGTAACATAAGCTTTGTATTAGATATCAATGAAAAATGTCCACTTTAGACTTTTAATTTATTTGAGCGATGATGAAAAGAGTATCGAAAACAGTTCTCTTTTTTTTTTGTTTTTGTTTGGACCAGTACTTAGATCCACCATTATTAATGCAATGCATTTTGCTGGAACTAGGAAAATAGGATATGATATGGAGGATAGAGATATTAATTCGAATCACACGATCTTGGAGACCAATTCAGTCCAATCAGACTGTTAAACTATTCACACATAGAGTCCATTTTGACGTTCGGGGTGTGGCAAGTATAGAGATCTTTTTCTGGAATCGTACATCGCCCATATTCATATCGTTGTTGCCATAATTTTATGGCAATATTTTCACTTGTTGTAACGTTCATCGACGCACCGACATCGTTTGATTACTTACCGAAGCGGTCGCATACATTTGATCACGGAAATATTACAGACTAGACTTGGGAAGCGAACAAAATCTGGCTTGCAATAAGAAGCATTAAAATTTTAAAATTGACTTTAGCACAAAAATTTCAACAAATAGAAATACAGGAAATACACATAAATATAAAATTTACTACAAAATAAAATAAATTTCACCAATACTCCAAAATTTATCAACAAAAAATATGATAAAAATATTTACGTAATACATAGATTACGTCGTAGATCATTCCGTTTTTCTTACAATAAAAAAGATATTGAGACAATTTTTATAGGGTCCAGTGAAATTTACGAAAATTAAAAAAATTAAATTTAAATTCACTTGGCCAAAAAAAAGAAGGCGGAATCGAGATATTAATTAAATCTGAATAAAAAGAGTGACAACATTTCAAAAATATTCTACATAGAAAAACGGGTCAACAAAAGAACTACATGTATGTATGTATATAGGCAATGCATAAGTTTTGATATGAAATCCTCTTAGACGATAGCCAGAACCATTAGCATAGATAGGTCTGCTGAGGGAGGGACAAATTTAGTCCAACGTCCTGTTAACGAAAAGCGTAAAAATCTCTTGCTAAAAACCCTTTAGGAGAACGAATTTATTATTTGAAAAGAAATCGTCATTTCTTAAGAACTCGAAAATTAATCAAATTATAAAATTCATTAATTATATTCTAGATTTTAAATAAAAATTTATTTCTGGGCCTTGAAAAAATTAACTGAATCGGAAAATTTTTAAATTTAAAAGTCTATATTGAAATTCATTATTCATTATTATCTTAAAATAAAATATTTATTTTAAATCATACAACAGATGATTCAGAACTTAATTATTAATCCATTTAATGACTTGAATCGTTAGTTCAATTGTGCAATTTTCTTAAATAAATTTTTACATGGTTAGAATTTTTTCCAACAAAGTACCGTCGGGGTGTATTAGTGCGCAAATATTATATTTATAACACACACATTAAAACAAATATTTATAACTAAAAATAATTACTCTCTCATAGGAAAAAATTTTGATTTCCAATTAGAACCAATTTTTTTCTGTCTTACTTACCGTCGGTAGTTTTCTTTTTCGGCAAGACTGCCTTAAATGCCGATACAGGTTGATAGTCTTGCTGCTGTTGGTGTTGTTGTTGCTGGTGATGATGACTATCAGTTGCGTTTGTTTGTGGTTGTTGCTGCACCCGATGTTGCAACAATTGTGTGGGCGAGGGTATGGTAGCGGCCATTGTGGTTAAAACACTTATATCGCGTAGTTGTATGGCAGGTTGTGCGGAACTGACGTACGGTCCAGGAAAATCGGAAGCAATGGCGGGTTTAAAATTTCCCAAACTATAGTCTAAAGGTAAATGAGCGGTAACAGATGTATTACAACTAGTAGTATTTGTTGAAGTAGAGGTGTTAACACCAGATTGCGAAATATTAGTAGGAGATGTGGGCGTTAGAGAAGGTTTAATATCCATTGTAATAAAAAAATTATTTTTCCAAAGATTTAGAAAAAATTCTCTTCAAATCAAACTTTATCACAATTATAATTTTCTTAATATGTGTGCAGATTTTATTATTTATTTAAAAACATCACTAACTGTTTTATTTGGGTAAGTTACATTCTTTTTATTTTTAAAGCATGTATGTACATATAATTTCGTTTATTATCACACGCGTCGGTATTTATTTCAAAGATGTTAATATTATTTTTTTCAAGATTTTTTAATCTTAGGAAAAATCTTTTGTTTCTTAAGAGCTTTTTGCTTATTGTTGGTTTGGCATCTTGTTGCGGACTAACTGTAAAATTAATCACTGCTCTAGTGGCCACCATCTGCAACACTGCCACAAACAAAATGAATCTGATTTTTACACTGAGACTGAAAGAAACACTTGACTACCAGACTCGATTTGCGTTTTTGTTTTCCAGATTGTGTTAACGGTCACAATCTTTATTATTGAGTAGCAGCAACAGCAGCAGCAGCAGTGATACCCCACCAGATGATGATTATGATGGTGAGAGTATTTCTATTTTACATTCTGTTTTTTTAAGATTTGAGGGTGGATGAGTGTGTATGTGCGTGTGTGTTTTATTGAGAACCCACCCAATGCAAATCCGTAAATTCCAATTGTTGGGATTTCTCATTTAGAGATTGGAAAAATAAAATCAAGTCAATTTGTCCAGTATAGGGCGCTTTTAAAATGGAACAACAATTTACAAATGCTAAAAATCACTCACGACAAGAGGTTTTACTTATTTCTCTGTAGCTTAGAACAAGAGAGCAGTTAAGAGTGCATATAAAAAATTAAAACAAAGCGCAGGAGTAACCGGTTTACAACCATTATTATTGATTTCTTTTAGGTCCAAGAAATATTATTTTAATCTCAGTTTTTTTATTTGTTACGAGTTTCTTTGCTCATTTCCGAACAATGGTTTGTACATTTAACTGTCCACGACTTAAGTTAGACTGCGAAAGCAGTTATTCATTTTACACTTGAAAGAATGTATGTGAGTGCGAGTGTGTGTCCATGCCTTAACCACACACTCACATTGTATGTTTCATTCCAAGCAGAATTCATTTAAAATCGCAGATAATTGTGGTGCTATAACAACCACCAACAATCGGATTTACACTTACATATATTAAAAAAAGTACAAATACAACCCATTCCTATGTAGCACCCACTATACGGGCTTGTTTCACCCTCAGGAGAGAAAAAGATGGCATTACGTTGACTTGTTGTTTTATATAAAAATCAAAGAGTATGGTTAACTGTGATACTGTTACTCTTATATGAATAAAACACAAATTGTACTCATAAAACAACTGGAAAAGTCAATATGGTGGTTTTCCAATTTGAATCAGTTCTTGAGCTCCAACTTGCCAAAACCACCACCACCACCACCTTTGGCCTACACGAGTAAATACTCAGTGCTCTTCATTGAACTGGTTTACTGAGACTAAATACTGAGATTGCATGTTTCCATGATTTGCTTCCAATTGGAATGTTAAGGAACAGCATGGTAATGAAACGTAGATTCATTAGTCACCATCATTATTACTAAGCACTATATTTATCTCTTTCTCTCTTTTTCATTTCATTTTAGCAAATGCCTGTTGCATTAACAGCTCCTCCCCAATGCCATTAAAAAAAAAATACATTCCTTTATATTAAGGATTATATAAGTATGTATGTAGTTCATGTGTAACATAATCAACTAGTTCATAATTAAAAGAAATCTTAACAAGAGATTCTTGGAATTCTTTTATGTATATAAAATCAATTACAATTTTTCTATTTGGATTATCAATTTCGAAATTATTTTCAATTAATTTGAAATCGATTTACAAGATTTAACTTTGATTAATCATTAAAGGGTTGTTGTTTTTGACACTTCTTCTTCTAATATTGCTGTTGTCAGTACTATAATATTTTGCAGATACGTGTTTTTATTCTTATTTTAATCAGAATGCGTTTCTGAATATATTATGACTTTTATAATCCATTTATTTTGTATTCTGATTGACTTCATTGCCATTTATGGCCACTATGATAAGATTATTTGTTTAGGGTGCTTAACCAAATATTTCTAAATGATTGGATGTATTATAAAAACGGCGGCATTCTTTGTGATATTCAGATAATGATTGATTTATGATTAAAAAAAAATTATTTAAGGCCATGGCTTCAAAGATATAAAAGCGCGTTTGTCATTGGCGTAGATAAGCCAAGGAGTTGGGCCATTGCAATTTTAAACTTCTTATATAGAATTTCTAATATGTGGCGAAATTCACCTCTGCGTCAAAGGCCTGTAGGCACGATACAATCAATAATAGAATAGAATTTTAGTTCAAGCGAGATTTTTCTTTAAGCGGACACTTTAAAAGAGTTTCTTTCAACTTAATATAGAAAATAAGGTACATACTGAATTGATCTATTGCAAATTTTGAATCCAAATTTATTGTGCAAACTGAGATTTTATCGGCTGTATGCAACACGATTTAAATTAACCGATACTCTGTGAAGTTTCGTCATTGGCAAATTAATATTTTTTCTTAAGCGATGTTTGTTTCATATAATCTTTCACTTTTACGAATAAAAATTATGTTCTTAGAGGATTTTCGTTAAATTGAATTTTCGTTTAAGCAAAATGAAAGTGACCAAAAATAATATTTTAGAATTCTTGTTTTTAATCAAGTAATTTTTTCTCTTAAACTGCGTTCGCTTATCCGAATTAAGCTATGATAGCTTTATATATACTGCAGACCAACATTTTGCAATAGACTAAAAATGCATTAATATTATTAGTAATAAATGTGATTTTAAGATAAATTTAGAAAGAACTCAAGTATTAATCAAAGTATTGCAAAAATCCCCGTCATAGTGGCAAAAATCTAGCAAGAAATAAAAAATAGTTTTCTTGAAATAAATTGTTGAAAAAAATTTGTCAATTTCCAAATGTTTTTTTAAGTACTCAAACCAGTTAACAAAATTTTAAGTCGATGAGAAAAAAATTGGCCTACTCGACCATACCTATTATCGCCTAGAGCAGTAGAAATAAAGCCATTTTATAGGAGCGTATAAAGGTTCATAACAAAAATAACTTGGATTACCTAAAATAGTTTTCTATTTCTTTAAAATTTTTTAAATTATTTAAAAAATTCTCGGGATGTAAAGTACTCCTCCCATTACACTTTTAATTCATCTTTATTATATAAACAATTACCAAAACTGCTCGATACTGATAATTTATTTGCAATTTTAATAATTTGTATTAACCGCCATGCAATCCATGTTCATATTAAGCCAATAATATTGAATGTCATAAGTGTATATATTTTTCAAATACAGCAACGAATTTGTTTTGTCGCTATGAAATGCTATTTATCGAAATGATTTTTGAATCGATATATAATTCAACCGCTGCTACGCAATAATTTTTTAAAGAAGTTTTTTTAATTTTAATTTTTTTAAATAAGTTTTCAACTTGTATTAAAAAAAAGTATATATACATATATGTATATACATATATATATATATATATATATATATATATATATATATATATATATATATATATATATATATATATATATATCAACTGGAATTAGCGCAATTTTGGATTTAATAAGTTTGAAGAGAAATTATCTCATCGATTTTTCAGTAATGCTTAATCCATAATCCATTTTCTCAGGAAATGACAACACCAAGTCCTAAGCCATACTAATGTTGCAAGATTACTACAGATCAATAATAGGAAACGATTACGAAGCGTTGTTTTAGAGATAGAGCATAAAATGACAGACAGTAAATGCCACGATGTATAGGGTATGTAACTGATTTAAGAATATGACTAATACCACGCAAAGATTACTTTATTGGAAGAGGCCATAAAAGTTAACATATTTTATGCCCCCATAAAAATTTCCATTATTGGAATACGCGGTAGTACAACTACAAAATGGCCTCTCTAAGTCTATTTGGATTGAGCTACTTCTACTTTTCGATTAATTTAGATAAAAATTAATTTATCTCTTTAAATTTAAAAATTTAACACCCCTACAGGATTACGTGCACTTTTCAATAAGTTTGCGTATATTGAAGGTCAAAAAAGTTTTTTTTAGAAAACAAAATGTCATTATTAATTAAATTTAGCTTTTTATGCTATTCTAATATTTCTTAGTGTGTTTCTAGGTGATCATCGTTATTAAACTAAAATAAACGTTAACTAAATTTGACGTCATCTAACAGGAAAAAACTCAAAAAAAATAAATATTATTTTTTTTACTTTTCACATTTAAAACATTTTTATTTGCACTTTAATAAATCAAATTGATTTTAACAAAGAAATCTATATTTGTTGAAAAAAAACCCAACATATGATTCAATTTTAACAAAATTATAAAAAGAAAAGGGGAGAAACCCCAATGCAATCCAGCTCTGACACTCTTTGACCCACTAAAATAGATTTGCAACTAAATGACTAAAATAATTAAAACCAAACTACAAATTAAGAAATAATGTATTTAATAAAGGGCTGAGAAAACTACTAAATACTCTTGTATTTGGTTGAACAAAAAAATAAAAATAAAATAAAATAAAAAACACAATTTATATTCGAAAACATGTTGTCGTATGATTTTGACAAGTTAATAGTTTAAAACCATCATCTAATATTTTGAGAATGTCATAGGAATTGATGTAAATATGTGTCACAGATTTAACATTTGCTCACACCCATTCGAATTGTGGCGACGCATCACACACACGCACACACACATATGCACTCAGTGACTTTGTTACAAGGCAGTCACCCTAATCTTTATAGTGAGTAGGGTGCTACAGAAAATGTCCCTTTTTTATATTTTCGTTGGATGCGAGTATTTTGTGCTTTTGAATACTATAATAAAATGAGTCGTCGAGCATTAAATCTAGCGCGTAATTATTTAAATTGTTGTCATATGTGTACGTACTCAGATGTTTTAAAGATTTAAACTTTTTTATAAAAAAAGGAATTAAATTAATGCATATATATATATATATATTGGATTTTGTGAAAAAGTACTTTTCACATCAAAACTGAATTTGGTGATTGAGACATTGATTGTGATAAAGTCGCTCATCATAATAGATTTCGCAAATTTTAATTTCGGCTAATATCAAAATTTTATTATTTCGAAATTTAAAATACGCCAGTTTTTCCTAAATACTTATTTTATATGATCATTTGTAATTAAAAACATAATATTAATATCATATATTTAATCAAAATTTTTCGTAACATTTGGTTTATATATCTTCAAATTCCGAAAAAATTGTGTTGAATACCTTAAAAAAATCCAAAATTTTAGGATTTTGGTCATAAAATTAAAATATTAGTAAAATTTAAGTAAAATAACTAAACATTCTATTTTAATAATTTTCGTTAAAAATTTAAAATTTTCTTTTTTTTAATTTTATAATTAACGGTGGAACCATAGTGGCACTTCGCAACTCAATTTCAGTTTTTGAAAATAGTTTAGATTTTCACATTTTGTAAATATTATTTTAAAATAAATATGGTTTTAAAATAAAACCAAAATAGCCAACGCAAGCTATTTTGCACAAGTTTTTAAAACTAATTTCGAAAATAATCGAAGCTCATGTTTTTATAGTTTAAAGTAATTACAACTACTTGAAAAGGATTTGCATTAAAACAATTTTTCTTGAAAACTACGAGTTACTATTTTTGATTTTCTAGTTTAAATTGTATATGGAAACTTATTTTACTAAACCTTGATAGATTTTGAAACGGACGTTTTGAATTTGATTAATGAATTTGCCAATAACTTTTTAGCCGATCTCAAACTTCCAAGTCCAAAAACCGGACCAAAAGATAATTTAAAAAATCTAAACGAATTAGGGGAAAAATCAATAAAAAGTATTGAAGTTCGTAAATAGAACCAAAAGAAAACTATTTGTTATTATTATTATTATTATCATTATTATAATTATTATTATTATTGTTATTTTTTGGTTTTCAGTAGCTGCCATCACATGCTTGCAATTTATTTGAAACAAATAGGGGAAATATGTCCTAATATTAGGGTCATACATTTATTAATTTGTTAACCTTCGAAATGTATCCAATATTCAAAGAAAGTTAAATAAAAAATGCCATGAAATTTGGAAAAATTTTCAAAAAACTGATTTTTTGAATTTAATTTGGAAAGAAAGTACAGTAGTATTCCGATTTAACGAACATTCGATTTAATGAACATCGCATTTAACGAACACCCAAATATTTTCTACTGAGTACCTTATATAACGAACAAAAATTTTATTTTGTACTCGGCTTAACGAACAAATGTAAAATAAAAAGTTGAAATAAAATAGATAATTTGTAACAAAAATTAATAAAAAAGAATGAATTTAAAAATGTACCTTCTTCTTCTGAAGTTTTTGCTTGATATTATTTGAGAGATTTGAAGATGACGATAAATGCGATGAACACAACGGAAATGGTGCAGAACTTGATGAAACTGAAATTCTAGATCTCAAAATAAAACACAAAGATGCTATTAATCACTTCCAAATTTGTATTAAGTGGGCTCAACATAATATTAGTTGCACAAATTTAACGCTTTTGACAGAGCTTCAAGAATATGCCATTAAGAAAGTGATAGCTATTCCAAAAAAAAAAAAAAAAAAAACAGACTATGCTTAACCAATTTTTTTAATAATTTGGAATGAATTACCATGATCCTGCGTCAAATTTGGTTGAAAAACAGACGTGTTTCGGCTATGTGCCATCCTGACTGTTCTCGTCAATAAATTATTTTTGTATTAGTTTTTTTATATTTCTTACCTTATGTTTTTAATGAAATATGTATCTTAATTATTATCTCTACATAAGTAAATAATAATTACGTGTATGTTCGTGATCGCTAAACTCAAGAACTACTGGACCGAGTTTGACCAAATTTTATATGCATGCTCTATGGGCCGTGAGGAGTGTTTCTGTGTAGTTTGAAGTTCGTACGACAGGTGGCCCAATATTTAGTTTTTTTTTGTATTTTGCCCGATAGAGATTAGCTCGATAAGCCTATGCTGTGTTTCGCTGAAGGCGTTGGGTCCTTAATCAGCGTGTAGTGGCGTTAATTAGCCCGATACCGATATTTGAACAATAACTGCTATGTCGATTTAGTGCACCTTTCATTCTTCTTCGAAATATCAATCCACCTTGACTTTCCAACGAAACCAGACTTGCAGTGAAAATAAAATTTGAAGGCAAAACAACGTTTGCCCGGGTCAGCTAGTAACTTGAATAAAATATTAAAAAAATACTACACATTTTTTGTGTTTTGACTAAAATTGACAAGGCTTTTCTTTTTTAATTTAGTACTGGATATAACGAACAATTCACTTTAACGAACAAGCCTGACAACAATTAGGTTCGTTAAATCGGAAAACTACTGTACCTCACAAATTCTAACAAACTCTAATTTGTTATAAGAAAGCACTGACCCGTTCTTATGTGTAAATAATGTGTTCCTTATTTAGGTCACATCCGTTTTGGTCAATATGAATCGCATTACAGAGAACTACTCGTATGTGGAACCAGCTCTCTGCAGATGTCTTTCATGTCATTCCAAGATTGAAAAGGTTGATGTCGAATGTCCACAAATAAGCATTCCTACCATAATCAGTTTTTCTAGCAACAGCATATTGCGTTATATGGATAGAGGATATCCCCTGAGTAGTGGTCTATTTATTTAAGAACAAAGAACTTCAAACTGTTGCTTGACTCAGGAAAGTTTCATAGAACGAGAAAGATAACGGGCTCTTAAATTCTTTTTAAGGAATTACAACTTTTGTAAATGCAAGCCGATTGCAAGTGTCTTTTCTAAACTAAAACATACTTAGGAAAGGCAGAGAAATTTCTAATAGTTTAACTTACAAAGTTACGATTTGATATTCCTTATATACAACTTTTTCACTGATCTCATCATCATAGTTTTAACTTTATGTATTTTGATTTCACTCCTTTAATTCTCTGTTTCATTACAATACAGTTCACATGTAAGGGCAAAAAAATGCCAAACAATTTTATATTTTAAACAAGTGCAGCCGAAGACTGATGCGAGAAATTGTGGTTGTGGCAGTTTTGAAAGCTGTGATTAAGTTTCCAAAATAAAAGCAGAACATTTGAGCAAGACTTTGTTCATGGGGCTTAACATTTTTTTAGGATTTATGATCATGCTGAAATGTAAACATGTTCTTATTACCAGTCAGCCCTCCTGACAGGCCATGAATAATAAGAAATTTAAGGAAAATATAAAAAAATTGTACAACAATAATGTATTACTGGATGAATGAATGAATTAAAAAATGTAAACACATTTGAAAAAAATGTTTCGCTTAGTTTTTAATAACTTAATATAAACTCGTACATTTAAAAAAATATTTAAAAAAAGTCAACAGCCAAAACATATGTGTCATAATGATGTTCAATTTTTTGGCACTTACTCTAATGTACTCGTTGGTACACATCATAATTTCTTCGCATGAATGGAGGAGTGTTGGTACCAAACAGAGACTCTTAGGCGGTTCCACAACGGAACTCTATGTGATTTTATTGTTAAATATTATTATGCTGTATCCAATATAGTTGACTTGGAAGGTCATTTTGTGTTCATATTCATTTAAGCAATTATTTAATGTTTGTTTTATAATTATCCAAATTTTTATGATATTTTATTTTTACGAGTATCTATGAGAAGTAGGAATGAATGGTTTGTTATGACGATGATTATGATGATTCAATGGCTTAAAAAGTATATTTAATAGTTTTGTCAGTTATTTATTCTTCAGTCTTTTTAAAAATTATTTTAAATTATTTTATTTGGGTTATTACTTGATCTTTTGGCGATTAACTAGAGCATGAGTGTATGTTGTTGTATTAATAAAATGTGTTTTAAATGATGTGAGTAATTTATTAAGAACAATTTATTTTGTTAAGCTGGATTAAACTAGAAAAGTTACCAAATTGCAATGTTTTATACAGTAAATTTATTTTGCTGGCAAATAAGACCGTTTCTCAAAGTGTAAGTTGCCACACTGACTAAGAAAGTGGCTATAGTTGTTAGTTCTCCCTAAAATTGTTGTATTTGTTACTGGTGGGATACTCTAAAATACGATTTGAAAAGAAAACCTTTCAAATTTGTGTGTCACCAACAATGAAATTAGAAATAATTTTATTTCGTTTCGAAATGCCGAGTGTAATCCCCCAGAATATTTAATTTTATAATATTTTAAGTTCTATGCCATTAAGCACTATGTAGCGAATATAGGAACGGGAGATGGACAGCCAAACTTATACCAGATACCCGGAAATGGATGGAAAGAAAACACAGAGAGGTGAACTATTATTTGACACAGATGCTCTCCGGATACGGCTATTTTAGAATGGGAAAGTGCAGTACAATATTTTGTTTGTACGAAGAAAGCGATAAAGTTGACGATGCGGAACACACGTTTTTCTCTTGCCAACGCTGAGTTATAGGACGAGAACACCTGGTGATGCAAATCGGCTTGATCACGACGGCAAATCTTGTTGGCAAGATGACAAGTAATGCGGAAGCGTGGAATGCAGTGACAACGCACATCGAGTGCGTGCTCCGAGCTAAGAAGAAGGATCTGAATAGAGCGCACAGCAACTTGGGATAGGCTAGAACAGCGACTAAGCTAGTAAAAAATAGCGGGTACCGGGACGCAGGCATGGGGAAGGCGGTCTTCTGACCAAGGAAGGAGACACCTCGAAGTAATGCGAAAGCGGTTCCGAGGTGGAAGTATCTCCCAAAGAGATGAGGTGGGGTTTAGTCGGTATGACCATATGGGAGAGCCCGACATATCATAGTGGATGACGATCCACTATGAATGCAGTAGTGCAAAAAAATGCCATTAAGCTTCAAGAAAAATAATTTGCGCCTATTTTTATCAAATTATGGTACTTAAGGCGAACAAATATATTTCTGTTTTGTTATGCCGAATACCCAGCCGCAAACAAAGCTGTGGCTTAATAAACAACTTAATGAAGGTAATCAGTTGGTAACTATAATGAAGAATAACAAAACTTCATTAAGAACCCTCGCAGATTTTTCATATGCAAGATACAGGAGTTTTAGCGCTCCTTAGAAATGTTTTCTTTTAGATAGACGCCGATATCATTAAAAAGAAATTTTAGCATTTTATTTTTTACTATTCAGCAGATTTAACGCTTTCTACAATGGAATTCTTCCATCACACTTGCGTCATCGAAAACAATTTAATCATCCGTCTATTAACAGTGAGGCGAAGCAACGACTCATTCACACCTCCAAAGGGCTGCCGGCCTTTTGTTGAATAAGAATCACATTCCAGTGCAAAAAAGACTACCTTTTGCTATGACTAAAGCAAATAATCAGGTGAGAGTACGACAATTTTGATTTGAATCTTTTAATCTATGCCTATTTCATCAAGTCGCAGCAAGTCGCACAGCTTTTTGTAATAGGGTCATCCGAATGTCATTTGGCAGCAAATGATAGCAAAGCACAAAGGGGAACAATTTGACAGCTGCTAATTTAATTTTTGAATGACATCGCTCGTAATAATTAATTTTTATTACCCGTTGATGGATTGGTTGGTATACGTAGCTGCTCCCATTACGGAATAGCAATGAAGTAGAATAGAAAAATCCCATTTTGACTTGCCCGAGTCAATCCGTCAAAATCAGAACTCAATATCCAAGTCCCGCGATCCACCTTTTAGTATTAAGAAATTTGATTGGCTTGTCTAGACCCATCTCTGATAACTCCGCCAGGTCATCTAGCAAATCGATTGCCCAGAATACTATGTCTCCAGAAATATCATGCCGGGCCAAACCACAACTACGGAAAAACGCATTATAAGGAAGCCCCAGCCTTAAAGCTGTCTGCCTATAGTAAAATGGCCCTTCATTCTGGTAATATACTTGTAGTTTCTGTTGATTAGTTGACTCGTGATCTCGAGAATATATGGCCTTGCTATAGGCCATATATTCCTTGCGACTTTGTATGTGTAATGTTTACGCCATCTATACCCAACCCTTTAGTGATATAACCCGAATATGCCGTTCTTAATAGTCCCGAACGGTGTTGCGACATCGGCAACACGCAGGGCGGAATCATAGTTGACCCTCCTGTTCTTTTGCAGCCATTACGTGGAATTTTTTCTAAAAATCAAAAATCTATTTATCGCTCCAATTTAAGACGCTTAACTCGCTCCCAGGATTGCGTACTCTTTCCCAATAAGTTTGAGCTTGAATGTTAAAGAGCACTAAGTTCCCTTTTTTTCTCTTCGAAATGGCAAACAATTTCAAAACATTTTTTAGAAAAGAAAACTTTATAAGTCATTTCATGATTGAGCACTGACTAGCGATCTGTGCAATCTTCATTATGTTTGGAATATTTGTTTAACTTCGTGAAATGTGTTTAAAAAAATCAGGCTGTGCACTAATAACACGTTCTAACGATGATATCAAAACAATGAATGAGAATATTAAAGAAAGTCTAAGAATATCGTTTGGGAAAATATGGTTGAGATAACCATAACCTTGGAGCAGCATATTATAATTGAAATTTATGACTGCAATCAAATTATTATTAATGCAAAGCCGACCTGGAAACAATACTGCTCTAATGTTTAGAAAATATGTTATATTATGATCACATAGATTGAAATTAGCAAATTATTGTTAAATAAAATAATATTATTACGAAACACAGACCATAGCTTGTTATATATGATTATAGTATGATTTCAAATCATTATGTTATAGTTGGTTTTAAAAATTTGTTTGTTAAATCTATTGAAACTGTGATTTTGATTACAGCACTCTTTGAAGTTAAGACTAACCATGTAATAAAGAAATACAAACATAATTTCGTTGCATATATGATAATAATGTTGGGAAATAATAATTTAATATTTTGATCATTATTTGATACAAACTTACCAGATATGAAGTGGTGGTTGTCAAGAATAAATAATCCAGTCGTTGGATTTTACGAATAATTTCTGAAATAAAAGACACAATTTTAGATTTTTTAGATTTATCAAATGTTTTTAAAATTTTTTTTTTCTTTTAAATAGTATGGCTGTTAATAAGGAAACTAAAAATGTGCAATTGCATATAATTTCTTGTAAGTAAAATTCTACGTATCTTAGTACGAGGTCAGTCACAAAATTGACCGACACAATGTATAGATGGCGGCAGCAGTTTGTAAAAGATTACTTTGTCGAATAGCGGCAACCTTACGAAACAGCAGCACGTTCTTTACTATTTTTTTAGAGCCATAAAAAACACTCAGTAAATTTGTAAAAATGAAGACATTGGTCATCATTATGTAAAGCAATACTTTCATTTCAAGGGTCTCAGTGTAACCAATATTAAAGCCGAGTTAGATTCTCCTCTGGAGGAGTCTGCTCCTTTGTTTACGATTGCAAAATATCGGATGGCAGAGTTTAAACGATGCCGTACGACCTGCTAATGTAAATATCATAGTCGTAGACCAATCGAGGGATCCATACAAGAAATGTTTCAGAGAACCAACAAAATGGTATTGGATGATCGTTGTCTGAAGGTGATTGAGTTAACTGAAACAATAGGCATTTCAAAAAGTATTGTATATCGCATATTGATAGAAAATTTTGAAGATGAGAAAGCTATGACCAGCATGGGTACACATTATTTACCATGCGTAGCTCCCTCGGACTATTTTGTGTTTCCAAACATGAAAATGTGGGTCGGTAGCAAAATATTTAGTTTATTTTTATTTTAGAAGAAGTGGAGTCTGCATTTGGTGGCTATTTTAAGGAGCTGGGTTTTGATTTTGATTGTCATCAGAGAACATAATATCCTTTCCGCAATACTTTGTACTTAACGGAGTGTAAACTATTTTCAAGGTTTTAAAAGAAGTGTTTTTTTTTTTTTGCAAAAAAACAAATTATTTTGCATTAGTCATTTAACACTAGGGCTCGAATTACACCTAGAAAATTTATAAACTTGCCATTTGCGACATCTGGGTTTTCCTATTGTGCAGGGTACATGGTTAATTATTAACTGAAAGAAAATGTTTTCAAAAGTTAATAGCAAAACTAATAGATTTGTAGAAGTAATTTGAATGATTGGACTAATTTGAAGGACTTGACTAATTTGAATGAAATGACTTTTTCAACTTCCTAGGAAGTCAAAAAAAATGTATTGTGTCGCTACTTGGAAAGCTAAAAAAAATTTTCAAATTTAAGAATGACATTCATCAAATTTGTTATTCGAGATATTCTCCAAAATAACCATTTTAATATTCTATTATTTGTTGTTGGCTTAGCTAGGTATATGCCTGCATTTCATTGGCGCTAACCAAATCAACAGTACCCTTTTAGCCAAATCATTATTGAAAGCATTCAAAGCTCGTATACTTATGCCACAGACTACAAAAACTATATGAGAATTCAAACAGAACTCAATCATATTTTTTCGGCAGTGACTAGAAACGATTCCTTTGACTGTCCAAGCAACTTCATACTTCTGGTCTTAGGACAAGCATTTCCCGGGCAATGGCTTTTCAGAAGGCGCTTAGTCAAATAGCCTGAATGGTTACAATGCATCTTAACGTCTCAGGCAAGTAGGTATATAAACAAGCTGTAGCATGACTTCATCGTTGAAGTTCCGATTAAATCCTAGTCTACTGTCTGACTGGAGTTGCTGCTGGCAGCCCCAGCTCCAGGATCGAATGCTTTAGCCCAATCAGCTACTCATCTTAAATATTGAAGATTACAGAAATCAAAACAAATGTATGGCCCTATGCGCCTCATATTAATTACGGGAACTTATGTATAAGTATTTGAACACCATGTTTTCCATCCCTGCTGCAGTATGTTCCGCAATTGAAATTATAGTTACGATACATTTTATTACAATGTGTGGGAGCAATAAAATGTCACTAAATCAACATTGTAAAAAGTGAAAGGTTATAAATTATTTATTGTTGCACGAGTTCGTCTAAACTGGCGGTGAACTCTTGTCATTATACCACTAATGGTGACGATATTTGTTATTGAAATATGACATTGGACAGCAATGCTTTGTCTGCTTATAGGAAGTTATTTCATAATTTGTGTGGCATAAGAAAACAGGGACTTGGAGTGCTATTAAAATTGTATATGTAAGTATATGTCTCGAGAAACCATTTAATAAACATTTTCCACGCTCCTGCATTGAAAGTATAGATTAAGATCAGTAGAACTATAGACTGCTTATCAAAAATTTATACATACATAAATTTTTGGTTTTGATAAGGCATGATTGTTTACCAATATTGATGTTTTATTGAGAGCTATTAATATTCTGATTGAAAATTCATGTCAAAAATTGTATTTTATGACACCCGTTGTAAAACTTTAATTATAATAACCTTCCAATGTGTGTATTTTTACCATCAATAGCATGTAGTGCGTGGTGGTTCACTAGCTGCAAAGGAAGTAGGGAAGTAATTATCAATTTTACCAGCGAAACATTCCTAAAAACTTGAATAAAAATATTTTGTTAGTGGTTTCTAAAGAAAATTTTTACCACAAATTTTGTTTCTCATCAATAATAATTTTTTTATTAGCAATATCAGCAGATTTTTTCGCATTATATGGAATTTTAATCTAAAGTTACTGTTACTGTATTAATGCTATAGCTCCTTGTTGAGGAACGCTTTAGTTATTTATCAAGCATTTGGCATTTTGTAATTAAGAAACAAGACGACAAAATAAAATCTAATTATTTTTAAGAATATAAACAGAACGAAACAATATGCAGTTTCCGGAGTGTAATATGCCACTTCGCCATTATCCAAGAATTTGGAATTCATTATCTAGGTCATTAGTCTTAATTCGATTATCAATGGAAATAGAAATAAACCATCAGTGTTCAAGAATTTTTATAATTTTAGTTGTACTAATTTACCACGTAGCGTTTTCAATTCAAAAAAAAAAAAAGATTTCTGCTCTTTAATAATTGCACACATACATATAAGAAAAGAGCACGCAATTCTGTATGATAGTCAGTGATAATTGGTCATCAAAATGTTATAATTTATACAGCATTAGACATAGAAAAATAGTCATATCCCTTATAAATATTTACAGAAAATAAAATTAAAGTTAAATTTTTTGTAAGAAATCATTTAATTTGGAACTTATATAAAGAAAACTTAAAGTACTTTTGCTACCCAAGCGTGGCTACTTGCAATAACCCACATATCAGGAGTGGCCAAAGCTATTTTATTTTAAATAAAATACCCGCACCATCGCTGCAGTTATGAAAATTTCTTAGAGTTTCGTCATTGAAATAGTCTTCCCGATTAATGTAGCGGAACTTTGATCATGGAAGTTAATATTCACCAACCTGGACTTTTGTGAGCATAAGCCATTAGAACATATCTTGAATTACAGAAAATTTCTCTTATATTTTACTAACAGAAATTCTTATTTGTTGGTAAGCGATTTAAAATTTTTTTAGTTTGTTCTTTTAAAATTGTTGTGTTATCTGACGTTAGATCTACATTTCCTAGTTCACCTTCAATCTCAGTTGCACAATCTATCGCTTTCAAATATAGAAAAATATTTCGATATATCTATAGCTGAGCTAAACGTGGCCAATAAGAAGGAGTTTCAGACTTAAGAGATGCATTTTATTAACAATCTGTTTTGCAAATATGAAAAATATGGGATTTCTTTCGCCATTAATAAAAAATAACATTTGAACTCCCAGTTGCATTTTGCATTTAAAGCACTAAATAAAACCTTTTTTCATAACATCGTGAACATGAATTTAGATCTAATGAGCGGGATCCAAAAAAAAGGCAATATTTTGCCATGATAATCCTTTGTTAAAATCGTCTGCAAAATTCCGAATTTTCTTTGGAAGTTTTTTACTGGGTACTTGCTCATTTTATTTTATTTTCAAAAATATAGGATATCTGCGATATAAGGATCACCTTACACCGAACAAAAATGATTTAAACACAGAGATGAACAACGTAGTTTTTGGTATATTTTTAAATTCTCGTTTTGTCCTTTCTGATCACAAATGGTGCAAAAAATATAGTTTTTAAATTTAAGGATATATTGGATGTATGTCCATCCGCAGAATGAAGCAAAAACCATACGACACTTCGGCGCATTTGGGTTAAACAAAATTATGAAATTTTGTATTTGAAATTAAGAATATAGGAGTATGTACATGATGTAGGCATTTTCCTTATACTAAATGAAACACAATTAAAATCAAAGCTTGAAGGCGCAAATCAAAGAAAAAAGGATACATGGGAGGAGTTTAAAGTTGCAATTTGGAAATCGGTGATAGTTTCCACTTTATTCTCTTGATACTCGTAGTTGACATTAAGCTTTTACAATTAAGGATGTATGGGATACAAGCATGTCCTTGCACAACATTATCCTAATATTTCCTTTGCCTGTAGACAAGTATGATCATATTCTATCCACCAAGCGCTGTGTCAAAGTGTTGTTGGGTTACTTGTTTTAAATTTAACTTTTATCATTTTATATATTTATTAAAATTTTATTATAGTTCATTTGCTTTGTATATAAATGCATATGAAAATCATTTCTAGCATTCGTTTATTTTTGTAAAAGACATATATTTCAATAATAAACGATAATCGGTGTTTATAGTCTCATAAATATCAATTAGTACTTATTTGTATTCTTTAATTCTCACAATCAATCATGGGATCATAACTAATCCCCTGTGTTATTGGAACCCTGTGTGGTAATTTTGTATATCTGATAAATATGGTTTCTTTTTTTTTCATTGAAAGGTCATAAAAAGTGTATATATCAATTAAGTACTTTTTATGATCTTAACAAGCCTAGAGAGGTGGTCAAAAATTACTGGTTGAAGTGATGGTTCATAGTGGTTTCTTTTATAAAGTCTTCACGTGTGTATGAGGCTTTTCTAAAGTTATAGAATAAAAGTACAACAAGTTTTCCTATAGTGAAAGATATTTGCTTAAATTATGAAAGAAATAGAGAAACCGAATTGTTATTCTAGAAGCAATTATTATAAATATTTAAAATTTTGTAGGATGGTGCTTAATATAGAGATTAGTAAATATAAAAAGTTTGATAAAAATTAAAATGCAGCTAAATTGTTAACACCATTAAAGATTAGTTGCATAATATCTATGGTAAATTACATTAAAAATTTAATATAAACCACAGTTATGCACAATTTATAGAATTACAATATTAAGTTTCGCAATAAAATTCATTTTAATCGCTGAAAGCATACGAGTATACCTAACATCCATAAATTTTTTATTTAAAGAACTTAATTAAATCTCGAATTAGAAATTTAATGCAGAGAAAATTTTCTATTTGGTTTAGAAAAGGTTATGTCGTTAGGAATTATACGTGTTACATATATGAGTTCCAAACTGAAATCACGTGGTGATATCTTATAAAATTGAAACTCGATCCCATAAAGAAAAATTATGTCGATTTTGTTAAAAATATATACAGTTCCACCAATAATACACTCAAAAATAAAAACATATTTGAATTGTTTCCACTATAATGTTTATTCACTGAATTGGAAGCAGTTTTTAATGTGAAAATAATTTTGTATTAAATTATTTACGTCGGGAATCAACTTATGTATGGAAAGGGAAAAATTTTTAATTAAACAAGGAAATTTTAAAATAAAATGGTATCTTATAAAACTAACTCAAGATTTTTTAAACCAGGAAGTAAAAAAATGCACTAATCGATACTACTTAAAAATACAATCTAAATCGAGGTTAAATTTTCGTATTTTCGTACTTTTAACGATTTAAGTGAATATTATTCTTAAACTCTTTAATTTTAATGACGACTTTTTCCTGAACTCATTTTTTTCATAGACAACAAATTTGTAAAAAAACACCACTCTGCTTTTCAAACTATATTTAGTTTAGAACTTTAGACTTAGACCTTATAAATTCATTGTTTTTTTTAATTTCGTGTTATGCTTTCCGACAGTATAAATTTCCCAATTAATTTTCAATTTCATTATATCTGCATTAAATTCACGTCATTTAGCTACTATCCACTAATGTCTGCTTTGGAAATTTATCAACAAAATCTATTACGATTTTTATCATTTTTACTAATATTATTTAATTGTTTTATTTGTTTTTGTATTGAATACAACAAGCATATATGTAAAAGGGCCCCATTAGAAGTCAAGAGTTGTATGGAAATAGTAGAGCAATAGATAAGGCCAACAAGTTAAAAACGATAAAGATTTATTATCAATCAAAACACAAAACGAATTCTAAAAATAATAACAGCAGCAACAACAGCAACAAAACCAATTGATCTGTATCATGCGCACAATACCAAGCAGCTGTGATTGGCGAATGGATGAATAGACTAAAACAGAACAAAAGCAAAAAACAAGGCTATTTCTGTGAGTAATAAACTAAACATTAAGAAAGAGGGAGGAGTTCTCTGAGAGCCCCCAACTCTAACTATAAGTATTGTAAGAGTAAACAAGTGTTTGTATGGGTATTAGAGATTTATGTGACGTTGCCACAGTATTTCTATGCTATGAAATAAACAATTCCGGATTGTATTAATAACTGTTTCAGAAAAAAAGGCAAATCGATCAAATATGAACAATGCCAGTTTAAGTTAAGAGCTCTTCATTTGTTTTATAAAATATTATAATTCCCTAAAACACAGCAAACAGAACTTTAAAAAAATCATTAATAGATGATGCATGCATTATAAATAATTCAATTCCCTTTGTTAATATTATTGGCAATACTGTTTATTGGCTTTTTCGAATTCTAAGTAACTAACAAAATTTGAAGGTACGAAACGTTTATGAAGCAGCAACATTTACGAATGAGTAACAAGACCTTCAAAATATATGTTTTATGTTATATTTATATTTGTTGACGTTCGTTTAAATTTGGACCTTGCAAAGAATGCTTAGGGAGATAGATTTCAGATTTGAATTTAAGTCTATGTCTAAGGCACGAACTTTATTATGATTTAAAATTTACTATAATTACTCAACAAAAAATCGGATGATTTTCTTGTTAAAAAAATTCGATTCTTTCTAGAGTAACTTGATATATCTTCGGGAAAAAATCAGTCTGGCAATACTGGTTTCATGTGCTGCTTTATGGATATACATATGTATGCACATGCATGTACTCACATTTCTGAAAAAAATACTAACATATGCATGTACGCGTGTAAATTGTTGTAATCTTTGATTTAGTTTTATTTGAATAGTAGTGAGTGGAACGATTAGGGAGAATAGGTGTGCGAGTGCTTCGCATTCTCTTGATGGTCTTATGTGAAGCTACGAAATTTCTATTAGTTAGAAATAGTCCAATATATTGCACAGTGGTGATACATATTATTAACAATATTGGAAAAAAAGGGTGGAGCTTGTCTAGAATATTTTTAATTTTTTTTATATTTATTCTGACTGTTCAAATTGTTTAAATCAATGCACAAATACCAACAGCAATAATAAAATAAAATTTCATTTGAATTTATTTATTTATTCGCAATTTCTTTCTGTTTATAAATAAAAATCCATTTTATGTATGTATGTACGTATATTAATAAATACACTTGTGTATGTGGGCTTTATTTACTCTTTAATTTGGTTCAATTTATTTATTGTTTATTTAAATCCTTTTACTATTTTTGTTAAGAGTTTACATTTGCTCATACATTTTTAGTATTATTTTTGCTGTACAATGTTGGCCATATCAAATGATTTATTTTAATACAACACCTAAACTTGAATGTAACTTAAAAAGAAACTAACAGAAAATAACTCAAATACATACAAATACTTGTGCTGTAATCGATTTCAAGCAAGAAGTAGAATTTACAGCAACGATTTATTAAATTTCTTTTAAAGTTTTATATTTTTTTACAATTTAAAGTATCACATCTAAAATTAAATTACGGTATATGATTTCAGAATAAGTGGATCCGTTTTTTATCTTTTTAATCAGCTGAATTCGACTTTCAGAACACGGCCGTATACATATTTGTATGAGGGTGGCTCAATAAGTCCGTGGATTTGCATGAAACACAGGTTTTTTTATAAAAAATCATTTTTCCTACTTTTCTCCAATTTTTATTTATTTACAGCATTTAACAACTTATAGTATATAGTAGTAATGTATATAGTAGTAATGAGTGCCTTCATAGGCTAGTAGCTATTGTACTAGACTGGTAGTCCGAAGGTCGCAGGTTCGATTCCTGCCGAAGACTATGGGTGTTTCTGCAGACAAGCCAAGTAGCTTCGCAGTTTGTGTTTGTTAACTTTGATTCAAAAAAAAAAAAAAAAAAAAAAAAACACTAGCATACAATAATACAAATTTCCAGAAATGAGCTCTCGAGTATTTTGAATATAAAATGCACCTTTTGATTTGCAAGTCAATATTTTTGTTACGTATTTATTTAATAGGGGAATTATAAATTTATTGTAATGAAATTTTTTTTATAAAAACATTACTTGTGTATAAGGCAAAAATAAAAAATTCTAAAGTCTAGATTTAAAAAGGAAGAGAGTTTTATATTTCATTATATTCCCAATATTCGAATTCCTTTATTGGAAATACTTTTGTCGTATGTACTTGAAATATATTACTGGATAGCTTTCCAGTAGGTGTCTAAGGTCAAGTAGGAGTTTATTGTTGTCCGGATGAAAGGATTTAAACTTATTAAACTTTTTCTTATTTCTTTAATTTTTTTTTTAATTTTTAAGGTCGGTCTATTTGGGTTAATTTATTCTGCAAAACTTTGCTTAAAACGTTGGAAAGGATACACAATTGCAGAAACGTTGCACAATGTCTATAAAGCTCAAAGATGACTATGTGGAAAAATAAAATTTTTGTTGTTTCTTCAAAAACCCGTGTTTCATTCAAAAAGTCACGGATTTATTGACCCGCCCTCGTATATTAACACTTCCACCTAAAAATTTTGCCATTGACCGATCACCTTATAAACATATTAATCTCATTATTAAAAATATTTAAAGCGATCAATTAGAAATTAATTGAAGATTTTAGTTTCTTCAACGATCTTCAAAAACAATTAAGTTGCCCACACAATCGACTAAAAATGACTAACCGCCATAAAAGTCATTAATGAGGAACAAATTAAAAAAATATAACAAAAAAAAAACGCGTAAATCCAAATTGCCTGTTCGTTCGATTATTCTTTTGATGATTTCAAGTTTCAAATTGGTTTCAAAATTAACAAAGCTACAAAATTAATACGCCGCATTTATTTAATTGTTATTTGAAAAAAAAGAATAATTCATTCAATAAAAAATGGCATCTCATTCAAGTACAATCAACTGGTTATTTTTCCTAAAAATTCTTTATATAGAATTTCAAAAATCATTAACAGTTACAAAATTCACCAGATGACACCAAGTCACGCAATCGTTTAATAGTATTTCTGTTGGCGGTAAATGTTTTTGATAAAAGTCTTTCTTTTAATTAAAATTTTTAATTTCGTTGAAATTGCCCTTCTAGGGAAGCCGAAAATCGTAGCAGATTTGCCAACTGACTGACTGTCTTGTTCATCACTTTCGTATCCACTTTAATTGATACAAATCAAACTCTTGTTTTTATTGAACAGAGACCCTCCTCCGTAGCACCCACATAAGTGCCAACTGTTTTCTTTTTTGACTACTTCTTCACAGTGGAACTGACAATTTTATTCATTTTCTTTATGCTTGTGGATAAATTTGGTTTAAGTGAAATGTTGCATGTGGTATTTGTTTGATTTAAAAAAAAATTAATTTTTGTTATTAGTAAGATTATTCCTAGATGGGTATCTGATCGTTAGTAGCCTCACGTTTATGCACGATCACGTGAGGGCAAGTAAAAGTAAACTATTCTCACGAAAACTTTAATTCATGTGATGAGCAGAAGAAAGATAATTGAAATCATTGTTCATTTTTGTCATATTCATAATAATAATAATTGCAGTTAAGAGACTCTTCCAGAGAAATAAATTAGATGCAGAATTTGCGATCAGAAAGTGATGGAAATTTTCATAATTTTGAATGATTTTATCTTACGCTTTTATTTTATTTGATGCCCATTCACTGAAATAGAAGCAAGCCATTCTTAACATATTAAGAAGAGTATTTTTCTGATCTTTTTCTGCTAGGATAATGGCCTTGTGCTCCCTCCAGGAGTGAAAGGAACATCTATATAATGTCAAGTTACGATCAGTTTTTTTAACAATGGGAATCGCCATAGGGAAAGGGTACAGGCTTGCCACAACTTGTCTAAAGATCAAAGTTGTACAATTTTATTGAAGTTATTTAAGATTTCAATTTAGATTTGTTCAACTAAATTTCCGAAGTTGAAAAAATTAACTAGTTTGGAGTATAATCCTGAAGAATGACTTTCATTTTTTCACTAACCCGAATAATTTGGTAGGAAATAGCCCAACTCAACATCAAATCGTTCCTAATGAATCTAGGACTGCACTCTGAGCTCTAGGAATACACTGGATGAGATATTTCTGGATATCGATAATTATCGATATCCATTATAATCGATATCGATTATAATCGATATTATTAATATTGAAGACTATGAGATATCCTTCCCTGTATATTTTTTAAAATTAAAGTTTTATATGAACAAATAGCGACCAGAGAATAAAAAGGAACTTTATATTCAAAATTAATCGCTGATGAATTTAGACACACCTTTTACTAAATAAGACACCAAATTTCATCACTTGACATCAAATTTAATATAATCACAAAGAATTTAATTGTGGGACAAAAAGCTTTAATAAGATTTTCTGCATACAAGTGGAAAAAGCCAATTAAATTACAACAAATTAACAATAAATGGAATTTGGCAACCCTAATCGCATGATCGGAATTGTTACAAAAACACTAATACAATTTTCAAAGACTCTATGCCGCCATTAATAATTTTTTTTTGTTTTTAATTGTAAGAAACGAACCACAACAGTTCACGATTATTATTGAGCGTAATTACTGAGATAAATTTTTCTATATGTTGGTTTTTAAGAACCCAAGGTCTCGAAGGGGTTGATTGTTAAATTATGAATTTTAAGAAATAATTGTAAAAAAAGACTTTTTAATCGTATTCATTGTTCCAACATTAAAAAACCAACAAAGTTTTGACATAAAAGGCGGTTCTTTTCAATTTTGATTTTTAATGAAATCGCACCAATTTAAAAATAAAATTTTAATTTTTAGTAATTAAATGTCTGTAGCTATTTTTTATATGGTTGACTAGAGCGTTAATTAACTGCTTTCGTTATTAGCGGTGGTAGAGATAAGCATTGACCAAGCGCTTGGCGTTAGTCATACATGATCATGGGTGATCATGCGCAGCAATCGCAGGAGTTTCTTCTTCAATTATGTGAGCGTTACTACAACAAATGTTTGCGTTATTTTTTATGAAATTATATTTTTAAACGATAATACTCGTATGGAATATATTTAGGTAATTATTGCCTCATTTATCATGAGTGTATTATTTCGTGATAGTGATATTTCTTCTTGACACTCACGTATGTACGTACGTATGATAAAAAGGAACAATCTCATGCATGAACGTATGTAAAACCTTTTTTGTTCACGATCAGTGTTTAATACCGATCCCACCTCAGTCAAAAAAGGTCTCTATGGATCTTATTTAAAATTTTATCCGAAATATGTTTCTAATCTCCGTATTCAGTTGCAAAGTCGATCTTTGTTTATATATTTCATTTACTAGTTGTATCCGCATATTTTCCCGCTTTCTGACTAGAGGTATCAGTAAGAAGGAAATAAACATTTTTTCACAATTTTTAAAAAAGTTTTCAGGGCTTTGGCTCTTCGAGTCCCTAAGTCAGTAAGTGGCCCATGTACGGCACATCTTATGCCTAAAAAAAACTGGAAACTTCCAGCCCGAAAAATTGAAGATATTTGCACATTTGGCAATTTTGTTTATTTAAATATTTATATATTTTCCTTTTATAAATATTGCAATCAGCATTAACAAGAATACTTCATTCCATAAACAAATGTCATATTTTTTATGTCGGGTCTTCCCTTAGGTACTTTCAAATTTTGACAGTTGAGAGCGGTCATATTGTTACAGCTTAATCTGCCAAATTGGATGTTACATATTTAGCTTGTTTTTTAAAATCATGGACAGACATAACATTCAACTTAACGTGCAAATGACAAAATTGTTTTATCGAAATGGCTGTTCTCTACGTTTAACGTTTCCCGAGCTTCATCCAATTTACAGTCGCCCGAATCGTCTTCCATTGCTGGGTGAATGGTTACGTCAACAAACAAAATAGTTAAATTTGGAACAATACCAATTTACATGATATCCAAGACCATTCAATACATCCCGAAATAACCACTGTTTGGTACCGTCTTAATTAACATTTTGTAATTTAGTTTGTAAGACAAATTGCTATTAAAATAAAAAGTCCTGCAGTCTTAAGGTCTTGTACAGCATCGTAAAAATTTAATAATTTTTTAGAATTAGATCGCATTGTTCGGTCAATTACCCTATTACGGAATTAACAACTTTGTATTTTTGTGAATATTTTCTAATGATGATTTACATAATAATTCATATTCAAATTTATATATGTATAAGACATATACTTTGGATGTGTGTTTTTTTTTAATGAGAATTATATTTTAAGGTGAAATACTGAATACTTTTGTTATTTTTTCTGGCAAATCGAGCAGCATTTTCCTATCGAAATTTATTATTTGGGATATTCTCCCCAACATATGAAGAGCTAAAGCCACAACAAAAATTTTTTGATTTTTTTTCTATGAATTATAATGAATTTTAACAAGAATCTTTTCATCCATAAACTATTCTTTAAATCTGTTGCGAACCTTTGATAGATCAATTAGTTTTCATATCGCCCTCGTATTTCAAGGGTATTTACCTAATAATCATATATTGAGGCGAAAAAAATCCCCTATTCTGATAAAATATTTGACCTAATCATGCTTATCGTATTACTAGTATAATTGTATTATAAGCTTTTAAAAATTCCAATAATATCACAAAGTGGCAGTTATAAATACAAGTTTAAAAAAAATAGTTTTGATTATTTTATTACTTGTTATTACTGACATGTATGCAATAACCATTTGATTAGCAGGATTGTAATGATAATTTTTATGATTTCATTATTCGAAATTCGCAAAAATGTCGGTTTCACAAATTTTTATGACTGGCAATCTCTAGCTATCAGATGGAAAAGAAATTTTTACGTTGTCGTACTAGAGAAATGTATGGCAAAACTTATCAATAAATAGTTTTCAAAATTGATCGTTCCGATAAAAAAATATAAGTACCTTAAAGTGCAGGTAGCCAGGTAAGTTTTCTTAAAATTAATATTAAATGAATAGAAAGCCCCGGTATTTGATTAGATAATTAATGCCCCTATTGCGGTTCACCACTTTTGTGTCAGTTTGGTCGTCTTAGGTGATTTCGCATTGCCGTTCTCAACTAAACTGCCAGTTGACTATTCAGTTGTGTATCTGTTTTTTCGTGGTATTGCCGTTCTCAACTTTGTAAAAGTTTGGTCGTAAAAAACGTTGAATACACACAACTGCTTAATTGTAGTTGTGTCATTATCAGTTAGAGTGAAATTTTTTTAAAAGCGGTGAAAATTTAAATCAAAATGGAGAGATCGTAAGTATCAATTTTTGTAATAATTTTTTTCACAATTTTTGAAAATACCAACGAAAGTCCAATTTGAGCGGCTTGTTCAGATTATGGACAGGAATCCGGAAATTGCTCGCGGAAAACCAAATTTTGGTGCAACGGAAAATACGTGCAAGGAGTTATGGGAAGAGTTTGCTGTAGAATTAAATAGTTTGGGACCACCGACAAGAACATCTCAAGAATGGCAACGTGTAAGTGTGTCAGTAAAATAATATTGAACAATTACAATATTCTTAATATAATTATAATCTTTCACAGGTTTGGATCCACTATAAAGCAAGCATTAAGAAAAAACTTGCAAACAATAAAAGAAACACTCAGGCGACAGGTTGAGGCCCATCACAAGAAATCCCATTAAATAGCCTTGAGGATACTGTTTCACAACTCTTGTCTTTCCAAGAGGAAGGGGCACCATTAAATAGCCTTGATTATACTGTTTCACAACTCTTGTCTTTGCAAGAGCAAGCGGCACCATCTGGCCAATTTTTTGGCGTTGCAGCATCCACTGCAAACATTAAAAAAATTAGAAAAAAAATTTGCATTGTTGGAACGACAAGCAAATGAGGCTACTGATCTCCACAATCTTAAGGTGGAGTGCGATAAATTAAAAATAGAAAAACTTAAGAATAAATTTAAAAATTAATAATATTTTATTGTTTGCTGTTGTAGATAAATTTCATCTTATTTTTTTATATATTAAAATTCACAAGTGGTATTATTTTTTAAGAATTACAAGTTTTTAAATATATGTACAGAATTCTTTTTTTAACCTTTTAAGACTCAATTAACAAATTGTTTCACAATACATAAATAAAATATTTTACACTTTTTATTCCCACAACACTTTCAGTTTAATTTTCTTCAAATTTCACTTGTCAAACGTGATATTTAAAGTTGGCAATTCGATATTTTAGGTTGGCAATTTTATGACAAACTCAACTAAAAACAGTTGTGTATCGCAATAACTAAAATGAGTTTGGTTGTGCATAAGTTGGGTTGACTCTCACAAGACCAAACTGAGTTGAGTGGTGAACCGCAATAGGGGCATAAATTAAACTGCAAAATGAATATCTTCTGTACAACAAAGCTAATACGTTACAAAGCATTATTACAGATCTCCTTAAGAATAATTGATCCCAGCCCTTAGGAGGCTGCACTGCTTGAAAATCCCAGTAAAAAAAAAGCTTCCAAAAAAGTCAGGTTTATACGCACCAGAAACAGAAGACTTAAGAAAACAGGAAGAAGAAAACACCCTGAGTTGGTAGCAGGAATCGAACCTGCGACTCTCTGACTACTGGTGTAGTATATTGGCCACTAGTCTACGAGGGCACTAAATAAAAGGATATGTTATAGAACGGATACCGATAATGTGGCACAGAATTAGAGACATTTAGTTGACAAAAAAGGAAAATGGATGTGAAAGAAAATTGTTTTAAGTTTGTGCAATATATTTTTTTAATTTTTCATTTTGATAATTGATAATTTAAATTATATGTTATAGTTTTTTGATCGTTTTATTTTAACTTATGCACATAATTTAGTTTTCAAGCTTAAGGTCTCTTTTAATTTTTTAAATCGATATTTCGGCACCCATCGAGTACCATTTTTTATTTTATTATATATATTTTATTTCATATATATCATTTTATAAACAAATATCCTGAAAATGGTACTCGATGAGTAGCGAAATATCGATTTAAAAAATTAAAAGACCTCTTAAGCTTGAAAAATAAATTAAGTTTTTTAAATTATTGAGAACTTTTTGTATTTAAAATATTTTAATTTTCATTCTTCCGTTATCAGTTAAATAACATATTCCCCTGAAATAGATACCCATAGGGTATTGAAATATTGGAAGATTAATAAATTTATAAAATTTTTATGAAAGGACCAACCTAAGGCTTGAATAATTATAAATAATAAATAATATAAAAAGGTCGAACAAAATATATAAAGATTTTAAAATTTCTTTATCGGTAGCAAAACAATTTTTTTAATTAAAATCAATAAATCTTTAATATCTATTGGTTGCAGGTAGTTTGCTGGGACGCATTTAAGTTTATTTCACAGGATGTTATAAGTTCCATTCTCATCAGAGGCAATAAATCTGTTTCAATGGAGCAGATGAAGAAGGTTCTTTGTTACAGAGCTCGGTATGTGAAAAGAATAATTTAACATATAACATTTATTACTCTTATTATTATTATTATTATTATTATTATTATTATTATTATTATTATTATTATTATTATTGAATTTTTTACATTCTCAGCATTTGCTGGAATTCACGTACCGGGTCTTTGACCAAAGGTTACGCTCTGTGGGGATATAATCCAGGTTTTATATCCGTCGTTCTAATGTTTCTCTTATTATTGTTGTTGCCTTGATAAGTATTGCCTTCTGCATATTGGTTATTACTTTTTCATTCAAATTTAACTTTTTTATTGCACTTATGGTTTCTTTCGGTACGGTTCCCAATGAACTCATTACTATTGGTATTGTTTCTACATGGACTAGGTTCTGTGTGTTCTTAATATATTGAGCTAATTGCAGATATTTAGATTTCTTTGTAGCTATTGTTTCTTGTATGTTGTTGTCGTGCGGTACTGCGAAATCGATTATACGTGCTATTTTATGTTGTTTATCTATTATTATCATGTCCGGTCTATTGGGTATATTAGTATCTGGTGGGTTATGGATTAGAATTGACCTGTCCCAATATATTGTGTATTGGCTATTTTGAATTATTGGTTTGGGTTGGTATTTGTAATAATTTGTTGTGTGTTCTTTTATTTGTAGTTGTTTTATAATTTCTATGTAAACTATTTTGCCAATTAAGTCGTGTCTTTGTTTGTAGTGGTTTGAGAGTAGTGTTGTGCAACTGTTGAGTAAGTGAGGGATAGTTTCGGGTGTTACACCACATCTCCGACAGCGGTCATCTGTTATTGTTTGATCTTGGACTATGTATTTCATGTAGTTTTTTGTGTGTACAACTCCATCCTGAATGGCTATTATGAATCCTTCAGTTTCGGCAAAGATTTTGCTATGTAGTAGCCAGTTGTTGGTTTTCGCTGTATCTACATATATCTGAGAGATCATGTTAGCGTATTTTCCGTGTAGTGGTTTCGATTTCCAATTTCGGATGAGGCTTTCTATTGCAGTGGGTTGGAGATTGTTACTGTTTTTGAGGTTAAGTGGTGTGATGTTATGGTCGGCTTGTATTACTTCTCTGTATAGTGATGAGATTCTTGATTTGGTTGTAAAATATTCAATTAGTTTTTTCCGCTGACGTTCGTGAAGTAATTTTATGTTTATTATTCCTCTTCCTCCGAGTTTCCTTGGTATATTAATCCTTTCTATTGAGGCTTTTGGGTGGTGGTATTTGTTTTTTGTTAGTGTTGTTCTGATTTTCATGTCCAAGTTATTTAACTCTGTATCTGACCAAGTGATAATACCGAAGGTGTACGTAAGTAACGGAATGGCAAATGTGTTAATTGCTTTCGACAGGTTTAGGCCATTTAGCTTGCTCTTGCATATTGTATTTAATCTATGGATGAATTCCCTGCTAATATCTTCCTTATGTTTTCTGTGGTCGATTGTGATGTGTTGTTTAATGCCTAGATACTTATAATGTTCATTTTCTTGCATTGGTGTTATTTCTTCATTTTCAGAGGTTATAAAATTTGCTGATGTTGTGTGTTTTCCTTTGTTAATATTTTGTGTTTTACATTTGTCGATTCCGAATTTCATTTTTATGTCTAGTGAAAACATTTCAACTATTTTCAAGAGATCATCTCTGTTCTGTTTCGTACTGGCGTAAAGTTTTAAGTCATCCATATAGAAACAGTGTGAAATTCTATCGGCATCAGATCCTAATTTATAACCGTATTGACTTTGTTGAAGTAGCTGGGAAAGGGGGTTTAGAGCTAAGCAGAATAATAAAGGGCTTAGAGAGTCGCCCTGGTATATACCACGTAGCACTTTAATTGGCTTAGATGTTATATTATTGCCTTCATTTTGTAAGTGCAATGTAGTCTCCCAACGTTTCATTAAAGTTGCGATACATTTTATTAACTTAGGGTCTATTTTATATATTCCCAGGATTTCTAGCAGCCAGGAATGAGGGACAGAGTCGTAGGCTTTTTGATAGTCTATGAAAGCCGCATACATATTTCTTTTGTTTCTTATTGCCTGCTTAGTTATTACACTATCGATTATTAATTGGTCCTTACAACCCTTTGTCCCTTGTCGACATCCTTTCTGTTCTTCTGCGAGAATTTTGTTATTCTCGCAGTACTCGCTAATTGTTATTGCGATACAGGAGGTTAGGATTTTATAGCCTGTGTTCAGACATGTTATTGGTCTAAACTGGGAGGGTGATGTCGGATTACGAACTTTTGGTTTCAGGTAAGTTACGCCACTGCACATCCCATGTGAGATATTATTTGGGTTGGTTATCATATCGTTGAATACTCTGATTAAGTGGCTATGGAGTGTTGTAAGATACTTGTAATAGTAGTTATGTATCTTGTCATTTCCTGGCTGTTTCCAATTATGGAGTTTGCGTATTGCTTTTTCAAACACATCTTGGGTGATAACTGTTGTGGCCATTGGTGTGTTCGTGAGCATTTTTTCGAGAACAGACTCCATCCATGTTGGTGTTGGATTGTGTTTTTCTCTTTTGCTCCATATTGCTTTCCAGAAGTTTTCGATTTCTTCTATACTGGGGCTGTTGCTCGGGTTTGTTGTGCTTTCGGGTGGTTTTGTTAACATGCTGTAGAAACGTTTCTCTTCTGTTTGGAAAATTTTGTTATGTTTTGCTCTGTTGTTATTATTATTATTATTATTATTATTATTATTATTATTTTTATTATTATTATATATTACATGACGTAATTAAACTTTTCTTTTCCTTTAAAATTATTAATATCTAGCATTTCCTACTGAGAATAGGTTTTTAAATAAAATAATAACAGTTCTAAATAATTAAAGATGGAAAATGTAGGCTAATTACTCCCTTAAGCTCATTCCAGAGAATTGAATGAAAAATACATCCAAAAGGAGTAATTATTTTAATTATTACCTTTACATTTCGTTCATTTTTATTTTGAAAAGGTTTGTCTTACTTAAATTAACATGTTGACATTTCTGTATTTTTTTTTTTAATTGAAATGAATTCCATTCGTATGATGGATATTCTTCACCCACTTTTGCTTTAGAACAAACATCTTTTGGGTTAGTAAATGTGTTGTTTTATTTGAATTTTTAAGTAATTAGGCAAATTATAAATGAATAAAAATAAATACTAATACTGCACGGTGGGACAAAATCAAGTTGATTAGAAAATAAGTTAACAGTTTATAATCGGCCTAAGCGATTGGTCGAATTTTATGTAAAAGTCATTTACACAGCAGTTGATTTCCCTCTACATCACAGTTATGAGGAAATATTTATTAGATCGGTTAAAGGCGGCGGCATATAATTCGTAAATCGGGGAACCGCTAAAGATTTTTTAAATACTTGAAGTACCCTTAAAGATTTTGTTAATATCAATAAAGCGCATATTTATATACGATACACAAAATCAAAAATTTTGCTGAATACTGCCAAATCGGGTGCAGAATTTAAGAAAAAACAGTTTATTATACAGTCTTAATCAATTTTACTTGTATTTTTCGTTAAAACAACAGTTTTAGTATATTAGTTATAAGGAAATAATGCCTCAAATTTGAAGGAAAACCACGTTTTTAAATGTCTTTGTAAGTAACGAAATTTTAATTATATGAAATAAACAAATTAACTCATGATTTTAGTTCCTATTAGAAAGTTTTTACTCATATTAAAAAAAACGTATTTTTGTGTTTGGATATCCAAAATTATGGTTCAAAGGACCTTATAAATCTATGTATATAACGTTTCAATTGAAAATGAAAAACTTTTCTTCGTATTTCTCACTTTTACAAGATTCTGCATTTCTTCTTGTTGAGGCTACTTTCGCTAACAAATCTTTTATTTCAAAGACGATAATCACTTAATTTTTCCTGTGTTAATTAAAAATATAGGTTGACATTTCTGAAAAACTATTTAATTTTATAGAAAATTTTTCAATTCAATGTGCTTTTTTATTAAAATTTTGCTAAAATAATCCTTCTTCTTATTTCAATGAAATAAATTTGTGTTAAAATTCACAGTTTGCAGTAGTTTATGTTATTGTTTTTCAGTTCCTAAAATTAAGAAAAATTTTTTTTGGGATACTATTATTTATTGTTCTCCTTACGACATGTCACTAACCTTAACTTCTATTAAAATTATTATTTTTTCATTAATTTACCAGGTTTGAAGGTAATATTCAAAAAATTTACTTAAATCAACTAATTATATAAAAAATCGAGTTATCCATTTCGCGTTTAACATCTGTCATCTAAAATGTATTTTTTTTTTTGCAAACGACACTAGAAGAAACGTTACCGTATATTCAGAGCGCTATGGCCATACAATAACCGACTGTTTTTTGTTTGCAATTAAAGATTATGAACGAGATGGTAAGTGGTTTCAACAAGACGGTGCCACGAGCCACACAATACGGCCTATTTTGGCTTTATTGCATCGGAAGTTTCGTTTTGGCAACGTCAATAGGCCATTAAGTTCATGCGATTGTACGCCAATAGATATTTTTGTATGGCTACGTCAAAGAACGTGTCTACGAGGATAATATCCTAACGTTGGAGCATTTGAAAACCAACAGTCGTCAAGTTGTCACCGGGATATCGTTCGATATGTGAGAGAAAGTGGTCGAAAACTACCTCAAATTTAACTACAGCTGCAACCAATCTAAAGTTACTTTTGAAAGCATTAGATCGAAGTTCGTATTGTGGGGTACATGACAATTAGTGGAAACAGGTATTTTAGACATAAAATCATTTGAATAATTCGTTTCGTTTTGGATACAAGATTGTAATATTTGAAAACTGTTTGCTCTAGATCTGTTAAATCATTGTATGCAAAACTGTATCAATTTACTTGCTTAAGACCTGGACATTACATTTTTCCTGGCTTATGAAAATGGCTCTGCCAAAACGGAATCAGAAGAATTCGGAGTTTTAGAAATATTAAACATATACGTAATGCTTATCGAACGTTTCAATCGGGAAGTTGCGGCCCAATAAAGAGAACTTAAGAGAACAAGAAAGAAGAAAAATGACGTTGCAGTCGGGGAGGAGATCGATACAGAAATGAGGGAAGAGGTATGATAGTATTCGTTTACCCAACTGCGAAATAGTACCGACCAACTCAAAACTCCATGCAGCAGAAAAGAATATTTTTCGATACATACAATTTTTCTTAATGATGTGCAACGACACGTATGCACTGTTCAAAAAGTTTTTTTTACATAATTTCAGCTCAGAAACATCAATTATTATCCTGTCTGCAGACATTCGTAGTCGTCATTGCCCTTCTAGGACTATTGAAACTTTCTTGTGAATTTTTCTAATAGAGAAGAGTGAAAAAGATAATATATGTAGTTTCGTCAGTCGTCCTGGGGCATTTTACAAGTTCCAGCTACGACAATAATTTGCACCACTGTGAAATATAAACATTTTCGCAGTAAAATTTCATTTAGGTGTAACAATTTTAAATTCAAACGCACATCAGCGTGCCACTATCATCAACTCCTCCTCACTGTTGTCCGTCATTTGTTGTGTCAGTATGACTTTCCTTTGCCTCGTTCAGCCCCTTCGCTTTAATTCCCTAAAGAAATCAAGCTAAAAAGTATTTAGCTCTAGCGTTGATAACATTTTTTAAGTTGTTATTTTTGTCATACACTTAAACCACGAAAGAGGTGATCTAAAATGTTGGTAATAAATTATTCTATGATTATATGTATGTGTTTGCACATATGATGTTGTGGTTAATGTATTGTTTAAATAAAAAAAAACGTTTGTTTTATTGTTATAACATTTACATATTGTATCATATGGCAGTTTGTAATTTAGGAAGGTTGTTCGTATAGTTATTTGAGTGATAATACTTTATCTGGATGTCAGGTATCATCTTGACCTCCAGACCATGTTTGCCGAATTTTCCAAGTGATTCCATGTTTCTAAAAATAAAGATTATTTCTGAAACTGTACGTGTCCAGAATATGGTTGTGTCCTGGTAGCCGAGTTAGTGAAGTAATCGAAAAATCTAATACTCTAAAAATGCTTTAGCTCAAAATTTGTCAAACAACCCATTTAGTGTGTGTTTATATAATTTATATTCTTGTATGCGAGTATTTGTTATAATTTAAGGTCATGTGGGATTGGGTTTGTCACTATTTAAAGAAAAAATTGGTATAATATATTGGTCATTAAGAACATATTACGTGCTAACAAAAATGCATTTACTAGGTTAGGTTGAACATAAATAGTTCATATGCGAAAATACAAATTCAATATAATTCGTGACTGAGAGATTCCTTGATGTGTTGTTAAAAAAAATTAGCTCTTAGTTTTTAGAACTTCATATTATTTCCGATATTGATTAATCAAAGGCGTCTTACACCGAAAAAACTAGCGTTGTAGTCCAACAGTATTGAAATTTTCAAACATGCGTTCAACCTAAATTTTTTAAAGCAACTGCAGAAATACTATAATCAAAGAATGGTTATTTTAACCACGATTTGGCAATAATAAAGTCGAACATCTTGACCTTAAATATCAAATAATAGACCTTATATATAAAATAATAGATGCGAAATAGTTGCGTGTGTGCAATTCGAATTGATTGAGGAAATCAATCCTGCACTGCACTTAGATTTCCAGACTCGTATTATTATAAGCAATATGATTTTTTGTCCTTCCCTTTACGCTCATGTTTGACAGCGAATTGCGACAAATATTATATGGCCAATGTGTGCAATCCTAAGAAAAACTGTCTGGATAGGAGCAAGGGCAGTTGTACCTCCTATACAAATTAATACCTAATTATCGTATATATATGGATGAGTATAATAGTGAGAGTTTTTGAAAGTGATATGGATTACGCTACAGTCAGTGCACACAATCTCACTAAAAATTCTGGGCGTCACTTTTCGTTATTAGAAAAATTTCTTATATCTGCGTGACTATAATACTGAGATCGTTCGAAATTGTTATGGGTTACTATACAGAAAAAATCGCCTGGGTAGGAATAATCGGCGTAGTACTTTCGGCTGTTACTTAAGTTTTGTATATCTAGCTGATTATAATAATGGAAGTGCTCCAAAGGTGGTCACATTTTGATCAATGTGTGATAGGTGCACGGGAGTAGTGCTGTACATAGTAACGTCAAAAATAATCTCTCAAAGATTGGAAATAAAAACTTTTGGTTTAAGAATTAAACCAAACAACTTTAACCTATCGAACAAAAATAGGCTCTAAAACATTAATACTTGTGGTATGTACTCGTATATACGTTACCTCCATATGTCTTTAAAGGCGGTGACAAGATGGTTGAATGCTGTATATTAAATCTTACATTTATTATCACCCGAAGGGCTATTAATTGTATAAAGTTGTAAGAAATTTAAAAAGTTGCAAGTCAAACATAAATGCTCGTTGTGATGTTTGTTTTAAAGCTTTCTAATAAATAGTACGTTTGTACTAAAATTTTTTTGGATTTGGCAGACATGTAGTTTCAACAAGACGGTGCCACATACCACACAGCTTGAGAAGCAATGGCATTTAGGCTATTTTTTGTGGGGCTATGTTACGGATCAATATTGAAGAATTTATTTGTGAGATTCCGGCCAATATGATGGAGAGAGTATGCCAAAATTGGACCCAGCCTATGAGACGTAGTCGCGGTCAACATTTACATGAAATCATTTTTAAACATTGAGTTACATAGAGCTACATACGGCTATTAAAAAATCATGCTGTACAAGCAAAACCAGCTGTTTTGCCCAAAGCATGTCAAAGTCTTCCCATTAAGTTGTAAGTGGTTTTTTGTTCGAATTTTCAAACACAATTTAATGTCTATATTGTTAATTATACTAAAAAATATAAAAGTGTGTGTAATAAGCAATTGATTACATTTCAAAGCAATTTAAAATTTTATAAAATGGAAGATAGGCCCACAACACGTAGATTCCTGCTGTCAAAGGTGTATAGATGATTTTGATGTCCGTTATTATTATTTTTTTGCTGTCGAAATTACTTTAGCCTTGCATTTAGCATCGATATCTTAAACCGACAACTCTCAAGGCAAACAAGAAGAATGTTCAAAAATTTAAATTGATTCTTCAAGCACTGAGAATCACTCCAACTGTTTGCTGGCAATAAAGCACACGCGCTACTCAAACTCAGCAAAAGCCACAATTCATAAATGAATGTAAATCCGATAATCCGAAAATTGTTTGACAACATATGTAAGGATTGTAATTTGCTCTAGAAAATCGCGTAACCTTAAACAATACTGTGTGGCATATTTGAAGTTGCAACCATAAAAAGGGTGAACATATTAAAGGAAACGCCTTTAACTTGGCAAAGAAAAAATAAAACTAAACAGAAGCCAAATGGAAAGAAATCAAGGATCAAAGAAAATATTTTACATTATCAAAATCGTGAATAAATTTTGCGGTTAAATTGTTACACACACACTCGTTTAGTGAACACAATACTAAGACGCAAGCACACGTGCCCATGTACAACTAGATACACAAGCACTCATGTTGAAGTAGAACTTGAAGGCTTATTTGCTTAAAAAAGGGGTGTATTCTCAACATTTTGAAAAGCCTTTAATTATGGGATAATGTTTGATCACCGTTATAAACGAGTTGCCTTTGAAGGTATGAAAAAGAAAAGTTTCAATTTCATTGTATGACATTAAAATTGAAATGTAAACATTGCGCGTCTTTTTTTATTTTTCAGCCAGGAAAATGCCAGGAAGAAAAAAACGGAAATATATATTTAAAATAACAACGATAATCAACAGGAGCCATATGCAGTTCAATTTGTAGGAAGAAGGTTTTTCATGAATCAAGTAAACATTTCAACCCCTTCCTCTGAACTGTGTTACTGTTACAACGATTCCTATATAAAAGTGCCACTAAATACTTTAATTATGCCTCAATTCACATGTGACAACATAATAATGAAAACAATGAACAACAGGAACATCAAGCTGTTTTTCTGGTCATAAAAGAGTTATTAGGGGTTTTTTTTGTTGGATAGAGTTTTGAATTCAATTAGCAAGATGCAATCAAGTAATAATACGGGTTACAGCTGACGCTTTCAGTTTCAAAACATTATACAAATTGGGAAATTATTTTATTGTTATGAGGAAGACTTATATTAAATATTATATAATTGTTTTCAATATTATTGTTTTTCATGCTTAAATTGGGATGCACTTTTTCTTGGAAGGATATAAAATGTTCAAAGTTAAATTTTTTCTTCAAGTGAAGCGTTTGACTTTATTTATTATTGAAAGTTGTAGGCCAGATTAATGTTCAAAATGACATAAATAGGTTTCCAACAGCAGAGCCCTGCTATCGAAATACAATGAAGTAAGTACCGCCTTAGAGATCAACAAAATTCTTTTTTTTTCAATTCTAACCCTGCCACATTGACTCAGTTATGTTGGTTGCAGCTTACTGCCATAGACACACGACTTTAGAAAACGCTGTAGAAAAATATAAATAATATAAAAAAAAAAAATCTTATTAAAGAGAATATGCTAAAATAGTCAAAATAGCTTTAAGCAGCTAAAACGCGCTAAGAACTTTATGGTTTGTAGAAAAAATTAACAAATATAAACTACGAAGTTGCTTGACATCCAGAGTCTTCGGCAGGAATCGAACCTCCGGCCTTCGGACTAAAATCCAAATTTTAAAAAATTTGGAACGACATCAATCAATTCACATTTTTCAATGCGGAGGGTTGGAAAATATATAATAAGAAATAAATTTAATAATACATTAATATATACCATATAACATAATCTCGGATAAAAAGAGCTATAGGTTGGTACATGCAAATATCGTTTTTTTCCAACATTGCACTATGGTTCAGAGGACCACTCTCTTTGGGCAAAATTATTTTAGATCGAATTTCCTTACCGAGTGCAAGTTGTACGTGAGATGAAACTTGTTTAACGCAAAGCAATACGAGTATAAGCAGGAGATTTTACAGACTTTTCGTTTAACTTTTTGCTAAAGTTGTTTGAAAATTAGTTAAATGTTTCAAAAAATATTTTGAAAAGAATTCATCAAGAGAATGTTTTGGAGGACACGCGGTCTGTTATATATCAGCGAAATTCCTCCAAAACATTCTCGATGAATTCTTTTCAAAATATTTTTTGAGACATCTAACTAATTTTCAAACAACTTTAGCTTTTTTTTAATGGAATATTTATTTAAAAAAAAAAACATGTTCTCGAAAGGAGCGGAAAATCGCAATAAGAAAAAAATTAATAATTCCAATCTAATGACTTCTGGAAGTTTTATGCAAAGAAAGAGACTGAACTAAAAGTAAAATCAAAAAATCAAAGATTTCATAAGTTCCATGAAACATTAAAAATTCCGAATATCACAAACACTTTCCGGATATTCACCATTAACTTTCTTTTCCATTATATTTTTTATTCTGTGTATCTGTTTAGCTAAAAAGTGCGGGGAAAATGTAGATAATTTTTGTTGCCATAAGTAATTTGCGGGGGAAAAAATGCGTTTTTAGTTGGTCTGAAATATATATGGGCTAAAATAGGGCATGGTCTTCTGAACCATAGTGCATTGTGAACATGAATTGAAATCCTATAAGTGGAAATAAAGAAAGAAAATATATGAAAAAGTGCCTTGCGATATTTTTCATAATAACCAATGTGATCCTCAAAGGAGCGTGAGCAATAACCAGTACAGGCCAAAGTGGAGAGGCTTTAATGCTTTCTAGGATGAATTAACATCATGGTGTTATCTTAGAGATACTAAAATGGAAGTGCCTTTCTTGGCAAGATGTGATTATAAACAATAATTCTTTTTACCATTTAACTACTTTACTTTTAAATTATTAAAAATTTCCAACAACGCTACACTCTAGAATATGTCTTTTTATCTATCCACTTAAAATTCCTTATTTAAGAATCATTTCACAAATGAGTTCTCAGCCATACAACACGCAAGTTTTTAATAAAAATCAATTTGTAAAACAGAGCGGAAATCAAGTTTTACTACAAAACCGACCTAAAGAAAAATCTGTTATGGAAACGTTAAGCATTTAAAAGCCACAGGACATCTTGGCAGGTAACCATAATTATGATTAAACATGCTAATTTAATTACAAGGAATAACCAATAAAAATTTTAGGTAAATATGAATGATACAAATCAAATGAAATGGTTCGAATAAATGTCAAAACATTAAAAGTAAGAAAGCAAAATTTCTCAATATTTTTTGTTGTTAAAAAGTTAAACGTGATTTTACGCTTCTTTGTTATCGTCATCAGATCTTGGCATGCGATCATAAAATGTTTCCTCTTTTTATTTCCATTCATTTAGTGGCTGATGGAAACTACTTTTGTCTAGAATCTATGGTATTCATTGTGTGTAGTGACATGTTTATTAAAACTTGAGCCACTCCTCTAGGAAATTTTGCATTTTTTCTTTAATTATCAGGAAGGGAGTGTCCTCGCCTGACTAAATGTTTTTCGTTTTTCTTTTGCAGTTATTGTTAAAGTTAGTGAAAGGATTAAATGTTTAACATTTTTCTTCATGTTAACAGAACTTTAATTGTTGTGTGAATACAATTTATTTCATATCAGTTGGAAGTTAAATTAAATTTATACACGCAGACATGCTACGAGTACAATTCGCAAAATAATATTTCTTTACATGATTTCTGTTATAGGATACGCTCAACATAACAAGGTGCAACATATTGGAAATATTTTGGGTAGCAAAAGGCCATTGTTTATCAGCGAATAATTTTGTTGGCACAAAATTTTACATGGGACTGCAGACGAGTGTATGAGCGTAAATAATGGAAAATAAATCTTCCGAAAACCAATTTAAAGCTTAGTTGGGTTTGAGTATGTCTACATCTAGTTGTAGTTAAAAAAATAAAAAGACATAAAAATTCAATTCTTTTTTGCTTTTTGACAAAATATTTTGGTTACTTGGGCCCGATTTTATAAAATTTTATTATAAAATTTAAAAATTATTTCTGAGTGTTGAAAAAAATGAATGGATGGCAAAAGCTATCATCTCTTATTTGAATTCACACGGTACTCGCACGTGTGAAGGGAGTTGTCACTTTTGTTTGACATATCCAATAGTTCAGCTTCTAGTTTAATTATTGCATGGCCTAAATTTCTATGCATTCATTCGGTGAAATACTTGTATGAGAAACAAAAACAAGTTTAAAAAAAATTTATAAATTTTATTTTTGTTATACATATATACAGTAGATACTGAATTTTCATATTGCATTTGATTCGTTGAATGTTTTCAAACTGCTTTAAGTTCACTGACGATTTGGTTTAGCGACCAATGAAATGTCGGCATATGAACAGCTAAAGCTACAAAAAACAATGTATTTTGCAAAAAATGTAATTGTTTTAACAATTAGTTGGGGAGAACATCCCGAAATAATGAATTTCAATATTTTATTTTTTGTTCTTCATATAAATTATTTTTTTCATAATTTAAAATTCCTTGTACATGTTTATAAATGTATGTATGAATATGTAAATAGAGCAACCCAACATGTATGGTTATCAAAATATGATTTTTATACCCTGACTTGTCTCATGGCGTTTCGTAAAATATTTTGGGTCCAGTAATTACTTTTCGTAGACTATTATATTAAAAAATATTACTCGTTTTTTCCACAATTTTCAATCAATAGTTTTAGAACATGAAAACAAAAAACTTCCCTGACTTTTCCTTCTCTGTCTCTCTGTTCATTAAAATTTGTAAGACCTACAGCATAAAGTAATCATGGAAGCGTTACCATTCAACACGCAAAGGGTTAATTAATTTAATGTTTTTTCAATGTTCTTGTTTTTAATCTTTATATTAAAGGCCAAAGATTCGCTATTTCAATATTTAGTTGATGTATGAAAATCTCCACTCTCTTTCACAGTGATGGTTCTTAGTTAAAGGAGCTGGAATTTTAGTTTTTAAAAGTTCATGCGAATGCGGGCTATAAATGCCATTTGTTCATGAAAATAAATAAATTAAAAAATGTATTAAAAGTAACCAACTGGTTGATAATTTATGGCATTACAATTGAATTATTTTGTAATGGGTGAATCATTTCACATGAAAGAAAATCATTATTCTTTTATTATCCTTTGTATTGTTTGACGATGAAGTGTTGAATTTTTCAGTTTTACAAACAAAAATAATTATTAATTTCTGAGAAAAATATGCAATCATGAACAATTAAAGTTCCAAGGATGTATATGATACATAATTTAAAAAAAAAAAAATGTTTATGAATATGACTGCCATTGAAGAAATAATATATTGAAGAAAAAAGTATTAAGTTGACACAATGTTCACAATATAAACTGGCTTGGGCTAGAAATTTGTAACCGCCCACATGAGGAAACCACGTTCAGTGCTTGCGCATACATATTCAGAAAAAGTATACAAAAGTCATAAATGAAATGATCCAGATGAAAATTCTAATGTTTGCCTTTTCAAAAGAAATTATTTTTATCAAATTATCATAATTTGTTCACTATTAAAAATCGACTTACGAGTACATCTGTAAAGGGTACAAACTTGCCTTTAGCAAAAAATTTTTTCTTCTCTGCTGCTTTCAATTAAAAAAAATATTTCCAAAAGTTAGAATAGAAGTAACTACTCTATATATAGTCTTCTCGGTCCTATAAAGAGCAGAGATCCTCAAGAAGGCTCTATAAAAATAAAATTTTTGGACAAAAAGATATCAATATACTAATAAAGTAAACCAGGTATGTATGTATGTATATTGAAATAAGAATTTAATAAAAAAAAGTGGTGGCATGATGAATACTACCTTCACTTTCTAAATACCATGAGCATAGCCGGTCTTCGTACGGGCGCAAGGTTTTTCTCATCTGTGGTATGACCAGCATCGTCTTCGGTTACTAAATATTCCTTTCATACTATAAACATACACATATTCTTAAAAAAAATATCATCGGCTTTTAATACGGGGGTGGATCAATAAGTCCATGAATTTTTTAATTGCCTGCCTCTTAACTGAAAAGTCAACTCTGCTGTCAAAATTTGAACAAGCTTCGTCATTTAGTTTGTCTTTGACAGTAACTGACAGCAGACTACTGCGTGATTTGAGAAGCAAATTGAAAAACGTGAACTTATTAACTATTATTTTTTGCGAAAAAACCATCACTCAAACCAAGAAAAGCTTGACAAATGCTATGGGAATTCGGATCCATCAATTTGAATTGTAAAATAATGTTTTACTGAATTTCGTTGTGGCCGTACCAGCATGGAACGTTCTGAATGCCCAATTGAGGTCTCTACACCCGAAACAATTAAACAAATTCACGCAGTGGTGTTGACCGCTCAGATATTGAAAGTGCGAGAGGTTGTGAAAGCCACATAAACCAGTGGTTTTTGAATGATCACTTGAGTATTAGAAAGCTTTCTGGAAGATGAATGCCGCGCCTGTCTACCACAAAGGCAATCATGTGACAATTTCGCAGGAGTGTGTGGCGTTGTTCGCCGTTTAGTAAAGATGAATGAAAGCATAACACACCGCAGATCAAACAGCGATCAAAGCAGTGGGTTTCACGAGGTGAATCGGCACCAAAGACGGCCAAGGTGTTTTTGAAAACCAAAGAATTCATGGCCGCCGTTTTTGGGATACATGCGGTAAATAGGCAAATATTATGTCAACTTACTGGGTCGCTTTAATGAGGATAAGGAAAAAACGACCGCATTTGGCCATTTGGATAAAAACTTTCTTATCCACTGGGACAATGCAAGGCTGCATACATGTGCAGTTTGGAAAGTTTAGAATTAGAAAAAAGTTGGACAAAGTGAATAGAGCTCAAAGGACACTCTGTTGAAAAATAAAATGATGAAATGTAAATTACAGTATGTGGAAAATGAAATAAAAATTATAAAATACAAATCGAAAGCGATTTTGATAAATTCGCAGTTATCATTTTTCTCAATTTTTCATAAGATTGAAGTTTCAATAGAATTCAATTTAACTCAACTTTAATTTCTTAGGCCGTTTTGCTTCTCAAGTAGAAATCTTTGGTGTCACTACTCAGTTAAATGTGTTTCTTACTTTCCAAAAATAGGAAGCCCCTTTCTATGAATAGCACGTTGAGAAAACTTTCCCTTCCTCATTTGTAACTTGATATTGTTAAGGCCCTGTTTCATAATTTGATTTGCTCTCATCTAATGCAAAGGATCTGTCTGAAGTATTCAACAATGTGAATTTTTTAAAATGTAGTTTTCATACATAACAAATTATATTCTAATATCTGCAATTTCCCTTTGCATGACTCATCATGTAATAAAGCTAGTCATCCAGCAATTTCTGCATCAATTTATATTTAAACTCTGAAGAAAAACTTAAGAATTGACCTAAAAAATCCGTTAACAATTTCCTTAAGATAAAATCTTTTCTCCGTATGATAAATTTAACTGGAAAATAACAATTATAAATAATCTTCCATTGCCTCTAAAGTTCATTTCCAATTATATTTTCTTTTTATTAAAGCCAACTAGATGGAATTCATATAATTCTAAGTCTATTTTTAGCATGACAACTTTTAAAATTAGTAAGTGTTACTCGTAAATTATGGCGAATGACATTTACCACAGTCACAAGCGGTTCATGTCGTTGTGTTATAGTATGAAAAACTACACAAACAATTTAATAATGTTGCAACCACACCACTGGAGTGCCATCATATGGTCACAGAGAGATACATTACTTCTAAGCACCCTTTAATTGTCTTCATCATGTTTTTCTTTATGCAACAAACAATAATTTTTCCTCAATTAAAACTTCCCTATTGGATTGAGTTTTTATCTTTGGTGAGTTCGTTTTGTATTTAGAAGATGATGTCATAGGAAAGTAGCAATAACAATGAGATTTAAAGGAGTGAATTCATATGAGTTTTTTGGTGTTTAAAAAAATTATTTATTAGATTTAGAGTATCCATGGCTTCATGTGACTAAAAACCACAAAAGAGAGTTCATTACAATCAGTCCTGAAACTTATGCTCTTTAGTAATCCTATTGCACTGATTGAAAATAATGTAAAAAAAATAATACTTTTCTAAACATAGCGTTGCTGTTTCTGTGATGTAGCATATAAAGAACTCAGTGACTTCTTGATTTCGAGACTGGTCCAAAAATTAAATTCAAACTATTATTTTATTGCAAATTACTGACAAAACAAAACAAGAAATACTATTTTGAATTGATCCTCAAAGTACATAAAGTACGAGTATCTGTATATGAGATTTAATTTAAACAAATACAGGGAACATTCAGATATTATGGAATGTGCTTGTAAGAATGGGTCCAAATATTTGGGTGAGTCCCGTAAAATCTGATGATAGTGATTTTGGGAGTCACGAAATCAATTCTTCTCTAGGAAACAGCAATTTTCGGAAATACGCAATGAATGCAATGATTTCTATATTATGTACAAGAGGAGATGCTCATACTGAAATACATGGTAATGAAGAAATTGAATAGTTCTAGATGGAGGAACGGTTTAGGAAGATGAGGAATGTCATTCGCAGACTACTGGACTTTAAGATTCTTACATTGATATATTGACACATGTTGAAAAAAATTTTATTGCTTGTATTTAGATGGAATGAAGACTACAGAGATCTTTTGAGGTTACTTCTGAACGAAAAAGCAGAGTAAGCAAAATCATTAAACACTCAGTTTTTTTTCATTATTTAAAGTATACGAGATTCGTTCGTTGCTGAATTCTAAAGGATAGACAAAGTTGCACCAGAGGTCGTCACTAGCTTCAGGAAAAATTAGGCAGTTGTAAATGCCTTTGTTTTTTATATAAATATTTGAGACAGAGGCAGTACACAAGGTAAGAAAGAAAGGCATATGAGTTCTTTATGAACAATTTATTCAAAGAATCAGTATGGAGATATATTGGGCTATATTTTAACTCATATATACCACAATTTCACGCCGTACCAACTAACAATTAAAAAATTAAACTTGTGGTGAATAGTACAAAGTAGGAACCAGCTGGGCGGGGCATAATAAAAAAATAAAAAGCTAATCACGGTAGTAAATAGAATGGATGTCGATATGCTTAATAAGAGGGAATGGTATTTCAAGAGGGATGCAGGACAGTAGGACGGAATTAGTATCCTCCCGAGACATTTAGATATTTTAATTGATTCTGGCCGTGCATTGATGTTGTAGTAGACATACAAGAAATTTCTATGAATAAACAATTTTACAATGATCAAAGTTATATATATTGAATGTTATAAATATTTCTTCAAATCAAATATATTAATGGGCTGTTTTCATAAATTTATTCGTTTGTTGGATTATTTATATCGGAAGCAATAATATAATTATTTTCATTTTCAATATAAATACTCGAACGAATGAATAAACTTATTTATAGAAGCAATTATTAGAAACCAAACATTTAATTTTCTGTGTCTCTATAAAAGCTTTCGTATCACGAAGACCAAGGAAAAGAGCTTCCCCATGATTCATTTAATTTATAACAATTTCATGTTCTATTAACAAACACTTAGTTTCACTTGTGATTGTAATTTTTGTCTAAGTTTCCATTGATGAGACCTAACAACTATCTTTCTAATACGAAGTGGCCGATACATAAGTACACTCGAAAAAAAGTCCAAAGAAATAATACAATTCCTAAATAAGATAAGATTTATAAGACGAGTATTTATATTTACATTTACATTTTATATACATGTACGAGTATTTTGATGTTCGGCTTAATATTAGCATAAGAGTATAAAGTCGTAATTTTAAAAGATTTCGCAACTGTAAGTCACTGGTAAGTCTTGAAAAAAGGATCCGCTAAAAATTCCATAGTGTTAATTTTTTTTTGAATTAAAGAAAACTAGGTATGATGATTGGCATATATTTAAATATTCTTAGAATCCTCCAATTTTATTTCGTTATTACGCCGTTTGTGTTTTTTCTCTGAATGTACTCGTATTAAAAGATAACAACAATACGATAAGTTGTGGTAAACAAACACACATACGATTACACTCATTTATGCCCATAGTGCGAGTATTATACGCAGTTGATGTTCCGCATTTGTAGACACTATACTACTGGCCAATTTAGTCTGGTTTGGCAAATCAATTAAATTCAATTAATCTTTACACAATACAACATCATGCCACACCACACATTCTCACTCGACTGTAGAGTCACTGTAGGTTGCTGTCTCAATAACAACGCCACATTCACTTTCTTGCCGCGTTCTTTAGGAATCATTCAGTTAATGAATGATAATGGAATGGGTGACACAGCACATGATGCGAATACGATTACAGATACGCTCACTCTCAAGTAAGAAAACGTGGTTAAACAAATTATTTTTCGTTTGCCTTTTTGTCTTTATAGTTTGTGTGGGAATGTATTGTTTTTTTATCTTTGTTTGAAATTAGCTGCTCTGTAAATGATTTGTTCGTTCCGGATTATATAGGAAGGGTTTTGTCATGATGATGGCGATATTAGTGATTGGCTGGTTGAATCTGAGTACATAAACATCAGTGGTATTTATACGATTTCCTTGTAAAAATAATGAAATGCACTGCAGAAAAAATTTTAACAAATGATAACTTATTTATTTATTCATTTACTTACTAGGTGATAGCGATTCTATTACAAGCCCAACATGACCAAAACAATATGGCCTTTTATTATTTCTCATCCCGGAATGTTAAACAATCCCTGCCCCGAAATATCAAACAACCCCTCGCCCAGAAAGGTAAATTTTCAAAGATTTCGGAAGGTAACACACATAATACTACATTTATTCCGAATTATTTAGAGGCTTTATTAGAAGTCCGCTGAATTTGCTGCTAAAAAGTTTTTAATTCAAGCTTTTAGCAAATTTATTTTTGAAGTTGGTATCATTGGTATCCTTCCAGCAGAACCAATTTCTCTGATGGATACCAACTTTAAATATTCTTTAATAGTCAGCAAGATAAACGATAATAGAATATGAATTTGTATGGGAACTTTCATTCCCCTTGCATATTCCTAGTCGGTTTTTCTTAAGACTGCATGCAGTGATCGCAAAACACTTAACGCCAAATTTGAACAATCACATTATTACATTAAGCAAGATATGAAGGGAGATACCCTTTCCCCTCGTCCTATCACATATTCTTTCGAATGGCAATACCTATGGAATATGCCCTTTCATATAGAAAAAGAATTTTCAAGTAAAAACATGTTATTGAATATATAACCTCCTCCTATATATTAAGCCAAATAAAAAAATTATATCCTCCAGCCGAAAGGTGATAAAAAGCAGAGACGTGTCTTGTGAGGCTGATAGTATAACGATCACCATTATTAATGACTAGTTTTTTTAGACGCCCTTATATTTTAAGGAGTTTTTAATATATTTTCTGTGTACTAGCGATCATAATGCAACTTAATTTGAAACCCATAAAAATCATTTAATATTTATCTTCTTAATACATCTTTATTTGCAAAATTCCTTCTTTTTTTCGTTTTAAACTTCTCGCTTTTAAGATTTGTTTCGATTCATTGTATGAAATTTTCTCACGCTCCATGCAGCAATATGGTCAGTTTGCCATTTTCGAACTTTTGCATGATTTAAAATTGAAAAAAACGATACTATAATTGCAACAACAATAATCAACTCAAATGTTCCATTAATTATAAAACAACTGAGATACAGGCAACAAATACATATTGCAAGTGTCTAATTGTTGTTTTTGTCATGTATGGCAACATCACAAAAAAAAAAAAAACCAAAGATATTTAGGAACGATTTGTACATTTAAAACTGTTACAATGAATTACAATTATAAATGAAAACTAGAACTGGGCGCTGCTGTTTAATTGTAAAACTCTGAGAAATGCAATCATTGACAACAAAAAAAAACACACACACACACACGCAAATAACAACTACAAACGACACTATTCAATTTTTAAAATGATTAAATATTTTTTATGAAGGAAACTTTAAAATTATCCTCTTACGATATTAATAAACTAAATGAATATTGTGAAATTAAATTTTCTTTAATGGATTTAATAGTTCTGACAATTGTGGGAAAATGCATTAAAAACAGAATCTAAATTATTAAAATGACTCTGAAGTGATACCGAAGACTAATATGAAGGCTATAATATGAAAAATGGGACATGTTTTTTTATTTTTACATAAAATAAATACATGTGTGGTTGCAGTTGAAGATTATTAAATGTACAATATTTTTAATCAGGGGCTTAAGGCAAATTTTGTCATACTAAAGGAGAATATATTAACACGAGCAGGAATGTTTTATAAAAATTCTTCAGTTTTACGACAAATATCAATATGAATTACAAACCTATAGTACTCTAAACGATTTTTTAAAATGATTATTTAGAAAATGTAATCGATTTTTAATAAATTTAGTATAACAATCATTTCTCTTTTGCAGTGTTAGAAAAAGCAGATTCTTTGAATGAAATAACCATAAACCAATTGACCCCTTAAACAGAACCACAAATGAAGAGGGCAGACACACGCGCCTAAAGTCGAAAATTACTTTTAGTATTTAAAAGCCCATCACACTTATAAAGTAAAAGAAAATTATAATCTTAGGAAAATTTAAATAAATAAATTCTAGCAGAAATCACTCTTGATTACACACGAGGGCAGGTAAATAAGTTCATGACTTTTTTAATAAAACGCATAATATTTGATAAAAACTCATTTTATTTTTGACCATAGTGTGTTTTGAGCTCTATACACTTTGTCCAACGTTTGTACAATTTTTTAATCCCTCCAAAAAAGTAATATTTGTTGGCATTTCTTTGTGAGATGATAAATGGAAGAGAACTAAAAAATTACACATTATTGGTTGAGCTTTAGAAGCTTTGATCCTGCATCCCATTACTACTTTCGTAGAGAGTAAATAACTCCTTATTTGAGAAGTTTGTTCGATAGAAAAAAATAGTTGCAGAATTTTTACTTTTCAATTTACATACTTTATGAACTTTTTAAGAAGGAATGCTTTTTATGTGAAAATAACAACTCAAACTTTGGAACTTTGAAAAAATTTCTAGAATCAAGAATCTTGTCAGATGCTAACTATATGACTACATATTTGAATGTCAAGGTGATGTGACAATTTCCACCTCATGAAGGAGAGAAAAATGTATTTAATTCAGCCAGTATTTATGATTAAAAATGGGATTTTAATTAACCATTTCTTTTTTGAGGATAATTCCATATTGTTTAGTGATATTTGGTTTTAACACCCACGAAATATGAAATAGATCCAAATTTAAAATAGTTAAACTGTTTTTTATATGCCTCATAGGAAAGTGTCTTGCCGTAAAAATACTTGTTTGATTTTTTATTTAATAATTTTTCATAGAGAAATCATCTATTTCCAAGCCCGGCTTCGATTTACTGTGGTGCCGGCCTTTGTCCAGGCACAAGTACTTTTTACTATGTATTTGTCTACGACCGGCTTCGCTTTCTAAAGTATTTCTGCCAAACGCAAGAATATACTCTCTTGCGGAAAGCCCGTAATGCAGATATACTTCAGAAAGCGAAACCGATTTTGGATATACCAAAGAGGAAAAAGATTTTGCACCTAAATGCTTTAGAAAGTGAAGCCAGGTTCTGACCCTTTTGTTTCTGCGTACAATTTGAATTTTTTTATTTGACTTCATTCTTGGAATATTTTTAAAATGAAATAATTCCAAAAAGAGAATGCAATTATTAAAAAAGAACATTTAAAACTAAATAAAAACTTTTGAAAGTTATTTAATTTTTATTTTAGTTCTTATTTCGTACAACCATTTGCTACTTCTAAAACTTAAAAATCAGAGTTTTTCTTTTATATCACATAAGTTTTCTCTAGAAATGAAGGTTATTTAATATTAATAAAAAGTGTACCAAAGGACTCTTGGGTCAAAAAGGTAAATAGTTAATATATCCAAACTTATAACTTATTGGACATTTATTAGTCCTAAATAACGAGTTGGCTAAGCATTCCCAATAGTGATCGTTCGCAACAGAAATATAGTTTTAAACTCTAAATGTTGTCTATATATAACGACATCAAAGAGCCTTTCAAATAAAATAGTGTCGTATACCGCTTATTTTGTTTAAATTACTTAATTTATTTACAACCATAAAAACCTATATTTCATTTAATAGTACTAATGCTTCAGTTTCTCAAATGTTCTTTAAAGAGACAGCCATCCTTTTTCCCAGTAATCAACATGTAAAAATTTGAGCCACAGATTCTAGCACCACTGACGGTATTTTTATATTTGGGCTGCACTTCAAAACAATTTATATAGACATTTTTTTTCGATACTTTCTGGAAAGAATAGTATAAGTAGATAAAATCCTTAAGTCCTTATCGGTAGAGACAAAAAGCTGCAGCTATGTATGTATACTATTTATTCATTTCATTGTTATTTGGTGCATTCTAATTATTTGTTATGAAAAGTAGCATGAGCAACTTTCTAGTTTTGTTTTGTCTTTTCATAAGTAAAGATGTAAAATACCTTAACTCGTTACTTGTAATGAGTTTATCCCAAAATATTTTTTAAAAATATTTATATACATATCGAGCCTTTGCTGCAATAACGTAGTAATTCAAAAAAGCTTGTTTTGCAGAAATTGAGTTTAAAGTTTTGAATTTACACACAACTTAATGGTAAAAGAAAATTTGGTTCTTTTCTTAAGAAAATTTTACAGAATATAAAAAACGACAAGGCGAATAATTTCGTAATATAACCTTAAAAAATTCAAATTTTGAGTTACTACGGTATTGCACCAAAGGCTCGATATGTATATGTCTGTTACATATAAATAAATATATATATGAGTGCAGAGAATCATGTTGCACAAAAATTTTGTCGATATTGAATGAGGAAGTATTTCTCAGTTTAGTAAAAAATATATATAATTTTTATTTTTCTTACAATCCTAATTTATTATTTATGTACATCATGAAACAATCGACAAATAATAGTCGTCTACTCGTATACATATAAGCTTTTATACAGACAAACGACATATTTAACTTTCATGTTATACTATTTTAACAAGGACTATATATTATATTGTTTATTGGAAAACCACACATCCTGTGACAACATCAATAGAATCTATAACAAATAGAATTTGTTGTTTGCATGTTTTGCCAACAGATATTTGTGGTTTTGGTACTGACAACGTTTTTACTGCGATACATACGCGGCGTATGAAATTAAATACAACAAAAAAAAATAAATATAAAGTATACGAATCAGCAAACAAAATGACACTTGGGCAAGGGGAGATATAGGAAACGGGCATGAGGATGGCGCAGTTTGCAAGCAGACACTTGTTATTAAGGCTATGGATAGATGTCCTGGGGGTACTTGCATTTTAATGGTGGGTATAAAGTTAGTAAAACAAGAGACGTAATGAATTACCCATATTGACAAGTTAATGTTTATAGGTGTTGTCGTTATCATCATCAATATCCTCTTAAACTTTATTTGCCACATCCAATGCCAGTGTGTTTACATTAATAAGTTTACACTCGAAAAAATATTTAATAGAGGAATTTGAAGAAGGATGTGTCAGTTTCAATTCTCTAAATCATGAAGGCATGACCAAGAATTGTCGTTTTTAATACATGGCATATACCTTAATCGTAGATCTTTAAAGTCACGGGCATATACTATAGTTGTCTACAGTTGAGCCAATATTGAATTCGTTTATAGTAGTAGTCAGGAATGGAAAAGTTTACACTATCATACTTATTTATATTCAAAATTAACGTTGTGATATACTGAAATATTTTATACTCTAGTATATGCAAAAAAGTTTAAATATTTTATATTTCCTGTTCTCACTTAGAGGTTTAAAAAAAAAGTTAGATTCTGGGTAGAGTGTGTCTGCAGATTCGTATGTTTGTCTGTGTTATCGTAGTCCCAAACGGGAAGTTAGGTTTTAATTAAATTGTGTGCTACAATTCTGTTTCAATTGTATTTCCATCACTTCTTACATTATTTCTTTCTCTTTTAATTTTTCAAACATATCAAATTAATTTATAGTACATTTCTCATATTACCATTTAAAAAAAACCTTAAAAAGTATTTTTATAATGAATGAACTCCGAATATGTGTTTATAAAATTATTTTATGTTTAAAATATTATTCACGAAGGACATAATATATCGTTAGAGTCTTATAGGTTTTTATATGATTAAGTAAATTAAAAATCTGGAATAAGCAATCATATCCTAGCAGGAGTTTTTATATGAATTTAATACAAAATTTATGCAACCTTAGACCATCCTACAAGAATGTTATGAATTGTTTCTGTCTGAATCTGTTAAATGGCTGGACTGGTTATGAGCTCTTAATTTTTTTCTGTTCACAATGCATCATATATCTGTTATAGTTTTTCGATAGAGAAAAATCAAAAATACTTTGTTCAACTTTGCCGAATCTTAATGCTCATTACATTAAAATGCATTAAAAAAGTGTTTTAACAAATTTTTTTCTCGTTCACGTTTACTCTCCATGTTTTTAGTCATTTTTGTAATATTTGAATGTATTCCTGCAATTTACGAGTTGCTTCTTGCGGGTTTCCAAGGACGCTTAGAAAAAAGCTATATCATCAGGAAACTTTGATATGGAAATATTAATGCTCATTGGCATATTGGAGGCATATATCAAGTAAAAGATAGGACCTAATGAGATGTCTTTAGGAACTCCTGCTTCAATTGGCTGTGGTGTGCTTAAAGGGTACCTTACCAATAGTATTTGCGGATACCTTCCGCTTTAACGTATTTATTAAATCTTCATGCCAAACTTTATCAAAAGCCTGGAAAGCGTTAATGAAGAGAACTGAACAATATTTTTCTACAGTTCTTACTGCAATAAAAGTTTGTATGTTTGTTCGATGGTGCTATGTTTCCTCCTGAAATCAAATTGCGGATTCGGAAAATACCCACTGTTGTTTAGTATCGCGGTGTCATACCGCTCGCAAATAGTTTCTCAAATAGCTTTAACATTTAAAATAACACGCTTATAGGGCTGTACAATTACGTCTGCTTTTATACACATCAATTTGTGTTTAACCAAATCCTATTTTATGGGAGAGAGAGGAAAGAAGAAAGTTACTTTAATTTGTTATTTCATTCTCATTATGATGGCATATTACCATAGACTTTGGACAAAAAAATTAACACAGAATGTCGGAGTGTAAACGAAGGAGCAGCTTTAAATGAGAATCGAATAGATTTACTTCAAGAAAAACTGATGTGTTTAAAAGCAGAATATGCAATCATATGCCCTTTTCCGGGCTTAGGGATTATAGTGATCACAGAAACTATCCATTCTGCTGGATAGTGTTGAAGCCAAAAGTTACGAGTAGCATAAAAAATTAAAGGGATAATTTTCCTTGCTATACTAGGCAATTCTACGAGCATCTTGTTACTAATTTTATCAAAACCTGGAGCCTTATTTAAATCTCAAACATAAATTAAAATTCATTTGATGAAGTAACCATTAACTTTTTATATCACTTGTTTGATTTTTTATAAACAAAGCAAAAGCACAATTAAACTGAAATGGTCGAGAGTGGAAACTTTTACAGCTTCCTAGGTATATAAAAAGCTTCAAGCGGACCCTTAATGAAATTAAAATAAGACTTGAAATGTGAATAAAATTCCAATAATTGAATAATTTTGATAGAAAGCTTAGTTAAGCTGACGATTCTTTGAAGTCATGTCTTTTTCGTTTAACTATTGACTACGGTTCAGACAACGCCAACATAATGTTATCCGAAAAACAAAAAATAATTTTTCAAACAATATTTTTTATTAATTCTTTCAAACGCCAAGAATTAGCTGTGATAACATTTCCTACAAAATTCATTGAATTGAGACACTCAAGACGCTTCGCACAAAAATTGTATAGCATATATGTATCTAGACTTAGAAATATGCTCTCAAGAGCGATTTCCGCTTATGTATTCCAAATAACTGTTACTACCGAGGAAAATGTGGGACTATCAGCCCGTGTGTAATTCCGAACTAAAATCAATAACAAATGAAACTGAGTTGGCTATCGTTGCTAGCTAAAGGATCGTAAGAATATTTCTGAAAACATAAGAGTTAAGGTTTAAAATTAATAACTTAGGAAGCTCATGTTGTTGGGAGTATCAACCATTGGCCACCATTATAAACACCGGAACAAATGTTGTGTTTCTTAGCCTTCCTCTAAAGTATTTTTGATATATTGTAATATTTATATTCGTATGTATTTTTAATTAAGATTTCTCAATTGTTTAAAGAAATTTTTTCAAGTGTATTTGTAAGAAAATTGCATGCCACCTTTTTTTCTTACCTTTTAATGTCCGCATCATTATCGTTGGATGATACGTTTTAGATTGTATAACAATCGCATGAATTGCTCCCCAAGCTGTATTCCAAAGTATTTGCTTTTTTATTATTGGTGAAAATTGATACCCACCATTAAAAAGGTTCATTGTTTTTATTATTTGGTTTGGTGTTCCACAACAATTTATTGTCATCGCAATCTATAAAGAGATTAATAAATTATGTATTTTTATTTTACTTTTGGCGTATGACTGTTTATTCTGTGTAAGTCTATAAATACAAAATATTTGTGCCATACTTATTAGTTGGATATAAGAAATATTTTTTTATTATAAGGATAAAGCCTAGAGGACTTTTCTTCTGCTCATTATATATCATGTTGCATGTGATGGATGTTGGTTGTTATGCTGTTAATTTATCGTCTTGTACACGCGAACAAGAAACTTGAGCTTTGCCTTGAAAGTTTTGAAAGATTAATTTATTGACACTGTCAATTGATTGAGTGTAATTGCCAATGAATGATTATTATCTAATTACAAACCGTTTCGTTAAGTGAGTGATCTATGAGACATATTGTAACAAAGCATGTTTATTTTTTTGGTAATAAATTTTTGTGGTAAGCATACACTTTGTTATAATGGTGTATCAATTTTGTTTAGGTTGCAATTAAATTACGCTAATAGCATGTAGACAAACAATAACATAATTGAATTCTGGTGTTAATTATCTATACTAGAAATATTCAGGCAGGCAATATGTTCTTAGAAAACCAAATATACAATTTCCCACTCATTATGTACAACAAGTTTAGGGAATTGTGTTATACAATATAATATAATTATAGATTTATAATATAATTTATTTATTTTTTTAATTTTTTGTTTCAATTGGACCAGTACTCAAGGGATGGCCCCTATTTATGGAGTGCATTGTGCTGGAACTAGGAAAAGAGGATAGGATTGTTCAATCTGTTCAGAATTCTTTTTTTATCAAGCAATTTTGCAAATTTGTTCTGATAATGCTCAAGAACAGAAATCAATGAAAAAATTTTTTAAATCGGTAAATCTACGTTCCATAAAAACATACTATTTGTATGACCGCTTATAACTACATCTCTAAGGATCTGATTCTTATAAAACGAGAAGAAAATTTTATAAGAGTATTTATATTGAAAGCAATAACAATGGAAACTGTTTTTGTTTTTAACACAAATAGATTAAATGAATTTTTTCTTCGTTTTACATAAACAGGCAGTTAAGCTGTTTTTAGCTGGTTTGAAGAACCAGAGAGATCTAGATTTTCCAATAACGCACAATGGGGCCAATCATAGAACAAAATTTTAAAAAATATATAAATATTCAAAACTTCAAACGTCACTCGAGTTATAATAAAATAGACCAATTAAATATAAATCTTAGTAATATTTTGAAATAAAATATTTTGTTGACTTTTCGGAAAAAATTATATTTTGAGACCCACGTCGTTATTTACAATAGATACGGGTTAATCATATTTCCTAAATATGTTTGGTTTTCTTAAATCTAGTGGAAAGAAGTTTTTAAAAACATTCTACATACATACGAGTATGTATGTATGTACATATATTAACATATTACAAATTATTATAAATTATTAAACTTTTTTCTTCTTCCAACACTCATATGCAGGTACATAAATACATTTTAAATATTCAATTTTATTTATTGTTGATAACTAATTCTCCATATTAAGTATGATTGTAGATGCATGTGCATGTGTATGTGTAATATTATATATGAGTGTCCTTTAAGCATAAACATGTCTGTTAAAAGGCTTAAGGTAAACGCTTCTATACCAGAGTTGGGAAGGGTTACAAAATCGAGTTTTCATTTTATTATAATAAAAGATTTCGACTATAGATGGATCAAGGTATTAGCCCATGTTGTCTTGATTTTCATGGTAGCAGTTGAATTGGCCTTAATATCATAGACTTGCACCATAAAAGGACTCTACAAGAGTTAAAAAAAAACGATTTTGTAGGTCAGTTCCCGTTACCTCTGCCAAAATATAACCAAATACCCCGTTCGCTGTATCCACTGAGGCTTTGCCTGGATCGAGAATTTCGTTAATGAACCTATATTTATATTTATTTGGCATTTAGTTTATAGTCATACATCTGCGTCCTTAAAGATTTCCACAATAAAAATCGTAGAGGAGTCAAGGCGGACGAGCACGGCAGTCATTTCTCATTATCCTTGTTAGAGATACCCATATTCTCAAATCGTTACGCTTGGACCCACTTTTATATGGTCCACTTCAGGTTTAACAAAGTAGTTTTGAAATAATTGTTTTAAGTTTCATTTACATATTTTCGGTAGGCAGATTAAGTGGCAAGAAAAGTAAAAAAAGGAATATGGAAGAAGTTGTTCTACAGTAACGACATTTTCATTGCTTCAAATGTTTACGTTAGTGCATTTTGTCGACTTTCTAAGACCCTAAGTTGAGAAAATTTTATCTAAACTGAAAAACCGTGGATATTTCTTTAAGTTTGCATGCAAATAATTTTCAAATTAAACTATTACTTTTACATAAGAAAGCGCATATTGTGACTAATTTCAAGTTTTTATAATTTTCACATTTCAATAAATAGCTCATTCCTTATTTAATATCAAATTATTTGCTAAAAAAAAAATACTTTTCTTAGTATATTGAAAATAGCTCATATTTCAGTTAAGGACATTAAAATGAAATATTTTTAACGACAAATTTATGTTAAACTTATTTAGAAATGATATAAATCTGAATTATTTTACAACAAAATCTATGTACTTTCATGACTTCTTAGGAAGTTATTTTTAACTGTACTACTCCCGACAATTGTACTCTTACAGTTCCTCTCTTTAAATCAACTTAGTGCCATTTTCTTTTATTTGCTAATGTGGCCAAGATGGTAAATATATTGACTGTTAAGTATTCCTTGACGATATAATATTTTCCAAGTTTGAGTTCAAATCAAGTCGACGAAAAAGAACATAAATAAATAAAAAAGTCTAAATCATTTTGACAAAAATTACAAGTAATAGTGATGCTTTGCATAAGCAATTCATTGTATAATATTCCGCAAGACGACTAACGTTTCAAATACTTACAAGAAATCATGTTTTTTCATAATCTCTTAAAGAACAGCATTAGATCCAGTGAATAGGATCCAAAAAGAGAGCATCTTGTAATAACAGGTTTATCTTGAAGTCATTGGAAAATATCCTAATTTTCATTTGGAAGTTATTTTGTTCAAATAAAGTTGATAATATTCAATATCGGCTTTAAGATATATAGAATTTAAAATTTTCAGTTGCCATCCTTGTATCCTACTCATGCTTTTATACATCATAAATGATGATGTCATGTATCTTTATTCGTATGTATACGAATGTATGTAAATTTTCTCACTTTATTTTTAATCCTCCGCAAAATTGTTTATAGATAACGATATAAAAACAATGCAAACGAAATAACGTCAGCAACAACAACAAAACCATTCGCGAAATTCATTACGTAAGGCACCTGCGGTTTCTCACCAAACACCCAAAATAAATTACAAAAAAAAAAAACAATAAGAAAAATAAAAACAAAAATTGTGTATGAATGGAAGTATAACAATGATTATTGACAAACAGTCAAGTGATAGTAACAATTGTTGAAAAATTGGGTAGTAGAAAAAGTACCATGGCACTTTATTTTCATTATTAATATTACAGGCGTAATTATGAATACCCCGCGATCTGTGGCACAGACTGCACTTGCAATCATGCGCAAACGCCCACGTTTATGCTTGATCCACACAGTAAGAGAAGAAGCAATTCTTTACTCATACGAGAATTTCAAAAATTATCATCTTATATAATAAGAAATGATTAGATAGAATATGAATAAGAGAATTTAAAACCATGTTCCAATATTTTGACGACCGGTCGTACACCTTACATCAAAAGAAAATGTGTTTGCATACGTGTACGAGGCCTGTACAATACAAAAGGTGATTTTTTTATTTTTTTTCTTCAAAAATATTTATTTATTCATTAATTTCTATTTTGAACCCATATATTGAAACATATTACACTTGTGCCAGCGTTTTCTCAATCCTCAAATCAGTTCGGATATTCACCTCTTGGTATGGCCTTCGGTTTTTATCTCCTCAATCGTCGCAAAAGCCGACCTTTCATGGGTCTCTTTAATATTGGGAATAGAAAAAAGTTGCAGGGGTTCAAATCTGGTGAATACGGTGGCGGAGGCATGATTACGGTATTTTTTTTGTCCAAAAAACAATGAACAAGCAATGAACAGTGAGCAGTTGAATTATTGTGATGCAAAAGCCATGAATTGTTTTTTCACAATTCCGAACGTTTTTTCGTATTGTTTTTCGCAAGCATTGCTTAACTTCAAGAGAATACTCCTGATCATGTGGCAAGAACTCACAATGCACTACGCCACGCTGATTGAAGAAAACAGTGAGCAAAACCTGAACATTTGATTGAACTTCGAGTGCTTTTTTTAGGTAATGGCTCCGCTTGGCTCTTCCATTGGAATGATTGGACTTTAGTTTCGATGTCATAACCATATACACATGATTCGTCACCCTTTTAAAGAAATCTGTATCATCTCGCTAACGTCATTAAACATTTCCTGAGTGATTCTCATGCGAAGGTTTTTTTTTGTTCAAAATTCAGCCATTTTGGAACAAGCTTCGCTGCCACAAGCTTCATGCCCGAAATTTGCAAATAAAATTGTATGACATGAGCCAATCCATATGCCGTCATTCTATAAAACTTCTCTAATAGCGATTCGACGATTGTCCATAACAATTTTCCTCACCTTCTCAACAGTTTCATCGGTTTTTGACGTGATGGAGACTCCAGGAGGAGTGTCGTAATTCACATATTCTCGACCTTCTTTGAAAAACTTGTACAACCACGTTTATCTGCCTCATAATGCAATCACCATATACCACTCTTAACAATTCAAGTGCTTTTGAGAACTTAATTCCATTTTTTCCACAAACTTTTATGCAAAATCTTTGATCCCTTTTTTCCACAGCAGAAAATCGCCGAACAAGCAAAACACGTCTAACTGCTATGCCTCTCACAAACAAACTCAACTAAGAACATATGTTCGAGACAAGTATGCCAACATAAAAAAATCAAAATTCACCTTTTCTATTGAACAGACCTTGTAATGCGTGCTTATAGAACATTGTATCTAAATAGCGGTGGTATTGTGAAGGATTCTTTTGTTGTGTAGCGGTAACAATATGTTAAACGGTTTTATTTAAAATCGTTAAGGCGGAAAAACGCACAAACAACAGAAATAAAAAAACAAAACTTGGCGAAAGTAACAACAATAACAACAACAATGGCAAATGTCCTATTTTAAACGACATTTACAACTACAAGAACAATATAGTTTTCATCTCAAACATCCAGTATACAATTGCACGAGATGGTATAAAAACAAAATTCAATTGCCACCAACCGTCATATTAATTTGAGTGCACATGTATGTGTGTGTGTACATACGAGTATAAGTGAGTGTATTCGACTTTAAATATGTGAAAACAAATGCTTATTTCAAAGAGGACGCAGAAAACTTAAGCGAAATACATACACATATGTAATCCTATTTACGTATGTAAAAAAAACAATAAACAAAAATTGAATGGCTAAAATTGTCAACTCTTTTGTTTCCGAACATGGGATGGTACCTGTTTTTTTATATTGGGGATAGTAGTGGCAAGAAGGATGATGGTTGCATTTGATTTGCCGCAAGGTAAAAATAGCAACATTTCAATGACAGAAAGAAAATAAAAAGAATAAAACTTGGAAAAATAAAAACAATACAACAAATCAACAACGAGGCAGTGGTTATTGCAACACACTTTGACATGTTCATCTATGCACAAGGGCCGAATAGGAATCGGAGGGAAGTTATAAAATAAAAATGCAAGAAATGTTTCATCATTGTAACAAAAAATTTAATCCTTAACTATTATAAAAAATTGATTTGATGATATATGTGACATACACATTGATTGACGACCAATTGTGTTTGAAGTTGCTGAACAATGGTAAAACCAATTACTGCAAATAAATGAGTGGGAGGTGTGATTATTTATTAACAATTATTCGGGATATTCTCTCCATTTGTTACCACCACCGATATAAGTAACTATATACAACTTAGCCCACAAGAAGTAAAAAAAATAAATACTTCCTAAACAGTGTGCTTTAAATCTATTATAAAAATGGAAATAATTTTTGAAAAGTTTAGTTTTCATTACTTAAATTAAAAATTTGTTTTAATAATTTATTGTTTGTTGTTGGCTCAGCTGTGTATATACTTGCATTTAATTGGCGCTAGCCAAATCATCTTTAGCCGAATCATGTTTAAAAAGCGGCGTCAAAATGATCTTGATGGCCAACTGACGTCGCATGATCCTGGTTACCAATTGACGTCGCCAAAACGTGAAATTACGCGTTCTGGAAACTACCAATGCAATAAAGCCAAAGTCGGAAGTGTTATATGGTACGTGGCCTTGTTGAAACAACATATCGTCCCGTTCATAACCTTTACTTGCAGACCAAAAACAGTCGTTTATTGTACGGCCATAGCGTCCGGAATTGACGGTTGTGTTTCTTTCAGTGTCGTTTGCGAAAAAATACGGTCCAATGACACCTTTAGACCATAATGCGTACCAAACAGAATTCATGGAGCCCCATATGCGACAATTTTACTTATTGACGCAACCACCGAATAAGAAATGAGCTTCACCTCTGAAAAAAATTTTGTTCGAAAAATCAGCATTGAAAGGCCTGTTGCTCTAGCATCCAATTAGCATATCTACGGCGTTCTGCATGGTCAGCCGGCTTTAATTGTTGCGTGAGTTGGACTTTAGATGGATGGAAGCGTAACTCCAAATTTAAAATATGCCATAATAATCCGGAAGATAGCCGACCATTTGCAGAGTACGCCATTGAATCGACAAATTCGGATTATCTGCCAAAGTTTTTTGTAAAAGAAGCAAAAATCAATAATTAAATTAAACAAAGAGAGACCTTAAAAAACTTAAATTTAATTGGAAGAAAATAATTTAAAATTTGAATAAAAATTATTCTCTAAGAATCATGAATCTAAATTAATCTCACCACTTCAAAGTGATCAATTCAGTTGAATTTCCAACAAACATTTTACAAGTTGCAAAATATAATAAACTAAACACTTATTCTAAGAAAAAATGTTTGCTAAAGAGCAAAAGCTTAATTTAAAAAAAATTACCTACAATTTTGAACTGTTTACATTCATTTGAAAATTCAATGAAAATTTTTTAACTTGCATTTAAAAGTAACAAAAGGATTTGAAAGAAATATTCAATTCTGCTTTACAGGATTTAGCCTTCATTAAAAATAAGGGAAAAACAATGAAAAGAGGAAATAATAATTTCCATTTAAATGCCATAATTGAGCTTGTAAAAACAAATTAAACTTCAATTTAAGACAAGTGCGAATATACTCAAAGTTATTATGACTTAATCATGGCATCCTGGGGATTTGCCTTCCTCGCCTCTTTTGACAACCATTTTACCATTCAGCTTAAATCCAAAACCCGTAACAATTGTAAAGATATTTGCTTCATGATAAAGCAAAATCGCATGATGTCTTACTATGCTGGGGCACATGGTGGTTTTTATAACCACCCGTTGTTTTCATCTTTCAACTTGTAGTCGCAATGATAATGATGACGAAGAATATTATTTTCTTTCACTGAAAGCCCGCCTCCAAATTGTTGTTGCCTTTTATTTTTGTAAGGCAGACAAATGAATGAACATCTTTATACGAGGCCTTTTGCGTTAAAGTTTTACTCTTTTAATGTTGTTGTATTGTCTTTATCTTTCAAAGTTTTGCATTATATTTCTTACATTTTATTTAGAACGGTTAAATAAATAATGGTTTAAAAGAAATGAACGAAGATGAGGCGAGACGAGGAACTTTGGAAGTTTTTGTACCCTACGTTCAAATAAATAGTATTCCAGTATCCTTGAAAAATAAAAATTATTAAACCAGTTCGACATTTATATGCACAAATTGTAGGAAATAGTTTTTGTTGCATGCAAATACAAAATATGATTGATAAAAGATAATTACGATCATATATAGTTGAGACAACAAAATTATTATATATAAAACAGTACTCAAACATGTACACATATATATTTTTTAACTTGAATATTTTATTGTACGGTTTTATGCTACTTTATGTATTAGCGCCATAAAAATATTTTTTTGTTAAAAATAATTACTTAAATTTTGAAAAGAAAAAAGATCATAAAAAATGTATTGTGGAAGTCAAATAAGGAGGGAGACACGTACATACACATACATATATCGGATGAATATCCTGATTAATTTTAATAAATATTCTTATTCTAAATAAAAATCTTATAGAAACTTAAGCATTTGTTTTCTTTGTATTATTTTAGAGATTACAATAATAAGCTTCCCAGAAGATGTTTCTGAAAAACATCAAAACGCATTTGAGGCCATTTTAAATATAACTTTTGAGCATAATAATATGATTGATATAATCATAAAGGTAAAAATTTGCGGATTTAGCAAATGTCATTGAATCAGAATTTAATAATATTTATCTTCCAAAAAAATTTTATCATAAAGTTCTTATTTTTTCCAAAAAGTATCACCGAAATTTACAAAAAAAAGACATGGGTGTGGTGTGCTTTGATATTATGATCACCGGAAGCATATCTGTTATTTGCATCTATATACTGTACTTTTCATTCGTCTTTTGCCATTTCTTTTTTTACCCTTCTATCATTTATTTTCGTTTGCTCTATTTATTAAACGAAAACTTTTCTATTATTAATTCGCATCTGAAGTGCAATGCAAATTTATTCACAAAATTTTGTTATTCTTTGAACTACAACAATGCGAACTCTTTATTTTTAAATAAACTGTCGAAGAGTGTCTGTTAAACTGTTTTTTGAACTGTAAAAAAAACTCAATGATTTAAAGTTAATTTTAAATTATTTTTCAGCCCATTATCTTTAGGTATGTTTAACGTTTTTTACTTTATAATTTCTTTTAATTTAAGGTGGTAGTTAATTAAAAAAGAAATTAAAATAAAAATAATTCACATGAAAAGAAAAACGAAAATCTAACCAAAGGCAGAGCAAAACATGCTTAAGGTGATCATACTCTAAATATAACAAAACACAGATCAATCATGTTATTTTAAAAGCATCACAACACTTTATTTATTACCAAATCATGCAGTTGGTAGTAATTAAATTTCTATTTAATATACTAAGAAATATACTATATATAATAATATTGAAACATATTCTTATTATATATTTATTTTTGATTATGTACTTTGTTATAATTCATATTGTATTTGTTTTGTATGGCATAAAAATCCGAGGTTGAATGTTTTCCAACTGCTTAAACTTCACGGACGATTTGGTTTAGCGACATATAAAGAGCTAAAGCCACAACAAACAACGCATATTAAGAAAGATTTTAAAATTGTTTGTCCGAAACATAAATTGTTGTAGAAAATATAATATAATATCGTTATCGTGCTTTTTCTCTTAGAAATGTTGAAAAATTCAAATAAATTTAGTTTATTTTACAATAAACAAAACAACTCTTATTGAAAAATATTATGCAACCATAATATTCATGGTGAATAAAAAAATAGTTTTCTTGAAATATATTTTAGAATATCACATGTTACACATCCAGACACGTTAGCAAAATACAAGTGACATGACTGAATTTATTGAAAATTATTAAAACAAGGGTTAAAAAGTTTGTCAAATATATTTTATTATAATCGAAAAACACAGCAATTTGTGACAAACGTGCTTGAGGTCAATAATATTCTGGGAAAAAAATATTTTCAATAAATTGAAATGAAAAAACAAGAAAAAAAAGAGCAAAAGACAGGTAAAATAACAGACAGGTTATTTTTGTTATCGATAAAAAGGATAATAACGTTTCAAATGGGAGAATCAAGGGATGTGGGCAGATAATAAAGTGCAAAAAAGAATGGAATAGAACAGAAACCAACAGCATATTACAAATTTGAAATAATGTCATAATCATAAAATGATAAAAAAAGGGATAGAGAAAGCATATTTTTATACGATGAATTTTACAAAATAATACATAACCCAGCATACATAAGTATGTACATGCATATCCTAATAATATTTCGATAAAATTTTAAAAGAACTATATTTGAATACCATTTGCAGTGGCCATATGTGGGATTTAACCAACTGTAAGAGCTTAACCAGTTTCATATGGGAATGTACATTCACTAAAAGGGAGTCATAACGTCAATGATGACATAAACGCACTAGCGAAATTTTTGACGATGAATGCATTAAGGACAAAGTTCTTGCTGGTATTGCATAATTTCCCAAAAATACGAAACAGTTGTACAGAATCCGAAATAGAGGAATGCAAAGAAGTCCTCGTACACCAATTGAAGTCAAAGATATATTTGAAACAAAAGAGCTTTTTAGAGAATACGTTATTTCTAAACATATAGATAAGCCGATCTCTGGGGACACATTAGCACAGGATGACTTTTCTAACTCAATTTTAATATCCCTGACGGAGCCTTTTTTTCTTACCTCCAAATTTCAATTCATATCAATTTCTTTCTTAATATTTTATTTCAGAGTAATCAGACCAAGATTAGTCTATTAATCATTATATTGGCATTTTGTTAAAAATGTTCTTCAAAAAATTTTTATAATAGGACTAATAGGCGTAATTCTTTTATTGTCTCCTTTAGATCGCGCTTTATGGATTTTCCGTTTATAAAGAGGTCGTTAGAACTACAACCGCTTTAGAGGGATTAAATTCTAAGCTGTGAACGAGTATTGAAAAACACATTTGTGATGGAGATTTTGCTTAAGCAGTTGTTACCGTATTATCTAGTTACTAACAAAAAAAATTTAAAAAAATAACAATAGAACACAAAACGTAAAATAATAAACTCAGTGTGTGAGTTTTTCAATATTAAAAAAACCAATATTGTTACATATGATAATATTTTAAAGGCTTATAGCCTTTAAAATATCGGAAACGGAATATGTTGGAGAAAATATTGTCAACTTCAATCAGTTAAAAGAGTTAGAAGATGTTTTAAAATGGTTTATATATCATGGTAGAACTAAAAAAAGGTCATGCCGTTGATATTCTAACATTTAAAATTTGCTCTAGTTGTTTTCAAAATTTGCTTACAAAGTCCAAGAATGATAGTTCAATCTTGTTTCGCCCCTATTGTAGGCAAATTGTTTCCATAAATGATACATAATGGTTTCAATAAATGGTATATAAATATTTGTATTTGTTTTTATTTTTAAAAGTGTGGATATAATGATACATTTAAAAGCCGCATAATGTCCATGAACATGAGTTCAGTAACTGTTCAGGACAAGTAATCAACATCATAAATTTTTCTGCTGTACAATTATTCTGACATTGTGGTGGTTGTTGTTGGACTGTTTAAGTGATGAAGACATAGCACTGGTCACTGAACAGGTACCGACAGCGATTTATACTCTTATATATATTTATAAGCATAAGAATTTAATGATTGAAATTAATGCTTCTTTAATAGAAAATATAAATTTCTTTAAGCATTAGTATGTCAAATAGTATTCTAATAAATTCGAATCTTCATAAATAAACTAAAAACGCAGTCATATCAAAAAATTTGGAAACATTGAATGTTTTTGACACTTTCTTCCATAAAATAAATAACAAAAATTAAGGTGAGTTACTACGAACATGAAGTTTTAAAACATTTTCGCAAAAATGACATTAATATTTAGAAATTCCAAAATCACCAAACAGCTTTCCATCTACAACATTGACATTGTTTGCTGGTTAATACCTTGATATTGATTGTCTCTATTTTATATATTGACATGCATGTAAAAACACTCGCATATATGTGACATGACATTGACTTCTTGTTATTTTCTGCCGTATCCTTGCAATACATAACTCTTCTCTTGTTATTCATCCGTTTATCTATAGAAATGTATATAATTTTTTTTTAAATTTCAATTCAATCGAATTTTATTTTATAAAATACTCCCAGGTGTACATGTACGAGTACATGTGGGTGTGTGTTTTTGGGATGTATAATAATTCAAGCATAAAATTTGAAAGTATGATTGAAATGTAACTATAATATTTATGAGTTTGCAGTTACTGTTATACAATCAAAAATATATGTATTTAAATGGCGAATGGCAGAAATTTTCATTTTTTATTTGTTAAATAAAAAATTATATATTGCTCACGCTCAAGAACACACACACACACACACACACACACAAATTTTCTTACACATCCACATGAATATATGATTTGCGCGTGCGACAGTATATTGCAGGACAATTTGACAATATTGGTTCGAAATTACCTCAAAACCTTGTACAATTTTTAGATCCTAATTTTTATGCTACAGTCAGCGACAATTAAATAGTTAAAGCTGTAGCATAAAGTTGTAGCATATATTTTCTTATCGTAGTGTCCTAATAATAAATCCTTAATTACTGGCTAAACGGTGCGCTGCCAGCTTAAAGCTTTGGGGGGGGCGGAAAATTAAAGGAAATACAAATAATAAAAAAATATTTTATATTTTTTCATCTTAAAAATATTTTTAAACAAAGTTAACAAACACGAATTTGCAAGCTAATTGGCTTGTCTGTAGAAACAGCCAGAACCTTCGGCAGGAAAAGAAGCCTGCGACGTTCGGACTTCTAATCTAGTACATTAGCTGCAAGTCTAAGAAGGCATCCTTTTAATTCTTAAAATCTGAATAATCCACGAGAAATTTTCAAAATACTGTATATACGAGTATTATTAAATGTTGAACATTATTTTTAAATATTTGGCTTAACAAAGGAAATATACCCGTTTCTTTTACGCCTCAGAGCAAATATCATTCCGTTGGCGGATCTGTAATATTAATTTGTGAAGCACGGAATTATATTTTAAAACCTAATAGCAGATTATTCGATCTTATAATATCTGCAAGTCGTATATAATCGAAGTGATCATTGTCTATGAATAACATATTTTAATTCTTTTACGATCATATTTTTATAAAAACAAAGCTGTTGTATAAAACGTGTTGTGGACGTTCATCCCATCATATTTGGCCTAATGAAAGTTTAATCTAAAATAGGGGGAAATAAAGGCAATTTTTTGCCACACTCACATTGCTGCTGCACCATCACCGCTGAACTTGTGTCAAATGATCGAGGAACACAGGATCTATGTTTCAGTAAAAATAATATATCATTTGTTAAGTTTTGATACAGCGTTATATAAGAAAAGTGTTATTCACCTCCTTTCGCCAACTGTATACGAAAATATTAAATGAAGGTGGGAATTTATGATTTTTGTTTTATTATATAAACGTGCAATCGCTGTTAGTGGTTGCAATACTGGGAGTGTAGCTTGACATACTCCTCACACAAATACTCGTACTACTCACATTTAACCCTTTTGTTGTATGTTTTACCTTAAGAACCTAACAACAATAACTAAAAAGGCTTATTTGGCTAAAACGTAATAGTTATTGTTGTGTTGCTTTTTATAATTAAGTAATGTCCTGTAAAGGATCTAGAATTTATTCTCAAGCCAACGTACGTTTGCAGAAGCAAAAGGTTGGCTGTCATAAATGAGAAAATAAAAGTGAGAAGTTCATGATGTGATGCACGAGTATGAGTATTAAGTTGTTTTAGTAATTTAATGCATTTTCAACTTCGGCGTATTTAAATGTTAGACAAATATTCATTTAAAACTGCTTTTCCCAACTGGAAAGAAAACTCTTTGCAGTCACGGCCAAGGGTTCTAATGTTTATAAAGTAAATAAGTATTTGTGTTTTACTTTTAAGTCATAAATACCTGCTTTTAAAGGGGATTATTTTTACAGTTGAACAAGCCGCTCCTAGTATTTTTAATTAAATTTTGTTAATATTTATATTTAGTCTAAATAGGTGTTTGTGAAGAAAGCTTAAGCTTTATAGACGTTAAATGGATTTAAATGCAATTGAATGGTATTATAAATGAAATATTTATCTTGATATTGAATGAACCCACACGGAGACGTAAACGTGATTGGAAATGTTCTAGAAGAAACAAAAATATTGCTCTACATTTTTCTTTGAAACTTCCAGACTTTTGATAGAGTATGTCGCGAAAGATTAATCAATAAATTGAAGTAGATCTTACGCACTATTAGAAAACTGTTCATCCGTGCTGTTAAGTGTGCAGACCAGGACAAGTAAGGTCTCTGAAGCCCTTACAAGTTCTGCGCTGCACGTGCGTTACCATGAAAGTATCAACGTGTATTTCCTAGATCGAAAGTTCCTTTAATGCTTCTGATTAAAGCAAGAGTTCACTAATTTTGGTATTTTATACTTATACCTCTCATAGCTTTTATGAGCGTCCAGGAGAAACCTATAGAAGAATTTCGTAAAATATAGGAACATATTTTACTATTAGAAAAGTGACTGAAAAATGAAGATTAATGAGCAATATGTACACTTTTATAAATATGAAGCAGAAAAATATGTTCTCCAATTAAAATTAATTACCGAATTATGCCGCAGCACATTGAAGTTAAATATCTCTTTGAGTGGAAAGTCATTAATTTTATACTCAAGGAACGAAATTTTTATTGCTTCCTAATATCCAATAGTGGATTTTCCTCGGAAGTCAGATTTATTAAAAATATCTATTGCTTTATACATATTTATTAATTTCTTCGACCTTGAGATATGTAATTTATTTTTATTCAGGCTTTAGGTCATACACTTATTTAAGTAAAACTCTTCATTTATTTATTCAATATATCGATCACCATCGGTTTTCTCTATTACTAATTTTAGTAAAGCCGTCTTTTTGTTTTAATGTCGATTAATGTCTTAACGAGTAGTATTTTACCCTTTAGATCATGTTCTTGCTTATTTTGACCTTAAAGCTCTATTAATTTCATACGATTTTTGAGAGGAACTATTTTTAGAACTCTAGTAATGGGGAAATACTCTCCATGCAAACTCAATGGCTTGATGAGGTAGAATCATTTTGCTTTCTGGGAAGCATTCTGCATGAAAGTGGTGGTTCTAAGGCTCACATCTCAAGCCGCATAAACAAAGAAAGGCAATCATTCGAACAACTTAAGCCGGTGTGCCAATCATCGTACATATTAAGACATACCAGTACAACGCTAAATCTATTTAACTCAAACGTAAAATCCACACTGTTTTACGGATAGGAAACGTGGAATGCAGCATCACGTGACAAGTTTTTGTAAACAAATGTCTAAAGATCCTGCATATATAATGGCCCAGAACAATTTCGAGTACCGAGGTCAGAAAAGAGAATAGGAAGACCATCGACCAACGACAAGTCGAAATAGAAACATCCCATCTTCATCTGTGTTGGATTGATATAAAGTATCGTGTATCAGATCGATTATATTGGTATAATCTTGTTTAAAATATTTGCAGAGAAAACAAGACACAATTCTATTCTATTCAAAACAATTAATGCAGATGATAAACCAATTTCAAAAGCAAATTGCAATTATTCTAACTAAAAAAAGAACTATTTTGGAAAAATATTTTCAAAATTTTTCCCATAAGATAAAGTTTTCATGATAATTTTAAAGCTTTTTGGGAATTCCTTGTTTGTTTTTTTGACATATTATTAGAATTATAGGATGTATTAATTTTAGGCTTTCCCGGCTTTCGAAAAGCGAGCTTACATTAGATGTCGTCTCATTTTGAAGTCCTTGGAAGTTGTATGGACTATTTTTGGGAATACGTCCGTAAAACAGTGTGTGTATGTGTCCTCTTATAACTGTTGCACATCATTCTGAAGATTCTGATCTCACTTGGAAATTGTGCCAGTCTCGTTGACGTAGTCGACTTTGAGATTTATTGAAAGTAAATTTTTGGAAAAAATTTCATAAAAAAAAATTATTAGGATACAGATTTCATCGAACTCAAAGTATGATCAAATCGTTTTACTTCAACCTGAAGGTAACGATTTTACTTAAACATCGTGTGGATCTTTTAAATATAGTAAATTTTGGGATTTATTTGAATTTTTTTTTTTTAATTTTCGAAAAAAAAAATTGTTTAATAAATTTTGTGCTACCGCTTCGATCCCGACCCGAAGTGTAAAGTAAATAATAAGCAAAATTTTTGAAAAAAAATTTCTTCAAAATTGATTAAATCATTCGGGAAAAGTCTAATAACTCCAAAACTTCTTTTTTTTTGCTTCTGTTGTCGCAAAAATTTATTAAAAAACACTACATTCGTTACGAAAATATTCTGAAAAAATGCAAAGGCTCCTGTCTGATCGGTTTTATAAATTCTAAATTAAGACTTTTAAAACAGCATCGAGGATGGCAGTTTTAACTAAAACCCTTATTGTCTAATAGTTGATTTTTTTCTTAAACAAAAAAATTCCTGGTATTAGCGGCAAGTTCCATGCATACCCAGTAAAAATTGTAGAAGAAGGTAATCGAGTTCGAAATTCTAAATTTCTTTGTGGACGAATTTCCTAATTGGATTAGCAACTTAATGTTTATTGTGAAAAATACTTGTTCGATTCATAAAAAAGTAATCATATTTTGTGAAACATGAGTGCTTCCAACTTGGCGCTTCTAATTACTTCCTGCGGTCATTATACGAACTACTTTTGTTGCTCAAAAAAGAAGAAGAAGGCAAGGCCAAATAATTTTTTTTCTAAAATTTTCATGTCCCGCTATCCCGTTTCGGAATGCATGATATTCTAGGACCAAGTTAAATATTGCATGCACGAGATCTGTTCAAAAGAAAAGGTAAATTTTAATTTTTCTCAAAAAATAGTTATTTCTATGTGACTTATTTTATATCTAGTATTACCCACATGTATTCACCTTTCTGGGACACACTTTTACGAAGATCTTTTTACGCATTGACATTTCTGCAACTTTTAATTGCAAATTCAGATTAACTTTAAATAATTTGTACGAAATTATTGAAAAATTTCACATAGGACACTGGCATAATTTTTGATCTTTGTATATCATAAAGTATGAATAGAGTTCACTTCGAACTAGTTTTTTCCTTACAATTTCTATAAGTACAATGTTGCAAAAAAAATTTGTTTTCAATACTTCGCAAAAAATAAAACATAAGGCATGTTTTCACAAATCATTATAAATTTTGAAAGCATCCTTAGAAGTACTTGAAATTAGTTTAGATAAAAATTTTGCAAATTTAATTTTTAAATGATTCTTGGAACCCCCCCCATTCGAAGCCCATTAACATTCACAGAAATCAACAAAAAAAGTAAACTGTCAAAATAAATTAAGTTATTAAATCAGACAGCCATTCAATGCAGCACAACCAGCAACGCCTTTTAAGCAAAAAAACTACAGTGTCAACCAATCAATTTGTCTGCAAACTTAAGAAACCGATATCCAACCCCTCAACCTCCTTTTTTACACTGAGTTTTCTATTTCCTACAAGAAACTTTTTGTGTTTAAAATGGTAAGAGGAATAGAACTTAACACGTGAAAATTCTATTATTTCTTTTCAATATTGAATTTATTAACATAAAGTCAAGGGAAAACGTGCTCTGAATAGAGACAACGAAAGTTCAAAGTCTTATGGTGGCAGGATTGTATGCGGTAACGTTTAAAAATAAATACACATAATTTTATTCAAGGGAAATATTTAAAATAATGACACTTAAGATACACGTTTGTTACGATTGTCAATTTTTTCTTCTTTTTTTTAAATACGAGTAGGATTAATGGTTGGACTATTTGAGATTCAATAAGAAAACTGCTTGGAAAACATTAAAAATGTAATATAATCACTTTGTTGGCAATATCATAAGGATAATGTTAAGAATGCGAGTATTTCGGAGGATAACGTTTACAGAACAAATAAATCTACTTTTTTAATAATTGAACATGGGTTACACAGTTTCAACAAAACATTGTGAATAAAAAATTATTTTTAATATTAGGAAGGAACAAAATTTTATGTAAATTGTAACATTCCAAGTTCGAAGTTTATTTCAGGAAAAAGCTATTTTTATTTGTCGATTTGTTTACTTTTAAGCATATAAAATAACGTATCAACTGTCTGTTTGTATAAATTTTAAATTAAGTTTTATTGGCATATTTCTAGCCTTTATTTTGTTAAATAAAATATTTAATTGTTTAAAATTTTTATGGAAAAATCTTAATTTCAAACGAGTTCCCAGTGAAGTTGTCACACTTTGAAAACAATGTCTCCTTTGTGACTACGCAGTTGCCTCAGTTGGTTCAATATACGCGCACACCAATGAGGGTGATATTTAAATGTTCCGCCATCCCGTTTCGGAACGCGTGGCATTCTTGGACTAAGTTAAATATTGTATATACGAGGTCTGTTTAACAAGAAAGGTAAATTTCTCACAAAATATTTATTTATTGATCAATTTCTATTTTGTCCTCGTCAAAGTATTCCCCACTTGTGCCAGCGTTTTTTCCAATCCTGATAATTACTCTTTGGTATGGCCATAAGCTCTCTGAGCGATTCGTTCTTTATCTCCTCAATTGTCGCAAAACGCTGTCATTTAATGGGTCTCTTCTCTTTTGAGAAGAGAAAAAAGTTGCAGGGGATGAAATCTGCTGAATACGATGGCTGAGGCATGATTACGACATATTTTTCGGCCGAAAAATTTGTATTAGGATGCCGAAGCCATTAATTTTGTTTTTCCACAAATCCAGACGATTTTTTCGTATTGCTTCTCGCAAGCGGTGCAAAACTTCAAGATAATACTCCTTATTAACCGTAAGATCATGTGGCAAGAACTCATGATGCTCTACTCCATGGTAATCGAAGAAAACAGCGAGCGAAACCTGGACATTTGATTGAACTTAGCGTGATTTTTTTTAAGTAATGACTCCCTTGGCTCTTCCATTGGAATTATTGGACTTTAGTTTCGATGTCATAACCATATACACATGATTCGTCACCAGTTATGACCCTTTTAAACAAATCTGGATCATCGTTAACGTCATTCAACATTTCCTGAGCGATTCTCATGCGCCGGTTTATTTTTTGTTCAAAATTCAGCCAATTTGGAACAAGCTTCGCTGCCAAAAGCTTCATGCCCGAAATTTGCAAAGAAAATTGTATGACATGAGCCAACCGATATGCCGCCATTCTCTAAAACTTCTCTAAAAGCGATTCGACGATTGTCCATAACAATTGTCTTCACTTTCTCAACAGTTTTATCGGTTTTTGACGTGATGGAGACTCCAGGAAGAGTGTCGTAATTCACATCTTCTCGACCTTCTTTGAAAAACTTGTACCACTTGTACACGTTTTCTGCCTCATAATGCTATCACTATATGCCACTCTCAACAATGCAAGTGCTTTGGAGAACTTAATTCCATTTTTTACACACATGATGCAAATTCGTTGATACATTTTTTTCCACTGCAGAAAATCGCTGAACAAGCTACTGACTGTTATGCCTCTCGCAAGAAAACTAAACTGAACACAAACAAGCTCAACTAAGGACATATGTTCGAGATAAGTGTGCCAACATAAATAAAAAAAGTCCCTAATCGTATGAACGTAGCCCATGAAATTGCAAAAATCACATTTGAACAGACCTCGTACTCCCTTAAGAGCTCTGACTGCCACTTTACTGTAGGATTTTTTTTAATTTCTCCCGAGTATCATGAACTTGTAAGCCTTCTTTATAGCAGATGTCTCGACCTGTAATGCGCTGTCGATGTTGTCGATGTAACCTTAACTCGACGGCAAAAAATTGTCCATTGAGAAGAAAAACTACTGCTACAAGTTCTAACTCTTCCCTAAGGCCTAGAAAAAGTCAAATGAGTGTCAACAGCAGCGAATTATAATCGGAAAAGTATACACAGATGGCAATTGTTTGCTGTCGGTAACATCGACAATAACATACATAATGAGATAGGATATGTTGTCTCCCGGCTCTTCACAGTAGATATCACCTCTAAGCCTGTAGCTAGTGCACTAGGCTAGTAGGCTGAAGGCTGCAGGTTCGACTCCTGCCGCAGACTCCGGGTGTTTCTGCAGACAAACCAAGTACCTTCGCAGTTTGTAGTTGTTAATTAAAATAATAATAATAATGAAATAATATAGTTCCATGGATAATTGTTACTCCTCTGGTAAAGAAAAACAGTATTATTTTTTTTCCTTTAAGAAACAGTGTATTTACACGCAGGCAGACTTTAAACCTCTTAACAACTGACAATTATTGCTACCAATAAGAGCAAAAAACAATAACATGCTGAGGACAGATGTCAAAAATTCTAGCTGTTGATGTTTCTTATTTTTAAATAAGATTCGTATTGAAAATGACACTTGTAGTGTTTGGAATTTTAAATCTCTCTTAATATGGCAATACATCGACGAAGGCAATAAACAAAAAAAAAAAGTGGCGTCTCAAATTGTTCGGTTTCTTTTACAAACATTGTATGAAGGATGATTTCCTTTCATTTTAAAACATTTTTAAGGCCACAAAAAGCTTCTTACCAATATGATTAAATTTTTTCACACCTAAACACATTTTTTACATTTGCCCACACACATACTCGTACACACAATCATGCATACTTATGTATAGGTTTGTATGTGGTTGTTTACGTATGCGTGTCCTTTTCGCCATTTATCCTCCTTCTACCCCCGGTTCAGGGCATATTTTAACAATTTATACCGTGTTACGTGTTCCTGTCTTCTTTCCCATTTTATTTAGTCCATTCTTCTTCTATTACTTTTAAGTATTCTAACGATTGTTGGTATTTATTCAAATTGAGACATTAGACAAATTAAAATGTACACATAATTTTTGATTGTTATTTGTTGTTGTGCTGTTTATGTGTTAGTGTTGGAGTATGTGTTAAATGAAATTCATAATGTATAGTCTGCATTCGCTAGAAAATAAGGCGCGCGTCCTGGTGATAAAGTCCCTGGTATTACAAAATAGTGTGAAATCAGGTAAAATAAAAGGAAATCAACAAAAAGTGGTAAGACGGTAAGTTTTCAAAAGTGACTCTATCACTTTTACGCTCATTGTATGTCTATGCACGAGGGTGTGAACTGTCTACAGAGGGTTGAGTTGTACCGATTTTAAACATTATTTTTACTGAGTTTGCAAATTTCTATTTTTTTCTTTTCTATTACATATTTGCATTTCATTTTGTAATATTTAAATTGTAATTGAAATTTATATTAATGTTTTTTTTTAATGTATTATGACTATGATTATGATTCATGTATTTAAATTTTAATTGTTTTTATCTATTGCATCTAAAGCAGAGTGCTGCTACACTTAAAGAAAAAATTCAATCATCTGTATTGGAATTAAGCCAAATCAGTGTCGTGTTTTCTGATGGAAAATTCAGTACTATTGTACTATTTTCAGTGCGTTTGCATCAATAAATTACCGTAGTACCTCTTCGTCACTTTTAGTACTCTTGCCTTTATGCCAACGTACCCACCAGGCCCATTAATATGGTCTATGCAACAGCCAATGTGATAGGTAATATGATTGTTAAACTCTATATATAAAATTATGTAATAATTATTCCATTAACTTTTTTACAAGGAGTTTGACAATTTCACTCTTGGCTTTGTTGTAATTAATGCGCTTTGCATAGACCTTATAAATGGACCTTGGTTACACAAGAAATTTATTATTCCTTTTCATTCCTCATGTTGTTGTTTCTTCGTGTTTTCTGTTGCGATAACAAACTGTTGAGGTCCTTTAAGGAACTAATGTCTATTCAATGGATTAAGAAATACATTTTGCGCAAAACTAAGAAATGCTAAATTTTTAAACCGACTTCAGCACAGAGAGCCAGTCGAGCTAACTATAAAATCGAAGCAACTATGGATTAGTTTAAAGCCTCCCAAGAAAGATTAAAATGCCCTCTTAAATGAAAAATTTAGAAAATAGGTCTATAAATAGTGGAGTTATGTTATAATCATTATTTCAAACGTGCAGTTTGTCCGTCCGATTTCCACTTAAATTTCTGTGGAAACAAAATGAAAGTTACACTTGATCGTCCATCCAAACTATAAGGAAACTCATTCAAACAAACAAACAAAAAGAATAATAAATATAATTATAATAACAATTTTGAAAATCGGTCCATAAATAGAGAAGATATGCGATGGTAAATTTTTCCGATTAAATCGTTTCACAAATGATAAAGTTATGCGTGTGATCAAGTGATCAAGTCCTCCTTTTTTAAAGTCGGTTAAAAAGTTGAAAGGAACACACCCAAAAAAAAGTTATGCATTTTTAGAAAGCACATGTTGCACAAGTCTGGATGACAAGTATGATAACCTCAATAATATTCTGAAAAATTTAATTTCAGATTTGCAAATACCTAAAAAGAATTATTAATCGACATGGGGCCCATAATACTCGTATGTACATCATCTGTCATGGCTCCAGAAAATACAGAGATGACTGATGTTTTATAAAGGTAATTACTTTATAATTATATAAAAATATATTAAAAATTATTTTATAAATATGTATATTTACCAATAAAAAATTCGTTTCATAAAAAGTGCAAAATGTAAAAAAAAGTACTCTTAAGGCTGGCAGCCGTACCAATTTAATATTTCTATTTCCGTTTTGCTTAGATAACTAGATGATAGTAAAAATGAAAAAAAAAAAATTACAAAAAAACCCAGTCAAAAATTTAAATTTTTACAGTCGCCCTGTTAATTTGAGACATGCACCTAATTAGGTGTATTTGCTAAGCAGGTTTATTTGTTTCTTGTCAGAATAAATTTCTTCCTCTAACGACATGTGTAACCGATAATTTGCTTTTATTTCCAGCCTCCGAAATACGGTTAAACAAAATTATTAGTATTACTATTTAGTCAAGGCAATAACCACGACACAAAACTCATTTCTATAATTTTTTGGTAACACATTTATGTATTAAAGAACAGTACTATTAGAGACATTAACCTGTGCATGGGAGCACAAACCATCATAGACATCAACCAATTATTGGTACCAAACCACACGTCCCAAATAACTGTTAAAGTGTTGAGTTATCGATAGAAATTTCTGAATAGAGTAAACGATTTTTTAACGTCACAACCGAACTCAAGATAACTATATGTCTTGTATTGAAGACAAGAACCGATTGATGAGTGTTGAGTTTTATTTTCATCCGTACACGCATTTATTGTTTCATTAGGTACAATCAATGAAAAGAATGAAGGGGACAAACAACAATATTAAATAAAAAGATGCAATAATTTCGTTTTGCTAAACATGTGGCTTTTCCTTTGGTAAAATTAAGTGGAAATTTTTTTGCCCATTTCACGTAAAAAAAGGAAATTTATGTACTTTACTCCACGTCTCCACGCTTAATATTAATTTCCTCAAATAAGCAATAACGTCTGCAGCATAACGTCACAAATGTGTAGTACAAGCTTTTATTTTTAGGTGGAGAATAGTTTGTGTACATTGGACACAAATCTAAAAATGTCGCTGTGAATATATACATACATTAGCTTCACCGTTAGTGTCTGTATGGTGCAAGTTCTGTTAAAGAATTAATAAAAAATCATCAATTTGCTATTTGTTATAAAGATAAACCATCTGAGCGTACGTACAGGGTTAATCCATTTTTGGAAAAAGACACTTGCAGAGCTTGGAAGCTTATCTTTTGAAAGATATCTTGTGGGACTCAAAGTTATAAGCTTAAGGTTTCATCATTTGGCACTCCATAGGCTTAAAAAATTATATATTTTATTTGATTCGCGGCAAAAACAAATGTCAGAGAAATGGCAGCCAAATTTGACAGCTTATTTCCAACACAATTACTTCAAAATAAGCAATACATGTGCAAATAATTGATTTTGCCGTCACTTGAACATATTGTGTTGGCAATAGAATTTGACAGCTAAATACATAATTATTTCCAGGATTATTGCACGTGGAGACACCAGTTAACAATCCCGCAATCTTGTAGGGAAGTTAAGTTTTTTTTATATTAGAGCTATAAATACCTTTTTTATAAATTGATTAAATTTTTTGTGGATTTTTTTCAGAAACGAAAACATTTATGAGTGTACTATTGTCAATATTAGGAAAAAAAATATTTGGGAAAAAATTATACACGTAAAGAAAACTCAAAATAAACATAAATTTCCACTATCTGTTTGAAAAAGTAAAAGCAATTTAACAATTTCTAACTAAAGTTTAAGAAATAATTGATTTGCATAGTTTCATTTTACATATTGAAAACATTTTTATACTAAAAATATTGAATCTGTTTTTTTGAGCACCCAAGGTGCCTAAACAGATTTAAAGTTCATTACAAAGACACGATTTTTTAGAAACCATGATTCGTCGCTTCCAGCAGAGGGTTTAGGATCATTTGCCAACATCGAAAGGCAAATGGTAGGTCGTTGTTCGTTAAGCCCAAGTTGTAATATAAATTGTAATTGTATTTATTACATTTAAACTGAATAAAAAAAATTTGACGTTTATTTTAGTACCCCAGATGTGTTAATGAACTCAACTTATTTAAGACAGTTGGTTCAAACGCTACACGTTAGAAAGGGTGTTAAATAATAATGAAATAAATTTTTTTCAACAATATTGAAATATTGAAATTTAATTAATTAATCGTTAAAAACAATTAAACAACGACTTAATCGATTAATGGAAGAATGTACAAAATGTTGCATTAAAATACTTGGAAAACAAACAATATAAATATTAATGAAACATTAAAGTCAACTTGTTTTTTTAACTGATTAGCCCATTAATTAAAAAAAGTCTGCCCACAGAAGGTGATGGTCCAAGTTCAGGAATTTCATATCTTTTTATTGATAGCATAGTATCTCAGTATTGAAGTAAATAAAAAACAAATGAAATTAAAAAACGGTGTTCAGAATTATTCCCAGGAAGTTTATATGTTGTAGAAATTTGTTTATTGAGATCTTAGGTAAATTTTTGTAGTTGATTGTTTCCTTGAATTTTGAACGGTTTGCTACCTATGGACCTGAACAAGAGAAAGGTAAAAAAATCGAATTTTTTTAAGTTTTTTGCGATTTTTATCTGGAAGGTGAATTTTTTTGATTTTATATGTTCGCAATTTTTGTTCTTTATGACAAGAGCTACAAGTTTGCCTCAGAGAGTAAATCGAAATTCGGAACGGTTTGCAAGATATGAGCCCGAGAAAATGATCACTTTTTTGCGAAAATGATACCGAGGCCCCAAATCTTTGGCGGCCCATAAAAAAAGCGCATGACTTTGAGAAAAATTGGGAGACACGGGTCTTTTTTTTAGTCTTTTATCACGTAGTGGTGTCCGTATATGGTTATTTTTTTCGTGTTGCACTGTGTAAGCATATTTTTACTAAGAGCAGGCTAACCGTATGCCAACTGTCAATATTCAAAAGTAATTCCATTTTTACATAGAATTTTTTGCACCATTTTTTTACAAATGAAACTAAAATCTGCTCAGATTAATTAGCTTATGGGGTAGAAATTCAACATTAAGCCTAGATTGCAAACTTCTTCTATAAAATGGAACCCTAAAACCAATATGGTGCTATGGAATTCATTTGTAGAGTACCGTCTCAGCATTTCATATAGAAAAAGGTGAAAGGCAGCCGCTCCACTGTACGTTAAAAATTCGACCACTAATTAAGATCTAAACGTTCCTTTTGGTTAAAACAATGACTTCAAAATACATGACTTCAAAATACATACGTAAGGAAACTAGAGCATTATCCAAAGCCGCTAGAACACAACATTTTACATTGTAGAGGTCACAGTTGGCTGAAAATGAGGGCTGCTCTTGTTTTTAGAAGAATTCGAAAGATATAAAGACAATGAAAAAGAACCAACAGAAAATACAGTTTTTTTTGTCTGACATTGGCTGGACTTAAATAATTAATAATATTAAACTTAAGATTTTTTTACCTATTGGTAGTTCAATTTACATGGAAGATTAAATAAATAAAAAATACTTAAAGAAAAATTGTTAGAGCAGAAGACCACAAAAATTTGAAGGGCTTTATGCCCTTAACAAGCAGAGAATACTAAATAGCTGAAAGGACGAATTTATCAACATTTTACATCAAGTCCTTGGCTTCCCACGAAAATAGAAATGTCACCTTACTTTTTATTTTGCGGGCTTAAAGATAAAAGCCGTTGTATCAAATGAAAAATATATTTAGTTTCGAAATACTTTCAAAATGATACTCGCATACTATGGGGTTACATCACCACCCTCGTACTTTCCAAAAAAAAAAAAAATTAAAAGTAAATGATTACAAATTTGGCCTTTAGTAACTATGTACGCAAAAGGAAGTTAAATAATCAGTTTTTATACTAATTTTTTTAATACTGAAGTTTTACTTATTTGCTGTCCACAAACATTCAATTAATTAAAAATTATGCAACATATATATAAATTGTTTTCAATATCAATTGTTTTCATTCGAACACGCCTCACTTGTGGAAATAACAGCCAATTGCTGTCAGTATGACAAAAATCGTTAAGCAAATAAAATATGAAAAAAGTTATAAATATTTTTTGACAACTTTCACCTCACGATCAAAATATAATGAAATAAATTTATACATAATTACAAATGATTGGACTGACATAGAAATTACGTGAGCTTCCGATCATTAATATTTGAAATCAAACATACAACAGATACGCATCAGATATAAATTTAATTATTTGTTAATTTTTACATTGTATGTGTGAATAGATTTTGCATGTGCTCCTTTACACTTACACTCGAAAGAAAAATAATAATAATAAAATCTCTATATTTTTTGACCTGTTTATCACAATTTGATTAAAATATTATTTAAGCTCGAAGTCTTATTTAGTTGTTAAACAATTTTTATTTGAAATGATCGATATTTCGATATTCATTGAGTGTCATCTTTAGGAAAAACAAAAAGAAAAAACAGAATTTTCCAGATTATCGAAAATTTCAAATAAAAATTTTTAACCACTAAATAAGACCTCGAGATTAAATAATATTTTAATCAAATTAATACTAATAAAGTTGGGTAAACATTTGTCGTCACAATTGCTTGAAAATTCCCTGAAGTTAAATAAAATTTCACTTAAACTAAGGAAACTATAGTGTAATTCAATAGAATTATTATTTAAAATAGTTCATACATTAAAGGAAAGACATTATTGACTGAAATTTATTAAACGCTCAATAACGTATTGAATCATTCATTATTAATTAATTATTTATTGAAATATTTATTAATTATATTATTGAACTAATTTATAGATATTTGATTTACAAGACCAGAAACGGAAACTAAAGAAATACTATTTTATTATTTTTGGTTATTAAAATTTTCATAAAATCATAATTTTTGTTATTTTTCAAATAATATGAACTTCTTGAAGGGTGCAGAAATATTGAATATCGTTAAAAAAATATATTTTTTTTAAATAAAGACCTGGAGCTTAATTATAAAGGGACTGTCAAATAGCAACTTTTGAACCTTGACAGTTGATAATGGCCACAATCGTTGAAGTTACATCTGTCGAATCAGCTGTCATTTATTTAGTCTCTTTTGCCAAATCACAATGTAAGGATATACACGTAGTGTTAAGCAACAAGTGCAACTGATAAATGGGCAAAGTGCAGCGAGCTTCACCCATTTTACATTTCTCAGTAAAAGTGGCTGAAGCTCTAAACACATAGAAGACAGCAGACTTCACGACTTCACGGCTTCAAATGCTGCCAACTTCAAATGCTGCTCTGAAGTCAGCTTCATAATTATTTTGAAGACCGCAACAACATAATAATCATCTGATGTGTATTTTAGCAATACAAATTTCCGCAGCAAATGCTGTTGTGCGGTCGTTTTCATTTAAATACATGGATTTTATTTTTGACATATTGCTGCTTGCTGTCTGCTGTCGTCTATGTGTTTAGAGCTTGAATGTACATATATTTCAACAAACAAAATTATCGAACTTTCCAAATCAAAGAACGTTCAATGCATCTCGTGAAAATCTGGATACTGGTCCGGCGGGGTCATCGAACGAACCATATATCTTTGATAACGACGTTAGACGGTCCATAACCGTCAACGGCGAGCGCTATAGGTAGATGATTACCAACTTCTTTTGGGTTGAAGTGAATCATATGGACACCAACGAAATGTGGTTTCAATAGGACCACCGTACGTGCCACACAGCTCCTGCCACATTGGACATTAAGCACGAGCGATCCAACGTGAAGGTGATGTGAATTATTCACAGACACCGTGCGATTCGACCCCGTTAAACTTTTTCTTGTGGAGGGTTTCTTAAGTCGTAAGTCTATGCGAATAAGACACAAACCACAGCGACCTTCAGAGCTCACGTAATCCTTGTCCTTTATCAAATTTGGTCATAATTATAGAAAATTGCACATTTCGGATGGACGCCATTCAGCGAAGCAGGGACGGATATTTGCACGATGATATATTTCATACATAATGGCCCCTAATGGGCTTTTACAATAAATTTGAAGATAATAAGGAATGATAATCCTGGTCAAATTATCCCACAAACATAAGCATTTTAATGTACAAATAAAAAATAAAAAATCTTTCTCGAGGAACAACATTTTCACTACTTAAAATGTAATCATTTGTGCATTCATAGTAAGTTAACTGAAGAAATCTTCTAAAAACCCGTGTAATTTCGTTTGAGACTTAAGAAATATTTTCTTCTGGGGGTTTTGTCAAATTAGAATTATTCCATTAGAGATAGAGGTTTATTTCTTTTGGTATTTTTAGCGATTAGAAAGAACAGGAAAAGGCATTTAACTTGTAGTTGCGAGAAAATTTTGTTTTCAATTTTGTTTTATTGAGAAAGACATAAGCATAAGCTAATTAAGAAAGTTTTCAGGATGCTTGTTGCATCTTTCGTACCCAATGATTTATCCAAAAAGCGTGAGAGCTTTCTTCAACTAAGTTAAAAGTACATAGAGTCAGCTACCCTATTCACCAGATTTGGCCCCTGCGACTTTTTCCCGTTCACTAAATTGAAAGCACGGTGTTTTGCGACGATTGAGGAGTTAAAAACCGAATCGCTGAGAGAGCTCAAGACCATACAAAAAACGTGAATATCAGAACTGCTTCGAGAATTCGAAAAAACGCTGGCATACATGTATTACATCTAAGGGGGAATACTTTGAAGGGGACCAAAAATAGAAATTGATGAATAAATAAATATTTTTTGAGAAAAATTAAATTTCACTTTTTCTATTGAACAGACCTCGTATGTGGTGTACCCCTCCCTCCGCTGCTGCTCATTCAGTTTTTTTTTTGTCTGATTATGCAGCTTGTTCTCAAATAAACCATATTTTAACCGTTATAGCTTTCAAAGATATACGATAATATTACTTTTTAGGAGTAGTCCACCTGTCACCACTCCTACACAAATTGTTGTATTGCCATTCAAATTAAATTATTGTAAAAATTAAATTCGATTACATTATTACTTTGTTACAAAGACAACTAGAAAAATCGTTTTTAAAAAAGAAAACATCTTGCCATAAGCCCATAACAAAATCATTAGAAATACTTCATCATAATCACAAGTTCTGGATCTTATTGACTTCATAGGAAGTCAATTTTTACGAAATGATTAGTAGTGATTAGTAATTGGAATCATGATAAAAAATTTTATGGTTAAACAACTTTTGTTATAGTAAGTGCGCTAAGATTGATAATGAACGTTAAAAAGAATATAAACAAATTTGTCTATTTTTACTTGTTAATTGCTTATTAAAAATTAGTGCAACTGCATAAAATTGCTTTTCTGAGAAACTCATTTTTTTGTTAGATAATGTGTTTTGAAATTGCGACAATAAGCTGAGGTTAAAGCGGGCTTAACTCTAAATACTGCCAGAATATTATTGGTTTTATTAAATCAAAGTTTGTGGACAGAATGCATTTCTATTTCTAAGCCTCAATATACATCACCAGGAATTCATGTTCTATAGGGTTCCACACCTCAATGGAAAATTTATATAGTCCAAGGCAACGTTTATCAGAACAAAGATGTGAAGACAATGCAAAACATCTATAACCTTATAGGAGTTATCAAACTGTGATCCAGATTTTATAAGGAATCTCCGATTACCACGAGTTTCCTCAGTCTCAGGGTTTAACTCAGTCTGGCCAGGATTGCATTTAAATAAATAATTAACTTTGACGCCATTATCGTTTAAATATTATCTTTTAAATATTATTTATTCAATGAGCCACTTCACGTGTGATGTTCAGCGAAGCTTACCCCTCTAACCTTTAACCTTCTACATTTATTTATGCTTAAATATTGTTCCTGCCTACTGTTATCCTGGGCTTTTGCCTTCTCTGTTGTGCCATGACTTGGTGATAAACATCGATAAGTAAGTGAAGTGAAAGTGAACAGTGCTAGTGATAGATGTGGGTTAGTAACACTAGATTAGTAATACTAGTATAATCAGGGATCTAATGAGACAGATCCCATCCGCTTTGTATCCTGTTTGGTAAGAAGGGGTAAGGCACTATGTCAAGGTTAAGTGTGGTATATAGTTTTCTCAACTAGTAAATGCACAGAAATCTCTGGATAAGAGTAGGCAGGAACAATATTTAAGTAGAAATAAATGTAGAAGGTCAAGGACAATTTACCTGAAGGCACTAAAAGCCTCAAGCAATTAAGTAATTTTTTCCAAAAAAAACTATTTCTTAAAAAAATTTGCGGAATCGATAACAATTTATGAAGAATACTAATTGATTAAAAACAAAAAAAAAACTTATTTCAATTAAAATTACTACAGCACTTATTGGCCATGGTTAAATATGTTTAAAAAAGCACAAAATCAAAACAAACTTGAGCATAAAATCAACATGCAATTTCATTTGTCTGATCAATGTCAGCAGTGCACTAAAAATTAACAGATTGGAATAATTTGTTTGAATTTGCAATATAAAATCAATTATGCACGCGATTAACTTCAAGAGATACAACAATTAAATTAATGCGAATACTAAGCAGTTACCATATTGTTCTTTTTTAATGCTAATTTAAAATTTGTTTATAAATTCAAATAATAATGTTTTTTCTTTAATCTTTTGTGCAATTCAATATTATTTGTATTATGCGGTTTGAAGATTTCGTAATTAAAGTTTATAAAATATTCCATGTGCGAACGGAATCATGGCCCACAAATAATTAAGTGACCTATTTGACGTGAAATAAAATTCAGTTATATTACGAGTAAATACGTTTGCAATTTTTGTGTAAATTACAACAACAACAACAACACACAAAAAACAGTTGCAAGCAGTTGTATGGTTAAAAGCCTTTATATTGCACGATTTCAATTCGCTATCAGGAAATCTAATTGAATCATTTAGATTTAAAACAAGTCAATGGCAATAAAGTGCTTTTAGTAAAAGGAAATTCACTTTTAAATGTAATAAAGTCTTGAGAGTAAATAAATGTTGCTTGTTCTCTTTGGGAGCGGGAAGCACCGCACAGTAAGTAGGCTTTGAAAAATAAATGGGAAACAAGTATGAAATTTATAGGGTGATGATCGAAATTATGTGAAAAATCAATAGATTATAATTAATACTTTAAAAATAGTTTAGACATATTTTAGACATACTTATGCCCAGTTTGGGCCAAAGTTGGACAGTTCGGTCGAAGTCGTGAATAAATATCTCCAGCCGCTTTTAGGGTTCTCTAGCGAAATACCAAAATTTAACAATAATTTTAATTCATGAGTTAAAAACCCAGAAAAATATGTGTCCGCAGATAATATTCTAAAAGCTGAACTCCTTCTCTATTAGTGTTTCAAATTTACCAAAATTCTGTTCAGGAGCTCACTGTTGCACTGTTTTAATAGTTTGCAGCACGTAATATATATGAGCCCATACGTATCGATAAAAATTTCCAATTACAATGAGCCAACCTAGTCAAATGTATAAATTATGCTCGCTCGTTTATAGTGAAGGAACAACGACGCCCCAATTCAGAAGGCCTGCAAAGTTGAACCTGTCGGAGGGCAATGTAAAAAGGGGCAACCAAATCTCGTTTGGAATGACCAAGCGCAACAAATTTTCTCAGCATCTGAAATCACAAATTGGCGCCCGAAATCAGAAGACAGCACGGCTACCGCTCAATTTTATTTTATTCTAAGGCCGAGCCACCTGGATCCGATTTGTTTGCCAATAAAAACACACAGCAAACATTTTTAATATAATTCAAATTTTTTTAATCTTATTCTAATAAAGAATTCCTACACTTTGACGCTGGGAGGGCGGATCTGGCTCTAAGACTGGACAGGAAAAGCCTACGGACGCTGGTAGGGGCGCTCACAGGCCATTACACCTGCAAAGCCCACCAATACAGAATGGGCTTATCTGACACGGATATCTGTAGATTTTGCGGTGAGGACTAGGAGTCGATGGAACACTTGATAGCAAATTGTGGGGCATTGGGCCACAGAAGACACAGGACTCCACATGCATATACGCTGAGTGACGAGGATCTGCCATTGAAGGAGCTGATCCTATTTGCGAACGTATTGGACTGCTAGGGACATGGGAAGCAAAATAGATCAACAATGGTTGCAGTGCAAAGGGCCATCCTGGGCCAAACCCCCATTACATTACATTACATTACATAATAAAGAATAGCTTTTAGTTTATAATCACTGCAATTAAAAAAACTAAAATCGATCCTTATATCTAGAGTAGCAAATCGAATCTAATCGAATATAAATTCATTTTCCTTAGATGTTAATAAGGACTACAGGGGCAGAAAAAATCTTTTGGAAGGATAAGTAACTCTACAATGTCAATCCTTGAAAAATTCTATAGTACCGAAATAGCATTCAAATTTCATACCCCCTCTCCTGAAAAATCTATAGAGTCCATTTTAAGAACTAAAGCCATAATACTCCCATACCATATCCGTATGATATTTCATACCGATCGTACCATCCTTTTAGTGAAACAGCTGATTTATTTCCAAAATATTTTTATTCTAATCCATTGTGCGACTATGCATTCAAGTTGGCATTGAAGTCCTTGTTACCGCATTAGATAATGTCAGATATTCAAATAATAGGGCATCCTATAACATGGCCGTTCAGAAAACGAACGAGCTCCTCAAAGATTGACATTTTCCCTAAGCATAGCACCAAGATGTAACATAGCGAACTCTATGCTGGTCTGAAACAAGGTTTATTCATCATCAGAAAGTACTTTCTGATCAAATGCAAGCAAAACGATTTATTACGTCATATCAAAACATATCACAAATATTATTGCCTGTCGATAAGATCGATCTTACTCTACTGAGAGGAATGTCTACCGGAATTTGTTTTAAGAGCCATCTAGTTTATTGTTAATAACGCTGATACTAAGCAATGTGTGGTGCAATTATTACACAGGATCATATTTTTTTAGAACATTTTGGTTCCAATTTCTAATTTATTTAGCTTCTCACAGGGTTTTTGATCACTTTTGTAGATTAAACAAATTAATTTGGTTTTCAGCATTGATCTGCCAATGGTTTTGAAAAATGAGCTGAAACAATTTGAATTGCGAATTAGGAAAGCAGAATTATTACGGCTCTGAGTTAGGATGATGATAGCAACACGAAAGAGGAGCTTTAATACGAACGCGTTGTCATCGTTAAGCAGTATTTTAAAAATAATAAAAACAATAAATATTATTTACAGCTTTCGCACGGATTCAATATTGATTTGAAGCCAAAATAATCTCATCTAGCGAAGAGGAAACTGTAATGCACGGCTACAGACGTGTATAGTCACTATAGGAAAAATCCATGAATTGGACTACGAACTGCTATCCCATGCAGCATACTCTCCAGGTTTAAACTATTGTGCATATTTTCTGTTTCCTAATTTGAAAAAATGGCTTGATGGTAAGAGATTTGGGTCAAACGAAGAATTCAGCATTGAAACAAACGCCTATCTTGAAGAGCCTCTAGAAATTAAATGCTTTTTGGTCCAAAATAAAATAAGTTTTATTAAAAAATTCACATCTCTGTACTTGAATATTTCAAAATATTGTGGCCATCAGCAATAAATTCTTCAATTAAACTCTGATATAGGCGCAAATATTATAGAATCACGCGTTAGTCTGCTATCAATGGTTGTCAAACACAAAATAAAAAAAGCTGCTTTTCCAATTTTGACAGGAGTCAAATAACAAATGCCTCTTCGCATTAGTGCTGTTGTCCTTTCAGTTAAGAGGCAGGAAATTAAAAAAAAACTTATAGAATTATTGAGTCGCCCTAGTAGACAAATACATTTTTGGATTCCTGGTTTGAGTTGGAATTTTTGCAGATTTTTCTCAACTTTGTTTTCAATTTGGAAAGGACCTATTAAGTTAACTTGTAATTTGGGTTCTGCAACTGTCCTCGTAGATGGCATTTGATGAATTAATTTAGATTGATGTACTTAATGTTGCTCAGTCAACTGATAAGATTTCAAAAATATTTAATCGTCGACAAAAACGCTTGTTTGAAAAAATATTATGAAATATTACATCGATTACGTCAAATTAAATAATATTGAAATATTGGCTTGCCTTCGGTTTAACAAACGAGTAATTAAGAAATTTGAAAAAATATATTCATCATTTTGCGTTAATACCAGTTTAAATGATGATTTAATAAATAATTGATTGATTACAATTACGTGTAAAGAAGGCATGCAATTTATAAAGATGTACAGTTCTTGAAAAAAAAATTGTGGTAGCAAATTTTGAAAATATTTTTGCTTTTTGAAAGATATATAAAACAAATGATATATAGAAACTGTTTATCACTATAATTGTATATATAATTATTTATTTGCTGTGTGCTGTTCGCTGGTCCTTACACCAGCACACCATCAGACCTCGCACCATTTTTTTTTAGAAAAGTTTGAAGAGAATATTTATATATATAAGTACATATATTTATAATATATCCCTAGAAGCTTCTTCTCTGGAGTAGTACTCCCTGACCTGTGCTAACTAAACAAATCATAATAGTATTCACAACATATAATTGAAAATTTTCTAGAGACATTAGAACACTTAAATTTTTTTCCAATAATGCAAAAATCATTGCTTGTTTTCATTTTATTTTTAAACATTCATATAATTAGTCTACCATTAGTTGAAAATGGATTAAAAAAATTCAACTTAAGCAACAACTATTTCCGAAAAATTATATTGTGATCTTCGTCCAGTTTTAAAATATATTTTTTTATCTATTCTTGTTAAAAATTCGCATCAATTTAAATTTTGAAATTAAGCGAATATCCCAAAATAATTATAAATTTCTTTTATAAATCATTTAAGTTGTATATTATCAAAAAAATATCTTTGTTATATTTTTAATTATTTTTCCATGACACTACGTTTTAAACTGGATTTGGAACTCTATTCGAATTTTTTTAAGCTTGATTACTTGGTGGGAATAGCTTTTGCGATAATATTGGACATTTTATGGCATTTAACTTACAAACCTTTTAATAAATTAACTACAAATTTGATTGTTATTTGGGCTTCTACTGTATGACTAAATAAATAAAAGTCGAAAAAGGCATATTACATTAGATTTATAGTTGTTTGGTTGGTACTGCCTTAAACTGCCTTAAAATCGTTCGGGATGCTAGTTTAAAGCAGTTTCCTTTTTAATTTATTTATTGCTCAATATTATGTAAATTAAAAATTATGGCCTCATTTGCTAAGGGCAATGAAAAGTAGAATATTTATGAAAAAATTTTAAATATTAATATACACTTTTTTATTGTTCTGTCGTTTGTATAAGTTTTCTATTCTACTACGCTTATATTGTCGTATTTTTATTTATTATTTAAGTTTTTGTCTACATCAGTTAATAATACTGAATGCTTTTCAATTATGAGAGTTGAAGGTCTGCTGATGAGTTGGCATTAACTAGGCTTACAGCCAGAGCTGGGTAGTAATGATTCCTTTAGGAATTAAATTCCTCTCAATTACAAATTACAAGGAACTGTAATTAGTAATCGACTCCTTTCGTCCACAGTAAATAAATTATTACTTTTTCAATTCCTTAGGAATCATTCCAAAAGTATTTTTTTAATTCCATTACTTTTATAATTCCTCAGAGGAATTGTAAAAGTAATTGAAAAACTGAAATTTCATTCACGAATATGAAATGTGAAATTTTTGTGTTGGTCAAAATTTAAAATCGAAACAATTCATTGGACATCTTTTTCAAAGTTTTCTAGCAAAGTTAATAAAAGAAAAATAAATGGAAAGAAATATTATTTTTTTTAATTGTGAAATTAACAACAAATAAACAAATAGAAAATAGGGTTTCTCTATATCATAATAAACAACAAATAAACTATATCATTTGAGGAAAAGTCAGCGTTTCGAAGTGATCGTCGGAAAGAACATAGCGTCATGGTGTATTTACAATGCCTGCAAATGAAAATAATCTCTCCGAGGACGTCAAATGAGTGTTTGACTTTTTAAATGCTTTCTCTATCATTGGCAATTCCTTCAATTTATTTAAGTTGTTAAAGAAAGGATCGAAAATGTACATAATTAATTCCAATTACAAAATATAATTCCTTGTAATGGAATTAAAAAAAATTACGTTTGAAATGATTCCTAAGGAATTGAAAAAGTAATAATTTCTTTTGCTGTGGACGAAAGGAATCGATTACTAATTACAATTACTGGGGAATATAATTATAATTGATATGTAATTGCATTTACCCAGCTCTGCTTATAGCCAGTTTAACATATGACAAATGTCATTATTAATTGGGGTTATAATTTTGATAAATATGTATGGCTGTGCACACAAAAAACAGAATAACACTAGAAATTTTACGCAAAAAAATATCTTGAAAATTTTATTCTAGTTTTCGTTATAAGAGTTTCATATCTTGGGTCAAGTCTTAAATATAAAATTTGAAATATAAGTGATCGAAACTGGGCCGCAAGATATTTTGTACAGAGTTATAGGTACATGTCGATTAGCCCTATAGTCAATCGATCAATGCAATTCAGCAGACATTTAAGTTATGAACACACTTTTTTGTGAATATTTGTCGTTGAAAATAAAACAAATTTGTATGTGTAAAAATACACATAATCAATACGTAGGACGAAATTCATCAGGTGGAATACCCTGTAGAAGCTTTCAAAATGGAGCATTTCGTACGAAGAAATATGGCTTGCGTTAAGTTTTATTTCAATACAATTTTATTCAAAGAAAATGGAATTTTATAGCGATCGTGCGATAAAAAAAGCTGATTTTAATGTGCGTAATGAGAAGCATTTTGGCCAGCGAAAAATTTTTGAAAATCAACAGCTGGAGTCTTTGTACATTTCAGATTCGTGATTGCAAAGTCACTAGAAGAAGTTAAAAAAAAACAATTTTAATACGTTTAAAGGCAGGAAAATTGAACACCAGACGAACTGAAACCAAGATGTGTCGAAAGATATGATTTTCAATGTATTAAATGCTGTTTCTGTGTCACAATACTAAGCCGTTCTAGCATCGATTTGTTACGGGGGAATAGAAAGTGCGGCTAATACAATAATTTAAGGTGCAAAATCAGATATGAAAAATCAAATCAGAGATGAAGATCAGCCAAACAGTTACATCGATACCAAAGACCAATGGTAATGCTTTGTATTCGATGTCATCTATTATCAGTTGTTATAAGCAAGTGAAATGATAACAGTTGGTCCATAATCAACAAAATTTTTCTGTTTGAAAAGAAAATTGAACAGGAAATTGCCGACCAAGCACGAGTTCATAATTTTCCATCAAGACAAAGCTACTCCTCGTACTATTTCAATAATAATGTATGAGAAGTTGTTCTTCAAAGACATTGTCTGTTCTGGTTGTTACTTTTTCTTTCGTTGCAGAATGTTTTAGCTGGAATATGCTCCAGTTAAGAACAAGGTATAAAAAATTATCGATACTCTTTTCTGGTCTTCAAACATGAAAAGTGGTTTTGTGGTAGAGTCCCTAATACGCCCCTAATTTTAAAATAATTATTCTTCAAAAAAAAAAAAAAAAAAAAAAAAAAATAATGAAAAATAATAATAATGGGATGACCTGGGTTATATTCACTTCAAGGTCATCGTTTTATTAAAACTTTTTACATAAAACAATGATTTCAAAAAACTTCTTGCTTTTGCCCCAAGGCCTAATCAAATAGTCTTTTAATGTTTGTTTCTGATTTAGGGTTTTATTTTGTAAAGCAAACAAAAATAAATAAGACTATAAAGAATTTTCTTATTGTCTATACGAATTCGGAAAGTTTAAAAAGTGATATTTTATAAAATCAGCCTATTAAAATTATTTTTCTGTAGTTTCGAAAATTATTTTTTAAAGAACAAAAACTTGAGTTGAAAGCTATTCCTTTAAGCAACATCAAATTAAAAAATATGTATGTCAAATTCATATACATATACAAAAATGAACATTCTCATTTGCTAAACCCTACAGATGGTTGTTAAATATTCTTGCAGCTTTACTTTTCCTTTTAAAATTAATACAGATAATTTATGTGAAATGTTTTAAAATGTTATTGATCGATCTGACAAGGTTTTATCAAACAAAATTGGCCTTGGTTTTGTTAATCTACCACATCCGTTGGGGCGTTTATATCCAAAAGTGAAACTTAATGCCACAAATTCCTATGATTAACTCCTATAATTAACTTTGTTCGTAAATTACGCATTACACGCTACACAGTGTCTTCATTAAAACACTAAATGAAAATATTAGAAACTAAAAACACGTTATTTTATCTCTAAATTTGGGTTTTTTTATTATTATTATTGACAAAATTTTTGATTTTTGCTTAATTTTCTACTGTCTTTGCTAATCATTAAAAAACAATTAACATCATCATCTATCAGAGGATAGAGTGGGAAAAGATTTGAACTCGACCCCACCAAAAATTTGGATTTGGTTTATAAAAATATGCTTCAAGTAGTTTACTTCAATTCAGTGGTGACTCAAAATTATACTCGTATGGCAGATTTTATCGACACAACGTTCTCTGGTTCTATATAGAGAATCAAAAGAGTACTAAATATGAAGAACCCAAACAGTTAAGAAATTGTAAGGAAAACGTTTGCAAGGATACCATTATCGAAACTCTACTTCAGCTACAATTTTGGACAGAGTGCAGCCGAAACTTACAATTATTTCATGAATTATACAATTAAGATCTCCAGTAAATCGACGTCTACCTAAAGGGGTCTGATAAGTCGATTCTATGCCATTTTTTTAACCCCTTATACCTGCCATCACTACTATTTTCTCAACATGTAATTTTTCTTATTTGAACACTAAAATTCCTATGCAAACTTCTTGAATAGCTCCCAAGATACTCAAATTGTTTTAAAAATAAAAGGTTAAAATGTTTTCAAATCATTCTGTTTTCAAATCATTTATTCAACTTGGTTCGTAGACTACCGATTTCGGCTGTATGCCATCTTCAGTGTTCTTTTTCTTACTAAAATATATATAAAATGGCTTAATTTCGGCAATGTTAAAATTTTAAAACTTTTTCTGTTAAGAGACAAAAAAAAAGTTCCTAACCCTTGAAAAAGTGTCGCCAGCACTTTTCCAGGATATTATTATCGGGTACTGCACGATCGGTAATATGTCGGAACGGATAAGATTTCCTCACGGAGGCCAATAGAAACAATAAATAAAATAGTCATAGCAACAATTCCCATGCGCCTGTACGTTTTGCAGGAACGTACATAATCGTTTTCTTCAGTACCTGGACTGTCTTGAGCAAAGTTTAAGTTGGTTGTCAGGAGCTCGCGCTACAGAAATTCGTAGGAATATGTAGAGTCTAGTTAGAACTCTAGCCCTTATTGCTTCCGAATGTACCCTTAAATTTTTTGCGGGATTTCTTAACCTTCTTGGCGAGTAGTGATTTTAATGTATAGAGAAAAAGAGTAACTGTTTCCAAAGTTATTGATTCAATTGACTTTGCCAATAACCTCGATTACAATCAAGAAAAGTTTTAAATGATGGGGTTAAACCTGCTTTCAACTTATGTGCCTTCAACTTATCTTTGATTTTTTTTGTTTTCATTTTAAAAACAAAGTTTTTGGTGACAGCTAGAGTTGTTATTTATTTTTCTTTGTAAAAAATCATGTCGCTACTGTTTTGTAAGTACACATTATTTATAAAATGACAAATTTTATATCATGATCCTCTCTCACTAGTGAGATATTAAGAAAATTATTTTTAATATGAAAAGTTTAGATAATATCATGGCATAAGAATACTAGGTAGTTCCACTTCCTACTTTTTTTTCCTAATATTTTTATAATAAAAGAGGTCTGACGTATAAGTTACCCATTTTACTAACCACTTTTTCATATTTTTTGAGTCTTATTCCTTAATTACTATTGAAAATATAATATTATTAATCTAGAAAAATTCAAGAATTGTTTAAACTAAAATGCTCCTTATAAAAAAATAAGAACGTGTAAGATGAGAAGCAGAAATTCAGACACTCCAACGTAAAGATAAATACGAGTATTTAATCTAAAGCAAGTCGAGAAATTTAAAAGTGGCAAAAATCATGAACTGCATTTTTAAAAACTGTGCAGCTAAAATATTTATAGAATTCATTTATTTTTTAAAAATATATCCTTATGTATATATAGGCTTTACATACTGATTTTAACTCATTATTTTAACTGGCCCATATTTCTTGAAATATTTTCCCGAAGATGCAAGGCATATTTCAAAGTAATGCATAAAAAAAAATTCGAAACTCTTATTTCTTGTCCAGCAATTTTTTTAGAAAACATATTTTTTTTCTTATATCTTAGATGACATTATAGAAATGTGCACCACAGACTTCCACTGTGACACGAGTACAAGAAGTAAAATTTTCTATAACTATGCCACATAGATTCGTTAATTGCCAGGATTATCTAGGCTTTGTGGGTATAGGTCAATTTCGGGGCTATTTACCCATATCTGCCAATATGGCGCAATTCGGACAAAATTGAAGACTGTAAGACTTTTATATTCCGGACATGGCATGTAATCTACTGCGTCCCATTCTCTTGTTACAGGGACATCTTCTTGATGCTGTATATGAGGTATATATAATGTGTATATATATAAGATCATTCTAGTGTCCGTGGCAGCATCTCCCGACTGATAAGAAAATCAGTCATTTTAATGGAACGATATTTTCATTGCTTCCAAAGTATCCAATAGTATATTTTGAATTATAGACAATTTATACTGCATCTTTTTTTATAAAAAAAAATTCACTAAATATACATGAAAACATTATTTTCAATGAGTAATTTAGACTACTACAATCAAGTTGGTTCCATTTTCCATTAATAGCTTATGGCAATTTTGTACCAATTTTTTTTTGTTGCAAATAAATGTTAAAATATGCTGTTCTCTGTTTTTATTATAAAAATAGCTTAAAGTTCGGTGAATAAAGAAGTAAACGTCTCGCAATGACAAGCATATGTTAAAGTCATTGGAAATGTTCTGAGTTTGTGCCACTTGCGGAGCACTATTATTTGAGTTTGTATCCCATTCAATAAGTCCTGTAAGTCGCACGATCTCTTTGCAAAATTCTCGTAACTTTCGGGAGACAAAACCAACAACTCGCATCGATCATTCGAAATGTCTATTCTGACGTTCGCGAACTCCTAATTGATAATAAAGCTTTAGCGTTTAGTTACGCTACTTGCTAACGATAAAAACACGACCTTCGTAGACTGCCGACATTGAATTGTTTTTTTTTATTATGCAACTTATTTTTCATGAAATTTAGCTTCTTTTTCCTATTTAATTAGATTTTCTACCCTAAACTTCGTCCCCTAAAGACAACTAAATCTCTAATTATGTTAATAATATATAGGTACCTGCCAAAAAAAGGAAAGTATTTATTAGTTATCACAACTTAAAAAAAAACTGTAATTGATCTTAGAATGATTTCATGCTCATTTTCCAGTTCAAAACACTGTGACGTTGACACTGACCGCTTAACAGACTGATGAATGAATGTGCGAACAAGTGAAATAACAATCGAATAAAACGCATTGCAAGCAATTTTTATTTACACACTAAAACACCGACTACCACGGTAAGGTTATTGAAATGCTATTACCTACTATCATTTATTTGCACTCGATTAGACATTTACACTTAGCTAAACAGCAGCAGAGTCAGAAATCGGGACGGACAGACGACAGACAAATAAATGTGGTTACAATTTAAAACTAGAACAACTTTTGCTATTTTGGCAAATAGATTTGAAAACTAACAGGCTGTATATTTATTAGAAAAATGTTTAACAAAAAACAACAATTACAAGTTCAATTTATTTAAAAAAATTAAAAAAAAAACTGTAAATGAACGCGTTAAAACCCTGAAATAAAACATTTTTTAATTTCAAATTTATTTTGTTTTTTCAGAATTGAAACAAACAATTATAACAAATGAAAAATGTATCTCTATCCATCAATCTAACGATTGTGTAGTATTGTGTGCATTCATGGATTTTTAAGTCGATAACTAATAAAATTTTGTTGCTGCTGCTATGAATAGACACCAACCACCGCCAGCAGATGTCATAAAACAATTATTAATGTCTTTATATGAGAAATCAATGAAGTATGTACATACATACATATGTACTTACATAAAAATCTCACTGTACGTCAGCGCACGAACCGATTACAATTACGATTTATAAAAACAACAATTACAACAACATGAAAACAAATAAATTTACCAGTTCAATGAGAGCAAAAGCGCAAAAGTACATTGAGTAAAAATGCTTATACTCGTACTCAATGTTGAGCAAGTACGTATGTATGTGTGTACATTTCCATTAATGAACAGTGGGTGAAAAGTGTAATTGTACAAAAGAAATCCTTGATCTTGTCTAGCCTCAATTGATCTTTAACAACTTGTTTATTTATTTATTCGTGTTTTTTTTTTTGGAATTGCATTTTTGGAATTTTAATTTAATGCAGACAGAATTAATAAAAGCAAATGTCATTTGCATTTCTGATGAAATTTTGCATTTTTTCTTTGAATTAATATATTCCATTTAACTGAAGGCATTCGAAAATAAATTAATAATACGTGAATTCTTGAGTATCTAGAGGTAACTCATTTGTAGACTTTAAATATTGAAATTCAACTTCGTGTGGAAACAGAATAAGTACCGTCAACGGTATGACTTTCTGTAGCTAAGAAAAATAAGCTGTGAAATGACGACATTATTAATAACATGGTATCAAAAACTGGAACCGAGCTGGAAATATTTGTAGAAGTAATATAATATTTATATTGCCTTTTAAACTTCTGAATTTTGTTGATATTCTTAAGACAACACAATGTAATGTAATGAAATGTAATAGGGGTTTGGCTTAGGATGGCCTTTTGCACCGCGACCATTGTTGATCTATTGTGCTTCCCCTGTCCCTAACCGTCCAATACGTTCGCCAATAGGATCAGCTCCTTCAATGGGAGCGTTAGCAGATTCTCTTCACTCAGAGTATATGCATGTAGAGTCCTGTATCTTCTGTGGCCCAATGCCCCACAATTTGCTATCAAGTGTTCCATCGACTCCTCCTCCTCACTGCAAAATCTGCAGATATCTGTGTCAGATAAGCCCATTCTGTATAGGTGGGCTTTGCAGGTGTAATGGCCTGTGAGCGCCCCTATCAGCGTCTATAGGCTTTTCCTTTCCAGTCTTAGAGGCAGATTCGCCCTCCAGCATCAAAGCATAGGAATTTCTTGGAGTGACCTAAGCCATTGATGTCATTCCAATATTGTGCAATCCTGGGCGATGTCCATTTCGAAATCTCCCCTTGAGGAGACTTTTGTTGAACTCAAAAGATAGGGTGGGTCCAATGAAGTTCCCTCAGCCCCTCTCCTCGCACAGGTGTCGGCCATCTCATTCCCGGCATGCCCCTGATGTCTTGTTACCCATATCAGAGTAATCTGATTTTGAGTCGCCAGCTCATTGAGCCTGCTGTGGCATTCCAGTAATAATCTGGACCTGTATGTACAGCCGCTCAGGGCCTTAAGAACCGATTGGCTGTTCGAGAATATCTTAACCCGTATTCCCTATGTCCTCTCTCGGATAGGATCCCCACAGTTTCCAGTATCACGTAAAGTTCCGCCTGTCATAGACCTGTGGGATCTAGGCCTCACTATTCCCTCGTTTGCTTTAATATCCCTCGTATCAGCGAATAAAAGAAGTTGCATGTAACAAATTTCATTAAAAATTGTATAGTGTAAATACAGTTTTATTGATACTTTGAAGGCATTAAAAAATCAATTGTTTTAAAATTACGTTTAAATATTTTGTTGGATTCATTAACTTTTATAAACTTTTCTTAACTTTATAAATTAAGTTTTACAAAATTTAGATTGTTTAACTACCTTTTTGCTCTACTGTCTTAAAAGCATAAGCAAAATATATAAAAATATTTGAAACAAATCAAGAGTGATGAAAACTGACAACAACAAAATATATTAAATTGATAACAGAGAAAGTAAAAACAAAACAAATAAAAAGGCACAGATACAATTTGAATGTAGTATTTGTCTGATCTTTGGTAGTTTATTAACAACAAAAACATTAAAAATAAAAGAGATTGGGTATACAAGTGAGTGTGATCGTTTCATATGTATATGGAGAGAACAACAACTGCTCAACGCCACGATCGTTTAATTAAGAAGATAAATTTTTCTTTTATTTTTTCAAAATAATCGTAACAAAACTTTAAGCGAGTATTGAAATTTCAGTAGATGTTGAGTCGTTAAACTAAACGGTTTGATTTGAGTTCGAACTTCAATACGAGTTTTTTAAGTGGCGACGTCAAGTAATTGTTTTGTAAATTCGATCGGTGGTTGATATTTTATTTAATTTCGATCTGATATAAACATTTAAATCTGCATTTCAAAACAATGATTTATTAAGAGTCAAAGAGCTTTTAAAAAATATAACAAAAAATTAAAGAAAATACCAACAAAAAAATCTGTTTGAAAGTACAAAAACGTGAGTGACACAAAGAAAAGTGCTTTTTGCAAAAATATTAATTTTTAAAAAGTTAAAGAAAGAAAATCCATGAAACTCAATATTTTTAAAGATACAATTTGTAAGTGTGAGTGTGTGTGTATTTTTTAATTAAACCAAATTAAGCGATATGAATTCTTATTTTTTTATCGGTACTTGTGTAGATTCTTTAAAGACGTTCAAATTGAATTTGTGTCAATTTAGTTATAATAAAATAATATTTGAATATGCAAAATAACTATCAATTTGTATTTTTTTTAATTTTAATCGCATATTTATGGAAAGGGGAACTTTTGTTAATTAACAATTTATTCATTAGTTATGCATGTAGTTTACAAGGAAAAAAACTCTTATATGAATATTTGTATTTAATTGTCGTTGGTTAATATATGATTAAAACGAAATTAGCAATAATTTTTTTTGGTCTCCAAGTATTTTCGATTGTAAATGTGAGACACGTTTTTAGTTTCAAAAAAAAAGAAGAAAAAAAAAGATAAAAATACCAATTCTCGTTTTAAATTAATTTTTTTCGGCAAACTTGTCTTGGAAATTTCTATGTACCATAAATATCTAGGGGTTGCCATAGTTTTGTTTGTTTTATAAAATTTTGAATTCGACTAATTTACGCATCAACAGCATTTTAATTAAATAATATTTGGGGAGTGTTATTGAAAATATTTTTTTATGATTTACGGTTGAGTTGAAAACATCTGAAGTATTATTTTCGCCCACCGGTTCTGTTTTTATTCAAAAGACTTGGAAGTAGAAATTTGCATTTGTTTTCTTTTTTACTTACTTCTTGCATTTCTTTAGAATAGAGGAAAAAATATTTTGAAATTAGATATGTTTGTAAATATGCCAATAAGTTTACAATTTTATATATAGTAGTGCCTCTGCTCAGCACAACTAAAACAGAATTTGTGCTTATAATTAGACACCGGTGTAATAAAATGCATTATTTATACAGGTAGTCATTATCAGCAATAGCAAGTCTTCGTTTACTGGTAGAAGTAATCAATGTTTGGCCTCTGACTAATTTTTATTGCTTACACTCCCTAATTAGCTTCTCAATTAAGTTACCCGACATCAGCATCGTGACCCAGGCGGGATATACTAGAAGAATAAAAGGTCTCATTTAAGAGAGCAGTTCAATAAATATCCTTATAGAGATTCTGGCCGCTATAAAAGTACTTGATTCAAGGCTGTTGTATACTGCTCTAGTTTGAAGGAGCAGTATTAGTCTTGAATTTATAAAGAGAAATTTATCTCATGCTGGAGTATAACGGTTTGAACAAGTGGGCGCAGAAGAGGATGGCCCTTAAATCGCAATTGAAAAATATTCAAAGTTATCTAATCCCAGCTAAGAAGAGAGAGAATTTAACAACTCTTAATACCCAGGAGAAACTTGCTTGCACTTTTAGCTGGCATCATTATGGTACATTTTAAGATCACGGGTATGTGAAAACGACTCGTTTTTTGGCTATGATGACCACCGAAGGAACTATTTCGATCAAGTAAAAGAATAGTCAGTTCAACATTTTCTACGCGATTATCTGCCGTCAATCGTTTTCCTCTGGACCTCGGATTAGGATAATTTGTAGTGATTCTAATATATGCCAAGCATTTTTTTATAGTAATATAAATAATAACAAAAATAATATTAGTAGTAATAATAATATTAGTAATAATAAATTACGATAAGCCTCTCGTATTTAAGAGAGAAAGTCGACTAACGTCTTAAGAGGATAGAAAATTGCCAATACGAAGTAATTTAAATTTTTAATCAAGATTTTGTCAACTTAAATTCCTAATAAGTTTTAAAAATCACTAATTCATTCTATGCAGTAGTGATGGGCAACTAAGTTTACTACATTTTACAATTGTTTATGTAATTTCTTACTCTCCCTCTCCCAAGACAAACATCTTTCTCAAATTTTTGTTAGTGTTATTCAAAAAAAGAGGGACAACATATCCTTCCTGTTTGAATGCTGATGCCAGACTGACTGAGTTGTTTGTTTGTGAAATAATACCAGACGAAACGCACGCGTGCTCTAATTTACCTGTCACTGCTTCGGAGGTAATGAAAATGTCATTCAATGTATGAATGTATTTCACATTTTTTACAGGGATAGATTTTTTTTATTCAGTTAATGATTGAAAATATTTCCATGTGCTATTTCAAAAGATTTCCTGTAATAAAATTCTCAGGCTGTATTTTGAACACGATGACCTCTTGACCAATATAAATATAAATTTTTTAGAAATTCGTTACCAAAATAATGTTTAAATATGTAGATGAAAAGTTCGTGAGTTTCGTATACTCCTTATCTCTTAATGATCTTTTCGTTTTTGACAAGCGTTTTATTATTTGATATTTTTTAACTTTATACAAATTCAGACCCATAATTAACGAAGCCCAACTATGAAATGCTTTTGAAATTTAATCAATGAATTTCATATTATCCAACAGCACTATAACATCGAAATTCAAGCTGTAATCGACATTATTTATTAATAAAGTGGCTCCTGAATGTTAAAGGAAAAAATCTTAAAAGAGAAACAAAGTATTATTCCAAGAGCTTTAAATATGCCCAAAAATTTTTTGTTCTTTGAAATAGGAAAAATCTCGAAATTCGGGGAAAATACCCAATACGGGTAGCCCTGCTTGCGAGTCAATTTACGAGTGGATTAATGTGAATTTTTTTCACTCACTGCAAGAAAAATAATAAACAAAAAAACAATGATACCGGGTATTAATTTTCTATCAGTTTACTCGTATTAGTAACTTGCTATAAAAGTTATTTTTATAGCAAGTTTATTTAGAAAATTGAAAAATAAATAAAAAAATTAAGAGCAAACCGATTTTAAAAGTAAGTTGCGAGTAATTTTCTACGTTAACGCAAAGGAGTCTACTACTGGATCATTTGCATACAAAAGAATTTTTAAGATCCTTTTTCAAATTGCGAAGACGTAAATATACATACAGAAAACATACAGACTTATTTGTATACAATATAGCCCGTTTAATTACATCATGCTTAATTTCTTTTCCCGCTTATTTGCCTCGCTTCTTGAATACCTTATACTCTTTTTCTAACAAAAGTCTCTATTTATTTAACTTTCCCTCAATTACACATTCGGATAATTACCCTAATTATTTTATACTGAAAATAAAAACCTCCTTAAATTTTCCTCGTTTAACTACCCAAAGTTATACTTACTGATAACAACCCCGAAAATATTTTTATTACGTTACGTTTTTATATTCGTTTGTTTTTTATGTGAAATGAATTATTGTTATTTAATGGAATGTTTACTTCATGTAATAGCCCTGTTTTAATTTTTTGTTTTCATGAAATAGTTCTTTAAAGTCATATGTATAGGTATATTCGCATAATTGCTTCATTGAAAGTATTTAAGTGTAAACGCATAATTATTCAAAAATATTGGACGTGGCAATTAACCGGGGTTTACTGTACAACCTGTTAATTTTTTCAGGAGTGTCAAAGAAGAATATCAAAATACAAGAATAACAACAAACATAACTAAATACTGATTTCAAACTTTCATTTCATGATTTATCAAAATTTTTGATAAATATTTTGCATTATTGACTATTCCGCAATGCTGAATTCACATGCATTAAAAAAATTTAACGATTTTTCAAAACTAAATGATACAAAAATTAAATTAAAATTATATAATATAAAATCAATTTCATTGTATTGTTCATATGAAAATAGCGTAACTCGAGATTTGATGCGTTTTTTTAATGCAACTGTTTACAATTGCGAAGTTTTGTTACTAATCGTGAGCGATATTTTTTGTTCACATGCACAACTGATTGAAAACTTGGTAGCAGCTGACATAAGTATGTATGATTGTCAGTGTGTCGGCGTTGTCAACTGTGTATTTTTTATGATTTTTAATATTTTCGACTCGAAAAGTTTTCAGGCTAAGGGTCACTGCCTTTTTATAGATATTAATGCTTTGTCAAAATTTTTATGCAATATACTTAGATAACAGATTGTAAAATAAAAGTAAATAAAAATGAAATAAATAAAAATTAAAAAATAATTAAATGTGTAAAAAATATGAGAAATTAAAAGAAATCACTATATCGAAAACTCGGGAGAGAATGTTTTAAGATTAGAAAATTAAAGGCAAAATGAAACATGTATGTATTAGGCTTTAGCCAATATTCCTATATTACTGTCAAAGTTTTGTCGCTTCCGTAAGGAAATGCAGTGGTTGGTATGTTTTTTAGCACAATAAATTTGTTCAAACCGAAAATTCGTGATGTACAACATACTAAGTTACATATATGTATAACTTCTTCACAGAAATATTTTTTTTTTTGCAAAACGTTTTGTTTGTTGTGGTTTTAGCTGTTCATTTTTCGACATTTCATTAATCACTAAACCAAATCATCAATGAACTTCAAGCAGTTTGAAAACACCCAACCTTGTATGCTTATGCCACAAGAATAAAGTACAATATGAGCATTAAGTATTTACAATATACATAATCATAATACATATAATGTTTTTATACAAACAACCACAGCAAACAATTATACTCAACATGAGTCTATTTTATTTTTCTTGCAACATGTTTAACATTAAACACCCGTTGATCGTTAATGATTGTATTCAGCCAGACAAAAATGGAAAATAAAATCTCTATTTTAAATATTTAATATTGAAATTTATTATATCGGGATACTCTCCCCAACTAATTGTTAAAATAATTAGAGCTTTTGCAAAATGTTTTGTTTGTTATGCCGACATTTCATTGGTCGATAAACAGCACAACAGACACAACAAACAAAAAATTAATTTTTTATTGAATGTAAAATAAAAGTTTGTAAAACAAAGGTTATAAATAAAACTAACGACATATATATAGTAGGTTTAGTGCATTTTTTTGAACAAAAACTAGATTTTTCTCGATTTACGAGAAGCTATACCATTTCTAGTGTTGCGTAACGCAATGGTGTTGCAAGAACAAACCTGTGTGTTTTGTTGCTGGATTGAAAAATGAAAGCTCGGATATTATGCACATACCCTACGTTGTACCAAACGCCGAGTTCCGCCATTATATTTTCCATTTGCACTTTTTTTAATTCTAGAAGTGACATAAACCATAAACAATCTCAAAGCAATTGTAAATATAGCGAGTGAAAATTTTTAATTTGTTGCTGAGAGAATAAGAAACAACACATCGTATTAAATGTCAATATTCTGAGGTAATAGCTAATGTGGTACGTGGAATAAGTGTGTTGTTTGCATGGCAACAGGTGACATTGCAATCAATATAGTCGTAATACTTACAACTGTTTAGCTATTTGCTTTATATATATAAAAAACGATGACCGAAGAAATCGCTCGTTTAATTAAATATTAGTAACTCTTGTTCCTTAGTGTCTATGAACCAATTTAAATAAAAATTTACAAATAAATGTGTTTTGGTATTGATTAAAAAAGTCGTAGACATTACGACTTTTTATGAATTATGTAACACGAAAATAAGATTATCATTGTAGGGTTAAAGTTGTAAACTGCGGAATCAAAGCAGAACTGCACAATGGTCAGTTATGATTCATAAGCTCTTCTAATTTTAAGCTCAGTTATGGCCAGTGCATTTACTGCCTAATGACGGAGCAGTAAATTCAAGGTGGCGTAAATGATAAGACTATATGTCCCATAGGAACTGGCGTTTCATTTAAACGAAGGTATTAACTCTCTTCACATAATTTCACATACTTTTATACAACTACATTTTAAGTTCCTTTTTAATTATCTAACTCGTCTTGGACTTTGTAGTCAAACTTGTGTGTTTTCAGTCGTTTTTTTTTTCTTGACTCTCATTTATATCTAATATTCGCTTATTCGATTTTTCCATACTTAGTTTTAGATAAATATTTCTTTCAATGAAAACTCAGCCAAGAAATCCAATGGTGCATTTCATTATTCTCAAAATGGTGCGTTTCATTCATTCCAATTGTGCATTTATTTCTTCTCAAAATACCAAGAAAAATTTTCATGTTTAAAGAAAAATTGGAAAAGGTATTGTAATCACAAAGAATGATGTGTTCTCTCGTGGTATATGACTTCTTATTTCCAAAAATGGGATCTCCAGTATCCTTAAATCTGTTTGATGGGATATCCTTTGTGTTCCAATGTACTTAATTAACTCTATGTTTGGGAATTTTATTATCCATGGCATCCCAATATTTTTTTTCTCCAATATTACATTATATGTTGTTGCTGCTAAATAGATGACTGGTCGATTGTAGCAGGTCCTAGTATAATGGGGCTGACATCTGTGGTTGCCCAGAAACTCCCTCTGTGGATTTGGTGTAGTGGTGTGGAAGCTTGCTAATCTTTGATTCCTACCTTTTTTTACCAGGTGGTGGCAGCTGCTTGACCTTCGTCATGTTGTTTTCCATGCGGAGGGGAAGTCAAGTGCTCATCAATGTTTTTTTTTTTTTTTTTTTTTTTTTTTTGCTTAATTTTAAAACCCGAACAAACCATGGTGAAAATTGTTTGTCCTCTGCCAGGGAACGAGCCTGCGATACTTGGTTATGTGGGCAAGTACTTTAACCACTACACCACTCCACATGGCATTCCAATATATCAATAATAATTTTATTATAATAAAAATAATCAGCACATATCGTTTATTACAAAGTCATAAATTTATATGAATAAATAAAATTAAATAGACACTTAATTACAACCGGGTGCAACGGCCCCCTCTTTTTTTGTAAGTCGTTATTTTTTTATTTACTTCTTTCTGCACTTTCTTTGACAAACTCATGTCATGCTTGCATATTATCATTTAAACTTCATATTACTGCCACTGTATTATGATCAAGTTTCGGCTGTATGAAATAACGCCCAAAAATAAAACTGAAATAATTTCCTTTTTTATCGTTTATTTAACAATATGTCTTAACATTAAGCATTGAATAACAAACAATTTTTATGTACTTATTATTTGAGCTTATTTGAGCTCTCACGTATAGTTTACATTTATGGTGTTGATAATTTTTTTTGGAAAAATTTATATTCGTTAAACAAAATGTGGATATTTATACTCGTGTCAATGCAATGAAAAAAAAATTAATAAAATTGTTTTATGCTTGATAGCAATAAAATAAGGGCTAATAGGTAAAACAAGTGTGGGAATGATAATTCAATCCAGCCACCAGTACTTCTTCATACTTGTGTTCGGAAGCGTATATTTTTATCTTCAATATATACATACACTTGTACCAAATCTCTTATTTTCATATGTCATTCGATCGCAATGTATGGTTGCCAAGTCTGGTTTAATATCTTCCCGTCATATATGGAGAAGATGAGTATTTTCGTGATGAAACGTCAAAAGAACATGTACGTTTGTTTACAGGTCAGCTGATACAAATATACACAAAAACAAATTATGTAACACCGCAACAGTATGTAGAATTGTCACATTTAATTATTCACTTGATAAAAAATCATACATTGATAAAAAAAATCACAACATAAGTGGAGAATATCTATATATAATGCTTCCGAGGCGTTTTTGTACCCTGATAAAAGTTTATTTAAGATTTTTTTTACTAATTTTTCGGAATTTATTTATTTTTTATTGATTCATTTACTTTTTCAAATTACTCCATTTTATGAAAATACATAATATGATATAATTTTTTTTTGTGTTTCACCAAAAATAAAAATTGGCACTTTTACTTTCACTTTCTTTAATTTTAAAACTTCTCAGAGAGAAGAAAATACATTCAAACCCGGCTTTTCCTTCTGCATTGCCTTTCTGCATCGCTGGTATTCGGATGAACTAAATTTTTTTCTTGTATGGTATATCTGAAATCGGTTTGTTATCTGGGGTATTTATGCACTGCCAGATTTACTTCCTTGCTGCACGTCCCAAACCAGGCTTCGCTATATGTAAAGCAATGCAGAAGGCAAAACCGATTTCGGATATTCCATAGAAGAAAATCATTTTGAGCGTGGCCCAAGGCCGATAATTAAAAAATGCTCTAAACACCAATGCTGGGCTTGGGCATATTTTTTACCCTATGCGAAAATATTAAATAAAAGAAAGTAATAAAATTATTTCCATGTTGCTGGCCGTCGGCAAAGCTCAAGAATTTTTTCCTATAAGGCATGCTGCAATAACCCGTCTTAACTTTCTAAGGCATTGCTACATTTTGGAATCGTTTCATATTTTTTGAAACTTATTTGAATTTTTTTTTTTATAAAAGATTTTTCATTATGAAAAAGGTGATAAAATTTTGTTTGTATTTCATTTCCAGATGTGGCATTAATTTCATTTTCTTTATGATTTACTTGATTACATTTTGTTGGGAGTTATTAAATTTTTAACGACATATTTCAATGACTTATTTCGTTGGACGTTGTTTCATACAGCCCCAGTTTCTCTGTTTCTAATTACTGCGGTCATAATTTAAAAAGAAAATTCAACTTCTACTGACAAATATTTGAAAGGTTTCTTTCTTCGAATGAATCTAGAAAAATCAACTATAAATTATTTCATTTACACAAAATCAGGAAACATATTGTACAATCCTCAATAATGCAACAATTTAAAACTATTGCCTACTCTTAACTAAAAAAAGTATATACATACGTACATGTGTATATGTATTTTGTGTATGTATATCGTGTATACAGTATACATATGTGTTTTATCTTATATTTTTCAACTTTCTGATAATTTTTTATCCCAAGAAATCTTGTTTTTAGGTTTGTTTGCCCCTGTTTGCATTGTAAAATTTTAAAGTGTTTAAACAAAAGCCTAAATAAATTTCATTTCTTTTATTTATTCAGAATTCAGAATATTTTGTCTTTTCATTTTCTTAAATTAACATTTGTCTGGTTGTTGTGCTAATTATGAGTATCTGCTGCAAAATACTTTGTAATTATGTGAAATAATTAAAGCCGGCATTCAAATAAAGACAAAATAAATAGTCAATATTGAGAATAATTTAATTATAATACGAGTTGTGGAAAAGCAACACAGATGCTTAATATAAACAATTGCAAATAAATGAAATTAAAATATTTTCTCTAAGCAAATTATTCATAGAACACTTTTATACAAATATAAATAATGCACTTGATAAAAAAAACATGTAAAAGTAAAAAAATCAACATTAAGAAAAAAATAAAAATAAAATACGAATATGTTGTCGTTTTTTTTTTTTTTTTAATTGCGCGACAAAGTGATAAGTTTGTGAAAAACTAAAAAAATAGTACATAAAAAGTTTATGTTGTTTAGAAATAAATTTCCAATAGTGGCGATTCGATATTGACGGTTAATGCCAGCCATGTTTCTTGTCGGTAACTTTTAAGTCCATAGTTTTTTAATCAGTGATTAATTTCAAATTAGTATGACAGATAGCATGTCCAAATGGTTTAATTTATTCACTAAAATTAACTTGTTTGCTGTTGCACGCAAGTGCAACACAATCGATCAGTTACGTGGAACCTTCCAGTATTTCCCTAGTTTTGGTTTACTTTGAAAAACATATTCAACAAATGTTGATTTGTTTAGATTCATATTGATTTGAGTTATATATAGGTCACAAAAGTAAATATTCAAGGCTAAGTCACTGTATTGATTGAAAAAATTCTCATGAGCATGACGTCTTAATTTCCAGATGATTGATATTTTAAGGCTCTTCTGGAACTTCCGGCTAATATCAAGTTTAGATTAGATCAGATTTATGTAATACTTTAAAATTATTTCAAATTTTTCTAATATTGCTCAAAGCAATTTGTTTATTTTGATCAAATTTGCGGCAATCGGCACAGCAAAATATCAAGTAAAATGCAAAAGAAATTATTCGACGAAATCGCTTTGAGAAGAATTATCTAGTTTACGGCATGCAACGCAAGTTTCCAAGTTTCGGAAAATGTTCGAATCTATAAAATCATATTTTTTAAGGTTATTAAGAAGCTGAGATCTGACGAAAATTCGATTTCGCGGTAAAATCAGTAGCTTTTCATTGTTTGATATTACAATATTAAAAAATTTCTTTGGAAGTTATTCTTATTATTTCCTAAGTATCCAATAGTGAATTTTTCGACTTCTTTAAAATTTTTAATTATTTTTACAGGTCTATGCGGTTCTGTTCTAATAATAAAAATTAATTTTTTATTAAAATAAGTAATTTCAAAATGTTTTGTTTGTTGTGCCTTTAGGTTTTCATATGCCGATATTTCATTGGTCGCTAAACCAAATCGTCAGTGAACTTTAAGCAGTTTGAAAACATTTAACGTCGATTTTTTTAAGGAATTTATAAAACTCCAAAATACAAATTTTATTTCCTTTAAATGGTTACTAGAGGGGGCTCCAGTAAAATATATAATATACTCCGCGATGAAAAATAATTTATTTCATTACAGACAAATTTTTTAGTGTGCTAAGACCCTCTAGATGGGCCTATCTATGCCTATATTACATTATGAAGTGGTATATTCAGACTACTGGTTCTGATACTGGTTCAGGTCATTGAAATTACAAAACAAATAGGAGGCTGTTTTGGATGAAAACAAGTGAGCTTTTACTAATAAGTAGCGATGAACGAAAACTTATTTTATGAACTACTTATGACAACAGAAGAGTTAAATGTACTCACTATTACTTTTGAGTATAATTTCTGTTTGATGACATACATAATTTCAGCAAGAAGTATTTATGGCAATAAAATCATTAAATTTATTCTACACCTTGTCACAAATCGAATGAAAATTATATGGCCTTATAAATATCACGCGTATCTTAAAGTTATATATATTCTTTTCAAACTAAGCTTAAAGCGAAGAAAAACTAAAAATTAATTCACTGTGTAGCTAGGGAAATTTTAATTATTTCGTTTTCCACACCTGTTAATTTAGATGAAGTGATAAAAGTTGTCATTAGAAATGTAAATAAAGTAACGAGAATATTCTGTGAAGTTAAATAAAATACAGAAGAAAACTAATTTAATAAAATTCAAAAAGCAATTGGCAACAATAAAAATATATAAATAAAAAACAATTGTAGAAGTTCAGCTACTTGTGACTCTGGTTTAAATACCCTCCCCTTAAAACAAACACATCATCACATAAACTTCGTCAGCAGCGTCATCATATCAGTCATCGATAGGCAGCGAACAGTGTCTGTCTATCATTTCATAAAATTTTTTTTATCAATTATAAAACGAGAAATATAAAGAAATAATGATTGTGGATAAGAAGAGCATGCAGGCAGTACTTGTAGATGATTTCAATCAAATCAATTTAAATAACATAAATTTAAATATTACAACAACAACTGCTACAAATACTGAGGCGATAGTAGACACAACAGCAAATACAGCCGTCACAATTGTGCAACATATGCAAAACAACAACAATATCAACAATAAACTAACAAAAACTGTGGCTCAGTCACCTCTCAGTAAAACGCGTCAAACTGCTTTGCCAATAGCATTGATTAGGAATCCACAACATTTGCTGCACAAACAGCAGCCAAATCAACAACTAAATCAACAACAGCAACAACAACAACAGCAGCAAGAAAACTCTCAAACACATACAATGGAAAAATTGCTCGATATTGAACTTTTAGAAAATAAACCAATTTTAAGAAAATCTCTATCAACGCCCACATTTAATGCGCTAGAGCCTCAGTATCCGCATAAAAGAGAGGTTACCATAATCACCAATCATAATCACAAGCAACAACAGCAGCAGCAGCAACAACAATATCATAGTCCCCATTGTCAAGAATATAGAAATAATTTAAATAATTCATGTAAAAAAAAATCAATGATTTTGAATAATAATTGCAACACCTTATCATCGAGTTCCACAATAACAACAACAGCAACAACAACTACATCGAATTCCTTCTCATCATTAGATACAACAACTTCATTAAGTCAACGCTTTGGTTGTGCTCATTATAAACGTAAAGCAATGTTTGTGGTAAGTGGATTTGTTTATTATTTATTTTTAAATACACACACTGCCAAACTATTAGATTACAATGTTTCCTACTGGCGATAATCGATAATTACAATTAGAAAAAACAATAATTAGCTGTATAAAATCAGAAGCTTTTTTTGTAGTTAGATCATAATATAAGAGTTATTTAGTGTTGCTAGACTTTTTTTGTTGAAGTTATTTTACAAATAATTTCATATTTTGAGGACTTTGAAAAACAACTGTTGTTGTGTGGGAAAATTGGTAACAAATGTTCTAGATGTACTTATCCTATGACATGCATAAAAAATGAGAATGATGAAAAAATTAAAATAGTCTCCATGTTATAATTATATTAACGGATTTGGTGTGTTAACAGACCTGTTTCAGCTATGCCCAATTTTAGTACAACTTTTCTTTCTGTATAAGCCTTGATTATCTAAATACTATCGATTGACTATTTAATTGGCCTTTGACTTGTATTTCTGATTCACAGTGTCAATTAAATTCTTTTTGGGTATATATTTTATATCTTTAATGTTAGATCTGAGAAAGATCCCTACAATTTCGAAACAACTCACGTCACTACGTTTGTATCAGTTCACTACTTAAAATAAGATTTTTTTTAATCTTGCTTTTTTCCCATTTTAGTATAGGTTAAAGTATAATTTCATAAAAAGTTACAAACTAATCAATTGAGAAACTCAAAAGAACTATAAAACTTTTCTTTTAGGATATGCTTACATGAATACTATATTTATTATTCACTTTAAGCTTCAGCGATTTCTAATGCGAGAGCTTGTTATGCATTTAATAGTTTTGCGTTTAAGGCATTTCTATCAAAATTACAATTTATTGAATAAATTCAGTATTTTCAACAAGTTTTTAGATAATCACATTCGCTTGTCGCCCGTGGCCTGCAGCTTTAATTGTAAATGATTTAGTATTGTACTACGAGTATGTACAGCTTTGCACTTGCGATCAATATAATTGTAATAAATTTATCAATTGTTTTCTTTTCCGTTAGGCGACCCCTATCATTTTACACAATATTCCTTATTAAGTTGATTCATGTTTGAGTTCTTTTAAATAATTTCCACTTTCTTTCGCAAATGGAAATGTCTTGTTGTGCCCAGAATTGATATCAACGTTGTTGTTAATTAATATTGATAATCAATACATACAGTTGATGTTTGAAAAAAGACTAACCGAAAAATTATTATCAATTACATGCTACATGCAAGCAATTATTTGTATTCACTGTTAAAAAAATTCGTTCTCACTGTTTCAACTCCTTTAATTACAAGATCCTTAACTTACAATCGATTGTTTATTAATTTATTCATTTAGTGTATTTACGATCGCAAAAATCTATTTTAAATCTGTGTTTATTTTCTCAAACTTTGGAATTGCGACAAAAATATCGCGTTTGTAAAACAATATTTGTGTTTACATTTAGCGCCTAAAATGTATTTAAAATAAAATTGAAAGATTAAGAAGTGTGACTGAGAATCGTGTTATTTTAATTTGTATTCAGATTTAATATTGATCTTTTTACGAACACAAACTAAAGAATTATGGAACACAAAAAAGCCATATTTAAATTGGTATTGATAACGTTTTTATACTCATACTTTAAAGATGAAGAGAAAGAATCTTAACGTAATGAAACGTTATTTCGTTTGTGTTTGACAGCCATTTATAGCATAATGCAGACTACGCGGAATTTGAGGACAAAGTTCATTAAAAATGATTTTTTGCGGAAAAAACCATTACTCAAACCAAAGCTAAACTTGATAAATACTATGGGAACTCTGTATCTTCAATTTCAATGTATCATCAATTTCAATGTGGCCTTACAGGCACGTAATTTGCCGAATAAAGAAATTGCGACCGCTATATAATCCACATTAACTGTATTCAAAAAGGTAAAACGATCAATAACGAATATTGGCATTTAGCCAAGAAAAAAGTTCTTTTCCCCCAGAACAATGCCGAAGAGAATACCGTATTCGCCATATTTGGCCACCTGTTACCTTTTCCTATTCCTAAAATTGAAGAGACCCAAGAAAGGACGGTGTTTTGCGATGATTGAGGATAAAGCTCGAGGCCATACCAAAAAGTGCATATCAGAACTGCTTCGAGGATTGGAAAAAACGCTGACACAAGTGTATTATATCTAAGCGGGGACAAAACATAAATTGATCAATAAATATATATTTTTTAGAAAAATTAAAATTCTCCTTTTTCTGTTGAACAGAACTAAACATGCATTCATTACCAGTATAAAATAAATTAAAAGAATTTGTGAATGCGGTCATTAATAATCAAAAACCGCTTATTCATAAAGTGGAATGATAAAGTGTTGTATATTTCTACAATCTAAATCTGTCTGGTTTTGTGTTTATCATCATAACCAGTGCCATCTAGTCTAATATTTCTAGGACACTTTTGTCTCATGCATTTAATTTTTGATACAGAAAAATTTTTTTTTTTAAGTAATTAACCAAAATGTTTTAATTTTATGAAAGGGAAACATGAACAGTAGTCACACTCTCTTTGGTCTTAGAAAAATATCTTGTGTTCAACTAAGTATTGTTGATTGATAATAAAATGTATTAAACATTAACAGAATAAAAAAAAAGCCAATAAAATTAATTATATTTATCGACAGACAGAACACTTAAAAAATTACTTATTTTATATACATCATGTTTCAATTATTCTTAGAAACATTAGTAGCTGTGTAGTTTCTTCTATTAACATTATAAATATTGAATTTTGACTAAAGTGGAACCTTGTTAGTTGCCACTTTGTGAGAAATTTTTTTTATCTAAAAGTGGTATATAATATAAATTTATATATATAAATATATATATATATATATATATATATATATATATATATATATATATATATATATACTTATTAAGACTTCCCATGTAATTTGATTTCTATCGGTATTGTGCAGAAAGTTTACATTTCTATTGCATCGTAGTATTGAATTTACGAATGCATTCTATTTCTACCATAAAAATACGCAGTTAGGTCACACAATAATTAATAATAATTTGATATTTGGTATATATATATATATATATATATATATATATATATATATATATATATATATATATATATATATGTATATGATATTTTGGTGGGCTTTTCAAAACTTTTGTACTTATGTATATGTTTAGTAAATCGCAAATATGAAAATATGATTGAAATCCATTGAATTCTCATATAGTTTTTGTTGATTTTTGAATAAGTATATGAGTTTGAATAATTTTCAAACATGATTTGACTAAAGGGTACTGATGATTTAATTAGCGCCAATGAAATGCAGGCATATACTCAGCTAAACCAACAACAAACAATAAATTGTTAAAAACATTAATTTGTTTACAAACAAACTGAGTTAATGATGACACTTTTTCTATTTATTCTTCTATTAACACAATTAAGTAAAAAAGCATGGATTATCATTTAATTGTGTACATAATTCTTAAAAAAAAAGTAACAATAAGAACAAAAGCCCTTATCATGGTTAGTGTTTTGATTAAGAACTACATGTTAGTTAGTGGTTGTTCAGGCCCGCGTCACGGGGCAGCAGTGTAAAGATGGCATATAAGATTTTACCGGTTTCATATTTGTTCAAAGATAACATAACGAATAGACAGACATATGTCTGTATTTTAAAAATAATACAACAACAATAAGAAAAAACAAAAATTAAAACTCATTTGTATTTATGTACTTGTTCGTACGCATTACTCCACTGCATTTATTATTAGAATGATAAAATACTTGAACAAATGGATGGATGAGTTGAAAAGAAAAAATTCTTTTATTTATTTTTAATAAGAAATAATTCAAATAAACATTCGAGTTTGTTTTTATCACTTGTAAATTCTGCATTTTAAATGGTTAATATTGTATAATATGTATAATTAGAAATTATATGGGTTTGATTATAAATTATTTATATAGTGATAGTGATAAAGAGAAGTATTTATATACATAGTTCGAAAAGCAATATGTTAAACGAACTAGATTTGAAAAAGAAAATCATAGATAGAAATGTTTGTACATAATTAAATTGCTTATCTTTGTATTATGTTGAAATAAAAGTTTTAAATATAAGGAAGCTTCCTTCTTACGAACTAGAATTATAGAAGATTTAGTTGTTTGAATGACAAACGAGGTTTATGGCGACGAGCGACTAATGCCAAACTCTTTCCAATAAAAGTTTTTTTGCTTTTTAGATACAATATTAGTTTTTTTTAGTTTTCAAGAAACTATTGCATAGACTGGGTCATGGGTCATGCCATAATTGTGGATAATTGTGGTTACGTTCGTATATGCAGTACTGCGCTGCAACAAAGGAAATGTTGATTTAGGAACAAAAAAAGTACAACTGTTTATTTTGCAGCACAGAGATTCTGAAATAAACAATTTATTGTCTTAGTTGCCATTTTATTGACGCTAACCATATACACATCTGAGTCAACAACAAAGACAAATTTTTTTTAAAGAAATTAGTTGGTACAATATCTTGAATAACTTTTAATAAATTAAAAAAAATAATGTTCAAATTAATTTTGTTAAGTCTAATAATTTGATTTTATCAATAGTTGAAAAAATTTTTAAATTATTATTCTACATATTTATTTTAATAATATATTAGTTTAATAGGTTTAGATTTGAAAGATTCAAAAATTATTGATTTTTTTTAACTTTTGGGAAAAGGGTGATTTTTTATGAACTTTTTTTAACTAGCACTGTTTTTGGCAGCTCAGCTGTTTTCGTGTAACATGTTACTGTTAAACATGCTCAGTTTGGTCTATAATTTAACCATGAATCGACTTATAAATTAACAATCCTTGCAGATTATTGAATTTCATTATCAAAATTCATGCGCGGTTAAGAAAGTGCACTTTTTTATGAACAAGCAAAATTTCCGTATTTGGTGTGAAGAGCAGCCAGAAACATTGCAAGAACCATCAATGCAACCCAAAAAATGCTCTATTTAGAGTGGATTATGGGCTGGTGGCATCATTGGACCGTACTTTTTCAAAGACGAAGAAGGCAGGAACGTTACTGTGAATGGCGAGCGCTACAGTGTGATGATTACGAGTTTTTTATGCCCAAAATAGAAGAGCTTGTCTTGACTAACATGTGATTTCAACAAAATGGTGGCATATGCCACATAGCACGCGAAACAATGTCCCCGTTGAGAGGCGAGTTCGGTGAAGAGTTCATTTCACGTTTGGGGCCGGTCTCCTAGATCGTGCAATTTAATGCCTCGCTATGTTAAGGCTCATGTCTATAGGGACAAGCCCGCAATGGTTGACGCACTGGAAGCCAATATTGATGAATTTATTAGTGAGATACCGGCCGCTATATTGGAGACAGTATGCCAAAATTGGACCTAGCGCATGATCCATTTGAGGTGTAATCGCGGTCAACATTTACATGAAATCATCTTTAAACATTGAATTATATAGATCGTTCTATCGACTCAAATAAAGATTTCATACATTTCTCTAAATTTTGTGTTGTTTTTTATGTTTTTGTTTTAAATCAAATCCAAAAGCTCTTAAAAACTCACCCTTTACAAACGACACCAGTGACAAAAACAATAATAATGATGATGGTCCAATGTTGTAAACAAAAAAGGACCTAGATATCTATACATCATACTAGTATTTATGTATTTTTGTTAAAAGATTTGTTGTTCTTTTTTTTTTTTTGTTTTTGTCTAATATTTATGATTTTTGCATACAATGTCGTTTAGATATTTTTAGGTCATTTTAAGCCATTTTTTCTATATTTAGCCATTAAAGGAATTATGGCAATTATGGCACTACTAGCAACCTCAATAACCTACGTGCAATAAGTTAATAGGAGGAAATACGTTTTAACATTTTTAACAGTTGAAGATTAAAGTTGATTTTTAAAAACGATTACGCGTTTTGATGCAGGGTATTATATACGTTCTGTAGACTTACATATATAATAGGAACAAATTATCCTACATTTCACAAACTATTATAAACAATTTTGTGTGTTATTGTGCATCAAACAAAGACAAGCAGATATCAGTTATACTGTAACTTCCTGAAAAATTGGGAAAATTAGTGAAATTTTGCTGAGGACTACTTTTGAAGTAGCCAAACGAAACTGTGCTATTAACTTGTTTTGAACTTAATTCGACTCAAACACTCAGGACTGTCAGAATTGGATTTGAAAACGAGAAAAAAAAACTCTAGCTACATGAATTCCAATGTTTTATGTTCCAATTAGGCTCTAAATATAGTTCGAACATAAAAATCATAACATTGGAGTTCATGGCACCAAAGAAATACAATTACGACATCATTGGATTTCGTGACAACCCTGACTTATCCCTTATTACCACTGATATATAAAAGCATTTTTAAAATTTCTTTCAATGCTGAATCGGTACAACAAAACATATTTAACAAAAAAATATGTATATAAAATTAAAAAATAATAATAATAATAAAATAATAATACTAATAAATAAAGAATAAGTTATACCTCAAGGCTCCAATAAGGGACTGTGTACATTATATATGAAAACTTTTTGTTTATTTATATTTTAATCTTAAATATTTTGTTAAATAAACGATATAAAAAAATTCTTTAGTCAAAAATGCACTAAAGGATAATTTGGATATAATGCAAATGGCATTCTTTAAGTATAACTTCCATTTTTACTTCATTTGTCGGTCCTTATTAATATGTTATCGTTTATTAAAAATAAAGGCTCATGCGTTCGTAAATGCAGTACTGCACTGCAACATTAAATTTATATACTTTTAGCTGCAATAGTGAAGCAAAAATATGTTAAATACGGATCATATAATGAAGGAGCACCTTGCATTGGTATAGCGGAGAAAATTTACTTTTCTGCTGCAGCGCAGTACTACATTTACCAACGTAAACTTTCGTTATCAGTGCAGAAAAGAGTATGTTATCTCTGCTGGCCAGCCTCAACACACATACATACATACATACAGATTCTGATTAGAATGAATAAGAATTTTAAAATGTTCTCTTTATACGCCATTATAATTATACAAACATTAGGTTTTTAAATGTAAAATTTTTAAAATTGAAACATACAAATTAAGGATAATGTGTTTTTAATATTGAGTACCCAAAAAATGTTTTTAGTAGCCAAAATTAATAATATTTTACAAAACAAACATTTACTGAGCTCTAATGAATTTGACACATTTTTCATATTCATTTCTTGATTTCAAATCATGACTCCAAAAACTCGATACGCCTAGTGTTAATTCAATTAATTTATTTAATTATGTTACAGATATTTTTATGTTGCTTGCCACAAGCACATCGTACTCATCAATAAACTGGAAACACTTATTTAGAGTTTGGCTGCTGTAGCACAAAATTCATTAACAAATTTAACAAATTCTTTGTTTTATAGCTAATAATTTTAATTACAAAGTTAATTGGTTTAAAGAATTAATTAATCTAAACATTTCAGAACATTCAATGTTTCATATTAAGGAGCTAAATGTGATAATGAACGACTCAAATATAATATTTATCTACAGTTCAATATAAATGAATTTTTCATGAAAGTTCAGATATATACCGGTTGGTCTATTGTACGGCGACAGCTTAATAATTCAGTAACTGTCGCAATGCTCTCGTTAACTTTTATCTATTACTAGACTGATATCGAATTTTGAACAGGCTGTATTTATTGTTTCGTTTCTGACAGCCACTAAAAACATGACAAAAAACATCGTTAAATAAAAAAAATGGAAAGAAGTGTAATTTGTATGCTGATTAAACTTTACGTAAAAGAAAACCATCACTGGAATCATATAAAGGCTTGATAGATACTATGGAAACTCTGCACAATCTGTTTATCGAGTTTCTTTATGACTTTAATGACGCCTGAAAGAGGGTGTCACGCCAGAAATAGTCTATAAAATTTACGTAGCTGAGCGTCTACATCACATTTTGCATTAATATTTGGATATGAAAAAGCTATCCGCGCGAACAGTGCCGCCATTGCGCACACTCGACCATTAGCACTGTCATATGACCACTTCAAAGTAGTGCCTTCGTAGACTAGTAGCTGCTGTACTAGACTAGACCAGGTGGCATGTTTGATCCCCGCCGGATACTCTGGGTATTTCTGCAGACAAGGCAAGTAGCTTCGTAGTTTGTGTTTGTTAACTTGTTAATTGTTTAAAGTAAATAAAATAACAGGTGATTTTTTAAGAGCTTTCGAATTTAAAAAAATTTAAGAAATATATGAAATCTCTATTTGAGTCCATAGAAAGATCCATATGATTCAATGTTTAAAGATGATTTTATGTAAATGTTGACCGACCGGCCGGTATCTCACGAATAAATTCTTCAATATTAGTTTCTAGTGCATCAACCGATGGGGGCTTGTCCCTATAGAAATGAGCCTTTACATAGTCTAGGTCCCACGACCTAGGCGGCCAATTGACCGGCCCTAAACTTGAAATAAACTGTTCACCGTACTCGCCTCTTATAGCACGGTAGCGCTCGCCATTTGTTTACCGGCAAATATTATTAAGAACTTTTGGACAGATTCAATATTGATTTAAAGCAAGAATTATCTCTTCTATTGATTGAGTGCTGTTCCATCAAGAAAATATACGGGTGCACACGTTTGTAGTCACTAATGAATTGGGCTAAGCACTGCTACCTTATCTAGCATACTCTCCAGATTTATCCCCTGTTTGTAAATTTGAAGAGATGACGGGGTGATAAGCGATTTGGGTTAAAGGACGAGGTCATCATTCAAACAAACGTCTATTTTGAAGTTCTAGGGAAATCGTATTATTTAAAGGCAATTAAAATACTAACGCTTAGAGAAGACTATGTTAAGAAATAAAAAGTTTTTGGCCTTTCAGAAGGGTACTAAGCCTTTCTATTTCCCTCCAGTACATACTTGTATATGTCTGACATGTTATATTATTTTTATTCATTTCATTTATTCATGTTATTTTTATGCATTTGTTCTTAATTAATATTAATAATTTTTGAGGAACATAAAAATTTCTCAATTATATATTGGGAATATATAAACACACAAATTTTATTAAGCTCTTTTAAACACGGTTAGAGATCTACTAATAAGTTAACAGAAGCACTACAAATTGGTCAAAATTTATAGAAATAAATTTGAATAAACACACTGCATTTTAATAATTCAACACGTGTAAGATTAAAAATTATTGATATGCTAATAGCGATATTAAATATTAAAAAATATAAGTATACATATGTATTAATTTAACTTTTCATTGATTCTAAAAATAGACAAAATATTATTATTTATTCACAAACATGCACATCCTCAAGTGGCAAAATCTTTAAAAATTAACTTAAAAATCGCACGCACATAACAAAAATTCAGACGAAAAAAGCAATTAATTGAATTTAACCATAGTTAACACATTCTACGAATAATCGTTATATTAATTTATAAAAATTATACGTTTATTAATTTTCACCTGTCTAGGGAGTTCGCATAAAACTGATTTATTTTACTTAGTTTCCTGGCAAGTTAAGCAGACTGACAGCTTCAGTGATTCACGAAAATTATATGCCTTTTTAAAGGTTGTATAAATAGTAAAAGGATCAATTGAAAACAAAATAAATAATAAAGTTGCACGAATTGATATACTCCTCCAGATTTCAGAGGTTAATGGCTGCAAGGAAATAAAAATAAATACATTTTCTTAACGTATTGAAGAAGACTTCTTGCAATGAAAATAGTTATAGTGAAGTCTTTGGAAACTGTATGTACTGAAAATTATTGAGTCATGACGAGGATTCTTTTTATCACTTGTATACCAAAGTAATATATACTTTTGTTCATTGGCGCAGTTAAAAATATTTTTTGAGTGGGACAACATCGAATTTTTGTGTTAAAGTTGAAGAAAAGACAATAAAATAATGCAATTCTTTAAATTCTTATGAGTGGATTATGTGCCCCTCAGAATAGCCTTTCAACGCCAATGCTTTTGCTACATGTTAAATACTCGTAATATAATATATTAGTGGGTGTGTGTGTGTATGTACAAAAGTGCATTTCTTGTTAAATTCAATGATGTGTGCAATTTCTACTTTTCCATCCTCAGCAGTTGTGGGATTAAATATTTTTTAAATGTTTATTTAACATTCGATTGTTTGTATATGAAATATTTTGTTCTGTCGATATATTGATGCAAATTAATTGGCTGTGTTTGAGTGGCTATTACTGATGTTAATATTTTCATATTTTTTTGTTTGTTAAGTATTGAATTAAAAATTCGTAGATTCTTTGTGGCTCTGATCGATTGTTGGAGAACGAATCGTAATAAAAAATACTTAAAAAAAATGTTGTTCGCTTTCGATTTGCTATTATTTTTCTTAATTTACACAACGTTATTCGTATTATATGACAATAATAAGAAGCAATAAACAATTATTTTTTTAATAATTTGACGTCGTATTAATAACGAACATCTTTATGGCAATTGTTTATAATTTCAAGTTTTGAAACACCTCTGTACTCTTCTGCGAACTTTTGCTAGTTGCACGCACTTTACGTAAGATCAACAGAGCACAGTGGTATGATATAAGAAAAAAGTGGTAATAAGTTAGAGCTTCTGAAATAGAAAAAGTATGTTCGCAAAAAAAAACGTAGCAACGAAAAACTTCGAAAGAGGTTTTAAGTGATAGAGAGTAGAGGTTGATATGATGTTGATGTGGTTCCAGTACGAAAAAAAATTCAAAAAAATCCATAAGGTCAGAAACTTTCGAATCGAAACTAATGCAAATTCGCATAACTTCTACATATTTCACTATGGGCATGTCATTGGAGGATGCTCTTTTTTAGATTCACAAGTACAAACTTCGAAGCGAAATATCGAAAATAAAAATTGAAATTTTTTAAAAAGATTTAACGCTTAAGAAGAAATTATAAAAGTAAGAATTGAAATTTTAAATAATAAAAAAGAAATTAATTGTTTTAATAATAATTAATAATTTTCTTTCAATCTTAGCAAATTTTGAGACAAAGATTTCAATACTTATTGTCAATTCCAGAGACTGATTTGTTAAAAATATGTCTGAATGTATGTATGTAAAAGCAATTTAAAAATTTTTTTCCATTATAATTGGATATTGAGACACAAGATTCCAGCCACGTGGTACCTTCCACAATCTTTGTGAAGGCAATCCATACGAAATTTTCAACCATTTTTGTTACAAACAATAACAGTATAAGACAGCTACGAGAGGAGTAATTTTACCTGGAATGCATTACAGTGAGGAATCTTAATATTTTCTCACAAAAGCCAAAATTAAGTTCATATTTTTTTATTTGTTGATTCAGTTATTAAATTGTTATTTTTAGATTTCTAATTTTTTGAACAGAATTATTCGTAACTGTTTTAATTTTTTTTTATTATTTATTTAAGTTTTTATTTTTTAATTTGCATTTATTTAATATTTTATATAAAAAATCATTTTGGTTCCTATAATTAACTTTCATTTCTGAAAAAAATTATATAAACTTGTTGAATTAATTAACACTATTTCTTTGACTTTTTTCTATAAATCTTTTATTTTATAAACAAGTTTTAGGTATTTTTATAAAAAGCAAATTTATTGTACTTAAATATTTCGACGCCTCTTGGGGCGTCTTCTTCAGGAAAAAAAACCTTTAAAATGTGACATTAACAAATGAAAAAATTTTAAAAATTATTTTTACATATGTACATACATACATACATAAACAAATTGAAAAAATTTAAACAAACCAAATGAAAGGAAAAACATTTTTGCAGAATCTGCTGCTAAAAATAAACAAAAAAACAACAATAATTTCTGCTCGAAAAATTAGGAAATGAAAAGGAGAATTATTTTGCCCCGAAAAAATACAAATAACACTTTATGTAAAGAATACAAATTTTCAATAGCATACGATTATATGATAATCCTAGTCCGGCAATATGTTCTTATATTGTTTCTTTGGAAAATTAAAACATAAGTATTTTTAAACCCTGGCTAATTGAATTTATACTGACGATACAATAAACAATAAATAAAAAATATGTATGTAACATATTATATGTACATACATGTGTATGTAAATCAGTACTAATAATGCAAAAGTGCTTAGATCTGACTTTGTAGTTTTACAGTAGAACAATTTTAAATTTTGAAGTTGTACTCCTGCAGCCTCTTATATTAAGAACAAATTATTTTACATTTCACAAAACTATTATAAACAATTTCTTGAACTTTGTTCCAAATGAAATTGTACTCATACATCAAAAGTAGATCAGCAGAAATTCATTACACTGCAACTTCCTGAAAAATTGGGCAAAATGACTGATATTTGGCTGAGGGGCACTTTTGAATTGGCAATTGCAATGGTGCTATTACCTCATTTTGAGCTTAGGTCGACTTGCACTCTTATTTCTTATTGCCACAGGAATATTGAATGTATTAGATCAAAAAATTACTTTAAAATAATTATAAAATATATATATTTTTTTCTTTCTTTCAGACACCGTGTTGCAACAAATTTTACAAATGTCGATTTTGTCACGATGAAAATGAATCGCATCATTTTGATCGCAAGACACTAACAGAACTGATCTGCTCGGAGTGTAATACACGTCAAAAAGTACAAGAAAGTTGTGAAAATTGTGGCATACGTTTTGGCAAGGTAAAATTGCAACAAAAATTTGTTCACATTGGTTATAAAAACTATATAAATATATATTTTTACAGTACACTTGTCTCATTTGCAATCTTTTCGATGATGCAGATAAACGCCAGTATCACTGTGATCAGTGCGGCATTTGTCGCATTGGTGGCAAAGAGAATTTCTTTCACTGTAAAGTCTGCAACATGTGCCTACCCATACAGTTGAAAATTGATGGTCATAGGGTAAGTATTTTAATTTGTTTAAAATTTATATTGAGAGGCATCAGTGTATATGCTTTTGCTTGTTATATCTGGTTAAAGAAATTATTTTGAAATACACATATTTCAATAATAAGTTTGTTTGTACGCAATGGATATTTTTATGAGAAAATTAATTAAAAAGCATAAACAAAAACACATCAAAGTAGTTGAGAATTAAATTTATGAAACAAAAATCGCGTGTCGAACGGAAAAGATACTACAATGTTTGAAAATATTTTGAATAACTTAATGTTTAATATGATTGAAAATTTGAAATAATTTAGAGATGATTTGTTTTTAAGCTTTTTGTATTCAATTTACATACATATTAAATTCAAATTTTAAAATGACGTGCTTTTAATTGTTTGAAAAAAAAAATTATATATTTTTGATTATGATTAATAACTTTATATTAAAATTGTTTGCGTTTATTCAAATATTTTCGAACCAAAATTAAATCATTATTTTTTTTAATTTTTTTTATAATCGAAACTCATCAAAGAAAGAGCTAAGTTTACCACTTGTGGCAAGCTGGTTCAAAACTCATAATTTTTCAAGCTGGAATTTTAGCAATATGCGTTTAGGGTATTAAATGTGTACTTACGACTTTAAAATATGCCTTTTATATTGAATGTGCTGTATATTTCAATTGTATACACGTTGCAAGAAAAATAAAATAGACTTATGTTCAGTACAAGTGTTGGTTGTGCAATACAGAATTCTCTGGGGTTTAATGTTTTCAAGCTGCTTAAATTTCACCGGAAATTTTTTCGACCAACGAAATGACGGTATATGAACAGCCAAAGTCAATACAATTCATTGGGAAAAATATCCCAAAATAATAAATTTCAATTTTAAGTATTGAAACATTTTATATTTTTCAAATCTCAAATTGCTGAGGTGAATTAATATTTAAGTTTTATTATTCGATCAATAATTTATATGATATTTATAAAATTTTGATGTTCTCACATGTTTTGGAATCAATTCTAAGCTTTTTGTCTGTTCGTCCATCCGTCCAGATAGCTAATGGAGCTTAATTTTTTTATAAAGAACTCTTTAATAATAGGCTATAGTTTAGTCGATTCTTCCGGGAAAACATTGCTAAAGTACAATAGAGACGAAAAGCTCTGATGCAAAAGTCTGCAAATGTCTGAGATTCCAAAGCGCGAGGAAAAATTATTTGATTCAGTGTTAAATGAATGAAGAATAAAGAAAGAAAAAGTTGACTAACAAATATGTACATGCAAATTTCGTAATGAATAAAGAATAAAAAAGCATTACGCTTTCTGTATTCGTTCATTACAATTCAATTTGCTAAAATTTTAGCAGCCTTCAAAAACACTTTTGGTCGATTCTGTTGTGTAATTTGCGTCTTAATCTTTCCTTAATAAAAATAATTTTTAAAAATATATCAACTGTAAATGACAGATTCTAACCAAATCGAAAAAATACGTTAATAATTATATTATGTAATTAAAAACATTCCTCGGAATTTATTTAAAAAAATCGCTAAAGAAATGAGTATAAAAATAAAATAAGTCCACCAAACGATAAGATTCAGATAATATTATAAAATCGAGCATTAAAATGTCAAAATAGAATAAACTGACACTTTGTTTTCGAAATGCTAAGAATATTTCGTTGGAACATTTATATTGAAAACAATGTCAAGTGATAAAATACTCGTACGTTAAATCTCAAAAAGAAAAAGAAAAACTACAATATCTCATTAAAAATATGTTCACAAGTTTTTAATTGAATATATATCATATTCAAATAAAATTACTATTACTTGTGAAACGGAGTTGAACCAAATCCTAAAGGATCAGTTCACTATTCTACAAAAACTAATTGCTCAAAAGACAGTGTTTTAAGTTATTTCTATAAAAAAAAACATTAGCATGAACTGGAATTAAAAAAAATTTATTACTCCTACAAACATCAAGCCCGATTTGAAATTAGTGTTCGTAGTAATTAAAAGAAACACAGTGATTTCGAAATTCATCGATAACGTAATTGATTTAGAATGTATTTGTGGCATTCGACACAAGTTTAGTAATCCAAAAGAATAACAGAATTTAGAAGAGCAATTAAACAGGAATCTTTAGAACTATTAAAAAATCAGTGTTCCACAGCGATACTTCGCTCGTAAAATAAACAGACTTCATTAATACACCGCTATTAGCAGCAGTTTTCCAAGTTTGGGAAAACTACAGTATCTGTAAATTTGATTTGACAAGAATTGTTGGAGTAATTTAAAATATAAAACTTTTTTTTTTGGGAATTTTTTACAACAATATCTCTGGAATTAATGGATTGATGATAATAAAATTTGTAGCAATGCATATTGTTTCTTTTTTTAAATTTTGGCTTTGATGGAATCGGTAGGTTGAGATTTATTTCAAAAATATATCTCGAAATTTATTATGTCAAATCGATTCGTATTCACACGATATCTAAGTGAAGTCAAAATCTCCGGAAAGCTTACAAACACATACATATATACATATAAGTACATGCATACAGCCGTGCTAATATCAAAATTTGTCCGAATGGACTTTTACGACCTGAAAACGCCATGATCTGATGACAATGCGATATTCGAAAATCGGTATGAAAAGAACATCTTTTTGAAAACGAAAAGTTAAAAAAATAGTAAAGCGAAAAAATTCAATATATGTACTTATATATACATAGTTATTTGAAGCATATAAATATACCGAAAATACCGCGAATAACAAATGCCTTTTATATGTTTAAATATGCCGTAAAAGACAACATATGCTATAAAAATATAATAATATTCACTTCTGCTTACAATATATTTTTCAATTTTTTTTTTTTTTATTGAACTGCTAATAAGTTTTAAGGTTCGAGAAAATATTCAAAATTAAAAATCAACTAACGAAATATTTGCAAGCCCACCTAAATCAAGCATACAGTATAAATTAACAATATTTTTAAATAAAAAAATTTACGAAAGTTAAATTATCTAGACTTATAGCAAATTAATTTGATTTTCATTATGTAAATGCATATAATAAATAATTTATAATTTTACATTAAAAGTATACATGGAAGCTATTTTCCAAATTTGTATGTTATGATCTTACTATTCTAAATTTTAAGAAATGTTAAAATGCACTTACCGAAATAACAAAAAACATATTCAATTCGATTTTCTGTTTTATATTCTTTTAGTGCGTTGAAAATATATCACGTTCCCACTGTCCGGTGTGTCTGGGTGACATACACACCTCACGCATTCCATGTCAAATTCCCGATTGCGGCCATTTGCTGCATAAAATGTGCTTTGATCAGCTATTGACATCAGGCCATTATACATGCCCCACCTGTCAAACATCAATTATAGACATGTCGGCACTGTGGGAATATTTGGATGCACAGGCTAAATTAATGCCGTTGCCTAAGAAATATGAAAATCAGAAAATTCATATATTTTGCAATGATTGTCATAAGGTAATTTTTTTATTTTAAATATTATATTAATGAAATTATATTTCAAAATTAATTTCTATTTACTAGACATCAAAGACAAACTTTCATTTTATTGGTTTGAAATGTTTAAACTGTGGCGCTTACAATACCACTCAGGATGTAAAAAGACGCATGTCGCTGGCAAAAGGTAAATTAATTCATCATATTTTTTAGAACTCTCTGAGTTTAAATTAAAAACAAAAATATATGTATATAACCAGCTTATAATTATATTATTTATTTCTTTTAATTGCAGATGATTCCATGTCCGCTTAATATTATTACATTTTCCAAGGCCTCAGCACTAAAGACATCAACAATGTCTTAAATCAAAAAACTTAATGTAAAATTTATTCAAAAATACATTCAACCTTTTAAAAGGACTTGCCACATGCATTAGGAAAGAACTACATTTTCATTGAGTAGCTAATTATATAAAGTTTTATTGCAAATATAAATTATTTTCAAGGAATTGATAAGGAGGGTACTAACTGTTGTAACCACTGTTTGATTTGAAAATGTTTGTATGACATAAATATAAATTTTGTGGCTACAGTATTTACAGTAGCATCTGCTAAATAAATAATATAAAATGTTAGAATTCCTTCAAGAATAGCATAAACCAGCATAAAGGGTACTCGTTTATTATGTGTAAATCCCTAAAAGACTAGCACAGCCACCTTTACAAAATGTTTACATGGAGCAAGTAGTGCAGAATGTTTAGTACACTTTTATGAATACCTTAAATGTTTCTGGCTTAAGAGTACTTTTAAGGTAGGTCTAGAATAAAAATTAAAAAAACAGAGTTTTAATTTTAATTATAGAAAACTTATTGAAAAAAAAAACTTACTTAAAATATTAAAAAAGTATGCAAGGCTGTTGTATCGCTTATATATGTTAGAAATAGCTGCTAATATTCTCCTTGAACTAATTTTACATATTAAAAATACCAACACATTTTCTTGTTATAAATTTTAGTACATACAAGCGCCATACGACAGTTAGTACAATCGTTTCCTTTGAAGTTAAGAAAATACAAATTGATAATCAGAAAAATGAAAAGATTTTGAGAAAATACAAATTTATAACATCAAATGCATTTTAATATTCAGAACATACATACAAATAGATGAACTGAAAGCAAAATTTGTATCGAAAATATACAATTTAAAATTGTAAAACTATGAATTAAATGGACTTATTACAAGTATCGTTCTCGAGTTTCGATTTCGACAATTTTGTACTATATTAAAGAAAAAGGTTTCGTATTATATTTAGTCGAGTAAAAAATACGACAACGACTCTCATAATATATACAATTTAGATTTCTGCTGTGACAATGACTCTCGTAGTAAGGCTGAATATTCAGAAAACAAAACAATTTAGATTTCTTATTTTACTGATTCGTATTTTCTCAACATTAATTTATATTTTCTTAATTCGTACTCAAAATAAGAAATAAATTCATTTTATATTCATTTCGACACTAATTTTTCAATTATACAATTCCAATGTATTTTATATAAAATTTGTAAATTTTATACAAAATTCAAACAACATATTTAAAACAAACAGCCCTGTTCTGAAAATGTTTAACTTAAATACCCGCTTATAATTAAATATCTTATAAATTGAAGACGATTGTGAATATTCTCATCCCCATATTTAAAACCTTCAAGCTGTTTTTTTTTTTTGGATTTTTTATCTCGAATAAAATAATGGTTCTCAAAATTAAACTTCACATTAGCTTTCTTTATACATATATGTATGTATAAGTAATAAAGTTATATATGTACACCATGCCTGTTTTTCTCCATTTCACTTTGATTCGTCTTAATTTTATTCAGCATAAACATCTTTAAATTGTATGGCGTTAATACGTTAATTAGCACAATTTATTATTGGTTCTTTAAATCATCACAAAGTTAAGTAAACAAAATTAATTTTATATAAAATATAAGTGACACTATGACGAAGAATGTTTTAAAATTTACGCACATGTACATTTCTGTTAATTGCTTTTTTTGCATAAGAGTGTATGTATGTAAGTATATGTCTGGAAGTTCTGAGTGATCTGGTCCAATGACCGACATAGCGATACCACAGATCTCCAGTTAAGTCAAGTTCGATAGGACATTGCTAACGCAACAGAGTTGGACCGCCTTGGTTGCTCCTTCATAAAAGCTCTAGTCGAATATCGCAAGACAGAAAGCCAGCAATAAATTGTTGCTCCATCCTATCGAATTCTAGCATTCCGTTCTAGGCAGCACGCCAACCTCCTTATCACTCTTTATCCTTTATCACCCTTTATGGGTGACCGCTAACCAATTAACGTGATAGAAAGACTAAAAACATTAGCGTGGATAATCCTGTTAGGGAAGGGCTGCGCTACCACCATAATAAATTTATACAAACACAATTTTTATCTTCGTTAAAAAGCTATAGATCCATCTAAAAAACATCTAGTTCCCATAATGGCTCAGAGTCTATAAGAGGAGCAGCAGAGACCTTCAAACGAACTCCTCCGTTATCTCGTTGCAACCATGTGTGCTGTTACCGGGTATATAGTAAATGTAAATCTTGTTCTCAACGGCTAACTTTAGAAATGAGGCGCAATAATGTAAAATAAGTTTGGGTAAGAATTATTTTAGATCCTCTTGGCTGTGGAAAAAAATAGTTTTAAGCGTTCCCTCATGACATTCATTTTAACTGATGTAAGTGCACGTGATGATTGCAAAAATCTCTAGAAGAAGTACCATTATGAACGACGAAGAAAAGCATTTAGGTCCGATGGTGCCCTAGACAATATTGTTCTCTATTTTGAATCCACTCGGAAGGCATCATAAACTTCTGTAATACACAGGTGGACGAGGTTTGTCGCATTTAAAATAGTGTCATTGTATCTCGGGTCGCACCAATTATTTATGCCATACCAGGAATGTTACTACATCTTACCGTTTGAATTGTTTCTGTAATGCGTTGTGCGATTCGCTGATATATCGATGACAAATGGATGTGCTCTTAATGAAGAACGTGTTGTTCGCAAATAAGAGCGAGTCTCGGGAACATGTTCCCTTACTTCATTAGAGCACACTTCATTGTAGTAATGATAAAACAGCGTAACACATCCCACGTTGCCACGATGCTCCAGTGAGTCAATAGAGTTGGCTACACTATTGTAAGCAATGAGCCTTTTCGCCCACTCCTGTACTTGGTCCAGTAGCGTCAAAATATACTTTGAATTATCATGCCAAGAACATTAAGAGCTTTTGATTCCTCAATATTTATATCACCCATAATTTTAGATGGAAAAGCAAGTACGGTTATTCGTTTATGCATAAGCATACGGCACTGTGTCTTACGAGCATTAAAATCAACTCCATTCGTATGACCAAATTCGGAGATTATTACTAGATCTTGATTAAGCGTATTATCCACATTTTGCCTCATTGCCCTAATCTCAAACGGACTTGGCCTACTCTTATGAATCGAATTCACTGCAATTTAAGGCCGCAAGGCTATGATGGGACAATTCTTCACTAGGCAGGTAGTAAGTAGATACGCCGCAAAGTATATTCTTTGTCCTTATATTGAATAGGCAAAGTTGGAGGAGAGCACAAGGAAATACCTCTCCCATGTCCTATATATCTTAATATTATCCTAATATGTACAAAAATTCGAATTACATCTTCCTTCCATATCCAAGGAAGGTAAAATCTCAAAACTGCAACCTCATTTTTACAAGCTCGATATTTTTTTTTTGCATTTAAGGAGCGATATATTTTTATTATAAAATATTAGATTTTTGCTACATTTATGATCTACTTCCCATATATCCTTAATTCTAAAAACTTAGGTTTCGCTAAAAAAAAATTTATGAAAACGCAACAAAAAAGTCACAAAAATGCGCTTTTAGATCTCTTTAAAATTTCGTTTTATTCGATGCAAGAACATTCTTATATCCTTTAGTAATTTTTCTTGCCTCGGTTGTATGTTTCGTTTTATTCGATACTATTTTTGTTCGTTGCACATTATATTGTTATTGAATAGAAGCTTAAAGGTTTCAAAGCAAACATCTTTAAAAACACAGTTTTGCCTATTCCCTTAAAATTAATTTTGAGATATTGCCCACTATTTCGTAAAACTGTCAATATTTATTCTTTTGAAAAACATACTGCACCCATTGGTATTTATGTCACTATGCAAATTATCCATGATACAAGTTATCCGATGTAATCCGATTAAATTTTTTTTTTCTGACAAAACTCGTTCATCTAACTTCACCACCTCAGTCCACGGTTTTTGGAATTTTTTATTCCTAATCGATATTGAACTACCTTAACCGTCCTGTTTTTAATCTGTCTTTCTTATTTTCCCCTTCTTTCATAGTTTTTCATAAAGATATTATCTTTGAACTAAATGGGCCGCTCTTTTTCAATATCAAAAATTTTCGCTTATTTGAAATCCACTGTTTTACAGAACGAAGTGCAAAATATCTCAAATATTTATACAACCAACTAAGCAACGCATTATTTCCGGACGGGGCTGGTTCTTTAGCTGAAATACACTTTTCAAAGGTTTTATTCAAATCCAAATTATTATATTAAAAAATTGTAATGAGTGCCTAAAGACTATTTTAATTAACGAATAAATTATACGTATATTTTAAGCAAAAACATATTAAGTCAATAATAATATTTAATTAAATCAATTCAAAATGAATAAGGTTTGTAGTTAATTTATAAAAAAATATAAAACTACTCCGGCTCTAGGTCATATATTAAATAAAACTCTTTTTTTTTTTTTTTTGTTTTATTTAAATTTTTATTTTTTATTCCATATTTCGATCACCATCGGTTCTCTTCTTCAGGAATTTTTAAGTAAAGCAAATTACATGTGATAGTTATTAAAGAACAAATTACAACAAAGATCAAATGTGTAAATCATTCTGACAAACACTAGCAGAACGGAACAACATGCTGTTTTCGAAAGCCGCTACACTTTCATCATCAGCGTTCTTGTGTTTGGTCCACTTCTGTGGTGTCAGTTGATGTATATTTCAGCTATTCATACAAATCTTCACTGTAAATGTAATACGAGAATTGTTTTTTATTCATCGTATCATAATTTGTGAAAACTAAGGTCGGAAAAATTAACAAATATATACTTAACTAACGGAGGGCACACCGAAGAACATCAATATGAAATTAATAAAATATACATACTTATAGTAACAAACCAAACAAGTTTGTCATAAGTAAAAAAAATAAAATAAGCAAATTAAAAATAAGCATGTGTATGGTTGGTAAAGAATAAATAACAATGGTAAGACTGTTGTAAGTTAGTGAGGTGTAATTTGAGATCTTCATTACAAAAAAAGTTTTCACAAATTATGATACGATGAATAAAAAACAATTCTCTTATTACATTTACAGTGAAGATTTGTATGAATAGCTGAAATATACATCAACTGACACCACAGAAGTGGACCAAACACAAGAACGCTGATGATGAAAGTGTAGCGGCTTTCGAAAACAGCATGTTGTTCCGTTCTGCTAGTGTTTGTCAGAATGATTTACACATTTGATCTTTGTTGTAATTTGTTCTTTAATAACTATCACATGTAATTTGCTTTACTTAAAAATTCCTGAAGAAGAGAACCGATGGTGATCGAAATATGGAATAAAAAATAAAAATTTAAATAAAACAAAAAAAAAAAAAAAAAAAAAAAAGAGTTTTATTTAATATATGACCTAGAGCCGGAATAAAAATAAAAACAAAAATTACATATCATAAGGTCGGAAAAATTAACAAATATATACTTAATATAAAACTACTTTAATATAATAATATGAACTAAATGACAAAATTTATTAAAAAAATATTACAAAAAATTAATATAATACGCAATGTTCGTAATTTGTCAAAAAACAAGACCGCTTAGAAGACATTTGTTTTGCTGCATTAATACGTAGATGTCTCATTGATGTTTTTGCTTCGTTTCTTCGTCTCCTTTTGTTCTCTTCTTCAGCCGGGTCAAATAAATACCCAAAGCCATCATAACAGCCCAGCTTATATAGCCAACATGATAAACCGAACTGTAGAATTTCCAAATGTTGCCAAAGGAGACCAGAAGAAAAGCTGTACCCAAATAACTGAAAGCAAAGAATTTAGCGATCCAAAAAATAACATCGATTATTTGCCGCTTCAAGCCCTCGGCGTCTTTGCGCACTAGTTTGTTCCACATATCCTCCAGAGCCACATAAAAGGGAGCGCCCATAATACAGAAATAATGACCCGGTCGGAAGCCATGCCAATAAGCAGAGACAATGAATGTAACAGCAGTTCTACAGCAAATAGAAATCACATCACGTTACCACCATCATATCCTTTAAAAAATTCTCACCTATATTTCTTGTTCGGGAACAACTTGTATACATTCACAGCCAACCAGTATTGTACACATATATTCCAATGCTTTAAGGTCTCGCGGAAGGTCCAACACTTTTCTACACCCATGACTCGCGTATTTACAATTGTGGTGAAATTATAAGATCTCTTTTCGGCATCGCGTTTTAAATGCTGATACTGTCCTTTCGGACCTTCACCATTAGCTACATCTGATTCATCGGGATAAGCGCCGAAGCCCGCCATAGTGCAAACACATTCGCTCAATGTCAAACCAGTGTACATACGCATCCGGAATATGAAAAATGTTGGCCACACGTACATGAGACGATAGAAAAAGGAACGCTGGTTATAAAACTCATCGCTAAGAGCGTACTGCAAAGGCTCAATTTCATTAAAGCAAAAAGAAATTTCAGCTTTTAAAGATTATTACTCACACTTAAGGGATAGAAATAGTTAGTTATTAGATAGAGACCACAGTAAATTCCAGCACTTTTCAGTTTTTCCACAGTAGCCTGAATGTTGGGAGCATAATTTTTGAAAGGTGTTTCGAAGTAGTCACGATAAGTGCGATAACGGTAGTAGGGACCTTTAAAATATATGTAGTTTAATATAAGTTTAACAAGAATGCATGATATTGATGATGAAATGAATCGGTTCTGAATGAGTATATATGAGCTTCTCTGTATGGAACATGTGCCTCTCATGCAACGTTATTCGGCTGTGGGTTCTTTTTTGCTGATTTGACTTATTAAATTTTCGGCAAATTGTTGAACAAAAAAAAAATCAACATTTTTCTTTTTGTTGTTCTGCTAATACCTGCGATTTTCCGATTTTTTTTGCATTTTTGGTCGTCATTTTAAGTCGTTTCAAATTTTGTAGTTTATTATTAATTTTTTTTTATTTTGATGATTATCGTCATGTTTTTTTATAAATTGACCTCGTTAAGGGTTTAACAGCTTTTAGCTTTTTACTCGCTTTTGCCGATTTAAGAGATTCTTTCATTTCTTTTATTTTATCAAGTCTGAGAAAACAAATTTCACCAAGACTTCTCTTCTGTTTCTACTATGATTTCCGAGTTATATTCAAAACTTTTGTAGTTTTACGCACTGTTCATTTAACTAACGTTTTCCAATTTTTTATTCTAAACTACTTGATTTTTTAATAGCGATATACAAGGTGAAGCAAAAGTAACATCTTAATTTCAGTTGGCCGCCATTTCGTTATGCATAAAAAAGAGCTCTATTTTCATAACATTTTTTAATGTAAAATTAATGACAGTAATTGGAAAAAATTATATATGTACATATATATTATATTTTTTTATTCGAATTCAATTTTATGATTCAACAGATTCAACGATATTTGTTGTTGTTTGAAATTTTTTTATTTATGTATAAACATAAGAGAACACAACACAAACAATTAGAGATAAAAAATGGACAATCACTTTTACTATTTAATTATCAATCATTTAGTAATCACAACATAAGTGCAAGTTATATTTTGATCTAATGCCGCTCACAACACCCCATTTGGCAGACAAAGAAAAATTATTGATGACTATTTTTTATTAAATACCGAAAATCAAACGCACATGAAAGCATCGATCTTATTACTCTACTCGCAACATAATATGTACCAATAACAAAATTATAAAATTCATAACAATCAATAGTATGCAATTATGTAATAAAATAAGAACACTTAAAATAATAATTCAATATAAGAACGAATAATAATTAAAAAATAAGAAGAGAGCAGTTACATTCACAGCAAAATGATTTATATATCATATGAGAGCTCTTAAAATGTAATTTTCATATAAGCAGTGCGGTTAACATAAACTTACCAAAAATACTACAGATGTTAATGATCAAGGAAATCATGAATTAGTAGCAAAACGTATTATAGCATGTTTCCACGACAACTTGAATCTCCTGTTTCGCTTTCTGAAGCAAGTTTATGAATCATGCTGTTTACACGACTCATCTACCTGCTTCGCTTTTATAATTTTTTTCTCTTTCCATTGTTTTCTAACTTTTATAAAATTTAAATAAATTAACTTTTCACTGAATGCAAATTTATTATTACGCCTAGGAAACACACACAAAAAACAATTATATTTTTTAACTTTTCACTTTTAATTTTGCTTTGTTTACAAAAATATTTAATTTAGATAACTAGTGCAGATAAACTTACGATAAAAATTAGAGAAGAGAGGATTTTTTCTTGATTCGCAAGTAGATTCAATATGAATCTACTTGCTTCGCTCTCAAAATTTTGTATGGCGAAGCAGTTGATTCGCTCATGATTGGGCTGTGAAGCAAGAATAGAGAGCGAAGCAGGTGCCGTGGAAACATGCTATTAGTTTTCAGATAATACTAAATATAGCAGGTAGATGTCAAAAGCAAAATGAAGGCAAATTATTATGTAATCTTAAAAAACGGACAAACATTCCAAAAACAAAAATATTTTTTTAACCTCCCACTATAAAAAACTGGGAATTTGTTGATTTTACAAAATTTTTCGAACTTCCAGATTTCATTACATATCGCAACAAAATTTACCACATACGATTCAACGTGGTGTATCTTGAGATCGAGATTTAATTTTTGGATAAACTATATTTTTTTCTTTTTTGGATACATTTTAAGCCACCGATTTGAACGAACCCATAATTGAATCCATTAACTTAAATAGACGACAAATGGTACAATTAAACCAAATTTCATTAAAATATTGATTCGTTTGGGAATATATCGTTTTGGAAAAATTCTAATTATTTCAATAATTTTAATTGATCTGATTCAAATCCGAGTTTAAAATGCTTTTTAAAGGAATTGTTTTTCCAATTCGATTTTACGCCACAAGTTTGAGTAAAATATGTTTTTCGTTCAAGGGATATCGTTGTCGAAAATTTTCGAAAACAGCAACTTCTTTCATTAAACTTGGTTCATTGAATTCAGTCACTTTGTCGCCTTTTTAGACTCGGTCACTTTTTCCCAAAGATATTATGAATAATTTAGAAAACAAAGTTTTGTCGCTTCGAAAATTCTTCTCAAATCATGTATGACCTTAGTGGGCCTTTCAAGAGAAGGGTTTGCATGTTAACCTTATTTTTCTTCTGCTTTTGTTTTGCAGTAGAAAAGAAGGTACATTTCTTAAATAGAGCCAAACACTTTGAATGTTCTTTTCCATGAAAAATGTTACCACAATGTAAAATTTTAAAATCTTCCAGTTTCATAATAAAAATTTTTTTTTCTTTTAATAAAAGTTATAAGATTAGTTCTAGTTTGCGATTATTTTTAAATTAGTCATTTAAACTCAGTTTTTAATAAAGCATGTAAAGATGTAGATAGTTTTCTATCTACAGTAATAATGAAAAGCTCCAAAAGACCAATTTATTACACATTCATCATATTTAAAGTAGACAATAAAGAAAAAATTTTGAAAACTATTAACTTTGGTTGTTGTTAATTGTTAAATTAAAATAGGAATAATATGGAAATCAAGCAAATATTAAATTTAAAGTACATGCTTAAATATACGCCTTCGCTGTTGCTTGTATCTGAAGTAGTTATTTCTATAAATTTCTCTATGTGTCTCCAACATATTCGTTCCTCATTATGAACATTAATTTATATGAAAAACGTTTGCAAAATCGATGGGATCGCATAATAGTTTTAAACAGACAACCTTGTTGAAATAAATCATGTTATAAATATTTATATCAAATCATTCCCAAGCATTTACACAAAATAAATGCATATTATATACATATTTACATACGTACATACATATATTATTTTGTATAAGCACGTAAGACATAGATAAGATTCATACATAGATGTTGCACTAACTCTAAAAACTTAATAATCAAATCGCCAGTACACAAACAATAAGAGCTACGTTTCACTTTTTAAATTTATAAGACCTTTGACCGTCTACGTCTAAAAAAACTTCTTTCAAAGTATGCATGTACAGTGGTGTTCGGTTATAACATACATCAATTATAACGAAGTATCGCCTATAACGAACAACTTCGCGGCTCCCAACAATTTTGTGCAAATATTTCATAGAAATTATTACGCTCATAACAAACTTCGGTTATAGAGAAATTTTGCCTATAACGAGCTTTTTTCAAAATAGCCGATAGCAGAATTCTTGTAAATTTTTACGTTTACGAGTGTAACGATTAAATCAAAAGTGAAACATTTTTCTGTTAATATTCTAGGCGTTAAATTAATTATTTGAAAACAGCGATCAAAATAATTAAAAATAAGTGAGATTTGTAAATAGATATACACATACTTATGCTACATAAACATCTAAAAAAAAAATAAATATAAACATTTTATTTGTTGTGGCTTTAGCCGTTCATATGCCGGCATTTCATTGGTCGCTAAACCAAATCATCAATGAAATGCTGGCATATGAACAGATAAAGCCACAACAAACTAAACATTTTTTTAAAAACTCTGTTTTAACAATTAGTTGGGGAGAATATCTCAAACGAATAAATTTTAAATATTAAATGAAAATAAACTTAATAAATTATGATATTGTTATTTTTATTTATTAGAAGAAAACAATACTTATAGGAACTTCGTTTATTGCTAACAAATATTACCCGTTTATGTGGAGTTCATTTTAATCTCATTTTAATCACTGTATATGTATATATGTATAATTGTAATTTAGTGCAAACTTTAAATAGCTAGATTTTCAAATTAAATATTATATTTCTAAGTTTTTAAGTCATATACAAAAAAAGCAGTAATCTGGGTCTATGAAAACATGTAATATTAGGTCATTACGTTTCTTTTAAAGAATGATATTGTGATAATTTGGAAGGTATTTATGTGCGTATTGCTCACTTACCCGTAAGTATGCCGATATAATTAAAAGCATAGTGGAACATTTCTAGCATAGTAATTGATTGAATTTCAACATCATAATCAGTAATTTGGATTAGTAAACTTTCATCTGCTGGCCGAATACCAACTTCCTCCAATTTACGCTGTTCCAATTTTTTCCAAGCGGCATTTTTCTCAAAACCTACACCGGCAATCTTAGGAAATATTTTCAATTAAAACATACCATTCAAACATATTTAAACAAAAAAAAAGCTGATATCATATATGTCTGTACGTGTAAGTATGTCTGTATATAAATGTTGTAAACAAACCTTCAAGGTCAATATCATTTGTATCATATTTGTATGGCCGGGAGGTTCCGAAAAGCCGAAAATTCCTACTAAACGGAAGAACATCAAGTAACCGAACATGACAATAAAAGCAGCCAAATGACATTTTCTAAAGGAATAATAAATTTTGATATTGAAGCAACAATTTAATTTTTGCAAAAATAGAGATTCCTCTTATCTCACTTGGGATGTACATAAATTACTGCCAGCATCCCTATGGCAGCTGATATCAAACAATGCAAAGTATGCCATCCTGAAACCAAAAAGACCATTAGCACACCAAAGGCGGTGCCTAAAAATTTTCTTTGCGTTTCATCCGGTATTTTCTTGAAATAATTTCCAGCGCCAATACATGTCAGCAGGCAAACGACGTAAATTATATCATCAAGTTGCATTTTAATTGCTTTTGTTTTCTAACACACTTGTACCTTGAACATAACACACTTCTTCTTGTACTATTACAATTATTTGTAGACTTCTTTTTAACTGATTTTATGCTGATAAAGATTTTTTTTTCGTATGTGAACAAAATAATAAATAAAACAACCACTTTCTGTTCTCCAATCACTGAACAGCTGGTCCAACTTCAGTGTTGCTTTTGCCAGTGACACTTAAAACAGGGATGCTAATAGAATTGTAAACAATGGTGTATATGAACGATTGTCAATGTATTTGTGTTTACCGTTAAAATTATTATTTTAAATTATGTGTTTGTTTGACCGCTTTATGACTAAAGCTCGTTTACTGGGCTTCATGAGAACTGAATGTATTGATGCAAATATGTTAATAATACATCTTCCTATAATAATATACTGCATAATTCAAAAGAGATTAAAGTATTTTTGCGAATATCTACACAAGCAGTATTCTGGAATCTAATACTGTCAAATGTACTGTCAAATTCTGCCTGAATTAATATAATATATTCGTAATTAGAAAGACGAGCGTTGCAGCTTTTATTAAAAGTAATAATTTTTTTAATCATTCATAATTTACAGTGTTTATTGCCATGAAATTAGTTTGTCGGGGCATGTATATGTATTAAGGAAAATATTAACACAATTCTCAATTTGTCACAATCGTGATCTCATGAAAGTCGTTTAAACTTTGATTTTTGAAATCACTGAATTCGATATCGAGTAATTAGAATCGAAGTCTCCATTTGTGACATTTGATAACGAGTAATTGTATATACTTTTTTATTTTTTTATATTATTATTATTTTTTTTTTTTTGTTGTTTTGTCATCAGTTTTTTTCTCAAAAATTTTTAATACGTTTTAACGTTCGTGGAGAATTTTTCACACTTCAGGAAAATTTTTGGATTTAATAAGTAATTAGATATATTTCAAAGTCTGGCAATCATATTATGTTTGGTGTATGTCTTGAGTATTTTTGGATTCTTTTTTGGTTTTGAACAAAGACAAATAGCCAAAATCCTAGTATTAGTTTGCTCATAGAGGGCGCTGAACGAAATATCTATACATATATATTTTCAAACTCATATGGTGTTACAGCTTTATTACTTTTATTATCCTTACCAGTAGTAGCAGGAGCAATTGCTATATTATTAACTGATCGTAATTTAAATACTGCCTTCTTCGATCCCGCAGGAGGAGGAGATCCAATTTTATACCAGCACTTATTTTGATTTTTTGGTCACCCTGAAGTATATATTTTAATTCTACCTGGATTTGGAATAATTTCTCATATTATTAGTCAAGAATCAGGAAAAAAGGAAACATTTCATTTCTATGAAAATATTTGACATACTTTCGCCTCCTTTAAGTTCGGTTAAAAAAATAAAAGAATACTGGTAGTAGCGCAAAATGGAACAAGTTCTCTTCTAAAAATATTGCACGCAAAACATATAAGAATGTTACACGTTTTGCACTCACTCAAATTTATTTCAGCGTTAGATAATGCCTTTTTTGAACTATGTTGCTTTGTATTTGAACTATGTTGCTTTGTTTGTGTTTAACTTCTATTTTTGAACCGACTTGAAAAAAGGAGAAGGTTATCAATCGTGTGCATTATTTTTACTTTTTGTTTAATGTTTGTACACGCTTAACTTTTTCATATATGAACCGATTTTCAAAATAAATGTTTGTTTGAAAGAGTTTTCGTGTAGTTTGTTCCCATGATTGTTTTTTACGAAAATGGGGCAGACAAATTGAACCCACCCCAAATATTGATTATGGCATATTTCCCCATTTTCGAAAAAAGCTTTTTTATTTGAGAGTGTAACTTGCGTTTTAACTCTTTCCTGGAAGTAAAATATAAACCCAGAAATGGATTATATCGGGCTTTAAACTAATCGATAATTGCTTCGGTTTTATAATTAGTTCGACTGGATCTTTGTGCTGAAGTCGGTATATTGAAAGAATTATTAATGCACCCACATATAAAGATTACATGACATATATTTTGTTCTTACAAAAATTGTTTAACTATAAATTATTAAAAGTACACAAATTGTAGTATTATTAATCCATTCATTAAGAGCAGACTCTACTTTTTCGAAAGTTCTAAAGTTTTTATTAAATTTAAATATATCAATACTTAATACGAGTACAACGTTATTAAATACATATTTCCAACAAGTATTTTGGTTCTATTGTTGCGCATGCACGTTGAGAGTGCATTGGTAACACGTAAATCGGTTCAGTATTTTGGGAGCTATAACTTTCAATCCTACCAATAATGCATTACAAGTAAAAATCATGCATGAAACTCGTGGCCGTAAATCGGAGAGCCTCTGAAAATTTTCATTCTTTTGGTATTACTAATAATTCACATAATTTTCTTCTTCCTCAAACAAAAATTCCCAATGGCTGTAGACCCCGTAGAAAACTATCTTGCCACGCCTATGATGCAAGTTGAAAGGAAAAAATATAAATATGCTTTTGTTTTTGTGGTTTTGCAAAGGAAAAATAAAAACAATGAGAATTTTTTTCTGCCTTGAAGTGGAGAGAACGAAGGGAGGTCAATACATTGATTGAGATCCTTGGAAGGTGTCTTGCATTTTATATTTAACCATTATTTTTATTATTAACAGACTACAAAAAAGCAGAAGCAGGTCTTAAATTTTTTCGTCTTTTAGGGACCGATTTCGATAATTCTTTTTTTATGTAGAAGTGTATGCTCACATACACCATCTCCCCCTGGTCCAAGATGTACTTCCTAAACAATAAAATATATCGTAATTATATAACTAGCTTAATACAATAGTGAGACTGTTCAAAATTGGCCTGAGTTATTCAATAGCCAGTGTGATCAATCTCAGGAAAACCCGTATGTGCAGGAAAAGTAGGAGTGGCACCTCCCTCTTATACAAGTTTTTATATAAATTTCTTATATCACACTGACTATAATAGTGAGAATCCTCAAACTTGATATGCTCCAGAGGTGGTCGCATTTTCACACAATATATGAAAGCAGCTGGGAGAATGCTATTTCTCATAATAACTTCAAAAATAGTATCTAAATAAAAACTTTTTGAAAAAGTAAGCCGACTTGAAAAATAGTTTCTAAAACATCTGAAAAAACTAATATATTAATATACTCGTGTGTAAGCGTTACCTGTTGAAATCTTAGAAGCTGGTGCCGAAGACAGCTAAAAACTATAAATTAAATCTTGCGTTTAACATCCTTCTTAGCATCGTATTCCAAGATCTCAGGATTTGAATTCGCCGCCGTTTGTGCGGTAAAGTGTTGTCAGCCCCAAAAGAACATATTTGACAGCTGGCAGCTTAAGGTTAGTAAAAATGGAGCTGTACACGATACAACAACATGTAAATTGATTACTGAAAATGAACAAATGGATGTTGTGTTTTTTATCTTGATGGCTTCGCTTTTCGCCAATATTGCCGCATATGGGGCTCGGAGAACCCAAACAAATATATACACAACGTGCCACTATTTGGTGAGAATTTTGGATCACACTTTTTTTTTAAATGAATAACTGGCTGTTACTGCTGCTCGATATCTCGACATGAAAACACAGTTCTTTCTGTCCAAATTGGATTACATTAACGCACGCTACCACACGCCGTACAGCCTATGAAAAAGTTCAATTATTTCATCAGACATTTTCTGGTGGCATAGTGTCTCACTTTGGTGAATTAGCAGTCTAGATCGTGTGATATAATACAATTCGATTACTTTTTTAGGGTTACTGGAAGCCAAAGGTATATGTTAACAAGTCCACAACCAGCCTTTCATTACAGGAGAAAATTATACGTTGCATCAACGAAATTCAGCCACATTTACGCGAAATTGTTATGGAAAATAATACATATGTGCCATCTACTATAAATAAATAACTTTATCATATGTACGTTAAAATTCAATAAAAAACAATCCAACAACTAAAAAACTAACGTAGATTTTGCGCTATTTTGGTTCACCCTTTATTAATATTAAACTTTTAGGGCCAGTATTTAATGTCGGTTCAGTTGATTTTAAAAAGTTTTCACAAGCTGGCGCGTAAACAAGGTCATAATTTGAACTGGCTGCCATTTAGTTATAAATGAAAAAGAGCTCTGTCTGTTTTCATAAAAAATTGTATTCGAAAGTGTTAAATTGATGACATTTATTGGAAAAAAGTATATATAACTCAAAGTATATATTACTCGTGTTGACGCATAATTGCACTCGTTTTAAGCCATTTTAAATTGCTGCTTTCTACAAATTCAAATATGACATTACTCTTGCGCCACCTTGTATTAGTATTTTTAAGTCCATGCATATGTAAGTACTAGATTTTGTGATTTTATACTGGGCCACAACAAAGTGTGGCAGGGCCCAGCTAGTAGTTCTCTAAAATTTATCTCTTTCATTACAATTCATTGTGAAGGATCAAAATTATTACGATTTAAATTAGCGGAACTAAATACATAGTAAATTTAGTAATTCTACCCATCTAATGGTAATAATTAAGGTAATATATTTTTTTGATAATCTTATCATATAGTTGCACTACCATAAATTTACTGGCATCTAAGTAAATGCAAATTTTTGGAAAGACCAGAAAAAAGTATAGAAAAAAATTCAAATATCCTTCGCCTTTATCTTTGTTAGCTACTAATTGCATGTAATAAATATCATACTTCTTTTCTAAAACAATTATAGTATTTTAAGTTTTTCCACTCGGCTACTACCACCACCATAATAATTATACTCTTGCACTAAATGTATCCTTACGTGTATATGAATATTCTATAGAAGACAGATTAGGCAGAGCATTTCCAGCCAGTAGTCGTAAGAAGTGCTTAATTGTCGCCTTGAATTGCGACTATTTTTATTTGCATGTTGTAGTTGTTGTTTGCTTTTTTGCAATTTTATCGCAAGCGAAAGGGATTATCGGCGAACTATTAATGTGATAAATATTTCTTCTTTTAAACTCGCATACTTTATGAGCGCAAACAGTTCACAACACCCATACACTCCTGCAACATTACGAGGGCGGTATAAGAATAACATTAATTGTTGTTACTTTTATATTTTTCCAATTTTAGCAGCTTTAAGTTTTTCTATATTTTATGATCAAACTTGATCTTGGAATACGAATTAGCACAAGAACATATTTTTGATTAACATATCGCTTAGTTCTGTTTTAAAACATGTTATTTAAATTATTCTTATTTTAACAGTTTTTTAGCCGAATAATTTTATTCGAAAAACCGATTAAAACTTTCTATTATTATTATTTCCAATAGAAATGGCATATGGCACGACAGTGCCACATGACACACAGCACGCGAAACAATGGCTCAATTGAGAGGCATGTTCGGTGAACAGTATATTTCACGTTTGGGGTTGGTCAATTGACCGCCTAGATCGTGCGATAACGCCTTTAGACAATTTTTTGTGGGGCTATGTGTTAAGACTCATGTCTATAGGGACAAACCCTCAACTTTTGATGCACTGGGAGCCCATATTTAAGAATTTTTTCGTGAGATACCGGCCGCTATATTGGAGACAGTATGCCAAAATTGGACCCAGCGTATGAATCATTTGAAGCGTAGCCGCTGTCAACATTTACATCAAATCATCTTTAAACATTGAATTATATAGATTGTTCTATAACTTAAATAAGGATTTCATACATTTCTCTTAATTTTAAGTTATTTTTTTTCAAATCAAATCCAACAGCTCTTAAAAAGTCACAATTTACAAGGTGGCGCAAAGTGCTATCATAATTTGAGATGGCTGCCAATTTGTGAAAAAAGACACTTTATTCGGAAGTGTTAGATTGATGACATTGATATAAAAAAAATTATATCGCTCAAATGCAGACCTCCGGAGTTATTGCGCTCGTTTTACGGCATTTTGAATTGTTGATCGCAAAACTTCTGGCCAAAACAAGGGCGGTACGGAATACCTATACCACTGGAGCGTTGCATGTTGTCAGGTTTACCAGAGTGAATGGTAGTCTTTTTTACCGTTTTTAAATCATCATTGTATGGTCAACTAAAAGAGTTGCTCAAATCAAGATTCTTACGAGGGGGTCCAAAAGTGCCAGGTATCAAAGCCAAAAGTTGTCATCAATAATTCCGAATGGTTTATTTCATAGTTTGTTGAGGTTATATGGCTAATGACAAAGAAATGTCAGAATTATAGAAAATTAAGTCACGACAACTTTTAAGATTTATAAATTTTTTTACTCAAATAGATTTTTGGTAATTTCATTACTTTTCAATGACAATACAAAAATTTTTTTATGTGTATGTATGTGAATTATCGTGTCTATACATATATTTTTTTCAAATGTTCTCTTGCTAAATAGGACCATTTTGGGGAATACCCTCGTATCAATCTTACAAATGTTTTTAATTATTCTATCAGTTTAAATATTCATTTTCAAACTAATGAAAAGAAAAAAAATAATAATAAAACGATAAATGCATAAATATGTACGTACTTTGCACCACTTCTACTCGCATCTTAAGTATTCAATTTGATAACTTGGGAAAATACATTTCACTTCTGTGTGTTTCCTTAAAACTGGAATGATAAGCCCTTGCAAATAGACGCAAAAAGGACAATTTTCTTTAAGAGCAAAAGATTAGTCGAATGATTTAGCACCAAAGCCAGAGTTTTTTTTTTTAATAAACAAATACGAATAGTTATTTGTATTTTTATGTTCCGTTTCCTTTTTTTGCGGAAACTGAACTTTTTAACGAAGAAAAAGTTTATACTTAAAAAGAGTTTTTTAATTTCATTCCAGTTTAAGAAATAAAACTAAAATTGTTTTCTAATTGTTCTTGTTAAATTTATATTTCAATATATTTTGCAGAAAATTAGATATTAATGGCACTTTCTATTAAAAGTATTTGAAAAATATGGACCATTTTGCTAATACATCTATAGAAAAAAAGTGTTGGTAGGACTTTCACAGTCACCTTAAGTTCAAAAATATACTAGAACTTATTCCAATTCTAAGTGGCATGTCAGTAATAATACAATTTAGTTGAAAAAAGATAGGGCCTAATATAAGATGCGAGGGCGGGTATGTCCATGACTTTCAAATAAAACACAGCTTTTTTTGGAAAAAAATAATATTATTTTTTAACACAGTCTTCTTTCAGACTTATAGACTTCTTCTAATATTCCTCCACTTTTATTCCTTAAAAAAATTAAATTAGGTATTTGTTTCTAAGATGGATTCATAGTTGGGATCAAATCTCTTTTTGCTTAGATATTTTTGAGGGGTTAAGAACAATAAATAGTCCCTCGGCCCTAAGTGCGGAGAACAGGGTGGTTAAATGAGCAATTCGTCGAATAATTCATAGAATTTCTTGCATTGTCCTGATGGGAAAGAGCTCTTTTGTGGCGTTTCTTTTCAAATCACCCGAGAAGTTGGCTTTACCCTTTTTGAAGGTAGTCAACGTGGATTATACAGCGTGCATCCTGAGAAAGTGGTCGCCATGACTTTATTTACTGACAAACCCACCCATGGCTTCTTTGGCGCTGATTCACCCCAAAAAATCTACTGTTTGGTCTCCGTCCACGTTAAGAATACGGTGCAAAAACTCGTCCATATTGCGGTTGAAGAACGCTAAATAGTCCTGCGAAGTTGCCGTTTGTCAGCAAGAGCGGCATCCATCTAGCTTAATGCTTCTTTATGCCCAAGTGATCATTTAAAATTGGAACCACTAAGCCATGTAATATGCCAATCTCTCGCAGTTTCAATCTCCGATCGGCCAACACCAACCATATCGTGAATTATTTCAATTGTTTTTGGGTGTAGAGACCTTAACTATTTTCTAGAACGTTTGGCACCTCCCGTTCTTATATGGCCAAAACGAAATTCACTAAACCACTTTATTACCAGTGAAATTTATAGTGCACAAACTTCGATAGTATTTATCGAGCTCAGTTTTGGTTTGAGTGATGGTTTTTTCCTGCAAAAAATAATTTGACATTCACTTTTTTCCATTTTCTCCTCAAATCACGCAGTCGTCCTCTATCAATTGCTGTAAAACATAAACTAAATAACGCAGCTTATAAAAATTTTGACAGGAATCAATTGATATACGATTGTCGATAGGACCTGTGTTGCTTTTTCTGTTAATAGGCGGCAAATTGATAAAGTTCGCCCTCGTAGTTGGAGCGTTCCACTTTTTTTGTTGCTATTTTATAATTTTCTTATCAGTAAGATCTTTTTTTTTGCCTCCAATTAAGCCCTTATCGCTGGTACATATGTGTATGTAAGGACAGATTTCAATGATGCTATATTTATTTTTAAACGTTCCACATTTTAACCGGATCCAAATACGAATCTCGAATTTTTCACTGTACAAATGCAAATTTTTTAATTTATTATTATATTTTTTAAATAATAGACTAGTTCACAATCTTGCATGATAGTATTTTTAAAATAGTATAGAGTATTTCTACTCTGCAACATCTTTGCAGATATGCAACACTTGGAACCATTTCTTATATTTAATATATGTATTACGTATGCAATAATTGCAAACGGACAGCTGGGAAAGACAAAGAAAAAAACGACATAGAAAAATTTTTGTATTGTAAATAAACATATTAAAAAGGGATCAACTATATAAAAAATGGTCTTCAGAGGACTTAAATAAGAAGAATATTAAATCACTTTCGAGAAGCATTCGAGAATAGCGCTAACCGGCTTATAACCAACAATTATTTCAAACCAAGCGAAAACAGACGTTCACAATCTCTTGCAAATATTTACAATTGCATGGATTTCCTAACTCAAATATATCTCCAATGCACAAGATTGTGATTTGGCCAAATAGTTTATGAAATTAAAAATATGCAACTGTCTCTGTTAACTTTAAATTTAAAAAAATATATTTTTATTGCAATTTTTCGAGTCTATGAGTTGCTTTGCTCAATAAACAATTCTCGAACAATTGTTGCAAATAAACTAATGAAATAATAATAAAAAAATTTGAGAACTCTTTATTTAACGTAGATTTGGAAAAGAATAATAAAAAAGCAATATTTTAAGCTCATAAAGTAGAAAATGTGAAAGTGTGTTTCATTAGCACGATGATACGGTGGGACGATAAAATGAATAAATTAAGTTTATTGGAATTTTTTGTTTGTTGTGAAATATGATGGTATAATCTCAGATGGAAAGCTCCATAATTTAGTTTTGCTTAAAAAGTAATTAAAATATTTCCTTCAAATAACCCCGCTGTAGTATCGAATCATTATGTGAAGAGAAATAAGGAAACTTTATAATGAAACTTTATATTCTGTATCCATCTAAGCTGTATCCATCAACAACATTTTTATTTTATTTCAGATTTAATAATTTTGTAAGAAATTGAAGAAATATACGCTCTTGGGAAATTGTTTATTTGAAGATCTTTTGTTAACATTTCTCACCACTGTGCTCAAGTATTAGCAGAAATTTGCATGCATGTAGTGGATATTGTACATGGTTATACGTGCTACTTAGTTAGTTTCCTTTGTATTTATGTAGACTTGAATGTGTGTGTGTGTTTATATGAGTATAACTATAAGTATGATTATATTCAGGCTAATAATATCAATTGTAGATGATGGTCAAAAGTCATTTCAACAACACTAAATTATTATTATCTTCAAGAGGTTGCACATTTACACATACAAACCCGAATATTCCCATACATACAAAAGCAACTGCATACTTTTACAGTAAAAAAACAAACAAAAAACACATACGATTATAAGAAGTTTTATGCAGAGCCAACTCATACACAGCGACTTTTAAAAATTCATACGAGGATGAATAGTAACAATTGTTGCAAACAATTAAATATTTATGGATATGTGTGCATGTCAGCATGTACATACATATGTATTTGTATTTAAAAATATTTATATAAGGCAAACTACCCTGAAGGAAACATGGGGACAAGTGTACCCAAGTCGCCAGTTTTGTCGACTATTTTGGTGACTCATATGTAGACATCGTCAACGGAGTTGTCAACAAGTTTTTGTTTGATGAGCAGAGAAATTTCTGAGAGCACGCTTATGCCTCTTCATTTTTTAATTGCGTTTATTTGTTCTATGGTGAACCTTTAATCATTTATTTTAACTAAAACTGTAGGGATATATGTATATCAAAAATTGTTTACATGGACCCATTAGAACGACCTCTTCAGTAGTGGGTTTTCAATGATAAGTCCATCTTAAATTTCAATAGAAAGAAGTATTGTGTAGAGTATGTCAATAATACTGGTGACAATGTCTACAGGGAAGTACTAGTTCTACGGTCGTCATATGGTCCCATTGGAACTAGTTCGTCACTAGTTCCAACGTCACTAGTGGATTTTCAATGACAAGTGCATGTTAAATGTCAACAGAAAAAAGCATTGGTTGGGGTATAAGTTGTCACTAGTACTGGTGACTTTGTCAATAGTGAATCACTAGTGAATCACTAGTGACATTTCCTTCAGGGTACATACTCGTATAAAGGAAGAAAAAAATCATAAACGAAATAAGTTTTCATTTAAAAATGTTTATTTTTACCAAATATATTTCATTTATTCTTATTCGATATTGTTCTTTTTATTTTCCAACAAAAATCATTCCAGCATTCGTAGACCAAACAGACAAACACATTTATTTGTATTTTTCTGGCATAAAAGTTTATTACATGTAAAATAATTTCCTTTATTGCAGAAGGAAGATTCATCTTTATTTTGTTGCAAAAAGTTAAGTGAGTTGTAAAAATAGTAACACACACACTTACGCCAACGCACACATACAGTTTGTTGATAAATTGATAACGTAGCAAAAGAGAGTGTGAGAGTGAGAGAGAGAAACAAGATATGTATATGGTGAATATGGAGTTTGGTTTTAAATAAATAACAAAGTATGCTTTTTCAAATACTTTTAGTTTTTTTTTTAACAATTTTCTTTATTTTAATTTAAAAAGGAAACGGTATAGTATCGATATTATTTTTGATTGATCGATTCCACTGAATTTGCAAATTATTGGCGTTCAAATCCTCCGGTATGAAGACTTGACAATTTAGCTCGTTATAGAGGAAGTTCATTATAACAGCAAATAGACAAATATTTTTCCTTATTTTTCTATAGGCTTATAGGACATGTCTGCGTATGTATGAATTTATATCTATTCATGAGTTCCATTTATTTTTGTATCACTTTGTTAGTGACAAATAATTATTTTAACGCATCAAAAATTATTAAAACAAAATTTACGATTTCGTTTTGATAACAAAAATTTGTTGCATTCGGTACTTAAAAAAGTTTGTTATAAGTAAAAATTAACTAAAACCGTCCTAGTTTATTATAATCGTAATAACTTCTATGAAATATTTATGTACATAAAACTGTTGGGATCGTTATAAACGATAATTTGTTATAACCAACCCGCACTGATTTTTTGGGTTCAATATTTTTTATCTACTCTCCACTCTTAAGCGCATTATTTGAACGCACTGGGATATTAAATGTAAGAAAAACTAACCATACTTTTCTCCGGAAAATTAAAAAAATATATGTATTTTTGCTATATGCCATAAATCGTGCGCATGCATTCTATATTTAATTGGGTTGAAATAAAACTTTTTCGTCCTTAAGGCAAAAACTTGGTTACACCTTCTGGTGTCCTGACAGAAGACCAGTAATCAGTTCCAACTTATTCCTCTGAAACTCCAAGGATATCTCGTAAAAGAATAGTACCATAAATGACCTTGCCTTCTCATTCCAGGAGCTTTCTGCCACATCATCTTGGCGACAGCCAGTTCATCATCTCTAGTTAATTATTTTATCGAGGCCTCTGTCCTCGATTGAGGTATTCTTGGACAATATATTCGCATTTTAGTTGCCCTGGTGACCATTATGCCCAGGTATCCAAAAAATGGACACTTTATTTCCAGTTTTTAGATTTAAAGAGGGTCATAGCACTCCAAAATAAATTTGGACCTGAATTACCAAGAAGGGATGGATCATATCGCAGACTTAAATAGCTTGTGCGGCTTATTGAAGCCCAAAGTTTTTCAACCTTTTTGAATAATTAAATTTTGACAGTGGATAAAGATTAATATTTCAATTGTATTTAAATTAAAATATCGATTTTTACACTTTATATAAGGAACCAATCTATAAATAATTTAATAAAATAAAGCTTAAGTGCGCAAAAGGATGGAGAAGTCAAATAAGGATTTTTCCTTAAATTAAATCTTAAAAAATATTTAAAAAATCTTGCATTCACTCTCAAGTTTTGGGGAAAAAATGAAAATGATAAAATGTATCATTATTATACGTTGGTAAAGGATACGAAACCCGCTCACTCGTTTTTCTTTTATTTCAATACACTAAATATTTTATTCACATTCCTTGTTTGAAAATAATTGCCATAACGTTCCACTTGATTTATCTTAAAAGAAATTAAGACGTCTCCAAAGTTGCGTTGTTATCTTATGATATTAGTGGTCTTCCTTAAATGTGTGAGTTAATGTATGGGTACTTACACCCACTTCTATTTCTTCCAGATTCAAAAACAAATTGTGATTAAAAAGTAAAGTTTTTCTTTCAAGATTTTCCCATGTTTAAACTCTACACGAAAAATACATCTTTGGCAAAAGTTTACACTTTTGTTTGCTGGGGGGATTTACTTCAATGACTAAAGTGATTTTCTCTACTATAGATCTAAATATAATATATGTATTTTTAGTTCATTTAATATACGAACATACATATGTGTACATATATATATATACAAATGTATGTATGTATTTTTGCAAGGCAAGTTTGGAAGTTTTTAAGTTTCTTCGAGGACAAAAGAAATTTGCACCTTTTCAAGAACATACATATAAATGTATTAAAGAAAATTTCTGAAGATATTTCTATGACATATTGTAAAATTCTCGTATAATAATTACACTGAATAATTAAGTCGAACAATTAAGTAAAATTTGATACTCAGCACAAAGTTATTAGAATTTGATACGAATGTTATATGTAAATAATTAACTATTAATTTTTTTATTGTGGCTTCAGCTATTCATTCGTACTTATATTGTATTATTTATTTTGTAATATTCAGAATTCTCATATTGTATTTGAATGTTTAAGCATAAACATATGATGAATAATGTTCACTGATGCGTTGGTTTAGCGACCAATGATTTCGTGTATTTTTTGGGTAAAAACCGTTTAATTTCCAATGGGCTATTATTGGGGGAATCTCCGAATAATTTCTAATTCGCTTAAAAATATTTTTAAAAAGTTCATGTCTGCTGTGACCCTACGAGAGTTCTTAAAAATTTAATATTTCATTATAGACTATGCACCAATGAATGAAATTTTGTGGTTTTAACAAACTTTTAGAAAAATATTGGAATAATAAATCGTTTGACGTTAATTTCTTAGCAATATACCAGGTCTTCCAATAGAAACTTCTAAGCTTTGACAGTTGATGAATGCCACATTGTAGAAGCTGGCAGACATTAAATAAGTATATTTTGCCAATTTAGCATGGATGGCTATAGCGTTCAATAATACATACAAACGATAAAATTGTTTTATAAAAATGGATGTTCTGTTCAGGCAACATTCCGCGCACTTCATTCATAAAAGAAAACAAAATTTGCGATGATACCAATCCCTAATAGGATCCAAGAGCGTCCAATGCATCCCGAAAAATCCACTGTTCGGTGTGGATTTCGGGCTGGTAGCGTCATTGGTCCATATGTCTTTGGGAACGGCGGGCGCTATAGGTTCATGATTATAAACTTTCTTTTAGCCTGAATTAGATGATATGGACACCAACGATATGTGGTTTCAATAGGTCGGTACTACGTGCCACAGAGCTCATGCTGAGAGTGCACAAACATGTTCATCCCACGTAGAGTTGACGTGAGCTATCAGTCGAACGATTTGGCCCCTTCGATTATACCTATAAGGCTTTCTTTATTTACAGGTCTTTGCAAATAAGCTTTAGAGTCCCTTAAAGTCAACGTAATCCATCCAGTAAAACTCAACCGGATTTATGCACCAGAGTTATGAAAAATTAGACATTTCGGATATGTGCCACCCAGCACAGCCGCGGGGGACAGTTGCAATATATAATAGCATTAATAGGTTTATTTAATAAATAATTTTTAAATGAACATGTGGTTTTTTAGTGATAATATGTGGATATCTAGTTTCAAGAAGACGGTGCCACATGGCACACAGCACGCGAAACAATGGCTCGCGGTACACATTTACATGAGATCATCTTTAAACAATTGAATTATATAGATCGTTCTATCGACTCATATAAAGATTTCACACATTTCTCTTAATTTTGTGTTTTTTTTTATCCGAAGGCTCTTAAAAAATCACCAATTTGTTTTATTTTAATACAAATATAGAAAACCAAGAAAAACAATCCTTATGGATTATTATATGTCGCATTCAAGTGCCTTGGATTTTTAAAACGTTGAAAGCGATACTTCACTTCAACTGATTTCTATTTACACAACCTAAATCCATCAAAAAATGGATTTGGTCGGTACTTTAAAGTTTTTTTTTTTCAGTTACTCGTCGGCGTACAGCAGAGGGCGAAAAAGATCATTGTTTACAGTAGTACATGCAACTCTATGGACTCACTGGAGCACCGTGGCAGGGTGGGGCATGTTTCATTGTCTTATCGTTGCTAGAAGGGAATGTGTTTTAATTAAATCATGTCACTTGTTCTCAAAATCCGCACTTTTTTACGTGTTACTCGCTCTGTATAAAGAGCGCATGCAATCGTGGTCGATATGAAAACAAATCGCACTACTCTTTACAGAGGGAAATCCTTCGTGGATAAGTTCAAATCGAATGTCTATAGACACTACTTCCTCTATGTCCCTTTCCATAACGCAATTTCCTAGAGATCAGTTTCGTTGGCACAGTGCGCTGTTCTCATAATCGGCGGATTGGCGAAATTTAATACCAACGTTAAGAAAAATTTTGAATATTATAAAAATTACAGTATGAATATAACCATAACTAAAACACATAACATAACCATTTATCATTGATCAGAATGTGCTTAGAGTGAAGTTACGAATAAGTTCGCCAAACTTTTATTCTAACCCTCGTAAGCCGATCAAACCAAACTTCTCCCACTATACCGAGAAGTTACTGAAAGCCAGAACACGAATAAGTTGGAGTGTATGTGTGAAATAAAGTTTTATTTACAAAAAGGTGTTTGCATTAAATATTTAAATGGTTATTTTCACATGTATGAATATGTGGACAATATACACACACACACATTTACAAACACACATGCAACTCAGCACATACACACTTTGCTTAAGTCAGACAACATGTTAAAGAGTTTCTTGAAACTTTTCATATGAGAGTTTAGCATTTGCAGGAAAGTGTTTGCCAGTTTCAACTCAAACTATAGGCCAACTTCTAAGTAGGATACATACGCATGTATTTTGTGGCTAAGAAGAATGTTTGTATGCTGAAAATATATATATATATATATATATATATATATATATATATATATATATATATATATATATATATATATATATATATATATATATATATATGTATATATATATATATATATATTATGTGAATAAACTGAAATAGTTTTAATCCTTTAGAAGTTGCTATGGGCCAAAAGTGAGTTAATGTGCACTCATCTAAAGTGTCAAAATTCATCATATTATTCTTTATATTTTTCGGCAACATACTCGTACAAACATGATACAGTGAATATCTTCAAAATGAAATAAGTTTATATGTGTTTGATATAATTCCAGCATTCGTATAGTAGAATAGCACTGGACACTTCTTAACTGAACATGAGTTAAAAAAATTAAGCTGTGCATGATTCTGAGTAACAATAAGGAATCATTGCGAATATAATTTAAGACTTTGCCAAGAATTGCTTTTCAGAATTGTTTCAAGGATTGAGTAAATTTACAGCTACAATATGAAGGGGATAGTAATGAAAAAAATTAATAAATACTTTTTGATGAAAATCAAAATTCAATTATTGTTACCTCGTGTGATTTACGACAATAGATGTTTTCCATTTAGAAAATTATGTTAAATCATAATTTTGATAAACTAATTTATAGGAGATAATTTTATGTTAAATATTTTCTAATACGAAAAAAAATATATAACAGCCGCACTAATAACAATTACGTCCACATTTTTTTATTATACAATTTGAACAATGTCACATTAGCAAAATAACTTTTCCCTTATTACTTAAAAATAAAACAAGAACTGCCGTCTCTTGTTTCATTACCGGAACAAAAGACTCTCTCCTCTAGTTACAGGAAAAAAAGGCGGTCAAATTAATAAAAAATTATGTCAGTAATTTAACGTTACAATTACCGGCCAAAAACTTTCTTCATATTTACTTGTACACCTTAAAAATGACTGTAAATTATTTTCTAGCATTATTTTTATTTAGCGAAATAGACTTTAAACAAAATTTGATTAGTTTTTTTTACTGCCCGTGTTTCGCTCCTCACGGTGTGGTCATATTGTTGCTGTCATCAACAACATCATCAGTGTAATTTTTCCACTCGCAGCCGTTGGACAATTTAAGTGATGCGAAATTTGTGTGTATTAATATAAACTTTTAAATTTCCAACAAGATAATGAAAATTTGGAAATGAAGGGAATTTCCTTTATTATAAAAAGTGATTGTATAACCCAGCAAAGAGTTTTACTGCTTGAACGATCTTAAACGTTTTTTGTTTTGCAACTTGATGCTCTTTTAGAATTTTCCATACAAATTTATTTATATATTTTTTTTTTGTTAAGGCAACTCTAAGTAGGGCTTGTGTAGCAGATATAGAGACAAAGTCATATATACGAGTATTATCAGCCATAGGCATAAGGAGAGGGAGTAAAGAATAATTTTCCTTACAAATATTTCAAATATATTGTGAACATTGGTAAATGACGGTTTTATAATGTTTGCTTATGTAAAATTTTTTCTTCCAACGCCCTTGTGTTACCAAACTTTTGCCAGTATTAGGGCTTGTATCCCACTGTGGTGGAAGCTAGAAACAGACTCTTAGTTGAGCAGACTAAATCAGTTGGGTGAATAATAAATGCCCAGAAGAAACAAAACGGAAGAGACCTAAATGGAAAAGTTAATGTCCGGGTAAATTTCTTTTAGAAAATTCTTATTTGCTACGAGTACCTGGAGTCGATTTGGAATAAACTTGAGTTGAGTTGTTAGAACAGAGCTTGGGTTCGGAATGACACCGAAAAAGTGCTTATGTCAAATGATATACTCTGAAGCCGCTATCTCCCTAAGATTTGATACTCATGAGATCGATATTGTATTGCTGTCCTGCACTCCAAAAATTTCCAGATATTGAGAAAATTGAGATACATTAAGAGCCACGTATAGCAACAACAAAATATTTTACGCCTTGAACATTATTAACTACAATTAAGGTTTTCGATTATTACCATGAAAGGACCATACGACAATGAAGTAACACAGGCCAACAAGTCTGTGATCTTATATGTCAAATAATTTGTGATGTAGATGTATTCCGAACCCCCAGTTTGGTGTCAGGAGGACACATACCGGTATCGATCAAAAACGCAAACTTATGGAACTACTTTTGATGAAAAATATAATATTGTTCTGCTCACTTCATTGATGTATCGCATGCTTTTGATAGAATATGGCACGATGGATATATTAATATATTGACCCTGAGTTTTACCCGTAAAACTCAACTCAACTTAACCAGTCCAAAATTTTCTATTAGAGCAAATAACTTTAAAAGCACTCCGCAGCCAATATAAGTAGGACTTTCTTAACGCTTTTCTAAGAGTCCATGAAAATCCACGAGAAGCATACCGTAACTTACAGGAACACATCTCGTATATATGGAAGGTAAATGAGCAAAACGAAATACCCAAATGTGAACTCCTGCTCTGTTGACACGGCATTGATGCTTTGAATATCAACTAGTAGATATCAAATTCTAGGGAGATGACATGGAAATACTCAAATATGGAGGCCTGTAGTAGATATGAAAGCCTAGGGAGATGAGGTTTGCTGGGTAAGGACGGACGAATCTGAGAACAGAATTACCTGCTCTATTGATACGATATTAAAGCTTTTAATATCAACTAAAAGATATGAAAATCTGCGAAAATGGGTTTTGCTGGCCAAAAACGGAGGAAGCTGAGGTGACAATACGTCCAACTATAGATGGCATTTGAATGAGAAACACACGAATTAAAGAAAAGCAAGTAGAAGCAATTGCTACGGGCTCAGTGATGCAGCAAGTCTACAAAACGATCGCTTATGATTACTGAAGGGGCAAAAATATGATTCCAAGCTAAAAATGGTGCGTGTACAGCTTTCGACAGACTTTTGCAAAAGTATTTCTCATAAGTTTTTCATCTTTCAATGGTCATTGTGGATTTTTTTTGGCGATGTATTGATCATAACGGGAGTTTGTATGATTTTTTCCGATTTGACCCGGCTTTTCCAAACGAACGAGCACGCTGCCAACATTTACTTGGTTATGTTGGTTCCCTCTCTCGTTCCACACAAACATTTAAAATTCTTTTTATTATTGTTAAGTAATTTATAAAAGTAATTAAATAGAAATAAATGGTCAAAGTAAAATTTGTTTTTCATAATGTGTTTTGCCGTTTTAGTGGTGGTGAGTAGTGAATGTTTTTCTATTTTTTTTTTTTAATATTCATAAATTTGACTTAACGGTGATTTGGTATTTTTCAAAATTATGAGTGTTATTTTCTTGTGGGTTTCCTTTTCCTTCATATACTTTGCAAACCACCCCAACAAAACTACACAAGTTTTCCTAGAATGAATTTGCTTTCTTTTGCTTCCTATTTTTATAAAAAAAATTATGTTGATAATTATGAATGTTTATGATGATTGAAAAATAAGAGTAAAATATTGATATTTATTGTTAATGAAAACTGAAAAGTTTTATAATTTTACGGGAAGGTGTATTTTTTTAAGGCGAAAGAAAATATTTTTTTTTTTAAATCGGCGACAATTTATGTACAAGCATTTGCAATGTTATTTTTAACGAACTTTGAAAAAATTAGATTAGTACAAAAAAATTCTCAGATATTTTAGAGGTTATTAAAGGAAAAATTTATGTTTTTTTGATCTAATAAAAAGAAATTTAGCATTTCACATTAGAGCAGGACATAGTAGAAATATATCAGCTTAACCAAATTACAATACAATTTAATAGTTGTGTGGGAATCAATAGCGGAATGATGCAAGGATGTACTCATGTGCAGTTTCCTTGGAAAAATCCCATAAATTGTGCTCCCTCAAGCAACATTTTTCCAAACCCGAAGAAATGACGGTGAAAACATCTCAAAAAAATAATACTTATTTTGATAACATCAACATATCTTTTTTTTTTTGAAAAGTATAAAAAAATTGGAAAAATGTTTTGGTCAAATATATAGATCTTAAAGTAGACTAGGTTGAATAATGAAATGATTTTTAACTGAAAACCTATGGGGCTGTTGGCTGAAGTAGTTAGCGCGTTGACTACAAAGCAATTTATGACTGAGAACCTGGATTCGATCCCTAATCAAGACAAGTCATTAAACATATTTAATATCATTAATTATTCTGATTAACTTAGTGTGGCGTTGTGTTAATTGTTGTTAGACTGTTTAAGTGATGAAGGCATTATACTGGTCGGTCAACAGTTACAGCGATTGGATACTCTCTACGCTAATGTACACTACATCACGGCGCCCTCTTTCTTCGGCGTAGTAAAACAATTAATAAAATGACTACACATACAGCTTAAACAGAGACTTAATACATCTACTTAACACTAGAGGCGCTACAACTCTGCTATAAAAAATAAATAAATAAAATAATAATAATAAACAATGAGGAATAGCTGAGTTGTAAAACAGAAATTAAGCTCTCCCTCTTCTCACTACCTGTCCTCTCTACGCTATCGCTTTCATAAAGGAAGTAACATCATAAGTTAAGTAGTAAGCATTAATTGTCTGAGTGTAACATCTCTTAAAAAAAACAAAAAAAGTAACAGACTTATTGACCTGCCTTTCTGGGTAGGAATTTATAAAATTTTAATGAAATACCACAACTATTACCAAGAGTTAAAAAAAGTGACTAATCAAAGATTGCCCCAAGGCAAGTAATGTTGACATCGAGCAACATAAATATATCGTATTCTTAATAGTAGCTAGTGTACTAGACTGGTAGTCCGAAGGTTGCAGGTTTGATTCCTGCCGAAGACGCTGGGTGTTGCTGCAGACAAGCCTAGTAGCTTCGCAGTTTGTGTTTGTTAAATTTGATTTAAAAAAATTAAATAAAAAAGTTAGATAAATAAAATTCTTACAGTATAACGTTAAAAAAATTTTGAATAGACGTACGACACTTTTTGATTTTTAGTCAGGATGGCAGTTGACTCATTTGGTTACTTTCCTCTTTGGTCTCTTATCATCAATTAACTTTCAAAGCTTGTAAAATTTTCTATTTGCAATTTTTTTAATTTAATTCGAAATTAATAAATATCTACCTTAGAGTAGGTAGATATTAGAAATTTTAATTTACATTCCAATAAGTAATCATCTATTTTAAATTAACGCATTTTAATCATACATTCTCAGTTTTTCTTCTGCTAATTTTTGCATATTTTTCATTAAGGACGTTTACAAAATGCTTCGATGTAACTTTAATGTGGTAAAATTTTCTTTCTTAACTAATTCCATCCACAAATCAAACGATTTATAAAAAAACATAAATTATTATATGATTTGAACAATAAAAAATATATGCAAAAAAAACAAAATTAAAACTACACAACTTGTGCCGTAGAATTGATGTACAATCGCACAGGTGAAATATGGGAAAAGAAAAAAAACACTTTACAACTAAATACAGACAATCTGTAAGTATTACAAAATACAAAATTTTGTTTTATGAAAAATTAAATTCATACTACAGGTTCTTAATTTTCAAATGACAACTGAATGTATTTCATTCAGTTGTCATAATCTAGAGCATAAATGGTCGCATATGTTGGCATGCTAAATTAAAATATTCAACATGATGTATTTTTAATTATGGAATCTAGCTGAGGGTAATAATTTATACGGCAGAAATACTAAGACTTTGTGCCTGAACTTGTGGTAGAATTGACCAAAACAACAATTTGTCTATGGTATGGAAATCTCAGTGAGGACTTTTGATGGATCTATCAAAGGGGGTAATTGTTACATATTGGCCCAGAACTTCCCCATTTTCTTTTTTTTTCAATCAACAATCTCTTTGTGGAACTCCCTCGAGGACAGCCAATTGCTTCAAACTGAACCAAACTACACATTATAAAAAGTAATACAATGCATTACAACTACCAAGAAGGCCTTACAATAGTAAATTTTTACTAATTAAAAAATCGATCTTGGCCTATCCTTTAAGGATAAGTTTTAAAAACCCTTTGATTACGACTTAAACACATTTAACTAATGCTGCATTGCTAAGAGTTCCAGTCAACATCTTTGGATATAAAATAATCATTCTGCAGTACAAAATGCATATAAAAACAGATACGAAACAACACACATTCAACAAAATATTCTCATTCATTCATGTAAAGATACAAGCTTTTTAATCGCAAAAATCTTTTGTGGGTGCAGCAATTCATTTGCTATTAACTTTGGCCAAGAAAAGAGACAGAGTAGAGTGGTTTAGGACAAGTGGGGTAAAGATGGCCAAACTTTGGCAGGATTGAGAGATTGTGTTTAAAACATTAACAAACGAAAAAGAAGAAAAGTTTAAATGTGCATGTACACATGCATCTAAGAATCGCTCAGATATGAGCGTGTATGTGTGTCTATACTCGTAAATATAAATACAAGGAAAAAAGTGAAATAAAATTATTTGTAGGTGGGTTGTATGTTTGTGCAAAGATTTACCGTTTTATACTTGACATTTCCAAAAGTTTAAGTTTTAATTTATGACAACGTTTTCTATAACTCGTTACCCGTACACGTACTTGTATGTGTAGATGTGTGGAAGCTGACACACACTCGTATACATGAATACACGCTCTTAAATGTACGAACACTGCAAATGAGTACTGAATACAAAAATACAATAATAAAATTATAGAAAAAATATTTTTTAAGGAGACACATCCTTATATAGGATATTCACAAAATTGGTGCAAAAAGGAATGCATATTATGAGAATGAACATTTGGGAGAAGATGGAAAAATTTTATTTTATTTAGAACGTTTAGTCAACATGATGGCATAAGTATTGAGATTTAGGTAAACGTTCCAAAAAGGCTCCGCCATGCTGAAAGGGACTTGAATAGGGTATTAAGGAAAATATTTCTAGCCCAATGCTATTTTGTTGATTTGAATTTATGAGTATTTAAAAAATTATTGAATCTAAAGGGTCTTACTTATTTTTTTGCGGTAAAGGTCTTGACTCCTCGAATCGACGATGGCGATGGTATTTTTATTTTCTAAAAAAAATTTACAATTTCGGTCCTTTTAAGGAGAAAAATATTAATTAGTATGTAGAATTTACTACGAAAGAGGGTACAATATTTTAAGTTATAAAGATTTTCTAGTCGGGAATGGTTTCTTTTTATTTTTTGACAATTGATTATAAAAATGTAATAATAGCTGCAGAAAAGAAAACGACATGAGAACAAATACAAATTTCTAAGTTAATTTGTTTTTGGAGACAGATGTTAGGTGCTTTACACCAAACAAGCCAAAAATTTTAATTTTATATACCATATAAACATAACCAGACTATTACAGAAATAATATAGAAGCTCAGCGGCAATATATTGGAGTTCTTAAGCATCTAATCGTAAACATTTTTAGTCAGTGAAGTTGAAATTCAGATTGAAATATATTATTATGGAATTGTTTTTAATATTATTTATTTATAATATTCATAATAATATTTAATTTTGAAGTTTATCATTTTGGAATATACTACCCAAATAATTGTTTAAGCAATTGATGCTGAATGTTTTCAATCTGCTTAACGTTCACTGACGATTTGGTTAAGCGACCAATGAAATGTTGGCACATGAACAGCTAAGGCTACAACAAACAAGGCAATTGCAATAATGTTTTTAACTCTCAGTATTTTTTAAGGAGCTTTAGGACTTTTAATCTTGGCTTTTATAGTTCAGAGTTAACAAATCAGACTTAATGATTATGTATCTAAAATGCGATATGGCACTGCCTTTCTTGGTTAAAAATCATTAATATTAGTATAGCCTAATCATTCACATTATTAATTCATTATAATTTGTTATAAAGGATTGATATTTTGCTTTGATTTAAACCCTAATGCTTTAGCAAAGGAAAATATTAACGTTCTTACTCTTGGCATAGCCGCCTCCGAAAACTGTATGTTGTTTCGGTTCATCTAATTCTTTTCGATATTAATAACTCTTTCATGTATTCATTTACTCTTTAAATATTATCCCATATCAGCAATGATCTGAAGAATGATCTGATCAATACTATTTACAAAAGTGGTTTGTTGGATTTCGTTGCGGGCGTACAATCACGGAAGATGCTGAATGTTCTGGACGCCCAGTTCAGGTCTCTACACCCGAAACAATTGAAAAAAGTTCACGATATGATGTTGTTCGATCGGAGATAGAAAGCCCAAGAGATTAGTATATCACATGTCTGACTAGTTTAGATTTTAAATGAAAACTTTTCCCAATATGTGCGCCGCATTTGCTCCCAATCGAACACCAACGTTCAACCACAATAAGGACGAGTTTTTGTGCAGAGATCAAATAGTGGATTTCTTAGGATGAGTCGGCGCCAAAGAAGGGTTGTTTGTTAGGTAATAAAGCAATGGTGATCTTTTAAAATAATTAATGGCGAATATTATGCCAACTTATTCGATCAATTTAATGAGGATTTAAAAAAAAACAAGGGCATTTGGCCAAGAAAATATTTCTCTTCTATTTTATTCTCCAGAATAAATCCTGTATGATTATTTCTTCTTTTTAAACCTCGATAGAAAATGATTTGACTCCAACGACGAAAATTTATATAGTTTTTGGACCGCATTTTCGACATTGATGTTGTCATTGAGTGGGAAAGACAAAAAAAAAATGGCAATATATTCAAGTTCAAATAATTTTACAAATCTTCTTTAAGTAAAATTGAAATAATACTGGAATATTTGTTATAAGAGGAGTCCCTTATTTATTAGACTCATCTGCCAGATTTTAATGATGCTACATGGTATTTTACGACGTCCTTTTGTCTGCCAAACAAAAAAATTCATCAAAATCATATGTTCAATGTGCTTAACTTACGTGGACTTTAACTGCACTTCATTGGACGCTTAAATGTCATTCAAGTTTTGTATTGTAATGCTGTTGGAATTGTGCTTAAAAGCTAAGCTTCCTATTTAAATAAAACTTGTATATAAATGGCATTTAAGTACTTCCCTATAGATTTTCATAATCAGTTGTAGAAAATAAAATGAATTGTTGCTAATCAAATTTAGACGAACAAACCTCCGAAATTCCTATATTTAAAATATAGAATCTTTTTTTCGTTCATTGAATAATGAACATTAGAAAAATGTTTCGCTTATACTTTTTATATTTTCTAATTTGCATTCACATTAAATGCATCACTATACAATTTTCATAATTAGTCTATTCCCTCCTCTAATTACATTTCTAACTAAAGCCACAAAAATTTGTGTAAAAAACACTATTATTCTTTTTCACGCATGCCATTATACGAAATTAGCTCGATCATTTATTACAACAATTAAAGAAGTTCGAAATGCGTTTTTCTGCAATAGAAGCAGCATTTGGCAAAAGCACTTTACTTAAAAGTACATTAGAAATATATATTTTTTTAAATCTTTTTTGTCTAAACAATTTGTAAGTGTTTTGTTTGGGTTCTAAAAAAGAACAACGCGTTATTTTTCTTTTGCATACAATACAAATTAAAAATATTTGCATGTACGACTAATAGGTTTTATTTTTTTTTCAGTTGGTTTTTGTTGCGACAGAAAATTATAAACGATATATTTACAGCAGTTATCCTGTAAGGAAATAAAAACTATGCAAAGAAAACACTTTGTTAAAAGATAGGATGTGTCATATGGATGATGACTTTTTTTCTGTAGTTTCCTTTTAAGTTGTTGTGTTCTTTTTCTCCTCAAATGATAATAGAGGAAAGGCAAAAAAAACAAAATTTGAAAAGAAAACAATTTAGAAATTAAAATCGTTTTTACTAGAAGTGATTTTTGTGGTTTTTATAATTATTATCAGTACGCTACACAAATATGGCTCATACGCTTAGAACCTGGCAGATTTTGGAACAATCGGATATGGTCTATTAAAGTTTTAATGTGGATTGCAGCAGCCAGTTGCTGCAAAAATCTTTGACTTCAAAACGTTCAACATTAATAATACTTGTTATTCTATTTGCAAATATATTAGTTTTTCATTATCAAGTAGCATCTTACCAAAAGATATTAAATTCACTGTAAAGCATTGAAATAATGGTCAAGAGCTCATGGTATATATGTATCTCCGTGCTAGAATCATCAGAGTTTGGCAATCTAAGGAGTAGAGTCCTTGAACTATCAATTTATATAACTTCATCAAAAGTAGTGGTGGATTTTTACGCTCTCTTTTTCTTTTAGTAATACTCTTTTGCATACCTATTCATTCTCTCTTCAACTCTTTCACCGCATCCTGCTCAGGTTGTGTGAATACTTTACAGGAATTGGTTGAAATGAGCTGAACATATGGAACTGTTGACGACAAATTTTGTCCTTAAACAAGCTGACAGAAAAAATATCCAGTCGTGTCCAGCCACATGAACTAGTGGAGCAAATATTATTATCGAAACAAGAGATTAGATCACCTTATTTCCCTGGTTATATATTTTATATTAGATCAGACACAGGGGATGGACCCTACTCTTGGAATGCACTGTGCGGGTACTAGCAAAATAGGTTATGGAAGGGAGGATGGAGGCACAATCGACTTGAACCTTACCATATTTGGAGTAACAGGATAGAAATCTTTAAGGAGTTCTCCCCACATGAAAAAAGTTCGAATAAAGAGTAAATTTTCTCTGTAATGCGTAGTGCGATTCACTGTCATATGAACCCCAAATAGATGTGCTCTTAATGAAGAATACGCTGTTCGCAATTAAGAGCGAGTCTTGAAATACAGTTTCCCCGATTTTATCAAAACACATCCCATTATATTAATGATAACATTATGAAACACTCCCCACGTTGCTTCGATGCTCCAATGTGTCAATAATTCTGTATACACTACTGTCCATAATAAGCCTCTTTGCCCTCCCCTGTACTCAACGTGTAGCTTCAAAATAGATTTTGGAGCACTGGCCCATAGTTTTATTCCATTTTTTTTTTGTATATAAGTGGCATAAATATTAAGGAGATCAAAAGGAGTGAAGTATCTCTTACATTGTCTTAAAAACACGAGGCACTTAAATTCTTCCTTAGGTGACATTAAAAATATGCTCTGTCCATTACATTACAGTAAATTTTCATGGCAAGAACATCAATACTAATATCGCCCATAATTACAGATGGAGTAGCAAGATCTTTTATATGTTAATCCGTAAGCATACAATATTGTGTCTATTATTATTACAAGACCGTGATTAAGCGTACATGAAACCGTAGGCCTCCTATATAAACTTCATTTCCTATTTATAGTTTACGTAGCTGTGATATGGCTGAATTTCATTAGCGCTGATCAAATCATCAGTACAATTTAGCCAAGTCATCTATAGAAAGCATTCAAGATCATATACTTATGTATTTGAATAAAAACCCATAAATACTGTATGACGATTCCATAGCATTCAAACACATCTTTCTGCTTGTGAATTATAAAACAGCATTTATAAAACTTTTTTATAAACACAGCGATAGAAATCATGTTCTTAGTCAAAAATTATGTTGTAGAGTGTGCTTTTTTTAAAACTTGCCGTATGATCAATATTGAATCTGATTTGTCGCATAATCGCTCATACGTACAAAATTTCAATGAAAAGCATTTTTTTGATATTTCTCACCGTGAGTTTCCTTAAAATTATCACGCCAAACCAGTGAGAATGTTTTAGTATTTTTGCAGCTAAATTTAGGATTTTTACTTTTACGTAGTTGGAAATTTTAGGTATTTAACTAAATTTTTAATTTAAAATATTTTGCCTCTTCCGTTCTACATTTCATTTTACTTGCTAAATTCACCAGTTTTTGTATGATTTGTAAGTTGTCGAATGTTATGATAGTTTTTTAAATTTTGTTGGTACTCTCTAGGTCAATATTTGGTACAAGTTTCAAGCGAATGAGAATTTCAATACGTATGCATTTGAATTAAAATATTTTAAAAGAAATTCTATAACTTTTGATTAATAAAAGAATTATATATAAAGATTATTAAGAATTAGTGAAGGAAATTTAAAGCTAGAAAAATTGCGCCTTTTTTAACTCATCTATACATTTATATGAATTAAAATATATATATATTTTTAAAAATTTTACGTCTGGCATTTGAACAAAAGCAATACAATAGACTGTTTGATAATTGTTGCAGCATTTTTTCTATATTGTATCATCTAAAGCATGTGGTTATTTGAGCTATTGACTTATATTGACTTCAATCATAAATTTTTTTAAGATCATTATTACAAAGGGAAGTTTTAATATATAATAATTTTTATAAAATATACGAGTATATAAAAGTAATTAAAACCATCCTAACGCAAAATCTCTTGTCTACAGTTGCTGATACACTCCTGCCATCAGTTAAGACCAACATTTCTCGTTAGTAACAATACAAATATTTCGAAATATTGCCAAGTTAGCAAGTAAATTATAAATGAGATGATATTTTACCTATAAAGAATTTGGTCTCTGTACTTTTAAAATTTTTCAATAGAAATTTAGGCCCTATTTCACTTTTATATTTTTGTGCTGAACTGACTCCTTTTTTCCAAGTTGTAATTATTTGCTCATAATTATACATACATATTTATATAGATGTATAAAACTTCTTTTAACTTAACGTTTACAGACGACTGAGTTAATTAATGTGATCATGATGACGGTGTCGTTTGGAAAGTTGTGAATTTTTTCATCGTTTAGGTTTAAAAAGTCTGGATATCTTTGTTGGCTTTAAGCACAATAGATCAACAATGATCGCAGTGCAAAGGGCCATCCTGGGCCAAACCCCCATTACATTGTTGGCATAGTAGGTTTTAAAGGCTTTTTCTTCTTAAGTAGCACTGATGATTCTTCTTCAACTTGTAATACATTCGCTTTCAAATTCCATCATCTATCATTTATTTCTCGTATCTTTTTTCCACTATAAAGTAGAGATCCTGACTCTGGGCAATAAAGTGATCCTAGTCGTTTATTTTTAATAATGGCACTTGTCCTTATTTTACTTGGATCAAAATTATTAAGGTGAATACCACACAGGGACTTCAAAGTAGAAGTTGCAATATACGGTTAACATTATGAACATTATGACGAAGCTATGTACAACAAGGCATTCATTATTAAGGCTAAAGCTTTTACGTTTATGTACTGGCATAGCGTAAGCTAAACTAATACTAAATTGCTAACGACAAACTTAAGGTCGTGAAAGTGATTAAAGTATTGTCATTATGGTAAATAAGATTTCATTATGGTAAATAAGATTTTGGACAATTACAATCAAAATCGTAAAAATTTGGCCCACACAATTGTAGTAAATGTGAGATTTCTTTCATAAATAAAATAAAATATTAGAGATTTTTTAGTCCCAAGATTTAGTCCCGTGATTTTGGACTTGTTAGTACCGTAAAATCCCAGGAATTTCAATATTGACATCCTTAATTACTACCAACCTATCCTGTTAACTTAAAATTGTCTTAAAATTTTTATTCCTGAGCTTCACACCTCCTTTCACATACTAAGGCTAAAGTACATTCGTTGACTCGTCCTTGTTACCCAAAAATGTTCATTCGATCGTGTAGTGAAGAATATTAAAATGAAATTTCTTCATTTATTTTATTTCTTTAGCTAATTTTTGATGTTGCATTATTAGATTAGTTTCCCGGTTGTGTGAGTTTTTCTATATTGAATCTCTAATTCAAATTCAAATAGCAAAAACTCACAGCTGTATTTAAGTGCAAATTGTAATTGAAATTAAGTTGTATGGTTGCACTGACTAAATGTAGCCAAAACAAGGAGAATAAAATACAAAAAATTCCAAAATAGAAACTTCTAAAAAGGATACAGTGAAATTAAAGCAACAAATTAAAATTGAAAACACAATCTGTGAAAATTAAAAATCATGTTTTTCGCTTTTGGATGGTTAACAAAGAAAAGCAATTAAAAAATGTACGAGTTAGATTTTATTAAATAAAAATAATATTAATAAGCCAAAATGATGAAAAAAAACAAGACAAATTTTCTTCAAAAGTGCTTGCAAATATAATTCTATGTACATTCGTACTTGTGTTTGGTTTATTAAAAACTAACTTTTGCAAACAAAGAAGGAAACAAGTTTAAAGGAAATATATAAAGTTTAATTAAAACTCTTCCTCAAAAGCATAATTTCTGATATCATATCATAGAAGTGGGAGTAAAACGCTCAAGATTAAATCGCTCAGGCGACTCGAAAAAACTGAATACATTTAAAACATGAATAAAGAAAAATGTATAATAAAGGCCAATCTATTTATGGTATACCAGATTCATCCTAGTATGCTTTACTATCCCTCCCAATGAAGTAAAAAATATTTTTGAATTCCTTATCATATAAACAAGTGCGTATTTATGAAGAATCTCTATGGGCAGCTAATTCTAAAATGCTCATCAAAAGAGTCATGACATCTTAGTCAAAGGATCTTGAGTCTTAGTTTTGGATTAGGGTGGCAGTCAGAAGTCCATCAAACTAACTGAAACTTTTTAGTCCATTGTGATACCAAGGACACTCTGCTTAAATGGAATTTTCAATATTAAACTCTTTGGATAAAGTCTATACATTGCAGTTTGATGTCTGTAATGTCGAAGATATAACTGAACCCGAGGAACATTTGCTATACATTCCTCTTCTTGCTAATTCGGACCAGTGATATAAAGAATACTCTCTCCTTCATCTGTATCGTGTCAGCTGTTGCAGAAGTCGTTTTGCTAAAGTTTTAACATCAATGCATGTCAGTTAATGTGACAGTCGTCTTTTATCACAGACATTAGTAATGATATTTGCCTCCCATTCCTAGAAAGAAGAAAGGTTTTATCCTTCATGACAAGGAGAGTCCATTATTGCCTAGAAATTATGCAGTCATTACTTGTAGGGCAGGTGCTTATTATTTTATCCTCAGTTCTGCGCTTTAATATTGGCAAGCCCATGCGATTTGACCCCATTAGAGCGTGGAATGTTGTACCATATCTAAATAGTTCATTAGTCCTGGCGTTCACTTAGTGCTTATAATATTGAACTGATCGCCCAACTCATTGTTCTTGATTTTATAAGGATAACATCAAGTGCTAGAGTAGATGCTAACGTTGGTGGTCGAAATGGTATTCCATCCCAACTAATGTGTTAACTTTTTGATCAGGAAGTAAGTTTGAAACAAAGAAATTCTAATTCCATGATTGTACTTCCTAATGACCTTTGAAGCCATCTGTGTAGAAGTTCTTTTTCTTTTTGCTGTACAATTACTCTACACGCCACGAGCTGGTATTGGATTTTTTTATTTTATTACAGCAGCTTAAACGAAAATTTTTCTAAAGTTCTGAGGACCTTTAATTTTCGAAAACTCAAATAGTAGAACCTTCAATTATTTTTGGTGAATTGCAAGTAGATGTGCATTCAAACGATATAAATAGTTTTTTTATGAAAATCGATGTTTGTTGGTATTATTTACTGCACAGTGCAGTTTGACTAATAAAATGTTGACTATTTAAATTGATATTCAAATTAAACTTTCAATTGAACTTACCAAAAGTTAAATGCGAGCTGAAAAGAAAAAATAATAAGTCTCTTCTTAGTTATTATAGTTAAAATTTAAAAATTAATTGACTTATTTTTTTAGTTTGAGATCTTCTTCTTCCTGAAGAAGACACCCACAGGGTGTTGAAATATTAAAAAATCACAAATAAATCATAAATATATTGTTTTTTTTTTATAAAAAAAGACCTCAAACTCCAAAAAAATAAAATAATTCAATTGATTTATAAAAATAAAAAGGTGGAATTGTATCATCAATTTATTAAAAATTTATTTAAACCCAGTTTTAATTTCGATTTCAATTTGTATTATTGTTATAGATTCAATAAAATTAAATTTAAAAATGTAATTGGTATTATTGATTCTCAGCAACAAAAATAAAATAGCAACCCAAAAACCTATAAAAATGCAGAGTTCTTAATAAGGACTATATCCTATGATTTCAACATAGACTTTTCATTCTAGTATATTCTTTTTGTTTATGATTATTAATCGAATTGGAAGTCATATTCAACATATTGCAAACAGTTGATTTATTTTTATTTTTACAAAGTAAATGAATTTATACAAACAACAAAGCAAACAACTTGTGTTCGATTTGCATCTATTTATTAAAACATTTTTTGATATCCTTGTACTGTAAGTTTCTCTTTTATAAGCATACGAAGTTAAATGCTTTTCAAACATGACGCTTAAAGTCTACTGTTCAGACAGAATACCTTTTACTATGATAAAAGACTTGAGTTGACCACTTTTGGACTATATGAGTGAAATTTATCACATTTATAGTTGATAGCCCAGGTGCATTTCACCATAATAAAGGATTTGGATTGACCATTTATTTGAATGTTTGCTACTCAATTCGCATAAGTGGCTGAAAGGATTTGAAGAAAATTCATAAAAATTCTTTTAATGCCATAATTGTCATAATTGGAACTATTTTGGGACAAAACCATAATTTTAAAAACCTTAAGGATTTCTTATTAAGATAATATTTTTCGGATCAAAAGCAAGAACATTTTTCTACATTTTTTTCCATCTCCGTAAATGGTAGAAAATTGGTCCGCTGAGATGTATGAGTGTCTGCAGCAGTGGTCACTGTAGCCAAAGGTTTAAATAAGAAATACAACCACAATTGGAAATTTATAGTAAAATTTAATTTACCAGAGGTTTTAGTCATCCAGTGGTAAGAGTGAATGAGCTTATATCGCGATTTTTTCCAAACTTACGAAATATTTACATGAAAAAAAGACTGAATAATATTAAAGAAAAAATTCGATGAGTATGTGTGAGCTGGTGAATTAAAAACATATATATATATATATATATATATATATATATATATATATATATATATATATCATCAAACTTTTAACTCGAACTTATGGGAAGGAGGGTTTGTTATTTCTCAAGTGCTTAAAAAATTCTATGGATTATCGATTGATACGAGTATATCTATATCTATATATATATATATATATATATATATATATATATATATATATATATATATATATATATATATATATATATATATATATATATACTCGTATCAATCGATAATCCATAGAATTTTTTAAGCACTTGAGAAATAACAAACCCTCCTTCCCATAAGTTCGAGTTAAAAGTTTGATGATGTTGTTGAAGTTGTGATGGTACGAATAATGAGAAATGTGAAACAATAATTGCCACTCACAGAGCTTTAAAAACTGTAAGAATAATAAAAAATATGCAAATGGAATAAAAGTTGTTTGCTGTGTTGTTTGTACAAAAATTTTTGTAAGCCCACTGTGGTTAAATATTCTATGCAATTTTTAAATGTGATTGATTTTCTTGAAATTCTAAAACTGTATTATAATTTTAAATTACCACTACAAATATATAATATCATCTCTTTATTTCAGGCTTATGGTCATAAAATTTATTTGGATACTACTCGGTTATGATTTATTATCAGTCTGTTTCTCGATGTCAAAAAAAAAACTTAAGGGAACGATAAGCAATCAGTCACTTTCACTTTCAACAAGCGGAATTGTCAATTTTGGGACGATACCAATCGACAAGAGTGTAGTTTTTGGACTAGCGACGTCGTCGGTCCATGTTTTCTTGAAAATGACGTGAGCCAGGACATCACCGTTAATGGCCCAATTAGGATTATATGGACATCAATGACATGATGTCTTAACATTACAGTGCTGCGTACTACGCAGCTCATGCCACATTGGACAATCAGCATGAGCAAGTTGAGGAGATTTTAATCTCAAATTGAAGGAATATGATCATGCGATTTAACCCCGTTAAAGTTTTTCTTGTGGGGTCGCTGGTTTATATGAATAATCTTCAACTCTGACTGATTTATACGCCAGAGCCAAGGAAAATCCAGCATATCGAATGCTCACCAGCCAGCAAAGGTACAACGGACACTTCCAAAATGTTACATTTCATATATAATGGCCACTCAAATGAGTTAACAAATTTAATGTTATCTTACTAATATTTTGTTCTATTTTTTTAATTTAAAGAGAAAGAAAGCCCTTAACGAAAGACCATTTCCATAGTTCGCAACGTATATTGCAAGAGCATCGTTTAATTATTTTTTTATGATAATAAAATTTTATATTTAAATAAAAATTGTGTGTGTGAGAGCAAGTTGTGCACGTTGCTTTTGGCACTCACTGTATTTCTTAACAAAACAGTTTAGTAGATCTGCAACCTTATTTACAAAAAATTTTAATATGTTTCATAAAAATTCTCAAGAAACAAATGAAAATTTTAATAAGAAATAAATGGCAAATTTAAACAAAAATTGTACAAAACATATTTATTTTATTTTGTTTTTATTGTTGTTAGCATTAGTAATTCTGAGTTAATTTGTATAAATAATTAATTGTATAGGGGACTTAATTGGAGGAAAAATGTTGAACGCAATGGATTTTTTATTTTATTTTAATAATCAACTTGACTTCTTATTGTTGCTTCTATGTATATGGGCTTGAATTAGATGCTACGAGTACCGTGTCTAACTACTACTCTACCACACCAACGTTACATGATACCACTGGCGAGCCCATAATTTTCACTCGTTTCCTATTTTTTGTTGTTGTTTGTTTGTTTTTTCTTTTCTTTGAAAGTCCAAAAGTTACCAGGGGTAAGGTTAATAATTTCCATTCCTTGCCTTTATTTTCCTTTGCTATCATCAGCATTTTACACTGTGTCTATATTAAGTTTTTCTTATTCTTGCTGGCTGGAGGAAACTGTTGTTAAGGGCATCAGTAAATGATTTGCGTTTAATACTCATGCACATCTATTCATTCAATCTAAATTTGAACGAAACTGAGTAAAAACTTACGTAGGGCTGCAGCAGAGGTTACGACTGGAGTGCTGATAGCTGATCTTTCATTGGTGTTAAGTTGCGTTGTTCTGGTGATTTTTTTTAATTTTTGTTTCGCTTAACATATTTTAGCAACGGAAACGGAAACCGCCATGCAAAGCAAACTACATATTTATAGTTAGTAAGACGAGTAAAAGTAGCAACCGTTCCGACTTATTGCCATGTGCCATCATCATCTCGTATTTTAAATTTGAAATACAAATGTTGGTCGAAGTAAATGGGACGACTGCGGCGAAACTGTTTGGTCTATCCTTGTTGTATATAAATGAAAAGGTATGTGTGTCTATGTGCGTGTGTTTGTGTGTGCTTTTTCGGAGGTTTATAACAATATTTCTTCAATGTTATTTTTAATCTATTTTATTCTCTCAGGCAACAGAATGTAATCTTCAGTTATAAACTACCAACTTAAACAGTTATTAACACAAATTTATCTGTATTACTTTGCATGTTGTTCACAACAAGTTGAAAAAAGCAGGCTGTTGCTAGAGGATGAATAAAGTTATGAATATATTTCGTTAAGTTTATCGTTATTTTTCTTTTTAATTCTATTTTCTTTTTTATTACTAAAGATACGCTTTTTTTCTTTCTTTTCCGTAAAAGCAATTAAACTATAAGAATATTGGATATTAAGTATTCAAGTCAAAGTATCAAAAAATTTGCATTGCAACCTCGTTTGATAAGGGCGATTGAATCTGAAATTATATTAAATAACAGACAAGGCAGTTGACGTATTCAGTTAATCTCTTGGATAATTAATCGAACACTTTTGGAATATTAACGCCACAAAACTATTTAACTTAAAAGTAGAAAATGTTATATAAACGAAAAAGGTTTTTCTACTGGTCTTTAGCCGATTGCAACAGAATATTTAGATCCCTTATACAAGGTAAAGCAAAGGTGATGTCATAATTTGAACTGGTCGCCATATTGTTATAAATGAAACAAGAGGACTTTGCTTTCATAGAAAGTTTTTTTTTCCAAGTGTAAAATTTATGATATTAAGAATCAAGACTGGCACGTTTCAAAAGTCTGGTGCTGTTAGATCTGACGTTCTTGATGGTCAGTTCAAAACTCCAAAACGGAAAATCAGTCGACTTGGAAATCAGCGTCAACCAATCTCCATCGCTGCCCGAAATGTATGAGCGGGCGGATGAATTGAAGCCTCTTTAATGGAATTTTGCCATGCAGCCTTGCATTATCCTTGGCCAAATGCGGTAATTTTTTTTCAGTCGTCATGAAATCGACCCAATAAGTTGGCATAATATTCGCTATCCTTTTGTTGGAAGTCAATGTGGAGTATGCCGCGTACATCCCAAAAAATGGTCGCCATGACTTTATTGGCTAGCAAACCCTACTTGGCCTTCTTTAACGGATCTTCTGTTTAGTGTCTGGTATATTGTGCTGGATCCACATTTCCTCTACGGCTACAAAACGGTGCAAAACTGCTCCATATTGGGGTTGAACAATGCCAAAGAGTCCTGCGGAATTGTCACACTGCACTCATCTTGCGGTAGTACTTCTCATACCCAAGTCATCATTAAAAATTTTAACCATTGAGCCATGTTATTTGTATCTGGCTTCTACAATCTCTCGTACCTTCAATTATGTCGCCTGTAGAGATCTCAAGTGGACATCCACGCTTGTACGGCCACAACGAAATTCAACAAATTTTTTTTCATTGAAATTGATTGGGCGGAATTGCCATAGTCCTTTAAAGTTTATCCTTGGTTTAAGTGATGGGTTTTTCGCACAAAAATAATACGTAATGAGAACTTGAAATTCAAATCACGCCGTAGTCCTCTATCATTTGCTATCAAATATAAACTTAATAATGCAGCTTATAACTTTGAAAGATGCTTGTTGACAAGGTAGTGTTGGCCTTTCCAAAGTTACTGAACTATTGATCTGCCTTCGTATTTATTTTATTTATTTATTTATTTAAATATTATGAATATAATTACAAATTATAGTATACCATTGGTCTGACAAACATATTAACATAGACATTCAATCGTTTATGGTGAGACAGACCAGAGTCTTATATGGGAAACGAAGCCGCAACCTACACGCTGCTATGATAGTACACTTCCCTAACTAAATCATTAATAATTGTTCTTTAGCCTCGTTTTAGTTATAATGATTTTAATTTTCTTTAAATATTTTAATAATATTTAATATTGCCATAATTAAAACTTGTACTTCAATAAAGGGTCCTTTTATTTAGGAAAGGAATCTTCTTTCCTAAATAAAAATTGCTCAGTTCAAGTCATCAACATTGATTATAAGAATGACACTTGAGTATCACATTAATTACGATTATCATCACGTTTTATGAGACATTTGCACAAGTTTATGTACCCTTCACCCCACCTGTACTCACAAACTAATGAACCAACTCCAACAACTAGAAACCAAAAACGTCCCAGACTAACTGGGTAGGAGTGGTCTCTCCTTCAAGTGTAAGTATAGTACTGTTGTACAGTTTGCGACTCTGTGGAATTAACTTGTATTAGCCAACAACCCTTAACTTCCACTTTCTTACTTTGAATACAGTGAGTAGGGTTTTCTGTTTTCTATATAATTTTATACATACGAGTATTCTTTTAATTTAAGGTTTTTCTTTTCTTGGCCATCATTTATGGTAATGTTATTTAAGCCTAAAAATCATAATGAATATTGAAAAAGGTATTCCATACTTGCATGCTACAGCCACATAAACACTAATATAATTATACACACATACTCGTATGAACATGGAAAGATTCCAAAATGACAGGTGAATTGTAGTTATTGGTCCTGATTAAGCATGAATACTGCCATATAAGACCAGGATGCTGGCCGAAAACTCATAAATGTTCATTAGTGTGAGTAAAATATTTGCTCAATCAAAAAGCTAAATATTAACTTTTAGTATCAGGGACTAATTAGATGAGTTGGCAATTTATTTTTGTTTCATATTGTATTTCTTTTTTGTCTTTCTATACGAGTATTTCAATGCAGAGAAATCACTATTAAAATCTTGAAAATAAAAAGGAAAAATATTGTTAAGAAAATTAAAAGGCCCGTTGGTAGGTCAGTTTTTCTTCAGGAATATATTTGTGCTTTAGTTTTGTTCTCGTCAACAGTTCTTTATATATGCATATGAATAAAGTCGAAACAAGTAATAATAAAGAAAATTTCACCTTAGAAAAGGACCATTTAGGAGAGCGATGCCTCTGCGAAAATCATGCGACATAGTCTACTAGATGTTATTGTTTTGATAATGACAAGATATTCTAGCGATTTAAGGGAAGTTCTAATAGAAGAACAATTGCCTCCGCCCTGTTACAATATCTGAAATTTCGTCACCATGAATTGCTGGTGCGTGATTAATTACGTTCTGGGTATGTGCGAACTGTGAAATGAATATCACTTGCCTATGACTTGATAATGACTTGATTGTGACTTGGATAGGATTTGACGATAGCTTGATTGTGATTCTGACTATGACTTGATTTTTATGACTTTCCTACGGCTTTGTTCTTTTGGAAGTTTCTTTTGCTCCAACGAGAGGACAGTATGACCCATACCGGTGAAATAATATCCCCGCGGTTTGTACTACTAGGACACGATAAACTTAAATTATGTGGTCTAGTATGCAGTAGCGAAAATAGCGAGTCGTATTCCCAAGTAGGTCGGGCTGCTGGTATATTATGAATGTTTCACACCACCAGCATTCGTGATTGCAACAAATTATTTGGTTATGACCTGACTAAGAATTTACTGTGACTTAGCTATATATTAATTGTGAGTTGACTATGATTGTACCGTGGCCTATGATTAGACTATGCCTTGACTATGATTTGACTATGGGTTGACCTTGAGCTTATCAAAAGTTGACTATGACATGACTACGACTTGACTACAACTTGATTTGGCTAAGACTTGACTTTGACTTAGTTAGCAATGAGTTGACTATGACTTAACTATGATTTGACTATGGCTTGACTATGACTTGACTATGATTTGACTATGTTTGACTATGCCTTCACTGTAACATCACTATGACCTGACCATGACTTTACTATGTCATGAATACAACTTGACTATAAGTTGTTTTTGAGCTGATCAAGACTTTGTTCTTTTGGAAGTTCGTATAGTTCCAACGAAGGGACAGCAGAGTTAGACCCAGAGAAATAATACTTTCACGGCGTTCGTGATTGCAAAAACAAAATGAGTTAACTATGAGTTGACTAAGAGAGTTTCTTACGATATGGCTAGGAGTTAACTAAGAGTTAGCTTTGATTTGACCATGATGTGATTGTGAGTTGACTACGACTTAACTATTAAGTGACCCTGACTTGACTGTGCCTTAACTATGCCTTTACTATAAAATTAGTGTGACTTTCCTATGAGTTAATCACAACTTAAGCACAGTTTTACTACGGCTGCTACACCATCGATTCTTTTGACGGCCTTTTCCTTAACATTATTGTGAAGAAAAAATTAGCTGGATGAGATCTAGTAGACCTCCTTCTAAATCTCTCTTAAAGAAAATTTTTCCCAAAGGAGACCCATTTGCAGGGTATATATTATTAAATTATATTACTTTACTGATTAACAACGAAAAATGATAAGGAGTGATAGAAACCACTATCCTAATTTTCATCAGCATACACTGAATTCTTGCTTTATTACTGACAAATGAGTCAAGAATGGAAGTAAAAAAAATTTATAGTATGTCATCCTCTTAAATTACTTCGCTCATTTTAGTATTTAATCTTGGTTAGATGTAACATTTGAAACAATAACTTTTATATTTCACATTAGTATAATTTGCAAAAGGTGAAACTGAATTATCAGAATATAAATTTTTTCCTCTTTTTTATATATTTTAAAGAGAAGTTAAGTAAATAAATTTAGTAAATGTTTGATGATCCTCCTTCTGGAAGTAGACTTAATTGAATTCGGTTAGACTAGGCTACATAGGAAGACTATCTTAGAATAATAATTTGTATGTTCCATTTTGCTTCATTAAAAAAATTCAAATCTAATATGACTGTACTTTACCCTTAAGAACACAAACTTTTAGACTTCTCTTCTTTATATTTGAAAAAATTCTATCTTTTTCTTCTGAGAATTTGTAATTCAGCCCTCTGTTCTTAAATAATTATTAAAATTTCATTTATTCAAAAAACCCTGCCGCTCTCCACAATTTGCCATCGTATGACCACTAAAGTTTTATTGAATAATTGCGATTTAAAATAGATAAATCGTTTGTATTTTTCCCCTGCAGCTTAATGCATATGAAATACATAAACATTCTAAACGATTAAAAGGCATATAAATAAATTTATTTTGTTTGAAATTTGTTTGCTATGCAAGTTCCCATTTTTACAAGACTATTTTATATGCATATGAGTGTGTGTTCAGCTTATTCCATCTCCTGTCTGCCTTAAAACAAGTAAATTTATTTGTGTGTATGTGTGTGATGTCGCATATGTAAATGAAAATAAATGAATTGTCCTTTTAAATGAATTTCCATGGTATTTTATGGTGCGTAAATAAATATATTAGTGCAGTAAGTAATTTATTTAAATCCACTTACAAATATAATTATTTTTATTTTTATTTTTTATTTTTGTTTTTTTTGAGACATTAAATTTTGGATACAATATGAACAGAGTACTATTTTGAGAAGAAACCTTTTGTATTTATCAGTTTTTTTAAATCAATTTAATTTTGCAAACAGGATTTGAGATATTCTTCCAATTTTCAAAATATATTTGTTTGTTTATTGTCGTTCATGCGTTCGCGCTTGCGAATTTCCAGACGTGCAGACAGACATCCGAACAAATAAATAAATTTCAAACCACTTTATTTTAAAAGGTAAAATTAAATTCTTTTTTTTTTACTTAGTAAGTATTAGGGGAATTTTATTCTAAATTGCAATAATCTTACTGAAGTGAAAGTAAACAATAGAGTATTAATTACGCACCAAAGTGATAAGGTAAATTTATTGTTTTGCCCCTTACGAAGCCAATGATGTCAACATACACAACATATGATTACAATTTCAGCTACATGGCGCTATAATACTATAACCTCTATATCGGCTGATCTTTTCAAATCAAAGAATTTTAAATTACAATAATGTATATGATTTTTGTATTCATTTAACCAATGGTTAATGTTAAAAACTGGTGTAAATTAGATCCAAATTTTAACACTATCACTCTACATGAATCTTTGAGATAGAACATCAGAACTTTACAACGATCGCAATGAAAATTAGAAAAAAGGTAACAGAAGTCCGTTGTAGTAGTTTAGAATAGAAATGCGTCTAACGCTACATCTCAAGACAATGCATCCCCTAATATCGTTTTCGTTTCTAATAAAAATGTTACACGCATTTTGCACTCCTGCACATTTGCGTTCTGTCTTAAAAAATTAACAGCAGGGCAAAAGCGAAAAAATTATTTTCTAGACATATTGCATAAAAAACATTTAAATATATTACGTGTCTTCCACTCAGGGTTATAGACTACCCTTCTACACAAAAAGAATGCGTTTTGTTTATATATTTCGTTATGTGCAACTAGTCTGTAAAAATTCTATAAACTTTAATATACCAACAATAAATATTTCAAGCAACAATTTGTGTTCTATTATCAGCTTGAAAGCGACATCGTATTGTGGTTCGGTAATATATAAAACATGTTGGCCATTTGTAGGGCAAAATATATATATATTTTTTTTTTTGGAAATGAAAACGCCATAAGTGCATTACTCCACTCCACTGTCATAATGGTAAAAGAAACAACAGAGTCCAGCGTTGAAAAAAAGCTTGGTGATATCACTGGATGAATTATAAGCTTCCCCCACGGGGAGGAAATTTCTGTAAATGGCTAGAGAATAGGTCACGTTTAAGTCCTTTTCTTAGCTTAGCCAACCGATGGTGTTACAGCTGTGGCGATTTCTGTTTTCCAGCAACAGCAGCTAAAAATCTTTAACTCCATTCTGATTCCGGGCCACTAACTTTCTTGCCATAATTTTGTGGTTTCCAATAACATACACAAAATGACTTTATCATATCGACCTGTATCTTAATCATTTAGTAGCATGTTGTTGTTGTTGTTTGTTTTGCTTTATTGCCTGTTCTTGTACTTGTTGTTGCTATAGTTAAACCATTGTATTGTTTATTGTACAAATCAAGATTTACGACTCGTTGTGACATCATTAATCAAGCATCTGATTGGTGATCCTGTGTTTTCTGTTAATTAATACAATAATGAATGGCAATAGAAGAGTAAAATACTTGGTTTATGCCAGTCTACGCATACATGCACATGTACACACACACTTCCATTTACATATCTGGGAAACAGAAACAACATCAACAACAATATTCATACAGGATTGTATGTGTGTAAGACTTGAATAAAATTTACGATTTTATAGGCAATAACCAATAATGCAGTAGTTACTTATTTACTATTTTCAATGAAAAATATGTTAAATTTATTTATATACATTTTGGCAATACACCCAAAATGAAATACTAGTTGCTATTTGCACAGCTTATTAGTAGATTTAATACTGACTGGAGCGTAGGAAGCCATTAGGAAAGAAATAGATCTTAGTTCATTCCATGAAGCTTTGCTTCATGTTTATATTATATGCCACATATCATGTGCTATTATAATTTAATTAATCTCAGAGGTGCCGCGCAATGAGTCCCAGAAAACAAGGCCCTAAAGTGCTAAGTCAAACATGGTCCAAGGTTTGGAGCCGATTTGCAATATAAAATATAGTACCAATTATTTTACATTACAAAAAAAAAAAAAAATAATAATAATAATAAAAGCTGCCCCAAAACTTCAGCGAGATATAAGCTGAAGCTATGGAGCTTTATGCATTATGAAAAAATGTGAGTTTCAAAGTGAAAAAAGGATAACATGACATGTAAGAATTTCAATTACGAAATTTTGAATCGCACGAACTTAAGGGAATTAAACTTATTAATTTACAATATAAAACTAAAAGCTCACAAGTGAGCTTTCAACTTGACTGCTATACAAGTGACATAAATTGTTTAAATTGACTACTATGTATTGTTTAATTTTACAAAAATACCGTCGAAATGGAAAATGGACCCAGGATTTTACTCGTACCTTGATTCTTAGAGCGTTTCTTACTGTATTGGGCTCTAGTAATATTTTAAGACCTATTAAATGGGAAATAGTTCAGAAATGAAAAATTTTAAGGTCATATATGTGGCGCTTTTTTCATTTAAGGCTTTTGAGGAGATATTTTATTTCATAAATGTGATTTACCTCCCTACCAAGGATGTGAAGCAAGGTTGCCAAAAATCAAAAATTCATGCCAAACATTTTTCGGCCTATATATAATTTTGTACTCTGCGGCCTTTTTTCCTGGAGCCTGATCGCGCGGCGATATATCAGCAATTTGTCATTTTAGATTATTTTTGGATATTACATACACATCATGCACCTTAGACAGCAGTTTATAAGCGTTTGTAAATGTTTTGTAAGGACTTTTGTAAATTTTTATATGGTGAATCCGTCTACAACGATATCTGCGCCTTAAAGTTGCAATTGCAGCCTTGACGCTTCAAACGTAAAAGCCACTAATAGTTTAACTTTGTGTAATAAAAATCATTAAGATGATCATAATTGTGTTTTGTTAGTCGTATACATTTCTAAGGCAGCGCCAATTAACGCTTTTCAATTATTCGATTTTTTCTGAGCGACTCGATTTCTTTGACTTTCAAACTTAATGACAATAACAATTCAGGTATAAATCTATTTTATATATTTCCGTGGAAGCTGCATCAATACCAGCAGCCTTTCCGTTAAGAAAGTGTCTTATTCCTGCAATTGTTTTTATGTCGTCCTGGCATATGAGTTATGGATATAAATGAACTTGAATATGAAATAATTATAAAAAGTTGAATAGAAAGAGTCTTGAAAGACTTTGTCAGTTGCCGCAAGCAATTGAAATCAAGAAAATCAGGAAAATTTTATAAAAACTATTATTTTTCTGACAAAGCGACTTGAAGTTTTATTAAAACTGCCCTGTTGGCTATCCAGCATATATGAGAATGGGTCTGTCAACAACTTAGGAATGATAAAATGATGTCACAATTCCTAAATCTTGATTCAAAAAATATTTTCAAACTATCGTTTTTTCTTGAGTGTATTTCATCAGTATTTTAGTAATTGTGTCTAGCAAATTCTCATAAAGTAGAATGTAAAATAGATAATATAAAAAATATAAAATTTTGATTTAGAAAATTTATTACAAAATATGCTAAAGTTCATTACAAGTGATGATAACTTATTGTGATTTATATTACAACAACGAGAGAAACACTCACAAAAAAAAACGTATTTGTACTGTCTCATAGATAGAAATTTGTAGCCGATTTGGAGCGCTTAATAAGTTAATATAAGCTTCATAGACAGTTTTCACTCATTGAGGATAATTCAGAACTGAAGTATGGGAAACGCTGAAAGCAAAAACATCCGGAGTATACGGCAGGATTCGAACCTTTGATTACCAGTCTAGTACAATAGCCACTATTTTATGAGCACTATTTAATGAAATTGTTAAATTGAGACTTTTGAATACATAGAATGTGAATGTCACCCTTCCCAGCACCTTTTTTCCTAGTTCCAGCACAATGCATTGAACTAGTAGGGGTCATGTTATGTGCTGAATGATTTTTTCTGAGGAAAAATGCAGAACTAAATTTCATACGAGCAGAAAAGAGCAGAATGATATGGCAACAGAACAAGATGAGAAATTATTAAAAAATATATATTTGCAATGAATACATGCCAGAGCCTCCCCGTAATGCAGCTTAGCCTTATACCTGGACGACTCAAAAACTAACACAAAGGTATCACTCACCTTATGGCTCCTCCACGAATTATATTTTCAAGAAAATTATCAAACGAAGTACAGCTGAGTCGCAAAGTGCGTCCTATAATTTTAAGATGATATTCATTAGAAAGACTTTTCGTCGATTTTACTTGCCTTGTACGAAGATAAGCTTTAAGCTTAATTTTCTTCAATACATCTTCTTATATATAGTAATTAAATTTTGCAATTAAAAGTAACTAAACTTAACTGAGCTTCCTTTAGTAAAATTCATATGAGAATATATGAAGCCATACCCGATCAAACGTATTAAAAATACCAACTCTCTTAAAAGTAGATCCCCAGCACATCCTGTAGGAATTACATTAGCATTCTTTCTATTTCATTTCATTTTTTTCTCTACATTTCAGTATTATGAGTATTTTTTCATTTTTATTAAAAAAGGCTTTTCTTCATAAACGATTTTTTTATCAACACCACATTAAAATTTTCTAATAAATAATGCGAAATAGTTTTTCAAAAATACAAATCATTCTATTTTTTTTTGTATTGTCCTTTGCTATTTTGAAAATAGAAAACAAAATTAAACATAATTTTTGTAAATTTATGGCTTACAAAACAAATGGCAATAAATTGCCATTAAATGCAGCAAAACCACTTGGCTTTTGTGAACCATTTGAATAATATAATAGAAGCGGAGGCTGAAAATGAGCAACACACTGGCTTCACACTGACCAAAAAAAGAAATAATAATAATAACAAGTACATACATAACAACCGTAATACATTTTTGACTGATAATACTAAATAGCTGTTGCAAAATACAAACACTTTTTAACCACCGTCATTACCAAAATATTTAAAAGTGTACATTGTATGACAAAAAAATCATACTATATGATTTTAAGAGGTCAGTTTCAAAAGGTATTTTTTATATATTATGTACAAATATCAAATGTAGTTTTTTTTAAATAAGTAACTACAAAATAGATTTATTACACTGCTGTTTAGAGGGTTTTACTAAAAGTTCTTCCAGCTGGATAGAATATTATCTTAGTAGAACGCAGAGTATTTGTTTCAATAATATCATCTCAAATGAAACGTTCGTTAATACAGAAGTTCCTCAAGGTAGTCGTTAATGTTTTCTACTAACAAAAAAACATGCCTAATGCAGCAATATTTTGCAAGGCCTTAATATGTGGTAATGATATCAAACGTTTTTTTTTAACTATAATGAGAGATAGTCAGATAGTATTTCTTTGCAACAAGATTTGAATAACTTTTATAAATGGCATAAAATTAATCTAATGAACTTGAGCTTGAAAAACTATAAAGGTATCCGTTTTTTGGAGAAATTGGAGTCACTCTGGACAACAGTCCTTAAATTGCTGCCAGTTGGCCTTAGTAGAGGATTTTTTTCAGATCTTGGCATCCTAAGTAAATAAAGCTCGAGTTATGCTTGGATTCTTACACTCCCTGACATCCCCCATAATATTTGCGGTTGTGCCTCGAATCGCAAGAGAGTAAGGGAAATGACATCCAATGAGTAATTTTCTTATTAATTGCATTAAACTGGTTGATTATTTTTTAAGGCAGAGAAAAGCAGATTAAATATGGTAAGCAAATTGGTTACCAAGGGTGTCCAATGCATCTAGAAAAAGGCACGATTTGGTGTGGAGTATGAGCTGGCGGCGTCATCGGTCCATATTTCGATGAGAACGACGTTGACCATCACCATCAACTCTGAACCCTATAGGTCGATGATTATCAACTTTTTATGGCCTGAATTGGATGATATGGACTCTAACGACATGAATTCTTAACAAGACGGCACTATGTGGCATACACTTCATAACATATTGGACATTTTGCATGAGTGATTGTCAAATTCAATCTGATTCAAGCGAACATTTCGTATGTGCAGCATACACTTTATATATTTTCCTTATTTTAATTAGTATAAAGATCATTTAGTTTATTCTCAGATTTGTACTAGATCATTCGATGGCTGCAAACTGTGAAATATAAAACAACTTTAAAAAGGTGTCACAATTCCTAATATAAATTTAAATATTAGAATTGTTTAAAACAGACACTATTAATGGTTGTTCAATGTTGTTAGACATTGGCGTTGACTGTAGAGGAATCAGTGCGAAATTTTACTGCTGTTTCTAGTATGGGAAAGTATATGATGTATATTTTTACATCTTTCGAAAACAAACTTTTTGCAAATAGATATTTTGGATATAACTATTCCAATAATTATATGTGGCTATAATGAAATCCAAAATTTAAAAAGCTTTTGACCTAAGAAGAGGGTAACTGAATAATTGATAAATTCCTTGCTAAAAATAAAAAAATTTCCTCGAATCGACTTGATAAATTCTGGCAGTTTTTGAATATTGGAAAATTGTCTCGGTTGTGGTAAACTTCATCAGAATTAGTTCAATAGTTTGAGAGAAATGTTGTCGAAAAATTTGCATATATATTGTTTTTCAAAATAACTCCAAATATTCCTGTAGAATCGATTTTTTAAATTCGATAACTTTTTTAGATTTTTTTAAACTGTGTTGGATTCCTTAAATTTTACCTTAATTGAATTAATACCTCGGAATATAACGAAAAGCAGATTCTTTATAGTTACTGCAAAAAATCTTTTCTATTAGAGCTTGATTTCAGCAGCAAAATCAAAGAATATTTTCACTGTTTCGTTTTGCAATAGTTTCTCAGAAGTTTATAAAATAAGTTTAACTACAAAATTTCTTATCCTAATTTAATATGTATTCATTTTATATTTTTATTTCCATATGAATCTACTTATTAATTGGTAAACATTTTATATTAAAAATTCTATTTACATTATTTCCAAATAACGATTGACAGCCAAGTCCCCAGTATAAATTTAAAAACACGAGTATACGAGTATAAATAATACTAACATTTATATATTTTTGTTAGCAAAAGTTTACTATTGTAAATTAATAGTTACAAGGAATTTTTCAGATCGCCCTCATACCACATTATAAACATCAATATCCCTTAACACATATACACAGAAAGAGAGAGAGAGAGAGAGATTGGTAAAGTACAAACTATTAAATGAGCCAATATGGAACAATTTTATACAATTGTAGAGAGTACCCTTGATTATGGACATGAAATGAATCCATTGCAACAAAAAAAAAATATATAAATATGTTTGTTGTAAATGTTGGTGGGTACATGCCCGTTCTATATTCAGTTGGTTTTACTAATACCAGAATGAACGTAAGGATTCGTGCGTATTTGTGGCATAAGTATGTACATGTGTTATTCTAATCATGTTTGGAAAATTATAAATTGTTGCGTACTTAATTTCTACCCAAATAATAACACGAGTAATTAATTTAATATGCCAGAGACACAAAATTATACACACATACGTTATATGATTGTAAATACATACTAAAATATGCACATTATGCGAGTGTATTTGAAACTATGCATTTTATCAATTGATCAGGTGCGTAGTTATTCAATGTTTCTGTGTAAATGAAGAGGGTATTTATTTGGAGAAAAACTAAATTTCAATTTTATTTTGTTGGAAATTGAAACTAAATTTGGAATAAGGCAAAAGCTTTTGAAATTTTTGGAAAGAAATCTTAAATTTTTCAACTTTAATTATTATTCCAGTAAAATGATTTTTCTAAGTTAAACGATGATATTCAGAGAAGAAGAATAGTTTAGCTTTAAAAAATAACAAGCTTCAAATAATTTAAATTAAATTTAATAAACTAGAGCAAAGAATTTGGAATAAATATTTATAATTTTGGGACGATTTTCCGTCATCCCACGTCAAATTTGGTTTGTAAACAGACCGGTTTCGGCTTTGTGCCATCTTCAGTGTTCTCTTGAATACGTATTAAAGAGAACACTGAAGATGGCACAAAGCCGAAACCGGTCTGTTTACAAACCAAATTTGACGTGGGATGACGGAAAATCGTCCCAAATTCAAACAAACCCCGTCGGAAGGAAAACACAAAAATATTTATAATTATCTTAAAAAAAAAAACTAAATAAATACCTGAATAATTTAAAAAGAAATCACAATGTACATTTACATTGGAAAAACTCACGGTGTTGATGACTTGTCCTGAACAAAGATCGAGCTCATGTTCCTAGTCACAAATTGTTTTCGGAGCTGTAATACTTCACAGAACTTACATACTTCGATTTTATTCGTCATATGTGCTTTTTTTGAATACTTGATTATTTTTAATTTAAAACTTTCTGCTGTTGTAAATTGTTCTTTTGCTACTTTTCTAACATTTTTAAAATGCAATATCGTCCACAATACTTTTTAAGACAAATTAATAGTTATAAGCATTTGAATGCACCATAGAATAAATTTGATCTGAGACGTTAATAAACAAGTCCTAGAATCAGGTCTAGTCGCCGCATATAATATCAAATAAAAATTATCGCAAATTTTCATTTTGGTATTATGGCCTTCCATATCAAATGAAATGCTTCGAAGTTTAAAGTGACAGCATTCGACATCGAATAATCAAACAAACTACATACATCTCTCGAGCTGTCATTCAGTGCGTTAGTGTTTCTAGTATAGAGAAACAAATATGTAAGCGGGCAAAGGCGTTATGGAAAAGTTTTGTTTTCATTGCATCTATGACATAGCTAAGGCGATTGATGGCTATGAAAAAGTAATACTTCTAATATCAATTTCTACTGTAAGAAAAGGTGAACTTTCATTTTTTCCCAATAACTATTTATTTATTCATCAAATTCTATTTTATGCCCTTCAAAGTTTTCCCTCTTAGATATTATACATGTGTGACAGCGTTTTTTCAAATCCTCAAAGCAGCTCTGATATTCATTTTTTGGTATGGCCTTGAGCTCTCTCAGCGATTCAATTTTTATCTCCTCAATCGTCGCTGTTGGCTAAAGTAGTTAGCGCGTTTACTACAAAGCAATTTATGACTGAGAACCTGGGTTCGATCTCTGTTCAAGACAAGTCATTAAAAAAATTTACATCATGAATTTTTCTGATTTACTTAGTGTGGCGTTCTGTTAATTATTGTTGGACTGTTTAAGTGATGAAGTAACTGACCTGCGTAGACTAGTAGGTAGTGTACTAGACTCGTAGTGCGAAGGTCCCAGTTTCAAATCCTGCCGCAGAACTCTGGCAGTTTGTGTCTGATAATTAAAGGGATCGAACAACAAGCCTTCACTGGCTTCTTAAGTGTATGTCGGATGACATGGGCTATCACACCCCTCCAATCAACCTAACCTAACCTAACCTAAGTGATGAAGTAGCAATTGCATACTCTTTTACGCTAACGTTTACTTGATTAAAGCGCCCTCATTCGTTGGCAATTTTAGCAGAATGGCCGGCGAAGTAAAAAAATTAATAAAATAGCTAAGAGACTTAATGCGTCTACTTGACACCAAAGACGCTGCAACTCTGCTACAAAGAAAAAATAATAAACAACGCGGAAAAGTAATACCTTAAGTAAGTCGTAGACATTAATTGCGTGAGTAATAACTTCTCTTCAATTTTGGGAACAGAAAAAAGTCGCTGGGGGCCAAAACTAGTAAATACGGTGGCTAAAACATGACGGTATTCTTTTCGGCCAAAAAATTAGGAACAAGCAATGACGAGTGGGTGCACTAATGTGATGCAATAGCCATGAATTGTTTTTCCACAATTCCGAACGTTTTTTTCGTATTGCTTATCGCAAGCGGTGCATAACTTCAAGATAATACCGTTTATTAACCGTACGACCATGTGGAGAGAGGTCATGGTGCACTACGCCACGGTAATCGAAGAAAACAATGACATTTGGTGGAACTTGGCGTGATTTTTTAGTCTTAGCTTTTCTTGGCCTTTCAATTGGAACTATTGGACTTTGGTTTCGATGTCACAACCATGTACTCATGAGTCTTTAAACTGAAATATTGTTTCGAACAAGAGTTGTTAAATTTTCTGTTTCCTCTTAAATTTTTGTTGACTTTAAACGTACATATATTATAAATTTATAAAATTTTCCTAAAAATTATCGCTTAGGACAATTAGCTTTCTCGTAACTTATCCAAATATTATTCGGTATGAAAGGCCACACTAGATTTAATTAAAAATGCTGTTTTAGGAGATTAATAAAATTTTCTCCTTCAATAAAAATGACTGCAGCGAATCTGATCTTTTTCGATTTTTCATAAATGAATAGTGCATTTGTCGCCTGGTTGAATGCCTGTTTGTAGTCCATGTGTTTTTATGCCATAAATGAGTGCTGGTGTGCTTGTGTATTAATGTGTGTTTGAATATGAATGTGAATGTGTGCTGCTGCGTGTGAATTTGTGTAAAATGCAAGTGCATTATCTCGAATTAGCAACAAATAAACTAATGTGTTGCAATTGCTTTAAATAACTATAATATACCAAAGTTACACACATAAGGGTGGACTCCTGCACATCTGGATGTATGGGATACTATTTAACAATACTATAAGTACAACTACTTAACTCTGTATTTAGTATAAATAAAATATATCAAAACGCATTCATATTGAAGCACTTTTAAATCAAAAATTTAATAATAAAAGACTTCATAAGACATTGATAAGAGTTTGCCAAACGATATACTTTTGCGTCCAACACTGATTCGTCTTTTGTTACTTGATAATTTTTATGTCAGTAAAAAAAGCGAATTTATTTTAAATTTCTTACACATTGATTGTAACATTAAGCTGGATTTTATGCTTTAGTGCATTTTAAAACATTTTTTTTTGGAGATTAAGTTGCAAATTGTTCATAAACTTTTATTAAAACGAGGACAATTATGAAAAAGGCTCTATTCTACTGCAGACAATAAAACAATAATATTCATATACAACAATTACGAACATCGATTGGGTTGTCTGCAAAACGAGGAGAAGATACGAAATGAAATTCCTTGATTGTATGTCCATTTTAATGTGACTTGTAATTGTATATTTTATTGATATTTAATAACAACTGAACGTTTAAAATCGTTCGCCATCTCTTGCGACTTAACGAGGGTGAATTGAGAAGAAATTTTTATCAACAACTACATTATAAGAGAAACTTATTACCTTACAACCAGGCAAAAAACTAAAATATATATACATCTCTTAAACTACATAAAATTTCGTAATGTAGCATTCGCTATAAGAAGAAAGTTTTTCTCCTCTTTGTGAGACATTTTTCAATATTGGGATAGAATGAGAGAAAAATAATATAGACTCACGTTGAGTAGATTGTTTGTTGTGTTGGTTTGTATAGGAACATCCTAAACCTACTATGATTATGTATTTGTTGTAATTCATATGCAATATTAAAATGCTCATATTGTATTTGATTTATGTTGCATAAACATCCGAGGTTGAATGTTTTCAAACTGCTTAAACTTCACTGACGATTTGGTTTTAGCAACCAATGAAATGTCGGCATATGAAGAGCTAAAGCCACAAAAAACTTTTGAAATTATTTTTATAATATCACAAACAAAAGTATATATTTAGGACTAATTACAACAAACTTAATCCTTAACAAAAGGTAGTAATGGCAGGGTTCGTGAACGAACACCAAAATCCCTACGTTCTAATTGTGCGCAGAGAGAAGCCAATGCTAAACGGCTGTGGGATGAGCTTTCGAAGCAGCTCCATTCAGTAGGACCACCAATTAAAGATGTGAAAAAAGGTGCGTAAATTTGGATTTCATAAAAAGGAAACACTTATCGATGCTCCTTTACTTTAGGCGAAAAAATGTGTTAATAAAATTTTTTTTCCATAGAGAAGACTGGTGGATATCCTTATAAGAAAAGAAAATAAGTTTTAAATCGAGGCAGCCGAAGCTATCAAAGGCTATAAATCGGTACCCACATTTGGTAATACAGAGATTACAAATATTAAGAACCAGCCTGAATCTCAAGGACAGCAAAACTGTCGTTGAGAATTATTTCAAAAGCCCAAAATAAGAGGGAGCAAACGCAATGCCGACCAAAAACTGTTACTTCTATTCCTCAGCTGCCTCCGTATTATTCTCTCATATTCATCACTATCATTGAAATTTAAGTGGATCCATGTTTTTTGCTTTTTAGCTTTAACTTTATTTGACAGTTCTACATTTATTATGAATTAAATAAACTATTCACAGAAAAAAAAAACAATTGTGATCTCATTAAATAATTTCGATCCTTATGCAATCGTATGTGATGATAACATTCAGTTCATACGATTGACGCATGACATCATATTTTTTCATACAATTATTGATACGATCATGGCTGTAATGATTCGAACCTGAAATTTTTTTCTAGTTCTGAGAAACTTTTCGGTTTTCCTATTTTTTCCTTTTTTCGGTTTACCTTCTTTCATTGCAGCTGTATTTTAATATAAACTTTTATCGATTTTTCTAGTCCAAGCAATTATTAAAAACAAGTTAAAACTTTCCAAATCGGCCACGTACGTTTGCTTGACCATTTGGGTTGTTGTGATATGATATGCTAAAATAAAAAACAGGGTTAAATTCATGAAATTATTGTTTATAACTGAATTGACTGTAAACTGTTAAGCAATTGGTTCATTTCATCTCATACCCTGTTAAACATTTCACAAAATTCGTTTATTTAAATACACACACGGCCATTTGCTTTCATATTTTGTCATCAGTGTAACTCATGCACAGAAGGAAATTAATGCAAATACAAATATACAGGATTATTAGCCTCCATTTCCAATTATCATATCAAGCAGACATGTTAAATGTTTTAACACTTTCAAACATTAAATTCTTATTATTAAGGCTACAAAGTCCTTGGCATGAGCAACGAACAACTGTCGTCGTTAAATATTTTAAAGCAGCTGCTATCATTCCAATTACCTCTGCTACTGCCTACTTGATGATGACGATGATGCAGCAGTAGCTCTCGCTGAACTTTAGTTGATGAGGCGTTAAATATTTCTGTCATACGGAAATCGTATTCGACAAAACATAAACCTTAAAACGAGTAGTAGTAACAGTTTGTAAACTTGCCTGGTTGTTTGTGTTAGTCTTATTACAATTGTCTGCGTGCAACTTTGGTTATGCCGATGTTGCCTGTGTAAGCATTTAAGTACTTTATAGGCGTATATGCAAATTGCTATACAATAATGTAAAATTTCAAATGGATTTTTGATTGTTTACGATGATGATTTCATGAGGACACACACATGTATACTGGCGCTGATGGTAAAACCATTTCCGTTTGAAATTTATGGATGATAAACACTTTGAGAATAATAAGTTATTTCTTACGATAGACATTTGATAATAAATAGAAGATGGGATATTTATTTCACTATTTCATAAATCTTAAAAGCAATCTAGCGATTCTAGGTGGCATTTTCAACAGATTTATTATCGAATTTAATGAAAAATACCATACTTTTTAAGGGAATGTTAGAGTTGACGCTAATCCACTAAAATCAGTAATACAATTACAATTTAGATATTTACATTTAATATCCCAATGTCCAATAAATCGGTCTACACATTTATTGTTTTCAAAACCGCCGGTCTGACAATGCCGTCAGCTGTAAAATATCTGTCATTTAAAATGCCTTTCATTCACTAAAAGATTTATTATTTACAGAGAATCATGGAAGAGCCAAGTAGAACCAAGACCAAAAAAAAACACGCCAAGTTCGAACAAATATCGAGATTGTGCTCACTGTTTTCTTCGATTACCGTGGCGTAGTGCATCATGATCAGTTGCCACATGGTCGTACGATTAATAAGGAGTGTTATTCTGAAGTAATGCGATGCTTCCGAGAAGCAATACGAAAAAAAGTGTTTGGAATTGTTGAAAAGAAATTAATGGCAGATTTGGCCCCCTGCTATTTTTTCCTGTTCGGTTGATGAGATAAAAACCGAATCGCTGAGAGAGCTCAAGGCCATACCAAAAAGTGAATATCAGAGCTGTTTTGAGGATTGGAAAAAACGCTGTCACACATGTATAATATCTAAGGGGGAATACTTTAAAAGGGACAGAATAGGATTTGAAGAATAAATAAATATTTTTTTGAGAAAAATTAAAATTTACCCTTTCTATTGAATAGATCTCGTACATTACTTTCTAAACAGTTAATTGTAAATGTTTCTCGGTTTCAGCTATCATTTTGCAACGAAGTGTTGCATACTTAAAAATGTACTTATAAATTATTAATTTTAAATGTTGCAAGTAGTCAGAAGGAAAAATCTGTATATTTTCTAAGTGAGGAGTAAAAATATAATATACCATCTTGCAAGTGATCTTTTGCAAGATCTATGAACTTGAATTTTATAATACACAATACACTGATGTGTATTTAGTCTCGTTGAAAAGTTTTTGACAATGAAAAAGGATCTCTTCCTTCTAAAAATCAGACTTTAATTTCATTGTGAAAGTTCGGGATTTTGCCATCACTAATTATTATGTAAAAAATTAATTTAAATATATAATTTTTATTATTTGTTATGGCTTTATCTGTTCCTATGCTGACATTTTATTGATCGCTAAACCAAATCGTCAGTGAACTTTAAGCAGTTGGAAAACATTCAACCTCATATATTTCAGCCAAACAAATCAAAAACAATACGAGAATTATCAATCGCTTATGATTATTACAAAATGCATAACCATAGTAGGCTTAAAATGCTAGAGTCGCAACAAGCAATAAGAATTTTTTAAACTTTAATTGTTTTAATCGATTAGTTGGAGAGATTATAACTATAAATTTAAATATTAAATTTAAAAATAAACATTGCAAAATTTCAAATCAGACTGTTTTTTTCCATTTGTTGCATCAAACTTTATCTATTCGCTAATATAATCTGTAGTGGAATAAAAAATATTCAATAAATGGAATAAAATTTTCATGTGCTGCCAATTTTGCCATCATGTTCACCGCAATATCTTCGAATAAAAGTAGCTGCATTCAAAAAATTTTATGAAAAAATCCATAGTGAAAATTTAAAATTAATTATTTCAATTTCTTGGCCAAACTTTGTCTAACAAATTTCATTTGCAGCTTTACTTGTGAATTTAACTTCTACTGTCCCCGATGCCAGTTGCAATTTAGTCTAAATACAATAATTTTTTCTTTAGATCTTAAAAATGCAGTATAAACCATTAAAAATTGTATTTATTACCTGTCACCATGTATAACAAACTAAACAAAATGTTACGCAAAAATATTATTATGCATAGAATGAGGAGAAATACATACAGAAAAAAATATGAATCCTTTAACGACAAAAAAGGAGAAAAGTAAACAATAAAAAATATACTCATAAATATATAAAAATACCTACACATATATTTAAAGATACAAAGGACTTATTCGCAAAGGAAATAAAATTGGACACAATAGGTACTCACATACACACACATACCCTAAATATTTTCCACTAAATTATACTTATACGAGAGCAGTTAAAAAAAAGAAAGAAAGAGGAAAACACAATGAGGAAAACCAACTCTAAAGGTGGCCAAAGGCCAAACAAAAATGACCCAATGTTTCGCCATCATCAGCACAAGTTGCCATACAAAATGGCCAACAACTAGTAACAAGTCAGAGTCAAAAAGGAAAAACGCAAGTTGTTGTAACTATTCCAGGACTCTTACAAACAAACGCAGCTAAAAAATATTTCTTGTTTGTTTTTATATGCATAAAAAATAAAGCTTTTAGAGGAATTCTCTGGTATTGTTCCACCATACATTCTTATATTTATGACTGTGAGTGTTTGCATGTTAAGATCATAAAATATGTGTTAGTATTAGTGGCGAATACATAAATATTTAGCGTACACATACTTAACACCGACCATTCATAAAACGGGTCGTATGTAGAAGTTTTTTTTATTAAAGCTTAAAATAAATGTAGACAAGTTATAATTTTAAGGTATAAGTTACAGTGCCTAATAAATATAGAAAAATAAGGCTCTGGCAGGATATATATGTATATTTTTTTCATAAAAAAAACAAACAAATAATCCATAAAACTCAAATTTTTGCTTAAAATAATATAAAAATAATATTTAGTCTCAACTTAGGTGTAGTATATATAGATTTAGCTGTCGCTAAAAAATTATTCCATATCTGTTCAGTTTTGGCTTAGTTGCCAAGGAACGGATGGTCCCTCAATTTTGAAACATTTAAAAACCAACATTCGTCAAGTTATCGCCGAGATACCGCTCAAAATGAGCGAAAAAGTAGACGAAAACTACATCAAAAGGATCAACTGCTGCAATCAATCTAGAGGTGCTCATTTAAACGATATTGTAATTTTGTAATGACAAGATCTAAGCATTATACTGATATAAAATTTTAGTCGATATTATACCTTCATGCGTTTTTTATTTAACTCTACTTTTGAAACCGAAAAATTGATAATCCTGTGTAATAAATACGAAATATAGCTGCTGCAGTATCTGAGGACATGTGAGCCTTAGGAAAATTGTATGAAAGTCCATATTTCTATCGAAAAAATGTCTTCAGCGACGAAGCTAATTTTTGGCTCAATAAGTACGTCAATAAGCACAATTGCCAAATTTAGTGTGAAGAGCAGTCAGATGCAACTCAAGAGCTGGCAATGCACCTGCAAAGATGCACGTTTGGTGCGGTTTGTAGGCCGGCGGCATCATTGGACCGTACTTCTTCAAGAAAGTTGAAAATCGTAAAGTTACCGTCAATGGAGCGAGGTACCGTGCATTAATTAGCAACTTTTTTTTCAAAATGGAAAATTAAATCGATTTAAACATTTATGAGTCCTGAGTCCTGAAATCGTGAATAACTTTTGATTTGCAGAAGCTTCTTCATATTCATATTCAGTCAGCACTTCACAGAAAAATTAAAAGCAGGGGATGTAGCAGATCTCCGACACAAGTACTAGGTTTTCCTTGGCTGAGAAGGTCATACTTCGTGTATAATTTGGATATAATTTAAATGCTCGTGCCTCTAGAAATTTCCAAGGCACATATCAGGGGTAAAAATGCAATAAAAGGGACCGTTATGCTCTAGCACTCTAGACCTAATGTTGTTTGGTATTCTATTTAAATGCAGTTAATATTAATGTTATTTTTTAATTTTCTTAATTACGACCCACTGTGCATTGTCCATAGCTTTTGAAATAGTTTTAAGAAAACATATAGACATACATTTTTGGAAGCGAGTGCCTACAATTTTCATGAAGCTAAAATACATATAGAATTTTGCACTTGACCTCTTACAGTTTTCGCTTAAGTGCTGCAGTACTTGGAACCTTTTGACCAATGATGCTTATTTGATATTGTTTCCCCATACAACTTATCGTACAAGTGGTATCCTTTTTTGCATTTTTTTTAACAAGTAGAATTAACAAAGCCTTAAGTTTAGTGATAGAAAATGTGGTTGTGGAGCAAGATTTTCTAATGGAAGCTGTAAATAAGTGCATATTTTTTATTCATTTTATTTATGCAGGTGTTCGGTTTTAATATTCTAATTTGGTTATTAAACTCGTGTGTTATAAGCGGCGGCATTTGCGTTGAAAGCACTTCCGAATCCGTTACCGTTTCCTATGACGGGTTAATTTAACCAAAGACACATGTGAGAGTTTTTTGTAAGTGGAAGTGAAATAGTTTTTCAGGATAGTCTTTGAGTTCATAAGCATGCCATAGAGCTTATTTAATATGACTATATGTACTAGAATAACAAGATGCTGTTCAGCACGAGCGATTTTTACTTCGATATGGATCAGTACAAGTATATGCAAAAAAAAAATATGGACTTTGACTTTTTTTAATGATTCTGTAATGCATGAACCATATATTCATGAAATTGTTTATATTTATTTAAATATTATCCCAACTGCACAACTGTTTGCCATTATATGTTTAATATAGAATTTAGTTTATCATTCCGTTTGTAATTTTAAAAATTTATATTTTTCACACAATTGAATGATAGATACATATCGAGTTAATTTATATTTGACCTTCAGTACATCCATCTATTTTTGTTTGAACTATATTGGATTAACCAATACTTTCAAATAGTCTCCAAATAGTCGCTTAACATGACATTCTTTTAAACTAAATTTCTTAGTTTCTTATTTAATAAACATCTGCCCAACAGTTCATAACTAATGCTGATATATTGTTAAATGCAACAAATGCCGCTGTTTGTCATATACATTATTCATATTATTTGCCTTTTTTTCAAAATATTTTATTTTAGATGCCGTAAAAATTAAAGCTGGAAAATCAAAATAAAAAAAAACTCTTCGTAATAATAATAATAATAACAATAACAATAATAGTTGCGATTCAGGACCAAGTAATATCAATGAATAACTACTTGAAACACGTTGTCCGTCATGTACTCGAAGGTGATAGCTGGAGAAGATGCAGACAGAAGCCTGAAACCATAAAAAATATAACTGGCACTTGTCAAGGCTTGGCAGGTACTGAATACCTACAGAGGCGCATACTCTTGTAGAAAAAAAAAACTTATAACAAACCACAGGAATAAGAATCGAACTCTTAAATGACGAAACTCCATACTAAACATATATTCCAGAAAAGGTTATAGAAAATAGAGCCTACAAAATGTATTGGGATCGAACAGTCTTTACAGATTGATCTGTCATATGCAATAGATCAGCTATTGTATTTATGGATAAGTGTAATTGCAAGACAAAGCAGTACCTGATGATCATAATATACTGGAATGTTATGCTGAGAAGAAAATAAAATAGCATCAGTTGACAAAGGAAACGAAACGCCCGTTGGTCGTTAATTGTAGATATGTTGCAAGAAAAATAAAATTGACTCACGTCGAGTATGATTTTTTTGTTGTGTTGTGTGTACAAAAGCATTCTAAGCCCACTATGATAAAGTATTTTGTAACATTCATATAGGATAGATAATTCCTATATAGTGTTTGTTTGTTTTGGTCTAAACATACGAGGTTGAATGTGTTCAAACTGCTTAAAATTCACTGCCGATTTGGCTTGAATGTCGGCATATGAACAGCTAAAGCCACAACAAGAAATGCATTTTGGAAAAACTCTAGTTCTTCTAACAATTAGTTGGGGATAATATCCCAAAATAATACATTTCAATGTTAAGAAATTATAAATGTTAAAAAAACAGTTTTACTTTTTGCCTTGCCTCATTGCCACTGTCAATAAAATGGCGACTAATTGTATTGAAAATTCATTTTGAAGTTGTTTGTTGTATTGTTTCTACATAGAAAAGTTTTCTCAATCATGTATTGATATATTTTTAGACATCTAGGCCTTGCTTTTTTAACAATTAGTTGAGAGAATATTCAAAATAAATAAAAAGATTATAAAATATAATGTTAAAAAATTAAATGAAGTTAGAAATAAAATTCTTCCTAAAATTCTTGGCTTAATAAAAATTAATTTTCAATAATTGAAAGAAAAATATTTTAAATCTTAATATAAAATTAATTCCAATTTTGCCGAAGAAGAGAATTGAATCTTTGCTAAATATTTGAAATATCCATCTATATATGACACCAATTTATAGAAAATTATAATCTCATCGTTAAATGTAAAGATCAAAAACATTAATTGTAAAAAATTCTTTTACTGAAATCGAAGTTTGAAAACATAATGAAAAAAATTATAGCAAAATTTAGGAAAAATTTTTAACATTTAGAAAAAATCCAAGCAGTATCGCTAACAAAAATTTTAATTAGCGAAAATTTTTTTAAACATTTCCAGAACTTTAAAGTATTAGAAATAAAAATGGAAAAACTAAATAAATCTGTACCAGTAGTATTGAATAGAGAAATACAAAAAACATAAGAAATTCCGGAAAATTTTACTTTTGAAAAAATAAACAAAATTAAAAACGGTTTTCGAGCATTAAAAATTTTATACAAATAATTTATTGCATTAATTAATGAGCGAATTTAAGATTAGAAAACTTAAAAAAAACAAAAATCGTATTGAAAACTTAGTTAAAAATATTTTCCAGACTCATTTGACGCATCCTTTCTGCTCAAACTTTTCTTCACATACTCATCTAAATAATAAACAAATTGAATGTCGTTTGCCACTTCCTCTTAAGCCAATAAACACTTGTCATTTACTTAAATTTGCATAATTTAACAATACGTTTTTATGTATTTCTTTCGAAATTCTAAAATTTATTGACTTACAATTAAATACATTATTATGGCCAATAGTAAGAAGGGATTATAAACAATTTTGATGTTGCAGTTGCAACAAACTGATTCCCAGTAAATAAATGCATGACTTTGCTAAAGTCGTTTTGGAAATAAGGAGAAAAATGGCATTGAAATGAGGAGATAAATATAGAAGGCGATTTTTCTATTCAAGAAATCCAAATAAAACATATACAACTAACAAGGATGCCTTTGTATATCCAAACACACGCACACACACATATTAATGCATAAGGCATGCACTTGTAGTTAAATAGATTCTAGAAGGTTGCATAGGGAACAAATGAAGCCAATGGAAATCTCAAGTAAATTTTAAGGGTAAACAATTGTTGCATTCAAAAATTTAGATGTATATCAGATGCGAACAACAGAGTCAATAAATATACAAAGGGTCTATAAAGATTTAATGTTTTGTTTTTATTGTTGTTTCAGCTTAGCCAAGAATATAAAGTAAATGCAAATTATATAGACTGTTTGCTGTGCTAATACGATTTTAAAAATTTTCTATTGGGTTTGAAAAAAAGTGGTTTTTTATAAACAAGAGGAAATTACTCTGCATATGAAAGTGCGGGAAAATCGGATATATAGAAATATGTATTTCGCTTTTGAATATTTTTTAAAGCGAGACTTACTAGAATGAAACTAATTTAGATTTGCAGGTTGCTAACATCTACCCTATTTATAACGTTTTGCCGCATCCACAGAAACTTCAAAATCATGTTATTAAATATTAAAATTAATTAAGAAATTTTTAATGTTATTTTTGCTTATGGCTTATTGTTTCCGGAAAGTATGTGTAAGTTTTGAGTGCTTGTGTATTCTTGAACAACTAATATTAAGTTGATCATGTGAAAAGCAAAAAGTTTTCAAATGAGTTCCCGTGACTTTCAGCATTTTGCCCTGAAAAATCACTGAAAATTTTTATTGTTAATTTACAATAAAATTGAATGTAAATGGATTAGGATTCGAGGGAATAACACCCTCTCTCTCTATGTTAACTACTCCGCTAAGAATAGTCACGTGCATAATATTCCTTCTCAGCTTGTGCCGATGCGTAATCTCGGTGCACCAACAGGACCGGTGCACAAATTTTAATTTCAAGTTGTGGAAAGGAATCTTTATTATTACAAAGCTATTAAGTTCTCATCATCCTGTCTATTGCTATGTACGAGGTCTGTTCAACGCGTAAGCGTTTTTTCCAATCCTCGAAAAAGCTCTGATATGGCATTGAGCTCTCTCAGCGATTTGGTTTTTATCTCTACAATCGTTGCGAAACTCCGTCCTTTCATAGGTCTCTTCAAACGAAATCCTTTAATATGATAAAGTATATCCTGTGTATTAATATGCACAATAAATTATACATATATATTTTCGCATAATCGTGTGACTAAGCGATTTGTTTAATATGTAATGATGGGTGAAAAAAATATTAAGGAATCAGATGGTCTTGATTTCCTTGGTATGATATTCGATTGACTGATTACATTTTCTTTAAAACTTTTTAAGCGTTATTTTAATCCTTCTGATATCCTAATTATAAATATTGTTTATATCCATCCTAAAGTGGAATACGTCTTTGATATATGGGCAGGTTCTGCAAAGTCTATTTTCAAGTTGCTGGACCGCGTACAAGAGGGGGAGAACAAGCTCATCAATGACACTAGCATAGCCATTTATATTGACCCATTAGAGCATCGATAAACTGTGTTAATGTTACTATAATAGAATATGCTGTAGTGAAATCATTAATAATTATTAGTTTTTCATTAAGATCACATAGATTTGGTCGACTCGCTAATGAGCTGTACAATTCCTGTGTGGACTAATCTATTTCCATATGCATTTCCAATCACTATTAATGCAAACTATTTCAAATAGAATGTTCAAAGACATTGGTTCCTCTAGTTCCATCCCCATAGCGTATTTTATTAGTTCCAGTACAATGCATTGCATGAGTAGAGACAATTTCCTGAGTGCTGATCCAGTGAAAAAAAAAATAACTATCCGTAGGCCAGATTTCATTTAAATCAATTGGACCATTTAAGCGTAATTTAAAAATACAACTACAAATGCCATATGTTAACCCTGGTTGTAAACTCGCTGTCGGCAAATTTTATTCCATTTACTATCATTATTCCTGATTTATTTCCTAATAAGTTTTACTATTTTCGAATTAAACTTTTAATAATATTTCTTTTTTCCAATTTTTTGTGAAAATAAGAACTTAAATATTCATTGTGTGTTGTTGGCTTATTTGAGTATATCTCTACATTTCATTGGCGCTAGCCAAATCATCAGATAGAATGTATTTGTGAAAGAGCCAGTTAAGAAAACATTTGATTTCTTTTTACACCGACTCAAATATGTTAAGAAATCTCAAATAATCATCAATATTAATGTCACATATTTGAGTCTTGTATTAAAGAACAACGAAAAAATTTATTTGATAGTATTTTCCATTTATTTTTTCCAGTATAAAAGTGGGAAAATATTTCTTCACTCACCCAGTAATTTATGACAATTAGGAAACATATTTTCCCACAATGATAAAATAGTCTCTTAAAAGCCAACAGACGAATAAGTCCTGGTATGAAGAGTTTAAATATTAATGTAAAGCAAAGCAAAGGCAAGATATTTTGTAGCAGCATATACACCAGCCAGTATATGCTGGTCATATAGAATAAACGAGAAAATCTGCATGGGAATAATGCAATTGATATGGCAACATCTGGCGCCAGTAAATAACCGGATGTATCAATTTTAAATTCAACATTACGTGTATACACACACACACATACTAACACAGTTTAAATTTGTATATCTGAGGGTATACGTATGTATAAGTAACTGAGACTTTTGTGGCTTTTATTTTGCATACTTCATATTGATTGGTTGCACTGGTACCAAAATGTCGCATCATATCCTTCACTTACCAAAAATATGTGTAGGAAACAAGCAAACAAACGTTTGACCAAGTATTCAAATATCCACACAAGTAATCAAACACCCACACATATGCATTATGTAAATATGTATATGTGGCTACTTTTATGAGAGTTTGTGTTTGTATGTGTAAGTTGCACTTGGTGGTATGCATTCATTTGGTTGTGTATTTGTTTAGTAGTGTGCGGTTGGTGGTTTGATTTTATATGTTTGTTTATTTGCGTGTGTTTTCCATTTAATACTACAATTATTGAGCTGATATACAACATAAATTAATTATTTTATTGCATTAGATAACATTATGATGTGCCAATGAATATGTTTGAACAGCTGCTGCATCCGAATGTAAAATACTCGTACATTCCCCAACACACAAATATATTGGAAAAAAATGCTAAAATATTTTGGACGTCTTTTGAAATTAAAAGGCTCACGTCAGCATTTTGCTTGTAAATCATCCAGTAAATGTAAATATGTTTATTGAATAATAATAAACTTAAATAAATAACATCAAAATATTTTTGGAAATAAAATGGTCTTGACTGGGTGTTTATTTAGTGAAGTTGTCCTATTGTCCTTTTAAATTAATGTATCCTGGAAATAGTTTATGTTACATATGGAAAGAGTCGTCAAACTTAGAAGGTGTTAAGCAGATAAGATGTTGAGATAATTGAGTTTGAGTCCTGCTCATTTTCTGCCACTTTCGTCGTTTGCCCTTAGGACTTGTCACTGATCTTTATAAATGTCTACTTTTGGGAAATCTACAAACTCTTAAATATAAATCGTAAGTTATTGATGATAATTGGTAGTATTCACGAAATCAACAAGCCCTCTGTTTCAGCTGGTCAGCTGAGAAACTTAGCCAGCTGAGAAATCAGTCCAAACCCTGTTCAGGAGAAGTTATAAAAATCGTATTTTTTTCAATATGTAGTACATTAGCGTGGCATTGTGTTAGTTTTTGTTGGATTGTTTAAGTCGCGAAGGTATAGCAGTGGTCACTAAGACGACCCTCACGGATGTTGCACTGCTACAACTTTTTAACACTCCACAAAAGCAAATAAACTATTGCCCAGTCCACTTTTCGTTTACTCTCTATTTCTACATTATTTGCTCGTGCGATCTTTATTGCTTATTTTTCTTAACACTTGTCTTATTACTTGCACCCTTCTTTCATAGATGTTTTATTAAGATTGCAATTAGAATTGTACACAAGCCAACAGATGTGCGAGATGGCTATTTTTATTTCTTGGTCTTATCTTCTTTGGTCAATGCGTGTGGGTTTTATTTTGATGCAAAAAGTCTTGTAGATGTGGTTAGATTATTTTTTTATAGAAAAAATCGTGTTGCTTTTAAATGTGTTGTTTTCAAGTAATATATCATTAAAAGTTCGATATTAAAATCGTGAAGGTTTAACAAGGACATAGACACGAGTAGTTCATATTTCTTTGAGAACGACGCTGACCAGCCCATTACCGTCAACGGCCAGCTTTATTACCAACTTCTTATAACTTGAATTGGATGAGGTGGACACCATTGACATGTAGTCCCAATAGGACGGCGTTACATATCACACGGCTTATGCCACATTGCACATTCTGCCATCTCACGTGGAGATAATGTGAACTGGTCATCGGGATGATTTGATATGATACCGTTATATTTTTCGTGGGGTTTCTTAAGTCTCAGGAAGCTCTTAATAACAAGACCCTTATATTTCTCGTATGGTACAAAACAGTTAATGGAATAAAAATTAATGCTGATCGATTCCGTTTCATAACAAAATGTGTAAAGAAAACAAGAAAGTATTTTGTGCAGTAAGAAATAAAACTATTGGTTGGAAGATAATCAACCAGCTTAATGTATTTATTTGGTCAAGTGTTGACTTTAATCTTTATAACACCAAATGCAGACTTTCAAATCGAATATAGTTTAAGCTAAAAAAATTAATCTTTATCACGAAGAAATAGCAAATAGTCATGAAACTTATTCAATTAAATTTATTTTCAATTGTTATATTTAAATCAATCAATATGATCATTGAATCAATCACACAAATTTATTTGTGTGTGTGTGTGATACACATACCTTTACTTCTTATAAAACTTTAATAACATTTTAATTTATGTACGATTTTTTTAACCATAAAAATGTTTTCCAACTGATACTCAAATATATTTTCCCACACCTCAGGGGAAAAAGCGAAAATATTAAACACAGACAATTTTTATTGCACTAAACCTGTATCAATATCCTAAATTGAATCAATTTCCAACTGATGCTGCATTCAAAAATATTATAATAAAAAATCTAAAACAAACTAAATGATTCTAATAAAAAAATCACAATGCCACCAACCACCTGGAAATTTTATTTAATAAATATAAAGTATATTAGTTCTTAAATCTAAATACGAAGGCATACCCTGCGGCCCAAATTTTATTAGATAAAATATGCTAAAAAGGAAAACAAAACTAAACATAATTTCCCAATCTAATTTGACTCACTTTGTAACATCAAATATCGTGGTGGTTGAATGAAGTGAAACGAATTTTGAAATATATTTTAATAAAAAACAAATACATAGTTAAGTTTTCCTTCATATTATGGTATATTTCGTGTTGGTATTCTGTGTACCTTTTCCTGTTGTATTTGGTAAGAAGTGTGTCTTTTGTTACAGAGACATAAGTCATATAAAAGGTGTTTAAAAATTTTTGGGAAGATCAATCATATTAAGATAAGAAAATCCACGAAGAACTAAAGTCTCTTTTAAAGCAATTACGTTCCCTTCGGAACATTGAATACAATAGCTAAAAGAATTAACAACCAAACACTTTGGATTTTACTTAGAAAAGCCAGAATCACTATTAAAGCCTTCTTGTTGCGATTTTAGCTTCTGTTGTATAATATACATATTTGATTCCTGCTAAAAGTACAAGCATTGACTTCTTCGGGTATTTCGGGGGTTCATAAAGATAACCCGAAAGAAAATATGGAAAGTTTCCATTACCAAGTTACACAATTTTTTAGTGTTGCGCTGATAGAGTCTACAATGTAAAAAAAATATGTGTTGCCATAGGCTAGGGGTTCCAACAATTAAGAGAAAACGTCCTTTTTTAGATGCCTATGTTTGTGCAATATGAACTAATATCTTAAAATATATGTACATACATATACATATGTACATAAGTATATACATATAAATGAATAACGAAAAAAATTCTATGTATGTTTTATATTATTTTTCTTGTTTTTTACACCACTGTTAATTGTTAATTCTCATATTAATTACAAAAAAAGAAACATCATTAACATAGCATTACAAACATTAATAATTTTTCTTATTTAAAATATTTTTTGAATTAGAAACATGTATTTTATTTTGTTTTACATGTCCCGAAAAACATTCAAATTTAGTTGTTTATATTTGTCCTTTTTTCGAAGTGGTTTTGATGTCAGTGAAGTGGGAAAAGCACTGAGCGTGGACTCAAAAAGTTGTCACGTGGTAAATTTGAAAAAGCAAAAAAATCAGTGTGAAAATCGTTAAATTGTTAACGGTAGTTCCGAAGAATTTCTTTTCTATTAAACCCATATGTGACTCTCCCGAAATTAATACATCAAAAACAACAAAATTCCCGTTGTAAGATATATAAAACGTAAAGGAGATTTTAGAGGATTTTTAACAAATCTCTTTTAATGAGGAGAAAAGCTGATACGGAAAGCAACAAAATGTCTCTTTCCTGCTCTCAATGATAATAAAGATGAGCATAATAAACCAAAACACAATCGCAAGTTGCGTAAAAACGTATTAATATTCTCGTACATATAAAAATTCTTCATTTATTTACCATTTAAAGAAAAAATTGTTAAATATAAACAACATAAATAATTCAATATTAAAATTTACGTCAAGAGATGGCTATCCCGTCAAGCTGGAATCGATAAAAAATAACAATAGAAATAATCTTTTACATTTCTTTTATTTAAGTTTTTATTGAAACTCGTTTACGATATTATTATGGAGTTATATCTCTAGTTGGAGTACATATATTAAAAGGCTGTTACCCCTCACACCACTTGGCCTAAAATTTTAAACATTTCACTATAAATTATTCACATATTTTATTGAATAAGGACCAATGAAAGAAAAATGCAATAACAAAATTTAAAAGATAACATAAATAACAATGTAATAAATATAAAAAAATAATTGTTAAAATTATTTCTCCAAATCGGTAAGAGAATTAATGAATGCAAATTCATTTTTCATGTATCCGAGACTATCGCTTTGAATATATATAAAGAATCAAACTGAGTCAAACAAAATATTTATAAGACCTGAAGGTTGATTTTAAACTAAAAAATATATTGAAAAAAAAATTCCTTTCAAAAAATTATTGCAAACGAGCTGTTTAATTATTCATCGATTCGTTAACCATTTTCATACCGAAAAATGAAATCATAAGAAAATAAACATATACCATATACTTTCAATATTATCTCCTCAATTAGTTTTTCCAATTTTTCTTGAAACGTGTATTGAATAGCGGATGATATAAAGTATTGAAATTATTCAAAACGAGCAATTTCGAAAGTAGAATATATAAAAATAGTCGGGTAGATAGCTTTATTGTTGTTAGAAGTTAAAGTACAACCTCAAAATCGAAAGTTATCGATGAAAAACGAGGACGAATGAGATTTAAACTATTTAATTTCTACACCGATTTTGAATTTATAAACTATTTTCATCGGTTTTAAACAGAAGAGGTATTGTATTGTATAGAAATTAAAATTAAATAAAACAAGGTTTCGAAAACTCACCTCTGGATATGTAGCTCTTAGGTGATATCAGCCGAATATGTTCTTCTGTTAAACTAAATAAAAATTCGAATTTTTAATAATTTTTCATTTAGAATACTTCATTAATTCCGTTTAAAAACACAAAAAACATTTAATTTATTTTAACACAGCATATCTACAAATGTATGTTCATAAATATGTACATACATATGTATGTACGTATGCTTGTATGTATGCAGGCAATCACCAAGCTTTTTTATATCAAACTTCACTAGCTTCAATTTCAAAACAGGCCATATATTTTATTTTCTAAAATTTTTATTTAATTCCATAAGTTTTTTTATTATATATTTTGTAAGGAAATTTTCTTCTCTTTTATACCTATTTTTTTACTAATACAATAATTAATTCTTTCACTTCATATTTACATATGCCAACAAACATACACTTAAACATACATAAAGTCATACTATTCATATACATTTGTATAGACGTATGTTTATCAACAAAGTACCCGAACACACACTTTAACCAACAACAACGAAATACTACTTGATGAAAAAAAAGAAGAGACAAATCAAAGAAGAATAAAAAAATTCATTTTCTGGAACAGTTGATGAGTGCCACTGACCGATTGACTATTTTATTAGTTTTCAATAAAAATACATTTAAATAAACACTTTTAAGTTCACAATTAACAAAATTAGCACTTTTTACTTAATTTATTAACTTTTTACTAAATAATTTGCACTTTATACTAAGTAATTTGCAATTAATTGACGAACAAGTGGAAAACGCGACACTTCTTGCAAAAGATTAAAATAAAGTAAAATGAAATGTCAAAATTATTGCTGGTTAATGAGTTGTGGTTTCAGGGTGGTGTAAGAGGTGAAGTTCAATGATAAATTTCCCCTCCTTCCCATAGGGAATTTAAAAAAAAAAAATCTTCCTTAGCGAATTTTTTTTTATTGATTGGAATTGTTATTCTTTGGGATTTTGAAGAAAAAAATGGAAAAAGATCTAGCAGCTTATTCGACTTAGTGCTTTTGCAATGTTTATAACGTTTTTAAACGGCTTCAAGAAGGAGGAAAATTTTATATTTCAATATTTAAAATTTAGTTTTAATTTGCAACATTCATCTTTCCCAGAAGAATAATTATTTTTATTAAAAATTAAACAAAAATTTCACAATCAATCAATTTGTTTTAAGTGAAGTGCAAATAAAATTATTTAAAATAATGATGATTTTGAAATTATGTACCAGCTGTTGTATAAGTAATATATGTGCATATAACCATTTAAATGTGATATTTTAAGAAATAGCAAAAAAGAAGCAGCGAATAAGAAATTATTAGTTAAGCTAATGCCATTAGTTGACTGCAAATTTAGTTTAAAATGGGTTTTCGATAAATAATAGTTAAAAACATCTGAAATCATTCGAGCGAACTTGGCCGTAATCATGTTTTCCCACATTTATCATATAAATTTGGGTGAAGGCTTCCTACTGATTTGACATCAACACCTATAAAATGCACATAGAGACTACCTTAAAAACTTTTAAATAAATTTGAGTGTATTCTATGGAAATCAATAAGTTTCTGAATAAATAAAATATTATCATGTTAGAAATTAAAACTAAATTATGTTAAAGAAAATTTCAAATAAAGAATTCTGAAGAAGTTTTATAACTTCATCGTTCTTTCTTGAATGTGGTAAAAAATTCCTGGCACTAAATAGAAATTCATTAGTCTGGCTTCAGTTCAATAACTGAATTTGTAAATTCAGACTCTTAGTTTTTCAAAATATTTTTTTTTTTTTTGTTAGAGTAGAAGTAATAAAAAGCCAATTATTAAACTGGTGGAACAGAACAACACAGTTTTCAGTGAACATCACACACAGTATTTTTTAACAACAATACAAAGGTCTGTCAAAACGAAATTCCACTGAATTCGTTATTTAGTTTTTTACTCTCATAGAGGTGATAATGGTGCTTGTAGAAAGCATCTACCGTTTATTCTGAAACTCGTAAGCAAAAATAGTTGCAAGTGCCAACATTGTCAACAATGTGCTTTTAGTACTCTTTTAACTGAGTTCCCAAATTTCCAACACTTTATTTTAAATGATAGAAGAGAAGTGTGAAAATAGAACGCAAAATATTTCAATAAAATTTTTAATTTTACTAAATTTAATTTAAATTAACAGTTAACCGTCAAAACCGCTTTAAAATATTGCAGGATGACATTGACAAACCCGAAGCATCCCCAAAAAAAACCTCCAAACCACCACCCATTTATTTGAGAGAAAAAAATTCAAACTCCCTCATGAAAAAACTAATCTCGGTCATTGGCGAAAAGGCATTTCACATTGTCCCAATAAAACGTGGTAACATTGACGAAACTAAAATTCAAATATATGAAGAAAAAGATTTCCGGAAAATGGTTAATGAATTCGAAAAGAATAAAACAAGTTTTTACACATTCCAGCTTAAAAGCGCTAAAGGCCTACAGATCGTACTGAAGGGCATAGATTCTTATGTTGTCCCTGCTGAAATAAAAGATGCTCTCACCCTCCAAGGATTCAAGGTAAAAAATGTATCCAACATAATAAACAGGGATAAGATCCCCCAACCTCTTTTTCGTGTTGAACTGGAGCCTAACGATATAATATTGAAGAAAAATGAGACCCATCCCATTTATAATTTAAAATATCTCTTATACCGAAAAATCACAGTTGAAGAACCACACAAGCGTTCTGGACCCGTACAGTGCCATAATTGTCAAGAATACGGCCACACTAAAACTTATTGTAAATTACCTACTGTTTGTGTTGTGTGCGGTGAATTACACAACACTGCTATTTGCAATAAGTCGAAGGACCAGAAGGAAAAGAAGTGCAGTAATTGTGGAGGTAATCACACTGCTAACTACAGGGGATGTCCTGTATACTCTTTCGTTAAACAGGCTATGAGTCAAAAGCCTAAAGTAGTCCCAGCGCAAACAGGAAATACGTACTCCGCCAATTATCCTGTAATGGCCCAACCAATCTCTACACAAGTATCGTATGCTGACGCTGTGAAGATCAACTCCGTTCCCATGCAAAAAGTGTCACCACCAACTAATACAACAAATGCAAATGCAAGCTTTAATTTCAGTCGCCTTGAAAATACTATTGATAATTTGGTGCAAACTATAAACAACTTTACAACAAATATGACTAGTATGATGCAAGAAATGCTGCGAATGCAGAACACACTGCTTCTAGCATTAGTTAACAAGCCATGAACACGTTAAAAGTATGTTTCTGGAACGCAAACGGCATTCGCCAACATAAAAATGAACTAGAGCACTTCCTCACGGCAAAAAATATTGATATAATGTTGGTATCTGAGACTCATTTGACTTCAAGAAGCCTTTTTAAAATTAGTGGCTATACCTTATATGATACAAAGGACCCGAGAGGAAGAGCATGCGGAGGATCAGCAGTTCTAATAAAGTCAAGACTCAAACACTACATTCTTGAGAATATTAGTGAGGACCATCTGCAGGCAACAAATATTTGTATCCAAAATTTTTGTACAAATTTTGTGGTATCATCAATTTACTCCCCTCCCAGATTTTCAATCTCTGAGGATCAATATGAGGATTTTTACAGAACTCTTGGACCTTGTTTCGTGGCAGCTGGGGACTACAATGCAAAACATACGTTCTGGGGATCGCGTCTTATTACACCTAGAGGTCGAGCATTATTCAACACAATTTCAAAAATGGGTTTGGATGTCATTTCTAGCGGGGAGCCCACTTACTGGCCTACTGACCCACAAAAAATTCCAGATGTTATAGATTTTGGCGTCATGAAAAATATCTCTAGGGATTTAATTCATGTTGAAGCTTCTCATGATCTCTCCTCCGATCACTCGCCAACGATCGTTACAATTTGTAGCCCACTAAGAAGTGACTTACCTCACCCATATGTGAAGATGATAAATCATGTTAATTGGCTGGGGTTCAAAAAATATCTCAGTAGTCATTGTACGGGAAACATCAGGCTTAGAACTCCCGATGATATTGAACTTAACATTGCCAATCTTACCGAGAATATTAAACAGGCTGCTAAACATGCCACTACTTCTTATCCGCAGACTGGGTTTAATAGAATTTATTCTGCGGATATTGAACGTCTCGTATGTGAAAAAAGAATAGCTAGAAGGGAATGGCAACAGCACAGATCACCCCAACATAAAATTAGACTTAGAGAATGCACAAAACGACTCCAAGAGTTGCTTGCATCTGAAAAATCTGCTTCTCTTAAGAACTATCTGGAAGGTCTCGATGTTACAGCAGCATCTAATTACTTCTTGTGGCGCGCTGCTAAAAAACTTAAAACACCTGTTGAGTCTAAACCACCCCTGCGCACTTCTACCGGAGGTTGGGCAAGAACTAATACTGAAAAAGGTAACATATTTGCTGAGCATTTAAAACACGTATTTACCCCAAACATATGTACTGGTGCTGTTGATTTGCCGAGTGTAGTTGCTCTACCCCCTCGACCCATAAAGTTTAAGATGCGTGATGTACAAAAACTAATTGCTGAAACCAACCCGAAGAAGGCCCCGGGTATTGATGGAATTAGTAACAAGATGCTGATGAAGTTGCCTAGTATTGCTATTAAAATCCTCTTGTTCATTTTTAATGGCATTTTACGAGTGGAGTATTATCCACACAGCTGGAAACTTGCCATGGTCAAAATGATTCCAAAGGCGGGTAAAGATCTTACTAAGCCTGAATCATATAGGCCAATAAGTTTGCTGTCAACAATTTCAAAGCTCTTCGAAAAACTGCTCATGACAAAATTATCCCCAATTCTAGCTGAGAATGGGTGCATACCGGACCATCAATTTGGGTTTAGAAGTCAGCATAGCACCATTGAACAATGTCATAGATTGGTACATTTTATAAGAAGAGCATTTGAAGAAAAGAAGTACTGTTCTTCCCTCTTTATTGATGTTTCTCAGGCATTTGATAAAGTGTGGCATGAGGGCCTGATTTTGAAATTGAGGACATATCTACCAATGAACATTGTGAATCTATTGGAAAGTTACATTCTTGCCCGGAAGTTCACTGTCGTGGAAGGAGACTTCATGAGTGTGGCCGAAACTATCTCATCCGGTGTGCCACAGGGTAGTATACTGGGACCAGTTTTATATTTGATTTATACCTGTGATATGCCTCTGAGCAGTAATATCTTCACTTCTACATTTGCCGATGATACAGCCTGCCTTAGTATGCATGAAAACCCTCACGAGGCATCCCGATATCTTCAGAATCATATTAGCCTGTTGGAACTATGGTTGAACTTATGGAGAATAAAAGTAAATGAACAAAAGTGTGTTCATGTCACATTTACTCTACGAAGAGACACTTGTTCCCCCATTCGAATCAACAATCAAGTTGTTCCTCAACATTCACAGGTGAAATACCTTGGTATTCACCTCGACCGACGGCTTACATGGAAACACCACATTGACTCTAAGCTGACACAAATGAAGCTTAAATTAACCCAGATACATTGGCTGATTGGTAGAAATTCTACCCTCAGTCTAGATTGTAAACTTTTAATATACAAGTCGCTTTTGAAGCCGATATGGTGTTACGGAATTCAGCTATGGGACACTGCTTCAGCTTCCAATGTAGAGAGAATCCAACGAATGCAAAACAAAATATTAAGGTTAATAACTACGGCTCCATGGTACTTGAAAAATTCTATTTTACATCGTGATTTACATATGCCACTTGTGACCGCTGAAATTGCAAAATATGCTGGAAAATATTTAACAAAACTCGAGTTCCATCCTAATCCCCTTGCTCGTAACATCTTGAACTTTCCTGGACACATCCGCTTAAAAAAGAGGGACACTACGGCATTAATACGCAACTCTCCAGATGAAATTCTTTGAAAATATTTTTTGTGCGTAACATGAATTTTATGTATTATTAATTATTATCACTAAGTTTATGTCCGACACTGGTTGGGCCTAATAATTATTTATATATTTAAGATTTGAACACTTATTGTTAGTTCAGTTATTTGAAGATACAATAAACATATATTAGCGTGAAAAAAAAAAAATATTTTAACACAGCATTTACAAATGTATGTTCATATATATGTACTTATGTATGTATGTACATATTTATGCATGAATGTATGTATGTATGTAGGAAATACAAAAGCTATGTATGTATCATATCAAATTTCATTAGCTTCAATTTCAAAACAGGCCATATACATACATATTTTAATTTCTTACATTTTTAATTACTTCCATAAATTAAGGAATTTAAGTAAGGAAATTTTCTTCTCATTTATACCAATTTTTTTTTTATTAATGCAATAATTAATTCTTTTACTTCATATTTATATACATATGCCAACAAACATACATAAAGTCATTCTACTCATATACATTTGTATAGACGTGTGTTTCACAACAAAGTACCCGAACACATACTTTAACCAACAACAACGAAATACTACTTGATGAAAAACAAAAAAAGAGACATCAAAGAAGAATAAAAAGAATTCGTTTTCTGCAACAGTTGATGAGTGCCACTGACCGATTGACTATTTTATTAGTTTTCAATAAAAATACATTTAAATAAACACTTTTAAGTGACCAATTAACAAAATTAGCACTTTTTACTTAATTTATTAACTTTTTACTAAATAATTTGCACTTTATACTCAGTAATTTGCAATTAATTGATGAACAAGTGGAAAACACGACACTTCTTGCAAGAGATTAATAAGAAGTAAATGAGTTTGTCAAATAGAAGGGGAAAATCAGTACTTCCCTATTTAATTTTTTTTCTTTCTTGCCAACGTTGTCAACTTTCAAATTTGAAAAAACGCTAAGATACAAAAAAAAAAAACACTTATATTTGTGCAGCAAAAGAGCCCCAAATTTTTAAATTTAAGTTTTGTGTGATTTATAGGTTTTGTCACATAAAATATTCGAAATATCCATAATAATTCCTGTTGTACTGTCTGGCATTCAAATGAACATGACATTGTTGACGTAAGAAAATATTTATAGAAAGAATTGCTAACATTTTCATTCCGTGAAAACCTAATTATTTTACAAGCCATTTTTAAAACTTTATGTATTTTTTAAGGCTAAGGTTTTCCTTTAATATTATTACTATTTAATATTAATATATTCTTGAAGATGGTACTCAAGAATACTCTTTAATTTTAATATCAATGTTTGGGTACTGCTCTAGTGCCATCGTTAAGAGTACCAATTTATAGATATTTATGTGAAAAGAACGTCATTAAGTAAAATAGATTAAAAATATATCATTGTCTATGAAAACCCATTAAGCATTCTCTGCCATGTGAAGGCACTGACATAATATATAAATATTAGAGATTTCATTCCCGATTTTGAAAATCATGGAACTCTGAGGGATTATCAAACCCTGAATGAATGGCATTTCTTATTCAGAAGCCCCCAAAAAAATCTTATATTCACCACATAACATAACTTACGAATAACAAAAGATATCACATAACGAACTGAGAATAAAATTCATAATGAAATCAAAATATTTACTTACTACACCTCTCAGCATTTAAAACTCATGGGGTAGTCAGACTATGCAACTAAAGCTGAAAACTAGACACATTTTTTGCGTTATAATTTGGCACTCATTTTCCATTCTTTAAAATAAAGTTCTTTTGTAGCCGAAAAAATTTAAGAAATGAAAATAAAAAATTAAAGCACCGAACACTCACAGGGGTCGAAAATTTTAAAAATAGCAATCAATTTACTAAAAGCGTAGAGTCGACGAGTTGGAATTATTATCGCTTGCGAATTTTGAATAAATATAGTAAATGCTCTGCACAATCAGCATTGTCACCTCTAGGAGAGTAAAAAGATAAATCGCAAATTCATTTTGGTGTTATTGTTAAAAAAATACAGGAAATATATCTCGTCTCGAACTCTTTTCTCATCCTTAAGGGTTTAGTGTAGATGATATTCAAACAGCCACCTTAAAAGTGGTAAGAAAGAGAAATTAAAGCTGGTGATGATGATGTGACCATTAAAATTAGTGCTGTTCTGTTCCCTAGTGTACAATTTCTCAATATTTTTTACCTTTAGGTGTACTCTACATTCTGTAATGCGGTCAAATTCGAATTAATCAAATAATACATTTGTAACCTTTATTTAAAACTAACTTTGAAACAGTCATTTTAATTATTATGGATCCATTTAAGGCTCATGTTTACAGATAGCTAATGGACTAAATCACTGATTTCTGATTTTTTTAAACATCAGACATAATTGGTTATATAAACAACAGCTGATATAAAACTTTGAAGTTATTTGAAAAATTTGCATATTCAATTAACACGTAAAAAGTTGCTTTTGCCAAGATATCGGGTTTTTTACCCTACAAAATTATTAAATTCTTGGTTAATTTTCTAAATAAGTAAATTATTTCTTTGAAAAAATAACCGTTTTACAAATTAAAACTAAATTGCAAATAACATATTCCTGCATGCTTGAAGACCGTCAAAAACGTTATAATATTGCAAAAAGCACTGCGTTGACAAAGAATAACAATTCCAATGAATAAAAAAAATTTCCAACAAGAGATTTATTTTAAAATTCCTGAGGGGAAAAAGGGGAAATTATTCATTGAGCTTCACCACCCTGAAACCACAACTCATTAACCAGCAATAATTTTGACATTTCATTTTACTTTTTATTAATCTCTTGCAAGAAGTGCCGTGTTTTCCACTTGTTCGTCAATTAATTGCAAATTACTGAGTATAAAGTGCAAATTATTTAGTAAAAAGTTAATAAATTAAGTAAAAAGTGCTAATTTTGTTAATTGGTCACTTAAAAGTGTTTATTTAAATGTATTTTTATTGAAAACTAATAAAATAGTCAATCGGTCAGTTGTACTCATCAACTGTTGCATCCCACAATTTTTTTTATTCTTCTTTGATTTGTCTCTTCTTTTGTTTTTCATCAAGTAGTATTTCATTGTTGTTGGTTAAAGTGTGTGTTCGGGTACTTTGTAGATAAACATATGTACTTCTATACAAATGTACATATATGAATAGTAAGACTTTATGTATGTTTACGTATGTATATGTTTGTTGGCATATGTAAATATGCAGTGAAAGAATTAATTATTGCATTAATAAAAAAATTAGGTATAAAAGAGAAGAAAATTTCCTTACAAAATATATAATAAAAAATTTTATGGAAGTAAATAAAAAATTAAGAAATTAAAATATATGGCCTGTTTTGAAATTGAAGCTAGTGAAGTTTGATATAAAAAAGCTTAGTGATTGCTAACATTCATACATGCATACATACATAGTATATACATATTTATGAACATAAATACATTTATAGATATGCTGTTTAAACGTTTTTTTTGTGTTTTTAAACGGAATTAATAACGTATTATAATTGAAAAACTTTAATATTTTAATTTTGATTTAGTTTAAGAGAGAAACTCATTTAACGGTATCACCTGAAAGCTGTCTTAAGGTAAGTTTTCTAACATAAGTGTATTTTTTATTTTAATTTCAATGTCTCATAGAAAAACATTTTGGTTCTATGTTTTCTTGAAATATATTAATGTATTATTAAAGCCATTTGTTAAACTTCCTTAAAATTTCCCTAGATATTTAAAGTGCGTTTTTCGTGGCGCAAGGGATTTTCTAAAATTTTCGTATTTTTCAAATTTTTGCAAGTTTTTTACAAAAAGCACATAAGTATATGTATTTCCAAATCCTCCATTCTTTGTGAACGTGGCTACTGATTTTGAAATTTTCAAAATCGATTTTCAATTTACAGGACGAAGTTTCCGAATGATTTTAAATAGATTCCATTTACTAAACTTTAATAAAATAAATATACTTATTGTGTAGTATGTACACATGTATATCGAAATTTTTTTTAAAGCTTTTTGACAAATACATATATATATGAAATTCTTAAATCGAACAACAACAATCACTAATAACACAACTAGACGTAGTATAATGTTTTGAATTTATTTTACATGTTTCTAGAGGTTTTCGTTCGCATACGAACGGAAAAAAGAATAACGATATTTGCCAGTGGTAAAGATTAATAAAATTCAAAACTGGAACATAAAATATATATTAAATATTAAAACGTAGAAAAAATTTCATACTAACAGAAATTTTTCCTATCATTATATTAATATATTGTTACAACGGACATCTTTACTTCAGTGCAGATATATGTATATATAATTCTCCTTAAATAACGAGAAAATAGTATATTTCGCCTTACACTCTAACTACAATTCATTTAGAAAAATACATATTTACGTATGTACATATATTTGTAAAGGCAAATTGTTTAGAAAATATTAGTTTTAAGTCGAGAGCAATTGATGGATGTACTCTTCCTTTTTTTTCCTTATCTTCCTATAATTTATTTATTATAATATATTCTAAAAAATGCAATTTATAAATAATTTGCAATTAATTGACGCAATAAAAAAATAATAAAGAGGGCGACTATTCCTGCAAAAGAGAAATAAAAATTATATTTAACTATCTTAATTTTTTTAGGTTATTGGATTGTGGTTTTAGAATCCCAGCCCTGTTCAACAATATTTTAATTTCTCCTTTTTCATGAAATTCAGATTAAATTTATAATATTCAGTAGATAAACAAAACTCATATTGTTTAGAGCAATCGAGAAAGCCAATATCTTGGTATAATGTTTTAAGACCAAATAACAACTTGCTAATCTTTGCTTCCTATCTTTTTCCCAGGGCGTCGTGGCCTTTGTCAGGATGTTATCCTATTTTTCAGGGAAAGATGTGGTTAGGAGGCTCTTTCTGGAAGTATTTTTAACCACTAGACCACGCCACCTGTTTAATGCGGAAACATATATTTATATAATTTTTTTTTTAATTTTTATTTTCCTAAAAAAAACCATAATGACATCTAAGGAGCTCTCTTTAACAAAGTTTTTTTTTTTGGATATAATCAATAGAGCAAACATAAATTTCAGTTTAATAAAAACACTAAGCCACTCTTACAATTTGAATTAATGAATTAATAATTTTGAATTACACCAACTCTTATTGCAATAGGATTTCATTGACTTTCTGCAAAATGTATATCAGATTTTGTATATACGCAAAGGATAATAACCAACGAAATAATCTATAGCAGAAAAACTAAAAAGCCCTCGAAGCGCTTAAGAAAATCAGTCGTATTGCAAATAAAGCAAAAGGATACTATTTTTCTATTTCAACTAAATTTAGAAAAAGATCATCATATAATTAAAAAGAAAAGAATATCTTCGATGTTCCCCAATCTATATGAGTTTCATAAAACTTTAATAGTTGTGTCCGTACCTCAAACATTCATTTTAATAAATTTACCCTCCGGTTGTACAAAAAATCTTCTTCCATCTTAAGTACACAAAACCATAACCCTTTCCTATACGTTGCTACCTTTTTATTACCTTCGAATAAAATACCATCAAAACTGCACATCGTGCGCTCATATCCTTTTTTTAAGAATGTCCTTTCTTTGCAGTTTCCATTTGCGTCTTCGTAGTTGTGTTGTAAAATTAAATTTTTGTTTGCTATCATTTCTATTTGTAGCTCACATCGTAACCCGCTTGTATTATTTTCTTGTATTTCGTTTTGTAATTTATGTTTAAAACAGTTCGATAAATGTATATCATTTGAAGATTTTCTAGCGATAGCCATAGCGTGAAAATACGAGCGAGTATTAGAGAATCCTTTATGGTTTGCCGGCTTAAATGTGTTTTTGTGTGGTAGATTTTCTTATTAACAATAAATAGGAGTTAATTTGGCAGTTTTCTTTATTGTTAAATGCTCAGGGGTAGTTGTAATAAAATATTGAAAGATTTTTGTGTTTTTTGGCAAGAAAAAGGATAAAAAAGAATGTTGGAATAGAAACAACATAAATTTTTGAATAGCCTTTTTTACGTATGTGAGTATTAGCAATAATACAATGTAAAATGAGGAATTTTACTAGAATCATATTAGTTTCTATTGAAAAAAATCTTAAGTTTTTTGATTATATATCCTAGAATAGTTACTCAGGATATATTTAAACTTTTTTTAATTAGAAAAAAAATCTACTAATTATTGTTAACATGACAGCTTTCTGCTCAACCCTACGGCAGTCCAAACCTACAGAAATTGCAATAAGGAAAGAGACAGATCCAGTAGCAAAATGTCTTCTTATAAGGATGTTTGAATTGGTTGATCGAAATCATAAACTATATCAGGATAGTACATACGAGAATAGTTTATGTCTATCGCAAATGAAAAGAAATGCCAATAGTGTCTTACGACTTTGCTGTAATCTTTTGCAAAATAGGCGTATTGTGCTCAAATCGACTACTGTAAAGAGCGTTCGAAATTATAAAGAAATTTTCAGTCGATTTCAGGACTTAAACAGTCAAAAAATAGCATTCAAAGCAGTGGGTTTCTAAAGGTGTGTCAAAGTAGGACAATATGTGTTTGTTAGCCAATAAAATCATAGCGACCATTTTTTTGGGACGTACGTAATCCATATTGATTGTGTTTGAAAAGATGGTATAATATTATCATTGGCGAATATTATGCCAACTTATTGGGTTAATTTAATAAGCGGTTGAAAAAATAAAACATTTTTCTTCCAAGTCAATGCAAAACTGTACTCAAGTGCAGTTTCCATTGCAAAAGTCTAAGAATTAGACTACGAATTGATTCCTCATTCGCCCTATTATCTGGATTAACGCCGAGTGGCTACTCCTTGTTTCAAAAACTGAAGAAATGGATCGGCGGAAAGAGGTTTTACTGCAACTACTCTGATGACCTCTACAAATCAGATTTTTTTGGAAAGGATAAAAATAGGAGAATATATTGAAACTATATTTAAAAATAAAATATTTTTTTTATTCAAAAACATATGCTTTTTCAAAAAGTTACGGACTTATTTACCTGCCCTTGTATAGTTGTTGATATTTTTTTCCACTGTATATTAGTGCAATTCAAGAAATCATATCAAAATAATAATTTTGTATCAGTTTTGGATTTATATTTTGATCCACTAATTCTAACATTTATGGTAATTGAAGTGCGAAATAGTTTTTTAACAGCATAATTGTAACAAATTGAAAAAGAAAATCCTTAAACCATTATATCCTTTAAAAACTTAACTCTCTGTATTTCGTTGCAAACTAATCTTGGAATTGTTTAACGCAATAAAATCTTCTATTTCCTTTAATTTTTATCTCTGTTAATATTGTGTATTGTCTATTGCTAATTCGCAATAAAAATCCCTTAATGGAACGCAATAAACACTCGTTAAACATATGTTTGTTAGAATATGGTAACGAAAAGTTACAAGGTGGCAAATAACTTCTTATCACTCACAACATATCAAATCGTAATCGAAACGAGAAGAAAAATATTGCCATATAATAATCTCTAGAGAGATTGAGAGCTTCTAATCATGCAACCCTTTGCGTAGAAATAAACTAAGTCACACTTACTAATACAAACGTACTCGTGTTACACACCTACGCATACACATACATTCATATCGTAGATATGAAAACTACTAGAAGAGAGGCAAAAAAAAAAATAATCATAAACAAGCAAAAAGTTAATGAAACAAAAATTCCCTTATCATTCTATATTTATGATAGTTTCATTTATATGTGCAAACGTGTATGAGGGTACGATTGTGTGCGACTGTGTGCCGTATATGTGTGCATGTGATCAAATAATTTTGTGTTACAATTGACCCTCTTCAAAAAGAAAGCATACATTTATGTAGTCGTATAAAGTTCGATCAAAAATTATGTGTTCATCTTAGATTGAATGAACCATTTAAATGGGCAAAAGCAAAAAATATATATTTCTCGTATACATGCAACTTTAAGCAACTTTAGCGCCTTTCAATCTTAACAGTTGCGGGCGTAGAAATAGTTGCAATTATATATGCAGGTTATAATATTTGAAAATCTTCTTATACAACATCCGTACTCTGGTTTCTTTTAAAAATGCTGTCATGTAGTTTTAAAACACAATTATCACCAATGAAACAGTTTTAAGCAATAAATCAGTTTTAACAAATGATTTTTTTAGACATGCCAGGGAGTGACTGTAAACGTACCGAATCTTATTTCTGAAATAATTTCGAGATTTAAGAAAAATGAATTTGAAAAAAGTATTACTTTTTAGCAATTCCAAAATTATTTCGGAAATACCACCTAATGTGCTCCTTACAGAACCGTTTGGAAGTGGAATATACCTATAACTCTCTATTTTTCCATAAATACCAATTATCTCTCGGGGAAGGTTTATATTTTTATAATTGCTTTCTTGTATTGTTTTGAACGTTTTTTGCATGTTCTTTTATTGTGCGTCCAACACTTATACTCTGCATCAGCTATTCCATGTGTTGTCTTGTACGGTTACGGTCCCAGTTCCTAGATTATCCACATTTTTTTTTTTTAATTTTTCATGTCTGTTAAGTGGCTAACAGCGCCCAGTTAAAATGAGCACTGTTAAAGAAATTGGTTCCTGTCTCTGCTACAAAAATTTAAATTTATCTTCATACACATGGAAGTATTTCTATATTAGATGTTGAGGTGGTGCGCCATAACTGAATTCCTGGACACCATATTGGTTTTAGGATCGCATTGTATAGAAGAGATTTACAGTTTCGGCTTAGTATTGAGTTTCTCTCAATAAGCAAATTAATATCAACTGCTTTAAATATCAATTGGTAAAGTTTTGCATCTAAGTGACACTTCCATGTTAGGAAATTGTCCGTGTATATAATTCTGATTGCTCTGTCATAGAAACGCGTAATTTTTGTGACCAACCTGATAAACGGTGATATCAACTCTGAGCTTTTACTTAACAGACTATCCTTTAATACAACACAATCTCTCCTGCGTCAATATCATCCACTAGTACTACCGTGTTATCGTTAATATTATACCAATTTTGATCCTTTGCCTTCTAATTTGTTTTAATTATAAGGAATCGTACAGTGTTATTAATATCTTTCTTCATTCCTATAAATGTTATTAATTTTTCATTTAAATAATTAATTTTATAATTAATGAATGTATGGAATTTTTCTAACACTTTGTCTGTAAGAATTCTAACTCATGAGTAAATAAAAAATAAATAGATTACTTTTATCTCCATAAAAGACGTGACTTAAACCGTCATGGGAAAATAACATAATTCCAAAGAAAACTGCAACTATTTTTGAGAGAATATTTTTTGAGTCCTGTTCAAAGAGATTTTTAAGATAAAATGATTCCGACCAACTGTTTAATTTTCATAAACTTGAAGAAAACTCGACTACAAGTTTACAACAACATATTACTTGAATGTATAGAAAGAGCCCAAATCATAGAAGACTTAGACTAGAAACAGACGTTAAGAATAAAATTTGAATTTGCAAATGATTGCTGCCATCCAACGGTAGAATGAATAGCTAGAGGAGAGTGTTGATCCCCCGAATCTCAATTAATATAAATATTTCAGCATTTACATTTGAAAGGCTGCAATTTCACTTAGAGTTGACATTTACAATGACCATTGATAAGTGTCAGAGCCAACTGCTGAAAGACGCAGGAATTCAATTGGAAACTTCTCCCTTCTTACATGGTCAAATTTTTAACAAGAGTCCAAGACTTACACGTGTTTGTGGAAAACCAGTTTCCTATGAAAGTCTAAACGCTTGAAATATGTTTTTATATATTTTAGAAAAACTTTTTTTTGAATAATTTATACTTGTATGAGCCACTTTATTAATGCATTAACAGAAGTGCTCTCAAGCTGCCCATAGCTGTACCCATCCTTTGTGGGTAGCGTTGAGCTTTACAACAAAACCAGCATCATCATCATCATCATTATCTCCTTGGTAGGACTTTTCGTTAAAGTTCTCTTAATGCATTCTCTATAGGACAAATAGTCGAAATAGTACACTCCCGCATTGATACCATCGATGACCGAAAAAAGCCAAGATTACAATATTTAAAAAAAAGAAAAAAAAGCATGAGCCAATAATGACCAATAGTATATAAAATAACTCTTAATAAAAAGCAACAAAGCAAAAAAAAACATATAACAATAAAAATATACGAATTGTTGTTATTGTTGTTGTAATTGAAGTGGTATCAGTAGCAAGATGAAATGAAATAAATGTCATGAAAGAACTCATTGACAGGCACATAAGCACACTGGTTTTATGACCCACAGATATGACCAAAATATATGATTACTATGTGTCGTTCATTTCATGTCCACCAATACCTACTTACAACACTTACACACATGGAATATAAAAATTAATGTGTGTGTGTGCGCTTGTGTTGCGTTTGTGAATCCTTGAGTTCATCTTTGTATTATCTCACAACTTTTGTAAGTCGTAAATAGGCATTTGCTTATTTTGTAATATTTATGTATGTCTTGTATTCCTCTGGCTCGTTTTCTTTGGCCATCATGTGTTTTATGAAAATATAGTTGCTGTATATTGAGTTTCCTATTATGGCCATCTCAATAGCCATTGATCCAGGTGGGACGACATGTGTCTTTCTTAACAACTTCGGCCATAAAAATCAAAATAATATGTTTGCTATGCGTGTTTATTTTTTCCATTTTTTTCGGCTGTTTAACAAACTCGCTTCTTTTGTTTTCGATACGATAGAAGAAAAAAAAACGAAAAAATAGAAATTCATCCTTTGCGATTACAAAAGAATTTTTCTCTCATCTCATCTATTAGTTCATTTATGTTCTTATAACTTCTAACACTATAATATGTGATGAAGCAACTTTTCTTATTTCACATTTGACCACATTAGCTTTTTTGTGTGCTCTTAAGTTTTACGCATTCATCGTAAAAGGGACATTATGAAGGAATCCTTAAAAGTTAATGTTTAATAAATATTGTTGGCATTTCATTACATTCGAAATGTATTTTTACGTACTCGTATGCATTAAATATGGTCATTCGATGGATTTTAATTTTGCTGACTTTGTCATGCGATGGTGCCAAAGTACTAGTGATAAATTTGGTAAAGGTGATAAAAATCCTTATTTGATTCGTTTTGTAATAGAAAATTTATGGTCTCTTGTTTGCGGAATTACATTGTGATGAGTCATAAAAACTTACGTGCAACTTTCAAATTATAAGGTTGATTAAATATTTAAAACCCCATTAACAAAAAAGTCATATACTGAACTCTTTTGTCTACGATTTAAGTGTATTTAAGGAAATTTTTATTCGAACATAACATATATTTAATGGGATTATTCAATTGCGACTGTGAAAATTTCACCCTTTTTTCGATAAAGGAAAAACATTTTAAATGTTTATTTCCATCCTTTCCACTTGGTTAAAATTATTCATATGTTGCTCGATGAGTATCGAATCTTAATTATATATATTTATTTCTAACTGTTTAATGAAAAAGACCTTGAGCTCCTTTTTCGATGATGCAACACCAAACAACAATTTTCTTGGCGTATTTCATATAAAAAATATTCGTAAAATAAAGTTATTCCAAAAAGAATATGAAATTAAAAAAAATAATTGTTTGAAATAATCAGATATTGAAGAAAAAAATTGTTTTAAAGAAAAAAAACTCTTTTTAAAAGTTAGTGATGTTTCTATCATGATAGTGATGCAAACCAAATAAATCAATCAATATGTAATGAGTAGAAGAAGAATTCACAAAACAAGTATTTGAATAACTTCTATATATTTGCTTTTATTATATATCAATATAATTTAGATTATATATCAATAAATTTTTTTTATATAAATATCATTATTTCTTAAGATTTTTTTTCCGTGCATTCATAATACCCAACAGTGCGCTTTATTATTGAAAAAAAAAATTAATAATTTTCCTCTTCTTTTAAATTTGCAATATCTCTAGAAGATGAATGCTGACCACTGGGGATCATGAGGGAGCCCTACATCTAGGTTAGGTTAGGTTGATTGGAGGGGTGTGATAGCTCATGGCATACGACACACACTTAAGCCCGTGAAGGCTTGTTGTGCGCTCCCTTTAATTATCAAACACAAACTGCCAGAGTTCTGCGGCAGGATTCGAACCTGGGACCTTCGCACTACGAGTATAGTACACTACCTACTAGTCTACGAAGGCCAGTTAGCCCTAAGTCTAAAAGTTATTAAAATTATTATACGTAAATTTTTTTCTATTTGCTAGAATTTATCTTCTGGAGAAATTCCAAATTTGAAAAAAACAGGAAAACTTATATTTTTCTTTTTGGGTATTTGGACCACTGATGATCATGAGGGAGTATTAAATTTTTAAATAACATCAAGATTTATCATCCCATTTGTTTTCATTTTTATGTAATTCTTAATAATCTTTTTAGGAATGTAAATGTTTTTGTATGTAGAAAATTTGAGGTCCTCTTGTGTTTAAATGGGTTGTTCATGCGTGATATACTTTTGTCCACATGGTCCAACAATACGAGCGTAATTCCAACTGGAATGCAGGCTCCTAGATTTGTCATGCTTAACAGTGTTAAGTCGATCCGCTTAACAGAATCCTGTAATGATGACTGGTTTGTGTCTAGGGTTAAGAACTACACACATTAATAAAGCTGTCCGATATTTTTGTTGTTGCATACTAGTATTTTTAGATTTAAATCATAGTGGCTTACAACACATTTGCTCAATAAAATATGCAAGCAGGGCTAACTTTTAAAAATGCTATTTTTTAATAAGAGATTTGTTTAGTGAATTTAGTGGCACAATTTTAAATAAAAAAGGGAAATTTGCTATATTTAAGAATGTCGAAAATTAAATGGTATTTATATGTACCACACGTAGCGAAGTCATAAATATTGATTTGGTTCGAACCGTTAGGAACTCATAAAGGCGATGAAATAGAATTCAATACCAATATCGCATAATTTAATCATGTCTAACCTTTTATATGGTGGGTTTCTAAATGACTAGTCTATGCCAGCATGATGAAATTAGCCAATGCTCTAGGCTGATAATACAATACAATTTACTGCTTAAACTCTATGCAGAGATAGAACAAATTGGATTTGATGATTTGATAATATGAAGCCGGTAAGATATTTTAATAATACTATATTTCTTATATACCATACATTCCTGGGCCTTTCGAAAGAAAAAGCAAATAGTTAGAGATTCATTTCATTTTGTAATTTCCTGTGTTCAATTCCAAAAAGATAATAGTTTCAAAAAAAGCAACTAAAAATTTATATTTGTATTATATTTCCTGTTTTGTGATTATTAGCGTAATTATATATCCTTTATAGAGGTGGTTCTAGCCTTTAGCCAAGAGCGAAATTTTATTGGCAATTCCATAAGAAGGCAAATACTCTATGGGAGACAAAATTTATTATGGCGGCTTAGTCTCACTCAATGATTGCAATAAATGTATGCAATTGCCAAATAATGTTTCCAAATAAAACTTCCAAATGCTGAATGAAAAAAAAAAATAATAATTGTAAAAATGAAAAATAGCAAAACCATATCAAACCATTAAGTAAAACCCCACAAACAACTAAAAAATTGCATAACAACCACAATTCGGATTTTGATTGGATTAAAACAAGTATTTGGCGTCAACAATAAAATGGGTGATGAGCGACCAACAAAACAGCAACAAAAAAAACTGATTCAAACAACTAAAATTTCTAAATGGTCTTCGATCGATACACTCGTGTTTCAGTATGTATGGCTTGTGGTATGGCATCAGTGTCCTCATAAAAATTTTCCAAAATCACTTCATATCAATAGTAAACAATTGCTGTTGGTGTACAAAATAGTTTGTGAGTGTGTATGTGTGTGTGTCTGCATGTGAAAAATTGGCTTTACACTGAGAAATATTTATGTTGTCCTTAAAAATTTCAAAATTTATTGCGTCATATTGTAGCCATAGAAAAAAATTAGAGGAAAGTAATGCTGCGAGTGGGGGACTCCTGTCACGCTAACGAAGCTCTGGCGACCGATCACGGTGTGTATAAACTAGCACGGCTAACTTCCGGCACTTACTTTGCATGCTTGGTCTAGATGTTGGCATCCCCAACACCAGGATCGAACGCTATAGTCTAATAAGCTGAACGTCTTAAATAACTCTTATTACCGGTCCTCTTATATGCGGTCCTACGCTTCACAGAACAGTAATGCTGTAAGCATAAGGACATGGAGTTGAACTGTGATTGTAAGATATTCTTTTTAAAAATATAACTTTTAAATACTAGACATTTTTATAATAAATCTTTTCATATTTTTAAAATGATTCATTGAAAATGCGATAATTGAACAGTGCAAATGTCACACTCATGGTTGGCTTATGGATTATGTTGAAGCATCATTAGCCTCATACTGTACTGTGGGACTAGAGGCCACTTAAAACACCCACAACTGATAGTAAATATACAGTTCTGGGATTCAAGTTGTCACTAAGAACATGCTGTTATCTGTAAAAAACACTGAGGCAAATTGATTACCCCAACAAGACACCTCAAAGGTTGTCCAACTCCAACATATTTAATTTTTTTTTAATTTATTTCTTATTTCTTCATTAGCTATTCTTTTTCTAAAAGTGTACATATAAGTGGCTTCAAATATAGATCCTGTCTAAAATAATCTACTGTAAGCAAACACCCAAAAAAAAAAAAAAAACACAAATGTGTTGACAACTCCCGACGGCCAGGAGGTGTGCGTGGATAGAGTTATATGTTCCATCATACATTTTGTTCATTCTAATACTGAGAAGAGGAATAATGTGTTTATTTACGAATGTGTTGTGTGTCCATGGTATAAATGACCAGGAATTAGATACAGATGAAAAGGATATTGATGTGGATGCATATCGAATAAATGAATATAGACGTGCGTTCACTGATTGTGTTGTTGTACAATTTTTAGGCAATTAAAAAGGAAAATACACACGATATCAATTCTAATTTTTATGATTGTTCTGTGATTTGGTTTTTCATTTCACTACCAGTGCTACAGTTCTCTATCACCAGGATAGATTTCCACACACACACACACACATACATATACACATATTTGAATTAAGCTTATGGAAATTGTTAGACTTCTTTCTGATAAACGACCATATGTTGGCATTGTACTTGTTGTTGTATTCTGTTGTACATTTTGAATTTTACATTTCAAAATGCTGAAGTGATTATATGCCTGCTGTACACTTGATTAGATCTTAAATTTTACTTATTTCAATTGCAATATTGGTAGTCAATTGGTTTTCGTAAAAAAAATACGTTGATGGGCAATTAACATGCGAGGTTTATTCAGTTAATGCATTGATATTACCGTATCAATATAAAATGGCATTTTTGTATAAAGTGACTTTTTGTATAAAGTGCTTGTTTTTTTCTTTCGATTGGACCAGTATTCGGGGGATGGTTCCATTTGACGCAGTGCATTGCGCTGAAACTAGGAAAATATGTTATGAGAGGGAGGTTAGGAGAATAGTGTTTGTGGCCATACGATTCGAAAAACATCTCCAGGGATCCCATTATACACATGAGTGTAGTGCGATTCCCTTGTATATCGAACAGAAACGGATGTGCTTTTAATGTAGAAGGTGTTGTTTGCAAATAAGAGCGGCTTTCGAGAACTATTTTGGTTTTTATTTTTTACTCAATAAAAAAGCGTCTAATTGTGTCAATAAGAAGTAAAGTTTGTAATCTGGAATTAGAGAACATTTGAGTATTTTCCTATGATTCTTACGCAGGCTTGTCATTGCACGATGTTATTTTCTTAGATCCTGTTCATTGGACCTGAAGTCTTGTTCAAAATGTTTTGGTAAAACGACGTTTCGACTTCAAATGCTATTCGTCCCAAATTATGTTTTACATGGTAGAGCATATGAAAATCATGCCTATTAGACATTCACTTTTTGTTCACAGAATTAAAATTTTTTATGTTTATTTTAATTCAGGCTCTAGATGAATAAAAATAAACATAAATAATATTCCATAAGGTCTATAAAGTTAATAAATATATGCTTAGAATTAAACTTTTTTTGTTGATATTTTTGTGAAATGTTACACAGTTGATATTTTGCCAAACTTTCTAAACGTTAAAAAGATGGCTCATGATAGAATTCTCTAAAGATCAAAATAATGAAGTTGAACTACTAGTTCTTGCCGCAATGCAACCAATAAAATCCAGCACTGAATCAATTAAGTTGTTGCCATTTTAATACTACAGTCTCTCGTACCGATTAGGAAATTTTAAAGCCTTTATAATATATTGTAATAACTTTGAATTGATTTATATGGGCATTTTAAGGTAAAATCTCTACAATTTTAAATTTGCAAGGATTTAATTTTATATTGTACTACACATGCAATTTCAGTTACAAACATTTTCGAAATATTATGCGTCGATATTTGTGAAGTCAGAGAATTGATTTTCCAGCTAAGTTTAAATTAATAATATCGGGTCTACCAATAGGGATTTTCAAACCTTGATAGATGACATCGGAAATATTATTAAAGCTTCATCAGTCGAATTGACTGCTTTTGCCACTGACGGATATAACGTTCAACAACACTTGCATATAATAAAATTTTTTCGGGCAACGTTCTGAGTGCTTGTCAATTTTATGGCGGTGGTAATCGCCCATCACTTCTAGATGAATGGGTATATATGGGACTATACAAATACATATAAGATCCAAGACTGTTCAATGCCTTCCGAAAAAGTTAATGTTTGGTGTAGATTTAGGGGTGGTGGCGTCATTGGTCTATTTTTTCTTTTGGAACAACATTGGTAAGGCCATAAACAGCGAGCGTTATAAGTCAATGATTACCAACTTCTATTAGCCTGAATTAGATAATATGGATACCATCGACATGTGATTTTAATACGATGCCATTGTGTGCTAGACAGCTCATACCACTTTATGCATTCTGCATGAGCAATTTGAGGGCATGGTCATCTCACGTGGAAGTGAAATAAACTGGCCACAGATGTGATGCCATTTGGCATTTTCTTGTGCGGTTCCCTTAAGTCGCAGATGTATGCGAATATGCTACAAGCCACAGCGGCTTTCAAAGCCAACATAACTAATGTCAATGAGTTTGAATTAGGCGGCAAAGTCATGGAAAATGTGACCGACCGAAGCAGCTGTCGATATTGGCACAATTCTATAAGATTAATAAAATAGGCCGATAAAACTAATAAAGTTTAACGATAGTAATCTTTTATTTAAACTTAAATATAGGGAGCGTTTAATTAAAGACTCTTTATATACGAAACGACTAAGAAATTACTGCTTATATATTAGAATTTACATGGAATTTATATATAAAATTGTATGTTTTCCTTTTACATATTTCTATACAAGTGTTTATGTGAAAAAACACAAGAAGAGAAACAAATATAAAATATTATTGCTCATGCGTCTCAAATGCAGGATGTAACATTTCATCATGTTTATGATGCAGACACTTATAGTGGAAGTGACGAAAAGCTTCATGTAAAGGAGATGATGGGCAAATGTGGTGGCGTTCCATCTAGCCAATAAAATGCTTCTGTAAAGATGAATTGTAAAGATGCTACAAAAATTTATGAGTATTCGAAAGTTTACGCAAAATGTCTACAAAATTTAAAACTATATATGAAAGTTCTAACACATTAAGAAATTATATTTTATATTTAAAGTACCATCTATATTACGAGCAATTTGTTACTCATACACTTTTGAATAAGAAGTGTATGAAGAAAAAAATACAATAGTTAGTTAGGAAGTACCATCGTGCCAATAGTTTACAAGTTAGAAAAACTATTAGAATTTCTTTGGAATAAGCAGTTATTTATTATGAAGCGAAATAAACCATTTCAAAAATTTATTAAAATTATTCGGGATATTCTCTCAAATAGTTGAAAAGTAAAATTTTACTTATTGTACGCCAAGTTCTAATAGTTATGCCTGCATTTCATTGACGTTAACCAAATCATCAGTAGACTTTAGCCATCCTGTTGAAAAAGCGTATGCTTACATAAAGTAAAAAAAAACGCAATATCCATTTACAAATCTATTTCTCAATAAATATACTCTATACAAAATCCAAAACATAAAATAAAAAAATAAAAATTAATAAATAAATAAATAACTCCGCCCGACAAAATCACAAAACTTTCTTGGTGCCGCCTGGGTTTTAACTGCCTTTTGCGGTTTCTGGAAAACTAAACCTAAGTCTGCTATTATTTTTTCCAATCCGCCCTAGTTTTTGAGATATACCTTTATTTTCAAAACTATGGAGTTGCATTACATGTATTAATATAATTTAAATATTTTTCCAAATCTGGTAATAAAATTATCCTCAATTCGTTCTTCGATTGCTTTCAAATTTGCTCAATATTTTCGCCAAATATAAAAGATTTTTAGGTAATTTCAAAAATAATAATATTTCTTATAATTTTTTTATTTATTCAATTAGATCTAGAAATATAAATCCTTACAGACTATAAATTTAATACAATGCAATTCAATTAAGTATTTAAAGGTAAAATAATTTTTCTTTTTAGGACCTCATTGCTCTTACAGAGATATTTATAATGTGATAACATTTATTAAAATTATCACAAATACGGCGAAAGGAGCTATTTTTGGCCTAAACAGATCTGTAGTATTTTAGACTTATCAGCTGGGAGTCACGAGTTGGTCTAGTTGGAACGCAAAGGTTAATTTCACCAAGCAGCAACTCGGAATCGACATCACCACGAATTCATCCAAGTAGAAATGGGATACTCAGCATTACTCGACAGACTTAATAAGACCAAGTCTGTTAACATATGACAGTAGCACATAAGAACTCGATCCAAAGCCTCTTAGCAGTGCTTTTGCACTGCTTCAATACTGTTTATATTGATTTTATAGCAAGGATCCCATATAATTTATCCATATTCAAGAACAGGGCGAACTAAAGAAGTATAGATGTAGTTTTTTTATAATATAAGGGTCGGAATATGCTTTGCAGCAGCGTTTCATAAATCTAAGAACGCCATTGGTGTTGTTAACAGTTGACGCAATGTGATCACGAGCATTAAGCCTGTGATCTGACAAAATACCAAGATCATTAATACTGTAAGATTTTTCCAGTTCTGTATCATTAATATAATAGAAGGAATCTAATTTATTAATTCTAAAGAATGACATGTGCTTACATTTTTAAATATTTAAGTCCATTAAATTTATTCTATGCTACTAAGAATATTTATCAATATCCGACGGCAGTAAAAGTTGATCATTAAACCTAATGGATTTATGTATATATATAGTATATATAGTACATATATATATTTTTAGTCTTATTGACAATAAAAAAATTTAATTCTCGAATAAAGAAAAATAATGCAAATATAAGCCTCAATGTTAATCATATAACACCAATAGCAATAATAATATTTTTCAAATTTAAACAATTTACTAAACTAATGACCGTAGAGCAAGAGAATAAACAAATGCACACAATAAAACAGCAAAATTTAAACGTACAGAGTGGCTGAAATCCTATTTTGATTAGACCATAAACTAATTTACATATAAAACCTGGTTAAAATGATTGCACATCTGTTATCGCTTTTAATCTGTTTGCAAAGTGTGCTGTTATTAATGATGATCTCTCTTTTAGTTGCACAAGCTCGCACACACACACACACACACACACACACACACACACATAGATAGTCATATACCAACACTGGTTTATGGACTACAAACATCATATCATGATGAAAAAATAGAAAAGAAAATAGTGGATAGCAACAACAAGCCTGTATATCAATTTGAAAATTCCAATAATTTCATTTTGTGTTGAATAGTAGTTGTACTACAACATGCAACAACAATTGATATAAGCCAAACAATAATTCTGTCCACACACATACACACACACACACATACCCACATAGTTTTGTACGCAATTGATGTTTGCATATCGGTTTGTATTTGTGGCATACGAGTGTTTGTATACGAGTATGTGAGCTTGTGTGAGTGTTTGTGTATTTTGGATTTGATTTTTCTATTTTTATCAATTGTACTGTTTTGTCGTTGTATTGGTAACCCCCAATAGAGTAAACAACAACTGCAACAACAAGCGCTCTTGGCACAATATAATCAAAGCCACAGAGTCCAACAAAACACCGTAAAATACAATTCACTCAATCCATATCAACCTTAGCAATGTTGCCCATTTTGTTGCCGACGCCCTCGCTACCACCAGCTCAATTTCCGGGGCAATCAAAACTCGAAATGTATGGAAACATAAACATTCATTCTTACACAAATCGCATTCAAATCGTTTGATTTTATTTGCAAATATGCATGTGTATTAGCATTTTATGTATGTGCATGAGGATGCATGTGTGTGCATGTATGGAAAATCGTAAATTTTATTTAAAATCACATTTTGATCAAACTTTATGATTGTTTCACAATTGGAGACCAAATTTTATTAGATTGTCGAGTTTTTATAACAACACAAATGCAGGAAAAAACACACATCACGGAAAACTATTGCAATAATTTTGTACGATAACAGAATTGAAACATTATTGTTTTTTTTTCCTTTTATGATATTGAAATATAAATTCGGAACGTAGCAGATATAGATAATATGGTGTTAATAAAGTGAAATTTTTTTCATAAATTTCAATTGATTTAGCCAATTATTTTATTATCGGGAATTAAATTGGACTTTCGCTGTGCTGATCTCTGATTAATTACCTAAATCCTAACCATTACCATACAAAAGAGTTGCTTGGAACTGCAATTGTTCTAAATGCATTTTTCTGTCTTTTACCGGTAAAACATACAGGAAGCCATACATTTTCCAGTGTTGAATTTTTATCTTTGCCTAGGGAATAAATTTGATAAAACTTTGATTAAAAGTTTAATAAATTCAACAATTGTTTAGGCAAATTGAAAAAGAGTTTTTTTTTATTAATGACTATAAAGAAACTCTTTAAAGTCTATATCATGAGTCGCTAAAGAAGTTATTCGATGTTAAAGGCCGCCGTAGATTATCGGTACATTAGCGATTTGTAATAAATATCCAGCGAAATTGTCGAAATCGCTCGATCAAAGAAAAAAGAAACGGATTCTTGCAAGAGAAAAACAATTTTTAGTTTGCTTTTCTAAAAAACGTTAATTTAAATGGTAGCGCAAAGACATGTCATAATTTGAATTGACTTTCATTCTTGCATATGATATAGATTGGTTGTCAGCAAGCCGATACACACCTCAAGAGCGTGGAATTATCGTTACTGTTTATTTGACAAATTTTTAGCCTGTTGTTTTGACTTTATCAAATAATGGCATGACTTTGGCGCCACTCTGTACATATGAGTATAAAATTTTTGTTCAAAAGTATATAATCACTTTTTTCATTACATAAATTATAAAATATTTATGGAAATAAATAAACGAAGTCTTGGCAGAATATACCGACTTCATTCATAAAAATATGACTATTGAGAGTGCTGCTGACTGAAGTACTTAGAGCGTTGACTACAAAACAAATTATGGTTGGGAACCAATCAACGTTATTAATAGTGTGACATTATGTTAGTTATTGTTGGTCTGTTTCAGTGATGAATGTGCATTGCAGTGGTCACTGAATAGTACCAGCAGCGATTGATACTCTGCTCTGCTAATGTACATTACAGCGCCCTCCTTCACCGGTAAAGTTAGCAGAATGAAATGGAAACAACGCATAATGCTTAATAAAATTTATGTGTCTATGCAACACCAGAGGCGCTGCTCTCTCTCTCTAACTGCTTTTGGACAACACTCTAGGCCAGAATATTCTCAATATCCTGGCGAAGACATTGATTCACAAATACCTGGATCTTCTGTATATCTCGAGGGGCAGCATTCCATGTCTCGCAACCGTAGAGCAGAGTGGTCTTGACATTTGTGTTAAAATTTCTTAACTTTAGCGCTGAAAGAGTGAAGACGAATTTCAAATGGGTCTTAAACGACCGAAAGTTTGTCGTGCTTTCTGTACACGGTTTTCAATGTCTTCAGAAAATATGGCTCAGCCATTTTACCTAAATTCGCTGTAGCAAATGACTGAACTTTATGCTTGATCACTCCGCGATAATTGAAGGGTTGATTACAGTTTTAGAGTTTGCCTTCCTTGTTGATTGAACTGCCATTGCTATGATACACTCAAAAAAGTAATGACCTTAAATGTATAAAAATTTACTAAATTTGAGTTCCAAATGGACGCCGTTTTCTACTGGATATCAGTGAAATTTCCCTGGCTGCTAGTAAAAACATTTTTCTTAAAATCAATAACAAACATTTTATTTCTTCTTAAGCAATTTTAATTTTTTTTAGTAAAAGTTTTACTGAATTTTCGGAAATTGTTGAAAATGTAGTTTAAATTTTCTTTTAAGTTTTTCAAAATTTTTGCAACTTATGACCATTAAATCAATTCTAGTATATTTTTAAAAATTTTTGTCACATAAATATTCTTTGGAAGAAGAATGGATTAAGTCCATAAGAGTTGGATAATTAAATTTATTTATCATAATTTAAGGTCAATTAACTTCTCGTTAAATATAATAAATTTGTTAAAAATTCTTTTTAAGTCTGAACTATTTGTGATTTAAATTTTTATTAGGTGAGACATATATTTTTCCTAGTTCTAGGGAAATCTTGCTTAAATTAAGAAAGTTTTTGAACTAATTTTCGAGAAAATTTTTACTTGACTTAAGTGTAGGTATTTTTTCCAATGCAAACTACAATGCATGGGATTAAGACAAGTTAATTGCGATATCTTGAGAGGCGAAGCGATTTCTCGAAGTGTTAATACAAAGACATGAACCGATTCATGACAGTGTTCATAACTATTTCATCGAATTACTTTAAAAATTTTACAATTATAAATTTTTGATTATGTCTAGTAACCATAGTAAATTATGACCCAAACCATAAAATGTAAAAAATATACATATGTATATTATACATCAACCTAACTGTTGGCCCATTTTGTTTGAAAGTTATACTTTAGGTATTTAAATGATGTTTTTGGTTTCTTCTCCATTACTCCTCTTGGGAGCAATTGGCTTCTACAAAGCATCTCCATCTTTTACGAGTTGTTGCACTTGTTTTCCTGTTGTTATTTATTCCTTGTAACAGTTTCGTTTATCGGTTGTTGTTCCAGCGAAGTAGATTATTGGTCTGCTATAGCATGTCTGGGATAATGGGGCTGCTATCTGTCGTTGCCTAGAAACAATGCCGTCTGTGTGTATTTGTTGTGGCGGTGCGGACCCTTAATTTAATAATCCTTGATTCCTACCTTTTTTCCAAGGGTTGGTGGCTGTCTGACCTTTGCCACGATGTTAACCCTTTTTAAGGGAGAGAGGAGGTCTGAGGGCTTCTTGGTTGGTTTTTTTGAACGGGTTGCAGCCAATTAATTTTTAAAACTCGAAAAACCATGATTAAAAATTTTTGTCCTCTGCCAGGGAACGAACCTGGGGTACTTTGTTTTGTAGGCAAGCACTTTAATCACTACACCACTCCGCCATTTAAATGATAAGTTTCCATTAAATTGTAATTAAGATATTTATATAAAGGGTGTTCCAACACAGACTTGCAAACTTTGGCACTTAATATCGAACTTATTGTTGAATCTACATTAGTCGAATTGGCTGTCATTTTTTAAGTCCCTTTTGCTAAACAACGAAGGAAGTATATAGGGTTCAACCATACGTTAAAATTATAATATTGTTTTATCGAAATGGGTGTTCTGTTCAGGCAACGTTCCGCTGCCCTCGCTTGTTTTACGAATCATCCTACCGAGAGTACTATTCGCAGTGTGGTGGATAAATTTGACGAAGTCCAACATCTGCGAAAACATCGCCGCTGTCCGTGAGAGTTTGCAGACCAATCCGAGGTAGTCGAATTCATGTGACTCACAAGAACTCGGCTTTTCGTAGACCACAACTTTGCGATATTTACGTCATGACTTGGACCTGCAGTCGTACAAAACTCAACTGATCCAATAGCTGTAGGTAAACGACCATACACAACAACGTCTGTTCGCAGAATGCATCCTGGAGCAGTTGGAGGCTGGCTTGAATTTTCATCAAAAAAATCAGCTGCAGCGATCCTTTCTGGATGAATGGAACAAATAAAATTATAGAATTTGAGAGGATACAATCTACATGAAATCCAAGAGCGTCCAATGCATCCCGAAAAAGTCATTGTTTGGGCCCATTTTGGGCTGGCAGGGTCATCGTCCACAATAATTTGAGAAGCACGTTGGCCAAGCCATTATCGACAAAGACGAGCATTACGAGGCGAAGATTACCAACTTCTTTTGCAATGAATTGAACGATATGGACACCTAAGAGATGAGGTTTCAACGGGACGGCACTACGTGCTGCACAGCTCATGCCGTATTAGACATTCTGTATGAGCCGCGGCGGACAGTTGCACGATATTATCTTTCATCCATAATGACACTGAATTCGATGATAGGAAGCGCTTAGTGGTAGACCCTTTACATATGTATGTATCTATGTACATATGAGCTGAAAATTAAAAAAATACGTGTTACATTCTCCTTCTGGCATGCGAACATAAAGACGTTTTAAATGTTTGACAAAAATATATTTGAGGTTACATTGAAGCAATAATGCACACGTTTGTTAATTTTGTTGGATGTTGTTTTTTTTTTGTTACCGTTATTGTGGCAAACAAACAATGATGGTTTATCTCTGTTGCAAAGTGCTGGGTTACGTTATCTGACAGAAAGAAGCCATTAAAAGAAATTATGTTTTCCAAACTGTAAGAAAAACTAAAATTGGAAACTTACACATACAAGTGCACACACACATACACGCATACAATCACACTTACTAATACACTTGCAAAGAGATTATAATGCAGACAGTTGTAGAAAGTGGCATTAAAATGTGGCATTTGTAATGGGTTTTTGACGCTTGGTGTCGTTTGTGCGAAACGACAAACTAACTTCCATTGAAATGAGAAACGATTATGTTGGTTTGGGAAGCGCTAAAACTAAAATAAAGCAACAAAATGTTTCTTTTGTTTGCTTGTAGTTGTGTCTTTAAGTTATTTGTTTAGCATTTATAAGTCTTTTGGGATAATGGCTGTTTATGGGATGAGAGTAGCGGCAGCGTAAAAGTCTTCTTCAAGGCGTCATATTTTTTACAAAAAACTGTCTGTTCTAAAGGTCTCTAAGAGTTTTTCTTTTCCTCTTGCATCATTGTACTATTCCTGCTTTTCCGCATTGCTGTTATTTGCGTAAATTTTAAATAATTTTATTTTTGGTGTCTTAATCGTTTACGTCTGTCTGTCTGCCTGTCGTTACGCTGGTTATGAGTGTGTGTGCGCTTGGAACACCTTTCCTACAATTTACTTTTATTGTTATTTATTTATCTCATTATTTCTTGGATGAACTGGTATGGGTTTGAGCAAGGCGAATTACATTCATAAGGTAGTCTTACTACCACAGCTAAAATAAACGGAATGAAAATCAATAGACTTTTGACAACTTGTATAAATTTGGTTTGCATTTGCATTCACACCTTAAATATTTAAGTCTGCTGTTGCAGTTTCATAATATAATAAGTCCCAAAAAAAGTCCAAAATGTAGAGATGGTTTGGAAACATAGGCGGTATAAATATGCGGTTCACCACCGTCCCCGTTGTCCCTTTCAGAGGCAAACATATGCCCCAGATAGGGATGAAATGGTAGCAATTTCTGTACAGGCTGCAGAGGCATGACACCTTGCTGCTATTTAACCTCCTACCAAACCAACGGGCCAGCAGTAAGAAGTCTCCCTATTACGTACCACTTACCAACCGTAGCCGCCAGAGCAGCGCTATCGGATAGAACCTTTGATTTCAGGTCCCGTGCAAACCTGGCATCGGTAGCACCTCTTCTCAGACAAGCATAAGCAAGCGTACTTCCTTAAATACTTATATACACGGCTGTTACAGATTAAGTTTTATGCTTAACTGGCAAAAGGTCAAGGTCTTGAAAGACCATATTACCCAGCGGGCGAACCAAATTGTACCTTTAATTTACTTGCAGGGTAATTTCTACATTTCGAAGTTGTGATATTTTTGACTAATGGCTAAAAGGTTGGCTCTTCTTTCTTCCTAAGAAAAACGGAATGTAATAATAGGTACATAAAAAATTAAATTATGTGCTTTTTTAACTTCTATTAACAAATCAAAAGCAAATTATTTAGAAAATTACCTCATTTTAGCAACGCTTATATGTATTCTTCAATGACTTGTTATAAAAACTGAACATAACTTATAAATATTTATTTGAGAATTATCCTTCAGAACACTGACTTTCAAATGTATTAAAGACACATTTATAATTATGCTAATACTATGCCACCATGGCAGCAAAAACTTCTAACTAAATGATGTAGAATTGTGGCAAGAAGAGAAAAATGCTACATCAAATTCCACATCAAATGATTTTTAGTTGGTTGTTGTCCTTGTTGATTCATAAATATTCAAAGTCAACTGACAAATTGGTTTAAAAAACCTCATTCATCTGTAAACAACAAATTGTTGCTTGTTAAAATATTCCAAAAAAGAAAGCGTCGATGAAACGAAAACCGTAACGGCCGGTGGAGAGAGGAAGATGCTGTTGACTTAATCCATCATCATTTGCATGGTTCACTCAACTAAAGTTGAATTATTTCTTCCACTTAATGAAACTCAAAATGCAAACGACTCCAAAGGCATGTTGAGTTTTCTATTAAAAGGGGAGAAACGAAAACAAAACAAAAAAAGAGCAAGAATTTGGAAAAAGGGTTGATTTATTTATGTTGTCGGCTTGTCAGCAATTAGAAAAGTTAAATACACAATGTTAACTGACATTTACACAGATGCAAGCACAAACACAGTCACGCATACGAGTAAGTATATATACTTACACTAAATGTATACAACAAGAGATTTGAGACAATGTGTGTATAAAAACCGACGTAGTGTTAGAATTCACACGTTTAAAATATTCTGTTGTTAGTTGCCGTGTGTTTATATCTTGTTGCTGATGTAATTTTATATGCGTGTGTGTGTGTGAGTGCGCGTGTGCGTATGTTTATTTGTGTTGTTAGCGCTACTTGTGGTAAATGTGTCGTGAAATGCTTTAATTTGACGAAAGAGTGATGACATCTCATTAATATTCATTGTGGTTTTCTTCTAAATTTTGTTGCTACTGTTTACTGTTACTGTTGCTGCTTCTGTTGTTGTTACCGGATTTGACACCCATTAATCTTGTTGTTATCCTTGTTTCCAGCAACGATTTGCGGAAATAGTTTTTGGTTTTGTTGGCATTTGATTGCTATTGTTGCTGCTGTTGTAGCCATTCTTTATGTTGATTTTATAAATCGCAGGATATGTAGGTGTTAATGAAGCGTATAATGCGTATACATTTATCAAGGAAACACCAAATAGTTGAGAATGTCTAATAGTTAGAAGAGAGCGAGGAGAAAATTGTGATATCTTATTCATATTCATTTAGTCCTTGACACAACAATTTACACACAAAAAAGAAGATTGATGATTAAAGAAATCTGATACGGGAAGGAATATTTTCTTTTGCCATATATTTTTGGCAGATATTGAAAAATTTAACATCAATTGTGTCATTCAAACCCATCAACAATTAGTCATAAGTATGAAGTTGCCATAGAAATACAAATATTTAGATTCGATTATATAGATTAGATTATATGTAACGGATTTTTCATTTATTTGAAAGGCCCATCGATGCACATGTTCTCAACGACTTCGGTGGATGACGAGCATCCGAAATGTTCCACTTTCCATGAACCTGGCATATAAATCAGAATGAATTTCACCGATGGCATGGGTTTTGTTAGCCTTGAGGCTCGCTGCGGCTTAGGAAATTTCGATTGAAGAAAAATTCTAACGTGGCAAGTTTACAATACCTCCACGTGAGTTGACCATGACCTAAAAACTGACATGTGAAATGTCCACTTTATGAGCTATGTGGCACGTAAAGCCATTCTGTTGAAACAAAATATTTTCGGTGTCTATATCATCCTGTTCAGCGTCGTTCTCAAAGTAATATGGACCTATGACACCGTCAACACGAAATCCAAATCACCAAAAAGTGACTTTTTCGGGTTGTATTGGACTCACTAGGATCTCATAAGTATTAGTATCGTCCCAAATTCGACAATGTTGTTTATTGACGTACCCATTTATCGCTGAAGGTGGTTTTGTAATGAAAATTAGGGTCTTTTTCCAAGGTGCGTTCAGTGAATACGAAGCCTTGTTTATGATCTTTTATATTCATCTTCTGGGTCAGTTGAATTTTGTTTGGATGTTCAAGTTACGATGCATAATTCGCCAAGTTGTTGTCTGCAAAAGGCTGTGTTCTTGTGAGCAACGCGAAATCGATATCCTCCGATTCTTCTGTTTTTGTCGTTATACGTATTTATGTTTTTTCATTGTTTACTAAACAGGTGGGCTCAAATTTATTCATCCCATTAAGAATACTCGTCATCTCGGTAGGACGATTATGACGATCATAAAGTGGGCAAAGCATGCGGAATATTGCCCGAACAAATCACCCATTTTTATAAAACAATTTTACCATTTGCACATTTTGTTGAACGCTATATCCATCCATGGTGCTTAGGCAGAGTATATATGTAAATGACAGATAATTTGACAGATGTTGCTTCAACAACTTGCCTGCTACCAATTGTCAAATTTTAAAGTCTTTATTGGAAGACCTATTGTATCCCTATATATCCATATATGATAATTGTTCGAAATATCTGCAATCACTAAAATACTATTTAACTTTATTTATTCTTTTATCAAAAGCTTTTTCTGAGGAAAACTTATATACACTATACCCCACATAATTGTTTTTATTACTGATCAAATATTGTTTTTGTATTTTAAATTTTTGTTCTTAATTCCTTGTTATAAAACTCATCTTGATACGTGCAGCTTCTCTTGATCATGCTCTTTTAATATCGGCTGCACTATTTTAAACTTTTACCTTTTTTTAAGTCTTTATTTCTATGCATATTGACTGTTAAAAATGCTTTTAGTTCCCAGTAGATTTTCGACTTCTCCTTCAAGAAACTAGAGCTTGTGATTTTACACCAGTTTTGAAAAATCGAGTTGTTATCAGATGATGAAATTTTGCCGTCATTCGATAATGTTATGACTTCATTCTTAATGATAACTGATTGGCTAATGATTTTCGAAAAGTATTTCGTCGTGGTAAGTTATAACATTGTTCGAGTATAAGTTCTTTTTTATATACCAAGGAACCGCTGTTGTTATACAGAGGATTTCATTTGGGCACCTTTTAATTTTTTCTATATTACATGTTGAGGTAGTGATCCGCACCATATTGTTTTTAGAAGATTCAAGCAAACCCCAACGGAAGAAACAACACTCAATAGCAAATAGATTTGGTGTCCTTGTTAAAAAATTTTTCTAAATTTTATAGGGATTTGGCATCAGTATTTGAATTTTAAAATACAATTTTATATGAAGGCTAAAGGCTTTCAACATCCTTACCAAAAAACGTTTCTTTTGCATGCCATAAGAATAATATATTCCTTAACACGAATTATTTAAAAAAGCATTTGCCAATGCCGATTTAGGATTTTCAGGCCATTTGCAACATTACGATACAAACAAAACATTACCATTAAACACACGAGCAGCGTAGTTGACCATTATTTATTTCTTATTAATTCCATAAATATAAACAACAATATAAATACTGATTTTGCCATTTTTAGAAAATTATGCGTCAAAATGAATTTTTAAAATTAATTTTCAAAACTGCAATATGAAACATTTTCTGCATTAATGCGCATTGTTGAGTAATAATTTTTCATGTACAGCTAATGTAGATTTGTGTCTGAATGAGCACATATTTCTGTGTATAAGTGAGTGTACTGTGTTGCAAGAAGGGGTACGTATACTCGTACGTACTCACGCTACAATGATTATGAATGAATGTGATGCCCGGCTCCTCTATTATTTTTGTTGTATTCGCTCTTGTACTTATTATATATTTTTTTATTATCGTTTTTTTTTCGCAATTAAGTTAAATATATTAGTCTCGCAGCTGATTTAATTATTTAACATAGAAATGGGCATCCTAGAATATCTATGCTGCAATATCAAATGTACAATAGTTGTTGTTGATAATGTTGCTGTTGTTATTATTTTTGTTACAAACTAAATATCCTAGCGGAAGAAATACAAAATGGTCATGGGAGAAGTGCTGGCGTTGCATACACACACACACACACACACCCATAAGCAATATTTATAGAAAGCAACAAAAGGTTTTGTTATTTCAGCTCATACTAACCCATACATACTCGTGCACTTATACATATGCATTATTTCAAATGTAAAATATGAATGAATGAGTAATATAAACAGTCATAAACAAAACATATTTATCCCTGGCAGATGCCAGTATGGTATGCAGGACAACAAAGTGAATGTTGAACGTTTTTCAATGTTGTATGGGTGGCAAACGTAACTCCATCAACTAATGTCTGCTGTACGCAGAGTGAGAAGTAAAACATAAAAAAGGATTGAAGTCTCCTAGAAGTTGCCATAGAGCAAGAGATTTTGAAATTATATTCACTGCTTGAAGAAACAAGAAATTTTTCTAACTCCAAGCTCCAGATACGCAATTAAGGCCCCTTTCAGATTGGGCAACTTTAATTGCGCAAGTATAATTTTCATTTTCACTTATTTTCTTTTGAACTTGCTTTTATGTTCACATTCAGCAACTTGGTTGAGCAAGTTTAATCTCTTATGCTCGAATTTTCTTAATTTGTTGACATTTTGTTTCATTTCTGTATTCATTGTAATTGTAAAAGTGATTTGAAATTTGGTGTATACAATGGAAGTTGAAGAAAAAAATAATATATAAATATCATAATATAAATAGAAAATAATATAATATAATATAAATATGAAAATGAATGAGCATTAAAAATGAATTCATTTTGTTCAACTAAATTGATTAGTTGTTTCATTTCGCTTCCATTTTCTCATAATTTTTTAACTTTTTATTCACAGGGGCCTTATTAACAAATAAAAAATTTTCACAAAATTAGACAACACACCGAAGAAGAAATAAAAGACAATGTCAAAAACAAATAAATATCCCAAGACAAGACTGACAGAAGAAACAGAATTGCCAAGTACAAGCAAGTCTGTACTCAGATCTCGGCAATTCTTTCCCCTTCAACCCGACCTTTCCTCTCACACCAACAAACACAAGACTTGCGCAAGTAAAGTTGCCTAATCTGAAAGGGGCCTAAGAGTTGCAAGGATCCGCTAAGGATTTAGGGGCTGTTTATTCTTAGTTTACTTGGAGTGATGAATTTTCAAAGTAATTATTTGCGATGGTAAAAAATTGCATTTGGCAATACTCTTTTAGCCTGCATCCATCCATTATAACTGTTAGGAGTAGCATCATGTAATTGCACAAAAATGCGCGCATAATTCATATCAAATGACCATTTCTGAAATCCTTTTATTTTCTATTATACCTCCACCACGATGCCTGGGCAAAAAAAAATAGAGCCAAACACCTTTGTTGAAAAATACATAAACATATATTCGGTGGGACTAAAATGAAATTCTGCTTTGGATCAGAATTTCCACTCATAGAAAAAAAACCTGTATATATGTAGGGTTTCCACTGTAATATTGTATCTGTTCATGGCTGGTGAATCTGTAGCATGGTGCAGGCAGAAGAGCAGTTAGTTAGTTTGGGTTTCAGGATATATAAATTATAGCTGACAGCAAAGCTATAATATGGTCCCCCATTAATGTTTAAACCACAAGCTGAAACCATAATAAATACCTGTCATCGCTAAATTAGAACATTGAGATGGCTTCTTGGATAGAGTACCAATGACGGTAACATAATTGCAGACGTCTAAGGGAAGAGAAGATGAATAAGGCTGACCGATGCCGTATTTTGCAACCTTCTCGGCCGTTTCCTCTCGGGTCTCTATTGGACACTCATGGATAATAAGCTTATGTATATGGCACAAATCAGATGTAATACTGAACCTCCCCGGAGGTACGGACTATACATACTGTCTTGGGCTTTGTGTTGTGCATCCCTGGTTATAGGGTTATCAGGTTTCCGTAAATAGTCCTTTTTGTTGATAACCTCTACAAATGTGGCTACCCAATCCCTGAAATATTAGGATAACGAGCGCGCATACAAGTAAATTACAGGTTGAAGTGGCTTCGCCTGCTCATCCGGATGGGTAATATGTTCTTTCCAGACCTTGACCTTTGACCAGTTACTCATAAAACTTAATATGTTGCTACAAAATTCCTGAAATAACAGGGTAATGGGAATTCATATAAGTCATAGAATTGGTCATTGGTGAGGCCCATTCGGGGATCACGTGGTAGCTGTGGTTACAACCCAAAGACACGCGGGAAGAGTTATCGGTCGGATGAGTGTGTCTGCAATATGGTGCTCTTGATTCTGTTGCAGATGCTCTCTTCAGGCCATATATCTGTTAGTGATGTTGCTATTCGACAGGGGTTCGCTGACGGTTACGGTTGGTGACTGGTAGGACGTTAGATAGCTCCAGGTGTCTGTACATGGTTCTGCAACCTGTACAGAATTGGCTACCAAGTCGATCCTAGCAGCGGCATGTGTCTTTGGAAGGGCGGGAAGTGACGGGGACGGTGGTGAAGGGCTTTATTCACCCAGTGCGAAGAACACCGTCAGATTAGGTTTTATGGCAGGTACTGAAGTAAATCCTTGACATATTTCCATAATTCACACCTTGGTACAGATTTCCTGATTGAGCGAAGAAATAGATGGTGTACCATCTTCTGTATCACAGCCCCATACTAGAGCGGAGCATCATATCATGAACTTTCAAATAAAGGACTATGTAAAATAAATTAATTCATAATAACATTGGTTGATTTTTACGTTGACTCCCTTCAGATCAACTATTGGTCTTTCCTAAAGCGGTCTCCCACTGTCAATCCCATTGCTTCCGTATCCTGTATTCATCTTTTTCTGTATTCGATGTATATTTTGATTTCATTATAGGTATCGTTACGTTTTTTTTCTCTTTACCCAGGTACCATAAATGGATATATATTGGACCCGAGTAAGTTGGCCAACTTCCCCATTTATTAGCGACTTTTAACCATCTGGAATAACCCTCGTCCTAATTAATGGTGTCCTTTGTTTTTAAATAAGGCTTAATATGATAACCTTAATCTAACCAAATAAATTTTCACCAATATCCTGGAATAATATTTTGCCTTTTTATTGAAATAAAAAGAAATATTTGAATCGCAGTTTATAAGTGGTACGTCCTGGGACGAGTTTTTAAACATTTTTCCAGTCAATTTTTTATTCTAAACCTTATCGAAATTGAATAAAACTGATATCGACTTTCATTGTTTTATTGAAGGATAATGACCACTTATTACCATGTGGCTTTTTTCCTTAACCAATATTTGCGTCTAGATGTTTAACAATGTACGGTTATTGTATTGGTGCAAAAATGGTTGTATGGGTAACTTGCATTGAGAAAATTTTATATTTTTAGCCTGGTTTTTTTATAACTCGACATTACATTAACCCTGACGTTTTACTGCGCCCCGTAAATAGTGGCGTCCGAAAATTGTTTGAAATCATAATTCTTCGAGATAAATTGCCCTAAAACAGGTGTGTATGTGTTCAGTTAAATTGCCATTTCTTTCAGAGAACAAAAATAGCAACAACAACAAAGGCAAAAATGAACATAAAAAGCACCCAATGCGTTGCATAATATTTCTACACTAATGTGGCACTCAAGTGATACACTCAGTCGGTCATTCATTTAATGTATATGGCTGCTATACGAAATGAGTGAGCATGTCCTTGTTCAGGTATTTGTTAGATCTTAGTTTTTGTCGCTAATATGTGTTTAATCCAAACTGGGCAAATGTTGTCCTTATTTATTTCTTGTCCTTTTTGTTATATATATTTTTTTCAATTTATACACGGACACCCGTGCCTCGTACTACTTAGTGCTTAGTGATTGCTTCAAGCTGGCATTTAGCATCAGGAAATGATGCTGACATTGCTATCTAACACAAGTATGCATTCAATTGTCCACATAGACACACAAACACATTCACACATATTCACGTACATACATTTGCTTATTCGTTCAAATACATGTCCTTTTTTCTTTTTGTCATGAGACCCATATAAATACATGTACTATCAAGCATGTATAAATATTTGCCTCATGTACTTTATCCAATCAGTGTTTGTCGTTGCTTTGTTGGGCTTTTTGTTGCTATTTTAACTATTTGTATCCGTTGTCTAGTATTCCTGGTCCGTTTAGTTTATTTTAGGTTGTTTTTCATATATTTTATTTCTTGTGATTGGTGGTACAAATACTTGGTACCTTTGGAGATCCTTATGCAATTTCAGTCATGTGTGCTTTTCTGTATTTTATTTAGACTCTAATGAGTTGCAGATTTTTTCCATGTCGGTCTCGCTGGTAGCCGTTGGTCTTCTTTATTTATACATGTTTGAAACCATTAGATCTGAAATGCAGATAGAATGAGTAAATAATTTAAATCGCAACATGTTTAAGCAAATCTTAACAAAAATGAAGCTAAAAATAAAATATCTTGTACGAATACCCATATGAAATGGTATGATTGTTATAAAATACAATTGAGATTGCTTGAATGAAAGTTTATGGAAAAAATAATACAATTTTTGTTTCGCTTAATGATTATCTCTTTTATATTTATTACCTATTTCTGATAAGGTGAAAAGCTATTCTGGCTAATCAATAAACACACCCATCGTCTTTATCATCAATCAAGCAACTAAAACAGCGTACTGAATTTACAATAAGCCAGGAATGATTCTTTGGCTCAAATACGAGTATATCCGACCTAAGTTTGTCTCATCTCTTTTTTTAATATATATTGGCTCTGGAATATATTAATCAATTATTGTGAAATACAATGAATTATTAATGCGAATGACCCGGAAATTTATAAAATGAAAAACCACATGGCGATAATATAAGACTTTTAGGTCTATTGCTGAATTTGCAGGTTTCTCTGAACGGATTTCATATATTTTTTAGCGTTGAGCTAATGGCACTCTCCTAGACATAAGCAGGTAATTGCTGAATTTCGACGCCTCTTTGGTCGTCTTCTTTAGGATAATTTTATTATTTTTTTCAATTTTCTCCTGAAGATGACGCCCACAGGGCGTCAAAATAATGAAATAAAATAAGGTGACAATAATAAAAGACGCAAGTCAATTATAATAGTTCGTTGTATTGTGATTGTACAAAAGCTTTCTAAAGGTATTTATACTTTTGTGTTTTTGTTGATTACAAATAGAAAAATATGATTGAGTTCTGTTTGAATTCTCATATAGTGTTTGTAGTCTGTGGCATAAGTATACGAGCTTTGAATGCTTTCAATCATGATTTGGTTAAAAGGTACTGATGATTTGGTTAGCGCCAATGAAATGCAGGCATATACCTAGCTAAGCCAACAACAAACAATAGAATATTATAAATTAACAATAATTTTCCAACACAATTTTAAGAAATTCGGTATATTATTCGTAGGTTGTTGGATATTAAATTGTACATGATCGAATATAATGGGTCACTAATCCTGATTGATTTTTATATTGCTTCAGAAGACATTTTCTATGTTAATGCATGCAACATTCACAAATTAGGCCCCATGTGCGTTTACTTCTTTATAGAAGTATTTAATGGAATTATTATCAAATATAGATTCGATGAACGATGGACAAATAATTCTAATCTTTTGAACTTTTGCTACATTTCTTAGCAAAACAATAGCACATAAATAACAATTTATTTTATAAATTTTCAAACTCCAATGTGTTTCAACACTTTTTTAAAGCATATACAAAATAAGCTCCTGTATATCATGATTTGATTTCAATTACATAACGCCCCGATTTATTTTCATAGTTAATTTTAACATAAATTCGATGAACTGGCACGGTCGGAATTTCCCTAAGCCAAAACCCATATTTCCTGTATGGCATTGGTGTAGTATAAAGGAAACAATTGGGTTTAATCAGCTATAAGAACTATGGGTTAATCTGGCACTGTCTTGTCTATTAAAACCTTTTTCATAGCTAGACTTGTAGTACTTAGATACAATAAGAAAAGTTCTAAAAAAGGCGCATTATGATTTCCAGAATACTAACGAAATTTATTACGCTTTTATGAAGTTCCACAAATTATGAAACTTAAAAGCCTACAGACCTCTTCTGCCCAGGCCCCGAACAAAGCAGCTTAAAAATATCTGAGCCTGCTAAGCCTCCCCAAATAAAAGTCATATTGCAAGGTATTGGATTGGCTATAGTTCTCTTGGCAAGCTGCTAAAGTAGCCGTAGAACTCTAAGAGTAAATTGTAAGTGCCTTTACCTACCATTGCTTGAAATATTAATTAAAGGCATTGGAATGTTCCTTTTTGTATTTCTAAGTCATGTCTGGTCCTGAGTATTCACCAGACTTTTCTGAAGCATCACTACCTTGAAGCCAAGCTGTTTTGGGATGAAAAAATTTATGCAAAATAAATGTTGTCATTCCTGATTGCTGCCCTGATTTGGTCTTTTCGTGTGCTAAAAACCAAGCTTTTCTCGCGTGATAATGTTTGAGCACAATAAGACTTTTCCTGAATGACAACACTTACTCCGGTTTGATTGCCGTCAAGCTATACTGATGAATATTTATAAAACTAAGCTCTTATGTAGGTCTCCCAAAGCTTTTTTCTGTGGTTTCAATATTGGCAAACATACGAAATGCAATCACCAAGTGCAGCTTTTTAGAGAACAACCTCTGCAAGCAAATGGATGGTATTCTTAAGGTAACATATATAAGTGTTTTTCTTTTTATTATTTCCATGAATTGTCGTCAGTACAAAAATTGAGTCATTTCTACAAAACTAATTTGAAGTTCTTTTTTTTTCAAACAAAAATACTTACCATATGTACTCGCAGAATGAACACAAAGGAGTAACTTCGTCAAAAAAGGATTAAAAGCATTCAATAAAACGAAAATAAATGTATGTGCATCCATATTATATACGCATTTATATATAAATGTATGTACATTAAAGTGGGTTGAAAAAAAGACTGTGTCGCCCTAGGATTTAAGATATTCCAATAATGATACCAAAACGCCCATTAAAATTTTTTTCCACGCACCTGGACTCGTCAGTATTTTTATTTTTCCCTATTGAGTCACCATTTTAGGTCCCATCACAACTTATAATTTATAGGTATTATTTGTTTGAATACAGCATTGGAGTAGCATTTCGAATTCTATCTCTGATATTTCAAAACCTTCCCTCTTAATGACTTTAATGTTCAGCATGATTGTTTCAAGAATATTTTTTTAATTATTTCTGCTTATTTCTGTTAAATATCATTTTAATTTTTATTTACATTTGAAAGATTTTGTATAAAAAGTTATTAAAAATGAACTTATAGAATAAAAAACAAACGGATGAGGAAACAAATAGAAAGAAATGATGAGAAAAACATACATAAGTATGTGTGTGCATAACAGGTACATGTGTATATGAACACATTCATTGTGTACATTATTTGTATGTACGTAAATGTAATTAAAATTGGGAGGCTAAACTTCCTCTAGAAAGGGCTTACCGCTCCTAGATCAGTACTTAGGTGATAACTCTTATTTACGTAGGGCATTGTGCTGGAACTAGGAAAATAGGATATGATACGGCGAATAGAGGTTTGGTAGAGTTTGTGGTCCATGATAAAAGACACCCACAACATTGCAATAAGAAGTCCAGGTTGAAATAATTAAAAATAATCCTCTATTTCTGGATTATAAGACCTGGATCTTATTGACTTTCCTTTTACTTCTATTTCTAACAAATTCAATAGAGTGAAATGTATATAAAAACACACGCAGATGTAGAATGGGAAAATGCATATTTCTATTTTGATGTCATTGACAAATTTCCAAGGCTCAAATAGAAAATATCAGCTGTAAAACAATAATGCAACCATTAACAAATACAATACATCATCGTATATGGTTATGCACATCTATACACAAAAAGGACATCCACTATTACAAAAAAAAAAAACAAAATCAATACAACAACTTTGACAATGACTAACTGTGGTAATGTTGGTTGTTGCACGAACACTTTGGATTTATATGGTTTGCCTCGTTTGGTTGGTTGCACTGGCATGTGAGTTGAGGCACGTGTGATATTTTGATTTATTGTCACATGCTATTTTTTGGGCAATGACAGGCAGGCTACCCATAGATGGTACGGGAGATTAATGTATTTTTATGAGAGAACAAATAATATGCGATCGAGTTGGTAAGAGTAATACGTTGCCCGGAACACGTATGTGCATATAAATTTCAATGACGTTACAGCGCAGTTGTATTTACCACCAATACTATCGCATGTTTGCTTAAATGTGTTGGTTGCAGAATATAAATAAATGTGTGTTTCTTTTTCTATTTGAAATATATTTTTGGCGACAATAACAAATATTGAAACGATGAATTATGACTTCAAATAAATGCAAAAAAATGTCATCGTTTGCTGCACATAAGAATTACACTAAACACACATTTATTATAGAAAGTGATATGTGTATGTATGTGTTGGTTGCACCATAAATCAGTTTCATGTTAAAATTATTGGTAAATTGTTTTAGATTTTTATTTATTTGAAGGGGAAAAAGAGAATCTAAATTTCGATTTGATAAGTAAATGGATTTTATTATAATTAATTATACTGACATTAATTTCAAAATTTCATATCGTTCCTTTAATTTAACAAACATAGTCATGTCTCAACAAAAAATCTAAATTGGCAAAATGCGATTAGAGTTTGTAATTTCTGAACTTTTGTTATATAATTTCATCTTAAATTCAAATACGATTATGATGTTTTACATTTATAAAAGGAATAATGAAGAATATTTTTATCTATAATGCATTTGAGAACAGTTTAATGTAAATGCCATATCGAAATGTCGGGTGTAAGTTCTGCTTCTCTTCAAATACGATTTTGACTCTTTTGTTTGTATAAAGATGTTCTTCAGAAATACTTTTTTCTCAATATTTTAACAATTATGGTTGTTAAGATAGAACTTAATATGATACTCACTTAAACAATTAAGTCTTGTGGTGGCAGCTTAATATGACCTCCTTTATTCTATTTGTCATCGTTGGCGTCACATGCAATATTATAGCAATCATTGGATCGCTGTTGACAAATATAAAATATTACTATTACTAAAGCTTATAAAATGACAGGTGGCCGTCAATAAATCTGAATTATTGTCAACAGGGAGCACGGATATGACAATTTTTTTAATATCGACTTGATTTGATGACGACGACGACAATTGGAATAAGGGGGAATCTTCTAACTCACTTTGAGCAGCAAATTGAGCTAAAATCTATGGGCTTATGGGTAGAAATTCAGCATTGAGTTTAGATTGCAAATTTCTTCTATACAACGCGATCCTAAAACCAATAATATTCTGTGGGGCACCGCCTCAGCGTCCAATAGAGAAAAATTTCAAAGGCACCAAAATAAAATCCTCCATATGATTACATCAGCTCCTTGGTATTTTAAAAATCCACATATTCATCAAGACCTAGACGTTCCTTTGGCTAAAACTATGATATGGAAACACGTGGCAACATATTTAAAGAAACTAGAGTATCCTCTAAAACCTCTAGGCTGCAGTATTCAACATTACAGAGGCCACACTCGGCTAAGAAGGAGGAACACTCTTGCTCTTAGCTGAACACAAAAGATGTGAAGACACATCTATATAGTGTAATTCAAGCAAAATTAGTGTTTTAGTGACTCACTTTCTATTGAGTGCATACAGAGTGTTCAAGCATTGTGATTTGTTGTGTGTGAAATGCAATTGGATCCTTCATCGCACTGAAAGGAGACAAGACGATTTTTTTAAAATAAGCAAGCAAATTGGACGTTATTCTGTCTTAAGTTGCCATTGGTGGTTTGAAAAGAGTCGTCAAACGATTCAACAATTCCTTTTTCAACACACCCAAACTACAAAAGCTTACCCCACTTTTAAAGAAAATTTTTTGTTGTCATTTCACATCCTGATTGCATCATTTATTTGATATCATTTCACAATTTTCCTACCCCACCTTTAATCTTACCATCGACTAAATATTGTATGTGTTGATGTTCACCAAACTCCTTAATAAGTCCTCCCTTTACAACTGGCCAGTCCGCAGGCTATTCTCTTCTTACCAGGCTTAGTGACACTCCTTCCAAAATTTGCAGGATGTAACTAAAAACGAATCGGGCAATATTAGGAATTATGTTTTCAACACAACTCAGTCACAGCCCAAGTCCTTCTTTCTGCCCAGAGAAGGGATGTATTAGCTTCACGTTTTCCAATATAAAATTTCTCTGCTCCTTTGCTGTCATTTTTATTATTCATTAAGGATAGATTTTCTAAAGATCTGTTCCATGTATTTGTTACTTGCATTTTGTTTTCAATTATTGTTGTTGATCGCTTTGTATTTACGTTTATATTTATTCCTTAATTTCTTACAAGATTTCACTTAATAATTTTAATTATATTTATTTGGTTTATTAACTTGAGGATTTTGTTTTGTTTAATTTCAGGTAAGTGCTTAATCTCCTTAAGCTGTAAGTATTATATCATTAATTACAATGTTTCGATTTTATTAAACATTGAACCAACGTTTCTCTTAACAATCCAATCCTAAAGAATTAAAATTGTTAAAAAAGGATATAAAATTTATTTACTTATCCTTTATTGATTTGGTTGAAGCTTTAAGGATGACTGTCACACACATAAAACATAAAATTACAAATCTTTGAGGAACAAAAATGCCTGAAAGGACAGGCGAACTTATTACGAAAAAATTTCCAATTTTCAATAATTATGCCAACAATCAATTCATCAACATTGTGTTGAAAATATATTTCTTTTGGCGAGAATCATCGTGCTTATAAGGCATTAAGAGAATGTCTGTGTTTTCGTTTCTTTTTTAATAAAGTTTAAAGTTTAGCGACCAATAAAATGTCGTCATATGAACAGCTAAAGCCACAAATAACAGTAAATTTTTGTAAAACTGTAATTTTTAAACAATTAGTAGGAGGGAATATCCCAACATATTAAATATCAATATTAAGTATTTAAATACATTTTTGTTTAAACGGATTTTCTGCTAAGCGAGATAAAGTGCTTTGAAATTAATCAGAAAGAAAGGCCAAGAATTTCTGTTCACTTATAAACGATTTTTCTTTGAAACGGCATTCGTTTGTCTGAATTCGATCCGTATTGTATTGTGCTTTTAACACGGAAACTTGTGAGCTGAAATCCCCTGTAAATGTTAGATCCACCCACTAGGCCAGATAATTAGATATTAATACACCGTCAAACACTTAAAAATCGCCGTATATATCTTATATTTCTAATACTTTAAGGCATTTGTAGGGGCGCGACTATTCTCTTTTTTTCCTATCTTTTAAATGCACGCATGTCGCTTAAGTCTTTCATTTTGCAATTCATGAAATTTGTAAGTGATGTAGAAAGATTTAAGACACATACACGAAATATTAGGCACTTTTTTCTCGCAAATTTAAAGTTTCTCTTTTTACCTTGGAAATTTGTAATCGGTTATGCCTGAAGATCAATATATGTATGTCAGAACTGTCGCAACTGATGCGTGGATACAAGGTAACATGCCACAGACACAGCAGCAGTCTAAGCAATGGGTTTTATGGGGTGAATCGGAGCCAAAGAAGGCCAAGTTGGGTTTGTCAGCCAAAAAAGTTATAGCAACCAATTTGTGGGATGCATGAGGGATAAACCACATTGTCTACCTTCAATCAGTGGCGAATATTTTGCCAGTTGGTCGATATCATTAGGATTTAAAAACAATTATTTTCCACGAAAGCAACGCAAAAGTCCATGCGTCTACGAATTATTCCCTCATCCGTCATTTTCTACAGATTTAGCTCCGCGTGACTAATTCTTGTTTCCCATATCTAAAGAAATAGCTCGGCAGAAAGAGATTTAAGTCGAACTATAAAATCATATCACAAAACTACTTTAATGACTTCGACAAAATTTATTTTTTGGAAGGGGTAAGCAAATTGGTTAAATGTTGGACAATGTCCATAGAACTTAAAGGAGACTTGATTTTAATTTAAAAACCTTCGTTTCACTCAAAAGATGCACGGAATTATAGACCCATCCTCGTGTAATGAAATTCTCTTGTAACTCTTCATCGTTTTGGGGATTTAAAAAGGTAATAAAAGTATTCCATTCGGCCTTCACAGAAATTCTCTAAGAATATAAGGGAAATTCATGAGCTGGAACTGGGGAAAATTCATTAAATCTGAATACATGATCATAATTTAAATATTGCGAAGAATTAAAAATGTCTTTAAAAGTTGCGAAGGTTTTGTAAACGATTTTTCTTCCAAAATTTAGTACACAAGTTAAGAATAATTTATTACAAAATAATGATTTTTTTATTAATAGTAAGAAAATTTGTTTTTACTTCCAACCAGGAAATTTTTACTAGTGCATTGAAGAACAACATTGGCGTCATACAACAACCATTTTGAACTCGAATTGAGAAAATTTTCCTAAATTTTAGCTCATTATTTTCTCGAAAAAGTGGTAAAAAATATATATGGAATATATAATATAAACGAACACAAATATAAAAGTAGCTTGCGAATATGATGATAATTACACTAATCATTTGCTTACGAATTTTGTTGTTGGGAACTTCATCTACAAGGTCGCGCAAAAGTAATGCCATAATTTGAATTGGCTGCTATTTTTACCGATAGCGCCAAATATGGCTATGCTTTGATATTTATGATGCAAGTATATAGAGAAGTAGTTTCCATTAAACTAGAGAGCGATACATATTTCAAGAACGTGGAATTATTGTTACTGATTATTTAAAAAAAAATTCGGTCTCTTCTTGGTTTAAGGCAGTGGGAATTTCACCTTCGTTTTCCTTCCTCCCTGTAACTTTCCATGTGCTGGAATAAAATTTGTGCCTCTACGACACAGAGAATCCACAAGAAATGTTTACAAAACCATATGCATCCCCTCACAGTGATTGTGATTGGCTCTTATTTTTTTTTTTTTTGGTTCAAGACGCCGAAGGTACTACCGTAACCATGAGCTTTCCAGGCAGATGCTAAGCGAGTTGTTCTGCCCTAAGCTGCTGCTTTGGATCTCCATCATTATTGGTTTCAACAGGACGTGATAAACTCGTACACAGCTCGAGCAACGATGGAGATTTCGAGACACCAATTTCTAGGTCGAGTGATCTCATGTTTTGAAGATTTGAACTGACCGTCCAAAAATATTGTAAAAACCCGTATAAAGTTTAATATCCTGCCAGTTTTGCTGTCCCGTTCGCTTCAATGTAACAAATCTGAATGAAAAAATGCATCCTGTCTGTGAGTGTATTCCACCACAGAGTGCAAGTGTGGCTCTAAACTTGGAAATATTAAAGAAATCCAGACTGATATTAATATGAAACTGTGGTACTTGGTTCAGAATTATTTGTACATCCTCAAAAGTGTTAAAGTCTCATTTGAAACCATTAAGAACGTGCAAAAAACATGAAGTACATTTTTTCTAATGTTCTCTTAAATGTCTAAAGACAAACGTTTAAATGCTTTTCAAATTTTCGTAAATATATTTATTTGTTCGCTGCTGTAATAAAAGTAGTTGTACTTTTGATTTGTATGTCCTTGATGTACATTTAAAATGGAATGTTTTGCCATAAAATAAAGCGTTCAATTTATAACATTGTAAACATGAGTTACAAGCATTTCCGTTTCTTCTTTCTTTCTTTTTTTATAATACAAACAGTTGCTACAAATATATTTGAAAAACACACACACACACACACTTACAAACCTTAAGTTACACTCTCTAGCAGCAAACAACGTTTGGCCATCATTCACATGCTTTGGATTTGAAATTGTTGCAAGAAGACGAAATTATTGCACAACATACAACATAATGAAGGGCAACTAAATATAAAAAGCATTGGAAAAGAGAACAAACATACAGTGGCAGTTTCGTTTCAAATGCGAATACAGAAATGATTTCGTGTGAAACAGCGATTATTTTCTACGTCGTTTCAAATGAACCAGCAATATGCACAATGGGGTAAAAAAGGCTAGAAAAGTTGGAGCTGCAGCAGCAATTGAAGACGTCCAAGTAGCAGTAGCAATAATATTTATTGCCAACGAGCGTGTTCCGTTCTTCAAATGCACATTAATTTCCTTTTTTTTATTATTTGCTTCTATAGTTTAAAGTTCTTGATCTTTGTTATTTTTACTTTATCATGTTTGTTTTTGAACATCTTTGACCACTATTTATTGGTTTGCTTTATGGCATGATTGGCAACTGGTCTTTACCTAGGAAAAATATAAAAACACTATCTTATAGGCAGAATATTAAATGAATGAAAACATTCACTCTCGTAATGCAATTGTTGTAATATATCAAAAAATCCAAGTTATTAAGTTGCGAAGGACAATGTGTTTTCCCAAGATGTCTTTATACATGGGGGAAAAACACCAATAAAATTGTAACTGATGTTAGACAGAAGCTATACCAAAAAGAAGAACTTTAATAGCCTATTGTCGAGATCGATTTTCATTGAGATATTGCTATGTTGCTTTAAAAGAGCATTAAGAAGATTAATTTATGCCTTTGCCATTTTAAGATTATGTAAAGGTGACTTTTTCCTGATATTATAAAATTTCCCAGTTCCCCAGTTTGTTCTAATCTTATTGAATCCTTAAACACTGTTGTTATTGTCTACAAGGATGAAGTGGTGCTGCTAGGACTGCATGGTACTAGAAATTTTAGGTGTTTCTTAGCTATTTAGAGTGATATTTAGTAACATAGGAACTACTAAGATTATACGACTATTTTATATCCACGTTATTACATTAATACGTTACGGCTTAGTACGTTTTATCAGTCCATAAATTTCTCCCTTAAAAATGCTGTGATGGCCAGCGATTTTTAGTTCAACAGCAAGTAGTTTGAGCATTAATATATGCAGACATGCAAAAAATTTCTCCAAATATTTACATATATTGAATCAGTAGATAAAAATGATGAAGAATTCAATAAGTTTATTTGGTAAAACGTAGGCTTACAAAAACTAACGACTTACTTCGGTAGTTTGGTTTAGATTAGTAGGCTAATTTTTGTAACGTTTTACAATTAAGAAGGAGTCAACTAAGACACAATGATCTAAAGTCAGCAAGGATAACTTAACTTTAATTTTAAACTACACGGCGAAACATAACAACGCTGTTTTCGAAGGCTGTTACGCCCCCTCTTCAGGGCTCATATGCGCAATGCATGCGTGTTGTTGACTTTTGCTCGATAAAGGTAGTTTTTTATTTTTCACACGTTAAAAACTCGAACAGAATTTTTTATTACATCTATGGTACGTCCAAGACCGTTTTCACTTTATATAGTACTGCTACGAGGGTTGTATAACAACAATACCGGAAAGTTTTTGCGCCATTTCGTAGCTGTGGACGAAACGTGGATTCACTACAATATACCAGAAACCAAACGTTGGACAAAGCGGACTATTCTGAAAAATAAAATGAGTTTTTATCCAAAACCCTGTGTTTCACTTAAATATTTTTGAGCTGCGGTCAGGCGTAAAGATTTATACCGCTGTAGTATGTCTAAGATTGGTATTACTTTATAAAGCTCTATGGAAGTGCTTTGACCCGTTTAAAGGAAAAAGTTCTTTCGCCCGGCTGAAGGCCAGGAATGCCATAATAGTTTAGAAATATAACTCGGACATGCACAAAATTAATAAATCGAAGAAAGTAAAATAAATGTCAAATAAAATTTTATAATTTCCAAATTTTTTGGATGAAATAACAAAAAAAAATATAATTTTTTGTACTTTCATAGAATTAAATAATTCCAAAATGAAGTTGAAAAAATAATAAATTGCAATGTTTTTGAGCCTATTTCATCCGAATATTAATCGTTTATTGGAATACAAATCAGTTTGTTGGGTTTTCCTTAATATGCCAAAAGTTATTAATAAAATAGAAAGATATTGCTTTTATGCAGGGAAGCCAACTGCCACTTGTATGATTGAGTACTTTCTTTGTAATTAAAATTCTCTCTCACTCTCTCTCCCTCTCTCTCTCTCGCTATATGTATTTTTCTATCTTAAAAGAGTGATGCCTTTGTAGAAGGTCCTTTCTGTTGGACTTAATGCAAAGATCGGGATGCAACATTAAATGAATTAATTGGTTTTTACCATTTAAAATGTTTAGATCAAGAAAGAAAGTGATTTTTCCTGTCTTATTTTCCACTCTGACCAGAGGATTATACGCGGACATGGTTGTTGCGCTAGGCTTAACGATGGGCTTTACAACAACGCGTAAGTTGCGCAGCCTCTAGGACTACTTATGGGTGAAAGCTCAATCTCTTACAGGTGCATTTATCCACTTCTAAGCGTCATGTTTGAATAGCAATAGGCCACAATATTTAAAATGCAGGAGAACTCTTTCCGAAAAGGTTCCTTAAATGAATTGTACACAATTATCAAAACAATTAATGATATAACAACTACATTCTCCTTCTCAGCTTGCCTATCAAAGGATAATAAGGTATTCTCGATTTGACAACTTCTCTTATAAGTTAAAGTACATAGTTTTGGACTATTCTCCCATTATTGCAATCGAAAACAATTCATTTACATACATATCTGTGTTTTTATAATATTTTTATAAAAATATAAAATTCGCTTCACTCAAAAACACACTCTTGCAAAATCAGGCACACTTACCTACACACACATGTTCTACATTTTACCACATACAAAAACAGAAACGATGTCTTTACGTTTCTAAATTTATGTCTTTTATGCGGTAGCGCACACACGTCTTTATGTCATATATTAGATTTATAATATTTCACTGGTTTGGGTTTGGCAATACTTTCACTGAAACCTTTTCGTGTCCCGCGGTTATTCCAAAAGTCCTTAAATATTTTCATTATTTTTGGTTTTTTAACACTGAAAACAACAAAAAATTCTTACAGCAACGATAAACTCAATCAGTGATGACGCCATTTTTATAAAAAGGAAAAAAATGTTGTTCAAATGTTTACAAACATGTAAGCATTAGTATTACTTTGTATGTCCTGCTATATCCTTGTTCTTGCATACATTTTATTTTATTTCATCCCACTTTGGCATGCTCTGCCATCAATTTATAATAAATTTTGATTTTTGATTGAAGTTAAATAGCCTGTTTTTTATTAGAAATACATGCATACGTATATAAATGAAAATTTAGGTGCAAGGACCTTGGGGAGAAAGTCTAATAGATTTGAGTATATTAGGTTTATTAGAGGAAGTGAATTTTGCTTGAAAGAAAATGAACTAATGTGATTAGTATAATCGATTTTTTTAGCTGCAGTTTTAGCAGAAAAAGAGTCCAAATAGAAAAAAATGCAATTTACCTTTCCAACTTTGGCATATACCCGAAGCTCAAGTTGAATATTGACAGGACAGACAGACGGACAGTTGAATAACCTTTTATTTTTTCTGTATTAGAAAATTAATTTTTGAATCTACTTGCAAACAATTATTTCAAATAGAATTGAAAATAGTTCCATATCGGCCTTCCCTGAATTAAGCACCAATTTCGATCTGTTTTGCCCCAAAGTGCTATAGAGAAACATACAAATTAAATAAATATCTTAATACTTACACTTATTAATCTAAATAGTGGATCAGCTTTATCATTATGAAGATTAGTAACAAAAATATTCCCTCATTTAATTTTTATCTCAGTACCTACTTAGTAATATTTTCTATGCATCCCCCTCCTGGAATTGAAGAGACATAAGTAGATTTGGCCTAGCAAATCCTTACATCATTCTTAAGGTGACATCCTTCTATGGCGAAATATATAAATGACATTGAAAATGTCACAGGATTGAAACGGCTATAAATTTAGATATCGGAGTAGATCATGGACATGCTGTTTTAGGAGGTCAAAGTTTTGAAAAGAGTTATAAATGTGTCAAGATTCCAGATTTTTATATCAACTGCGCTTTTTTGAATCTATGATGAGTTTAGAGCAGCCCAAACACAATTGACATATGGCCTTGGAAGCAAGAAAGCGTCACATGTTTTAAACTAATATTGAGAGCTGGTTGTTCAGCTTTTCACAGGAATTTTGATTCAGGCTTTGTTGCGAATATTTTGAATCACTGTAGAAACTTGTTATAAGAAATGAGGTTTGACCGTTTATGATCCGGAGTACATAACTACTATTTTAACAGTCATTTTCATCTGAAGCATCTTCTGTGGAAGAGCAATCAAGTAATTTAAATTTTGTGTCGTATAAAAAAATTTAAGAGTAGGATGCCACACACATCTTAATTTGAATCATTTTATTGAGTTTGGCTTAATCGATAAACTGCTCTTAAAAAGATTCATAAGACTTAGGTTAGGTTAGGTTAGGTTGATTGGAGGGGTGTGATAGCCCATGTCATACGACATACACTTAAGCTAGTGAAGGCTTGTTGTGCGCTCCCTTCCATAAGACTTAGCATACAGATAAAATTATTCACCCTTATTCTACTGGAGAACGACAAAGGGAAGACAATGCAGTTTTTTTATTTTTCGTTGCAAATCTGTTTTCCATTTGGCAATATTGCCATTTATCAATAACTTTTAACATACGTTTGGTATTCTGGAAGCACAATTAATGTTGATGTTGTCTCTAATTGCCTTTGATTTTGTCTTTGGTATTTTTGGTGTTGTTTTGCCTTGCTGTTGTGTTAAATTGGTATTGTCTTAAAATTGTCGACGCCAAATAGAATAAGGCTGATTGCTAAAAAAAGTTCAAAGAAACATTTTGTATAAAATAAATTTTCTTTCATCAAACTTTTTTATTGCCCCTGTTAGTAAGAAGTTTGAGTTTTTTGAATATAATTAAAACTGATTTTTTTCCATTCAAACTGAAAAAGAAATGTTATTCAAAACTTACAAAATTCTTCGTAGGTGCGCATACACAGATTTATTTACCGATTGAACGATTTTGGCTCCAGAAAATAGAATTTAGTTTTTTCTGTGACATCCCTAAGTTCAATTTCTTGTATGAATTCAAAATAGATTTATAACCATGGGACTAAAAATATTTTAAGATATGGAAGTTTCCATAAAAAAAACTATGCACACAGCACGGACTAATTGAATAAAGTTGTGCAGACAAATTAAAAAAAAAATTGATCTGAAACGAGTGTTTAAAAACAACATCGGGATTAACAATAAAATCTTTACAATATGGAGCCCCATAAGAGTTATTTAAGCATGTCTATGGTGCAAAATATGTGACCAATATTACATAAAATAATTATTGAAGCAGCTGGATTTCTTTGATGTTTTAACAACATTTTTATAGGAAACGCCTGTATGGGTATCGTTATTAATAATAAGGAGCTATTTTTAAATTCTTATGTTATGTTTAAGTTCTTATATTATCAATGATCACTTTCAAGCAAATTTTCAGAACCTCAAACTCTAAATTACATACAAGTAATGGCAAACGAATTATTAGTAGAAATCGCAGTACATGCGTATGTACCCGTATATACGAGTATATACACATTCTTTTTTTTTAAAGCCTGTAAACGTCTCCGTAATGTACAAAACAAAGGTTTTCCAAAAAAAAAAAAAAATAAAAAAGTAATAAGGTTCATTGCTAAGTTAATTGAATTTATGATCAAACACACTTATTAATAAAAAAATTTATATAGACAAAATTATTACAATAATTCCGATGGAGAAGGAAATAAATAAAAAATAATATGTATGTGTGTATATTTAAACAATCTATACTCATACACACACAAGCACCTATTAATAATCTACTGGGAAAAAACATCACAGTATATGTACTCGCATGTACATATTTATAAATAAATTTTCTTTCTCTTCTTCATATAATTTCGATGTTACTATTGTTGCTTGTGTTCGTTTATTGTTTCGACGGAAGTCAGTTGGGCCACATTATGTTTGTTTGTATAGGTGTGTTCGTGTGACTTTATGCATTTGTATTGTACCTTAATCAAATAAAAGTGCAGGTCCTTGTTTCTTTCGTGTTGAACATAGTGACCAAAACAATTTTCCCTTTGCCCTATTATAAATAAATAAATATATATATATATATATATATATATATATATATATATATATATATATATATATATATATATATATATATATATATATATATATATATATAATTTTTTATATAAAGCAATATTTTTGTTATAGCACAATAGCTGCTGCATAAAGAAATATTTTAATGTTTATTTATTTTATTCTATATTATTTTTTTCTTTACTTTTTTTTTTGTTAACAATACAACAAAATGCGAATTTGCAAAGTTATATTTATAAAAAAAAGTCCACCAAGAGGTACTTAATGTGCTACATTGAAAAATATTAACGGATATAAATGCGTTAGTCTACATTTTTTATATCTTTGTTTCCTTTTTATGTTTGGTAAAGGATTATTAAAAATATTTACAACGGAAAAAGGGAAATAGTACGCGAAAGGATAGTAAAAGATAAAAAAAATAAAATGTTTGACCAAATGAACAGACAAATAAACAACGAAATAAATGATCTAGCGAAATAAAAAAGGAAGCACCTTTCCTTGATATTCGAGAGTTGCGTACACTTAGCAGAATCAATGGAGAAGAAAGCTGTCAGATATAATAGAATAATAAAATTAAATTAATGCTCCAACAATTCCTTTGATTACCTCCTTCTCCATTTGAACACTAGTTTGACTCAATAGCGCCAACCCTGGCGCGCTATATGAACATCGCAGATCACTGCTCTGCAACAATGTCTGGTATAAGCAAATATTTTCTCTATAGAACAGGATACAGAAAATGATCGGTATAACGAATCTCGCTTTAACGAAAATTCCATATAACAAACGATCAAAATTTTTATATTTCTTACTTTACATAGTGAACGTAAATTAAATGATGAAAAATGAATGTATGTTTAATATAATACATATAAACAAATGTCAACGAATAATGTCCAGTGACATTATGACACACTAAGAAGTGTCATACCTTTTATGTGTAAAAAGTCACTTTTAAAATTACGAGCATCGTAATGCCCATGCCCACTATTATTATGGAAGCCGGTATTCCAAATGTTGTGTGCGATAATGTTGAGTATCAGAATATTCATGGATATCGTGACACTTTCAGGAAAGTCATTATGTTAGTTTCAAATGCATTGTAATGCACATGAATGCAGTGTCATAAGATATATATTTTGCATTGAAAAATGTGGCCCAACGAAGGCGGAAGCCGTTGATCGAAATTGTACAGAAGAGAAATTTTTAATGCTCAATCGAAAGCAGGCTATGCAATGAATTTCAATAGAGCAAAAGCAGTATTGGAAGTGCCACAAAAAAGAAAATCCTTGCGGCCGGGCTGAGCATATAATTATTCGTGATTTCAATTTATAGAAGCCTGTAATATAGATGCTTTAACGGATCTCTTAGACAAAATTACTACCAAAACAGTCTACTACAGAACTTTGGAGGCTGATACTTATAATTGATAATGTGTTTATTGAAACAATAAAGAAATAAGATTTATACAAAGATCAGTCCATCAATAGTCCGTTTAATCTTCAGCTTGCCGCAGTAGTATAAATCTATTAAAATTTTCGTGAAGAGTTTATTATTATCAGCTTCATAGCAACACTAACAAAACATATTTTTCAAAATTTTTTTGAAATAATTTATTATATTGGTTAAAGATTTACTAAAGGGCTAAACAAAATATCAGACATATCGTCTAGCTTAAAGGTCATGCGGTTGCTTGCTCGACTGTCCGTCCTGATCTGTCACAGAGCTGATATTTCTAACTATGACAGATGGAGTACAAATTATAATACCATATGTAACAGACAATTAAAAAGTTATAGACTTTAAATATCATATTAGTGAGCAAGTCCAAGTGTCCTATGCTGGCTTCAAATTTTATTGATTTCATGAGCGCATTATCGTCGATGAAATATTCAACTTTCGTTTATTATTAAAATTATTATATATCAATAGTGGATTGAGCCCCTATGATCCTTATAGGATTGATGGAAAAATATATAAATATAGATAATAGTGGACTGCTATGTTTGTCTTTTTTATTATGTATTTATTTTGTTATTTGTTTTGCAGTGTAAAAAATCAGCATAAACTTGTAAGCAGCCTTTTTTTAAATAAAAGAAATAAAAAAATAAACATTGTAATGTATAACCCAAATAACAAACCACAGGAAGTCATTTAGTATTAAAGAATAAAATACCAAACAATACAACAGACATTTTGGTATAAAGAAAAATTTTCATTTATCCCGGTATTCGTAGACAAAAAGGACACATAAACACACAATTGAACTTTTTATAATAAAACCCAATACATCAGACCTTCAAATACTCTTCACACTCCTCTCACAACTCACATTCAAATTAAAAAAAGATTTATTTTCAATTAAAAAATAAAAATTTCTACAATAACCAAAACTACCCACTTCTAACGTTCTAAAACATTCGTGTATATCTTTTCTTATCTCAGGAACGTGTAGCAATTATTTTTTGAAAAAAAAAAAATCATTTGAAATAGTTACGTGCAGCTATATGTAATTTTGAATGGTTGTAAGGATTTTTATTACTTTTAATGTACTATAAATCAAAATTATGTGCCATTTCACTGACACTTTATCTGGCTGTCACTTGGAAAGAAATTAACCCCATTCATGATTTTCTCTTTACAAATCAAACTGAACTAATACTTGAGAGAGTGGCGTCCTGTATGCAACACCTCAATGACTCGTAGACATGAAATAATCATAATTACAAAAACGGTATTATTCATTTATTGTTTGCAACAGGGATGGTACTCTTATTTTGTAACAACAGGTCCGAAAACAACAAGAGGGGGCAATAAGGAAAAATCCGTTTTGCTACACGTCTATCTACAATATTTTGTCGCCAGCAATGGCAAATGACAACTCCATACGTAGATTAACATCCTCGTAAAATCTTTTTTAAAGTATGATTAAAAAAGTAAATCGTAAGGATATTTTTATTATATTGTGCACATATTTGCAAGTACTTTTACAGTAAAGTACCAAGTTTTTCATCCCTTTGGATAAACCGTATCTTTCGAAATGGCATGTTTGTGTGCGTTTTATATAAAGCTTTATCTGCCAGTCCGTCTTTCTGTCTGACTATCTATCTCATTGTTGTCTAGGTAATTTATGGCCCATTAAAATGTAACATTGGGCTAAAATTAAAAAAAGACAGCTTTGAGGTATAAGTAAAAATTATTAGTTTGTTTGATTGTATTTCGTTTAAATATTGCACCATTTGTTCTATTAAGCACGTGTGCATTTGTGCTTATTTATGTTCAGAAGTTTTTTTATTTTTAATTTTAATGCCACATTAAATCAGTCTTCATCGTATGTGTAAGTTTTTGTGGCAAACATGCTGCAGGATCATAGTGATTTTTATATATACATCCATTTCCTGTGCTTTTATGGTTAACCATTATTCATTTTCATTATTGATAGAGTTTTTCGGAATATTGGATTTAAAGAAAGTTTTTTGAAAAAATTAAAAGTATTTCAATTATTTTTCTATAGGATATTTTCGAAATTTCTACTAGCCCCTGGGTTCCGCTTACTGTTAATCATCTTGATGTTAAACAAAATTGATAAGATGTTTTTTTAAATATATTTAAAAACTCCGCAAAGTAAGTTCATAGTAAAAAAGACTTTCATGAAAATGCTGAGATTAGTATAAGCAAGTGGTGCAAATTAAGATAATTTCCAAAGTCATTGCAGGATGTGCTCTTAATTAACTTCCATTCATCGATTTATAAGTTCGTTTCATTATTTTAATTTTTGGTAGTAAACTTCGTTGAAGCTTGCAAGTACCCAATAACCTTAGAATGGTACATACATATATTTTTTTAACTCTTTAAGGGTAAATTTCGTGTGTAAAGAGCACTTCCTTTTTATTAAAAGAATTATTAATACAAACAAAAAATAGTCCAATCACTATTAGAGAAGTTGCATATCGGTTGGCTCATGCCAGGGTTTTTTCGCAAATTTTGGCTGAACTAAAAAAACCTTTGCATGGGCATCGCTCAGGAAATATTGAATAACGTTAATTACGATCCAGATTTGTTTCAAAGGGTCATAACTGGTAACGAATCATAGGCACATGATTTCGACATCGAAAATAAAGTTCAATCGTGCCAATGGAAGAGCCAAGGAGAGCCAAGATTAAAAATAAAGCACGCCAAGTTCGATCAAACATCAAGATTTTGCATACTGTTTTCTTCGATTACCGGGGCGTAGTGTACCATAATATCTTGCCACCTGGTCGTACGATTAATAAGGAGTATTGTTTTGGAGTTATGCGACGCTTCCGAGAAGCAATACGAAAAAACGTCCGGAAACAATAATGCACTTGCTCACTCGTCAATACTTGTTCGTAATTTTTTGGCAAAAAAGAATGCCGTAATGATAAATCATCCGACGTATTTAACGGATTTGGCCTCTGTGACGCTTCCTGTTCCCAAAATTGAGAGACCCAAGATAGGACGTAATTTTGCAACAAACCAAATCACTGAGAGAACTCAAGGCCATACAAAAATTGGAATATTTTTGAGAAAAATGAAAATTCTTCTTATCTATTGAACAGACCTCGTGTGTGTAAAATTTTTTATTACGATTTTATTTTTTTACTACGGATTATGATTTTTTTTAATTTAATTTGATTAAATTTGAAAACTGTTTCTCTGTATTTGTATACGGTTTCGTAAATTTTGAATAAACTTTCGTTTATTTTGAAAAAGGTTTCATTTGATTTCACAAATATTTAATTCAAACTGGAAAAAGTTGTTTTAAGTTTTCTCCTCACGGCTGTACGTTGATAGCAAGAAAGATATTTCTTTTTATATAGAAGTAGATCAGATTCCCAGATGGGCGTCCTAGAAACGAGGTGGCACACTGATAGACCAGCATAAGACTTTCCACTAGTCCTAAAACATATAAAGACATGTTTGATATTTCTGTTGAACTTATAAAACTTTTAAAGGACCGATTATTTATTCTCGTATTGAGTTTAAGTTCTCAATTCCTTTAATCAGGCGTTTGTTTACATTTATTTGCAGGATTTTGTAGAGGAGAAGATTAGAAATAAAATTTATGGGTTTTTTAAAACTATTTCCATTACGGTTCTAGGGTATGAACCATATTATCGGACTAACTTATTTACTTCTATTGTTACTATTTATATAAAACTATTTATATAAAACTACCTTTTACAAGATGTAGAAATTCTCTTTGTTTGCTGTGATGCTGTGATCTTAATCAGCCTGGTATATGTCATTTTAGTCTGCTTTCAAAAATCTCGTATCGACCCCAAAAATTTTAAATATCCTGCAGCCCCTTACACTTCCATATAATGGATGTAGTGATAATTTATTTGCACGTGTTTCCCTTGTATAAGAATTTATGACATTTATCATGCATACATATGTTAGTAGCAAGTCACTTTTAAATGAATTTAGCGCACTTGCACTTAAACCATATATCCTTTACATATCCTTGGCCATAAATACTCTTACTTACATATAATTGTTATTTTAATTATAAATTTTTCCTTCATAATTTCATAACGTTTTCCCAATGTTACATGGTTAAATGCGTCTAGAGCACATTATCTTAATATTTTTATGTGTCTTTTTGTTTTAATTGTTTTATTTTATACGTTTGTTTTTCTATTTAACATGAGGTTGTGACCCGAAGACAATTTCGAATGGAGACATTAGAAAAATCTGTTGGCGTTTTTTGCTCACTTTATGTCTTTCTGTTAAGCCATTAATTTAATAAATGGGCTTTCTTCTATGAGTGTGTTAAATGTGTCCATGTATTGATATAAGTTCATATGTTTTGTAGATTTGCAGGAATCTTCTTTCCATTGTCATTTTAATAAGCATGAACCCATTTACACAATATGTGATTTTGATATACAAAAAGTATTTCAATGAAAATAATGTTTTGTTATGTTTTAATTAGAATATGAACTAGGCTTAGATTCTTATGGAGAAATTAAGAAAAAAACATTTTTTTCTAATGAAATATTAACACATTATGAACATCCTTGTTATTTTCTAACTAATTTAAAAATCAGAATTGATTTTCAGAATCTTTCGGTTTTCGTTTCTACACAAAGTGCAATTTTTTTACCATTTTAAAAAGAAAAAAAAAGGAAGTTTAGTGAGAAAAGTTTACACAATCCTGTGAGGAAGTTAAATTTTTGCACTTTTTGCAGAAATAAAAATGACATAAAAAAAGGCAAATGCTTATGCATGAATAACACTTTAATTATTTTAATTTTTTGTTTGTTTGATAATGCTCATGAGCCCAGTTCTTTTTATTTGTTACATGTTAAGAAGCAAATGTCCTTGCCACTTCAGCTATAGCAAAATTCTAAATCTCTAGAATAAAAAGTCTATATAATCATAAAATAACTGCCATTTTTACTTGATTTAAGAATTCCATGACAGATTTAATATCACTTGTATTTAAATTTTTAAGAAGGAGTTTGACTAAAAGTAAAAAGCAAAACGTAAATCTAGAATTAATGTTTTCCTTCTATATACTATAGGAATATCTGTCGATCCTGGAGAAATAGTTAAAACTATGGAGAATAAAGGCTGACGAAAAAAATGTATTACAAACAGAATAAAAAGCGAAAAAAAATATATAATTGATGATGAATAGAAATTTTGATTTTTAATTACAGTGAATACAATTATTATTTGTTTATTCACATGATATTAATATTATACAAATACAAGACTAATACATAATATGACTAGTATGAGCAGCGTAAACTACCAGCTTTAGAGATGTAATGATATTGGGAAAAGCCTTTCAAAGTAGTCAGACTCGTGTACTGATGAGGTATGTGGCGGCTTCGAATGGGTCTGCCCTCAAATAGGCAGTCGCATTTCATTTTTCCTGAAAGAGAACCACTAACATTATTCCCTAATTTTTTTGTGATTAGATTTGTACTTGAGTTCAACATACAAAATTTCATTTCGTATTTTAAATATTGTTCAAATAAATATAAACATTGTACACACTGCGTTTACGCCAACTTTGTACCTAAATCAGCATCTGCAATGGAAGAGCCCCATAGATGCGAAATTGTCCCATTCAAATTGAAGGCAATTCAACTGGATTGGCTTATTGGTAGAAAATCTATTCTAGGCTTAAATTGCAAGCTTTTGGTAAACAACTTGATTCTAAAACCAAATTGGGTCTATGGTATTTCGTTATGGAGAAAAAACATTTAAAGGCAGAATAAAAACCTACTTAGAATTACAGTCCTTCCCTGGCAGGTAAAATTTTTATGCATTTCTATAGATCTAGTTGCTCTGGCACTAAAGACTGCATTCTCATAACATGTGACAATATATAAAGGATGGTCCAACCAAAATACACTATGATAATTGGAAAGAATTGTTCCTGGCATATTGATGTATAATTTTTCTTTTAAATGTCCCCAAAGAAAGATGTCCAACGGTGTCAAATCACATAATGGTGGCGGCTAATTAACACCGTCTTAACATGAGATAACACGGCCATTGAATTTCTCGCGCAAAAGAGCCATTGTTTCGTTGACTGTGTGGCAAGTGGCACCATATCGTCAAGGTACATATCCTCAATTTCTGGCTACAAAAAGTTTGTTATCATTTGGCGATAGCGAAAATCATTTACGGTAATTGCTTGGTCGACCTCATTTTCGAAGAAGTACGGCCCTTAGACGCCGCCAGTCTATAATCCGCATCAATCAGTCACTCTTTGTGTCCGTTCAACAAGCCATTCGACGTATTGATAACTCTATAAATGGCCACTATGTTCGTGAGATGTTCAATTGTTTGGCTCGACGATGAGTCGAGGTTGACGTCTCTTCTGCCACACTATAGCGAACAACAGCAATGTTTTCCGGAGAATTAACTGGGCGAGCATGCACAGGTGCTTCCACATTTCTTACAGACCCGTTTTGCTGAAATTTACGCATAATTCTCCCGATTGTGGACTATTTGGTCGATTATGCTGACCATAAAAATCACGAAGTACACGAAACGCATTTTCATTTGAACGCCCATATTCGTAAATGGCTTCAACGATCTTAATGCTGTGCTCAGTTGTATACCTCTCCATGGTTGAATTTGTCAAACAGTGGAACAAAGAAATGTCAAATTAAGTTGGACAAAAAACTTGACGTTAAGATGTGACTCACATTAATATATGGTTGCACCCACAACCACTAGGGTGCAATATTCTTGAAAATTAGTTTTTGTTCAGCATTGATTGGACTTATTATACGCCAGGTTAGATTTAAGATTTTAATACTTATTATAAGATAAAATTCTAAATGTAGATGCCAGAAACTGTAAATAAAATATTCTTCAGTAGGCACCGTTGCTCACATTTTATTATTAAAATGTTGTTTAGCTGCTATTTGCTGCATTTGAAAAACATTATGGGTGCACTGGCCTACCGATCATTTAAACAAAATTAGTATTCTTTATGATACAAGATTTTTAAGGAGAATTATACACTTTCATTTCGATATGAAAAATCTATCAATAGATTATAACCCATAGATTACTACAGGCATTGCTTTGTTGTCCTATAATTTCTATCGTTATTAATGTCATTTTTACATGCATCCACTACAGCCACACATACACCGAAAAATGTTGTACATCCTCCAAAAGACCAAAGAAGAAAAAAAATTAACTAACAGCGACTGTATTGAGCTGCAGGACATATAAAAACTAACCTATTTTTATATTACTAAGTAATTTATAGCCTCGGATTACTTACACACATTTTTGGTACTTTCAATCAATTACAGAAAATCTATGTGTCCCTTATACCAAAAAAAAACTCTTTTTAATATGAATACAAGAGAAAAAAATGCACTTTAATATTATAAACGAGTATATAAAAACCCACAAAAAATGTAATAATTTTACAAATACTTTTTTGGACATGTTGCCAATTTTTACAATGTGATGCACACAAATTTTTCTTCGTTTTCTATTCACTTTTTTTGGAGTTATTTTGTTGTTGGTGATTATTTGTAAATTCTATAGTTTAAGTACTTTGAGTAAAACTGATGCAAAACAATAACAAATTAATATCTCGAAAAACAGGACGAGATCCTTGTTCGGTAAAAGTTTGTGGTATATCTAACCATCTGAACACTTCATATATTCATATAGACAAGAGTCTAAGGCCATGGATTTTGTTCCATAATAGAATAGTTCTTTAAAATTTTTTTGAGAAGTAGTTGGCGGATCAGCTTTTACACAAAGTGTGAGCAGTATTAACTTCAGTTATCTGCCTTTCGACTTTACTTCACGATGTTATTATCTATTCTACACGTGAAGGGCAGTGTGCTGGAATTAGGAAAGTGGGTTATGGGAAGGAGAAAATGTTTAATGTTTGTAGAGTTTAATATGAAACTTCCTCCGCTGAAAATTATAGGAAGAACATCTGCACACAACGAACTCTCCACAAAACGAACTGTTCAGCCAAAGAAAAAAGTCCATTTAATGTGTTATACAACTCATTTGCGAAATGACAACAGATAGATGCGCTCATAATGAACAACGAGTCGTTCGTAAGTGTATATATATATATATCAAAAATGTGATATTCAATATACTAAGACAAACTGTTGGTGTCCCTCATCAGCCATCCCTCTAATTGCCAATATACGCAGGTACCAGTACCTCTACTGTAACTACTGGACAGCTCAATTGAAGCCATAGTGTGGAATTTTCTCTGTAATAATTCCTTTTCCCGCTGTATGAAGTGCAGTATTTTAAATAGACTCATAATGTGGTCCTAACAGCTTTGCATATAGCTTTTAATGGCAGGATGAATTGAGTCCTTAAAATTTGCTTTTAATAAAATTTTTGATTCAGTAACTCTTGATAACAAATGCCCTCTAAGTACAAATTGAGCGGTAATTCTAAATTATTTTGTAATAATATTACCTAATAAGACATCCTTATTCGTTATTATATTATATTATATTAGTTAACACAAAATCTTGTAGGAATTTGGAACGATTTTCCGTCATCCCATGTTAAAAAATGTTTCACAAACAGACCGGTTTCGGCTGTGTGTCATCTTCAGTGATCTTTTCTTTATCTCCTTTTAGGACAAACAACTATTGGTCCTGGTGTATAAGGACTCTAGTAAGTACAGCTAAGTTTGTTAGCTTATTTTGATCACATTGAACCTCTCTCGGCTAAACCTTATGCAGGGTAGCCCAAAAGGAATGAAAGGATTAGAATAGTCTATAATATCTTTATACATATTAGAATTAATTAATTTCTTTTATTTGCACTCCATTAATGATTCAAAAATTAAGTTAATTCGATGTGAGAAAACATTGCTTAAGTGGCGTAAGTACCACGCGTTCACAAGCTTCCCATAGTCGTACTAATTCTGGAAGGTTTTCAATGATTTTTTCCAGATTTCCGGAGTTATTGCTGAAATTTATTTTCGTTGGGTCATGCTCTTCGCACAGCAAAGACTGAAATACATTTTCAGTAACTAAATTCATTGTATCAATAAATATTTTATGTAAATGTGGACCTACAAAGAGTTTTATAAATTCTAACAACAATTCAGCTGAACAAAATTGGCTGCGATAATAAAAAATTTGACTAAAAAAAATTCGCTCACCGAAAATGTCCTGTAGCTGCTTCACTTTTAGCTTTGCTGTTCAATTCGTCGTTCGTAACTTTCATTTCGTCGTAGTATAACTTTCCATTTTCAAATTTTAAATACAACAATTGTAAAAATAACAACATCAATTTGAAAACAAGAATGTTGAAAATGAGAATGAAGTTATAGAAGTTATGGGCGAGAGGGCATTGACGAATATTGGATCTACTATTCGATTGCTGATCCAAATGAGATCGTGACCATATTTAATACCACAAGATCTATTATCCATGGGCACTGCACAGAGTCTTACTGGAGATGCCAAGGCGAATGTGAACCGATTGTTGAAATAAATTAATACGGAAAAATTGCACTGTCCTCTCTAGACTTTAAGGGAATAAACACATATAAAGAAGAAAAGTTAGGACAGGATTGTAGGCCTATTTAAAAAACTTGTTCAAGTAAAATCCTTATTGCGAGGCATGACAGTGTTAATTTATTTCATATGTTAGTATGTGTGAGTCAATTTATTTATGCATCTGAGTAATTTTTTTTAATGTATGTATGTGTTTATATGTGCAGTGTTAATAAAAATTTATGATTATTGTTTTCACATATTTCATGTTGTCAATATTTAAAACATTATTTTTCACACGATGCAACAGCAACAACACCGCACAAAAAAAACGGCACTCATTCTGTGACGACAACATAACGCACAGACAGAATAGGACAGACAGAAAAATGTCGATGCGTTTTATGGCGCAATGCTGACGACACCAACATATTATTTTTTCATCCACAAATGCAAAAAAAAACTGCATGAATGTTGCAAGATTCTCAGCTCTTTTAGCCATCGAATGTAACAAACATCATGATGAAATTCTAGGCGTCATTTTCATATTTAAAAAAAATCACAAAAATAAAAACAATAATTTTTCTTTTTAGCAGTTAAAGCAGTTGGGGAAAGGAGCTCAATATTTATGTAATAAATGTTAGTTATTGATATTGCTGTTGCATGGATGTGTCTGCTTGAGTGGTAAGAGAAAACGAACAATTGTCAAGCAATAAATCGATCTGTCTCATATTGTAAATTGTTGTCTATATTGAGAGCGGCAATGTAAAAATGTGCATTTTATGCAATTCCATACGCCAGGCATGACAAAGTTGGTGTGTTTGTTGTTAATATAACACAATCTGCATACACGTACACACGTCTCATAAAAAAGCAAAAACAATGTTGTCATCGTCATCATTCACTGTAAATGTTTGCTGCAACGGAAACGGATGTTAACGAGTATTGCATGAGGTTGATTGGTTGTCCTTTGATACACTTCTTTTTGTTTAATATTTGTTTTGTTTATTTTTTAAGTATTTTACCTTTTCCAGTACTTTGAATATCAATAACCAAAACCTGCATTATTTTTAAAAATAATTCTCACGCAGGATGTTTGTCTTACTGCTCCCACCCTACATACCACTGCCCAAACTTATCAAATATTTCATATTTTACGAGTATGCACTCCCATGTAAAAGTTGCAATACAAATGTAAATTTCAATTGTTTGTTGGTCATAATCTCCTTTTACGGCCTTTGTGTATTATTTTTTATTTCTTTTATTGCATTCATGCATGCTTTAAGCCAGTGTCCATCATGCTCATAAATCAGCTAAAAGTCATAAGTTGGATGTATATGGAAAAAACTGCACTAAATATAAATACAACCGGATGCCCATTTTTATTGAAAAAAAGAACATCATATTACTATCATACACATGCAACCAGTGCGTAGGTGTATGTGCAATATTCTGTTTCAGTTGCAAGTGACTGCTAGAACACCACTAATGAAAAAATACACTCTTGCCAAATAATGTTCAACATCTATGTTGACAAAATATGTACCAGCTAAAACCAAAAACGCAAGAAAAAACTCTCTCTTTGTCATCATGCACTTGTTAATAAAAAAAGAAAAATCATCAGTTGAGAAATAAAAAAACAAAAAACAAAACATTGGGTTATAACTCTAAAGTAAATGCTGCAAAAACATCGAAAATCCATAAAAATGCACCATAATTTTTCAAAGCATCCCATAGTAGGAAAACAAAGATTAAAATTTTTTTCCGAAGGGTTGCCATTTCCATTGACACGAAGGACTTTAAATTATTTCATTAGCATAAAAAGGAAACTATCATCAATTTAATTGATTATAGTAACTCTTCATTTAGCTCAATTCAAAAGTAATGATTCTAACAATAATAAGCAGAGAGGGGCACTATTTTTTAGTTGAGAAAACCAACTTTAATTTCCTTATTAATCCTTAAATGGAAAGTGCAAAAATAAAGCAAAAATATAGTTGATACGATCATTGATACTGAGATTTTTTTAATGATTGTATCAATTATTTTATTACATACGAGAGATAATTAGAAGTGGTCCATTAATTATGTTACGATGTCATTGAGAACAATTAGAAGTAAACGAATTTTCATATTTCTATATGTTTTCTATTTAACATGCATACATGATCTTAGAACATTTAATTTTCCATTCACTTGCTTAAGGGAAACCCTTTCAGTGGTTGCGGAAACAATTTTTTTTTGTCTGAAATTGGCTGGACTAAGTCATTTAAGAGTTAAAATTTTCTCTTAGACCCAAAAACTTGGGATTTCAAATAAAAACTTGAAACCTATTTAAGTTGATCCAACCTAAAATTATGCTAATCAATATTTTATGTATTATCCTCATTATTACTTTAAAATCTGATATTGCCCAGCATTAGCTAATAATATGGGGATCGTGCTTTGTCCTACAGAGATCACTATGGGTTGATAACCTTCCAAATGCACTCACTATATGTGTGCCGGAAATTGAAGTCAACGATTTCTATGGCAACCCTTTGCCACTATTCATATCTTGCACTCTCTCCCACCACCATCACATCCATTGTCAAAAAAGGTTTTTTTTGTTTATATGTCGCATAAAACCCCTAAAATTATACATATATGTACGTACTCGTATATGCATACAGCGTATCAGTATTTAAGTTTTACAACCATAAATATGCAACAGCACACGGTGGCTTAACTTGAGCTTCATCTATCTCCTCGCTGGTTGTTTTTTGCATTTTATTTCAAAAACGAAAGCCTGATGATACATTCATTCTCCTGCCTTTTAAATCCACTGCAATAAGTATATGGTCCTATGCATTCTCTTGCACTTCCTCAAAGAATTGTCAATGTTAATAACCGTCCGTTTTTTATTTTGCATTATATTTTCTATTTTTTTAATACTTTATTTTTTTACTATTTTCAGGTTTTTTCTTTTCATTGTTTGTCGTTGATGCTAAAAGGTATTGGCAGTATCCTTTACATGCTGACGCATGTTCTTGTTTGTATTGTTGTAACAACTACTTTTAATATTCTTTTTAGATGCATACTATGGGAAATGTGGTTTGTTTGTATAAGTGTGTGTGTGATATGAGTGCTTTTGTATTGTGAGTGCATGTAAATAGATTTACAATCTACCCCCGTCTATTCATCCTGCTGCAAAAGCCACTACTATTTACAGAGTTGCATTTAATGTTAAGCAACGTTTCTCGCTATTTTGTTTTGTTTTTTTTTTTGTTTTTCTCACTGTCATAAATTTCATCTCACGTTTTGTTCGATTTTTTTCGTAATTCCCACATTCACGTATGAATATATATGCACTGGCTATAAATACGTTGCAAAAAGTTAAAATGCGGGTGTATCTTTGCATGCACTTTCCGATAGGCTTTGTCATCATGTCAACCCAGTGATTATTTATTGAAATTTAAGCCTTTATGCAGATGAATTTCGAAATAAAAAACAATTTTCGCCAAAAATGATTTTTTGTGGTTGGGACTTAATACCCTTAAAAGGTGTGCAGGACTTATCTTTCTTTCTATCTTTATTTCACTTTAACATTTATATAAATTTTCGCAACAGCAAAAACATTTTGTTCATTATTATTTTTTTGACATATTTGATTTGTTTAAATTGATGGCTGTCATTCATTTTCTAGCAACCCCAACTAATGCAGTTTGTTTTTCCTTAATGACAATTATTAATTATTTTGCCTGCGGTGACAAATATAGTGCAGGATGCAGGATATATTTTGCTTCATTCCACATGATGTTTCACATTTTTATTGCTGAGACTTTGATGATTTTGACATTTGTTGATTTAAGCGTTTTTGTATGCCTTTTGTTAGCCAATTAAAGATTAATGACCTAAAAAATGTGTTGTCAATATAACAAATTATTTTGTCAATTCGTTTCCTTTTTGGGGTGCATGTAAAGAGGATGATAATGTTGCGGCCTGTGTTACAATTTTAGTTTATTATTATTATTATTTTTTTTTGCAAAAACAGATGTTCTTTTATAGAAAGTTTTTCAAATAAATATAACATACAATAACAAACATTTTAATTGTTTCAAAGTAAATAGCCACTGAAGTTACATATGACTACATAAAAATAATATTAGATTTCTAATCTGAGTTGCTTGTAAAGGTCGTGCTTTACTATCGTTGATTTTATAAAGCACATGCCATTACACCTGCAAAGCCTACCGATACAGAATGGGCTTATCTGACACGGACATTTGCAGATTTTGCGGTGAAGATGAGGAGTCGATGAAACACTTGATAGCAAATTGTGGGGCATTGTGCCACAGAAGACACAGGACTCTACATGCATATACGCTGAGTGAAGAGGATCTGCTAATGCTCCTACTGAAGGAGCTGATCCTATTTGCGAACGTTTTAAACTGCTAGGGACAGGGGAAGCACAATAGATCAACATGTTGCAAGGGAAATAAAATAGACTCATGTTGAGTATAAATGTTTGTTTTGCTCTTTATACAAAAACATTGCAAGCATACTAAGATTATGATCATTTACGATAGAGAATTCTCATATTGTATGTATATGCTTTGTTTAGCATAAGCATACGAGGTTGAATGTTTTCAAACTGCTTAAAGTTCACTCACGATTTGGTTTAGCGACCAAACAGTATATATATTTTTATTTCCTTATATTCATAACTTTAAATGGTTATCGCTTTTATGTACTTAAAGCTTTTGAAATCAAGTTATTTAACTAAGTTTTATAGGCAGGACTACATTTTTCATTTATAGTTTTTATATTCTAACAAATCGCACAATTTTGTTGTAGACTCTAATACAGAAAAATCAATTTAAATTATGCGAATCAATATAATAAATTATCCGCAGAGATTCTTAAAAAAATCTCCAAACAATCTTTCTCACACTCAATCTCAAAGATAGATTAACATAAATTTTTATTATTGTTGTTGTTGGCAGAGTGAATTTTATCTTGTACGTTAGACAACCATGAAATAATATTTAAAATATTTTATACCATTTGCAATTCCTTTAAGCGAATTCTACTTAAAGAAACGGGCGAAACGAAAATTGATTTGTGTGCCACAATGACCACCGACACATCAACGACATGCAGGCCGCAGCGATTACAACAACAATCTCAACAACAAAATAATAAATATATAAATAAAAGGATAGAGAAGAAACATTTATAATTACACACAGTCAGTGGATATATTTGGTTTTGAGGGAACAAGAAAATAAATACTCCAACAATAAACAATAATGCAGGAAGAGAAACGAAGCAATAAACGAAGGAGACGAAAGCAATAGCATATTGATCGAAATCGATTTCATTCAAGATGATATTTCAACAACGATTTATGGCAGCCAATCCCAATATGCTGTACTTGTGTTGTTGACCATAAAAGAAAATGTTCCACCAATGATGGTAACAGATGAGGCTCAAAAATACATGGAATCTGTGCATGTCATTGAGGCATTTTGACATATGGACTGTCTGTCCGCTTATCCATTCGTTTGTTAAGTTTGTCTTAATGGAATTTAAACTTCTTTTTGTGTAGTTATTTTGCGTTTCTTTTTAAGATGCGCATAAAGAGATGAGATTTAAGAAACAAGTATCGCAACTTTTCAAATTTATTGAATCTTCATCTTTGGAGTCGTCTTATTTTATTTTTATTTAGAAAATTGAAGGAGGTTTTTTGATCTTGTCATACAATAAATTAAAATTATATGCAATTCTTTACTGCTGTTTTTTTCATGCGTGAAGTAAATAACTTGAAAGTTTTAATTTATGTATTTTATTCAAAGATGAGATTTTTCTTAAATTGTTTTTCAAAAGTATCAATGAGGAGGGGAAAATATCAAACAAATGCAAAGATGTGTATTCTATGCATATAAATCTTTACCGATTGCTTATGCTGATAGTAGAGAGTTATCGGTCATCTCATTGTTTAATGAACTTTGTGCCACTGCAAGCATTTATTTGTTTTAGGCCTAGAGGATATCTTGCTATGGACTGCTAAGTGTCCAAATTATTTCGCAATACTGAGGCTTTACTATGATGTTTATTCTAGCCGTTTTGTGTTCCTTTATCTTACCTTTTTACATATAGCAAGCACACATTTTATTTCATAATTCTCATTTTGTTGGCTTGTTATATGAAGATGTTATGATTTACCTTTAACTACAATTACAAACATGAGATTTTTAGCTATCTCTCCAAGACTACTTTAGAGTTTCACCTGAGATTGCCCTTAAATGTTTTCCATAACCAACTGATTATCCTTAAGGCTCTATGGGCCTTATTCATTATCCTTATTCAGTTTAGCAAACGAAAACATTTTTATCTCTAGAGGACTTCTAACCTACGTTTTACAAAATACTGCAACTTTCGGTTTTGCCTGGACTCATACGCTCTCTTGTAGCCTTTGCTCTCGAACTTTATCTGTTAAAAGTATGTAACTTCTGGACTACACGATTATTGAGATTAATATACAATCAGGAAAAAATCTAATTTAGGTACATACAAAATGAAAGACATCATTACAGGGAATGTAAATTATATATCGATGTCGCACGGTACATTACTCCATTGACTGTAACGTTTCCATTTTCATCGTTCTTGAAGAAGTACGGTGGATTGATGCCGCCGGTCCACACACCGTACCAAACAGCGCATCTCTTATTTCCAGCTCTTGAACTGCCTCTGTTCGGTGGAATGATTATGACGATCTTAAATGGATGCGATATGAAAGAGATTTCTTACAGAGCACGAACTGTGATAATAAAATTCAATGAATTGCGAGCGTTGCTCGGTTGTTAGTCCATTCAAGGTTTTTTACGCTGAAAAAATTTACTGTGAAAAACAAATAGAAAAAAATCACCCGATAGAAGCTGCTTTTAATTAATTGTGATTTCAAATTATTGTATTATTTATTTTATTAAATATGATTTATTTTTTATGTGTCTTATTTTCATATTAAAATTTCTTAAAATATTTGTAATTGCACTTCAATTCCTATAATATTGAGAGAATCCAAGCATTAGAAAATATCGATGTGTCGATGATCTTTTGATGATGACGATCGTTGTAGCGCAGATGTTGTTATGGTATCAAGCGTGTACCAATTTTTACATTTGCCGACGTGAATGTTTTTTAATAGTTATTCCCTCAGAATTAGTTCTCTTTTAAATTTTTAGAAAATTCTAATAAAGCACCCGTTACATAGTCCACTTCGCTAAATAGGCGTTATTTTTTCCTCTTTCTTTTTAATATTTATACATTTTTGTGGTCAACTTCTTCTATACAACGCGATCTTAAAACCAATATGGTGGTATGGAATCCAGTTGTGGGGCACCACCTCAGCATCCAATATAGAAAAAATTCAAAAGCGCCGTCTTGCATTGGCTAGGCTTAAATAAATAATAATTTTAAAATTCTATAAGTAAAAAATTAGTGCTAAAAAATTTAATTAATTAATTAAAATTAAAAAATACATATAAAATGCCATAAAACTGCGGTCGCTGAGCGTAAGATTGTATCATTATTTTAAAACATTTGATCTCTAGACTACAGGTTCTTAATGCCCTGTACAGAAATATAGGATTCTAGGAACATTATTAATATTAATATGTTAAGAAAATATTATTCGACAGACATTAGTCCAACCTTTCAATTTGTTATGATTTTAAACTATCAATCTGTAATAATAATTCATTTTAATTATTTGACTTGAATTTTTGTTCTTAGTTCATGAAATAACGATCAAATCAAAAAAGTCCAAAAGTAAAAAGAAATAATTCCCAAAAATTTTCATACATTTTAATTTTACACTTCCAACTTTTTGGAGACCGTTTCATATTAATTTTTTTTATTTATTAATTTTTTTTTAAATAATTTAGTTTTCTATTTGGAATAATTTCAGTTTATGAAAATATTTAAAATGAAATAAAACCATATACAAAACATTTGTTAATATAAATTAGAATTTTATTTTATTTTATATTGCACTTATTTATGATTTTACGGAAGGCGGTTTTCTCCATTGCATGTCCTTGCCAGATTACAAGGAGTTTCCTATGATATGTCCTAGAATTTGTGTATTGCTAGCCTTCTGCCTGTCATCTGGCTTAATTTCTTAAAATATTCTTAAAGTATTTCTGTCAAATTAAGACACCCATGGGGTGTCTATAATTGACTCAGTTTAATAAAAACTTTCTGAACTGCAGCTTATGGCAGACCTCAGGAATCTGGGGCATATCCAAATCCGGCTTATTATCCGAAAGTCTATCTACGTTTTGTGTGTATTACTATTATTTTGGGTGTTATTTCATTGGGAGTTATTTAATCTTTTTACATGAGAGTAATTCCATTATGAAAAATCTCAAAATTTTATTTCGTTTTTATATTTGGGAAAATTTTTACTTTCTTTGTGACTGATTTCTGATGTTTTTTCATGTATTTTAGATTCTATTACACTAGGCGCACTTCTAATATCTACCATATACTTTGAAAGTTATAACGTCCCACATGTTTCTCAGCCCAATTCTACTTTTCATTGTGGAATGCCTTCCAATCCTGTGAACCATGTGTACCATGAGTTCAACAATAAATACTAATTAAACATTTTCTGATGACAAGCTGAAATTCACGTTTTATTGCTTGTGTTTCCTTCATTTATTTTTTATGCGAAAATTCTTAAGATCATATCCTGGCTACAAATTACTGCGTGAGCTCCTGCACGTTGGCAAACCATCATAGATTACAGGTCATCACAGTACAGGACCATGTTCTCTGCAGATATATTTGCCTTGCGTTGTAAGCGCTCCCAGTTGGAATTCTAACCAGCGAAGCACACAAAGCAAACGAAATTAAAGTCAAGTAAATTAGATTGAAACTGATCATAGAAAACTTGACCCTTATAAAAGTCGCATACAGAATAGTACTAAAACAAAAATTACGAGTCTGTTGACTTCAGAGCAGCCAATGAAAAAAGAAACTAAAATAAAAATTAAACAATTACAAACATACCAAAAAAAACAAAATAAAAATAAATAAATAAAAGAATTATTTTTGTACGTTTTCTTTAAACTAGAGTTGTTTGTCGTTTAGCCTGCCACAAACCATGTTGACTTACGAAATCATAAGATGAGATCATTTGAAATTTTTCCTTGCCATTTTCTAAATTGTCATTTCGCTTTTGCTAGTTTTATTTTAGCAATTGGAAAATGAGCAAAGCAGTTGCAAAAAAGAGAGATATTTTGTTGGCGATACACAAATTAAATGTTATTTGTTGTGCACGATCATCATTAAGGATTCAGCATGTACGGATACACTGACATCTACATAGTTGTACGAGTACTTTTAGTATTTGACTTTAAGAAAATGCTAGACCTATGTTTATGTTGTAACCAGAAGTCGCATGAAGTAAGTCGCAGTGGTAAGAAGGAGATGAAGTCAGTTTCATTTTCGTTTCTTTTTTTTCAATTTTGGCAAAATGCTTCCAGTCTTTAGAATACGAATTATAAAACAGAGAAAAAAACAAATCTAGATATTTGGTTTAAATAAAATTTATAAGATAACGCGTATTTCGTTAGTGACACTATGTATGTACTCGTATTGTGACTAGTAAGTATTTAAAGGGTGTGCACAGCACATATTTGACGTAAAGTGATGAATGTAACTAATTGTTTGATAATTATTTTATGATCCCAAAAATGTGCTAAACTTTCTCTTAACAAACCCAAAGTTCTGAGTATTTTATTCCAGAAAACGATAAGGAACGAAAATTCCCTCGAAATGACTTAAGCGGTGGACTTGATGATCTTTAGCACCACTTTGATACTCCCCAACCATTTACAGTCATTCTACATGAGTCCGTAAACTTAAACAATTTCCTACGTACTGCCCAACAAAGTTCCAAATCTAAATCGTGAGTGGCTATTTTTTTAAGAAATTGATTTATTGTTATCGGTGGCGACATTTGCTGCAGAGCCAATCAGTTTCCGAAAAGGAAACTCCTCTATACCACCCTATATAAAGTGTACAGCAGGAATTATATAGCGAAGATTATACCAGAAGGTCCTCAGAAACCACATGCTCCATTTGACGCAGGAGTAACTATGCAAGATAATTAGCCATACTAAAACTTCTCACGGAACAACTAAAGAAAACTGTAGCAATACTATCTCATGAGTACATACATACGTCGGAAAACTAAATGTTTCTTTTAATTACTTCTGCCGAACTGCAGAGGAGGAAGGAATGATCAAACACCTATTTTGTCGCTGTTCAGCTCTGTCAGACAGCAAAATGACGCTTATGAGCAGCTCAATACTTTTTCCAGGAAGTAGGTTTAACAATGAACAACAAGAGTATATATAGGACCAAGAACCCTGTCCCTATCCACGCTCAGCAACACAAAGGGATCCAACTGGAACCAAGCTATTTAGCTGATATTCATTCGTATTCATCAGCAGAACAATACCTCCCATACATCGTAGCAGCAGCGGCATTCCAGAACAGAAAGTAGAGCTTATCAATCACCTTTAGATACACAAGAAATGCTGATTTTTAGGATTACTGCGTGGAGTGAAAACTGAGCTTGACAACCATTTAGGTTCCGTTGCCAAAATATAAATGTTGCTTTAAATAGTATTTTTTAACAAGGAGAACTAATTAAATGCTGCTAAATTATTGTGCTCTAGCAAACTGCTAGACCGTCTAGTACTAGTCTGGTAGCTTGAGGGTAATGCGTCAAATTCCTGCCAAGAATGCCTGATATTTTTACAGGCAATCTTAAATAGCTTTGCAGGTAGTGTTTGTTTGTTAAATAAGATTTGACTGATCGTTTGCTGGCAGTTTGCTCACTTTAACATAAACAAGTAAAAAATACAAAAGAACGAGAATTTATAAAGGGTCCTTCATTAAGCGCTTCGTGTCTTTTTATTCAAATAAACTTAAGCTTGTGTAAGATATCATTTTAAATGTTTTTCCACTTGAAAGGTATATTAATGCCAAATTATTAACATCGTGCAAAGGTGCAAACGTCCGCCGCGGCTTTTCAAGGCGCCACCTCGCCATTGATACATGAATACAGATAAATTTTGGTGATGGCACGGGTTATATGGGCTTTGACGGCCGCTGTGGCCTGTGGCTTATTTGTATACACTTGCAACTTAAGAAAATCTCATAATAAGAATAGTCAACATAACACAGTCCTTTGTTCAAACTAAGAAATATTATCTGCCGCAGCCGTGACGAACTGTCAAGGAGCAGTTTGTAAACACAATTTGATTTGTAATGGCGCATGCATATGGTCCTCATTCATTCTCGTATCTTAAATCTGTTCTCAGCGTCCTAGTAGGAATGTTCGCCATAAATGCCGTAGAGAGAAAAATTCATTGTAAATCCTTGTAAGGTGAAGAATATAAAATAATATTTTGTCCTGATTTGGACTTGTTTACTGGAATATTAATGTTTAATTGACAAAATTTCCCAAAAAGCTAAATATTATATATATTTCTCAAATTTGGACTAAAAATTTCCTTTCCCTTGCCAACATCTCTCTCATAAACAACTCCTTTAACTTTTTCGTAAAATTGGAAACAGAATACAAATTTTCGTTCGCACACACCCTTTTTTCCGTCATTTTCGGGGCGTATTTGAATATTTTTCGCTTTTTTCTTATAGAACAACTGCTGCTGTCATCGTCTTTGGTCCTTTTTGGACGGTCGGTCGTTAACATTTTTGTCATCTTGTTTAAACCTTTTGTTTTGTAACAATTTTTTTTTTTTTTGTAAACTTATTTGCTGTATTTTACTATTTGTTTTTATTGTAAATTTTGTTACTTGTTTGTTTTTTGCAAAAGAAACATGCTGCTGCATGAGATTTATTGCCATCGATAATCATTAAGCGTGAACTAACAAATCAAATGGTGTTTTAATTTTAAGTTGATTTCTTTTTGTTGTTTATTTAACAATTTAAATACGATGTTAGTGCATAAAATTCATGTTGAGCAGAGAATTGTTTTATTTTTTTTTCTTATTTTTTCTTTCTGTGACGTACTGAGGAGGAGCGGATATAAAGTAGTACCCGAAAATGAGGTTTAATGAAAAATTATACTTAGAAAATTAATATATGAAATAAAAGAAATAAGTTGCTCTTAAGCATTATGCTTAAACTAAACGTTTATTTAAAGTATAATCTAAATAGCTTTTTACACTTAAGAGTCGTACACCTGTAAGTACATTTTAGAAACAGGTAGGAAAATTCGTTATAAAAACTTGATTAGGCTCATTCATACACTTCTTCAGAAGATATGAAAATTAATTTATTAATATTCGCCATAATAGTATTACTTTAGATCTATAGTTCACAAGCTCACTAGTTCAATTGACCGATTCAGTCAAAGTTAAAAAATTTTTGAATGGAGCAACAAAAGAAGCCAATTATGGGAACTTAAATGTGCAGAGATAATTTCTAACTAAAATGAGCTAAATAGCATCGTCTTCTATCAGCTTGTCCCCCGATTTCGAGAAAAAACTTGGGCCACTCGCTTTCGTTTAACTAAGCGCTATCTTCCGACTTATCGTTCTAGTGTAAAACTTGTCGTAAGTTCAATAAATAAATCGTCAATTTTAAAGGAAAATCTCTGAAGGGAGTATAGTATATTAAGCCATAAAAAAATTTTATTCTGTGGTTCTTTTACTTGCAATCAGTGACAGCAAAATGTAAAAAATACTAAAGTAGTTTCAAATGAAGCCCATGCTCTACAGATGTAGTGTTTTCTTCTATTTACTTATGTACACTTGTTTTTAATACAAGCCGCAAAGTTATTTGGCTTGTCTGCAGAAATACCCAAAGCTTTTGGCAGGAATTGAACCTGCGACCTTTGGACTACTAATCTAGTATACTAACTACTAGTATACAAAGTAACTAATGAATGCAATAAACTTAATTTTGATTTTTTATGGTCGAAGGATATATTTTCTTATTATTTAATTAATGTTATCCATATAAAACATTATTTATTCCCATTTGTCTTGTGTTTCTAATTCTTTACTTTTGTTCTTAAATTTATGCAATACTTTCGATAAATTTTTGTGTTAATAATAGCTTCACGAATGCTTACACTTGTGACTGATTTTGACAGTTGCCTTCACCTACATGACAGTGGAATATATCAGCAAGACTCAAATTAGTATAAAAATATCCTTATGTTCCTTTTTTTGTTATAGATTAAAACTAGACTTATCCGTTAGTAAATTTGGGGTCCTCCTCTCAATCGCTTAATACTTCTGATACACAAAGGTATTACTTCGGCCATTAGTTTTATGGGTGAAAACGGCTGAAATATCTACATTCATCCGAGGGCCTGTACAACTTTATTGTTATTTTGAGGATATATGTATAGTGCCAAAAGCTTAAAGTTTTTTTTTAACAAGGCATAATAATTAAAGTACACAATGAAAAATAGCAGGATTTCTAATGAAAGGCGCTCGCTACGAGACAGACGCTGGGTGAATGTGGTTTGTTGAGATGCTTGGTTTGAGGCGGCACCCACTCGCCTCATCGGTGCAGTATATATGTAGTACTTACACCCGCTGATTTTCCAGGACTGCTTATTTGAGCTAAAGCACTTATTCGCTGCTAAGCTTTATATTTAAAGACCGTTTACTATCCGCAAGCTGTGACCCGACCAGTGGCCTTCGCCGAGAAATCCTTCAATATCTTCTCTATCCGCACTATGGCACTATGCGGCATAGGCTATGGCTTAAAAGCAATATATAATAATAATAATTAGAATTAGCAGAATTTTCTTTCTCTTTCATGAAACCAAGTTTGTTTTCGGCCTCCACATATAAACTATCCTATGAAGTCCTTAGAAAATAATAAAGAAAAATATTAAAAAAACTGATTAGTATACAAGATCCCTAATGTCAATCCATTTCATTAAATTACTTTTAAAATAATTCTTATTTGGATATCAACTTCTCTTCCCAGCCCACAATCAATAAACAATGTTTAAATTAAAGTCAACAGTTTCAAAGTTTCTCTGCGAAATTTTGCGTAAAAATCAATTTAATTAAATGATTCCTATCGCTCATAAGATACAAAAAACACTTTTGAACACAATACATCCTGCCTTAAGACGGTTTCATACTCGTTTTCATATTCGTACAAACGTATACGTGCAACAAAAAAAAAATACATTTATTATTCTGAGTATCAACAAGTATTGAATGTATTGTGAACATTTGACGCAATTAATTGTTGCATCGACACTTGTTTTGTGTTGTTCATGTGCGCGCGAAACTTAAATGTTGCGTAGACATTTAAAAATGTAATTTTCTTCTTTATTTTGTTGCTGTGCTTGAAGGGATGCATGCCATGCCACACTGATACGATTCCTTAATACTTGTGGCCCTGGTTAAAAGTTGACATTGTTGTTGCTATTGCTGCAGCATCACATCTCCGGTTGGTTCATTTAAAGGGTCATTTTTCTTAGGATTTCATTCGTTACGTGCTCTTTTAGTTTTGCTTTTTTGTTGTTGTTGTTATTTTCGCCTTTTTAAGCTTTTCATGATTCTATACTTTTTTATTGGCCTTTACTTTTAAAAATAAGGGATCTGGGGCATTTATCAATGTTTTGTATCGTAAAATCACAATACTTTTGTCTTCTTTTATTGTTGTTATTTCTGTGTGTGTGTGTATGAATATTCCTTGGATTCTTGTTGCTGATGCCCGTAATGGCGAGCAGCATTTCAAGTTTATTTTATACGATTTATTTATAAATTTCATTCTGTTCGTTTTGTCGTTATCATCATTGCTGAGTTCATAAATCAGAAGCTTTATTTATTGAGATATTTATCAGTGATCATTTGGTTGTGAAATTTAATGTTGCCTTCTAAATTATGGTGAAGTGCATGTGCACTTGCATGTTTGCAGGGAATTATTGTTGAGATTTTATTGCATCTTTTTTGGTTTGTTTTGTGAAGAAAATAATTTAAATAAAAGTGTATGGAGAATGTGCCAAATTATTTGTATTATTTCGTGTATTTTAAATTAAGTAAAAAGTTGCCATTGTTCTTATATGAATACATATAAATTATATAATTATATAATTATATAATTATATAATTTCAATATGTTATTGTTTGTTGTTGGCTTAGCTAGGTATATGCCTGCATTTCATTGGCGCTAACCAAATCATCAGTACCCTTTTAGCCAAATCATGATTGAAAGCATTCAAAGCTCGTATACTTATGCAAACAATTACAAATATATATGAGAATTCTATCAGAACTCTATCATATTTTACTATTTGTAATCAACAAAAACAAAAGTATAAATAGCTATAGAAGCTTTTGTACAATCACAACACAACAAACAATTATAATTGACCTGCGTCCTTTTGTTTTTTCTTTTTACGCCTTTATACAATTAATCGCCCGTTGGGTGATAATGAAAGTATTTATAAGGCAATGAAAAAACAAAATTTATAATAACAATATTTATCAAATTTGTTATTCGAGTTCTGATAGAATTCTCATATATATTTGTAATTGTTTGCATAAGTATACGAGCTTTGAATGCTTTCAATCATGATTTGGCTAAAAGGGTACTGATGATTTGGTTAGCGCCAATGAAATGCAGGCATATACCTAGCTAAGCCAACAACAAACAATAACATATTGAAATAGTTATTTTGGGGAATATCTCGAATAACAAATTTGATAAATATTGTTATTATAAATTTTGTTTTTTCATTGCCTTATAAATACTTTCATTATCACCCAACGGGCGATTAATTGTATAAAGGCGTAAAAAGAAAAAACAAAAGGACGCAGGTCAATTATAATTGTTTGTTGTGTTGTGATTGTACAAAAGCTTCTATAGCTATTTATACTTTTGTTTTTGTTGATTACAAATAGTAAAATATGATAGAGTTCTGATAGAATTCTCATATATATTTGTAATTGTTTGCATAAGTATACGAGCTTTGAATGCTTTCAATCATGATTTGGCTAAAAGGGTACTGATGATTTGGTTAGCGCCAATGAAATGCAGGCATATACTTAGCTAAGCCAACAACAAACAATAACATATTGAAATAGTTATTTTGGGGAATATCTCGAATAACAAATTTGATAAATAATTATATAATTATATATTTTTTTCTTCATTACCCCTCTTAGGAGCATTTGGCTTCCACAAAGCACCTATATCTTTTACGAGTTGTTGCAGTTGTTTTCCCATTGTTAATTTTGTCTATGTATCAGTTTCGTGAAAAGGTTATTGTTCCAGCAAAGTAAATGATTGGTGTGCTATAGCAAGTCTAGGATAATACGGCTACCATCTATTGTTGCCCGAGAGCAACGCCCTCTGAGGAGGGATGGATGAATTTTTTTTTTTGGAGGGGGTTGATGCCACTTAATTTTAAAAAACCATGGTGAAAAAAATGTTGTCCTCTGCCAGGGAACGAACCTGGGGTACTTGGTTTTGTAGGTAAGAACTTTAACCTAGATTGACGCTACTAGAAAGACTCTCATTTCTGAATGAAGTGCTATTCGAGTCTTTCTTCTATTTATTAAGAATTTATAGCAAGACTAACGGGATAAGATAGGACATATGTTTCAAGGATACTTGATCGTAGGCATAGCTTAGGCATTGAATTTTTTTTATTCCCGAGATCAGTGATCTAATCAGACCTGTAGCTCGATTTTCTGACTGTGTTTGGTATACTGTTGTCTTAAAACAGGAAACAGAATATAAACGGGTATCTACTTATAACTCCAAGTCTGTAGACAAAAAAAAACTTTGCTTAGACCAAAAAGTAAAAGAACTACGTTTAAAGGACTTCAGCTTAACGTATCCTTGATCACGTATATTTTTCAAACTGCTTTAGTCATACCTCTAATTACATTGTTAACAAAATGATGTGATGGTAACATCTTATGCATTTATTTAAGATATTTTTATATCTTTGCATAAAAGTTTGTTTACAAAATTTTTTTCGAGACTTCACTAAGCATCACATTTGCCATTGCTATAAAGCACTATGCTCCAAGTAGATGCCAATCCTAAATGTTTTCTGTTCAGTAAGATAAAGGCACTGTCCAAGGCGCTTTATCACTTCCAAGGACTATTAAAGTCCATGTGCATAGGGTTTTAAAATTTGTGATTGAATTCGCTAGCGTATACTACAACCTAATATGCGCGAATATATTTATCAAAATCCATACATTCTGACGTACAAATCCCTCATAGTAAATACTAACAATTACATTTACTATAAAACATATTACAAACGTCACCATGATCTAACAAATATTTAAATAAAAGTAAAATTTATTTAAATGCCAAAGACTGTAAGCACCTTGTAAGAAGTGTCGTTCTCACTTAGTTAAACTATATATTAGATACGACAAATACTATATTGTAAATAGTACATAAATATATAAGTATACACTCAAAATATTATGTAAGTAAATTTAAATGAAAACATATGGGCTTATGCGGAAATGCATCACTCAGGCACTATATCTGCTACTCATATACAATTATGTAGTTGATGCAAATGAAGTAATTGAGATACGAATATGATGTTTTGACAATGTTAGACGTTAGAACCCTAAAAATGGATAGATTAGTAACATATATAGTTTATATATTAACGTGGACTATAACAAAAATTATATTAAACTATGCTATTGAGATAATCAAAAAGTTTTGAAATGAAGAAAGAAAAATTTATTGTTAAAAAATGTACGCGAATCCATCAGTCATTTTAGTAATGCGCTATTGATTATTTTTTAGGCATCATATATTTTTGTGATACATTTTATAACTCATAACTATATTGTTATAAGCTAATGTATTTCCGAACGTATTGCACCTCAGATGCAGCGAAGTGATGCATTCGATTTCAACCAAATGAAAGTTTCTTTACAAGCCAGAGTGCCTACGTTTGCATTCCAAATTATTATTAAATGTTAATTTTCAACTGAAAATATTATAAAAAAATTTAATATATTAAATTTTTTTTAAACGCCCAAAGAGCCGTCGAAGTATTGAATAAAATTGTTTGTTTTTAGTAAAAAGATTTAAATATCGTTTATGAAATAAGATGCATATTAAAACAAAAAGGCCAAAAAATTTGTTTTAATTTATTGAAATATTTTTTTTACTAACTCTCAAAGGACAAACTATAAATTATGAAAAACTACTGTTTTTGGTATTATTATTAGCAGACTCAAAAGTAAAACAATTTTTAGAAAATGGTGCTTGAGGAACCGATACTGCGAATCCAGACAGATATGGTCATATGATAATCTACTTTTTTTGCAAGCACGATTTGTTGTTTTGAACAAGACGGTCAAAACAACGAGCTACGCAACACGATGCATTTTGGCTTTAATGCGTGAGAAGTTTTACCTTGTCCGATAATTATATTCCATTCTGCGTTAAGTACAGCCTTCTGTTGCCAGTTTCAAATGGTTTTCCACACAGTCCTTCCATATAGTTCGTGGGCAGCCTCTACATCTAGTGTTTCTAATATCCTGCCCAGACCAAACATTGAGCCTTTATGACTTCTACTATGTCCTCTCCTTCACATTGCTCGAGCAGTTCGTCGTTATTTCTTTGAACATCTTCGCCGTTTTCATCTCGCACTGGGCCAAATCTCTTGCGAGGAATTTTACGCTCGAAAAAAAATTAGTTACACCTACGAAGTGGTATTCACCTATTGCCGAAATACTGCCAGAAATGTGCGATAAAGTGCTCGAAGGCTACTTCAACTGATTCCATTGCTGCAACCACTCTAGAGGCGATCATTTAAATGACTTGTATTTCGTACTTAATGGCATTATAATGAAATTAAAGTTTTATCCAAATCATTTATTTGCAGACATAGATATATCCTTATAGTTTTATATCTTATATTTTATAGAGAAAATGATTAGTAGAAGAAGAAATATATCGTAAAATAACTTTATTTTTAGTTCTTTTTAACAAAACATAAGCTTTACAATCACCACAATCAGTTAATATAAAAATACTAGCGGGCCCGTTGCCTGCTTCGCACGGCAAAACAAAATAAGAAAAGAAACACACTTGTTTTTAATAAAGTTGGGTTTGTTTCCAAAAACACACTCACTTCACATACGCACCGCACACACATGCGTTATCGGATTTTAACCAAACTTCATATAAACCATATATGGGCCACTGCCTACGTAGTGTATAAGTTTGGTTGAAATCGCTCGACGCGTTTATGATTAGTTCGGCGACGTACATATATGGACTTATTTTTATATATATAGATTTCGAGTGTAGGTATAAATTACATTTAAATATATACGAAAGAAGATCCCATATAATAGAATCACATAAACATATGCACAACTACTATATTCATATGTAAATTGCAAGTATGAATCTAATATAAAACACATTGACTCAATTGCAATAACTACCATTTGCTGGAAGCATGGCCAACAAGATATGAAAATGCGTATGCAACCAATACTACTGTAAGCTCGCTTACATGTACATGTATGCCCACATCCTCTCACACACAGCTTTTCTTTAACCGTAAGTGTGGCAAATTTAGTAACGCAAGTAGATGCAAATGTTGTTGTTGGATGTTGTTTGTATTTCTGTGTTAATATCCTTGTTAATGTTATTAAATATTATTTATGGATTTGTTTAATTTGTATTTAGTGGTTGCTATTGTATGCAGACAGTCTGCATGTGTGTTGTTTGTCATTGGGAAGATTATATAAGAGCACACACACACACACACACTCTTAATGCAACTATTTTAAATAGACAAGCGAAGGCAGCAACTGCTAAATAGTCCAGGTTAAGAAAGAAAATTATTTTATTGTTTTCTTTTTCTTTTTAAACAAACCCAGTCTGCCGTGTTAATAAGAAAATTTCTTTACAGCGATATTTGCTAATATTTGCTTTTAACGGAAAGCAACTTTTCTCTGTATATGCACTTGAGATTGGGAAGTTAAAAAATATTTTTTTGTTGACATTTTTCATAAATAAATATTTCTAGAAAGAACATTTTCTTACACATAATTATATGCCTCAACAGATTTAATTGATTTTAAAACGAATTCTAAAATATAAAACTCAGCCAAGTTGTTCAAGAAAACGGTTGCTAGATTCCTGATACACATTAATCAGACACAAATTCAATAAATACGAACTTTGGAAGAACTCACTTCTGGTTAAACGATATGAATGGGATATTGGAAGATTTGCACCCAAGCATTACAATGTTTTCTTATATAAAAAACTTTTCGTCCTCATATCTATTGATATATACTTTAACGCAAGGAACCCAGGTCTTGCCCTTAATGTTCTTAAGGTGAAGAATCAGTGTGATGTCCGATGACCTGAACATAGTTGTTATGTCGCTAAAGAAGCATTCAAGTGCCCCGGCTTTCCAGTACGGCATACAAAATGCTTAATTTCTTCTGATTCCACGAATATATGACTAAAATTTAAATGCAACTCTCATGTCTGGGTGGATAATTCCAAGTCTGTTTGAAGTCATTCAACCGAAAACCGAATGGAGCCGCGAAGCTCATCGGTGACAGTAGTGTAGCCATTTATATTGTTTCACTTATATTCTTATTTCAGAAAAATTTACTCTAATAAAGTTAGAGAAATTATTCCCAATACCATTCGTTTTGTAGAACAGCTGCGATTCCAATAAGAGCATATTTATGGTCGACGTTCACTTCAGATTGAAAAGAAAGTTCATATGTGGACTAATCTCAATGTCCACAGACTTCACTTCCTGCACGGTATTCCTCGTAACTCACTTTACTAGTACCATCAGAATGTATTCCACGAGTAAGGGTTATCCTCAGCGTCCTAGTCTGTTTAATGTATACTATATGAAACAATAAATAATTGTTTCAATTACTAGACTATGACGTAGAGGATTTCCAAAGAAAAGGGGATAAAAAATTTCTAGACGTATATAACTATTCTACAAAGAAATATTCCATGTTGAGTATAATTGTTTATTGAGTTGTTAGTATAAAAGCACTCGAAGCCTAAAATGATTATGAATTTTGTAATAATCATATAGAATACATATAGAATTCTCATATTATATTATATTCTTTTGGCGTAAACATACAAGGTTGAATGTTTTCAAACTGCTTAAAGTTCACTGACGTCTTGGTTTAGCGGCCAATGAAATGCGAGCAGACGAACTGCTAAACAAAACAAATTTTAGAAAACTTAGTATTGAAATTTATTATCTCAGGATATTCTCACCAATTATTGCTGAAACAATTAGAGTTTTTGCGAAATGAAACGTCAAAAAAGTTTACGTATTTCAAATCGTACGATTTGGAGAAAAATAACTGATTGTTCTACGTATTTCAGGATGTAGTTCTGTCAAATTTAACCTGGATATTTTCAACGAAAAAAAATTGAAAATATATTAAAAATGTTGAATAAGTTATTTGAAACAAAATTTATATTGTTAAATCGCACGATTTGAAATCACGTGATTTACGGAACAGAGTCGTTATATTCGATTTGAAATCATTTTAACATACTCTCTTGGATAATGTCTCGGAGAATAGATTTAATAAGTAGAGACAGATATTTTTTCAATAAATTATATTATCAGGCAAACGGATTTACATTGGGGCGGAATGCCATATAGAAAATCGAAGTTTTTAACCCATTTCTGCCAGCTTCAAAAATGTTAAAACTGCTTGAAACTTTAGCCAAACTCAACCTAAATTTCATATACGTTAATTATTCAATATTTATATACTCGTGTAAGATTTTTTCATAATAAATCAACTAAGGCAAGCATATAATTAAGAACAACACATTTTTGATTAAAGTTTATTTCCCATTAATTGCTCCAACATTTTTTAAACAATTATTCCATTCCTGAAATATCTCTTCGCCATATATTCAAATTGTGAGCACACATTGTTGGCATTTTTAGTCATATATTTTCTAGATAGATCCTGACCGTCCATCCTCTAGGAACAATTATATGGTTTTGCTTAATAAATTTATCTGCTCATCAGTTTATAAAAATCTACAAGCAAATACAGACACATACTTCTTAAATTAATGATACATACTAACAAATACATATGGACTTATAGCCACAAACAACTACGCATCCAAATGCTTGCCATAGCTCCATAGCACTTACACTTGGCCACTTATGCTTACATACACACACATATACGGGTATGTATAGCGATTTTGTTACGTGAATGCATTGCAAGTTAAAGTTTTAACCATTTGAAGGAGAAGAGACACAGTAAATTTTATGTAGATTTGCTAATACGAATTATGTTCATTTGTGCCATGGAGTTTTGTTACATCTGCTACTGTTTTGGCTGCCACAAAACATAACCTAACAAACTCATACACTGACTGCTGCAACATAATGAACCAACATACGAGCACATATTTATGTTGTTTTATGTGCAAATATCTAATGGTTAAATGTGTGTTGTTATCTTCTTCTTTTTTTCGTTTACATCAGTCCCTCGTTTTGTCCAAAAACTAAATTAAATTACATTAAATTAGTTGCCATACCCCAAAAATTCGGCAATAGAACTATAGGAAAAAAGAAGCCCAAAACTATGCTTTATATCTTTATTAAACTGCTTAATAATTTTTTTCTATTTTTTGATATTTTTTTGGAAATGATATTATTTTTTAATCGTTTGTCCAGCCATCGCTGTTAAACTATTTTTACATACGAGTAAAGAGTTCTTCTTTTATATTTTGCTGCTGCTGATGCTGCTGCTTTGCAAATTTTTTTCTCCTTTTTGTTTTGTTTGTTGCAAAACTGCCGACCATTTCTTTGCCTTATGCGAACGTAGGAGTTGTTTGTTTTGGCTTGAACTGTTTTTTATTTAGAAATAAAAAACAAACTCAAAACTATTTTGATTGGGAGTTGAGAAAAAAATAAAGGAATGAAAATATACAAGACACCAGAACATAAACATTTTTATTAACATTTTCATTCTAATAGTGATTTGTTGCAGTTGTGAATGTTTGTGAATTTGTTTATTTCTTTGCTGTTTTTTTTTTGTACAAACAACTATAAATTTTCAGATTAAGTTTTCTGTTTTATTATATTTTGGACCAATTAATAAGATTTATAGAATTCGGCGATTTCAACCACATAAACACACTTGTTTTTCGTAATGAAATGAAACGAATTAATTTTACTATTGAGTTCCCAAGAAACCCAACAGTGTTAATAAGATCTTATGGCATAAATGGAATAGATAAGGATAAGGTATTATTTACTACAATATGCTTTTGAGAGATCGCTTTAACTAAAAAAAATATTATAATGGTAACTATATTATTTCCTCCGTAATAATATATGATTGTGGTAAACAAAATACACTTGTAACATTATTACTACTCTAAATTAGTTATTATTCAAAAATAGTTTAGCATTTTATGAAAAATAAATAAAAATTGAGATATTACATTGATGTAAGAAATGATACGTAATGGTACTTGATAACAAAATTAATATTAATTCGCGATTGATTCTGTAAAGTTGTGGAAAACTTTGACATTCTCCTCGATAATTTTTTTACCAAGAGGAAAGCAGAAAGTATTCTTAAATTTCTTCATTTATTGTACTTGATACTATAAAAAAATTTGAATAATCAACTCCAGCTGGTCAGCGCAAATTACCATTTTAGCAGAAGAAAAAAATTTTAATATGATATTCCAACTCAAGGATATAAACCTTAATAAAAAAACTTTTGCGTAAACTAATGTGACTAATAAAAAAAAGTATCCGCGGACACTTTATTGTCATCATTTTTGTCGTCAACTTTAGAGCTGATAACAAAAAAAAAAAAAAAAAAAAAAAAATTGAATATCAAAAGGACTTTCATTCATATAAAGATTTCTTAAACACTAATAAATGACCATCAAGTGTAATCTTGAGAGCGAAAATATCAACAACAGCAATGTCAAAATTTCTAAGAAGATGCAACATCAACATGACCTCAATAAAAAATAAAAACCATCTGCTATTTCCAAGTCATTTTAAATACCTCTTATTACTGATGTAGGTAACAAAAGTGCCAAGTTGGAAGACAATAGTGTTATGAGGGAAAGAGTTTAAAGGAAATAGTTGCAAGTTGTGTGAAAGCAATATAAATTGTTGAAGAAAATTATTATGTCGCCTGAATTATCATATCCATTACGTTCAAAATGTAGAGAGGATTATTTATTTGTGATCAAAATACATTTGAAGCTTCCATTCACAAACTTTTAGAAAATCTGTCTTTTCAGCATTTCTCACTTAAAACATTATCCATTTCGGATAAACTTCCGTTTCAATGACACCCAGAATCATAGAAAGGCTCTTCAATATAAAATAGTCTATTTGAAATCATTTCCGACAGTCGGCCTGTACAATCTGTAGGGCTACAGTTCTTCTGTTGCTGTTAATTTGATGATGTTCGGAATATATGTTGATCTAAATCGCTTTTTATATGAGGTGTCCATCATACGGTTAAATAGTCACCTGTTTTCATAAATTTTTAAGAAAAACGTATGTCTTGCAATTAAAGGCTTTTGAATGTATAATTTACTTTTTTTAGAAAAAATATTTGATCTCAACCAGAATTAGACAAAAAATAAAATATTTCAATTCAAAAAACAACGTATTTGGTAAAATATGATTAAAGTTTTTGTAGCTTTAGTGTTCATATTGAAAGCTTTTGTTATAACTTTGGTTTAGCTGCAGCTAAAGTTCGAATTATTTATACATGTAAAAAGGATCTCAGTAAGATTTTTTTTTGTAATTAAAACATTTTTGGTTTTTGAGATATAACTATGTCGAATTTAAGAAAAGCTTAATATAAAGGCCACATCGTTAATTCTTGCTAGAACTTTGGCTTAGCTTCTCATATGATTGTGATATTTTTCCCACATATGAACATAATAAGTCAAAAATTTTGATTTTCGATATACGATATTGTTGCATTGAAGGAGCGATATATTATTAATTGATTTCTAAATAAACTTTTAAAAATAGATACTAAAATTGTCAATAGATAGAGAATTTTCAGATGGTGTTGACGTTGATTAAAAGTAATGTTGACCCAGAACTGGTGTACGTGACTGGTGCAATCAAGAAAAATCAAGAGATCCCTTTTAACTCAGAATTGCCTACGATTTTGTTAAACAAGCTGCGTGATTATATTTAGGACATAGCCTCCATACCTCGATCGTAATAAGTATTGCTCCTAGATTGCATTGTTTTAAGGATTAATTGCTTGTTGCTTCAATAGGCAGCCTCCGCTCTCTTGGATCTATGATTTTGTCCCTTTTTGATACAAAAATAGGGTGTAACTGGCAGACTAAACTGATTTTTTTTTAATTTAGTTAAATAACAAAAGCTTTCAAGTTTAGTGCACAAAACTATATACATAAAAAGAAATCACGACAAAGAAAAGTGACAAACACACAGCAAAAAAACAGCAGCAACCAACGAGAATGCAATATACGTATTAAGTTGATGCCTTCGTTGATGCTTCTGTTCCTCAATATTTCATTACAGCTTTCATACTCATGTTAGGTTCTGTTCGTTCTTCTTTCTTTCTTTATTTATTTATTTTCCTTCTTACCAATATTGCTGCATTTTATTTCTTCCAATGGTCAAACAGAGATGCTGCAAGCCCCTGGGTTGTTTTACTCGCACACAACTATGAACAGAAATTTCAACAGGACTCTATGTACCAGAATATGGATGGTATGGCTGTATGGGTTTGCATGAGTGTCTGTATGAGTATATCAAAATGTATTCGTCAGAATTGTAGATGTCAAGCACTTTCATGATGCGCATCAACAACAGATTGTGATATAAAGTTGCACACACATTTATATGAGAGTATATACTCTGTGTTGCAGTATAACATTGCAAACCCTCTGGTTTTTTTATTTATTTATTTTTTGTTGCAAAATTTCCATTAGTTTTCTTTTCTCCAAATAAAATGAACGAATGAGAAAACTGGAAACTTGATGACTTTGTATCACTTGACTTGATAGAAATAATCATAGTGTTGCTGTAAAAATACTCGTACAACAGCAACTACAACTGTAGGAAATATAAGCACAACAAAAAAATACACTCACATGAATTACTAGTATTTCTCTGGTGTTGCAAATATGGAGTTCATCATTGAATGCAGGAGGGTAGAGCGAAAAATTTAATTAAAATATAGAACAAGAAGGAGTATGATTTGTCAAAAATTATCACTTTTCTGCGTCATCGCAATTGAAACATAAATTATTAAACAGTTTCTTTCAGAGCTGAACGCCATTCTTCTTTTCATTTCATCCGATTCTTTCATTAGTGCTGTCACAACCAAAGAAGTTCTATAAGGAAAGTAAGTGGACTTGGTGGCCCTGTAACTCAAATGCCATGATTGACGCAAGTGTTCTAAAACGAAATGGTAGCCAAGGGAAACAAAGGATAAGAGTTTTAATTCTGTGAACAATTTTATTGTCTATGTGCTAAAAATATTATATTTGTGTTTTTCGTTATAACGAAACACTATATTCCTTTGTGGACTAAAATTTATTATTAGATTACAAAAGTTTACAATGTTCAAGATGCATATGGGAATGTTTTAGGAAACATAATTTTTCCCAGGCTTTAATATTATTCTTAGGTGATTCAAATATACTTGAATCTAATCGTAATTTTTGCCATATTTTTATTGATTTATTGTTAGAGTTTGCAAAAATAAGTTGTCCTTTTGATAAGTATGAATGCTTCGACATGAAATGAGAAGGATTCGGAAAAAGAACAGCAAATACCCAAATTAGTTAACAAACCAAATTTGGCGTGGGATGATGAAAAATTATTCCAACGCAATATCTTAACGTAGGACCTGTGGGACCGTAAGATTCTATAGAAGCACTTTTTAATTCGAGCTCATCGACCAGCATAATATGGTCCCTACAGTCTTTAAATGTAATTTTTGTGTAGCAATTTTTATTATAACGAGCTTTTTGTTAGGTGCATGTCTCATAAACATATCCTATAAACACATTTGTATATTGAAAAAAATTAATATATTTCCTCCGGCAACAGGGAGTCTGTAATGAACTAAATACCCTTCGCTAAAGTAGTTAGGGCATTGACTACAAACCAATTTATGACTGAGAGCCTGGGTTCGATCACTGTTCAGGACAAGTCAACAACATCATGAATTTCTCTGATTTTCTGCATTAATGTGACGTTGTGTTATTTGTTGTTAGACTGTTTATCTGATAAATGTTTAGTACCAACAGCGATTGGAACTCTTCTCTGCTAATGAACATTACAGTGCCCTCCCTCATCGGTAATGTTAGAAGAACCGTCGGCGAAGTTACAAAATCAATAAAAATTACTACACAATACAGCTTAAGAAACTTAATGCATCTACTTAACACCATAGGCGCTTTAACTTGCTATAAAAATTAATAGAATGCGTAAAAAGTCTTACATTTTCAGCACCTGTCCTCTCTACAATATCCCTTTCACACCTTAAGTAGTAGACATTATTTGCCTGATTGTTACTTCTCTTTATAGAAAAACAAAATGTCCGATACCATTTAGTTCGTTATAACCAAACTCCATGTTAACTACGCCTAATGAATCCGATATAGACTTTAAAAAAAGAAAACATTTGTTAAAAATCATACGCACTGGTATGTGGACATTTTTTTACTCACTATAAAGTTATGTGTTGCGGCATGCAATCGCGCGTCTATTTAAAGAAATATACATAATTCATATCTGTATCATAATTTCAAACATCTAAAGGAGCAATTGAAGTTGCTGCTGACTGAAGTAGTTGGCTACAAAGCAAATTCTGACTGAGAACGTGGGTTCGATCCTCCTTCAAGCCAAGTCATAACAATACCATAAATTTTTCTGATGTCCATTAGCGTGGCATTGCGTTAGTTGTTGTTGGATTATTTAAGTGATGAAGGCATAGCACTGGTCAATGAACAGTATCGGCTTCGATGCTAATGTGCATCACAGCGCCCTCCTTCCTGGGTTATTTTTGTAGAATACAGCTTAAGAAACTTAAAGCGTTTATTTAACGAATTAAGCTCTCTCGTTTCACCATCTGTTTCCTCCTTTTTCTTCCACTATCCGTTTCGCAAAGAAGTAACACTTTAAGCATTAGGCATCAATTGCCTGAGTGTTGCTTTTCTTTAGAAAAAAATTCAAGTCTTGATTCAAAGAATGGTGATACATTGCAAATAAATTTTCAAATAATAATTACCAGTAATATTTAATCAACACTCGTATATAATATAAACTCTTATCTACCAATAAACTGCATGCATATATTGTAGGAATGTGTGTTTTTGATAGTCTACTACTAAATTCTTTCTTTATTTTCAAAATCTCTGTCATGAGTGTATTTTATCGCAGTAGCAGGTTCTGTTGCAATAGTTTTCTTCCTTTTCGATTTGTTGCTTCTATGGTGTTCTTTCTATCTTATTAATTTTGTTTTTCGAAAAGGATTTTCTATTATTTTTCTATCTTCAATATAAAAAATTTTATTTTAGATGAGTTGATTTTGAGTTTTCTTGTCAATTCTAAAGTTTTCAATATGTGCGGCTGTCTGTGTTTTATTTTCTCATCTTCATGACCAGGTCTGCACTTGATGTTACCAATTGCAATTTACTTTTATTGGATTTGTGGAAAAAATAAAAGAGAGTGTATGCATTTTAAATAAACTGATATCAAGCAAGACAAAATATCTACAACATTTGCAAAAATTAAATGTGTAAGTAAGTTATCATGTCGATTGTTACATGTAAACTTCTTTATGTGATCCATCGCAGTCTTATCTCAAACCTAAATTAAAGGAAAAAATGTCGTGAGTTGCACTAAAATTAAGGACCTTTTAAATATATCAAGTCAAATAGAATTCTCGAATGATCATTGCTCAATTGCTCTATTGCAATATAATAAGATTGTTGATTTGAATTTACGTGGTTGATATCAATAACCCAAACGTTATGATTGAATTAAAGAATTTTAGTCAAATTAAGTCATTATTAATATTAGAATCGCTAATTATTTTCGGTATAGATTTTCTTAATAATATTTTCAATATAATCTATATATATAAAATTGGACGTGTGTATGTATGTATGTATGTATGTATGTATGTATGTATGTATGTATGTATGTAACGTAATGGCTTCAAAACGGCTGGGCCGATTGTGACGAAATTTTCAGGGAACCTTCAGAATACTCGGTCTGTGGGCGGAGGGGCGTGGCAAAATCCAATAATTCATAAAATGAGAACGGCTAGGCCGATTTCTGTAAAACAATTTGTCAGTTGTTCGCATATTCGAGGAGAAGGTTTTTATGGAAGAAAATTTTAGAAAATCCCTCCGGAAAAGTCGGAAAATTGGAAAAATCGAAAATCGAGTTTTTGTATGAAATTTTGTTTGAAATTATTCCTTAATCGTCTTTTCAAATGAAAAAATAGAAAGTTTGTCTGAAGGCTTAAATTTTGGGCGAGGCGAAGTTCGCCTGGTCCGCTAGTAAAATATAAATATAAAATGTGATCATGTCACGTTTAGTGCATCAGAATTAAGGCGCCCCGTACTGAGCCAAGCTAAGTTCAGGCTTATGCCCACAGTAAGTTACACGATACCATTCAGATTGTTTTTTACTCTCCTCATAATTCTGCTTAGCCTAATTATAAAATATATAAACTTAAAACATTGCGAAACTTTATAGTGAAACCCTATATGTGAAGTTTGAATGTATTGCCATAAAATGTTCGCGTGATGTGAAGGTCTGAAAAGTAAACATTTTGGCAGCTGCCTCAGTCGTCAATATTATGAGGAACATCCAAAACAGCTATAGAGCTTAAATTTGGGGTGGGTCTTAGTGAGCAAATAATCATATTTGATAAATTGGTAACATTTTATTTAGGAACATTAGGGTACCTCTAATTAGTATGGAGTACATCCACAGAGATGATATTTAGTATGCAGGTAGGCCTTAGAAAGTCGGGTTATAATTTGGGTCCTTATAAAAATAATGGGCTTGAGAGGGCAACTTTTGAGGAATGGCATCTGCCTCAAGAAAATAGCAGTGTAATTTGTAAATATGTCCTTTTTATATTTATATTTATATAAGTAGTTACTGAATTCTTGCGATTGTCTATTTTTATATGCACTGTACAGAGCGAGCAGGCTTATAATCCTCTGAGAGACGCTCACTAGTTGGGTAGCCGGAACCAGCATGATGGTCCTAAAATTATCGCATATGAGCCAACATTTTCCAGGAATTTGGTTCCCCGTATAGACTCTCATGAAGTACTCTCCTCTTAATTTCCTCTTGTAGCTTTATGCATAAACAATTTGGAAGCTTGGGAGGCCAAATTCTGCTTTCTAAATTTTTCGTTAGCATACATATATGCAATTTCCAAATCACATACAAAATTTTAATCATTCAGGGGTTCAGGAAAAAATACATTTTCTTTAGAAGAGAAGAGGAAATTCACGACACAGTCATTATCCTATTAACTAGTCAAACCGTCCTTAACTTTAAGTTAAAGGAAGTTTTATACATAATTATAGAAGAATAACAACTTGGAAGAAATGAATTAGTTCTCTTGTTATATTTAATCATGCAGTTTTCAGAAAAATTCAAGTTAATTCTGCGGTGTCACATGTAGGCCGCATATTATTTCTACTTTTTTTTATAAATTTTAGTTTATTCAATTTAATTTACTCAGGTATTGCTACTTATTTTGCTATGTAATGGCCGAAAGGCTTATTGTATTGCAATATGGATTAAAATAAATAAAAATAAAAATAAATGATTTGCCAGAAGCAATTAAATATGGTAATATATTGGTCTAACCCGAATCAGTTGAACAACTAACTGGTCATTTGAATCTTCACACTGACTTGGCTAATTGTTGCAAAGGGTGTAAAATCAATTTCACGTAAGTAAATTTAATCAAAATTAGATTTCTAAAATTTTTAGGTGTACGTAATACAGTTCATGGCTATAAATTTGATGATTGTAATTTAGAATTGGTCGATTTGTTCACTTTACTAGATTCAAAGCAAATCTTTTTGATCAGAATACAATAATGTCCATCTATAAAGCACGTAGACTTTTGGCCTTTGTTAAAGGATGGGTTAAGGTGTTTAATGATCCTTTTATCACTAAACCACTATTTACATGAGCTGGACCCATACTGTAAAGTACACAGTGGTGGCCTAGAAATAGTACAAAAACTATTTCTTATTTCAGGATGGACTGCATCAAAGAAGAAGCTGAGCTGAAGGATTCTGCTTAATGATAATTTTATGTTTATTCTTAGAAATTATAAATTTTTTTTCTGATTATTACTGAGTAACTTTTAATCCTTCACTTTCCACACCTCTTATTATGATTCTTTAATCCTTTATATTTTTAAATTTTTCGCGCAAAGTTTGCAATCTGTGATCCGCTTAGCAAACTTTTTTTTTAATATCAATATCATTAAAATTGGTATAATATTACATTAGATTCACTAACTTTTCCTAGTTCAGCGGAAAATTAGGGCAGCTTAGCTTATATCAGCAAATTTTTTTAGAACAAATCCTTTTTTAAATCGTTTTTAATATCATTATTGGCACTTCTTTTTGAGTCCGCTGTTGTTCACTAGAGTTAATATTCTCTAAGTGTAAAGAAGTATTTATAAAAACTTATGTATTGACTTTTGTAGTACATAAAAAAAGTATAATCTAATTTATTTAATTACACATTGTTGTAAATGCAATAATTTAGTTGCCCGTATAGTACAACTCTACCATCTGCTATGTGTTTAATTTTAAAAATATGCCAAGGTATTTCTAAAAAATACTCGTTCAAATATAATTCTGCCAAACAAACAACACATCTCTCATGTATGTACATACGGATTTGTTTTTCAAACATAGTTTTAATTGTTCTAATTTTTATGTAAACTAAGAGAAAAATAGATTAAACTTTTGACCGACGGTAGTAGTTCCAAAGAAAGAATCTTATTTGAAATGATAAGCCCACAACGCGTTTGCACATATTGATGATGCCGCCTACCCGACAACAGTACGTTGCTTGCTACACACGCGGCAAAGAAAGCTCTTGATCTTATAAAATTAAATCAAATAAACATCACCCCTACAAAATCAAATTGCTTGCCAGTTCTTAAGAAAACAACAAGTAGAACTAACAAAAACGTAAAATTTATATAGTTACGCCGGCAAAATCAACAGGTTTCGTAATGCAGGAGATTAAAAAGAAGTCAACAAAATTTATTTTTTTTTCTTAATAAAATTAACAAATGAACAGTCTTGTTTGCATACCAAAAATGGAGCAACCATCAGTGACAGCAGTATAATACACTTTTTTATATTCTTTCCTTGGAAAATTACCCATCAGAAGTGGTATGAGTGTTGCAAGAAAATGCAACAAATGTTTGCCATGTGTAGAACTCAAACCCAATTGGCAAGATTTTCAAGCATTCAATACCACCCAATTATTAACAAGCCGTGAAAAAGGTACAACATGAGCTTTAACAAACAACGTGCTGGAAATTTCTTAAGATATTCACACAGTAAATTGGTGAGTGTGAGTTTGAGTTTTTGCAGGCGAAATACGAGTATTAAGCAGACCAGTTGTGTGGCTTACCACATAGTTTACCGGGATTCGTTGTGGGAGAATTACTCTTACTAGAAGTACTTTCTGTAGCTTAAAGCTTTATCGTGGGTAACGCATTATGAATCTTGTTTCGGCTTTCAACTTGGTGCTGTGCCTTCGAGGATATGGCTAATTCGGTTTTTCAGGCATAGACCTTTTAAACATCAGCTGCAAAAGGTTATTATGTTATTATGCAGTCCTTCGAATAACATGGCAGTGGGCGTGCATATAAGTTTTAAAGTAGTAGGCGTGTCTACATTCGACTTATTACAGATGTTACCGATGGCTAACCAGAAAACTCTCTGGTGTCAGGTGAACCAGTAGTACCCTAGCACTTGTCCTATTCCGGTTATTGGTGGGGCCTCTTCAGGAATCACGTAGTATTTATGCTTTAAGCCCCAATAGCGAAGAGAGTTATGGGTTTGATAAGTATTGTCTTTACTACCGTGTTTTTCTGGTAATGTTGCTACCTGACAGAGCTGCCCTGAGAGTTGCGGTTGATGGGCAGCCTGTTTTAGAAGAGGTCTTTACTGGCCGGACCATTGGGATGGTAATATTTTAGATATTTGCAGAAAGTCATCTTTGCATGATCCTAAAGCCTGTGTGGAATATGCTACCATTTTGACTCTTAATAGGGCTCACGAAATTCTTACTCCGTGTATCCCTGGAGGTGGCAGTACTTACACTTCTATTGCTTTCGAGGATGCTTGGCTTCAACTAGTACTGCCGTGAGATAGGGCCATAGTGGTAGCTAATTTCGTGCACCTAAGCTTGTCTGGTTTAAAGATAATGAGGTCATCAAGCAATTGTGCCTCGATTGCATAAAGGTAGTTAGAATAAAAATCCATTATATGTCACACGTTTTGGCATAAGGTTAATTGGTTGGGGCCAATTTCTGATAGACTGTAATAGAACAAGCTCTTACACAAAAAAAAAACTGCCTGTACACCTTTTGACCTTCGTAGGCTAGTAGGTAAGTGCAGTAGACTCGTAGTGCGAAGGTCCCAGTTTCGAATCCTGTCACAGAACTCTACCAGTTTGTGTCTGATAATTAAAGAGAGCGCACAACAAGCCTTCTTTGTATGTCGTATGACATGGGCTATCACACCCCACCAATCAACATAACCTAACCTAACCTAAGATAATTTTGGTTACAACTGTTGTTTATCAACATATTTGTTTCTAGTCTAGATAAAAAATAGTAGTGATATAACTTTGTGCAACCTTAATGCGGTACATAGTCTCAACATTCAGAGCAACTTATTTTAATGGCATATTCATATAATTTGAAGCGTACAACGTACAACATACAATTGTGGATTGTTATTAGAGAGAAATTAATAAGCAACAGATTGTATAATAAATAAAAATCAAGAAAAGTGCCACAGGATAACCAATCCAAGTCCTTACATTTTATGAAGCTAAAGTTTCATGAGCTAAAAAAGGCTCTTGCGTTTTCTTAAAGCATACCTTTTCAATAACTTTTATGTAGCTTTTGACTTCAATGTCAAGTCCATTGGACCGAAGAAATAGTTGAGAGCACCTATTGTGTTTGCCAAAAAAATTAACCGCAAATCACATTGAAACTCTAATGAAGACAATCTAACCACGTACATTTTTTTGTATATCCTGCTTTCAGGTCTCACAAGCTCAATTTCTTCGGAAGTTCCTTCGTAACTCCAGTTGACTGAAAACAGCACTTTATCCCAAAATTATAGGAATGAATGTAAAGGTCATGTTAGAAATCTTCTGAAATATCTTTTAACACTTCTCATATCGTTACTGAAATTCTACAAAGTAACACTCAACATCACGCAATTTAAAATTTAAAATGGCATTGGCAGCTCTTTTCAATAAACAAAGTATTTGCATCTGAATTTCAATTAATTAACTCTACGCAGTTTCATGTAAAAATGCAAGCAAAAGCGAAAAAACGGAATGCAACCAGCCATCACACATTTCCATATAAAGTAGACACGTCGTATGACTTGATGGAGAAGTAAATATGCATGTTGAAGGAGTAACATTAATGCAACAATGTTTGCTTGAGTCTCTTCCGTATTTTGTTGTTGTGCATGATATGCAGTGATTGTGTAATGCATTCCAAAGCGAACTTATTACCTGGAAGGGTATTTGCGAGCATCTAAAGAATTGTAAGAAGTAAAATGTAATAAAGTTGCAGTGCACTTACAAACAAAGTTAGAAGAAAACTGCAAATAAATACATACAACTTAATAAAAATTTTCTAACAAAAAATTGCACCTACTTGAAATACACCACCAAATGAGATCGTTGAAGCTGGAGTCAAGAAAGATATTCGAAGGGATATTTAATTTGTAGCCTTCAGACATTTTGGTACAAGCTTCAAAGATCTCAGTAAGTAACACATATGTTAATAGTTTTTAGATGCTATTCCCCAATGTGGGAGCTACGACCTTTCTCCCTGCCCTTATGTTAATTTGTCCAAATACGACCACCATAATATTATAGTAGTACAATCTACAATGATTAAATGGTATTTTATATGGGATGTACCCTTCCACCTGGTTTATATATTTGTCAAATGAGACCATCCTTGAGGCATATCCTTTCATATAAAAAAGAGTTTTCAAAAAACACCGCCGTATAAGTAGGTCTTTAATTATGAATATGTAAAGTTTTGAATATCGACATTAAAAAGAAAAGACTTGCCAGAAGATGAACAAAATTTTATCGATTATGATTTTGAAGAAAAAAGTAAAAGTGGACGTGTTTCGAAAACAAATTGCAAGAGAAACATTTAGAATTTTCCAAACTTTTGTTAAGGAATAGTACATAAAAAACGAATATTTCATAAGCCATTTAAAGAAAAACTTACAGATAATCTGTTGGAAATTTTTGGACGATAATTTTTAAAATTATTTCAGATATACTTAATATGGAAATTCATTATATGGGATATTCTCCCCAACTAATCGTTAGAAACAATTAGAGCTTTTGCAAAATGCATAGAAAAATCAAAAGTTTTTTTTTTGTATGGGTGTTGGGAGAAAAATAAAATAGACTCACGTTGAGTAAATTGTTTGTTGTGTTGGTTTGTATAGAAACATTCTAAACCTACTATGATTATGTATTTGTTGTAATTCATATGCAATATTGAAATTCTCATATTGTATTTGATTTATGTGGCATAAACATCCGAAGTTGAATGTTTTCAAAGTGCTTAAACTTCACTGACGATTTGGTTTTAGCAACCAATGAAATGTCGGCATATGAAGAGCTAAATCCCCAACAAACTTTTGATTTTTCTATGCATTATTTCAGATATTTTAACTTGTGGCATTACGTTATCGTTTTCACCCCTATTGCAGTAGGTTGAGTCAAATTCAATATTTCTTTTGAAAACTGAGATTTTATCGACTATTTGTAATACGATTGAAAAAAGCCCTCACGACCTGGTGTATCGTCACCGATAACAAATAAAATAATTCAATAAATAAATAAATATTTTTCCTATTTAAGCTTGAGGTCTTTTATCGTTTAACAATTTTATTAAAAAAAAGAGAATTGTTCTGAAGATGATACTCAATGAGTATCGAAATATCGATTATTTTTTAATAAAATTGTTAAACGATAAAAGACCTCAAGCTTAAATATTAAATTAACCAAATTATTATAAAAAGGGTCAAAAAATATAGATATATAAAATATTTTTCTTTTTAAACGATATTTGACATCAACTTGCGTTTTGCAAATAAATGGTTTAAATGGTTTTTCATTAAAACGGACTTTCTCTCAAGGGAAGTTAAGTGCCCTGAAGTTAATCGAAAACAAGATTTAAGAATTCTTGTTTTCCTATTAAATGGTGTTCGTCTATTTGAATTCCACTGTAGACCAATTGTTAGTATTCAGTCTCTTCTACAGCTTTACTAAGCTTTGATTGTCAATGCTAGACAGCGTCACGTTCAAAGGAGCACTTAGATCTGGTTCAGTTGCCATTAAAACCTTTAACCAAGATACGTTCAGAAGGTCTATGAGGAAGTTGCAATCAGTAAATGCCATTTTTTGTATTTTTTTGATGCAGAGTTAGAACCTATAAAACTAAATCATCATAAGTTGTACTCGATGTCTTTGAAATTGAACTAGTCATAAAAAACTGTGTATTCTTTTCCGCCAATGATCTTATGCCACTGGAATGTTGTTATTCGACAACCAGAACACTTATGTGTATTTGTAGAAATATTTGTTGCATTAGAACAAATTATGGTAGTAATAAAATTACTGGGTAAATTCTTTTTTTCGGTGTAGAATTGAGAAATCAAATACAAATAAATATTTAATTTGTCTTGTCACAGGATTGTACAACCCTGCAACACATCCACATCACGAATAAGATAATTTTCTTTAAAAAAAATCAGACAGTATGAACATTGAACAGAACGTAGATCTATTTCACAGAAATACAAGTGGAATGAATCAATATGTTGTTGCTGCGTAAGGCAACATATTTGTAGTTGCCACCTTATATGGAACGTCAGTGTTTGATGTTGACAGTGCTTGTCAACGTAAGATAACAAACACAATGTTTGCTTATTTGCCATTGTATGAATATGTGTGAGCGTGCACGTCCATTATATAGCACTAGAGCGCAAAATGCACTTCTGGGCTTGATGTTTTTTTCTTACTTTTGTTCTGTTTCTAGTAGTTTTAGTAACGCGTTTGCAGTGTTTTTTTTTTTGTGTATAATTTCAGTTCAGGTGTTGGTTGGTTCAGCTTCGTTCGCCCCCACATTAACAAGACAACAGCAACAGAAACAACATGCAGATAGACCGACAGACAAATAAACAGACGTACAAATATTTAAATGGATTTACACACAGTTACAAAATTAACGAAAAGCAAAAGATGAAAGAAGAACAAAAAAGCAAAGAAACAAGTAAAATTAAATTTACTTGGGCGGCAGGTGTCTTTTACTGTATTATGTCAACAAAATGTTGAAATTACCAGTAATTAGTAGCTGCTGTATACCGCCCTTAATTCATGCATATCCGCCGCGAAACGTGTATGTAAATATTTGTAATTGACAATGTTGTTTTTTTCCCTCTACTCATTTTTATCAATCTTGTATATTCCTGTGTGTGTGTGTGTGTGTGTTTGCGTGTGTGTTTGTTTGAAAAAAGAGTTTCATAAGAAATTTTCATTTACCAACAACATTTGATTAAATTTAATTGGAAATTATTTTAACGTTGCCCAAGGAATAAATTGTACAGGATGTTTGCCAAGCAACAACTCGCTTTTGGACAAATTTATTAATTAAATTACTGCAAACTTCTTGGAATTTCGTTAAGCAATATAAAGAATTCATTCATATTTTCAATTTCTTTGCACTGCAGCGAAGAATCAGCTCCTGGGAAAGCCCAACAATGGATATGACCACAAAGTTGACGTTGAGTAATTCTGCAAAGGCTGCCAGGAAAATTTAAATAACTTCTTGAACAAACTAAATAATGACCATTTATCTATACAACACCAAAGGAAAACTAATGTGGTATTTCGATCAGGACGAAAAGAAAAACAAAATCAAAAGCAGTATTTTTATTATTAATGATATGAAAGTTTTGTGTATTTGGAATTGATTTTAATTTTTTTCCTCCCAATTGAATTGTTTATTGGTACATTTTGCCCATCCTATTTCTGGGTCTGCCAAGAGCTTCTGGGCCTGTTACCCCATAAGCGACAAACAAATTAATTCACAGTTGAACTATAATGTTTGAGTTAAGGGCTGGTTATCACTTAATTAACTGGGACGTATTGACTTTGATGGCACTTTCAGCTTCAGCTCGAGTCCTCACTTTAGCTATAGTCGGGCAATTGTTCCAACTTCTTCATCGCTTAATAATTGGTCTATGACCGAAAGTAGTTAAAGTCTTAAATATTTCATAATGGAGAAATATTACAGTCCATGGCATATGAAAGATTTCTTTTCGCTCAAGTACGCCTCTGAAAAATCCTGACCACCCCAAAATACACAGTAGAATGCAATGAGCCGCAAAACGGATCCTATGTTGTTAGTATCTACTTATTTGAAATGCCTTATTTCTTTTCAATTATAATTATGCATGAATATTAATCTCATTGGAGAAAATACTTCAGCCGGTCTTAAAAACTTTATCCTCTATGGTTTGTGCAACCTCCGTTCTTGTCTTTCCAAGCCAATGCTCCATTGAAAGCATTAAACGTCCTTGGCTTGTAAAGTAATTCAGAAAATGCTTTAGAAAGCATAGCCCGGCTTTGAGATACTATAGAGGAAAAAATCCTTTCGCCCGTTCAATGGCAGATATTGCAGAAATGTTTTAGAGCACGAAGCCAGTTTTAGAAAAAATTTTTTTTTAAAAATTAAAATTTAAAATTTAATTTAATTTAAAAGAAATATTTTTGGCTTAAGGCAATAATTCTCAAAATCTATAAAAAATTTCCAGATGGAAGGACAAAAACTCACATTAACATAGAATATCGTTGGTTCGGTTCCTAAACCATTATGGTTTGAGAATAATTATTACGATAATAATATTATAATAATTAAGATTAATTAATATCACGTGCTGTTAATAAATATAGTCAATGTTACAGATTTCGCGTTCAAGGCTTTACACTGACATGCAATTTAATGGATAATCAGCGTTACCGCTCGGTGTGAGCATTAGATTGTTCGATAATTATTTTCCATTCCCTTCTAAGTAGAGCCGTCTGTTGCCACTTTCGAATACCCATTATCCTTAATCGTCTTCAACACAGTCCTTCCATTTAGTTCACGGGCGTCCTCTTCGCCGATTTGACTATATCCTCTCGTTCACATAGCTCGAGCAGTTCGTCATTATTTCCTTCAATATATTCCCCATATTCATCTCGCTCTGAGCCAAATACTTTGCGAAGAATTTTACGCTCGAAGATTCTTAGATGCTGCTGTTCATTTGCTGTTATGGACCACGTTTCTCATCCATAAGTAGCGGTAGGTCTGATAATAGTTTTGTATATGTTAAGTTTGCATATCTTTGATATCAGCTTAGATGAAAACATATCCTTTTGCCCGAAATACGCTCTATTGGCTGCCAATAGTGGGTCCCTTATACAGTTATTCATATTTTTGTTTTTTAGAAGAGCATCCACGTATATAAAGTTAGTTACACCTACGAAGTGGCATTCACCCAGATGTATGTCATGTACAGATCGTTGATTTTCATTCGCAGACATTTTTATGTATTTAGTCTTTCGTTTATTTATTGTAAGGCCCACTGCTCTTGCTGACCCCTCAATATTTGTAAATATATCCTCCATATATCGGATGTTCCTTGTGACAATGGCAATGTTATCTTTGTAGGCAATAGTTAAACCAGATCTGTTAAACAAACTACCAGTTCTTACATGATCTTTAACTGGGCAGTGTAGCATTAGTTTGAATACTACTGTTGAAAGCGAGTGTCCTTGTTTTACTCCACAGACTGTCTGGAAGGCGTCAGTTACTTTCTGTTGTATTACAACCACCTCAGCAGTAGTGTTGATTGACTAAGGCTGCGCAGGTAAGAGAGGATATTCCTAGCGATGGAGTCAAACGCTTGCTTGAAGTCTATAAAAAGTAGATGCATATCGATACCACATTCTTAGCATTTTTGAAATTTTTACGCAATATCAGAAACAATATGGAGATTAGTTCAACAATTTTAGTTAGAAATCGGGTTTTTTTTCTTATTACATTGTTGCAGTAAATGGGACGCTGTTCGAACAGAATTTTAGCTCATGATGAAGTGTACAATATTCGCCACAAATGAAAATAAATAAAGATAAGAAAACAGTAAGAACTATGATTAATACAAAAAATATTTAGAGGCACCTGAAAATGGTTGTCTGTATTTATTAAATATGAGTATAAAACAATTTTGCCCATAATTTGTTAGTAAACATATTGGCCCTAGTATTACATACTGCAAGATAATTGTCAAGTTGACAAATTATCTCTGTTTATATTGAATAAAAATTTCATTACATGATTTATTAACATTAAATGGTTTTAGTTAAAGAAAAAGTTTTCAAATTCATTTAGGAGCCATGTAATATATATATTCTTAATAATAGTTTTAAAAATTCTTAAAGAAAGGAGCAGTAAAATACTTAAAATTATTCTATACATACCAAACTATAGAAACGTTTAGTTCTTAACACAATGTCCTTTATAACCACATGCACTATTGCTGTGACATCATCTTCCGTATCCACTGGTACAAGCGCAAGTACTTCTTCAAACTATTAGAGCTTATAAAAGGTTTAAAGCTAAACACATACAAGTGCATATAGCTGAAATAAAATGTTAAAAAATAATAATAATAAATGAAAAGAAGAAATTTTGTGTAGCTGCAAACGAAAACCGAAAACTCCCATTTATCCTCGACAGTGGTGTCCTTGTGTCATCTTAAATCTTTGTCTATGTCTACTGTCGAAAAATCTGCTTTTGTATTACTTACGACTTATAAGCGTATAAACTGAACACACACACACACACACACAGAAAAGGAAAACAAAAACCCAGCAGATACTAAATATAGAAGAGAATATACGTAAAATGTAAAATTCAACCACATTTTTACCATCATACTCGGCATAAAGTACAAAAGTTTGTTTAATAAATCAAACCCTTTTTGGACATTTATGATCGTAAAGTTGAAATAAAATAATAAAATATAATATACACATACATACATTTAAATATTTGTATATCCATCTATATTTATATGTACTTACATACATATATTTACTTAATACTGGATAATATATGGAGGACGTAGAGTAAATTCTTATGTATTTTACATATACGAGCACATAAGTAATATACATATATATACATACATATATTTTTTTTAGTATTAGTAAGATTACACAGATTTATGATGAGCTTCTTGTAGCTCTTGTTGTTGTTTTTGTTGCTATTGTTATTGTTGCTCTTTATATAGAAACAAGTAAATAAAGCCAACGTCAAAACAGAATGTAACACTAAAAAATAAATATGATTATTGTATTGAAAATAATGTCCCAGAAATCAATTATTATTCTTAATTAAACATTGAAATCCTTAAATCACTCTCAGCAGTTGTTTTTCAAATTACAATAATGCGGCATACTCCTCAAATCTAATTTTAAGGACAATTAATTCATTAACACCTTGATGAGGGGTACATAAGATTTATAAGTGATTGTATAGAGCCACCACCAGATCTTTTCTTTAACATTACTTTGAGGCACTTATGGCGAAAAAAGCAAGACTTAATAATATTTTGAAAAAAAGTATATTGATGTTGGCTGTCAGGTCATTGCCTTAGGAAGCATTGAAAATGTCTCTGGATTCTTGAATTTAGTTCATCTTGGATGTTAAACTGAAAACAAACTTCTCAACAAATTGCTGGTAATTAATATATAATCTTTTAGCAGTTCTAAACCACGCCCCATTTTTCAATACAGCACCTTATACCCATTGCGTCGAAATTTGAAACATCCTTGGGAACTTTGTTCTAAAATACTGAAAACAAGTTGGTTTTTTTCCAAGGGCTTTCAAAGTAATATTTTTTGCTGTTGTTGGTTATGATATTTATTTTATTTTCAAATGGTGTCCCTGTTTTAATATATGATGCTTTGTTGTCCTTTTGCTCAAATATCCTGAAAAAAGAAACACAAACACACACACACACACACAAACTGAATTAAATTTTTTCTTTTTTATAAAAACAAAAAAAATCTAACTCTTAGTGCTGCAACAATCTGCTATAAAGTAAAGAGTGTATTGCTCGAAAGAAAATACTGTGGCAGGGAAGGTGAAGGAAATGGTTCAACTACTGTCCTGTTTGGACATAATCGCGCCTGCATTATTGGTTGATGTTTGTTGGCAAAACTTGATGTTAAACTGTGGCCATGCATACCTTTGCCATGATGGTTCTGCTACTGTTTCTTGTGTCCCTTTTAGCTTTAGCAAATGACATTAGTGTTATTGTAGTTACCGCAATATTGTTGCTATTGTTGTTGTCATTTAGTATGTGTGTGTGTGTAACAACAATGTAGATGGAAATTTATTTTGTTTGTTATTTTTGAAGATTATGTGTATTTTGTATCCTGACAGGGATCAGCATAAAATGTTGCAAGCTGAGCTTGTTTAGCCTTTTCTCTTGTTTTTGCTATTTCTTCTTTTGTTTTATTTGCATCTCTAGTGTTGTTATTCCTCTTTTTTTCGTCTTTTCATGCTCATATTTTTGTTATTATTGTTGTTGATGCTTTTCAAAAATTCTGAGGTTTTTCCTTAATTTTCCTCATTTTTGTTGCTATTGTGTGTGCATCTTTTATATTTTAGTCTGTTTGATGCTCTTGTTGGCTATTGTTGTTGCTGTTGATTTAAATGCTACAGCTAAATGATGTTGGTTGTTATTACGTCTTTTTTTTATTCCTGGAATACTCAGACCTTTACCTATACAAGTAAATAAATAAATAAATTTGTAATACTATGTATGTGTGGGTATATGTTTGTGAAAATCTTAACTTGTTATTTAAAATAGCTTTTGTTACTTGCCATTTAGTTGTAGAGTTTGTTGGGTTTACTTAAGGTGTGGAAATTGCTGCTGCGTCCCTGTATGAAAACATGACTAAGAGTTGTGGTGAATTTGTAATTAGACATGTTGCTCAAACTAGAGGGATTGTAAAATTGTTAAAGTTAGTTAATCTAGGGGTACTAAAAACTATTAAGATTATGTTAATTTTTTTTATTTATTGTCTTAAACATGGCAAAATTCCATAAGTAGAAAATTTTTTTAAATTTCATAATAAATGTAGCGTTCACACCTGACAACGTTGTCAAGACAATGGCAAAAAATAAACGCTTTTCAATTGTGTGAATGACTGACAATAAGTTTGAAGCTTTTTACAGGAAAATAATAGTGAATATAAAAACTTATTATAACTGAAAATATGCTTATTTTGATTTGGCATTCAAAATTTTGCCCATAATAAACTTTCATATCTATTGCCTTTACGCCTGCGTTGCAATAAACAATGATTAGAGACTAATACACTTGATTTACTTTCATGACAATATTGTCAGGTGTAGACATAGACAAGGTAAAAGTCCTACAAATTTTATTATGCAAAGGTTCATAATACAACCATAACATTTTCTAGCAAACGCCCTTCGCATGGTGTAATAAACAAGGTGAACTCGTCCCTCTGTCTCTCAAATGCAATTGACTGAAATATCATATTTTTTAAGGTTTTATAACAAACTATTGTTTTATTTTTTATCGAAATTAAACATGCCAAACAAGAATATTTAACACACAGCTGAAGCTGGTCGGATGATTTTAGCTTTTTAAGCGTCTTTTAAAAGTGATGAAGTTATTTAAGATTTGAATACTTATTGTTAGTTCAGTTATTTGAAGATACAATAAATAAATTTTAGCGTGAAAAAAATGAAGTTATTAATTAATGTGTATTTTTTTACTTTTTTCAAATGTTTATATGGGAAAAAGTTTTTTTGAAAGCGTTTGCTTGTAACTTGGTCCCCTAATTTTTTATTTCGAAAGTCTGACGGGAATTTAGCGAGCCCCCACGAAATATTGTTTATCGCATAACTTCCTTATTTATCGGATGATTTTGAAAAGAAATCCTTTTTTGGTTTGAAAGTGTGGTGGCCTGCAATTTTGTTTCACAGAAATTTAAATGGAAATCGTGCGGACAAAGTTTTTGCCCAAAATAGTGATTATAATATAAATCCACCATTTATAATACTATTTTCGAATTTTTTTTATTTGATTCACTATATTTATGGTATTATAAAGACAATATATGTCGATTTAGATTTGGGAAATATTTTGTAATATATCACATTTATAATGGCATTGGTGGGGCCTTTTAAATAAACAAAAAAACTTACACAATTTGCTTCATTCAAATTTAAAGATAACAAGAGCTTAATGAAAGACCCCTTGTTTACTGATTCATAGAATCTGGTTACTGAAAATAAAACTTATTTTTTTCTGTGTACTTACGTTAATAAATTAAAAATACAACAGTAATAGACGTAAAACAAAACAAAAGTCACAGAAATATAGAACATATTTTATATGAAAATCCTTGAAATTTTGTTTTAAATATGAACAAAAAATCCCATACACAATCATATAGAAAGGATATATGCATATAAGTATATTTATATAAGCGCTCGTATACATATACATATTTATATATTTTTGTGTGCACAATTACAAAAAACTACGATGCACTTGGAGCGGTAAATCATAGTGGTGGTTCTAGTGTGTAATAGTCCCAAGTCCACTTTAATTTTTATTTTATTTATTATTTTTTTTTTTAAGGAAATTTCTTTTTTCTTACTGTGGTTGTCGCTAGGATGGTCGTGTCTTTCTGGTTGGACGTTAGGTTTTAAGTAAACATTAAAATAAATAAATGACTTGACAGCGACAGTGCTAAAAAATTCTTTGCGTTTTATACAACATTTAAAAATGAAGAAGAAAAATGCCAAAAAAAACTGCACCAAACATTGCGTGGTATCATTTGTAATTGTCCTTAAAGGTAAGGACATTTTTAATAGTTTTTTGTTTCTTTTTTAAGATTTTCTGTAGTCATATTACCCAGAAAAAGTTAAAATGTTTGGAACAGGAAGTTGGTGTTGATGAGAAAATGTTTAACAAATTTCACTCAAGAGGGTCCTTAAATGACCACTATAGGACAATGCAAACATAGTGGTAGAAAAAAAAACCTTGGTAGCTAAACAGTATTTTTTTGGAACTTTTGTTCTAAATTCACTTTGCGAGTTGCAGGTCTTACAATAGAAGTATTATCAAAATTAATTTGCGAAAATTGCGTTAAACTATAGACGTTTAAATATCTTTGTTCTGTTTGACAAAAATATCACTGCATAAGCGATGGTGTTTGAAACAAAAATGCTTGATATCAAAATCATTCAACCAGCCAAACTCTTTTCACAACTCATTGAAAATTTTATATTTAAGTCTCATACTAATTTTTACACATTTATCAATGCAGCCACTCACGTATGTAAATACCCCATATAATTTTTGGACATGTATAAGTTAGAATACCCGTTCTGCCTTTTATTGCTCGCTGCTGTTATTTTTCTATTTTAAGATGTGCGCTCGGAATAATTGTTATACATTTTTCTAAGGATGTGCGACTTGATACGATTTTTGACCAAGTAATAATAGCACTTGACAAATATCTCGAAGAATTGTAGAAAAATTCAAAACAAAAATAAAATAAAAAAGGCCAAGAAAAAACAATAAAAAATGACCAGCAACAATAATTTCATGAAAATTTCGCAATCTAGAATGTCACAACGTAAATTTTATGTGCGCTTTAGTGTCACTTGCAACATGTGCACCAAACTCGTTGCCTGTTTCTATCAACAGCCCATACTCAACTGCTCACAGACAAGTAAACAAGGAATTATTTCAGTTAAATGTATGAAGGACACTTCATTTGTGAATCTGTGCTTGCGTTTCAAAAAAAAAAAAAAAATTACCAGCGTAAAAGGATCCTTATTCCTAATGTAGCAGAAATTTTACTACTTGGCTCTCAAGGCAAAAATAGAAAACAACACGTGTCATTTTGTTTGTTAAAGTCCAAGTTGTGTCTAATTTTTAAGAAATGGCAAGTAAATGAAATAAATAAAGCACATCAATTACTGAATACAAAATGAAAAGTGGTAAAATTAAACGTATTCATTTAAAATATATTGAGGCATTTATTTGCAAAATTTTGTGGCAGTTGTACTATTTATGATAATTAAAAAAAGGTGTTTATTGTAGCTAAAGATAGATATTTTTAAATTGTTTATATTGTTAGAAATATTACTTAATTTTTTAAATTTGCATAACAACATCTTAAAAAAAAGTTCAACAAACCTCGAGTATAGCCACTAAAGGCTTTGAAATAATATCTTTTTCTAAACAGAATGTACCAAGTGTGTAATTTTCTCCAATTTATTCTTCTCATTGTAGGGTTTAATGAGAAATCTGACCAAATTTATGGTGCAATTAAGTCATAATTGTCATAATTGCACAGCCAAAATGCATGCTTAAGCATGGTATTATGGTAGATTATTAATTAACAAAACTCTTGTGTTCGGCTAAGTGCAAGAGTGTCCCTCCTTCTCAGTCGAGTGTGGCCTCTGTAATGTAGAATACTGCGGTTTGGACGATTCTCTAGTCCCTTTATACAGTTTTATATCATTAAAAAAAAAGTTTTTTGCTGTTAAATGCCAGTTTAATAAGATAAATTGTGTATGTGTGAACGTCAATGTCGATAACTCAATTTAACATTTAATTATCTCAATTAAGGTGCCAGTCTGAACAAAGTATAAGCCTAGTACGAAACTCTGTCTGAATGTTACAGTCTAATGAAAAGTCTTAAACATTTTACGCTTGCGAGTGCGCAGTTCAAAAAGAAATTTGCTATTGTAGAGGAGTCATAACCATTAGGATAGGCTTTCTTCCAGAAAAATTAAACGAGAGTTAATGTTGTTGTTATTTTAAACTTATTATTGGATAATTTTTCCATGTGAAAATAATCTAATTATAATTATATCCGACAACCGAAGATGATTTCGAGTGGCAAATAGCCAATAGGATGGCACTATTTCTTTGAAAAAAAAAATGATTTACTTTATGGCTTTTAATACAGTGAAGATAAACAGAATATGATTCGTTGTGATCTCTGCATTTTCGTAAATTTCTTTGAGACTATTAATCCGGGCACTATAGCACAAGCTTTCCCAAAAAAAAAAAAAAAACTGGCGAATATGTACATGTGTATTGAAGAGGATGTTAAGATGCCATTGAAAAGAGTGTTGGTATATTCTAGCTTGTTTTTGGAAGCTAAAGCGTGTGACCACACTTGTCTCTTATATAAAGCCTTAAAAGTTCATTTGAATAAGAAAACTCTTAAAAGGAATTGGTATGCATATAGAAGGAAAAATTATTATTCCAAGTAAGTTTCCTGCTTGGCCAAAGCAGAGGGACCATCTGTAAATCCGATGTTCACAACTGTCCAAATTTCATCGTATACATACATACATATATACATATTTCCATTGTTCCCATTTTTAGCCATGAAAAAACATAAGTGACAAACCACTAATTTTTAAGCAGAAGCGTTTTCTTTAACTGCCTTTGCACTAGACTGTAGAAACACTATACATTTGATTTTACTGTAAGTTTCTGATTCCACTTTTAATATTAAACAATTGCTTAGAATAATTGATTTAAATGGTGGCCAATTATCAACTGCGATGAAAAAGTTTTTTTTAGGTAAAAGCATGATATTTTTCAACAATATACCGTATGATAATTACTCTCATTGGTTGAATATTACTCATACGCTACCATTTATATGAAAACTATTGCATACTTCTGTGGTTGTTGTATGAGAGCTTTGTTACTAAATACGAATGAGTAATAAGCAAAACTCAATTACTTACTTGCAAAGAGCATAGCATAAATTTTTGGACTTTTAAATAATGATTTTACCTAATAAAAGGTATATGTGCTTTCATACATACACATACATTTTAACGGTTGACAATTTTAAATTAATGTAAGACAAAAAATATTTATAATATCAATACCATTTACGTTTTAATATGATCTCCGTCATGTGGCCGTCAGCACTGGCTGGTTTTTATCGCTATTTGAATGTCCAATTTTGGCACAATTGTTGCTAGTAACTTTCCGAAGCCTTTTTTCAAATTGTGCAATCGTCTGAGACTATTAGCTTTCCATATCCCTAAAGAAATTAATATAGTGGCTGACTTACCAACACATTAATGGCTAACTAACAGGACCATTAAAATAATTAAATATATAAATATAAAACTTAGTGGAATAAAGTTAAATAATATAATTCTTTAGGTTGTTATAAAAATTTTGCAATGTATAACCTAAAAAGTTAATTGTATAATTATTCTCACTCTTATTTACCGTTCAAATTGTAGTCTAGTATCACTCAATCTAGGCCAGTCAGCTGTCAACTGTTTTGCTGCTCGTGCCGAAACACAACAAGCTTCTAAACTATACGAATAAATACTTTAGGGCATAAACAGATAAAAAATACTGCTGACAAAATTATTAATACTGGTTGCTCTTGAAGTTGTAAACCATATCCAAATATTTTATAGTAAAAATTGTTTTCAAACTCTGGGAGGACATTGAGTAAAAGTCATAGGTCCTTAGCCAAAAAAAAGCTTAGCTTAAAATTAAACATTCTTCCAAGAGAATATGTCACTAAGGACATGAGTTCGATCCCTGTTCAAGACAAGTCATCAACATCATGAATTTTGCTGATATGCATTAATGTGGCAGTTATGGGTGATGTAGGCATAACACTGTTTAATGAACCGTATCATTAATGATTGACACTTTTTTCTGCTTGTGTACATCATAGCAACCTTCCTTTGTCTGTAATCCTAGCGGAATCCTTCAGCGAAGTAAAACAACTAATAAAATGGCTACAGACACCTATAACTTAAGATACGTAATGCGTCTACTTAACACCAGAGGCGCTGCAACACAGCTATTTTTGATATATACAAAGGGAATATATACGTATAATACATATTGTATATAGAAGCTTTCGATTTTTAAAAATTAGTTCTTAATAAGTTTTTTCTAATAATTTTTCATATTTTGCTTTAACAAAATTTTACCACTGTTTTCTTGCAAGATTCCACTAACACACACACACACACATATCTGTGATTTTAGCATTATATTTTATGATGGCGGCAAATATCATTCCAAGGACTGTACACACTTACATCCACTGAACAGATGACATACACCTTTAGAACTATTATCTTTTTAGAAACCACTTACTCATCTCATTCCAAGGCAAAAACTATGTAGCTCCTAAAAGTACACTGCAATATATTTTATATATAAATTAAAATGGCTTGCAATGTTACCTGCAAAAATGGTGGTGGGCTGAAGGTTATTATATGATGTGGCGGAGTGTGAGTTCAATAAAATTTAAGATGATGGTTGTTTCCACTATTTTTTGTATAAACGAGCATTTTTGATCTATGGACTAGAGGAATGAACATTTTGTTACGTTTCGTTTTGTATTTATTTTTATTTTTTTGTAAATAATTTTGTATTTTTTTTGTCGTTGTTAGAATTTATGGCAGTTTCTTTCAGTTTCTTCTTTATACAATTCTTCTTGTGCTGGTTCTTCATCTATTTGGGTCCTGTCGTTTCCATTGCTACATATCGTTAGTTGTGCGCTTATGTTTATGCGCCTGTGATGGCATTTTGGTGTTGTTTTGTTGCAATATTTATGGATTTTCATTGGAACACGAACTATAGTAGCTGGGCTTCAAATGGTAACATCAGAGTGTGCTCACAATCACTTTCTTTGAGTTTGTTTTCTTGCAAAAGGGTGAATGTGTGAGTGTTAGAAAAAGAGTGTTGGCGTAGAACGACAGCAAAGAAGGAGGTGGCAGTTGCATTGAAGCGTTGTTTATGTCAAAATGCAAATGATTTATTGAACTGACAGCAGTGAATTTTTGTCGAGTCAACTCGAACTTCGATACACGAGTCACAAGACTATTCGCTTTTATTTTTGCCTTGTGCTATTATTATTTATAGTCGTCTTCTTCTTGGTTAGTGAAGCTTAATGCCATTTTTTTGTAGGAGGGCCTCATTGTATAAACTAGATATTTCTAAGTGTGGATTCAAAACAGTATGAAATATTCGGGACTTTAGATACCTATATGCTAAGATGTATAAAATTAGATCCCAGGACTACTACTCGAGGACATATTTCAGTCAGAATGCATACTTTGTGATTTGAAAAGACACTGCTTTTTATCAGAGATCCACACACCAACCCTACTGCAGTTTACAATTCTATAGTATAGTTCCAGCTCTTCCTGTCGCAACACAAGAAATAATTCTCATATTCCTAAATTTCTGTTAGTGTAAATCAACCAACAAACGATGATAGAACCATCTTCTTTGAATGTACATACAAGACTGATTGATTTGTCAATTATTTATCAATACAGACAAATTTGATATTTTAACATGCTCTCGTACGATTCTTGTATTTAAGAACTCAAAAATCAATAAATATATTTTCAAATTCAATGCAAAGCTCTTAATCAGTAGTAAACGAAAGATGGCGTGAGACATAGTTGTCTGTATTTCCTTTAAGATAAATTTAAAATGTCAAAGCTGCAAACTCTAACATAATGTGGATATCAAAGCTTTCATACGGCTTAATGCTATTTGCATACTTACCTTAATAAAAAGAGCCATGAGTTGTCATTCGACCACTTTGGCCAATTTTTCTGGCAAATTTTTCTCTAGATCGGTTTGAATAAACCTCCTTAAGAATTATCACTTTGTCTTACCAATTCGGAGATTTTCAAGTTGATCAAGAAATTCATCAAGTTTTTCTAAAAATTTTAAAAATTTATGAACATTTTCCTAATCAAAGCAAATAATATTTTTGGAGGGCCTCTTCAAGTTACAAACCCTTGTGCGCAATTCATCAAATCAATATCCGTTTCTTGCATTCTTCATTTGTGTACTTGTGTATTAATATTGTTTCGTTTATGTGTGTGTGAATCCTTGAACTGTGTTTTTTTCGTAAATTGTATATTCAACATTTGTTGCAACTGTCTCTCTAGGTTATTTTATATCATATAGTCTGTAGTTTCCTATTGCTGCTGATGTTGTTGTTTGTAGTTAAAATAAAGTTGGCGCAAGAAATGGCACCGATGTGAAATGAAGTTTTGATTTAGTTCAAAAATTTTTATCAAAGAAATGTTGCCTTTTTATATTATTTTTATTGTTGCCACCACCACTACTACATACATAGAGCAGCGTCTTCTATTTCCCATACATTTCCAACTCGCTCCACGAACAACAACTACTTTTCTCTCTTCAATAAATCACGGCATGGGATGTCTTTGATACGATGAGCAAAATACAAATACATACACAATCACATATACATGCATACACACTTACCAGTATATGGAAGCATCATTCTTAGTTCGTTGAGTTATTTTTTCTTCTTGCAGTTTATGTTTTTCGTCCTGGTATGGCTGTAACTCTTACATGTGATGATAGTTTGCAATGTTGGAATAGAATGGTGTGATGATTACTTTGGGTGGGTAATCCTTTGATGGTTCCTATTTGCCCGATTCTCCTGCGTGTTTTGTTATGGTTCATCTTTCTTATTCGCTTGTAATGGAAATTTTGATTTATGTTTCATATCGTTTCTTCGTTCATTTTTTGCTCTTCTTTATTTATTCTTTCATTCTGCTCAATGTTATAATGCAAAAGTTCACACCATACAAAATATATTAAATATATCATAAGAAATGGAATTTATTTGAAGTTTTAATAACGTTACTATTGAAGGGTATATGGTACTAGTATAGTAGTATGTGTATGTTTAAGAATGGTGACAATATGTGTGGATGATATGAATATATGGTGACATTTGTTATTGAACCGGAAGTGATATTATAGTAAACGCTTAAGTTAAATATGAATTTTTTGAAATATATATATTTTTAGTCAAACTCAAATTTATTTTTCAATTATTAATAGAGAGCTGAGCGAAATATTTTGTGTGTGTGTGCATGTGTGTAAAAAGCTCCTTAGAAGGCACACAAAGTTATGCAGTTCATTGTATATTTGCTAAGGACTCTTTACTAGCTCCTAACAAAAGTCATCGTTTGGAAAGACCTGTTGTAATTTCAGTAGGGGAAGTTTAGAATAAAATAATGCTGACTTAAAATATAACAAAAATATTACATAAAGCATTGTTTGTTTTGGCTTTAGCTCTTCATATGCTGACATTTCATTGGTCGCTAAACCAAATCATCAGTGAAGTTTATGCAGTTCCGCACGAGCGATTTGAGGTGATGTAAACTAGCCACCGGGATCGTGTAACTGGACCTCGTTAGACCTTTTATTGTGCAGTTGTCTAAAGTTGCAGATCTTTACGAATAAGCCACAATCCCCAGCGCCCGTTCCGTCTGCCAAAATCACCCTGATTTATGCGTCAGAGTCATGGAAAATTCGACATTTCAGATGCGTGGCACAACTTGAATTATACTTAAGCCCACCATTCTCAGACATTTTAAGTTATAGTCGACGCAATCGCTTGGAATAAAGGACGCAATTGTGTTAAGTAAATAGGGATAGAAATTTTGAATAATTAAACTTAAGCCAGATTTAATTTGGTTACTCTTCAATTCCAAATTTTCCAGTAAATGAACGATACATAAATATTTGTTCACTCATCGCATGTCCAGCTAATAATGTTATTTTAATATGAGTGTTTTAACAATAATTCATAAATTATTTTCATACATTTGCACACAAATGTATATATTCGCTTTTGGATATAAATGTATTAATAGTTTTGTTGTTATTGGTGCGTTATTATGGCTAAATAAACATGTCCCTTGTAATGTATTCGATAATAATGATACATATACACCGCAATGATCATTAAATATATAAGTACATCCATAAAGTCGAACATCTAAAGAGGGCAATTGAAAATGATTTTTAAATCTTAAGCTGGTTGGCCCACAGACAAGATCTAGAAAACTAACTTGTCGTGAATTGTAAATTAAGGAATAACGAAAAAGTGCTTAAATCTAATTTTGTAGTTTGCATTTGAATTTGATTTTTGTAAACAGGTCCGTTTTTGTCGCAGGATATTCTAAAGCCTCATATAAAGCTTTAATATTTAATAATTTTATGAATTATGGTTCGAAGAGAAATTGTACATTAAAGTAAGACCATGTGGAAGGAAGGATAGAGGGAGTAGTATTTGTGGATATTTGATATCGACCTTTCCACGTTGGAGGTGATAAGAATAACATCATCCCTTTAGGTCGTTCCACATACGAGCCGTTTGATTAAAAACGAATTGTGCTCTTAAAGATGAATATGTTGTTCGCAAATAAGAGCAGGTCTCTGGTACATATTTCAAAATTTCAAATAGAACGCATTCCTTTGTGGTGACAATAGAACAGTGAAATACATCCCAAATTTCGTCGATGCTCCAGTAAGCCAACAGAGTTGGCTACACTACTGTCACCGATGAATTTTTCGGCCTATCCTGTAGTAGTTTCAAAATAGACTTTGAAGCAACGGCCCATACGTGAGAGTTGTATTCAATTTTCGGTCGACTGTAGGTAGTATAAATAGCAAGGAGTTCAGAAGGAGTGATGTACTTCTTAGATCGTTTTAAGAAACCGAGGCACTTAAATGCTTCGTCAGCGATATGGAAAATGTTCTCCATACCTCGAACATTATATTGGATTTTCATGCCAAGAACATCAAAAGCTTCCTACTTTGCCTCATCACCCTAATCTCCAACGGACTTGGCCTATGGTCGAATGAGTAAAAATGGCTAATGCCTCTGTCATCTGCAAAAGAGTAGATAGGGTTGGAAGGTCATTAAAAAAACAAGAAATAGTGCAGGAGAAAGAACAGATACCTGTAGTACCCTTGAATTAATCTTCATCTCTTTAGATGATTTCTCATCTACAGTACATGGTTTAGTGCGATCCCTGAAGAAGCTCGAGTGAGGTCATTACCAACATCTAAATCAATAAGTTTTGCCAGAAGTGCCCCATTTAAGAACCTGGCAAACGCTTTGGAAGTGTCAAAAGCCATAACTTTTCTTTACTAAAAAATTTTAAAGAGAATAACACCATTTCCCCGAGAGTAGTGCTATTAGGTCCCCAGTAAAGCGGGTCCTATGGTAACCACACTGGCGATCATGGTTGGGTATGGACTTGAAGGTCACAGTCTTAAATTTTTAATGCAGGCTTTAAGACTACTTTTACTATATCGGCATGGATTTGGCGCTTTGTAGAAAATTGAGATCCTGGATATCACTTTGTGCTTCTTTTTCCTAAACAGAGTTTAATGCCATCATTTCGTTTTTCAAGTCCATGTGGTCTACTTGATTGTGCCGCCAAGTGAAAAAATGTATGTGTCTAATAGGCAGTGGCTTGACCAGTCGCGAGGTTTCTCGAGTCTGAAATTTGGCTAAGGAATTTCGAAAAACCGACAATGGATTATCTCAAAATCTATTTAAAATTTTCTATTCGATTGTAAGTCTTCCCACGGTGATCACTGACCGAATGATAGACTATAGATTGTATTGAACAGGCTAATGACTATTGCACTTTTATTTTTGAAATATCGGTTTTGTCAGATATCAACACCCTTTCTAGAGGCACAAAGTCTTTGGAAAACTGACTTTCCGCAACTGAATATTGAAGAAGTAAAGTAGTAAAATTTTCCTCAATTAAATCATCTTTTTATTATTTTAATAAAACTCACAGCTTTTTGAACGTTAGAAAATATTAAAAGCCTTTCGGAACCGACCCTCATAATTCAGCTTTACAAATGAGCACACATTTGCTTATGTACACCTTGCAAAGATCTCACACGTATGTACACATATTTATATACATACACATGTATGAATATGTATACGTTTATGTATATACAAATGTACCTCCATGTTTTTTGGTTGATTTGCAGTAACATGCCCATCATCTTGTAAACTAATATTTGCCTAATAAACGAGTTAATTAAAGCTGAATTATGACCATGTTTTGAGTGTATTACGTATTTGTAAGTATATGTGTCATAGTGTTTGTATATGAATTTGCTACGTAACGCTATAAATACTATGAGTTACGCTGATTTATGAGCACCAAAGGATTAAGATTCAAAATGTACGACACGTAAAACATAAGCACGCAAAACATATAACAAAAACAACAATACTAAACAGGTTGTGCTAATGAATACACATCTATTTTAGCTCACATACATACATATGTACACATACAGATATAAGTACGTTCTATTGCTGATTTATTTCACAGGCATGAAAATATTTTCCTTGAAATTATTGCCAAAAAAAATTTTTACAGAGAAATAAGGAAGGATTTTGATATCATTTACTGTAGCGCTCATTTGCTGAATATAAGTGGGAAAACTAATTCACTCCAAAAGGATAAGAATAAAAGAAAGTTTATTTTCTTAAAAATTTTTAAGTTATTATAAGTGTTAGAAATTTCGCTTAACAAGACACAAATAATGAAAAAGGATTAGACAGTGTGATTGGGACAATTTAAATGCAACTAAAAATATATTCAATTAGAGTTTGAAATTATCGTGAGAAAGTTGCTTAATTAATAAATTTAATTTATTTCTTTAGTTTAAGGTCTCTTCAGGATATTTGTTTATTTAATATAAATAATTAAAATTTATTAATTCAAATAAAACGGTCAAAAAACTAGAAAATTGTTTACGTTCTATTGAAATGAAATAGCATATTATATTTATCTACCGGATGTTGAAAAGTAGAGCTAGTTTACGTACCACAATCGTTAAATGAAATGTATATAATATACATGAAGTATGCCGCACTACTGATGGATACTTATAGTGGCATCCGATACTAGCGTTATATTATGCTGTAGTGGCTAGAATTAAATACACACTTTTCTGGCTTGATTCTATAATTAAGTTTGTGCTGGCTTAAGGAAATTCGAAATATATTCAGAAAAAACAAACAAATTTAAAAACTCATCATCAACTTCGTTCACTATCCATTAATTTTTTTGCACTCCTCGACCTTATGCGTACTAATTATTTTTTTTCGTATTAATTTCATTTTAGAGAACAAAAGTTAGATCTTTTAATACACATAATTTTAGGCTAGAGGGTGCTGTTGGCTGAAGTAGTTAACGCGTTGACTAAAAAGCAATTGCTGACTCAGAAACTGGGTTCGATGCCTAATCAAGCCAAGTCATTAATAATACTTAACACCACGAATTTTTCTGATTTACTTAGTGTGGCGTTGTATTAATTGTTGTTGGACTGTTTAAGTGGTGAAGGTATAACACTGGTCTCTTAACAACAACAGCGATTGGATACTCTTCTACGCCAATGTTTAGCACATTAAAGCGCCCTCCTTCGCCGGTAATGTTAGCAGAGTCGTCGTCGAAGTAAAACAATTAATAAAATGGCTACACATGCAGCTTAATGTGTCTACTTAACACTAGAGACGCTCCAACTCTGCTAAGAAATTTTAAATCAAATTTCTACTCAAACGCAGCAATACCATTATTCCATTCGCACTGAAATAAGTGTATCATTCGGAAGGATAGTACATTATATCACATATGCAATCATTTTGGCTCTGTAGTTGATGCCTTCAATTAATTTTAAATATTAGGCTCTCAAACCCACTGTGCCGGATGTTTATTCATTTATTGGAAATATCTTTAACTTTTTCAAGCGATATGTTGTGATATGTGTGCATTAAATAAATTTCTTTGCTGATAATTTTGAAAATATAAACTTTTTGCTGACACTTTTGACTGTTCATGTGTTAGTATGCTTAAGCACATGTGTAGGTGTATTAGTAAAGGAAGGATAACGCACCAAAAATTAACACACACATACTATACATACATACATTTTGTTTGTGTTGCTGCCATTATATTGTGTGTGTATGTGAGTGTGTGCGTGTGTGTGTTAATTTGAGCTCCAGTAGTTTGAAAACACGAAAAAAACAACTTTTTACACTTTTTACTTGTGATATCATTTAGTTGTTTTATTGGAGTGTGTATGTAAATGTGTAAGTGTTCTTGTTACTTCAACTTTGGCTTCTTCTCCTAATGAGATACAAAGCACATAAATTCTCAAATGTGTCATGTATCGCACATTATTTCATTTTATTTCTTTTTTGTGATAAGCCAAAGAACTCTTCTTCAACTTTTGGGAAAACACAACAAACAACAACATATACATACAAAACTATGTATGAAAGTAAAGCAAAATTCCTGTGACTTAAAATTGCCAGAGGCGATGACGGCGTAATCAAATTTATTAACAAAAATGTCACAAGCAAATTAACAGTGGCTATTAAAATTAGCGCATTGTTTATTATGAATTGATTCCTTGGCGCCTTATTTAGTGTTATTTATTTTTCCAAGGAAGCCTTACGGTCTTCTCCCTCACTGTTACTTGCCTTAATCAAATGGGTTAAACATTTTCAAAAACTGACAAAGGAAAGGACATACTCGCACGAGTATTTATTTGTCTTACCACCACAAATAAAAAATTACACAACGATAACAACTCATTTGCTTAGAAGGTAATGGCAACCAGATAAGAAGGTAACAAACGATTTTGAATATTTTAGAATTTGAATTGTTGGCATATACAAGATCAGAAAATGGTATTTTTTCTTAATGATATCAACAATTGGTAAGGAGTCCCCTTCTTAAGATTGAAAAGTAGTCTTTTCAGCCCTATAGTGTACTGCCTGTCCCACGATGTCACTCGACATCGATCGCTCGCATAAATACATTCAAACCAAAAACAACATTTTAAAATTTGTTGCTGTTTCAAACGTATTTATGCGAGCGATCGATGTCGAGTGACATCGTGGGACAGGCAGGTAATACATTGTTTCCTTATAGCGAATCGGCAAAACTGGAGAAGCTCTCGTAAAAAATAAAATACAATCGGATCGTGCTAAATATCTACGTTACAAAAAATTTTCAGTTAGAGGGGAAGTGATGTAAAGACACAATTCCCTAATAATCTTAAGAATTGCTTTCCGATTACAATTTTTATGAGAATACAGCAACAAATCTTGAATGCTTAATCATAGCCTACCCAGTAAAATAATAACTTTCACAGAAGTTTGGAGTAGTGAGAGTTCAGATCTTTTTTTAGTGATTTCAATATAGTCTTGCCAGTGCAAGATGTTCTTTTTTGTATGATGTTCAGTGAATCTAAAGTCAAAGTCTATTGTTTTATTATTTTGGTATACTCCATACAAAATGTATGGGCATGAGAACTTTTGACAGCTAAAAAATACTTGTCGCTTTTGTTTAGGGACGGCAGTTAGCTCCTTAATAAATTGTTTGTTTAAGAGGAGTAGGTTAGATTAAGTTAGGTTAGGTTGATTGGAGGGGTGTGATAGCCCATGTCATACGACATACACTTAAGGCAGTGAAGGCTTGTTGTGCGCTCCCTTTAATTATCAAACACAAACTGCCAGAGTTCTGCGGCAGGATTCGAACTTGCGACCTTCGCACTACGAGTCTAGTACACTACCTACTAGTCTACGAAGGCCAGTTAAGAGGAGTAAGACTCAGGCAATTAATGCCCACTACTTAAGGTGTTACTTCTTTGTGAAATGGTTAGTGTAGAGAGGACAGGTGATGAAAATAAGAAGTGAGAGAGAGAAAGCTTAAATTATTTTTACAACTCCACCATTCCGCGTTTTAATTAATTTTTTTAAAAGCAGTGTTGCAGCGATTCTGATGTTAAGTAGACGCGTTAAGTTTCTTAAGCGATATATTGTAACCATTTTATTAATTGTTTTTCATTAACGACGAAGGAGTACTCTGTGATGTAGTACACCAGCGTAAAAGACTATCAATCGTTACCGGTACCTGTCACTGCTATGCCTACATCATTTAAACATACGAATAACAACTAAAACAAAGCCAGAAAAACTCATAATTTGGATGACTTGGGATAGAACCCAGGCTCTAAGTCATACATTAGTTCGTAGTCAATTCGCTAACTTCTTCAGCAAATAGCAGGGCAGATAGTCCGCTAGATCTGTGGGTGAGCTCAACGTGATCAAATATATAGTATATTTTTAATATGTAGGCTTAGCAATTTTTGATGAACAAATTATTATAAAAAAAAAGGATAGTTATTCGTGCATGCTTCCTACATCCATGTAATCAGTTTAGAATGCTAAGCCTTAAATGATGAATTTTTTTAACAACTGGCAAATATCAAAAATAATTGATTTTTTCCGCCATGAAATTTGTTGTGAGTCCTCTGAGCAGTCTAATAATTTTCATTGGTTGATGATAACATTTATACGCCAATTACATGTCTAAAACTTTTAATGGTAGCGTTCTTATGACAACTAACAAGTTTATTTAATGCGAACAAAAATACGCCGAATATTTCCACATCTTCTGTTAAAGTTTTTCATAAACAATTTTTCATGTTGCCATACAGAAAAATTCAAAATAATTTAAAAATCGCCATGTTTAAAGAGAAATCATCGCCTGGTAGTAAGCGTGGTGAAAATATATTTTGAACAATATCCGAAATATTTAATTAATACTTATAAATTTAAACAAAATTTTTATATATCACCCTCAGTCACTTCCATATATCGCTTTAATGCATTCAGTTGTTTGCCAAAGATAATTTTTCATTTAGTAAATCAGATAATTTCGCCGGTGCAAATCAACTGAACACTTAATGTGTGAGAAAGGAAAAATATATCACACACTCTGTGCCATCCTTGACATGTTTTGCTAAAAAGTTTTCATATAATTCTTACTCTTCAGTCTCTCAACTAAAACATAAAACAGATCCCTAAGCAACCCATTATTATTACGAGCATATATATATTACAAGTATCAAAGAAAGCATATAGAAACCATACTCGCACTTCTTCATATTGCACTTTGTGTCTTGTCTCTTAATGTTGCAAGCAGTTGCTTGAGTTTCAAAAAACTATCAACTTCTACTTTTTTAAGTTTCGCCATGTTTCACTGCAAGTTTTAAGGTGTATGCTTATATGTGTGTGTGTGTATGTGTTTGGGTGTTATGGGTGTTTGTGTTGTCGTTATCCTTGAAAACAAAAATCAAAAAAACAAAAATAATAAAGAAAACCAAATGAAAATTGTATGAAAGAAAGCATGAAATGAATTCCATGCATGTGTGGGCGGGCAAGAAGCAAAAATAAATAAATATATATATATATATATATATATATATATATATATATATATATATATAATGTGTGCAATGAGTGGCAAGACATACAGTAGCAGGAGCAACAACAACCAAGATGGATGTGATATGTAAACGTACCTACTAAACAATGATGATGCATGGCGCGCGCACAAGCTTGGGTGGCAAGAACAATGCATGTAACACCAACACTCACTCACTCAACCACATACATTCAGTCATAAAAATGATGAATCCTTTTTGCACTCCTGCAACTGTTGTTTTATGATGCAGCAGTAGCATATTTATACCAATGTTCATGTGTGTCGGGCGAAGAAAATTTAGTAGCAAAAATAACACTTAAAAAAAATAAATATAATAAAACTACAATCTCTCATAAAGCAGCATATCCACAGCAAAACAACTGACAAATGTAAAAGGTTGTTGTTTTTGTTATTATTTCTTTGTTAGCACTATATTTTAGTTTGTATAAAGTTTACACGGCTACGAAGTCGCACCGTCCTACAAGCATAAACTATAATTGCAAATACATATATACTTTCATTCAAATGATTAAGTACATACATACGGGTATATATGTATATGAGCATGCATTCCCATTAGCATTGCACAGTGGGATTAATATTATAGTATTCACTTAATGCGGATTTCTGTCCTAGACACAAAAATATGTCCTCGACACATACTTTTGTCAAAATGTAATGCCTTTTATATCGATAGGAAAATGCATTAAAATCAAACACTGCAAAATATCTTAAAAATTTGTTTTTCTGAGTTCAGACAAAAATTGTTGAAATGTTTATTTTATAAAATATTCTTGAAAATTTGGCAAAATATTTTAGGCGTAATTATAAAATAAAAAATAAAAAAAAATAACTGAACAAAAATAATTGAGATTTATTGGAAATAGCTCGTTTAATCAAAAAATTATATATTTCTCGTTGAAAGAAATATTTATTTACTATGGCAAGTATCGATGTATTTTCGAAGAACTAAAAGATGTGACAACCAAAAAGTGAATGCAAAATCTCAAAGCAAATCACAACATTTCCTGCAATAGAAATTGTCTTCAATATTTTCATAACTTTATAAATTCTTTGATGGAAAATTGTCTGTTTTATTATAAAAAATCAATAAAAAAATATTTCATACTATTTATTTAAATAATTTATTACGAAACTCAGAGTAAAATGATTTAACAATTCGAGCCTTTGCTGCAATAACGCAATAATTCAAAAAAGGTTGTTTTGCAGAAATTGAGTTTAAAGTTTTGAATTTACACACAACTTAATGGTAAAAGAAAATTTGGTTCTTTTCTCAAGAGCTGAGTACACAAAATATTTTTATGAAAATTTTACAGAATATAAAAAACGACAAGGCGAATAATTTCGTAATATAACCTTAAAAAATTCAAATTTTGAGTTACTACGGTATTGCAGCAAAGGCTCGAAATAACCAAGTGTTTCTAAATCGGCGGCCATTTCGCTGACCGCTTTTAAATCACAAAAACTCAAAAGGTTTGATTTTCAGAACATGCTTGAATACCAGGAGATCGAAGTGAGAATCGTCCCTGTTCTGTAAATCACGCGATTTCAAATCGTGCGATTTAATAACATAAATTTAATTGCAAATAACTTATTCACTATTATTACTATATTTTTAAACTTTTTTTCGTTGAAAATATTTTATTCAAGCATAAATTTGATAGAACTACATCCTGCAATACGTAGAACAACAATTTATTTTTCTCAAAATAGTACAATTTGAAATCATGTGATTTACAGAACAGATCCGCACATGTTCAATCCTTTGGCCATTTATGAAAACTCTAGGATAAAGAAACTTTTGTTTTTATAGCCGAAAAGATTGTTTTATAAATATCACTCTTTTTACACAGCATAATTGATTTCAAATTCAACATAATTATACTACGATTAGCATTTATTACATTAAAAATTATGCGCAGTTTTTGAAATTTTCGAAATTTTTCAAACGATCTGATACTAAAACCAAATTTTTAAATATTTAAACGTTGGTGTGTTTAAACAAATAATTCCATTAAATAATGGGGCATTTTCTATGATGGCAAAACATTGATAAACTTAAATTAAGCCGCAGTCCTTTCATTATTTTCCTAGCACATACACCACTGTGCTTCGCCGTCATAATGATCGTTCATTACTCATACGCCCAGTCGGTCGGTCGTCGTTACCATATGAAATATGCTGTTGTTATTATTGTTGGTTTTTTTTTTAAAGCTGGGGATCTGTGCAAGAGTTAAATACAATCACACTCCCTCACAAACATTCAAATTTACACCAACACCAACACCTACACAACAATAATGATAATAACAACAAATAAACATTTATTATACGTTGCTTTAAAATAGAAGAAGAGAACACTACAAAAAAAAAAAAAATAAAACACGACGAACTTCCACTAGTACATCCTGCTCGAATCTTGTCTACAATAAATCAAATTTTATTACACTTTTCTTTATTCATGCCATTGGATACGATGTGTATTTATGAGTCTGTATATGAATGTGTTTGTTTTAACTATTGCCCTTATTGTTGTTGGTATAGTTTTCTCTTTATTTGTTGCTGTTTTTTTATATGTACGTATGTACCTGCACTGTATGTATGTGAGTATAGAGGGGGGATGTATAATTAGTGCTGTATGTGGAAATGATGGGAAAAAAGTAAAATTACAACAACCAAGAAATATATAAAATTGGATAAAAAAAAGTATCAAAAAGAAGAAAAAAAAACTATTTTAAATAAATTTCTTATGATTATGAAAGTAAAGTTTGTGCAGGTGGACATATGGATGGATTTGTAGAAAGAAAAATAAAAGTTATAGAATGGAATTATAAATGAATTTCACCTTTTTTGCTTTTAGGCGAGGATTTATTGCAAATAATTTTGGGATTTTAAATGAGGAAGAGTTTGTTTAGTGGCTTTTTTGGACAGTTTGTTGGAAAACAAATTCAAACAATATCTTTTTATCTGTACAATTTTGTATATCGTTTGTAAGAGCCATATTTGCGCAACTATAATGAATACGACTGAAAAAAATTGCACTTAAGTATTTGATTTTAATTTGTAAGCTGGTGTATTCTTATTTAGTATTTTGGGCAAATATTTATTTTAAAAATCCTTAATATAAAAACAAGTTCAAAATATTTGTTATTCCGACTGCAATTTCTTCCCAAAAGTTGGCTAAAAGTTGGTTGAAAAAAGGAAAGTGGAAGGTCCTGAAACTGAATTTCTAAATATTGGCTTTTTATAACTAAAGGACAAATGAACTCTCTTTCTATTTCCAGAGAATCATGTATTCCATAAATGTTTCTACTAAAGGGTGTATCAGTAAGAATCCACCTTTTCATTTTAAAATAAAAACAAGTATTTTTTTGAGATACTTATGGTTTTTTATTGAGTTGTAAATAACACATATTCCAATTAAGTATGGAATAAAATATCCGTCAAATGGCCCCCACGGCTCTGATGACAGGCCACTCACCGATTAAGCGTTCGATCTGAGATTTGAGTTGATTTGGTATTCGCATTGAGGTCTTTGTACAATTTAACCGCACAAAAGTGTGGCAGTCCAAATTGCGACACACTGTATATATACTTAGACGAAACCATTTATCCTGTTCACTGCCCTCATACATATGTTTCACTTGATCAAACAATTATGATACATAAGACATAAAGATACCATATGCGACTAATTTTACACGTGAAATTTGAAAGTGTTACAATGAAAGCTTCCTGAGACATGAAGGTGTAAACCATCAAAATGATTGGGCATTCCCAATATAGTGAGTAAATAATGTGAAAAAGAGAATTTTTTCTTTGGGCGGTGTAATGCAAATGGCGAATTCCTTTAAACTGGCGAGGACTGATCGGTCATAACACACAAATTTTTAAATGATTTGTAAGCTTGAAAGAAAGACACTTTATATAGCCGTATACCCCTAATACCCTTGTCCTCCGCCTAGTATTTGTCCACCTTACTGGATTTCGAGTACACGACAATTTCCTCTTCAATTAAGAACCGTACCCCTCACCCCCAAGAAAATGATTACCACTATAATTTCTAATGAATACATCATGTCTATTACTTAAAGAATCTTACTTATTTTCGTCAATGAAAGATCAAAGTCTCTACAAGTACTCAAACCTCATTTCCGATAACTCTTTCCCACATTATATATAATAAATAAGTTCCCGTCGATCCTATAAGGAACGTAGGGCCTCCTCCTCCTTTCCCACCTTAGAAGGGCAAAAAATACCCATAATTATTTCATACAATGGAAGGATAAACAATATTGTCAATTTAGCAGGATGCCTAAAAGCAATAAGACAGCCTGATGGAGGCAAGGAATATTTAGCACCTTAGTATGTGTGTGGTGTGTTCTAAATATCTTATAGTCAGTATCTAGTTAAAGTTTCACTAAGAGTGAGTAGGAGATAAACATCGTGTATTTGTCAAGACGCGTCTTGACGGAGGGTTTCACTCACGATAATAGTAAGATTCTTTAGGACAAGTATATGATCTATTAATAGAAAAATTTAATGATAGATACTGTACTAAGAAAGATCTTAGTCTTTCCTTTCAGCTCCATTAACGGCCGAAATTTTGGCATAAGAATTTCACCTCATTTTCACTTCTATGTGAATTTGAGGCTTAAAAACAAATCATTTAGATCGTCAATAGCAGGGAGTCTAAGTACAAGTATATTTTTAAATCTAAATAAAATTAACTAAATTGAACTTCTTTTAGTACATTCTTTCTTCATTAGAAATGGCAAATATTCCTATTATTTATGAAATACGATTTGATTCATGTGACTGATGTGATTGGCTTATCAGTAGCTCGCAGTTTTCTCAGTCTTATCTTCCAAGATTTTATTGACGGTTATACTTCACGAATGGCTCGAACGATACTAGCCTTAAATATTGTGGATCGTTTCTGGATTATTCTAATATCATTAGTCTCCAATAGCACCCAGCAAAAAAGAGTTTAAAAGGGTCGACTCGCAGCATCGTGGCAGCCTATTGACATCGTAGAGTCTGCTGTCAACTTAGAAAATTGTAGATTGTTTGCCAAGCTGTGTGACACGATGCGCCATTTTTCTAAAATCAGAGATTGTCCAAGCTCATATCTTTCATTTCAGGCTAAAATAAGTTCGTCATTGATTCTCTGTACGGTTTGCCAGCTGCATTTCCAGAAAGAATGGGTAAATGATGCCACCACTCCGAAATCCACAACAAACTGTCACTCATTTTGGATGCATTGGTTTATCTGAAATCACGTGTGAGTTTTTTAATCCCCGGTTGCTGCAAATTTTTCTGTTGATATAACCGTTGCGATGAAAATGCTGAGATGATTTTTCTGCAGAATTAAATGTCTGATTAGATCTTCTGTAAAGCCGTAACGAAGAGGCCCTTTTGCCGTTTAATAAGTCAATTCAAACTTATAAGCGAAAAATCGCTGCCTTAAGCAAAATGTACGTCAAGCTGATGTACGAAATACCCAATTGTTTTGACCGATGGCGTGTCGACGCTCTTGCAACAACAGCAGATACATTCTCGTCGGTACGCACCGTACAACGACGAAGACCGTGAGTGTTATTTACTACCAGGCCAACCTCATGAACTTCTTGCAAAGAATTATGTACAGCACTTGCGATGGATGCTTCATATACGCATAAAAACTTCTCTTTGACAAATGCACAGTTTGAGCTAGACGGCACCCACTTTCGAAACAAGTTTTAAAAAATTTGCAACTTTAGTGAAGCGCAAACCAACTCATTGTAATCCGCGGAGTTAAAATACTGACTGATAGTTATTATTTTGGATAGAAAAATTTTATCAGTGTCAAAATAGTTCTATTTGGACCACCCGTTATATAAAGTATATACAAACAATAGTTTGAAAAGATGAATAAATAATTGGGCATTTTATTTGAGACGACGTAGATTTGTAATCTACGGATTGATCTGTTCAATATCGGAGTTACTTTGACTGAAGGAAATATTTAGTTCTGGAAGAATATTAATAGGGAACCATTGTATACGAGTATGTAGCTGAATCTACTATTCGATAGCTTGTCCCCATTCCCCTCTGTCAGTCAGTCTCACTCTTATTGAGGAAAATTCGACTTCTATATGTAGACTAATCATGTAGATCATCAATTTTTGTATGTGTAGTTTTCAGCTGCGGTTTGCGTATGTATTTGTGAGTTTTCATTTGCGTGGTATACATGGTTGTTCAAGCTGCGATCGCAGCACATGAACATGAACATGAACATAAACATGAATTTTATCACATCAAAGAATTTATATTAAAATCATTTAGAAAAGACTGAGATTTTAATTTTCTCAACATCAAAATCTCTGCATTTTCATGACTTCTTGTTGAGCTCTTTTTAACTATATCTCTCCCAAGCCTTAAAACTACTCTCTGTGTGTGTTAACGCAGCACCCTTAATATTTTATATGCTTATATATGTAGATGACGTGGTAAACCCGTTGTCTGTTAAGCATGTCATGATGAAATAATATTCCCAAGTTCGACTTCAAGTCCATTCGTAAATTGTTTGAAAAAAAAAAAATAAATCTAATGAAAATACGTTTCGTATACTCTACAGTGTAGAATGTATTGAGGGACGAAAAATAGTTAAATAAAAAATCCTTTTTTCATAATATCATGAAGATGACTTCAGATTCAATGAACAGTAACAAAAAAAGGACATCTTGCAATGACAATGGAAAAGATTCAAATTTTCACTACTTTCGGATCACAAATTTTGGATTTTATTGACTTTTTCCGAAGTACTTTTTCAGCGCTACAGTCCAGAGTTGGTATATAATACTCTTTGAAATTGCTTCTATTGAAAAACAAATAAAAATATGAACTTCTTACAGAATGAGGAAATAAAACAATTTCTTTTTGATATATTGTTAATAATTTCTTTAAAACATACAACTTTATTTTTCATACTTTTGAGCCATGGTGTTGTGTTTTATTGATTTAAAATTTTTATGTATTTGAATTTGTTGTTTTATTATTAGATTATTTTCTTCTTCCTATTTTCTTTTTTAATTTATGTAAGAATATTTTAAACAAAATACTTTGCTTCACTGCAGCTACATGACTAAAGTTAATAGTTTTGTATTTAAAAAGAATATATTTAATATTATTTGAAACATAATAAATAGTGCCTTAGAAATAGGTTTTGTTATATATTTACATTAGACTTGTTTATATATATATTTTAATTTTTATATGTAAAACTGAAATGGTTTTCTAAAAATAATATCACAAACAAATAAAGGAAAGTATATAAAAAGGGTGAGACAGGGTTTTTATATTTATATATATATATATATATATATATATATATATATATATATATATATATATATATATATATATACATTCCTCTTCTCAAGTTCTTTATTTCTTACTTTTTATTTTTGAAATAAAAAATTTTAAAAATATTATTAAAACCATAACCCTACCTTTTTTTGTAAAAACATAATTTTGTTATAAATATTTGGATTTTTTCATGTTAAACATTTTTTTGCATTATTGCTACAGTTTTACTTTTTGTTATTTTTCATTTAGAAAAAAATGCAAATTTCTTAAAAGTTAGTTACTACTAAGAAAATTGTATACATATTTTATATAATATTTGTTATATTTTGTAAATTTATATTTTTAATGTTGCGTATACATGGGTTTCATTTTTTGTTGTATATATTTTTTTGAAGTTTTAAATTTATTATTATTACTTTTTTTTATTTTTTAATCGACATAATAATTTTGATTTGATTTTTGTTAATTAAGAAAATAAGCAATAGGAAACCGATACGTAAGATTAATATTTTAAAATTTTTCGTTTTAAACAAATATTTATTTCACAAAATTCAAATTGAGACGGTACACCAATCTTTGTAAAAAAATAAATGGGAATTTACTGATTCTATAATGATTTGCGAAAATCCTTTTTAGGCCCTAGGAGGCCAAGTGATATTCAAAAGATTTTAGAGATTTTTTTTATGACTTACACGTCCTTTTATAAAGAGTGTTTTCTAAAGGTTAACAGTTTTATGCTAAAATGTAACAAAGAAAATGTTTTTATAAGAAACCAAATTGGCTTCATGGGAATGATAACGTCATGCCGATAATGCTTGAATATGATTTCGCAATTTATTTTTGTCTAAATTCCATATATTATTTGCAGCAATTGCGGCCGTATTCCGCTAGTAACTCGAGGAATTTTTTACTTTAAATGTTTATTAACCTCAGATTTAGCTGATTTATATATACCCGAGTAAGATTATATAATGGGGATAGATTACAGGATGCTGGTGGCCAACTAGAAGGACCATTACGTTAAATTATCCACTTACCAAATGTTTTTTTAATTAAATGAATTTATGAACTTATATTTGCAACTGTTGCTCTCGTCAAACCAAACCAACCACAAACAAGTTGTCGACGGTTGTAAACCAAACACTCTTGCCAACACAAAAATGTAAAGGTCGAAGAAGAACACCCTTTATTTATTTTATAAATGATTTTTGTTACTTAAATTTTAATCGATTTAAAACCGGAGAATAGCTCCAGCCTCCAGCCTCCAGTTACGAAACACAACTTATTATATGCAAATCGATTAAGTAGGTTAGATGATATACATAATTATACAGGCATGTTCTGAAATCACGGTGATTTTAAATCACTAACGATTTTGAAATCACGAGATTGATATTTTGGTGTTCTGAAAATCACGAGAATTTTAATTTTTAGTAGTGATTTTCATGTTCTAAATCACGAGCTAACAGCTGATTTGCTTTGTTTACATTTAAAATTTTTTATATTTAAGTGATTAATCAGAAAAATATAATAAATTTAAGAGTTAAATTGTGAGTGTCGTTAATTATTTCAGAAAATAAAGTGAAAAAAATGCCTGGAGCAACCTTTTTAGCAATTTAGCAAATTCTAACAATTGTACACAAAATATAAAGCGTCTATCTAAATTTATAAATTTTAAAGTTTTTCTTTGTAAAATAATAGATTTTATTACTAAAACAAATAAAGAACCAGTCATATTAAGTGTATGTAATCATTTTATTATCGAAATCAAACCAATATGCTAAAAAAACGCAAAGTGATTTGATATCGTCAGACATTAACCTGACCGGTTTTAAATCACGAGATTTCAAATTTTTTTGTGCGCAGAACACCTTTTCAGTGATTTCAAATCACTTTAGGATAAAGTGATTTTCAGAACATGCCTGATAATTACAATTTCCAATTGTTATACCAAAGAGGACTAAGCACACCTCTCCTCCAGCATTGCGCTTTAAATTGTTCGAAAACTAAACTGATAATTCTATATAATAAAAACTTGATTTCATTTCAATTTCCTATTGCTTATTGCTTTTAACATTTGATTCTACATTATTATAATAATTTTTTTATTTTAAAAATTCTTATTTTAATAATTTATTTTTACTATATACATCAAAGTTGTTACATCAAGGTATTTAAGTTACTGGGGAAATCTTTTCACTGACATTTCTTTCCTTCTAGTATATTTTTGTTGTTATTTTCAATATTATGTTCTGATCAAATTTAAATCTAATTGTATAGCAGTTTTTTAAATCTATAGAAGACATTTTATGTTGTTGTATTTGGAAATAATATTTCATTTATATTTTATTTCTACATAAATTTAGTTTTTTTCTAATTCAAAGTCTGCTTAAAAATGAGGTTTACTAAATATTATTTACGTATACTTTAATTTCGTACTTTAGTTGATGTATTTTTTTATAATTATAATTTATAGTTTAAATTTTGGTATACTTGGTATTAAAAAAAATAGAAAAGAATTTGGCACATTTTTTTATACAATGAATGTATTTAAATTTTTGTTTTATATTTATATTGATTTGCGTTCCAAGGGAAACTTTATTGTAATAGAAATAATAGGTATTCGAAGCTGCTTTAGTTTTAAAAACAAATAAAAATAAATATTCATATGAAAGGAACTGACTTACGATTCGATTTAATCCATATTAAAGAATATTTCGCAAATTATTTTCAAAAATTCCTTTAATACTACACATTTACATAGAAATAATTTTTTCATTTGCCATGTTATTTATTCTTTCAATTCATAAATGTATAATTAAAATACTTATAAAAAACTAAAATCTAAATATATTTCCACCCTACTCGTAATACGAAACAAAAGCAAGTGACATGGATTTCCAGCTGCATGATTGAACATTTTAAAGTGAAAATTATAAAGTCACTTGAATGAAGAAGAGATGGAGGTAAAAAGAATTTAGTCTTTGAACTTAAATGCAATTTCGGAAAGTTATTTAAAATAGTATTTCAATTACAAGTCGAGTTCTTTTTAAAATGGATATTATCTGCCAATAGAAAGCTGAGTACAAAATAATTTTATTGCAAATAATTGGAAGCGCGGCATAAAATAACCATCCAAAGATAGAAGCCCCAAAAATTTAATTAAACTTCATTATTGAATGCAACCACTTTTAAACTAAATAAATAAGGTACCAGTGAAATGCAAAAACATCCCAAATACGATTAAACTAACGTGAAATTATCATTATGATATGAAATATGCCTAGTGTATTTTCATCATAAAACAAATAGAAGAGAATCTTTTAATTCTGTTTCACAAAATGATATTTCCACCAGAGCAAGTAAAACAACTTCCATTTCCTATTAAAAAAATACCTATGTACATATGTAGATGCATACTTATGTATATGATCATTTCACACACGTTATCTCATAGAAATGGAACTAGAATCAGTGATGGGAAATGAGATTTTCATTTCGGTATCAAAAATTTTTTTCTAAAAGTACTTTTTTAACCTCAAGAGTAACAAATCTTATTTTTTTTTAATTTTTATTAAACAGTAAAAAAATCTTTATGAAAACAAAAAGTTAAAAAGTTCATTTTACCTATAAACAAAACATTTTTAAAATTTATTTTGTACTTTTTAAGGTATATCAATTTAAACTGAAATAGCCCCTAGATAAATAGCGCCAATTGAATGGATTTGGGTTTATTTCGAAAATAATTTTCTCTTACATTTTAAGACTATTTCCAAAAAAACTTCCTCCATCACATTAAAGTAAAAATCATTGAGTATTGTCCTCCAAATAAGCCCAAATCTATACCAGTAGCGTTATTCACCTAGGATTTATTTCAATTTAAAGTTTTATACCTTAAAAAATACCCAATATAAAATTTTACATTTTCAAAAAAAAAAAATTAACAGAGGACATAAATATATGTATGTATATGTTTAAATACAAATTCATTATTATAACTAAACAATCTATTTTAACTATGTAATAGTTATGTAAAAAACAAACAATAGCTATAGTAAAACATAATTTTTCAAATCAAATAGTATCAAAAAAAGTACGATCGTAACAACTTTTCCATCACTGACTAGAATACTCGCTGGAATATTCTCCATAGATTAAAACACTCTAACATGTATGTATGTATGTATGTACGTATCACTCACTCATTTTATTAACCAATGTTATAATTGTAAGTATGTACATTTGTAAATATCTAAGTATGTACATATGTATGTACACACATACATACTTACATACTTACTTATATCACTTGTAATTACATACATATTTATATTTCACCTTAGATAATGAATATATCACTCAACCATGGGACACATGTCGCTTACATATAAATTATCACAAACAACAATATGTATGCAAGTATGTAAGTATATACTTATGTACATATGTACATAACTACATACATACAGACATACTTACATACATACATAAGTGTGTAAGTATGTACATACATACATACATACATACATACATAGAAAAAACGATGACACCAGCGCAGCAGCGAAAATTTTTTTCCTAACAGATCCATGCATACATACTTATGTACATATGTATGTATGTATGTAAGTAGACAAAATACATACATACAGTTTGTACATACTTACATACATACATACATATGTAAGTAAGTACAACCGCACACTTGTATGCACTTTAAAACTATTCCTGGGAAAATAAGTAAAAACTGGTTTTAAATAAAGAATTTTCCTTTTTTTCTTTTAACCCACACCCCTTTCTTTGTTATAGTTTTTGTTGTTTTTTTTCCAACTTGCTTTGTAAAAATTTTCTTTATGTGACTGTGTGTTGTTGTATCTTGTACATAGTGTACTCGTCAGTATTGTTGTTTATTATTATAACGGGTTGAAACTTTACAATAAACAAACAAACAACAAAAAAATTTAAAACACGTCATTGTATTGGTAGCATCCAACGACTTGATTTGGCATTTCATCACTCTTTCTATACGGTTAGTAAGTGCAATATATTTATGTCTCTTTCCGACGAGCGTTCTCTTTCTTTCGTTAGTGTAAGGTCGTGCAAATTGATAGACAGCAGTTCATCAAAAACAAAAGCAGACAATACAAACAGCTCAACCATTCATTTTCCCTCCTTAAAATTTCCGCAGTGAGCAAGAGTGTGAGATTTCGTGCTCTCTGGCATAGTAAAAAATAAATGAGAACATTATTAGAGTATAGTTTTCAGAGAATTTACAGAATAGCTGTTACTGATAAAAGCATTATATTGTAGAACACAGTATTACAGTTTTATTTTATAGTGTGTTTCAACTGTGTCAGAAAGAGATGTCTATAGTTTTATTTTGCTGAAGAGTAAATATAAAATGTTTGTTTAAAGCTTTTCGGAAACAAGTTGTTAGAGAAATTTGATTTCTTACCAAAAGTTTTGTCTTCTTCACCAAGAATTTTGAGAAACGAAACAAAAGTTTAAGGAGAATTTAAAAAGCTTTTTTATTTTAAGGGGCAATTGTTGCCCCTTCTACGAGTTCTGAAAGAGATTAAGTCCCTTTTTAATTTGAAAGAGTTTTTCTAATATTTATTTGCTCTTTAAAAAATCTTTACAGCTGTTGATGCCTTTTCTTTTAAAAAAGTTTACTTTAAAGGTGAATTCACCGGTTCGTTCTGCAGGAAATTTTCGTTGAGAGACAATTTTAGTTTACTGAGAGTTTGCTCACAGAAGATTCACCCGCGTCGAACAAATATTCTGTAGAAACAAAGCTACCATATGCAACGACTCTGTAAATGTTGTGTGGTACTTTTACAAGCCGGCAGCACAGTGGCAGATGATTGCAATTTGCTGTGTTCTAAATTAAACAAATTTTTATAAAATAAAAAATATACAAATGAATAAAAGTCGAGTGCATGTTCTAATAGCTATTTTGTTAAATACATATAAAAATTTGCAAATATACTTGTATATTATTATACATAAATATGTACATATAACATGATGTGGCAGCTCATTTAAATTTTGCATAGAAAATGTATATATCTGGCAGCACAGTTCAATTCGTTCGGGACGATAATTAAAATTAAACCAATTCAAGCAAAAATTGTTCCGCATTAAATTTACTCTCTTTCTCTCACTCTCTCAAAAATAGAGACGTCAAACTACATATAAAAAAAATCGTTCGGAACGTTCAGAACGAACGGGTGAATTCACCTTAAGTAGATTGTTGTTCTATAGTTTCTTTACGTATGAGTAAATACGTGCATGGCCGTGGGTGTGTAGTTGTATGTTTCAAAGTCATTATAATTGATTAATTGTCTATGAGTGGGTGTTTGTACTAAAGGCTACTTGTTAACAAATGCTTCTTTATTTTCTTTAGAGTGAGTGTAAAGGAACCGCATTATGAAAGAAAAATACACTTAGTTTTTGCTTCAATATTTTTAAATTATAAAAAAAACAAAACTTGTACATACATATGAATATAAGTATGTACATATGATTATGTATGCATGTGCATATGTATGTTGTATGTGTGTAGAAACGATAAGAATAGTACCTACATATGTATGTACTTATGTATGCATGTACATACATGCATGAATTCCTATGTATAGATGTACATATGTAAGTAAGTATGTATTGATTAAACATGTCTTTTTTTTATTTAATGCTCTATGTGTGCATTTAAAGTTGCTTAACAATGGCGCACGATTTAAAGCACATGTTTTCTGCTTTATTTATTTGTTTCTTTTTTGCGGGTCTGCTCAAAGTCTGTTACCTCTGGTCTAAGCTTTCAATTATCTTGACTGGTAGCCAGAGTTGCCAGTTTTACAACAACTTAACATATCAATGAATTTCTTCTCCATACATAAGTACATACATACTTATGTAAGTATATGGTATTTGTACCACTGAAAAAAATATATTTTAAATTATTTAAACTTATTTATTGAGCTTTTGCATGTCCTTATTTATTGCTCGATATTTGACATCATTTTCTGGATATTATATTATGTATGTATATGTAATTTAATATGCAAACCAATTTGAATAACTATTTTAATTTAAAATAGGCTTGAGAAAAAATAAAATCTCTCCCGAACGTTATTCTAATCCATATACTTATATAAACACGTCATGTATACATATATGTATATACATATAAGTATATGTACATATGTATGTATATACATACATAGGTACTTATAACAATTGAATTTTTTTACATAATTTTTTTAATGATGTTAGTTAAAATTTAAATTCATATTAGGATGTCTTGAGTTTGAGTGCCTAATTTGTCAATTTAAATTCATAATTTTTTTTTTCAAATAAATTTTTTTATTAATGAAGAAGTAAATAATATCCAATTACATTAAAAAAATTAAACAGTACTTGTACTATAAAAGTTCCGTACCTCCAGAATAAAAAGTAAACGGGCCATGAATTAATTCAAAACACTCAAGCGTATGTGGACATTAGCCGATATCTTTCCAATTTTACTATCAGAATATTAATAACAAAAAATTTTGGAATCCGTAGTAAAACGAAAAATTCCTATGAAAAATTTAAATTTAGAAGCTTCTCGATCGTATTATTTCACAATCTATGGTATAATACATTTTTAACAATTTTGACTTAAGATATCAGTTTTGAGATGATTTTGTCTATTATTTAGAATAAATTATAGTATCAACCACAAAAAAGTGAATATACTTTCCATTTTACACAAGCACAAAATATATTTAATGCAATTCAACATTAATTTCTTGTGTCTTTTTTTTATTTTCAATGGATCTTATACCAACTCATCAGTAGACTTTGAGCCACATAAAAGCCAATGAGAGCTATAGTAATTAAGGAATTAATTAAATAAAAAGCTTAACAAAATTGAACAACAAATAAATATTTTTGAATAAAGCTCGATTGTAATAATCGATACCCAAGTTAATATTCACATCTCTACCGAATGGGTCTCGAAGACAGCAATAGTACTCGCAATTGCAACGGAGGCGTAAGATATGTTAAACTCATGGGGTATCCTCTACGTCTCTGTCATGACTAAAAACATTTTGTGGCACACAAAACATCATCCATGTGTAAGAAGCACATAACAGATGCCAACTTGTGGCATTTTCGTTTGTGAAAAAACGTAGCATTGCTTTTCCTTTTAAAAGGATAAAAGGAGTTTAGTATTCTTTAAGGAGCGTAAGTTTTATATTAGAAAGATAAATGGATTTTTTTTACCGAATGGGCCAATGAAATATTGCACCTTTTTAAAAATCGAAAATGCCATTAGTTTTATTTTTTTAACCTGTGTTCGAAATTTATATTCTCTTATAGCACTCTAAAAAAATACATAGGAATCGACCTAAATTTTTCTACTGAACCGGGAGTAGTGAAGAGATTTCTCGGTTTTATATTGTGCATATTGGAGTCATAGATATATATTCCTTGATCTTGTATAGATTTTTTAATTTCAGTACCTTTTTTATTAAGAACCAAACGCATACAAACGCACTTCCAATCTCTTCATTTTTGTTCAAAAGCTTGCTTTAAAAATCCCACAATTAGTGGCCATTCATGGACTATTGGCAACAACGATATGATCATAGTGCCATGCTGTAGCTGATTTGCAATGCATGCTACTTGTCGATTGCCTTATACAACATTGTGTTGAAAATTGAAAATGAATTTCAATTAATTTGTGTTCGTCTCTGATACGTTTGTACGAATAAACCGAATGGTTGTTTAGCTCTACACAATTGTTGTTCTGGCTCGCTGGCTGGCAGGCTGGTTGTTTGAATGGTTGGTGGCAGTCATACCAAACCAGACCAGGCCAACTTGCAACCCGTCAATATAAAGTAGCCATATAAACTCAAGACATACAAGCAAACATTAATGTGTTTTATTCATCTTTTAGCCATTAAAAGTTTTAAAGTATGAGTAGCCGAGTGTTTGTGTTTGTATAAAAGTTAATAAGGAGGAGCTTGTTGGAGTGGGTACCTGTTTTGGTTTCAGTTTGTTTACAAATTTTTTCATTACAAGCAAAAAAAAAAAAAATACAGGCGCATCTACACACACAGGCACACGTTCCTGCCCAAGCACATGTAAGTAACTCATACATGTAGAATGTGGTACAGAGAATAAGTAATTTTGTTGTTGTTGTTTCTTCTTAGTTGTCCTAAAGGTGAGCAAGTTGTTTAAGTGTGGCAATTAATTTTGGAGCGTTTATAATCATATTTTTTTGTTTTGTTTTTTCTTATTGTAGTTCTTTTTGAAAACATTAATTTTACGCGTTTTCTTTGCTGATCAAAGTTTTTCATTCATGTGGGAGTGTAAGAAATAATATTTTTTTTTTCGAAAATTTATAGTTTTTAGATTAGATGAAATGAAATATTGGCGTGGAGATCATTGCGCTAAAGAACCAATCAATGTTTGTATTAATATATGAGACTTTTTTTAGCGAATACCGCAGCAATTTATCAAGATTAAAATAAATCATTAGATTTCGTTTGATTGGGGTCGCTGATGGCACTATATGAAGGCTAAGTTTTCAAAAGGTATTTATTTGCTTTTAAGTTCAGGATTGAACAACGATGTCTTGAAAATAAGAAAAAGAGCAGATGAGTGCAATCGAAATTAAATACATTCGAATTCAGATTTAAGAAAATGTAAAATGTCAATAGTTGGTTTTCGTTTAAGAGAGTCTTAAACGGACTTCGGATTAAAGAAAACCCTTTCGCTTAAAAGAATTAAAGTTTTACTTTGAACCTATAATAGAAAATATGATACATACTAAAAATAAATTGTACACGTGTTTCGATTTTATAAAATTAGATTTTAAAAATTGCATGTAATATGACTAAATAGAGCCGACACTGTGTGACATTTAGCGAGCGGTAATTGAATAATATTTATCTTTTAAGAAATCTTTGTTTTATATAATTTGGTTTTTTTAGAAAATGAAAGTGTTTTATTTAGGCGGTTGTTGTTTTAAGCGAAGAAAAGTAGTTTAAAATTGATCAACAGCAAAAATTTGGAATTTTCGGTTTTTATAGGTTATTCTTTTTCTCTTAAATTCGACTGGACTGGACTGGAAACGAATATATTTTCGAAATACTGAAATGTGTGTTCGTGGAAAGACTAATAAGAAATTATTTTACAAAATTTATTAAATTCGAAAAATCCTCCAAAATAATTATTATTGTTAATTCCTTTAGTTCCTATAAGGAGCATAAGGCCTCCTTGAATATAATTATTTAAAAAATAACAAATAATCATTCTGAAGAATATTTCAAATAAATAATTTAATAAATATTATTTTCAATATTATTTTTCATTTAATTGTTTGTTGTGTTGTATTTGTATAAAAAATTTCTTAAACTATTATATTTGCTTGTTTTGGAAATCGCAAATAGAAAAATCGAATTGAATCATATTGAGTTCTCATATAGTACGAGTTGATTTTTGTAGAAGTTTATGAATTTGAATGCTTTTCCAACATGAAAAGTTTCGGACAACCTTCAAGAGGCTCCAACTTTAAGGATCTTGGAGGGTAGTAAAATTGATGTCAATATGAAACTATCAGCCCTAGATATTTATGACAATTTTTGTGTTTTTCTTCCGACGGGGTTTGTTTGAATTTGGGACGATTTTCCGTCATCCCACGTCAAATTTGGTTTGTAAACAGACCGGTTTCGGCTTTGTGCCATCTTCAGTATTCTCTCGAATACTAAATCGAGAGAACACTGAAGATGGCACAAAGCCGAAACCGGTCTGTTTACAAACCAAATTTGACGTTGGATGACGGAAAATCGTCCCAAATTTATGACAATCTTTAAACTGGCTTTTGTGGACATGTACACGAATTGCCGCCTAAACTTCAAGCTTAGTGGCAGCAGTAGGTGCCTTAAGTTTGACTGCCTGTAAGACTAAAGCGGGATTAGATCATCATGGTCGTCTTAACCCTTCTCCTCAGTCAGAAGTAGGCATATTCGCTAAAGGAATGTTGTTCTAGTCTCTTATATTTATTCTTGCCTTGGTAAGTGGTTTCTAGTGATCCCTTTAGGTTAAGGATGGGTTCCACAGGTAGTTTTCGCTCACTTGGGTCCTTGGATTGATGTCAAAGGAGACAGAATCAGTAACACTCAGAGTCTACGACAGGAATCGAATCTGCAATCTTCTGACTACTAGTCTAATACAATAGCCAATAATTTACGACAGAACTCATTCTCTTAATAAATTATTTAGGCAAAAAAAAAAAATAACTGAAAATACCGCCTTCCTCTATTAAAGACTAATTTTTTCCGTAAGACGGAACAAATTACACTCTAGTTTTTAGCACAAAGGATTTCAATTTCTTTGTTTTCACTAAAGCAGCCTGCGATAAACCAACACAAGTTGTTTTTATTTCTTTAGAATTTAATAAACTCATACCTTTGCATCTCATTAAACACATCTTAGTCCAGCATTTGTTTAAGTATTTTTACTTGACAACTGCTTGGCCAACTCGGTATATTTCAAAAATTTCGATTGCGGACTCTCGTCATAGGGATTTATTGTTGGCGTGTTGGTAACAGTGGACGGTGGAGTTGGTTCTAAGCGTTGATGAGCTAATGGACTCTTGGCTGAGGAAGCACTTTTGGGAGATGTCATCGATTTCGGTGAAACGGCAGCTGGTGATTTCATGCTGTTCAAATCTCCTAGATGCTGTTGCTCATCTTTGACAAAGTGCACCTTAGACAGATGATGACGATAGGCTCCCTTAGAGCTAAATGGTGTATCACAGAAGGAACATTTAATAATGGAGTCTGCTGTAACCACAGCATCGTTGCAAGCCCAACTAAAAGCCAGCATGCTGGCACTGTTGCTGCTACCAGTTGTACCACCAGCATTTGTTGCCGAACCAGATGAAGAAGTTGATTGCAATGTCAAATTGTTGCAGTTGTTGTTACTGCTAGATGAGCTGCGTGTATTGGCTGCAGGCGTATCAGTAGTTTCGCAAAGTTTTTGTAAAGCAGCCAAAGGATTGGCATTACTTTTCTTAGACACTGCAGTGGCATTGTTGTTGTTATTATTTGTTTCTATATTGGGGCTACTCATTGTTGTAGTGGTCGTGTTATTGAGATTATTAAACATAGAGGACAAAGCATTAAGACTGCTACTTTCTGTAAAACCAAGATGAGGCTTTTTTTCACCAGACGAACAAGTTGACTTTGGTGTTATGGAACGTTCGCTAATACTGGGACTTATGGCACGGGAACTGGGTGTTAGTGCAATATGCCTCATTTCATTGTCTTTCATTTTGTGGCCTTCTAGTTCCTCATGATCTTCCGATATACTGAATTCCTTCTTCACAGAAATTTTCTTTGGTATTTCAGTAATTCGTATGTTGTCGTCATCATGAGGATGTTCATTATTATCAATTGGCTCGGATTTGATTTTAGTTGCATACAAGTTGTCTCTAGTTTCCTTGAGACTTGGATACGTTTTATCTGGTGTAAGACGTGGTGTCGGTTGCCTAGAAAGATCATGACAGCGCTCTGGTGTGAATGATTCCAAGCGGCTGCTACAGCGTTCGGATACTGAGCTGGATTCACTGGCACTGCGATCACGATTTGAGGGATAATTCGAATAGGAACGTAAAAATTGCATTGTTTGGGGATCCATCAAAGGTTTAGTGTAGTCCACATTATCATCTATACCCAACCGTTTGAGTATGCTTGAGCCTAACGGAGTGCCGCCTGAAGTTCCATCACCTCCAAAGGCAGACGAGTGACGGGGCCTTGAGTCGAAACTTTTTTCGATTAATTGCTCCAGAGCATTTAAGACCGAAGTGCCACCGGAAGTCTTTTCACTTTCAGTGGGTGGTAAAGGGCACAAAATATCTGCTCTTGTATTTGAACTCGACAGAGGAGAGCTATTGTCATCTGACGTTTTGCGTCCATCGCTTCTACTATGAGGAGTCCGTGGACTATTTAAGCATTCTTGTGGTGTTAAGGGTCCGTAAGGAGACTTAAGTGTACTATTGTTGTTATTTTGAGATCTAGGTGACAAAACTAAGGTGCGATCTATGCACTGCCGTATGTGATCCACAAACATGGCTGTTTCCACCTTGTCACCACAAGTTTCACACGACAATTTTGTAGAGACAGCGAAGTCCCTCAAGGGTTTGAGGGCTTGATCTAGCCCAGCTGCTTTGAAATCATGCTGAGCTCTTTCCATTTCTAGTAACTTACGCACTGGCAGCGATTTTTTGCGTTTTTCTCGCGTCTGTCTACCCCGACCCCTGATCATTGTTGGAACACTGTCAGCTACTGCGGCAGTTCTCATCATGTGTTCCTTGTAGTGGTTATTCTTCATCATGTGATTGCTTAGATCTTTCAAAGTAGAAAACGCTTGATCACACACTTTGCATGTCAGAACAGCACTGACAGTAGAACTTGAATTCGCTGCATTATTGGTAGGGGACGTAGCACTGCTATTGATTGTTGGGGTGGCGGTATTATTGCTGTTATTGCTGGCAGCAGCAGTTGAAGATGTTCTATTGCCGCCATTGCCGCCAGCGCTGTTATCTCGTGGAGTTTTCTCATCGGTAGACTTCCAAGAAATAATTTGTTCTTGTGATATTATATTTGTGTAATGCTGAGTCTCTTGCATGTGACTTGTCATTTCGGCAAGAGAGCGAAAACTTTGTCCGCACCACATACATTTTAATATTTGGCGCGTTTGTTCGGCCCCTTTGCCCAGCCACACATCTTGTCCACGTACTAGTTTGCGTGGCAAAGGCATCGTTTCTTTGATTAGCATGTTTAGATCAGATTTGCTGCCACCAGATGCTGTTGAATTGTTGGTTGCGAGTGCCGCTTGTTGATTTGATATTGTGCCACTACTTTGCGTGGCCGAATGACGAGACTGATGGGAAGATTGTGTCGTTTGATTCCCGCCACTTGTTGTTGCGGCACAGTTTAAAGCAGCATTAGGTGGAACATTAACTCCACAATGTTGTGTTTCCTTCATGTGCGTGGTAAGCGAAGCTAAAGTGGCAAAACTTTGCTTACACCAAACACATTTGAAAACATCTTTGACAGCGTCTGCACCCTTATTCAACCAATGTGATTGCCAAGCACTGTGACGGCCATTTGAAGCGGTTGATGCCGTGCTTGTAGTATTTGTAGAATTGGTTGAGTGTCTTGTTGATACTTCGCTATGTTCAGCTTTAGCTGAGCCTCCAAGTCTTGTCATTTCAGTCATTTTCTCTAAAGCTTTGGTGGCTTCGTTTGGCGCTACTTTTGTTTTGGCATTCCAATCCAATGAGAGAGGAGTCTTTGGTGACAGGTTGGCAGCAGCTACGGCAGCCAAATATGGATTTATTGGAGGTACCCATGTGCTTGATGCTGGCAATGATTTGTAATCATTAGATCTCACCAATTTCCGATTGGTTATTATAACTGGTTCGTCTTCGTCTGATTGACGTTTGCGTCCATTATTTACTGATAAATCTAATGGACTATTCAGATCATCTGTGTCATTATCATTAACGTTATCAGCCTCATTTTCATTTCCTTCGCCATCAGCATTATCTTCATCCTCTTCACTGCCATTGGCATCATCGTCAGAGTTCCGTCGGCTTCTTTTGGTGCTAAAATCTAAAGCTGGTGTATCCACTAAATCGCTTGAATTTGGTGGAGTTGGTGTCAACGCTTCTTGAGAATTTGGGGAATGTGAGACTTGTTGCTGTTGCTGTGTTGCATGTTGAACAAGTGATGCAGCGGCTGCTAAAGGATTTGTTAATAAAAGATGATTCTGTTGGGCTGCCGCAGCAGCTGCGGCATTAAAATATGCAGCCATAGCAGCCGATTGTGGTGGTAGAAGAGCGGCTGCTGCAGCTGGTGCCAAGGTGGCAGGTAGTGGCAGACCAACTGGTGGCGATGTTGTTGTAGGGGTTTCTCCTGGTGTATGACCTTCATGGCCAGAATAATGTGATTCATTTGAGGGGCAGCGTACATCATTATTGGCTGATGCTGAAGCAGTCGATTCGCGTGACTGACAACGTGGGCTGGCAAGTTCACTGTAAGTTGAAAGATTAAGAAATAACATTTAAGTGATTTTGTTATTAAATGGGAAACAGTTTAAAAAAATTTTTTTAACGTCAACGGAATTATTGTTTTATAGTTTTGGTTTTAATGTTATAAAATTAATTTTATTTTAAAACAAAGATTTTTTTAAATTCGATTTGTACCCCTTTGAGGACGATTAAAGTTTTAGTGCCAAGCAAAAAATAATCCCCCCTATTATGATTGTCGACGTCGACGTCACACCAAGTCGACATCAATATATTGGCAATTGTGGGATCGTTATCGAGAACTATTAAATATTATTAATAGGATATTACTACTACTATGGCTTATAAAATTACAATTGGCCATCAATATTATTTGGTTATTGCCTACAAGGAGTTCAGAAATGCTGTCTTTTTTACTGTCGACTTGATGTGACGTCGACATCGACAATCATAATGTGGGGGAATGTTGTCAGTAAATCGATTTGAAGGAAAAGAATTATACTACATTAAAAAAGCAAGACAGCAAAAACGGCCTAGGAAATTTTTTTTCAAAATAAAATTTCATTTGCCATTTAAAAATCACTCTTTTATTTTTTTCTCTGAAAAATTTTAACTCTGAATTTATCTTAAATTTAATATCTAAGTAGTTCAGTTTGATAATTAATTTACTAATTACTTTGCTAATTATCAATCGTTTTATTTTTTCTTTCAACTCAGTGATTTGTTGGAACTGGGATCCATTGCCCATCCTGCAACCACTCTGTTGATTGTTATTTGCGACCCAAAGCCTTAAATTTTGTCAAGCAGTCGAGGTTGGATTTGTTCACAATTTGATCTTTTGTCTTTTATCTTTTAAGAAATTTAATATGTCATCCCAAGTGATACATTTAAATTGTAATAAATATTTTTATTTTACTGATTTGTGGTCATTAAACATAATAAAGTTGAAGCTGTTCGTCTACAGAAGACTATAAGTGAAATTTGACTGTGTCTCAAAATTAGAGACCCAATTGGCTGTGAAATATTTCTGCTCTTTGCAGGATAATATCCCGCTAAGGACACCTGCATATATAGACGACTGTATTAAGAAATTTTAGGCAAATCTCAAGCAGTTTGCACAACATGCTTCTGCTACCAGTGGACATGTAAGATAAAATATTTGGAAAACGCCATGTGTAGAGTTCGCATTAATCATTACTTTCAGCGCAAGTACTGACCCATTTATTTATTGGACAATTATTTAAATTAATAGTTTCCATTATAATTATTAATTTAATTTGCAATTTATACTGAAATATTGGGCTTTATTTTTTGCACTGTCTGTGCTAAAGTCCGCAGCTTTTATTAAAGGAGTTTCTCCCTCTGCCAGAAGCCTTGCTCCACAAGGTAAAAATGACAGAGTGTTCAATATTCGGTATATAATATAATAAATTAAATTTTATATGATGCTGTTTTAATTTTCTGAGATAAACATTTTATTTTATAGCTGCAGATCTGTTGCATTAAGAAGATTTCAAATTCAAAATAGAAAATACGTTTAGTAGATCTAAAGATGAACAATTCTTTTAAATTAAAATCATACATTTCGCAACTAGAAAAAACGAGTGCAGTATTACATTTTTCATTCATAGAGAGAGTGATGTGAAAAAACAACTCTGACAAGTTTTCCGAAAATTGTTTTCTATGATAAAAAAAAAACATCTTCCTGCATCGTTGGTCTACAGATGGATACAAAAGGTTCGCTTTCTAAAAGCCTAAAAATTTCCAAATCCTACTGAAAATATTAAAATATTTTTCAAAATATTCCGAATTATACCATGTTCAGACATGCAACTGAAGTGAAGCAATTAATTTTCACAAATATACAATTTAGCTCACTCGATTAGCATTTGTCAGCTCAAAATGTTTTAGTTCTTGTCATAATATTAATAATAAAAGCATTTATGTGATTATATTTTTTTATAAAGAAAATGTAATAATATGTTTTAAAAATAAATTCACAAATTCGAATCTTAGTTACAGCTGCAGATGTAATTCATTCTTGAACTGTCCCAGCTTTAGGTGCAAAAGTTGATGGAACTCCTGGCCGACTTAATCAAATTAATTTCCTAATTGATTGACCTGGATTATTTTATGATCAATTATTTTATGATCAATCATAGTTTTATACCAATTGTAAAAAATATATATTCCCATAACATTTAATTTTGTTATTGCACAGACTTTGCCAAGATTACATTGGGAATTTGACTCAATTTATGGTACAATTAAGTGCTAACTGCGTGTGTTATTAATTATATTCCTATATAACGAATGGAGTTCAATTAAGGTCTGTATTGCGCAATTAAGATGCATGTCTGAAGATGCCATAGGACTTTTACTCGAAACACAATTATTTTTTTACTGAAAAATTCTTTAAAAAAGTGGCAGTTGCAAAACTTTTATATCATATTTAATAAATATCATATTTAATAAATATTGTCTGCATAATTTAATTTTTTTGCTTGCACAGCGCAAAACTCTTTTATACAAGTTAATTGAAGCAGCTGCATATAAGTTGTTCTTTGCCAATTTGTGTTTTTGCAAATAACTTGTCTATATTTTATTAGAAAAACTGTGTTTTTCATTAATTAAATTATTATGAAAATTTAGCTTCAAATTCTTATACATACAATGTTTCTGATGTCTTTCACAGAAGATTCTTTCTTACTGCCTCGAACTATTTTAAAACTTGGCCACGTCAAGTATAATAATAATATAATTTTTTATATAATAAATAATACTTATAGTCCACATTTGGTATAACAAAATGTCAATAAATTTTTAATATTTGTATGGAAAATACTAGATATTGGGATTTTTCATGTGTGTCAGATATTTAATGATACAAAAGGCCTTTTATTCGCCTTATCACAACCAGAAAAATCATCCATAAATGTAAATAGAAAATTTTTTCTTAAATAAATTGTGAAATATTAAATTACTCTATATATACAATATTTTAATTTGTTGTAATACCCATATTTTGATGAAATAAATCCTTAGTGAAATGATGTAAAATTCTAGACAAAATTTAAATCAAATGATTTAATGTGTTAAGCCAAATTTACTATCAAGTAAATCTCCATTATAACTGACCTTTGTAGACTAGTAGGTAGTGTACTAGACTCGTAGTGCGAAGGTCCCAGGTTTGAATCCTGCCGCAGAACTCTGGCAGTTTGTGTTTGATAATTAAAGGGAGCGCACAACAAGCCTTCACTGGCTTAAGTATATGTCGTATGACAAGGGCTATCACACCCCTCCAATCAACCTAACCTAACCTAACCTAAATCTCCATCATTGAATGGCGTTATCGGTATCCACAGAAAATTGCAGGATTTATTCGTAAATGCAGTATTTCGCTGTAATAGAAAATCAAAATGTTTTTAACTTCCACAGTGAAACATATATTCACAAAAAATCAAATACGATGGGTCATATAAAATAGTGACTTCCTAAAAAAAAGCATGATTTGATTTGTGTCGAAATAGCCGAGAAAATTTACTTCGTTGTTGCAACGCAGTACTGCATCTTTAAGAGTGTCCATATATCCCCAAATATCGTTGAATGCATTTCACTCATGTTGCGTTTCAAAAAAAATTATTTTATTAACTTATCAAAAAAACTCTACTTAATAAATACTCCCTTGTAAAATTTTGTGGCATTTCCTAACACATCCCGTATTTTTTTCCTTCAAAAAATTAAAAAATTTTTTCTAAAAGAACACCCAATAAGTACGATAGCAGGTCAATAAATTAGTAGTTTTTGAATTTCCCGGTTGGTTGACTGAATTTCATTGTAACCGTACAAGCACGGAAGTTGCCAAACGTTCTGGATGCCGAATTGAGGTCTCTACAACCGAAACAATTGGAAAAATTCACGATATAGTTGTGGCCGTCGGGCGGGCGATTGTAGATTGAAAGTGCAAGAGATTGCGGAAGCCGCGGGCATATCACATGACTCAGAGGATTAAATTTTAAATGATCATAATCGATCACAAGCGCAATGGTGTGACAACTTCGCAGGAGCAATATTGCTCAACCGCAGTATGGACGCTGGTTCGTAATCGCGGATGAAACGGGGATTTACTCCAACACACCAGAGACCAAACAGGAAACAAAACAGTGGGTTTCTAGGGGCAAATCGGCTGCAAAGAAGGATGATATGAGTTTGTCAGCCAATAGAGTCATGACGACCGTTCTTAGGCATATACGCGATATAATCCATATTGACTACCTTCAAAAGGTTTAAACAATCAATGACGAATATTGTACCAACTTATTGGGTCGGTTTAATAAGGGTTTGAATTTGACTTTAGACCAATAAAGATGGTCTTTTGCATCAGGACAATCTAATAGTGCACACATGTGCAGTTTCTGTGGCAAAATTTCTTGAATTAAGCTTCTAATCGCTTCCTCAGCCCTCAGGATTTGCCAGCTTACAATCGAGGTATCCAACACAGTATCCACTTCGCAATGTGGAAATCTCAAGAAATAAATAACTATTTCAAACGATCTAGACCACTATATATAAATAGCATTTGATCTCTTTGGATTTTGGGGTAAGAGTACTCGGATTATAGAAAATTATTACATCAAAACTCCAATGGAAAAAGATTATTGCTCCAAGGACTTCTCTAAGCATATTAACAATGCCGTAACAAGGATAACATATTAACGGCTATACTGGAAAATGCGTCGAAATAGTGAAGGTTTATGTAGAAAATGAAAACGAAATTTTAAAAATTGTTTTTGTTTTCAATACGCTAAAAAAGTCAAATCAACTTGAACATTTTTACGCATTTCTTTGGTTTTTTTTAACACCATAATTTTTAATACTTTTTTTGTTTGTTTATTATATTTTGATTATATATTGAGCATTTTACTTCTTCGAATAGCAATCAATAAGTTACTAATGTGTTTATTAAAAATTAAAAAAAAATCAACAAAAAACAATTGTACAACGATATTCTGTCAGTCAAAATATAACAAGGATTGCATAGTTTTGGGAAAGGACAGCTAAATATTAAGCCGAACTATTAGTTCAACTATAGTCAATGTTGATATTTCTTCCTCTCTTAAAACGTTTATGAGTAGCCTATTCGCAAATAAATATTGTTTGCAATTGACTAATTCACTATTTATACGAAAAATTATGTCAGATGGTAAAACTATAATCATTTGGTCGCTGCCTTAATGTCAGTCATATGTATGATCAAAAAAAGTAGTAATTAAAAATACAAAGATCAATGCAACCACTTTATTTTAAACATGTATATTTTCACAGATAAACATGTAACTTAATTTTTTCGCCGAACTTTTAATACTAAATAAAATATTATTGCTATGCCATATGACAACATCTTAAACCTCATTTTACAAAGAGTGTCGCTCATCACAAATTGTTTTCGTGAGTTCGCTATTCGCAAATAAAAAATAAATTCATCACTTATGCAACAAATTTTTCTATTTGCGAATAAGTCGTGTGTATTAACGTAATATATGTTGCTAGGTTGACTTAGCTCGGTTGACTTAGCTTGCTTAATCTATCAATGTTGCATCTAAATTGTAGAAAATTTTATAATATACGAAGAACCGCTCCGATTAATTTTTTCTTAATTACCTATAAACCAATAGTATGCAGTAGTAAAAAGCTTAAATACCTTTCATCGCACATTATTATACTAGGTAGTACTGATAGCGCATATGATTTCCCTTCTTTCAGCTTCGAATTGTCCAAATTTTTTTACACTTTACAAATTCATATGAAATATTTTTTCAATTTGCGTTTTCGAGTTTATAATTATTTAAGCAGTGTAAAATAATATGAAATTCTTTCCCAACTTCACACTCAAGCCTCAAATAGACATATAAGAACTCCTGTGATTGCTTAAGGTGCCCATGCGTTCGCAATATTATTGTGCAATAATTGATATTACACAATATATTAAACAAATTTATAAATCTTTTGAATTATTTTACCCAAAAATAATATTTTGTAATGCATTGACAACATTGTGCAATAATGATATCCCACCAACATAAAGTAACACATGATCTTTTTTCATTTTTTTATAAGTTTGTTTTAGTTTTCATAGTTAACGAAAAATTTATTTCACAATTTGCTTCAACAAACTATGTGTATGTGTGTAGGTTTTCTTTAATTTTACCTCAGTATGTGTATCGTAAAAATTTTTTTTTCTCATATTTTGTTTAAGAAAATGGAGCAATTTATTGGATAGTGTGAAGCCAAACATTGTACCTTAGGTTAGGTTAGGTTAGGTTGATTGGAGGGGTGTGATAGCCGATGTCATACGACATACACTTAAGCCAGTGAAGACTTGTTGTGCGCTCCCTTTATTTATCAAACACAAACTGCCAAAGTTCTGCGGCAGGATTCGAACCTAGGACCTTCGCGCTACGAGTCTAGTACATTACCTACTAGTCTACGAAGGTCAGTAACATTGTACCTTAATAAATTAAAATTATACCATTTGAACGTTCATTATTCACACTAAAAAAATCTAAAAGGAATATAGTTTTCGATCTATAGTTGCTTGATACTTCTAGAAGAAATACAACAATAAAAATCCATAGAATTCCTCGCACTTACTGTGTAAATGTACCTCGAACCTAAATCTAACGTTTGCAAAATGGATTAAAATTATTGTTTTTCTATATTTTAGCTTATATAACTCTCGCAGCAGTCATCGATTATATAACGTTTTGCCTGCACATCTTAGAACAACTAAAAGGATACAGTCACTCAGTAACTTGGCATCGTCATATGTGGTTAATCAAATTACAAGCCGTTTCTCGCAGAACCAACCCGCCTGATAGAAACTAAAATATGGCCTTCTTCCAAAAGAATTGTTTAATTCTCTTTCTGGCTTGCACTCTTTTTTCAAACAACAACAAAAGTTATTTATTTACTTAAATTTATACGAAAATTTCATCTTCCCTTCATAGTAATTGAAAGATTCCCAATACGTAAGTCAGTTTCGAGAGAACAAGTCCATAGAATAAAAAACTATTTTCTTTTCTCAAAATACCATCAGAGTGCAGACTGTTATTAAAATATTAAAACAATAACTTCCAATTCAGTAAATACACATCAAATAGTCATGTGTCCTATAGGATGTAGTAAATCTTTACTCCTTATCGTGTTTGAGATTTTCAATTGCAAATTCCACAGCATATTAAATATGTCGAGCAACATTTTACTTCAATCTAGTATAAAACGTCGAAATCATAGGCTTATTGTTAAAATCACCGGAATTGGACTAATTTTTACTATTGTTTTAACACAAACTTTTCCATTTAATTGGCTTCTTTGGGAACTTCAAGCAAAGACCAAAAATTTTATTTGTACAATCGTTTATAATTTATTTTAATATAAATCGTTACTTCTATAATAATCTTCAATACATGTATTTTTGTTGTTGCAATATTAAGTATTATACTGAAATATTTATGAATATTTTTATAAGAAGCAAAAATATAGTTCGAAAAAATGTTTTATATGCGAGAAAAATGCTTTGGAAAAAGTCTTTCTGGAAAAAAATAATTATAAATGAATCCATTCACTATGGTCAAGTTTATCTTGCACTTTACATGAAAATTTATTCGCTTCGAAATTTTTCTTATTAAAAACAACAAACTTAATTTTTATTTTTGGTGACTTTTTTTCATTCATAATAGAAAAAAAATCCATTAGAACTATTTTGCAGTAAATTAAAATAGATTCCTTTTTGAGTATAAATGTTTGTTGTGCTGTTTGTAAAACAAACATTCTAAGACTACTGTGACTATGTATTTTGTAATAATCATGTACGATAGAGAATTCTCGTATTGTATTTGATTTGCTTGGCATAAAGATTTGAGGTTGAATTCTTTCAAACTGTTTTTTCAGTTCGCTGACGATTTTCATTTGACAAATGAAATGCCGCCATATGAAATGATAAAGGAAACTCTAATTATTTAAATGATCAGTTGGGGAAAATATACCAGAAGAATAAATTTCATTATTAGGCATTTTGAAGGTCTGCCAACACGGGTTATTCCTCGAATGGATACAAAGATGAGTTTCACATTTAGTATGAGATATCAAAAACCATTGCACGCCTTCTAATCTTAGAATAATATAATTTTAAATATTAATCTCATACATTTGGAACAGTTTTGGAAAACTCTTAATCCTTTATGGACCATTCGCTTTTTCGATTCTTTTGGCAAGAATGAATTTTACACTCGAATACAGAAATATTGGATTGCTTTTAAATAATATGAATTTCTTTGAAATCAATATATGTATATATTTCGTTCTGGTTGTTTGTCCGCATAATTATGCATTTCCTTGTTCATTTATTCCCTGAAGATGTTATGATTACCCTTCTTAGTAAAGCTGAAGTCAAAACACAGATATACATTTTTTAATGAAAAATATACAAATGTATATGAATGTGACATAATTTATTTTCTTCTTTTTAAGTTTATTTTGTTTTCCTTGAAAAGCGAAATTCGTCTGAGCATATGAAATTTTATGCATCCCATATATTTTGCTCCATTGGTTGGTTAGTTCGTTGGGAGGAATATTGGTTTTTAGCGTTATATGTACATATGTATATTTGCCAATTTTAAATATAAGACAAATTATGTCTATTCCTTTTGAATTTGAGAAATGAAAATAATTTCAATCAAATTTCTTTGAAATTAACAGTCTACTCTTTACGATCATGTTTCCTTAGTGATATCTATCTCAACGTATTTGCAACGTATTGTTATTTTTATTATTATCATTATCATTATTTCTATTTATGCTGGAAAATTTTATATTATTACTCTTTTTATTATTAACATGAATGAACCTCATAAACCTGTACATATTGAAATATTTCCATTAATTTTGTTCTTAGTGCAAATTGCGGTATACGTGTACGATTAAGATCCAAATTTAAATCACACATTTACATTTGTATATAATTTAAATAGAAATTCTCTTCGATATGGATACCACACTATTCGCCCTCTGATTTATAATAAAATAATACAATTAATATTCACCTTGCATTTAAAGCCTGTCGATAGATTTCCAACATCACAGCCTCGTGCAGCATCATAATGTGATTTTACTTTGGTTGAATCAACACAATATTAACAGTAACACCAAACAAACAAAATTTTTTTTTTTTACAAAACCGCACACAAACTAAGGGTTTACAACGCATCGAACACACACATTGAACACAGGAAAACAACGAACACGCGGAATGCCCCCATTCCACTGTCTGCAGCCACGCACAACATACACACAACACAAATCAACAAGCATTTAGTATTGCTACCATGTGAAGGAAAAAAAAAACACTTGTTAATTCAACAGGAGGTTGGTTGGGTGGGTTGGTTTGTGCGTAATGGAAATTGTAGCAGGAAGGTGGAGGGAAATTTGTTTCACATAAGATAATATTTTCGAATTATTGATGTTAAATTATTTTTTTCTTATAATTTATTTTCTAATTAGTTTCTGTTTGCTTTTATGTCACTAAAATATTTTCTTTGTTTATCAGATGTTGGTGTCAATGTCATTCTTTACAAAAAAGTATATGGTCTATTTTGTTTTTGATGAAGATTTAAAGCTTTCGATCAAAAACATTCACTCGTTTAATCATTTCTTTCTTATTTGTTATTTTTGTTTTTTGGTTCCTTTTAGTTTTATTTTAGATATGACGTTTACACCCAAGCCCTGTACAATACAACTTTTACATGTGCTTTAATGCCACACTGACTAACGCATACATATACAAACACACGCGCGTCAAATAAATCATGTGTCACAGTGGTCATTTTATGAAAACATAGAACAGTTTGACATTTCTTCTTAGTATTTTATTCTTATTGTTGTTGTTTTCTTAAATTTTTGTTTCAAAAAAATTTCTGGGTGGGTGAAATTGTTGTGACTGTTGTTGTTGTTAATATTTTAGAAATTATTATAAAAGATTTATTAGCACTTGGGAGGAAAACACACAATTTTAATAATTTTGATATGTTTATATATTTTTTTGGCTATATTGTTAGTTCTTTTAGCTCGTGGCGATTAAATAAAATTAAGATAACAAATAAATCACAGAGAAAATTTTTTTCTTAAATTTTTTTGTTGAAATTTATATCAATATGATGACTAGTTGTTTTCCGTTCAATAATAATAGCAGGGAATTTACGTATTTTATTTTATTCTTGAAGTTAGTATTTATAAGCAGTTTGATATTTTTAAGAGCCATATGACGTTTCGATGTCGCCTTTTCCAAGTCGTTTAAGCGACTAAAATTGCTAAATAATGTTTGTGTTACAAGTCTTACAAAGAAAAATGCTAAAATCCTTTATGATGGATCCCATAAAACACGACAATTAAGTTTTATTGCTCCAACACTGCGCAGTAAATCAGGAGTCCTTTAAAACTCACTGCTGAGAGCTTTAAAGCAGAGAGGCTAACACCTTTACAATTGCACTTACACATACACAATATTTATTTAAAGTTAAACGCACAACAAATGCACTTTTATGTAGCAGTCAATCATATAATGACACCTGACAATTGATGAAAGTTCTAGATTTCACAACATACGAGTAGTTTTAGCAAATCTTTATTTTTTCATATTTAACACATTATTGGTTTTATATTTTTTTTTCTTCTAATTTAATTTAAAATTCATTAATTTTTATTTAAAATAAACAACAACAAAAATAATTTCCTCGACATGATCCCGTTGAAGCGTTATGTTGTCGACTAAAACATCTTTTTGACACTGACAACGTTGAGAGCCTGACAGCAGCCCACAAAAAAAAACGAAAATAATAACAACAACACACATGAAACGATTTTTGGTTTATTTTGCCCGTCTGTCTCATGACTTCAGTGCCAAAGGAAATCAAACAACAACAACTACATACTACCATAATGAGTAACAACAATAACAACTATAACAGTAGAATATTTATAAAATAGCTACAAAAGCCATATCAACAACATCACACTCACAAATACAAACATGAGCAAGAAATATTCCCTGGTATGAAAAAAGAAATCCACATACAAACAATCGTTATAATGAGGGATTTCTTGCACCCAATATCACACACGCACACAACCACTTGCAATTACTGTGATATAAAACATTAACTCTCTTTGTAAATAAGAGAGATTGTGGCAGTTTTATAACACAATAAATGAGTTTTGATACAGGCAACATTAAATTGATAAATTGCTTTTTGTTGGGATATTTTCATTTTGAATGGTAATTGTTCTCCTTGTAAGTCAGCGCAGTTGTTAAAACAACATTCTCTGATATAATGAGAATCAAAATCAGCTCTTTCAGAGCCAATAAAACTCTTGAATTAAATTATTGCAAATTGATTTTTTATTTGATTTATGTCTCTTTTTTATTAAACTTCTTTCTCTACATCACTCTTATATGTGTACGATTTTTTTACATGCGCACTGGAGCCTTTTGAGAAGAGCATTATAGAACCAAGAAATGTGCAGTTCTCTGTTTTGATTTATAGTTTTCGTTCTCTCAGGGCTGCTTTGAGAAAAATGCATTACTTTTTTGGAGTAAAAAAGTGATTAAGAGCTCTTGCAAAACTAAAAGCTTCAATTGAACGCAAGTTATAAGCCATCATTGAATCTCTTTGCAACCAATTTCTTAACTAAAAAGAGTGGAAAAGAAATAAATCTTGCTCATATACTCGTTTTATGAAGAAACATACATGTGCATACTCTTCCTGAAACTTCACATCTTTATATGTACATATTTCCTTTAACTAAAATTGTTGCCCTAAGGGGGTGGGGGTCACATTATAAACACTTCTTCTTCTTCATCAAAATAAGTTTAAAAAAACGTGTATTTTCTTATTTTCAACCTGCAACTGTTAAACCTGTTTGCAGTTCTTTTCAAACGACTATGGTTTTATTTAGCCCTTGTTTGTCGGTTTATGCACGTTTCTGTCTGTCCTAAAAAAGTAATTGCTGTTAAAGGCTTTACAGAAAAGTTGTGCTCTGTTAAGCTTTTATTTTAACAGCTGCGTGTACATGCCCCTGTAATTGTAATTGTATCTGTATGTGGTTTTGCTTTAAAGTATGTTAAAGTTTTACTTAGTTTTTGTTTCTTCTTCTTGGTGGCATATTTAAAAATTTAAATCAAGGTTATTTATGTATGTTGTGCATGCAAAAGTGTGGTGGGTGTGGGAAGGAAACTATTGTTACAATGGTTTTTATACTTGTTTTCCTTTAAGGGCAACTTTAAGAACTTGTGAATTTGAAAACAAAAAATTTATATGTAAATATCTACATACATATATGCATGTGTATTGAATTTATGTAGTTGAGGCAAGGAAATTTATGGACATATAATGTATTTTTCATTCATAATGAAAAATTTAATTTTGTAAAGGTTCATACAAAATTTGTTTTATAAATTTTTATTAAACAAAAATATACTCTGCCTTGTTTATGATTTGTCAAAGGTTCATCAAAAATGATTCCATAGCAAATATGTTTTAAAAAACTATATATAATATGGAGTAGGCCACTGTTAATTAAACTCCGTTTATTGATGATGGAAGCCTAAAAAGTCGATAAACTGCAAGTTTTACTGGAAGAAAACTAATTTATTTTCCTTATTTATTTTAATAAATGAGCTTTAGATTTTTATAAGAAAAAAGCAAATATATTTATTTTAATTAAAATATTCTTCAAGCTTAAGGTCTTATTGAATTGTTTAACCATTATTATATAATATAAGTTATAAAAAGGTAAAAAAAAATATTCTCAAAGATATTTATTTTATTCAATATTTCGAAACCTCCTTGGGCGTCTTCTTCAGGAAAAATATTCGAAATATTGTAATATTGAATAAAATAGATTAGTTTTTTTTATAAAAAGACCTAAAGCTCGTTTATTAAATAAGATATGTATTAAAACAAAAAGTTAATAACTTCAATTAATTTTGTCGTACTTGAAATACAAACTCAATTTTTTTCCATTATAGAAATATTCCTTTTCTATAAGGTGTTATTTAAAGTTATCGGACACATAAGGATTTTTTTGTTAAGCTAAATGTAAGGTAAAAGTGACCAGTAAGCTAAAGGTAAGAACAATTCCCCAGTAGGATTAGATGGGACCGTGTGTGCAGTTAAGCCACTCAGTAAATTTTTCTTCCCATAAATGTTTCCTTCCTATAAAGCGTTCTAGTGTATACCATAATTTTGTCTTTTTTTCATTGAGGGCTTGTAGGCTCACACCAGAAAATTTTTTAGAGTTTGTAAGGCCTTCTAGATGTAAAGTTTAAAAGCTTTGAATTACCACATTTTCTGCTGTTTGAAAGAAAAATAAATCAATATTAGTTTATTTTTAATACCTAGACAAAAATGGAAAGCAATCTCGTTTAAGGATATTTTTGTAAAATACCAATTTTAGAGAATACCGATTAAATCTGCTTATTGTAAGAAAAGTAATAGATAAAAGTACGTTATTGCCACAACGTTTTTTAAAAACTGATTTACTTTGCCAAAAGTAGTCTAACATATATAGATTTTCATAAAAATAAGTTATTTTCAATGAAACTACATGATAAAATACTCACTTTTCACCTAATTCGTTACTTTGGCTAAAGTTATTTTCACTACTCGTAATAGTACACAACATAAAATCGTAATAATAATTATTGCGTTATTTTGTTAAAGTGTAGAAATGCTCTAAGGTTCCTATTATTCTAGATACACGCGATAGATCGAATTGTATCAGACTCACTTAGACTTTAGGTCCGTCGCGATACTATGATAACTCTGCCTAAATTTATATACAGTACGAACTCGGTAACCGCAACTAATAGAAATCAAGGTAATTGCACTTATTGAGGTTGTTGCACCCAGCGAGGAAAAATATATAGCAAGAAAAGTGATAAATGAAAACCTGTTTATGAAATACTTTTTTTTATTTTATTTTTTTTATTAAACATATCGGTTATTGTTGTTTGCACGTTTTCCTTATTAATATTTTTTATAATAGCCTTCTCACGAAGCTCCTTCAGAAATATAAAATCTTTTATTGGAATATTGTTCTCCTCAGCCGACTGAATACATGTGTTAAAAGATTGCATAGCAACTGATACTTTTATTTTAGGAGGTGCCGTAACATCCGCTTCGCTATCATCTGAACTTTTAATTTCTCCACTTCTTGATAAGCATCACTTTCGTGCATCCATTCATTAAGCTCTTCATTTGTGACGGAGTCATTTGGTGCAAGTTCTTGGTACAAAACATATTTAAATGTAAAGTTGCAGTTATAGAGGTCAACTTTTTTGGGTAGTTGCACTTATAAAGGTTACAATATTATGTTTTATAGTGTTGCAAAAATCCAGGAATTGCGTGTATCGAGGGTTGCGATTACCGAGTTTATACTGTAATCTTAAACTTATAATTTGTTCCTTTTGCTTTTTAGGAAAATAGACGACATGTTTATAAAGTAGACACGTGTACGGGTATATACACTTGGACATTTTGATTCCTCAAAAATCATGTCTTAATTTCTTCTAAGTTTTTATTTGGCTTTTATGCCACTTTATTGTCTAGAAATATCGCATTCGCATTTTCAAAGAGAATTACTATCGCCTCACCAAGGAAATATCTTCCGCAACATTAAATTGATTATTGTGACAATATTATTTTTCTTTTAAGCAAATATGTCTGGTTTTTTGCTGTATGTGCTCAAATATATTTTTGATACGAGTTTAATTTTTAAATAAAATATTAAATTTTATAATTTACAATACACCTTACCAAACGTACGACGTACATATATATACATATATGTTTATGTACATATATGTACATATTTATTATTGTTTATTATTGCCAGAAGTACTCGTAAATGTTTAGAAAACACAAATAACGAAAAGTATTCTCTACTCCCAAGTAAAAAAAATAACATTAAAATTTATTTTATTAAGAAGCATAACAACAAATTGTTATAATCAACCATTAAGATGTCAGACGTGGAAACAAACACACACAAATTGCATACGAAGCGCAATAATTTATACACACAAATCGCTTATAAAAAACACACACACACTCACACACATATGTATATTTGGTATATATTATAAAAAGGATAGATTTATATGTATGAGAGTATGAGTGACTGCATGCATGGACTGCAATTACCGTTAAAAGTTATTAGCAACAAAAAGTTTGAAAGAATTTTAACGAAACATAACGGCAACAATATTTGCTTAAAGGATGCCAAAGTTTTTCAAAATTTGTATTATTAACAGGATACGGAATCAAATAAACATTTCAACAGACATCTGGATAAATTGAGATGAGTGCAACCCTCTCATGTTACTTGTGATGGAGAAGAAGGAATGGTCTAAAAGAAATTCAGAGGATACAGAATGGAAAAATAAAAAATTTATAAATTCAGTACAATAATCATTTGCTGGTATAAATAAAAAAGCTAATGACGTCAATAATTAATAGCCCGGATCGATACATATATTGGAATTTTGTTGTCATTTCTGCATAAATTATATTGTAGTAATTGTAGGATAGACTAATCCATACGGCATGATTGTATTTGTTGGTATTTCAGTTCATGTGTTTCCTGATCTTGTCATTTCGAAGACAAGTCTGACCAAAAATTTTTCTTATCGAATAAATATAATGTGTAAACTATAACTTTTGCAACCCAAATAAGTAATAGTGACAGTTTATGTATACGGGTGCATGATACATGCACAGGACTGTAGCTCAGGGGAAGGTGCTATTTAAGCTTCAGAAGACAATGAAGCCAAACTAATTATTATATTACAGCGGCAATTACCGATCAAGGAAGATATCTTTTCCAATATGACACGTTTCACTATTTCATCGCGGTTCTCATTACCAAACATATTGTCTACATGATCAATCATCCTGTTGACTACTACAAAGGCCCAGTCATCCATGAGATAAGTATTAAGTCTATCAGTACTTTTTTTTAGAATACGAGTACTAGTCCCAATCAACAACTAGTTTGGCATTCGCTCATTATCAAGAGTAATTGAAAACGCTGAGCCCATGGATCACGCAAAATATTCGTTCATTGATACAGTTTCAATCACAGTCTCTAACAGTTGTTATTAATAATCAGATAAACACACGTACTGACTAAGAGATGGTAATCTCGTTAAATTGCACTAAAAACTACCCATACTTAAGATTTCGAGTAGTAGCCTATCACCTCCGCATCTTTAATATCGTAGTGAAGGTGCAAACAATTCAGTAGTTGCCACTCGAAGCTTCTATATTGTTCGAAGTAACACAGTAATCTATACTATTTGGAAAACTAAGGGCAGAAGCTGGCAGAGTGTAGCAATATTATTAGTAGATCATTTGTATTGTGTCTTGATTATTATATTAATTTAATGTTCCTCCATTTAATATTACGATGTCCAGAAGTTTTGGATGATATTTGATATAAATTACTTCACTACAGATCAGCTGTTAAATTTACCTGAATCGCTGATTTTCATATTTTTTTGATAGCAACTCAAAAGAGATGTCAGTCTTTTCAAAGGATAACAAGTGTTTTGATACCGACTTCTCTGTAGCAAATGCCACTATTAAATATGGTTCTTTAATAAAATAAAATAAAATCAACATATGGCAACTCTCATTGAAAGCAACAACAACAAAAAAATGCAGCGAAAAAAATTTAATTGATGTGTATATTTGTGAATTTGTGCTTGGAAATGTTTACCCAGACAACATTTCGGGGTTCAAGAATTGAAGGCAACATTTGACACTGAGAGGATCGATAATCGATCCATTCATCCTTCATGTAATAAAATGAAATTGGATTTTCTTACTTGATGGTAAGGACACATAATCATTTCGTGATTAAGCTTTTTCTTTTTACTTTAAGCTAAAATCGTTTTTTTAATTTAAGTACGAATAATGCTAATTTGCCAAACAGACAGTTGATTCTTTTATTTGAGAAAAGCTTAATTATTTAACAGATTTCATAATAAATTTCCTAGAGGAATTAATTGTCAGCAGATTTGAGTCTTTCGTGAAATACCTTAATAAAATACAAAAGTTCCTCATAATTTTATGTGCGTATATTATTGTATTTGAGATTTTTGTTATGACCGAGATAGTAAGTCCTTAAATTTATAGACATGTGATTGAATTGGGAGGCTTGGGATCAAAAAGAATTTAAATTTAATCAAAACATAAAAGCAAAATACAAAAATGTATTAAATTCGTTAAAACATTAAAACAGAGAAAAACAGCCCGTTTGCAATCGCTCAGATTATAGACACAGACGTGAAGTTTATAGAAATATTATAGATACATGAGTTGAAGATAGAGAAAAAAAACATAGGGAGCGACAGTTAAAGAGGGATCATGTATCAGGGGGAATCATGGCCAGGAATAATCATTGTATCAGCCTAGGTGGAGTAACTAACCGTTCCTCCTGATGACAGAACTTATCTCATCTATACGGATAGGCTACTGAAGCGGTCTAGGCACAATCTAAATTTCTCCATTCCGGGGCAGAGGCATACGTCCCCTCTTTATTCTTATCATGACAGCTGAAGCAATAAACATTGGGTAGGAGACCTAGTCTCCTTACATGATAGTCGAACTTGCAGTATCCGATGACCATAGGTCCCTAAAAGATTCAATATTTTATCCTTTTTATCGCTCTTTCATTTTTTCTTTTCTTTAAAAGGCGCTAATACGAAAATGTTTGCTGGGTATTTATTCATTTCTATACATTTGCATGTTGTATTATTGTTTCCCTTCATTACGAATTTGCGTAGACCATTAAATATAAAAAAAAAACTATATAAAAAAGGAATAACATTTCACACTGCATTACCAGCACTATATCACCACTCTTGCTATTTGTGTCTATAAGTGGGCAAACGTGTAGTCATATTAATGTTTGTGTGTTGAAAATGAGTGAAGGAAACAAGGAAAAATATGGATTATGGCTGCGATGGGGTGTCGGTAATACTATAAAGCCATCAGCAAGCATAATAACGAATATAGGACTTATAGCAGCACCAAGACCATGTCAGCACCCACTATTACAAGGTAAACTTCGCACTTCGCACAGTGATTCCCAAGTAGACGATAGTTCTTTTTCAAATCATCAGTTACTTGATAGAACTCGCGTGAAATTTTCAGGTTAAATGTATAATAATACACAGTGGGATTTTTATAATACAAAATATAACAAGCTCTCGCATACGGTCTATATCGTTAGAATTGATTTACCATGCACCAACCATACAAAATAAATTTGAAATATACTGCCAATGAAAATATTTCAAAAGACTATGATCATTTAAGAACAAGTTGCTATTTTCGCTCCCTATAAATATTACCACTCCCACAGGATCAAAAATCTCCATACAATATACCTATTCTAATGCCTAAAATATACAGATGGATTTTTACTCAGCCCAGATCGTTCTGGGATAGTTTTGAAAATTTTTCTGCTAACAAATAATTCTTGAAGTGGATATAAATGTATTTTGAATATGTGTGATTGAAGTGTTTTTGTAGAGTCCTGCCCATAGAATCCAATCACTATTAAGAAGCAACTTTTTCCCCATTCGAACAAAAGACATACTTAGAGACATATTAAATGACTAAAGGAATCGCCTTACAGCGTCGTTGGCGACATGGACTTCAAATTTAAGAACCAAATTCAAGGCATTAGCTACCAACGGTAATAGGTAGGAAATACTTATATGACCCAATTCTCTTTCGATACATAATATCAGCGTATTTTCTTTCGTTAAACCCCAGATTCTGGCGATAAAAAATTGGAATTCATAACTTTCGATGTGAAATCGTATCCTTATTTAGACATTAGAACATATATTCCAACTATCCTGCGACTCGGAAACAATATATCGTTTCTATGATGCAGAATCTCCAGAAGAAAAAAATCGAGCTTGACCAAATGCGAACAAAGTTTATAAAACATTAGCTGCCATATCAATACTTTTTGGTGGGATAACTTCTCTTTAGCTTCAGACATAATTCCACACAAAAAGAAAATATTAAAGTGTAGTACTCTTCCTTCACTAACTTAAGTTACGACTATTATATATGCATTAAAGGAGCGCTATGTTCTCATCAATGAAACATATTTTATGTAGACTAGCAGCTAGAGTACTAGACTAGTAGCCCGAAGCAATAATAATAATAAAAAGATGATATAGAATCACCAATCAACTGCTGTTTGCCTCAAATGATTCCGGCTTTTAAGTCCTCTAGATTCTGTCCAAAAAACAATCAGGTGTAACTGCCTTGAACTGCTGGCTTTTAAAGCCCTTCGTAACCACTGTCCTTCTTTTACAACCATCGAAAGTTTACAGTACTTTTTTTGCTGGCCTTGCAACAGTAGTTTAACATTTCATTCATATTTATTATTATGCGTTTTGCTTTCTGTTTCAATGAGAGCAGTAAGACTCATTTAAAGGAACTCAAACGAGAGACAGAAATCATAAAATAATGTTTAAATTACGTATTTATGTTTATTTTCACACAAGACCCAAACACACATACACACGCATAGCCAAAGGAACCCTGAAGGAAATGTCACTAGTGATTCACTAGTGATTCACTATTGACAAAGTCACCAGTACTAGTGACAACTTATACCCCAGCCAATGCTTTTTTCTGTTGACATTTAACATGTACTTGTCATTGAAAATCCACTAGTGACGTTGGAACTAGTGACGAACTAGTTCCAATGGGACCATATGACGACCGTAGAACTAGTACTTCCCTGTAGACATTGTCACCAGTATTATTGACATACTCTACACAATACTTTTTTCTATTGAAATTTAAGATGGACTTATCATTGAAAACCTACTACTGAGGAGGTCGTTCTAATGGGTCCATGTAAACAATTTTTGATATACATATATCCCTACAGTTTTAGTTAAAATAAATGATTAAAAGTTCACCATAGAACAAATAAACGCAATTAAAAAATGAAGAGGCATAAGCGTGCTCTCAGAAATTTCTCTGCTCATCAAACAAAAACTTGTTGACAACTCCGTTGACGATGTCTACATATGAGTCACCAAAATAGTCGACAAAACTGGTGACTTGGGTACACTTGTCCCCATGTTTCCTTCAGGGAATGTTTGCACACATGTACACCTACGTATGGATGTATGCAAAAGGCGAAAGAAACATTTGTGGTGCAAAGAATTCTTAATCGCACAAGTGCTAAATTTGAAATACACCCAATGCGACAAAGATAATTTTTAATATTTTTTCTGGCTGTTTTATTTTATTTTACTTTATTTCCTTTTGGCTGTTGCCGGTCTCATAAAAATAAAAATATTAAGAAAGGAAACTGAAAGTACTCGCATGTGTGTGAGCGCATAAAAATGTGTTAAACTCTCAAGCGAGAAAAATTAACAAACATAAAGAAAATTTAAATCAACCCTTATTGCTCCCCAGACAGCAGATATCACTCACATTTTGCACTTTGCTTATGTTTTTAATTTTTGTATCCTTAAACATGTTTTTATCATACATATATATATATATATATATTATATACTCGTATTTCAGTGTTATATACTCTATATGCATTTTAAAATATTTCACAACTATACAAGGCTTTGGACTGGATCTATTAATAATTGTTTCTTGTGTTATTTGGAGCGCTGAATATAAATCTGTACTCGGTTTTTTCGTATGGGTTCCAGTTTTCCAATTGCAAGACAAATTTCAGCAGTACTAGAGAACGGGTTGTCCTATTCAGTTAAATGAAAAATTTGAAACTAATAAAAAAATATTTTAATAATGGGAATAATCAAAATAATTAAGAAAAACATTACATACCCATCAATCTGTAAATGCAAAGTTTTTAAATGCCTTTGCTTTCTTTGGTTGAAGTCATTCTAGGATGGTTATGTGGGCTTTAATGGCCACCCAACACACTTTGTTATTTTATGAACTACCACATGTGGAATTTTTGCATTTTTTAATTAAAATTGGTAAAGGGTAAGTTTAACCCTTTATTGACCATAAAGAAATGTTGGCGCTAAAGTAGTATATAAGCCATGAAGCGATACACACCTAGAAAACGTGGCAAGTACGTATTGGACAAATTTTCAGTCTGTATTTTTAACGCAGCGTAAATTTCGTCGTCGTATTCCATATGCTGTAACCATTAAGTAACTGGCTGAGCACCGACGAAGTAAAAGAGAATCTATGAACATCAACTATGGATTTCCAGGTCGATTAATCTCGCATTTTTGATATTTCAACTGGCCGTCCAGATCGCGTTTACCACAACATACTACGAACCTTGTAAGTGTTGAATGCTGATATTAAATGATAAATCGCCAATTCGGAGCCAGATCTTTTTTGGGAGCAACAACTTAAAATGCCTTAAAACGAGCCCAATTATTCAACAACTCGGGAGTTGGCCATTTGAGCGATATAATTTTTATACTTTTAAATAAACTTTTTACGAAAACAGAGTTCAAACTATGATATTACGTTTGTGTATTCAAATATTTATCAGATTTTCTTGTTGATTTTGTAGACAAAGAGAACAGAAATTGCATTATCAGATTTAATGGAATCCTCTGGGGAACATTTTTCCCAATTGAACATTAAGGAAAACAAGTATGCTTATGATTACAAACGAAAAGTTTTAATTTGTTAAAATGAGTTTTAAAAAATCTAAATTTAAAATGCAAAATCATATATAATACGATATTAATTAACTATGGAACTCTCTCCTCTTGCTTGTGAAGCGGAGATGGACGTAGATCATAGCGAAAAAATGATAGAATTCATAATGGTTTTATTATCTGCATATCTTTACGCTCCTATTTCTTTTTTTATCCTTTGCATGTGGTGCGCTGTTAAGTTGAGCTTTAAATCTTTTTTTGGGCTTTGCATCATTTGAATTGGGTTATGCCTTAGGCCTAGAAGTTCCTGGTACTCCATATATTTAGGACCATTCTGTTAACGATTTGTTTGACGGTTAATCTATGATATTAAGACACAAATGTAAACAGTATTCTAATTTTTCTTTGTCATCGATTTTTGCAGTGGTCCTTGAAGTCGACACCATATATTTATTGTAGTTTGTGACAACGAACAGACAACATTTATTTTTTTTTTAGCTGATCCTGGCCGATTTTTATATATGAATATCGCAAGTATCGAAAACGAAAATTTGGTTATCACATAAACCCATATGATGATCATGTGATAAGAGAGGGTCCTTGTAATCTTTCGGCACAAAGGATTAAAAAATGTTAAAAGTAATAAGTATACAATAGAATTACAATTAGATTTCCTTTTTGTTTTCTCAAAATTCATACAATTAAATGGACGTGTGCTACTGTTGCAAAATATTAAAATGAAATACCGTCACTTAATTCTCCATAAAACCAAAATTTTTGGATTTATTTTAATGACCCAAATAATCTGAGAAAGAGATTTCAGCTTCCCCACTTCAAAAGTGTTCTTGAACTTGTAGGCTTGTCTTCTTAGCAATCAAGTTGCATTTGGAGTTTTGAGGAAATATATGTATATGTTGAGATGTTACTAAGCCGAGCTACCTGCTCCTTGAGCCATTTGGAGTTTTAATTCCTTATTTTCCTTATTGCCTTGCTCTTGGGAGCATTTAACTTCTACAAAGCATCTCCATTTTACAGGAGTTGTTGCAGTTGTTTGTTTAGCATTGTTATTTTTGCCTTGTATCAGTTTCGTTAATCGCTTGTTGTACCAGCGGAGTAGATGATTAGTCTGCTGTAGCAGGTCTTAGGATAATGAGGCTGCTATATGTCGTTGCCTAGGAACAACGCCCTCTGTGTATTTGGTGTAGTAATAAAGAACCTTGCTAATCTTTGGTTGCTACAATTTCTTCACAGGGGGTGGTGGGCTACCTGACCTTTGCCATGATGTTATCCTCTTTTCCTGAGGGAGGGGAGATCAAGGGGCTTCCTAATTTTAAAACTCGAAAATGGTGAAAAAATTTCATCCTCTGCCAGGGAACGGACCGGCGGTACTTGGTTTTGTAGGCATGCACTTTAATTACCACACCATGTCACCACTTTACCCGGGTAACGGATTCGTAACAAAATGGTGTCTCTTGAAAAAATCGTGTTGAATAGGAAGAGTTACATACATTTTGGTGTGGTATTCTTTTATTGTTTTGTTTGCTTGGTTGCAATAGAAATTTGGTTTTTGTTTTATTTAATTTAATTTTACTAACTGAATTTAAACACTCCACTAATTTGTAATAAACTAGTTTTAAACGCTCTGGGATGCCTTCCTAGACAAGCGGCTAATGTACTTGACTAGTAGTAAGAGGGTCGCAGTTTCGATCCCTACCACGGACTCTGGCTTTCTGTCTTCTTTACTCTTCTGTTTCTAATTTTCTATGCTGTATCTACTTCGGGCGTCACAAAAATGGGTTCAATTTATGACCCAAGTGATATGAAGCCGCCTATTGATTATAACCTGAGCTGATCAAAACCTCGTAGACCCTGTAATTCTATAATCTATGAAATAATGGGATTTCACTATTGTTCCATTATTCGTTGACATTTTAAGGCATATGTCTTTACTATTTCGCGTGGGAGGTCAGCTATATTTTTTTGATTTCATATTATTACCTTAGCATCTTGTCCTTGCCATAAATTTATTCTTCAACTCCATTTATTTATCAAACGACAATCCTCTTAAAAACGTATCCAAACAATAGTACCATGCTTTTCCTTTTTCTATCATCTCATCGGATCCATCTGACACTTTGACACATTTTCTCAAAAGCAGCATTTGAATGTGATATGTAATCAAAAATTTTATTTTATATGCAACAAATATGCACTCCAACCACACGCATTCACATTTGAATGGTAATAAAAAAAATTCATATGCACTGGCTGTCATTCAATGTACCGCAAAAAGGTGTCAAAAATTGTTTGAAGTCTTTGCGATAATAACGTCATTTCTAAACGTATACTCCATTTAAAAAATGCACAGTTTTTGACAGCAGCAGAAAAGAAGGAACACAAAAAAAAAATGTAAAAAACAGCAAATTGCTGTATTTGTATGTTGCAATATTGAATGGACATGACAGTTATGGCGCGTTAGGAAACGCATTGCATTCACAAAGCGAATGAAAAACAAAACAAAAAAACACAGAAAAATATCACAACAAAATAGAAATAACAAGAAGGCACATGCATATAACAAATAACAGCCGATAAACAAACAAACAAACAGACGAACCAACAACTGAGTGAATGAACAAATGAAAAAAAAAACATTTTCCGCGTGTAACTTTTGGTCAGACGGTCCACAAATGTCATTTGCATACATGCAGTTTGACAAGTAAGCGTGACAGTTATGCATACATACAGACAAACATTCATACAAACACATCTATCGGCGTTTGCTTAGTTATTGAAACTTACACTTGCACAGCAAAAGCTTCCAAGTTTTTCGTATGTGTATTAGTTCCTTCTTTTTTTACTGCCCTATAAGCCGCTAAATCCATTCGTAGACCACTGCTTATAATTTGTGGTTCTTCTAAAATTTCAGCATGTAAAGCAATTAAATGATTTCGGAAAAAATATTTCCAATATAAGTAAATATATTTTGTATGCAAAATTAAAGTGATTTTTTAAAAACACAATGATTCAACAATATCAGTCAAAACTCTGAAGGTCCTTGAACGTTAAATAGGAGTGAGTCTAAGATTAAATTGTATAATTATTATTGCAGTGCTGTTACTGTATCCTTATTATACTCTAATTTTAATCTATCACATTGCACTTATACCGCCGTGGTTTACATTATAACTTTAAGGAGGGTTTGGTAGCAATTGGAGCCTTGATTCTAAGATTCTAATGGTTCCAAACTGCTTCCAAACATTTGATCTCAATGTCAGTGGTGATAGCCTGGATTCAATCCAGGTCGTGGGATGTGCATTACGGTGGTGTTTCGAAAATAGATGTCAATTTTACGTCAAGCAAGAACTCAAAAACTTCAGAGGAGTTAAAGTCGAAGAAATTAATAAATTTATATTTTTGTAAGCAATAGTTTTATTGTGAATAAATGTAGAAAAAATTTTAAATCACTGCCAGTCAGTAACTAATATTTCTTTTTTATTTGGCTTGTTATTGTGACTATGTGTGGTGCATCTGATCAAATTGAATTCCTGATTCCTTGAAAGTTCTTGCTAATATTTCACTAAATATATCTCAGAATGTGCTAGTATGTGTGTGTGTGTGTGTGTTTTATGTGTTTGTGTGTGAGAGCGCGCTTTTTTTGCAAGTGGTTCCAAATTTACAATTTTCCTTTATGTATGAGTGTTGTTATTTGGATTTTTTATTTCTATTTGTTGGTCGAAAATTTATGGCGGTTTATTTTTCTATTTTTTTCATTAGTCATATGAATCAATAGCCTGTAGGTTGGCAGGCTTACATATCAAACATGGTGATTTTTTGACAATCGTTTTCATAGCAATTGTCATTTAAACATGTTAAGCAACCATGTGTCAAGTGGATTTAGGTGGGCTTTTCTCCAGCTTTTTTTTGTTCATGTGCAAATTTATTCGCACTCATATTCCTTGTACGGGTATGTGCTATTTATTTGTCTATCCATGGATCTGTAAATATGGTTTGGGAATGTGTACTCGTAGATGTCTTTGTCAGTTCATATGTCTATATGTCCGTCCATTTGTATGTCGTGTATCTATTTGTGTGGAACAAGTGTTTGAAAATGCATTTTCTTTTAGGTGTGAGAAAACAAAATTGTTATTATATTTAAATAAAAATAAAAATAAAGAAAAACTGGTAAAATTTTCTATGTTTGTTTCTAATTTTTTTGTGTGGCAATTTTTTGTTCATTAGTATTGCTTAAATTTATCTTGACTGCTTTGGAATTTGACAAAAGTTTATTATGCTGATGTTGTCTTTAAAATGTTGCTGTTGTTCAAATACGACTACATACACAAAAACGAACCCTTTATGGCTAAAAGATAAAAGAAAAATTTAGTTGCAGTAGAAAGTTGAAGCGAAGAAAACTATGAAATGAAAATAAACTAAAGATACGTGGAGAATAAGTATATTTTTGCAAAACCCATAAACATGCGTAATTGCAGGCTGCGCGTAAGTATCGGAAAATCATTACAGAATATATACACACTGCAAAGAAAACTCATAATTTGTTGGGGTATTTGGTGTCTTATTTTTTTTTCGCTTAAGGAAAAAAAATAATATGGATTTATAAATGTGTGAAAATCTATTTGATTTAAATTTATGTAAGAATTTAAATTTATGTTGGCGTTGAAAATATGATTGTTTTATTGTTTGAGGCAACTACATGATTAAAAGCACGCAAGCTTCGTTACACTTGTTTGAGTTTTGTTTATTTATTCATTATTTTAATGAATACTTGTTTTAAAATGAGCATTCTTTGAAACTAATCTGTTCATTAATTATGATAAAAGTACAGAAAAGTTGGATTTTCATGTTTGGAATATGTTTTCACTCCCGCTGCACACATAATCAACAACGTGATCCACATTATCTCTATGTGTAAGTAGTGGCAATTGCAAACATGGTCAATTTAATCAACAATTTACATAAGTTGCAATATAAGAAATTTAGTTTTTTTGGCAGTTGGAAATATTTTCACACTACGAAAATAACCAAGTTTCTGATTTAGCTTCTGAAAGTATTCCACAAGAAGTATATAAATGGAATCTTATAAGTTATCAAGAAGGTTGAACTATTTAACGTTATACTTTCTTTTAAATACTATTACACTAAAGGACATTTTATATGCCTCACCACCCTATCATCATCATGCGGTACATAAATCATCCGCATGTATTTTGGGTGTCATGGAAACTGAAACACTATCAATACTGATGAAGTGTACTGTGGCCCATGTACATATATATACGTACTAGCGGATCAGGCGAACTTTGCCTCGCCCCAATTTTAAGCCTTCAGACAAACTTTCTATTTTTTCATTCGAAAAGCCATTAAGGAATATTTTCAAACAAAATTTCATACAAAAACTCGATTTTCGACTTTTCCAATTTTTCGACTTTTACGGGGGGATTTTCTTCCATAAAAACCTTCTCCTCGAAAATACGAACAACTGACAAAAAGTTTTACAGAAATCGGCCAAGCCGTTCTCATTTTATGAATTATTGGATTTTGCCACGCCCTTCCGCCCACAGACCGAAAATAAAAAATCAGACTACACAGTGTCACCCGCCCGAGTATTCTAAAGGTTCCCTGAAAATTTCGTCAAAATCGGCCCAGCCGTTTTGGAGCCATTACGTTACATACATACATACATACATACATACACACATCCTATTTTATATATATATATAGATAGATTACGCCCGGTGCATAAGTATTCATCCAGGAAATTATTTATATACAAATAATCCCGATTTTGCTGGTTACAAGTGACGAGCAAAGGAACTAAAATAAAATTAAAAAACATGAGACTTCGTAATACTTCGTTAAGCATGTCAACTGCTATTGCTATATGAGCGAAAATTACCACGGGATATACCAGGACCCCGCCATTAAGGCCCCTGGCACCTTTTTTGTAGAGATAGAGGGACCAAATACCTTTTAGCGAAGAGGATAACGACGCTATTTATTATAGAAATTTCGTAAGAAAGAAAAACACAAATCTGCTTGTTATTATGAATTGTTTGGGGATAAAGTGCTGATTTTGATAAATAAATAGTAGCAAGTCAAAATCGTTTTGACTGAACTTCGTAGTATCACCACTTTTTTCTGGTATGCAACAGAAATCTCTTTGGACGAGGTGATTGTTCACAACAAAAATAATGGATTTTGTATTCAAGACGGTTGTTAGTGAAGGGGGACCTCTGTCAAAGCATGCCGTCGTGTTGTTCTGGAACTAAAGTCAATGGGTTCATTCCTTAAAATATCGCTTATCGCTTTGAGCTGCGCCGAATGGAATCGTCTTTTCTTGCCTTTAAGATCAGTCAGCTACAATTCTATAGAAAATGCCAACAAAATAATTAGAAGTGTGTCAGGCAATGAATTTAATGATTTTCATTCGTGGACTATTTTATAATATTAGTACTACAGACGATTTTCAAACTAATTAATTTAACATCTAAAATTTCCACGAACACCAACCACCTTTTTTTATTTCAATTCATCTAATTTTCTTTTGACTTTGCAAAAGTGAACTTAAATAAAATTATGAAAAAAATCTGAACCTCGTTTATTTCATTATAATCTTTGTTGAAAAAGAAATAATAATAAAAATTGCTTGCAATTATAAATATTAAGCTGTCAGTTTCAATTCATACGCCTGTAGCGATTTTTCTGCTGTTATTTTATTTTATTTCATTTAAATTATATTAGTTTTCTATTTGATTTTAAACAAAACAGCGATGGAACCAAATTTTAACAAAACAAACAACTAATGTTGACTTATGACATTTTGAAATGTGCGCAGTTTCGGGGGGAAACATAGTTTTTTAGCTGTTTTTTAAGTGCAAACAATTTGCTGTTTTGATTGGAAAAAAAATTAAATTTTGAATTAAATACAAGCTTCATTTAACAACTTTAATTGAATTATACCATGAATAAGGAAGAGGAGATTTAACTGGAAATCTTAAATTTACAAAATTAAAAAAAATTATTTCTCAATAAACATGGAAGTTTTATTCATATTTTATAAAATTTCTTTACTTTATTACATCCAAAAGTTGTGGAAAAGTTGAAATGAGACAGTTCATGTATAAATAAATATATAATTAAATATATAAAAGTGTATAAAAGTCCATTGATGATAATTTTGGATAAGTTTCTCGCCTACTGGCCTGTTCGCCAAGATGTAAATAGTGCCAGCGTGGTCCTCTGTAAGTTCTTTCTATATGATTCATGCTGATAAACATGGACATTCCCACTAGTCTCTAAAATTGGCATATACCATAGGTGCTGTGGTTTGTGTTTTTAATAGAAATCCTTGGAAAGTTCAATTCCAAAATCCTAAAACAACAGCCGTAAGCCATTCGTGTTGTGAACACAAAATACATTAATGAGTTAAATTTTTCATGTAATTAAAATTTGTTGTCATGGCCTAAGAAATTTACCTCAAAATGAAAAATGTGCCGAAAAACATGCATTTACCCAAGAATAAACATGAAATAAAATAAATAAAATTGTTTGCAAACATTTTTTATTTTCTTAAATTATTATTTAAAATAGGAATAGTATAAAAAATTATAATTAACTTCGTTAAGAGGCAAGATCAACTTCCTTCAGCTTCAACTGAAGTTTCATATGGGTGTTTCCATCAGAGAAATTAGGCTTTCAAAAAATTTTAAACCGGTAAAGTGCATCCAAAATTTTTTCAGTGTACGATAGCCTGGTCTTTTTTTCTTTATTAATTATTTAGCATAACAAATTACCCAATTCACATTATTTTACTTTTTTTGAAATTTTCCTGCAATTAGACCCTTCGCATTGCAATTATTTTCAATACTTTCCTTAATGGAATTTATTTGTATATTTACAATATGAAATTCCTGTAGTAATGCAATAGTTTTACTAAGAAAAATATAATTTGAACATTAACAAATGGTTTTTATTACGTGAATAAATTTTGCTGTAATATTTGGTGGCATGTTATGAGCTGGATGAGCATTTTTCACTTAATAAAAGAGCATGCGGTGGAGCCTTAAAAAATAAGCATTCAACATTTATCTACATTTTGAAAGTGAAGCAGAATTTCATGGGCCACATGATGCAACTCTTTATTTTATTATTTTTAGGTAAAAAATATTAAACTACATCTGGTTGTCAGTTTGCATGATATTGAGTGTCATTGAACAGTCAGCTCTTTAGGCAAAGCCCTTTTAATTGCAACTATTTCTATTTCTTTTAATAAAAACCAAACTAAATGCATTTAAAATTATTTAGATATGCTCTTGAAAATTCTAATTATATGCATTTATTATCAATATATGCAAAAATATGATTCCAATATTAAAATATGCAGAAATAAGCAACGACGAATCGATTAAATTTTACTTCAAATTTGATGACACCAGGTTATCGTTTGCAAAAAAAAAAAACATGAATTTGCATGTTAATACAAGCCCTGTTAATGGCTAACAACCACTTACAACTCAAAAAAAAAAAAAAAACGTTGTAGTAAAATGCTAGTTTTAACTAAAAGAAAATATTCGCACGATTGCAAAACAAAATGAATGCATGGACTGAGTGATGGACAAGACTGGAAGAAACATTCATATGAGTCTATCTATCCTACAATGGATATATTTCTATATACAATTGTGTTGTTAATTTTCCATGCTTGTGTAAATATTGGAATAGATGTTGACCAAACACTAAACCATGTGTAAATGAGTGTCAACACAAAGTGTTGAATAGTTAACGTACCAGCAAACTTTTTTTATATTAATTTTTCATTTTTCCGGAATACGATTGTTGAGAGTTATAAATGCATCACAAAACAAACAAATGCATAAATATTCATATACAACAAAGGTTTCCTCCGAGTGACTTAAGCATGATGGTGATGACTGTCAGATGATGATGTGGAATTTGATGTATGACGGGCTGAAAAGAATTTATTTAGTAAAATGCTGGGGTATAAAATTTTCATATATACGGGACGGCTGATTGAAACGGGATTTGGGAACACATAAGCGACTACAATAGGAAACTAAGGGAATCAGGATTAACACTAGAATCAAATTTCGAGAACCACATAGTTAACAAGAAGTGTATACCGGCACATATTGGGAAAACGATTAAACTGCTGGCCTAACAACTTAAAGGACGAGGGCAGAACGTATTAGGAAACATGGAAAGACACGAAAAAAATATTTGACCGAAGAATAAACAGACAAACACTGCTTTAGATATAATATTTGAAATATTGAGACACTTTTACGCAAAATAAAGCAATGGCCTGATAAAAGCCACAAACGCAACAACGCATGACCATCTGAGGAAGCAGAACCAGTAACGAACAATTACAGAAGAAACACTGTTCAACTGTGCGCGCACAAAATTGGCTTATTTGCCTGTAAGACTCCATAATGGATTAAAATCAATCTCCCTTATTATGGTTGTCGACGTCGACGTCACATCAAGTCGACAGTAAAAAGACAGCAGTTCCTGAACTCCTTATAGGCAATAATTAACTAATATTGATGGCCAATTGTAATTTTATAAGCCGTAGTAGTAGTTATATCCTATCAATAATATTTAATAGTTCTCGATAACGGTCCCACAATTGCCAATATATTGATGTCGACTTGGTGTGACGTCGACGTCGACCACCATAATAAGGGGGAATGAAACCATCTTTCAAGGGCTGTAAGAACTAAGAAAATTTTATTCCGGCTAGAATCTTAGTTTCTATGACACTGAACACTATAGTAATGCAAAATGGTACAGTCCGTAAAATCGAATATATTTTCCTAGCGGTGTTGTAATGCACTGTCAAGGAAATGAATAAATTTTGCCAGAATAATCGGCCAATTAGTAGTCTCCACTTAGAGGGAGTAAACAATTGACCTAAAATTTTCCGCAATGAAAACTTAAAAGACCGCAATTAAAGAAGCTGATTTGGCTAATCAAAGTAAAAAACCGCCATTAATCCAGTCATAGTGTTTCAAACTGACAAAACAATTTGAAAGACTATATGTAGCTGGATTAGTTGTTTTATTTGCAACATTACAAAAATACATAAGCATTAGAAATAATAATAATACCTTTGTGCCTTAAGCTGTTAGCACCTGACATTTACTTATTAAGAGACCCTTTAAAACACTTACGAGTAAATGGAGAAAATACTTACGACAACAATGCAATTAATTTTACTTACCACTTGGAAAATGAAGCTGTTGATTCTCTGCTGCAACCAGTTGAATCTTGACCATAATTAACTAACACTCTGTAGTTAGAGACGAAAGTTCCCAGTTGCTGCACAATAGAATTTTGAATATGACCATGTGATAGTTGGGGCTGTTGATGAATTTCACAGTTTTTCATTTTATGATGTTCACAATTTTCCACTGACAACGACGATGGATATAACGATGAAAAAAAATTGGTAGCAGCACAAGATGTAGAGGATGAAAATGGAGGAAGTAAGTCCAAATGTTTTCGTTTGGCAGTGAGTGGCATGTGTGATGGTTTTGTAGAATCATGTGAGACTGTTGTTGTTAGTTGTTGTGTTTCAGAAGTTTTATGATATTTATTGTTGTATACAACATTGTCAACGTTACAGTTGTCAACAACAACATCATTGTTGTCTTCTATGTCGTCGTCGTCCTCGTCATCGTCACGGGCATCAACATCATGGTCTCCATCACTGGCAATGGTTTTATTGGAAAGTTTATGATGCTTCTTGTTCGTTACTCTTGTTGTTCTTGCTCCAGCATTATCTTCATTTGGAATTTGTTTGTCACACTGATTGTTTGCATTCGAGGCCACATTGGTTATGTTGTCATTTAGAGCAATACTCCTTTTATTATTTCCTTTATTGTTAGAGTGATTATTGGTATCATTACAACAATCGTTGACAATATTTCCAGCAACAACTTTGTCACTGCCATTATCAGTTGGTATAGAGGCATAACAACTACTTGCAACACTTTGTTTATTGTCGTCATGAGCAAAAACATCATCATCATCATCGTCATCATCATCACTATCACATGCTGTTGACATTGCGGCCTCTTTAGAATTCATCACTTTGAAATAATCACAACCATTATCATACGTTCGAAGCTCTTCGCTTATATTGCACTCATCATTTGTCAAAAGGGTTGTTAGTGATATTTTATTGCCTCTGTCAGTGGCAATTGGCTTCAAAAGTTTTTGCTTAGATTTCTCTATGAATTTTTTAAAATGATGGCATTTTTTATATACTACTGGTGATAATTTTAGTTTGGACATTGTTCCATTTGAAGTCACTAAAATTTATTACCTAGAAAGGAGTCTTACAGGATAATGCTGTATGATCTGGAATGAAAAGAAAGGTTGTTTATTAAGAGGATAAAGAACAAATTTAACAACATGTTGCAAATTGAAGGGTAACGCGACGCGGTATACGAGTATGTGTAATATGTGTCAACAGGATTACTAGACAATGTTAAATTGTAGTGCATTCAAATGTGTAATAATATTTCATATCACAATACCCAAACTTCTACTGACATCAAGGATATAGCAAATTAAACTCAGGAAATTCTGCGCAATGGGTCTAAATAATCATAATTCGAGGAACACTTTTTAATATTCAGGAATTTATAGTGTTTTATTGAATGTATTGTTATTGGCTGTTTTTTGTTGTTCTGAAGAAATTCGGAATCCATACTGCCTTTTAATAAATAGTTTCTAGAGGAAAATTTTAAGCAACTTAATAGGAGCGAGGCGATAAGATGGCAATCTAGTACATGCATTCACGAAACAATAAAAATTAAATTTGCACTGAACCAATTTTATTGGAATGAACTTGATATTGTGGATCACATAATACAGATCTATATTCTGTATATAGACTGTTTACGATTGTTTAAGCCGAAAATTATTTGGCCCAACTTTTAATAAATCCAAGAACTGCAATGGTCTTTAAAAAATTATGGCTGCTGATCCAATTTTCTATAGAGGGCAATTCTCGGTTTAGTGATAGAATCAACATCATTAATCAATTCAGAATTTATCGCATATATGGGTTGATCTTGAAAATATTATATATTTATTTACATTTAAGCGCTTTTCATTCTATCAATTTATCTCTGCACTAGTAAGACAAATTTAGAAAATTTTTCTGCAGAAGTATTTGATCCGTAAACTTATAAAGGAAAGGATATATTTGGATATCATCTGGAAAACAGAGCCAATATCATTAACTACATGATCAGAATGCTTTGCCAATTTTTTCTTGTAGTCCTTCCATTTAACTTGTCTTATACATATATGGCCACATGCGTCCTAGTAATAGAAAAATTCTGTTTCAGTTTCAACCTCGAGCTTGTAGTATTCGACATTTCATCTGCATTGTTCCTATAGAACAAATCTATTAAATAATTTGGAATTTTTCGTATATTTGGCTCTTCTAAGAATTCATCTCAAATTAGATAAAAAAATCTACAATTCAGGACCTTCGGTACCTCAATGATTCCTTTGCTCATATATTTAAAAGAAAAATGATAAACTATTCTACTAGCGAATTAGATTATAAATAGTGCTGCGAAATAAAGATATTCATACTCTACAAGTTGTTCACTCTAAGATGGTTGTACAGATTCTTACTCTGACATTTCTCTAAACTTGGCATCCACAGTCCATTCTTCATCTCTAAGTCCCCGAAGCATTTTCAAAGGCTCCACTGCTTTATCCTTTACTACTACTGCTTCTGCTATTACTTTTATTCAAATTTCTATTCAGTGAAAGAAATGTACGTCTTTCTTGAGAAATGACATTTTCATTGCTCCCAAAATTGATTAACCGGCTGCTATTGCAGATTTTAAGGGAGACTTGCTGGTATTAAAACAACAATAAAATACTCTAATTCGTTTTTGTTTTCACTATAAATAAACAAAATGAATTTTCGTTTAAGTTTACGAAATCTGACCATAAAAGTATAAAATCTAAATCTGAAAAGCTCTATCCTTGTTTTTGTAAACAGTTTTTTTTTTTGTATAGGAAAAGTAACTATTTCCTTAAATCTACACGAAAACATTAATATTATTTTTTCAATAAATAATTTATTCTTTCCTTAACATTTTATAGAGAGCTCTCCAAGACAGTGAATAAGCTTCAAAAAAGGAATATATTATCCAATGAAGGCTTCATTGAAAATAATCTAAATTCGCACTACTACGGGAAAATGCTTACAGCATTTCCATGACTCTTTTGGAGTTTCATTTGTTTGGGTACTACTTCTATTACCACTTGACTCTTTCTTCTAATCTTTTTCGTCATACTGTTAACTTGACTTTAAAGCGAGAGCCACTTTAGAGGAATAGCATTTTCATTGCTTCCAAGAATGAGGTATTAATTTGACAATATTTAGATAAAAATCCTTTTTCATAAAAAATATTTTTGCTTAGTGAAGCGATTACGAAATTAATTTTTTATGGAAATATGTTTAAAAATAAAAATTTTTATGAACGAGGTCATGAATATTCATTTTGCTTTCATAAGCTCCTGTATTTTTTTATAAGTTCTTCAAAGAACTAAAAAAAATTAATTATTTAGACTCTTTTTCACATGTTAAAGAAAAAGAATTTTGAGTGTTTGCAATTTTGCCGTCAATAGATTAGTAATCCTTAATGACCGGTCGTAGTTTAATATACAATTACATTTATCAGTTTTGATGTCTTGTACAAGACTTTTCATTATGTACTTATGATGAAGGTACCTCTAACTTTCCTACAAATTTGTTTGAAACTTTCTTACTGATGTGGCCTGGCCAACCATTGAAACGTATATTGAGACTACCTCATCATGTCTCAAAAAATTTTAATACATTTTTATGAAAATATTTAATATTGTATTCAATAAGCAAATCCTTGAATTGGGAAGACAGCACTAAGGAATTCAAAACTGAATTGAATATTTCCAAAAAAAAACTTATTTTCGTAAAAATTTTTGTGCATGAAAATATTTTCCGATTTTGTGAAAATGCTTTAAATGATATTTCCTACAACAGCAAGTAAAACTCATTCGATTTCGGACTACTGCGAGATCACAAAATCCTCACTTTAAGGACTTTTTTGTAACATCTTGTCCTTCTAGGAACTCGATATTACAATTGTTTCGATGTCACTATTGTGTATTCCCAATTTTATACGGGCGCTAAGCGAATCTAGAAATCTTTTTCTCTAACAAATCTTAAATTACTCGTACGTATGAATTTTATTTATTTAATATATTAAAGGATACCATACATTTTACGGCAATATTTATTTGTTAAACATGTCACATGCAATACAATCAATTTTCACTTCAATTGTTTCTCTAAAAATCAAACAGCAGCAATTAATGGCTTCAACTAATGTACGACGACGAGCATTTGTAACCAACAATCAATGTACTCGTACGTAATTTTGCAGCAAGTTGCCCACTCTCCTTAGAGACTTACTTTATTTCTTTGCTTTATTTTCGGTTTGAAATGAAGAAATTCCATCTAAAAGCGTTTAGAGTGCAATAAGATGAAATTATTTTTAATTTGTAGTTATTTAGCTGTGTTGCTGATGTTGCATTAATGGACAAAATAATGTCTTCTTATGATGGGCATTGTCTCGAAAAATGTGTGCTCTGTCTATTTGAACAAGTGTAGTGGAAATCTTTCATCCTTGTACGCAGTTGATGGTGGTCAGTAATTACAAAATATTGTACAATGTTTCATTATGTTGCCAATGTGTGATTAAAAGTTGGATTTGGAAAAATCAATTACATGTTAAAAGGATATTTTATTTCATTTCACAAAGACACTGATAGCAAAATTAATGTATTATTGCCAAACTTCTGTCTAGATTTCTTAGAAACATTAAGAAACATCTACGTTTTCAGATAGTCATGTAAGAAAAATCTATCCTAAATATAAGTAGCGCCATTCAAGGGCACGATAAACGCTTCGAACGTAATAAACCTATTGACTTCCTTCGTTAAAAAGCTTTGCATTCCCGCGAACTCAAATATTTGCGATCGTAAGCATTTTGAATGACAAACAGCTGATGTGCGTCCCACTAAGAAATTTCAGTCTAACGTACACGTAAACAGTTCTCTACAGATTTGAATTCTATTAAGAATTTCTCCGTCATGTATGCGAACGTATAAAGAAATGAGTAGTGGACACTACCATTGAGTAACTCAGGGGTATGGTCGTCATGAGGTTCACAAATATGGACAGACGGTATCACCAGCGAACGCATATGGGATGGAGAAAGCGTGAATGGCAAGAATTAGTAAGACAAGGCCCAGACATAAGAGACCGTTAACGCTTAGGGGACTTAAGGCAAAGTAGGGCAAGAGTCCTCTTATTGGAAGCTGAGTACTTCCTAAAAGGGTGTTATTTTTTCACTTGGTGTTGTTTACTTCTAAACAATTATTTCATAAGATGTATATTTGTAGCCATGTATGTCTACCATATATTTAATAAACTGAGCTGAGATAGAAGTAGGTAGTCGTATAAAAATATACAATTTATTTTAAACCATTCTCCTCATTACCACATATCGAATTGTCCACTTCAGGCTCTTAACAATCATAATCAAGTAATAAATAAAGCAACAAAAAACGAACTTTTTCCATAAGCCTGAACGCTAATATAAATTTTTGATGTAAAAATGGTATATTGTAAAATGCATATATTTTTCACTCGTTAATACAAAAATTCTAAATGACAAATGGCCTTCTCACTTATAAGTAATTACTTTCAATTAAGGTTTCCGCCAAAGTTATTGCGCAGGCGTCTCTTGCATACAGATGCAAAAAAAAAATATCAACTATTTTTTCTTCATTTGTTTGGCGTTGACATTGACATAGCGAGCTTTCGCACTATACTTTACAAGCCACTACTCAAACGGACTGGAAAGAGATACTTTTGCAATCACCTAGACAGTCAGTTGGCTGAATATGTTGCTAACAACTAGCCAACATTTACTCATCTCTTATAACGATATGTTTAGTTTGTCAAACTGTTTGTGACAACTACAAGGGATATCGAAAGTTTTTTTAGTCTTTCATGGAAACTGCACTGAAATAATATGTACTAAATTAATCAATGACTTCCTTTATTCCACAAAAAATAGGAACAAATTTACATAAAATTTAAACTAAAAGAATCGAAAAAGCTTCATTGATTTCTTTTGGAAGATCCAAATCATAAATTCGGGCACCTTGAATGGTTCAATTTGGATTTTTTTTCGAATAATATCAATGCAAAATTTGTAAAAAAGTCCTTCCTTTTGCACTTAACGAGTTAAAATAACCTCTATTTAGCTTTGTAAAATTTTCTTTGATTTGTGTCTTCAAATGAGTTGTGATGAGTGACTTCTTGTTATTTTTTCTATATTTTTAAGTTATTAAATCTAATCGAATCTGGCCGTATTAGTAATGAAGGTTAGGTTAGGTTAGGTTGATTGGAGGGGTGTGATAGCCCATGTCATACGACATACACTTAAGCCAGTGAAGGATTGATGTGCGCTCCCTTGGGTTTAACCATATCATATTGACCCAAAGGTCTCGAGAAACTCCGTGTCACTCACAAAGTTCTTTAATTTCCTCTAGCATATTCCCCGTAATCGGGTTATGTCCGGTAAGGTGTCACCCACAAAATATCTGGACCTTATTTGTGAGAAGGCGGGGCATTTGCACAAATAGTGTTCCAATGTTTCGCTCTCCTGCCCACATGCTCTACATTCATCCCCTCCCGCTATTCCCATGCGTTTAAGATGTGCCAGTAGTTGAGAGTGCCCTGTGACAACTCCCATTATTCTACTTAATTTGGGATTGCTAAGCTTATTAGTAATGAAAGTATTAAGAAAAAACTAAACTGAGGAAATCCTTTTTTACTCTCCCATACACCAAAATTTATACTTTCATGTATACAAGTGTTTAAAATTCGGTTTGACTGACAAAAACTGTCTACTACTTGTGAAAATTTGAGGTTCAACATATTTCTGTACGATCCTCCTCTAGTTACCAATAACCACAAGCGTTATGGTCATTATTGTGATGTATGTATACTTGTGTTGTGTGTATCATATGTAGTTTATGTTTGTATAATGTTGCATGGAAGTAAATGCAACATAATAACAAACAAATAATTTTTATACACCGCATACTAACACAGTCGTTCCGTGCAGATGATGAACGAATGAATGTACGAATCAAATTGAAGGTATGTCAGTTATTAATGTTGCACATTTTGCAGCTTAAATGTTTAATTCAAAAGGTTGACAGATGTGCGTAATTTATTAGCATCTTCTTGTATTTTTTTTTTGTATTTTTGTTTCCAACTTTGCAAGCTTCTCCTCTCTTCCCATTCAGCCATTCATTTCAATTTAAGCTTTATGTGTCCTTCTTTTTAATAAATACGATAACTTTTCATAACTTTGAGGTGATCTTGCTGCTTAGTGGCATTCAGAAAAAAGACCAAGTCTTATTTTTTTTAATGGTCTTTGCTCCATTGTAGTTGTTGAAAAATGGCTGGAAAAAATATGATGAGGCTATCACGCATTTCATGATGGCGGCAACAGATAAGCACCTTAGTGTTACAATAATAATAAATGATATTTATCCGGTATATGAATTAAAATTCTACTATACCCATAACAGCAAAATCAGACAATAACAAATAATGGAATGAAGGAAATAAAGGTATCCAAAGATTTCCTTAGACAGGGATATATGACAAAATTTTTATGTAGTTTTTATTAGCGAAGTTTGGTTAATATTTAAAGTATGCAATTAAAGCCCTTTTGAGAAACAACAAACAATTAGAATTAATGTATCGAAACTCTGATTTCCCTGTCCTTAATTATTTATATGGCAATTCCTTAAAGGAAAACAGTTCTATTCTTGGACGTAACAAAAATGCCTTAAAAAGATTTTACGATATCTTCCTCACTCTTTTCATAATGCAAACGAGAATCAGGGAATAAGTACCTGTGAAAGAATACTTATGGAAAGTAAAATGAAATATTCTTTCACTTCACATGGAGAAAAAGCAAGAAAAAACCGCCTGGTTTTTATTAAACACCAATATATTGAAAAAAGACACTAACAGATTCACCCTGAATGTATGTTCTACTTGCCTCTAACATTACGTTCAGTAACACTTTGAATAATTTTTGAAAGACACATATTCATCAGGTTTATATTCATCTACTTATACATACATATGATGATGTACGTTTTCATTTCGTTCACAAAAATACATTATGATGCTTCAAATGGCAGAAGAGAAAGATAAAGTGAAGAAAATGAATTAATTTTATATTTAAGCGGAAAAATAACACTTAATATGCACAAATATTTAATTCATTTCGCTATGAATGACATTGATGTTGATTCGTAGCAAATGCTTCATAAAAGCCATTTTGTTTTAGTTGTTGCTGCTGAATTTGATGAGTCGAAAAGCGAGGTTGATGCTGATGGTGGCTATGTCCTCATGTTAATTTGAAACACTTCAGCCAACACAACTACTGTGCGATAAAGTTGAAAAGATGTCATTCATAATAAAAATGTGGCACATTTTATTTTAATTTCTGAATATTTTTTTAATGTTTTTTTAAAATATATTATTAAACTTTTTTTCATTTAAAAAAAAAGTTAAAAATGCAATTTCCACCCAAAAAAATAAAACAAGAAGGAGTATATCAAACATAGAAACCCTTTTTTAGCCTCGAGATCCTTTAATCAACATCTAAAGATAATGTTGATGATGAGAATTTGTGTGTGTGTGTGTTTGAGTGTCTGCATGGCAATTTTAATGTTGCTGTTGCTGCAAATGACAACCAACGGTGTTTGTTATGATGATGTGAATGGACTGACGTCTGTTGAACTGGCAGAAAGAAAACTAACACTAACAACAATAATAAAAAATAATAAAAAAATAGTTGAAAATAAGTGGAATGAGAATAAAAATACAGAAAAACGTTGTCCTTCTCCAACATCGTTTTACTAAAGCATCATATTTTGTACTTGAAAAACGTAATTACTTTAGAAAATAATCGTTAAAAGTAATGGTCTGTATCAAATATATTAAAATTATATTCGCAGACATCACATACACATTCATACGTAGTATATACACAAGCAAGAGCAGAGAGAAAATGTTTTGAAAATCAAAAAGTGTAATACATACATACATATTTATAGTATATTAAAATGAAAATAACACCTACAGTTTGTCAAGCAAATAGTTGCACTAAGCATTTTTTCCATTACTGGCTGCTCTTTATCTTTAATCAAAATTGGAAAAAAAACACAAAAACACAGTTTATTAAAAGAAAGAAACAGGACGACAATTTTTTAAAAGGGTAATTTATATATTTTCAATATTTTCCACAGAGGCTAGAGTCCTTAATTTTTATAAAAGAGCGACATGCATAAAAGTTTTTAGTTTAAGTCTTTATGTTTTCCCCTTGGGTACGATTTTTCTGATTTGTCGGAACCTAAATATGATGTAGCAAAAAGCTCATTTGGCGATCCTAAAAGTGTTTTTATATCTTCTCATATTTTTGCAATTTGTATTCCTACGTTTTTTCTCACATATTTGGAACCCAAACTTCTATACGTATATCAAACCAAAAACCTACATACCTACGGTCCTTCCTAGAGTCATAGAGAGAAGAGAACTGACAGCGAACCTGTCACGTGAATAGTTCTTTGGGAACAGGGAGCGGTTCGAGTTCAAATACCTATCACTTTAACATGGATTTGTCATAAGGGGGAGAGAAATTAACACCTCCGATAGGTCACTAAATTGGTCTAAAAACATTTAACTGTCACGGTCTCGGTTTAAGTTCTTTGAGTAGCCTGTATGAAATCAGTCCCCCTCTGAATTCGTAACATGATAACCTAAAATAATTAACATAGTTCCCGTCTCTGATATGAATCAAAGGAGTGGGCGTATGGGAGTTTGCTATAAACATATTTTAGTTTTGTTTTTTTCTTTCATTTAAGTGCAACAATAAAAAAATTCAAATTCTGTATTAAGCGGCTATGGTAGCTTCCAGTTTTCACTGGTACTTTTTTCACAACTCTTAGGAGAAGTACGTTGGGAACAATTGACACACATTTCCCTCACAAAATTCACTATTATTTTAAGAGTATGTGTAAAAAAGAAGTGTATATAAGTATATATACAAACAAATTTCTTGTTGTAACTCATCACTGGGATTAAAATAATATTTTTTTATTCAAACATTTATTGTACAAACTGTTCGATTCCCACTGTCAGATATTAGAAACAGACAATCAAGAGGAAACAATTCGAACAGTTGGATCGTCCTCTTGGCCCACTAAGGACGAAAGTCAAAATAAGACAGTTTTGAATAAAATTTAAATATACGATAATGCGATGGCCAGACTTGGGACTCTTAAAAGCACAAAACCTTGTACGAATATTTATGAATGAGCACTAAATCTGATATACTTTAATTATTTTTAAGTTCAGAAACTCACTGCAAAAATAGAGTGGCAGTGAGTGGAATTTTCATTCATTCATTCTTCTTTATATGAAAATATATTTTATTAAGATTGGATGTCCAAAGACCATCTACTGCGAATTCATTGAAATTGTTGCCTTGGCGATTGCTCCTGCCACTTGTAAAATTTTCAAGGGATTTTTAATTGTATTTCCTACCATTTGCTTTATTTCACTTCACACGACATTTAGTTAAAGCGCATTCCACAATTTTGGATAAAAAGTGAGTTTTTTTATATTTCACACAAGTCCATGATTATAAGAAGTTTTAATAACCAGAAGCACTTATCGGCGTTATATTACGTTGGTCGGTTGAGGTATCGATGAACCGGTCTACAGATTAAATTATTGGCCAGTAAGAACCCATGAAACAGGATGATGTATTTATGAATATTATATAGCGATACTATCCAACTATGTGTTGTAAGCATAGTTAACATATTATGATTAGTAATATTAGCATTTGGAATAATTAGATTAGATTCGAATTAATTTTTTGCAACTTATACAAAAGCAGATGAGAAACTGGCAACCGCTGAAGCCTGGGGTCTTGCTGATATTAAATCATTATAAACAATAATGCCTTCAATATTGCTGATGGAAAAACTTTGAAATTTGGTAGATTTTCTGCTTTGCATTACGACAATGCACCATCTGCTCTCTTATCGATACTTTTGGGTTATTTTTATGTTGGCCTTAGACGTTGTTAAATTTTGCCAAACTAAATATCACAGTCACCGGATTAGAAAAAGTGTTCATCAGTGCGTTTCCACGACTATAGCTTCTAAGAAGGATTACTTTTAAGGGAACTCAATGAGCAAGCTAATAGTTTCTGACAAAAAAAAATAGTATTTAAGAGCTTTCGAATTTGATAAAAAAAACGCACAAAACTTAGAGAAATGTATAGAATCTCTATTTAAGTCGATATAACAATCTATATAATTTAATGTTTAAAGACGATTTCAATGTTGTTGATTTAAATGTTGATCGCGGCTACGCCTCAAATGGTTCATACGCTGGGTCAAAATTTGGCATACTCTCTCCAACATATCGGCTGGTATCTCACGAATAAATTCTTCAATATTGGTTTCCAGTGCTGCAAACATTGTGGGCTTGTCCTTATATTAGAAATGAGCCTTAACATAGCCCCTAAATGCGTTAAATGCATTAAATCGCACGATCTAGGCGGCCAATTGACCGGATCCAAACGTGAAATAAACTGTTCACCGAACTCACCACATGTTAGACTAATCCAGCTCTTCTATTTTGGGCAAAACAAAAATTGTAATCATCGCACGGTAGCGCTCGCCATTAACAGTAACGTTCCTGCCTTCATCGCTTTTGAAAAAGTACGTCCCAATGATGCCACCGTCCATAAGCCACAGCAAACAGTGCATTTCTCTGGATGCAGTGCTTCTTTCTGCTCTTCACACCAAATAAGGCAATTAATTTTGCTCGTTCACGTATCCATTCAACCAGAGGATGGATGAGCTGGACACAAATTTTCAATAAAAAAGTGGACGATGCACATTCTTAACCGAGCATGAATTTTGATAATAAAATTCCATAATCTGCAAGCGTTGTTCGTTTGTAAATCGATTCACGGTTAAATTATAGACCAAACCGAACATGTCTAACAGCAACATGTTACACGAAAACAGCTGAGCTGCCAAGAACAGTGTTGTTAAAAAGAAATTGACCAAAAAATCACCCGTTGTAATATTTCTAAACTTATATTTGGTTCACCATTTCCTATTCTCTAGTTGTTTAATTAGGACAGCTCTGCTTCATTATTTGTAGTATAGTATTAATGTATATTCCCTGTTTTTTCTTTATTTTAAACTTTAAATTTGATGCATAAATTCATGCTGCCAATGCCTCTAAAGAAACTCTTAACAGACACATCAGTGACGGGCCAAGAATATTTCCTCTTTTTCGACACACCTTCAATAACTGCTGGACATTTTATTTTAGCATATTAAATAGTATAAGTGTGTGTGTGTGTGAGTGTAAATGTTAATGTCAATTGCACCGAGTGCTGGAGATGGAATGTGACAATTTCAGCGTTAAGGGTTATTTGACCTTATAGACACAAATACTCGTACATAAACAATAAAATAAATATATGATAATGGCGGCCGACAGTTAGGAACTTTGTTGTGAAATGTCAGTTAGTAAAACTTTCTGTCAACATGTTGGACGAAATGTCATTATTTTATTTTTAATGCTGATGGCTCTACTACACACGAGTACACAAAGTGCAAATATATTTATATAAAACAAATGAAGCTTGATTTGTTAAGAGACTGAGCGATTGAGTGTTGGCCTCAATGAAGTTGGGAAATTGTCAGCATGATTTCTGCTGCTGTTTGTTTTGTTTTTGTTTTTTTTTTGTTTTTGTCTGCACTTCCGTCCGGCCATTAGTTGAGAAAATTTTATTGCACCTCTGTTTCTTTTTTTTTTTTTTTATTATGTTTCTGTAGTATTTTTGTTCTTGTTTCTTCATTCACACAAATTTTCCTTCGAATGTGTATGTGTATTTATTCATTACAGACTTTTTATTTCCTCTTCATTTGCTCTCAAGTTGTGATGATGATGGCCTTTAATGTTTTTTTATGAAATTTTCTTTCTTAATTTGTATTTCAGCTGGCCTTTTGCATTCTGTTTATGAGCAGTTGAAAGGAGGTTTCGCATCATGTGTATTTTTTTAATGCAACTATAATAAAAAAATATTACAATTGCAAATAAGAATGATATGATATGAAAATGTCATAACTACAACCATTCCTCTACATTTTATTAAGTAAATTCTTAAAAGGGAAAGAGATCTGTACAAGCCACTAAAATGTTTTTAAGTATTTACATATTCAAGCTTTTAAGGAAGTATATCTATACATCATGTATGATATTTGTTTGTCTAGATTTTATATTAATTTAAAGGACTCGAATATATGGTAGTTGAAAAAAGATGGGAGGCTGTACCTTATGTTTGTTGGAGCCAAATGGGTTTGTGTGACTAAAAAATCGCGCAGATAACAAACTTCAATCATCTCTATATATTTTTGACTGTGCCAATTGGAGTGGCAACAATTTTTTATAACATAAATAAATTTATTATATTGAAATTTAAAGTTCAGTAATGACTTAGGTTACGTTAGGTTAGGTTGATTGGAGGGGTGTGATAGCCCATTTCATACGACATACACTTAAGCCAGTGAAGGCTTGTTGAGCGCTCCCTTTAATTATCAAACACAAACTGCCAGAGTTCTGCGGCAGGATTCGAACCTGCGACCTTCGCACTACGAGTCTAGTACACTACCTACTAGTCTACGAAGGCCAGTCTCACTAATGACTTGGCTTAGCAACCAATGAAATGTCGGCATATAAACAGGTTCAAATTTTAATATTATCCAACCATACATTAATTATTAATAGACCAGCATTCAGGAGATACTCCCCTTTTCCTGTAATGTATAGAGCCAAAGCTACTGATATATGTCATAATTTTCCAAAATTTACAAAGCATTCCTTCCCAGTTGATTATTTTATATGTGTTAATAATATTCTTAATAATATAAAATATTATAAAATATTAACAAAAGAAAAAACTCTGGAGAATTTAAAACTTCGTAGTCCTTCCGCTGCAAGCGCGTTTCCGTTTGTTGTTGTATATTTAATCAATACGTTTTTTTTTACAAATTTACGATTCTTTTGTTATGTAACTTGCATGTCATTTGCAAAATGAAATTATTAAATAAACGTATTCTACTTAAACATATACTTCCTAAAAAAAGAAATATTATTTTAAGAAACATTTGCCACATCATCTTTCTGCTTTCTTCAGCTCCGCTTTGCTTTTTTTACTTTAACAAACCTCAGGGGCATATCAACAAGGCGTGTTTTTATTTTCCAGCTCATTTTTATTCCTTGAGTTTTGGGGAATGAGAGAAATAAAATGATTACAGAACTTAAAAGAGTTAATTTTTTATATAAACTGAGATTTATATAAGTTTGACTCGAATTTGAGTCCAGAACTGGTCAATTCTGATTAAAATTTTTTTGTTGCTAATATTGTGGGTGAGAGCTGTACAGAAGCTTACGGGGTAGTTAAATAAAAATTAAGGCGACAGTTTTTATACTTATTTTTTACATCATTCTTTATATGTGTGAACGGAGGTGCGAATTCGATTTGTCCCCATTTAAAAATTCGTCAACACTTTCTTCTATTAGACATTTTTTTTAGTTATGCTTTTATAAATTGTTTCTTTCATTGCCCATTTAGCATAAATTTGTTAAATTTGGTAGTTAGTTACATTTGGTAGTTAGTTCATACCATGGAACGAAAAAAAAGCATTTGCTAATTGAACGGAGAAAAGTCCCCTGACTCTTGCAACAAAAAAGCTTTTATGTAAATGCACCCGGGATTTCAAAGGGACTCCAAAAAAGAACGCAAGGTTTGTCGCCGCATCAGTACTCCCAATGTTGATTCGCTCTAAGAAATCTATAAGTAGAAGTCTGAAACAATAAATTGAAAAAAAAAAAATATTAGCCTTCAACTCGAGCCAGACTAATTGAAATTATATAATATAACATTTTGTGAGAAAGTTTTAGAGATGGAGATCTAAAGACTAACAAAATAAATATCTATTGGTTGAGTTGGATCTTAGTTGGTCTCATTTAAAATTTAGTACCTGTGGCACAGAAAGGATTGACATAAAAATATCTTTCTAAAAGCCTATGAGATTCTAAACACGTCATATCAAAAAATATGTCTACATTCTGTTTATAAGATTCTTAACTTTTATGGAATTCTCGTTTAGTATTTGTTGATTTTTCTATAAGTATAGAAATTATTGATGATTTAGCTAGCGCTAATAAAATCCAGCTAAGCAAGCAATAATTAATAAGTTTTTTGAAAATGAAATTAAAAATCATGAAAGTTTTTGATTTAGAAAGTAGAAAATAAAATAAAAATTGGGAAGTCTACCCACAGGAATTTCTTTTATTCATTGAACAAAAAATTGCAAATTTCTCTTTATTTAAAAAATATACTCGTATTTAAAATCGAAAATTTGTTTTAAATGTTCTCTTCCTTAATCCTTTTTAATATTATTTTTATTATTATAAAAAATTTCACTTAAAAACGTATTAAACATCTATCATACATTGAGTTTTTGCTTATATTGTATGTATTATCCTGAAAAATTCTGCCAAAAATTGCTTGTAATCGTTGTTAATAAAATGTTCTACCACTTGAATATTCATGTGAATTGAAATTCTGGTATGTCCTTTGTGACTTTTATATCAGTCCTCTAAACCAAAAGACCACAACTTATATAAAGATTTAATTCTTTTATCAATATGGAAGGAAATTTTTAACATTTCTTAATCATTTTTGATTTGATTCGTATATTTTAATTTATATAAGAATTCGTATATATTTTTCCCTTTCTCTTGGTAGTTTTTATATCTGTGAATGCTACGCCTCGTAGTTGCATTTAATAATCTCAAGGATTTTTTTTGGGTTTTCGTTTGTTTGTCTGTTTGTTTGTTTGTTTGTTTTTGTTTCTTTTACTAGTCCTTGCGGTAACATTTTCCTTTTCAGCACAATTCATACCCAATTAAGATCAAGCAAATGTATATGAAAAAAATCTCACATACAAACAATGAAAATTTACGTAAAAAAGTAACAGACTCGGAATTGTAATTCAGTTGAATCTGGCAAAAAAAGGAAACATAAATAAATAATATTAAAAAATAGTCATGTAAAGTAGCTGGTAGGTTGCCTTTATGTGTTAGCAAAAATTAGTCAGATAATCTAGAGTCTAACGACATTCGTAAAGATTCCTCGAATTGCATTCACACTCTTGTAACTGATAAAGGAAGGGAAAAAACGGAACTAAACAAGAAATCTTAACAAAAAATTTAAGTTAATGAAACGTTATTCTTAAAATGTGTGTTGAGAAAATTTTGTAAATGGGATAGATATGCCACGTAGTTCTGAGTTTAATAAATTACGTACATTCTTTAACTGTTTGCATATTTAATCATTTTTTTTAGATTTAGGAGGTTATTTTCTGCATGGTTATAGGCAGATAATTTTATAAGGATGTCTAAGACCACTGAAAGTTTTGCTTTTGCAGGGGTTGGTGATGACTAAAACTTTTTAACGCAGATGAAAATTATGCCATTTGATAGAAATTTCATAAGAAGAAAAACATCCTGGTGGTAAGACTAGATCTATTTATAATATCATTTCAAAGTTTTGTCTACGAGTCTATCTTTAATCAATTAATTTTTTCGGTTAATGAAAAGTACCAAATTGTTATTTTCTGCTTGCTTGTGGTATAAGCGCACTCATAATAATTTCGACATCATGAACTCCAAAAAATACGCAGGAGTAACATTTATTCCGACTTTCAAGTAGAATAAATTAATTTCGAACAAGATTATAATGTGGTTTACGATGACCACAAGCCATATTTCCATGGTCGTCAATGGGTTAAATAGACGAAGCGATTGTTTTTAACTTTTAGAGGACACAAAAATCGTAAGGGATTTTCTTTTCTAAATAAAAATAAATAGTTAAAAAAAATACTCTTTTATTACGAGCTAAAAAATTTTAAAATATTTATGTATTTGCTTTTAATTAGTTGCGACACATGTACGCGGACCGAATAACATGAGCTGAAATTGGTTTCCTCTTAAATATTGGCAGAATAAATGATAAATCAATCAAAATCGATAATTGTAATTTTTTACTTTAATTACTAAATCGCTTAAAAAACGGCATGACATTTTTATTGCCTCCCAAAGCCCATTAATAAATCCAATGTTCCCATTGATCCTATACGGAGCATAGGGCCTCATTAAATCTTTATAATATCATTATTTTCCATCAATTACTGATTGATATAATAACTTTCATTTAAGGTAAAATAAATCGTATCTATTGACCATCGCAGACCAGTCCAAATTTATTTATAGTATAAACACCCAATTCTTCTTTAATATAAAATATATTTAAATTGATGATATTATTCGACCTTTTTATTTTTATAAATATTGAAAAATCATAAAAAATAAATATATTGTTTTTTTTTTTATAAAAAAAGAAGACCTCAAACTCAATTCAACTAATTTATAAAATAATGTTTTTAAAAACCGCATAAGGCTATACATTTCTCAACATATAAAAGACATCTTGCGAATCGGTGAATAAGCATCAAATACCTTAAAGGAGCCCATGTGTGTCATTGACTTTTTCCTTGAATTATTTCGAAGCTCCTTTTTTCTGGAATATTGATGCAATAATGCAACAAATCGGTTTTTAGTGCCGCCACACCCTTTGATTAGCTGCTTTTTTGAAATTTATTTTCAGTGTACTTTTATGAAATAATTTCTTTTAATTTTAATTATTGGTGAATACCTTAAGAAATTCTAACTTCTAACAGGTCGAGATTGAATATTTTATTAGGTTATTTAAGGTTGATGACGGAAGTATGATAGTCACGTCAAAAGCCAGGAACTCTGTTCCATGAAAGTAGTTTCTCAAATATCTCCAGTCAACATCTCAGAGGAGAGCAACGTCTGTTGGGCTGTCAACAACTAAAAATTGGAATCTCGCCTATACAAAACTTGTCCGATGACAGAGGAAGTGCTTCACTGTCTCACTGTCGTCCCCGCATGCCCTGTATTCGTTCTCCCCCCTAACGCGGTTGCGATGCAGATATACTGACAAGTCATCGAGATGCCAATTAACTTACTTAGCTCGAGCTTTCTAAACTCACACAAATTCTTCGTACCATCGTCGTCTGGGCCATGCCATATGCCTCTGATTATATTGCCTACAGTTTTATCATTTCGCAGCACGAAGGAGTTTTGCATTGCCCAGTTTCAGTATGAGCAATGCTCTTACTCTTGGTCGACAGGCTATTAGGACGGTCATTTCCAATTACGTAACGTAAGCCTAAAAGAGATGGAAACTGCTATATATAGCGTAATCGTTAATCCTATGTGTTCAATCCAAAATAATCCTAGAAGTTACCCTCTCAAAATCAGTTTCATTTCACAAAATGTTGACTTCTGTGAGCCTAAGGTTCACACTGAGCGATCTCAGGCACTTCATAATCGCACAGACTTTTGCCTGGTAGACCGTGTTGTGGTCAAGCAGGCTGAAGCAAACTTCGATCTCTGGTTCTTCTATAAAGAATCCTAAGTCGATCCTTTCTCCTACTCTAGAATCATTCGTGTACCAACTTATCCCTGCAGCTGCCCCGCCTAGGAGCCTACAGATTTTTCAAATATTGTATTACCTCATGCTCCTTTTGTGGAAATTTCTTGACATGAATATCAAAATTTAATAAAGAGGACTTTTTTATATTGTGTCCAAACTTTAGGACCATTATTTTCCATGGTATATGCTTATATGTATTTCACGATTTTTTAAAAATCAGTAGAGTTTTGTTTGAAACCAATACAAGTATCAAATGTTTTTTATGTATGTATGTCCTTTTGGCAACTTGTAAAGGGTTAACGACTTAAAATGCTAATGCAAAAAAAAACCTTGACACCAAAGGAGTTATTTTTCGTCATTCATCCTTATAAAGTGTGTCAGAGACCACACATAGGAATGACCAAAACAAAAGAGAAGAATAAGAAGTAAGCAACGATGGTGACATGTCTCTGGGGAAGTAATTCATTTATTAGAGAAAAATTCAAAGCCATAAATAAATATAAATACAAACATCCATCTCTTTGGTTGGCTGCTGCCTTAACACTTTTTTATTCATCAGAAATTTTGAATAATGAGTCTGTGAGTTTAAATCGAACATAAACACACACACGTGTATATATCGATATACATAAAAGAAATATGTCCTGTTAAGGAACAAACATTATTCATTTGATTTTGGCATATTTTTTATCATTGGCTTTTAAGTTTATGGTTTTATTAAGGCTCTGCTTCAGTCATTTTCGTTCAGAACAGAGACGCTTTGTTACAGTCATCTTGACCACTCGGCAATGTAATCACTTCAAATTACCACTAGATTAGTCTCAAGGGGCTTTTCAACTACAACAAACACATGGCTGAAAACCAAAAAAACTTTTTATCAGAAATAATCTCATTTTTGTCTCCTTTGTCTTTTGACATTTAGATCAGGGGTTTGAAAGGCAGAATCCTTCCACCATTTTTAATTTTTCTAAGATGATTTTCAGTTTTAAGCCACTCTTTGCCAGTTTTGTCTACTTCATTTATGCAATTGTTGGCGACACATTTTGCTGTTATCAGCGACATCTTTTTGTCCATTTAAGATTTCCTTTCGTTCTTTTTTTTCATAATACTTTTTTGTTTCTTCCTTGCAAGATTTCCCATTCAAGACTGTTTATGTAATTCATTGCTAAAACGCTAATTCCCAGTGTTATTTTGAGTTCTTGTGCTTTTGTAATTATAACACGCTTTTTTAATTCTCATCTTTTCTTTCTATTAAAAAGGGTGTTATCTTATGTGTGTGTGTGTGTGTGTGTGTGTTCATCATAAAGGACATATCGGGCTGGGGTATTTTTATAAAAGTCTTGAGTTGCAATAAAAGCAAGAAGAAATTTATATTTCTATTGTTTGTTTGTCTGTTACTGTCTTGTCGCATCTTGTCCTATCTTGTCTTTAATTAAAAAAGTGACCACAGTAATTAGCCCGGTGGCATTAAAAGAAAGAAAAATATGTGGCAAAAAAATTAAGCAAAGAGTAAAGGAGCCATAAAGGACAACATTTTTTAAAATGTTAAAGAAATAAAAAAAAAATGGAATTTAAGTGAAGTGAACATGAAGTCAGTGGATCTGATAAATAAATTTTGATTGATTTAAAGAAATATATATATGCATTAATAATTCATTTCTATATGTACGAGTATTTATATTATATTTCTTATTACCTGATGATTTTCTTATCTAGAAGAAAAATTAAAATTCAGGCTGCTTTCATCTCTGCAGAACTTTGCAAGGCCAACAATCAGGCTTCAAAAGTTTATTTCATTTACAGGCGAAGAATACTTATTTCAATGATCAGACTCCTTTGATTCAAAAAATATATAATAATAGATTTAACTGCTTGTTTATGTAAACTTCCTGCATTCGTCCGAGTATTTGCACTGCAATCAACAAGAATAAGAAACTAAAATTTTATTTTTTCAATAGAAATAGTCGAATTACATAAACAAAAAGTAAAGCTTTTTGTAACTATTGTATACGAGTATATAGCCAAGATAAGAATGGGTGATCGAAGACTTTAGTTACGAGAGTGGCTCAAGAATTCCTTATTTTTTTAATTTCCCTCCTCTTAAATGAAAGGGCAACACTGCTCGTGTCAAAAGGCATCTGTACGTTGATTCTTGTCAAAATTTGAACAACTTGCGTAATTTAGCTTGTGTTCGACAGCCCTTGATGGCGGACTGGCGCGTGGTTGGAGTCGAAATTGGAAAAAAGTTAATTTTGTATGCTCATTAAGGATTTTTTTGTGGCTCCAACCAAGACAAATACCATGGAAATTCTGCACCAGCAGTTTACGTGAGAAAAAATAGATTTACTGAATTTCTTTCTCGCCATACAATAATGGAAGATGCCTAATATTTTGGATGCCCAGTTGAGGTCTTTACACGTGAAACACTTAAAAAAATCCACAATATTGTGCTGGTCGATCGGATGTTAAAAGTGCGAAAGATTGTGGAACCTATACGCATATTACAGTTTTGAATGATCACTCGGGTTTGAGAAAGCTTTCAGCAACATGGGTGCCGCGTTTGCTCACAATCGAGCACAAACGCAAGCGCGAGAAAACATCGCAAGAGCGTTTAGTGCTGTTCAAACGGAATATGGAAAAGTTTGAACAATGTTTCGCAACCATGGACGAAAATTGGATCCACCACCACACCAGAGAACAAACAGAAGGCAAAACAGTGTTTTTGGGGGGTGAATCGGGGGCGCCCAAGAAAGCCAAAGTAGTTTTGTCTGCCAATTAAGTTATGGGATGCACTATGAATCATGGATATATAGCCCACGAGAGCCAAGACCAAAAAACACGCCAAATTCGATCAACTGTCAAGTCTTTGCTCGCTTTATTTCTTCAATTACCATGTCGTGGAGCATAATGAGTTCTTGCCATATGGTCGTACGTTTAAAGAGGAGTATTACCTTGAAGTAATTTTGGCCGAAAAGAATACCGTAATCATGTATCACCAGATTTGGCGCCTTGCGACTTTCTTCTGTTCCCAAAATTGAAGAGAATATCAATGACAATAATAGTTTTCCATGACAGCTTGCTGTCTAGGATCACTCCCAGTTACTGGGTATCTGTCGACAGGCTTATCAATCACATGACCTCTTCAAATGTTGGAGTCTATTGTTTTTGTTCTCGTGTCTTTGTAGGATTTACATTGAAGCAATTATTGACGTTCCAGTCAGTTAACATTTTATGTACTGAAATCTTTTTTACGAGAGCGTTTCTATGTGGATTCCCGACATTGCCATGTTGTTCGCATAGGCAACAGTCTTAGAGGCGAATGAACCCATGTCTCGTAGTAAGGCATTCATCGTTGAGGTCCAAACTGGGGGTGGTTGGACCTCTTTTGCCACAGAACATTTGAAGGCCGAAAAGAAAAGAGTTTAAAGAGAGATCAATTGCTAGATCAGTGAGCAGTGCAGTTTAGGAAGACAAACACACACGTATGTGTATAATGATATACATTTTAACGGAAGGACGTTGCCATGTTTTAAGTCATTCCTTCACTTGAATGAGCACATGAGCTTTGGCTATGTGACAGGTGGCGATCTTTTGCTTAACGCATAAATCATGTGGCTTGTGATAAAGTGAAAGCGAAAATTTGAGCTCGTTTTAAGCTCAATCTCGCATTAAAAATTTGCCAACAATCGCAAACTAACAAAATACAATTCAAGCCACTTTAATAGAAAAATTCTGCATTAGACTTTAGAATGATTTCCGCCTTCTTTATTAGAACAAATGCTAAAATTCTATGTTACTTTTGCCTTAAACTAATTATCGCTTTTTTTCAAATCGTTGATGGATGTATTGGCCCTTAAGGGATTGAAGCTGAAGAATTTCCTTAAAACGTCAAGAACTCGATGAAACCAAATAAGTTGTACCATGATAAATGATAAATGTTATTGCGTATACAAATTCATAGATTCTAAAAATCATCTCAATGGGTACAAAAAAGCAGACACTGTATACATACATTTGCTTTATGCCACCAACTTCTAATGGGGGCGAAAAGGCTGGTCAGTAATGAGGTCAGTTATTCTCTATAATTTGAACTTATATTTTACCATGTGTTCTTTTTGGCCATGTATCCATGTGTGTGTGTATGTGTGCGTGTGTGGCATATAACAAAGCAAACCTCTAGCACAACAGATATATTTTCAAACTTGTCTGAAAAGGTTGCAACAATTGTTGCTACTTTATACCCTTTTTTCAAGGATATATTGAATGTGTAAATTTTATCCTTTCAAAGAGATGCTGTTTTCCCCTTTCTTTGGTTTGGTACTAAAATCACTAAATTATTCTCAAAGGTATAATTTTCTAAAAGAAGACATAAAATATAGTTTTTTTTGTACATAAAGAACTTTTGTGAAATATTTTTTTCTGAAAATTTTTGTATATTTTTGACGAATTCTGTAAGGATTCTATCAAATGTGCAGACGTAGAATAAACACATTGAAAGGCATTATTGCTTGTGCTTTGTAAAAGAAAATGTATTTTTATTTAAACAGAATAAATTTATTACTATAAAAGCAAAACGAAATTTTGTTTAATAAAATTTCCTTTTTATTTAAATTTTATTTATTTATTTTTCTATGATCCACACACAGAGGCCCTTAAGTCTCATACTGCCGTATGGAATGCGGCACAAGTACATAGAGTTTGAGGCACAACGGACTTAAGATGTGGGTAAACAGTTCAGAATGATATAAAGTAAACTTACAATAAAATTTAGAATAGTGTTAAAAAAGTAGTAAAATTATCAAAGCAGAATGACTATCCTTGCTAAGAAATTTAGTTAAAAAAATATGACAAAATTGTTTTTCTAAATTGACTTGAGTTACTAAGAACTTGAGAACTGTGCGGAATACCTGTTAAGAGCCTGATGGTTTTAATTAAGAATTGATATTTAGAAATCTGAGTACTAAGTTTTGAATATTTCAATCGCGCATAAGAATATTCGTCTTGGTATATGAATTAGAAGTAGAATTCGTTAAACAGTCATCGAAATAAATGCCATAAAGTATGATTATGAACAATGAAATATTATCGCATCTTTTCAAACCAAATACATCATGAAAAATGCTTAATATTGAAATTAATTAATTAATACTCCTTAACTAAACGTTTATTATTACAAAATACATAATGAGAGTAGACTTATACCACGTTTATACGCACGTCTTATTTGCAAATAGAACTATTTGCAAATAACTAATTCACTGTTTATACGGGAAATTGCATACAGAACTTATGTTATTATTAGTGATGACATGTGACGAAAATATGATTGTTTGGTAAGTAAAACACAAAAAACGTTCATGAAGTGGCAACGTCTTACTTTTTATTTGCAAATAGTGTCGTTATTCACGACTTGTTTAAGTGAGTTAATAAGTTACAATAAAAAAGTTATACGGCAACATTCTTCTTTTTTATTTGCAAATAAGGCGTGCGTATAAACGTAGTATTAGAATGTTTTTACATAAACAACACAACAAAAATTCTTCTCAACATGAGTCTATTTTATTTCTCTTGCAACATGTATACAATTAAACGTCAATTGTATGTTATCGATTATATTTATCATATATGATAAAGAATTCTCATATTGTATTTGATTTGTTTGGCATAAACAATTGATGTTGAATGTTTTCAATTTGCTTACAATTCGCTGACGATTTAGTTTAGCAACGCATGAAACGAACAAACAATAAATTTTTGAAATCGTAATGAAAAATATATAAAAATCCGCATTAAGTTTTTGTTTTTGCTATCGCAACTAACAAACATTTCGCTCCTGAGCAAAAAAATCGATATTAGTTATATTTTAGAGAGAATTATTTGAATCCTTAAAGGAGTGCAGTGATAAGTTTGCCAAGGATTTCTTATCATAAAGAACGAACGACCTGAAGCATAATTAATGTGATAAGAAAAGATGAAGGTATTCTTACAATTTGTATGAACTGGCTGCAAATCCATAGTGGAGTTTTAACAAATCGTTTGTTAGTAATAAAATATTTAAATATAGTGAGTTTTATTCCCAAGGCATTAGCTGTAGTCTACTTATATTTAGATGCGATGCAAATCTTTATTTAAAGTTACCCCATATTCGTCAATCGCTGTAATGTAATGCACATGGTCAGGGTACATTTAAATTCTGCAATGTCCAAGTTTGCTTAGTAGGTATTTAGCATGTAACAAAAATATAGGAGCTTCAGGATCGAGTCCTGGGAACACCTCAATAAACTTTCCTTTGTAAAGGACTTTCAATTAAAAGTATCAAGCAGTTCTTGGCTTTACGTATTCAGTTGGCTTCACTTGTAGGGTTCAGTGGAGAACAAAAATATCATATCAACCAACACTCAGTTCATATATAATAAAATATGCTAAAAAAAATAATAGAAATAGGCACATCCTGGCAAATTAACAAAAGTTCCTAATATCAAGGAATACTTTCAAGTTTTCGGTTTCTAAAATTAAATAGTGATGAAATTTTTGTTAATCTGACTCGACTTCGAATTCTGAATTTATCACTTCAGATTAATTTTAAATTATTTTTGCTTTATTATATTTATTATTTTTTGAACTAAATTGAATTTTATTTCTAAAAAAGTATCAACAATTTCCTAAAGAGTATAAACAAGTCGATTCTTATCAACCGAAAATGTTGCATCTTCCAACCACTGCCTATTGGTGCAAGTAGCACAGAAAAGATATTTCAGCTTTATATACGCCTGGCAAACGAGAAACAATTTGATCATGTATCAATGTCAATGAAAACTATAAAGATCCCACCTCTTGCAACAGCAATATTGAATACAATTGGTTGGTGCAGCTAAACTGTAAGAAACTTAAGAAGATTGACAGTTGAATAAGAACATCAAGACTTTTAAGGAATTTTGAATAAAAACAAAACAAACAACACAAAAAAATGCTGATGACTAAAAACACAACAACCAGCAATAATACTAAACCTAAGCACGATGGAGGCTTTCATGGCTCTTTGGATTAAATATTTAAAGAAATAAATGGACAACGCCTCTTTCCAATCGTATGTAGAGAAAAGTTTTTAAACTTATTTTTTTGTAAGAAATTTCAAACATGTTTTCAAATTAAGCATTGAAATAGACATTGTGTCTACCTCTTGTATTTCTTATTCCCTTTTAAAATTAAATAAATTTCCCCACAAATTCTTTAATTGTTAATTTTTAATTTGTTTATTGATTGTATCCAAATAAATTTCAATTGAAATGTTTATGCTACAACCCACCGTGTATGACAACAAATTTACGATTTATAAATTCAAATGTCTTACACTTCCATTGAGGCCACATGGACAGATGACTGGCTGCATCAATTGCTTGTGAATGATATCTTCTTTGGAAAAACATACTTCAAGCAGAAAAATAAACAATGCATCACACACTTCCATGGCTCGTCATACAACAAAATTTTAAAGGATTGATCACATTCTTTGCAACAATTTGCAACATGATTGAAATAAAATTTGCTAGTAATTGTTGGTACTTGTGGTGTTTTGATTAATAAGATTATTATTTGCATTACGGACTCAATATCTGTTTGGTTTTCTAAAACTTCAGATAAACACAAAATTTTCTTCAGCCTGCCACATTGTAGCAAGTATTTCAAATAAAATTTCTTTTTTAACACTGTATTTTGTCTAGTTGATATGTTGATATAACTTTCCAATTTTTTCATATTATTGCTGAATTATTAGGTTTTGTTGTTATTTTAAACTATGTCAGTTGATGCGTCAATCTTTCTGCCATGTTTCACATAGAAATGATTTTTTTTGTGAGAGGAAGGCGAGGCAAGATTTTGTAAAGGAGTGTATTTTTTAATTGAAAAGAGATCAAATAATTTCAACTAAAGTTTTTATATACCCGCAACAAATCGCTCTGAAATCTCCCCAAATCAAAAAGCTTTTTACTTTTTTAATATAATGATCATAACAAAACTCCTTTTTTTACAGACCTTTTTTTATTAAAGAATGTATTTCAATCTTTCCTGGGAATACAAAATATATATCAGATCTTTTTCTATCAATTGGCCCATTGTATTGAAGTCGAATTTTCACCGACAATTATTTTAAAATTTTATTACCTGTTAACAAATTCTTATAAAAAGACTATGTAAAAAAAAGCTCATTTCCTTTTTTTGTCATGTTTACGAAATCTGCTTGCCAACACCAATATCCTTAAATCTTATATATTTGTGTACACGAATAAAACGCTGGAAGAGGAAGCTCTTTTAATACATTCCGAGTTGAGCAGTTACATTTAATAAATTTTACCAGCAAAAAGTTTGATGGCATATGTCACTAAAAAATAGCTTTTTATTTTCGACTAATTGATTCCTTTATATATCTGACTTTAAGATTAGTGTAGTTTGTATCTGCCTGCTCCCTCTCATATTTTGATTTCCTTCAATTTTCTTAATATAATAAGTGCTGGAAATACCAAAAGAAAATGTTTTAAATCATTGATATGATCTGTGCGTTTGTTGCGATCGCCATAATCCTCATCGCCACTGCCACATGCAACATTAGACTCATCAAACTTTTTGATTGTTATAGAACTTAGCGTGAATGAAGATTATTTGAATTATTAAAGAGATTTATACATCATGCGTGAACAGAAGGCAATAACAAATGAAATGATTTATTAATTGTTTATTTCGATTTCAGTGATTTAAATAAACAACAGCAGATGAGTGCGATTAATTTGCAACAAAAAACAAAAAATGACGAATCGATGAGTTGAAAGATTTTTATTTGGATAATTTTTTAGTGAAAACTTTCGTTTGCTAATTTACTAGAAATTTAAGTGCTTCTTAGGCGCAACTGTTGCTAAAGATTTTAATTAAATTTGTTTGCGAACTTTAGTTGCGGAACCGTACAATACGATGAAAAGTATGAAGTATGGTTTTATGTTTTCATTTTATAATTTTGAATAATTTACTTTTCATATTTACATGATTAGCAACGAAATGTTTTCAAAAAAGGCTCATCCCATCATGAAGTTTAACTAGAAAGTAGTTTTATAGTTTATCAAAGCATTATTTTAATTTCGCTTGAATAGTGAAACGATATCCAATGCACATACACACACACACATACGAGTACCTAAAAGTAAATGGTTAAAACACGTGTTCTCTTTTAATGGTCTTCTACCTTAAAGGTTTCCAATTTTTTCCTGTTTCATTTAAGATTCCACCATCCCTACTTGGTTGAAAATTTTGCTCAAGTATTTTCACGTTAATTACATTGATTTATGGATCCATTGTTTTGTATTTTAGTATTTTACATGGTTAATAGTGCAACGAATTGCAGCCACATACGAGCACGACTTTGCAGCAACGCAAACAATATTTCAGTTGTTGTTTAGTGTAATTTCGATTGCGAAGTGAAATGTTGTACAAAGTAAGTTAATGTTATGCCAAATATATGAAGAGTGCATGGACCCCAATCAAACTATTTGGAGGCAAATATCATTTGGAATATGTAGAGTTTATTTAGGCATGTTTTTCCATTGTTGCTTTTTACATTGTTTGCAATAGAAATCGGAAGTCTTTAAAACGGACTTCACTGTTGAAGTCAAATGTAAGATTAATCGAAATACAGATTAAATTTTAAGGATTCCTAATTGTTATGGATTATAAATGGAAAAAAATACTTGAATAAGATAACCAAAAAGGAACTTGTGCCAAAAACAAAATTCATTCTCTCTCGCTGATCAAGCCAGATAGAGAACATTGACAACATGTCAAATATTAATTTTTTATGATATACAACTGATATTCCTGCAGACATAATCCTTATGCGAGTGAATTCAAAGCCATAACGACATTAATGATTGCAAAAATCTCATTGACTCAATCGAGGACATTTCAGTTAATGATTAGGGTAGATAAGTCTGTTGATAACTTTGGAGCTGCTTCACAATTTCTGTAATGTAATCATAACATACATATGTAAGCGTAAAGTAAACTACACCAAATCACAGCGAAGGCATGTTGAAAATCAAAAATACTTTTATTTCTGTATTTCCTTGCACGGAATGTATTATATAACTCTTGTATTATTTTTTTATATCTATGGCATCGTTAATAAATTATTTCATACAATATCTTTATAATATATTAAAAAGGACTTGATCGTCTTTACCTCTCATGATGGTTTTGCGAAGAACACTGTTTTTTAAACATGCACTTCTCATGTTTAAATTAATTTTTGGCGCAATCGGGCCTATAGTTTGTTAGAAAACTTTTTTATTTGCTTTAATAAATTGTCTTAGATTTCGCTCCGCAGATTTTATAATGTGGACACTTGTTTTCCTCAGCACTCTAACAATATGAAAAATTAAAATTCGAATCAAGAATATTTAAGCGAATTGTACATTTTGAATTAAGTCCACTGTAGTCGTCTTAGTATTCCAATTATATATCTTTCTAAATGATATTATGACTAAAAGTCAAAATATTTTCTTAACATGCTACACTGATTAGTATAGGGTGTCCCTATATTCATTTTGATTAATTGATTTTCTTTTCCTTTCGCCTAAACAGTTTATTTATTTATACTTTGCCTGCATGCATTTTATATAAATCCATTAATTAATTCTGTTTTAAATACCACAATAGTAGTTTAACTCACAGGGTTAAGCAAAATAATAAAGAAATAAGAAGACTTAAATTCAAATTCAATTTTTTTTAAATTACTAGTCATTTACTTTCTAAATAGATCAGCTAAATTCTTTAAGATCTATCAGCACTTGAAAATTATTTGATTTAAGGAAGAAAAATTACATACAATTAAGAAACAATTAATTATATAAATAAATAAAATACAATTTAGTGTCTGCAGGCATACCAAACGATGAAATAATAAATATTTATAGTTTTAAAAAACTAAAAGATCACACGCCGAGTCGAGTGTGAAACAATAATTTCAAAACCTATTCGCACTGAGAGGAGTGAAATTAATTTAAGGCAACCTGTTTGTGGCACTTGGTATCTTAATTATTGAATTATTCAAAATTATTTTTTTTAATAATTAAATGCTCCTGCAAAGATGTTGATGGACGCCATCTTTATAGTTGACCACACAACTTTATATTTCAGTATTTTGTGGCATAAAGCAAGAGGCATGGTATTTATAATGTTTTATTTTTTTTTAACAAAAATTTTACATATATTTTAAAGGAAGGAACCTTTATGTTTGTGTTCTGTTTTAGAAAATGAAGCAAATACAAAATTTTCATTTCTAAACATGTTGCACATAAGAAATGTATTCGAATTTATTTCAGAGTTGTTTCATTTTAAAGTTGATTTATTTCAAAGTTGATCAAAGTTGGTCAATATGGTTCTAATATTCCTGATTTAAAATATATCATGATTTGACTTTAAGGTACCCATAAACTACACAATGTTATTATGTATTTTATAGACTTTATTATTGTCATATTGCCCCATACTACCCAATAAATTGCTCAATATTTTTCAAAAAAAATATGGCGCGATTTTTCTTATAAAATACTCGTATAAAAAAGTGAACAAAAGCTTCATACACATACTTAAGCAAATTATACAATTAATTTATTATTAATTTAAAAAACTTTAATTACTTTAAAAAAGTACACAAATAATGTTTAGAGACATGAGTGAGGACATGATTATGTTACAAATTATTCTTTTTGGTAGAATACTTTGTTCAATTTATTGTGCCATTAACTGATATAATGTGCACACAGACAATTTTATTGTGCAATATCAATTATTGAACATTAACATTGTAAATGTATTGGTACCTTTAAGCATAATTAATTTTTTTTTTGTATTATATTATGGTCATCACAATCATATTTTGCCTAAATTGATTGATACTATTCTACTGGTTCTGCTTAAAGAAAAAATTAACACATCTTTTAATTCCATATTTTAATGCATCAGTCCAGAATATTTTGAAAATAATTAAAAGTTATTATTTATTTGTGGCTGATTTTTCCATTTCCAGCTCATCCATAACACGGTTGGAGAACAATTCTTAAACGATTGTGCGCGTCTAATAATTCATGCCAAAATACGCGTACAATTTAAACTCATAAATACTTGGCTGAAAGTGTAATGTACTGTAGCTGCCGCTAAAAACGATGATTGTCTATTGCAGTGAATCTAAAACTGTTATTATGCGGCTTAGAGACAAACTGAAACGATTTTATATCGACTGAGAAAAATGTTACTGTCACAATAATAAAGGTTTTTTGTGCTCCTATTTCCTACGTCCTCTCGCTGAATGGCTGATTTAATGGCATTCAAAATTCTTTTAAAATCATTTTTATAACTTTAATATTTTCAATAACTTTAAAAACATTCAAGCTCATATCTTTATGCCAAACAAATCGAATACAATATGAGAATTCTCTCATGTATGGTTTAGAATGCTTTTTCACACACAGATAAATATTGTCAAATTTGCTAAAGTGGTCCCTTAAATGCGCCCGTTTTTTTAAAAAGGACCACAAAGTAACAAAATATTGTAAAAAATTGAATTAAAAAGAGGAACATAAAGAGAGGTGAAGCACTCAAAAGAGGGGGGTAATTGCCACTTTAGTCGCAGAATGGTATGCTGGTATACAGGCATATAGATTAACTTTCACCAAATGACAATTTTCAAAAACATTCATTAACACAACATGTAGATAATTTTTATAAATTATTTGATATATTCCCCCATATAAAAATTTTTATTGCTGTTTTTTATTTCTACGATATTCTATGAATAAATGTGTGAATTTTATGTGTTACTTGGCCAACTCGCCGGTAGATCTATAACCATATTTTTCAAGCGTTAGAAAGTTATATATTTATAAAAATTATGTTAATAATAAATTCAGAATTTTCAAAGGACATTGGAAATTCAAAAACATATTTAGAAATATCTATTTATATCAAATGTAAGTTTTTTACACAAGAGAAGGTCTTTTGACAACAGGAGTTTGGAGATCACTGCTATACACGAATAGTTGAATTGTATGATGAGCCAGTCAAAACAGGAGGCATTCACGATATGCCAAGCAAAAGAGCCAAATAGTGCTCTGCATGTTCGAGTGATTGTTGCTGTAGTAACACACACTTGATACGCATGTGAATCTCATTTCCTTGCCTGTTGATTGAATTTGTTTTCTCGTTGTTGCATTAAGTTGCTTGTGTTGTTTTTACACAAAATGAAAAAAAAAGAAAATCCCCTCAGCCTTAAGCGAAACGAAGTAAAGCTGTCTGGGATCTTGCCTATCCAAAGAATTTATTGTACTCGTATATATATTTTTGTTGGAATTTCTTTTTCGATATTTCCAATAAATATTGTTGGTTTTATTATTTTAATACAATAACACTCTTATGCGAATAAATATAATGATCAGCGTATTAATAAAATGATTTACAGTAATTTTTATGTGGATTTTTGCTAAGTTTATTTATGTATTTTATGAAATGTGTAATAAAACAAGATACATTTTGACAGGCACCATAGACACCAAATATGTTGGGAGTAAGTATGTGGCATCAACAGACTACAAATTGCAGATGTTTAAACTTCCGTTTTAGAAATTGTTGCTCTTTTTCTGATATTTTTAATTTATACGCACTTGTTTGTATGTGTGTATAGAAAATCTGAAAATGTTTGAAATTCACAAATCATCAACATCCGTAACAGATTTGAAAAATATTTATTTTATATCAAGAATTTCATCAATGTTTTTGTTTGTATTTATGTAATTTTTTTTAATTTAATTTTAAACATGTACAAATTTGTTTTTATTTCATTTTGAATTTATATAAGAAAATTATTTTGGAATATATGGTGGGGCATGTGTTAAACATACATATGTGATGCTATGACATATGTTCAGCAAATATAGCAATAAAAACAAACAACATTATTTGACAGTAGGTAGTTCGATAAAGTAAAAAATGCTGCCTCCTCGCAATTAAAAAAAATACAACAAAAACAACAGCACTGATACGAGTACCTTTCCTGCCTGCAATAATCTTGACAAAAATTGATTAAAGATTCTTATTCATGAGCATTGTTTAATTTTTGTCAGCAAATAATGACTTCCATCTCACTGTAGAAAACAAAGTTTTGGTGCTATATTAACAACAACAATAATGATGAAATACATTCAAATCATCCCCATATGGGGTGACTATTCTGCATGCGAGTGACAGTTTTTATACATAACACTCATAAACCATGCACAAACCACTGGATCTATCTAACCTTCAGCTCTTATCGGTTGCGGCTTCTGTTTTTTAGGAAAAACATCTAGAGGTACAACTGTTGGTAACAGAAGAGCCCAGAGGCCAGCCACCAGGACTGAATCAAGCCCACCGCCTTTAACTAATAAACTTATTCCTGTGATTCGGATTTAAGCCACAGCCATCACAGCGGTGACCACCGAATGGGTTTCACCAGTAATCAGTCTGGGACAAGTCCTGTCTTAGTCCTGCCTGCATGAGGAGGCACATGCATTGAAATCCCCATGAGATCTAACTTCACTGTGTTCCCCATGATTACCAAACCACTTCAGCAAATAGGAGAATTATGTCGTTTAAAAAAAGAACACATAGAGAAAACTCCAGGAAAGATGGGTGCTAAATTTCTATTTGCTGGCTCATCTACACTTTTATGTCATATCGTAAAATATGATCGTCGTGTATTTCTTAGCATTTCTGGTTACTCGTTATTGACAAATACAATTTTCATTATATTACTCCTTTTAATCGTGAGTCATATATGACCATGTTATGAAATATTCACGAGTGAGCGAAAGAGTATAAAAGTACCTAATAAGTTTAACATTTCCATTTAAATGTGATAATTATTTTTTGGAGCAAATTATTACATTATTTAATAAGAAAAACCTCTATAAATCACCTGATACTAAGTGGAGCAAAAGTGATGTCATAATTTGATAATGTCAACACAAAAGACGAGATGGAAGTTTGTCAAATAAGCAGGTATGTAGTGCTCCGTGGTCTGTTGACAGCACAGTGATCTTCAAAAATAGCAGCCAATTCAAATTTTGGCATTAGTTTTGCGAAACAAAATCTGCCAATTCAAATATGACATTACTTTTGCGCCACCTATTGAAAGGGCATTCACACGGAAAATCCGTAATTGAACAGAAATATTAAATAAGGCCCAGATATCCAAAATATCGAATGTTGCATTTTCCTCCAAAAGTGAATAAGTATAGAACCGGGGCTGGGCAGTATTTGAAATACATGTATTTGAAATACGTATTTAAAATACAAATACGTCTTTTGTATTTCAAATACATGACCTGAAAGTATTTTGTATTTTGTATTTTAAACACATGATCAGCAAGTATTTTGTATTTTGTATTTTAAATACCGCAACAAATGTATTTTGCCCAACACTGTATACAACTAGACAAGCAAACTCATTTTTGAAGAATCGTATATAGAGGCAATATACTTCTTTAATTCAATATGGTCATATTTATAAAAAAAACTCTGAGATTTTGAATTACTGAACAACAGGTATTCATTATTGTCTCCGTTTTGTGTAAAAAATAAAATCAGTTCACAAAAATCTACACCAATAAAATATCTAATGCAATTTGTAAGTTATGGCATGTTCATTTCTGACCAAAATGTCCCAATGTGTTATACCCCTCCTGCATGACTGTGTTGTATTAAAAAAAAAAAAAAAAAAATGTGCACTATTATATACGTTTCCAAAGCTATTTGCAAAATAATGACTAAACATATGTGCAGCAAGCTTTACTCTGAAATTTATAGAGTATTAAAAGCTTTAGGGAAATTCCACTTCGCATAAGGAAGGAAGTAATTTTTGTTGTTAGAGTTTTTTTTACCTCTTTAGTTTTGAGTGTTCCCATACATGTATTTTGCCAATTATAAAAAAAAACAATATCAAGATTTTTAATGAGTTAAAATTATTTGCATGATCGGTGCAAATGTTATTAAAATACAATAAAAATAATTTGATCGGATTAGGATGTATACGGTGAGTGCATGGACATGATGATATTTTTATTAAATAATTATTTTGTTAGAGTGACCTACTTTCATCATGAATCTTCACTCGACTTTCCAATGATGGAGGTACTGATCCTTACCCTTAATAACGTAAATAAAAGATTTTACTAGGAAGCGTTTTTAGAGTCTTCATTCCTTTCCAGTTTATGCCAACTTCAACTATTTTCGGCAAATTAATGTTTTATTGGCCCTGTTAATATTTACATTTGATTGGGTGATTTTGAGATCACCCTCGTTGTTGACATGTTTTATACTTATTGATATAAATTAGTTTAATTTAAAGACCAACCAACTAATTTTTATCTCAAGCTCCCAGCTCCGTTGCAGGGTGCGCGTTCCTTTCCTCAGACTTTTGTTGCAACTATTTTAGTGCGTTGTATGGATGTTTTATTTGTCAGCAATTTATCTCGCTGTTTGATGCAAACATATAAAGCACTCAACACCACTATGAGAACAACAATTACAACAAAGAACAGATATTGGCTAGAAGTAGACTTTTCTCCTGCATTTATTTGTTTTTTTTTTCTTTTGTGGAGAAGAATTTAAAATTATTTTCATTACGTACGTATCGTACGTTTAAATTTTTTTTATATAAATATTTCAAATAAATTTATTTGTGAATAGATATTTTGGTACTTAATGAACGAAAAATAATCAATTAGTTTGTAATTAATTTTATTTGATTAAATTAATTGTTAGTTTACCGAATGCAATAAAATTTATATGAATTCCATTTTAAACAAATCGATCTATGTATGTCTAACAAATAAATAAATAAATTGTGAAAGTAGTGGTTGGCATGATGTTAAATTTCCTGTGGCCATTAAGTATTGAACATGTATGTGTGTGTGTGAATAAGTTGAGTGTGAAAGAAGTGGCATTAATATATAAATTGCCATAGATATTAATCATTGTTTTGCTATCAGGCTTTTAAGATTTTTTTATTTTATACCATTTACACTTACTTTCATTTTTGCACAGGAATATATTTTCGAAAGTTCGCTTAAAGCAGGCTGGACTTGAAGAAAAATTTTGAAACTTTGGTAAATTAACTGTTCCAAAAAGCATTTATAAACATTTATATCTAAAACTTTATTGCAATTATTTACACTTGTATTTAGTTTCCCTGACTTTTACAAAAATATATTTCTATAGCACGTAGATAAATATGCGTGGACGTCTTCATTCATATCCATCAAAATAATTACACCAAGCATTGGCGTAAGGAAGCGAAATAATAAGAATTACAAAAAAATTCTTCAGAATCACCAAGCAAAAGATGAAAAAAAGTCATTTTCCAGACTCCAGCAAACATTAATGTCTCAACTTCAAAAACAATATTGAAGTTTTGTCTAGATTTTAAGACATTTATTTAATTTTTTTGTTGCTTTTTGTAATTTTAACATTCAAAAACTAAGACAACAAAACTTTTCTTGCAACTCATTGTCTGCCCGACTGTTTATATTGTTCTATACATCCATCTTAACATCTATCGTTCAGTCACTGTATTGCAAAATTCGACAGCAGTTGAACTTCAATATTTCATTTTGATGAACGAATATGTTTCTTTTTGTTGTTGCTGCTGCTTAAACTATGTACTTGGTTGCAAGTATCCAAAAATAAAGTAAAAAATTTAAAGGATGCCATTCAACACATTTTGTATGGAGAAGATGTTTATCCTTAAACTTTCATTTGGATGTGCCACAAAAGAGGTGGAGTCATGTTTCATTTTTTTTCGTTACTCTGTTATTGTTGCAGCAATTACTTTGATGTGTTTCATACATCAAGCATTCATTCTAACAACATGCTGTATTTTGGTGTGCAAAAGCATCGAAGTTGATAGTGTTGACGTGACATGGTCAAGTTTTTATTATTGTTATTATTATTTTTTTCTTTGGTTTTTCTTCTTCTAATTTTCTTTTTAATTTTTTCTCCACATTCCTTGTGATTATTTGTTAAGTAGTGAAATATGTTGGCTGGTTTGTTGGCTTTCAAAGTTCAAAGAGTTTGTCCCTTTATTTGTGAATGAAAATAAATTTCTGATTGTCTTGTCATGTCGGTACTAATGATAACAATTAAAAAGAAAATGAGAAAAAATACCTTCCAAAGAAACAAGGATTAAGGATACTGTTTAAAAAAGGCACAGTTGGCATTAAATCAGAAGGAAGAAACTGAATATATCTACAATTTTTATTTATTGAATAATTGGTGCTGGGATTGCCTTAAATCGAGTTCATAAGCAGAACTTCTTTGGAGAAAGAAGTGGAATAATAATTGTGCAACAATGGACTTACGTATACTATATAGGGTGGTCCAACCATAATGCACGATATTAATTGTGAGTCACACCTTAACGTAAAGTTTTTTGCCCAACTTAATTTTATATTTCTTTGTTTTAGAGCTTTACAAATGTTCGTTCTTCGGAAAACATTGCTGTTGTTCGCGATAGTGTGGTAGAAGAGACGTCAACCTCGACCCGTCGTCATGCCCAATAATTGAACATTTCAAAAGCATCATTGATGCGAATTTTGAATAAAGATTTGAATTTGCACGCTTACAAGGTTCAATTGACTCAATAAACATTTCGACGGTCGTCAATAAGCCGAATGGTTGGTTGAACAGACAAAAGTGAAAGTGACTTTACAAAGAAAATCATCTTCAGCGAAGAGGCAAATTTTCAGCTCAGTATGTTCGTTAACAAGCAGAATTGCCGCATTTCCAGATGAAAATATGGAAGTAAGAAGTGCTCTTATAGTTGCAAATGCGGTTGCAGATGTGGTAGATAGGCGGTGAAGCAGGATTTTAATGGAAGTGCAAATAATATAGACAGCAATGCTGTTTCTTGTTCTATACCAGGTCCAGATGAAGGTAACAATGCTATGGATGTACCCATTAAGAAGTTCATAAAACACAAAGGAAAGTGTAGCGCGACATGCGAAATTTCCTGCATAAATAAAATTTTTCTAACGTTTTTTATGTGCACTCACTTTGTTGGCGCATGCCACAGAAATTTCGAATGTTGGTCATGCATATATATTGAAATCGTCTGTCCCCATTCAACCAGTATAATAGACAATCGGCTAACAATTCGCCTTGGTTTGATCTTTGAAAATTTTTGTTGATAGTTCCATTATGATTGAAAATAACTTAAACTGTAAAAGTATCACAAACTTTGGCCAGTTTGCGACCAATAATTATAAAGCAAATACATTAAATTAGTGGCAGTGTAAATTAAAAATGCAGCTTTCGCCCGCATGGGTCCATAGTGTGAGCACTTTATGATGGTACACTAACTGATAGTGTACGAGGACACCCAAACCTTTAAGTTAAATATTCATGTGTTTATTACACCATCTTTTTTCAAATTTATTTCACTCTCCTCTGATGCTGGTCATTCAAAAAATGTAACAAGAATCACTCTAAAATATTAATAATTTTTCAATTCTATGTATTCAATTTACGGCCATAGGAGAGTCCATACCGGAAAGTGTCGCAAATGACCGCATACCGGAGACTAGACTAGAGGCCAACTGCGGAACATTGATTCCCGACATCCATTCCTGGTTGACCGACCCTTGGAACCAGATCCCCATGGGGCTTCATTGCTACACGGATGGATCAAGGTCGAGAGGGAAAACGGGACTTGGTGTTTATATAGAAAACAGTACGGAACTGTTTTTCCGCCTGCCGGACTATTGCACAGTTTTGCAGGCGGAAGTTCGGGCGATAACGGAGTGTATCAGGGAACTCAATGTAATGTCAGGACTTGTGAATATATTCACAGATAGTCAGATGGCCATCAGAGCAATCTCAGAGGAACGCACTAAATCACGTACAGTTTGGGATTGCAAAAACGCCATTAACAGTTACTCGACACATGGTGAACTGCGCATCATATGGGTGCCGGGGCACGCGGGGATAACTGGAAATGAGAGGGCAAACTCACTTGCTTCTAGGGCAATAGAGTTAGGTAATATAAGCTTGGAATGCGCGAAACCTTTCGATGCAGTTAAATCAGAGCTAAAGACTTGGGCACAAAGGGCCCATTCAACTCTCTGGAATAACGGAACCATGGGAATCAATACAAAAATTCTATGGGGAGATCCAGACGAGAGAAGAACGAGGGAGCTGCTAAGACTCAGCAAGCTCGAACTAAGTAGAATAATGGGAGTTGTCACAGGGCACTCTCAACTACTGGCACATCTTAAATGCTTGGGAATAGCGGGAGGAGATGAATGTAGAGCATGTGGGGAGGAGAGCGAAACATTGGAACACTATTTGTGCCAATGCCCCGCCTTCTCACAAATAAGGTCCCGATATCTTGGGAGTGACATCTTACCGGACATAAGCCGATTACGGGGAATATGCTGGAGGAAATTAAGGAACTTTGTGAGTGACACGGAGTTTCTCTAGACCTTTGGTTCAATATCTTATGGTTAACTCAAGGGAGCGCACAACAAGCCTTCACTGGCTTAGGTGTATGTCGTAATGACATGGGCTGTCATACCCCTCCAATCAACCTAACCTAACCTAACCTATTCAATTTAATTTTCAATATTAAAGAAAAATTCATTTAATATCATGTGTGACAACGACAACTATTTAACAACTAAAGTATTGACATAGTTCAGATCATAAATTATGCTAAATAACATGTAAGTGCGTTAAATGCGTATTTTTTTACAACAGCGAGTCAAATAAGTTTTAAACGATTGCCGAATCATTTGTTCAGATCTTTACTCTGGCTTATGTGTATATAAATCGAAAGCAACACATTATATGAACAAACATAAAACAACAACAACAACAACAACGGCAGCAGCAGCGACAACAGCAACATCAAGTACAAAATCGCTGTGAATAATCGTTAAATATCATGTTTGATCGTAACTTTCAAACTTTTCGTACGACGCAAAAGTAAGTATTAAAATCGCAGCAACCAAAAGTAAAAACAAACAAACGGAAAAAAACGCGAAACAAACAACAAAATTTGCCTCAACAACAGCAGCAGCGACGATATACAATGATAACAATCGCAAAATGTTCGTACTTACAACTAAACAACATAAACAGCAACACAAATAATTCTTTTAATGAGATCGTAATCATGAACAAAATTAAAAAAAAAAATCAAATGCGACAAAAAAGCTTAAAGAACTCAAGCACACAATTTTTTGTTGCTGTTGTAGCTTTTTGTGTTTTAAATCTTCAGGTTGAAGATCGTTGAAACGAAGATGAACCTTAAAGATTTCCAACCTAAAATTAGTATTTTTGAAGACAAAATAGTGAAGGCAGAATTGATAATGAGCTAAATATTATAATCTAGATCATTTTATATATTTATTTGTACGATAATTAGTACATTAGTAATATATTTTCAAATGCTAAATTGAAAATAATGTGTGTATCATAATAACGAAATGCATCTCTCATTTATGTACTTTAAATATTACCAGACACGATCGCAGAGATAATGAAATGATCAAGATTAGTGTAGCAGCCTACAAGAGCGAATTAGTCTCACTTTGGCTTTCACAACAAAATAACTTAATGACCATCACAACGCCTGCATGCCTCCTTAAAAATATATAGAATCGATTTTTTAACACACACTTTTATAGACCATGAGCAAAAACTTATTAAAAAGTTTTCAATTGCCAACAACTTTTAGACATCATGAAAGCTCCTCCCATTACGAGTTCAAACAGGCGAAGGTCTTAAAGCAATTTGGAGTTCCAAGGTGAAACTTCTCCAACAATAAGTTCATCATAATTGTAATGAAGATTAGCACAAGAATCTACATTTCAAAACAACCCCATGGAGATTTACTAACAGACAGAATTTATAGCGTCCATTTTACCCACAAATGAACATAGAGATCCTCGCTGAAAACGTGAGGATCCCTTACCTTCACTTCATATGATAACTTATCTGCAGTCTTACTAGTCGTAATGTCTTTCCGAGTGTTCACTTCCTAAAGCTCATCAGCCATCCTAGTTATGACCAGCAACTACACTGGTCGTAGATGAAAAATCTGGAACCAGCACCATGCCGGGCATTAAAATTTTAATTACATCCGAAAGATTTTCACCAATAATCAGTTTGGATCAAAGTTCAGAATCCCTACTAGTTCATAAAGTGCCAGAGGAAACTGTTGCCAGCAGTGCACAAGCACTTTAAGGCACGAGACATTTATAGCACTTCTCTGTCGTAGTAAAATAAACTCAACCAAATCAACTAAGTGATCTTCCAAGATGGGTCTCTCTATATTCACTTTTGTGGAAAAAGCTTACAAGAATTCTGCTAAGGAAATTTTATTTTATAAGCACTATAAATATCGTCAACACGACTCATATGATCGCAACAACACGTTCGCATTAAAAGCACATCCATGAACGATATACCGTTTAATCATGCGACGCATTACAGAAAAAATTCTTTCCGTAATAGAAGGGGTCGTATGTGAAATAAATTATTTGTGGATATTTTTCCTGCCACTGCTGACGTGGAGAGGTTCAAGTCGAGTGTCCACAGATATTACTTCCTCTATTATTTCTCCCTGCACGAGTAGCAACGCATTGCACTCCATGAATAGGGGTCACTCTGTATGTTCCGGTCTAATGAAAAAAATGCATCTAAATACAATGCCATGGTAGCCTTAAAATTTTAAATAAACAATTTTATACACTGTATCCTTTTATGTGTTAAATTTTCAGTTTAAAGGATCGTGAAAATGAAGAAGATCATCGGTGATGTTCGATGTTAAACGTATAAAAATGGAATAGTGAAGGAAGAAATAACTATTAACTAAATTTTTTAAACTAGGTATTTTATTTGACACCTGATGATTGTAGCATTTTCTTTATACGTTTTTAGTCAACTTTCAAACGCAAGGTTTAAAATGTGACGTGCTTCCTCGCAGGGATGCACAACATAAATACAATGCAAATTAGCATATTGTAGAATTTATTCGTGAGATTTCGGCTGATATGTTGGAGAGAGTACGCCACAATTGGACCCCCCAGCATACGAACCATTTGAGGCATAGCTGCGGTCAACATTTACATGAAGTCATCTTCAAACATTGAATTATATATACATTTCTCTAAATTTTATTTATTTTTAATCCAAAAGCTCTAATTTATGCAAGACACCCTTGGAAAAATACAGCCGCAATAAAAAAACGTAGAAAATTTAAATCAGATAAGCCGTCAAATCTACATACATGTATGAATACCATTAAAATATCAGTCTGCCATTATGAAGAGCAGATTATTTACAAAAAATGAAATCAAGATATTCCTCAGTATTTCGACACATTAATAAATTATTCATTATATGGTCATGAAACTAAATGATTAACTAAACAGCCACATATTAGATATAAAAATGGGTCCTTGTCAACATTAAATAAAGTTCCATAATTCCAAACACCCTGAAATTAGTTGGAATGCTTAGGAGTAAGTTTGTGTTGTACAGTTTTCTGAAAAAAATGATTGATTCAAGTTCAATCAGAACAGTCAATATAAAATAAGACCATACGAAATAGAGCTCGATTGAAATGGAGCTGAACTGATCTTATGCAGCCGTTTTAACTTAGGTAATAGAACCACATCAGACCGCTAGAATTAAGTGGAATACTAGAACGTCATAGGCTGAATAGCATCGACAAATTCGGTTTGTAAATATATCAAAACGAATCAATCTCTTTGGTCCTTTGAGTCGAACTTGAGTTACAGACGTCTTCGATGATGCAACCAGAACTAGTAGAATAAATTCATGTTTGATATTAAAAACATTTTTAATTAATGAAAGGTTTCTTTTGTGAGATTTAAAGGACATTAGTCGCGTACTCGAAATATAATCGTAATTTCATTCTTAGAAGTTTTCATCGTATCTCCCCTCATTGGTACTGTGTCCCATGTTGTTGGCAAATGCAACAAACTGACTAAACATACCCACTTTGGAAGGAACATGTGGAGTGAATATTTATTTTGTATTGAGGATATTAAAATAGCTCTATGCGTGAAAGATATTTTGCCACTGATGCTGGGTTTATTGAGACTGATGATGTTAAATCTTGTTGGTTGTGTTGAAACAAAAATAAAACAAAAAACAGCAACAAAAAATTTAAGAAGAACAACAAAAACGACAATATCAAACTAACGAAGATTACAATGATGTGGAGGATCTTTGTTTCATAGTGCATAATGTGGCAAGAATAAGCAGCAGCAGCAGCAGCAGCAGCAACAACAACAACAACAAACACTACCACATCACATTTCGATGATCTTCTACTGATGATTCGTATCGATCTCAGTCAATTTTCACAAGGTTGTGATATCGTATTTGAAGTTGCATGTTAAAAGCTCGATTATGTTTTTTGTAGCTCTCCTCAACTGCCACGTTTGTTGTACTTGTTGCTGTTTCTCAGTAGTTTTTTTTGTGCTCAAATTTTATGTAAAATGTATTATGGTTTGTTGTTTTCTTTTTTGAGGCAACTTGTTTAAGGTGATATGTTGCAATATCATAGTAGTTGATGTTGCTGTAGCTGCTATCGACATGATCAGCATGCTTAGGCAGGCATACTTACATGAAAATCAAACGTCAATGTGTCAGCAAGTTGTTTCTTTCCTATGGACTTGTTGTAAAATTTTCTTTAAAGACAAGGACATGGTTTTCATATGTGATTTATAAATAATTATAAGAGAAAAAAATTCTTAAGATGTATTTTTTTTATTTCACTTCCACAACATTTTAATAAATTAATGTATTTAAACTAAAAACACAATATCCAGGTATGCAAGCAATGGTTGAGTTTAGTTTCTATTTCATTTATATGATTATAAAAGAAATATTTTTAAAATCTAAACTCGTTGAACATGATCGAATATTTTTTATGAAAATTTGTTAAAATTCATAATTATAATTATAACGAAATTCGAGTAGGTATCAGATGTTGAATTAAAAAATTATAAAAATAATTGGAAGGCTTTGAATATATCACAACAATTGCAAAATTATGAGAGGTAGTTAGAAAATCAGTGGACCAACAGAAAATATGAAAAGGTCAGTTAATGTTACATGCAACATATGAGTAAGTGGCACTTATGCAGAATGTAACATAAAGTCTGTGGCATTGTAGTTCGTTCCTCTAAAGAAAATAATCGTATTCCAATTTCTTTCTTTTATTGCCGTTCATAAATACTTATTAAGTACTTAAGGAGAACTTAATAACTACACAATAAGTAATCAATAAGTATAGAGTAAGTACTTAATAAGTGCAAATAAGCATTCCAGATTTCAAAGGAGGCAAAAAAAACGGAAGAGCTTGCAACACGTTTTTTTCCTTTAGAAGAACGAACAGAAATACGATTCTTTCGTTTAGTAGTTGCATGTATGGTAAGCAATAACCCGTAGGTAGCCGAATGATACCAGTAGTATATATGTTATTCGATATGAAGGTTATTTAGACACCATATATTCTTACGTATGCCCAGCGAGCACACCATATCCGACTTGTATCCGAAAAATATTTATCGTCAGATTACAGTTGTGTTTACATATATTTTACAAGCACGCTATAGTTAACGCATCAATATCCATATATCATATGATTTGTTTTAAATATACAAGTATTATTTACCGATCATACTATAGTTAAACTACCATTATCCCCCGTACTTAACGAGGACGCCATAAGTAGCCAACCGTTATCGTAAGTAGATATAAAGCATCTAATATTTTTCGTACTACATAGGGAATAGTAGAGAGTAGAGTAGAGAGTTGTTCACATTATCCGATTATAAGCACTCTCTTCATCGACTTTAAGTGTGATACATTTAGAGCAACCCAACCCAAATAACAAAGCGTGCTGAATAGTATGTCGATAAAAGCAGACCTTGGAAGATCCCGGTTACTCTGAGGACAACTCGGCTGGAAAAATAAACTGCTTTACATGTTAGAAATCGATCGGCATTGAAAGCGTTAGTTATTTCCGCAATTTTATCTTCGGATTATATGATACATATTTTTAAATCGTGTACATCGTATAGATTTAATTTCACTCGATATATTTTTAGAAATTTAATTCTTTAAAAATATTGGGAAAAATAAAACTCGGAGAAATTGGGAGCAGCTGATTTTAAAAAGCTACACACTATTCAAGTAAAACCTCCTTATACGACCACATCATGAAATCTATAAATACAGCAATTTGCGCATTTGAAGGTGCTAAAAATGTGAAAGTAACACTGTACTATATTTAAAAAAAAAGCATATTTATGTTAAATATTGACTACTATTTGCTCACTTAAATTTTTAATTTTAGTCACTACAAGCATGTCATTATGCACGTCAAATATTTAGTCAACCTAACAAAAACCGTACAACATTGCATGTTGCAATACCCTTCATATCAGTAACACAAGATCTTCACTCACCATAAAATTTGCGTCTCAAAAGGAGGAAACAAGAAAAAATAGATCGGCCAAAAATTTTCACACAAAATCGACGAATAGCAAGCCGATACGTACTTTGCATTGCAGACAGACAGGCAAAATAGTCATTGTATGTGTAGAGTAAAAGAGAGACAAAAGAATTGTCTTTAATTACAATACTGAAATTGGTTGGCAATTATTTACATTAACATGATCACAATTCACAGTCATGGCACATGCATCAACACCAACAACTAAAAATATTTTACAACCAAGTATGTTGTTGTATTGTATGTCGATTGATGTCAAAGATGCAACCTAAGCAAAAACAAACAAAAAAATATATATATAAACAGCATACAAGTGTGCAATAGCAAAGCAAGTAAATGAAAATACATACAACAGACTAGAACTGTTGATGCAACATTTAGGTATAATTAAAAAAAATCAACAAAATCCAGCACTTTTACATGGAAATTAGTAACAAAAGTGCACTCATCAGTGTATATATATATATATATATATATATATATATATATATATATATATATATATATATATATATATGTGTGTGTGTATGTGCATGCAACATAAAAAAGTGAGACAAAATTGTCTTATATATTGCAGCTCGCGAAGCCTTTAATATTCTTTACGTTTCTTTCATTTCTTTTGGATGTTTATGACTTGGCAGGTATATTAATTTATTGGACTCATGTTATGGTGAGTCGATATTGATACAAATCCATTTTCGATTGCCACGCATAGATACCAAGAATAACAACTACACACTACATGTTGCGGCAGAGCTGTAGTAGTCTGCGGCATTTGCCCCACGAATGAGTAGGTTTAATATTTAACGAGAATTGCATACTTTTATAAAAGAGAATACAACATTCTGATGCACGTTTCAATATGATGCAATATTCTCATACTAGTACGCACAGTAAGTGTGTTGCGGTCACATGCTGGGCATTTACTTGGCGGCTGTGCAAATAACTTGGTTCATGTTGCTTACGACGATGATGATGATCATGACGAGAACATGGATAGAAATAATGATGATGGTGATGTCTTTGGTGCTGGATATAACAACAACATAGTGTTGATTGCTACCATTTGGTTGGCTACTGCTTGTTGCACCATGTTGCAATGCAGCAGAAACAACTGTTGCATACTTCTACGTATGTGCACAAATGCTTAACAGTAGGTAGAGTCAGATGACTGTGACTTAGATACCTACCAATAATAAACAGCAACATGCGATAGTAATAGATCGCATATTGCTCTGCAGTAACAATGTTCATCACGTGAACATTGATGTTATGCATGGCTGTCTGTATGTCTATGCCATCCGTCTCTTCGTAACACTTCTTCGATATGCGCAAAGTTTCATTTGACCGTTTAAAAAAAAATTTAAGTTTTTTTGTTGCTTAAATTGCATTATACGTACGTGTATTTGAGATTGTACAGAAATATTTTTGCTGCTGCCATCATGTAGTTTTCTAGTTGCTTGTTGCTATTTACGTTTTTGCTGATGTTGCAAATATGTTTTCTTTAATTAGTCCAATCGATTAGGTTTTTGATTTACACTGTTTGCCATGTTGAGGACCCGCATCATGATCATGAAGGTTAATCATTTGAGATCATGAGAATGTTTTCTTCTCATTAATGAAGATTGTAAATTTTATCTTTGTCTAAAATGAGTCATTTTAAAAGTTGCTGCATACAGCAGCATGTTGCCAAAAAGAGGGAAGGTTAATACGAATGACATAATTTTTTTTTTGGAAATTTTGTATTTAATTGGATGCATCTGAAGAAAAATAAAGAGACGTATAGAAGTTGCATGAAGCTATGGGATATAAAAAGAATTTCTTCCATTTTAGCCAGCAATAAAGTTAAAAGAGTTTTTTGATGGAAGAAAAAAAAGATAATAGGCATTGATGTGTCCATCTGGGATGTGCTCAAAGCATATTTATGCGAGATGCCCAATTTCTGGCTGCACTTAAAAACAAAAACTTTGTACAAATTACAACCTGTATGTTGCTACTGTGGTTTTGTTTGCGGTCTAATTTTGCTAGAAAGGTATATGCGAGGAACCGATATCCTTGCTGAGACTTCAAGGATATATTGTACTTGAATCAAATACTATATATTACGATTTATTCCCAAATATTTTTAATTCTTTATTGCTTAGTTTACCTTGAATGGTAATTTAAAAATAGGATATTTGGGAGGCAAACATATCTTTGCTGTCATTTCCTTAATGCTTAGTGAAGCGTAAGTTTCCATTAAAGGATCTATGGAAGACAACTTTTTAACATATCTTGGCTTAAACCACAAGTTTTCAAAAAAGAATATATGAGAGTTACGCATATCCTTGCAGCGATAGCAAAATAATATCGCGCACATATCATGATTAATATCTGGCGACTTTTGACAAAATTGTGCTATTCTTTATTTAAATGAAAATTTTTTAAAATAGGTCTATAAATGGCGGATTTAAGCTATAATCGTTATTTCGGGCGGCAACTAAGCACGACCGATTCCCACTTAAATTCCTGTGAAACCAAACTACACTTTAAATGGGGGACTTATGCGATAATCTTGGCAGGAAAGCAAATTCCTCGCCCGATTTGGAAAAATTATTATGGGACCGAACTACAAGAAACCCCTTTCAATCCAAAAAACAATTTTACAAATCGGCCCATTTATGGAGGAGTTATGGGATAGTCAATATAGTTGGAAGGACATATCTCCCATCTGATTTTTGATAAAAAAAATTATAGGACCAACCTGCAAGCAAACCGTTTTAAACGGTAAAATAATCGTGATAACCGGACAATTAATGAAAGTATTAGGCGATAGTCAATTTTTCAGGAGGCCATATCTGCCATCCGATTTTCGATAGAAAAATTATGCGACCCACCTGCAAAATTTTTAAAAAAAGTTTACAAACATTAAAAAAAGTAAAAAAAAAAAATTTAATTGATAACTTCCTTTCTTTGGAATGAGTTAAAAAATGTACGAAACGTAAAAACCGATTATAAGTATTTAACTACTTTGTTCTGGAATTTGGTACCTTTAATCACATCTTTCTTATCAAAATACAAAGAGTTTTTCTTCAAACAGTTCAATAATTGCCTGGGAAGTGGGCTCCAATAGTAACCAACGATGAATAAAATTTATATTTGAGCCAAAACAAAATTTTAATATTAATTTATTCTTAATATAATAATCAATTCTTAATTCTAAACTGTTGGTATTTACAGTCAAATCTGTATCAATGTTTTGTTTTTTTATATTTATTTTTTTAACATTTTCCCAGCATTTGTTTTAATTTACTTGCTGCCTTTAAAATCTTTAACATCCTTTTACTGGCATTCATGTGTGTGTGTGTGTGTGTGTGTGTACTCGTATGTGTGCATACATTTGTTTGCGTGCGTTTATTGTATGAAAGTGTTATTCCTGTTCAAATCTTGGCTGTTGCATTTGTGTATGTTTGTTTGTTAGTTTCAGCTGTTGATGTGTCTGGCTGGCGCTATATCGCCAGCCAAAATCTACGGCAATAAATAACAAGAACAAACACAGTCAGTGTGTTAAAATGACTTTTCGTTTTTATTTTTTTCTTGGGTAGAATATGTTTATTTAAACATTGTGTTACTTATTGTTCTTTCTCGTATGTATTTTGACATAAATCGAGTTACTCTTCATGGAATTCCAAGGTAGAGTTATTTAGAATTTTTATTTCAAATAAAATCACATCAATTTGGTGAATTCTGTGTAAATAATGTTCTAAAATATTCAAATTTATAGCTGTGTTTCACTTAAAAGGACACAACTATATGTGCTGCATTAAATGCTTTTATGTCACAAAAATGTCTTTGAATAAAAATTATATGTGAACTAAATTCGCAAATGGAACTTATTTTATATTAATGCATAGTCAACACGGAATAGAGGAAGGTTCGGGAATGAGACAATTACTCGATTTAGGGAACAGTAAAAATTCCTTTATGAAGTACTACTCTGTACAGGAAAGGTCAAACTGATGAATAGAGGCAACTTTGCAATTATTGCGTTATATTGCGCTTGATAAAGCAAAGTAAGTACAAAAAAGTTATTGTACTGTTGCCTTATTTTTCTTTTCTTGATCAAAACTAAGAACAAGTTAATTCACGTGCATGTATCACATACAGTGATCGTGAGCTCGACTGGCATTAAGTTGGTGATAATGATGCTTTTGATAGTTTTTTAAGAACGTTATAATTTTTTTTCTAATTTAGACGCAATGCGAAATTATACAAAAGCTTAATGAAGGTTTTGCATTAAAATCGTTGGCGGATCAGTACCATGATCTAATATGAGACCATGTCTGGTATTAAAAACTTTAGAAAACAACGTCAGCATGCAGTAAAAAAAAAATTTATGAAGAAGAGTGAGTTTTTTTGGTGTAGATATTAAACTAAATAAATACTGGCCTTCGTATACTAGTAGGTATTGTACTAGACTCGTAGTGCGAAGGTCGCCAATTCGAATCCTGCCGCAGAACTTTGGCAGTTTGTGTTTGATAATTAAAAGGAAGCACACAACAAGCCTTCACTGGTTTAAGTGTATGTCGTATGACACACCTCCAATCAACCTAATCTAACCTAACCTAAACTATATAAATAGTTCCCTACCCAAAGGAGCCGACATATTCCCGGACATTAATTAATACATATTCCATTTTCAATATTTTTATAATCAAACTCAATTGAGGTTGGGTCCCTCCCTGGGTTGAGGGAATATATCTTGCAAGAAGTAGTATCCTCTAATTCATTCCTTGTGTTTGAATCTGATATAGAGTTAATATTTTTTACTAAATTTGTTAGATCATATAGACAGAATATTAAATTTAATCCGTCACTAATGAAATAGATGATGGCGGCCACAAATAACTGCCAAATTGCAGTACTGTTGCATAAACGACAATCTAGGGGGTGCATTTTTGACCACAAAATTACTGCTGGCCTCTCCCTAATTTCTATAAATGTGTTTTCTATAATATTGAAAACTTTTGTTGTGTTGTTTGTATAAAAATACAATAGAGAATTCTTATGATGTATTTGATTCGTATGGCTTAAAGTTATATTTTTTAAAACTCCAATTGTGTTTTCTGTATTTAAAACTAGAGAAAACCCTCTTTCCAATCTTTTTGTGTCGGCGAAAGAGTACGATTTTTATTTTTAATTTGCAGGACATACATATATGTCAAGGCTACAAGTGACTGAATTGTATATATACACATATTCAATAAGTTCTTTTAGAATTTAGAATTACTAACTGCCAATATATTAAATTTTTTAAGTCACAATCTAACCGCCTCTTTTCTTTAAGTATATTTTTATATTTAACGGAAAGATCATGTGGCTTTCCATAATTTCCTGTAATTCCAAGATCGCAACTGAATAATTGATCAATTGGCAGTTGCAAAATTTTAACAGATATGAATTGAGAGTGAAAATCGAATCAAAATTTTCCCTAAAAATTTGTATAAACAAAAGATTAAGATGAGGAATGAGTTTAGGAACTTCGAATTTATTTACACGGACGGATCGCAGATCATTGGTGTTCTAAGGTTATTGTATTGTTTCCGATCATAATGTCATCCATTTATCATTTATCTCAATACTCATAAATTTTTTCCGCACAGTTCATAGAGATTTTTCTAAAACAGAAATATAAATTTCGTAATTTGTCATCTCGTCGTATAAAAACTCTTAGAACAAGTTTATGTACCCATATACAAAAATTCAATTATAATGGAATCCTGGTCCTTCGGGCGACCAGGATAACGAATAGGCAGATAAAACTACAATAATTATTTCACTATTAATGGCAACCAATTATAGTAAAGTAGTTCTGGAGATTCTATCGGACACGGACGGCACAGTTCTGTCAACATTCTACTCGCAAACTGTGTTTAATATACCAAGTAGTAAAATATTATAATATTTAAGGAATGTTTTGGATAATATCTCGAGATAGAATCACATCAAATATATTATTTAGTGTACGCAAACCTTTACAACAGAGTACATATAAAAATTCGAATTCAGTTTAAAAGTGGCATATAAAATTAAGTCCATTGCTTGTGTAGAATGCCCCGATAAACAAATGGTTATACGTGTAGTATAAACTACAAAATAGAAGGTTGCTGATTTGCTTTTATTTCAAGGCCATTTTAAAGCAAAAAATATAGCAACTCTTTATCCTACTATGGACTTTAAAAAATAGAAAAAGCATAGCTACCGTGTTGCATTCTCCAATGAACTAGAATTTTAGTAAAAATTTCAACTTTATTTCCACTGCATAGCTTTTGCAGTGAGTCGAAGTACTGTTAAGAAAGTCTAGAGCGGAGTTCTCGAAGGTGAAAGCATATGAGAAGTAGAAAAAAATGGTTGCTTTGGGCCCCTAGGCTTACATTCTAAGCCCATACTCAACTTTTGGGACTAACAGAGCCTCCAAAGTGATGATGACATTGAATCTGGTATAGATCAGGGTTTTCTTAGTTTTTCTTGCACAGTGGAATCCCAGCAATTGACCATATTTAGGATCGATGCATGCGAATTGCTAAATAAAAATACAGTGTTCTTAAGGCTCATTTTATGAGCACCCATTAACGTAGGCGATCGTGAGAAGATCTGTCGATCCAATGTAAGAATTATTAATTTTAGCACAATGGATGAACTATAAACATTTTCACATCAGAACGATGGGACTAAATATTTTATAAAATCTGGCTGGACTTTCATTATTTATTATTAATAAAACGATTTTTTTATATTAATGAAAATATTAAAATACATGATATACAAATGACTACAGATAATGGTTTGTGACGGCTGCCTATTAAGATTTTTCTTATTCACTTGGGATTTTCAGTTCATGTTTAGTCGCTTCTTAATTAAAAATGTTTCAAACGTTAGAATATTACATTAGTTAGTAGAGATCCATTTGTGTTGCTTCATTCAAGTTACCAGAAATAAGTTCTTCAATCGATAATCAATTTTTCTTTAATAAATATTTTGATATCCCCAAGCCTTAATTATGAGTATCCAGAGCAACATTTTCCAATTGAAAAACAATAACAAAATAAGAAAATGTTTTACCTACGCTGATTAAATACAAGAACAAAATCACACCTTGTTTGGCATTGCGGACAAAGACATATAAACACATACTCGTACACACGCACCCGCCAACAACAAACAGATTTGTCTGATCATTATGTTTATAATGACATTGACATAAAATTTGTATTGAATATTCCCTTCATTCAGTCTTTTGTACGAGTGACTTGATAGATTTCAAGTGTTAAAATCATCAATGATGGTTGATGATTTTCAACACAACCACCAACCAATCAACCAACAAAATCATTCCGCAAACTACAGCACAACATGCCACGGAACGAATGATGGAAGAAAAAATAATCTGGCAGACAAACAGACGGGCGGAATGGAATGACTGACTGATGAACAATCAGACAAATTTGTTAGTAAATTTATGTAAGCAATATGTACGTATTTGTATTTGTATTTGTCTAGAAGTACTTAAGTTCTGTAACAATGTTTTCACAATACATTTTGATTATTTGGACTCTTTAACAATATGGTGTGTCCATGCGTCCTTGTATGCTTGCGCCTTCTTTTCAGTGGAATTCATCATTATTCTACATCAAAAACTTCACAACTGAGTTTTCTGATGATGCTCAGTATTCTCGATTGCATTTTAAAGAACGACGTTGTTGTAAACTGATGACGATGCTGATGACGATGATGGTGATGATGACGACGATGATGTTGACGTTATCGAGAGACACTTTAAATTGATTTCTCATGTATTTTTCTCTGCAACATTGAGAACTTAAAAAAAACTATTCATTGGTAGTGGAAAAAATCCAAAGGAATAGGTGTTTGTTAATCACGTTGGGTTCGTCTTGTGTGGACGTTGTTCCACACTATAAATGTCATTCTTGTAGTTGACAGAGTGGTTCATTTGTGCTGATTGGATTAAGTGCCCTACAGAAAGGGATGTGCTTTTGGTTAATGCATTCATTATCGCCCATTTCTGATAAATTATCAAAAAAAATTGAAATAATTGAACGTAATTGAACGTAAATATCTGCAATATCTTTAACTCATCGGTAAGCAATATTTTCGGCTTTCCTAGACCATTTATACACCTTAAGGGACAGATTTCAGTCCAGAGTTAAATAAATTTATAATTAATACTCGTAGTATAATAATGTACAAAATAAAATTATATTATTAATATTTTTTTAATTTGTGTAACATGTGCATGTGTTTTTGTTCCCCATTACCTCCTTTGGGAACATATGGCTTCCGCAAAGCTCTATCCGTTCTATTGTTATTTTGCCTTGTATCAGTTTCGTCATTCGGTTGTAGTGGCAAGACCTAGGATAATGGGTCTGCCATCTAGAAACAATGCCCTCTTTGTATTTTTGGTGTAGTGGTGAAGAACCCTGCTAATCTTTGATTCCTACCTTTTTCATGATGTTATACTCTTTTCCAGGGGGAGGGGAGGTCAGGGGTCTTCTTGGAGGTGGGTTGAAGCCAGCTAGCTTCAAAACTCGAAAAACAGTGGTGAATTTTTTTTTCTCTGCCAGGGAATGAACCTGGAGTACTTGGTTTTGTAACTACGCAATGCCATCACCAGAATGCGTTTAAACGTAAGACTTTCGAGGACCTTTTTTATTTCAGTTTTTCGTTAAGTTTTAAGACCACGTCTACCAATTTTTTTACTTAGATTGTTATATTCTTGTTCAGATAAAGGGTGATTTTTAGCGACTTTCTTTTTGGCAACACTGTTTTTGACAACTCAGCTGTTTTCGTGTAACATGTTTCTGTTAAACATCGACTTAAAAACGAACAAGGCTTCCAGATTATGAAATTTTATTATCAAAATTCCTGCTCGGTTAAGAAAGTGTATCTTGCACTTTTTTTTTAAGCGAAAATTGTGTTCAGCGACGAAGCTCATTTCTGGTTGAATGGGCACGTGAACAAGCAAAATTGCCGTATTTGGTGTGAAGAGCAGCCAGAAGCATTGCATTCCGAAAAATACACTGTTTGGTGTGGATTATAGGCCGGTGGAATCATTGGACCGTACTTGTTCAAAGACGATGGAGGCAAGAACCTTACTGTGTGGAGCGCTATCGAGCGATGATTACAAATTATTTTTTGTCCAAAATCCAAGAGCTGGACTTGGCTGACATGTGGTTTCAACAAGACGCATCCCGCGATACAATGGCCTAATTGAGAGGCGAGTTTGATAAGCAGTTTATTTCACATTTGGTAGCGGTCAATTGGCCGCCTATATCGTGCGATTTAACGCCTTTAGAATATCTTTTGTGGGGCTATGTTAAGGCTCATGTCTATAGGGACAAGTCCGCAACGGTTGACGCACTGGAAGCCAATATTGAGGAATTTATTTCTGACATACCAGCAGATATGTAGAGGAGAGTATGCCAAAATTGGACCCAGCGTACGAACCCTTGTTAAGATTTACATGAAATCATCTTTAATCATTAAATTATATAGATTGTTCTATCGATTTAAATTTCTCTAAATTTTATGTATTTTTTTTAATCAAATGAAATAAAAAATCACCTTTTACATGTAGTATAGAGGAGACAGGTGCTAAAAATGAGAAAGTTTAATTCTCTTTGCTGTTGCCCGTTTTATTTTTAATTATAGCAATATTGCGGCGCCTCCGCTGTTACGTAAACGCATTAAGTTTCTTAGGCTGTAAGTGTAACAATTTTATAATATGGTTTACTTGCCAAACAATTCCTTAACATTAATGACGGAGGAGGGCGCAGCATAAAGCAGCATTGATCGATTCATTACTTTCATAACTTTAAACGGTCCAACTACTTCTACAATTAACGCTAATACCTTACTAATGCGCATTAAAACAAATTTTATTCTCAGTCACAATTTGCTAAATATTTCAGCCAATAGCACCCCCTGATTTATATTTGAAAAATTTAGACTGATTTGTTTTCCTTTTTATTTTGATGGGAATGTTTTGAGGCTGAAAATTTTGGAATTGGGGTAAAACTTTGTAACAATCTGAAAGTCCTGCGTTGATTTTCTATATTATTAGGATATAAACGAAAATAAGATACCTTTTGAATCCAAAATAGTCATTTGAATCGAGGACACATCTGGCACGCATAAGGATATCACTATTACCGTTCTTAAATTATCCGACGCCCTGCAAGAGTTAACGCTGATAAAATTTAATGTGACTGGCTTTAATTATCAAAAGGAGTAGGATGTTTTCACCTTAAGCCTTAAATGAAAGTCGCCTGCTATTGTTCTTTACTTTGCGATGTCTCTTTATGCAAATTAAAAACTTTTTAACGAATGTTGAAAATTTTTCTTTTTGATGTCAAGAGCGGCTAAAAAATGTTGCTTAAGTGAAAGGTATATCAGATTCGACACAGCCGAATTTGGTTGACTTGTTTAATGTTGTCTGCAATCCGTTGAACTTTCATAAAGTTTTCGTTTCCTTCAATATGCTCTAAAAAACAAATAAACTTCTGGGTTGGATTTTTTCATCAGTACAATTACACTATACATGTATTCATACATTCAACTCTTGGATGACCGTGAACGTTTTTTTCGTTATAAACGAAATTCATTCATCATTGTTTATATTCGAACAATATTGATTTTTGAATTTGACGTGACAGTTGATTGATTGAATCAGTTATTTCTCTAGTGCCATGATATGCCAAAAACTAAATATATTGGAAAGATTGAAAATGTTAAACTATTTTATTGACAATGTAAGGAAGTGAAAGTGTGCGAGCCGAAATTTAATATTATTTTTTAAGGAATTAAATAGTTAAATAATAAACCAAAAATAAAATGCAAAAATATATAAATATATATTTTTGAAACTTATACTAATTTACACATATGGCTGTGTTTCAATTGACCATGAAAAGCTGTGGAAAATTTTTAGAGGTTTTAATTTTTTCTCCTGTAGTTTCGTTAAGACAGTGGTATTTTTTTATTTTATACAGTATTGAATTATTGTGCTCCAAATAATTAATATTCAGCCAAACGATTTCAATCAACTTTTAAAGAATCATTGCTGTAGTCTGGTGAAAACTAACCTTGTGGCGGAGTTCATGACCGAGATAACTTGTGCGCATTCAGAGCCAACTTTGTTCCTCAAGACGTTGAACATTTTTGTTGCAAGACTAAATCTTCAGTTTAAGAAATTGAATTCTAATTTTAGTTCACCGCCGTTGAGACAGCAGTTCTACGTGCAGATGGAATAATCAACATGAAGGTCCCTAATATGTATCCGAAATAAGATGTTCAAGTTCTTGGCTTATGGGTTAGAACGTAAATCTCAAAATTTAAATATATTTCTATTTCATGACATGAGTCCCAAAATTCTTTTCGTGGTTTTATATGTACATATATAGCGCAAGCTTCCGGTTGCAGTATTCGACGTAAATAATACAATGAGAAACTGTCTGCCTGTAACAACATAAACTGCCTCTTAAATAATTTTAGATTCAATCGTTCTTGTTTATTCTTTCAGCTAAAAAGGATTTCATTAAAGTAGCGAATAGAACTCATGTCCTTTCCACTTGATTATAAACTCCCTTGAAATTTTGACAAAAGTTGTAAATCTTGATCTAGTTTCTGCTGAAAGAAACATTTGTTTTTTTACAGAATTTTTTGTTTTTTATTTTATTATTTTAAGTATAGAACGATGAAGATCGACATGATCTGATGATGATTGTCTGTTCCTGCACTAAATGCAGAAATAAGTTTCATTATAAAACTGTTGTTGCCATAAAAATTTTAATACAAGAAACTGACATGTTGCAAGACTTATTGAAAATTACTAACATCTTGCCATAGAATCATTATGCCGGTGAAATTCTTATTCATAATAATTTTATGATGATCATCATAATGGTGGTATATCATAATGCCAAGTGTAGCAATGTCACTGGTCTTTATGACATACTTAGTGTTGCAACGTCTATGGACATAGAGATATACTCAAAAGTGCATAATGTCCATGAGTACGAAGAATTTATTATGATAAACATTATTCCAGTTTTAAATAAGTCATAATATGATCAAGAGAGGTTTTTATAAAATGAAGCCGATATTCGAAATACTGTAGAGGAGAAAAACTTTGTGGCAAAGCGGAAGCTGGCTACATAAGGAATTTTCATAAAGGGAAACTGGTGTCAGAAATACCACAGAGGAGAAAATATTTGCGCCCGTCCGAAGGTCATTAATATAAGAAATATTTTTACAGCGTGGCCGGTACTTAAAGTGCTTAAGAGAATTTTCTTTATAGCAAGCCCTCGGCCGACCGCAAGGATTGTCTATTCTGCGATATTTCGAACACCGGCTTCGCTTCACAAAGCTTTTTTGCAGAGCCGAATTTTCTGCGGGAGCATGTTCAGATTTTTTAAACATCTAAGTAAAGTCATAAAGAATTCCATTACATGACATTGGCGTTAGTCATGTAGTCTTGCTAATTGTTAGCAAAAGCAATGCTTTTATTTATAGAGTGTCAGGAGCCGGGCTATAAAAGTACAAATAAGACAGCTGTTACACTTACAAACCAATATACATTTTCACATTTGTCTTACTGTTTGCTTTAATAAATAAAATACATGTTGCTGCAACATGTATATACATTTAATTTATTACATTATTCGGTTTCATACTTAGGGAAGATAATATTAGTAACATGATTGCCACAACCACATTATTGTTTTCGTAGCAATGTTTTCTTTATTATTTATTGCAATCAGAGTATGACTTCAAACAAGTAGACATTATAGCAGACTTGGCTAGGAAATGAACAGGATATATAATTGTAGCAAGTGAATTTTGCAGAGATTTTACAATCCTGAACAAGCACGAAGTAATAAGAAAAATCTTTATTTTTTTTCTAATCATTTCTAGATTTTTAACCAGCTGGAAACTTTATTTATTTCATAACCAGTTTCTTTTTGCGCGAAACCATTGAACTACAAATCATTTCAAATACACAATTTATTAAACCTTTTTTTACCAACGTGCTACGCTTTTGTTTTACGTTTCTTTCCATAAAAAGAATTAATAAAAGAGATGTAAAAATAGCATCACATCAAAAATGAGTTCATCAAAAAGCATTCCAATTCCCACATATGTCCATGCATACGTAACTGACTCTCCATCACCATCTCCAAGCCACAGACGATTGTTGATTGATTGAGCGCTTTGTACTCTACATTGATCAGACGTATCCGTGTTTTGTGCAACAAGCAGAAACTGAAATTATTCAAAAGCGTTTATCAAGATTTGAAAACAAGTATGAGTATTTAAACTTTGATTTATTTGATTGATTGGATGTCGAAAAAGAATCAATTATAATCTGTTGCTGTTTTTTTTTTGTGCCGCCGTCACTTTGATAGACCTGGTTATATTTTGCTTTGAAAATTTTTTAAATGTCTAGTGGTTGTCAAACTTTTGTTGAGATGATGACGGAAGAAATTAAACACAAATACACACACATACACTCACACACACATATATAAGCACTTACTTACACGTTAAAATGACATGAAGGATGATTGATGTTAAAGATTGAAGTGAATTGTTATATTTAAGTACAAATGGGAGTTTCACAGAATCGTTGGAAGAATAAATACATTTTATGGCCATTTCAAATTGAGTTGATCTTAAACGCATTTTACCATTAAGTCTCAATTAATGTATTGAAAATTCGACACTGTCGCTTGTAAAATTCATTTAATGTCAAGGACTTTCATACTTAAATTTTACATTTATTAAAAAAATGCTTCCACAAAGGCTTATAAACATTTTTAAATGTAATATAAAGTCATATTTAATGTTTCGCAAAAAGTTAAAACGATAAATTATTAAAGAGGGCCAATTGATAATTAGTGAACTTCTGGTTGTAAGAAATTCAAATTTTCGCACAAAATATTAGACCATTAAAAGAAGTCATTATAAACTCGTTATCTACCCACATTAATGACTGTTTGTCACTTCCCAAATAAATTTGTACACAAATAAATTTTTCTAAAGCAGCCCTCAAAAGAAAAATTACGGGTTTACTTGGAGGTTATAAGGAGAACCATTGTGATGTACAGGCGAAATTCTGAGCTAATGAGCTACTGGGAGCCAACATAAAAAACAATGGCTAGTCTAAGGTTTCTGAAGAACAGGACAGTTCCATAGGAAGTAATGAATTGATTCCTTCTCCAATTCTTCGGAGAAGTTTCCAAATTTGCCACTATAAGAAATCCTAGATGATTTAACACGCGTCAGATCGCAAAATGTACAATAATGAATGTTGGCACCCATATTGCTTGTTACTCTCTAATAAAGGCCCGGAGTTCTTTAGGATATTCTAGTTGTGGAAATTGTGGATAACCAGATTTCCAAGAATTTCAGATCACACTATTTAGATATACTTGACATGATGTGATTTCAGCAGAGCCGGCGGTATTATCTATGACAACACCTTTGAATATAAGACGCGGATAGTAACCACTAGAGCATTATATGGTTCCATGGGAAGCAGTAGAGTCAGAAAATGTTCTGGACTATTTATATGAGAGAAACCTTTTAAAATAATCCGATCGCTATCCTTCGAACCCAAATCGAGGGATTAAATTTGTTATTTAAATGAACGCGGTTAGTGGTTGACTTCCACTTTCTTGAGCTGCCAACACCTAAAATTTCTAAGAGTAGTTATCAGACAATACAAATAACCGCGCCTTTATATCGGCAACATTATCGGATGCCTTTGAATCTAGATGGTTCTAGACACCTGTGGCTTGTCTATTGTTGCACAGTGTCATGAATGGAAATTGCAAATTATTATTTAGTTCTACGCACTGGTAAGATCATCATCAATTAGTTATGGAAGGTACGTTTCAACAAAAATCTTTATTAGAGCTCTAATTATTTCTACGCAAAAGCAAAATCCTTTGCTCAATATAGTTTATAAACTCTCAGAGGCCTAATCATGATCTGGTTCTATTATATTTTTTAATCCAAAACTTTTTAACTTGTTAATTTCAATAGTAAATAAAAATATATTTTACAATTTCGTTTTCTACGTAGACCGTTGCAAATTATGCAAAATTAAAAAATTCCCAATTCCACTGCGTACATATTAAATTATTTAAAAGCTTGGGAGCATAATCGTTAAGAGTCTTAAACGTTTGTGTGTGTCTGTGGATGTACAGACATACAACTACATACAGCAAAGGCTTATACATGCCTTATGTATACATTAATACCCAGCAGTAAAAAGAAGGAGAATGGATGCCTTCTAGAAGGCCTCTTTACTACTTTTTTTTGGTTGGGAAAGGCCTGCTTGCTGTATTGTATACTTATATCTTTTTTATATGATTTAACATGGCGGGGTAGGCCTCACGTTCTCAATTCTTCTGGTAGAGATTCTAAAAGGTCTTTAATGTAACGACTTTTAGCAAATTTTACAGATTTTGCTCCTTCAGAGCACTGCCTCACTCAAGTAATCCAACTTTCTTATAATTTTAAGTCTTGATATCTCTCAACTTGATCGTGTTCTTATGATGGGAGATTTGTATTCTCTTGCTAAACTGAACATTAAATTCAATTCCATCTCTCTTCCCTTCTAATGGAATGGAAGTTCGAATATGTATCGCATCTTTTGGAAGAGGGAGTCAAATATTTCTTGGATGACTTCTTTAGGAGTTACAAAAATTTTTTTAATCATATCAGAAAAGGCCATCAAGAAGACCAACGTTTTACTGCTGTATATCTGTGAGTAATGTACCTAATTTTGTGTTAAATTGTCAACTGGTAATAGAAAAGAAGAATGTTAAATACAATGACATAAATACATCACATCCATACAAAACCACCGGAACATTTAGCAAAAACACCCAAATACTCGTATCCACTTTTAAACACGTTAATATGTGTGTGTGTGTGTGTGTGTGCAATAGGCATATGGAACTCGAAAGCTAGAAAATCCTGTCAAATTGAATACGGTATCCATGGCAATAGAAATAGTGTCATAACAGTAGACTGATGACAATAGAATGGTTTTTGTTTTTGCCAAAGTATCAAACAGTAAAGAAGCTCAGCCTTCGTTGCGCAGTGCATACACAAACACATATAGACAACCACAAGCGTTGCAGTACAAGTTGCAACACCAACACCAGTTTCAACAACATCATCGTCATCAACATCAACTATTCTCTTGTGAAATCAGTTTATGCTCAACTTATGAAACGACACCAACAATAAAGTTAAAACTGCATAAACAATGATTTTAAGTACCAAATTTTAGTGCCTCATTTTGGTTATTTTCCACAACAACAACAACAACAAGAAACAAAAACAAAAAGAATGTATAAAAAAAGAAAACAATTCATTCAATTCATCATCATGTTTTAACAACATAAATGACTTATAACGTCAATGGTTTTTTGCATGCCTACAGAGAATGATGATAATATTTTTATAGACCATCAAAGTAACAGCAGATATGGGAAATAGTTACGCACAAAACGAAACTGATTTATTATATTTTTCAGTCGCAAAGGCTTTCTTTTGAATTTGGAACGATTTTTTCTCATACCACGTCAAGTTTGATTAGTAAAGAGATCGGTTTCGGCTACGCGCAGTGATTTTTTTTCTTACTTAGAAAATGAAAAATATTAGATAAAAAAAGGATCACTGAAGATGCCACATAGCCAAAACCGGTGTGTTTGATGCGGTATGATGGAAAATCTTCCAAACTTAAATTGTAGTGTTTAAAATTACCCTGAATAAACTGAGAACAGATACAGTCTTCCGTTGCATAATTATTAAATTGGGTCAAAACAACTGAAAGTTTAAATCTTCGTAAAAACAAATTTTTGGTACAAGTAGAAGTTGGCGCGACCTTTTGTATTGTAACTTACTCTTACTATTAAATTACTGGGCTTGTATAGTTGTTCAGTAATTATTTATGACGCTAGAAGCGACTCTACCATATATTTCTTCGGAACTAAATTTCTGCCCGGCAACTCATTGTAGAGGGACATCGCTCTATTGGAGTGAAACTTTTTTGAAATCGATTTATTTTACGTTGGTATGTTTACTTCGGTTTGCATTGAAATTCTAATTTTAGTTCGAAAGAGCTCTTGGCCACAAGTCTAAATGGAACTGTTAGAGAACTACAGAGCATTTTAAATTATGGTATTGTTAAATTTTATTTACTTATTTCACTAATATGAAGTTCTGGTAAATTTTTCAATTCTATATGAGTTGGTTTCATTGTTGATTCCAAATTCTAGGAATGCCACTGCGCTCACCAATGATCGTTGGTCTAAAGATAGGATTCGCTTGCCTTAAATTATTCAAAAGTGATTTTGTTTGGGGAAGAAATATGAAATTCTTTGGCAGGTTCAACTCATAACATCCTCATAATGAGAAGGAAATTATACATTTTTTATAACCTTTATAGTCATAGAGACACATGTGTAACTTAGAGGAGAAAACTCATCAAATTTTATCAATCTCTTATTTATTTGGATGTTTAAAATTCCTGTAAATTTAAAATCACAGCTAATTTAACTCCTTGATGAATTACTACAGAATATTTTTAGATATAATCGGCTTTGAGTTAAAGTTTAAATTTCATATCCTGGCGCAGACTGTGGTTATTGCTAGTAACTTTATGGACTAACATTTATTACGTTAAGGTGGAGGAAGTCGTCACTAAGACAAGCCGCTAAGGAAATCATAATCTTTAAAAGCAAGAACAAGTTCAAGAGCTGCCGAATTAAATCTGTTGAGGCAAATGGATTTATAAAGACTTTTCCACTTTGAAATATGCAAAGGCTTGCCAGAATCAATGAAAAAGATTCATATAAATTTACATTCGATCAAACAATCGGTGTTTTCTAAGCAAACCTTTTGAGAAATAAAAAGAATCTCTACAACGCCAAAGCTTAAGGAAATTTTTTTAAACTTTTCAAACAATCAAAATAGTTAAGTTTTATACAAACTATTTTTTCTTAGTTTTTATTCCCCATCTCTGAACATAAGATGCACATATTCACACTAATATATAGTAATTTACATTTACTTACTCATCAGCATTGAAGCCATCGTCAGCAACAGCATCGGTGTTGCATGTATGGCCTCGCAGTCAACCACAACCAAATTAAATGCTAAACGAAGACATTAACAATGCAGGACATGTGAGAACTGAACTGAACTGAACAGAAGAGAAGTGTACTGCTAACAACAGCAATAACAACAACGATACTCAAAATAAGAGCAACAGAAATACGAAACTCATATATTAAATTGGAGACGACTAAAGCGAAACTGTGCAAGGATCATCCTTGTCATAGTCGTCGTTGTAGTCATCACCAGCATCGTCATCAAAAACACAGCCAGTAAACGGATAATAAGAGCAACAAAAACAACATATTAAAGTGAAATTAAAAGCGTTGATGGACATAAAATGTGACACCTTAACTGACTGAATTATATGCATATGTGTGTGTGTGTGCGAGTGCGAGTGTGTGTGTGTGTGGTGTGTGATTGTGTTTTATTAAGACTACAAATTATGTGTGTTTGTGTGTGGTCTTACGCCCATAAATAATGCAAGTAAAGAAATAAACAACAATGCAAAGTCTTAAATAAAATGATATAAAATACGCCCCGCACAATAGTGTTACAAGTGGCAAAGGTCTACTGGCAAGATTTCAATGTTAAATAAAAGGCATTATTGAATTAAACATGAAATGCGAATATGAAAAAGGACTTACAAATGCTGGGTATGAGTATAGACATGTGTATGCTTTTGACGATTGATTTTAACCATTTGAATAAATTTGTAAAAATTCAAATTTATGGCAAATCTGCACAATCGTTTTTATCTACAACATGGTTTAACTATCAACGGATAACATCAAACACAGAAGCAAGGAATACATTATTAAAAAAAAAAAATGCTAAAAATATACAAATTTATGAGTATGAACAGGTGAATCTTGCTTTGAAGAATATTTCAAGCCAACGATTTGTAATATGAATTTGCAACAAATTCAATTTCTATATATGAACTCAAGTACACAGGAGATGGAGACATTTCTAGGGACGTATAAAATATAATTCAAAATTTTAAATTATCTTCTTAAATTCGTTTTCTATACTACAATAAAAACGTCTTGTGTTAATGTCATAATTTCCTCGAATTTAATAAACAAATGCTAAATTTTAGAAAATATTTTATATTTGTAGCCAATAAATTTTTTTTTTATGTAATAATTTTATAATAAGAAATAGTGAATAATTTCTATTTACAGTTTTCCTTAGATCTGAGTAAATTTCAACTACTTTTCGTAAAATTTTACTTAAATAAAGAAAAATTTTTTACGAATTTTTAGGAAAATTTCTTAAATGACTTTATATTTCTTTGAGTGTACATTATACATCTCTGCGAACAGTAATCATCTACGGATCTACCAATAGATTCTCTAATAAATTTTTTAAACATCTTCTCAACTTAACCTTGTATTATTATCATATTTTGTGATTATATCGATTATTTCATTACGAATGTAAAATACTTCGTGTTCACTCTTTTTGTGTGCATCTATTTGTTGAAGGATTATAGACACAAAAGAATGATAACTTTGTTGTCCGTTTGTTTATTTGATGGGCTGTTCAACATTTCAACTTAGAAACCATTTCTTCTTCTAGTTTAATTTTCTAATCCAATTAACAGATAAACTGATTATTTTCTCGTATGGTACACGCCTTATTAATGTTGCCTTTTTATTTCAAATTCTATAAATAAAACAGGATCTATGCATTTGCGCTGCTAGACTAAAGCAATCATGCTGCTCGTACAAAAATTTGCTAATTAATAACACAAGGTTTGCTTAACACATATTTTAGAAAACTACTCTGCAAAGGAAAACTTTAATTTAACCATGCCAAACTCTTGTAATTGTAACCACCAAATATGCATTCATGGAAAATTAAAATCATCATTTAAGAATTTCGAAAATAAAGAAGAGAAGTGGCTGCAAAAAAAAAACAGCACTGTTTATTTATTATCCTGCTCCTGCTGGTAAAACTTACAAATGATTTATGATAACAACACTAATGGAAATGCTGACACAAATTTTCTACACTTAAACTTGATGACTATGATGATGACAATTCTAACAGCACACTTTATACTTCCAGCACTAAATAGTAACTATGACTAAAACTCTCAGATACAGATCCTGATAATTTTACGTACACGTACACACACACACACTTATATAAAACCTTCAAAACTGCTCGCAGTCATATACAACATTTAATAAACATTTTGTTTAGGAACACTATTAAATTGGATACAAAACTAGTAAATAAACTACAACTCATGATGGAACCATTGTGCTCTTGGAAAGCAAAATGAAAATAAAAGCAAACTGTTGGCAGAGGAAGAAAAGAGCAAAAAAAACGAACTGTTTTGGCCACACATGTGTCAACATTTATTCACATCACTTTGCTGAAACATGCTGTAATTGCAGTTGAAGATTGTTGTCCAACGCAATGTCGACATTTACAACCATCAACTGACATCAACACTTACTCGTATATAAACACAAACACAAACACACACATACATACATATACACATAAATGGACTCTCACAAATGTAGCAACAAATCTAACATAAATAATACAACAACGATAAAGCTGCCTCATAGAGTGATGTGCTGAGGAATGTAGCAAAACTAAACTGTTGGCCTCTTTTGCGAAGTTCCCAAAGATTTAAAACCTCCCAAAGGCAAAAAAAAAAACAAATAAAAAGAAAGAACTACACATATCTAGAATAATTAAAATGTTGACGGGCGTACTTGAATATTTTGTCTAAAAACATTGTAATAGAGAGCAGGTCCTTTGAAGGTCTAAGTTCTTCCATGCCATATTCTAACTCCAGAGCACCTGGCTGCCCCAGATGCAATAAAGTATTAAGAGACAGACTGCTGAGGTTATCAATTAAGTTTTATCCTAATCGGTATTTCTTTTTTGTATAACTGACTAGTCATCTGAGATATATAAAAGCAAAAATTTAAGGAGAATCATCCTTAAAGAAGGATTTTTATTTTCCAAATATCTTTTCTATAAAAAAATTCGTCTCAAATTTCTTTACTACAACGGACAGCAACGGACAAATTTACGTGTTACCTTTTGTCCTATGAAATATATTTCTGTATCATGTTGCTTTAGCGATGTACAGTGGCTTGATGAATAATAAAATTGGACAAACGTTAAAGATAGACGCACTGTCAAAGGTATTTCACGATTTTGAAATATTCTATATACTCTACTGTATATTCTCTTGCATATTTTTTAATTGAATAAAATTATATTTTTCTTTAACACAATGATTGATATGCAAAGCCTGCAGAAATCTTGTCCTGTTTGTAACTTAGAAGCTTTGATGGGATTTGAACCGGCAATACTTATTATGATAAATATGAATGTGTCTAACTAATCTAGCGGGGAGCAAAAATACATTTTGCAGCTTTGACCTGCATAAATACAAGCATATCCTCTCACACTAAATGTGAATATCCAATGACCATCGTTCATATTCTGTCAGGATGCATTTCAATTTCGGTGTTTTTCACTAGCGAGCAAAACAAAATTTAGTCCAACATCCTCCATCTCTGGTATATTTAATCGCATGGAAAAGTAAATGGAAAAGTTAAAAAGAGAAATTCTAAGCGAAAGTGTTTAAATGACCAGCACAGCATAATATTTATGTTGATGCAACAACCACTTGACAGTTTGAGAGTTCTGTAGTGTGATCCACAAGAACATTTCACACTTTTTCATTTTTGTTCTCCTTTGTTTTTCGTTGTGTTACGTTTTTGTTTTATCATTGAAAGTGTTTTCAATTCGAAATGGTATTTGAAAACTGCAACATGAAAATGAACCTAATAAAACAAGGCATCATCTAATGTGCCGAGTGTACAAATGCGTTGTCGCCTAATATTCTGTTGGCCAGTTGTTGTGTGTTTGTTCGAAAATTTCCTGTATGTACTAAAAACAACAGAGACGGACTGTCAGAAATCATAGGCAAGGTGGTAATTGGTTTTGATGGTCCTGCTAATGAACGAAACCAACTAAGCAATAAATTCTATAACACACAGCAAAATTTAATATTGTAAAATAAAATAAATTTTAGTAAACAGTTTTTCATTAAAAACGCGATATATGTACATGTGCGAAGTACTAACGAAGGGATGTTATAGATGTCATATATAAAATAGTTTATATATTATTGCACCAGCCCAGGTAAGTTTGTTCTATTGACTGAAATGGCACTTTTTTGCAGACCTGTGACTTCAAAAAAATCCATAAATAGTGGCTAACAGCGTTGAAGCATCTGTTTTTGGTGACACAACAATTAAATCAAGACTTCACTAGAAAGCCTTAGCGGAAATGTGACATATTTAGGCACTCTTTCGATTATAAAATCTTAGTTTTTTTTAAGTCTGATTATTTTTTATCATGTTCTGTTGAATATCGGTGACACCCTCTGGCTGATATAGTTTTCGGCTGATGGATGGCTGTTTAACATTTGTTGTGAAACGGTCTACTCGAATATGGCTGTCAAAAGTCTGGAATAGTATATTTAATCGTATTATGACAAATTAACATCAACGACTAATAGTAAACAGACACATATTTTTATATGACTGTTGATGAAAAATACGTGCGTTTGCATTATAGGCGGCCCCAATCAGAAAAATATGTAAATAATCACACAAAAAATTGGTTTGTGTGAATTTCACTTTTTTCTATTTTCTCCTCAAATCACACTGTAGTCGGCTATCAGTGGCAGTCGAATACAAACTAAATGACGCAGGTTGTTCAAATGTTCATAGATAGGAGTTAACTGACAGTTGCTTTTTTTAAAAAAAGAGTGACTTATTTTCCTGACCTCATATTGCATACTTCAACTTTGTTAGAAAAAGTTTTATAAAATGTATTGAAAAATATATCAGATCCACATTAAAATAAATATATAAAAATAAAGTCAAAATGAGAACCAAGTTCTTGATTTGTTCAATAACGATCACTGTAATTTAATATAAAAATTCATTACCAATTTCTTAAAGAATCTTTATATCATCGAGAAGAGCTTTTTTTTTTCCAATCATTTGATTCTTCCTTAACATTAGTGAAGACCCTAGTCTGATATTTAGTACCAGCCATACATCCAAAGGTACTAAATTTGCTTTTGTCAGCATCAGAGTTCCATCGTATTTCTGATCGACCTATCTTATTTTTTCATATTTTTGGCCACCTGGAAAATACTTCAAGAAATTATGGGAAAAATGTTGCAGGTTGTCTGAAAATGAAGTGGCACTCGGAAAGTGTCAAAAGAAAATTTACCAAAGGTGGTATGATTGGTTCTAAATATGTAGCTCTTAATCAATATGAAATGAAAGCCTTACTAATAAGTAGCAGGTAAGACAAAAGCTCATTCATTCATGACAAGTGAAAACTTATTTAAGAAATAGTTTGATGGAAAATAAAAGTGATATGTATTGTACGATGTAGGAACTTGTTCTTCAATTTGAAGAAATTTTTGGATAGAAAATTGGGCCTATTTTGCTTATTATATTATTGTCGCAAATATTTATTATTTTCTGAGGCCCTTAACGCCTTACTGCCATTCATCCGCAACGTCCAACTTTACTTTCCTGCATACGTATGCACACATTTGCATACAGTTGTTTTGGCCATCAACTCACATTCTATGTGACAGACCGCAAAATGCACCATCAGCAACATGAGCGATGAATCTTTACGTTGATGTATATATTTTGGGACTATTTCACTCAGTTCTTTAAATAGAATGCGTTCTCAACCAAAACTTTGAAGGGCCATATTTTTGAAAATTTTAATTTTTTTCTCTATAATAGTTTTTGTTTATTATTAAGTAATAATTGATTTTTGTGCATTAAGTTTTAAAAATTAATTGCAGATATCATAGATTTAAGAAGATTAAGATAATTGCAATGCCATTTCACCTCAGCGAAAAAAACCTTTCAAAAAGCATGAACATATTTCGATTAGGATCCGAAAGTAGGGAAAAATTTTATAAATTTTAATGATTTTTTGCATGATATTTTTTCGATTGCTATTCCCTGATTTGGAACTTAATTCCACCATGTGAAGAAAAGTAAACCTTTTATGAATCTTTTGCAAAGAAACTAATTTTATATTACATTAGGATTGTTTGTACTCCAATTCCCAAAATCAGGTGCTATGATTTATGTCTCTTAGCATACAAGTTCGAACACAAAGACAACAAGCTGAAGGCTCTCCATACCAGCGCTCTTAAAGTTATCTTGCGAATAAACTTGCGAAAAACCAAAGTCATGACAATAAATCCTATTTCACACACGTCAAGTTTTCTTGCTCAAGTTTTAGTTCAACTGGGAGAACAATAGGGAGAGTATGTATTATTCTTCCTTTCTCTCTGCAAGCTGAATTGAAATTTGAGCAAGACAACCTGAGAGGACTAAACACCACCAATACTACCTGTCTAATTCTCAATGATGATACTTGGGCAGTACAATCACAATGAACAGCGGTGCAAACGAAGACGTTTCTGCGCGAATCAACAAGGGCCGTCATGTCGTGCTTTGTTTAAAAAAATATGTGTATCATTCAACACAACGGAAGACCAAAGTATTTAACACATGTGTAAAACCCATACTCCTATACGGATGTGAAACTTTGGGTCTATCCAAAAGCGAAGCACGGCGACTTAAAATTTCACTAATCATTGCTTACGATGGATTATTCGATGTTATTGACCCAACACAATTATTAACGCTGAGCTGCTTCGAAGCACGAACCAACAGTCAGCCAATCCAGTACGACATCCTGAAAAGGAAATTTGAATGGATTGGTTACGCATTGAGAACCGCTGACGAGTTAGCCAAGGCAGAGTTACATCCCCGTGGACGTGCAAAAGCATCTTGGTGCATCGCAACCGTACGCGAGCTGACGACCGCATGGTGTTCACGGAACGAGGCATGAAGAACAACCCACAATAGAGTCCGTTCGATGTCATAAATTGAGACCGTTTGCTCTTTAGTTGGAGAATAGGGGAACATGCATCGAATTTGCCAGTAGTTCCGAAGGGTCAGTGGATCTTTTTACTTAAAAGCCGCAATAGAAACTCGTAACAAGCAAAAAATAAATGTAGTTATAAGCTGTATTTTTTTATACTTTAAATCCAGTAGAATTTGGCATTCTGAGCAAAAAATATTGACACCGAAAGATAGAAAAACCAATTGTCTATTCCTCCAATCAAAATATTTTTGTGATCAGTCTTATTTACCACTCAAATGAAAAATCAATTTATTTTGCATTTGCATTTACAAGACAAAATTTACTTCTTCCACTGCACTTCTCCTCATTGGATTTTTGCATGACCTAAAAAAATAATGCACTTAATTTTCTGGAAATTGATTATGCTTTCTCCCTCCCCTACCATGGCCAAAAATTATGTGACTAAGAAAAATGTCAACACATTTCGAAAATTCACATCCATCAATGTCAGAATAAGGAAAGAGTAAAAAATTAAGCGACAAAACTTATAAATAACCACAAGTGACAAGCAGCGAGTCAATGAAAAATTGCACACTAACACAAAACATGGACTGAAACATGAATATTGAAAAAAGGCCAATAAATATTATGTACACAGACACACATACACATTTATTTATTAAAATTGTAAGTATGTGGGCTTCAATCGCTACCCGGCTGAAGACATTTACCAAACTAATGCCAATCATAATTCATAAAGTATTAACAAATGGCCCAATATAACGGCATCAGCCCTTTTTCCTCTGTCCACTGCAAAACCACAATCTCAAAAAAAAAGAAAAATGTTTGGTCACTGGTACCACGAACACCGAGTTGGGGGCTTAATTGAAATTATAAAGTAAATGAAGGTAATATGCAAAATCCATTTGCGAAATCTTGCCAATATCATCTGTAAGAAATAATAAAAAGATAAACGTCAATTTGACAATTGCATTCGATTTGTCACTTTGATTTTATTAATGAACACAGTCATCAAGTGTTGATGGCGAAAGTAGCCTGCACTAGGGCGAGTGCTACAAAAATATGTTGTTTGTTTTCGTTTTTTTTGTTCAACATCGCTGGCATCATCATCGTCGTCATTGTCATCATTGCCATCAGATTTATGATCTGTCTTCTGTTCAGTTCTTAATGCGTTAAAAAAATGTTTGCCCAAGAATAAAAAATTAATTTTGAAATGAGGAATTAACATTTCTGGCATCGAGTGAATGAATTCGCATCATATTTGAATGTAGTACGAATCTTACTCGTCGCCAATGTTGTAGATGTCGCTGTCTTAATACATCATTTACATTATGAATCATTTTTGATGATTAGTGGTCGATGAATGATGGCAGCTTGTACATAAAGATATATTTTTATTTTTTATTTTGAAGAAACAAACGCCCAAAGAATAGGATTCATGATAAAAATATTTTTATTAAATTTTAATGAAATAGGGTCTGTAGTCAGCAAACCGCGAGTCTTTAAAACATGGTCAACAAAAGCACCCATATTGCTATTTTATTATAAAGGACGTCATACAGGACAATCCCTGCTCTTATTTTCGATTGAAAAAATTAGAGATTTTTTATGGATTAGACATAAAACCAAGAATAGTCTTAAGTTTGAACTTGGTCAGTATTGTAGCCTATAAAATTTGCTGAAAAAGTTTGGCTTAATTCCATTCCAATTAGTCTAAGAACATGGACAATAATTTTAAAAGTTAAATTTTGTATCAATTGAAAATTTTGTTCATATCATAAATTTAACGTGATAATTGTGAATAAATTCAAAACTTATTATCTATTCAATTTATTTGCACTCAACCAACTTAAAAGAGCGGGAATATGAAAATTTTGGTAATTCAATTGAATTAAAAAGAATACAATCTGGCCCTGTGAGTGAGTGATACTTTGACACCAAAAGGATCTTTTGTGACTAAAATCTCCAATTAGTCTAAACTCCGTAAGACTCTTCTAATGAGCACGTGCACAAAGGGGAGAGAAGCCAGCATAATATTTTTCTAATGCCTCTTACTACAATAAAATCAATAATTGTTTCTTAATTCTCAAGGCAAAGACGGCACATGGGCGAAGGAATCTGGTTACAGCTCCACAAAAGATAATTAAGATAATACAAGGTTCCCTTATAAGAAAATGGTATCATAAGCCGTTCTGCCTGTCAATAAGTTAATGGTTTGTTAAATGGAAAGATTTTTAGTTCAGGCAGAAATGGCCCATTATGGAAAATGCACATCTTTTTATAGGATATCGCTTTTCATATGATGACTTTTTTACTTGACTTACTTAATTGAATTAAAGTTCCCAGGAAAGTCATGCTCATTTTATACGACTCATAATGACTATGCCCTTGTCTTTCTTGACATTATTTATTATGGTTTTATCAAGGCGAATTCATATCAGCTGGAGTTAACAGAGCAGCTGCTAACTTTTTTCAATTTTTTTCATTGCTTAATGTCAAAACTTTTCCATATGGTTTCATTATTTCTACTTTTATTCTGGTGTTTTCCACATTGTGCAATTAGAGACTCCTACTTGGTTTATTAGCGAGTTAACCTGGAATGTATTCGCCTTGTGTGTGTTTGTGTTATTTATGGAAAACAAGCCAATATAGCGTGGAATATTTCTCTTTTGGATTGTGGCTTCGTCATACTAAATTTTGATATTCCATTTGCGAATGGGACAACATGCTAAACATGATCCTGTAGTGCAGCCTGATAGCATACCATTACCACCATTCCGCATAACGCTTGGCTAAGGATTCTTGGAAGCTAAGGATTCTTGTAGCTGAAAAAATTTTCAAAGCCCAGTGATCAGAAAACTCGCCTCGAAATGTTTTGCGAATATTTTCTAAAAGTTTTTTTGGAAACCATAAAAACAAGTACACAAGTATACAAATTTGATAAATGAACAATAATGTCAAATAAAGTAAGAATACGCTGAAATGTCATCCAAAGTATTTTTCTGCAAATTTGGGTGATATGGCGAAAAAGGCAAAAAGTTTCACCGAACATTTCCCTTTTGGAAAAGCGCTGGCGTGGCGAAATATCTGAAAACGATGGGTGCATGGATTCAACACGACTGTATATCAGAGTATCGGGATATATTAGATATTTAACGGGTATGGGTAACGAATACTTGTAAAGATGGTTGAAACTAACCGTGAGATAGTGTCTACCCGAAAAAACATTCTTGGATCACCCCGACCATAAGGCAGTCATATATGGGGACATGATGCTACACGGATGGTTCTAAACTTAAGGAAAGGACCTGCTTAGTCTTCTTTATAGTAGAACCAGAGAAATTTATTTTCATCTGCCTGACAATAACATTGTTTTTCATGCAGAAGTCCATGCGATTACGGAGTGTGAATTTCAGTTTCATCCATACTTATATATGTATGTCGTAGGTTAAAATAATTTCAAATGATAAGCAACCATCTGTTGTCCGTGAAATATTTTATGTAAAATATAAGGGCCTTATACCATAATTTTTAATGAATGTTGATTAAAATTACAAGGCACTTACTTCCGTACAGCTTATAAATAGAAATTTGGTATTTTCTGTAACTCAAATTCCAGGTTAGTGTACTATTAAGAGCAGGACGTCATATGCGACCAGTTCCATTGTATGGAAAGCTTTCAGTTAATCCTGAACATGATTAATGGAAAATTCGCAGCTAAACCTGTAACAGGGTACAGTCAAACAAACGTCAAAGTGAGACGCAGAAGTTTCAAGTTTTTTCAATCGGCAACTTAGAACTTGTCACTAATGTCCTTATATCGTGGTGAACATAAATCATCTTTTCTACCACGAACATTTAACTTTGAGTGTATATTTACGTTAGTGTATATCAATGTATTCGTTACTTCTAGATTGAGATTTGATGAATTGTCTGCATGATCTTATTGGAAATGCAAAACATGGAATTGTTTTTAAGATTTCATTTATATTTTTTGTTGCATTATAAGTCAATGCAAATGCAATACTAAAACAACAAGGTGGCAGATAAATACGAGTGTTATGGAAAGTTGCACTGAAGGAAAAATGAGGCCATGATAAAATATTAATCCAAGGACAATCGACTAGAAGTAGAAGTTATTGAATCCTAATAAGTCAGAATTTTCGAGTCAATATCCAAGTGAGAAAAATTATTATCAGGATGCAAGCCACTAAATTTATACATGACGGATGTGATGCAGTTGGCTTTTTACATTCACTATACGCATTGGCTATTAAAAATTTTTTTTGATAAAAGATCTTTTAAAGATCCAGCTCACCAACTACCCATCAATCGTAATGTAAAACTTTTTTAACATTCCCGCTTTAATTATGGAAAAATGCTTCATATTATAAGGTCCATTGTATTTAAGTCTCGATATAAAATTCAAACTACCCCTCTACTTCTACAGTTTTAGTTTTATTGATCCTCAAAGGACTCGCCAACCCCGAGTTTCACAATTATGTCTGAGAAACTTCCTTATGTATTTTTTTCTTATTGAATGAAATAAATTATTTTATTTTTTAGGCTTAAAGGTTATTTTATTTTCTATATCAATATTTCGGTTTAATTTAAATACCTTTCTCCTCAGGTTCTTGCCTTTTTATATAAATTTCAAGATTAACATTGAATTTTGTTTACTACCGAAATATTGAAAAATAAAATAAAATAGCAGAGACCTTAAGTTTAAGAAATGAATTAAATTGATTAATTTAAATGAAAAGGGCAAAGAACTAAAACATTTAACCCTGCCATTTCATGGATTGTTTTGTGGAGACTATCAAATACCCCATTCAAAGAAGTGTCTTTTTTATTCAATCTAGTTATTCAAAACCACATCAAGCCTACTGAGAAATAATACTGAACAAAATCAAACACATGCAAAACGGATGTCAAGGACAAATAACTTTAAACGCCTACACTTAAGTGATTTAACCCTAAACACTTCTTACCAGTCCCAAAAGAAAAAATGTTGCGACGGCATAATATTTTCTAGTTCGTTTTTTTCAATACTCTTTATAGTATTTCCTATTTATTTTAGCATTTTGTATTTTATTTCGCTGTTTTCGTAGTCTTCTATTACCCATTTTACTTTAAGCTGGTGTAGTATTGTTTTATATTTTAACGATTTCTTTTTTAAACACTCACGATTGCCAGGGATTATGGTGTGAGCATAAGTGAGTGTGCGTGTGTATGTATGTTTCCTAGTTTGATACTGTTGGTAAAGTAGGACTAGGGCAAGGACATTTGCCAAAGCCAATTCTAAGTAATACTTAGTACAGTAAACGATGCCAAACAACCAGCCAGTCTGCCAGCAAACATTTCAAACATTTAGCTTTTTAGCAAAGGAAAAGCTCTCCTCCTTTTTGCTCACAATTACGAGTGTATTTACACAAACATTTCAACAGTAACTGGAGGGATAATGCCGGAAAACCCCACGTAAGCAAAGAACTTTGCAAAAATAAGCGTAATAACACAATCTTTTTTCCTTCGGTTACTTTTGTCTTTGTGTGTAAAATTTTGTCTATAGACTCAGACCTACACAGACAGTGAAACATATCCTTACACACATGCAGGCAAATGTGTGTATTTTTTGGCCACTTCAAAAGTAATATTTTACTATGGGTCGTAAAAAATAAAATTGAATAATAAATGTGTATTATTTAATTTTAAATATGTATTTTTTTCAATATATTTTTTTATCTATTGCCTGGTTTTTACATTGGTTTTCAAACATAATATACATTTTAGTTTGTAATTGTAACAGTGAAATAGACTTTCGTTCACAGCTAAATTATTTAAGAACTTCCGAAGACCCCAATAAAATAAAGATGCTGTTTTTCATAAAAAGTAAGGATTCAGAGCACGATTCCCGGTGACTATTAGCCAGTCATGGAAACCTAAAACTAATGGAGAAAATTCCATTTATTTAACGTTCATTTTTTGTAGAGCATGCACAAACTTTCACAAAAAACATGTCTAAAATTCTTAACTTGAGATCAATAATTGGTTAAATTGGTGCCAATAATAAGTATTATGAGCTGATAGAGTCTACATTTAAGCCGTCCTTAGATTCAGGGTGCACTTATTGAGCGTTGATATACTAGCGACTCAACACGATAGCGTAAAAAACGTTTATTTTTTGTCTTAGGCCCCTCTTGTATTCTATGTGGAGATAATTCCGATTTGACCAGGCAACCAGTATTTTCTTTTATATACCATCAAGATATAACAGAGAAGGATTCCGGTACAACCAAGCATCATCTGACCCATCTGTTTTATAAATCCACATCACAAAAATAAATTAAATCTCGACATTGTATATAATTTTCTTCTTTTTAATGAATATGCAAACATACAGGAAGAGCGAAGTATGTGTAACATTTTTGACTGAAACGAAAAGGACATAAGACTTTATTTAAATTACGAATTTCCATTGAACTTTTTTCATTCGTTTAGGAAAGATACTGAAGCGAGACAAAACGATGACACGTGACCTTTACAAAAATTTCATAATATGAATCCTGTCAAATGTCATAATATGAATCCTGTCTAAGTTGAAGTTGTGTTCGTTTTGAGTATTTTAGTTGGGCGCAACCTTAATTAAGAATATGAAAGGATCACATCTCTATTACTGATTTACGTAGAAGAAAATCCCCCAAGTCAGAAATCGGGTCATATAGAACTAAGTTACACAAGATTCTTGGAACACTAAGTTACGTGTACATATGACATTGTAATGAAAGCAACGGCGATACTTAAAGTAATTAAATAATGAGCCATTTCCTCTACCCCCGCTCGTTTCAAGTCTTGAAAACATGTAAATCTTCTATTTAGTTTTCAATATCATTTTACTTAACGACCCACGGTGCACTCTCGCAGAAATATTAAGCAGAAAAACTGCGGTAGTTTACACTTAAATAAACTGAATTTTCCATAGTGAATTTTTTTCCTTTCCTTTCTGCCACTGCCTTGCGGTAGGAACCAGTAAATATTATTAGTTTAATAGCCATAGCAAGCGATGAGGGTTTATTTTCCTTTATAAACAACAAAAAGTGGGCTCTGGGTTATGTGGGTGTTATTGTGACACAGTCTGGCAAAAGTCTGCCGTTTGACTTGGCTTTAAGATTTTGCTTTCTTTTCGCCATTTTTCCTTTTTGCTTGAACTTTACGGCAGCTTTTTATTTGTAGCATTAACACACACACAGAAATATATACGTATATATGTATTTAGTCAATGGCAGAGGCTGTCGTGCCGGTGTTAACAAAGTTCAAGTGTTCTTGTTTGCGAAAATTGCGAACAACTTGTTGCTACTACAGCAGACATAACAGCAACAACAATAGAGGAATTGGGTTTCATATGCGTTCTTTGAGAAAAAAAATTGGATAAAAGCACACAAAGTGAAAAAATAGACGTAAAATAGAAGGGGGGAAATTGAATAAACATTAAAGGAAAAATTTTCAGAAACATTAAAATATTCTTTTGCTCTTAATTTAAAGTTATGTTTGTATTTGTTTCACAAATCGAAGGCAAAGTTAAATTTGTTAATAGTTTTAATTTAAAAAAAAATATACATTAGTAAAAAAATATTGATTTTTATTCTATGTTAATGAACAATTGCCCACAAATTATTGCAGGACGTATGAAGAACTTTAGGAAAAAATGGCATAAATGCTTAAAGCATAAATTGCCAGAAAAAAAGCTTTATTAGCGCTTGCAGATTTTTTGGGTATCTTACAGTTGCACAGTGGTATGTCCATTACACAAAAACTACAATTATTAATTATTAAATATTCTGTGAATGACAATATAATGCTGAACGATTTCTTTATTTACAACTTTTTGTAAATATAGAGCTGTAAATTTAACCAATTTACTACACAAAATAATTAAAAAAAAATATATATTTATAATATAAAATTATCGCTTGGTTCAGTAAACTTCAACAGTCATATTTGTAAAGCATTCAAGCTCATATTTTATACAAAACCGCCCATGTATAATATGAAAAAGTTTTCCAAAACTACTATGGTTTTATTTATTAAATTCATTATTCGAGATATTCTAAAAAAAACTATTTAACAATTTATTGTTTGTTGTTGGCTTATGCCTGAATTTTATTGGCGCTAACCAAATGATCAGTACTCTTCAGATATGGCAGTAGAATTACGTCCATCGGCAAATTTAGCACTGAGAGTAAAATGTATGGCAGTGACACAGCCGTATATATAGTATTTATAGTCTTTGATAGAAGAGTGTCCAGTTGCTATTGCTGGTCATTGACCAGTGCAATTTAGCAATTAGCACAATGTTGATGACTTATCCCGAATAGGGATCAAACTCAGGTTCTAAGTCATATATTGCTTTGTAGTCGATGCGATAACAACTTCAGAAAACAGCTTTTTGCACTCGACTATATTTAAATTGATTTAGAGAAGAATTTGGTGGTTAATTTCATCCTTTATTAAACACAAAATCATTTTCAAATGTATTTTTTTAAATTACATTTTTTGTAAATTAAATTATTTAGCAAATATAAAATAATTGTTGCACTGCATTTCTCAAAAGTAACGAAGAACTCTACATATTTTTGAAAAATTCTGAATTATTTATAAATTGTCCCTAATAATCTCTCATATTGTTTTATATAAAATAAACTTGAGAAACCAAATGAAAAGGAAAATGCATTTTACTTAAAACATGACATCAATATACATCACAGTTTTTGATGGACGAGCACTTGTTGGATGATGTGTAGCTTAAGAAGGATGACGTTGTCTTAATATGAATGGAAAAACTAAAAATAAGATAGATCATCAATAACTCTATTCAGTGAAACAAAAGAAAAAATATATATAATTCATAAATATAATGTATATGAGAAAAAAAAGCAACCATAAAGACTGATTGGCAATTTATCACTAGAGATTGTCATAAATTAAACGTTACGATGGCTTCAAGTAAAAGCTGGAAAGAAAAAAAGGATAAATACATGTTGAAAAAAATTATATAAAAATTTAACAAATCTTCACTAAACGGAGTAAAAATTATTTTAACCAAAATCAAACAAATTAGTAAATCTGGCTGTTGAAATACCAATAATAATTTTCATTTCAATTTGCTTAACAAGGAAATTCAAATAAATACAGAACTACCTTTTATTGCACAAAGGATGTTTGAGAAAATATTTATTTATAATGCGTTGCAATAATGACAATTTTAATTTATGAGGTTTCCTTAAAAAATATATATGTAAGTATGTTTGTTGCAAACTCCAGACCACTGAAAAAAACACCATTTTATTAGGTACAATTAAGGAATAATAAAACTTTTAAATGTAGGCAGATGCAACCAACTGCAACATATTCATGGTAACATACAGTAAAATCTCTACAAAAATACATGTTTATAAAATATATTTTAAAAAAATAATAAACATTTTTATAACAAAAATAAACAATCATTTTAAATGATAAATTGATGGATCTTAGTGAATTTCTCCATTCCTTTCCATTCATTTGAAAATCGTCATAGTAAGTTGCTATGAAATAGAATGTATTGCATTTTAACATCGTATTTTCCTCTTTCTTGAAACAACCATATTCAACCATATCCTCGATTTGCATGTGTATATAAAAATAAATCCTTGTTTGGCTCTTACGTCTTACTAGTTTAGCGAAATTATAAATACTACTACTTAATTTTCAACGGTGCGAGGTAGAAAGTGCAAATTCCCTTTTGATTATTCAATATATGGAGAGTTACACTACCGATACCCTACAAATGTTCACTTTTAATTTTACAGTGGATAAACTAATCCTATTTGATTTCTTGGTGCCTTAAAATATTTATTTCGTAATATATTTTACAGCGGTTGTAGCATTTGGTTCAATTTTTAGTCTGCTTAAGAGCCCTTGCTTCTAGTACAGCCTCCACATTTTCGTTGATCGCATTGCTTTCTTTCTTAATAATGACTTTTGCACTTCACACCGAGCAAGTTTGTGGCTTGCAAATGATCTTCGCTGTATCGTGCGCCTGTTCGAAGCAAGTCTTGGGTTTTTTTTTTTTTTTTTTTTTTTTTTTTTTTTTTAAAACAACACACGATGTGGTCTTGGACTTGGTACTGTATGTTTTAAAAGAGGACCCATTTTGGAAGGTGAAAGATTACCAAGTCCAGTGTCTCTATTATTTTATTTTGTTTGTTGATATTTCGGAACTACTCGACTACCATCTTCAGGACATTTTATTTTTTTTTCTTTAAATTTGATTTTTTTTGTGTTCATTTTGATTTGTGTAAATTTTGAGAACTCAATCTCTGTTACTAAGCCTTAACCTTTGCTTATCAGATTTTTATTATCTCGAAAAATTGAAAAAATTTTGAAAACCACTAACGCTCTTGAAAAAAATTAAACCACGTTCACACTTGTCCAGACTTTAGAAAAATGGTCGCTTCTTTCAAATTTATAAAAATAATGTAAATTGAAACTCATATTCTCATGAGATCTATCAAAATCAGATTTTCACATCAACAAGTGCAATATCTTAAAACTAACACTACATGTCAAACACTTGCTGCCAGAACGTAATGACCAAAAAGCCCGGCTTTCGGACTGACAATTTAAAATTAATCGCCATAATGTTTTCGTGTTTATCTCGATTTGTAAAAACTAGTATTTTTGAGTTATAACATTTTCACAGCAAGCGAGATATTTGAAAAAGAAAATTAATTTCCCATTGTTTTAAATTAAAAATTTATGGGGAATGTGCGTTCGATTCCTGTGCAGGTTAAGTCATCAACATCATAGGTTTTTCTATTGTGCATTAATGTGGCGTTTTGTTGTTGTTGGAATGTTTGAGCCATGAAGGCATGGCACTTCTCACTGAACACTGCCGGCAGCTATTGATGCTCTTCTTTGCTACTGTACATCACAGCGCCCTCCTTCATCGCTAATGTTAGCAGAATCCTTTGCAAAGGTAAACAAGTATTAAAAGGGTTACAGCACATACAGCTTAAGAAAGTTAATGCGTCTACTCAACACCAGTGGCGCTGCTAAACTGCTTTAAAAAAGTATTTAAAAATGCCTAATAGCAGAGTTGCATAAGAATTAAACTCTATCTCTCTCTTTCCTTCCCACCAACTGTCTGTAATCTCTCTTTCGCTATCCTGTTCCCTAAGGATGTAACATTTTAAGTAGTAGACATCAATTGTCAGAATTTAATGTAATGTAATGCAGTATTTCACTTACGCTAAGATACGAGTGTCCCTTCATCTCAGTTGCAACATTTTGTCAGATATTGGAGCACTAATTCCTTAAAGTGTCCACTGTATGTCTCTATAAAATAGTACTTAAATGCCAAATTTTAAGGTACACCACAAGAGAATCAACTCATGAGCTTATGAAGACCTCCTGCGGCTAATTGTATCGCCTCTTGATCATGACTTGATTAAGCAATCAATCTTGTTGCTGTTTTCTCAAAATTATTGCTCTGCGTATATGAATCTTCAAGATTTTAAAATAAAATCAAATTATTTTTTTTGTGGCTTTTATCTACAAAATCGTTAATAGTGTCGTACAATACCACAAAAAAAACGTATATAAATCCATCAGCTTTGATGGCCAGACATTTGGAAACGTTTAATGGTTATTTAGATCAAAATAAGTAATAAAGTTTCAAAGAAGAATTTATATCCTGCAATTGTTATAAATCAAAAATCGTGAGTATATAAATTTTAAATTTCATTTACCGCGAAAGGGAAGGAGCGGTGTGTGATTTGCAACGTTAAACTCATTATCTGCAACTAGAAGTGGATTCAACATAATATTTTCTAGGTGTATTTTTGGCGCAAAATATTTTTAACTATATCAGAGATCAGTTGACCTCATGTTGAAAGTTTGTTTCTGCCCGCTTTTTATACAATCGGAACGAATTTCTGTGTTTGTTTTTGCTTTTTGTTTTAAGAAGTGCCTTTAAACACAGTTTATTCAATATTATAAATGTCTCTTTGAGTTAAACTGAGATTAAGTGAAATTTGATATCTTTTGTGGTTATTGTTGCCTTATTCCAATTATAATTCTTTTTTCTTTCTATAATTTGTTGCTCTTAAGAAGCTTTTTAAACAGAAAGACACCAACAAAAAAACGAGACAAAATTAAAATGAACATTTGAAATTTAAATTTCAAATACAGTAGCACCCAAATTCCATTTCACTAATCATGTGCTAATAAATATTTTGAATTGCCTTCTTTTCGGTCTTTTCGTTGTATTTCTGCCCATTTAACTCTGCAACTTCCTTTCTCTTATTCAAAGTGTAGAAATTGTGGTGGCAATAAACAAAACAACAATGAAAAGAAAACAAATAAAAAATTTCATAAAGAGATTGTGTATAATGATGCCGGTAGTTAATGGCGTTGACTCTTTCATTAATGGTTTGTATGGCATTCGCTTTCATGAACGAAAAAGTTATCAGAAACGGCCAACCTTATGAACCAGTCAGTACGAAATGAAAAAGAAACAATTAACTTAAAATAAAATTATCCGTACCCGTAGAAGAAATTTACCACCGCCAGAATTTTTTTCCTCTTGTGCAATTCCTCTTTGTTAAAAGGTTTAAGCGCAGAAATTTTTTTTACCGCGAATTGACTTGAATTCTTTACGATATTTTTTTTAATTCTGTTGCATTTCCGAAAGGGAATTAGCAAATTTCAGTTAAAACTTACTACTCTAAAAGCTTACAGACGATGTGGGTCAGCTCATGGTGCAGAGAATCGGAAGAGCTGTTTCTTCAGGTGCAAATTTTCTTTATGATCATTAAACAATAAAAATAAGAATTGAAGTAGAAACGTGTTAAAATTTGTGCTTTTTATAACAAAATAAAATTATTATAAAAGCACAAACTTTATACTTGAAATAATCTACTTGCATTGAAGATGTTCGAAGATGATGTTCGCTAAAGCTTTTTTGACAAAAAAAGTAAAGCAAAATGATAAATTAATATAAAAAATCCATTGTTTGCCGTACTTTTGAAGATTTCACTCCTACAGATCTTCTTGATCTTTGCCTGAATTTTTTTAGTTTTAAATAGTACTCATATCCTTTTTTCTCATAGAGGAGAATAGAATAGTATTTCTTTTTCTGTTATTCCAAATTTTTCACTGTACGTAAAAGACTTAAAAGCACAAAAATCATTTCCATGCTCTCACTTGTTGTTTAATTTCATATTCAATGAAATTCCTATGCTGTTTATTGATCACTCCATTACCTTTTAATATATATTCATTTGTACGATATACCCTCTATATCGAGCCTTTGGTGCAATACAGTAGTAACTCAAAATTTTAATTTTTTAAGGTTATATTACGAAATTATTCGCCTTGTCGTTTTTTATATTCTATAAAATTTTCATAAAAATATTTTGTGTACTCAGCCCTTGAGAAAAGAACCACATTTTCTTTTACCATTAAGTTGTGTGTAAATTCAAAACTTTAAACTCAATTTCTGCAAAACAAGCTTTTTTGAATTACTACGTTATTGCAGCAAAGGCTCGATATATCTCTTCAGAGGAGATTCTTAAATGGTTATTGCATTAAACTGTCATGCAGGGGTAATCGTTAATTAATCCTTTAAGTTCTTCCAGTAGTATGACCAGAGTAAAGAAAGGATATCAAGGATATAATTTCTGGTGCATCTTTATAATAGTAGGTAGCATACTGGACTAGTAGTTTTGGGACCGCGCATTCTATTCCTACTAAGGAGTCTTGATGTTTCGCCATATGAGCCAGAAAAGCTTTGCTGTTTGGGTTTGTTATAAAAATAAAATATACTACTATTGGTAGTTTCCTTTTGTAAAGTTCCATTAGCTTAAGTCAAAGAGAGGAGAATCATAAAACGAAAAAGACAGTACAGATCCCTTTTGACCTGCAACCCAATGGAATCTATGTGGAATTAAGGTGGTTCTTCAATTCTATCCAGGGGTGTCCTTAAACTGCAGGTACATGTTCATAAGTTCTAATGTTAAAGATATTAAGAAAAACAAACTCTAGTTCCTTCTTTTTGTATATATTAATTTACACTTATAAATAGGCTTGCCAGATGGCCGGGAATGAGCTTGATTGTCAAGATATTTTAGTGCATGTCAAGTTTCAAGCTCAAGCAATATTTGTCAAGCTGAAATTGAACATTTTCAAAATTAAAATTTGCAGTTGGTTACATCTAAAAAATTTCGTTTTTTGGCAGTAAAGTTTAATTGTTGGCAACATGTAATTTTATCCCTGTATCAACACACATAATTTGACTCATCACTGTATTTAGTACGAACTAAGTCCATTTTTTTCCAAATTTAGTTTTCATTGAATTGAACTCGAACGGAAAGAATATAAAAGGTTTTTTAGTTTTATTTTTTCTAAATAAATTTTGTTATCGCTTTTAAACAATATTAAGAAATAACTTTCTATTTTTGTTGCTTTTTTATTGTTTAAAACATAAAAGACATTTCTTTTGGCGCTTACTGTGCATACACCTATGTATGTTAAAAATATACAAACGTACATTTATAAGTAACGAACTGAATGAATTTTATGTAATTTTCCTGTAAAGAAATGACTGAATTGTTGAACTTTTTACGTTATTTTTTTTTTTTTTTTTTTTTTTTTTTTTTTTGTAAATAAACATCCTTTATTTCCGTTTTTAATAAATAAAGAATTTTTAATAAATTAAAAAAATTGATATTATCCCGTATTTTTAGTTTTTAAGCAAATATTTCAATTTGTCCAGTTCTCTTCTTAAAATCAAGCTCATTTGCACTAAATGTCAAGTTAGTGCTCATATTGAATCTGGCAACCCTACTTATAAAGCTTTCAGAATATTGGTGATAGTATTACACAAATCACTTGCAAACCATTGAAGTAGTTTGGACAGCCCAGCCTTAAAGCTCTTATTGCCATCAAAAATACGTGTTTTATGGCACATAAAAGGAAGTTTCACACTCGTAAAAATATTCTGCAAATTAAAACAACTTCAATACTTTTAATCAGTATTTATATTCTCATGATGAAAGTAATATGATAAGAATACTTGATAAATTTTTTGAGTGTATGCTCTTCCTTAATCATATTTAAGCTCACGTAAATAAATCTACATTTATTAATTTTCTTCATAATCATTATTATCACCATCGTCATCGTCCTGAACGTTGTTGTTGTTGTTATATGTTGCTGTTTATTCCTTTGTTTTTGTCTTTGATTATACTTTAATATCACTTTGAATTTTCGTGAATTGTTCATATTGGCGTGAAATGTCAAAAGGAATCACGTTTGTCCCATCAAAATTGATGAGACGAGAATGAATCATATTTTTTTATTAACGTTCGATTGTTGGTTTTGTTTTTGTAGTTCTCTTCATCCTACATTTTCATATGATTTGACTTCTGATACATGTTCATCTTTGATTATTATTTTTTTTCCTTTTTCGTCCTTATTTTTTGGAGTGTGCTTCTACTGGCTTCCTGCACCTCTTAATGGTCGTTCCTTTTTTTGACTTGGCTTGGCTGGTACGTGTATCGAGTTACAGATGTTGTTAGTTTGTTTTTGTTTTATTTATTGGAAATGATGGGCCAAAAACAATTTCGTTTTCATATTTGCTTACGTTTTTATTTTCAGATCAATGGAATGAAAATTTTGGTTAAAATACGTTTTATATTTAGTCTTACAAGGACCAATAATACCCATATATTTGTTTTTGTTTTTTGATTTAATTTTTTACTAATTTTAAACATTAATAATAACCTATTTTTAATTTGAAAAAATTATATTCTCATATAAAAAAATATTCTGACTAGATCTCGAGTGCCACTTTTGTCAATTCATATTCTCATATTTCCTAAACTATTCTAAAGAAGGTCAATTGCACAAGGAGATCAAATTAGTCCTATTCCTGACTACATCTACATTATTATTACCACCGGTAATGGGTGTATTTACACCACAATTTAGGTGGCTCCTAGTATTTTCCATTTTAGAATAAATAAAAAGTTTAGAAGCTCATGATGCTTTGTGAGGATTTGTGGAAAAAGTTTTCATTTCGCTAAATTTTCTCAAGGATTTATCCTCCCTTTCCATCCTTTTTCACACGTACCACTAGATAAATTCTATATACTTCCATTTATTTCACTGCAATACGACATTGGGATCGCAAATGTGTTTAAAATTGACGTGGATGCCTGCCTCAAAGGTGGTCTGAATACTACGTGAACTTAATGCGTCTGCCACCACCCCGTCGCCACTCCCCTTGGTAAGTAGCTGGAGCTATCTAAACTCCATCGCTTCTAGAGAGCAGATTCTGTTGCTTAGAAACAGCACCTACAGGTCCAATTATACATATGTTTGGCAGCCATCCACCAGCACACTTCACATACCCAAGAAACTCCTTCCCGCGATTTGGATTTAAGCCACAACCACAATGTAATTGCCGAAAAAGCCTCACCAATAACCGGTCTAGGACAAGCCCCAAGTGATTTTAAAGTTAAACTCCACCGCCATTACACTAAGAGCTGATCGGCAGTCGAGGGCTAATTTTGATTTCAGAATCAAGGTCGTTGCAGTTGTAAAACTGTTATAGTACATATTAAAGGCGGTTATGGACATGACACGGATTCACAACCTATTTACTATCTCCTTTATAGCCAGGATCCCTACTTAGAAAACGCTAAAGTAATCTACCAAATAGTTTTATTGCAATGAGGAGATGCAAGTCCGCTGAGTCGGCTTTAAGTCCCACACCTCCGTGGTCTTCAGAGCCTTCTGTGCAAAAGTTCACGACTCTTTTTCATATGCTACCTTTACTCCATCTAACATTTGCTGGTATTCAAATTTTGTACAGGAGTTTTTGAGCCAAGAAAGATAAAGTATGGTCGTCTACATGCTGGCTCCAGAAACCAGTATATTACAGTTACTATACGGTTTTCCTGCTGCACCCTGAGTATTTCGTGCTTCTTTCATATTTATTCATTTTCGTACAAAAACTTACTACACTTTAATATAAATTTATAGCACTACATAAAGAAAGACTTTAAAACGTCCTGAAGTTTGGTTTGCAACTGCAACACTGTTAAACTTTAACATTGAATTAAATATTGAAGGTGCTAAAAAATTTAGTTTTAGATCACGGTTTAAGTATTTGTTTTAAATTCATGAACGGTTTTGGTATTAGGACTTATTTTCACTTATTTCCGTGCCGCTTTGAATGTCAAAGGATTTTTTCAGGATATATAAAAATTCACTCGGATTGCGTCGTATTAAGACGTTGAATGTTCAATATTTCCGATATAGAAAATTAGTACTATTTCAGAAAAAATTATATTATTTCACAAAGCAAACTACTGTTTACTTAACGTAAGGTCAGGCCGATCAAATATGTATAAAACTATTACAAACACACATACATATGTATACATGTATGTATGTATGTACATATGTATGAACATATGTACGTATGTATGTCCATATGTAAGCATGTGGACTAATATTTCCTTTCACATTGTTTTAAGTTTTAAGAAATATTTTTTTTAATATCCACTACATTGAGATTCGTATGTATGTACATACATACGTACATATATACATAATATATGTACAATGTATCTGCATAATTAGGGGTGTAAAATAATATTTTTTCATCATGTATAATGTCTCTTTGGCATTTCTGTTTATTTCTATTAATTAATGTAAATGTCACAGTCAATGACATTTAATATGATGGCTGCTGCCAACAAAAATGTATGCCACCTACAACCACTAACTAAAGCATTAATGAATTTTTATTTATGGATAGATTATAAGTACGAAATAAAAAATATAGAAAAATATAAATCTCCAAAGGATTTAACAACTAAATGACCAAAATGAAGAAGGATATATTCCATCTAACACTCACTGGTGTTATGAGGCAGCTAAGACTATGTGTGACTATGTGTATGGCATATAATTCCAAAACAAAAACAAAAAATATGTATAAATAAATTAAGATGTACGAGTTTATGTAGATGGAAGATATTAATTGATGAAATACATTCATTATACTTACAAACATATGTCTTCTTAAGCAATATTTTAATTAAAAGCCTTACCATCATGGGTCATTTAATGACTAGTTTTATGGGCAACTCACTTCATGTTTTCTTTTCTATGAGTTTCAACATAGAAAATATATGAATATTAGTCGTATAAGGGATTTTGTGAATTACAATTATGCATTTAAGTGGCCAATTCCAACGGCTTTGGTTTGCTGGTGTATTTTTATGGCAATATTTTTGAAGACTTAGTTTCTGGAGATTTTTTTAATAGAGAAATAATTAAAAAAAATCTAATACTTTTTATATTGACCTCTTCATTGAATGAGGATATTATGATTTTATCAAACCTCTACTTTAACAAAAAGTATGAAGATATAAATTGTTAAGTGCAAAAGAGGACAGCTTTTTCCTTATAATTTAATTAAGTATTTTTCTTTATCATAATCTACCTCATTCATCACATTGCTCGACCTGCGTTAAGCAAACTATCGTCCAAAACTGTTCAAAAATAGAATGTAGTGTTTTTTGTGACAGCAAAACTAAGAATTTAGTTTTGACCGCCCTCAGAATGTATGCTTCGCCATAATATACAGGTATTTGGACTACATTACCCAGATTAAAGGGTCGAAATAACATACAAATTTTCCGGGTACAGCACTCGCACAGGTATGAATCCACATGTAGTTAAAATATATTTCATCAATTATTGGCTTGTATTAAACCAAAATTCGGTCCAAGTGCAATCCACTATACTGTAAACGTATCACTGCAAAATCATTTCAAAAGTCTGTAATAAATTAGGATTATAAAATAATATACCTTTAATTTTATATATTGAAAAACAAGCAGTTCTACTTATGGCATTCTTCCATAAGTTAAACTTGTTAAACATTTTCCCAATTCACAGGATTATTTTCTAAACACCAATAGCCAAAGATTGTCCTTATTCCAATATTCATCTACATTTGAAATCCTTCTCATCACCGATGTAAATGATGCATTTGCTGCTGTTGATGACTACAATGAAAATGATGATAAATAAAAAGACAATTTTCTTTTCCGCTTCCTTTTTTGTTTTTATTCCGTTAGTTTAATGCTGTTGAGATCTCAACAAATTAGTATGACAGCAAAGTTTGATGAACTTCAAATCAAAATTGTTCTTTATTGTTGTATCCTTGACACGTTCGTTCATCAGAACCCAGCATCATCATCAGCATCATTAGAAAATGGAAAACAGAAAAATAAAATAAATATTAAATAAAGTTTTTCTGCAAATTCTTGTTGCTGTTGTTGTTTTTCTTGCGTTGTCTAAGGGCGTCCATCATCTATTGTTTTACTTCAGTGCGCCTCGATGTTAATTAATTCCTGTCTTAAAGACACTTTTAGGTTTTCTTTTTGCAATTTTGCTTTGTAAAAAGTTTCTTCTTATTTCCTCGTTTTCTTTCAACTTTTTCATAATTATTTTTCATCATTGTCCTGCGAAACAAATCAAAAATACGTATATATTCTCGTCATTCTCGTCAGGTTGAGAAATTGAAAAATACGAGTAGAAATATATAAAAAAAACTTAACAATCAACAGACGTTTTAAGGCAACATTGAAAAATGTAAGGAAATCGGAATGTCATCCTTTGGTCATTAATGCTGCACAACGGATTTCCGCAACGACCTTAAGGTGATGGACAGTGTCTTCAGAAGTAAAAACTCTTGAAATAATGTATATATAAATTTTTTTTGTTGATAATGAACAACAACTCTCAACACTAACCTCATTTTATTATAACATATAAATCTCTTTAACAATTAAACGAATTCATTGTTAATTTTTCAATAAATTAATTATCCTTAATAATTTTTAATCAATATTTCTCTTAGAAATATTCATAAGGGAACTTGTGAGGCACATTGTTGAAATAATGGTGATCATGCTAATAATACTGGCAGATGCATAACTTTGAGAGAACAGCAACTAATGTCAGGCCAACACAGTTGGTCGCTTTAGCAAGTATATGAGGTAGTGGTTTGGTACTTCTATATTTATATAAGTTCCCATCGTTCCTTTCAGGATTATAGGACCTCTAAGTACTTCTACATCCATACACTAAAAATATTTGTGCTTATCCAGGCGTAGCCAAGCGAAAAATTGCGCCAAGGACTCAGGAATGCTAAAGCCGCCAAAATACGAAAATCAGATGTTTAACTTAATTTTTATCTTAAGTTTAATGCTTCTGGACCTCCGCAATGCAACGACCTCCCATATCATCCATATCTGTAGTGAAACGTAAATCTTCTGATTAATTAAAATAATGACTGGATATAAAATTTCGCGTTAATATATTTTAAGTTAATTCACTTCAAGAGAAAACGTTGAATGATTTACTGCTTTTCGCAAGGGCATGTTGATTACGAGCACTTGATATTTTCAAGCAGTCGAATAAAAGCCGACCCCATAAGAAGCAAGGAGTTCCCAAATAAGTTCCTGCCACTTTCATTGTTTGGCCATCAGACTTTGGAAAAATGGCAGTATCAACAAACTGATTGATATTCCCCTTTCAAGCTCCTTGATACGTAGTCTTGAGCCGTTGCTTAATCTCGTCGGAATACATCAAATGGACTGTCATACAAGCTTTTAGGAGGTAATTATGTCTTTTAAATATATACATCATAAAGTGCGCTTTTATCACTTCAAATCAACGTGTCTATTGGTATGCAGGTTTTTATATAATGTTGGGCATCAATGTTGCGCATCAACATGACTGGCGTAGTAAGTTTCAGCTCGAATTTGTGGGAAGGAATGTTTTTTAACCATGTCAAAAATTTCACTGCCATCATTGCACATCACCTTGTCTATTGATATGTAGGTTTATAATTCGCCGACAGGTACAACCAATATTTTTGTAAATATCAATTACACATTCACTTTTTGTTAATATTGTTTTGTACGTGCGATAAAGCCTGTGATCTGTTCATTTATACAAAATGTTCATTAATTGTTACTGAAACGTGTTCATCTAATCAAAAAATTTGTAACAAGAGAGCTGAAAAGGAGCGTTACATTCATTTGCGCTACAGGCTGTGAATGATTCCCTGAAATTAGCGTGTGCTGTATGGAGTCCCTTTTAAAATTTATATTGTGATTTATAAGATTTATTCATACATATGCCTTGTGTTTCCCTTTTAAAATGCGACTCCTTTGCTTAAAATACATTCTGTTGCACTGTATTTTACAATAACGTATTATACGTACACTATTATAAATATTTTTACTTACTCAAAACTGGCAGGACCTTCAACGGAACTAAAGGAAACTAGTTGTTGCTGTTGTTGTTACAATGTGCCTTCAATTTTTTTGTTACTTCAATTGCAAATTCTATTTCTTGAATTTCTTACACCTTTCAATCATTTTTATTCCTTAAACTCTTCAAAATACTTAACACACACACTCACACATCCACACACACACACACACATCTACTCTTTTATATTCGCTGGCACCCTCAAAAAGTTCACTTGATTCCTTTTATTCTTTATACATATTTATTCAGTCAAACAACCATCGCACCATCCATCCATCCATCCATCCATCTATCCGTCATTCAATCGTCATCTCGCCTGCCACTTTTAGCTGTCATCTTATACCGAACTTTATTCTCTTAACTTTATGTTTTGCGTTAAGGTTACAATATATATATAAATGATTTTTATTTGCTTTGGGTGTATTCAGCTCAGTCTACCCACAGTTTATACTGAAATCTAATCTGCTACAGCTGGCGTTAAGGGTATTGTGACTCTTGGAAGTTTATTTGCGACAATACGAAGCATAGTGAGCAAGAGATTATCATAAAATTATTGCAAAGGATACGATTTCAAATTGAAACAAATTCTTTATGCACGTTCTATACTAAATTCTTTTAAAATATTCTAAATTTATGTTTTTCATTTATATAATAAATTTTCAAATAAAAATTTTGGAAATTAATCTGAAATACGGTTTTCTTAAGTCGTTCTTTATTCACTTTCCTCTATTCCTTGTCTTCGTCCAAGTTTTCTAAGTAAAATTATTTTATTTTCGATTTTCTTTTTAAAGGCTGAGTATTTACTTTTCTGCTTTTTGTTGTTGTTGATGTTGTTGTTGTCCTTTTCTAATGTTGTGTTAGACTTACTCACACATAGAATTGTCTACATGTTTGTGTTGTTTCTCTATTTATTTATGAAAGAGGACTTTTATTTAAGTCAACTCATTTGAAAGACATTGATTGACTTTCTTAATAGACTTTGTGTCTTGTCAAAAAATAAATATAAAAAATTAAAGTAGAATGTCAAATTTATTTGAGCGATTTTAATAGAAATAATCCTACGCATATTTTAAAAGGACTTACTTTTCTTTTGTAACAAGTATTATTTACTATTAATTAGAAAACGTAGTTGAACTGGCGTTGAATTGTTGCCTTATGAGCAGGAAAGAAATTAGAGAAAAGTAAATTATAATTGTGTTACCACATATAACGCGGTCCTAAAATGAAATGCGGTACAAATATTTTCTATTTTCAATGATATAATGAAGAAATAAAATATTAAATTTTAAAGCTGGATCTTCTTGATAGTCTGTGGTGATCTTATAGCAAAACCTCTTTTTTCATAAGAATACACTAGTGGCAAATTGCCTGGACAAGTTACTTAATTTATTGGAAATAATGTTGGAACTTCTCATAATTATTTGAACCTTAATCGCTGCCCAGAATCGGGGGCTAGAGCGCTTAAAGGTTAGCTAATTTAAAAAAATGTGGAATTTGGACCGGCGACGGAATCATCATAACTCATGCCTCAAAGTGTGATTAAGATTCTTGTGGTCTTTAGGTTTTCGTATTTATCTCACGGAGTTGTTACCATTAATTAGAACTTAATGCTTTGGCCACATCATGGCACACAGCTGGTAATTTTTATATAGAGCTGTGTGTAACATTTTCTTGCCAAGTCCTTTCTATTAATATAACTTTTTTTGCTTTAGCACAATTTCCTTTTGGACTTTCTACCAAAAGTTTAGGACATTTACATGACGACTTTTTCTTTCTGCCTGTTTGGACAATATGTGTCATGCCACTTAGTTATTGTATTTTTGGAAAACAAGGATGAAGAAAATAGTCTGGGAGAGTTATACTATATTAACCTAATTGTAAAAATACTTTGTAAAACCTCATATTTTGGTGCACGTTTCCAGCAGCACTGGGCTGGGGAATAGCTTTTGCGTTATGGTAGTTCATTCATTCTGATCAGAAGTATGTAAATAATTCGATATTTAAGAAATATTTGTGTCTCGTATCATATTTTTCATTGGTTTATTCCGATGTAACTGACCCACGCTGCGTAATGCCATATTAAAAACTCTTAAGATTAGAGGTCTAATTACAATAGATAAAAATTTACATAGATTTTGGCACTCGATCATTAACACTTGTTAATCCTATTGTAGCAATTGCCTTGTAAAATTTATACACCCTGAAAAGTACTGGTATGAAAAATGCACAGAAATGCACTAAAACTTGTGATTCGTGCCTTTCTTTTTGCCTCGTAAACCACTCGAATCCTACCAAAAGGCAATCCTTAAAGGTCATTAAAAAAACTCATCGTAGGAATTACGTCTAAGATGCTCTGTCATCCGCTAAGACGGACTATATTCCTTAGGTGTCATAATTTTTCATCCATTGGTGGCTCAGCAATAGCCCTTAGAATTGGCCTTAGTGTCTGGCTTAAAACAAATAAAAATTCTTCATGCATTTTTTGAGATTAATAAACAGTCCATACTTGTTACCCACAGGAGTCATGCCGGCAATATTCCTGCCACAACATACACGTATAACATGACAGTCAACCGTAAATCAAATCCCCCAAATTTTTTATTTGTGAGCGCCTGAGAAATTGTACTTTCTCTATAACATTCTTCACCAATATAAAAAGATGTCGCGAATCACTATGGTACGTCGTTCCCAATGAAGTATTGACTGATGACGATGTCGGACTTAAACCCACAACAAACAGTGACTTTTCAGGGATGTATTACACGATGTTGAACTTCATGGGGATTGGTATCGTGCCAAATTTGGAACGAAAAAATGTGACGCATCGCCGAATGGGCGATAAAACAATTTTATCACTCTCAGGTGATATTGAACGCTATATGCTTCTATGATATTTTTGAAAAGTAAATTCAATAAATGACAGCCTATTTGACAGATGTATGATGATATGACCACTATCATCTGTGCAAATTTGGAAGTCCCTATTTGGAAGATCAGATATTCCTCCTGATCCCGCATAGTTTGTTATACCAAAGCTCTTTGGTAAATTGGTTTCTCTTAAACTAGTTTAATTAAGGCCACGTCTTTGTAAGACTAAACTTATTATGAAAACATTTCTCAAACAAACAACAAATTTAATTTATCATCCAAAAAACTTTTCCCAATCATTTTACTCATACGAGTATATTGACTTGCACACATAAATCCAAAGAAAGATGTTATTTCTCACAAATCTCAGTCACTCACACAATCTCCATTTGCCTTTCAATTTTAATTCATCTGTCTTAATAATCGTACATAAGTTTCACTAATTAAGTGATTACTAATAATAATTTTATCCATTAATAACTTTTAGCAAAAAAAAAAAAAAAAATTTCAACGAATGTTAAAACGTTTCGTAATTTTTTTTTCTTTATTTTCTTTTCATTAATTATATTAATCAATAACCACCTCTTGTCCTTGTCGATAAAGTAGGATTTATGAAAATTAATGTAAAAAAGAAGAGCACAAATTAACAAAAATTTGCCTCTGTGCGAGTAATTTTCAACCTACTCCAACTCCAGTTGCGCCATGTCAGACTACAACTAAGTAGAGCAAACTATAAAAATAAGGAAGAAATAGGAAGAGAATTTGCCAACAAAAAGTTGAAAAATGTATATCAATCGATCACAAATATTAAATACATTTATTAATACATATTATAAGTTTAGTTGAAACGCCCTTGCCATTACAGAGTGAAAACGGGTCGAAGCAAAGCCGCCGCAACAAACTGCCGCCACCAACATTTACACACATACGCCATAGTCGCTACTGCCACCAATACAAACTGCAAATTTAGTGCGAGGAAAAATAACACCGTTTGACAAATTTTAACTTTTTTTGTGGGCAGAAAATCTTAATCGTTTCCTTATCTTTTGTCCTTTTTAATAGACCTTCAATTTTTTTAAGAACGGACCCCAATAAAATACCACTTTATTTAGCAGCACTAGTGCCAAGTAAACGGGAAGGATCTGTAAGATTTTATAAAAATAAATCCTTCAGTTCTCTTAAGAAAAAAAGTGTCCTGTTAAAAATGTATACTCTTATATCCTTCAAAATTGTCACAATTCTAGGAATCGTTTCCTTTTAGCTGACACTAATATACTATATTAATATAAAAATAATACTTTCAAGCTGCATATCCTTGAGAAATTTATAGCCCCATGCAAATAAACAAGAAAGGAGGAATGGAAAATATGATTATTTGGTCTTACTAGACTTGATTTTTAAATCACTGAATAAATAATTTATATGAAAAATATTTGAACATCATCTGAATAAAAATTTTAGAAATATGATAGGAATCCAATTTTCTTACATATCCTTCAGAATTTTTCTTTAAATATTTTGTAAAAATATATTTATAATTAATATTTATTTTTATTCATGCTCTAGGTCATGAGCAAGAATAAAAATACATACCTCAAGATCGAAGAAATTAATAAATGTATATATAAATATATTTATAAAAACAATTAATAGTCTCCACAATATACGCATATTCTAGGATTTTATCTCTAGTGTTTTCTAGAAGGAAATTTGTATAGAAATAAATTTTGAGCCGCAAAAAAATAAAACAATCATGACTTTTAAACTAAAAGAGGCGAAATCATAAAATTTTAAAGTTATACAGAGTTCACAAAAGGCTTCAATATCTGAGTTTTGGAATATTTTTTTATAAAAAATTTCAACAACATATATTTTTAAAAGGACAGTTTTTGGATCAGAGGAACTGAAAAAAAATTTTTTTTTATAAATTCCACAGAACCTCACTTTTTTAGAACTAAAGAAAATAATATTTTTATTTAGAAAAATTTTATTTCAAATTATCATTAACAAAATTTTTAAAACCTTTAGAGAGAATAAAAGATGAAATAAAAAAAAGCAATTATGCCATTTAACTTTTTGTTTTCTCGAAATTAGTGAATGCAATATTGTTTTCCTGTCGCACGGTGTAATAGATAAAGAAAATAGAAACCACTCTAACCATTTCTTTATCACAGAAATATTAATTTTTACACCCACCATAGTTTGAATAAGTATTGAATACAAAAGTTTCTAGTGAATATTTTAGCTGAATGTTTTATTTAATCCGGGCTTAAGTTCTGTGTCTTATATGAGATGAGTAAAATTTCGACGCCCTGTGATAGACAGGCCGAGTACCAGGAAATGGAATATATATATATATATATATATATATATATATATATATATATATATATATATATATATATATATATATATATATATATATATTTATATATATATATATATATATATATATATATATATATATATATATATACATATATATATATATATATATATATATTATATATATATATATATATATATATATATATATATATATATATATATATATATATATATATATATATATATATATATATATACATATATTTTTTTTTATTGGTTTCATTTAAATAGTATATGAACCATCTCACAAAAAAACAGAAAGAAAAATATAAATTTAATTTTTTATTTATGTGCCTTAATTTACAAAACAAAGGATCATCAGGACTGCCTTAAAATGCAAAGTCAGTTTTAAACTTAGACCAGTTAGGCAAAGAAAAACATTATTGTTGTGATCATATTCTAAGAGCAGCATATAATCATTGAGTTACGAGCATATACTTGTAATCAAAACATATCGCTCTTTTAATGCAACATGGTCATAACTTCAAAAAAAAAGTTAATTTTGTAAATACTGAGCAGAAAGTGTCCTTTTATATCATCTTTATGTGCAGGAAAAAAAATCTAATTTATATCTGAAACTACACTGAAATTAATACCAAAGTTGTATATATTAAAACATGAATTTTAAAAACTATAATCGCATATAAGTCGAGTTATTTGTGCCAATTATGAGTGTTATTAATCATTATAATTTAGAACAACTTTTCATATTTCCTTGTTGTGACTTTAGCTGTTCATATGTCGACATTTCATTTCAGGAGTGGCCTATGTCATCCAAATACAGAAGTTGAAGGTGAACAACATAGATTATTCTTTTATAAAAAATTTTATATTCACAGAGAATGTGTATCACTGTTTCATCTTCTCTACCATATACGTAAAGCAGTGATAATAGAACCTTTTATGGTTCTACTATTCGAGAACTATTGCAATGACATTTTATACTGCAAAGTAATTGTAAATTATGCTGCTAGAGTTTCATTCCTCCTCATTACAGAAATAACCGCTGACAATCTAACGTTACAGAAAAACTTTGTATCCACAAATGAAACAAGCCTGGCTAATTCATCCGCTTCCTCATTACCCCCACGTCGTTTATGAATAGGTAATAAGTAAACGGAAACAGTATATCCTTTACTGCAGTAGTGAGGCAAAACATTTCAAACCAAGCCTGTATTAGATTTCCCAAAGTAGGATGTATGTGTTTCAGAATCTAACGAAAGCTATTGCAACTGAGTTCTTTTTCGTCTGGCATGGGGTGGAGTTATCGCTGTATGCGGTGGAATTAAATAATTGTTAGGTTTAGATTTATGCTTTGATAATTTATTCTTAGTTCAATTTGTATTAAAGATCCAATAAAACAATAGGCAAAAAAGAGCCTATTACATGTTGCAATTGATGTAATATTCATGTGATATACCATGGGCCCTTTGCCACTAACAACAGAGTTTTTAACACTTAAAAGAAATTTAATTGTGCTTAACAGTTTCGCTTAAAACTATTAAAAGGACTAGCAGAATCTGCTTTAAAAAATTTAACTTTTTATCCTTATTCATTTTACTCACAGTGTAAATAATATGTATGCTTGTTTCTTCGCCTTTCTGGCTGTCTGACGGGCTCGAGTTATGTTTTTAGAACACATACTCGTACTCGCACATTCAAATATATGGTGGCTTTGCTCATATTTGTGTCTTAGCGAAAAAATTTCACAAGTCACATATGCTTGAGACGCAGATAAATATGCGAAACGTGCATGATTCAAAGCATAAAATCTAATCAATTCCAATTAGGAATTTTCTCTGATGTATTCGTATAAATTATTATTTATCACTTGCTTATTTATTATTTTTTATACTACTACAGCCGCTGCTGTAATAGTTTTTTTTTCTGCAGTTTCTTCAAATAATTTCGATTTCTTTCAACTGCTGCATTTATGTGGCATGAATAAACTTTTCCTCTGGTATTTTCTACATTAAAAGAACTGGTACAGTTCGCGAATATTTGGTTGTTATTGTATTGTGGCTCTTTGCCGCTTGCAACTTAGTTGTGTTAAGTAACCCTGATAACTTCCATCTGTGAATTGATGAATATGAATAATTGATGTTGGGCAGAGCATTAAGGGAAAAAAGCCATAAGATTATAATTAGTTCAGTTTGGCCGCTGATGGTTTATTTTAGTTAATGGCAAAGATTTGTTGTCGATGCATATTAAGGTATTCAATAAACTGAGTATTACAATAATTCAAATGTTCACTGTCATTAACATTGTCAATATTTGGTATTCGCTTTTAATGTAAATATTGATATGAGACCTTCAACACTAGACAAGAAAGAGGTTCCTGAGAACAAAAATGATTTTAGGATAGATTTAAAATATATCAAATGTGAATATTTTTTAATAAATTTGTCTAACAAGTCAAATTATTACATTCTACAGTGTTTTAAACAGAGAAAAAATAAAAGAAGTTTTGGCAGAGTTAAGGAATTTCGTTCATAGTTAAAACTATGAAATTAAATAGTAATGATGTTTCAACAAAACTTGCCCGAGTATTAGATTTGGTGATGATGAGGCGTGTAGTAGCACCCCAGCTTGTAGTTAATTTTTTTCTAATCATGAAAAACTTTCGAAATTAATACAAATAAATGTCTAATAGTCTAATGAGATTCCAACTAGAGTCTATAAGTAAAAATAAAAAAATTATTTTGAGCTTCGTATCCCAGCCAGGAGAAAGCTACCAAAAAGGTCAACAAAATGCAGAAGCTACTGTCATAACAGGATCGTTAGATTCCACTTGATTGCTCATTGCAGAAAGTTCTATTATTCTGTAGATGGCTAAATAAAAATACTCAATCTAAGCATAGAAGGGATTTTCAATTAAGTCCTGATACAGCGCTCATCCCAAAGCGAGGTCGATGTGACTTAACCGACTCAAAAACTCATCTTGGCCTTCTTTGGTGCCAGTCGACTCCGTGAAACCCATGGTTTCTGCTACTGTTTAGTTTTTGGTGTGTTGTGGTGGATCCAAGTTTCATCCACAATTACGAAGGGGTGCAAGCACTCGTCCTTATTGCGTTTGAAGAGCACTACACTCTCCTGCGGAGTTGTCACATAATTACGTTTGAGGTCGATTGTAAGCAAACGCGGCACTCATCTTGTGGAAAACCAAGTTGTGATGCAAAACTGAAACCACTGATCCATGTAAGAGTCTATGGATTCCTTAATCTCTCGCATTTTCATAAAAAAAAAATTTCAATTGTTGCGGGTGCTAGAGACTCCAGAGCATCCGGCCAATTTCGTACCACAACGAAATTCAGTAAACCACATGTTTATCATTCGATTTCCATAGTATTTATCAAGCTTAGCCTTGGTTTGATTGATTTTTTTTCCACAAAAAATTAATGCTTAATGAGCTCACGAAATTCACTTTATTCCATTTTCTCCTCAAATCACGCGGCAGTCTGCCATCAATGGCTGTCAAACACAAAATAAATGACGCAGATTGTTCTAGTTTGACATAATTCAGCTGACAGGGGTAGTGAAGCCTTTTCTATAATTAAGTTTTCTATAGGTCCATAGACGTAAGTTTAAAGGAGTAATAATTATCCATACAATATAAGTATTTTCAAGAACTAGAGGAGAAAACGTACAGATGTAAAAGAATAAATAAAATATTTTTTGGCAACTCCCATAACTCCCAAAAATTTAGAGAAATAATTATTTATTATAAATTTTGTTTTTTCATTGCCTTATAAATACTTTCATTATCACCCAAAGGGCGATTAATTGTATAAAGGCGTAAAAAGAAAAAAACAAAAAGACGCAAGTCAATTATAATTGTTTGTTGTGTTGTGATTGTACAAAAGCTTTCTAAAGCTATTTATACTTTTGTGTTTTTGTTGATTACAAATAGAAAAATATGATTGAGTTCTGTTTGAATTCTCATATAGTGTTTGTAGTCTGTGGCATAAGTATACGAGCTTTGAATGCTTTCAATCATGATTTGGTTAAAAGGTACTGATGATTTGGTTAGCGCCAATGAAATGCAGGCATATACCTAGCTAAGCCAACAACAAACAATAGAATATTAAAATGGTTATTTTGGAGAATGTCTCGAATAACGAATTTGATAAATATATATATAAAACTGTTGCTCGAAATGACTTTGCATTTTTCCCCAGGGTTTTGCTATGATCCCACCAAATTGTTAAATGTTGATGTTCTATAACGGCACGAAGGATGTTGTGAAGAAAGCTACACTTCACCTGATACAAAGTTAAACTGTCTCTGAAATGTTCTAAGCAAAAATAAATTTTGTATTGGAACATAATTTAAAAGAAAGTGATAAGCGATATTAAGCTGTTGTACTAACCAAAGCCAAAGTTTGTCTACCCATGCAATTTTTCCACATTAAAGATGAACAAAGAAACTTCCTTCCCAAACGGCTTAAGAGTTCTATTTTTAAGTTAAAGTTCAACTTTGTTGCATACAAATAAAATTATGAACCCTAAGGCCGCTCGATATATGTATCTATAATAAAATCAGGCTTACTAGGCGGTGCGAGCCCTCTCAGAAAGGACATTTAACTTTAATGACGTGAAATCCTTCACGGGACGTTCACCATCCTGGATATTTATCCAACAACCGAAAGGAGCATTGCACAGCGTTATTCATCTACTGAAAGTTTAAAATTTAAAAGAAACTATTTATTTGTCTATTTGATTTTTATACTTTTCGTAAACACATACATACATACACATATATATACACACATACATCAAATATTCATTAAAACAAAGAACATGAGCATTTATTTTTATTTTTGCAACACAATAAGCAACGTACCCATTCCATTTGCCATATTCGTTCACACACATGCGATTATGTTGCTGGTGTGAGTATGAAGGATATACAAACATCATTTTCAGCTTCAACTACATACACAACTATATATCATTAACAAAAACAAAAACAACAACATCATCATCAACATCATAATGAGGCTGTCAACTTGTGATGACATTGTCAACTGACTTGTCAAAAAATCTACATCAACTGCAGATATATTTATTTATAGTATTTATATACGCACATATGTATTTATATATTTATGTGTGTATGTATGTATGTATAGAAGATTACAAGAACACATACAAAACAAAATTTTTTTGTGCGTATATGTATTTTTTTTCTTTTTTATGAAATTGTATGAAAAAAGGATTCTGCTGCCAACGTGTGAGTGGGTGACTGTTAAAAAAAATTAAGTCATTTTAAAATTTTTATTACTGTTCGTTTCTGTAAATATATGCTTATTAAAATATAAAAGAATAAATACAATAATGCAGTTGTGTGTAGGCTCTAGTTAGCAATATTAAATTGAAAGGATAATGCGAAAAGGATTTAGTTTAGATTCTAGTCAACCAACACATAAGTACTCTAACTATTTATTTAGTCCTTTTCGTTTTTAGCTAATTATTTTCGTTTGGCCATATTTGCCAAGCTTAGCCTTGGTTTGAGTGAGGTTTTTTCCGCCAAAAATAATACTTAATGAGTACACGAAATTAATTTTTTTTATTTCCTTTTCATATCAGACGGCTCTCAAACACAGACTAAATGACGCAATATCTAAATGCCCCTTGACAGTAGTCGGTGTTGTGCCTTTCAGCTAAGAGGCAGGAAATAAAAAAAAAATCGAATTGACTTATTGGCCTGCCCTCGTAAACTCTAAGATGAGCTTCAGGTCTTACAGAGTAGAATAGCTCGGAGTAAGAAAAAGATCTCAAACTTTGGCAGACACTATTCATAGATAATGTTATATTGAATCTATGTATAAAATAGAGGGGTCTACGTTGGCGTCTAAGGAATATGAATTATTAAGACAACATTGGTATTTTATATCGCAAGCTTTCTGATACCCAGGAGAATGTGTACGAACTCGTAGAAATCGCCAGAGCACTTACAATAATCGCAAAAAGCAACACGTTTGCCATGCGGTTGACTATAAAGAGCAATAAAAAATTGATGGCCAGCCCAATAAATTCGTATCGAAAGTTTGTTATCTGGTAAGCAAATTGGAAATAATCAGCGAAATAAGTTTTCACGTACATTTCCTATTACACAAGGATAATGGAACATTTGGGCAACTAGGACAGCACTGGATATTTACCAATGGCATAAATAAAAAATAAAAAAATCGCTCTATTTTAGCCAGTGATCACCTTTGGATTACCAGATAAGTGAAAGAATGTGTCAAAAGAGATGTGCCAATCCACGGAAGTAGTTACAAGAAATCATTATTTTTTGATGGGGTTCTGATTAGATTTAAACTCAAGCCGAACAAAAACATGTTAATTTGTAATTCCTAATACAGTTCCATTAAAACTACGCTTAGACTTTAAATATGCAGTTCAAAGCATGACAAATGCTGAAGTAGCAACATCGGGTTGTAATATAATCGAAATTAGATAAATAAATGATGCAGCAATATTAAAATTGTCTGCTACATTTTTTTATCTGATACTAACTGGTTAATAAGAAAACCTTTAGTGTGAAAACATATAAAAAATTAATATAAATCTTGAATTTATAAGAGCTTTCGGATCGCGGCTACGCCAATATCTCTCTAACTCGGCGTTATCTCTCTAACGTATAAGCCAGTATCTCACGAATAAATTCTCCAATATTGGCGCCCAGAGCGTCAACCGTTGCGCGTTTGTCCCTATAGATACGAGCCTTAACATAGACCCAAAAAAAAAGTCTAAAGGCATTAAATCGCACGATCTATTAGGCCAATTGCCAGCTCCAAACATGAATAAACTGTTCACCGAACTCGCCTCTCAATTGGCTCATTGTTTCGCGTGCTGTGTGGCATGTGGCAACGTCTTGCTGATGCCACATGTCAGCTTAGTCCAGCTGATTCACACCAAACAGTGCATTTTTCGGCATGCAATGCTTCTGGCTGCTCTTCATACCAGAAATGAGCTTCGTCGATGAACACAATTTTCCTATAAAAAAAGACAGACGATGCACTTTCTGAACAGAGTATGAATTTTGATAATAAAATTCAATAAATTAATTAAATTAAATTCAATAAATAATTGTTCGTATGTAAGTCGTTTCATGGTTAAATTATAGACCAAACTGAACATGTTTGACTATAATATGTTTCACGAAAACAGCTGAGCTGCCAAAAAGAAAGTTGCTAAAAAAAATTACCCGTTACAAAATAAGAAAAGGAAGCTTTTTTAAAGCATACAAACGTGAACCTAAATATGTTGTTTATGAAGAATAAAAATTCTCGTATTCTTATTTCAGCATATATTATTTTAAAAATTGCGATGTTTAAAAAGTGTGTGTGAAAGAGAGTTAAACACGGGTGCTGAAGGAGTAACGGGTGGCACCAGATATATTTTTTTTGATAATTGAAAAAAATATTATTTTTTAATAAACATCATTTGCTAATGAAGTCTGCTGAGATGTGGGGTTAGGCCGACCAAAAATATATTTATTAATACTGGTTTTCTATTACAATTACCAAATGATGTGTTATTTTCTCACATGTGTACATTTATATCCACATTTCTGCTTAAAAAAGGGAAAAGTTTTATTATTTACTTAAAACAAAATCTACCCTTAAGTTTAAATTAATAAATTCTTTCATTATTTTTGGATGAAAATTTAAGGGATTTCTAGAATTAAACTGAAAATATAATACCCTCTAAATAATAAAAAAAACAGAAAACAGAAAAAATCAGTGAGTGCTTTTTATGTGACAATATAAATGATTGACGGCACTGGACATTTCATTAGAAGCTTTACAAACTTTTTCGTAATACGCTGCCCCAACATGAGTGATGCTAAGGAAGGGAAGAAAACTTTTGGTACTTTCTTTTGGAAGAATGAGAGAAAACTCGTTTAATAGATATTATTAAGAAAAGAAATTTACAACTCCAATAAACACTTCTCATTTTGCACAGGTACTAATCAACTGGTCTTATGTACACGAGCAATAGTTTACGTTTGTCTTAAGTATTTGTGTTTGGCACGCAATATTTCATTTACCATCCCTGTATGACGCACCTTTTATGTTTGAAAGAAATGTATTGTGTATTCGAGAGTGTCAATACAAATTTTTATTTTTCCTATGTATGAGTTTTGTTTTTTTTCTGTACTTGTATTTATTAATGCCAAAAAGGACACGAATGAGATGAAAATGTAATTGACAGTTACTTTTGACAGGTGCGTCATTTTCAAAACAGAACCAACCAACAAAACTAAAGTACTCATGCCACAATTTTATGAAGAAGAAAAGAGAAATTCAAACAACTTCATTCTTATATATATGTGCAGTTTTGTTCATGTATATGTATGTGTATTCTATTGTCATTTGAATGAATTTTTTAATCTTGTGCTCTCGAAAACCAATATCCACACATTCGCAGAATGAAAAACTAAGTTATTGTTGATTTTATTTATTCAGTATATTATTTATCTAACATAAAAATTTCATTTATATTTATGTATGTGTGTATGTATGTATATGTGGCCATGGCTGATGATGACAATTTAATCAAAATAATGCCCAAATATTCTTCTTGGGATAAGACGAATTTCAAATTCTTTGTAAAATTTTAAGATCAAAACGTTTTTCTTGAGAATATTAAATTTACAATTTAGTTTACATTTGTAGCACGATTTACTTTCACCAAGTTACTAAGAAATGCCGAAATATATGAAAACGTCTTTAACACAATCAAACTGATTAAGAAGGGAAAAGTTGTCAGACTCTGTGTAAAATCACCCAAAAGATTTAAATATTTATAAAAAATTCAACAAATTTCGAGAGCTACTGCAATATAAAATAACCCGCAATTTTATGGAATCTATTCAATATCCTTTTGCTACATCGGACTTTCCAACTTTGTCTGTCATTTATTTAATACCTTTTACAACGACAAAGAAAAATGTATTTATAAATTGTAAAACCATCCAACCATAATACACGATGTTAATTGTGAGTGACATTCGACATGTCTTTGTTTCAGTATTTGACTAAATTCGACCATGAAGAGGCACATATTTGGGCAGCGCGTTAAGATTCTTAAAGCCTTTAACGAAAATGTATTTCGTGCACTTCGTGATGAGCGAGGAGGCACACTTTCACATCAGTGCATTCGTTAACAAGCAGAATTACCGCATTTGGGCAAATGAAAATCCCCGTGTGATTGTTGGTGAAAAGCCCATGCATCCACAAGGAGTGACTGTTTGGTTGGGTTTATGGACTGCCGGCGTCATTGGGCCGTACTTTTTCGAAAATGAGGTCCGCCAAGCAATTGCCGTGAATGGTGTTCGCTATCTCGAGATGATAATGGACTTCTTGTAGCCAGAAATAAAGGATATGGACCTGGACGACATGTGGTTTCAATAGACTGTTTCCACTTGCCACATAATAAACGAAACATTGGCTTTTTTGCGCAAAAAATTCAATGGCATGGCGATGTTATTTGGTCATGTGATTCGGCATCGTTTCACTTCTTTCTTTATGGATATTTAAATGAAAAAGTGTACGTCAATAAGCCAAAAACAGTTCAGGAGCTAAAGGATGAGATAAGTCGTCACATTGACGACATTGCACCTCAGTTATGTCTCAGAGTCATTGAAAATATGGACCATCGGACAGAAGTATGCCACTTGAGACGTGGTGAGCATTTGGCTGATATTTTGTTTCATACAGAATTGACATAGATCTTTCTATCATAATAACAAATGTTAAGGTCATTCCCTGAAAACTTTTTGTTTTATTTACAATTAACCTCATGCGTATTGGTTGCACCACTCTGTATGAATTAAGGATTTTCTCCATTCTCGAAATTCTATTAATAATACAACACAAAATAAATGTGGCGTTGTCTATAATTTAAGATTCACAAGTTATAATATCAGTCAACTTGTCATAATGTTCCACAAAATTGTTAATTGTTTGGTTTTTGTTTTTAAAAAAATTTGTTTGATGAAATGACATTAAGACAATATTATTTATATAAAATACTTTGCGACGCCCTCAATTATATTTATTACATTCTAGTCTATTTAAAAAATTGGTTTTCGTTGTCCTTATTATATTTCATTCAGCCTTTGCTTCTACAAAAGAATCCTGATAGTATAACAATGATGGCCCAAGAAGCCGTGGTTGGCCAAAGAATACATGGAAACGCACGATACTTCAAGAAGTGGGACAGTGCAATCTTGCATGTGTCTTTAATCGTGTAAGATGGTAGTGTTTTGTGGCAGCCATATGCTCCCAAGAGGGGTAATGCAAAAACAAATTTAAAATAATGAAGTTATTTTATTAATGCTTTAATTAAAATACGTTGTTTAAAAAAATCACATATAAACTTTTTCACAAACGAAATCATTTTTGCATTTGTGCGAAATTATTTGAGAAATAGAAGAGAATTCTTTAAATTTTCTTAAACGTTTATAATTTTTTCGATATTATTTCTTAATATGAAAAACGTGCGGTTACTTCGAATAAAAAGTACTAAAATGAATATTAAAAGTTTTGAAATATGTGAAAATTTTCAAATAATGCTTCGAGTTTTTGAATGTCGTTTGAATATGATATTGAAAGTCCTACATTTAATGACTACCATTTTAAATAAAATCCAATAGCAAGACAGCAAACAGCAATGTCATTGGGGACACCAACTTAGTTTCAAATTGAAATAGTTATAACAAGTAGGATGATCATAGTAATTTTAATATTGTAGAATATTTAAGGACATACCCGTAAAATGTTAAAGAAAAAATATTTTTCAAAATTTTCTTAAAAAGAAAATTTCAAGTCAATTATGTGTTTTAACCATGTTTTTATTTATTTTCTTTTAATATTTCAAATTGCTATATAAAATATATTAACACCCACGTTAGCCTTCATCCTGATCCTCTCTCTAATCAAATGAAAAAAATATTAAAAGTGAACAAAACACAAAATTTATTAACAAACATTTAATGACAACTTCATTGAGTGGGCGTTCATTCACATACATTTCATATATTCCTTTTTTTCGTATTATTTGCACTCTTAGGCTGCCGTTTGTGTCATGTATTTTAAGGATTTATTTGTTTGTGGCATTGTGTCATTCTTGTTGTCGTTACTAGATGGGGTCTCGATGGAGAATGTTTTGTACGGATATTTGCTTGTGGGTGTGTGTGTGTGTGTATTTAATTTTATGATATAAAATGTCACAGGATTCATTCAAATGTCAATCACAGTCATACCTTTTTTTGTGTTAAATGAATACTCTTGATGTTGTTGTTGTTGGTGTTGTTATTAACATTTAGTTGGCAATAAGAGATGTAAAAGGGGGTAGACATGATGTCTTTAAATAACAATCGCAAAGATTTTCAATTATTTCACTCTTAAACGATTCAGAAATATGGAAACATTAAAGCCTTGTACATATTCGTTACGTTAACATTATATCTGTATGTTAATATATCGCTCCTTTAGTGCAGCACAGTCATCAAAAATGAAAATTTTTTAATTGTTGAGGAAAATTTATATCTCAATATCGTCTTTATGTGTAAAAAAGGAACATTACGTATGAAGCTAAACCGTAGTTTTATCCAACGGTGTACCTGGTCCATAAATTAAGCTCTTCTTAGATCAAAATTTTTAATCTAATGAAGAGAAAGTGTTCCTCCAATATCAATTTTATATGTAAGAAAGAAATCGGAATCAAATCTGAACACAAGGCAAAGTTATACTTAAAAGTCAAGACTTTAAAAAGTAAGTAAGAGAAAAAAAATTAATGGAATGAAAGTATTGTGATTACAAACAAGATTTCTTCACAATACCATCCAAAGACAGTGATAACTTAATTTTTATTTATTTTTTTTTAAGCTATGTGGGATACGTCATTTAAAATTGCAGTTTTTAGAAACTAAAAAGAGAAAAGTATTTTCGGAAAAAATTACAGCTTCCCTGACCAATTTCGCCAAACTTATTCCATATTTAATTAAGCACAATATTATACGAGTAGGTCTTTGTAATAATCGTTTTGTTGGTTTTTACACTTTTTTAAAAAGCGAAGTAACACTAAGGCAGCTAATTCGTACTACTTAAGGTGTTACTTCTTTTGTGAAAGGGATAATATAGAGAATGAGAGAAAGAGTTCATTTTACAACTCTACTATTTCGCATTTTTAATATAGCAAATTTGCAGCGACATCTGGTGTTAAGTAGATGCGTTAAGTTTCTTAAACTGTATGTTGCAGCCATTTTATTAATTGTTTTACTACGCCGACTTTCCTACTAGCATTACCGACGAAGAAGAGATCGTTGTGATATAGTTCATTAGCTTAAAAGAGTATCAATCAGTTTCAAGTGCTACGCCTTCATCACTTAAACAGTTCAACAACAATTAACACAACGCCACACTAACGTAAATCGGACAAACTTATGATGTTGATGACTTGTCCTGAACATAGATCGAATTTAGGGTCTCAGTCATCAATTGCTTTGTAGTCAAAGCGCTAACTGAAAGAATCGTGTCTTATAGGTATACACACAATAATTGATTTCCTTTAATGGCTTTAACAAGATTTACCTCAACCAGAATCAGAGAAAATCTTACAGTCAGTACCACCCTATCGCAGTTATTGAATTGGTATTGAACCATATTAGGCATATACAGAAGCCAAGATCTCTCAACATATTTACACAAAAGGAATAAGCTAGAACACAATTGAGTCAATTATTATTACAGCCGATGGTCTGGTCTACCTAAACTAGATCAACAATGGTCGCAGTGCAAAGGGCCATCCTGGGCCAAACCCCCATTACATTACTTACTTACTTACTAAACTAGTCAAGGAAAATTCTAATACATGACACAATTTTAATCCTCGCCTTCTAGAAAAATTCTCTAATTAAGAAAATGCTGCATATGCTAGAATGCGTAGAATGTTTCGAGTTACACTTTATTTGTCTTTACAATATCATATGTAAATACAAACAACTTGCGGCCAAAACTCTTCCTTAATTTCCGTTCTAGGTTTATTTTATTTAAAAGTTTATAAACACATCACTATCTTCCTCCTCTTCTACAACATATTTTCTTAAATCCATTACAACACGTTAAATTGAGAGTAGACATACTGCAAAAGCATCCCTTTATTAAAAAGGATTAATAAATAATATAGTAATAATAATACAGTAAACATAAGTAGCATAATAGGAAATTTGTAATTAGAAACTACTGGAAATTCTAATCAAACACAATAGATTAATAATTAGCAAAACTGACTAATAAAGTTTTGTTAGTCACTGTCCCATACAGATGCCAGTAAACTTCTTCAACTAGAAATTTATTTGCAAATATTGTAAAATACGAACATGAAGAAAATTAACATCAATCAAAATCAATTTAAGTTAATCCTTGAAGAAAACTATTGATCTATTTAGACAAGTTTCAAACAAAAAACAACAACAATATTTATTAAAATTTACATGCCTGTACACGAGTCTACGAGTGTGTGTTTGAGTTTGTCTTAAGCTTAAATAAATAAATAGCAAATCTATATAAAATACATACACATACATACATAAAGTGGTTATAAGGTTGTATTTATATACATAAACACATATTATCTTAAACATGTAATAATTCTCATAAAATTATACTCAAAGGATATGCTGACTGACAAGCAAGCAGATAAGCAAACAGACGGACAGACAGACGCAAGAAGAAGCAACTGCTGACTGGTAGCCGAGGAGGCATGTGTCAAGTCTTTTTCTGACTCTACTGCAATCTGCAGCAATGTGTGTAATTGTAACTGATGTATGTGATCAAATTAATAGAATCTTGTGCGATTGCAAATGAAAACACTAACCGTAATATAAATGAGAAGGACACGTATGATGACAAGCGTGATGACAATGGCAACAACAGCAACAATTGCACCATGTGTAGAAGCATTAGTTGCAATAAATGTACTAATACTATTGCCGCTATTTAACTAAATATTGTGTGCATAAACACTAGAGTATTTGCAGATTTGGGTACAACCAGCAACGCACATTTGCACATACACACACACGAAGTTCACGCAGAATATTATTGCAACATCTCAAAAAGGTAAATATATGTTGCGATAGCAGAAAATTCTAAAATATGGCTGCAGGGATGTAAATGTTGTTTCAATTGTAATATTTTCCAGTAGGGACAATACTGTTAAACATAGATTTCTAAAATTATAGAATCACAATTGATATTATAAATAAGGAAGAGAGGTCAAGGTGGAAATTAAATGGGCAGTTTAAGAAATTTATGTTTCCGAACACGAGTTGAAGGAAACAGAAGAGCTCTTAAGATTAGAAGAATGTCATAAGCCAGGATAACAGGAGCTCTTGGGTTTATTTGTAGTCCTTAAGGGCATTCCACTTACAGACTACATTGAGAGCTGCATGATGTTTTATTTTTTCTCAAAGTGGTATGATCTTCCTTTGGAGTTGTGCTTAGGCCTCATCCCATAGACAATTCTTAAAGCAATAGCTTTTTGACCAAATAGTGCAAGGAGTATTTCTTGTACTATTTAAAGCCGCGAAAGGGACTCCACCGTGCTCTGTTTGAGAATTACAAGTAGTACTTCTTGTAATATTTCGGGCTCTGCTAGAGGATTTCTTAGCGAATTGATCACTCCATTTTATCAAGGCATTTATCTAATATCCAAGGCAAGCGAATAAATTTACTTCTGGAACTGGATTTATATTTTATAAAAATACTAATATGTTTATAAAATATACAGTTTCCCAAAAGCTTTGCAACAACTTTCCATCTGTTGTCCCATCCCTGAGCGAAGTTACACATTTCACCAGAGCCACACTGACAACAATCTAAGAACAAATCCCACAAGCAAACGAATAATTTGAACAGGTTTGTCAAATTTATCCTCCATTTGAAACCCTCTGAACAACATACACCCCATTCAGTGCCTAGTCGTACTTTAAATGTATAGTGCACACACACACACACACACACACACACACACACACATACACACTCTCTCAAAAGCAGCCAAAAATAGCTTAAGCAGCAGACATTTTGGCGGCCATGGGAGCTGTAGTTGCACTTTTTATATCACATGTTGTAAGTAAAATCAAAAATCTTTTACTAATTAACATTTTCGACGTGGTTAACGTTAATGTCAGTTTTGCCAAAATATTGTACATACAGTTTACACGCTCACACATACAAGCATGTGTGCTTGACAAACATGCATGGATTTCATTCGTGTGTGACATTTATTAGGTTAGGTCGCGCTTTAATGAGGCATGCGAAAACCTTAATTTATGTGTGATTTTGCTTCAATGCTTGTGTATTCTTATATTCGTTAGTATATGTGAGCATTTGTTGTTTGAAGACGTGATAAATCTCAATCCTGCTTAAATTCCTAACATATTTATTTACATTTTAGTCCACAATTTTCGCTGATTATATAGACGTGTACTTGCTACTTCATCTTGTGGAAACCTCTCAGGTATTTACCACGATGGCTGAGATGTAAATTAAATTGATATAGTATGTAGTAATTACTAAGTTAGTTATCTAAGGACGATTAAATTGATTAGGACATTTGAATAATGGAAAAATCGCAAGGATGTTTTGTAGTATGTGTGCATTCTTAAAGATTTAATAAAGTCATTGGTTGGGTAGCAGGACAGAATCAAGGCATTAAACCGATCACAAATAAGACGCTTTTAGTTAATCAAGAAGAGACAAAACAGTCCCCATTCTTAAAGAAATTTATTTGTTTGAAACTTATAGAGTCCTTTTATCATCAACGTTGCGATGAAAATGCTGTTCAGTCAAATGACCAATAGCCTTTCATAATAAAATCTGGTAAAACAAAAAGACAATGCTAATTCGGTGCAGTCTTATAAGGATATAGGAAATAAAGCTATAAGGCTTTCTCTCTAATTACGTTGAGATATAAGGCCGTACTATTGCTCATGGTTTATTTTCTTCTTACTGTTGAAGAAACAAAGTCATTATGGTATTATTGCACCTTTATAATTTTTTTTATGTAAATACTTTGACCAAGCTTTAGATATGATTCTGAATTTTTTCTTTATATGTGATGAGGATTTTGAAAAATATTGTTTTTGCCAATAACACAAAACTTTTCTACTTTTATTAATGACTGCGTTGCACCAAAGGAGCGATATGTTTAAAATTGTTTCATTGTTTACTTGTTGCATGTTTTTGCATGCCGATAATGCACCATATTCTGAGTTTTTATTTAGTGATATTTTTGCATCAGCCACCACATTTACTGGGGTTTGCTCTTTGCGGCTTTTTCGTATTTTTTTTTTTTTTTTTTTTAATTAAAGCGACTTATGAGAGAATGTAGATTTCCAATATTTGACCATAAAAATGGACCTGACGACTATACAAACAAGATCATCAGAAGTGTTACAAATTTTATGAAATGTTTGAAAAAGATTTTTTTGAGGATATGTACAAGGTGGCACAAAAGTTATGCCATAATTTAAATTAGCTGGCATTTTTGCAGATGGCGCCAAATGTCATTATCTTTTAACATTTTTGCTGTAGATATATAGCGAATTAGTTGTTAGCAGGCCCTGGAGTGAAGGCATCATCGTAGCCCCCAATGTTAAACGCCATTGTTTGATGCTTGATACTTGATGCCGCAAGTTGCTGCCTTGGGTGTTGATCATCGTTGGTTTCAACAAGACGCAGCAACCGCTCACACAGCTCGAGCAACAATAAATATTTTGAGACAAAAATTTCGAGGTCGAGTGATCTTCTGTTTCGGATATTTAAAGTGGACATCTAACAAATCAAACAATACAGGACACTTAATTTACCCCAGTAAAACAAGTAGGGGACAAAGGGGTTTTGCAAGCTATACTAGGTATCGCTAGGAGGGACTGGTTATTATTACACTTATAGCAGCATAAAATAAGAACTTGACAACTTAGGAAACCACTGAAAAAATTTTCATCTAATATTTCAATAAAATTCTTCGACCACGGTGTGGCCTTACAAAAGGTCTAAGGTGAACCGTTTTAAATACCAAGAATAAAAATTTATTACAATTGACGCCATCGATCCAAGAATTCGTTACTATCTCTGCTCCTTAGTATAGAGTTGAAAGTCATTCATTAAAATAATTTACATTAGTATCATGCAGAGCTGGGAGTATTACGTTATATTTTACATATTATATTACATTATATAATATATGTGTACAAAAGGACCACTTACGATTAATTACAAAACATAAATTCATGAACACTCAAGGTTGTGTTTTAAACAAGGGTGTTAATTATTATAAATAATTATTAAGGGTGTTAAAGATTTCACAATAAATTCAACTCTACTCTACTACTGTCAACTACTTTATTATAAAAAATTAACTTATGAAAAAAAATGCTAAAAATCTCATTAAATTTTTAATTCAATAAATTTTTTGCAAAAGAGAAAAAATAATTTAATTCTAAATAAAAGATTTTATATCCTAGAAAAAAAGATTGACGTACTGGAAAAAAATAAAACTTCAATTATCTATTGTGACATTACAAAATATGCAATTTAATGAAAATCCATCCATATCTGATCTATGGATAATGAGAGCATTTTATTATTACAACGAACACACAAGTAAATATGCACACACACACAATTAATATGTGTGTGTAAGTACGTGTAAGTAACCTTAATTTGGTTTAATTTTTTTTTTACCACATGCACTATGCAATTGTATTCGCTTTTTTTTGCCACACAGGCAGCATTGATGTTTTACTGTTGCCATAATAAATGTCAGTCAATAAACATAAAACGCAAAAGTAAAAGAGATGTGTCAAATAAATTAATTTTGCAACAAAAGCCATCAAAACTAATTACTACACGGCAGACAATATATTAATGACGTGTCAAAATTAACATTTCATTATTTGAATTGAAACAACAAAAATACTTTTTAAGCAGTCACAAGCTGAATAGACAAAAGTTGAGCGAAAAATTAAACGACATTAAAAAATTTTTTTTGGTAATTTTATTTGGAAAATGACGGTAACAAAATGCATTTATTGAAAAGGACAGTAGACTTGCAACGACCTCGCAGTCATATTCATTACAAACACATACGCATATGCATATAGAAATGGGAAGAATTAAACTCTTTGTAATAGTAGGAGGTAATAGCGAATCTCGCCAACATTCAATTTCATAATCAGTTGCTATAAATTTGCCGAGGATATTAGAACATGTACTTTTGAATTCAATGTGTGTAGTAGCAAATATAACAAAGTGATATATTAAGTGGTTGCTTGATGCAATTAACCCTGTTGTTCAGCCATTTGATATATATCATGCTGAAAATATTTTATTGCAACGCACAGTGGGACTTTTGATGAGAAAAAGAGCAATGAGTTAATAATTTTTAAACTGTAGCCCAAAAATGTATGAATCACAAAATATCTTTATGGAAATAATACGACTCTCCAGAAAATGAAACTCATTAGTCATTTTGTTTTCTTTTAATAATAAAAATATTTTTTTTGTTTTTTGGAAAATTTGAAGAGGATGCATAAAACGAAACATAGGCGGATTCTTAAGGTCCACATGAAAGTTTTGACTTCAAAAGATCTTTTCTAAAAAAAGTAATATTTTTTCATTTAAACCACAGTGCGTTTAGTATTCCTATTGCTTTTGAATAATCTTGAAAGCTAAAAACCCCAAAAACCCAACCTAAAATTTAACAAACATTCTACAAGCTCAAGATGCCGTTTAGTTTATATTCAGATTCACATGGAACTAAAAGTTTCTCTTACACGAAGGAATAGAAAACAAACCCCTGTTAAGGATGTTTGCACTTCCGATACACAAATTTCTAAAAGCTTAACGGCTTCGTCACTGTTTTTTTTTAGATTTATACAATTCCAAGCAGTAGTTTGGATAATAAAACATTTAGCTGCCATACATTTTTCCAAAGGATCCGCTGCACAGGAGTGAGCTTTAATGATTATGGTGCTTAAGTGTAAACTGGCGGTTTTTAAATAAAATTTAGTCTTATTTTGCCTTTGCGAACAATTAATTTTTTTTGTATTTCATTTTTAATTTCTATACATTTGAAAATAAATTGTATTTTCCTTAAGTCAAATATGTTACACAATACCGTAGAAAGGTTAATTCAATACTCCGTCAGTTGCATTGCGTCACGCTAAATAGATAAATTGATAAAAATTGTTCACGAGACAGAATTATTATACTATAACAAACAGCTTAATCGTGAATAATCTATTGTCATCAATCGTCCAATATGTCTGCCATCCATCCATCAATATTTGCCAGCAGTAAGTGTACGTATAAGCAAGCACACACTTACACACACATATATATATATGCACACAAATATATGGATTAACACAAATAGTCGCACTCAAACACGTACGAACGTGAACAGGCACATGCTATTTTAGTGAAATATACGAACCGCTAAATCAATTGAATTTATCAATTGATTTTAACTGCTCTCAAACATTAATTTATATACCAAACACGCATACACATACATGTGCATACATATGAATGTGTTGGCGGACGCAGGACATTTTTATTAAACATCACACACACATGCACATACACAGACTACAAAAAACTTATATATTGTTGATAAAGAGAGGTTAATTTGTACGTTCGTCCATAAAATGGTAAGAGAAAAACACTACAGCAACAACGACAACAATTGAGACGAAAACTATATAAAAGTATATTTATTATTGGAAGGAGTTAAAATGTTTTATTCAATCATTGTCAGTTCGTCAGTACATGTCAATATTTTATTAAATGACATTAAACTGTCTCTATCGGATTAATTAATTTATTGTTTTTGTTGTTGCCCTTACTGCTATTTATTTATTATTATTACTATTTCAATAGAAGGCAACTTATAACAGACCAATAAACAAAAACTACAGTACTACCAGCCATAACGTAAAAAGACACACGCAGACATAATCACATACACACACATACATACACATCATTTGGCATATAAGTATATTTTACTTGTTTTTTAATTCCAGGAAAGTAGAAAAAATAAGGAAAATTTATGACAAAGTTTTTTGAAAAGCCAAGAGAATACAAAAAATCTGTAATTATAAATAATTTAAACATAAGAATTTTTTATTTAGTAGCCAATGACGATAGAAGTCATGTTATGTAGTATTATTATTTATTTAATCTTCAATAAAAATTTAACCAACAATAAATATTGAAATCTTAAATCTGGATTTATCCAATAGTTAAGTCCAGCCAGTGCCAAACATAACAAAAACAAACAGTTTATTTTTTTATTGACTTCACATCACTCCCGTCCGGCAAAAGCAAGAGTGCCACAAATTCTCAGGCGAGTGTGGCATCTTCGATTAAAAGTGTTGCGGACTAGTGGGTTTGGATGGTACACAAGCTCCTTTGTGTGTATCAATATGTATTTTGAAACCACAGCTTTAAACAACGCAAAGTCTAGATCTATACGATTACAGCCACTCCATGCATACCATGGCGTAGCTGTAATCGTACGGAGGTCTTCATATCGACGCCTTTGAATTCTTTCGGTATTATATGTCGAGGAGATGTCCCATAATTGAATTCCTTCCCATAAGCCAACTAATTATTATTAATTATTAATAATACCCGGACAATTAATACCTTTCACTTAAAATATTAATTTTTTTGCGGGGAAGGGATAATGTAGAAAGGAAAGAAGGCAATGAATGAATGAATGCTTTGTTCTTTTTGGAATCGTTTGGATTTTGAAAATTAAAAAAAAAGATACAAAACATGTGCAAAAGTGAACTAAATATTTATTTGGGGGCATAATTGAATGACTATCAACTACGTTTTAAAGATTACTTTATGTGAATGTTGCCCGGTGCTACGCCATGGGTGATCCATCCGTGAGCACCAATTTTTAAATATTTTTCTTAGCATTACCGCCGGTATCTCACCAATGGCAGATATTATGTTGTCTTCTAATGAATTAGAGTTATTGCTGGCTGATCCCTGTATACGAGCGCCTTAACGTATTCCCACAAATTATAATCTAGTGCGGTCCAATCGCATGAACGTGACGGCCAATGGATGGGTTTATGGCCTATCGATAGGTTTGTATTATCACCGTGATAGCAAAATTTTATTTCCAAGACTTCAGTTCTAACCTTACGATTATATTTCAAAGTCACAAGCACTTTAGTCTTAGTATAGAGTTTTCAAAACCAAAGTTTTTATACTGTCTTTTAGATATGATTTTTCTTTTGGCAAATTTTATGTTTCAGAACTTTTAGTTTTTTGTACTAAATCGACAACCAATCCAAAAATTTTATTTTAAATTCTTATTTTTTTTTTTTTTTTATTATTGGAGAAAAATTACAAAATTTCAGTAATCTTAGAACTTTTATTTCTTTATGTCAAGGGTTTGAAACTAAATTATTTTTTTAGTCCTAAAGTGATATTAATCATATGAAGTGCTACAATCGCTTACCAAAAGGTCATACGTCAGCTATAAATTTTTAACTCCTACTTCCATTCATTTGTTATTGTCACATTTAAAAAAATCCTTAAGAGGACGCTCAAAGAGGCGCCGAAGTATTAAAATAAAATAAAAAAAATAAAATTTGGATATTTTTTATAACACAATTAACACAATTTTTTAACAAATTGTATAACAAAGTGAATAAATGTTATCTTTATATTTTTTTAACCTGTTTGTAACAATTTGATTAAAATATTATTTTAGCTCAAGGTCTTATTTAGTGGTTAAAAAATTTTAGTTTAATTTTATTTATTCTTCAGGAAAATTCTGTTTATTTAAATAAAATATCGATAATTTCAAATAAAATTGTTTAACCACTAAACAAGACCTTTAGCTTAAACAGAATTTTAATCAAATTGTGAATAAATATTTTATTTTTTTCCATTGCAGAACAGCATTGTGCTGTTTCCAACACCACTTTGGACACTATGGAATTTATGTATTGGAAAGTATTTACCCAGAATAAAATCTATTTAATAGTAACGTTTTTCTAAATTTTAATAACAATTCTGTCAGTATTCCTGTTTTTATTTAATTTTTTCTCTCAACACAAGTCCACTCACTTGATGTTCCCTATTTTTCCTTTAAGAGTTGTTTGGAATATACGAATATACGGGAAGTTTTTTGGTTCGTGCGTATTATAAATGTCCTTGTTTGTTCACATATGTTGGGTATAATATCATTGTGTTGTATTTGATTGACATCTAACAGACCATTTTAAGGATTTGTTGCTATTTAATTAAAGGCTACAAGGATGGAAGGTGAGCACGCAAGCTTAAGATGGTAGTGTAGTAATTTCACAAGGATACAGAAACATGCTTTAAAGCACAAAATGCATTTTGTCTTTTAGTTTGAATCTTGTGCAAAAACACAATTTTAAATGATATGGTTTGATATGGTGGGTCAATGTAAAATTGCTTAAGTTACATATAATGATGTCATTACATTTAACATTTTAGTTAAAGTCATGATATTTCCACGATCTGGCATGGAGCAATTCTGGCAAAACTTACTCCTGCAAATGCTAGCGGAGACTTACTTTAAGAAATAAAAATGCAAAAACAATGGACTGATATTAGTCTTTAATTTTTTTTTTCATAATATTTGTCCTTTTCACCATCTTGTGCATTTTTATTGCCAATTCTCGCAAATGTAAATATTTTCTATTTCGCAATACTTGTCGATTCTATTCCCCTTTTTATATTTTTATATTTATTTTTGAATGCTAATACTTTTGTGGTATTCTCTTTGCTCTATTTTTATTTAAAGTCTTAATGCATTTGTAATTTCCTTCTTTCAATTTTTTTTATTGACAAATTGTTGGTTGCTATAGACTTGTTTGTTATTGCTAAATATAATGACGCTACGGTGCAAGACAGTTTGTATAAGATTTGTGGATGAGGATATAATTTTTAAAGTGAAATATTAATTTTATTTTGTTCATATGAATTGTTAACATTACATTGTGTTTATAAAAAATGAAGCGAAGGCCTAAGATCTCCCAAGACAAAGGATCTGGTGGCCGATTTATTGACACCACCGTGTCTATCCGCATTGCACTATTGTGTGTTTTAAAATGAAAATAAAGGTTAAGATTTTAAATCTTTAATATTCTGAAGAACTTATTTTTACTAAAAACAGGCATTTTTGAAATCGGTGGTTTACATTACTTTTTAAAGACTTTTTGCAAACTATTTTTTTCAAATATTCTACTTAATAATTTTAAAATATATATACAAATGTTTTTATTTTATTGTCTATTTTAATGAAAATATTCAATATCTATCCGATTTTTTTATTGGTTGAAAAATATGATTTCATGCATATTTGGTATAATAAACATTTCTGCATAATGCTTTTCAATTACTAAATGATATGACTTCATAACTAATTTGTGCCAATATTTAATTGTTTTATTGAACGCGCTAGTATGCGTATACGTTATTACGTTATGCGAAATTCTATATGACGTATACGCATTGTGTTACATACGCAAAAACATAATAAAAAAACATCAATGCGGTCAAATTTAGTCATCGGTTTTAAGTTTATTTTATTTAATATTTCAAATGAAGCTTCTAGACATGTTTATTAAGAGTTTAGGGTTTAGGCAAATAGAGAAAAAATGGTATCTAAAAATAATGTACATTCATACATATGTATAAGTACATACATCCTTATTTGCAGTGTGTATGTGCATATATGACATTGGAAAAAATATGTAATAGATGTAAATATGAGCGGCAAATGTTGTGCCATTGACGTTTAAATGGTTTACGTTTTATCACCAACGAAAAGAGGGCTGTAAAAATATAACAAGTCCACTTATTTTTTTATTTACAAAAATTTAAACTAAATTGTGACACATGTTGACTTCAAGACACATTTTTCAAATTAAAATATTAACAAAACTTAATTATGAAACAAAAATATTTGTTATTGTAAAATGCTACTAATACTTCAGGCTGCATGGGGCCTGCAATTGGGCAAATTGAATATCCTTAACAGGTATTGGAAGTTCTCAGTTCACGGCTGATAAGAAAATTCTGTATGAACGGGTACGTCAGCAAACATAATAGTTGAATTTGGTTAGATTCTAATGCACTTGAGATCCACTAGGGTGCCGAAGAGGTAAAGTTCAGGTTGGCGAAAACATCGGTACATATTTCTTTAAGAACAATGTTGTTCAGGCCATCATCGTCATCGGCGATTGCTACAGATCGATCATTCTTTTTGCTTGAGTTGGATGATGGGGACATCTACGAAATGTGCTTTCAACTGAGTGGTACTACGTGTCACACAGATCATGCCACATTAGACTCACTGAATAAGTGAATTTAGAGCATGATCGTCTCACGTGGAGGTGATGTGAAGTGGCTACCGAGATTGTCCAATTTAACCCCGTTAGATTTTTTCTTGTTGGTTTTTCTGAAATTCCCGATTTAAGCAAATAAACCACAGCAGCCCTCATACCAATATAACCCATTCTATTGGTTAAATCTATCCTGTTTTATGCATCAAGTTGATGGAAAATTGGACGCTTCGTTTAAGCGTTACCCAAAAAAGACACGGTGGACATTTCTACGATGTTGTATTCCATACGTAAGGACATTAATGGGCCATTCAAGTAAATAAAAAATTTCACTGATATTCATAATTTCAACCATAATGAATATTCGTATGCAAAATTGAAATATATTAATTATGGCCATTGGATTAATTTGTCTAGGAAATTTGAGAAAAAATAAATTTTTTTCCGAGTTGCATGCATCATGAAATACTTCTATAAGTCACTTTAGTACAATATTTGCACCTAAATGTCTTCAAAATTTTGCTCAAGCAGTTAGGTTAGGTTAGGTGGATTGGAGGGGTGTGATACCCCTTGTTGTGCGCTCCCTTTAATTATCAAACACAAACTGCCAGAGTTCTGCGGCAGGATTCGAACCTGCGACCTTCGCACTACGAGTCTAGTACACTACCTACTAGTCTACGAAGGCTCAAACAGTTAAAAAATTTTTTCTTTACATTTTCAAATTAATCTAATCCAGCTTATGTGCATTATCAAAAGGCCTTAAGCATTTTACTCTGTTTGAAGAAATATGCGAAAATGATAAGTTGGCATTTATTCTACTTATGCCAGTGCATTAGGAAAAATTTTAAGACATGTGGCATCATCTGGAAGGTTGAAACTATATCGCTTTCCGGTGTTTCAATCACTAATGATCAAAGGGTACTGTTTGTTATGGCTTCATGTTTCCAAACAGGAAGAGTCTTTGCAGTTTATACAAAATGGCTCTTCGAAATTTTTTTTATGTAGTCGTACTGTTTTAATCCAAGCCTTCAGTATTAATGAATTCGCATTTATTTAACTTTGCTTTGTGGAAGTGCCTAAAATATATAATACTTAAATGTATAATACTTATTTGTATTTAAGTTAGTAAATATTTATTTTTGTTAACTAAAAAAAAAGAAAATTACAATAATATTTTTAATAATCACTTGCATCATTCTATCACGTCACCCAGTAATTTCCATTATTCCTCTTTGTCCCTCGAAATATTTAATCTATATAGAAAAAAAGTTCAAGGAAGCTTGCAGAACTACACAATCAATGTCCTTATAAATTTATTTGTGAAGAAGCAAAAGTTTGAATGCTTGTTTTCTTAAACTAAAACAAATTTTCTTTATGAAATAAATACAAACATTGACAGTCCCTCCATGTCAAGAACAACACATAAATGAAATACATTCAGGATCTAATCCTTAACAAGACGAAAAATCACATCGAAAGAAAACTATCAAATGGAAAATGATGTGTTTACTTCCAAGTTACAAAACTAACGAAGCTGATGATGATGAGCAAGAAAACAAACATGTTGATGAAGTTTTTAAACTAAATTGTCAATCACATACTCGTAGCTGGGGTTGTAGTTATAAGTTCTTTCATTTTGATTGACCAAAAAAAGAAAGAACAAGGAAAATTTGCTGAAACGCAAAAAAATGGAACGATTCCAATAACATGAATATAAAATAACTCTTGAAATATACATTTACGACGACACATTTATTTATACTTTTTTTTCTGGACAATCATATATATGAATACATATGAATAAATCTATAAATAAAATAAAAAAAAAATAGAAAGAAAGAGCAAAAAGCGACTGAGTAAACGCGTATATCATCAAACTAATCCTTGACATCATCTCTATGCAATGGTTCTTCTTTTTAAGAAGTTTTCCTTCGTTTTCCGTATTTATTTTTGTTTTTGTATTAAAAAGATGTGACTATTCTAGTGACTAGTGATGGCAATGCTGCTTTGGCTGTCAATGGCATTGAATAAGTAAAACTTGTAAATATTGTGTCCTGGAAGCCATCAATCGTTTTACTGAAATGTGCATTGGATGGATTAAAATGTAGAGAGAAAAAAGAAAAAGTCATGAAAATGAAGTGGAGAAATTGTGTATGATTTTATATTGTTGTTGTTGTTGTATTCTTTGTTATAGATTTAACCCACAAGGTACAGTGGAACATTTGCAATTTAATAAGAAGTTGCTAAGAAATATTTCGAAGGACTGCAGCCATCCATTTGAGCTGTAATTATATTTTTATTTTCGAGCTGATTTGCATATTCCTAAACTACTGACGTTCAGGCAAAGAGACTCTTCGTTTGGTACTTGATTAAATTACAAGGGAATCCACATCTGGCATGTATAATTTTCTAAAACCCTTTGCTGAGTCTGGATACTTGTCCATAAATTCAATGATAATGGTATTTTATGTCTAACTTTAATACACTTCCTTTTACTCCTAACAGAAGAATGGAGCCGCCATATTATTATTCCAATAAGTTCGATCTGATGCACCATGTTTAAATCCATTGCAATGCAGCTGTAAAAGGAATATTTCAGTTTAAATTTGCCGTCTGCAGGTGGGTAAATGTCTTCCAATACGTCGACTGACCTGCGAGTTCCAGTGTTGTTGGCTTGTTTAGCAATATTGTTAGACTGTTTAAGCAGTGTATGTCCAATCGAATTCCATTTGCGTATACGGGATAGGCTACCGACCAGTTTTTAACCACAGGCGGTAATTTGAGATTGCTTTAGGCCAAAAAAAATATATGTAGAATATTTCTTAGGCATTTATTTACAAAAACTCGCATGGCATGTATGTCACGTAGTGCTGCATTCCATGTCTCGCATCCATACAACAGGTTATATTTTACTTTCGAATTAAAAATCATTAGCTTCGACCTTCTTGATATATATGACAAGTTTCACACTAATTTGATTTGGCCAATTGCTTGCCGGGCTTTGTTCATGCGGCTGGAGATGTCAGCTTTGGAGTCTCCACTTTTGTCCAAATATGCTTCGCAGGTAACAGAATGTTTCTACTACGTGGAGCTATTGATTCTGAACGGTTAATGTTTGTTCATTATTTACGTTCATTGACATTTTGTTTGTTTCGCTGACATTTATTTTCAAGCCAATGGGTGATGCAATTGCCTGGACTAGTGGTAACTTACATTGCACGTCTGCAAAGGTGTCAGGAAGTAGACAAATGCCATCTGTGGCTTACATTTATGCTTTAAATATTTGTAGTGAAGATAGTGAAAAATATTTTTATAAAATAAATATGCAAGTATACACTTTTAGAAAATAAGAAAAAAACTCTAGCCACAAAATGAGTTCTGTCAGCTACGTGGTGTCCTTCCAATAGAAAAACCAATAATGTGGGTTCAACACTAGTTTACTATCGAACGTAAAATCAAGAACATTTGGAATTCACATAATATTTCTATAAGCTTTAAATCCAATTCGGATGATATTGGGTTCTATAACACCTCCCAATTATTGTGAAATAAATACAAAAGTTTCCGAGAAAAGGATAAAAACATTAAAAATGCTAAGGTAGGGGAACTCAGGCAAGTTTTAATCAATCATAAATCAAAACTGAATTAATTTGATTGTTCTTACGGCTGCAATGAAGTCACATATAACTGCCTGGCGCATGGGTATTAATGTGTCGCAAATGAGGTATTGCTATTCCATTAAATATGTTTTTAAAATATGTTCTTCCTATCGGCTGCTGAAATATGACAATCTCTAAAAGTTGTGACATTGTATCAAAAATTATCGAGAAAATTAAACTGAGAAAAAATTTGTTGCAATATTTCCACTGTTTGTCTTGAAATTATCATCTTCAGTTAAAAGAAAAAAAAAAGAATTTCTACAACTTCGCACTCGATCCACCCAAACACCCAGCTGGCCTCCTCTCACCGCAACGGCCAACTTTATTTGTTGTGAGTGCAGCAGGACAAAAGTTTTGATGATAGTGATGCTGATGATGGCAGTAGTAATGGTAGATGTTGGTCTTCAATAATGTTGCAGTTGACGTAAGCTCTAAGCAAAGACATCTGACGATTGACAACTTTGTCGTCGTTATTGAAGACGTCCACAAGAAAAATGTAAGCAATTTTTTCCTTTGCCCTGCTGCTCTAAGCTCACAAAATTATATACAGATGAACTATTTCGTTGCTGTTGCGGTAGTATGATGATTTAAGAAAAAAAATACAAACAAATTTTTGTATTGGAATATGCATGGCCATGGTGGCACATTGAAATACAAATTTCTGGGGTGTTGGTGGTTCATTATTGTAAGAAGTGAAGTTTGGGCGATCGTGGAGTTTTGTAAAAAGGAAGCGTTTTTAAGTTTTTTAGTTTCTTATTCTACATCCAGTTGATGAACATGTTGTCATTTGCCACTTATTTGGGTGGTTGAGGGGGGAATCAAGCAGAGCCATGGTCGATGTTTTCGTGTTTGTCCTACTAATGCAGTTTGTACATTTTGTACTCTTTTTCTTTTCTTTTACTTTGCACTGTACAATATTTGATGGCTTCTTTTTATATATAATATTTTCGTTACATTTTTGTTTCCTTCTTTCTTGGCACTTTGTCCTGGTGTTTGTGTGTGTGTTTTCAACTGTTTCGTATATGTATTTTGTAAATATTATTTGGCTTTAGTACACTAACACTAATGCATATTGAACATCTTAGCCTTCATTGTCGTCTCAGCATTATAAATAGCTTCAACGTCTTCTTTTATTACTGGATGCCAATAACAACGTTGCACTGCTTCTATCAATCCACATAAAATTGAACGACAACGTCAGGATTTTTGCAATTTGAGAAGTTGCTACGTGACATTTCAATAATTTTTTGAAAAGTTCTTTATATTTCTTCTAGGTTTCTTGATCTTCCCCTTCCCCTCTCTCAACAGTATTTATTATAGTTTTGTTTTATTTTTTAATCCGGCTTTTTTTCTCTTGTTGATGGCAGAAATAGTAAAAATAAAATAAATTTTTATGGCGTTTGATTCTTTCCATAATGTGCTCCACTTTGGGTGTGTTTTAGAATGGCAAATGTACAAATTCTATTTTTCTATAATATTTGTGACAGTGTTGTTACTTTGTCCACAATAAATTCTTTCTAGTTTCTTGTATTTTTTTTATTTTATTTTATTTCATTTCGATTTCTGATGCGTTTTTTTTAAATATACAATCATCTTATTTTGAAACAGTACCCGTATATGAAAGTTTTTGTTGCTGTTGTTTGTCACTATTTTGTTGTTTTTTTGGCGAATTGATGATGATTTTGATGGCTAGTGACTGTTTTCGGTTGTTGTTGTTGTTGCCTGCCATGAATTAAACATGAAACTAAATTGAATTCATCTAATCAATTTTCTTAAAGTTGGAAACTTTCTTTAAAAGTTATTAATTTTTGGAAAAATTTATATGATCAAAATTAAAATCCTTTAAAACTAGAATTATTTACAAAGTTGGTGGTTTTAAATTCTATTTGTATTTGCAGCTCATGATACTTCAAGGCATGAGTTGTTGGTTGCATTAGAATCTAAAATTTTTTAAGCTTTTTTTATATAAAAGAAATCATTAATAACGCTCTGGGCATATGAAGGATTCCTGCTATAAAATTACACGACTACAAACGCTATAAGTGGCAATTGCCGCGGTGTAGTTGTCGACTGAATTGTAATTAAAACGAGAACAAAGTCATAATCAGCTGATATTAAGCTTTCCAGTTCAATATTTTTAATTTTTATATGGTTTTACCTAAAGTATATCAACAGCAATAGCGGTAACAATAAAAATAAGAATTAAAAAAAGTAAAAACAATAATGAACAATTTACAAGGATGAACAGCTCTTTAGTTTAGAAATAATATTCCCGTAATGTCACTTTTAAGACTTTAACTTTTATGAAAAAAAATTTATTTATTTAAAATATAATTATAAACATATAAAAACAGATTAATGCATTAATAGTGTAATTTTTTTCAAATATTTAAATGCAATAAATTATTTGTGAGGCGAGATTTATTTTATATTTACTCGTTGCTTTATGTTTCTTTTGAACGTTTCTAACTCTCTTGCCATTTAATTGATAACAATTAGAAGAAACATAAAAAGGATAATGAAAATCTATGGACGAAAAGAGAGGAAAATGGTTCTGAAGTACTGTTATTTTCGTGTTTATCTTATATTATATACCGATTTTGTAATGTTTATTGAAAATGTTGCAAAATTGTTGGTTATATCTGCTTTTCTATTCTTTTAAACATAAAAATGTACTCCAAATATTCATTATTTTAAATAAAATTAAACACCAAAATAAAATATTTTTGATAAATTTTTCTGCAAAAATTCTTAGTCCATCCAGTTTTTTTATTTGATGGTAAGTTTGCGTGGTAATCATAAATAAAATGTCACACCATCTGCCAAAGATTCCAAATAAAATTGTAACACACTAAAAATGTGTAGAAGTAAATGGCTACACACGCTCAATAAGTAAGTGATAAAATAGTTACAAGTATGTAGATTTGTAACATGTGAGTATGTGCATTTGCCTGCACATGCATAATGTTTTATTTGCACTGTATACAGCCGCTGATGCAGAATGATGATGTTGAGATTGGTGGTGGAGGTGGTTGGGGGAGGGATCATGTTAAGCAATCGTTATTAAATCTTGAATATGAACAAAATTGTAAATGTTTGTTGGGGAAGGACACCCACAGAAAACGTTTATTGTAAAAGAGAAATATAATGACATACCAGACAAGTGTTTCTTAAAATCATCAATAAAATACAATATTCGCATAATATCAACGAAGAGTAGCAAAATATCGTTTAATAAAATTGTAAAAAGACAGACCTTAACATTGAAAAAATATATTAAATTGATATAAAGGGTGTCCCAAAAAGAACGCAATTTTTAAATCTGGCAACATTCGAAGTGTCATTGTTTGACATTTGAACAATTGTTATTGTTTGCTAGTAGAAGATACGAGGTTAGTAAAAATGGAGCGCTACACGAATGAACAACGCATTCTCATTGTGAAATTGTTTTACCAAAATGGTGAAAGTTTTGCGGCTACAGTTCGCAAATTGCGATCAATTTGGGGTCACAATAATGCTCCAAAGGAGTCAACTGTAAAGAGATTAATGGGCAAATTTGCCGAAACTGGGTCTGTTAGTGACGTAAAGACAACAACGCGCCATAGACCAGGTCGTTCGACCGAAAATGTCGCAGCTGTACGTGATGATGTCGCTCAAACTCCATCCACCTCAATTCGACACCGAGCTCAGCAAGTTGTTGTCTCCAAATCCACTTTGCAGCGAATTTTGACGAAAGATTTGCATCTTCATACATACAAAGTTCAATTGACTCAGGAACCAGCTGACCAACAAGACGGCGCCACATGTCATACAGCCAGAGAAACAATTCAATTGCTGCATCAGTCATTTCCCGGTCGTGTTATTTCGCGTTTTGGAGATAAGAATTGGCCGCCTAGATCACCATTAGATTTTTTTCTTTGGGGTTTTTTGAAGTCGATGGTTTACGCAAATAAGCCGACGACGACTCAAGCCTTAAAAGAGGAAATTAGACGCTGAATTAATGAAATACCGCAGCATTCATGCAAAACGGTCATTGAAAATTTCATTAAAAGATCGCGTGCATGCCAGCAAAGCCGCGGCGGCCATCTGCACGATATATTGTTCCATACATAACCTCATTCTGTCTACTTTACGATATAATAAAGTTTCACGATTTTTTTTTACATATCTGTTTTATTTAAAATTTAAAAATTGCGTTCTTCTTGGGACACCCATTATATCGACAAAAATTTGGTAAAAAGTTTAATCTCGAGCTTAATTTAAATTTTCACTGTCTAAAAAAAATGTCATGTGTCTGCCAGAGAAAATTATGTATATGTTCGAAATATTTTTTTTTCATTTCATTTTCCCGATGTCAGTCAAAGTTCTAGCGAAAATACAAAAAATATTACTGTTGGAATAAAAATGGGAATATTTCTAGAAATAATGTATAGAGAGAATTAAAATGATAAAATAATTATTTTGATATTTATTTTGTTATATTGCACAGAGAAATAAATACTGATAGCTTGAGAGATAATTTTAAATTACCACCATCTCAGATGAAACATGAAAATCAGTATAAAACTTGTTGATTCTTTCAAACATTCACACCTTTCTAACAATTATCCGTATATCTGATAGAACCCGTAGCATATCAGATAGGGTCCTAAGAACATTCACTTCTTTGGGCATATTGATACATACTTCTGATAGCTTTAAGGACCACTCCCCTAGATTGTTCTCAATGATGTGAAAAGCAGCATACATTTCAATATAGATATCCTCTATATTTGTACAAGTCGCTCAGATATGAGACACGAAAAGCTAGAGTTTAAGCAGTCAGCAGAATAAACAAAAATTGTCTACAATTTCAAAAATTAGGGTATTGCAACAGGTGAGAGGTGGCGATAGTTGAGGTTTGCCATTGCTTGTTATTGCACATAAATATGTAAGGCAATAGCTATGGCCCTGTTTTACGCTTACGCTGAGGTGTTCAATTGTACCAATACGTGGACGTGGATTATGTGTGTTTTAAATAAAATTTAATTCAGTATCTTAAGAGTAATAAGCATTTCAAATTGTTGTCAACACAAACATATACATCAAAAATGTACACAACCCATATACCCAGACTACTTGGAGTCAAATATTGGATGATAGAAAATGTTGCTTTAACAATTCCATTCCAATGGAAAAATGCTTAAATCCATGTATAAAATGGCCAAAAAACAAAAATCATATTATTTTATGTTATTTATTATTTTGTATCATCCTATTGGAAGTTTTTTCATGTAGCGTGGAACTGGTGATATGAATAAACGTTAACCAATAATTATAACTAAAAAGTCTAGTACCAAAGATTTAAAGTGCAAAGAGAAAAAAAAATAAAATTGAACCAATTGTTCTTGTAAATGCAAACTGAATCAAGTACATAAATCATATATTGTTATTAGGCCAAGAACGTTTTTATACAAGGAATACAACAGACACAACTTATGTCCATTTTGCATCTTTTTATTCCAATTTCATTTAATTTTATTATGATTTGTTTAGTTTTTGTATATTATTTGATTTTATTTAAAACGATTATATATTGTTTTTATTTAAATTTTATTGAATTAAGATTAATTTAATGTTATTTTATTTGCTTTTATTCTATTTAATATTATACCATAACGTATACACAATACAAAAAATTAGACTATAGTTTTTGTATAACTTTTGTGCCACGTACGTATGTGGGACTGTTTTCCTGTTACTCATACGCACTGGCTTACGATGCCCTGATTAAAAATCCAAAAATTTATGCACCACTTTTTGTGTGGAGTATGTGATTACGTATGATTGATATTTCGGCTGTTGAAATGGAATATTATTCATTCGTCATGTTCATAAATTTGAACTGTGCACTTTTTACAAAAAAAAAAAAAAAAACCATTTTATTAAAATAAACGTGTGGTTTCACATCAGTGAAATTTTACTCAGGATGTATGAATGTGAACTTTACTGAAATTTTGTATTAGTTTCTGGTCATGAAATTGCTCAATTAGCAATTAAATTTTTAAAATAGTACATATTAGCAAGCTAATGTTCGTAACGTATTTTAGTTAAGGAAAAAAATCAAACATAAGTTAATATTTCAAAGGCAACAAGCCACAAAATATTGCCCAAAACGCGAATCCATCAATGTTGAAAAAATATATAAAATATTTAAATTTCTTAGCAAGGTGCAAATTTCACAACAAGGATAACTTCCCCTTAAATTTAGTTCAATGATAAAACAACCATATAGCTGATCGGTCGGTCCGGCTTGGTCTATTGAATACATTCATAATTGAACAACAAATAATGAGCGAATTGCTGATTGAGGTTATATATCATGTAGTTTGCATTTGACTTGTCGTACGTAAAAGACGACAAAATGTATTACTGAAATAAAAGTGTTCCTTGGATAAACGCTTGCGGTATGTAAGTGGACATTGAATGACGATTATGTTATTATTTTCACATAAACAGCATTGAACACACTAAGTCTAACCTCAACTAATTAAATGAAAAAACCTAGAGGTGAGTGTAAACTAATGACGAAAGTTTTGTATACAACGATTTTTTCAGGGATTAATAAGAAGCGAAATACAATAGCAAATACTTTTAATAAAAACATTAGAATATAATATTTTAATAACTTATCATACATCATTAGGCTACATATTATAGGCTGTATTTGCTGCAATGAGTTGCTAAAATCTTTCCTTCATATAAAAAAAAATTATTGTGAATTATTTCAAGTCAAAGTTATCAGGCATAGGGCTTTGTATATGATATAGCGAATCGCGTTGGAGGAGCTTTCCTTAATGAATAAATTATAAAAGAATGTTACTTAGTATGCGGTATAAAAACAAATTGTACTTTGCATTAATCAGTTAAAGGACGAATTTCCCTAATTTTATGGAGTGGAATTTGCCTTTTAGTTCAAATAAAATATTGTAGACATCTAAAATAACTTTGTAAGTCTCATAAATTAATTTTGAAGAAAAAAGTTTTTTAGCTTCATAACATCTTATTGGCTCCATGTTGGGAGAAATTCATTAAGTATCGAACGGTCTACTGACATAAAAAATATTTTATATTGTGGCATTTTACGTAGTTGAAAAAACCATAAGAATTAAAGAGGTTCGAGAAAATAAAGTATGCTTTCATTAAGTCGCCTTTTAATTAATAAATCTCAAGGAGAAAACGACAATTTTATTGTTAATTTTGTAGCAATAAAAAATAAAGAAAACCTTCTCTTATACGCGGGAAATTCTTAAGCCTAATGCAACACAACAAGAAAAACTATTCTCGAGCAACTAATCTCATTATAATTTAGTAACAATAAAGTAACTTACATTAATAATTTATAAAAACAGCTCCTTGATTTTTCCTCCCACTGTACATATAGTGAGTGCAGTGAGAAGGATTATAAACATGTGATTTAAATATGAAATGACATGATAAGATGCGATACAAAATGCATTCCCCTAGTGAATAAGGATGTCTCTTGTTTCTGGTGCAACTGATGCAAATAGGGAAAATGATGTGTATGATGATGGCAATAATGATAATAATATCTTGTGAGCCACTACTAATGCCAGCCAAACTAATGACTTATAAATATGTTTGTATATGTGTGCAAGTTATAATAAAACATATCCTGACAACAAAAAATATTTGTAACAAAATAATATGCAAGTGCATAGAATAACAGCTCCTAGAAGTAATATTTTGTTGTTCTTGTTGTTGTTTGTAGTACTAACTATCTTAAAATAAGTTTTCGTTTTTTGTTGCATACTGTTGTTTTTTCTTTCAGACTTCATGAACAGACAAACTTAGATCTAGTGGTGATGATGATGAAGATGATGGTGACATACATTTTCTTAAGAAAATTCAAATGACTACAAGAGTCATGTTCTTAGATTGAATGCTGTTGTTTGGGATGTGTTGTTTGTTTTGGAAAGATTTTACACGTTTAAAATTTACACAGTCTACTGTCTAAAAGATAATTTTTCGAATATGGTGCTGAAGTGTGGAGCAGCGATCAGTATTAGGTCGAACATAAAAGGTCTATGACATCTTAACAGATTCTTATGAGAGCTGAAAATTACATAGCAATATTTTGATTATATGAACTAAAGACTTAAATACAAGAATCATTTACAATTTAGACGGCAGATCTTGCAAAACCTAATGAAAATGCAGCAGGTCGCGAATAGAATTTCGATTTGAAATTTACATACTGAGAAAAAACTGCATTTAATTAAAATAAAAAAGAAGTCAATTGAAATTTTCACTTGTCTACTCTAATACAGGGTTTCACAAAAGTAATGTGATATTTTGAAATGGTTGCTATTTTCTTATAAATAAAAATTATAAAAATTTTATATGATGATATTTGTTTTTTCTCCGTTACCTCTCTTGGGAGCATTTAGCCTCCACAAAGCATCAAAATCTTACCCAAGTTTTTCCAGCTGTTTTTGCAGGTTGCCATCTCTCCTTGCCTAGAAACAACGCCCTCCGTGTATTTGGCGTCGTAGTGAGGAACTTTGCTAATCTTTTATTCCTACCTTCTTCCTAGGGTTTGGTGGCTGCCTGACCTTTGCTACGATGTTATTCCCTTTCCAGGGAGATGGGAGGTCACGGTGCTTTTTGAAGATTCTCTTTGGTGGGGGTTGAAGCCACTTAATTTTAAAACTCGAAAAATCATAGTGAATTATTTTGAAATGTTGCGTGCAAAAAATCTGATTTTAAATTGGTGATTTATTCTTCAATGTTTTTTTCGTTGCTTGCGAGATTCGTGATTGATTGTAATAAATGCATTTAAAAGCTTTTAAAGTCTGCAGTAATATGGGTCTTTCTATGGTCTTAAATTATATAAAATTTAATAATGTAGGCAACAAACACCTCCATTGAGATCAATATCTATCAAAATATAAGGCAACGTGTGTTGCCTTTTCCCCCCAATCACTAATTTCTTTCAGTGTATTGTTCACTTTAATAACTTCTTGGTTGCACAAGAGATGATGAGGCATATAATGTTGCATAAACAAAATAGTGCAAGTGTATTAGAAACATTACTATCATAGATATATCAGTGTATATGATAGAGTAGATGTCAACGGATGAGACATTATCTAAGTGACATGCAAGTGATAGCTTGTGATTACATAGTGATGATAATAAGATTTTAGAAATGATGTTGCTCATCACATAAGTAATGATATGTTAGAATTAAACAAAATAACATTTTTGTACAAAAAAAGCTGCTGGGTGTCATATAGTTATAAGAAAGTGTTCGTATATGCAGTATTGTGCAGCTATAGAAAAGCTAACTTTCTTCTCTATACCGATGCAAACAGAATGATGTTCTTATTGAGGCTTACAAAGGAGGATAATAGCAAAATATCCAAAAATATGTCAATCTTGTTTGATTTTTTTCCTTTCAAAATTTTATTAATGATCCTTTACAGAGGAGAATGTTGGCTTTGACTTTCGGCCTAATGTAAATTGCTTGCAAAAGGTCAATTGTGAAGTATTTTCAGCTATTTATCACAGACTGCAACAATTCAAAGTTTATATAAGTGAAGCCCTCAAAACAAAAAAATGTTGAGATTAAGATCGGGATATATTGCAAACTGGCATCATTTCCAATAGTTTTAACAAAAGTTTGTCACTGCAGGATGTTCTCTATTTTCAATCCTATTCACCGATTTGTAACTTGTTTTCACTATGTTCAGAAATGTAAATTTCTTATGCTTAATAATGAAATTTATTATTTCGGGATATTCTCCCCAACTAATTGTTAAAACAGTTAAAGTTTTTGAAAAATGCATTGCTTGTTGTGGCTTTAACTGTTCATATGCCGATAGTTCGTTGGTCGCTAAACCAAATCGACAGTGAACTTAAAGCAGTTTGAAAACACTCAACTTCGGATGTTTGTTAAGTATTTAAAATAAAGAATTTATTTTTAATTTTTGCCCGATTGAATACAATCATTAACGACCAATGGGCGTTTAATTGTATACATGTTGCCAGAAAAGTAAAATAGACTCATATTGAGTATAATTGTTTGTTGTGTTGTTTGTATAAAATCATTCTAAGCCCACTATTATTATGTATTTTGTTATGATTCAAATACAATACTGAATTCTCATTTGTTTAGCGACCAATGAAATGTCGGCATATGAACAGCTAAAGCCACAACAAATAATGCATTTTATAAATTTTTTATATTAAAATAATTTTATATTAAATAAGGATTGTTTGTTTGCCTCCAGCAAAAAGCTTCAGATTTGTAAGCCGTATGTACTCGCTAATCGTCACGATTTCTTGTTTCTTATGTGAAATTAATTTTATCACTATTGATTGAAGAAAGGCGATATTTGTAGATTTAAAGAAAAATTGTTTCATAAAAAAGAAGTGTTTCAAATCAATTGTCACAAAATTTTTAGAAGTAATTACTACTTTAAATTAAAATTTTATCAAATGGATCCTAAGAAGTCAAAAAAATGCAATGAAAATGTCATTCCTTAAAAACAACTTCCAGTTTTTCCCTGGGAAGCAATGAAGAACTACGAAAGTAACAACTGGAGCCTTTTCATGAAATATTTTAATATTTTTTTTTAATTTTTTAAGGCATCCACCATCAGCGCCAACTCGTCCACTTGATATGGATGTGGCAAAATTATGTTGTAGTAAAAATTCAATATAGTAATTGATATTAAACGTTAAAAGTTGTACTACAATTTAGAAGAGCGCTTCATGAAACAACTCTCATAAGTTTTTTATTATATAAATTTAAGCCTTTAAATGGAAATATCCTCATTGTTTAAATCACTGAGGCATTTCTTTCTTTGGCTGTAATATTATTATTTCTCAACATCATAAGAAAAATACCAGAGGTATAATCAAGATGTTGAAAATAGTTAATTTATATACAAACATAATGACTTCTGTAGTATTAACAACTCTTTTGCCTTCAATCTCCGGCATAATTCAATTTAACAACTTGAAATCACGACCACAAAGAATACCTCAAACAGCAGTTGTTTGGCGGATTTCTTTTTTTTTTTAATTTTTAATACAAAATGTAAAAGTTGTATGCAAATTACCTGAAGATTTCATGACAGCTTTACGAGTACGTGGTCTTTGGCACCAACAAATGGAGGTGAAAATAAGAGATCAGCATGTTTTCTTTCTTTTGAATGAATTATTGTTTGTTTTTTTTGCTGCCAAAAAGATTGTTGATAGTAAATTGCATCAATGTTTAGATTTGTTGTTGTTTATCTAATGGACGGTTTTGATGTCTATATTCGAGATATTTATTAATAGCCTCAAATGAATTAATTTGAAAACTTTTTTGTATTCAAGGTATTTACAATAAAACTGAGCAGTTTGAAGGATTCTAGAAAATTTTCATTTATAATTTTTCGTAAAATTGTGACATTAATATAAAAAAAAAAATCAAATTTTATTGAAACTGTGCTCCAAAGACTATCGCATATACTCATTAAATATTCCCAAGCCAAGAATAAAATCTATCTAAAGTCTATTTTCATTTAAAAAACATCACAGGACGCTGCCCTTCAGCCATCACAATTAAAGGAAATACAAAGAAAATAAAAATTAAAAAAAATAAATAAAACAGAACAATCAGAACTGTAACTGCTGCTATAGTGAGTGGATACAATTTGTTACGGAAACCACAAATGAAGTGTTGATGTCTCTCTGACGTGCCTTTGGAAAACATAAAAAAATATGAAAGTGCTTACGTATACCATTTACATAAATTTATAGATTGTTCCAAATACAAGTACCCTTTTCAGTCAAATATTATTTTAGCACTAATGGATTTTTCTCTACTAAATAATCGGAGAAATCGAATTTGGCCGAAAATTTTTTTTTTCTGAGGAGGCGCATCTTCATCTCGTCGGATATGTCAACAACCAAATCCAAAAATTTGGAAATTGTTGTCGAAAAGCCAATACATCTAAAAACAGTAACAGTTTCTTGTAGATTGAGTGACATCATTGGACCATTTCTTTTCGAAAATTTTGGAAGCGACATCAAGGACGAGCTCTAAGGAACCTCAAATGGAAAATATGAACTTGGATAATATTTCGTTTCAGCTGGAAAGCGAAACATGCCACACAGCTCATCGCCATGTCATCACAACTCTTTTAATTTTTAAATGGTACTTGTACTTGCATCACCCTTTACATTCACATATAGACTCATATATTTTGTTACTTAATTTTGCAACCAAAAGACATTGTCGTTATAATTTTTTGGTGGAACACTTTTCCACTCACCCATTCAATAATCTTGTTGGTTCTCACACAGTTTAAATTTATCTGTTTACATTGATTTTTCTATATACAGAAAGTGTGGCGTTGTTGCAGCTTGAATTGCAAAATAGGTTGTTCAACATAAGTTTTCAATCATAATGTTTTCAATTTTATTCATCTACATTTCGGTTGGTAGTATTAGTTAATTAGTTGAGGCTTTTAAGGGTTCTAAAAAATTCCAATCAAATAGCAGTCTTCACAACTACTCGTATGGTATAAGAAAAAAAAGTCATTCCCACTAAAAAAAATTTTTTGAAATGTGGGAAGACTTTTGAATATAAATGTAAATGGAAAGCAGGAAAATATTTCCAATAATGCAAGGTACCGATTTCAGAACATTGGGGCCATTTTATATATAAAACCACGTCAAAAATGGAGTGAATATTTGTGTTTAAAGCGTAAATTTGTTCACTAAAAAAAAAAGATTCATGACATGTAGCAAAAGCAAAAATGCTCAGAATACAAGCAAACGAATAGACTGACAAACGAACAATGCAAGTCATTGAATTTTATTATTAAAATTCGTGCTGTGTAAGAAATAATTTTCGTAAAACACATACAATTTATGGACGTCATAATCGACCCACTGAACAGATTATGCAATTTTTTTAATTAAAGAATTGGACTTGGTTGTCATCTGGTCTCAACAATACGGTACGGTATGAGAGGCGAGCCAAGATCACGCGATGTGAATCCACTTAACTATTTTTTGTCTCTCGTGGACAAGGACAAGCCAGCCACAATTTCAATTCCCTGGAAGACAATTTTACAGCTGCTACAAAAAAATATTTTAAAATTTCTGCTCACGGATGGACCACTCATGGCGCAGCCGCGTGCAATCGCCCAAAATAAATATTCCCTTCAGTTTTACAAACTCCCTTAGTGCATTTTTTTCCAATTTTCAAAACCGAAGCGGTTAAAAAATCAGCCACTATATACACAGTTCTTGAAAAAAATTTAAAAACTTTAAAAAATAATGCAATTATACATAGATTTTATGGTTGCCGAAGTTTATAGGAAAATTGTTATAAGACCAACGATATTTCCTCTTAACAAAAAAAGTCTATTCTATTAATATAATATAATATACTCCCCTTAAAACAATGCATGGTCACCACTGATATTCAATATCGCTACCTGGGCTTATATATCTTGCTATCATCTGTGTCAATATTTCAAATCAACGTCTATCTGTTGGTCCATCTCTCCTCTTTCTAACCTCAGGCATCACACAGGAATCATGAATACTGGACCCATGTAAGCTGACCAATTTTCTCTATCTATGGACTTGTAAACCTAAGATAACTTTTACTAATAGAAAAGTTTATCATTAAAGGCTGCCCTCTTTCAAAAAATGGCTATTATGCCAGCATTTTACCTGTTCATTGTCTAGTGGTACGGTTTGAATGAATTCGTTTTCATCTATGTAAATTATCTCTGTGGTTTGCAGTAGCTTTCTTGTATTTCCATCAAATTTTCCCTGGCATAACTTTATCATATCCATTGGCATTATTTTCTTTTGCTTTGCATATGCTTTTTGTTGTTGTTTGTGTTTGCTTTTAATTCACTCAAAGCTCCTCCATACATATATTTTTTAAATGCTTTGTTTGTCATCGTTCTAAGTGAAACTTGTTGATTCCACACAAAAAAGTAGGAGTACATTTTTTTACAATGTTTTTTTTATTTTTTGGTAGTGTAATGTCACTTGTTGTATGGATGTTAAAAGTTTATTTTTTCTATAGGGATGTGCCACGGAAAAAATGGAAACTTTTCATATCTGTCTTGTTTGTTTATCAATGTCTGTGAATTTGAGTTCGCTTTTCCTTTGCGTCCACAAAGCAATGTCAACAGTTTTTGTGTTAAATGATGAGTAACTCATGCGGAAGTGTTGGTTTTTCATGGCAGCTTTCGTTTTTATTTTCATACTTTTCATTATTCTTTTTTTGTTGCTCTTTTTTATTTTTTAATGTTCTGTTAAGCCTCCATTTAACTTTTGACAAATTGGTGTACAATGTTGTCACAAAAGAAAGAAGACAGGAAAAAAGTGAAAGAAATCAGAAAAAAGGAATCTCTGTGTCTCGCATTTAACCTGGCTAACACTGTTTACATCTACTTGTTCAAATTAATAGGGGGAATTTTATGCTGTGAAACAAACAAAAAAACAATTTGACAAATTATACATTAAAACTATTACTTCATGTTGCAGCAGAAAAAAATTTAATATAAAATTATGCAAGTCAAACGAGCTGTGCATTTCTGGTTCATGTTCTCCTCAACCAAATTCCTTCACGATCATTTAAAGAATCTATTGAGCAGCGTTAAATTTTCAGTTGCAATTAATTTGTACACACTCTCAATCATATGCCAAATAATGCATAAATCTGTCCATTACTGATGCATTCTTATTCATTACAAGATAATCGTTTCTGTTCAATATCACGAAAATTAATACTAGATCACGTACATCAGCACAACATTTAATCAACCGCTCAATGGGAAGGTGAATGAATTACTTTATTGCCCGCACTATGGCACAGAATTTGACTAAATTGTTGTACAATTTAATAAAAATATATTATTATATAAACAAAAATTAATGAGTCATACATGATCATAAAAACTAGTGATTCCATATTGAATATGTTTAAAAATATTGTTACTCAATTTACTCTAAAGTACTATTTGGAGAAGGATCTAATTTTATCCTGAAAAAGATGTTGTAGATACGTTGAACTTAATTTTATAAAGTTGGCCTTAGAGGACCTTGTATACAATAAAAAAAGATTAACGTTAACTCTAGAGTTCACATGCTTGACACTAAAAGCTTGCGTTCGCGGTTGATTGTCTACACCTAAATCAAACAAGAAATTGTTGAGAAAATTCTGATCGTCAGTGTAAAAAGCAAATAACTCGATGCAAATTACGGACTTCAAATAAATTTAAAAGGTGATTTTTTAGCAATTTTTTTTTGCAATACCCTTTTTGGCAACTCAGCTGTTTTCGTGCAACATGTTACTGTTAAACATGTTCAGTTTTGTCTATAATTTCACCTTGAATGGAGTAACAAACGAACGACGCTTGCAACTTATTGAATTTTATTATCACAATTCATGTGGTTCAATCGGAAAATTGTCTTCAGCGGCGAAATTAATTTTTGACTCAAAGGGTACGACAACAAACATAATTGTAAAATTTTTTTGTGAAGAGCAGTAAGAAGCATTGTAAGAACTGCACATGCATCCTAAAATGCACTGTTTGGTATGGATTATGGTCCGGTGGCATCATTGGATTGTACTTTTTCGAAGGCGATAAAGAGAGGAATGTTACCGTGCGATAATTGCAATTTTTTTGTGTGTCAAAAGGAGCAGAGCTGGACTTGGCTGACATATGCTTTCAACAAGACCGTACCACACGTCACGCAGCATGCAAACCAATGGCCCAATCGAGAGGTGAGTTCGATGAACAGTTTATGAAACTCCATTGGGAGTTTAAAAATAAAACCATCTTATATAATCATTCATATTCAATATTGTGAGGTACTAAAATACTACATGCTATACTCTAGAAATAACCTGACATTTTGGGAAAACTTAGATGAAACTTAAAAAATTTCTCATTTCACTTTCACTGCCCCACTGTAGATCTATGTAATTTTGCCACTCTTTACATATTATTGTAAACTGTGCACAGCCTTACACATGCTCGTTAAATTACATTTTTATTATTAAACAATTGTTTGCTACTCAAGGTTAAAACGATTTTCTTCTACATGCCACAACAAAAAAATGCATAATCACACGCAGACTCATGTGTGAGGAGAATAGAAAATGTTCTCTGTGGCATGAGGATTTATGTGCCTGATTACTAATACGTACTGAAGCCAATAAATCATTTATTAAAATCTGTTTGTACTCACTTTGGCTAATACCACCAGCCAGTGGACTGGGTGTGTAGGTCAATCGTATTGTATTTTTATGGAAAGAATAAGTGGGTGGGTGTCTGGTTGAAGGATTTTTTTTTGTTTCTTACAAATTATGACGATGACTTACCTGCAAAAGAAAAAAAGAATAAATTAAGAGGAATAAATATTAAGCAATAAGGAAATATGAGTAGATTTGCAAATTAATATAAAACAAATTAAAAATAGTATAAACAAAGCAATAATGAAAGATGCCGCAAACTAATTCTAAAATAAATGCGATATAAAATTTGAAATAATGGAAAAAAGCAATGCACAATTTAACAATATAAATAAACATATTAATTTAGACAAAAAAAATACCTTCTGATTATGTTATACTGCATTTAAGAGGATTTTATTTCTATTGTGTTTAGGGTAGGTAACGCAAGGGTAACAACCAGATTTCTATGAGACTCACTTTAATGATTGATCGATTGTGATACAATTAATGCCGATACAGCCTGTTTTTAATATGGACGGCATAAAATATAATATACGCAATCAAAGTGGGATATCCATATCTCTTTCGATCCCATAGTGATCATGCAAATTCTTCCGCAATTAAATTAAGGCAAGTATAAATTTTCTTAAGTCATATAAAAAACAACTTTACTTCACAACAGATTCGTTGTGAAGACAGTTTTTAATTTTAGCTTTTATTAGGATTGATCTCGCTGGATCTTATAAAAAATTGAATTGTTTTAGTAGACACGGAATGTATATCCAAACAACATCTACTGTTATGCCAATTTTATGCCAGCCAATATAAGCATTTTATATATTATTCCTAAGACCTTTTGGCTCGTATTCTAAGCTTATTGATAACACCTAAATATGAGTACATGAATGGAACTGATTTAATATTTTTAATGCTTGGAATTTCAATTTGAAAGGGCTTTTGAACTTTGATAGCGGCCACTCTGTTGAAGCAATGGCTGTCATTTATTCAGTCTGCTTTGCCAAATCGCCATGGGCCGGTATAAAATTCAACCACGAGTGACAAAATTATCAAAATGGGTGTTCTGTTCAGGCAAAGTTCCTCTCGCTTCGCTTACTAGACGGTCGCAATAATTTATTTATAGGAAACTCTGATCGCAAACTGAAGGGTAAATTTGAGTCCATTCGTTCAGTAAACAATGAATCAACACACGTATAAGGTGGAAATGCAAGATCTGCCGAAAACATTGCTGCTGTTCATGGGTGTGTATAAAACAATCCGAGGAAGTCGATTTCCCGTCACTCACATTAACTTGACTTTTCGCAGACCTGAACTTGGCAAATTTATCGACGTGCACACGTACGAAATTCAACCAAATCAGAAGCTGATTGTAAAAAATCATAAACAACGACGTGCCATTGCTGAATAAACACTGGCACTATACCAAAATTACGGAGCGTGTCATTTTTGCAGTTTCAAGCAACAATATTGGGTACATGCCTTAACAATATAGTTTAACAACATCATGACATTGATACTTCATCAACACAAACTAGGCTAACTACAAAATGTAATTCAATATGTTAAATCAACCAAGGGACAATGCAAAATAGTTGTCAATTATTTTATTGCAGAAATTTTAAAGAACTCTTTATTGCCACAGTGAAGACATGGTATGTGGAAAACGTGTCCAAAATTTTATCAACCAAATTGCATTTTAAGGCCAAAGGAAGACTTCTATCAAAGAACATTATATAACAAAAACCCATAACAGCCGTTACGATATTTGGTAAAATATTGAGGATGTAAAAAATCTCAATATGACTTTATGAAAAATAATGAAAAAAATATTGAAAAAATTAAAGCAATTTCCACCCAAGAGCCAATATTAACCATTATTTTTCTTTAAATCAAATTAAAAAATTATCTATCAATGGCGACATTTAGGTCACGTTTACCTTGAGCTTAAATTATTATATAAGAGCATTTATATCTGCTACAAATGAACTCGAATAAAATCATTTAAAGTTTTTACACACAATCATTCTATAGACATCTACAATGACTAAATTACATCAGTCACGTAGAAATGATTGACAGAACTATTGCAACGTGAATTATAAATAATAAAAAAATAAAAAATTCTTACAAAAAGAACCTTGTCTTCAAGTTTTACACTCTTACCTCTGCAAAATACTCGTCCTTAAAGAGGCAGACAGACATATTGATAAACCTACACATTTAGCAGTAACACGAATGCACATATAATGAATGGGTCCGGTATAACTTCTTTTTTCTATATACTGACTCAAATATAAATTCAATTCAAAATAAAAATATTGACACATACATGTGCAAGTGTATCAATTTTTGTGATTGTGAATGGGTGTGTATGTGTATGTGTACAAATAATTGTGCAGGGATGGATGATGATTTTCTTAAAGTTATTTTATACGATCTGTCCATCAGGCTGTCCATCAATTTGTCAAAAAATAGCAAAAGTAAAAAGTAGAAAGTGCCATGGAAGCGCTTTCCAATATATTTTCCTTCGACTTTTTCCTTATTTCTCTCATCCAGTGTTTCAAAAAGAGTTGAATGTAACATTCAGTCTTTTGGTCTTGTTACTTTTTTGTCGCAATCAGTCCTTGTTTTATAAAAACATAAGGTAACACAATTCACACACATACAACTTGTTCATACATAGACAAACGTTACGACTTTATATGAGGAGCAGATGAGCAGTTACTAATTAATATCCTTGCAATAGAAAAACCACAGCAGTAAGGCAATTGAAATGAAAGTAATGCTCCTTCATAAGATATGGAAGATCCTTGTCTCGTAAAAAGTGGCCTCACCACTCACGAAGACTTGAAGGATTTGTGATTAAATAAAAAAAGGATACACCAGACCGGAATAAAAAGGATATATCTTCTAATAAGGCCTGAAGGAGGATACTATACCTTCTACAGGCTGAAGATCTTTTCAAGATCTAATATGGTTGAGTGCTAAGAGGACTCGCTACTGTTCGCAAGGCATAAAACAGTCGTCATTGCTGATGGGACAGTTCTTATAGAGTTTAATATTAAAACTTATTAGAAATAATATTCGACTCGTTATTAGTTTTCTGCCTACCGTCTGGGATGAATAATATGGATTTTAAACAAATATGTCATTTATGTATAGAAAAGTTATGTTTTTTTGTTAAAAGAAAATATTTGCAGGAAAATCAGAAGACATTTTCAAAAGGTGTGTCTGTGCGTCTGTAAACTAAATCCTTTCTTAATATAATTATTAGTTGCTCTCTTTAAAATTGATTTGTCACATCCCTTGTTAAGTTAACCTGGTACTTATTTACATTTTTCTACAAATTTCCATTACTGTTTATAGGATAGTCTTCAATTTTTGAGTGGTATAGTCTATGGGAAAGATATATTCAAACACGTTCAATACAATGAATCCATAACATACATGTGAATGCTCTCTTCTCTGTAGGGACACCATTTCCGTTGCACATTTTCCCCAACTTTCGCCAGAGGTGGTTCCGCTGACAAAAGTTTAGCTTGTGAAACTTTATATTAGTAACTATTCTTTTCGGGAACATTAGCTAATGTTTAGCAAAGTTCATCAAACTGAAAACTTTATATTATACCCAAAGTTAAGCGAATTATGTTATTGATCTCAATAGTTTTCTTTCAAAGAGAGAGCATCGTAAAGGTGTTCATGCCTTCGTGGTTGCAAATTTCAAATGTCAAAATTTTTTCACAGTTTTATACATGTACATGCAATAAAGCACCCCAGATGACCCTCGTATATGGCAATGTGTTGGTGTTAATGCAATATAAAATAAAGTATTTTTTATACAGACATCCTTCACAATTATACACTCATACAACAACAGGCACCATCACAAAAGTTGAAGGAAACAAAAAAAAGGCTGTCCATCACTTTGTCTACTCTATAAATTTTCTATTTTAAATTGACAGCAACTTGACTCGTCTCTACAATAAAATGTGTATGTACAGTTTGAATTTGACTGACAATGACGACTAAGACTAGACTAGAAGAGTGAACGCTACGACACAGGAGCAGCAAGAATTTAAAAAAATAAAACGGAATACGAGCATATTTTTTTTATTAAAAACTTTTGCAACTGTGAATGCACTAGTTGAAAGTAGTTACGAGCGAACGGAAGCAACTGGCATTATTTGTAATCATTACAATTGCAAATTGTAAATGTGTAATTTTGTTTCTTGACCAGGGGTGAACGTTGTGAAGGAAGTCAGCTATGTGTGATATGATTTCAATTTCATCAAAATGATTTTGATTGATTTGAAGAAAAAAAATTTATATATAAAAATTTTCACAAGCCAAAGTTTTTAAAGCAGAGAATTGAATTGACTTCTTTAAGTTTCATGTCGTTTATGAATATATTTTTGTAATTATTTTTCATTTTGCTATTCGTTAAGATATTATTTAATTGCTTAACCTCCTTAGTAGTGATACCCTTTTATTAACCTGCCATCTATACCTTTGCCTCATTTTCTTAATTAAAAAAATTATTATCAGACTTACAATAAGGTCTACTTGAATACTCCATTAGGATCCCATGCTTTTTATTTTTTATCTTAATGACTCTAACTCTTCAAACGCAAACCTAAAGCGCTCAACGCATCTCAAAAAGTGTAAATTTTTGCCTGGCGGTGTCATCGGTCCATATTTCTTTAAGAAAGAATTCGACCAGGCCATCAGCATCAACGATAATAACAAGCTTCTTTTGGCCTATATTGAAACAATGTATGGTTTCAATAGAAAAATGCTACGTGCAATATAACTCATGCCACATTGAATATTTCGCACGATCGATTTGACGACATGGTCATCCCATGGAAGTGATGTGAAATGGCCACCAAGATCGTGCGCTAGAGTGTTTGTAATGGAGTTTTCTTAAGTTGCATATCTATGCCAATAAGTCACAAACCATACCGGCTCTCAAAGCCAATATAACTGCATAACATCGTTCTAATATATCCTAACTTATGCGCCAGAGTCATGAGAAATTGGCGACGGACAGTTGCAAGGGAGTTGCTTTTCAAATTAAAAAAAAAATATTTAAATGTTTTATTAAAATTCATTTGACGAAAGACCCTTTAAAACAATTGTAATTAAAACAGAGTTTCAACACGTATTTTTTTCTTGAGAACTTCAGGTGCCCAAGTAAAAAGAGATCTTTAAAAAAGATCTGCAGACAGAAAAGGTTCAAACTTTTTCTAATAATTTTGACACATGTTCGTCACTACAAAAAGTACTATTTTTTTCGATCCTGTTTCTCGGATCCAAAGTAATGTTCAATATGATTTATTTCGATAATTTTAATTAAAGTTCTATTCGTTTCATAGTATAGTTTACTGTATACAAAAATTATTTTGATATTTATTTCTTCCTCATATAAATTAATTTTTTTTAATTATATTCTTGTCGACAGGATTTGAACAGGAATATTATCTCATCATGATATGTTCAGCAGTCTACCCGCTTACCACCTCCATCACATGAGCATATTAAAAGGGTACGCCTCTGAGACAATATGAAGAGTGTAGCTGCAAGGGTAGATGTTTTGGAATTGACACAGTGAAAAAGAGGTTACTAAGAAGTCATGAAAAGGTAAGAAAGATTAAGATATGAAAAAATGCTAATTTAACTCGTTTTCATTGTAAATTTTTTCAGTGTAAAAAAAATTTCGTCACATGTGGCAACGCCTTAAAGCTGGAAAAAGTTCGAAAGGTAACAACAAAATATGTATATTTTTGTGCACAATGGAATCCATCATCTCATTTCTAAGAATTATTGATGTTGTCAAAGATTCCACATGAAGATTTCCATCTCTATCCTTGAAATCATCGCTTGTTTTGGCGATATTCCTGCCGTCTGCATACGATATATAAACTTACAGTGTAACGTATTGAGGGCTTATTATCACCCGGTCTCCCTCAAGACGACAGTATGAAACGTTTCTAGTCTCTCATATTGAAAACTTTGACAGGGAAGGTCATAATATCTTTTATTAAAAATGTTTTTGCTAGACACTGTGATATTTTTTAGCCTGGCTTTAAGTAAATGCAGTTTATAAGGCAAAATCTATATCCTGAACTGCTAAGGAAGATATCACTGACATACAAAGCTTTATTCCGTTTTTCAAAAGCTTTGAAAAATTCAGTCTGGAGATTGTGGGTTTAACTTTCAACATTCATTGTGGCCGGCTTTCCTACCAGCAATTAGACGTATTTGTTAACATCCTCCTTAAGCTAAGCGATATAATTCTCGTACATATATATTCATTCATCAGACTTTAAAGGTCATCTTCCAAAGAATTACCTATAAATTGGTTCATATGCTGCTATTTTCATCACCAACACTGCGTTACAATTTTATACCAAACAAATAGATATTCGAGTTGATTACGTTTTTATCAAGACTTTGAACTGTTAAACACAGAGATTACGAACTAAAAACTCAGGATGTGGAATGGGTAAAATGAGAAAAACAGCAACAAAGCAAAAGACAAATAGAGATAAGAAGATAATGATTAGGGGAATGGCAGATGCTATTGTAGAAGAACTACAGAAATAAGATGTGTTGATGACGAAAAAGATGACATGATGTTGAATGTGTCTTTGATGGGATGGATGGTTGTTCGTTGGTTGTGGGAATCACTTTTTATATTTCATTCGTCTTATTGTATCTTTTGTTGCCCACTTTTCAATTCATTTTCGTTTTGTTAAAATTTGAACTTTACTAATGAAGGACCTGAAAACAGATGGGTAATCTAAGGATAAAAAGACAAGTTAGAGGAATGGTTGTGAAATATTTTGTAGAAAATGCAAGGACATTTTTAAAACATACACACTTACACATTGATATAGTTCAACAAATATACAAAACTATTGTTTATAAAAGATTGACTGAGGAACAGTCAATATTGGCGATGGCCAGCGTTAAGAGGTTGAAGATTTTATAACAATATGCCTGCCTGGTCACATGGCCAGGCGTCTTCAAGACTGTTGGCCTTTATTATGTTGGTCGAAGTAAATAAGGAAAAGTAGGAAAAAAATGATTTTCTTAATACAGCTGCTACTGGTGGTGCTGATGTTGTTGTAGTTATTGTGGCAGATGTTGGTAGTCATTGTCGTTGCTGATGAATTTGTATTTAAAAGTGGTAGTAGATGTTCTTGTCAATCTGTTGAAGGATCTTTGTTATTTGCTTCACTGCACATATAAGATATCGTAACTATGGGTGTGTTTGTGTGTACACATTTAATATACGGGCTTGAAGGGGTGACAATTTTCTTAGTTTTCCTGTGTGGCTTGCTGCCCTAAACACTATTGATGATTTGATGGGGACATACAAGGACATGATTGCAAGCATGATGTCTGTTTAAGACGTAGAAAATGTTTTGTTTTTTTTTATTATTTTTTTATATATTAAGTTTGATGAGTCTGTGTGCATTCTTTTGATTTTTGAGCTTTACAGAAATCCTACACACATACAAACATACATCTTAGCAGTGTAACAAGGTTTGAGGATGTGTAAAGATGTGTCAGAAAAAAGGATTTATTTTGTTTAATATGAATGGAAAAGTGATAAAAAATTGATGTTATGACGAAAGCCTGTGTTATTTAGTTGTGTTTTTTCCTCAATGATTACAACATATTAAAGTTTTTATGTCCGTTTTTTGTCTTCACATAATTTCGAAAACATTTTTTATTGCATATAACTGCTGACAAAACATTTATTCAATATTCTCAGTGTACAGGAATTAATTTTTAGATTTTTTAATTAAAACCATATTATTGACTCACGTAATCTTCACAAATATTCCCTACGTCCATCTGGATCATATATTTAGTTGCAGAAATGGCTGAAAATATATACATATAATTGTGTTCAAAAGTTATAACCGGAAATGGAAAATTTCCGTAATAGTTTTTCGCTTAAGCAACATACATATTTAAATAAATGTTTCATATGCTCTAGAGAGTTTCTTGAAACTTGCCGCTCTTGTTCAAAACGCTGAATTGATATTCCTGGGGTCTTCACCAACGCACAGCTTCGATATTGATGTTTAAACGATCTGTTTTTGGGCGACTAGTGTGTGAAGGGTCTTTAAATGATCCAGTTTCAGTGAATTTTCTAATTAATTTTTACAGCTGATAAAAGTAAAATCACATTTCGACCGTAGTTTGGTTACAATTTTCGAACCGCGGCTACTAAACTTTAATTACTTTGGACACATTGTTCAATAACGAAATCACGTTGCTCTGTCGTGTAACTCTCCATTTTTATTGAGATCAAACTATCAGCAGTCAAATTTTGTTTTATACTTGCCAATATTTTACTACACAAATCGCGGCATATTATAATTTTTGTCTTAATTTTGAGACACTTTAAAACATGTCTATTTAACTCCGGCTAATACATCAGCTTACACAACGATTCATAAGGAATATTTATGCTACATTGAAAATGTTTTGCAAATTATATAAATGATTAACACTAGAGATATATACAGGGTATTCCACATTCAAGTATCTTTTAAAAAATTAAACAAAGTAAACTAAGTTTTAATTCCATTTGTATATTAGGGACAAATTTACAGATAAAAAATAAAAGATATGATGAAACATGATTTTCTTCATTTGACTGGAGCAGCTGGTATCGCAATAGTTTATGTCTTTAGTCTAATTTTTCAAAAGCTTGTTGAAGGTTTCCGGTTCTATGTCACGAATGGCATGGGCAATATTACTTAAGGGGATATATCACTTTTGAATTATTTGCATAGTGTCGGATTTTAACGCTACCCTACAAAAAGAAGTCAAACCGCAGTACAAAACGGTTAATTGACATCCCCAAGACCGCCGATGATATGATTACAGAACTTAGTGAGCAATATATCGATCATTTAATGAACTGCATGATATGGTACGTCATCCTGCATATCTGCCATTACAGGCTTTAAAAAGATCGTAATTATAGGATTGTAACGCTGCCTGTGGACCGAATGGAGTTTGAAGTAGCATTTTCGAAAAGAAAAATTTGCTCATGAACGCAATTACTCCGAAATTGATACTAAACTGCCACTCTCTGTGGATACACTGGCCACTCGACAATGACGTGTGGGTTTTCCGATCCCAAAGCCGGCGTTATGAAAATGCAACTCGTCAGAAAGCATGAACTTTTTGGCTTAATTCGATCTACGATTAAAGCTTTAGTAAAGCCCAAACTGAAAAGCTATCACGAACGACTCATTTTGATCTGCAAAAGTGTGATTCAGGGTGGCAAAAAAAATCTATTAGTGCTCAAATAACATATGATTTAAAAAGAAACTTGTATTTGGATCACCCGTTATGATAGTGTGCAGTAACGTGTGGCAAGTTTTTAAGTGATAAACCACTAAAAACATTATCTTCGGTAATAGATGAAAAAAAAACGGAAAGCAGAAAAAGAAACACACACACATCAACAATAATAATTTTGTGAGACTTTCAGACAACATGCAACATTTCATCCACACTTTCATTTGAAATGAACAGAATGCAAAAAGTATTGAAGCATTATAAAATTGGCCAAAAATATGTCAACACTGTGGCGACATCTTTGTTGAGTGCATCCTCATACGACACTTGTCTATAACACTTATTCATACATTGTTGATTCGTTTTGAATGCGTGACGTTGTATGTGACTAGAGTATTTGTTTGTATACGAGTATGTTCATCCATACATGAATTAATGTAAATATTTTTATACATTTCTATTTAATATGTACATACAAGAGTTTCATACAAGCAACTAAAATTTTTCATTATTCATCTTCAGATAAAAGATATTTACGTTCGTACAAGAATATTGGATGGATATGCAGTTCAATGTATGCTGGCATGAAAGCTGAGATCAGAGGTGTAAGCTGGTGAATTCTTTGAATGAAAATGAAAATTATATAATAAAAAATTTTAATATTTTGGCTGATATAATAGCCAACTTATTGAAAGGATCTTGCGGTTGCACCGCGCACTAATCCAACAAAGGCAATTTTTTCACGCTATGCCGGCATACGCCGGCACTTATGATCCATCAGTTAATAATGCATTCGGCAATAAAATTAAATGCCACTGGATCATGGATGGTATTTGTACCGGATATGAGTCAATATTATACTGAATTACGATTACTGTCTTTCAACTTCCTTGCCTGATAAGAGGTTCATGGCAAGCTCTATGATTACTTCACTCACGATTATTAACTACATATGTATTACCGTAAATAGTAAGCACTAGAGATGTTCACCGACGAATGCAAGGCATTAGAGGGAGTGAAAAGGGATACACACACTCCCCGTATTTACGAGAAGATGAAATAATGCATTCAAAAAGAAAAATATAACAGAATATTAAATAGAAATATCAGAATTTGTAGGGACAGAAAGGCTACACTGAGTGCTCTTTTAGTTGTCTGTACAATATGAGAACTTGAACGGGAATGTCACACAACTTTGAGTAAAATGGCATATCATTGCTACCTAGAGTTTCATCATACCTCGAAACATTGCTGCAGAAGAGCGAGCCAAAGAAGGAAGATGTTTGCCAAGGCAATTTCGATGAGTGATTGTAAGTCACTCTTATGGAAAAAACTATATGGGAAAGTGCAGTTTAAATGGTTCTCGGAGGCAAAATGAGTACATTACTTAAATCATTGGATGTACTAAAGGTTCTTAAGGATGACAGTGGTGGCACCGACGAGACATTGACTCAGCAGTGCACCCGCTAGAAGGATTGAATTTCTCTTTACTGACTTCCTCAAAAGTTTGCAAAAACGAAGGGGAGGAAGAAATTGTCTACCGTTGCCTAACTTTAGTAAGTAAAAGATTGAATAACAGGGAAGGATAAATTATAAATGAATAAATTCTTTTATTCTAGAATTGTATTTAAGTGAGGATATATAGAACCCAACATTCCTCAAGATATGAACACTAAAGCAATACAAAGGGCCCAACGTGGATCCAAATGAAATGATTATAATCAAAACCGACAATTTTATAACCGGGAACAGAGTTGAAACCATATAGTTTTTATTTTTTAAAACGGAAACATGTGGTATTCATTATTAGTGCTGCTTTTAATGCTACAAAGTTTTTATCCAGCAAGTGAAATAATTCATCTACTGAAGTTTAGGTTCGCTCCCGCTCGAAAATTTATGATTTTTCATAGGCAAACGAAGATAGATATAAAATTCTAAAACTTCTATAATTGTATCACCGGGTTTTTCTAAAAACGGTTCCACAGTTTCATTTATTAATACAGACGCGACTTTCATACAAAATTCCCTGCAATATTATTTTTTGTAAATTTGATTCTGTTTAGATCTGACTGATATAAATTTGAAAGAAAATATCGTCCGTAAGTAATTTAATCATTACATATCTTTACACATCTGCATGTTTTCATATTAGTTCTGATGTGATTATGCGTGTTCAAATGCAAATTGTCAGTGTCGCTGTCACATCAAATTCTGTTGCATTTAACAAAAAAAAAAAAAAAAAAAAGAATTAAATAAAATAAAACTATGTTTGTATAATGTACGTGAGTATATGTATGTATGTGTCTTTGCATTTCATATCTTACGCTAGAGTGAAGACAACAAGTGCAACCAGGCATCACTGGCAAAAGCAATATAAGATGATGTCTTAGTTGTCGGCTGACGTGGTGCAAGAATGTGGCGGCAGCATTATCAAGTGATGCAGGCAACAAGGCGACAGATATCATTCAATCATTTTTTTCTTAATTTTTTTTTAAATTCAATGCAAAAAAGAATATACATATATATTGGCTCAATTTTTATAAAGGAAAGCAGTGACTTTCAGCGGAAGATTTTTCTAACAACTATAAAATCCAAGTGAATTGTTGAAGAGTTATGATGGATGATATGATTATAAATTGTAAGTTGATAGTGCAACAATGTTTATTACTTTAAGATTGTCGTCATTATCGCCATGTGCTAAATGTGCAACAATATTGAAATTTATAAAAATGTATCTGTGTGTTTATGTGTGATTATTTGCTTCTTCCTTATGGACAGTCAAAACGACACGTCCAATCGTATTGAAATACTGCAATCGTTATCGGTCAAGATCGATAAATTAAAGTTGGCTTATGGACTTCCTTAAGGCGGCCGGAGTAAGGTTATGCCCACAAAAAGTAATTATTTATTATTGTATAACTGGAGAGCTACATGGGCGAGACCTACCAGGCACTACTTGGTTAGTAACGGTTTCTCCCTACAAGAAAACTATTTATTTCATTTTATCAAAAGAATTTTAAAATCGACGGGAGGTTCGGAATAACATAAATCTATGGATCTAAACACTTCTACTTATAAAAATTTTTTCTATATTTTGCCGTCTAGGGGATAACGAAGTAAACCGTGTATGAATAGTATAATATATATACATAGTTGTCCAATTTGCAGCCAACATGTTTTAGATGCGGTAAATATGAGCTCTCAGTTTTTTTCTGTTAAACTCTAGAACATCACACTTTAAATAGAAAATTAAGAATTTTAATTCAAATCAAATTAATATAAAATAAATTAACACAGCACCCATTCAAAATTGACACCACTAAGCCATGTGATATGCCTATGATTTGAACAATCTCTGGCACTTTCAATCACTATTCGAACAACAATATATCCTAAATTTTTGTCATTTGTTTCGAGTGTAGAGACCACAACTGCTCGTCAGGAATATCCGGCACCTTCTAAGTTCACTGAACCACTTTTTTTACCATTAGAATTTATGGTGCATAATTTCCATAGTATTTATCAACATCAGTCTTGGTTTTTTGATGATTTTTTCCGCGAAAAACAATGTCTAATGAGCACACGAAACTCACTTTTATAAATTTTCTCCTCAAACCATGCAATAGTCTGCTATCAGTAGGTGATTGCGTCAACCTAAATGACACAGCTCGTTCAGATTTTGACAAAAATCAACTGACAAATGCCTGTTGATAGGAGAAGGTTTGCCCTTTCAGTTAATTGCCGCGAAATTCAAATAGTCACGGACTTACTGATCGGCCCTTGTAATTCTGCGAGCTCTTTGGGCTCTAAAGGTTTTGGTAACACCTCCTTAGATTTGAAGACCATTGTGATTAGAATTTTTCATTCCCCAAACACAAACTATTTAAAGTCTCTGTGTCAGTGATCCTCAAACTGCTGCTGCTAAAATTGATAAATGCATAAGCTATTTGCAAACTCTTCCCTCTTACAATCTAAAGTAGTCCTCATATTTCAAATTTTAAAATTTTTGTTGGTGTAAGCCAAGTAACAAGCGCTAACAGGGCCTCCTTGTTTCAATATTCATGCAAGATTGATTGATTTGGTTATATTTAGCCCATACATGTGAATACGTCTATGTGAGAGTCAAATAGAAATAATACCCATGGCACCAGTTTTGAGGCACGCAGCTCTAGATATCTACACTGATTAATATCAGTCACCTTTAAGTGCGAAATATAAAGGCACTAAAAATCAAAATCTCTCTACATCTTTAAAGGAAGTTCTTATTTCATTTTGTTTCATTCCATATCCTTCGATATCTTTAGTATCATCATTATAAAAATGATATTTGAGAGAAAAAAGTTATTAAAATTGTTCGTCATTGGACTGATATAATATTATTGAAAAAAATTTTTTTATTAAATATCATTTTTATTATGATAAAATGTTTACGAATGCACTATAAGAGTGTATTGATTTGAGCCAGAATATTCAGTTCAAAAATAGAATTTCTTTACATCATGGTTTGTATTAATTCTCCAACGTATTTTGATTTTGCTTTTGAATAGCAACAATATTTTATTTAGTTCGACATAATGTGTCTACATACAGCAAACTGTGCTTTCCACAAAGATGTACTCAAAGGATACAAATGTAAGTAAAATTTGTCGTACTAAATACAAGTTGCTAGTTTTGTACAGTAAATTATCCTTAAAATTGTTATATGAAAAAAAATTTTAACGCTATTGCTAATTTGAAGCCCCAGATTTTCTGCGGTTTGAAAAGTCCATCCAAAATCATACGTTTATATTTCGCTTAAAAAATAGTTTCAGCAAATCGATAAAAAAAGTTGTACCAAAAGGTAATTCAAATTATTATTGATCTACTCGCATGGAAAATGCAGAGTTCTCTTAATTGTTATTTTTATTATTTTAATTTTAGATATTTTGATAACTTTTATCACGGGTATTAAGAAATTTACTTAAGCCCATCCCGCTATAAATAAACCATATTATGAACTGATCAAAAAGATTTATTTATTGAAATTGCTATTTGAACAATGATTCTTTTGCATACTCTCATCATTCACAATTTAATCAGGATTAAAATATAATTTATGTTTTTTTTTATAAATTTAAATAAAATATAATATCAGTCTGCTTTCTAAAGCTCTCATGTCCATTTCATTATTATTGTATGACTATTTTTATTTCCAACTCAATCAGCAACTCATTCAATCATAAAAAAGTTTCTTTTCATAACTGTGTCCACATATTCACAATAATAAAAAAATATGGAATAAAATATAAAATGTGTTTTTTTTTTTGATGTCACAAAACTACCCAGAGGATTTTCAATCGAATCTGTCAAACAGTAAAATATCATTCTTCAATCAAATCGTACAGATGAACTAAAGTTCCAAGCAAAGATACTGAGTGGAAATAAAGTTCAAAAATATTGGTGAAGGGAAAGAGGAAATTCGAAGATTTTTTAGGCTGAGGTCAAGAACGACCGGAAATTATTTTGCAGTTGTAAATGATACTCATGAGAATAAGACAATATAAAATGATATGACGGATATGACAGCAGTTGTAATTCTTTTATTGCAAATTAGACATGTTCCAATTAAGTATGGGATAAAATATACGCGGAATGGCACCCAAGACTCTGATGACAGACCATTACTCTTTCCATGAAATATTTCATGACTTTTTCAAAGAGATGTGGCCTTAACATCAATGACGCGTTTCTCCTCGGATTTGAAATCAAGAATTCTTTCTGGCTTATTCGCAGATATTTTGGTGTGGAAATCGTTGTTGCAATAAATCGATAATTTCATGCACGGTGTGACAGCTGGCGCTATCTTGTTGAAACCACATGTCGTCCAATTGAGGCCACCAGAACTTTGTAATGAAGTTCCTGTAACGAATGGCGTTCACAGTCACTGCAATTTCGGACCAAACACGCCGCCTGACTAAAATCCGCACCAGACAGTTGACGAAACCATTTAAAAGATTACTTTTTTCTAAAAATTGTCATTAATTTCATTTTGCGCCATTCTACGGTCTGTTGGTTTGAACTCTTGAGTAAGTTGAATTTTGCAGGCATGAAGGCGGAGGTCTTTTGCCAAAATTCGCAGCATAGTGTTTTGTGAAATTTTAAGCTGTTGAGAACCATAACGAATTAATGTTTTCGACTTTTCGTTAACACTCTCATTTACAGCAGCCATGTTTTCAAGAGAATGGCCTGTACGTGGACGCACAGGAGTCTTACTGTCCATAACCGTCCCATTTTCTTAAAGTTTTTTACCACTCTTCGAATGGTCGACAAATTAGGGGCACTTATTATTTTGCAATATATGCCAACGTTGCTCAACTATATGTATACAAATAAGTTTCAATATCGATACTACCATTAGAAGTGGGATAAAGTCGACTTTTAAGATTTGATTACATTAATATTTTGTTACAAGTGAAGTTAAAAAAAGGAAATTGTTTACTAAGTTGTTCCCATGAGAACTGCTAAATAATTTATTATTAAAAATGGACAAATAATACCGGGCTTAAACATAAATTGTTTAAACCTTCATAAAAACAAATTCTTACGTATACGTTATATTTTATTACAACAAAAAAATGTGACGTATACGTATCGACAAATGGTAAATTTTCATAAAATTGCAGCCCTCTTTGGTCTTTGTAAAGTTTCTGATTTCTGTATGAAAATTTTTACAATCAGACACGGTAACACCAAAGCAAAGAGATGATAAAAATTGTATTTTAGTGAAAGTCCAGGGCTTATTCTTAGATTACAATATATATTTATTTGAATGATTTCTTTCTTACTGCCCTGTGCCTCTACCAGTCTTTTTTTTAATGCATTTAAGAATTTTTCTATTATTTTATGCTTCTACAATTTCACTTTATTCGTTTCCTACCCAATATATCATCACGTGCGAATTGTAAAATAAAGTGGTGCTTCTGCAACTACAACATGATTTAAATTATTTGTAAAAATTATGAAAGAATGACAAAAAAAAAATATGAGAGATGATAAGGAAGCAACCCCATAGGACTTAAAAACCAGAAGGAAAAAATAAAACTAAATAAAGAGTTACAAAAGGCATGGCAGAATAAACGGACAGACTTTTATTTAGTTGATATATTTTAACGAAAGGATTGATAAAAATTCTACGTATTTATGAATGCAACATAAATATAAGTGACGATTTCAGGACAACAAAAAACAGAAAAGGTTTTATATACGAAAATGTAGATACATAATAAATTGTAAAAAAAAATTATTTAATTTCGATGCTCAAGCCACAGCAGACAAAATTGACGTGAACGATTGGTGAGGTAGACAGGAAGAGCTTTTCTAATTATTTTTAATATTGATTGTAAATAAAGTCTAACAAAATCATAAAAGGTTTATGTGGGAATATTCTACTCAACCAAGTGGTTTATGAATGTTTAATGATGCTCAAAATAAAATGTTTAAAGGATTTCAGATATCCTTAGCTGATGTTTGTCACATAATTTTCTTTAAATATTTATATTTTATAAAGAAATTAAGGATTTAGAAAATATTTACACCTTAATCTAATTTATTAGTTTAAATTACAATAATTATAAGCTAATTTTTAAAGTTTTAACAATCATAATTTAGCATCGCTAGAAGCTTCTTATCTGAAGTAGCACTCCCTGATCTGTGCTAATTAAGTAAAAAAATATGCAATAAAAACAAATAGAGTGGAGGCTGTTTTGTGGCTAAAAATTGTTTCGTTTTTATTTCGACTTTTCAAGATATTTCATTTTTTATTAATTTTAGATCCCACTGCGTATTAAAAAACATTTGCCACAACTATGTTTAGTGTGAAAGTGAAATATTTTTCTTCTCTCCCTTACCACACACGCACACATACACACAGCAGAACGAGCATCATAAATTTATCTGTCAAAATGACAACTTGACTCATCTATTTTTAGGCGTATTCTTCAAAAATAAATGGCCAAGTGTATTCGAAAATATGTTAATATTAAAACTTATTGTGCCTTTCTTTGCCTTTATCATCAACAAAATTAAGAAACAAAAAACAACACGTCAAAATTAACCCCTTTTTGTGTCATAAATGTGTAACGAAAATGACGAACTGCTGACAGGTGGCAACAACTAATTGGGCTTCTTAATTTAAACACTCTAAAGGCACGATGCAAAAAAAAAACATAGAGTAAGAATTGCAGCAATAGAAATTTAATTATATGCAAAAAATAATCAAAAGAAGCATGTTGCAAGTATGATTATTGCTACAAGAAATAAAGTCGATAACACAATATATTAGCAGCAGATGTGAAGACACAAGTAGCACAATTCAAAATACTTTGAGGCTCCATATATGCCACGATTAGAGGGAGAATGTTTTTTCTTCCTTTTTCATATTAAGAACTAGAACTTCATCTAGATTATTGAAGTTTTCAATATCAATTACAATATTGTAATTCAATCTCATTTTAATGAGATTCACTAGAACCTTCTGATCCATTCTTATGCCACAGAGCTCTGTTTATAATCAATTTTAGTTTTTATGACTCAAGCATAAGTCAGATTATTTTAATTTTCAATTTAAAAAATTATGTAAAATATTATTATAATATTTCTTCAAGCATTTATGAGTATATAATTCAAATGACATTCCAAAATTTTGGGCAGATCTTAAAGGAATGTTGATAAGTAGTCATGGTTAAGAACTTTGACAAAATAATCGAGCCCTATTGATCTTAATTTAATGCAATTGGTGTGGCTGATATGGCGTTTCTAGAAGAGGATAAACCTTTAAGAAAGATATATTACCACAGATTTCCTATTCCCTCATTTCGGGCTCTAGTGACTATGAGACTTAATATTTATATTTCATTCTATGAACCGTTTGAAGCCAAAGGTCAATTACAAAAAAGCAAACATACCGCAACCAAATTCATTAAAATATATATTATATCCTTGTTATGCCAACAAGGACAACGGAGAAAATTAAGCATCAAACGTTCCATTGAACTTTATTTAAATTAAAAAAATGCAGTCAATACAACTATATTTTCCAGGTACATGATTAAATTTCAGTGTATATTATGCAGCACCCTTTATTATAAAATCGTAAACTGTAAGAGTATTTTGTATTTAAAAATATCTCAAATGCAATTATTATGTTCGTCAAAATCCATATTTATGCACTGTCGTTTTAAGAAAACAGTGGCGTCAACTTTACTTTTATTGCCGCTTTGTTGGTCGGTCGTTTGCTATTCTTTTCCAACAAGCAAATCACACATTTCAAATCAAATCATATCATAATCATAATTCGCTCTGTCGCTTCGAAAAAAATTTGAAGGCTGGCAAAAAAAAATTATTTTAAAAATATATAAAAATAGATATAAGAGACACACGAAGTCTTCATTTAGACACTTCACGTACAAACAGTACAACTTGCCATTACCAATCAAAACTAAAGATGAGTCAAGCAATGTGTTGCACTGAAAGAAAAGTCTGGTGGTCATTAAAAGTGTATTGAAATCACCAAATTATTGTTATTGCAACTTGAGCTGTAGGTGTCCCTTTTTGAATTGGGATCGAGTTAAAAGGATGTAATTTTTTATATAAAACTATTTTTTTATAGAATATTTCGTCTCGCTTTTAGAGTGAATTTGTCATCTAACAAGCAAATTTATATTAAGATGGTATACGTCCAAAAGAACGGAAAGATGCTAGAGAAAATTAAAGCATTTTTAACTCTGCATATGGACTATACAGATCACTTTTATATAAAAATTGAACCCAAGGCCTGATACTTCAGCTGAATAAAAATTAGTTAAACGATACTAATGAAACTAGAATGAAATCAATAATACATCAGTAAAATATAGATCATGAAAATTTGTATATTAAAATCTGGAGGCAATGCCTTGAACGATTCCAACGCTGGTTAGAGCCTTAACATAGCTCCACAAAAAATAGTCTAAAGGTTTTAAATCGCATGATCTAGGCGGCTAGTTGACCGACCCTAAACGTGAAATAATATGTTCACCGAACTCCTCTGTCATTTGGGTCTATTTTGGGCAAAAAAGAAATTGTAATCATCGCATGGTAGCGCTCGCCTTTCGTTTCTGTCTTCGTTGCGTTTGAAAGGCATGGTCTAATGATGCCACCGGCCCATAATCCACACGAAACAGTGCATTTTTCGGGATGCAGTGAACGATACCTTTTTTTAACCGAGCATGAATTTTGATAATGAAATGCAACAACCTGCAAGCATTGTTCATTTGTAAGTCGATTCATGGTTAAATTATAGACCAAACAGCAACATGTTGCACAAAAACAGCTGAGCTGCAAAAAAAACTATTGCCAAAAAGAAAGTTGCTAAAAAGTCACCATTTATCTATGATTTTTTTATATAAAAAATATATCTGTAATAAATAAGAAGCCTTTATTTGCTACTGGCCATAAGCTTGACTTCTCTTATAAGGCTTATCAGTTAGTCAGCAGTCACAACTCCATTTTTCTTATGTGAAAGAAATTTTATTATTATTGGTTGAAGAAAAATTGTTTTCGTGCAGATTTAAAGCAGTAAGTATTTCGTTCAAAGAACTAGAAACGTTTTCAAATCGATTTTTCTAAATTTATAAAAGTATTTCCCATTTTTAATTCAAATTTTTTAATTGGATTCCAGGAAGTCGAAAAGAAAGTACCATTTCTGCTACTGAGATATAGATAAGTTCCATTATCATTTGTTAATGTATACGAACGGCCTGGCCTCAAATTGTCAAAAAAAAATATTTGTTAAACGTTATTCGAATATATCTGTCAAATCTGGCTTTTTCCAGTTGTTTTTTGCTTTCTGCAATTGTTGCCATATGACATGTCCACACGCTGCTCAAGAATATGCGAATATGGATGGACCGTGTTGCTACCCATTCATGGGGAGCCTGTTTTACCGTTTTAAAAATAAATAAAAAACTTGTTTAAAAACAAAAAACCGAGGTGCACCAAATGCAATTTTCAGCCGATGTAGACAATTTGAGCATTTTTTATAATTGTTTTGAATAAATATTTATTAAAATAACGCCAATTTTTCAGGAAGTTTAGTTTAGTACAAGAAATCAAATAATGCAGTGAAATTTGATTTTGCATAAAAAATAATTCTTTGGCGGTAAAAAAAAGTCTCAAGAAACTGTTATATTAAACAATTTTGGAATTGAGTTCAAGTGCGCCAATTTCGCAAACATTTTTCCGGAATTCTTTACTGGATTTTTGCAACACGGTGACTTAAAGTTGGATGTAAAAAACATTTTAATACATGTTTGGAAAAAAAGTTGCATCTTCATTAAAATAAACATCATTGCAGTATGAATTTGTTACTACTGTTTGCAGAATGGACTATTACAATAACAAAATATAAACAAAATTTAAAAAATAAAAGTAAAAATTTATGCTCGCAGCAATATAAGGATCATTGCAGGATGCCAACATCGAAGTATCCTTTGAAAGAACATGTGGCCATCACCCCCTTCGGCTATCACGTTGATTTATGGAACATAAATACATGCATCGTGGGCATGACTATATATACAGCATACAACCTGCAGAGTGTATTTAGTAAATCTGAAATACGACCTGAGCGAGGATGTAGTGTAAATGAGGTTTTATCCTTGAAACACATTCTTTCTGATAACAACCAAGTAGAGAGAAATATGGACTGTGTCTTCTTTTTCGGTGCTATTCAATAATATTTCAGCGTAACTGGAAGTTTCATCACAAATATTGCTATGCTTTGACGCTGAATGGGCGGATCTGGCTCTAAGACTGGACAAGAAAAGCCTACGGAAGCTGGTAGGGGCGCTCACAAGCCATTACACCTGCAAAGCCCACCTATACAGAATGGGCTTATCTGACACGGACATCTGCAGATTTTGTGGTGAGGAAGAGGAGTCGATGGAACACTTGATAGCAAATTGTGGGGCATTGGGCCACAGAAGACACAGGACTCTACATGCATATACGCTGAGTGAAGAGGGCCTGCTAATGCTCCCATTAAAGTAGCTGATCCTATTTGCGAACGTATTGGACGGCTATGGACAGAGGAAGCACAATAGACCAATAATGGTCGCAGTGCAAAAGGCCATCCTGCTCCAAACTCCCATTACATTACATTCATCACAAATGGAAGTCACTATTCTTTCTTCTTCCTAAATCTGACTTGATGGTTTAATACTACCAAGATAAACAAGCTCATTGATGCTGTTTGACGGTGGCACTTAACGTAATGTAACTAATTCATCAAGTTCCGAGTTCTTAAAGCTCCATTATCTAAATTTCCTCAAGTGTAATCCCACACGCGAGTGATTATATCTCTCGCGGAAGATTAAAATATGAAGGAAGGCACTCACAATAACAAAAAAAAAAAAAAAAAAAAAAAAAAAAAAACAAAAACATAAACATAAAGAAACAAAACAAACACAAAAACTGACAAGTCCAAAGATGTCTTTACTTTCTTGTCACTTGTCAGTTGTTTGTCATTTGGCACACATGCGAGTGAGTGATATATGCCCCATCTCTTCGAAAATTCTGCTCATACAATTTACTTTCCTCTCAAGGCAGTTTATTGTATAAAATCCTCCATTCATGCCCATTATCTGTTAAAAACACATAAACATATTGCATACATTTGTTTGAAAATTTCTTTTTTTTTTGCCCCTGCGCCTTTCGTCTTTATTTTGCGGTTTGTCGCCAAAATCTCTGGGTGTTGCATGTTTTTTGTCAAGCAAATTTATTGCTTCATTTGTTTCATCTTGTCTTTTCAGCCATTTACTTATGTCAGCCATACAGTCAACGAGGCATTTAGTCAGGCAGACAAACAGTCAGTCAACTAGCACCGTGTTCATCTAAGGGTAAAGACATTAACATTTTTCCGTCTTTTTATTATTGTTGCTATTGTTGTTTGAGTAGTCGCTTTGTTATGAATTTCTTGTACATTTTTTAGTTGTTCCTTTTCATTTGGTGTTTGTTGTTTGTGTCTTGTTTTTAGTAGTTGCTGTTGTTAAGTGTTTTAAATGCATTTACAAATGATGTGACAATACGTTTCCGTAAGATATGATTATTGCCAAAGTTCTTGATTTAAAAAAGTGGTCAAACGAATTATGATCGACTAAGGGAGAAAGAAGAAAGTAAAATGAAGATCATAAGGTTTTCTCGAAAAGAAAACGAAATCAGCTAAAGGTATCGTAGAAAAAAGAAAACGACACGTCATGGTAAGGCTTTGATTAGCTAGCAAATCCATCAATTATTCAAAACATAGAGTCTATATAAATTGGTCTTATATTGAGTACAAAGAAAAACCCAGCGGAGATAGTATAGTTTCTCCAATAAGTATCTAAGTGAAATGATCTTTATCAAATTTGAGGCATATGAGCCATGTTATTCTATACACGCAACCATTGAGAGAAAATAAAAAATATGATTCCAAAGCTTTATTCCGACGAGAGAACCACTTGTATGCATCGATCTTGATAAAAGTAGCTTATTATCTTTGCGACCGATTATGTGTGCGACCCAGTGAGTTGGTATAATATTCATCACTGATTGTGTCACCTTCTCAAAGGTAGTCAATTTGGGTTATACCGCGTGCATCCAAAAAAAACATTCAACATGACTTTATTGGCTGACAGCCCCCCTCCCTCCCTTGGCCATGTTTGGCGTCAATTTAATTCGGAAAACATTCTAGTTTGACTGCTTTTTGACCTCAGGTATACTGTGGTGAATCCATGTTTTATCCACTGTTACGAAATCGAACAACAACTCGTCCATATTGCGGTTGAAGAACGCCAACGAATTTGTCACACGATTGCGTTTGTGGTCGACTGTGAGCAAATGCGGCTCCAATCTTGCAGAAAACTTTCTCATACCCAAGTGAACACGTAGAGTTGAGAACACTGAGTCACGTGGCATGTCTATGGCTCCCACTCGCACTTTTAATCTCCGATTATTCCATTCGGAATCCAAACGAAATTGAGTAAATCACTTTTATACCACTGAAACTTATAGTGAAGAATTAACTAACGAGTAGTATTTGTCAAGCTTAGCTTTGGTTTGAGTGGTAGTTGGATGAGCAGACGAAATTTTAGGAAAAAATAGGTTTTTTCCTCAAATTACACGGTAATCTGCTTTAAATGGCTGTCAAACACAAACTAAATTACGCGGCTTGTTCAAATTTTGACAAAAGTTAAAAAAGTCAGTCTGCTAAAGTTCAATTCTTTTGGCATAAATATACGAGATTAAATGTTTTCGAACTGCTTGACGTTCTCTGACGATTTGGTTTAGCGATCGATGGAATGTCGGCATATAAAGAACTTAAGCCACAACAAACAATGCATTTTGCAAAAACTCAAATTGTTTTTAACAATTAGTTGGGGAGAATATGCCGAATAATAAGTTTTTGTTACAATTATAATTGAAATACTACTTAAGCTCAAGGTCTTATTTAATGGTTAAACAATTTTATTTGAAAGTATTTGTAATTTCAGGAAAATTTTCTTGATAAATATTTACAAATAAAATTGTTTAACGCTTAAATAAGACCTTGAGCTTAAATATTATTTTAATTAAAATAAGTTTATAATATTAAAAACGTATTTACATAAACATGTATCCGCCTCAGTACTACAAGGAGCATAGGGCCTCAAAAATGGGAAATGGGCATTGCAAGTGAAGGTGGAAAATTCTTGATTACTACTCACTTGAGAGTGGCCAGAAATGATAAATTTGTTGCAATGTGTATGAAGCTCACGACCTCCGGCTTTGGGCCAGGTATTCTTTGGAAAATGGCTATTGAAGACCTCTTCAAAGCTACCGATTGTAAGAAGTCGGCTAAGTAACCTGTTGGGTAAAATCACGTCTCAGTCAATAGGATATAACCATTTCTGAAACTTAGTTTTTTTTACAAACAGAGTGGTCTGAATGACTTGATCAGCGTCTCAGGATGTAGTAGAAAGAAGACCAGTATACCTCTTGAAAAACTCATATTTAACGGTTGCCTGGAAGGCAGCTGACAGCCAAGGCGCCAGGATCCGATGCGAAAGCCTAATCAGCCACTACGTCTTAAAATTGATATCAAAAATTATTAACGAAACAAATGAAACGAAATATTATAACTGAGAGCGTTTTAATTATTGGATCGTGAGCTCGAATAATTTACGGAAAATAATGGTAGGAAAAAGGTAGAAAAAACTGGAATAATAAAAATGTATAAATCATGAACTCGAAAATAAATTCAATATCAAAAGTTTTTAAATAATGCCCCATATCGAAGACAATATTAGACACAAATTTGTACAATCCTTCTTATTTTTTTAATTAAATAAATTGTTAATTTTTTCCTCTCTTTGTTTTTTTTCTCTTTGTAAGAAAAATATAATGAAAAAAATTCCAACTTATTTCGCCAAAAAAGTGTTTTTTTCTTGTTTTGTTTTGTTTTGTTGCAATATCACGCACGGCAATAATTTCGTGTCACAAGCGTCAAATGAATGTTTCATATTTGTATCATTTCACGTTGTATCTGCCACATCATGAACGAAGATGAACTTAATAAAAGAAAAAAAAGAGCACATTGACAAATTTACTCACACCTTAAAATCATCAATTGGAAAAATAGCAGCCTCATATTGGCACCATCTGACTAATAAATACAAGAATTCGTATGTGGCATCAACATTTGATTAGTTTTTATTTTCCTGTATTGTTGGCGTACACAATTTTTCGCCCTCTTCCATTTAGATCGACTTGTGTCAATCTGTACGTTTTTCTTCAATTATATATTTTGATTTTGTATAAATTTTTTTGTTGCCTTCTTGTTTGTATTTTGGTCTGTTGCGTTGTGTGAGAATGAATGGTAATTGCACATGTGATATGTGTTTTACATTTATGTGTCTTAGGGTAAACCTTGAAAGGAGTTATTAATAAAGAAACAAAAACCGTTTACAAAACCGATTATAAAATATATTTAAAGTATATCGGGATTATTTTGACCACCCATTCATGAATTTTTTGGAGTATGAAGTTCTGCTGAATCCATACAAATTCACTCAGACCTTAAAAGTTTTTAACAGTTCTCGGATTCGTTGTTGCTTCATACTGTTTCTGGCCTCCCATTTTTCGTGTACTTTAATTAGGCAAAAATTCTCAAATAACAAAAAAAAAACAAACGGAGTTAAATATTGTGATGATTAATAAAATAGTCCATTACGATTAATTTGTCTCTAGTATTCCATCTCTTTATCACAGAACACAGGCAGATTTAAATAGAATATTCAATAAATATTCAAATCGTACCAACTTATTATTTATGACAGGCCAGGAGGAAGACTTATCCCCTAAAGTTTATACCATGTCAGGGTGTTGTCCTTATAGTGTTATTATGTTATATTTTTGCTATTATTAGCTGTTACTTGTAATACAAGTGATCTTAATAATTCGATCTTTGTAAATTAATAGTTTCTTTAACAATCCAACCTACGGCTCTAATCGTATTAAGGAATAAATTTGTTAATTTGACTTTATTTGATATTAAAAAATGTACTTCACATCTAAGCCCCATAACACCATAAAGGCTCACGTATCGAATTGCTTGGTTGCACTTTACAAGCCTGGCTTGTGTGAAATGTTAACAAATGAACGTGTGTCAACTTGGCATTTGTGTAGGTCTTTAATATTAAAACACGATTCAAATGAATGTCAGGGGTATTTGTTTAGCTTATTGGGCTCAAAGTATAATTTATCATGTCTCCTGTACAGAAAAATTATATATACAACAAGAGAGACCTTTTAATATTAAAAAAAATATTGCTCAATAATATCGTTTCTTAAACACAACAATCTAACAAATAAAATAGCGTGTTTGTTGATTAATAAAATTGCCCTTACGTTGGACTGATGGAAGAAGTATTCCAAGAATAAAAAAGAAGTACAAGATAAAACAAATATCCTGCATGTCCTTTGGTCGTTTCAGGAACACCCTATACATGTAAAAAATTACAATACACTTGCTTACTCACTCAGCTTATATTTTGTTTAATATATTTCGTGCGTGCAGTAATTTGTTGAGATTATTTATATGTGGATTTTGCAACATTTCTTTATGACAATCATGCATGCAGAATGCGAATGAATGTTTGACAATGTTTATGGATACTCATTTCGAATGACATGATGCGTCACATACAAAACAACAAAAAGAGTACATTCAAATGTATATTTAATAAAGAAAATTACTTATTAAGAAAATGGATACTGACTGAATTTTGAGTGTTTTCTATAAAATTCCATGCATATAATAACAGTTATAAGCCGAGTGAGGCAAAGATCATTTGTGGCACATGGGTGCTTATTTTTTTCAGCAACTATTTGTTTAGAAATGTCTTGTGCATTTTGTGGTAGACTAAAAAGGTTTGTAATTTTATTAAGAATTAAGAAATATGTTTTTTATCCGACTTCAAAAAAGGATGAACTTATCTATTCTCCTGAATTTTTTATTGTATGTTGTAATGTCCCTATAGACATGAGCTTTAACATCGCCCCATAAAAAATAATCTAAATACGTTAAATCGCACGATCTAAGCGGCCAATTGACCGGCCCCAAACGTGAAATAAACTGTTCGCCAAACTCGCCTCTCAATTAGGCCATTGAGAGCCAAGTCCAGCTCTTCTATTTTGGGCAAAAAAAAATTGTTACCATTGCACGGTACCGTTCCTGCCTTGATCGTTTTTGACAAAGTGCGGTTAAATGACGCCACTTCATTAAACATTGCAATTTTCAGGATGCATTGGGAATGCTTGAAATGCTTATTGCAGCTTTTCACAAAAAAAAAAAAAAATATATATATATATATAATTATGTTTGTTGACATACCCTTTGAGCCAAAAATGAGTTTCGCCGCTGAAGACAATTTTCCGATTGAAACACATGTCTCACACGAATTTTGCAAGAGTTGTTCGTTTGTTACTCTATTCAAGGTTAAATTATAGACAAAAGTGAGCATTTTTAACAGTAACATGTTACACGAAAACAGCTGAGCTGCCGAAAACGGGCGTTCTAAATGGAAAGTTGCTAACAAATAATTATATAACTTTTGTAATTTTAACGAATTTTATTTTTCCTAATTTATATATAATTACAATTTTTAAACCATGCACCACTTTTTTAATTCACTTGCAAGCAATTTTTGATTTTTTTTCAATTTCTCCGCAATTAAAAATATTTTCAGCATAAAAGCATGAAATGATTTGAAAAAAAGTAGCTCAACTGCGTTATCAACACAAATTGGTAAGTGAATTGGCCTTGATTGTGAACCTTTAAAATTTTTTATTTCGTATACAATCCCTTGAAAATCCCAAAAAGGTATGCTATAGTTCTTGTATAAGAAGTATTATTACTCATACGCATTGAATTGCAAATCTCTCATATAATATCCACTGTAGTATGCAATACTTTTCGTATAAATGGCAACGTATGAGTGATATTTTCTCATATGAGGGAGAATATTTATCATACGTCATGTTGGTTGCAAACATACTCGTATGTATGTGGAAATAGGGCGAAATAATACATGGCTGTGTAGGAATGCATGTAAAAACCGAGTTTATTGCTGATATAAAGTCACCAATATTTTTGTCTTTCTCTGAGTGTATGTCAAAAATTTTTTTAGGAAAAAACTAGATTTTTTCAGGTAAATCAGCAAAAATCTAACATTTATTTCCAACTATAAAAGATTTTCAAAAAAAAAAAAAAATTTAAAACCCACACTTGATTAATTTTACATTTTGTAAATACTACTTGTAGAAAAGACAAACTGAAATATTAAAAATATTGCGAATAACAGCACAACATTTTAATCCGAGGCGAAAAGACTTTGTTATATTATTTACGATGAATGTAGCAATATATAAAATTTTTAACTAGATTATTCTATATGTACATAATTATAAATATACATTTAAAATTTAGGGCATAATAAGATGAATATAGCGTTTAAGTATGACACAAACGATTTGAATATACTTAGTCCTAAATGGGGAATCTTTTGTGCTGATGATATCCTTGATATCTACCAGGAAATTTATTCAGGAAAGTTATTGTGCAATTCGATTTTAATCTGGTAAATACGACTTCATGTTTATTACGTAGTACGATTGTTGGAAATTTATTTCCCAACATTGGTAAAAAATTAAGTTTAAGGGATTTTTTACTCTCTTACGGAAGATCAGAAACTGCTTCTTGACAACGCAACTGCATAGTACGCAAGCAAATTTCATAATTTTTTATAACGTTAGAATTTTATTCGAATGCCATTTTTATGGCGCAAATTTCTCCACAATTTATTAAATACACAGACTTTAAATATATAAACACTATGACTCAAAACCATTTCCACGAGATCATGAACAAAAGATTCAGTCAATATGTATGCTAATTTAGGAAAATTCTTATAATGACATGCTTGTATTAAAATTATTGGTAGGTATGATTGTGTGGCGGTGCTGAATATTTTTATTTCTATCTTGATTTTGCAATTGTGACTAACTTGTGAGCTTCATTTTAGTAAAGTAAAATAATCTTAAGATTTGTATTGACTATTTCTATTGCAATTTGGTTGTCGTTTTCTGCTAAGCTATCGATAATGAAAAACTGCGTTAGACTCATCAAAATACCAGAACTTTTTCGTTTGTAAAAATATAAGATTGAAAATTTTTGGCATCTACCGCCTTCAAGATTATATTGAGGTTATATTTTTTATAGGAATTTATTAGATTCAGGGTCTGAAACTTGCGTCAAAATTTGCTTGTTTGTTTCTTTGTCTAATTAAAGTACTTCAGTTTAATGTGACATCTAAGAAAAGAGTTTTATTTGGACCCAAAATGTTCTGGCACGCAACCAAGAAGAAATTTATTTAAATAGGCTTTTTTACAATTAGTTAATGGAGCTAATATGCAATTTCTAAGGTCTAAATAGCTCATGAAAAAATAAATGTATGAACAAATGATCACCAACATAACGCTCAACACAAACATATACACTTTGCCTATAATTCTCCTATTAACTTTCTAAATTTAATACAAATTATAAATATTTAATACCAAAAAGTCATAGAAAGCACCAAAAAAATGTCAGGAATATCCAAGTTTTAGAGGGAACACAAGGCACCTAGTATCCAACCGGGTATAGTAGAAATAATCAGCAACAGTACAATATATTTTGTTAACATAATATGTATGTTTAATTCCATAGAAACTAGCAAAGCACGGATTTTTCAAATATATATACTAAACAAAAATACGACATCAATATAAATATGGGTTCATATGAGAAAAGTATCCATTTACATGCACATATTCAGGCATAAATATTTGGCAAGTAACTTACGCCCCTCACAAAACACACTCTACTGCCACAATGTTGAAACTGTTCGTACAACATTAATGCAAAAAACAAACACTTTCATAACATCACACAAACGACAATTGTATGAACAATGTGCTGCACAGTTTCTTTCTCCTTGATGATGAAATGGTCGAGCCATTAGCACGTGCACGCATTAAGTCTACCCTCACATGGTGGAGTCATAATTTTCACAAATAACTACCAAAGTGTTGCCATGTTTTACTAAAATGTTTAAGTTATAAGGCCGCAGCAGAGAATCACTTATGAGTAATAACTGCCTTTACAGTTGAGAAAAAGATGATACCGTGGTACAGTGGGTTGCTTACATTTATTTATTTATTTATTTATTATAATTTTTTTGAAGAGCAACTAAAGTATTGAAAGAAATGCTCACAAATATTTAGATACTCTTATAAGTCTTCCATTCAGAATTTAAGGAGAAATGTGTATTTTATCAAAAAAACTTAAACTTAAATCACAAATCAGGTAAGACACAAAGTTCCAAGGGCAAACGGTTCTTCAACGATTCAAATTTGTTTTCCTTCTAATTTTTCTTCTCAGACTTGTAAAAACATAACATACTGTAAGTGAGTGGGATCAAAAATCATCTAATAACATTTTGAAAAATAAAACATGCATTAGAATATTCACCATATTCGTATAAATGCCAAAAAAAATGCATTTAAACCCGCAAACACAAAATATTTATCAAATGCCAAAATTAGATACGCTTAGTAAAATAAATCCAAATCAAGTAATGAAAAAATGGGATGTAAAAAATAATAATAAGTCCAAATAAATTTGTATAAAATTTTAGTCCCAGGGAAAGTAAAATCACTCACCATTCATGAAATGGAATTCTAATTATAACACTTCTTTTATAACGAAATAACACCAATGAAAAAAATACATAAACAAGTCCAAATGAAAAAAAAAACAAAAAAGAATATTACCAATTAGTTCAAAATGTAGAAATCCTCAGAATCCTTTAGATTTTCCGAAGGCCGGCAAAGCAGAAAAATTTTCTTGTAAACAAAGCCGGTTTTTGGGCAGAGGAGAATGCCTTTGCGCAAACCCAAAAACAGGCAACAGAGGAGAATACTTTAAGAACTGAAGCCAGATTTGAAAATAACCAAAGGTTTAAAAAAGAAAGTTAAACAAGTTCTAAATAAAATGAAATAAGAGACTGAATGCAATTTTTCATGAATTTCCATGGCCAGAAACCTTATCTATTGCCCAATATAAGTTAAAGTAAAACAGTTGCAATAAAAAATGTACGAAATTGTACGAAATTGAATAAAATTTCATGTGCCTATTCGGATACCGCATCTTCTTCAATATCCTTCCTAAAAGCGAATAAAAGGTTGTATGCGACAAATGTCCTGAAAAAATCATAGTTTAAGAGCAACCAAATTTGGTTCTCTGAAAAAGCAATAAAAAATGTTTAGGTTTATTTTTTAAGTACTTTCGTGAAATTATTTAATTTCAAATGGTAAATGAAATTAATTCCCAGAAATAAATAGATTCTCAAAATTTTTGTATTACAATATAACAAAAATCTTTTAAATTTTTTTAAGAATTGTTTTAATTTCCTTTTTTGGGAGTTTTTGATTTGGGCACTAGTTCATACAATCAACTATTACATATTGTTTAATCATCTTATTCGCAAAATCTCAAAAGGCAGTGGCCATGTCCAAAATTTTTCATGGTCATACAAACGCGAAGGCAAAAATTGTATCCACAACCACGAAAATAACACTTTCACCTACCTCATAATAGTTCATAATACACAAATAAGTCCTGCATTTCCCATACCCACCTCGCACATGTCAGAAAACTAAAAGAGAAATTTCATAAAAACAAAATCGTTGCTAAATTAGTACGTGCTTTTTTAAATGAAACACAGGTTTTTGGATAAAAAAATATAAAATTTTTTTCTCACGAATCTCCTTTGAGCTCTACGTAATTTGCATAGCGTTTCTCCAATTTTTATATCCCTTCCGAAAAATAAAATTTGTCGAGGTCATCGAATTAGGTATTTGGTTGTGAGATTATTTCATCGTTAAAGACAAATCTCTTTCCACCGAGCAAATTCTTCATGTTTAGAAATGGAAAATAGTCAGTTGTGGATAAATCCGGTGAAAGGACGGATGAGGTAGCGATACGTGGCGTAATTCATGGAATTTTTCCATGGAAACTGCACATGTGTGCACCCTGTCGGGGTGTACCAAATGTAGTAGTTTGTTTTCATCCCCATTAAATCCATTCAATAATTTTGGCATAATATTCGCCATTGATTGTTTAACCTTTTTGAAGGTAGTCAATAAGGATTAAACTACATGTCTTTTAAAAAACGGTCGCCATGTGTTTATTGGCTGTCAAACTTATCTTGATCTTCTTTGGCACCGAAGCGTCCCCAGTGCTGTGTGGTGTGGTATGGTGGATCCGCCTTTCGTTCAAAATTACGAAAGGTTAAAAAAACTCAATATTGCGGTTGAGCAATGCCATACACTCCTGCGAAGTTGTCACGTGATACCGTTCGTGGCCGATTGTGAGCAAAAGCGGCACCCATCTTGAAAAAAAATTCTCATATCCATGTGAAGGTTTTTTCCCCCGTAAAAATAATGCATAACGAGCACACGAATTTCACTTTTTTCCATTATCTCCTCAAATCTCGCGGTAGTCTGTTGTCAATGGCTGTCAAACATAAACTAAATGAAGCAGCTTGTTTAAATTTTGTCAGAGGACAATTGAAGGGGTCCTGTTGAAAGGTGCAATTTTAATCTCTCAATTTAGAGAACCATCCTGATATATTTATTAGTGGCATTAATTTAATTTTCTTTAAAGAGAAAAAAGTATATATGGTTTCTTAAGAGAACAGATCGCCATGACTTTCTGCGATATTTGGTGTTAGATTGAAAGAAATACTTGTTTTAAATTCTCAAAAAGTCCGAGTAGAGCGTTTCTAGAAATAAACTTTACTGAAATAATTAGTTTTAAACTCAAATCAATATTTCTTCTTATGTCGTGTATTATTTAAGATTAAAAATGGGATTTAAAAAGAATATCCTTAAAATATGAAAGTAATTCGAAAACACGATTTGACAAAAAATTTAAAAACCGCCTTTTGGTAGATGTGTATACGCAAGCCAACATTAATTTTAAACCAAGTTTAAGTGTAAAATTAGTGTTACAAAGATTTAAAATAATATTTGATATAAAGTTGTCATTGAAAAGCAAAATCTATTAAAGAAATAAGTTAAGACTTGAGTTATTAAAATGGATGTACGCTGCAATTAATTTTAGAAAAAAGGTGCGGTTAGTTGATGGATTAATCAAGGAGGAGAATATGTGAGAATTGTAAAGAATTCAAATGTCTGCTGCCATTGTATGTTTCAGCCAGAACAAATTTGAGGGTACACACATACTTTAAAGGGAGGCTATAAAGGCTAAAGTAAAGTCTTAAAGACTAACATCATGCTAGACATACTTTCGAAGTTCTAGAATTTTGGTTACTGATAATGAACCAGTTTTTTTATGTCAAAGCCTACTGGATCAGTCCAATCGACCGCATATACCAGTATACCGCATGGCCGTATATATACCCCACTTTTGGCTCTCACCCCCCAAGTGTGTCCTATGTTTACTGGGATGTTGCTTTTAGATCTAGTTAGAAATTAAGTGAATTTATGTGTTTGTGTTTGCGGCATTTAAAGGCATTTATGATTTCACACAGACATAAAAATCAGACAAGATTGTATTGGTGTGGTTTATGTCGAACATAATTTGCCTTGAGATTGTATTTGTGCATATTTTTCCAGTACTGCATATAGCAGTCGTGCTTCGTCAGTTTAGCAGGTGCGAAACATTTGAATTTTTACTCCTCTTGAACAATAATTATTTGGCAAAAGTTGCTTTATGCCATAAATTTTTAACAACAACATAATAGTGGCAATATCTCTGTGTGTGTGTGTTCACAAGAGACATGTTCACATTCGAAATATTTACCACTTTTGTTTTTTCTCCTTCAGCCTGTCTGTCCATGTGCCGTTGATATGTTTGAATATGACGTGCTTAACTCTAAAATGCACAAATCATTACGAAAGTTGTAATGCAACCAACCATGTTTATGTTTTAAATAAAAATATTTTCGTTAAAGAACTACGTGTTTTAAGAGTTACACTGCAAAAGGGTTTTGAAGAACTATTTAATGGCTTTTTGGTTGTACAACACGCATGTGAAAGTCAAATAAATATTTGCTCAAAGCATTAGTTCGAAAAGTATATTGGGGATATAAATAGTCGTGCAAGCAGAGTGAGTCTTAAACTGAAAATCTCATCTCATATTTTGAAAATGTTTATGTGTTTAGGATGTGTTTTGTCGCGACATGTTCGAAACAGAGCTTATTTGTTAAATGCCAAATAGTTAGTGGCAATTACAATATTCTGGACAAGTTTGTGTTTAGCAATTTGTAAGCAAAATGCTTTTTTATATAAAAAAAAACAGCTAAAATCTCTAGCTTGCAACGAACGAAAGACATCAGAAGAAGTATTGAAGAATATGCTTTTTATAATAGAACTAATTCATTCAAACACTTAAATAGACAGATGTATTATATTTATATTGGAATGCCGTTGCTGATACAACATGAACCTGTTTTACACGTTGCTCATTTTGCACGTTTTTAAAATCAATAACAAGAAAAATATTTGTGTAGAAAATGATGGAAGATTTCTTTAAAAGACTGCGGCTAACGGCAAGAGTGTCCCTTCTTCTCAGATGAGTGTAGCCCCTTTAATGTAGAATGTTGCGGATTTGGATGATATGTTTATTTATGTATGTGTTAATGTATTTTAAAAATATTGTGCAAACTCTTAACATATTACGAAGCTTCTGTAATCACACAGAGGATTTTAGTTTGGCACCTTTAAATTTATTCTATTTTAGGCATTGAGTCCGTGCCCCCAACTGAATGAAACAGCATCTCATATTGATTTTAGGATCGCTCTGTATTGAAGAAGTTTGAACTCTAGTCTTAGTGTTTAATTTGTCCTCATATGCCAATTACTTTGAGCAACAATTAATTTCGTTGTGTGCGATTTCCATACTGAGCGACGATCAAGATGATTACCTGTATATTTGATTTCATTATATTGCAGTATATATTGACCATTCATCTGCATGGAGGAACACGTTTCCCTTCGAAATGTTAATGCGACATGAATACAGTTTTGCTCATTCACTTTAATTCTTCACGTTTTTAGGCCTGCAATTTAGTCCTGCAATTTCCGTGTTGCTTCATGTCGTTTCATGGACGTTCCGGGAAGCTGTATGATCAGCAATTGCTATTATCATTATTTATTGCTTTTACGCCAAGTCGCAGGCGCATATTGCCAAATCAAAACTTTTCCAATAATTTCTATTAGAGCTTAAGTGTTTTATTCTCTTCCATGATAAATTCTCTAGATGTAGTTTTACCCCTTCTTCAAGACTTTGTCTCTTCCTACATTGTGAGTCCTTATCAAAGCAAAAAAAGGAAGAAAAAACTCACAAATGAATACGAAAGCTCCTTATGTTTTCCTGTCATTTAAAAGCCAAGTAAGAAATAAACACAATTCGGTGCTTCCACTGAACTTTTTACGAATTTTTTTCTTATTAAAGGAGTTGAAAATAGTTGTTTCGATGTTATTTGAGTATCATCTTGAGAAAACTATTTTTGGTTAATTATAAAAACATACGTCTATATTTGTTAATAATAATTTATTTAAACGTATATATTTATAGAAAAATATTTGCTGATGTGTATGCGTGTGTATAGTTTTTTTCAAAGTTAGACAAAACAAATTCTGTCAAAAATAAATTCCAAAAGGTGATACTCACAGATTATCGCAATATGGAAAGTTATAAATAAAATCAAAAATTTTTAAGCGTTTAATAAAACGACATTGTGTTAATATAAAATTAAGAGCAGGATTAAGAGGATAAAGAGAGAAATTGTAGTTTAGCTGAAAAAACTACTTCCGCAAGAATGTACAATAATTATTAAAAATAATATACTCTTTAATGGAATTTCAAATATGAATTCTTATATAATTAGTTAATGTAAACGTATATTTATCAAAAACAATACTAGTTTCATGAAAAAATTTTCTTAATCGAATATATGAACATGTTTTAAGCGAAAATGTAAAATATATTTTTAGGAAATTGTTCACATTAGGACAATTACAAAAAAAAAAAAAAAAAAAATTAGTAAATGCCATAAACGATTCCTTAAATAATCAGAAATAATTAGAAATAGTCATAAGAATAGTGGGATTACTTTTTGATTACTTTTGATTCTAAGTAATTTAGATTATTTTTAGACTTTTTGTAATCGTAAACAGTAGAAATAGTCATAATTTAATTAACAACTTCACCCTTGAATGAGAAATAATCCAATTTCTATTACATTGCACCTATAATCTATTCACAAATGTCATTTATTTGGTGTTTTTTAATAAATTTTTCATATACTGGTGAATAATTATTTTAACGGCTCAGAAAATTATTGAAAAAATTTTGTATTTTTTTTTTGTTTATTATAAGTGTAAAATTTTAAAACCACTTGAATTTTGGTAGTTTTAAAATAGGCAAAAATTCGCTATAACCGAGTTCCCTTATAGTGGTAATAATTTCTATGAACTACTTGTACAAAACTGTAGGGGCCATTATAAGGGATAATTACTTGTAACCATGTGCCAAGCTTCACTGTATTTTATTAAGCCATAATTATATTCCAATATTCCGGCTTCTGAACATTCACAGGTATTTACGACCAAATTTTTAAGTATTAATTTATTAAAGTAAATCAGGAAGCATTGTTCCTTATTTAAGGTCATTATAAAAAAATTTAAATTAAAACCGTGTAATCCACGAACGCAATTGCTGTTAATATTCGGCGGTACTAAAACACAAATTGGAGACAATTTCATGCCACACATGTCATATATAGTATTCATAATGTCACTGTGAACTAAAGGCTATACAAAGATCTCAAAAGCCGTCATTAGGTTTGCATTAAAGTATGGGATTACGTCCACAATTTTTTGGTCAAATATTTTTAGTTGAAATGGTTTTTTTTTTCTATCAAATCATGCCTTAAGAATAAAAATATAACAATTTAATTTTAATCCTTAAATTAATTTCATAAAATTCACTATTAAATTTATAGGAAATTTTAATTGAATTTCAAATAAAAAGTTTTCCTCCACAGCAATAAACATATTTTCTTAAAATTGTATGCGAAATACGGAAAACCCATTGAAAACTTATCGGAAAAATATCTTTGCAACAAGAAAAAAACACATTAAGACTAATACATGCACAAAATGCATTATTTTCCTACATACAGTATTTATACAATAAGTTGAAATAAACACACACTAAAACACACTCACACACACACACATTGTTATACTCATATCTCACTGACTGTTATTAGCCTCATCAATTGTACGCTTAGCAAACAACATTAAAAATAATTATAGACATTTTCCAAGACAACTTTCCTAACACATTGAAACTATTTTTGGCAAAATAATGGTGTGTGGAGGGGGAGGGGAAGAAGAGAGTGATATAAAAAAATATATAGATGCACATACATTTATAGTAAAAAAAAGCCAAGCAAATATATACAAATATATATGAAACATTCATTCAATACGATGATGATAATGACGTCGACGACGATGAAACAAACTTTTCTTCAAAAAGGCAAACTGCAATGCAATGAAAATGCTATTTGCTTTGGCGATAAATCTCTGCACTTTAAATGGGAAGGAGTGCAGTGCATGTAGCACGAATGAATGAAAACGGCTTCACTTTGCCTTTTTTGCCCTTAAAGAGTTGTTTAAAGGAATGCAATCAAAGATTTTGTTTTATTTTCTATACTAGCATCCACCAGCTGGATATAGAATAAAATATTCTGAGTTATTGAAAAAAATAACTGGATAAAAGCATACGTTCAAAGGAAGAAAAGTACCCTTATAAAAAGTTTTCTTTTTCTTTAATTTTAATAAAAATAGAAAAATTGCAGACCGCATAACTTTAAATTTATTCGGGATCTTTTCAATCAATTACAAAAATCCTCAATTATTTTAGAAGAACATATTCTTTACACTCACGATATTTAAGGCATTGTTGTAGATGAGGTAGTGAAGGCTTTTGCTTATGAACATGCGATGAGTGGGGAGGCGTCGGTCCAATATCGATATCAAACAAATAAAAATGAAAAAAATACAATATTAAGGATATACGAACTTAAGTATAATAACCAGATGTATATTATAAGATTGTTTCGCATGGTATCGTTCTAGTTACAACCCAAAAATATAGTCCTAGGCCACTTCTCTCTAAGATCAGTTCCCATTTTCTTGAATTACGTGAATTATTTCTGCTTAAAATCAAACCTAAATACATTTTTAAGCCAAGCACTCCATACTTAGTTGAAGAAAATCCGTACTTATTATACCTTTTACACCGCTTTAGATTGATTTAAGTACGAATAGGTTGGTTTTTCCCTTCACAACTTTGAATCATGCATTATTTTCCGCAAGTACATTTAAATTTTTATTCTCTGCAAATCCCAAATTTCTCGAGAAATATTATTTTTTGGAGGAATATAAAAATTGGAAAAACGTTGGACAAAGTGCATGAAGCTCTATACTAATAAAATGATTTTTTATTTAAATCCATGTGTTTCATTTAATTCACTTATTGACTTATTGTCCCAATAAGAATTTGTGGCAGGAGGCACATTGTATTACCATCGGCTCTAAAATACTAAAAATAAAATAAACACAGATGTGCTATATACTAAGGTAAATCCAGAGAGCCAGACTAGCCTTGGAATGAAAAGCATAAGGCCATCATTGCCCGGAAAAGAGGCGTTACGTGGAAGCAGCTGGAGTTTTTTTGAAATCATGACATGTAGTCATGGCACTTTCATATGTGGCATAGTGCGAATGATAAAAATATCCTAGTCTCCATGGACATGACGATAATACTGAAAGCGTCTTTGAGTCCATGGATATTATAAGATACCACTTAATTTGCATTAATTAACTAACTACTCTTTAGGTTTTTTATCGCACTAATAATAACAGTGTGAGACATTTTTAGTTCTGTTTGAAAATAAAGAAAATTAACGAAATTGTTTGTACCCAACTAAAAATCAAATTAATTTAATTATAATAAAGAATGCCTTGACTACGACTCGAACTTTCATGACAAAAAGGTCAAAAACATCCAGCCATGCTTTTATTATAAGGCTACTTTGATTCCATCTTGATTATTTCATGTGGTAATAAGACATTTTTGGCTAAAGTTTGCAAGTTTTTCACGATTTTAAATTTATTTCAATGCTCACACTTTGTATATAAAACAATCGATATTTCTCCTAAATCTGCCGGCTACATTAAAGAATTTAATCCTTTACTTCTCTGCCCATGCGAAAAATCTTAACCATAGATTCCTTTGAGGTCTGGCAAGTATAAACTGAGGGAGTTTATGATTATGGGCTCAAGAATTCAACTTTCTTATACTTTTATTATATTGTAGTTTATTTATATTTTTTTCTTCTTTCATTTATCGTTTGTTGGCGGATGTAGTCGAGGAATGCGTTAAATTTAAGTTTAAAAATTTCTGCTCTTTCGTTGCAATATAAAATGAGATGAATAGAAAGAAAAAGTTGTTACCCAAAATTCAAATAATCATAAAGCAAAGTAAATGGCTTCTGTTGGGTTTTTATTTCTTTTTTGGCATTTCTTTCTCATTATTTGTTTATGTCAATGCATTGTGTCTCGGAAAGGAATGTTGTTGCATTAAAAAGCATTCGTAGCGATACTAGAGTTGTATTTTATGGTGTTGCCATTTGTTGTAGTTGTTTGGCCAAAACTTTAGTGACCTCATAAGAAAAGTAAACCAAGAGAGAGTGTATTATTTAAAAAATCTCAAAATATCAAAAATCTTTTAAGGAATGCAATAGAATATTTAATTTTGTCAAAGGACCTCCCTCAAGTTTCTTGATATTAAAAAAACAAAAACATAAATTGAATATTACAATTATACCAGTATTTATACACAGAAAAAAATGATTGCAAAAAAATATTCAGATAGAGTTTTTGCTTAAAATAAACTTTATTTTAAAGCAAACTTTTTTATTGCTGCAGTTAATTATCAGTTTGAACCTTTAGAATACAAGACCGCGGCTACGCCCCTAATGGTTCATACGCTAGTACCAATTTTGGCATACTCTCTCCAAAATGTCGGCCGGTATCTTACGAATAAAATCTTAAATTTTAACTTTCGAGCTTATCCCTCTGGACACGACCCTTTACATAGCTCCACACAAAGTAGTCTAAAAGAATTAAATCGCACGATCCAGGCGGCATATAGATCGGCCCGAAATAAACTGCTTACCGAACTCGCCTGTCAATTGGACCATTGTTTCGCGTGCTCTTCTATTTGGGGCAAAAAAATTATAATCATCGCACAGTACCGCTCGTCATTCACAATAACGTGCCTGCCTTCATCGTCTTTGAAAAAGTATGGTCCAATAATGCCACCCGCACTTTCTTAACCGAGCATAAATTTTGATAACAAAATTTAATAATCTGCAAGCGATGTTTGTTTGTAAGTCGATTGATGGTTCATTTATAAACTAAACTGAACATATTAAACAGTAACATGTCACCCTTTAAGTTTTTTGTTGATGTTTGTAGAAATCGTTCTCTAGCGTTTAAGTGGAAATATCCCTAAATCTATATGTCGATAAGAAAGTTTAATAGCAAAATAGACGATTTTGCTTTTCAGTGATATTTCAAGAAACATGCGTTGCAACTGGTCGACCACTACGGTGTTTATTATTGGCAGCTCGTACCGCCTTTTTAAGACTCTCTCAACAAATATTTTTTAGTTGTAAACGGAGCAGCCTCTGTCAGAGTAGCATTTAGCTTGACTGGTCTGAGACCTTTCAAATTAAAGTATTGAGTTCCATAACGGCGAAATTTTTTTCCATGTTTACAACTTCACTGAAATCGTTTATTTTTTGATGGCTCCAAAAAAAATTTAAGAAACGAGGAGCCTTGTAACTTGAAATATGTTTTAAAAGGTCGCATTTTTCACCAAAGCAATATTTTTCTAAACTAAGGTGCAGCCATCTATTTGTCAGACATGCATCATTATTCCCTACAATGTCCAAAAGAAAAGCATTCAAAAATTCACAGAAAGAGAGAGAACACTGATATCTTTTTAGTCGATTGAGTGTTTCACAAGCCTAAATATTTAAAATGACTCACATCAAAAAGGAGCCTATTTGCAACATCGTCATATTTCTTTAACAATATTGATTTATTCTTTAATTGAATAATTGCCTTGTGGGTATAATTATTCATAAGGGAAAATTTCTTTTATTACAGATTCATCTATCTTTGCTAATTCAACTTTCAAGTTTCAACCAAACGTGATATATAATCGAATAAATAAGGCATAAACAAGTTTAATAAATTTTAAGTCCACGTTTTATTATTTAATGTATTTTAATTTAAAAATACGTCATTGGCGCAGCAGTCGACAGGGTTCGATTGTTGCGATTGAAACTTTGGATTTCATAAAAATGTCCTTAAATAAATATTACCAATGAAATTGATTAAATGTGACTCAAACTAACATAATCATAAATTATAACTAAGTGAAAATTATATTTCCTATCAATGCAGAAATAACATATGTAACAACACATAGAAAATAAAATGAAAATTATTAAGAATCCAATTTTATAGCTTAACTTTATAGATTAATGAAATTAAAAGACTACAATTAACGATATTTATTATATTAACGTTATTTATTATATTAAATATTAACATATTAACTTACGGCTTATGGACAATAAACACTTACCTGAAATTAAACAAAACAAAATCATCAAGTCAGTAAATGAAATAAAAGTAAAAAAAATATTAAGTAATAAAAGAATATATATAAAATCCTAAGTCAAAACTTATACGTCATTCCAGCAAGCGATCAATAAGAACAAACAACAACAAAAAATCTAAAATAATACACAACCAACAAATACAGCGAACAGGTCTTTGAATCATTAGAAAATCTAACCAGAATGAAAAATAATAAAAACAACAACAACGATTCGTAGCAGCAGAGAAGTTTTATCCTGCAAGATAGTTCGTTCCTTCTCTGAAGAGAAAGACGGACTGGTGCTGTATGTAAGCAGTGTTGAAAGCATAATCCTTAATATGCCCCAAATGCCGGAAGATGACCGGATAATGTTTTTCAAACCTTCGACTGCTGGCAGGAGCGGCATAAAATCTAGTAAGGATTAAGCAGCCTGAGGGCTGCTAATCTTTAAAAGGACTAATTATTGGAGAGTTTTGTGATACCATATTTAGTCCTAAATATAAACGATGTTAAGATTAAAGGATGCATACTGTAAGTGCTGGAAGAAGCGGCATTAAATCTAGCAAGGATACAATGGGCTCAGGAATGTAAAAGCCTAATTATTTCAGAGCTTTCTGACACGATATTTAATCCTAAATGTAAACGATGTAACGTTTGAAGCAACCGTAAAAAAGGATACAATTATATTATCCAATTAGTGAATCGAATCATGATGCAATAACTCGTAGGCTGTGCAACGAAACGATAGAAAGGAAAAATTTTTAAGATTTTAGGATTTGCGTAATCACTTGATTTTTAAGGACTTGACTTTTGAATGCAAGCTGAGTGATGAGCTTTAATTATTAATCATTGCACTTTTAAGACATCATATTAAGGCAACTCATTTCTAAATCCCCCCATTACTACGCTCAATTAGGAAATAGTTTATACAGAAATATAGCAACTCTAAATAGAAGTGGTGCAGGATTTTTTCTAGAAATCATCTATTCGATCATTCTGGTCCCCAAAATATTTCCTCATCTAAGTTTTTCAATAATAACTGAAACGCAGGCAGCAGTGGAGATTATTTGATGGTTGGTAATTACCATAATATCAGGTAAATATAATCACAATAACACGCCTAATAATAAAATTAAGCTAAAAGACCGATCTCTTTACAACAGATATATTACCATGTCCGTCTTCATTTTCCTTTATATAACAAACGAAATTCTAATGATTACGTGAATAACACAGAGAGGAAAGGGTGGGTCAATTATGCCGTGACATTTTGAATTTTCCCAACAAGGACAACACTGCTCCTGCCAACAGGCACCTGTCAGTTGAGTCCTGTCCAAATTAGAAAATTATCCTCTTTAATTTGTGTTCGACAGTCATTAATAGTAGACTACTGCGTGATTCGAGGAGAATACGGAAGAGGTTAATTTCATGTGCTCATTAAACATTATTTTTTGCGGTAAAAATCCAGGGCCAAGTTTGCAAAATTCTATCTGAATTCTACATCATCAAATTTTGCGGTATAAAAATGGTTTAGTGAATTTCGTTGTGGCCGTACAAGATACCGAACATTCTGTACGCCCAGCTGAGGTCACAACAACCGAAAGAATTCATAAAATTCACGATAAGGCCGATTGGACCATCGCATATTGAAAGTGCAAGAGATTGTGGAAGCCACAGGCGTATCACATATCTCTGAATGATCAGTTGAGGCTTTCCACAAGATGAATGCCGAGTTTGTTCACAATCGACCACAAACCCAATCGTGTGACAACTTCGCAGGACATTTTGGCATTGTTTAACCGCAATATGGATGATTGTTCGCGCAGTTTCGTAAAAGCGGACAAAATGTATATCCCACACAACAAACCAGACACCAAACAGCAGACAAAACAATCGGTTTCTCGGGTTAAAGTTGGCCAAGATGAGTTGTTCCTTAACAAATGAAATCATATCATCTGTTTTTCTTTTGGTATACAAGCGATGTAATTCATATTGAATGCCTTGAAAAGTGCAAAGTCAAAAGTTCTTTTGTACACTTGTACAGTTTCTATCAAAAAATTCGCCCTTATCTGCCCTATTAAGCCCGAGCGACTATTTCTTGTTTCTAAACCTGAAGAAATGGATTGGCAGAGTAGAGATTCGACTCCAATGAGGAAATCATCTCATAAAAAATATATATTTTGTTGACTTCTATAAATTTTATTTTATTGAAGGGATAATAATCGGAGAAACGTTAAACAATGCGTATAGTACTCAAATAACATATAGAAATTTAATTTTTTATCCAAATAAAATTATTTTTTTATCCGAAAACCTGTCTTCAAAAAGTCAAGGTATAACTGAATCACCCTCGTATTACTATTTAATTGTTGAATTGAAATTTTTCTTCTACTTTAATTCGGGATTTCATGCATCTAGCTGCTGGCACTGGACTATGGAGAATCTTATCTGGACAATGTAATTGGGGTATTTCCTCTTCTAAAGCAATTAAACTTTCTTTTTTGCTCTAGGGTTACTAACAAACTTTTTTTCGAATTTTGTAGAATTATTTAGAACACACCTCGAAATCTTTTATATAAATCTATCATTCAAAAAGAACAAGATTTCTATTAAGAGCAACTACAAGAGAATTGATTTTTCTTATGACCGTATTGGCTTTAATTTGGAATGATTTTCCGTCAGCCTAAGAAGAGGGGCACTGAGAAAAGCTCATGGCCGAAACCGGTCTGTTTACAAACCACAATTGACATATGGAATGACGGAATACCAATATTAGAACTATTTTGCTAAACTCAAAAAAAAATGGTATTGGTAATGGTAATTTCAGAATTTGTAATTAATTTGTAAGAGTGTATAAAACTGTGTTTATTAAAAAACCAACAATGCAACATTTCCTTACAACATGAACAGCATATCAAATAAGCATTTATCTGCAATATTTTTTGACATTTTTCAAATGTCATAAAATTGTCTAACGCTCCATTATCTAATGCAATTTCTATTTGAATAGTGAAAAAAGCCCACTCATTCACATGTAACGAAATAAATTTTTAATAAATTTATTCACTCGTACTATTTGTGTAAAACATTATAAATTATCAAGTTAAATGAAACATGCCTGCCACAAAAGTTTCAAAAAATTATAATAGACTCTATATGTTTTAGTTGTTCCTATGTTTTTCATTGTACTTTGTTTTTTTTTTTTTTTTTTTTTTTTTTGTTCTTGAGATGTCTGTCAATTTGCCAATACTTGCACTGTTAATATGCTGCAGAATGAGAAGAGAACAATGGCATGGAAAAAATGTCAGGTCTGGAATGTTGTTGCATACAGAAAAAATTTTAATGATAAAAATACAAGAGACAATCATTGATGATGCCTATACAGATTTTGTACGCTACATTGCCTGTTGACTTATTTAGGAAAATGTTGGCGGTTGTATGTGTTGTTTTCCTCATTTTCTATCTGTGTGATTTCGAACATAAAATTCTTTAAATTATTATTTTTTTCCCAATATGTTGCTTTAGTTTCTTTTATTTTTTTTTAGTGCTGGGTAGAGCGACTTCTTTTTCTTAATTCTGACACTTGCATTGTGACAGAAAAGTTGCCGGAACTATGAAGAACAAGTGGTAAAGGTGTGGTGTTAAAAAAGGACTTTATTTGTATGTTAGTTGAATGAAATAACAAGCCTACCCCAAGATTGCATTTTCACTTTTTATTATTTTTTGTCTTTTTAGAATTGTTTCTTAACCAAATGCTCAAGTTACAAGTGTCGTCGTCAAGTCATTTTCATTTCATTCCAAAGTTATTCATTCCTACTACTCGTATTTCGTTTTGCCCCTCACCCCTGGCATTTGTGCATATCAACTTGTATTGTTCAATTGTATAAACTTTTCCACCATTTCTGTGTCTAGTATGTTTAATTCTGTTTTTTGTTTTGAGTTATTTGTGGCCTCCATAGAAGAAACATTTAGCTGTAGTTTCAACACTTCTTGAGTGAATTGGCGGCAGAGGTTAAAAAGAATGTAATGTTATTTGGAAAAAGCAAACTCTGGGATATTTGAAATAAATGATGCATATGTGTGTGACAAATTATTCTGTTCCATTCAATACCACAAGTGATGAAGATATTGATGAATCAGATGCTCTTGGCATGAAAATCTGGTTTGATGTCCTATGGACTGAGCACATTTTTCATGATGCGAATTCAGCATTCAAGTGCTCCGATATTTTAAAACAATGTGGGAGATTCTTCCAATCCTCTGTACTATTTGTGCGAACTACATTCTCTCAAAGCTGTAATGCAACTCTCATGTATTGATCGGTATTTATTTCCCTTTTGCAAGGGATGGAGAAGAAGTTTTCTTCGGTAACGGGTGTTGACTCACTGAAGCCTGGACTCAACGTACGATATGCTTCATTATTTCATCGTTATTAGAACGGTTTGTGGTTAATACGCCAGTGCATCGTCCCACGTCTTACGGAGAATATTCATTCTTTGGACGAACAGTTTATATGTGGAATAGATTTCCTGCTGGGGTTTTTCCTATTACTTTCAGCTTGCAAAAGTTTAAATTTAAAGTCCACAAACTCTACTCCCTCTAACCTCTTTTTTCATAACCCTGAGTGCTCGCCCAGTACACAAAAGTAGGCAGTTTCTATGTACGAAAGTTATATTAGACTTGGCACCGTTCAAGGTATGCCCATAGTTATAGTCACTCCAATTTTATCTAACGAGATATAGTTCATCGCCTCACTAATTTCTGAATGTCTAAGACTTGTTTCTAATCACCGGTTTACCACTAGAAGGATATTAACAGTTGATGTGTGGCTGCTTATCGTTGTCTGTCTCAGACCAAAACTTTATCAATTTGAATATTATGGGGAAAAGCTGTTGTACAAAACTTCTGTAGCGGGTGAACTTGGCGGTGCGTAGGCAAATAGGTATTTGAAACCACTTAATTAACAAATAAACGACATTTAGCAAGACAAACAAAACGTGGAAGAGCCTAGTAAGGAGAAATTTATATTCTCTAAAATATATTCTATTCAAACGTGGGCGCAAAGTGACTCATCACGGAATATTAAAGTGGTGGGTATCGAAATATTTGGAGCATAGCGGAAATTTTTTGTCAATGCAAAGACTAATGCAGCGTATGAAAACTATCGTTTTAGAAAATTTTCTACATATTACCTAAATAGCGATGCTTATTTAATTTTTGATCTAATGATATTCAAAACTTCCATGATTTCTTACTGCTAGTGTTGCTATCCAGATAAGTCCACTGCGATGTTCAATTCAATGGGACTTAACCCAGTTGTTGCACATAAACTCCTTGGTTTTACCGGGTTCAGCCGCCATAAAACCTTAACCATAAAACCGCAATAGGTCCCAAAAAGTATACAGAAGCTGCAAATTCAATTGGTTTGTTTTCCTTATTAGCGATGTATAAACTTTTGTGAATATAAATATGAACTTATATCATAATTCTCATTTATCGAGCTTTAGAAAATATTCCCGGGTAATACTAATAACCAAATGCATAAGAGTTTGAACTCTTGCTGAGGTGGGTTTTTTATGTAGACGACATATTACAGCCTGGACCTGCAATGCATGCAAGGTCCTTTTTCTGAAACTTAAAAATTAGAGTATTCAGAATGATTTTAGGGATATTGAGCTCCGGTATTTTATTAAGCTCTTCTGTTTTAAAGGACCTCTTTTATAAGACTGCATTTGCTTCATATGCTTGTGAAGAGCATATTTTACGAACTATAATTCTGGGAAATATTTATTGAGTATTTTTTAAATAAATCGGAAAATTACTTCCAGTTCTCTGCTTACAGACCACTCCGATTTTTTTTAACCATGCAGCGTTCATGATGTGCAAGTAATAGAAGTTCTTTTTGTTCATAATTCAACTAGAAACTTAGAAAACATATATGTACTCGTATATATAAATATACTGAAAAAGGAACATTTTTTAGTTCATTACAAAAGAAAATAATTTAACCATAATATAGGATTAACTATTTACCACCGCGAAAGAATTTTACATCTGGAAAGGCATAGGCATAGTTAGGCTTCCCCGGAGGAAATTTCGGTACGCGTAGGAATTTCCTTTCTCATAGAATTTCTACCAAATAACATAATTTTCACTTTCGCCCGTAGGTTAAAGCACCCCCTCAAAAGATTCTCAGGGGTTTTTTGAAACCCCAAGGAAACTCTCTAGCTGCGCCTATGTAGAAAGATTAAAAGCCTGTCAATAGTCTTCATACATTTCTTTTTATGTAAAATTTATTGTGGCAACTGCTTATCGAAAAAAAATTATTTTCATATAACTTAAAAAAACAAAGTTTTTTTTATAATTTTTTCGTTGACGTTATTAACTCACCTTCCTAGGAAGCTAATCAACTAGTTAATTTTTAAGGCAAAAAAAAATGTCCTTTCTTAGGAATGAATTTAATATTTTTGTCCCTAGCAGGAAAAATTTTACCATTTTCTTATAACCTCATGATGTTTCATGTATCAGCTATTGTAATATCGATCCAAGACCGATAACATCTCATCTCTATAAATATTTTTATGTGATCGCTGAATGTTTATTCTTTTACTCGCCTCTCGCTACTCGTAAATTCGAATACAACTTCTATTGCAATAAATATTTGCATAATTATATTTGAAGTATTCAGCATGTAGTTTCTTGGCAAATTATTTCTTCATAATGTTGAAGACACACAGCTTAAACAAAAAGAACACATTCATTGCAACCACTGCTTTTTTATTCCATTTCTTAAAAAAAATTTGTAGGAAAAAGTTTCTGTTTATGTCGCTTGTTCATTTCTTTTCTTAATTTCTGATTGAACTTTTCCCCCGTTTTCATCCGCGATCTGTCTGTTTTTATTTCCCGTTCGTTCAGTCGTTTATATTTTTCCCATTCACAAATTGTCACTTGATGGAATAGAGATGCCTTGGCATGCAACTTTTCTATTGTTTGTTGCACAGAGGGGTTATTCGTTTGAATTTGTTAAACGTGTTCGTGTGAATTTGTAAATTAAGTTTTTACACAATTTATCGCTCCTTCTCTTTCAACGTCGATGGAGTTAGACATACGAAAAAAAATTAATTTCTTTCAAACAGATGTGTTTGTCTTTTTGTTTCTTACATCTTGTCCTACTCCTTGCCAGTTTATTGAAACACTTATCTTACAGTTGTCTGTCTGACTTTCTATTTAAATCAAATGTTTATTTGTCGGCACTTTTATCATTTTTTTGTACGTACGTCAACCACAAGCTGGAATTGTCCTTATTTAACTTTTGTAGTGGGTTTACATGAAAATCTTTTGGAAAAGTTAATTAAATTTATACTAAAGAAAAATCAATCGGTTTGAAAAAGGAAATCAATGGCCATTTGCATTCCAAATATTACTTTGGTTTAGTTTATAATCTTTTTTTTTTGCTATTTTAGTTTACAATTTTGGTTTATCTAACAAAGTTCAAATGTAATTTATTTTACAAGTTATTTGACGATCGACAGTAGGACTGATCACAAAGTGTATATAAATATACAAGAGGTGTATTCAAAGACGAAGACAACCTTTTAGTTTTATTAAGAAATATTTATTTATTAATCAATAAACAATATTGTGTGCTGCAAAATACTCCTTCGCAGATGTATTATAGAATCCATGACTGTTGCAAAATTGCACTCTTTCAAGTTAAAGTAATAGGAGAAATTCACAGTGGGACATTTTTTGTGATTGCGGTGATGTTTTTTTTTTGGGGCTATGAGTCACAGCTAGGGTCTTAATATAGCCAGGTTCCTATTTTGTCTATGAACTCATCGAAGTTTTTGTTTAATCGATTTATAATCGGTTAATTTTGGATTACTCAGTTAAACAATTCATACAAGTTTTCCATGATATTATTAATTTCAATGGGGGAAAAAATACATAAATTATTTGTTAATAAACTTAATTTATTCAAGTTGAAGGTCTCTTTTTAATTTTTCTCCATATTTCGGTACTCATTGAGTACCATCTTCGGGATATTTGTTTATTTTAAAACCGATAAAAATTAAAAAATTAAGAGAACTTAAACTTAAATAAATTAAGTTTATTAATTAATATAAAACGTTCAAAAAAAAGAACGTACATATATAAAAATTATTTGCAATTTTGGGAATTTTAACACTAAAATAACTAACAAGATCAGACAGAGAGTGCATTCATGATAAAAAAAAAGAAAAAAGTAAATGAGAATAAAAAGTAAAGTAAGTTTAAAAGTTTAAGGATAAACAATTTTGTTCAAATATTTAAAACTTTGTTTCTCTTATCCTCTACGTTGAAGAAATCGAAAAGAATATATAATTTAGAATAAACAATTCCTTCTTCTTAGTAGTACTAAGATCATGATATTAGGAGTATCTTTGCATTAAAGCCAACACATTGTTCTATTTCACACCTCATAATCAGACTCGTCCTGGTAAAGTTCAGTACTTTGCGTTCTATTGAAAGATTGATTTCCATTTTTTTAGTTTTCGTTTTGTATTGCATAAAAAATATAGAAAGAAATATTCTTGAGCTGAGAAAAAAAGTCAGTGCAATTAAGAATTAAATTCGTCTCTCCTGAGATCTAGTCTTGGGTTTTTGATGAAATCCTTTGCTTAAATAGTCCTTTGGAATATTTAACCAATGAAGGAATAGTAGTACCTGAACAGTACCGGCAGCGATTGATAGCCCTCTATGTTAACGCCCTCCAATGTTACCATAATCGTCCCCGAAATAAAACTATCAATAAACTTCATACAACCTCTGCAGCTTTAAAAAAGATAATGCGTCTACTCAACACCAGAGGCGCTGCTGCAGCCGCTGATGAAAGCGCTGCAGTACAAGATTTAAGCTCTCTCGTTTCACCATCTGCCCCTTCTCTTATCATCCACTATCCCTTTCACAAAGAAGAAACACTTTAGGTTGTAGGCATTAATTGCCTATATAAAAAAAATCTGTAAATTGTAAATATTTATATTTCTCCAACCACTCATTTTTTTAAGAAGCCATAAACATCAACTACAACCATTTAATAGGCCGACGCAATCAATTGATCAATGACCCATCTGCATAGAGTCAAAATTAAATAATGTCTACCATCAACTTTGGAGAACAATTTCTTTCAAATATTTTTAATGATTTCATAAACATAAATCATTATAAATACAACACGTTTATTTTAATGCAGATGCAGAAACATCAACTATGGATGGTGAAGAAAATAAAGCATCAGGAGAAAGACGAACATAAATAAATATAAATGTAATGAAAAAGGAAACCCTTTATTTTTATAACATACAATACAACAACAACAGGATTCATCTGAAAACGAATACGTAACGATCAAACACCAAAACTAAAACTAAAGCATGTCTCGTCCATCTACAAACGAAAAATGCAGCCAAAGTAGAGGCACAAGGCACAAGGCGCAAAAGATAAACTTGAGGCATGAAGATGCAACAACAAAAAATAAATAAATAAAGCAAAGTGCTATTTATTGTAGAGTAAAGTTAAGGTGAATTGATGTAAATTATCGATAACCATCAATAGTTTATGTCACCCAATGACTTTGATATACGACAAGATTTCTTACAAATCATAAATAATGCTAAATCCGATAATAAATTTGAAAATTTTTCCAGCGACGGCAAATAATCCCGCCATTTCACATGCTGCAACAGCTAAAACATAAAAGAAGCATAACAGCAATAGCAACAACAGCAATAAAAATCTGTAATAGCAACAACAGCAATAGCACCGAAACAATGTTGGGTGGGAGTAAAATCTATTTTCAGTCTGTTAATCAACAATCTTAAAACGTCTCAGGTAGTGGCAATAGTTTTGGTAAAAATTAAAACTTAAAAATAAAACTCACATGTTTCAGCATTGTAAGGATATGGATAGGCCAACAGAAATGATTTACTATTGGGAAAAAAGGACCATTCGAACAATGACCAAGGTTATTAAAAGGCGGATGATCGCAGCTCTCTTGCTTATGGATCTTTTCCATGAATATATTTATAAGGAATATTAGGGAGCAAATTTGTAATTATAATATGAATTTTATACAAGAAAGTAGTTTAATCGTTCTACAAACACCCGAGAAAAATATGATTGGCGTCAGCTTTGTATAAAAGCAACGAAATCCAAGTATTTCTAAAATAAAGCGAGTCCAATCATTATAATTATCATCTGTTTAAGAGAATCAATCTTGCTGAAATTTTGGCAGTATTTTACTGATGGTCTATGTTGAAGGATCGATATATTTTCTTTAATATTTCAGTCAAGGATGTGCAGGAAGGGGAGATATGTGCCCCCATCACTTTGCAAATCAATCTTTAAATATTCTGTGAGGGTGCTGTTGGCTGAAGGAGTTAGCGCGTTTACTACAAAGCAGTTTGTGACTGAGAACCTGGGTTCGATCCCTCTTCAGGACCAGTCATCAACATCATAATACCCTTTTTCACAAAAGAAGTAACACCTTAAGTAAGTAGTAGGGCAAAATTGCCTGAGTGTAACTTCTCTTAAAATAAAAAAATTTATTGAAAAAACTACAAGAGTAAGACTATTAAAAAACTTATGTCGCCATAAAATTGTACTCGAACAGATGCATTACGGTGTAAGAGGGAGGAGTCTGGTACCCTCACACAAGACAATTATCAATTATTCTACATCTCAACAACTACAGCAATAAGACTATCCACTTTTTTTATAGATAAGAGCATGTAGGCGAGGGATTGAGCACTCCTCATACAAAGCATTTAGTATTTATTATATATCCCGATAACTATAGCAATGAGTACAATGTGTATCCCTTACAAAGTATTTATCAATCATTCTTTATCTTAAGTACTACAAAAATTAGACTATATAGAAAAATTTGGTTCAATCGTGAAGGAGTGAAATGTGTATTCAGACAGGAGCATAGTGATGTAAGAGGGGATAGTCGTTTACCCTCATACATAGTTATTATTATTTATTCTAGATCTGAGCCATAAGAATTTGCTTTTGCCTGATATTAGTTTTGCTTTTATTCTACTCGATAACAAAAAAAAATTACAAAGCAAAAAAAATATATAGAGAATTTTCTTGTTTACTTTTCATCCAATAAATCCTTTTGAAAAATACAATTTGTATTGATAATTTTGTAACGATTTAAAAATCGAATGTTTGCATTCAAACGCGGTCGTGTTATTAACGATAAATTTTACTCGAGAGACAGAAATATAAATTCGGGTCCTTTTTGTAGATGCTGAGGGAAATACTGAAGAGCGTATTGTGTTTTTTCTTTCTTTTGATGATCAGATAGAAAACTAACGCTCTTACTCAAAATAATTTTGTTATGTCTCTTTTTGGTTTAAAGTCAGTCTCTCTTCTTTTTTTATAATTTTACCCTTTGCTGGCTGGAAAGAATGCAGGAAATAGGTGGCGGAAAGCTTTCTTTTCTTTATATTCTTATCCTCCTTGTTTTCACAAAAATTGAGTTCGTCCTTATTATTGAGCTATTGAATATATATTAAAACAAGTTGAAATTAAAGAACCAAGAAATAATTAGACACTCGCAGCCAATAAACTGCAAAATAACACACAAGATGTACATCAGAATGATGACGATGGAGATGCTACGACTGCAAGAACAACCCAAATACTGTTAAAGATGATGATGGTGATGATGATGATGACTTCGACGATGGTTCTCTCGTCTCGTTGCTATTTCTGTTGTCTTAATGCAACAGAAAATTCGTGTTAATAAAAAGCTGTTGTATGTATACTCGTATAGTAATTATATAATGGAAATAAATAACACTTGTTGTTTTTGCTTTTGTCATGCCCACCTAATATGCCAAAATCCTCAAACTCGAGTGGGTTGGCTGAGGTGCAAATCTAAATATATTTTTATTTAACTCTTTCATGCAATTTATTCATAGTAGATGTGCACTTTACATTCAATGTGTTCCTCTTCTAGTCTCAATTTCACACACACACACACACACACCCAGTTTTTGAGCACACAGGTGACAAGACAATGTGTAGTAGAAGTTATTTTAGAAGTGCAAGTAAAATTTTGTTTGGCTGCTTGAGTATAAGAATATGTGTGTGATTGTGTATATGATTTCTAAATGGTTGGTCGTATTGCAATAACGTGGAAGTTGAATTCATCATTGATAGATGATGGATGGAAGACTGCATGCAGCAGGTAACATAAGTCATAGGACTGACATCAGCAGCATTGCTGGCAGTTGAGAGAACTTAAAACAAAGCCAAACACATACACTCACAAACGAAAGTTTGCACGTGTGTGCACTCATACAATTGCATAGTGTGAAGATGGAATGAACCATTTAGTAAGAAAATTGGGGCCAGTTATGTGAAATATTTCAATTTTTTTAATTCATTACAAATTTAAAGTTATTCTTTTTTTTAAGGATTTTTTAATTCAATTGATTTTGAAGTAAGACGAACTTTCTTTTAACAAAATCATCAATAAATTTTAAGCTGTTTGAAAACATTCCAACTCATATATTTAAGCCAAAACAATCAAATACAATATGAGAATTCTTAAAGTATATGAATACTATAAATCAAATAGTTAATATACGTTATGAAACTATTTTTTTTTCGTTTGCATCATGTTTACAACTGGAATTTTTACATTGAATTTGCAAAAACTTTCAATATTTCAATTAAATTTCATTATTTTTGTGTAATACATTCCCGATAAATGTCAATATCAGTATTCAAAATATTTTTCAAAACTCTTACCATTAACCTTTACTTGTTTAAATATAAAAAAAGTTTCTTGTTTTAATGAAAAACTCATAGAATTTGGTTTCAAACGCAAAATTCTGTTTATTGTATGTCTTTTTTCTAATAATAATGAAAAAAAATGTGTACTTTCTAACTTAAAAAATTTTATGATACAAACATCCGGCCAATCTTGGGAAAATATGGGGGTACTATATGATCCATTTGAACTTTAAAATGGAACTAAGAGAAATAATCAAATACTATATTTCTTAACTAATGAAACTCTCGAAAAATAGGACCGCTTTGCTCGAGGAGTTTTAAAACTCCTGCAGGTTGTAAGTAAAGCTCATGTTTATATGTAAAAAATGCTTTAAAATCCCGACTTTTGTAGGTTATAATATAGCACCCAGAAATGCTATCGGATTTCCCTTATTATGATTTCTTTTGCTACATTCAGAAAAATAATGAACTTAAATACTTAATATTGAAATTTATTATTTTGGGTAAAGATTAATGATCTTGAATTTTATAAAAGTTACTCCATTGGAGCATAAAATGGTTGTCATTCTTGTGTTCAGTTCAAAACGGTTGCAATATGGTGCCAAGGCTGGAATACAGTCAAAAACTTCCTCGATGCTAGTAAAAAAATTTCACATAGTTTCAATAAAAAAATTTCTATTTCTCTCAAAAAATTTACTTTATTAAAACTTTTATTAAATTCTTGAAACTTTTTTTTAATTTTTCTAAATTATTTGTAACTTTTTTTTAAATTTTGCAATTTTTTCTATGACCATCATGTACTTACGAGTATATGTAGTCTGTTACCCTATTTTTTTCTCAACTACAGCGATTCCCGCATTAGCAGGTATTGAACTAGAGAACACGTATGATATATAACCTCACAAAACACATAAGCTTGGCCATTCCTGATAATTACAACAAAAAGCATATTGATGATTCTGATAAATAACCGTGTTTGAGCATGTTTTCCAATCACAGGGCGTATGAGTTATAGCAGAAAAAACAACAACAACAATCTAATAAGAGTATAAAGCAGAAAAAAGAAATACTATATATCGAGCACTTGATATAAAAATATATATGTGACATTATACATATATGTACATACATAAAATAATAGCACACAGGTGTCTTTAACATGTTGACTGGCTGGAGGCTGTTAGTTGGGTGATGAAAGTGTGTATTTGTTGTTTTTTTATTTTTTGTTTTCGTTTGAAAAATTTTCATATGGTAAGTGGTAGTGGAAAAATCAATCATTTAACCAACCAGTCACCAAACGCTTGTACATGGAAAACGAGCCAGAGATATCAAATCTCAAACTGAAGTGAAAGGCAAAATATTCACTGTTCATAAGTTTTACTTTTCGTATTTTTTTTTTTGTCCTGAATTTAACTTCTAAAACAACATTTGTGTTGAAAGCATCATTTATTATTGTTTTCTTGGCCATTATAAAATTTATAGTTTAATTTTATTTTTTATTTTTTTGTTTACTTCAAACAAATTGTTGTTACTATGGCACTTTATGTTTCCATGCATATAAAAGTTTGTATTGGAGATAATCTTTTGTCACGATCAGTTTCTTTTTTCCTTTATTTATTTGATTAAACTGTTTGTTTGGTTTTGTTATGTTTAACAAAATGCATTTCAAACACAAATCATTGTAGGAAATTTATGAAAATAGTTCCAAGTGTATTTTATTACTCATTTTGCTTAAGAAAACAAAACACCACAACCAACAAATATTGACTAGAATTTCTGGTCATAATGAAAAAAAAAATTGTTAACATAATGGAGATGAAAGAGAATAGAAAAATTCAACAAAACAAAAGAGGAATATTCAAAGGAAGAAACATTTACACTATGGGCATTAATTGACGGCATTGCGTTAAGTGGAAGTATTTGTACTTGGAAGAAACCCTTGGGCGATGAATTCTTTTATAGTTGAGCATGGAAAAATGGGTTCCTCACAGCAAACAAGTTGCATTAATGTATGTTGGATTTCGAACTTGGCAGAAATCTCATTGCGTACCAGCATAGTTGGCATTATGTTGGTTCCAGAAATATTCTAGGAAAATAAGGAATTATTTTAATAAGTCCAGCACATTAATTCATTATATTTTGGAGAAATAATGTCATATGAAGAAGCATTTTTAGCAAATATGGGAACATACGTAATAATCAAAGTATTATTTACTTATTTATTTATTTATTTTTTATTAATTTTTTAATTTATTTATTTAAATAGCTTATTATTAAAATTATAGGGAAATTTTATGAGACCTGAAGCACGGCTTATAAGCTCGATCAGCTTAAAAAAACTGTTATTTATATTTCCATTAACAGATATTAGAATTATATATACTTATGTATTTACGGTAAATAAGTAGAGTAATTTATTATAAAGTCACATAGTAACAGAGGAAGTGAATAGAACTTCTTATAAGAGTAATGTCCTTCGCACTAACATTTCGCAAAATCTGTTCAAGTTTGTTAGAAAATTTGGAACACCTAAACTATTCGGTTGCGTAATTTCACAGTTGCAGATGTTTTTAATAAGTACAGGGTTAACCGTTTTTCGTTTCCAAAAGTAAAGTAAAATAAAACACACATGGTGGTATAATATTGATTAAAAAAATTTATTTTGTCATAATGCTTGGATCTTGGCATTACGTGCGAAATGTCATTTAAACGATCACCTCTAGATTGGTTACAGCAGTGGAACCTTTTGATGTAGTTTTCGACCACTTTTTCGTACGTTTCGGGCATGATTGTTGGTTTTCAAATGCTCTAATGTTAGGGGAATATCCGCGAAGAAACGGTCTTTGACGCCGGACTACGAAAAGAGTCTAACGGCATCAAATCTCATGATCTTGGTAGCCAATTAACTTCGCCAAAAGGATGAAATTACGCGTTGTGGAAACTACGCATGCAATAAAGCCAAAATCGGTCGTGTTGTGTGGCTGGTGGCAACGTCTTGTTAGGACCACAGTCCAGTTTATAATCTTCAATTGCAGGCCAAAAAAGTCGATTATCATACGGCTATAGCAATCTGATTTAATGGTAACCATTTTTCCAGCGTCGTTTTATTATTGTTGGTGCTGTTCTCAATTTTATCTGCCAGTTCATTATACTTGATGCCCGAGTAACCGGTAATACATCCAAATTGAATCTTTGGATATGCCGATTCGTCTAATATTTGTTACATACCACTCATTACTGTTTGTACCCGAGATAGCCCTTGCACAGGATAACAAATCAGTGCATATTATGAAGTCCTGTTTCTCAAAAAAATTTTAGCGATCAACTCCACAGAAAAAAACTTGTGAATATTAAGGTAAAGTTGCACACTTGATGACATTAAGATCAGACACAATAATGTAAATTATAAGTTGCTAAATTTATCCCTCTTCTCCGAAATAATATTCTAAACTGTCATGAGGGTAGTCTTATCCTTGGTAGCTTCTGCAAGTTATATATCAATAATGTTAGTACTAAATGTACATGGTGGGGTTTTGGTTTTTGAAGGAGTAATTGAAGGGATTCAAAATTCCTTACTATTCTTTTCAGAGTTGAAGTGATTTTGCTTTTTTTCTTCAACAATATTCCTTATTAATCCTTCCACTCTCGTGTATTTAAAGACCTTAAGCTTATGATCTACGTGGTGTTCAATTGAGATCGATCTTGTTTTGCACTGCATACTCTAATTCTAGTAATTGGAGTTTTGAAACACTTTTAAGCTTTTATGATCAAGGGGTTTTATCTGTATCGACGAGTACGTTAAAAGCAACTGTGACCAAATTTCCCCAAGACCATTTTCTATTTTTACATTTAGATTTTTTAAGTCCACTTTTTCTGGCTCAGTATTCTATATCGCACTGTCTCAATTTTAGAATAGAGGCACAGGATAGATTACTTTACTTAAAAGTTTACAAGTTTATAAGGTCCTATTCTTTGATGGTAAATTTTGCATCTTATATATGCGATGAATTTTGCAAGTTTTAAAGAAAAAAAAACCTACAAAAAAATAATAATAATAACTTTCAACATCATCTTTTATTAGTCTCCATAGACCATCCCACTGTACAACATCCAGAAATCAGTTGTGTAGTTAATTTATCTTGACTAAGTTGAGTAAATACAGAAAATAGTTGTAGAAAAGCCTTTAAAACAAACTGCCACCAATATTTCTGCCAAGGATACATTTAACAATGGCCACATTCATGATAATTTCATACCTTCGAGGTAGAGTCAAGTAACACCACTGTTTCTACTACCAATAGTCACCATCACCTCCGCAATGGTCCGCCAACAACAACACAACCAACTCCGCCACCACCATCGTCATCATCCAACCGTATCCAAAATCTGTCAGTCAATTTATTTTTATATCAGGACTTTAGGCTTTAAAAGTCAGTAAATTCAATTTACGTATAGAAAACGATCAATGTTTATTTATTTGCTTTTGTTACTTGCCATTTTTCTTTGATTATTTCATTCCTTCGATACGTTTTTTGTTTATTTTTTCTTCAATTTATTTCATTTCCTTGGTGATTTTTATTTGCCAGACTTGACTGGTTGGTTGAAGTTGTTGATGATGACAACGATCACAGGTTGACTTTTGGCCCTCAACAAAATTTTATGGAGATTTTGACTATTCTTGATTTTATTTGAATTGTTGTTGTAGGTTTTCTTTTAATATTATTTTACATGGAACTGTATTGATCAATATAATTGAAGATTTATATCACAAGGAAACTATGGCGTATTTGAATTAAAGTAGGGATAATATTAAAATATAGAATTGAATTTCTATTTAAGATTGCAACTCTAGACGACTCCCAACAATTTTTAAAGACTAGAGTGGAAGCCATAGTAAAGTAGACCAGTAAAATTAAAAGATTTAGAGTTGGACTAAAAACTGGTGATGATATTGTTTTATTTTTTGGTCGAACATATTTCTAAGGGAAAATTTATAAGCTGCATGAAAAAAGGAAGAAATTGTGGAACATATTGTTCAAAAACATTCAAGAAATTTTAACAAACAACCAGAAAAAATGATCCTCAGTGAAAATGGGAGGAACTCTCCTCGGGACTAATATTACGTAAGCGCATGCATGATGTTGAAATTAAGAGAATTTTGATGTTTAACAAGAAAAAAATCGATGAAGAATTCGTATTCCCTCAACAGAACCTCAACCTTGTGATCGATCAATTTTGATCGAGATGCAATTAAGAATCTTTAGTGAGTATATGCTGCAGACAGCTTTTTAAAACCTGAAACTTTTGCCCACGACGCGGAATTAAGGCTTCTGGATTTTCAACAATCTGATTCACTGCTTCGATGGTGATTCTTGAAAAATCAATTATTGGACGACCGTTTTTTAAGCAATAGAAAAGTCAGAAGAAAAATACAACCTGTAGATATATAGTTTCGCATGCACCTCAAGGATTCTACGAGTTGGAATCCTATTTTCTCTTAAAAGAAGTCCCACAGATTTTATTAAGGTTGTGACATGTAGAGCTCCTACGATTATCTCAGACTATGTATAAGAAGCATTAGTTTGGAGGGCTTCACCTCCGTGGCTAACAAGAATCTATTTCGGTACCATAAAGGATCGGTTCTGGAGTTTATCCTTGGTAGCTGGGATTAAAACAGCAAATGTAGAAGATAATTTTTTATGCTCGAGCGAGTGCAAGTGGCAGGGTTCAAAATTGGAGAAACTAAAAAAATGCTGGTTACGTCGTATTCTGTATATCGTGCTATGCAGGATAATTTCTAATCACGTCTTACTAGAATTCTATGTGGTACTACAATATTCAATAATCTTTTGGGTATAAAGGCTTAGTATGGGTATGCCTTAGCATTTTTCATATTAAACAAAATACGGTGGCTATTTTGCTCCATTTTGCATACAGCCTTTTACAACAATTTCCATCAAGGCTTATAGTAGAGCTAGTGGACGGCGTTAAGTTCACCTAGCATTAGGGTCACGCTAGATCTTTCGATTAGAATGGAATTTGTTTATTGGTACACGATGCGATTGAATTTGGTATTTTTTCTGAACCATGGTTTATAAATATTCTTAATTTTCCCAAATCATAAATTATTTTTCATTGGAGGCCGATTCATAAATTATGGGAGAACCTATAATACTTTTATACTAATTTTTTAAATCCACAATACTATAAGAAAATTTTAATATTAAATTTTTTCAACTTACCACGTGATGAGCTCGAACCAAAAAAAAAACGTTCTGTTTAATAACTCACTTCCTTCCCCGCTTCTGTCTCAGGGCATTATTCGTAAGGAATGAAATTATTTATTTTAATCAAGAGGGTGAACATGTACCAGTTTTAAGCGATAATATTCCTTGAAAAGAGTGATGCTTTCCTGTTTTACACGTTTGTGAAAAATGGCGGTATGGAATGATATGACGCGTTGAGTTTACCCAAAATTAAGGCTACTGTCACGCCAGACCCTTCACGCAGGCTCTAATATGTTTCTCTTATACAAAATATCAAGCTCAAGATATTGAACACAGGATGAAATTACTTTAATGTGCACTCAAACACTTATGGGGTTTTCTTTTCTAGAAAAAGTGTTGCATTCTTTGTACTTTCAAGAAGACTAAAAAGGGTTTCAGTATGAATTGGCAAGTGAAAGATTTTGCAATACTTTTAGAGCCTAAGACTCACTAAACTATTAAGTTAAGTAAGTAAGTTAAGGTTGATACCCTCACTTAAGCTACTTGGATTATTTCTTGCTATTTGAATAGATTTACTTAAATATTTTTGGCACTATAGTCTTGTTGCCAAAAAGTATTCTTTTATTTTCATTAAAAAAAACCATGCACTAAAATTGTAAAAATTTTATTTCACTAAGTCCAAAATGTAGAAGAAGTGACAATTGACATTTCAACATGATATAAGCAGGACAACTAATTGACAGTTAGCCCCATACAATCATGTAAATTATTCCTTAACAAACACACAAACACATCTACACACTCGTACAATATAATCCAAATACAGCTTGCACCCATGCATCCTTAAACATTCAGTGTGTGAGTACTAAAACTATGTATGAACTATCACTTTCAAACAACCTACAACTAAAACGTGTTTGTTGACTGGCTTGATCGTTTGATTGTCGATCTGTTTTGAGCCATACAATTGTTTCAAGTGCCGGCACTCGAAGCGAAAAAGAAACTAACATTATTATCGTCACATGTCGCTCACTAATTGATTTTTCTTGTCGCCTGTTTGTGTAGCAGAATTTTCTCGCGACTTAAGTTTTGATCTTAAGAAAAAACACTTGCTTTCTGTTGCTTTGAAGATAGTTGCCAGGAGTAAATGTTTTCCATATGCTGGCAGCGGCCGTAATCGTGGCAATCGCAACGGTCCAATAGCAGAAGCAGCAAATGCAACAGCAACTATAGTCAACAAGCAAACATCAACATTTTACAAACATTTGCTTGTTTAATCGAACATGATATTAAGCAAAGTTCCGTCAGCGAAGGCAAAGAACTTTATTTTCCCGCTGCATCCCGAAAGTTTTGCGATTGAAATGCAAGGGCCTTTTCTGTAAATCACATCAGCAAAATATAATTTATAAGGGAAAGAGAAATAATTTATAAACAAAAATTACCTTTTTGCTTCTCATGCAAGTTCTCCTTTTTTTGAAAGACAAAACAGTTCATATATTTTATTATGTTGAATCAGAAACAAATTTATAGAAATTTGTTTTTGCTTCTCATATAAAATACAGTGATTTATAAAATTGGGCACTAAAGGAGTGTTCTTCCATTGGCTGGCATAAAATTTGCAAAAAAAATCTTATCTTATCTTATCTTTACTAATTAAAAATTATTCTGATTATTATTGTAGCTTAAATCAATTTTCAAGGATATACGAGTATGAGGGGTCCTTGCACCGATTGAAATTAAATTTACAACAAAACTGAACTGTGCTGAACAAGCTTCTTATGTATTCTTATTATTTGAAATTCATTTATAAGAATAAGGATATATGAGAAGTCCTGGCATCGATTATCCTAAATTTTTATTAATTTTTTAATTTTCTATATGGAAAATGAACGCTGTTCGATGGCTAATTTAAATCAAATTAGCAACACGACGGCAAATGTGGTGTAAAATAAGCTCTTCCCAACTGTTTTAATTAGACAATTAAACGCCTTTAAATGTCATTATGCATTTAGTAATGACATTCTGAAATGTTCGCACAGTGGCATGGACTTGATAAATGTATTTTCAATCGGAAATGTGATTTGTTTCAAATTTGATGTGGGGTAACGTAAAATCATTATAAATACCTTCAATGGCTTTAAGCACAGATTTAACAAATTTTGAACAACGGCATGTATTATGTTGACTCTAAGGTCATCTATCCAATAACTTCTTTAACATCAAGAATCATAATTTCATCAACAAAAATACTATTGAATATAATATAATAAAATGTCGCAAATTTCAGAATTCGTACTTACGAAATTGTTAATTTTCAATTCCTTAGAATTTCTGGATCTGTGGCATTTTCTATACCGTTTTCTGTTCTAAATATAAATTGAGGTACTTGATGAGGACACTAAAACTCTATTTGGATTCCAGGAAGGCATATGAATAAGCACTGCTGAGTAAAATTTATCCAGATTCTAGAATATGTATAACATGGAGACAAACACTACCTAAAAGAAAACGTTTACCATCTTAGATGATCAACAACTTTAAATGGTGGAGTCCGCAAGGAATGTTTGTGCTATTTTTGAGAAGAAGTTGTTAAAATGATAACCTAATTACGATGAGCATCCTTGAACTCCTGGCTACAACTTATATTATTCCGAGATTAATGCATAGTTGAGAAATGTTTGAGTCTTGTGGCTCCGTTGGCAAAAGTCGTCTCGGTGTTATTGCCTTCAATGTGATTCTATGATATATTTATCGATTCGAGAGATATGATGGTCTCTCTGCCTATGCAAAGTCCCTGTCCCTGTTTTTCTAAACAAAATAATCTTTACAAAAGAGCCAACATACTTTAAGTTTTTCCAACTTTAATAGGAGATGGATTATGGTGCCTACACCACCTCAATAAGGGACAGTACAAAAACGTGAAAAATATTTCTCTGTGATTGGTGAATTAAGTCCTTATATCTCGCACACATTCAAATTAACATATTTGTTTGTTTGTACTATTATTAATCCCTTGACGTTTGCGGAAAAATGTTGAGGTTTATATCAAACTCACACCGGAACGATGGTTGGGATGACTAAGCACACCCTACGAAAGCAGTATAATGTCGTGATATAATTTTACTTTGTTAATTTACTTGACTAAAAAAAATTCAATCTTTCAAAAAAGAAATACTTCTCATGAGGGTTGAAGTCTACTGATGAGTGAGTATTTTGGTCCACCAAAATCCGTGAGCTTAATTCACAGTATATTGTTATAATTAAATTTTTAAAGATAATATTTATTTAGAATACTGATCAGCCATTCAATTAATTCTTTTATACCACTGCACTTCTCACAAACACTTAATAGAAAATTTTACATTTAGCACGCAGAATTAATGGCTCCACATTGTAATACATTTGGTTTCCTAGTCAAATATTTAGGTGTTGCTTACAATTGTTGGCGTAGGAATTGGCATGGCAACTTTCATGTGAATGATTAGAAGTAAAAGCAAAAAAGCAACTATAAATAAATCAGCTAAAAATCGAAAGTAAGCCACCAGTAATTTTAACTAATTTGCCTTAAACAGGCAATGGCTAAGGATTTATTAAGCCAAGGTAATATGTTTTACAGACTTAGTTGTGAATCAAAGTATGATTGTGTGTGTGTGTGTGTGTGTGTTGGTTACCAGCAGAAGTGGAAATTTTGCTTGGACATGACATTTGCTTGACAGGCAACATCACTGTTGCACCAGTACTGCCAGGCACACACTCACACTTATGTATGTACAAGTATGTGTCAAGTGTTGTGTGCATTTTTTGAATTTAGGCTAAAACATTGGCATAACACTACTCAAAAGCTAACGAATACACAGCTCAAGTTTAGCTTTAAACAAACATTGCAGACGATCGCTATCTTAGATGTTGTATGTATGAGTGGTTGTTGTGGGATAATGTTGTGTTCGTTACAGCATATGCGCTGCTTTTATTTCTTTCTTTCTTAGTGATGTTTCGGATTATTTTTGTTTGCAACAACTTCAATTTGCCGTTTGTTGTTTGATATTGACAGTTTGTCACTTCGTTTTCGTTTTTGTTGTTTTCTTTTCTTGCCTTATAAATTGTACACTCCTTTTTTTCCTTCATTAAGTTAATTTTTTTAAGGAAGGATTGCCATACGTTGATTGTGCTACAAAATGTAGGGAGGATATAAAAGTAAATCTACCACATAACTGCTTGTACTTTTCATTAAATTTTAAGAGAATTCTAATAATGAAGCATTCAAAATACTGATTAAAGTTCAAAACGAAACCATTTTAATAAATAAAGGAAAAAAACTGCTCCATTTGGCAAAATCAAAAACTTTTTAACTGGCGTATGATATTAATATGAATTAAAACTTTAATTGCACATAAATACTTTGTTTTGCAAAACTTCTACTTTATTTCCTTTCTCAATGTCATTTAATGCAGTTAATGATAAATTGGTTGCTCAAAAAAGATGTTAGATCGATATTAGAAATTTCCAATTAAAAAAAACTGATTTATTTATAAACAAAACTTTTGCCCTTCATTATTCAAACTTCATTAATATATCATACTGCCAATTGTATCAAGACTTTTAGAGTTGGCAATAGACTAAGCCTGTGGGAAATTGGCACCATGGTGCAGAATATGATTTATAGAATTAACCGCGATCTTTAAGTGGGGCCATGCCAATAATAGTCGTAGTTCTCAGGCCTACGAATAAACGTATGACCGCACATGCCACTCCATCCATAACTTTGGGTGATATAGATATTGCGTAATTACAAGCTCTTGATATTCATCCCATAAATATTCAGTGTGATATCCTATGGGCTGAGTATATTTTCATGTCCCTAGAAAACCCTTCAAATGCCTTGAATTTTCAAGTGATAATTCACTTTTTCTAATTTCCTTACTTTATATATCCCCTATAGCCGACCGAAAAAAGGAATACAACACTCATGTATGGACCAATGTTTCAAAGTCTGTTTTGGAGCGATCATGGAGAAAACAGTAGCGTAGCCAACTTTATTGACTCACTAAAGCATTGAGGCTTTTTGTGATATGTCTCGCTATTTTATCGTTTAAACAATGATATGTGCTCTGCTGCAATCAATGATCATCTTTTCGAAGTATGTTTTTTTATTTTGCAACTAAACACCCATATTTTGGTGCCAGAGAACCGCATTTTGCTGTACAGAGAAAATTCAAAATTAAGTTAAACTAGTCGTATGTAGAGTAATCTTCCTGCGGGGGTCTTTCTCATAATTTTTAGCGTGGGATATTTTAAACCGAATGTTCACAGACACTACTCGTCCTATTTGTATCCTAGATCCAATACAAAAAATTGCACGAGTGAGATGACATACTTAGAATAATGATCCGATTGCCGAAAAACTTGCGAATAACTTTGTATTGTTATTAATTCTACCATTTAAGAAATATACGATGTTCGTGCAACAATCTCTCATATGTCCTTAGAACAAGTAAGACCCTTTCATTCCTCTATTCGGATTGTATTATAGAAAAAGATGCTATAAAGGCTATAATTTTTACAAAAGTTCACTTCGCCAATATTTTGACGTAATTGATGGTAAGTGGTAAATGGATGGCTGACAAATTACGACATATAAAAATGCATCACTAATCGAAAAAATAATAAATTTTCCTTGTTGGTCATTTCGAACAAATTCAAACTTGGCTCTTCAAATAATAATGATGCAAAACGAATTTAGCCCTGTCAATTGGAAGGAGAACAAATTTAATATATCAGAAAGGCTTTTTGGGTACAAAAGCTTCACTAGTGCTGATCTCGGACCCTTTATATATAATATAAGTTCCCGTCGTTCCTTTAGTACATGAGCCCGATTTATCGCCTCGTATAAAAAATGTATAAAGAGATCACTCTTGAAATTGAGTACTTTTCATAAAAATACATTGAGTCTACTCGGTTGTTCAGGTTTCATTAATCCCACATTTAGGTGTATCTTATAACACTTTGGCAACCCTTAACACATGTCATTATTTCACAAACTAACGGCTCAGTATTGTACAACATCATTTCAAGTCACTCGCACAAGTAGGTACTCGTAACTTCGATTTAGTATTAGTATGTAACTGTGCATTGTTGCAATTTGTTGTTTGCAATCTGATAAGTTGTGTTTAATTAGTTGCTCTTGTAACGTCTGACATTTTGTTCATTTAATGATTGAAAGACTGAATGAGTGAATAATGGCCACATTTGTATTGTTAAGAAAGAGTAGTAAAAAAAAACTTTTTGCCACAATCACATCACCAGTTTCCTAAGGAACGGTCTTGATGGACGAATAAAAAAATATTTTTATAAAAATTTATTTTCTTTATTTTTCTGATGACGTTTTTGAATATGCAACACAATTTATGGCATGACATATACAGATTTCAAAACACTTGAATTTGACAACTCAATGTTCATGATTTTTTTCGCTGCAACTATTTTCCTTTTGATTGCTTTTACCATCTTATTCGTACAGCAAATTAAGTGATAAATTTTAGCTGTGCATCCGCAATTTTCCTTTTTTTCGTTTACAATTTCATTAGTATTTATTTATACGAATAGGTTTTTTCTTGCATTCACCAGGTAGCTGGAGGACGATGATGATTTCAGCTTTTATTTTATTACCTCTACAATGCACATTTGCATAAATTACTCAAAGTTTCGAACATGAATTATGTGTTGTTATTTTGTTGTTTAAATGTCATGCCATATGCAGATTTATCTATCCTCCAAAGGAACGGAAAATGCAAAATATTAAAAAAAAATAAAAATAAAACAAGAAGTCAAGTCATTTTGTTCATTCATTGTTCAATGTCAAATTTAAAGCTACAACAATATTTGTTGTGTTTATAAAAAATTAAGACAGATTTTTTCATGACTTATTTAAGCTAATCGGCTCTATTCTTATATTCGAATCAGAAAAAATGTGTTCTTTAACCGAATTCACATTACTTTCTTTGTCTAAAGCTAAAGTTATCAAAATCGAATGTATTATTATTCTAATAAGTAAATGAAGAGACACAACAAAACAAGTAATTAGTATATGAAATTGCAAGTCTTTTTTTATTAAATTCAATTAAAAATTTAAATGCATTAAAAAACACACACGAATTGATAACCTGCTCCATTTTTGAAGTCGTTTAAAAAGGAGGTGGTCATATCGTCAATAAGATTTTCGGTATTATGTAGACCAATTTCTTCCTCATTAGCAGACTGATTTTAAAATTTCTTTTTTTATATGAAAAGGAAGTAGTCCCATTTTAACCAATATGTTATTGAACCATTAATACTGTTTTGGGAATTATGTGAAAGAAGCAAATGGTATTTCTCATTACACCTTCAAAAATAATCAAAAATGGTTTACGACTTAAGAAACAGGATCTAAAAAGTTTGCAATAACTTAAGCTTTCATGTATGATTTATCTCCCGAGAAATTTGGCAAAACATGTATATATCCTCATGAGTGCTTTCGGATTGGATTTAAAAAAAACACATATAAAATTTAGAGAAACATATGAAATCTTTATTTGAGTCGATAGAACGCTGGGTTTAATTTTGTTATACTCTTTCCAATATGTCTGCCAGTATCCCACAAATAAATTATTTAACATTGGCTTCCAGTGTTCCTATAGATATCAGCCTTAACATAGCCCTATAAAAAAATAGTCTAAAGGCTTTAAATTGAACGACCAAGGAGGCCAATTGTTCATCGAACTCGCCTCTCAATAGCATCGCGTACTGTTTGGCATGTGAAACCCTTTTGTTGAAACAACATGTCAGCCAAGTCCAGCTCTTGTATTTTTGGCAAAACAAATTTGTAATCATCGAACGGTAGCGCTCGCCATTCACGGTAACGTTCCTGTCTTCGTCGTCTTTGAAAGAGCATTGTCCAATGATGCCACCGGCCCATAATCCACACCAAACAGTGCATTTTTCGCGATGCAGTGCTTCTGGCTTTTGCTTGTTCGCGTATTCATTCAACCAGACTATGAGCTTCGTCGCTGAAAACAATTTTTCGATAAAAAAAGTAGACGATGCAATTCCTTATTTGATAATAAAATTCAATAATCTGCAAGCGTTGTTCGTTTGTAAGTCGATTCATGCTTAAATTATGGAACAAACTGATGTTTGACAGCGAAAACAGCGGTTGCCAAAGAGAAAGCTACTAAAAAAGCACTCGTATCTTCTTATTAACTTATCTAATGGTATATAATATATTATAGAGTTAGATCGGCTGTCTAGAAATGAGATGGTACACAAATGGGTACAAAAGAAAATTTAGCACCTTAGGACGTAATCTTACTATTATATTTTTTCTAGTCAACATCAAGTCAATACTGCTCTAATTATAAGTAACAAGTAAATGACTTTTATTTCTAAACACAAAGGCTTCTCCACTCATGACAATATTGTTATGATATAGGAAATTATTGTATCAGGCAAGAACTTGGTCCATTTTTGATGTCTATACTATTAACGGCCAAGATTTCCGAATTTGGATTTGGAATTATTTCCAAATTTATGTTTTTCTAGGAAATAAACTATCAGTGCATATATTTTCTATTAAGAAACCCCAAAAACCTCTTAGCATTGCGATAATTTGATTTAAATTAAATCTCTATATCAAGCAAAAAAAAAGCAAATAAAAATTTTATGCAAAACTGATTTAAAAAAGTTTGTGTACAATCAATATAAAATAAATTACATTTGACAAGAAATATGCATATTGGAGAGCTGTTGTTATCCTGAACATATTCAACGTGGTCCTTCGTGAATGTCATGTGAAATGAACCCTTTTTTAAATTCCGTCTTAACAAGTGATAAGAACGTTTGAAAACAGACAATAATCACAACAATCGTACTGTCAAAGATAGAAATAACAATAAAAACAAATAATGCCAATCTCGCGTTTGGTATGTGAAATGTGTCACTTTTTACAGTTTCTTTGTTTTTACTCTTTGGGGAAGACTTTCAAAGTATAAAATCGTTTATATAATAAAAAAAAGCTTCAACAAGAAGACAAATAAATAAATCAATTTTAAAAAAAGTTATATATTCATACAAATATTATTTTTTTGAAATTCCAAAAGCCAAAACTTTAAAGTTTTTGATTTAACACCGCTTTTCGGTAATCGAGTTTTGATTAGATATTCGATTCCTACGAAACTATTTGTACTATTTTCGAGAGAATGTCCATGTAGTTGTTTGTATGTATGCGTGTGTATATATGCAAGTCTCTGATAATCTTGGAACTGCTAAACCGATCAATCAGTACAAACATGTCGGCATTCTTAAGATTTCCTGTGAGTACAAGTCGATGGCTGTAAAAAATAAGCCTAGATTTATTGAAATTTATTTTATTTTAATATTCTTAATTTTATAAGAATTTCAATTTAATTTTTCGAATTATTTCATTTTATGAAACTCCTTAAAATGTAGCCAAAACAAAATGTTTTTCGTTTTTAATTCACCGGGTAAAAACTTGAGACTTATTTGCAACTTATTTCTCTATGTTCAGGTTATTGATTTGTCATATAGAAATCAATATGTATGAGTCCGGCTTCGCTTTCTGAAACATTTTTGCATTGCGGACCTTTGGCTGGACGCAAGATTGTTCTCCCCTGTAATAGTCGCAGACAGGCTTCGCTTTCTGTATTGCTTTATAAAGCGACAACAATTTTGTACATACAGTAACGGAGTAAGTCCTTGCCCCAACCTAAGGATATCAAACCCGGGTTTTAACACATCATAGTTGACTAAATTTCTATCATGTGCCAAATACTGTCAATGCAGATATGCGTTAGAAAATTAAGCCAATTTCGAATATAACACAGAGGAGTCTTTGTGCCCGATCAAAGGCCGGTAATGTAGAAATACTATAGCGAGCTGATGGCCGGCAAAGAAGATAAAGAGTAAACGGATATGCCTTGGGGTAGAAACTGCTTAAGCCCTGCCGGTGGCCGGCAATGCAGATACGTTTTAGAAGGTAAAGCCGATTTCGGATATAACCAATTGAATGCCGGCATAGTTTTACAGAGATCAAAACCGGCCCTAGACATACCGCAGAGAAGCAAAATTTTCTACCTAACCAAAGGCCGTCAAAGCTGCATTACCTTAGAAAACGAACTGGAGTTTGAACTAAAGTTTCGCTCTCGATCGAAGTCTGAAAGTGAAGCCGATTTTTGACATGCCACAGAGCAAAAACTCCTTGCTCTCGATCAGAGGCTTCTAGTGTATAAATACCTCAAAGAGCTTCGACATACCACAGAGGAGAAAGTTTTCCTGCCTGACGCAAGGTCGGTAGTGCAGAAGTGATTAAGAAAGCACGGGAGAGCTTGGATATATTTTTCTCTCTATGAGAAGTTAATACAAAGTAAAACCAATATTTTTGAATTACTAGCTTTCGTTAGGGCTTAAAAATTTTCTCCTTCGAGGCAAGTGAGATCTTTTAAGGCATTTCCACATTTTTGGATTTTATTTCATTAGGACTTGTTTCTTCTTAAAACTATTTCATTATGAAAGAGTCCCAAAATTTTATTTTTATTTCATTTTCAGTTTCGGGTGCAAAGCCCTTATTCCATAAACAAAGTTGACATCGTTGCAAATGGGTTGGTTTCTCAATCCTTCAGAGAAACTGGAGTAGTAGACATACCTTCTGTGAAACAAATTTTACAAAGAATAAATTACAATTAATTTTTTGAAATTATTAAAAATTTTTATAGAAGAACATATACCCGCACTAGTGGTAAAATATATGTAACATTTTAGTCAGAAAAGAAAACGATCTTAATCACTTTTTCTTACCTCTAGTCTCCCTTGTCCCTCTTGCTAAAGCTGTTATATTTTTTATCCTGTATGTTATTTATGTTGTTGTTTATTAAAATTATTTATGTTGTTGTTTATTAATTTGGTACATAATGATGTAGCGACCATTAAAAACAGTGAAGTTTCGTTCTCTTAGTATTAGTAGTTCAATTTTGTTCCTTAATAGTAAAAATAACTCAAAAATATTAAATTCAGTTGTCAACTCCAAGCCTCAAGGTCGACCCATATTAATAAGTTTTCAAAATGTAAAAAAAAATTCAAGCTTTTCAAGCCAATGAAACGTGAAAAGTGAGCAATAAGTAAATTTTGAAGTAAATGTATTAATGAATTAATCTCATCTTAAATTATTTTATGGTTTTGATTTACAATAATAAGCATTTTTTGAAATATTATAAAAGACTTTACTATATTTCGTTTTAAGATCGTGAAGTTTCTGCTTTGCTCTTTCTGTCTTTGAAAAACAAACCAATCGTTTTTAATGCTAAGTATCGTCCTAGATGAGTCTAGATCTAGATGAAAAAATAAGCGATCTCTAAAAACAATGATGCTTTGTTACTTCTTTTAAGAGGACTAGGTAGATAAAGTTTTCCATTGTTTAAAGTCAGCGTAGTAAACGAGTTCATCACAACTCGTAGATATTTATATTAAAAATATGAATCATAGAAATAACTTAGATTCAACTGACATTATTCACAATTGGATATCCTGATAAATGAATTCATTCATTCAATGTTCTGCCTATAAACCAATTGTCAATTTCGATTTTACATATTTATATATGACCGTATGTTGTTGTTGTTTCTCTTTTCTTTTTTTAAGTGCCAATATGGAATTTTTTAGTAAACAATTTTCTGTTGCTCTTTACTCCAACTCTCTGTATCAGAATCGCTATTGTCTAGGAGTACTTGTCTAATTCGCATGCAAAACATCAAGATGGCTGTGGTTTTAAGATGGGTGTAGGACAGCCATCTGCATATACGTTAGTGCTTAAATAACTGAAAAATGTTTTAGAATGAAATAAAACGACAAAGATATTGAGAAGAAATCTCGTTTATATACATACATTTGTGTATGTTGTAAAAGCTAAAATGTCACTACTTGTCAACATGATTTGACCAAATGAAACAAACAATATTTTTTTCAGTTCTTTTGTTTAAAACTAAAGAAATTTATTGAAGTTGTCGGGGGCAATTTGGTTAAAGAGTTTTAAGAACTGGGTATAATATTTCATTTGTTAAAGTTTTTAAAAAAAAAATTTTATGTACATTTTTTACTTATAAATGGTTTGGTTGTTGTTTTCGAAAATATATTGCTTTATTTTCATAAATTTATGGCCAGATTATAATTTTTTTCTTTCCTTAATTTCAATTTAATGCTGACGTATGAAATGTCCTTTTAACTAAAATGATATGTCACACTGGAGTGCAAGTTAATTGTCAAATGTTGTCAGTTTTGCGCCATTTTTTTACTTAATTGACATTGCCGCTACGAGAACTTAATGTATATTAATATTAACACTATTAAGACCGGTGGTTTCTCATACACAAATTTCACTTTAAAAACTAAGAATTTTTTTTTTTAATATTTTAGTGGCAGTTATTAAGAAGTACTTCCATCTGATTCCTTAATATTATTACCTAAATTCATTTTCTTTAAATACATTTCATATTTACATTTCTCTCGATCGAATAAGAAGTTTAAAATTCCTCCAGCATGCACCTGATTATTCCAATATTGTTAAGCGAATGATATTAATTGAAGGTTTCTCATTGTAATCAATTTATCCATATATACGATTAACACTATTTGAATATATTTGAGAATTTTGTTTCCATATTTGCTGCTTATATATTCCACTCGTTCTTCGTTGTCAGGTGGAACATTATTTTTGGGAGTGGGAAGGTTTTACACATTGACCCATGACTTCAACAAGCTCTTAACTGATCAAAGGTCGGCCCCATGTTTACTTGTATAGTCCTGCCATCAATTCTGGCCTCTCCAAAAATATAAGAAAAACTAAAGCCGTTAAAACTGGATTCTTAGAAATAAAAGTTTTGTTCCCTGTAACTCAGCTTGGAATTTTGTTTATATACCATTATATTAGCATTATGAATTCATTATTTACCCATTTAGTTTTGTGTACATACTAATAATTTTGCGATGAACCCACTGTGCCTCCTTTTAAAAAATATATTTCCATTATACATCATCCGCTGAACCTTTTTGGATTTTTGTAACTATCACACGAGTCAAGGCGCTTCAACGCTTAAAATATTCTAAAAGAACATTTTAAAATATTTAATAAAACATCCTTGGGAAGTACTCTATAATTTAGTTTATAATGACACCAAGATTACTGATTAAGGAAAAAGAATAACTGTAGCGGACCCTCTTAGTTTTTCCAATATGGCCACTAATCTTTTCAAGAAATTTTAAGAAATAAATAAATTCAAATGCCATTCATTATATTTCCAAGAACATTTCATCTATCTCACTATTATATAATAATTAAGAAGTACCTAAACTACCATCTCTTAAAAGTGGCTCTCCGTTTCTCCAATATGGCCACTAATATTCTCAAGGAATTACTTTTTACTAGACGAATTTAATTGTTGTTTCAATATATATTTATCATTCCGCATTGTTTTAATTTCATTAAGAAACTCTTGTAGCATATTTTCCGTTTTTTAATATTTTTGGAATTGGTCGTAATTCCTAGATTCTAAATGCAATTAGTGCTATTTGGGATTTCTGTTAACTGCTTAACAGAGCTCTGTTAACTGTGAATTTGTCTGTAAACGCAAATGTGGGTCTTGTCTCCGCTAGTTAATGTCTAGTTTTAACATTTTAGTTGTGATTTCATTTGCTACCCTTTTACGCTTGACTATGACCGTTTAATTTGCATTACCCTCAATATAAAGTGTTGGTGGTCCAGGCAGTATAATGAAAAAATGGAAGTCATTCTCAAAGAATGACACTTTCATTACTTCTAAAAATCCAATAGTGCATTTTTTCAACTTTTTAGGAAGTCAAGTTGACAAAATCTTGATTAAAAACATGAAGTTCTTCTACAAATCTGTTAAATTTGTTTTGAAAATATTTTTCTTGTAAACATTAAAAACCTTCTTCTTTAAATCTATATGGAAATATAATTTTTCTTCAATTATTAAGTGATAAAACTACTTATAAGGCGGAAAAATCGTGTCCTGAGACGGTACGCGTTACAAATGTGAAGTTGTTATAAAATTATTTTCTTTGCAAAAAAACTATACTTTTTCTCGCATAATGCAGACAACTTCCAAATCGATGAACAGGAATAAAAAAAGAGAACATCATGCAATATTAAACCCATGTTGGAATCATTGGAAATAATCAGAATTCGCACTACATTCGTGACATTTGCGGAGGATCTTTTTCACTGGATATTCATTAAAATGTCTAAAGAGTGACTGTGACTGATAATTAAAAAAAAGAAATGCGATATATATCTCTTTATGAACTGCATAAAAAAATTAAAAAAAAAATCAAAAATATCTAAGTAAGGTCTAGACAGAGTTAATGATATAGAAATGCATTTGTGCATTCAACTTGATCTTGGTTTCAGCTCAAAGCTGAATAATTCCTCGAAGAGAGAGAGAGAGCTGCTTTTTATGTCTATTTAGTATTGAAATTAGTAAATCAAGAGATAAAGTGGCCTTTCTAGAACTATTTTCTTTTGCTTTCTAAGGTATTTTCTAAGAATAACCCCTTTGTGAAGGAAATGAAAAAAGCTCCTTCATTATTGTCTCTGAACCCTTTATTCGCTATTTCAGTGTTAAATTTATGCAAGTATATGCATAAGTATGTGAATGTAATGACTAGTACAAGAAATATTATTTATTGGTGTGTTAAAATTTATATATTTTATTGCATTTTACAGTGTTCCAGTGCCATTAAAAAAGAAGTTATTGCTGTTATTGTAAATAATGTTAAGTACCGCAAAACTGTGAATAATTTTTGATTTTATCTAAAGGTTTCCTTCCAACCATCGCACATAACTCAAGGTAAACTGCAACCCTCTTGCAAAACATACACGACTCCCCTTCCCTTCAGAAGAAATACTCGCATTTTGGAAAATGTTTCTTAAATTACACTGGCGAGTACTTTACATGGGAACCTGCTTTTGGAGTTGAGGTGGTGGGAAGTAAATTTTTACCTCAAAATTTACTTCGCAACACTAGTTGGTTGTAAAGTTATCCCTAAACTGCCAGACATTGCGTCTGATTTTTTTTGTTCTTTCTTCACTTTGGTTTTTGTGCTGTTTAACAATGAATTTGTTTTTATGGTTTTCGTTTCTTTTATTGTTTTTATATTATTGAGCCATAAAACTTGGAAAATTATGACGACTGCATGGATTTATGATTATTTTTCACAAAATGTTATTTTCGGTTTTGTTTTTACTGGGCTGTACTTTTTTTGTCATATGCAAGAGGACTTTTTCGACTGAGTGGTTGCCTTGAAAGAAACTGAAATTTTTTTTTTTTGGAAAATATTTCAATGTATTTATGGACTATGGTATTGGATTATAAAGTGGTTTTTGCAATAAAAAAACGTGTAAACATCAATCCGGCTTACCTAAGGATTCTACGACATTCCACAATGAACCATCATCATCAGTATTAGAGAGTGTGCGAAATTAATTTTTGAAGTTATATATACGTTTATGATTTCAAATGTCTAAATTTATGCAAATAGTTTTTGTGGTCTCTAATACACCTCTTTGAACTCTCATTAACCTCGGAACTTACTTCTCCTCAATATTTTCTTTGAAGCCTGGTGATGCGAACCACACAGAAAATGAATGGAGTGGCTGTTAAGAAAGGGGGCTCAATAATATATTTTTTTGATCGAACCGAAGCCTTGTTTTTTAATTCAAATAGTTGTGTCAAGGGGAAAAAAACCAGAGCTTAACGCAGCTTAATATTGTCTCAGAAATCTGAAACGGTTTATAAACATATTTCAGAACATACTCGTATAAATTGAAGACTTTATTCGACCTTTATTTTCATAAATTAATTGAATTATTTTTTCAAGTTTGAGGTATTTTTTTGTAACAATATATTTATGATTGATTGTTTGATATTTCTACGCCCCGTGGGTGTCTTCAATAGGAAATTTAATATTTATTTTGTATGACAAAATAAATTGCTACTCAACAAATACGATCCCAGAGCTAAGAGCACAACTTGTGTGGTCGACTGTAGTGTCAAGTACCTTTAATATTTTATAAGGAAGGCGGAGGTTCTGCAATGCAGATTCTGCATATTGAGACGCTGAAATCTATTCTCTGCATCTTGCCGGCTCTAACAAACAGAGGAATAAGCCATATGGAATGAATTGTTACTGCATGGAACTCCTAATTTTCGGATTATGTATGACTCAGTCAACCAAAAGGGTCCAAGGACACATCAAACATTACTTCGATCTTTAATGATAAAAGCAGGGTCCTTGTTTAGGTTATACTAGGTCGACGAGAGGCATTCGCCTAAGAAACTAAAGGTCGTTATGCACTAACAGACATGGAAAATATGAAAACCTATAAGCCCATAGAAACTCATTGCCCTAAAGGTAGTTCTTATCTTCTCTCCACTCAATGTCCACGAGGTAATCAATGACCGGTAAGGTGTAATCAGCAAAAAATTGATATATAGCCTGAAGATAAACTGGGCAATTCCAGAGGAAATTCTCTACTTTTCCGACATTCTCCGTGCAAACCCTGCATTTATCATTCTCCGCAGAAATTATCCGCTGCAGATGATATCGTAAAACGAAGGGCCCCGTCAAGACGCCAATCAACTTAATTAATTCGGGTCTTTGTTAGAAAGTATTTAAGGATAATAAGGATAATATCTTAAGATAAGGCACCCTTTTTACGAGTATATATTACATTGCTTTATATTACAAAGAATTTATTAGAGACTATTGTGAACTAAGGACTATACATAGAACCTGCACATGATTATGTACTAAAACTTGAATACTTCTAAACATCTCTTTTCATTTGGGTAAACTATAATTGGCCAACTATTTTTCTTTCTTAACACGTTGATTTCTCTTTAAGTCAAACTTTTTAGATTTGAAATTTAGTTCTTAGACATATTTCTAAGGCCCAAATCAGTGGCAAATTTCCAATGTTTAATTTATTTCATTCAAATTTACTCTTCACTTTTTTGAAGTAAATTCGTTATGTATTTCCGGTTAAGAAAGAATTAATCATATGCGTCATTCGCGTCTACTTTCGATGTGATATTTTTGGAATGTTAATTTTCTCTTACGGGATTAAACAACACAAAGTCTTGGCTTCAAAAGGATATCCAATTGTACATTTTCTTCTAAAAGCAGTGTAATATTTTCAGCCTTTTCAAAGGGAAAGAAAGTTTTAGGAAGTAAAAAATTTACTATGAAAGAGCTTGAAATATTTTAATGTATAAAATTTTTCTATACAAAAGCGTCGAGTTTATTTTTTTCGTCGTTAGAAAAATATTACAATAATTTTAGAAACAAAAACCGGTAAAAATTATTCATATTGACCTGCCTGGTATTTAATTATAAAATAATTAACATTGATAGTCATTCCATGATATTAAAATTTTGTAGACAATTGTTAAGATGAATTTATTAATTAGCGTGATAAGCCACTATTATATCCTTTGCATTTTTTTGGGTTCACTGGAATAAAACTAGACTTCTTATTCATAAAAATACAGATAAAATCAAGCTCATATCTAGGAGTGTTTGAATCTTATTTATATTAGTGCATTTACCTTTCAAAACACTTTTAAAGAAACTGCAAATTCGTTTAGATATATAATAAATTCTTCTTAAAACCAGAAAGTATAACGTCGCAACCACCATTGAAATAGTAACAACATTTGCCTAAATGCAGCAAATAGCATAAACCTCTCAAGCTAATTGTCATCTAAAAGAACAACAAATAGCCACGCCGCAATAGAATTATTAGCTGCTGGGTCAAACAAATCAAAACTAATCACACCATAGCGAATAACACACATTACGTGGTCAGGGCATTTGAAAACATGCACTTTTCGTAAACGATATTCATATAATTTAAATTGTGGCATGAAATATTATGTTTATTTCAATTGCACCTCTCCTTAATGAAATTTAATATACACTTGAACATATTGCAACACCGCCCGAATACGCTAACGGAACACAATAATGCAACAAAATAATCAAACAGTAACAACTAAAGTAAAACACATATAATTGCACTGCAGCAATTATTCACTCATTCGCTTATTCATTCATAGTTTGCGAAACATACAATATGAACATTTGTGCAACATACTTATACAAAATTTCAAGCAAACATTCATAAACACATACATGTACACACACCTACATACGTATACATATTGCATATGAACATTTGTTTATTCAATCTGGTCTTAACCTGCTGCATTGTGTATCATACCAAAAAACTAATAAACAAAATGCACAAATGGTCGATACTAAATCTAAATGTTAGAAACGAAACCAGCAACAACAAAAATTATACTGTAAATAGCAAAACTTTAACAAAAATATACTATCAATTTTAAGCTAAAGCTAAATAACTTGCACCCCTTCATATCGTAATTAAGACCCCGTAAACCTCTCTCACTCACACTGCTCATTCCACAAAATGAACATGTGATATGATTGTATAATAGGCAGTGTAGAGTCAGTACTGTAAAGGAATTCAATCAAAAATATACTGAGGCAAAACAATAAATATTAGAATTTTCAACTATTTGACATTTTTCAAGAACCTGTTTTAGAATTGCTTAAGAAACCCCACTCTTTCAGAAACAAATCTTCAGGGGTTTTCATTTAAAATAAACTTGCTTTTTTACGACTTCTTGTGAATTTTTTAGAAGCTCTTTTAACTATATCTATACAAAAATGTTTACTCGCACAGATAATCTCTCTCTCTCTCTGTATACGAAGTCTGTTCAATAGAAAAGGTGATTTATTATTTTTCTCAAAAAAAAAAAAATATATTTATTTATTCAATTTCTAATTTGTCCCCTTCAAAGTATTTCCGCTTAGATATAATACACTTGTGCCACCGTTTTTTTCCAATCCTCGAAGCAGTTCCCATATTCACTTTTTGGTATGGCTTTGAGCTCTCTCCGCGATTCTGTTTTTATCTCCTCAATCGTCGTAAAACTGCCTCCTTTCATAGGTCTCTTCAATATTGGAAACAGTAAAAAGTCGCAGGGCCCCATATCTGGCAAATACCATGGCTGAGGCATGATTACGATAGTACTTTCGGCCAAAACCCATGAATAGTTTTTTCCACAATTCCGGAGGTTTTTTTCGTATTACCTCTCCCAAGCGATGCATAACTTCAAGATGATACTCATTATTACCCGTACGACCATGTGTCAAAGAATCATAATGCCGTACGCCACGGTAATCGAAGAAAACAGTGAACAAAACCTTGACAATTGCTCAAACTTGTCGTGCATTTTTTGATCTTAGCTCTACTTGGCTCTTCGATTTGGACGATTGGACTTTGGTTTCGATGTCATAACCATATACTCATGATTCCAGTTGTGACCCTTTTAAGCAAATCTGGATCGTGGTTAACGTCATTCAACATTTCTTGAGCCATTCCCATGCGACGATTTTTTTCTCAAAATTCAGCAAGTTTGGAACAAGCTTCGCTGCCACACGCTTCATGCCTAAAATTTGCTGTGGCATGTGCCAAATGACATTCCGATTTCCTCTGCAACTTCTCTAATAGTTATTCGACATTTCTCCATAACAATTTTCCTCACTTTATCAAAATTTTCATCAGTATTTGATGTGATGGAGCTTCCAGGACAAGCGTCGGCATTCACATCTTCACGAGTTTAAGGCCAGTCGATAAAAATGTCCATACAACATAAAATATGAGAACAAAATTTAAGTGTTTATAGAGATAATTATCAAAAACAGTAAAAAGTAAACTATACTTTAGGATGAAAAGCATGAAGGAGCAGGTCGTCATTAAAATTATTGTTCGGGGAAATAAATAGTTCTGCCGGTCGAACAGATTATTAAACCGAAGCAGCTGTGGGTTAGTTTAAATGAGGTATAATCCATTTACAACTTCTATATGGCTTCCAGGAAAAATTAAAGTACCTTATTTAATTACGTTTATTGAAAATAGGTCCATAAATGGTGGAGTTAGGTTATAATCATTACTTCGAGCGGCCACTGTACCCATCAGATTTTCACTAAAATTTCTGTGAAACCAAACTTTACTTCCAAAAAATGTTTTTTTTTTTATCTGTCCATAAACGGGGAAATTCGGCGATAATCAATATTTCGGAGATAGGGGTAATTTGCCCTTTAGATTTTTGGAAAAATGGTGGGACAGAATTACAAACAAAATCGTTTCAAACAAATCAATAACTTTGAAAATCGATCCTTCAATAGAGATTTTTGGGCGGGCAAATCTTTCATCCGATTTTCGACAAAAATAATTATTAGACCTATATTTAAACAAATCCTTTCAAACAAATACAAATTTGGAGAATCGGTTCACAAATGAGAAAGTTATGGGTGTAAAAACATTAAAAAAGATGATAAAAATACACACGAATTGATAACATCCTCCCCGCTTAAAGGCGGTAGGAAAATAAAAGGAATAGATCAAATCGAATATAAATTATTTGCTACGATGTTTGTTTAAAAGTTTTCTAAGACTATTAATAACTATATTTTTTGGAATGTGAAAGACCTCAACGAATTCTCGTATTGTATTTGTAAGCGTTTAATTTCAGGGCATGCGCCTCGAAAGCTTTTCAAACACGATCCTGCTGATTTGGTTAGCGCCAATTTTTCAATTCTATCAAATAAATAAATTTTTTGCGTTAGTATTATACCAGTAGGTTTATAAAAGTTATTACAAAAGCAAATTTTATTGGTTTATAAGTGGCAAAATTGATACAAAAACTGAGGAAATATTTTTTCTTATAAAAATAATTATAAGGAATTGTGTTACAAACTGTGTGTTTCACACAAGTAGAAAAAAACCATTTTACTAAAAATAATTTACTATTTTGAAGAGTTATTTTCAGTTTCTTAATCCCTTCTATGGATCTTATAAACACGTAATTAATAAACGATCCATGGATTTTTTAGTCGACGACAAGTTGTAGTTATTGAAAAGATTCGCCACCAAGCTGCCCCTTAGAGTAAAATAATGTTTTTTAGTGAAAAGTTATAAGCAAAAATCGACAGTTGAAAAAGACTAAGAAAATATTTGAAAACAAATCCTTTTGAAAGAACTTTTTCCCTCTTTCGAAATGGCAGCCTAAATTCTGGCTCATGTTTATAATTCTGATCAATCATGTAGCAAGTTGCATGCTTTTAACTACAAATTTAAATTAAATAAAGTTTGCACTCCCTGCAAATCTGCTGGTGTTATAACAAATATTGCAATAACAACAAATAAAAATATAACAAATAAATAAACTAGGAAAGTAACAGCAACAACTAAAACAATAATACGAGTATCAGCAGCAGTAACAAACCATAACAAAACAATTGCTAACCACGATTTATGATTGCTGATAAATTTTATACATGTCAAGTTGTCGTATAAAAGCATAAAACTATTTAGGAGGAGAAATGGGCCAATACCAAACAAATACATAACAAACATACACACATATACACTCAAACACATAGATTAAGGTAAACCAGCCTATAAAATAAAATCCAATGTTGTTGATGAGAAGGGGAAAGAGCAGAAGGTAGAAGGAGCCAATGGCTGTCCTGTGCATGTTTAGATCAGGTTCTTGTGTGCAGCAATTTTTTATTTTATATTTTTGTTTGTTTTATTTTGTTTTGTGGCTTGGGCTTTATGACAACACTCACAACAATTTATGACACATTTCCGTCAAAATTTTCACGATTCACACAAATTTCAACAAAGCACACACTGTTAAACTCATTTAAATGACTTGTCGTCATACAAGCCCACCACACAACTCTACCGCAAAGTATTTCGTTGCAAATCCCAACAAACAAACAACAAAAAACATCTAGACAAAATGCATCTACGAGCTCAAGTATAGTGTGACTTTAGAATTTATGGGGATTATCATTACAACAACTCAAACCTTTAATTTTCGCTAAGTTGTTGGAGTTTTTTTTTCCTTCTAATTTTAGATTTTATTTTGCTCGTTTTGTTTTTTTTTTGGTATTTCAATTTTTTTCTTTTAGCAACAACGACCTGTTTCTGTTGGTGTAATCAGTCGTGAAAATCAATGTTTTTTTTATTGTTTGTTGCTGCAATGAATGGATGACGAGATGGGGCATGGGGTGGCAGTTGGTGGCAGCGTTAAAGGCATTGCCAGAATGGTTCAGTTTGTGATAGGCAACTTCAAAGGAAATGCCTATGCCTGTCAACGACATAAATCGCTGTGACAATGAAATGTAATTCCATTTCTATTGTAGATAAAATTTTCTTTTTAGATTTGATAATAATAAATATACGATATAAAAAGCATAAACTACAATTGTAAGGAAAGTAAATTAACCCTTTTTTTAAATTAAAGCAAGAAAAGACATGAATTAAGTGGCAAGGAAGATTTAGCAAGATAAACTTTTGAAATATTATTAATTAAAAATTATTTACGGGGGAATGAAGTCTGAAATTCTAGGAAGAAAAGTAGTCGACCAAACACTGCAAGAGTTTCGAGAGGCAATAGGAAGAAGTATTAATCTTAAATGGTAATTCAGAAGAAAATGGCGAAATACTATTGATAATCTTAAAATATTTTAATAATTTCAAAAACCCCAACAAGTGCAAAATTCTAATTGTTCAATTATTCTGAAAATTTCAATTATTATAGTGTGATTGACAAGAGGAAATGTGCTCATGATCATTTTAAAAAAAATTATGAAAAATGAAAAATCAATCATGTTCTCAACAATCAAGCTTATACGGCTCGAGTATGACTCACAGGCAATTTCCACAAATTTGTGGTTTCGGAGGAGAAAAAAATTTTAGTGGTTAAAATCTACTAAACGAACGTGGTATATTAAGGAGTTGTTTTTTCTAATGCTCATCCTAGAAACAGAAATGTTACTTCTGTTATGTTAATACTATTCATAACAAATTTAAAACCCATTCAATATTAAATAGATAAATGAAAAGATTGTTATATATAAGTTCCCGTCAATCATTTCAGGAGCATAGGGCCTCTCATTATATTTGAGGTTTCGTTAGATGAGCAGGTGATTAACCTACTGTATCCTATTCTCATGATTGAGCTGCCATCTAAGCCAACAGACTGGCTGAGAGCAAAACACATTTATACAGCGAACCTCTTAATATAAGACAGGCGTTCGTTTGCAGCCGCCACAACTAAGGGAACAGACGCTGCAGATGCCTGCCACCATACGGCGATGTTTGACGGGTTCAAGAACATCGTCCAGGCACTACCATATGAAGGTTTGTAAGTCGACTTGAAGTGTAATTGATAAGGATCACCTTGGATTCACCCTGCCTTATCATTATTCCCTCTGGATTGCTATACTAAGACTTAACACTTTGGTGGAAAATTATTAAAAATAAACAAAAATAAAAAGCCAACATGTGCCGATGTTTCACTGATTTTTAATATTAATAAACAAACTCTGTTCCTAACTTGTCCTTCCTTTCTTCCTTTGCTTACAGCTTAATTTTCAGTTTTTTCCCCTTTAATGATGTCGCATCAAACTTTTTTAGGTCGCTTTTGGCAATTTTCCTAAAATCCTTATATTATTTTCTAAGATTTGTCTTGTATTTTCGCTATAAATTTTTCATTTAATTAGAATAACCCTTAAGATTCCGCCTTCTTTTACTTTTACTTTATATGCTAAGGAAAATTATATATTTACTAAACGATTAAGTGAATAATTAATTTGCATTGTGTGTGAGGGTGTTGGTGTGCAGTTGATTTCAAACTCAAAAACACAAGGACTCACACACACAAACACACACACACACACACACAGTAACAAACATAGACAAAACATAATCTCATTTGCATACACCTCAGTAATTCGTTTATAATGCGTGTGACATACCAAAGGATATGTTGACATTGCTAAAGGATAAATTTTTAAGTCATTAAATGTTGATGAAAATGTTCAAGCACTCGAACGAGGAAGGTATGATAAGTTTCTTTGTTCTTTTGTTAACCCAATATTGTCGGGCTTTTACTTACTTTTCGTATTAATTTTCTATAATTCTATTAAATTATTTAATTGATGAATTAATGCGATTTTTTGTGGGCATGAAAGGCAACAGAATATTCACATCAAGTGTATCGCTTTTAGTGCATTTCGCATTGGCCAACTTCAAAAACTAAAAACTAAACGCGAAATTATATTCACATAAATTTACTTTGACATAAGATTTACTAAATTGTTTATTACAAACTCGCTGCAATTACACATAATAATATCGAATAAAAGTCAATTCTGATCTTGTCCAGATATGGAAACGATATAATTTTTTAAACGTTTGCAATGGAATTGCATCACAAAGGATAATCCAACCATAATGCAACTTTACTCAAGTTCTTTGTACTTAATTTTACAAATTCAACCATGGAGAGGTGAAGGATTGAGCAGCGCGGTAAGATTGTTGAAGCCTGTTACGAAAATGGGCCTTAAAATCAAAATGCATTCCGTGCACTTTGTTATTTTCTGGTCAACATGATCGACCAAATATGTCCACAATGGTGAAAATTGTACACAAATTTCAGCAAACAGGGTCTGTAGGAAATGTGAAAGCACCTGAGCATGCGCGCCCAGTACGTTGTATGGAAAACATTGTTGTTGTTCGCGATAGTGTGGCAGAAGAGCCATCAACGTCGACTCGTCGTCGTGCCCAACAATTCAACATCTCACGAACATCACTGATGCAAATTTTAAATACAGATTAGAATTTACACGCTTAAAAGGTTCAATTGACCCAAGAGCTGAAGTCTATAATATGCCGAATGGATGGAAGTGAATGGTGGCTTTACAACGATAATCATCTTCAGCGACGCGGCAAACTTTCACCTCAGTGCATTGTGATTCAGTGGAAGTGATTGTTGAAAAGCCGATGCATCTACAAATAGTCACTGTTTGATGTGGTTTATGGGCGGCGGCGGCGTCATCGGGCCGCACTTCATCGAAAATAAGGTCGGCCAAGAAGTTAGTTACCGTGAATGGTGTTCGCTATCGCGAGATGTAGTCAGAAATTGAGGATATGAATCTTGTCAATACGGAGTTCCAACATGATGGTGCCACTTCCCACAGGAAGTGGAGAATATTTAAAATCAAAAGTTTTCGTCAATAAGCCAGGAATAATTTAAGAGCCAAAGGATGAGATAATTTGTCACACTGACGACATTTAACCTCAATTATGTCTCAGAGTCATTGAAAATATGGACCATCGGATAGAGGTATGCCACCTGAGACGTGGCGAGCATTTGCCCGATATGTTGTTTCACACATAATTGTCATAGATCTTTCTATCATAATAAAAAATATTAAGGTAATTCCCTGAAAGCTTTTTGTTTTATTTACAATTAACATCGTACGTTTTGGTTGGACCATCCTTTATATATCTTTTTTGAATGTTACTAACTATACACTACCATAAAATCATAATATTAATGCAACCATTACAACAAAAAAGTGGACTGTAAATGAAGCAAATGGCCTGGCAAAAATTTAATAAAATTTTAATTATAATATTTCTTTTAGAGCACCAAGAGTTTTGCTATAGTAAATTTATGTTTTTACACAAACTGGAAAAAAGTTCGACACAATAAAGAGTGATTCAGTTAGACGTCTTTTTTAATTTTAAATAAAACACTTAAAATGGACTTGAACGTCAAAATCTCTATTATGAAAAGAAAGATTAATCTCTGATAAAGATGTTCAATTTTTTTTTATCAGTCTTAGGGGCGGATGCTAAAATAATTTTTTGTCCTGCTGCAATTTGCTTCATTGGTCTCAATCATTATTAGTTTCAACAGGACGGAGCAACCGCTCACACAATTCAAGCAAGGATGCAGATTTTAAAACACTAATTTCTAGAACGAGTGATCTTCCGTTTTGAAAATTAGAACTGGCTGTCGAGATCGTCAGAACTAACAGCACTAGACTTCTACCTTTTGGGAATTTTTTCAAATCTCCCGTTTACCACAACAAACCACAACCCTTTCAAGTCATGGAAACTTACATTGAGAAGAAATCGCCAGTTTTCAGCCAGATCTTTTACGAGCATCAATTTAAAATGCTGTAGAACGAGCGATCTTTATGACATTACTTTTACAACAAAACATGCAACAAAATGCAATTTTTCGCATAGAGGCAAAAACTAGTGCCACAAACTACAATAGACATTTTAAAAGAAGGTCATAAAAGTGTCAAGGGCATTAAAAAAGGATGAAATTATAATACTTTAGCGAGACAACAGTAACGTTGAAATCAAAGAGAGAATATCGCGCGTATTTTAATAGCGAATTCGTTAAGCCATTGTTTATAAGTATATATCATAACTGACAGCTAATTTATTGCCGTTTTAACATTCTTTGTGTTTAGGATATTTAATTCGAATGCATTAATCACGAGATTTACAGAATACCAATTTTTAAATTTTTCGTGTTGGAATATCATTTAATAATGGTATCCCACCAACCACATGATTAATATTGCCCGTCAAGTGAGGAATCGTAGTTGTTTAAATGATAAGGACTTCACTTCAACAAAGGCCCAAAGCTGCAATATCATATGGTTTAGACGACCAGTTCGCAGGTTTAAAGCGCGAATTCAGCTGCTAACCAAAAATACTTTTCAATGAAGCCATTGCTTCGCATGCTGTGGGTGGCTGGAGTTAAATATCTTCGACATCAGGGACTTCAATTTCAGGTAACAAAAATCTCAATTATCACAAATTGTTTCACGAGAGAGTTCAATGTGGTACTCTTGGCATCGAAACGATTGGTCACGGTCTTCACAAACACTCTCCGCTACAGTTGCAATATTCTCCTCACTATAGGCTGAAATTAGTCGATTTGATAGCATAGCATGCAGCAACATACATTAAGATTCATAGTTGTGGATGCTCTTTGCAACAATGGGCTCTAAAAGTCTATAATGTCCATTATGTGTTGTTCGAAGTAAACCAAAAAAATTACTCAAAGATCGCTATTATCATCATAATAGAGCTGAATAATTTAGAGACAATGTTGCGGTGTGAGCAATTCCTAATGAATAATATAATATTAATAATATTGAATAAAACTAAGAAGACAGTATGAAAAACACCTAAAAAAGAAAATCTCTAGATGGAATTTCACAATCCCCACTCTGTAGCCTTTCAAACCCAAGTGATAAGTTTTATTCAAAAAGCAAAAAGTTATAACAATACCAGGAGTTTCTTCTATCAACAGCAAATCAAAAGATCGCGAAGATTTTAAAAAACTTTTTAAATCACCTTCCTATACTCTGCCACTGATTACGCTTTCATCTTTGAAACATAAACATCAAAAAATAGAAAAGTAGTAGCAGAAAAAGAAATAATTTTCACTCAATGTAAAGTTAAGCAAACGTAAATGACATGTAAAAGGACTACACCACTACAACTTACATAAATTCATTTCTACTACCAACGGACTTACGCACACATCTATTCACATAAACACTTCCGTTTTAATACCAGTACAAAACTGTTTGCTGCCATTGAGCATATGACAAGGATGATGATGACACATGTTATATGTGGTTTAAATAATGACGAAATGGGTCGGTCGTACTTGTTTGTCTAGCGGTCTTGGATGTTGATGATGAGAACGATTTTACAAACACATGCTCATACATATATACATACATATAAATATCATCAACAAAATAAACAACAAGTAGACAACTAGAGAAAGAGAAAATAAAAGACGGACCATTAAAACATCCAGCAAACAAAATCACCCACAAACTCACTCCTTACAAAATGTTTTGTGGTTGTCAACGTAATATAATTTGCCTAAAGGACTTCCACTCACAAATCCCTGAAACATACATACACACTTACTCGCACTTATGAGTGAACACGCACATACAAGCCCTTATTGAAATACTTGCACAAACAGTTAAAAGCGGTTTATTTATATTAAGGTCAGATTGATGTAATAGCTGAACAAAGAATACTGGCAAAATGTCTGAATTAATGACTGACTGGCTGACAAATTGTCATATAAACGTTTAAGCAGTGGAACATATATTGAACACAACTAACTCATTCAAGGGGTTGCATGATTTTATATTTGTATTTGTAATCATACAGCTAAAGCAACAACTACAACCACAACTACGAGCAATAGAAAATTAAATCCTTTACGCGGTGTCTTTCCTCTACTCCTTCTGCTTATGCAATAAGCACTGCTCACCCCTTTTTAATGATTTCCCTTTTATCAAATGACAGTTAAAAGTCGCTTGTCATTTTAATCCCTGACGTGTCTCTGACATTTGCACTGACAGTGACAATACTTTGATGGCTTGACTGGTTGCATACAAAGCGCAGAGATAAACTAGAAACTACTAAAGAAAAGATACTCAGACACACACATACACGCACATTCTTTGAAGTCTATAGATATTTAGGCAAAAGTGTGCTCGCTGCCCTGTAGTTCAATGTAAAAAAGATGGCAGGGTTGACAACATCGAAATCTAACAGAAAAAAATGTCATTTGATTATATGATTATTAAGCAATTACATTATTATTCTGTAATAATATTCATAAAATTGTTTTTTTTTTCAGTTTGAGTACAATAATAACAAGTAGACAATAAGAACAAGTACGATGCAGACTACAAGAACAGAAAATTGAAACAAATAAACAGTCATGTCCCAGAATTCGCCAAATGGGTGGAATCGGCGATTACTAAGTCATATTGCCTTACAAATGAAAACATGACTGACAAAAAATAAAAAAGTTAGTTTGAATATTATTGGTACTTGAACAAAGCCTCACCCAAGTGGTGGACTCGTATGCTGAGGAAGTATATGGCGGCATCAAAAACGTGAGCATGTTTCAAATTTATTCTCCGTGCCATTTCTAATAATTAAGTACATTAATATGAGGAAAGATTGATGTCCCTTTTTAAGACCCCCCGGTGATCACGAATTAGACATCTTGTCTTGGTGGCTTGGTGTTGTGCTTCCTGGGGTATAGGGTCATCAGGTTTCCGGACCTAGGACTTTTTGCTGATAATCCCTAAAAACTTGTATGTTGCTACCCAGTCCTTGAATTAACAGGGTAACGGGCGCGCATGCAAGTAAATCAAAGGTAAAAGTGGGTTCGCTCGCTCGTCCGGATGGGTAACATGGTCTTTCCAGATCTTGACCTTTGGCCAGTTACCCGTAGAACTTAATATGTTACTACCCAATCCCTGAAATAATAGGGTGACAGACGTGCATATAAGTAATTAAGGAAGTAAATTTGCCTATGCTTGTCTGGGTAGAGGTGCTAGCGATACCTCAGGTTTGCACGGGACCTAAAATCAGAGGTGCTTTTAACACAAGGCCGACCAGAGATCCTATCTGGTACCACGGGAACCAGTAGCCCCTAGGACTTGTCCTAGACTGGTTATTGGTGAGGACCCTTCGGGGATCACGTGGTGGCTGTGGTTAATACCCAAAGATACGCGCGAAGAGTTATGGGTCGGATGAGTGTGTCTACAAAAGGTGCTAGTGACCGATTGTAGATGCTCCCTTCAGGCCATATATCGCTAGGTACTGTTGCTACTCGGCAGAGCTGCCCTGACGATTGCGGTTGGTGAGTTCTCCATTTAATAGGGGGACTTCTTACTGCTGGGCCATTGGTGTGGTGGAAGGTTAGATAGCTCCAGCATTTTAGCAAGGTGTCTGTACATGGTTCTGCAGCCTGTACAGAATTTGTTACCATGTCGTCCCTATCAGGAACACATGTAGATCCACACCCTGTATGTGCCTCTGGAAGTGACGACAGGGAAGGTGGTGAACGGCTTTATTCACCCAGTGCAAAGAGCACCGTCAGGTTAGGTCTTATGACAGATACTGACGTAAATCTTTTACATATATATCCCATTTTAAGAATATTAAAACAAATTGTACGAAATTTGCGAATTAATTAGCTGAACAATTGTTAAGGATTTTTAATTAGTTTAACGTAGATATAAAATTTTGATCGGTGCAAGGATTATGAATTTTCATCACCCTTACAATATGCAAAATTACATTATACAACAAGCAAATCATATAACTTTCAAGAAATATTTCCAAAATATAAAACGACCCTAATTGTGTTTATAGACATAAGAAGGCAAATAAAAATTTTTGAAAACTAGTCCATAAATAGCAGAGTTCTGTTATAATTATTAATACGGGCGGCCATTTTGTCCATCTGATTTTCACTGAAATTGATATGAAATTAAACTGCCAGCCACACTTTCAAAAAAAAAGTATTTTTTCTGTTTTTCGAAAAAAGTCATGTCAGCCACCCTTTTAACAAAAAAAAAATTATTTTAAAAATCGGTCCATAAATGGAAAAGTTATGTAATAGTAAATTTTGAAGGGGGTGGGGTACAGAGCCTATTCGACTTTGGAAAAAAATTATAGACCAAATAAAAACAAACCCCCTCAAACAGCATAAAATTTTTGAAAATCGATTGAGATTTGCGTGTACAAACATTAAAAAAAGAAGAAGAAAATACACGTGAATTTAAATCGGTCGAAAAATCTTCTGCAATGCACAATTTACCCACAATAGTTGCCAAATTTTCTTTTCAAAATAATGTTTACATACTTGCTTATCCAGAATTCAATCTATAAAAACGAGCATTCCCAGACACGCGGCTGACATACAGCCTCAAATCATTAAGACTAAATTCAATGTTTTCCATTCAGATGGTCGGTGATATGTTTGGTGAAAATAAAACGAAGAGTTAAGGTCTTATGGAGCTAATCTAAATATTAAATATCGGTTAAGAGTAGAATCAAATTAGCACAGAAATTCGTTGAAAAGGCCGAAAAATGGGCCTTAAAGTCTACTTTTAAAAGTTAATCTGTGTATATACGTACATATCGCTCCTTTAATGCAGCATTGTCTGAGGAAAAAGTGTTCTCTTTATATACAACAAAAAAAACATCAGATCTATATAAAAAATTAACCTAAATTATATTTAAAAAATCCATATGGAAGGTATCACTTTAAGACTTTAATTTATTTCAGCTGGTTCGTTGTTTTTTGACACACGATCATGTTGCATTAACGAAGCCAGGATCACTAAATTAATTTATTTCAAGTTCATGTCTAACAAACACAGGAAAACTATGAAAAATATTCAGTTTGTATTTAATAATTTAATGCATTCAATCAATATTATAATTATTCATATTAATCGGGTCTTATCCTTTGATAGAGGCGTACGAGTAAATGGAGCCGGCCTTCCTTCTTATGGGGTTTTTTTTTGCATAAATGGGTGAATTTCCTCTTTGTTACCCCCAAAAAAATCTCATGGGGTGTAGAGCCACCCCTATACCCTGAAGTGTCAATACTAGTTGCTCTTAAGAGTGTGAGATTACATTTCTAGAAGACCTGCCATGCATGCAACAAATTTCGCTACATTCAGTTTTTGTTTAATAAAGTCACTTGCTGTTCTAATGAAATAGTGTGAATTGGCAATAAAATGCTCATATTGGGTAACGTATTTAAAGTGTTCTGTGACCTCAACTTGTTCTAAAAATATAATTAAACGTTCAAATCCTTAAATACTCGTATAACATTTAGTTTTAATTTTTCTTAGCAACGCACTGTATTTGTTTGAATTCTTCATAAAAAAAATATTTTATGTTTAACATTTAAGTGCGGCATGAATTTATATTCTGATTCTTAAAAATATTAATTTTTTTCAATATTTTTGACTAACTGTCAATATTTTATGTAAAGAAATAAAAAAAGGGAAGAAAACTTAACAAAAAACATTTTCAATTACATGTTGTATTATAAAGATGGACAATCTGTCTACAGCATTATTGACCACATGTACTATAAATTAATATTTATAAGCGAAGGCCCAAGCTAAACTAAAATTCATGTTCGACACATGTCTCTAAGGATTAACACAACTGACCACAAAATCGTCATCAACGTTCAAATACATGAATACACGCACACACAAATATATACTACTGTATCAATACACTCATACAATCTTTTGCCAAACATTCAAGAAGTATTTTATTAAAAAAAATTGTTGAGGAGACACTTTGTATGGTACGTACAACCAACCGTTAAAAGAGGACTTACACATAGAAAACTAGAGAAAGAGTGGGAATGAAAAACCTGTCAAATCTTAAAACGACTACTTGAAAAACTGCTTGCACAATGGGATGCAGGTCATTTAATTATGATGGCGGCTAAAACATTAAAATTCAAAACTTCAAATTAAGGACATTTAAATATTATTAAAAGAAACAAATAATCCTTCCTCCTGTTTGTTATTTAACAGAAGGAAATCAAGCAAAAGTAATAAATTTTTTTGTAAATTTAGATTATTATTTTTTTTTTTTTACTTTAAAGCAAAATACTTCTCTATGTCCCCGTTTGCCCTCAAGGCACGGACAGCTTCATCTTTCAACAAGCCAACAGTCTTTAATAAAACACACAAATAAGAAAGACAAGAACTAGAAGAAAAAAACTACTCCAGTCTGCAGTATAATTACTCTACTAAGGCAGAATAACTTTGCACGATTTGATATTAACTTTAACACAATTAAAGGACACTAATTCAATCATAATGCAATTGTGCTCCATCTTAGTCTACCACACTTTTAGACCTATTTTTCTAAGCAATAGCAAAGTCTATGGAACGAATAGTACCCTCCGAAATCGAAAATTTATTTTTAATTTACATATATCCTTCTAACTTGGAATTGTTATAAGGATCTACCTCTAACTTTTTAGCTGACGCAAACAATTATTGTACAACCTGAATTCTATCTTTTTAAACGCACAATTAATTTTCAAGATCGACGAAAGGTACTCAAGTATCCCTCTGTGAACTCCATAGGTCCAAGAAAAAACTTTCTCTCGCTCATTCGCCGGCCATTTCTGTATTCTAGAATCTTTTGTTTTCCGATATACATACATAATATCCTCAAATAATATTATTTGTTCATTTAATTCAATTCGATTCAATAAACTTTGAATTTGGAGCGCCGATATTGATGAGGCTATCTGCAATTTACTGACCATGCCGTCATTTGACCATGATGTTATGGCATATATCCAAGAGAAAGTACCGAGTAGTCCGACTGAGATCGCTAGATCAAGATCTAGAGCCGCTATCTAGAACTAGCATTAATTTTAGACACATTCGTGAAGACAAACTGAAATATACTCGATCCTAATTTCGTCGATCCAGTCGTCCCTACTGACTATTCCGACCGAGAAATATTTGTTACAGTTCGTTCATGAGCGGAGTCGCATAGTCTGCATGTATTCCTACTTTACCGCTATCCCAAAGCGGACAAGCTCTCAATGTGATATGTATTCAATAATAAAGCCTACCTTATCCTGTCCTCCGCATTACGTTTTCACCAGAATTTTCAGTTCATCATTATGATGCTTCATTTAGCTTCTTTCCAAAGTTCCATAGTGACTCCATCCATATGTAGTTGTCTGAACTACAGGGATTTAAGAAGCACCAACAAAGGCATTGTAGTTTTAGTCCCCAGGCCTTTAGTCTTGTTCCAACTAAGTAATTTGATAAATGCCGATCCCATGATATCAGTTATCATTAGTAAAATCTTCCTCTGGTAATAAATACAATGTTATCTGCAGGGGCTACTATTCTTAAGTTTTTACCCTCTACTTGTAAAAAAAATTATTGTCCACATAGATTTCATAGAGGTGCAAACATAAGCCTGCTGTATGATGTTGCTCTTGTTACAACGGTCCACTTAGTACTCCTGGTCATAGCCTAAATAAGGTTTTTTTGCCTAGTCTGCGATTTGCATTAATTTCACAGAGGACACAGGCGAGCATACGAGTACATTTATTTAGAATGTTAAGATTTTATTGTTACATCAGACATATAACCTTTACTGGTTTAAGCCCTACAGGAGGGTTAAAAATATTCTTTACCTATTTTTAAGAGTTTTTGTAAAAACTGGGCACTCAAAATCAATTTCGTGATCACATTTGATCGCTACAGAATTTTGAAAGAAAATTTTAAGACAAGAGTCATAAGCCATATTAATTTTTATATTCAAAATGAGTTAATAGAAAGAAGCTTTTGTCTGACATGTGATATACGATTTTTAATTAATAAACCAAAATGAGGTCTGTTTTCGGTATAAAATATTTCTAGTGTCACAATGAAGCCTTTAGTAGATGATTTCAATGAGATTTCTCAAGCTGCCCACGTTTGTAACAGAAAAGAAAAAAGGACACATATGCTTCAGTTCAGAGACTTACATACACATGCTCATTCATAGACCTTCTAAAGTTTTAGGGTCAGTTTATAAGCAACAACAGCAACATCATCAACAGCAAAGCACTATTATGAATTTTTATAAAAATATGACATGAAAAGTGAAAAATGAAGAGTACTGTATCCAACAGAGAAAAGAAAAAGAAAAGAATAAAATATAAAATAATAATAAATAAAAATCACACAAAACAGTAGATTTTATAAAAGTAAATTCTCTCCCAAGACATCAACCATCAACAAAGGCATCACCAGCACACCATCAAGCAGGAGAAACACAAACAACTTTAGCTGGACACAGAAATAAACCCAAAAATATTTATGCCGTAATTGGTATGAGAGATGGATTTACGTTGAACATTGGAACATGTCCAAAGCTTTCAAATAATTTTCTTTTCTATACTGTACACACATGAAGATAAACACACGCACACAAATAAAAGTATTTGGACACATTGAAAAAAATATATGAAGAGAGAAAAAAGACTGAATACAAAGAAAAACTTATGTGTGAAATGTGACGTGGTTGTCAAAAGTCACTAGAAAACTTTTGATGTGTGCATCTACATACAACAGAATTTACAAATAAGCCGAAGGACAATAATCAGTTATACCGGAACGGGAATACCCTACACCAAATAACGACGCAATGAATATGTTCGCAAAAGTTGTCAGCGTGGCTGTGTTAGAAGAGACCTTTACAAAGGACTTTTTAAAGTAAAACAAAAATAATTTTAATTACTTTATCTATTTTCGTCTGGCATATCGTTGACAATAACCCTCTCATGTTTGAATTTCACGCCTTCGGGGCTTTACTCCCATCAAAATTTTAGTCGTGTCTCTTAAATATTTACCAGCTTTAGTATAAATTTAAGACTTTATAAAAAAAATCGGACGAATAAAGTGATCACCTGAATTATTCATTATGGATCACCATTTGTGGCTCTATTTCAAAAATTTTTTATTTAAGAAAGTATTTCAATCTTTTCTGGAAGTGATTTATATATCGATTTCTAACTCAGTCTTGTAATCTGTTCGATGGCTCTTTGTGTTAAAATTGGTTTTTTTGCCAGAATTATTTATTTATTTATTTAATTATGCAAAACAACATAATGGCCATAATTAAAGGGCAGGGCTGTTGAAATTACAAAATGTGCGACCAAATTTTTATTTAAGAAGAAAAAAAAAACAGAAGGAAGAAATGTAAAATAAAACATTTGATGGAAATTTATTGATTTCAGAACTATCGTTTTGAATTTGTGTTGTGATCAATGATTTTTGAGAACAATATTTAATCAAATTTCAAGTTAGAAAGCAAAGGATTAGAACAAACAAAAAATAATGTCATTTAAACAACTTTGGAAGATAATAAAAACTAGATCAAAAATTTATTCCGAAAATTGATCGAAATACCTCACACCACTTTAAGCCGATCAATTAATAGTTAATTGATCTCAATTAATTAATATGGAATTAATATCAGCGAATCAAATTGAAGTGCATAAATAAAAAATAATTTTATTGTATAAAATAGAATCAAATAAAGTGAAAATTAAAAAAAAGTGTATATGGATTAATCAATAAAGAAATCAAACAAAAGTTTTTATTTTAATTGTGTTGCACTGCTTAATTGAGTATTCCAAAGACATATCGTACTAATGAATAGTTATCATTAATTTTCTACTATACCTCGTAAGTTGTAATTTAATATACAACTAAACTGGCACTTTGATGTAGAGTAATTCTAAACACAATTTTATATTTGTTAAAATTTAATTTTTTACTAAAAATAGTGTGTGTATATGTGCAGTTTTTTCTGCGTTTTATATAGTTCATGCGATACCACCAAGTTATAGCCCTACAACAAAAACTTTGACAAAGTGGACATTTTTCAGAAAAACGCGTTGGAACGCAACATCGGATTCAAATAGTAGTTGGTGTTTTCCCAGATGGTTATTGTCTATAGGAGTCTGATAAGATTTGAGTTCGATCCCACAAAAAATTCATACTCATTTACTGATAATCTAAAATTGTATGTTTCTTTACCACGTTGGACTTGTATACGGGAAAAGTGTTAGATATATATTTCATATTGCGACCTAAAGATGGGTCATTTATCCCATGACTTTTCAAGTTTTCCGCCTCTTAACAGAAGAAGTAACACCGCTCTGCCAAGAAGACATTTTCAGTTGACTTCTGTCAAATTTTTAACAATCTGCGTCTAAAACAAATTATATTTTACAGACATTTTTAGGAAACTACCATGTGATTTGAAACGAAAATGCGAAATACTCAAGCCAAAGCTCAATTTAATATATACTAAGAAAATACCGGGGCAACAAATTCATTGGTAAAAAGTGATTTACTGAATTTTGGCGCACCTCAACGTTGTGGGCACCCAGTTGAGGTCTCTACAACCGGGACAATTGAAAAAATATTCGATATGGTGTTGGCAGATCGGAGATTGAAAGTGTGGAAGATTGTGGAAACCACAAGTATATCAGATGGTTCAGTGGTTTCAATTTTAAGTGATCTCTTGGGTATGAGAAAGCTTTCCGCGTTTGGGCACAATCGACAACAAACGCTGTTGTGGACGAATTTTTGCACACCACCGTAATTATGAAAGAAACGTGGAACCACCATAACACACCAAAGAGCAAAGACCAGTCAAAACAGCGGCTCTTTCAGGGTAAATCGGAGCTAAAGTAGGCCAACGTGGAGTTGTCAACCAAGTAAAGTCATGGCGTATAATCGACATTGACTACCTTCAAATGGGTAAAACAATCAATGGTAAATATTATGCTAATTTATTATGTTGATTTAATTAGGATGTGAAAAAAACGATCACATATTACGATGTTTTTTACCACCAGGACAATGCAAAGATCATGTGTACACCTTTCAGTTTCCATAACAACATTCCATATTCACCGAATTTATTTCCGAGTCATTGCTTCTTGTTTTCAAAACTAAAGACATGGCTGGGTGGAAATAGATTTGACTACAACGATTAACTTCACTCACAAAAAATACGTATCTTTATAACCTTCATCTTGAAATCTTGTTTCTTGAAAAAAATGTTGGACAAAGTCTACAGGGTTCAAAAGCGTGGTAAAATTTTAAATCATTTACATATTTCTATATATTTTTTCTTAAAGCATTTTCCTATATTTTGCAAATATCCCCTTTCTTTAAAGAGCGAAAGGATACAAATGTTCCAAAGAAAAGTTACGCATAGCTTTTTGCATATATCTACTGAACATATTTTATATGTTAAATGTAGGGACCATTATGTCCTATTTCGATTTTCCAGATTGTGCGCATACGAATAAGCCTTAACCACCACTAAAGCAAAACTTAAACGGAAACTTTCAAAGTAGGGATGCACATTCCTGTTTGCCTTGTACCAGAATCGGTTGTTGCCACCTCTTCTTATGGAGAAAATTTGCTTTTTTGTACATTATAACTAAAGGTATTTAATTTTCAAAAAGAGAAATTCATTAAAAACGTTTTTACTGCTGCAACGGTCTTCGTTATATTGTTACATTCTCTTAAACCCTGAACAATTCACTATGATATATACGAAATATTTATCATCTCAACTCGCAACAATGTTCACCAAATCACATTTTATTTAGTTAGACCTTATTTATTTTTAAATATGGCTCGAAGTAAATCCTTTCGGCTGATTTTTAAAACAAAATTAGAATAAAGTCGTCTACTTATTTTACTCCCCTTCAATATTAAAAATTTGAGAAATATGTGCCGACTCATACTAATTTCTTTTTCTATTTACTACTAGATCTAATAAAACCTGTCATATGTCAAAATTTCAGTGTGATGTTTTGAGATAAACACTCATCTTTTGTCGAGAATAAAAGGCTTTCTGATAAATTTTAGCAAATTAAAATTTAAAACTCATATAAACAAACCATTCCTTAAAAAATCATACACATACACACACACAGAGATATACATATATACATATGTATATATAAATACTAAAAGAAAAGTTACGGTAAATGTCATATTGCAACACTGACACATTGACACAAACATCAAGTAGAAGTTTGTTTCTTTCGGACTCCTTGTTTAGCAACTGCTGCTGTTCCATCAGCGTCATTTTTCTAAACAACTCCAGTAAAATACTCACACAAACACCAACACTCTCATTCACCCACTATACAATACTCTAATGTAAAAGGTGAGATATTTCTATGTGTGTATGTATGTAAGTATGTATTCCGGGTATAAAGTGATGTCCAACTGTTTATTTATGGACGACATTTCCTTTAAAATTTATTATAAAACTTAAAACTTGTTGGTTACAAATTTTTCAGTTCGTTCTTGCTGTTGGTTTTCTTATTGTTGTTATTATTCTCCACACACATATACATATATACACATATGTATGTGTGAGTGTAGTTGTATTTATGTATGTCGGTTTGTTTGTTTTATTTAATATGATGGAAAAATAAAATAAATACTGACAACATTAAAGAGTGGAAAAAGAAAATTATTAAGTGTCACTGGGGATGAAAAGTGGGCTAAAGTAAAAAAAAACAAGAAACTTAAAAAAAACTCTTGTGAAACATCATGATGATGACTACTACCACTACATCAAGGATGACCACAACAACAACAACAAAAGCAACAACAATAATAATAATAATAATAATAATAATAATAGAGTAAGACATTATGTCCATTGTAAAAACTTAAAAACAGCAGTTGAAGCCAGCAGCAGCGACAGCATCAGCACTTCAAGCAAACAATAAACAGATTTTGACTGTTGGTAAAAAAAGTTTTAAGTTACTTTTTCATAGTTTTACACATTTATGGCGTTTCCGCCTCAGCAAAGAAGAAATTTTTGACAACCTTAAACGGACAAGCGTCCAACAAATTGCAAAAATAAAACTTTTATTTTAAATCTTACATTTGCTATATTGAAAATTTCTGAGAAAGCTCAGATGTTTAACTTTTCAATTAGATGAAACATCGACATATTAAATCTCAACAGCTTTTTTTCAATTTCAGTTATTACATATTGATGTTTTAGCCAGTTATGACCACTTAACGTGAGCAATTTCATAAGTGGTTCATACTTTTCTATTGATTTCAAGGCTGTTCGTAAATTTTGGCGTGCAGGTATCGTAACAAAAGCTTCTGTGTTGTCAGGGATAACAATATTACGGCTGTTTTAGGCATTATAGCAATATGCCGTTTCGAAATAAAAAATTACGTTGATTTATGTTAACATTTCCAATTTCATCATATAGTAATTTTTGGATAGTAATTTAAAGATATTACTGAATATTATTTAATTAAATAATATTTAGTTCCAATCTTCACATGTAAACGTGCTATTGAATATGCTATAATCCAACAAATGTAACTTTTCCAACAAATGTCTTCGTTAAAAAAACAGAAGACAGATCTTGTGTTCTCAGGGTGACTTGAAAAAATATTTTCCATAACAATGTACATTAAATGGCATATATTTTAATCACTTTTATTGTGACATATTGTCCGATAGATCTTAAATTTAATAAAATATAATCACAAATTGGTGTTTTGTTATATAAAATCGGTGGAAGATATCCTTGAGAAAGTTTGTCATGTCACTTTCTACTCTACAAATTATAAAAACTGAAAGATGTTACCCTGTTATATATACATATATGTTCTCATGGATTCTATCAGGAGCATAGGATCTCAACAAGTTGGTGGAACATATTCCTGTCTTGTGCCAATGCTCTCACTTCGCCCCAGGTGTTACCCATTCCATTCCAGCCACTTACCCTGTTACTCATAGAACAATTATAAGTGTACAACAGGCTGGATCTATTACTCGAAATCATAAGCCTTGAAAGACTTATATTTGCAACACATCTAACGGGTTGTATAATGATTTCAAAACGGACTCATCTAGACTGTACTTGTCAGATTGCGCGCAAAAAAAAACAACAGTCATGCATCATTATTTGAGGGCTGATTAAATTGGAAAGGTAAAACAGCCTTAACAACAGCTTGCAATATCTCAAAAAAGTTTAAAACTAACTAAAAAGGAAACAACAATATTATAGAAAAATAAAAGTCCAAATTTTGTTAGAAATTACTTATATTCCACAACCGCCAAAAAAATGTAAGTCGAATCATTATGTCGGCGTAATAAAGTCAACGAAATTGATTTTGTTACCCCAAAAAAATTATAAATAAAAAAGGCTTAAGTATTATTTGTAAAGAAGGTCTTAAAAGCAGAAAAATTTGTTACATGGAGGAAAAGGTACGAAAAGTAAGAAATAATCATTCGTTTTGAAAAAAAAACTCCAACATATGATGCAATTTCTAGTTTACAGAAAAACTGTCCCTTAAAGGATAACAAATTAATTAAGTGCTTCATAATTGAATATGCATGTATTCACATGTGTATATATTACATCATGTAGTTCTTATAAGGAACATAGAGCCTCAACAAAGTTCTTCCAATCCTGCCTATCATTCGCGATATATTTTATTTCGTTCAAACTGCGTCCTGAAATTCTTATTTCGGTGTCCACTTGTCTCCTTCAAGTATGAGCAGGCCTTTCAATACGTCTTTGACCCACGGGATTCCAGTCGATGGCTATTCTGCCAATGTCGCCGGGTGGTTTTCCAACTGTATGGCCAATCCAGCGCCACTTACATCTGCGTGTCTCCAACAGGATGGATATTTGGTGGGTGGTACTCCAAAGATTTGTGTTGTTTATTATTTTTTTTTTTTTGGCCGGAATAGACGTAGGATTCTGCGGAGATATCCATTGGGTGGACCGCCATAAAGGATTTAGCATAGAGAAGGCCCGTCTCGCCTTGTCCAACCTGGTTTTCACATCCTGAGATCAGCCGCCGGTCGTTGTGATAATGCAACCCAAATAACAAATAGAATTTACATCCTCCACAGGTTGGTTAAGTAACATTAATGGCTGAGTAGAGGAATAAAATTCGTAAATAAAATTCGATATAGCAGCATATTGTCCTCTCAATTAATTTTTTATTATTTCACAAAACACTTTCTCAGTGTTAATTGATGACAACCACGAAGTTCGAATTTTCAGAGCTTTGAAAATTCATTTCACGGAAAATAAGTATAATGGTTACGTTTTTTCCCATTTGATCTCATTTCTATAAAAAAAACACCACTACATATGGATAATATTCATTCTCTATTGCACAAATATTACTCATACGTACGCACATACGCGAAAAGTATTGCATACATTTTTGGGCCTTTACTGGGAGCATCGTAAGCCAGTGCGTATGAGTAATACGTAAACACACACAATTAACACACAACCATACCATACGCGGTGGGTATGTATTATAAATTAATATTCCATTGAGTAGAATTAAAAATTATACAATGGCATTCTCTTATAAATTTAAAAAAGAGAAAAAATTAAAAAAAATATATCGCTCAAATGGACTGAATGGCTCAATATTAGCTTTCAAGTCTTGCAAGTTACGCGGTTTGCTCTGGTAAGCGCGATATTTGAAAAGTTCCCAAAACTGAAAAGTCTGCCGCTGTTAGATTTGGCGACCTGGAAGGAAAGTTCATATATTCAAACCGGTAGATCATTGACCTAGAAATTGGTGATTCAAAATCACCATGTTGCCCGACTTGTGTGAGCGGTTTTATCGTACTGTTGAATACAACAATGATCGAGGCCCACTACAGCAACCCGAGCCAAAAAAATCTCTACTGACCCTATGGCCTTTACTGAAGCACAAACTCAAACTTTCTTCCCTTATGGCTCGAAAAGTAAATTAGTTATCACCCACACGGGAAATATTTAAAATCCAGAAATATATAAACTCCAAGGTATGCCATAGTAACACAAAAATTAAATTCAATTGTTCACCACTTTATTAACTATAAGTATGCATATCAAAGAAAAATACCAAGAAATGAATGCATGAGAAAATGTTGTCTATAAAAAATAATTCCCAAAATTACCGTGACAGAATTTTGAAGGTTCGTTCTTTCATTGAAATTATAAAAACTAACCGAGAAAATGCTTGAAATTTTTTTTAAATATAACTAAACGACAAGGATACTGTATCATAAGGATAGAAAAAGGATTTAAATTATTTGCTTAGAAAAGAACTTAAAAACCAAAATAAAACGCAAGAAAAAAACTTTTAAACATTTTTCTTTTCAACTTTCCTTTAAAAGTTGAACATTTTGAACGTTATCCCAAAAGCCATCAATGTCACAAATTGTTTACTTGGTGGTTTGTCACTTTAGCATAAGAGTAAAAATGTTTGCAAAAAAGAAAAGGAATTCTTTTTGTCCGATCTATGGCAAATAAATAAAAATTTATGTGGACACTGAGGAACCATCAACAATATGAAAACCATCAAATATAAGAAAACTTTATGTGAGACTGCACTTTAAGGACGAAAGAGAACAAAATTAAAATTTTCACGACAAACTTACTTAAAAAGAAGGATAAATGCAAAAGCAACTATATGATATACACCACAAGACGGCTAAGATGACTTTATGTGTTAGAAGCAAAAGTTTTTGTAGGGCCTCTTTTTCAAATGCCACTGAGCGGAAATGATTTTAAGTTTTATTTTCAACAAATTGAAAATATGAATATAAAAACTGATTTTTTTTCTTTGCTTTGCAAGAGGAGCTTGATATTTAATGAAAATTTCTTATGGCTACAGCATTATGTTTTCTATAAAATAATTCGTTATGTTATTAAAAATTATCCAATTTTCTCTACGTATTATTTTCATGAATAAGTTTATCAAATTACTTGAAACGTTGACCGGAAAGAAATAACTTTAGAAAATCGGATTCATCACCAATAAACAGTCCCTTAAATTTCAAATAGAGATGTTTTATCAGCCATTAACAAGAAATCCCTTAATTTTTAATTTTGTGTAGAATAACCATACATACCATCATCGGCCTTAATGGGCAATGAAAAATCCTTAAGGCCTTTTGACGAATAGAATATTAGGAATGTTTGTTTTGTTGTATGAGCCTGTTCTGGTTCAATAATCAGCTTTCTAAATATGGATAGCTTGGTATGATAAATTGATGAAGTCACTGATTGTTTTCTACCCCCAATACTCTCACGCGGCATATTCCTTTCTAAATCTATAGGGTAAACTAAGCGTATAGGCCGAATGGCAACTCGAATAAAAGTGTAAGTCCTTTTGAACTGGCCTTCGTAGACTAGTAGGTAGTGTACTAGACTCGTAGTGCGAAGGTGGCAGGTTCGAATCCTGCCACAGAACTCTGGCGGTTTGTGTTTGATAATTAAAGGGAGCGCACAACAAGCCTTCACTGGCTTAAATGTATGTCGTATGACATGAGCTTAAAAACCCTCCAATCAAACTAACCTAACCTAACCTAAGTCATTTTGCAGTATTTTTGAAAATTTATGACCTAAGATCTATGGTAAAATTTCCCGAAGTCCATTGAAAATATCAATTTTATCTCTCAATATAATCTGAATATTTGTTTTCCTTTTTTAATTCTCTTTAATATATTTAATCACAACCTTTTTATAAAAAGTTTTAGTTTTTACTTTTAATCACCGATACATTTTGAGTATCATCTTCAGACCTTGTGTTTAAATATTATTTTAATTGTATTTCTCGTATTAAAAGATTTGGACCACCTATTCCTTTCTACTGGGCTTGCATCTTATGGCCTTAGAACAGAAGAGGAAAGTTTTATTTAGTAGAAAAACTAACGCCGGCATTACTGTGATGACAGGACAATACATTTGTTGGATTTTCGTAAAAATTTTTTTATTTTCCAAATTTCTCAAAAGTATTGTGAAAATCTTTTTCAAAAATTTAACAAAATTATTTAAGCCTTTATATGATTCCACAACTATTTGCAAAACATTTCCATGTCCATTAAAAAATAACAGACATGTCCTTCTTAAACACATACGAGTACACATTTATTTATTTTTAATAGACTTCTTTTCACAAATTTTAAAATAAAAGTATAAATGTATGTGTGCGTCTATATACATACAAACAAACATATATTTCTTTGTAAAATACCAATTTTTTTTAAAAATATATTTGCAATAAAGTTTGTAGTTGCTTTTAGTTTTAAGTATATTTTCTTGAAACTTATGTAAAGACACAGGCAGACTAATGATGGACAGTTACATAAATAAGAACATGAACATAGACATGTGACATTTGAAATGTTCAAATTTGAAAACGAATGAATGAAGAACAAAATATATTTGAAGAGGATTTAAAAATGGTAATAAAAAAATTAGAAAAAAAAAACACTGAAAGCGAAATGAACTTAAACTAAAGACAATAAATGCATGTTGCTTTAACAAGAAACAAAGACAACATACACCAACAACACTAACATGGCAGTAGTTGTAACATCTACAACTACGTCAAATAAGTCTTAACAATTGTAGCATGAGCTGCTGCAGAAGATGCCAAATAAATGACGTTTTTTTTCTCCAGAAGTAAACTTAATTTAAGTGTAAAAATATGTTTATAAGTGTGTGTAAGTAGACTCTCACATACAACTAGTACGCATTTGTGTTGGTGTGTACAACTTCTGGTATCAAAAACAAGACAAGTCAACAGTTTTGTACAATACAGTATTAAAGCAAGAAGGATGGATGTCTAAACCGATGACTGTCAAACAGTTTCAGGACGAACATGAAGAATATTGTGAAAATGTGAAAATAATATACTGGAGAAATTGGAAGGAACACTAGCTGAAGTGAACTTGAATAAAACAAAGTAAAGAAATATAGAAAATTAAGCAAATAATAAAGACTCCTACGAAACGCAAAGGAAGAAATTTTTAAGTAAAACATACGGAGACATTGTGTAACCTCTTAAGCGCACGATGAAACAGAAAGTTAAAGGACTATAAACTAAAAGTAGAGACACAGGACTCGTTTAGTTAAATAGCAGAAACCTAGTCAAAAAAAAGCTTCCAGAAAAGTCATCAAAATACAAACATTATGATTGGGATGGATCCTTCATTGAAATAAGTATCCTTTTTGATGCCTTTTAACTTAATCGTCGCGATGCGTCGTCAAATGCTGTATAAAATATACAACGATATTCTCTATATCCACAGTTTTCCTTGTTTTATAAGAAAATATTAATCGAATTTTTCATGCATGATGTGTGCTCAAAACAAAAGGTAACTTTTTAAAATTTATCGGGACACTGACAAGGTATTACAAGATTTATGTGCCCTACACTAACACTGGGTGAGCTCAATGAGGGACTGAATAAATTTTTTGCTCTTGGTGTTCTTGGCATAAAAATTCAGTCTGACGTTTGATGGACGTAGCATATTTTTCATGTCCGTAAAGAATCATTCAAGTGCCTCTGTTTTTTAAAAGCGGTTAAACTTTATATAAACTCTACTCCATCTGATCTCCTTACTATTTGTATCAACTAGTAGAAGTTACTCGACCGCATAGAGGAGAGGGGAACAGAAGTTTATCGGTGATAGTAGTGTAACCAATTCTACTGACTCTTTGGAGCATCGTCGCAGTATGGGCTGTATTTCGCTGTTGAGATAACGACGTTTGCTGCCAAAACCCACTGCTCTTCTCGTCACTTTCAGCATGCAGAAGTTCAAATTGATTGTCCACTGATATTACTAAGTCTGTCCTCCTGCCCACAACTTGTTTTACTAGTTCCACAGCAATAGGAGTAATAAAAAAATAATTTTAATCGCTTTTATCAACATTTTTGGTTGGATCAACTGGATGCCAAGATCAGCATTAAATATTAATTTATTTATTCATGGAAGCGAGTTTATGCAAATACAATAAGAAAATACACATGTTCGTACTATGTTCAGCTCATAAATGGGAAACAATTCAATCAAAAGAATATCAAAATTGTGTTAGATTCAGTTAACTTTGTTTTTCCAATCATGTTAAAATAGCTTCCTTATCTTGCAAGAACTAGAATAGAATTACAAAGATTTACAGAAATAAAAAAATTAATATTCTCTTCCCTGAGAATAAATTAATCTCATAAATTACATACGCTGTTTTCAGAGAAAATATATAATAAAACAAGACTTTATTGTACGACTTTAATGTATACAAAACAGCACTAATATAAAAGAAATTTCTATTTAGCTAAAGAAAGAGTTAGAAATCATCAAAATTGATCTAAAAATCTATGTAACGATTTTATACCTTTAAGGCCTGATATTCGAACATACAGCTCACAGTTTACACTTTGAATTTTGCTAAAAGATGTCCCTCATCTGAAACACAAAAACAAGATTTTGTCTTACATTTATAACAAACAAAAACATCATTGAGGATGGTCAGCAACAATATTTTGAAATAAAAAAAAAATAATCCATACACTCACTCATTCCCTCAATCATTCCTCATTCATCAGCCATCCAGCCATCATCCTAAGAAGCATATTGATGTAAGCAGAGGAATAAACTGACGATTGAGTGAGAGTGAGTGTCTTTGGTCATTTTGTCGTCTATATATATTTGACTATATATTCGTAATGCAAAGATCTAAAGTAATTAGTATCTAAGATGGATGGATAAATGGATGCCTGAACATCAGCATGGACAACCGTATGTATGAATTGTTTGTTAGATGGACAGTAGACAAACACTAGTCTGTAATAAATAAATTGAGGCAATGGCAAGAGACAGATATTACATAAAATTATTCACAAAATATTATTTGAGTTTCTTTTTTGTGCTGCTCTTGTTATTTTTGCGGTCCACAAGTAAAGTTCATTATCGGCCAAGACAAGACAAGAAAAGTGTAACAAGCAGACAGAGACGTAGTCAGACCAGACGAATATATAAATTGTTTTTTTTTTTCAAAATTTTACTTGATTGGCAAATAAAATTGAAATTAGATTTGTGTGTTAGTTGCATGTTAAAGAGTTTTTGGTAATACTTTATATCATATTAAAGATAAAAATTTGTTGAGAAAATCTAGTTGCATATAAATGCAATATCAAGTGTAGTGAGGAGTTGGCATGATGGATGACAAATATAAATTAGTTGGAATTAAAACTTTTTCATGACTATTTCGAAATCTATTAAATTTAGGTATTAATCTATAATCTGCTTATTTAAGATTTCAAAATGCTTGCGAAATAAAACTGATTGAAATGTTTCCAATAAGGAAAGTTTTATAACTTTGAATCCTGGTAGTATATTTAAAACTCTAAAAACCATTAGGATCATATATAAGTAGCGATTAAAGTGCTTGCCTACAAAACCGAGTACCCCAGGTTTGCTCCCTGGCAGAGGAAAAAAAATTTTTGCCATGGTTTTTCAAGTTTTAAAAATGAAGTGGCTTCCCCTCCTAAAAATCCATCCAATGAACTCCCTGAACACTCCCTCTTTCTGGACAAACAAAGGTCAGGCAGAGCCACCACCTTCTGGAAAAAATAGGAATCCAAAGATTAGCGAGGTTCCTCATTACTACACCAAATACACACAGAGGGCGTTGTTTCTAGGCAACGACAGATGGCAGCCCCATTATCCTAGACCTGCCAAAGTAGATTAATCATCTACTTAGCTGGAACAAGAACCGATTACCGAAACTGATAAAAGCCAAAAATATAACTAATAACAATGCGAAACCAACTGCAACAACAAACCGTGTAAAAATGGATATGCATTGTAGAAGACCTATGCTCCCTCCAGGAGTGAAAGGAACATATATATACAAGTAAAATACTTTTATGTAACCAAAAAAAATATACCACTTTTGCCTCCAGGTAAAACTTCACTTTAATTCATTTAATCAAAATCTTAATCCTTTATTTTCCACAAAATACAATGGGGAACACATGCAAATATTAAAGCAAATTTATTGATATCCAGCCTAAATGATCATAAACTCTTTGGCCTCCGGATTAGTTTAAAGAAGAAATATATATAAAATATAAAAAAAAAAATCAAATAAATCAAAAGAAACCAGTTTCGTCTTACTTTTAGTTTTTTAATTCCATTCCAAACATTTTCAAAATTAACAACAAAACCGATACATTATTTATACATCAAAAGAAATGCAATTAACTTGTGTGATATCAATTAATCAATCAGGGTGTTGCACATGCATTTCCATGCCACTATTTGTGAAAGGCAATTTCAAACGCACATACTTACATACATTCACTTAAGCATATACAATATATACACGTTTGATACTTAATAATGATACGAGGACATACATGAAGTAGAAACCAGCAAATTGCACAAACTGAAACAAGCGACCAAACGCAATAAACAACGGCAACTACAAGAATAGACAGCAACACCAGATTCTTCCAATCAAAACGCTAAAACAGGATACACTTATTTTGGGTAGCACAACATCGAAAATTATAATAAAATATACGCCTCTGCTATGAATACCCTACACTATACACAGTAGAGGAAGCTTAAGGCTTAGGAAGCCATTTCAAGGTTCCCAAATAATTAATAATAAAATCTTCCAAATCGTTTAAATGCCAATAAGCACAACATATTTTTTTTAATACTACAGAGATTAAATTTTTGATAATCATCTAATGCGAATACGATCACACTAAAAAAATATTTCCTAAAAATCGGAAGATATTTCTCCAAAAACAGCTGATTTTCGTGGGAAAACAGCTCTTGTTGCAATCGTCTTGCAAAAGTGCAAATACAAAATATCGTCTTTCAAATTGTATTCTAACAATAAGACACAAAGTTTTCAATTTGCAATCACTAGATGATAGTGAGATAGTGAGAAATAATTGAAATACGAGGCCGGTCTTAAGAGCAGCCAACCTAAAAACAAACAAAAAATTGTAAGAATTTGTCTTTTTTCTCAACATAAATTTCTTTGACCTCGATATAACCTTTACCCAGCAATAATAAACAGCATCGATACTTTGTTTATTGGTGAAACTATTTGGCTCCTTAAAATAGTCTGGCTCTATCTCTTCAATGTTGACAAAGTCTCTAACACAGAGCCATTTTATCAAGTTTGGGAACAGAAAATAGTTCAAAGGATCTTAAGCTTTACAAATGACGTAAGTGATCAATGACAAATGGAACTTTAGTTCATTTATTAAAGCCATCGCAATAGTGGATGTGTGAAGTGAAACATTGTCGAGATGAGAAAAAAATTTTCTTTGTGCCAAATGCTGCCCTTATTCTTTAATTTCAGCATTTAAATACTGCAATAAGTTGGAACAATAGTCGCCAATCGATTAAAATTATCCCAAACGACCACCACGGCAGCTTGTGCGGCCAAATAATATTTTGTAGTCTTAAACATAGGAGAAGCTTGCTTCAGCGTACAATTTAGTTCGGTTTTAATATTTGTTGGACTGAAATCTATTAAATGAAAGTACTGAACTACAAACCTGACCAACGACCAATTTTTTCTATGTTTACAAATGCATTCCAAAAAAAAAAAAAAAAAAAAGAATACCAAACAACTTGGCGCCTTTTTGGAAGGTTGCCGCTATTCATTAAAGTAATTTTTTTTAATATTAGTGTCACCATCTATACATCAGATCCACTAATTTTGGGACCGCCCTCGTTAATGCTTGTATAATAAGTACCGGCACTTATCACGGCACACTTGAATTCCATATTGTAATTAATGCAAATCGTTACATATCACAATCCTTTAAACCCAAATGAACGATATAATGTTCGTGCTTCTTCCTCTGATGCAACTTGATGAGGGAATGAAGGGGACCTAAGACAAATATAAAGAAGTATAGGAGCAGAGTCTATACTCTATCGATGAGCAGTCTTGGACGACAACTTTTCCATAAAGTCTGCTAAAGAAAAATATCGAACTACTGGAAAGAGCAGAAAAGCTTTAACAACAGTATCTGATATTCGGCCGAGGCCAATTTAAACACAGAGAAAAAAACCCAATTTCGTTTCCAAATTCATTGAATCATTAAATATATTTTGTGATTGCGGCTCTACAAAGAATTTTGTAATTTCAGACAACAATTTTACTGGAAAAAAGTAATTATTTTATTATATTCTAAAGACTCAAACTAATAACTAACTGCTACAATTAAAATGTTTGACGAAAGATAAAATTTACTTCAGATAAAATTATAATCTGCCACCTTTTTGGCATTAGTTTTTTACGTCGTGTAAGATATTTTGTCATATTGAATATTTAATTATTAAAAAATATGAACAATTTAACTTTTAAACTTTGTTAGTTGTGGGTTGATGTATGCCGATATGTTATTGATCGCTGATTAAAATCATCGATGAACTTTAAATACTGAAACCAAAGAAAAGTCAGGATATGACCAGCGAAAGCCATCAATAGCAAATTTTAAAATTTAATTATGGAAAAAATATTCGTTATAATTTTTTTAAGAACTTTTATATATAGCAGAGTAGCAGCGCCTCTGGTGTTAAGGAGACGCATTAAGTTTCTCAAGCTGCATGTGTAGACATTTTATTAATTGTTGTCATTTCGCCGACGCTTCTGCTAAAGTTACGACGAAGGTGGCCGCTCCCGGACCTTGTGATATAGTGCACATTAGCGTAGAAGAGTATCAATCGCTGCCGGTAATGTTCAGCGACCAGTGCTCTGCCTTCTTCACTTAAACAGTCCAACAACATTAAACACAATGCCATGCTAATGTACATTAGAAAAAGTGATGATGTTGATATGGCTTGTCCCTAACAGGGATCGAACACAGGTTCTCAGTCATAAATTGCTTTGTAGTCAACGGCTCTAACAACTTCAGCCAACAGCCGATAAAAGGCAATATTAAATATTTAAAGAATAATATATATTTTTCGATTTTGAAACCGATTTTGATGTCCTCTTAATTTAAGAAGTAGAAAAAGGCAATCCAAGAGAAATAAATTTTATTCCACTATAGAATGTCAAAGTCAACAAGCTGCCCAAAGATCTCCGAACAGGTCCTGCTTAAGAAGGAGCCACGAAGCAAGGACCGAGGGCGGAAAACAAATATAAAAAACAATAATTTTTGAGATGATTGTGCTGATTATCTCCTATTTTCCTTCATTTCCTTACTGGAACTATATCGCGCATTTCGTGAATTGGTATATATTCCTGAAAAGAGTTAACGAAAGATAATCTTTATGACTTTTTTTCTTTGGGGCTAATTTTCATTGAGCAGCTCTAAAAATATTTCCACAGCACAACAAATTAAAAAAGGCCACTGAAAATCAATAGAATATTTTTGAGCAATTTTTTATTTTAAATAAATTTAAAGTATTTTGAAGAAATTCAAAAATATGTAGTAGAAAATTTAAAGGCACACTTGTGCGGGATTTAATTTACTCATAAAAATAAGTTTTAAATATGAGGACTCATTTGATATGAAATTTCCAAATTTTTAAAAGTTATTTTTGGAGTGAAATTTAGGGATTTTTCCTAGTCTAGTTCATGTTTTATTTAACTTTTGGAGTTCATTTTAATTTTATTGGATGATATTTCGCCAAAAAAATATGAGTTTTTATTGCGTATTGCAAAATTACTCTAAATTTCAGCCCTAGTTTCCTTTTGCATTACGGGACCCGATGGCTCAGCCTCTTCAAACAAGTTCAACTGTGAAACGGAGATGAGCTTTTGCTCGAATAGAGGAATTGCAAGGAAATGAACTAGAATTTCGTAGTATTGTGAAATCCGTCTTGCATCAAGTCACCTAAAACACTTTAAGGGCCTTAAATTTATTCGAAGCAAATTAACTGCATGGAATACAGGTAAAATGCCTTCAAATATAATTTCATAAGGATAAATATCAAACTGCATGTGTGATTGGCAGATCGCGAAGAATCTAAGACTGAAGAACAACTATGAAGTTGAAGGTAAGTTTCATTTTAGCATTTTTATTGGAAGTCGGCTAAGATCTATTGGAAAACAGAAATTTCTATAGCCTAAGCAAATGTCAGGTGTAGAAACTAATTTCATGGTCAATATTATGGTTGTTTGAATAAGTCTAACGAACGAACAAAAATCCATAATTGAGTACAACGATGGAAACAGAGAATTTGCTATATATCTAAGTGACAAGCCGAGGAAGGAGTTTGCCAATAGTGTCGTGAAAATTATTATTCTGCCTTCTGATAGAAGGTTTTAATTTTAAATAATTCTATCTAGATTTTGATAGCATCTTCGCAGCCAAATTAATTCTGCCACATGCATTATTGGCTAATTTTATTGGTTTAGTATTAGATGTAAAACAAATAGTATGTCTTAGAAATGTTGTTGCCGGTCAAATTTTTCAAAATACGAAGGTGTAACATGACAACATCCATGCAACTCAACCAAAGCGGTTTTAAATTGATCTCATGTTAATATTGATCTAGAGTTTATAGTAAATTAACAAATTAAAATCTATTAACATTTATCACAAAAACTGTTTATTAAGATTTCCTGATACAAAATATTGAAAGTTACAAAGAAATAGCTTCAGCTAAAATTATAAAAAAAATATATTTGTGGAAAATATAAATTGACAGCAAAGATTTAAAATCAATTTAATAAAACTTCATAAGCAGATGAACTGGTAATTTTTACAATTTGTTGAGAGAAAATATCAAAAAAAAAAAAAATAGATGAAATAGAATTTTTGGATAACCATGTGTCCAAAAAATCTTATACATCTTCATGTTATTTCCTATCTAAATCCTCTGGTATGAATTGAACTCATGTACTTGTCTAAGGACTGGAGAAAATATTTATTAAATAATAAATATATTTTATATGAATATTTTGCATAAGGAAAATCACTGACGCATGCAATTTCTTCGATGGTAAAATAAAAATCTTCACAGACGTAATTGTCTGTCCATGTTTTTCTTTTTTTTTTTAGTTGAACGTACAAATTTAAAAATATCTATATGTGTAAACTCATTGTTATAGTCAGAATAATCTTTCGACATCATGACCAACAACCATCATCCAACAAAAGAAGTCAATTTTAAAATTAAATCTACACTTTTCTTCTTGGGGTACGTTTGTATGCTTTCCTTCATTTTCTTCTAATGTAGTTTTTTAGGCATGTTTGCAATAACACTGTAAGGTATTTGAGTAAAGTTAAGGTGAAAAGTGCTTAATAAAATTTTGTAAGATACTAACATAAGCCTGGCGACCTCCTAAAGAGCTTAAAAACCCGTGTTTCCTTCAAAATGAAAAGAAAACCCTTCAATCTTGAAGTATATACAAACAGGTATAGGCAAACAAACAGCTCCTGCTAAGAGAAGGAAGATTAAAACGATTGGGTGCTAAAGTGTGCATTGAAATAAGATTACTTTTCATTCCCCAATAAAAAGAGAACGTTCAAAAAGTCAAGGTCTAAAGTCATGGCCTAAATGTTATCAAAAAAATTATTTTTTGAAAGAATTTCAAAAGCTGTTCGTCCCACTGTATATTCTTTATTGTACTGCACTCGTATATTAGAGTCATATTCATTACGAATATAATTTTTCTTTGTATAATTTAATTTCCATGTGAATATTTCTGTTGACTGGATTCGAACTTTGGTATATTTCATCGTGATATGTTTAAGAGTCAATGCTCTTACCAACTGAATAACCCTACAAGCTCAATAAACAGACAGAAGCTGTGAGAGTAAAGTTTTTTCAGAGAAGAGAAAATTGCGCCCTACGAAGTCACGGAAATACAGAGATTTTGATGTAGAAAAAATGCAAGTTTCTAAATGAGTTTAATATTGGTTTGTCATTAAAAAATCCTTATTCTTAATGCCCTTAATTAAAGTGTCTTGAAAATAATAAAAAGATATATATTTTTTTCCTTTCTAAAAATAATTTCATATTAAATAATTTCTAATAAATAGAGAAATACAAGTGCTGAAAGGATAAAAATTTGTTAGCAGTCGCAATTTATTTTTCCTATATAAATGTGATAAATTTGGCTAAAAATTAAGAAAATGTTGTTTAGCCTGTGAATCAAAAAATAAAAGCACTACTGATCGGCTTTATCAAGATTCCCCCAACTTAACTTCCTAGAAAGTCCAAAGAAATTAACTAACGTAAACGTTGGAAGTAATAAAAATTTTACATTATTATATGTATAAATTTTTTAAAATGATTGAATGTTTTAAAATTGTTTTTAAAAGACTCGCCGTGATCTATAGTAAAACAAATTTGAATTTCATCTAAAATTAAAACTAAATAAAATAAGTGTCTTTGCTCAAATCAAGCAGAGTGTTGAAATTTTACTATTAACTTCTAATAAAATATTGTATATGAGTATTTATTTAATAACATATACACAAACTGTAGGCTTTACTGAATAAAATATTTTATAATTTTTTCTTAGGCAAATAAAACAAATTCTGTCAAAAATTTAGTTTTGATATAATGAAACATGTCTAAGTTAGAAGCATATATTACACTCTTCTAATAAAAAACGAAAAAAAACAAAACAAAAACGTTTAACTAATACATAAATAAAATATCTAATCAATATTAGAGAAATAAATATTCAATTTATTTTATTTTTATATAAAATTGATAAAATTTAAAGTTTTATTTAATTTAAATTCATTACTGGGCATAGCAGATATGTAGAAGCATTTAAAAATAAACCTTTTGTTTGTTCAATTCCTAAAAAAAATTACTAAAAGTACTGCAGGATATGAACCCTACGATGCTCAAACTACTAGCCTGATAGACTACGTACTAGTCTATAGGGGCCAGAGCTTGTGTCAATAAGTTTCACATCACTTTTTACTATTTTGTGCTGAATATTTTGGCTAAAACATAAAAATATGATTAGTTAAAATTTTAGATTTTTTGCCTTATTACGAGCTCCTATGACAACCTTCTTATTTGAATGCTTGCCCTCCTTAATCACGTTTGGATCCCAATTCGAAGTATTTAATTTTTAGTAGAATTAAGAGAGAATTTGAAAGCTAATAAAGGTACTCTCAGGTCAACAGAGTAGCATATTTTATACTCTAGGGTTATAATATAAAATTTTATGGGCTAGTACTATCTGTCAGAAGGATGACAGTAGGTGACAGTTGTACATACTTATTTTTTAAGAAAATCAATCCCCTCTCTGCCCAATTTTAAGGGAATATCCTTAATATTGTCATTAGCTTTCTCTTACAACTTGCTGCAAGTTATGGAGTACCAAATTTATGGAACCTACAAACAACAACTGGACAAGGAAATGCATTAAACTAAGTATCTTTGCAACTTAGAGAAAATATACAACTAGTAGAATGCAATACACATCAACCATCCATATTACATTGAGGAAGAAACAATGGAGGTATTCATGATGATGATGATGATGGTGGTGGTAATGGTGGTGATGGTGGTGCAACCGACTGCTAAACTTTTAAAATGTCAATCAATTGTCTGTAGAATGTCAGAGTTGTCTGACATCTTCTAAATGAACTGACAAAGACGATTTATGGTTTAACTTTAAGATGGCGTATAACAAACATATTCGTACAAAAAGTATTCAGATCTACTCACTTGAACTTGTACTACAAACTGTTACTTATACTCTATGTGCTACAACTTACTTACTTGACCACTCAACATTTGAGGGAAGAGAAAAACAAGTTGAAAGTACATACGAGCAGATCTACTTTGGATATCATGAAGACAAACAAATTTCACCCAGGCAGACAGTATGTCCCTGTGAAATAGAGTAAAATGAAGTTTGATGGACATATGAAATAATTTCAAATTAATTTGCAAGGTATTTTCTGTTGTTTTATTTTATTAAATAATAAAAAATTCCAAAAAAGTTCGGTTTAAGTTCTTTTATATTTTTGGCCTTAAAGATTTGATAAAATTATAGAAAACATGTGGTTTCATGTAAGAGTGTTTGTGTACTTTTAATTGGTATTGACATAATTCACTTGCAGCTCTAGTTAGAGTACAAAAATCAGAGATCTATAGTTCTATTACCAATTCAATTACATTTACACAACCTGTGTTGCTGTCGTATATCAGATACCCAGTTTGTTCTTTATACTTTTTTTTGATTTTTCTCTTCCCTTTCCTCCTTCGTCAGTGTCAACGTCATATTTCACCGCTTTGGTTGTCGTTGCCCCCGTAGTTACAATCACTGCCTGACTGTTTGATTACTGTGTTTGCTTCATGCCTTTGTTTTATTTTTCTTTATGCCTTTCATTTTATTTTTCAAACATTGTTGTATTTAGTTACATTTAAATGACCATCTGTCTATGCATTCATTTGGAAAATATTTAATTAATTTTTGCCAATATTTTGTATATCAAAAACCTGTACTTCATAATGTCGCCGAAGTTGGGGAACCAAAAAACGAACATTGCAATTATATATCCAGCTACACCACACCTTATTTACAATACTAAACGCTACTTTATCACGCACAATGGGCTGCAATGCGATAAAGTTTTATAAATTTTATTTCACTAAATAAGCTTAACTTAAGTCCATTTGGATAATATTACTCTTCTATTTTCTAGGATCCTTACGTTAAAATTCTGAATCAAATAATATTTTATTTACGTCGAGTGATTCCGTATCATTTTCAGGATTTTTTAATGAATGTTCAAGAGAAATGTTTTACATTTTTCTTTTTTTAATCCGTTTCTCTTTCGAATTTGAACATGAGCCACATACGAATTCAATGTAGTATTTGAATCTATATCCAATTGAGCTTCTTTAGGTGGCATCCATTATAAAATATTTCATGAAAAAACTGAAAATTTGATTGAAGGTTAGGTTAGGTTAGGTTAGGTTGATTGGAGGGGTGTGATAGCCCATGTCATACGATATACAATTAAGCCAGTGAAGGCTTGTTGTGCGCTCCCTTTAATTATCAGACACAAACTGCCAGAGTTTTGCGGCAGGTTTCGAACCTGGGACCTTCGCACTACGAGCCTAGTACACTACCTACTAGTCTACGGAGGTCAGTTTGATTGAAAATATTATACGATTGCAGAAAAATTCAATTTCTCTGAAAATGCATGTAAATTAAAACATTTAAGGAAACAACATTTGATATGCTTTGTTAATCGATTTTTTTATTGCCCTGCTCGGAAAAGAAAATTTTTCTCAACCCCATTACCTTCCAAAAAGGCTTAATGAACATGTTTAACAGCAACATGTTTGACAGCAACATGTTTAACAGCAACATGTTACACGAAAACAGCTGAGCTGCCAAAAACATAAAGAAAATATCTAAAAAAAATCAACCCTATATATAGACGAATTAATAACCTTTTCCTTCTTTGAAGTCCATTAATTAACTCTCTCTAAAATTGCACTTAAGCAAGAGATTTAAAGACGCTGATGCACAAAACATTTTTGGTTCCCCTCTATAAAATCTGCTGTCCCCTATTAATTTTAGAAGAAGTTTCTTTATAATAACGAAATGTAAAAAAAATTAATTAATTAACACTATTTTTCGACCTTTTTATCTTTATTTTATTTATTATATCTTTTATTTTATTAACGAGCTTTAGGTCCTTTAAAAAAACAAATGTATTTTATTTCTATATTTCGAGGCCTCTGTGAGCGTCCTTTTCAGGAAAAATTTTTTTTAAAATTGACAACAAATTAAAAAATTATAAAATTTTCATTTATTGTCACACCAGACGAAGACGCCCATCGAGGCGTAAGAATATTGAAATAAAATAGATTTATTTTTTATTAAATAAAAAAATTATTTTCACTAATTCTTAGCAAAGCTCAACCCATGGTATTATATTCCTATTTAAAAAAAATACATAATAAATAAATTGTGGTAATGTTATAATATTTGAAATGTACAAAAATCTAACATACCTTTTCGGTACGTTAGACACATTGATATATTAACGCCACCATAATTTCCCGGCAGATAGTACAAACACATGCACACAAACACATTGATTTATATATACGCTCTCATGGCAAATAAAACTTGTCGCTCATTTAATGGTCTCGACAGTTTTAGTTTTATGAAAAACTAATGATTTTGATTGTGTAAATTGAAATAAAAGTGCATGTTTTCAACGTTATGCGAGTGTACCAGTGTGTGTATGTGTGTGTGTGAGTGTCTGCTTTTGATATTAATATCAATAAAACATTTTAATAAATCAAATAAAAGGTCAAAATTTAATTAATTGAAAGATTTTGACATTAAAATTAGAAAAAATGCTTAAATGAGTTTGTATTAAAATGCCAAATGGAAGGAATAATTGACGAACATTAGACTTACCATTTTGTGGGAATATTGTTGTTATTGTTGAAGTTGGAAAATTGATGTCATCATAAATTGTTAAAACAAAAATCTGTAATTGACAAAAAATAATTTATACTCATATTAATAAATAAGTACATTAATTTGTTAAGTTTAAGTATATTTATAAAAACATACATATTAGTCTATAAGTTTTTAAATTAATTCTAAAAAATGCACACATGTTCATAAAAAAAAATCACACACACACACACATTCACAGACACTTACACATGCACAAGTAAACTCAATGACAGCTCATTCGTCAACTGTTAAACAAAAGAATTATATAAAAGAAATTTTTGAACTTTTGCATCAACAGCAATTTCTTGTTTTTACTGTTGCTGTTGCTGTTGTCTTCTGCTAAGACATCTTCTTCAGCCATACATTCATTCATCCGATTCATCCATTCTTTAGTTTGTTGTTTCTTTCATATCTAATGTAAGTATGTATATATGTATGTATATATGTATGGATATATGTATGCATTTATAGTATATACCAACTAACACATTCTCACAAAAAAGTCTGTAGACGCCATGGGTGACGTTTGTTATAATATTGATGCAATGTCTTTTACATTGCATCATCTTAGTGGACTTTTTATCTTTCGTTGTTGCTTTTCCTTTTTGATATTTTCTTTTACTCAAATTTTTTTGCTTTTCTTGCAATACAAAGAAAGCAAACCAATAACAAACGACAACGAAAGCTTTCAAATCCATAAAGGAAATCTATCAAACTAAAGATGCATTTGAGCAACGTATGTGCCACTTGAAAGAACAACTTCATCCAGCTGCACTATTGCATTTATCTACACAAAGTACGCTAAGGCATTAGCAAAAGTAAAATTGATACACAAAAAAATATATTGAAATCATTACGTTAAAAGGATCAAACGATTTGATTTCGGGACTGAGTATATTGGAGGATTAAAAGTTCAATAATAAACCTTCTAATATTATAAATATGAAAGTTTGTATATGCGGATGTTTCTCTGTTTGCTAATTGATCACGCATGAAACAACTCAAAGAATTTGAATGAATTTTGCCATACCAATAGTGTAATGCGTCGATTAGTGGGATAGCATCTATCATAGTAAAGGACTTGGTTTGACCACTTATGGAATATCATCTATTATGGTGAAGAACTTGGTTTGACCATCTACGGGGTAATGAAATAATTTTCATATTTGAAATAGGAATTGAATGAATGGTGGCACACACTAGTTTAAGGTTCAATCAGATGTAACATACCATAATGCCATAGCTAAAGCCTTTGCCATAACCACACATACATATTCTTCACCTATTAGTGCCGCCGTTCCCATAAACAGCTCTTTATGTTTTCATTTATTTACAACAAATATGTTTAACAGTGATGGGAAAGTTGGTACGATCTTACTTTTTTGATACTATCTGATATAAAAATGTACCGTAGTACTCTCCCGCCCCCAAACCCCTTTGGTACTCTCACACATTTGATCTTATTTTTAAAATTTAATTCTGTCAAATTCTAAGGGACTTTGAGAAAACAATGCACTCATTTGTATGCCTGCAACATCTTCGTAAAATCTCACATACATCCTGCATGTGCACAATGTGATGTGGTGAGTAAAAGTTCATTTTGAAAACTTAGCGTACCATAATCTATCTTATGTGTCCTGCATGTTTAGAAAATGCATTCATATTCATACTTATTCTCACAAAAATACATACATACATACATGTATATTGCAAGTTTTTTTTTTTGTTATATAAAAATATAAGCAACTGCAACAAAATGGAGCAGCAAAGAAAAATCTTTATATTTTATTTTATAGTTTATAAAACATATTTTTCTTTCAGACAGCTCCAGCGTTTGACGTTGACATATCAATCGACAATATGGCAGTCAATGTAAGGGGGCACATTATGGATGGTGATGTTTGTAAAAGTCCGAATGGCAGAATGTTTTCAAATGTATGCTACATTTAGAGCAATGAAATATTGGTTTAAATCTAGTAGGACTATAAATAGCAAAAACTTTGCATAATCCACCATTAAAATTATCTTCTTCTAAATAAATAAAATAATTTTTAATTTTAATTAAATATTTCCTCCTCTCACTGAGATCTATTATGAAAATTTCAAATCTTATATGACTTATGCCGGTAATTTTCAGTTTTCACAAAAACTGTTTGAAGCTCTTCATTGAGTCTCCCACAATTGATTTTATTTTATATAAATCTTCCTGCTGATACAATTTTCTTGCTTTCAATTTTGATATATGACCTAGACTACTACTTGCTGCAAACTTCAATATGTTTTTCTATCGTATGTTCAATTTGGTCGTTAGTCTTGTTCTATTCACTCGTCACACATATGGACAGCAGCATATGTGAAGAAAAGTTTTTGAATGATTTTCCGTTCATACACATTTTTTCTGTTTCTTTTTTTGCGATTTTCTCAGTACCGGCTACTAATTTTCAACAATTTTTGATGTGAGTATAAATAAAAAGAAAAATGTGTAAAGTTTATCAAACTCATCAATAGTCTAGAGCACAGGACATATTCAAAAATAATGTTAAATAAAAAGGTGGAATGAATATTATATCGATTTTCCGCTAATCGTAGAAAAAAAGAAGGCTGAGCAAGAGCAGAAAATGTTTTTTTTTTTAACCATCAAAAATTCTCAGGCCCATACAATTACTACGAATTAAACCGAAATAGTACGGCACCAACGCTAACCGATTAAAAAAATCCGATATTTTGACAGCACGTTAGAAGTTGGCTGTAGCAGAGGAAAAAATATATGAATATAATTGTTGTCATTAAAAAATCAGGCTTTATTATTGCTTTTTTATTGGAAAACATCAATATATGTCACAATTTAAAAAGAATATCCCTTTTTTATAAGTGTTGAGTTAGCAACACCGTTCTGTTTAATAAACGATTCAACAGCTGATTGTCTCTGGTAGCTTAGTTTGCCATTTTGAGGTGAATACACATACTAGAGAATAAGGCTTGATTTTTTTTTATATAATCACAGAATTATTTAATATATGAATAAATTTACGTAATGGTCATGTGAAATGGACAGCAATATCATACAATATAAACATATGGAGTATAATTTCTTAAAGGACATAATAAGGCAATTGCCTACGACTGACAAAACTGAAACTATTCTAAACTTGGAATACAACATGTTGGTAAAATATTGGTAAAAAAAATTGTGTAAAAACTAGGCATTTAAATTGTGACATCTACTCATGAGCTGCAGAGAATTTATTTTATATTAAAAGTATTTTACTTTCTTTTTTTTATATTAAATCAAAGATGGCCACCTTAGCATTACATATTTAATCCCTTTGTATTGTATTTAAAAAAACGACAAGCAAAAGCTGATATGAAATTTAATAAAAATAGTTCCGTAATATCCAATTTTATCAAATGGCTGTTAGTCAGAAAATTACTTTAAAATATCAGAAAACTTAAAAAATTTATAATAATTTTGTATTCAAAAAAATTTTCATTCATGTATAATAAAATTTAAAAAAAACCAAAAATAATTATATTTTTTATTAAGTAATTAAAAATAATTTGATTCAGACAGCAACTTTTTATGCTCAATCAAAGTTGATCCTTGACATCATGGGTTAATTTTTCGAAGAAATAAAAAGCAAATTTCGTCATGTTTGAATTTTAATGGATTCAATCCATTAACTTTGTTTTTTTTTTTTTTTTCAGAAAATACTCGCAAAAAATTTAATTACTTGTATTTATTATTGTGTCTGTGTTATTTTTTATTATTATTTTTTTTTTTTTTGCTCATTGCATCTTAGTTAGGAAAACAATAACAACAAAAATGAGACAAAATTCGCTTTAAAAAACCCCTCAGAAAGATGACAAAAATTAAAAACCAACCACTTCCTCTTCTTAATTTTCTGTGTCGCTTCAGGTTTCGTCAAACTCAAATGCAAATTAAAATAAAAGATTCAACACAACGAAAATAAGACTGAACAGGCAACAGTGGTGCGGAAATTAAATTTAGTGAAAACAATACTAGAGGACAAAAAAGTAAACAAAATTGAAAAAAAGCAATGGCTAAATTGGAAGAGATCTTGTACAAAATAAAAAAAATTATTCATAAAAATATATTAATATCTTCATTTCAAGAAATAATAAAAAAATATTTAGATTTACAGCCGTTTGCAACAAAAAAAACTTAGAACAGTGTTAAGTTATAATTCTTAAAAAAAATTTATAAAAATTTTGAAGCAAGCAAAACCAAGTTTAAGGACATTTTTTTCAAAATATCTTTTTATACTTAAAACAAGTTTATAAATGTAGCGAAAAAGGAAAAAAATCTATTTTGAATTCTGCTTCCTTCATTATATTTTTTGTTGAATTTTACTGAATTTACTTTGTTGCTTTACTCTCACGATAGAAACTTATAATTTTTGAAAATAATTTATTTTGTTTCAAAATAATAATATTGTTTTACATATTTGACTAAACGATTAAAATTTTGATCGATTTTAAACAGCAAGCATTATTTGCCTTAACAATTAAATTCCTTAAAGCATAAAATAATCAAAGTTGTAATTTTGCATACGATTTCCTAACCAACGTTTAGTAGCCTCAAAAGGTTTGTTAATTAACTATTGTGAACTTTACAGCTGAAGTAAAAAATTTTATGTGAATACGGCCGTCAGGCTTTTATTTGTTATCCACCATAAATTAATTAATAATAAATTAATAAATTACACACCATAAAATAATCACACACTTTCGTTTGACAAGGCGTCCCTTTATAGCGTAAAAATTTTGAAAATTGTCAAATATTGTTGTGTTAAGGGTGCTGTTGAATTAGTTAACGCATTGACTACAAAGCAATTTATGACGGAGAGCCTGGGTTCGATCCCTGTTCAGGACAAGTCATACACGTCATGACTGTTTAAATAATGAAGGCATGGCCATTTCACTGCACAGTACCGGCAGCGATTGATACTATTTTACGCTAATGTACACTACATTACAGCGCCCCACTTCGTCAAGAAGTAAAACAATTAATAAAATGGCAGCTACACAAACAGGTTAAGAAACTTAATGCATGTCATTAATACTAGGGTCGCTGTTATAAAAAACGCAGAATAGTAGAGTTGTAAAAAGAACTGAAGCTCTCTCTCTCTTTCATGTCACCATCTGTCCTCTATTTACTATCCCTTTCGTACTTAGCAGTAGGCATTCACTTACGGAGTGTTATTTCTTTGTATTAAAAAAATAAAAAATTTTAAATCTGTCCAGGATCTCCAAGGATTTGAAGGGAGAGCAATATTTTTAAGCAAATATAAGATCAATGAGTGAAAAAACTAATATATTATTTTAATAATTTTTTTTTTTTTGAAATAACAACGTTTTTTAGTTCCGGGGTGTTAAGAGAAACAGTTTCATGTCATTACATTATAAAAGAGAAAAATTTATGATACTAAACTTTGTTTATGCTGCGAAGTTTACATCTTCCTTGTGATTCGACTGTAGTTGGCCAAGATGCAAAAAATCAAATTTTTATATAAAAAAAGTGCTCTAAGTAACCCGCTGCTAAAAAGTATTGTAATAAGACTGATGTGATGGTACTTTTGAAAACCATCATTCAACAAAATGTGGTATGTTATAAGCCAACTACGCTGTATTCCTTATTCAGTCTTTTATTATAAAACTGAGTCCAACCTGTAATAAAATCGTCTGACCTTGAAGCCAAATTTAAGTTGTAAATGAAATAATTTAACACTCTAAGACTTGCAATGAAGATGAGCCGTAGGAATTTAAAATTCAAAAATTTGTTTTGTAAAAAAAATTTCCTTTCTATGACAGAGTTATAAAAAACGAGCTAAAGTCTGACCAAAATTCCCCAAATCTGACTGAAATTGTTTAATTCATGGGTTCTATTCTAATTTTGCAAATCGGTCCACTTTTTAAGAAAACAGAAAACATGTAACATAATTGAAGGACGCTCCTACTCTTAATTTAATTAATTTGCTTTAAATCTTCTCCTTTATTTTAAAGCCAATAACAATTAAATAAATTTTTCTCCTCTCTTAATAAAAGTCAGTTCAAATCAGTGTTGAAAATTTTAACAAATGACTAAACATGGAAACATAATAACAGACGAAACCACTGTTGGTTGCAAATCACCCTTGTAGACCTTGTAAATCCATCAATCTAAAATATTTACTAGAGTTTCCTAAGCCGTAGTAACAAAATATATAAATTTCTGTTTCTTAGATTTGAACAAATGTGCTAAAAATCACAGCAGACAAGTTTTCTATATATTTACAATGGCAATCAGTGATGGAAAGTTTTATACGAGGACGATTAGAGACAACATCAACGTCTATTTTGCTTCCAGAATACCCAAAATAAGTATGTTTAAAATTATAGATAAATGGCAATATTGCCAACTGGAATACCGATTTGCAACAAAAAATAAAAAAAATGGTTGTCATCTATTGCCGTTGCCAAGTAGAATAAGAGTGAATGTCCTAGAGTTGCAAATCTGCAGCCGAGAGCGATTTCCACTAATGAAAATCTTGTAAAAATACACAAGGATTTTAAAAAATGAATTTACCTTCTTTTTTGTTATCTCTTCATTCAATTTTGTTGATTTCATTTTATTTAGATTTTTTTTATTATTAATGTTGTTGAGAGTTTTTATTATGATAATGATTTTGTACAAAAAAAAACACAAAAAGTTGTTTTGTAGTGTTAATGGGAAGTCATTGTGCATGATTTTTTTCCTGTTCTTGAAACTGAACATTTCAATTTTTGTGTCAAATGGTGGGTTAAACTGAAAGTATGAGTGAGTGAGTTATTTATTGTTTCATGTCCTCTTTTTTTTATTTCCCGGTTTTGTTTTCGTATGCGGGTGTGTTTATTTTTCTGCAAGAGTCTTTTCATTATTTTTGTTATTATAATTTCATGACATTTTTTAGTCCGTTGTCCACTTACGAGTATTTGCTTCTTTTACAAAAATCAGTAGATAGAGTGCAGACAAATTAGACAACGTGTCAATGTTTTTATATTAATTTTAATTAATAGATTGATGTTCATTAACAACACCCGGGAAATAAGAAAGTTAAAGTGTGGGACTGTGTTGCAGATCACATTGATTAGAATTGAAATTTAAAGCTGAATCTGTTGAAAAAATATTAATTTTCATACATAAACATGGTAGAGTGAATTGAGTCTAAGACAGATTTGTTATAGGAAACATGTTGAAGGAATTTATAAACCACAAAAAGCAGTTTATATTATGAAAAGGATAATAATAAATTAATGAAGTATCAATTCCAAAGAGTTAATAGTAGAGTATTTTTGATAATCGCTTTTGGTAACACAATTGTTATTGTTTTCGTTATTCAAACTCTAGATTATTTTATTGAAATAGTTTATTATAAAAAACATAAATTTGTTAAAAATTTTTAACAATATTCAATATTTCTACGCCCTATGAACGCACATTTGCGTCAAATTGAATTTTATTTTTGATAAATGTTTTTACTGTCTCAGTTAATGTTTGCTTGAATTTTATTTAGAACGAAACCTCTGTTGACAGTCCAAAAACTCATACATTTCTCCTATTGTTACACTTTGCTTGATTTTCTTTTAAAATTTTGCAAAAATCTTTTATTGAATGAAACAAACAAAAATTTTCCAAACAAAATGTTGCATTTATGTATGATCTAAATTAAATTTAAAAATATCTGGTTGACATAATATTGTGTTTGGCCTAAAACTTTTTTCTTTATGCAATAAATAAACTTTTATTTTAATTTGACCACTGTGTTTGTAATACACACACAGACATGCACTCAATCAAAAAATTGCTAATATAAGATAAAAAAATATGTTTTATAATAAATATTGTAGTTATTACATAAAAGCAATATTTTCAGTTCAAATTATGAGAACACACAAACGACAGGCTCAGAAGTAGACAGTATAATTTATGAAACAAGTTTCTTGAACGTCCACATCATTGAGTTGGCAACATTGTTCTGCTTGACAATCAATTTGACAGCTGCCTTGTGACTAATTTGGTTTTCAACGCTTAAAAATTACTGGAGAATATCCCGAGTAATAAATTAAAGAAATATTACAATTTATAATATTAGAATTTATAAATTTTTCAATAAATTTATTCAGAAAAACGTCTGCTGAACGAATAATTTCACATATTTCTCCTTTTCACAAAATAGTCCTGTTAATTGTCCCATTAATTGTGCAACAAAATCATGCGGTTCTTCGCCTTTCAAATTATTTTCTGTAACAAGTCACTAAACTGAACACTTGAAGCACAACATTCGTTGAGATATGGGTGAAATATAGCCGCTATTACTACGAAGAGCGAATGAAAATTGGACTTTCAGATTATGTCATCAGCGCGTGAGCTGTGGCAACTGCATGGCCGTAATCTAATTCAAGCATTGTTGACATACAAATGTCCTTCCAGTGAAGACACTTTTATTGGTATTATGAATATTGGTTTAAAGTTGAGCTCCTTACAGGACACATACTTTTTAATGAAGAGAAGTAACACTCAGGCAAATAATTCCTACTACTTACTTAAAGTGTTACTTCTTTGTGAAAGTGATAGGGTAGAGAGAACAGGTGGTGAAATTAGGAAACAAAGAGAGAGAAATCTTAATTTCTGTTTTACAACTCTACTATAGCGTTTTTTAATATTATTTTTCCTTTTATAGCAGAGTTGCAGCGCCTCTAGTGTTAAGTAGATGCATTAAGCCTCTTAAGCTGTATGTGAATACGGCATTTTATTAATTGTTTTACTTCGCCGAAGATTCCGCGTACATTACCGACATAGAAGGACGATTTAGTGTAGTAAACATTAGCGTAGAAGAGTATCCAGTCACGCCTACTATTCGGTGACCAGTGCTGTCTATGCCTTCATCACTTCAACATTCCAACAAAAATTTACAGCAACGCCACACTAACGTGAATCAACAGAGCTCATGATATGGATGACTTACCCTGAAGAGGGATCGAAAGCAGGTTCTCAGTCATAAATTGCTTTGTAGTCAACGTGCTAACTACTTCAGCCAACAGCTCCTTAAATTTAGAAAGCTCTTGCAATTGAAATTTCACTTAAAAAATTCATATTTTCTTTGATGCTTTCCGCACTGACTCAATAAAATATTACAAAGTTTGGGTAACAAAATATAAGGAAAATTTTTTAAAGCTGAGGGAATATTGCAAATAATTTCAATGAATTCGACTAAGTTTACTTAAAAGCATTAGAAAGTTTCTTTGCAGTGAAAAGTATTGTCTTTAAGAGATAAAACTATTTGTTTTATGAAAATAAGAAAACTTAAACAAAATTGTCTTGCATTACCCCTAAGAGTGCTTAAATAATGTCACGTAGACATGCAAGTGACAGTGATATGGAAAATTCTCCAACACGACTAAATGACTGACAACTCCAGAAGATGACAAATACATATTAAGAAACTTAAATACAAAAGGATATAAAACTCTTCATACACATACAAACACACATACATATATATACATATAAATACATGTGTATGTAGACGTTGTACAATTTTATTATTTTCGTTATTTTGCAACATCTTCTGCCAACAATGTTCTCAATTCCACAATAACTTCTTGTGCTCTTCATGGTGTTACAGTTTATATTCAGACTGCAATTTTCTGTTATTTAATCCGAAACCATGAATTGCAACTAAAGATTTTTTACAAGTAGATTTGTATTTCCTTAGTTTGTCTGGAAATTCTGTGATATGTTTCTTCGTTGATTATTTCAGTTTCAATATTAATAAGAGTAGATCTCGTGATATAGATTTGCAACCACAAGCAAGCTCACGTGCAATAAAGTTAATCAATTAAGACTAAATGTTTTTTATGGGTGGTATTTTAAAGACGTATGAGTGTTAGAAAAAAATTTAATTATGTGAATATGCAACAAATGAAAAAAATTTTCCAATTGCAATTCAAAACTAAAAAACTTTTTCATTCCAAAATGAAATTTTTCAAAAATTTCGAATAATTTACTATACTATACTATAGTAAATTATGCTTTCAGATATTCCATTCATATATAACAAAGTAGTGTTTGGCTTAAAACAATTTTAATCAGAGGTAATTAGAGTAAAAACTGCTGTTTCCAACAACCGTTCATAGCAGTCATATTGTTGAAACTACATCTGCCGAACTGGCCGAATTTATTCAATTTGTTTTACCACATCAGCATGGATGGACAAGGCCACGCTCAAAAACTAGTGTAAATAACAAAATTGTTATATCAAAATGGATGTTGTGTTCGCGCAACATTCCACCTGCTTCGCCCATGTTACGGTTACCATAATCGTCCTATTGAAAGGACTATTATAAGTGTGTTATATAAATTTGAGTCCACTGGTTCAGTAAACAATGAACCAATACTCAAATATCACCTTTGTCCATGAGAACGTACAAAAGTACCAAGCAATCGATATCGCGTCGCACATAAGAAGTCCGCTTTTCGCAAGACCACAACTTGGCAAATTCTGAGTCTTGACTTGGTTCAATATACGTATAAAAATTCAACTGACCAACTGACAATAGATAACGACGTATGTTCACCAAATAGGCCCTGGAGCCTGATATTATCAAAACACAATCTTCAGCGATAAGGCCTATTTCTGGATGAATGTGTGCATCAACAAATAGAATTAGTAAGTTTGGGACAATACCAATCCACATAAGATTCAAGAGCATTCAATGCATCCCGAAAATATTATTATTTGGTGTGATTTGAGCTGGTGGTGTCATCAGTCCATATTTCATTGAGAAGGACGTTGGGCATACCATCACCGTCAACTGTTTCCTGTTGCAGATATGAAAGGAGGTACAATAATTAATAATTATGAGGAAGAATACAATAAATCATACGTACAATCATCCACTATCAATCAACAACATCACGTTGCTGAGTGATAGTGTAACCATAGGTAAATAACTCATGTCACTCACGTCATTTATACAAGTCGAAGCCATCTCCAACTTGAATTTTATATGCAGATAAGTAATAAATACATCTAATTCCTTTTTTCTTTGTTTGTCCTGTGAACTGTTGTTGACTTGCAATTTCTTTTACACACAAATCATTTTATGATGTGAAAGTAAGTGACAAAATAGTGGTTGTCTAATAAATATACTTTTTCAGCCCTCTACGTTGTCTAAGGACTTGCGAAAGTTAAGAATGTGTAGCATTCTGCTGGTGAGCAGATTATTTCAGCAAATAATAAGAAGGCTGCATTCCAATCCGGCGACTAGCATATTTCTTTATAGAATAATCTTAACTGCGGCAACGTTATCCTTATTACTTGCCCCAAACGTCACAATATGTGCTCTGAAAATTTTCACTTGTATAGGACATTTGCTTTCATGGAAAAGGGGATCGTCATATTAATGCATGTACTATTGGAATACGTTCTAATATAAACAGATGTATAAATTTTTTATTTTATTTGTTCAATATGTAACTAAAATCCACAAACTTCGGTTTGGTAGAGCCAAATGATTGTAACTGACGAATGGATTGCATATAAAAAATGTATTAAATGTTGATGGGATATGTTTAAATTCTATTGCAATTAAAATCGTCTTCAACTTAAACACTTAAAAGCACACAACAAAAAAACTTTAACTCAAACACAAAAAAGTCCTACAATTATTTAATAATAATAAGATGTAGTTTAGCATTACTGACATACTTATATTAGAAAATGGCTGAAAAATAAGAAGGAAAGTGAAAATATATTAAGGATATTCACTCATACAAATGTTGTTGTTTTTCTTAGTAAGTAAAAAAAATTTTTATAAAAATTAATTTTTATGATTATTATGATAAATACTCATTTATTTTAATATAATTTATTATCGAAGAAGTATGTCCTCCTGTTCAGTGTTAATTATTCATGAATAACAAGGACACCAAAAACATATATGTACGAGTATCGCCGTTTTTTAAATACTGGGAGGGTTTAATTTCCCACCCGATTTGGCGCATAGACGTAGCTAAAATAGTTCGGTATGGAACATCTTGTAAATGATATGTTTTAGGTAAAATATGTGTTCAGCTCTCATTGTTTAATGAATAAAAATTGAGTCTACAGCTGTCTTTTGTATGGGGACATGTATTGAAATTTTATGTAAATTATGTTTTTAATAAAAAATAATAAACTAGTCTCATTAAACTCACTTTTCTAAGAAACTGTAGTATATACTTATTATGAATATCGTCCAAATCAGCCTTTAAACGCATTTTATGCTTTGATAATATTTTTGGTGTTCCGGATGAATTTAAAAGTTTGGTGTGTACGAGGACTAATTGTAAAACTTTATGACGAATAATACTTTATACCGCTGTAGAGCCACCGAAGGGAAGTTTACGCCCCCTTTAAAGAAAGAGTATCTTAAAAGACCCATACTGCAAAGTGTTAGAGGGTTAAATAGTTCCATTACAATTTTCCTCGTGACTAACACATCTATTGCTTGTAAGGTAGCGCTTACAAAATATCGTTACGACTATGTGCAAAATAATCCTAAGCGCTCTTATAAACTTAATCCCAGATGCGTACATTCCAAAATGCCAATACACGTATATGGTTTTTTTTTGCCTTCTACCAGAATCTTAACATTGATATTTGACTCGGTCTTAGATCTTCTAGAAATTCACTAAATTGAGTACCATGTGCCCAAGTACATCATCTTCGTATATACAAATGAATCAGTTGTTAGAACTTTGCGTGACAAATTAGATGTCATGAAAAATATTTAAAAATAAACCTGTTACATATATTGTATGAAAAAAGTTAATAAAATATTAAAAGAAAGTTTTTTAGTTCAATAGTTTTCCTAATTGAGGGAGCTAAAATAGAAATGTATGAACACCAACTTCGATAGCTCAATTTAAATTTAATTGACTCAATTAAGGTGCATGTCTAAATGTAATATTGGAGAGAAATCACTGGCAAAATTAATAATCTCGTACCAAAAGGATGAATAGACAAAATTTTATATGAATTTTTTGCACAGGATAAGGAATGATGTGGCGACTAATCCTGCATTATCAAGAAAAAAATCGTATATATTTCTTTTTATTTAAGACGTTGTTTAAAAATGTTTACTTTATGATGTTTGATTATATTGCAATAAATGGTCAATATGACGTACAACTCTTAATAGTGCCAGTAATCGAAATATAAATAATATCACACACCTTTAAGAGAGAAATTTTAAATTTTTCGATTTTTATAAGAACGTTTCTTATTTACAATAAATAGTTTATTAAATGATATAAGAAAAGAAGTATGTAAAATGAAAAAAACATATAAAATAACATTTTGAATCAATGATTGTTGACTAAAAGTTTATTCCCACGTTTTTTGATTATCGTTGTTGGGGTAAAATCGCGTAGAAACTTAGAAGTGGATTTTTCTGTTGATTGTTAAACAATCGACCCACTTGCCATTTTATAAGTCTTAATAATTGGGAATACCTTTTCAATAATATTTAATTGTTGTCGACACCGATTCCATAATTGCTAAGATATTGATGTCGACTTTGTAAGACGTCGATTAATTTAATTTATTAATTAGGGGAATTCAATTCATTTTTATGGCTGAACAAATCATTTAGAAAATAATATTTTTTTTGTGCATATATTTCCTATGGAAGTTCCATGCTGATGAAAATAAATTTTGCAAGTTAAAGCGATATTATAATTATTCTTTTATTCGTTTCCAAGAATATCACTACTGTCAGCGATTGGAACCAATATATCGAATAATAACACAATTGTTGAAGTAATTACACAGTAATGCTCAATTTACATAATTGTCTCGAAAATAACATATTAAACATATAACAACGATACAAATAACAATAACAAGAATTGTAACAAGGCCGTTTTACACCTCAAACAGAAGTAATTTTCTCTAAACTGCTGTTAAATATTAAAAATCCAACATCAGGGTGCAAAAGTAGTGATACTGATACTCGTATTCGATAAATCTATTTTGGCTTTTCAGAATGTGGCACGAAAGTTACGTACATTTGGATTGAACTGCGAAGATCCTATTATTATACAATTCAATTAAATATTTTCTGTTATTTGTAAAAAAAAAAATATGATAAGAATTTGCCCATTTTATGATAAGACTATGATTAAGAAAAAAATGTAGGAATCAAAGATTAGCAAGGTCCTCAACCACTAAACCAAATACCTAGAGGGCATTGTTTCTAGACGACGACAGATGTTAGTCCCATTATCCTTAACCTGCTACAGCAAACCAATCATCTACTTTACTGGAACAAAAACCGTTTAACGAAACTGACACAAGGCGAAAATAACAATGCGAAAACAACTGCAATAGCTCGTGTAAGATGGAGGATGCTTTGTAGAAGCCAAACTCTCCCAAGAGGGGTTATGGAGAAAAAAATTATTAAGGAAACGTTTTGAAGAAATAAACAATTATGTGCAGAAGTAAATCTAAATCTATGTATGTCCTCGACATTGAAATTTTACTTGGTTTCAGATCATCTAGAAATTCACTATATTTAATACTCATACCATCCACACAAGTAGAACATCCTCGTAGATACAAACGTTTTGGTGCTCGTCGATGGGCTTTTGTAATCTGTTTTTCCAAACTTGTACATGATATAAATAAAAATCATTCTTTTCTCTAAGACGCAAATGAATAGAATAATTTTTTCATTTTTTTCCCCCAAAAAGTCATCGACTTTTTTCGACATCTTCATGAGATTTTTCGTTGGAAATTGATATATTTTCTAGCTCAAATCACCAACTATATTATCAAAAAATGAAAGATGCGATCCACATAAAATATAAAATTCATACAATAATTAAATGAAAATATCAAAACAATTAAGGCAACAACAAAACTAAAGAAATGCGATAATACTTTAATAGAAAAAAAATTATATAAATTATTTCACTTATTTGCATCTCAGATAAAATAAAAAATTACAAAAATTAAGCCTCAATGATTTTGATTCCTGGACATAACGCAGTCTTGCTAAAACTGCTTAAAAAACCCCTTGATCATCCAGCATATAATTCCTAAAAATTCTTCTCTTTTCCCACAAAAAGATGTTATTTAACTTTCACAAACACTGTCACACATGGTTCTGATCATATAATTTGTGCGCATTGATATGAGGGTGGGTTAATAATTCCAATACCGCAATACCGCTTTTGTCAAGAGGCATCTTTCTGTTGACTCCTGTTAAAAATTGAACAGACTGTAGTATTTAGTTTGTGTTTGACAGCACACTACCGTGCGATTTGAGGAAAAAATGGAAAAATTCTCAATAACCATTATTTTTTGTGGATAAAAACCATCAGAATTCAGACTCATCAATTTCTATCGTAAAAAAGTGGTTTAGTGAATTTCGTTGTGGCCGTACAAGCACGGAAGATGTCGAACGGCTTGGAAGCCCAGTTGAGGTCTCTACACCCGAAACAATTGAAAATGTTCACGATATGGTGTTGGCCGATCGGATATTTAAAGTGCAAGGGATTCTGAAAGTCATAGAGATATCACATGGCTCAGTGGTTTTAATATTCAATGACTAGTTTGCTATGAGAAAGCTTTCCGTCAGATGGATGCCACTTTTGCTCATAGTCTAACACAAACATAATCGTAATGACAACTTCGCAGGATCGTTTAGATTTATTCAACCGCAATATTGACGATCTTTTGCATAGCTTTGTAATCGTGAAAGAAACGTAGATCTAATACAATGCAAAAGAGATCAAACAGCAATCAAAACAGTGAATCTGTGCCAAATAAGTCGAAGGTGAATGAGTTTGTCAGCCAGTAAAGCATGGCCACATTGACTACCTACAAAAAGGGCAACACAATCAATGACGAATATTGTGTTATATTATTGGGCGAAGTTAATGAGAATTTGGAAAAAATAACCTTATTTGGCCGTGAATAAATTTATTTTCCACCAGGACAATGCATCGGAGCACACAGGTGAGTTTCCAAGGAAAAATTCAATAAACTAGGCTACAAATTACTCCTCATCCTATTCTTCGGACTTACCCCCGAGTGAATATATCTTGTTACCGAACCTGAAGAAATGGCTCGACAGAACGAAATTTGACTCCAATGATGAAAAAAATTCTGGTATTAATGACCTCGACAAATTTTTTGGAAGGGATAAAAATATTGCAGAAATGTTGGACTAAGTGTATAGAGCTCAAAGGATATTTTATACAAAAACCTGTGGTTCATTCAAAAAAGTCACGGACTTATCGACCTTGGGCTCGTTTTGTACGGATTTTAATATCTTTAACCCATTTACATCCAGGGGACAAGGCTGTTTGGTCATCGTAAGCCACGTTATAAATTTTCTCGCATGGAATTTACTTCATTTCAATTTTTTTAATATTTGTTAGTGTTACACATTTTGTGACATTAGAAGTAGTATGATTATCTCAGGGGGCTGTGCTCTCCCCAAATAAAATTTACCTTTTAAAAAGAATTTTTCCTTATTAGGAAATTTTTAATAAATGTTGCTCTTCATTAAAACGTTATTGCAAATTTGCTCCGCTCTCCCCACCATCAAATTTAAAATTTAAATAAAGAGTCTCCTCCAATTGGGTATTCGATTAATCGAATAATATTTTACGAGCTATAGATAATGGGCTGTTTGCCATTTTATATGAATGCATGAGGTCATTTACAATTTCATTTATTATGCTGCATAATGTTTGCACTACAATTGTTACACACATTTTGCCGTGAAAGTGTGTATGAATTGTTTCAATGCGTGCAAAATCACTCGCACTTTTATCTATTGCCAGACCTGGTTAACTTAAATATGCACCCTTACAATTTACATTCAATCATCAATTTACTATGATATGTTGGAAAATACATTCTATATAAATATCTGTCAGTCTAAAATTATCAAATACTTGTCAGTCGTGCTTTAGAATTGTTTGCAACAGAGTGGCCTCTTTCACTTATTAAACACTCTCTGCCACTATTACAAAAACAGCGTGAATAAGTTGCAAGTACGAGTATTTGGTTGGAATATGGTTTGAATAAATATTTAAATGGTTTGTTTGGCATGATGATGACGACAAATGGCAAGGACGACGATGTTGATGGCGACAACGTTGCTTTTGATGATTATGATGGCATATTACTGTCATTCATCGTCATTTTGTTGCAATTGTCATAAATTTTAATGTCACTCCAAGTACAGTTTGACAAATAATTTATAAATTGATATGACATGTTATTTATGACAGCGATTTCAAATGCAAAAAGAAGAAAAAATTTTATACATAAAATAATGCGGCAAAAGCCAACAGCAGGCAAATTATTATTCTTTTTGTATTTCAATAATTATTTTTATTTAAAGTTTTCCTTTAATTCATTTAAACGCGTTTCCACAAGTGCGTTTGTATTAATTCATTTCAAGTAGATGACAGCTGTCATTTATTAAATCCTCAAATTGTACATAAACGTATATACTTTTGTTCAATTAAAATTTCCGTTTTTTATATCTTCATTAAAGTATGTGTATTAAAATTAATTAGAATAACAAATTAAAAAAAAAACAAATATGCGAAAAAAAATATGTTTTTATGTGTACAATGTGTGAGAGTTTTGGTATTTTGTATAGAGTTGCTCCATGTTTAGCCACGTCTCTATTCAAGGATATTGCATTCAAGTATACCAACAGTGAATTCGGGAATGAAAAAATGAAGGGACTCTGTACGCTGAAAATAAAAAGATGATTCTGGTCTACTAACTTTTTCTTTTAATGGTAAAAGGAATGATGCGTTGGCGAGAGGGGAAGTAATTAAATGGAATACCCCATCCAAGAAAAGTTAAAGAATTGCATTTGGTTTCAGTGAAATAATCAAACCTCCAACTGCTTGTTTATTTGAAATTTGACTCTGAAGATGCTGAAGCAGCATCAGATTTTCGATTTTCGCTGATGAGTTGATAAGAATTTGTTGTGATGGAAAAGTAACAAATACTGGCGTTGATAACGACATTTCATAATGGTCACTAGGTAGACCACTTTGCACTGGTTTGTTTGTTTATTACATTTCAATGAAGTGTCCTTTTGACACTTCGTTAATGTATTGCAGAAGTCGACATCATCTGGACCATGAACTGCTTTTAGCGGAAAACGTATGTCTGAAGCATGATGCCGTTTTAAATCATGAATTTTTTATTCAATATTTTATTGCAGGTTGTTCCCGATATTGAGTCAATTTGACTTGAATATGAAACATTTTTTCAACGATCACAGATTGTGAAAACTGAACAAACCCAAAGCAAATGATGTTTTTTGCAGTTAATATTATAGTTTTTGCCAATAAAGGCTGTAAACAAGGTGGCACAAAAGTAATATCATAATTTGAATTGGCTGCCATTTTCACAGAAGGCGCAAAATGTCACTGTGCTTTGAAATTTATGACATAGATATGACAACTAATTTGTCAACAAGCCATGGAGCAATACACATCTCAACAACGTGAAACTTTTGTTACTGCTTATTTGGAAAATTCTCTGTCTCTTCTTTCCACGCAGCGTTAATTTCGTTGTCGTTTGCTTCGCCATTATGTCCCATGTGATCGTATAATTAAGTATTTGATTGAGGGACACATGCAAACTGTCGTATTGCTCGTTCCATCGATAACATCGCTGCTGTTGCCGACAACGTGAGAGAGAATCCGCAAACATCAACAAGACAACGATGCACATATGATAATTAGGCACCAGCAGATGTTCGTTGCAACTAATTTTGGTGAAAGATTTCGAAATGTTCCGCTACCAACAGCAAACTGTCTGCTGACTATCGAATAAGGTTAACTTACTGCCATACTCTGTTAAAATTGGTGCAAGAAGATAATGATTTCGTAACAAAAAACATAATGAGTGTTGGAGCCCATTTCCACTTAAATACTAAGAAAAAAATGTGCGCTTTTGAAACACAGAAGATCCACACGAAATACATGAGAAGCCATTGCACTCCCTCAAAGTGACTGTTTGATGTGAAATTCGCAGTGAAAACGTGGCCCTTATTTTTTGAAGACGTCGATGGCACAACCGTAACCATGACAAGTAGATTTCAAATGAATTTAAACTGGGTCATATTAATTTTTGGTTTCAACAGAATGGATCGATCGCTCACATAACTCGGGGAGCGATGGAGATTTTGAGACACCTATTTCAAGGTCGAGTGATCACGCTTTACATACTCTTTATTTGTTTTAGGTGCTACAAAGGCATTTGTAAATTTAAATGCAACAATTTGTAATAAAAGTTTCAGTCTAAATATTTTCCTACAACTTTTATTTCATAAAAAAATTTACCTGAAGAAGACGCCCAATGAGTCATCGAAATATTGACAAATGAAATTTATTGGTTTATTTTTTTTAAAGACCTAAAGTTTGCATATGTAATAAAAGACATATTAAAACAAAAAGGTAAAAATAGTAATAATGAACAAAAAAATTTTCATTAAATCTATTGTTTCATTCATTAAAATTGTTTTACTAAATTTAAAAAAAAACAATCAAATAGCGCAGAATATTTATTAATTAGACAAAAGGTGAAATATAGGAATTTTAAAATTGCCACCAGAGGTTTTGTTCTAAATAAAATTCAAACAAAAATTTAACTGAGACAGTAAAAAGTTTTCTTGAAAATTATATTTTATTTTAAAACAAACATTTGTTCAAAAATAATTTTGCAAAAAATTATTGCTGTGCAATGTGCAAAAATATAAAAAATTAATGAAATTTATGGCAAACGCTTAAATAAATTTAGCAGCAGTCAAGGCAGTGATTTGAAAAATTTGATTTAAAGAAGCCAAAATCTGCTACAAATTCTTTAAACACCTTAAAAGTTGTTCATGACTACATGTGTATTGCAGAGTGTGTAAATAAATGTGAGTGCAATTGAAGTGAAACACTAATGAAGCCAACATCTGTCCAATAAGATGTCACATAAATCTGTCAGTTTATGAGCTAAATATTTGTGAATGACTGATAAGTTGCAAGAATTTAACCAGATTTATTATACGTAGGCATGTAGTTGCTCATAAGCTATATATAACAGCATATGCGAGGGCTGTTCTAAAATTAGCCGACCTAATAACAACTTGGGGAACAATTTTCTTTACTTCTCAATATAATCACCTTTTGGCTCGATACACTTTTCCCAGCGATATTCAGTAGCTTCGATGGCCCTGTTTTTGATAAGAACTGTTGTCTAACTCCTTAAAAAAACCATCAATGGCAGACTTCACCTCTTCATTGTTGGCAAGTCTCTTACCTGCGAAACATTTTATCAAGCTTGGAAATAAAAAATTGTTTAAGGAGCTTAATCTGATGAATAAAATGCGAGACGAAGCAACTAGAACTTCAATTCATTGAATTTTGCCATCACAATAGTGAATATGTGAACAACGACGCACACTTTCTTTTTCGATAAATGCGGACTTTTTTTACTTCATTTTATAATTAAAACACTGTATTAAGTTTGCATAATAATCGCCCTTGATTCCTCGTCCTTTCTGAAGGTAATAAATAAATATTATTCCACCTGTGTCCCAAAAAACAAACAAGAACAGACCACATGATTTTGTCTGCAGATGGGACTATTTTCGCCTGCTTTGGATTTGATTCTACCATTACAATTGGCTGCTATGACTGTTCCTTTGTCTCAGGTGTAAAATGGGGCACTCACATCTCATCCATAGTTACCAATCGAAACAAAAACACTGCCTCCTTGCGGCGAAACATCGCAACACTGTTTTGTTCCGTTTGTCGACCATTACGGTGTTCATCTTGGCAGTTTCTATGGCCTCTTTTAAACTCTGCCACCCCATATTTTATAAACGTAAAAGAAAGAGCACACTCCTTTAGAGTAGGAGCCAACTCGGTTTTAGTATTGTTTGGACCTAGACCTTTTAAATGTAAGTATTCAATTACAGAGACAATTTATTTTTGCTGACAACATAAAAATAATAAACAACGTGACGCCTGGAAACTTAAAACATGTTTCATAAGCTTAGCAAATCTATATTTTTCAAACTTCTGCCGCCCCCTGTACGCAAGGTTGGCTAATTTTGGGACTGCCCTCGTATTTTATTCCATTTGCTATAATAATTTTTTCATTTAACATTTCATCTCGAAGTAGAGTTAAATGTTATGGACGATTATAAGTGTTAAAATGTGGAAGCATAAACAAACATTTTGTAATGATTTCGGTGGCCAAAAGCATCATTTATCTCTATTCGAATTGTGTTCTAAATATCCCCTGCCCACAAACATCAATCTCCTATAAACAGTCAACAGTCTGCCTTTGCCGGTAATATAAAGTTTAGTCCACCCATAATGCATGATGTTGATTGTGAGTCACACCTTAACGTCAAGTGTTTTGCCCAACTTAATTTGACAATTGTTTGACAAATTTAACCATGGAGAGGTACACAATTGTGCAGCGCGTTAAGATTGTTGAAGCCTTTTACGAAAATGTTCGTTCAAATCCAAAATGCATTTAGTGCAAATTCATGATTTTTTTGGTCAGCATAATCGGCCAAATGTGTCCACAATCCCGAGAATTGTGCACAAAATTTCAGCAAACTGCCCAGCAAAGCACATGCTCGCGTAGTTCATTCTCCGGAAAACATTGCTGTTGTTCGCGATAGTGTGGCAGAAGAGCCGTCAACCCCGACTCGTCGTCGTGCCCAACAATTAAACATCTCACGAGCATCATTGATGCGAATTTTGAATAAAGATTTGAATTTACACGCTTACAGGGATCAATGAACATTTCAACGGTCGTCAATATGCCGAATAGTTGAATGAACAAACAGAAGTTAATGGTGGCTTTACAAAGAAAATCATATTCAGCGACGAACTACATTTTCACCACAGTGGATTCGTTTCCAAGCAGAATTGTCGCATTTGGGCAAATGAGAATCCACGAACGATTGTTGAAAAGCCTACGCATCTGTAAAGGGTGACTGTTTAGTGCAGCTTATGGGCTGGCGGAGTCATCGGGCCGTACTTCTTCGAAAATCAGGTCAGCCAAGCAGTTACCGTGAATGGTTCGCTATTGCGGGATGATAACGGTCTTCGTGTGGCCAGTAATTGAGAATATGTACGTCGACGATATGTGTGATTCCAACAGGATGGTGCCACTTGCCACACAGCCAACGAAATGATGGCCTTTTGCGCGAGAAAATAACATCGTGCCTTATGGTTGGAGCACCCTTTAGCTGATACGCGTATGATTTACAGTGGTGACCAAAAGAGCAATCAAGTACAAACAAGTGATTTCGTTTTGATAATTTCAATGAGTAATTCTCCATGGTACAGTTTGTCGCCGTACAAATGGCCGTGTGTTAATTGTTTAAGTTGTTACAAATAAATTCAATATTTTATTTATACATATTTTTTTTTGCTATTGCTGCTTTTGTGTTCCCATTACAATTATTTTTTTATTGAAACTAATTCTATTTGCATATTATTTGTTGATTTATGAGTTGTTGGCATTTTTTGACAATTTATTTTTATTAGAATTTTATAATCGCTTTTTGTTTTAGTAATGAACAGTTGGTGGAATAAAAATAGCACAGTGCATTATAAAGTTTTTTGCTAAAAAAAGGTAGTCTTATAATAAATAAGAAGGATTAAAGCTTTTGTATAAGAATGCAATATTTCTGAAGTGATTAAATTTGCCAATGCAGGGAGCATATTCCTCATACGCTTATTGCAACATACGGCTAAATAGTAATTATTTATGTGTAGCTTTCAAACTATTTATCCAGTTATAGGGTTAATTAATTAAAAATTACATAAAATAAGACGAGAATTAGAAATGAAATACAAATTATAAGAACATCATCCTGATAGTCAAGCTGAAATAGAGAGTGTAAAGACTAAACATTATGTCTTCTGGAATTTTTAAGTCTCTTAATTACTTGTAGGTGTGATTTTTTAGCACCTTTTTTGGGAACACTGATTTTGGCAGCTGAGCTGTTTTCATGTAACATGTTGCTGTATAAACATGATCAGTTTGGTCTATAATTTAACAATGAATCGACTTACAAACCAACACCGGTTGCAAATTATTGATTTTCATTATCAAAATTCTTGCTCGTTTATGAAAGTGCCATTTTTTCGAAATATCCTAAGGAAGGCACCCACAGAGTGCTGAATATCGCTAAAAGTTAAAAATAAACTCTTTGTTTTTTAAAAGGATTTTAAGCATTAGAAAAAATTCAATAAATTAATCCAGATATAGATGGAATTATATCATCAATTTGTTATCAATATTTTAGTTAAAAAGATTTTTATAAAAAACTTTGGATAAAATTTCCACTCAAATCAATATAGAAATGAATTTTGAAAAAAATCTCAAAATTATAATTACAGTAGAATCTTAGAAAAGTTAACTTTTCGGTTAACTTTTTAGAGCGTGTACATAAAGTAAGTTTCTCGAAAGCAGTTGAAAGCATCAATAGCGTTATAAAAGTGTTTGAGAGCAACAATGATGCAAATGATGTGTCAGACCTAATCAATATGCGTACGAAAATGATCAGGAGCTATTATATAAAAGAAAAGAAACAAACAAGCCTTGACTGCTTCTTTAAACCTCTATAAACTATTTTCATGCGAACAAAAAAAAACTGAGCGGGACTGTGAAATTGAATACACAGTACAAACTAAAACTAAGTTTCTGTAATAATGAAAACTATTATATATGTAAGTCTTTTAATAAAAATGTAACATTTGGTATATAAAAAAATTGTTTACATATTACATACATACTTTATTTGTTCCTTTTTTCGACCAAAAAAAAACCGCTTAGAAAAGTTAAAAGTTCGAAAAAGTTAATACCCCTTGGGACATTTTGGTTAACATTTTTAAGATACTACTGTATTTGTTTTCATCTATAAAATTTGCAAATAAAAAAATTTTTTTTAAGTAGAAGGTTAGTGTCTAACAAAAAATTTTGCAAAATTTGTAAATCATCCTATAGTCGCACAAAACTCTCCTCTCCATTTCCGAAAACTCAAATTTTAAATCACAAACACCCAAGATTCAAACAGCAAAAATCCTATCCTCTATTAAATGAAATGGATATTTTATTCAAATGCCCGTATTTCATAGCAAATGTGCTCTTGTCACATCCTTGTCTGTCTAGTTTTGTAGGTGTATGCGTTTGTATGTGTGTCATGCTTTAATACGTTATTTGTATTTGTAAATAGTTATTAATTCAAATTCTATTTTAGGCGTTTTATTATAATTACTATTGATACACCGACATAATGCTAACAGACACACACACGCTCAAACATGTCTCACACTTAACACCAATACTTACAATAAATTTAAATAAATATATATTTACAATTTATTTATTTAGAGAATTTTTTTCGCCATTCACATTGTATTTGATGGTAGTGGTTTTTTGGTTGCTAAATAATACTTGAATTTAAATAATTCTTTATTGTTTTTGTAGTTTTTTCATTATTTTTTTTTTCTAACAACAAAAATTATAATATAATATATTTTTTTGGAATCTTTTTTTTGTATAAATGTTAATATTGGTTTTTCTGTACATTGTAATGCTTTGTCTAAATATTTATAATAATTTTATGTAGATTTTAATACATTTCAACTAATACTACCACAACAAAGGGAGTCAATTTTAAATAACCTAAGACAGTGGGCTGGATAATTAAATTATTGCAAAATTTATGAGGTGTACGTGTATAAATTGAAATAATAAAATACGGACTTTATCAAACCAAATTTGATAGACAATAGTTTAAAGCAACAACAAAAATTAGTTGAAGAAAAAAGGTAAATTTATGAGAGAAATGGGTAGATGGACATGGACATATCTGGCTAGTCAGAGGCAATATGTGTCTGTTAATGGCTTGGTTTCTGATCTGGAATGTGTAAAGCCTGATATCCCGCAAGGCCCGGTAGTAGGTCCTGCTGCGTTATTCTCATTTTATTTCTTAATGATTTATTTCCCAATACTAGTCACAGTTATTTCAAGCCTCTAGCATTTGTTCATGATATGTTTTGCATTCCCACCTTGGCTGTTCAAGTGCTATCAATCTTGATTGGAATACGTTGAACAATTAAATGAATATGAAATTGCTTCAAGTAACTTCTAGTGTCATCAGGACGATGATCTTTAGGTTTAATAGACGTCATATGGCTGTATTTTACTTGGATCTAATTGTTTCTATACTGCAAAAAAATGGAAATGTCTTAGTGTAGTAATAGATGAAAAAAGCTTACTCTGATAGCATTTGCTTCAGAGTTTGTCGTACATTCAGAGGGTTAAACCATTTGAACTTGGTTTTTCCTTTATACATTAGGCTCATCTTGACTATTGCATGGAGGTCTGTTCAGGATATATTATTGGAAGCAACGGGGGAATTAAAATATGATGCATAAAATTGTTAGACCAAAGGATACACGTTTCAAACCATTTGAAAAGCTTTTTTTTAGAACAAATACATACGTATTGCGCAAACGATATCATTTACAAGGACTGCGAGTCCTAAAATGATAATTTCATGTATTTATAATTCCACCTGAAGGCAGTCTTTAGAAGTGCAGGCTGGCAGGTTATGGAATGCTTTGCCAAAACAGTTTCGGGTTCTTTTCTATTGAAATCTCAACTTTTACCTTTCATATGTTATTAAATGTAATTGATTTTTAAATTTTAATTCTACCTGTCTTTGTTGTAATCGGTAATAAGATATTTGCCGGTGTGTTAAAAGACGCATTGTTTTTTATTGTCCAAAAGCTATAAGTATTACGAATGAACTAAATAAATATTCCTCTTGTCCCACTACACTTGGACGACATATTTAATTTTGTTGTCACATTCGATCACTAATTTGTTGTATTCGTGACCGTACAAAACTCAACAGCAACAACAACAATAAAAAATAACTGCCACATTAAATTTAATAATAGACAAATAAAATATTAAATATAAAATGTTCAGCAAAAAAAAAACGAAAAAAAAATAAATAAATTCAACAATTTTTGAAATAAATCGATGGTATGATGATGAAATTTATGTTGATGACAATTTTTGTGGCCATCCGAACACAGAGAAACAATTGCTTGCCTGAATGCAAAAAGGTGAACACAGGTTGGGCTCCCTCAATTGGTAGGAGAGAGGTAGTAACAATCATTTGCATTTAAAAACTATTTTATTTATTATCATTATTTTAATTTTTTTTTGTTATTGTTATTATATGTATTTTGAAAACCTTATTATTTTTTGTTGTTGTCCTTTTAATTCTAATTGAATTTTGTTTATAATTTATTATTAACAAAAAAAATTATAATAATAAAACGTTAGATTTTACAAATACAGATATCGCACAAAATTATTAGAATAATTAATTTCAAAATACATTTATTAAAACAAACACATGCAGAAAGCAAAGTACATAGAAAATAATTATTAAAACTCCAAAAACAATGAGATTATGCGCTGATTATACATTTATTATAATTTTTATATTGTAGTCAAGGCGGAAAATTATTGAATTTGTTTTTGAATACTGAAAAAGGTACATAATTAAAGGATTTTTTGTCACCAAAGGCTTACATGGATTTGACATTAAAATACGATAAATATTCAAATAAATGTTTGCTAATTTAAGAAGAATTTAAACTTTATATTAGCAAAAGTTTAAGCAGATTTACAATCAACCAACACAAACAACGTTTTGGATTTTGTCACTTCAAAATTTAATAAAGTCTGGCATCAAATACAAGGTGGCGCAAAAGTCATAATTTGAATCGGCAGCCATTTGACATTTATGGTAGAATTAGGAGCGGTACACACCTTAACAACATGGAATTATTGTTACTGCTTATTTGGCACATTTTTAGTCTGATGTTTCAACGCAGCGAGAGATTCATCAACATTTTCCTCGTCGTCGTGTTCCATGTGCTCGAACAATTGAGCGTTTGGCTGAACACCTCATTCAAACTGGTACAAGAATTGGCCGATTTCGCATTGTTGCCGACGACATCAAAAAAAATCCACAAACAGTACCACGACGACGATGAACACAATGAAGCATCAGCAGATGTTCGAAGATCTGAAAGTGTGCCCCTATAAAGCGCAAACTGTCTGCTGACCGTGGGACAAGGTTAACTTAATGCAATAGTTGTTAAGCTTGGAGCAAAAAGAGGATGATTTCGAGCCAAAAATATTAACAAGTGAATTAATGATTAAAATAGAATGTGCGTTTCTGTGACACAGAGAATCCACATGAAATATATCCCCTCAAAGCGACTGTTGGGTGCGGCATGTGCAGTGAAAATTTTATTTGCCCTTATTTTATTATTATTTTTTTTTAAGACGCCAATGGCACCACCATAACCGAAAATTGTGAGCGTTACAAGCATATACTAACTAATTTTTTCTTGCCACAAGTTGCTACATTGACTATTGGTCACTGTTGATTCCAACAGAAAGGAGCAACTGCTCAAACACCTCAGGCAAATGTGGAAATTTTGAGACATTATTTTCCAGGACGAATGATCTTCCGCTTTGGAGTTTTAAACTGGTCGTCCAGGCCGCCAGTTCTTAAATTACTAGACTTCTCCCTTTGGGGATTTTTAAAGTCTCACGCGTACCAAACCATGAAACTTTCAAGTCTTGAAAGCCAACATTGAATAAGAAGTCACCAATTTGGAGTCAGATGTTTGGAAAGCAACAATTCAATATATCATCAAGCGGACGCAATTAAGCAGCAACTTGAGGGGTGGGCCTTAGAGCGATATATTTAATGATATTAATTCTACACTTTCTACGAAAACAGAGCTCCTTTTTTCATTTATTATAAAATGGCAGCCAGTTAATTATGAAACTACTTTTCCGCCACCTTTTAAAACCCTAAAACTTGCAATATATTAAGAAACTACACTTTTGTAAATAAGCTATATGCCCAAGAGACAGCTAGGATTACCCAAAGACCACTTGATATGGATGGAAATAGATGGTAAGACCAGCTGTTACACTTCTTAATTCATTGTATCAAAAACTGCAACAGTTCCATTATCATTCTTAATACAGCAAGTACAAAAGCTGCCTTTCTAAAAACGATACTGTATGTGGCCTTCACAGTGTTGGATGCGGTTCAAGCATTCCATTTAAATCAATTCTTAAACTGCATTATATCCATGCGCTGTTGGCCATAATTCCAATAGGAAACTATTGCACACTGCTAGTTTACACTTGTCAACTTTTGCTGAGTCAATTTTTAGTTTGTTGGCAAGGAAAACAAGACGTAATTTGATGTTTCTTTCAGCGTACATATTATTTTCATTTATTTATTATGTATTTTAAATGCAGACCTTAAATTTATATCCTTTTGCCCTCTCTTCCTATTTCCAATAGAAATTTGTTTCACGGGTTCTAATGCCAAGTACCAGTTCACTTAGAAACAATGATAGAAAAAATTTGTGTTTTGAAAAATTTTCATATTCCCTGGGAGCTTGTATTTTAAATTTTCCTTAATTGCTACTTATCTTTTTTTAATTGATAGATTAATATCGTAAAAAATTTCAAATTCTTAAAATTTTTATCACTTCGCTAAAGTTTTCAATTATTAACTTTAACGCCCAGACCACAGGTACAAGAACTCACGTCATCAAAATTACTTAAGCAAGCGACTCTATAGTCCTTATCTCCTTTCAGAAATATATGTATATATATTTGTTCCTTTTAATTCCTGCAAAGGCACATAGACCGTAACTTGCAAGGCCTCTACTGTCTTCAAAAAGTTTATTAATGAAGTTATTTCTCTCCAAAAATTTTAATAGATTATTTTCGTTTAGAAATTGTGTTTCGTTTCGAGTAAGTGTGACATTTTTAATTTTTGTTGGCCATTTCGAAATATAACAAGATTCTCGACACTGTGATTTGTAAAAACAAACACGTTATAGCGGAAATGCTGGTATTAAAAAGCATTAAAAATAAATACAGACACAAATTTACAATTTAAATTTTATATGTAATTTTTATTAACTTTTTCATTTAAATCTTCGCCTAAAGTTCTACCCGGCGAATTGCCGATGAGTTGCCAAAAGAACAGTCACATGCTAAACCAATTTTTTCGGTTTTAAATGATTTCAAAATGTGTCATTTTGATGCCATTCGTGAAACCGAGCCATGTCTCTCCAGTCTTCCCTACTGGGTATTTTGACAGATAAGGACTCGGAAGAGTTCATGACAGAGATCATGTTGTTCATTCGTAACACTAGTACCCCTACCTTTTGTGGGATGATGTCATGTTCAATACGGTCGTGCCCTGAGTCCATGGGACGGTCTGGCAGATATGTATTTTTAGTAGATATCAAAGGGTGAACTCTTATGACACTAAATGAATTTATTATAAGACCGTCTTAGGCTTTTCTTTATGTCATGTATCCTTGATTTTTAATATCTATACATACACACCGAAAATTTTTAAAAACTACTCGAGCCAATGATATATTTTTATATTTGTGGAATGGACTTTATAACGTATAGACAAGTTTGTAGGTTAGTCATGAAGGTTTTGTTTGCTTAATTGGTAACAGACTTCATAAGGATATTAATATTTCGCAAAATTTTAGTTTTTACACAATTTTGCAAAAGGTTTAATGCATTAGCTAAACATTAACTAGTTATAATAAACACTTTGCAAGGTACTTGACTCCCTCCGATATATAGAGGCATTACTTTCATTATTATAGTTTAATCATGGGCGTAGCTAGGTATGGGCCGTGGCAGCCACCTAATTCTATACCAATTTTTTTTACATGCATACAATATAAAATTATTAAAAAATGCACAGGGTATTGTGGACGGATTACTTTTTTCTATTCAAGAAAACACAGCCAAAATCGTCAAAGGCACCATTCAAATCCCCCGTTTTCATCACCTGCTGAATACTGGAAGCGATCTATATACATTCCTTATATAGATTCTTTAATTTCATCACTGGACAGAAGATTTAATGAAGAGAATAGGCCAGCGTTTACAATTCATTGTTTGCACCCGTCAAACATGCTTTCTTTGAAGCTGGAAGAGCTTAAAGATGCCACAAAAACGTTTGAGCACTTTCATGAGTTGGATGATTTGGAAGGAAAAATTGAGCTTCGGTATAATTCTTGGCAACAAAAAAAAATGGGTAAATACGAATTAGGCGACTTAGAGCTGGCAAGTATTTTGAAAGACGCTGTATTATTTTATCCAAATATAAGGAAGGCGTTATTAATTTCATTGTCACAGCCGTGCACTACTGCAACTGTTGAGCGGGCATTTAGCACTTTAAGGCGAGTAAAAACATGGTTGCGCTCCACAATGACTGAAGCTCGTTTAAACGGTAAAATAATATGCAATTTTGCTTATTATCCAAAATAAGCATATTGTATATTGCAGGACTATGTATGCTAAGCGTCCACCGAAGATTGGTAACCGAGAAGAAGGACGAATTTTTTGAAAAAATTCTAGCAAAATTTTCAGAAGATCCACGCAGATTACTCCTCAAATAGATCGAAATTGTAATAATCATAAAAAATCATAATCATAAAAAATCATAATTTTCGTGGCATCACCCTATTTCATATCCTGGCTACGCCCTTAGTTTAATTTTCACTTAAATTTTACCTACCTAATGTTTACACGATTCCATAGATGGTCATAAATCACAAAATCAGTGTAATAAATTTCCATAATGTCATTTCACATTCATATTCCACCACTAATATTTAAATCAAAATGATAAAATTTATTATTGCTTAACGTAGGACAATGATTAAAATACTAATTTTTTTCAAATCGTTTGTATTTTTTCTTTTAAATATTGAAATACGTTAAATAAATCACATCCGTTATTATTATTATTTTTTTGCGTGACAAATCTATAGAATCTAATTTATAAACATTTTAAAAGTGTTGTTGTTGATGCTTTTTTTTGTCGCACAAAATAGCAAAAGCCGTATTAGTTTTGTAGTAAATATTACGTTATTCGCTGCCGTTAGAATATTTAACGTTTGTTTGCGTTATGAATTGTACATCCGTTTCCGTTTCATTTTCCTATACAAACTGCAAACATAATTCATGTTTATTCGTATGTATTTGGAAGCGTATTTTTTGATATTCGTTTTTCTCAGTGTATTTTTTTAGTGTAAAAAAAATATTCGTGACATGTGGCAATGCCTAAAATGCTCAGTAAGATTTGCCATTTCACTATGAATTTTATTATCGAAATTCGTGCTGTGTGAAAAATGCGTTTCGTAAATTACGTCCATTTTGTGGTCTTCATAATCGTCCCACTGAAAGCGGCTATTCAAGCTGTTATGACCGATTTTCGCACCAGTTTCAGTTAAATGTACATTAATCCACCAACTCGTATGCGAAAAGCACGTACCGAGGAGAAAAGTTCTTATATATCGGGCAGTATCACTGAAAATCGCGATATGTCAATACTTCACCGTTGCCAATAATTATATATATATATATATATATATATATATATATATATATATATATATATATATATATATATGTTCCCATCGATCCTATAAGAAGCATAGGACCTCAAAAGCGTTCGTACATTCCAGGATCTAAATCGTGTCCTTGTTTTCATGGTAAATGTCGTCATCGATAGATCGGATAGATCAGTTATGTTGTTTGAGGTTTCATTAATCATTATATTTCGGATGAGTAAATGATTAGTCTACTACATCCTAGCCTGATGATGGGGATGCCATCTAAGCCCACAGACTGGCTGAGTATAAAACACATTTTTATAGTGACCCGTTTAATATAAGAACAGATGTTCGTTTGCAGCCGCTCCAATTAGGGGAACAGATGCTGCAGACGCCTCTCACCACTCGGCAATGTTTGAAGGCTGTCAACAACATCGCCCAAGGACCGCTATGTGGAGCTCTGTACGTCGACTTGAAATGTAATTGATAAGGATCACTCTGGATTCAACAAGTAGAACCAATCAGAAATTTTGCAGCATCATTATACCCCTGGCCTCCGTTGCCAACAATAAGACTTGTATTATTCGACCAACGTGAAGACTTTACGTAGGACCTTGTTATGAAACCATACAAAATACTACAACGTCGTTTGTTTGGTGATTGGGCGTTAGGATGAAGATCGATTTTTCTATCGAAAAATAGTCTTCAGTGGCAAACTTCATTTTTGCCTCATGGGTATGTCAACAAAAAGAATCGCCGAATTTGGTATGAAAAGCAGCCAGAGACAGTTGAAGAGCTGCCAATGCAACCTTAAAAATTTACCGTCTGTGGTACGGTTTATGAGCCGGCATTATCACTGGACCGCACTTCTTCAAGACCGATGAAAATCGCAACGTTGCAGATAGTGGAGCTTGATACCGTGCGAAGATTGCATACCTTTTTGCCCAAAATGGAAGAGTTGGACTTGGTTGACATGTAGTTTCAACCGGGAAACCGGCCGAAATGCTGGAAAAAGTAAAATTATAAATCATAGATGGACCCTTCATGGCGCAGCCGCAGGCAACATTTACATGAAATAATTTTTAAAAAGTAAATGGCAGGCATAAATAAAAATTCTATGTTCTGTATTTTTTTACAATTTACAAAAACCAAAGGATTAAAAAATCACCCATTATATGTGTGTACATATACATATATTTATGTATACATTTGTGAAATCATTAGTGATTTAAGTCACTTCCGATTTTGTGTGAAATTTATGGTTTTAATTTTCTAAAAGAAAAAAATATTTCAGAGCAAATTTGTGGGAGAAATAAAAAAAAATATCCTTGAAAATCTTTTACCTCCTTTTTTCACATTGCAATTTTCTTTTTTTCAATTTACCATTTTTATCTATTTGCACTCATAAAACTGTCTTTATGTGCATTAAAACATGAGTGACATTGAGTGATAGTGTTGAAAGTTCTTTTTCCAGTTTTCTTTCCAATGTCACTCAAAGAAACCACAATTTCGTCATTATGCTGGCACTATTTGCCATAGAAGAAACAAGTAAAAGTTCAGCATAATAAAAATAAAAAAATATAAAAATAGAAATCAATCAAACTTATTGTAGGTTCATTCCTATACAGAAAGTACGTATGAATCCTGATGATTCTATTTTGAGTGCAAATGCAGACATTTGGTTTTCTATACAGTTTTTTTTCCTTTTCAAAAACATGTATACGTAGTGTCAGGATAACAAAGGATAAAACAATTTTTTTCCATCACTTTACATGTCTCTAAGAAAATGACATAAAACATAGATATGTATATGGGACATTCCATAACAAAAATTTTATATCATGTTAATTGTGTGTGAATTCCTTTGAATGCAAAATTTTGCTCAATTCACCGGTTATGGTATAAATTGTAGGTTGTCAGATGCTGGGAAACAGGGATTTTCTTATTCGCACATACACTACAACACTAACAACCCTCTTATGTTTTCAAATTTCATTTCAAGTCGTAAATATTCAAAATAATTAAAATTAAATTTCCTAATGTTTTAACTAATAAAGTAATTATAAAAAATATTCAATAAATAAAACTAGTGCTAAAAAAATAATTAAAAAAATTCTCATAAAATTTCTTTACCCGTTTCCGCTGAATTTTTTGGTGTTGTTGTGCTTATTTTGTACTGATTTTGAATTTGAATTGATTTTCACTTTTTTCTTTTTATGTAAAATTATTATTAATTAATTATAAACATAAATGAACAACACGAGAACATATGTGGGTGTTACATGAATGATTTCGTTAATTTTATAAAGTTAATTATAGTGTCCTACGAACTTCCAATTTTCTTTCAAAAAATTTTAAACTACCGCCCATGGCAAAGAAAAAATATTGAAATTTTTTTAACCTAAAAAATCCAAGTAAATAATTGGAAAAAATTCTGTTTCAAAAAAGTTTGCAGTGCATATTTGTGTATTTAAACAAATTGCTAGTGACCCATAAGCACAATAAACATCCTTATAATTTTATTGCCTTCACATCCCCTACTGCTTTGATAATGATGAATATGACATGTTTTAACACACACTTTTATAGGCAAACAGAGATACTCTCAAAAAACCAACATTTATTTTTCATTTTATACAATATTTTCGCCAAATGATTCATGATCAATCGTTATGACGTCGATGGGTTGACATATAAAAAAATTTTAAGGAACGATTGAATTTTGATTGACAATAAAGCTTGACATTTGAAGTGTCTAGTTCTTGTAGAGGCTCCTTAACCCATGAAGGAATGAAGCAACTTATTTGGTGCAAAATTTTTTAGGAGTAGTATTCAAAAACGTCATTTAGAAATTCATATTTTTAAATGGAAAGAAAAAGATGCATGTATTTTTTTCCTCTCTATATAAGATCCACCGTCTTTTGGATTTTCAACAATACCAATATGTAATCCTCATGTTACTTTTTCGTACCCATCTCAAGAAATAATTCATGAATTATTGTTTAAAAAAACATGACGGAAAGCAAACATTTTGGTCGCTTATCAGCCATTAATATGCAAGTGCCACGAATTAAAATAAAATTGTATATGTCTACATCAATAATTTTGAAATTTGGATGTATTTCGCCGCATTTTCCTTAACAGAAACGATATTTTCGGCTGTGCGCACATTATGGACAGGCCTGACATCTTTAATGCTTCAAATCTCTTACAATCTCATTATAATCTTGCACAATACATCGATTGTGGCGGCCATAATCACCCCGTGATGCTCGAAAAGTGGCCACATTAGAACCACCACTTTTGTAGCAAGTTTTAAGCATTTTTAAACCTTTGAATATATTCGTAAATGGCATACATTTTGCAATAAAAAAATAGCATTTCAGATGACGGATATTTAACAATTGACAGCCTTTTAGGCCGGGGGTTTTGGTACCATCAAATGTATAAATGGATATTTCAATTGGTGTCGACCCTTTTTTAAAATTTAAAATTTTTTTTCTTGATATTTTTTATTTATTGTCCCAATTTTCATATTTAAAAAAATGTGTTGCTATAGCAGTAGAAGATTTAAGATTTTTAAAAAATACAAATAATTCTCGTTTTTTTTACAAAAATTGCCTTTCCTACTTCTATGTAACGTTTGGAAATTTATTAAAGAATGCTTGTGGACATCATTACACGACGTGCATCCTTCGTCGAGGCAGCTGTTACAGACATTATTTTAATGACTTTTATTGACCTGCATTGGCTCGAAATTTTAATTTCTACTATCACTTTTAAAACAATTAATTAAATTCATTTGTTCTATTGTTTAGTTCTTGGAATAAAGTTTCCTTAAATAGAAATGAATTGGCGCCTGAATCTGATTACCACCTTTAGTGTAATAAACTTTTTATTCGTCCATCAATCAGGGCAAATTTATGATCATATATTTCGCCCAATAATCAGGTGTTCACGTTTTCATATTTCGTTTATTTATTTATGCCATTAAATATCAAAAGCACTTTAATTTGTACAAGATAAGATATGATGGCAATCAAATTGATGGATTTTTTTATTTTTATTTTAGCACAACAGTAAGAACATAAATCAATCACTTTTATGGTGATAAACGAGTGTACAACTCACGCTCAATGCAAGATATTTGGGTTCAAAAATTTCAAGGTGATAAGAATTCTAAAAGGCAGAATGTAGATACCAAAGAAAATATTTACTAAATATTTTTTTAGATTACAACTCAGCCTTTTTAAGTTCAATAAGCTTTCCTCATTTGCGTCCTGTGTCTAATTGGGTTCTCTTCAAAAGCTCCCCGAAAATTTCCTTAAACAAACTCTTGAAGCTTTTGAATATCAAAATCTTTTTCTCGTTCTAAGAATGATCTTAATGATGCTTAAATATGCGTTCAAAATTATTTAAATAACTTTTGTCTTAATAGTAATATTTATGGTTCATAAAACGACTCAAGACTTACAAAAAAAATCCAACATAATGGTCAAATGTTTTGTGAACACCATTAAACGCGTTTAAGTGGAAATAATTTGTATTAAATTGCAAAATATACAACAAAATAACTATAAAAAAAATTTAATTTCTATATGGATAATCAAATTCACTCACGTCAAAAGTGCACGTAAATGTAATGATCTGTCATTTTAACCACAGGTTCACACAAATGCAGTTCCATATATTTAAATGTATCGTAGACAAACGCTAAATGGCTGCACTACATATTCCCTTTTTCGCATTTAATATTTTGGTAAAAATTTATAAATTTCAATACCAGCTTTTTTTAGAATCATTAGGCTAAATGCATTTTTATTTCATGAGTTACCAGTTAAAAAGAAAATAGACATAAATTATCTTGACCTTTAAAAATAAAAACTTTTAACAAAAACATTAAAAAGTTAATACGGAGCATAATTAAAGTTGATGCAAATTTCACAGTACCAGCCGGTATCAAAGCAATTCCAAATGCGATCATGTTTCTCTTGACATTTTCACTCGATAAGCTTATGATTGCCAGTCTAATAATAGACATTTAGATATAAAATGTAGCACCATCTCCCATCTTGTTTGTTATTAGATTATGACTTCAGCGGTACTAGACTCTAACTAAAAAATAACTAGAATATGACTAGAATATGACTAGACTATGACTACACTATTAGCAGACCTTAAAGTATACTATGACCAGGCAATTAGCATTATAAAGGGTAACTTTTTAGCAGCTTTCTTTTTGACAACATTGTTTCATGTAACATGTTGCTGTTAAACATGTTCAGTTTGGTCTATAATTGAATCATGAATCGACTTAAAAACGAACAAAGCTTGCAGATTATTGAAGAGCAGGCAGAAGCATTGCATTCCGAAAAATGCACTGTTTGGTGTGGATTATGGCCCGGTGGCATCATTGGACCGTACTTTTCCAAAGACGACGAAGGCAAGAACGTTACTGTGAATGGCGAGCGCTATCGTGCGATGATTACAATTTTTTTTTGTCTAAAATAGAAGAACTGGACTTGGTTGACATGTACTCTTAACAAGACGATGCTACATATTAAGGATCATGTCTATAGCTGCAAGCCCGCAACGGTTGACGCACTGGAAGCTAATATTGAAGAATTTATTTGTGAGATACCGGCCGATATGTTGGAGAGAGTATGCGCAAATTCGACACAGAGTAGGAACCATTTGAGGCATATTCACAGTCAACATTTACATGAAATCATCGTTAACCATTGATTTATATAGATCGTTCTATCGACTTAAATAAAAATTTCATATATTTCTCTAAATTTTATGTGTTTTTTTAAATCAAATCCAAAAGCTCTTTAAAAAACTACCCTTTATTACTTGACTATTTCTAGACTATAACTAGACCATGACTATACTATGACTCTAATATGAACTACTGCAATTAGAATCACACTACGTTATGACTAGTATATAATGAGACTATTACTAGACTACAGATGGACTATGAGTAGAATATAACTAAATTATTACGAGACTATTGCGAGATTATGACTACATCATGACTAAACTATGACTGAGCTATGACTGGTCTGTGATTAGGCTATTTCTAGACTACATCGAGACTATGACTAGATCATGACTAACAATGAGTAGATGGTGACCAAACTACGACTAGTCGATATTTATACTATGAATTTCCAATGATGACTTGACTATAATTAGAATCACACTAGATTATGGCTAAAATATAATCAGACTCCTATTAGATTGCGAATAGATAATAAGTATAATCTATTTAACTAAATTATAACTAGATTAATGACTAGACTAGTAGAAGACTATGAATACACCATGACTAGACTATGACTGAACCATGATATGACTACATCTTGACTAGGCTATTTTTAGACTATGACTAGATCATGGCTAACTATGAGTGGACTGTGACCAGACACTAGATTATATCTAATCTATAATCAGACTCTTGCTAGACTATCTATGGATAGACTATGATTAGAATATAATTAAAATATGTCGGGATTATGACTAGACTAAGACAAAACTATTGCTAAACTACAACTAAACCATGATCAGACTATAACTAAACTATGACTTAATAATGACTGGACTTTTACTAAAATAATTTACAGACTCTGATTATACATTGACTATACTATGACTGTACAATGTCTTCTGCTTACTAGATAATAACTATAACATGCCTTGAAAATAATTAAAATCACACTAGACTATGACTGCATTATAATTGAACTCTTACTAGACTATGGAATATGAATAGACTACAAATAGATTATGACCAGCCTAAAATTTGAAACATACCGACATGTATGTACTTAAATTAAAGGAATTTTTTCTCAGCATATTTTTCTTGATTACAGGTACTCTAATCAATTTTTTTTTGTTCTTAGTCGGATGCCAAATTTCGGCAGATGAGTGAATATTAATTCCATTTCCTTTAAACAGCAACTGGTCACCCTTTTCTCATTTATGTCATACAAATGTCTCTTTTAACTCTTGTTTCATTATGTTTACTTGATGACACTTTTGTTTGTTGCTTTTAATACAATTGTTGTAGCCATTATTTTTCAATACACATACATACATAAGTAAGTGTGTATATGTCTAATAATATGTAATTCATTTAAAACAAATTGTACATTATTGTCATTGTCAGCTAAGCTCTATTTTAAATAGATTTTTATTATAAACGACTGTAAAATGTATTTTTTCCTATCAAGTATTATTGTTTGTATAATAAATATATATTTTTTTAGTAAAATTACTTAAATTAATTTAATTTTTTGTTTTAATTTCATTTCATTCTATTCCTGTAATTTTGTTATTTTTCTATGAAATTTGCTGAAATGTCAACGGCCATCATTGTGGTCAACACTTAGGCGTTTGTTTTGTTGTAAAACTATTTGTCGCAACAAATCTACACCAAAAAGGCATTCAACAAAAAGTAATTAAAAAATGTAAACGAATTAATGCATTTATAATATATAATTTGATTTACATAGATTAAAACGTTGTAATATTAAAAAAATTAATCTTGATAGTACTTTGTATAATTAATATTTTGTTTTGATATAATTTTTATATGTCAATGTAGTTTTTTGATAGTAAAAAGGTTTTTCTCCATTGGCTGATGACCTTTGTAAAACTACATTTCTTCTCACAGAAAAGAAAAAAAAGCCTGCACCTAAGAACTTTATATCATTTGCAATGATGGTTAAATAATAGAAAAATAAAAACTAAATGGACAAACAAATCAAACTGAATAAAAAAATATAATACAACGAACGATTTTAAACTGACAAATTGTTATCTACAACAAAGATAAAGCAATATATGAATGAATAGTTTTCCGATAAAATGATCAAAAATACTATAAATGTTTTTGACAGCTCAAACAATTTAAAAAAATAACTGAAGATGGAAAATCTCTGATACCAATGAGGTGAAAGTCGTTAAGCTCCATTGTGTATGATGCATAATATCAGCCCTCCTGTTACTGGAACATGGGCAACATTTATTTTGTAAAGGTATGCTTCTATAAGCCCCAAATAAGAGGGACTAAGAAGTTGCTCGTGCCAAAGTCATACAGAATCCATAATTTTAGTCTCCGGTAACGGATGCCCCTCAAATTTAAGAGTCTGTTGTTCAATATGTCAAAACTATTTGAAAAACTGCTTACGAGGAAGTAAACAGCCTTAGTAAACGAGAAAGGATGCCTCCCAAATCATTTATTTGGTTTTAGACGACAACACAGCACTATCAAACAGAAACACGCAGACTTGTGAATGTAATTAGAAGAGCTTTCGAAGAAATGAAATATTTTTATACTCCCTTTATCGATAGGTACCAGGTTTTTAATAAAAAATGGCATGAAGGACTAGTCCAGAAACTAAACAAAATGTTCCTTCAAACACACAAAAACTATTTGAAATCAATTTAACTAGACGAAAATTCATCATTAAAGAAGATAATTTTCTGAGCTCATTACAACCGATTGAAGCAGGAGCTATCCTAGGCGGCATCTCAGGTCCTAGATTATATTTGATATACATATGCCTCCAATAAGCCAACAACAAATGATATTCGCACACTAACATTCACTTTTCTAACAGTCAGTAGAAACCCAAGGGAAATATATATGTATTGCTGCTGCTGAAACTATGTTTGAACTTATGGAGAACTAATGTTAACGAGCGAAAATGTGTACAAGGTGGCGCAAAAGTAATGTCATAGATTTTGCAGACGGTGCCAAATGCCAATCTGATTTCACATTTATGATGTAGATGTATAGAAAATTAGTTGTCAACAAGCCATGGAGAAAGAACGTGGAATTATTGTTACTGCTTATTTCCAAAATTTTTCAGTCTGTTGTTTTAAAGCAGTTCATCGTCATGTGACCGGCCTCGTATTGATCGTTCGACCGAAAACTTCGTTGCTGTTGCCTACGACGTCAGAGAGAATCCACAGACATCAACGAGACAACGATGCACACAATTAGGCATCAGCGGACATTCGTTGCAACGAATTTTTGGTGAAAAAAAAATAAAATTCACCGTTTCTATTGAACAGTCCTCGTAAATATATAAAGCGCTTATTGTAAAATAAGAAAAAAAATTATTTTAAAGTTTTGATTAGTCACTATGTAAATTATTCGCCCAGAACAAGATGAAATCAAGGTAAAGAAATTTGAAAATCTGTGCTCAAATATATTTCTAATTATAATCGTATAAATAAGTTATATTTTTGTATCATGTTTTTCAATAATTTTATCTATTTTTCTTAAATAAGTTAGTTATAAAAAATTCTTCGGATTTAATATTGTCTATTCTAATCTGAATCCTTGCACTTGTGGCCTTAAGATTTCTCAAATACATAATGTTCACAGTCAAACTATTACAATAGTAGTTTATAGGAAACATATTTATGACCATAATTTGTTTTGATATTGTAAACAATTTGGAAAAATCGTTCCTTTTATAATAAAATTTAACAACAATTTTTGACATCCTTAACACAGCCTGTACCCCCCAGCATAAATCAACTGCTCTGTCGGGAATATTTGTGATGTAAATGCAGATATTTTTAATCAAATCATGACATGACATGATTAGTTAATCAATATCTCTGTTTTTCAACCAACACAAGTTGCGAAGCTTGCCTGCAGAAATACCCGGAATCGAACATGCGATCCTTAAACTATTTTCTAATACACTAACTTTCTAGTCTCCAGGAGCGATGAAAAAGTTATAATTAGAATTTTTTAACTCAACCGTAATGTACACACATACATATCAATAGATGTATTCATGAATTTTTTCTATTTACGGTCTACTAACACCGACTTCATTTGAACAAGGATATAATAAACAGAAATAAATCAAATATTTATTAAATATAATAAATTATAATTCATTAGCAGTGTTTCCGGTGAGCACACAGACACATAATTTTTTTTAATATTTTCTTTTCTCTTCATATAATAAAACTAAATAATACGAAAACAACATTTGCGTTGTTTTCAAATCATTTGTACGACAAACACGTGTGTGTAATATGGTGACATTCTTTCACTCACGCGCCTATATTTGAATATGTTCTATAAGGACATTTTTAATTAATATAAATCAATTTTTATTGGAAGGAAAACAGGCTTTAAATTTTATCAAATTGTCATTATGCGTAATTAATTATTATTACACACTATATGCAAAAATTAAATTAGAATTTGTTTGGATGTGCTTTTAAGCGTGTGTTAAAAAATTGTGTTGAAGGTGATTTGTTTAAAATACTTGTCATCGAAATTTATTGAATCCATTCGATTTTTTTTTCCTGGAGAGGACCAGTAAGCTCGCTAAAAAAAAGCTCCCTTATTAGAACAATTGCTTGATATTTAATGAAAAATTATCCTGTACAGTAAAATTATTTAATTTTTTTTTATCTCTCCTTAAAATTAATATTTTGAGTCATTAACGTATTTTCAACAACCACACAAAATATTTTGGACAGCAGTTCTTACTAAGTGACCGTAACCTGATTTTCCGAAATCAAGCTTTCGAGAAAGCTGTTCTGAATATTTTCATAACAATAATCCTTTAGCTGCACATGTGTGAATTTGTATGCATATGTTTGTGTGTAATTGTATATGTGAGGGGATCTTTGCAAGTCTCTCTTAACTTTTGAATAGTTAAGACTACCGATGTATGCAAATTTTCAGCACTCCGAAGATTTTGACTCCATTTAGATGTGGCATGAATATCAATCACTTCGACGGAGTAATTTTGAGATTAATCAGAAATAAATTTTCTAACATCAACATACGAACACTGGGAAATGGTGTATAAATTTGTGAAACAATTGTTATCGCTGTTGTCATTTAATTCTTATATGTATATGCCATACATATTTGCATAAAGGATACAAAGTGTGTATTATATAAACAATAATTAGAATTTATTAATAAATCTACACATATACAAATTATAAATGATGGCAGCCGGGCAACAACACAACAGATTTACAACTGAAAAAATGCTGCAGGTTGTTTAATGCCACATTAATCCTTAGTGCAATAGAATGCATAATTAATTTTTATTTTGATGACAACATCAACAAACTCAATACACTCTCACCTCGTGTTCCAATCATTTCAAATCCATGCTCTTGCCCACTCGTATGCAGTCCATTATTGTGTGGCCCTCTTTTTTATTTCCGATCCTGTGATGGATTTAACTTGTGTGTTGAAGTATTTTGTTGCATATTCTATTACAAACAAATGACTAAACTCATCATCATCATCATCACCTCAGACTATGACCAGAAACAGTCCAGGTTAAACACAAATTAACCTCATTTGACAAAACAAAGTAAAAATGGATAATTTGTTAAATAAATTGCAATTTTATTTATACTTGCATGTACAGATAAGTGCACATACAGAATTTTATTTATCATAATATTTACCATATACTGAGTGTATTTACAACTAAAATATTTTACTTAATGGTATTAAATTTCAATAAATACAGTATTGCGATTTGGTAGCAGTAGAACTCAATTTTGGCCTACAGTACGAGTAAATAAACTATTTTGCAGAGGATTAATGTTTAGAATGTAGCCGCAGTGGGCCTAGTTATAGAGGGGCATACCCAGCCCTGTCTCAATGCAAGAATTTTAGCAATTCGCAGTATATCTTTTTTCATAGAATTTCTACTGAATGACATAAAAATCCTCTCCATAAAAGACTTGTTAAGTAATTAAATGTACATAAACTTTTATTTTACAAATACAATATGAGAATTCTCTCTCATATAAATTAATTTCATTGACACCCAAAGGGCGTTTAATTGTATACATGTGGCAAGAAAAATAAAATAGACTCATGTCGAGTACAAATTATTTGTTGTGCTGTTTATATAAAAACTTTGTAAGCCTACTATGATTATGTGTTTTATAATAATCATATACGATAGAGAATTCTCATATTGTATTCAAATGTTTTGGCACAAAGATATGAAGTTGAATTTTTTTAAACTGCTTAAAGTTCCTTGACGATTTAGCGACCATTGAAATGTCGCCATATGAACAGCTAAAGCCACAGCAAAACCATAAATTTTTTAAACTCTAATGGTTTAAACGTTTAGTTGGGTAGAATATCCCAAATAGCAGGAATTATTGTTTAATTATGAAAAATATTCAGCTACTGAAAATGTTTCATTAGAAAGCAAAAAAAATTTCAGTTTGTTTTTTAGCTTTAAATTCCTCTTTTACACCTCTTTTTCAGATGGAAATTCCTTGACTTAGCTTAGCTTAGTATTAATTTAGTTAATACATCAAAAAAGAAGATGTTCGGTCGCAGTGTGGCACACAAAAAACGTATTAAATTCGAAAAGCGAAGCGTGAAAATCGCTAATATTACTAACATGCAACATAAGAAAGATGAATCGACTTTCTAATAAAGAACTGGACTTAAGACCCACTTACGAGTCATTTGCGATTGTTAAACTCTCTTTGGTGAAACCTTAGAAACCCCAATGAAGCTTAAGTAGAGTTATCCGCTTAACCCACCAACAATTTTTAAGGTTGGTTGACCTGGACACCCAGAGAATGTTTCAGAGGCGTGATAAGAAATTCAATTCCGCAAGTTTTTGTAATGGCACCAGAGCAACAGTTGAAACTGGGAAAGATCCATAAGAAGCCTATCGACAAGCTGATTAATGATCAGATTACCTCTTTATCATCTGTTAGAGAAGGTTATTTGTGATGCAGCAATTGCGCAATTTACAAAAACAAATACATGCTGCTTGCATATACTAACAACGATAATAATATCTGGGTCGAGCAATGCGAAGAGCAATTGCTATTTTTGTCGAAAAAGAGTCAGCAAACGTGTGTCTAAAGGAAAAACAAAGAACATACAGTCGACAGGAATGGCACAATTTTTGAACGTGGGTAACTTCAGCTTTAAGAAGGTAAGCGATTCTATATACCTGTGCATCACCATGTACAGGACTAGGGCAAAACTTCTGATTGGTTCTACTTGTTGAAACCTGGGTGATACTTATCAATTACACTTCAACTCGACTCAGAAACGTTCACGTGGTGGGCCCCGGGCGATATTCTTGATACTCGTCAAACATCGGCGAATTGTGAGAGGCGTCTATAGCGTCCGTTATCCTAGTTGGGGCAGGTGCAAGCGGTCATCATAAGAATAGGATACAGCAGGCTAATCACCTGCCAACAATATTAGTTTTCAAATAAAGTGAAGAATTTTATTTGCTAATAGATGCTACTTTGTACTGATCTGACAGTTTAGAAGTGCTCGTCGGACCTTCAAAAGACACTGATGTTACATGGTTCTGCTGCATGGTGCTGAAACATGGTTACTTGCCTCGTTAGTTGTGGTGCCGCAGATATACCATAAGGATCATAATGTGTTGGTATACAATACCGGTATAGTATACATCATAAGTTCTGTGAGCTGAAATTAACGTAATAAAACTCATCAAAATCAGAAGGATTCAACGCATGGTATGGACGAAGATGCTTCAGCAAGAACCTCGTTTGAATACAATCTATAGAGAAGACCAAAGCTCCGTTGGAAAGACTTAAACTTGGTATTAGAAATCAGTGTCGTAGTGCAAAAGATCAAAGCGATTGGAAATCTATTCCAGGTTCGGCGAAAGATCTGAAGAGATTTTAGCCCGGCTAATCAAATAAGTAAATACAAGCTTTAGTTTTTATTATGATTTTTGATTATGTTATTTTTGATTATATTATTGAAGAGAATAATGTCACATATTGTATATGTGACAACTGAAATGAAATTGGAAATTATAATTAAACTTTGGCTTTCTTTACTAGATTCGCTATCTAAATTCCTTTTATTTGTCAAAAGCTGTGCTTAAAAGTTAAATAATACCGTGTAAAAAAACGTTTCTGTGCATTAAACTATCGTTCACACTGTTCTTTTCTAATACATTCAGATACGCCAATAATTTCACTACATGCATTTATTCATGTATGCTCGTATGTCCTTAAATGTTGATGCTTGTATTAGTTTGTTTAATTATAAAATATAATGTATAAAAAGGATATAAAAAAGAATTATTCAAAAATGCCATCGTTAAACCATTTTGTTTGATTTTTTCCAACTGCTGGTTTAATTGCCCACATTGGCCTTTTTCTACAAATAGCCAGAACAAAAATTGATTATATTCATTAAAATTTTAATTGTGCACGATTAGAACTTAGTTTATTGTTGATTTTATTTTTTGCTAATTTTTTGCAGAATTTTTTTAAATTACTAATTAAATTTATTATCCAAATAAAAGATCAACATAATTTATTCAATTGGTGTTTGTGTGTTGTTGTGTATGTGTATGTGTGTATTTCTTTTTTACTCGCAATCAAGCAAAAATTTTATTATTTTCAATAGTTTTAATTTTGGAAAATTTTCCTTTTTTGGAAATTATTTAATTTCATTTATTGTTATTGTTAAAAATTTTTTCATCAATTGTATTTGCATAAAATATCTATAATTTTAATTAATATATATATTCTTCTATGCATTTTATTGTCATATCGTATATAGCGGATGAAAAGTTCTGCTACGCTTTTATTGCCGGCAGCTCCACTACAAGTAAAAGAATGTTACAGGCATCTACAGTATCAAATTAAAACGAATTTACAAAGTTGACACTGTTGATTTAATAGATCCAGTTTACAATAGAAAAATTAGTTTTTAAATTTCCTAAAAATGTTTTAAATAATTGGTCCTCTGCTGCATACGAAGCTTAGAGTTGGTAAAGCGGTGTTTAACTGTCAACATTTTTATAATTGCACGGAACCGGACTAAGTGCAGTACTTGTCACCAAGTCATGAATATTCGTCATGTTTTAATGGCTTATTCACTACAGAAATTGCTCGACTGTTCAGCATCTTATCAATTAATAGAAATTCTGAAATCTAATATTTAAATATGCTGTTTTTTATTTATTATTATTATTTTTTTTTCTTAACCAAATTTTATATTTATTATTATTTTGAAATTAATTTAACGCACTTTTTAAAAATATTATGTTCTAGACACCCTGCGCTTTCCTTTTTATGTATTTTATAAATTAATTTATAAAGAATATTTCATTAAATAAAGTGTCCTTATTTTTAGTAAAAAAATCAAATGAAATATTGCTTTACATTTTTTACACGCCCGGCGTATACGTTACATGAGAAATTTGTTGAAACGTATACGCAGTGGTGAAGTACTAAATTATAATAAATTCTATCCCATGATATTAATTTTGTGCCAATTTAATTTGCTATTGAACATGAATTGCACAGACATATTATATGTTAATAAAAAGGGAGTTTAGAGCGCTATATGGGAAATCAACACAGAAGACATTAGGAGGACAATCCTACGAAACTCTTTAAATTATGACTCAATGGAACAACTCAGAACTGCACAATGTTAAGCAGACCCACTGTTGGCACGCTTTTAAAAAGTGAAGAAAAAATTAGAAAGCTAATTCCCACCTCCTCCACTTCAGATCTAAGAAAGTCTTAAATCGACTCAATTCTCTTCTTGTCTAAAATTGCTGAACAACTAAAATTAAAGTTTTTGCCTACAAAACCGAGTACATCAGGTTCGCTCCTTGGCAGAGGACAAAAATTGCTTACCATGGTTTTTGAGTTTTAAAAATTAGGTGCCTTCAACCCTCTCCTAAAAACCCATCTAATGAGCCCCCAGACTAGCGTCTCTCGCGGGAAATGAGGATAACATCATGGCAAAGGTCAGGCAGAGCCACCACCTTCTGGGGGAAAAAGATAGGAAACAAAGAGGCAGCCAATTATCCTAGAGCTGCTACAGCAGAACAATCATCAAACGATTAACTAAACTGATACAAAGGAAAAATAAAAATGCGAAAATAACTGCAACAACTCGTAAAATATGGAGATGCTTTGTAGAAGCCAATTGCTCCCAAGAAGGCTAATGGAGAAAAAGAATGAACCACTAAGAAAACTTTTTCTTATTTATAATTTTTAGAAGCTTCAGTATTAATTAAATTAATAAGTATAAGATTCAATAGTAATTTTAACTTTGACATTGTTAAATATTTCAGTCAAGAAAATAATCTACGATTCCTTCTATGCTTTTTTATCAAATGTGTTTTCCAAGGTGTTACTGCTTCTCAGTCGAGCGTGGCTGGAACTAAAGTTGCAGCACATATTCATATTTTAAAGACACAGTTTTAACCATCAGAACATTGATGATGCAACTGTAATTGTACGAATATTAAGCTTTTTATTTCGAGATATTTGAACTTTCTCTGTATATAAGGCTGAGGCGTTTGTCTAAGGACGAATACTATAAGAGATTATTAGCCTGTGAAGCCAGTTTATTAAATATATACAAATGGTCGATTCCTTTCAGAAGGACAATTAATTTGAACTTGTTTAAAATTTATTTGTAGCTGATTTGCATCTGAGTTTTTATTCAATCTTAAAGGAGACAAAGATGAACACCGAAGTATTCGTCCTTACAATATTTCGGTAAAATTTTATTATTAATTTGGAGAGGCAGACATGCTCTGTACAAACGTTAATTTGATAAGACGGTAAATAAGAAGTAAGATTTGTAAACACTTTTCAAAGTTGATCACTGAATTAAACAGACAAACAATAAATAAGAACCATTGACCACATTTTTTAAATCATGAAATTTAAAAAATCTTACTAGACTAAGAATTACTTAAATATACGAGGGCAGGTCAATAAGTACGTTTCATTTTTGAATAAAAGACAGGTTTTTGGATAAAAAACCATTTTGCTTTTCAACATTTCTCATGTTTGCAAGCAAGAGACAGTCACTCGGAGCCAAATCAGGAGACCAGGGCAGATGAGGGAGCAGTTCGTAGAATAATTCATGGAATTTTTTATGGCAACTACATATGGGTGCACCCTTATGCTCTCCTGGTGGAAAAGAACTTTTTTCTTGGCCAAATCCTGATTGATTCGGCCCAATCAATTGGATTAATATTCCTCAATGATTGTTTTCCCCCTTTGAAGGAAGTCAATGTGGATTATACTGCGTGCATCCGAAAAAAAACCGGTCGCCTCGACTTTATTAGCTGACAAATCCTTCTTGGGCTTCTTTGACGCCGAGTCAGCCCGATGAAACCACTGGTTTGACTGGTGTTTGGTCTCTAGTGTGTTGTGGTAGATCTACGTTTGCATGTGGCACTTTTAGTGTTTTTTTTTTTTAATAAATTCATTTTCATGTTGACTGTACATTTTTATTTAGCAAATCTCCCATTAATATTTTGGCAAAATATCTAAATAAAAAAACATTTCCTAATCGTTCGCTACTACATTTATTTGTTTATTATTATTATTTTTTTTTTTTGTTTTTTGTTATTTGAATAATTTACAATATTTTCATTTGCATTGTCATTTTTAGAATTCTCAAAAAGCCTTTTTTATTTGCGTTATTTGTTATATTTAATTAAATATAATTTATAATTATACAATTTTTCTATTTTTCATTATGAGATTAAAATAAATACGTTTATTCTTATTGAAGTGGTTTTAATTTATTATCAATTTCAGCTACCAAAGGCAAATATTTAAATATTAAAAATAACGAATTTAGCATTGGCAAAATGAAATGTGTAAAAGTAAACTTAAAATTAAGTTCAACACAATGAGCAACTCAATTTTGAGTGCAAAAAGATGGGGAAGAAGTGTGGATTGCTTATGATACCACCACCAATAGGAAGAGGAATTACATTTGATAGTTATGGTTTGAGCCACGGTATTACCTCCACTACATAGTTTAGAATACTATATAATTATTAATTTTATGGTTTCTGTAAACAAGGTTTTGTAAACATTTAATCATAAAATTATTGCTATTCGAAAAACTTGAGAATATATTTTGCTCCTTACATGCAACGACGTCGTATTACTAAACAAACTGGGGGGCCAATGGGAAAGGGAAACATACACAAGTACTTTTTCATACAGATAATCCTTTACTCAACTACTGTCCTTTAGTGATGTGCGTGGATTCTTTGCCAATTTGTGTAGTTCAAGGATTAGAATAGAAGAAAGGGACGGTTACTTCTTATACAAAAATTAAGGGTGATTTTTTAAGAGCTTTCGGATTTAATTTAAAAAATCACATAAAATTTAGAAATCTTAGAAATGAAATCTTTATTTGAGTCGATAGAATAATCTATATAATTCAGTGTTTAAATATGATTTCATGTAAATGTTGACCGCGCCTACGCCTCAAATGGTTCATACGCTAGGTCCAATTTTGGCATACTCTCTCACACATATCGGACGAATTCTCACGAATAAATATCGGCTTCTAGTATGTCAACCATTGCGGGCTTATCCCTCTAGACATGAGTCTTAACACAACCCCACAAAAAATAGTCTAAAGGCGTTAAATCACACGATATAAGAGGCCATTTGACCGGCCCCAAACGTGAAATAAGCTGTTCACCGAACTCGACTCTCAATTGGGCTATTGCTTCGCATGCTGTGTGGCATGTGGCACCGTGTTGTTGAAACCACATGTCAGCCAAGTCCAGCTCTTTTATTTTGGGCAAATAAAAAGGTTATAATTATCGCACGCTAGCGCTCGTCATAACGTTCCTGCCTTCGTCGTACGATCCAATGATGCCACCAGCCCATAATCCACACCAAACAGTGCATTTTTCGGGATGCACAACTTCTGGCTTCTCTGCACACCCAATACGTCAATTTTGCTTGTTCAAGTATCCATTCAACCAGAAGATGAATATAATTTTCCATCAAGAAAGTGGACGATACATTTTCTTAACCGCGCATGAATTTTAATAATAAAATTTGACAATCCGCAAGCATTGTTCGATTGTAAGTCGATTCGTGCTTAAATTATAGACAAAACTGATGTCCAACAGCGACGTGTTACAAGAAAATAAGCTGAGCTGCCAAAAACAATGTTTCGAAAAAGAAAGTTGCTTAAAAGTCACCCTTTATTACTTAATTCCCTTAAGTGTTATTTATTTATTTTTTATTTAAATTAATTATCACATTTTAAAGTTTAACAAATTTTTCATGTAATAACCGCTGTAGTTTTATACAATTTATCATCGGCAACATGTTGTTATACTGAGCAATTAATTTGAACAACATTGTGATTCAAACAACATTTTGAGCTTTGTTTAGCTCAGAAAATCGAGTTTGAAATGAGGAGCCGATGTAATCTGGAGTATTGGATTTTTAAACAATCATTGATCCAAAAACAAAATCGTGATCGATTTTATTTCTCATAAATAAATGAAAATTCAAGTTTAAACTAATGAAACGACATAAATGAGTTCAAGTGAATAAGAAATATAAAATATTGTTTATTTAAGATTATGGGCGACAATTGTTGAGGTTGATATCACAAGAGATAAAAAAATCCTCTAATTGTCGGAACCAAGTGGCTGAGAAATTATTTTATATTTTGCAAGACCAAGACAGCCTTCGTCTATTGGGAAGGAGATCTCGTTATCGATGTTTTCGGAGATAAAAATGTTGAGCAACGTTTAAGGCGAATGTCAGTAGGGATTTTTCACATTGATTTTTATTTTTTTTATCATGACCGATTATTTTTATTAGTTTATTTCAAATTCTACTTAATTACAATTTTAAATAAACCTAGACAAAAAAACTCACACCATGTCTACATTATATTTTTTACGATAAAAAGAAACTCATTTTTTAAAAACGCAGCCATAGTTTAAATGAGAATATAAAAATTGCTTGTAATTAAATAATTTTATTGTGGAAAAATCAAATGCAATTATCAACTGTCGACAGTGTAGTACCAGCACACAAACACTTAAATACTCCAGCACATACACACTCACGCACGTTTGCGAGCGGTTAATTTAAAGTGACACTTAATTTGTTTTGGAATATCACAACAACAACAACAACAACAACAAAAATTTACTTATTTGTTAAATGACTTTTTATTTTGTTTTTATTGAATTAAACAAACTGTTGTAATTTTTTTACCCCAAATATTCACACAGTGTTTTTTTTCTTTGAGAATAAAATTTAATTTTTTTTCTATTTATAGATCAAAAAAAGAAACAACAACAGATCGAAGCGATGGCAACATTTGTTGCTTGGAAAATCTTTTAATTCACACAATAAATGTTTGAAATAGAAAACATTTTAAAGGCAAGATTTATGAAAATTTATGAATTCACATTAACAGAAAAACAAAATACAAAAACAGATTTGTCTATTGAATTCATAATTATTTATGAATTTATGCACTTGAGTTCAAAGCAATTATTTTCTGTAGCTGGCAAATGTTTTTTGTTTAAAAGAGGGTGTTAAGAAAAACTTTTTTAAGAATAAAATCAAAAAAAAAAAAAAATATTAAGAATTACTTGTAAAGAAAAAGAACTCAAAGTGGCGCCAAATAAGACAAACAATAATTTAAATAAAAAAAATAACATATTCCTACTTTAGTCCACTGAGCAGCCAACAACAATAATAAGATAAAAATATAATTAAGAAACAAAAAGATCCTACCAAACCCTCCCCCCCCTACCCCAAAATAACAACTATTATAACAAATATATATTTAAAAAAAAATTTAATAAAAATTTTCCAAAATTATTGGCAAATATCTCTTGATTACGAGTAGATATTATTTAAAATATTTGAAAACTCCAATCAGTCAGCCGAAACATTTTTATGAGAAATTCTCAAATGGTTTATTAAGCAAAATAAACAAACGAAAAATACGAGGGCAGTGTAATAATTCCGTAACTTTTAGTATTTCCAGTGCAGTAACTTCAATACGTCGTCTATTAGTTTTTTTACAGAATTAGAATTAATTTTAATGGAACTGGGAAGAAGTAATTTTCGTGTAGTGATTAAACATAATTTTTTAATAAAAAAAAACTTGATAAATATTAAGGGACTCTGTAACATCAATTTCAATGTGTGCAGAGTTGTTTACTGAGTTCTATTTTAGTCTGACGCGACAAGTCCCCAAAAGAGGTCTATAGAAACAATGAAATAATGTTGGACGATCAGAGAAGGAAATCACATGAACTGGCTGAGGCTGCAGACAACTCAGTCGAGCATGAATTTGTAGATATGAGAAAGCTATCCGTGTGTTAGTGAGTCCGCGCAGATGCAGTAAGTGTTTACACTCGCCTTATGACCCCCTCAAAGGATTGTTTGGCGATTGCAAATCGCTATCGGAAGGAGTTTCTGTATCGTTTTGCAACTGTAGATGAAACATTAATCCATCATTGCATAGCAGAGACTAAAAAGCAGTGACTTTCTTTGGTTGAATGTGCACCAAACAAGGCCAACAAGGTCATGCCGACATTTTTTTAGGATGCATGACGTGTTCTTCATAACGATTATCTTCAAAGAGGCAAAGTATTCGCCGATAACAATATTCTGAAGAGCTTTTGGACAAATTCAATATTGATTTGAAGCCACAACGTCTTCATCTACCAAAGAAAAAAAGAGACAATTCACGATTTTACAGAAGTGTAGTAAGTATGGACTTCAAACTGCTACTTAATCCAGCATACACTCTCCAGAGTTAATCGCTCGGCACTATTTTGCTATTTCCAAAATTTGAAAAAGTAAATGGGTGATAGGAAATTTGACTCAAATGAAAAGATCATCCTTGAAACATACGTCTATTTGGAGGGTCTATTAGGAGGAATAAAAAAACTAGAAACACGCTCAACAAAATGTATCAAACTTAAAAGTAGACTATGTTGTGAAAAAATATAATTTATTGAAAAAGTCACTGAATTATCAAACTGCTCTCGTATATTTATTGATATCACGCCACATTCTAATTAAAGCTCTATGATTCCTAAAGATTAAAAAGAAGGCCGTCGTTAAACAATGCAAGAACTTCAAAGTTAATTTGATTATATGCCGCTCCTAAAAAATTTCATTAACATTCATTACAAATACTCTATTTGAAATTATTTGCCATATTATGCTCATGACCATCCGTCTATAGTTTTTATTTAAAATTTTTTGTATGTGCATAAAACTGAGTGAATTATTCGATATTTTTCAATCTCTTTTTATTTACTTAAAGGTGTGAACTGATGTATTATTTGTTTCTTGAAAGAGAAAATTTTAGCTGATTACGTCCTTGTTTTTAATCAATATTTAGATCATAAATTTTTTTGTAAATATTATGACATTTCCTTTGATCTTTAAAGTAGTAAGAGCTCCTACATTGAATAAAAAAATCTAACTAAAGGCTACAGAATGCGGTGTTAAATTTAAGAAAATATTATTCAATTCGTTAAAATAAATACATACACTTAGTATATGAACATTTTTATTCTTAACAACTAAAATGGGAGATAATCGAAATAATTTTTTTATTTGTGTACATAGAAAATTTATATGCAAATTAGCTACTAAATTTACTGAAATAATAATAAAATTATCATTTCGTATAAATAACTATTGTGCATATCAACTAGCCCACAAAATCGTTTTATATAGACTATATAATTCTATTTAATTATACAGATTATGAGGCAAGACGATTTTGTTTTGTCATCCCTTTTACGCCCACATTATACGCCCGATTTTAATAAAATTTGATTCATTTTAAAGGTAATTCTTTGTAGGTTTAAGCAAATTGCCTTTTCTTAAATCGGTTCAGTATTTTGGAAACTATAACAATTTAAAACTTCATAACTCATTCATATACACAAGAAAAAACTAACTTTCGTTTTCATTAAACAAATTCATTAAACAACAATTTAATAGAAAATAGAAACACTTTTCTTGTATTCTAAAGACTCAAACTAATAAACAAAATTTACTTTACACAAAAAATATTTGTCTGAAATTTTTTTGGCAATATTTTTTTTGTATAAGTTGAAAAAAAAACAAAAACGAAACATGTCTCTGCTTAATTGCTTTTTCAAGCAAAAAGCCTAGCAGAAAAATAACTTCCAAAGAAGTCAACAAGATATAAAACTTGTGATCCGGAAGAAGTGAAAAATCGGATATTTTCTAATAATTAAAAAATAGATGTTCTTTTTTTTGGTACCTGAAGTCATGTTCACGATGTCATGGAAAAAGAAAATTTTTGCAAGTGCTTCAAATGCTATTCGTTTCACAGTATATTGTACTCGTACATTTAATTTTAAATCAATAAAAAAATTTATTGATATTTTTGTTGAATTGATTTGAACTGAATTTGTACCGGAGCTTTGGATATATTACGAGGGGCGGGTCAATGAATCCGTGACTTTTTGTATGAAACACAGGTGAGATTTAATAACACGCGTGTTGATATGTTTATTATATCGGGTGAGCGCGTACCGCTGCTGTATCGTACAGTGTTAATGAAGATCGCGATATGTCAACTCGTTAGGGTTGTCAACCGTTGGGCTTGTGTTATTCGACCAACTAGTAGATTTTACTTAAGGATGTCGGTACGAAAGTATACAAAAAACAGCTGCTACAAGAGCTGAATCCATGTGACGTACCACAATGTTATTGGTTTGGTGAATGGGCCCTAGGAAAGTTGGATGAAGATCCATTTGTCTATCGAAAAATTTTCTTTAGCGACGAAGCTAATTTTTTGCTCAAGAGCTGCCAGTGAACTCTGAAAGGTGCACTGTTCTGTGTGGTTTCTGGGCCGGCGGCATCATTTGACCGCACTTCTTCAAGACCTATAAAAATCGCCACCTTGCAGACTATGGAGAAAGATACCGTGACATGATTACCTACCGTTTTTTACCCAAAATGGAAGAATTGGACTTGGTTGACATTTGGTTTCAATAAGACTATGCCAAATGCCTCACGACACGAGATACCATGAATATATAGAGAAAAGCTTGGTGAGCAGTCCACTGTTCGCAATAATCATGCAATTTGTTCCCATTAGACTATATTTTATAGAAATATGTAAAGTCTCTTGTGCACAGAAACTATTCTAGCTGTGAAAGGCCATTGGTGCGTCACCGGATGAAATGCTGAAAATCGAATGCCAAAATTGGAGCTTATGGATGGACCCTCTACCGCGTAGCAGGTGGTGATATTTATATAAAATATTCCTTAGAAATTAAATGGGAGGCATTCACTTCTCGTCCCAAATAAATATTTCATTCACTTTTGCAAATTTTCTGTGCTTTTATTAAATTTTTAAAACCCAAACGTTTAAAAAATCATCCATTACAAAATTTCACTTTCGGGGAACATTCATTTCTTTCAAATTTTAAGACTAATGCAGCCTGAGGTATTTGTAGCCCATTATACCAGACGAGCATAAGTAACCTACTTTTAAATTTAAGTTCTAATATGATCACCCATTGCCCTACTCTTTCAGGGATCAGGTTAGTTCAAATTAATCAGAAAAGCTGCTTGTTTGTTTTAAAAAGAAACTTCATTTGCAAATTCCAACAGAAAAAAACTTTTTAAATATTGTCACCAATTTCCTATTAAATAAATAAACTTTAAGTTTCATTTCTGTCAATATAATGAGTTTAAAAAATATAGATTTTATATTGGTTTATGCAAACAAGCAAATAAGTACACACACACGTACACACAGACACACATCTACACACAAGTCGGAATCATTGAAAAACTCATACTCAGTTTTAAACAATTAAATATTGCAGTAACCAAATAATATACGGATCGTATAGTAAAAAATATATAAATGAATGTATTAATGCATACACATAGATACAGATATATATTAATACGTATGTATGCATGTACAAATGTTTATATATGAATAATAATGGTAGTATATAATAAGGTCAAAATCGACCAAACATACCAACGACGATGATGATAATGATGATGATGATGACGGTAAAGTGTATTTGACATAACCGATGGATTTAATTTGCATCGGATTGGGAATTCCATTTGACAACTTATTTTTATATGTTTAACAAAAGCAACAACAAAAAAGCAAAAATAAGACAAAAATAATTTAAATGTTTGTTTGAATCTCGTTGCCTTATTATTTTTTTGTGGATGTAGCATGTGGCTTGAGTATTGCATTCATTCGAACTAAATAAATATTATTTGTATACGAACACGGACACAATGTCACACATACATACATGCATGCACATGCCATGTCATCCGTTTATTTTAAAAAAAAAACTCACAATGTCATTTAAATTGAGAGAAAAGACAGTCGAAATGTCACACTGCAACACAGAGCAGCGAACAGTACAAAAACAATATGAGGAAACAAAAAAAAAAAGAGTGCAATCAACCTTTTGGACAGATCTGTGGCAAGTGCGTGAAATCCATTACGTTATACACATACAAACACATATGGTTTGCAAAAGAGGTAAATAAATGATTCAATTTAAAGTGTGTGGTATGGAATTCAATTTCGTCAAATTTTGAATCAATTAATTAAAATATTTTAAAAATAATGAACAACTCTTTTATACTTAAATAATAAAGAAACGATTTATTAATAACTTTATCTTAAAATTTGAGTAAAATTGTTCAAATAAAATGGTAAAATTGTTCAATTACGTAAACTGGCAGTAAGAGGAAGCTTTGACAGAGTATATGAACTTCGTTCGTAACTAAAAATATTACGACTGATTAAGGATAGAAAATGATCATGTATTATTCTTTCAGTAAAATCGAAATTTAAGTGGCAATAATGTTTGAACAAAGACCTTCCCAAGTAATAGGGTTCTGACAAAGAGTGTGTGGCAGCACCGAAAACTTTAGTTATCAAATTTACTTTTCATATAATTTCTATTTCATTAAATACATTAACAATACACATGCTCTCCAGTGTATTCTAATGAGATTTGAATTCAAGCCTGTAAAGAAAAATCATGTAAATTTCTTTTTTTATTTTAAAATCTTACCTCCTTGATTATTTTTATTTAAGAAGTTACCTCTACTTTTGTTAGCCACTATATAGAACAATATCCAATAAGAATTTTTAATCAACTGTTATTCTTTAATGACGCTCTTAGTTTATGTTCATTCACTATGAACAAATCTATCGGTATGAATTGGTATTGGTGTATGTCCTTACTTATTCTTTTTCTTTTACACATATTGTCACACTATTTGTTTGTAATTTTTCCAATCAGTCAGTAAACTGGCCTCTGTAAATAACATTCAGTTCTGCTGTTTCACACACTAAGGATTTTTCAATTACCGAATGTTATGAAAAAAAAAACTCCTCAATAAGGGAAAATTAAAACATATCGTTGGTGTACATTTATAGACATACACTCGAAAATTTATTAAAACAATTCGTTGGACTGTTATGTTAACAAGTTTGCATATAAGAATCAAAACAAATGTTAGTTTAGCAGCAAAAGCAAATCTGTCCATTATATGTTAAATTAACAGTTTGTTCTTATTAACAGCAATAGACGAAACAAAACATTAACTGTTAATGTTAAAGTAAATTTAATGTTAAGGCTGCAAACATGGTGCGAGCATGAACATTGCAGACACTGTTAGGTTAAAAGAGCAAGAATTTAAAGTACATAAAAATGTATAAATGTAAGGTAATGGAAGTGCATAATACAGAGGCTGTTAAAGATTTATTGAAGAATTAGAACTAATAATATATTCATGGAGAGTTATTACTAAAAAAGATCAATGTAGACATCTTATCAGTTCCAAATTTTAAGAACGACAACTTGATTGTTCTCAAGGTCGTATTTATCAATCGACTTAGGCTAGCAAATTAGCAACGTTCTCTTCATATTTAACTAAAAATAAAATCCCGCCGATGTTTGTTAATTTGAATTAGATTAATGACATTCGTATAACATTCAAAAAGCAATATGCGACAAAGACTTATTTCTGGCCAAAAATACAAAAATAAATAAACTACCGTAAAGCTAATACTACAAAGGATATTCCAGAAACTATTTTAAGTCCAAACGATCTAGTACTAAGTGGCAGAAAGTTGTTTAAAGACATTGTGTTATTTAAATCTGTGAAAAAAATCCTGTTGCTTATTTTCTTAAGGTCACAAATCAATGCCATTAAGTCTCAAACGACCCCATAGTAGGCAACACCCTTGCACTGCTCGAAGCTCAATGAAATCCGTGTCACTAATGCAAAACAGCCAGAAGTTAAACAATTATTTTACTCATACAGCAACACGCTGGGCATATATTTAATATCTAGGCATCATCAGGTACCTCTGTATGTTGTTTTATTGCAGCTTATGATTTTGTTCAACTGAATTGTGGACATTTTCCACGTGTTGCACAAGATGACAATACATCATATTAACATGGAACACAATTTTTTGTGAGTAATCGCTATCTCTATACTTTCCTATCAACAACTTCTAATAAAACAATCTTAGCACAGTGGTTATTGACCATTTCAATAGTTATATTTTAAGATTCACCTGTTAATTTGAATAAATGAATTTTATCGGTAAATGCATTTATGTACATAAGTAGACCGAAAAAAATTATGTTTGACAAGACATGACTTGGTTTATTTTTTCGTATTTGTTTTGATTACTTTTCACACTGTCGGCTTACGCGCGGGATTTTTTACTTCATATCGCATTTATTTCCGGTTTTTATGCTTTTGTTTGTGTTTTTTTTTTTCTTGTAATTTTTAAGCGAAAATTTTATAGCTTGCTGTTGCACCTTACTAACACATAAGTCAACTGACGCCAGACTCTTAACGACCATATTAAGTTGTTTTTTGTTGTATTATATTTGCACTTACTGCTGCTAAATAAAATTAAAAAACACACACACGCACAAGCACACAATATCCATACACACACGCCACACTATACTTGAGTATTTGCCTTGTCGTAAATTCACGGCAAAGCAAAGACAATCTGTGGGAATAAAATTTTCTTCTAGTGGCAATTTCTGCAAGCCATATAAACAAAGCAACATCATCAACAACAACAAAAAACTTTAGGAAATTCATTTACAAAATTTATTACTCTTTTATAATTTATGATACAATAAAGCTTAAGAAATATTTATGCATAAACTCTTAAGATGAAGACAAAAGTAGTTATAAAATTATATTTCCGAAGAAAAGGTCATAATGAGTTGGCCAAGACACATTCCAGTTCCAGCCTCTTCACCATGGAATGGTCAGGAAAATAATAATATGAAACAGATACAAAACACATCTGTTTATGCAGCACATTTGCTAATGAAAAAGCCGGTAAAACTTTTAAAGAGTTGGAATTAAAAAAGAGCAAAAAAGCTTTTTTGGATTTTTTCTTTTAGAAATATAAATACTCTAAAATAATTTTTAACTCTTAGAAAAAACTCTCATGCAATTGTATTTAATTTTTTTTTAAACCCCTTTTAACCAAATAAATTTATATGGAACTTAATTGCTCTTAATTCGACTCTTAAAATATGTATTACCCCTAAAAACACTTTTTTCCCACTGTAGCAAAAGCACAACAAAATAAATCCCAATTCCCCTTTTAGTTGACTAAAGGTGAATTCACCCGTTCGTTCTGAACGTTCCGAACGATTTTTTTCATATGTAGTTTGACGTCTCTATTTTGAGAAAGAGAGTAAATTTAATGCGGAACAACAACAAAAATTTCGTTCAGAACGAATGGGTGAATTCACCTTAAGCAAAACATTGGCATTGAAGCACATGCTCTTTCAAAACGAAAAGTTTTTTTACCTTTAAACGAGTTACTCTATCTCTCTGGGTATTCCAAACTCTCTTCATATACAAATATATTTATTTAATAAGAGCATCTCAGTATAACACAGTCTATGCATTTGTATGGATGTTTTTTGTATTCTTATCTCTCTTACACTTATATACTTTGGTGGGTAAATACTTTTATATAGCGCTCTCTGTTTAACAACAGTTTTTCCTGCAATTCGTATATGGGAATGAGAGTGAGTACGTGTATAAGTATGTGATATAAAGCTGTCTGTCTTGTTTAGTTTTGACGTATATTTTTCATTCTTAATAAATCATTTTGTCATTTGAGTTGTGTACAGTTCTCTCTCGCTCTCAATGCCTTGAATATTTTTCATCATTGTACATGACGTCGTAGTTTAGTAGAAATTGTAATATGTATGTGTATTATAGAAATAGGTGATGGGGAGTGTGATTTTTTTGTGTGTTTCTTCTACTTGTTGTATTTGTTTTTTATAGTGAGATGATGGTGGTTGTTTTTGCTTAATCATATTGTTTTTGTTATTTTGCAATTTAAGTTCTTTTACTGTGAGTACCTTTGGCAAAGTTTTAAAATATATATATTTTTTATTTTAATGCAATAATTTCTTTTAAATTATATTCCCTCATTCGTTTAGCAAGTCTCTCTCCCCTGTTGAGTTTCTTTTTGAGCTTGTCACTTCGTTTTGCTATAAATTATTCAAAGGCAAACGCAAATATTAAAACAAACAACCACAGCCAGTATGAATTTAAAGGAAAAAAAAAGATAGGCAATGAAAACAATCATTCATTCTGTAATTTATTGTTTTAATTCTCTGTTGTTTGTTCAACATTTCTTCAATATAATTTGTTCCTCGGTGTCAGCATGGGTCTGTATGCGTATGAATTATTAAAAATTCTCCTTGCGAGGGTTAAGTTTTAATGCACACCTTTTTATGGAAATAATATAATTCTGCTGTGTTCTATGCCACTATAATTTTAATTGTTTGATATATTATTATTGATTTATTGTTTACTTTTTACTTTTTTGCCATAATTCTTCATAATTTGTGTAAAAGTTCAAACATTATGCCGTCGGCAAAATTAATATTAGAAAAAAAAATTTAAGAAATAATAAATTTAAATCAGTAACCATTTGAAGAAACAAAGTTGTTGAACTTCCAGCTTGAGAAAAATTGTTAATTGCTAAATTTTCATCATTCATCAGATTTCGTAAGCTATTCTGAATTTATTCGCTACAGTGTAGTGTTGAAAAATCTTCGAAATCTGCATCTCATTATAAATGTTTCAAAATATTTTTAATTTACAATTTTGTATTTAATACAGGTAAAATGAAAATGCCTATTAATTTGAATTTTTTCTATAATCTATTAACATGTTTTTTAAGTTAAATACAATAAAAAATTGTAAAAAATTAGAATGATGAGAATAATTTCAAATCAACTACTGGGCAAATAATTGCAACCAGCTTCATCTGACTTAACGCTAGTGGGCGACATTAACATATTTTAATGTTGGGAATGGCAATTTCATATAAATATGTACATATGTATTTGTTAATGAAATGTCTAATTTTCATGACTACTACTCTACTGCAAATTAGATTTTGAAATACAGCAATTTAATAATTAAATTATTTATGCTAAACAACCCACATTAATCCATGTCAAGCAATATTAAAAAAAGTTAAAAATTATAGACTTGTATATCCGAGTGAATGTAGGATTTTCGTTAACTAGAGATCGGAGACTAAGATTGAACTCTGGGGACTACAATAGTAGCTAAATGAATTTCGATGCAAAAATTTCTACATATTAATCTTTTTAAGAAATCTTCGGTTTTGTTTTTTATGAAATATCTTCAGATCTGCATTTAGCGACATAAAATATTCAAGAGGCAGATAAATCTGCACTTCTGGCAATAGTGTCCATATGCCAGTATGAACCTCTCTTAACTTCTGAACGAAGTTGAAATTTTTTTTACATAAATGACATTTAAGATCGTAACTAATTTCATTATGTTTTGTTAAAATTGTTTGCAAGAAATCACACAATATAAATTATTTTATTGGAAATGGTTTGATATTATAAGAAAAAATTCTTTTCTTTGTAGAAAATGTATAGTTTTCTGTGCCATTATATATAAATATTTAAAAAATATATATATATATATATATTTATTTACATATTTATGCCATAAAGAATATGTGTGAATGTGTTTATATATAAAAATTTAATTAATATTAAACAAAAGTCATTTGTTTTTTAATATCTTGAAGAATGCCACATTAATAAATAATTAATAATTGTCTACCGATCAACCTCAAGGTGCCCACAAAAAATTATGTATGTATGTAAATTCAAAAATAAATTAAAATTAGCATTCAATTTTTAAAATTTTGCTGTGGAACAGCAAATATTCACTACACGCCATTAATTAATTTTTTTTTTAATTAAGGCCATGCGATTTAAATGCAATACATCCGCGATTTTGTTTGTAAAATTCTAGAAATAGTTACAATATTCCATTCCATTCTCAGGTCATAATTGCAAATGAAAATCAATTTATAAAATATATAATATATATGATCGTTGAGCATGCGAACAGAGCTTCAAGGATCGAGTGAAGCCTTTGAGGTGATTAAAGTTGAATATTGATAAATAAATAGATAATTAAAAAAAATTACAAATAAAGAGTCGTACCAACCTCTGGTATATCATAAAATATTAACTCTTAAGCTGGGAATAGAGATTGTGGATCATCTATTTCTAACAATACAACATGATCCAAAGAAGCTAAAGCAATTTTCATTGGATTCCAAATAAAACGAAATTTACTTTTCTTTAAAAACAGGCAAATTATTAGTTTGAGACAACTAGATGGTAATAATAAATGAAAAAGACTTTTGTTATTTATTTGACCAATAATTTTTGCCTCTAATTTTATAGCAGTGATTTAATGAAAGCAAATCCTTTATTAAGTAGTATTTTATTTTTGCCTTTTGTGCATTTTTGTATTCTTTTGTTAGATTTAGTACGACTGACTCCATGTTTATTCATTTATAAACTAAAAATATATTTTATTAATACTGTTTTTGTTTTTTTTCCTTCATTTTGAACAAGTTCGACTACTCATAAATTGAAATCTACAATTATTGATGGTGTGGTTTATTGACTTAACAATTTATTACTTTAATAGTTTAACACTAATTTATTTTTATTTCTCACAACAACAACGAAAAAATAATAGTAATAAAAATGAATGAATTACAATGTTAGACAAAATAACAGCCAACTATAAAAAAGAATCCAATTTGGAAAACGAAAAAAAAAATTTTTGATATTTAGTATCGAAAAAATCTCATAAATTTTTAATAGTCAAATAGTATGACGTAAAAACAGATTGTTTGCAAAGTTGTTTTATGCGAATAATTAAGGAAATAAAGGAATCAATCCCAAATCAAATCATTAGCGGAAGTGAAATATATCAATATCACGGCCAAAGAGTCCTCAATATTTTTAAATAATTTGTGAAGAAATTAACAATATCAGGCATACTGGCTGCATTATTATGGCCTAAATAATATCTGATAGAATATTAGTGTCATGTTTTTAAATTTTTTTTAAATTAATAAATTTTTTTTAAATTAATAAAATTAAGTCAATATTTTTTAAATTTAAATTTAAGATAAATCTATTGTTCCTTTCTTAATAAATCATCTTCTTATATTTTCTATAGCGGAGCTTAATTTTCGTATTCGCTATATAGATTTCAACATTATTGTTTATTCCAAACTGCTTTAAAAAAATTGTAACGCAATATCATACACTGCAGTAGGAAAATCAAGTTAAGTTCCTTTTAAATTTTTCTTCGTGTGCCACCTTTATTTTATTCCCACAATCACAAACATATTAAAAACATCACGGGCTTAATAAAGCTATATTTAAACTGTAGAAACAATTATAATAAAGAAAAAAGTCTAAAACTAAAAACAATAACAATTTCCAAAACCATAAAAATGCATTTTACACCTTGCATTTGGTTGGATATGAATGCCAGGGATATTAGCGCGAACAAAGGCTGATGACGATGATGGCGATTTTTATTTGTGCGGTGGGGTTGAACAAAGACTGGGGCCCGCATACAGAATGAAATGAAAATCTTGGAAAAAAATAAAATTCTAACATTTGTACATGTATTTGTAACTTTATGACTGTGTGCTTGCTTATGTACAAATATTTATGTAGAACAACAAGTGGATTTATGGAGCACAAAAAAACAAATCCACTACAAGATACCAAGGAAAAAATATGGAAAATAAGGCACACGACAAAATGGTAGGGTTAATTGTTTAATTTTATTTCTCTTCCAGTGAGTGTGGGTTATTTCGTTTAATATTATTACAAATTTTTCCCGCCGCCATATAGAACAAGGACAGAATTTGATCCTTCAAGATATTTTTAGTAATTAAAAATGGATTACGAACTCTTTAAGGAAAATAAGTTTATATTTCCTATTTAAAATTTGCAAGAAAAATATATAATTCTTGGCTGGCATTGATGATTCCTATTTATATATTAATATTCTATTTAGTGCAAATTCGTAAAAAAAAAATTATAACTTATAAAAACTAAAAAGCTGTACAGGCACTTCTCTACTCTAGAATGAAATAAGGCCAAGGGGTTGGAAACTTTGAAGAAAAAAAATTAAAACGGTGGGACCCGTGAATACAAGTGGAAGTTGTTCTTGAGGAATGACATTTTCATTGCTTCCCAAGAATCCATTAGTGGATTTTTTCAACTTCTCAGGCAGTAAATCTGCTTAAACATAGAAGAAATGCTTGTTTCTTTAAATTTATATGAAAATTTTATTTTTATTAAATTTATAATTGAAATTATTTATTACTTTAACATAAGACAAGGCAAATTGTGCCTATTAGCAAATTTTTAATCTTTCTAGACTTTGATTTTCATTGTTAGTACTTGTAAATATGTTATCCTTGTTTATTAAAAAAATATCATTATGTTGAAGATAGATTAAAATTAAGTTAGAGTCACTAAAAAAGAGAATTTTGTAATGACCAAACCAAGTCTTTAAGTTGATTTTCCGATTTTCCTACACAAAAATTTTTGTATTTTCATGGATTCTTTGGAAGCTCTTTTTACTGAGCTTTTCCAAAAAAAAATATTTAGTCTTTACAGGTACTCCCTGTATCTCTTAGCTTACTGTCATTGCCGTTTTAAATCCTAACATGATTGATGTGCTAAATTCGTTGAGTGTTGAAAAATATGTCATGATGAAATAATATTCCCAAGTTCGCGTCAGCGAATACAGTCGACAAAATTTAACGCAAAAACAATGGTTTTAATGTACGTTATAACATAGTGTAATAATATACTGAGGGACAAATAAGTAACCCTTGTAGCCCCTCTAAAAAAAAATTTATATAAATTTGGACATGTTTGCAAATCCAGTGAAAAGAATTTAAAAAAAGGCGACACCATTCACCACTTCCGGAACACAAAAGAACTCAATAAGTTCTTTCAAAGTTCGTTTTTTATTAGGCAACTACATAAATACCTTCGTAGACTAGTAGGTAGTGTACTAGACTGGTAGTCTGAAGGTTGCAAGTTCGACTTCTGCCGCATACTCCGAGTGTCTCTGTAGATAAGCCAAGTAGCTTCGCAGTTTGTGTTTGTCCATTAATTAAAAAAAAAAACAAATATTAAAATATTTCCAATAACAACGTTAATAAAATAAAATGATTTAACGATTTAATAATTAAAAGAAGCATCAAATATCGCTAATAAACTAATTAGTTATTTTGAAACAAATTGAATTAAAAGCCAGAAAAAACTAAACATAAAATTAGGTCTGCTTTCATGATTGTCAATCACATTTTTCAAGTTTGATTGAGATCGACTCTATCCTTAATCCTTAATCAAAAATTGGATCTATAATTTGGATATTGTGATTTATAAGTTCAATACTAAATCAGAGTTTTTACCTTCTAAACTTTTAGATTTTTGGAATACGTGGATGTAAAATAGCCTGAAGAATTATATTCAATCGGCTTTGATTTTTTTCTCTACTTGATGCTGATGCAGTACAAGCTATCAATTTAGTCTTAATGAAAGGTTTCTCTGAATAAAATAATTTAGTTAAATTGTTTTCAGTTTAACATATTCCATATTAAATATCTAAATAATGGCATTTTTTCATCTACATCAATCTAGGAAATATTTATCTGTCATAATCTCTTTCTACACAATAATTTTTTGTTGAAATATTGCAAGTGAAAAAATAATCTAAGAGGGCAGAATAGTTTTAGCATGAGCATTCTGGAAATGTTTATCTAAATGTTAATAAATTCAAGAATTATTTTTTTAATATAATTTCATCCCCGGCAGGAGCTACTCAAATACAAAAGTATAATAAATTTCAAAATTGTTGTAATTCAATTTTTTAAATTAAAATTATTTTATATTAAAAATATAGAATTTGATCTCAAGGCATGACATTTTCATTACATCGATTGATACATTTTTTACACTTGCAAGTACCCAATTTACAAAATTTAACTTTAAAACAGGAATTACTTCTATGCATTTTTTTCGTTTATAAACAAAATTATTCAATTCCTTAAATCTATGTAAAAACATTAGTTTTCTTTAACCAATAATGATAAACTTAATTTCACATAAGAAAAAAAAAATGTGACTATCAGCGAGTTTCTATGCCTTATGGATGTAAAGCTAATTACCAGTGGTAAATAAACAATTCTAATTTAATATCAAATTAGTTTCTGTGCAACAAAAAAATATCATAAAAAATTTACCTTTCTCCACATTTACGAAAATAGCACACAAATCGGTGAAGGGGAATCGAAATAAAGAACATCCTGAACCACCATGACAAGCTTATATGAAAATCATGGGAAATAATCCCAGTCTGCACTACTTGCGTATTCTAATCTCAGCATTTTCTTGACTTTTTTGAATGGTTATTTTTTAGTGGGTACAAAAATATTTGTAATGGTAACATTCTTGCTCTTTTTTGTTTCGAATTGTTCCATTTTCAAAATCTCTTTGCATCGTATACCTCAAAATCTCAAAATTAATAATTATTCTCGGTCGTATTGATAAATTTATATTATAGTTTAAATTTCTTTAATATATGAATAGTTTTTTAAGAATTAATTTTGAAAAATAGTTTTACTTCAAAATTAACATTTGTTTTTGAAAATGCAATGACCTAATAATTCTGAAGAGCACCTTAAAGAAAATCTGCTGCATACTTATTAGTAAAAATAATAACAACAAAAGCAGAACAAGCCCACAATAACTACGTACTAATGGAAAAATAAATCAATAAAATAGCAGGAAATATCTTGTGCCCATTTACATATGTCTGTGGGTTGCACTTTTTGTAATATAAAAAAAAAACACTTACAACTCTCAGCTCATAAATAATTTCGGCAAAACATTTAATTAAGAGTAAAAATAATAGTAAAAAGTAAGAGTAAAAATAATAATAAAAATAAAAGCAGCTATTCCGGGCCAGGCACGATAATCTTTCAAGATCGACTTTATAATAATTGATCATATATAATTATGAAATGGATAACAAGCGAACATCGAATGAAGACGGAAAGCTTGGCCGTTGTCTATTAGAAAAGACATAAATATTTTGTCAGACTAGCCTGTGAAAGGTTGTGCCCATGAGGCAGAATATGAGTAATAAACTTAATAACGATATTGTAAGAAGCCCTGGAATTATAAGCGAAAAATGCGATTAACACAAGTCTATCTCATAACAATTAAATCAAGTACCAAAGGTCTCAGTAACTCCTTTGTGTTTATTGTGATTGAAGTAGTAAATCGTTATGAACATGTTATGATAACGATGTTTAATTAAACAAGAGCCAATAGTCTTTAATTTTAAAGACATTTACATTAAAAATGTAATACAACAAAAAAGTTTGAAAACTTACCTCTAGATATGCAGCTTTTAGGTGATACCAGCAGAATATGTTTTTCTGCTAAAGTAAATCAAATTTTAAAAAGTCTTTCAGTTGTAATACTTCATTAATGGCGTTTAAAATCAAACAAAAAACTTTTAATATATTTTAACACAGCATATCTACAAATGTATGTTCATACATGTATGTATGTACATATGTATGCATGTATGTATGTATTTTTGTACGCAATCAAGAAGCTTTCTATCAAATCAAACTTCACTAGCTTCAATTTCAAAACAGGCCATATACAATTTTTTTGTATTAAATTTTTAATTAATTATATAAATTTTTTCATTATATTTCCTAAAGAACTTTTTTTCTTTTTTATACTCAAACTCTTTTCATTTATTAAACCAAATATTAACTCTTTCACTTTATATTTACATAAGCAAACAAACAAACATACATGGAAACATACATAAATTCATACTCACCGATATACATTTGTATAGACATGTGTTTATCAACAAAGTACCCGAACACACACTTTAACCAACAACAACAAAATATAACTTGATGAATAAGAAATGAAGAGAGACATTGAAAGAAGAATAAAAAAATGTGGTCTGCAACAGTTCATGACTGCCACTGACCAATTATTCATTATTTCATTAGTTTTCAATAAAATTATATTCAAACAAACACTTATAACTTGACAATTAATAAAATTAACACTTTTTAATTAATTTATTCACTTTTTACTAAATAATTTGGACTTTTTACTCGGTAATTTGCCATTAATTGACGAGCAAATGAAAAACACGGCACTTCTTGCAAGAGACAAATTGAAAGTAAATGAAATGTCAAAATTTTGATGATTAATGAGTTGTGGTTTCAGGGTGGTGTAAAAGGTGAAGTTCAATGATAAATTTACCACCATTTTCCCCTCAGGAATTTTAAGAAAAATCTCTCTTAGGGAATTTTGTTTTTATTCATTGGAATTATTATTCTTTTGTCAATGCAGTGCTTTTTGAGTTGTTTTTTTACCGGCTTTTTTTTTCTGGAGAAAAAATTATTATTTATTTATTTCAAATTTATTATAATTAAAACTATAATAAATAATATACAAAAGCACTAGCTACTACAGGCTATCGGCTTTATTGGAGAAAAAATAATTTATAATTCATTTTTAATTTGTAACATGCATTTTTCTCCAAAGATTAATTCACTTGCTTAATAAAATAAATCAAAAATATTATGATTTTGAGTAGCAAAGAAACACGCAATCTTGGCAAACTTATGTAGCTTTTGCAGGTGGTATTAAATTTTATCGTAAAATATAAAAAGTATTTCACTTATTTTTTTAATGTCTTTTTCCGAATTCTTTATATTATTATTATAATACTTAATAACATCTATTGTAATTAATTTCGTTTCGAAGTAGAAAATGTTAATTTACTGCCTGAACTGTTTAAATATTGTTAAAATAAATCAAGAAAGAGAACAATAATAATTTTGGCATTATAATCTTAATACATATCGCTGCTTGAGATAAACTAACTGGGATAGAGTCCGCCATTTATATGCCAAAAAGTCTTACAGCATTTTTTTTCTGAAACAGGTTTAACATTCCGTTAATCAATTCAATATAAAAATCTCTTTATGTCATTGATAACATTTTTCGTATTTAAATGGAAAAAGGATTTTTAAAAATTTACAGAAAAGAAAACGGCATTATTTAGAAATGTCTGAATTTATTTAGCCCCGGAATCGTATAGATTTTGAATTATATTTTTTATTAAAGATCTTATTTAGACATAAAAGTTAAGAAAATGTTTTGGTTGCTAGGTCCAAAATCTGAATTGAGTTTAGAGAATAAGCTACTTCTCTATAAATGTATTTTAAAACCCATATGGAGTTATGGCATTCAACTTTGGGGTACTACAAGCAACTCCAATATTGAAATATTGCAGAGATTTCAATCAAAAACCTTGAGAATGATTGTGAAAGCACCATGGTATATTACTAATATACCATGGTAACAAATGAAAGATAATAATTCTGGCAAAGAACCGACTTCAATACAAAAAGCAAATCGAACAGCCACTACGGGTTAGCTTTAAATCCGATATAATCCATATCTAGTTTCTATTTTACTCCCAATAAATATTGAAATACTTTCTTTAAAAAAATTTTTTTTTCAAAAATCCTTCCATAAAAGGCGCAGTCGAGTGATAACCAATATTGCAGGGAAAACAGGCGAATCGTCCGTTCGATTTTCAGAGAAAGAAGAAAAATTGGCGGACCAAACTACAAGCCAACACTTCCGAATAAAAAGTTTTTGAAAATCGGATCGCAAATGATAAAGTTGTGCGAGAATTAATTTTTTGGGCCAGCAAACAACTATGTCCAATTTTCGAACAAAAATTGTGAAACCAAACTAGAAGCAAACACTTTCAAACTAATAATTTTGAAAATCGGATCGTGCGTATATATACATATACGTTCTCATTGATCCTATAAGGAGCATAGGACCAAAAATTATGCGTATACAAACATAAAAAAATAAATAAATTGATAACCTCTTGACTTTTTGAAATCGGTTAACAACACTGTTGCTGCAGTTGCTCTCATATTCTTCTAAGAGTGAGAATGTCTCCCCCTTCACAGCCGAGTGAAGCCACCCCTGGCCTAATGTATGGTATTAAAATTTGTTTAGGTATGTTGCCATTTGTTTTAAATCTATAATATTAGCCAATGGAATGGGAGCGGCCGCTCTCGTATGGAGAATTTTATTTTGTCGTCTTTGATATTGTTTCTATATTAAATACTGAAAGTCCCATATCAGTTTCTATGATTAATTTGTATATTAGAAGTTTACAATGGATAGTACGAGGGTGGGTTAATAAGTCTGCAACTTTTGCCTGTCTAGAGGCATCTTTTAGTTGTCTCTCGTCAAAAGTTAAACAATCCTCATTATCTATTTAGCGTTCGATAGCAGAATGGAAAAAAGACACTTCGTGTGGTCATTAAGCATTATTTTTGTGTTGACCGATCGGACATTGAAAGTGCGAGAGATTGTGGAAGCCATAGGCATCTCGTATGACTGATTCAGTGGTTTAAATTTCGAATGATAATTTGTTTATGAGGATCTCTTGGTTATGAGAAATATGAGTGTCGCGTTTACACACGCCATTGTCCACAAATGCAATCGTAACTTCAATATGGAATGGATCCACCCCAACACAGCAAAGATCAACCAGCATTCAAAACAATTGATTTTTCGGGTAGAATCGGCGTCAAAGAAAACCAAAGGTGTTTGTCAGCCAATTAAGACTTGGCGGATGAGTTTTTTTTCTACCTTTTGCGAAAGTAAAATAATCAATGGCGAATATTATGCCAACATATGAGATTTAAAACAAGCCAGGATTAAAAAACACTGACCGCATTTGACAAAGAAAAAATTATTCTCCAACAGGACAATGTATAGTTTCTATTACGAATTTTTACTTCATCCGCACTATTCTTTGGATTTCAAAAAATGTTTATTTTTTGGAAGTATAAAACAAAATTGGAGAAATAATGTATTTATAAAGAGGAGAATTTGTAGAAAAATTAAATGATTTTTTATAAAAAACAATCTGTATTGCATTTAAAAAGTCACGGACTCACTAACCCACCGTAAATAATATTGAAAGTTGTACCCCAACATTTACGAAACTTTATTGTTACTTTTGCTTTGTTTTATTTTATAGTCATTTCATAGTATTGATACTTTGAGAATCCAATATTAGGACGGTGGCATAATTAAGGAAAACACTTATTACTTTCAAATATGAGTTTAATTAAACATTTAAAAAAAGGCATATATCACTCGCACAATTTGCCACTGGTGCAACACTATAGTTTTCGTTTCTATTGTAGCATGTGTTTCAAATTTTATTTTTAAAAGTGATAAGTAAAAAATGTTCGCAATAACGCTCCTTCTCTAATTTTATCGCCTACCCACATCGTCGCATTTTAGCTGGCGTAGGGTGTTGGATCATAAAAACGTCATCTAAATGATGTTTAATTTACAACATGAAATTAGGCGCGAAATCAGCAAATTAAGAAAAAAAGTTTACGAAAAAAATATTTATATTAAAAAAAAACTATTCATTTTATATCTACACCAGAATCATTAAAATTCTATGAAGCAAAAAACGCTGCAAAAAATATCAGCAGCTAAAAATACTCAATGAAGGCTCTTAAATCATCGTGATAATGATGGAAAATAAAATGAATTTAAAGTATAAATGCATGCGTTTTTTTTTTTTTATTACAACAAGAGCAACAAAACAAACATACTTGAATTATAATGGATATTATGACCCATGTAACCGAGAACTGGGTGTGAGTTCTTCTCCAGGAATTGTTTTTATGGTTGATGGTGTGAAGTACACGATGGGGATAAAAAAAGGAATAGTCTAACGAACATAAAGTTGGAAAAATAACATGTTGTAAAATTGATTTTTATGATGTGCAGCAATTTGTTGTTGCTGCCTGTTGTTTGATGTAGGGATTTTCAATTGAATAGGAAGTGTTGTGGCAACATTTAGTAGGAGCACTTAGTTGAGACGCACTCTACAATTGTGTTGGGGCTTAGTTGGCAAAAGGGTGTATTGTGAATATTAAATTGTCTATTTATATTTAAATAGAAAATTGTGTGCACACTTATTGACGATATAAATGGCAAAAATTTTGGGCTCGAAATAAAATAACAATTGTAACGAAATATTTGATTCTCAATCTTAGAATTGTTAATGTGAGCCATACTTGTTAATTCATCTTTTCGCTAGAGATATTTTTTGATAAAGAGAAGTAACACTCAGGCAATGAATTCCTACTACTTAAGGTGTTGACCTGTGTGAAAGGGATAGGATAGAGAGGACAGGTAGTGAAATGAGAAGACAGAGAGAGAGAGAGCGAGCTTAAATTCTTTTTTACAACTCGACTATACCGCATTTTTTATAGCAGAATTCCAGCACCTCTGGTGTTAAGCAGGCGCTAACATTACCGTCGAAAGACGGCGCTGTGATGTAGTGCACATTAGCGTAAAAGAGTATCAATCGCTGCCGATACCTTTCAGTGACCAGTGCTACGCCTTCATCACTTAAACATTCCAAAAATAATGAACAACAACGCTACACCAACGTAAATTAGAAAAACTCATGATGTTGATATGACTTTTCCTGAACAGGGATCGAACCCAGGTTCCCAGTCATAAATTGCTTTGTAGTCAACGCGCAAACAACTTCAGCCAACAGCACCGAACAGTATACTGGGAGACTCCGGATAATGACTAGTAGAAAAAAATAGCTTCATGTAACTGAAATGGGGCTATGATCCGGATATAATGCAAAATCGTTTATTGTCATTATTTAAATTTATTTACTTCCTTAAAATCTGTCTTTAATATGTTTATAAAAGCAAAATTCTATTTAACTTAAACATTTCTATAAAATTTTTTTTTACAAGTAGTCTGAAGATGACCCCTATTTATCTAGTGCATTGTGCTGGAACTAGGAAAATAGGATATGGTAAGGAGGATAGCGGGAGTAGTGCTTGTGGACATTAGATTTGAATCTCTCAATGTTCGATAAGTCAGGAAAAACATCTGCAGGGAACTCGTTCCACATACGAGCATTTAGCAATGATTATTTACCACTCGGAATATATTTTGCACATGGAGATGATAAAAATTTGCAATTAGTAAGGATTTATTTTCCTTTATGCAAAACAGATAATGTTTTCAAGAAGATTTAAGAAAAAAATAGTATTTTTTTCTTTATAAATAAATAAGAAAAAAAATAATTCTGATTTTTAGTCAAGTTATGTCCCTTTGGCATCCTAAGAAGTTTAACAAATGCGCTAATGTCTTAAAGTGTTCTTCCTTGAGAATGACATGCAATTACTATTAATTAATTGATATTTTCATGGAGATTATAAATAATGTGTCATTGTAGATTTAAGAAAATCAGCACCTTTTTTATAAAAAACAATACACAGATTTATAGAAATAATTCAGAATTTTTTATAAAACTTTTGTCCTTTTTATTTCCTAAGAATTTTAAAATGTACTTTAAGGGATTTTCGTTTCTAGCATTTTTTCTTTAGACTTAATTTAATTAAATAGATGATAATCACAAAAACTCGCAGCCACCTAAAAAGTAGCAAAAAGACACATAAAACCTCATGATGATAGTGCAGCGACCATTGAGAGCAATAGCACTGTGTGTAATTTTTTAAGTCGTGGCAAAATAACCATATACGGACACCACTACGTGATAAAAGACTAAAAAAAAAGACCCGTGTCTCCCAATTTTTCCCAAAGTCATGCACTTTTTTATGGGCCGCCAAAGATTTGGGGCCTCGGTATCATTTTCGCAAAAAAGTGATCATTTTCTCGGGCTCATATCTTGCAAACCGTTCCGAATTTCGATTTACTCTCTGTGGCAAACTTGTAGCTCTTGTCATAAAGAACAAAAATTGCGAACATATAAAATCAAAAAAACTTCTCCTTCCAGATAAAAATCGCAAAAAACTTAAAAAAATTCGATTTTTTAACATTAGCATGTTAACAACATTTTTGACAGCTTTGTTAATGTTAACATGCTAATGTTAAAAAATCGAATTTTTTTAAGTTTTTTGCGATTTTTATCTGGAAGGAGAAGTTTTTTTGATTTTATATGTTCGCAATTTTTGTTCTTTATGACAAGAGCTACAAGTTTGCCTCAGCGAGTAAATCGAAATTTGGAACGGTTTACAAGATATGAGCCCGAGAAAATGATCACTTTTTTGCGAAAATGATACCGAGGCCCCAAATCTTTGGCGGCCCATAAAAAAAGTGCATGACTTTGGGAAAAATTGGGAGACACGGGTCTTTTTTTAGTCTTTTATCACGTAGTGGTGGCCGCATATGGTTATTTTTTTTTCGTGTTGCACTGTGTAGTGTTACGTTCTGCTGGTGTCATTGTCTTCTCCTTACAGCTTCCTTTCTTCATGAAAATAATTTGAAAAAAAAATTATTAACCAGAACAGTCATATTCAGGACATGAACTTGGGCCAGATTAACAAAAAACAAAAATTCCTGTTTAACCAACCCGGTTCGAAAAATTTCGTAAAATTCTAATACAATTCTTCTGTGTAGTTGTGGTCACCACGAATAATTTATAAGGACGAGAAAAATTCAGAAAATTATTATTAATATACATTTATCTATTTTGCTTTATTAGAAAATTGTCTCATAACTGATTTTTTTTTTGGCCAAATATCATTCTCCTGTAAAGATCCCATCATGAGTTAAACACGATGAAAAGCCAATGTAGAGTTCTCAAAAATAAATTCACAGGAACTCCAAAGAATTTGCAATTGTTTTTTTTTCTTATTGCTTTCAAATTCTCTCTTGATTTTCAAAATACTAAACAGTCCTTAAATGACACATATGTTCAATTCAAAACAGAACCAGCCAAATGTCAGCCGGCTCCAAAATTAAAATGCGTTGCAAGACAAAAATACAATGGATTATTTCTTAAAATTTAAAGCATCTTCTTAAATACTAAATGAAATGTATCTTAAGAGACAAATAATTTGTAATTTGCCTAAAAGCGGAATAAGTAAAAGATGGATATTAAAAAAAAATGTCTCAAAAGAATGAATGAATTAATTCATTTTCCAGATTTTAAATTGTATATGAAATGTCATAGAGGGGAGTGTTATGAATCTTTCAGTAGCAGCAACTGCAAGAGAACAACACGAAAAGCAAAAAGAAAGCCATAAACATTAATATTGGCTTAAAATATTGGGCTATAATTTGCCTCAAGTCTTATGGAAAGTTTAGTCGTTCATCTCAGGGAAAATATTCAAATGATGCCACTTTTGGCGACAACCAGCATCAAGTTCTCTTACACATTTCAAGAAATATTATTGTTGTTGTTGTTCATCACTGTGTTCTTATGTTTGTTGGGCAACTGAGAAAAGATATTTAGATACGTATGATACCTTTAAATAAAACTTAGTTCATGTTGAATAACACAAATATAAGGCAACAACCCTCATTTAGCCCATTAAGCATTTGCCATCATTCAAACTGCGAAATTAGGCAATTAAAAATGTGCCGAAGGGGCACAACACCATCAACTTCATCAGCAACATTTAAGCAGCAAATGCCTGCATATTTTTCTAAAATGTAAGTACGAGTACGTGTACATACATATATCTGTTGGTATAAAGTTCTGGGGCCAGAGATAGCCAAACTTTACTTAACTGGAGAAGAATGAACGTTTTGTTAAAAACAGCTGAAGTTTTAAGAAAGAAAAATCCCCTTCAGATGTTGAGGTTTTGGAGAGAGAAGTTTTAAAGGGAACGGAATTTTTTTAATTCGCTTTTCTTTTTAATGTAAAATAATTATTTGATATTAAAATAGTTTTAGAAGGAAAAAATACCAACTTGTTCTTCACTCTGAAGTCGTATTCAGAATACTTAACAATTTGTTTTTTTTTCTGTTCGATTGGGTAATTGTTTGTGAGATAATTTCATTGTTGGAGTCAAATCTCTTACGGCCGAGCGATTTGTTCAGTTTAGGAAACAAAACATAGTCACTCGGGGCTTTATTCGGAGAATAAAGCGATTTAGAGAGCAATTCGTGCCTTAATTCATGGAATGTCGCCGTGGAAACTGAACATGTGTGCACCCATGCATTGTCCTGGTGGAAAAGAATTTTTTCTAATGCGGTCAAATCCCCAATAAATCGACAATAAAAAGTTGGCATTATATTTGCCATTCGTTGTTTTACCCTTTTGAAGGTAGTCAATGTGAATTATACCTCGTGCATCCAGAAAAGAAATAATCGCCATGTATTTATTGGCGGACAAAGCCAGTTTAGCCTCCTGTAGGGCCGATTCAACTCGAGAAGACCACTGTTTTGACTGCTGTTGGTTGTCCAAAGTGGTGTGTGGGATCCACGTTCCATTTACAACTATGAAACGGTGCAAAAACTCGTCCATATTTCGGTTGAACAATGCCAAATACTACTGCGAAGTTTGTGGCCGATTGTGAGCAAACGTGGCACCCATCTTACGGAAAGCCTTCTCATACTCAAGTGATCATTCAGAATTGAAACCACTTTGCCATGTGATCTGCCTATGGTTTCCATATTCTTATTCACTATCGTGAATTTTTTAATATATTTCGGACATAGAGACGTCATCTGGGCGTCCAGAACGTGCAACATCTTTCGTGTCTGTACGGCCACAACGAAGCTCAGAAACCCCTTATTTATCATTGAGGTTTATGATGCAGAATTCTCATAGTATTTATCAATTGAAGCCTTGGTTTTTCCCATCATAAATAATCCTTAATGAGCAAACAAAATTCGCGTGTGGCTGTTAAACATAAACTAAATGACGCGGCTTATTCAAATTTTGATAGGGGTCAACTGACAAATGCCTGTTGACAGGAGCAGTGTTGTTGCCCTTTCAGTTAAGAGGCGGGAGATTCAAAAAATCTCGAACGTATTAAGCGAAGTAAATAAATAGTAAATCAACGATATTCCAGAAGATTTTATTTGTCTTCTTGAATTTTTCAAATTTTCATGCCCAGACTAGACCACTTCCGCAATAGAATTCATCTACATGATGGAAAATAGTGTCATACGAAAATTTTGCATTCAACCTACTGAAGCCTACATTAAAATTACAGAGATGAATTTAGAGCCAAGTTAAGCGTATACACATACACATGTACATCAGGAAAGCTCGCGTTGTGTAAATATATAAAATGATGTACATACAGCGTATGATTTTATAAGAAATGAAATTTAAATGAATCATTAGCAACCCTTATACTCTGAAACTGCTGGATTTGTTACACTGGCATACGCGCACATACAAGTCAGTATAATTACATTAAAACTTACACACACACACACACTCACACACATTGAAAAGTAAACATTAATAACACGCTTAAGACGGAAATAAGATGAAATGAAAGTGTTTAAGAAACCTACCAACCTGCCACCACCCACCCAGCCAATGAGTCTGTCAGGCAAACAGCCAACCATCTCGAGAAATACTTTTTTTTAAGATTTCCTACTCTGCTTCCTCAGCTTTTTCTCATGGAGTTGGAGTTTGAGTGTAGCATTTTATTTATTGTTCGCAAAACGACGTTTTTAGTGTCGTCTTTTATAAGTTGCTCTTAAAGAAAGTGGAGATCTATGGCTCAGCCCATGAGCATAAAACTGATTGTTTTGCAAAGATATCGACAATAAGATGTGAAATGTAGCATCGTTAAGATTGTTTTCCTCTTGCTAACTTTCATTTTAGTTTTAACACCAAAAGCTATAAGCGTTTTAAAGCATGACTGGAAGGGGAATATTATACTCGTATTTGCCAGCTGCTGAATGGTGTTTGCCAGTGTATTGGTTGGTAGTTGTCGATAAATCGTTACTTTGGCGGGAAAAATATTTGTAGCATTTCTTATTTTATTTAATTTTTTTTCTTGTTTCGTCTTTTTATTTATTTGATTCTGGTAGTGGCCATCCACCCGCACGTGTTTATTTTCAGTTTGGTTTGGTTTGCTTTCGTTGATTTTGTTTGCAATTTATTTGAAAAGCAGTTTGTGGAGTTGTTTTCGTTCTGGATATATATTTGGTTTGTCCTCTTTCTTGAATGATGTTTCTTCGTGCGATAGCAGTTAATGTCAGAACTACTAAAATATATGAGTCGAGAAACCATCAAGACATTCTTTAAGGGATACTAAATAAACCGGTTGGAGTTGCCAAGAAGTAGAGATTAATGAAAAGTATAAAACAATAGTGCGATTCGTAATCTTGTGCATTTGGGTTTGCAAATATCGTAAGACTGCAAATGCAATACCGGTTGATCACGAGCGGGTTATGATTTTTTAAATCATTAGTTGCAGATCCTGTTGGTAATAGTTTAATGCTTCTGTTTCGGTCTATTTTTATTTTTGGTCCATCTCCTTTGATATTTCATATTTTTTCTTATTTTTTTATTGTTATTTAATTGGTAGCTGTCATACAGAGAAAAAAACTAAATTACGTTTTCAGCAATCAAATTAGTTGAATCAGTAAATATTTATTATTATCAAGGACCCACAAACCATTTTGCAAATTCAGACATTGATTTTACTGAAAAACAAAAACATTTTTCCTTGTATTCTAAAGACTCAAACTTATAAAGGATAATTTTTAAAAGTTTTGGAGAGCTTTGTCGCTGAACAAAATTATCCGATAAAAAACTGAACGATGCATTTTCTTAGCAGTGCATAAATTTTAATAATAAAATTCAATAATCTCCAAGCGTTGTTCATTTGTAAGTCGATTCATGGTTTAATTATAGACCAAACTGAACATGTTTAACTGTAACATGTTACACGAAAACAGCTGGTCAGTAACAGTGTTACCGAAAAATAAAGTTGCAAAAAAATCACCCTTTAATTAGCTGGGGCAATAAAAAAGTTTGACTGAAAATGTTTGTCTGAAATTTGTTTGACAATAAGTTTTTCTGTGCATTTTGCAATTGAGTATTGAAGATAGTTCAAATATAACTTGTTGCTCTAAGTATTGCAAATATACAAGGGTGTAGTATGTTTTAATTCTTATATTTTTTTAAAACTGAAAAAACGTGATAAATATGATAGTGTATATATAAGTTTTCGCTTTAAGTGTTGCAAATATACAAGGGTGTAGTGTGTGTCAATTCTTATATTTTTTAGAAACCAAAAAAAAAAGTGACATGTCACTTTGCAATAAAACACTGCATTTAGAATTCCGTTGCTTCCTTCTAAGACAAATTTAGTATGAATTAAAGTAAGAATAACCTGGAACTAAATTAGATTTTCTATATAAAATAAAACTGTTTATGTTATCGCTATAAATATTGTTAATTATTAGACATTATTGACACTGACTCGGAACAGGCTGCATGAGCTGTAGGCCTTAAGGCTCAACGTCTGTCTTATAAATTGACTCAAACGAAATTTTAGTTATTTTGCAATAGATAATATACAAGACTATTATGCTTAATTTTTTGCAAGGGACATATCAGTTAGTGCAAGGGTCTTAATATTTTTTTGGTATGACTTATAAAAAGGTACAGCTAGAAATATTACTAGCGACTTTAATAAAGGAATGGAAAGGACCTTACAATATATACATATAATAGATAAATCCGTGGCATACCGCTTTTGGTTCCAAGGATGTAGCCTTTCAAAATGTCGATAGTAACATTGAACACCCCATAACTCTTGAACGCATCATCATTTTAAAATAAATTCAAAATTGTAAGAAAGCATTGCATTTCTCTTTAAAAGGCTAATGGAAATAAACAACCTGTAGGCAGAAGGGAATATTAGAAAGATGGTTAAAAAATCAAAGGTAAACGTCTACTGATGCCATTATGTATGATATATGTATAAGAACGTGCAAATGTTCTCCGCATCCAAAGGTCCAATTTCCCATTAGTCCGGCGCATAAATCAGGTTGGATTTGATTGATGGCAGGGTTTACATATATTGGCTTTGAAGGCCGTTATGGTTTATAGCTTATTTGAATACCATAGACCTTAGACTTAAGGAAAACCCACAAAAAAAGTCTGAGGGTGTCAAATCGTGCGATCTCGGGGGCCGGATCATATTATCTCCGATTGCGATGGCCATTTCCCCAAATCGCTCCCGCAGAATGTCCATTGTGGCTGGAGCTAAGCGGCACTTAGAGCCGTCCTGTTGCAACCATCTGTTGTTGATCATCCAATTCAAGCCTAAATACAATGGTAATCATCTACTTATAGCGTTTGCCATTTCCTTTTCTGGGATGCATTGGACACTCTTAGATCTCATGTAGATTGGTATCGACCCGAATTCGACAATTTTGTTTGATGACGTACCCATTCATATAAAAGTTAAGGACAATTATAGCGATCGAAAAATGGACGTAGAGCGAGGAACGTCTCCCGAACGGAAGACGCTTTTTGATGAAACAATTTTATAATTTGCACATGTTGTTGAACGTGATATCTATTCACGATGATTTGAAAAAAACAGATTGAAAAAATAACAGCCAATTTGATCGATGAAGCTGTAACAATATTACCGCTATCATCTGTCAATGTTCGAAGGTCCTTATTGAGACACCCGACATTATTCGCGCTGTGTAGGGAATCGTGGTGCCCTGTCCTAACAAATAAACGGGCAATTCCACAATATTTGGTATTTACTTCGTGGAACTTCTGCAAACTTGAAACTTGACATTGAAGGATAATCAAGATGGGAACCGATAAACAATTGCACCAAAACTCTGTGGAGAAAAACGCAATTACAGACATTAGAAAAAAAATAATATAATTATACACGGGCGATAACTCGGTTCCTTCGAAGACTAGCAGCTAGTGTAAAAGACTAGAATTCTAGAGGTCGCAGGTTCGATTCCTGACGAAGACTTGGTCCGAAGGCAAGTCAAGTAGCTTCGCAGTTCGTGTTTGTTAACTGTATTAGAAGGAAAATAATAAATAATAATTCTCTACTACATTAAAATCTGCTTGGATGGATAAGATAAGACCGTGACAACGAAATGGTTTTGAAAATAAAAAGTAAAAAAAGCTAAAGGATATCACCTTGAGAAACGTTTTATTTCTATATTTGGCAACTCTTGTGTTCTTGATTTAATGTTAATGATGAAAATGATGACAATACCAACCCAAAATTGATGATTTTTCAAACCATTTTTTGGGTTTAACGTTCTTGTCACGGCCATACAAGGAAAACTAAACCAAACCCTTGGAAGGAATAAAACATTATAGATATCTTCTTCTACATTTTGTCTACAAGATTTGTTTGCTACGATTTTGTTGTTTTCTTACCGTTGTTGTTGTAGCTATTTTTATCGTCTTTCTTAACGTTGGCATGCCATCATTTATAGCACAGAGAATTTCTATGAGTGAATTATGGCTTTTATGGCAATTCTTTCATTTAATGGAAGAATGTGATTGTGTGTTTGTGTGTGTGTGTGTGTGTGTGTGTGTGGGGTAAAATTTATATCATATGAATGTATGGGTGTGAACGATGATTTGCCAACTCCCTCCACTGATTTTCGATTTTAATTCCTTTGGATTCTATATATTCTTTTTTGGCAAACAGTGGCGCTTTAAACTTTTTCTTGGGTGATTAAATTTATTGGAAAAAGTAAAATTTTTTGGTAGTAAATTTCGAGACAAACTATAATTAGATTTTATGCCTTCAAGCGAAGACAAGTAAAGAAAAGGATTTATTACTCATATACAAATAAAGGAGTGTATCTTTAATTTCTATTTGTAATTTTTTTTACCAATTTGTTTGAATCTATAACTAAATAATAGTGATTAAATACAAGGGTTACTTTTTATAAAATTTCTCGTATATACAAATGCGATGTTTCAAAAACTATCAAAGCAGTATTTGAAGATGCATCCTTGGGTTCAATTCACGCCAAAAACCTTGGGCTCTTATAGTGCAATTAGTGAAGGTATAATCATAGGATACTAGGACAGGTCAATAAATCCGTGACTTTTTGAATTTCTTGCCTCTTAAATGAAAGGGCAACATTAATTCTATCAAACACAATCTCTCGCTTGACTGCTGTAAAAATTTGAACAAGTTGGGTCATTCAGTTTGCGTTTGACAGCCATTGACAGAAGACTACCGCGTGATTTAAGTAGAAAATGGAAAAATGAATTTCGTGTCCTCATTAAGCAATATTTTTTGCGGAGGAAAACCATCACTTAACCAAAGGTTAAGCTTAATAAATAATCTGGGAATCGCGACTCATCATCGATTGAGTGAATTTCGTACAAACACGGAAGATGTCAAACGTTCTGTACTCCCAGTTAAGGTGTTTACACCAGAACAATTGAAAAAATTTACGAAATGGTGTTGGCCGCTCGGACATTGAATGTGGTAGAGATTGTGGAATAGATAGGCGTATCACATGGCTCAGCGGTTTCAATTTTGAATGGTCACTTTCGTATGATACACATTTCCTTAAGATGAATGCCGTGTATGCTCTCAATCGACCACAAGGACGAGAGTTTTTCGTTGTTCAACCGCAGTATGGATGAGTTTTTGCGTAATTGTGGACGAAACGTTGCAAAATTCCATAAATTTTGCTACGTGTTGCTCCCTCATTCTCTGTTATCTCCGGATTCAGCACCGATTGACTATTTCTTTTTTCCAAAGAAGTGATTCAGCGGAAAGAGATTTGACTTCAACGAAAAAGTCACCAAAAAACACGTTTCGATGATCTTGACAAATCTTTTTTTGGAGAGGATGATAAAATTGGAGAAATTTTGGATAAAGTATATAGAGTTTAAAGGGGACTATATTAAAGAAAAAAAGATTTGTTTTTAAAAAATAGTGTATCTCATTCAAATAGCCACGGACTTATTGACCTGCCCTTATAACATGTTACAAAAATATATGAATAAAAAAGGAAAAAAAATACTTAAGAAGTAAGTTAATTAGGAGTATTATATTGGTCGTACGGTTAATAGGGAATATTATATTGGTCGTACGGTTAATACGGAGCATTATATTGAAGATATGTGCCGCTTACGAGAAGCCATGAATTGGAAAACCAATTCATGGTATTTGCATCACGATTATGCACCAGCTCATTTGCCATTGCTTGTTCGTAATTTTTTGGCTGAAAAGAATACCGCAATCATGTCTCAGCCAACAGTTTTTATCTCTTACTAATTTTTCCTATTGCCGAAATTGAAGAGGCCCATTAGAGGACGACGATTAAGGATATAAAAAGCAAATCGCTGAGAGAGCTCAAGGCCACATCAAGAAGTGAATATCAGAACTGCTTCGAGGACTAGAAAAATCATTGGTACAAGTGTATTATATCTAAGAGGAAATACTTTGAAGGGGACAAAATAGAAATTGATGGATAAATATTTCCGGAGAAAAATTAAAATTAAAAGTTTTCTATTGAACAAACCTCGTTTGCTCATTAGCAGGCTTCCATCAAGAGCCTGCGATTTTCAGCTTTAATTTAAGATGCAACATGAATCAATATGTGTTCTCCTTTTTTAAGTTAAAAAAATAAAACTTTATATCTGTATATAATTTCCACAAATAATAATTGTTTTTGAGTGCAATTTCTTCTCATATTGGCTTCAAAGCCGCTTTAATTATTCATCAATACAGCCGCTTACATTTGATAAACCTTTGTTGAGTTTTCGAAAATTAAACGATGGATATTTCGTTCAACACTCCAAAATTATTAGGGAAATTATGAAAAATTTTTTTAAAATTAGTTTTTATTAGATTTAATCATATTTTTCCTTTCTTTGATTTGGAAAAATTTTACTTAAATGAAGGACGTTTTTTTTTATTCAGCACACAAATTTTTTACAGTGTATGCCAGTTCTAATTGTTATCCCTGCCAAAGTTCCAAAGTTCTAATCATACAATAGACTTCAAAAGACTATTTGGTATTACAAAAAGCCATTTAATAACACTCGTAAGGCGAGTGTGTGCGTAAAGGGAAAAGTCTAAATGTTAATCAATAATTATTTTGTTTTCTTTTAATATCACTTTTACTCTGATTTGTGTGCATTATTACATTCTTAATGTCGCACTGTTGTAAACTGCGGGCATCGCATATTTTTTGTAGAGTGCAAGAATAATTTATGTTCTTAAAGTCTTTGTCTAGAAATAATGGCCAAAGGAGAAATCATGAGCGAAATAGGTGGAGTTCAAAGTTGAGTGATATATTAATGGAAAATAAGGATTTTTTAAATGTAATATTGAAGAAATTAAATACAAAGGATATTTTTGTTTTATACAATGTGAATTGGCATAAATAGGAAATCGAGTTTTATTACAAAACTTTACTTCATTTAAACAAAATTAGGACCTGGAAGCTCCTCATTAGCCTACACAACTTTTTTTTGGTTGAATGCTTTCCAAACTCTTCTGTAGTCAAGTGTCTATAAGACTTTTTTTTATAAAACTTTCCTAATTATTTAGAAGTAAAAAGGAAGACAAAACGATTATGGTTTTTATTTGTCAATAGCATAAAATTAAATCCATCAGGGCCCATGATTAATTATGATCGCTGTACCATATTCAAAATGAATAATGCTAAAAACATTACTACTATCCTTGAGTTGAACGCCAATGCACAGGACGATAGTTGTATAAGTTTACTTGAAATCTTTTTGAAGGCGTTAATTTTTATTCATAGTTGTAAGAATATAAAGAAGGTCTGATCGCAACTCCTTCAAATTAAATATATAAAAGCGATATAGTCATCCATCTACACTCTGGAAATTTCTACTTCGCAAAGATTTCATATGTTTTTTATTTATTTCGATTTAATTAATCAAAAGAGGTCTTAATGAATTTATTTAATGCCTAAAACTTTTATTGGAACGCATTGAAGTCTCCATATAAATCAAATGAGTCATTTTTTAGAGCTTAGAATTTAGTTCATCTGTTTAAAATTTATGCTTTCTTCTAGTTTGTTAAATAAAAATATAATTCTATTTACGTTATTTAGTCAAAATCTCTTGAGGCTCATTACTTTGTGCTACATATATGTATGTAGTTCTGTGATTCTATTTCCTTTTTCTTTAAAAGCCTTTAAAAGTGAAGGCATAGTGGCGCAAGCCAGGGCAATAAAAACTGAGCCAAGACACTTTCACTTATTCAACGTGTTTGCGGAAATTGTTGGCTGGCTGCTCTTTGCTGCAAAAAGAAAAATCTACAAGGAAAGTAAAATCACCCTTTGGTTGTAAAATAGAAAATCTATTATAAATATGTTGTCTGTAGTTATGATTACTTAACGAGGTTGTTTTAATGCTTCAATTAAATTAGAAAACATTCATGAAATCGATTAAAATTTTTTTATTAGTCATAAGTCGAGCTCTTGCAATATTTAAAGGCCGCTTGTTATAATTTTTCAACTTTTTTGTTTAGAGTGCCCCAGGAAGAAATAAATTGAGTAATGGTTAACAGAGAATCTTAAAAAGTTTTCAACATGCACCGATATCAACGATGAATTCTACGAGTAAAAATTTTAAATATTTATAAATATCCTATAGAAATCGAAAAAACAACATGTGCAGCATTAGAGAAAAAACATAATTATAACATGATTGTAATAACTCAGTTATGATCTCTGCAGCAATGCCAATTCGATAAATGATTTTAAATGAATAAACAAAATGAATAAATGAATTTGCTTAATTATTAATGATAATTCTTTAAATTAATAGCATATTAAAATCATCCATATTCGAAGGTTTTTAAAATTTTACTTAAAAAAACTTTATTTATGTAAAAAAAAATCTTTTAATTGCATTTAGTCCGAGTAAAATAATTTTTAAAACACATGTTACTATTTTCTTTTATATTTCATTAAAAAGTTATTAATTCTGTGGTAAAATAATATTAATTTAAAATCCAGCATGATTGATTCAATGGCATCTTTTTAATATAGAAAATATTGCTACTAGATAATGACAATTTGAGAACCTCTGCTTTTCATATCATGTTTATAATATACAACAAAATCCTTTAATGAAATTAAAACATCAAAGTGATAAAAAGTTTGAATTAAAAAAAAAAAAAAGAAAATGCCAAAAAAAACTCCGTACTCGGTGAGACGATTGAAACAATCAACTACAAGCACAATGAAATTTTAGTTAAAGAAACGCGTTCAAATAAATTAATTTAAAACACGCCAAAAACAAAAAAAAAATATCTTTTTAAATGAAATTTTACAAAAGCATAAAAAGTGATTTCACAAAAGATCAAAAGGCATCACAACAAGTTATGAAAAATACAATCAAAAAGTTCACATGCACACACACACACAAAGTCAAATTCAATATACAAACGAAAGTCTCATTCGCTGTCGCTTACACTAACACACATACATATCAATGGCAGCAAAGGAGTAAAAATGTGAACAACAAACATCGCGACATCAACGCGCGTAACGAAAAATATAACTGCAGGTGTTGTAACGAAAACAACAGTAACAGGTCAAAAACATTATTTACAACAACGACAACAACAAAACAAACATATTCAAAATGGATAAAGAGCAACAACAATAACAAAAGGCACAATAATTGCTCAGGAAGGGGAAGAGTAATTTTTGGCAAGAAAAATTCAAATGTGAACAAAAATTTGTAACCAACCCCCACAATTGTAAATTATTTCACAGCTCAAGCCTCCCCATTTTATGTTGAGACATTTTTTGTTCCATTTTCTCATGTCGAGCTTAAAGAACAGAGATTAATTAACCTTTTTACAGATGAATTTTCAGGAAACAACGGAAGGGGATTAAAAATTTTTGTGAATTTATTGTTGATTAATTTTGCCCCTCCTTACGTTTGAAGGAAATATGAAAAGAGGAGACACTAAACCCTTTACATAAGGAAACAGGAATTTGCCCTTAGTCTGTTTTTAATTCGTGGCATGATTTATTTTTTAAATATTGATTTATTTCAATTTACAAAAAAAAAACTTCGGATGTACTTGATGTTCCAAAAAAAAAAAAAAATTAAACTAAAATAATATACTTACATTAAAATAATGGAAACTTTTTTGAATTATCGCATCATCATCGTTTTAATATTTAAGCTGTAATACTAAATAGTTAACAATGGCTATGCACAGTGGTGCCGAACGTTTATAAATAGTAATACAACTACAACAGTCATAGTACTGTCTTATCTCCATATAAAATGATTAGAGAACTGTTTAGATAAATGCTTTAGCTTATAATGTTTAGAATTATATGGGTTAATCAATATAAACAAATAGTATGACAAGATAAAGGCTTCCTCTAGCGGTCGCTGAAATCTTTCCTAGATGTTCAGATTAAGGCTTCAGTTTCCGTTTGTCTAACTATGACAACCAAGTTCTGTATACAGGAATAATACTACTGGTTGGCTCCAATATATTATAATAAAATTCAGAGCTGAGTCCTTGAGATTTCGATTGTCCAATTATGCCAAGCAAAACTATTTACTATTTCACAATACAAAACCTTCAGCTCTAAGTCGGCTAAATATGATTAATTCAAGGAACATGTGATGACTCGACATAAACTCTACAATTTGCGGTGATTTAACTACGAATGTCTACGATTTTAGAAAAATAGCTCAGGATCGAATTATGGCCTCGTCTTTGTTATATTATGTTGCCGTTGTGTTTTGCATAACAATTTCAGCTCTCCTTATTTGCCGCCAAAATATAAATCGTTTTGCTTAACACTAAATAAATATTAAGTAGACTCGATCCGAAGGTCGCAGGTTCGATTCCTGTCAAATACTCTGGATGTTTCTGCAGACAAGCAAATTAGCCTCGCAGTTTGTGTTTGTTAAAGTTGCTAAAATAATAATTATACTTAGTGTTTTCGTATGATTTGCATGTAATAAGGTACCCCTTAAAAATGTGTTCGTTTTTAGAAAGTTTAATCAAAATTCATGCTACTGTGAAAACCAATTTGCGGCCTTGTTGTGCTCGTCCTTAATAACTGATATTGGGTGGAATAAAATGTCAGCTCTCAGTACAATGTATTTTCATTCAAAAAGAAAAAGACTTCGACTAGTTTTAATACTGTTTATCAAATTCAGTGACTACAAAAAAAATCAACCGATTTTCAATGTTTACAAGAACGTAATTTAATCAAAAAAATATTTATTTTAATTATATCTGAATTTCTATGGCGACAACTCATCGCTCTACCTTCAACAGTCATGTGTGAGTATATATTTTTTTTTACAGAGGAAGAAAAATAATAATAATTGTGACGTTTTTAAAGCTTGCGTTTACAAATCACTCCATTATTTATAATGACGGGTTCAATATTGAGCATACGCCCGTTAGGCCCATCAAGTGAATAAAGATGATTTCACTGTCTAAATATTTCTCTCTCTATCGTGAAGTCTGTATGCGTATGATATATATGTGTTTCAAAAATATGTTACGCATTTGTGTCGAACATACTCGTATGTAAATTTCCTTGAAATATTCATCCAGATATGGACAGTTTAATTATGAATATCTTCGCGCATATATGGTGTGCCTTCACATCATTTTTGATTGTCCCTTTTTCAGCGCAATAACTGTTTTAAAGTTTTATAACCATTGGAAGCGACATCAAAAACCTAAAGCAAAACTAAACTTACAATAGCCATACAAATCAGGGCAAAAGGAAGTTAATAAAAACACTTCTGCTGTAATACTTTATGACGGTCCCTTAAGCTTTTTGCCGCTTATATGGCTACCGTTAAAATATTATGGAACGTCATATACGTGAAAATGGTCTCTCCTTTGCAACACACCGATATGACACAAGACTGCAAGCATTTGGTTAAGATTTCTTTTAAATATATATTAAGTAAAAGTTTAATGAACGATACGTCAGTTGCATTTATTAAATATAAAATAAGAGACACATTTCTCTGCTACAAAGATTATACATTTGAACTATCTAACTAATACCACAATGGGCGATTCAGCTATCTTTTCTTTATTAGAGTATACTTTTGGCATACCCTTTAACTCGTCACACGAGCGTATACTTGATATTTACAACCTTGTGCAAACAACATGTATACGACAACGAGCCGTTTTAAATTCGAGTGATACGTCAAAATAATATGGTTGAAAATATTGTTATTTTTTGAGAGTTCAACAAGTTTCCATTAGCTTTAAGCTGAAAATCCACACCGTCCATTCTATGCATTGTTGCGTTTTATACATATGACAAAAACGCAGATTCAGGGTATTTGTAAGCGACAAATTACAGAGCAAAACTAATAGAACATATAGACGCATTAGACGCGTATCATCATGCATAATGGAAAAATGTCAGCTGTTTTTGACAGAAAGAGATGACAAATTATATTATATTTTCAATGATATCAACAAAAGTGTGTGTGTGTGTGTGGTGGATTTCGATTTTCTCATTGTTTGCATGAAAAAAGTTCTTAATACTTTTTAATAATTTTGACATACATAGTTCTTTCATTTACAAAATTTGAATTCTAGATATCGATTACTTTTAAGTACTCAATGTCACCTCTGTTGTATTTATTATATTTTAATTGCTCTTAGGGGTGGTGATCTAATCTATGAGGGTGCAGACCTGCTATTTTATCATAGGAGAGTTCGTACTCTAAACCATAAACTAGAACTAGACTCGACAACTTTGTAAACATGCATAAAGTTTGTGTGAAAGGGAGAGCAAATCTAGTTGTTTTCATATAGATATCTCTTCACACAAACTTTATGCACGTTATACAGTTTATGCAAAATATGATTCGGACCCTTTTTATACGTCAAAGTTGAGTACTCTGGTTGAGTACTCTGTGCTCTAAACATAGTTGATGCAGTGTACATCACTGCACAATAGTTTTGTTTAATTATATTATCTTTTATGTAAATGAACTTTAGTTTTCCTTGTTTTGTTGTATTATTATTATTTTCTTTGTTTTTCTCCTTTCTTTGTACATACTAGTTTTAATATTTAGCTTATAAATAGTTTTTAAGTCTTTAGTCTCTAAGTTTTTAATTTAATAGCTTCCCTTTTTATTTCCTTTTTTTGGGAATTTTTTAAATAATGATAAATATAACTTATAATAAGAGATGTACATATTAAACGTACTAACATGAAAATAACTTTGACATCCTTGACAAATACTGATAGTATGTAAGGAATTTTTTGTATTATAGCTTTAGTTTTAGTAATAAAATTAATAATTATAACGTTTTTGGAAAAAATAAACTTGAAACTTGAATTATATTTTAATTAATTACAATGGTGGAGATTCTTACTGAAGCTTCCAAAATATCACTCACTTCCTGTTCCGTGGTCGTTTGCAGCTTTTCGTATATAACAAAACTCAATGACTTCCATAAATTCTTTTAAAACCACAATTTCACATTCAATTCTTGTCAAAATTGTTTCTATTTGATAAAAATATTTGCTATATCTGATCAAAATAAAAAATATCGTTAATATTTCTTCGCCAGGTGCACCTACAAATGAGAACTGAATCTATAAACATTTATTTAATATTTAATTTAAATATAAAATATTCCTTTTGCATTCTCAAACATATTCAGTCAGGTCTATGAATCAACTATAAAAGACGCAAATTTGTCGCATTATAAAAATAAGATTTTTATTAAATTGATCATATGATACATGTATATGCATATACGAGGGCGGGTCAATAACAAGCAGTTTTTTTGGATAAAAAATCATCTAATTTTTCTACATATTCTCCTTTAAGCTCTATACACTTTGTTCAACGTCTCCCCAATTTTTTATTCCTTACAAAAAGTAAGATTTGCGAGGACATCAAAGTAGGAATTTTTTTGTGAGATAATTTCATCGTTGGATTCAAAAATCTTTTGGCCAAACTATTTCTTCAGTTTTAGAAAGAAGAAATAGTCACTCGGAGCTTAATCTGAGGGATAGGGCGGATGAGGATGCAATTCGTAATTTAATTCATGGAATTTCGTCATAGAAACTGCATACAATGCAAGGGTATACACAGATACCCTTGCATTGTACTAGTGGGAAAGAACTTTTCTCTTGGTAAAATGATGTCGTTTTTCAAATCCAGTCGACATTGATTTTTTATCCTTTTAAGGGAAGAAAATTTGGATTATACTGCGTCTGTAGCGAAAAAAAAAACTGGTGGCCATAGCTTTCTTAACTGATAGGCTCATCTTGTTCTTAGTTCACTCCGAAAACCCACTGTTTTTACTGCTGTTTTTTTACTGATGTATTGTGGTGGATCCACGTTTTGTCCATGTTTACGAAATGGCATTAAAACTCGTCCATTTTGACATTGAACAATGCCAAATTCTCATGTGAATTTGTAATGCGATTGTGTAAGCAAATGCGGCATTCATTTTGAGGAAATATTTCTCATACCCAAGTGACCATTCAAAATTGAAAGCACTTAAGGGTGTGCTATGCGAATGGCTTCCACAATCTATCGCGCTTTTAATCTCCGACAGGACAACACCATATTATGAATTGTTTCGGGCGTAGGATCTTAACTGGGCGTCCAGAGCGCTTGTTATTGCACGGTGACTTGAAAAAATATTTGGAATTTAGAGTGTCTTTTTTTAATTTTGTTCTTTTGGGGGAAAAATAAAATCAAGTGGCAGAGTTGTCCTAGCCACTAAGGCATATAGGAGGAACTAATAAATATTCATTTCTATAAAAACTCGTTTCAAAGCCATTCGTGTGTCAGGAAGGAACTCCGAAGAAGTATGTTTCCTTTTTTGGGTTTTTTCCAGAAAATCTCAAAGAAGCAACACAAGGACTGGTAGTCTAAAAAGAACAGCAATGTGTTGCTTACTTAAGCACAATCAGGCAATTGTATATTCTTAAGTTACAGACTGTGAGGCATAATCTAGGTTTAGTTCAACAAGGAAGTTTTGCTTAATTGGATTCCTTGTGATATCCGAAATTGATAGAGAATGGAAAATAGGAAACAGAAGAATAAAGAAAATAGAAAACAGAAAACACCCAGAATCTATGGCAGGGATCGAACCTGCGATGCTCTGGCTACTGCTTTAATACACCCGCCACTAGCCTACGAGGGCATCCGTGAGAGGCATGCTGATAATAAAGTTTGTATAACAGAAGCGGCATAGCCGTGTAATTTCAAAATTATAGTAAAAGTCAGATAGATTGAACGTTTGGGAGCTGTTTAGGATCAATTTAAAATGCTCTCGGGAGAGCGCATAACATTATGATGTTTTTCTCTTATACGAGACTCTTGTACTTTGGGAGATTTTTTTAAGCATAAAATTTATGAATTTAAAACTAAACTAAAACAACTTTCAACCACGTTAAAGAAAATTTAAAGTACTATTTACGCAAATATTATTTTTTAAGAACATAGACACAACCAGTGTGAGGTTTATTTCAGTGCAATCAATAATTTTATTAAAAACATATAAAGATTAAAACATTTTCTAGTCATAAGATATTCATTAAATTCTATTAACAGAAGAGTATTTTAAAATGAAATCAGGTTCATATTAGACATTAGTTTCTTTTTACCATATATACTACGTTTATACGTACGTCTTATTTGCAAATAGAACTTTTTGCAAATAACTAATTCACTGTTTATACGGGTAATTGCATACAGAACTTATGTTATTATTAGTGATGCCATGTGACGAAAATGTGATTGTTTGGTAAGTAAAACACAAAAAACGTTCATGAAGTGGCAACGTCTTACTTTTTATTTGCAAATAGTGTCGTTATTCACGACTTGTTTAAGTGAGTTAATAAGTTACAATAAAAAAGTTATACGGCAACATTCTTCTTTTTTATTTGCAAATAAGACGTGCGTATAAACGTAGTAATAGTTATATAAATCCACCTTTTTGCACAAACTATTTCGAATATCATCATGCCAATTATTTTGATAACTTGCTTAAAAATCTCAACCAATATTTTCAAAATCTCTTCCAAAATGCCACAGACTTTAGCAAAATTTTGTTCCCCCAGTGCATAGAAGCATGCAAAAGAAAATAAATACAGAATCACTGAAGTAAAGATCACTATCTTTCTCGCAACTGAGCCAAAAGAAAATCCAAAGAAGTAACTCAGGTAATAATAATAATAAAAAAAAACGCACTGGCCATAAGGAAAAGAACAAAAAAATGCTCTTGTATATAAAAAAAAAAAAAAACCTCGAACTGACAACTGATAAAATACTAACGAAAATTTAAACAAGAAACCAACATATTTGGCGCAATCAACAATAAACCAAACAATACGTTGGCCAACGAAAAGAAAACGAGAAGGAATTCTTTCACAAAATCAATGATACCAATAAATTTGGTTGAATGCAAACGCGTGCGACAGACACTTGATGATGATCGTACGAGTATAAGTTTATGGTTTCTTTTTTTTTGCAACAGACTTTCCTGGATTATCGTAAGAATGTGTACGTACGTATGTGTTCATCTGCTGGTCATACGCAAAAAGAAGCTGCAGACTTTCAAAATAAAATCTGCTCTGATTTTATATTATTTTATGCCCTACAGTAGAGCATGAATTAAATAAATAACAATACGCATGACGCAAGTCCATTAGGTTTTTTGCTATCAATCAGCTGTTTGCGTGACGTAGACAAGGACCTTTTGCGTTTTGTTTGGTAGGCGAAATAATAAAAATTTACCACAAAGAAAACAAATAGTGAAAAATATAAATAAATTAAATAAAAAATAAATGAAAAGTTAAAATAGGATTCGAAGTAAAAATTGCAATACTAATAATAAGGCAAGGCCGTGCACGATTACCTTTTTTAACTTTACGTCGGATTTTACTAAACGATCTATACAGATTTGCGACATGTTAACATTAATTTTAATATCATTTTAATATCATTTGATTCATTGTACATGGCCCTTATGACTCTATTTGTCCGCAGACAAATTAAAACATAGGAAAAACATTTTTGTGCCAGCGATATTAAAATAAATGTTGAGACGTCGCAAGTCAATATGGATCATTTTAAAGCAGAAGATTTTAAAAAGACGATTTTTGAAGCGTCTACTCTCCGTCAATTTTCTTCTGCGTACTAAGAACGTCATAAGATCCATGCACAGTAAGTCAACTGATATTAAAATGATATTGAAATAATTGTTAAGATGTCGCAAATATTTATGTTTAATTTCAATACAGAGGATTTTAAAAGGACGATTTTTGAAGCGCCTTCTGACCGTCAGTTTTTACTTCTGCGGACAAAGAGCATCATAATGGCCATGCACAGTGAGTCAAAAAGCGTGAAAAAAATTTGAAATGCTTCTTAAAAAAATGCAAAATCTGCTTCGCTTAATGGCAATACAAATTTAAGAACTTCAAATTAAAACAACTCAACATTACAATTATAAAAACTTTTTGTAAATATAAATAGACCATTAGTGCAGCCTATTGAAATTGAAACTTCCATGGAAGCCCGGTGTCATCCTGAATCTGAGGGGTTTCCAGCGCCAGAAGGAAAACTTAAAAGAGGAATGATTATGAAAAAGTTGAAATGAAATATTTAAAAGAGGAAAAGTTTTTTGAATATGACATTTCAGATTTATTCGATTTCAATAATTATGTTCACTTTCAGAGAACGCTTTCCTAAAGAATACCTACTCTGCCCTAAAGGAAACCAAATGAATTAAAATCTTTAAATGAAGAAAGAGAAAAAGAGTCTAAAGTATATAATTATAAGGCTTGAAAACTCCATTAATGAAGTTTAATTATGAAATGAGTAATTTGGCAGGAAAGGGTCAAATTCCAAAATTCAAAGCAGGCGTCAAGCGCACTAATTGGATAGAAAAAAACGTAACCTAAGCAATTAATTTACATGCAGCCAGCGCTAAACTTTATAAGCTGCTTCATAGAAAACATTTCCTCTTGCCTGCTGTACATACCCAGCAGGGATGGGGTCCAAAGTTTCCTGTCACAACCGGTTTATTGGAGCAAAGTATTCAAGCTTCTCTTTGCTTTGACACTTACAACCGAAATAAATAAAATATGTTTTCTAAGTTAAACTTAATCAAAAACATACATAAGTACATTAAAAAATGTAGAAAGAGAAAATTTATTAAAATATATTAAATTAAATGACAGAAAATAATTTTTTTTGTTTTTTTATGTTTTATTTTATAAAAAATAAACCTTAACCATTACATTCTTAATATACCACAACAAACCTCATACAGTTTGCATAACAAACAAGTAGTTGTGGTCTTTGATGAAGTCAGGCACAGCAGACCATTATTTTGGAAGGCAGAATGTTCCATCTGTGTTCGTTACTTCTTGACAGTCATATCATGAAAAGTTTCAGGTTATAACTGATAAAAAAGCATTTGGTAGATGATTAATGAAGCGTCAAGCTTTCAAGCTCAAGGCTAACAAATAGATATTTTTATGTAGGCATACAAATCAGTGAAGAATATAGAAGATTCAAGTGTTTTTCTAGCAGAGATTTTGGCTGCGAAGGAGCTTACACCCAATTTTACATATACCATAAATCGCTTCTTATTATGCAGTGAATGAAAACACCTTTTCAATTTAAATCTCAACGACATTATCCGAATCTCTCCGAGAACTGTCAATATACCTGTACATGCCACAGTATTTGTTTCATTTGAAAAGTTCTTGAAAACTTAAAAATTTACCTTGCAACAGCAAAGATCACATTAACACCTGCCCTACACCTGCTTTTAAAGTTTAATAATTATAGAGCTCTCAGAATTCGTGTTAAGCTAATGATAACAATTTCCTACTTATTATAATATTTTTCGTTGTGTGACTCGTTGCTAACAAGCTGATGAGACATGAACACAAGCGCGCGTTTAACTAAATTCCTAAATGTCAGACTGGGAGAAATCACAACGTAACAAGCTCTCGAGATACCCAAACTCAATACACATAACAATGCACTGAATGGTGTACAATCAGATGAGAATAATGAACGATCGACATGTTGGCTTGTTGTTACATTTTTGAATTTTTATTGTTGGTCCAGGCGTGTAGTGCGCCATTATTTCCAATTGATGATCTGCCTGTCCACTGCATTTGTAGGACAACTAAAAAAGAAAAAGGAAACAAACTATTGTTTTCGCATGTAACGACAATATTTGCTCTTGCTGCTGCTGTTACAGCAATGTTGTTAGGCATATTGCTGGTGATGATAGTTTTGTTGTGAAATGTTGCTTTTTGGTTGGTTAGTCGAACAGCTCCAGCCATCTTAACTAAAGGAAAAATCTCATGTTTCACAAGCTAAACACTGAAATTAAAACACCTCACTTTATGGGAAAGATATAAGTTGCTTTCCCTACTCTCATGAGCTGATGTGGATGATTCTGACCAGTTTGAGATGTGCAGCATGCAACAAATCTTATGATTAAAAAATCAATATCATTTATATATATATTTGTTACCACAACATTTTTAATAGTCCATGCTTTGAAGCAATAAATAATTCTAATAGTAATGCTTAATTAGAAAAACTTTAGTGGTAGAGCAAAACACCCTAGTGATATGTATTTTAAGGTCGATAATATGCATATGAAGATAAAGTTAATGGAAAAAGCAAGGATACTATAAGCTTTAGTGCAATTACCGGACTCTTATGTACAGCCTACATATTTCTGTTGATTTCTAGGCCTCGCGGTCTTGCAAAACATGCAAAACTTTTCATGAATTCGAAAAGGATAGTCAATGCTAACACATCAGATCGGTAAGAGGTCGATTTCATAGGATCCTAACCCTATATTGACGCGGAGCACATGCTTTGATAATGCAAATGATTTAATGTTCTTATATAATTTTGGCAAGTTTGATAGTAACAAACTTTAATTCTTGAAGAAAACTTAGATTGTAATAGAGCAGGCTTAAGATCAGTCAAGTCAATGTTATAGTTATACCTGCCATTGGTTAGGTTAGGTTAGGTTAGGTTGATTGGAGGGGTGTGATAGCCCATGTCATACGACATACACTTAAGCCAGTGAAGGCTTGTTGTGCGCTCCCTTTAATTATCAGACACAAACTGCCAGAGTTTTGCGGCAGGATTCGAACCTGGGACCTTCGCACTACGAGTCTAGTATACTACCTACTAGCCATTGGTGGAAACACAAATTTGAATGTCTCACTGCTCACTTAATCTCCCCCCGGGGGGCACGGTCAATACATCTTGTCTTGGTGGCTTGGTGTTGTGCTTCCTGGGGTATAGGGTTATCAGGTTTCCGGACCTAGGCCTTTTTGCTGATAACCCCTAAAAACTTGTATGTTGCTACCCAATCCCTGAAACAACAGGGCAACGGGCGCGCATGCAAGTAAACTAAAGGTAAAAGCGGGTTCGCTCGCTCGTCCGGAGGGGTAGTTGGTCTTTCCAGACCTTGACCTTTGGCCAATTGCCCTAAAACTTAATATGTTACTACCCAATCCCTGAAACACCAGGGTAACGGGCGTGCATATAAGTAACTAAGGAAGTAGCTTGCTACGCTAGTCTGGGTAGAGGTGTTACCGATGCCTCAGGTGTGCAGGGAACCTAAAATCGGATGTGCTTTTAACACGCGGCTGACCAGAGTCCTATCCGGTGCCACGGGAACCAGTAGCCCCTAGGACGTGTCCTAGACTGGTTATTGGTGAGACCCCTTCGGGGATCACGTGGTGGCTGTGGTTAAAACCCAAAGATACGCGGGGAGAGGTATGGGTTGGATGAGTGTGTCTTCAATCATGGGCTAGTGGCATGATGTAGATGTTCTCTTCAGGCCATATATCTCTAGGTGCTGTTGCTATTCGACAGAGCTGCTCTAATGGTTACGGTAGGTGAAGCCTCAGGTCAGATGGGGGCAAAATTTCCACTGCCGTGCCATTTGGGTAGTAGGAGGTTAGATAGCTCCAAGCATCTTAGCAAGGTGTCTGTACATGGTTCTGCAGCCTGTACGGAACTTGCTACCATGTTGTCCCTGTCAGGGGCACATGTTAGTTGGCGCTCCAGTCATGTGCCCTTGGCGGGGGCTGATGGGGCGGTGGTGAACGTGCTTTATTCACCCTTGTGCAATAGTGCACCATCAGGTTGGGCCTTCGGGCAGGTACTGACGTCAATCTTTTGCAACTCTGCTCACTTAATCACTGTTCACTTAATCAATTGATTGCATTTGGCATAGGTAAGACCGTCTGGCGAGGAATAATCTACCCCTCTTCCCGGGAGGGTTTACTTCTTTTGGAAGTTTTAATGCATGACGAAATTTTCGTCTTCGTCGATGGGCTGCAGCTACCTTCAGAAAGATTTTGTAGGCATGCATAAGTCTGCCAGTTTCTTTTATATATAATATAGATTTTTATCAGGTAAGTCAACCAATTCTATTATCTTTATTACCAGTTGATTCCGTAGACGCTTGATCAGTTCAAATTCTTTTGAAAGGGAATGTTTTTTACGCTCTTAGAAACCAATGAATATAAGACTACTACTTGACTTTAATTCAGAGCATTTCGATTCTGATTCTGTTGGCATTACGCCTCATTGCAATACATGTTTGGCTTACCCTCATCCATATGCTCTAATATGACGCAGGCAATTTCGATGAAATTTTACTTAGTGCCATATAAAGTATGCATTTTGTCTTTGGCATCTTGTGAAAGATGCCTCACAACAACATCTTCCAATATAAAAGTGACCATATCACAGCTGTCATCTGAAACGCGTATCTACTCGTACGTCTCAGCTAAACGCTATCATTTCTCATTGCGTGGCCAAGTAACCAAAAATGTTGAAACAACAACAATGCAGTGTAACAGAAGCCGTAACATGTTGCAACCAAAAACACAATAACAAAAATTTATATACATAAAATAGAGAATTCCACCAAATATACACGAATATGTGCAGTTTTTGCATGAGGATGTGAAAAAAAACACTGAAGGTTACCCAAAGTTTTCTTCTTTGTGAAGAAGATGTGGGTATATGAAAAGAGGTCCATACGTTTGCTTAGAAACATATTTCGTTAAATGAAAGCCGGCACAAGTCTCTTGCCACTGTCAATTCAACTGTAGTCAATGTGTGTAGAACTGACAGAATGCGACCAACCATGCCAAACATACTCAATTCAGCTTATGATCTTGTAGTGGTTGCTCGCTGCTGCAAAAGCAAAGCTGTACTCGTATTGTTGCATAGACTGCCAAAAGATGGGCACTGGCTTAAGAAGAGGCAAGAGAAGCGACTGCATGAATTGCAGAAGCCACTCGTACAGATCAGCCTAAAACTGCACCGCGGCAATCGCCAGTTTATTGTTTAAAATCATTTTACATTTGCCAAGATCGTTGTTGCACGTTGCAGAAGGGTTGGCAAAGGAAGTGGTGAACGGGTAAAGGTTAAGAAATGAATTTGAATGATCTTATTTCTTTTTTGCTTGCAGACAGATCTCTGTATGTGTGTGTGTGTGTGTATTCTGCTGCTTCTACTGCTGCTGTTGTCGTTGCATGACAGCTACAAAGCACCATAATCATCAGTAGTTTTATATATTTGAGCCACATTTAGCCACACCATTTGCCCTCTCTACTGGTTAATGCCAGAGAGTGTACGTGTGTGTACGTGTGTACATATATTTATTGCAGTGTGCGAATATGTATTAAAAAGATCGATCGCATTTGATATAGTATTCGCAAGTGCTCCTTTAGAGTTATAGAAAAACAACAAGATAATACAGGCAAAATTTTAATGTTGTTGGTTATAAACGTCTAAACATTGCTTCTGTTGAACAGTGTTTACACTGACAACGAAGTTAAGCAATAAATTCAATAAATTCATCAATGTATCATTTATTCATTTAATGTTCTGAAGCACATATTTTTAATGTCTTCCAATTCTTTTTTGAATTCAATATAGTCAAAGTCTCCAGTAGTAGTGCAGCAATCTCAGCCTTATCTGAATGCTGGAGATCAAAAATCTATAGTTTTCCGAGGATGTTATATAGTTGAAAGGGCTTATTCCTACCAAGTTCGGCTTGAAAAGGTTAAATATAGAAAGTGATTATTATACCAGTGATTATAATGATTGATTAATCAGTATGATTCGACTCTAGTATTCTCTTCCGCTCTAAGTGTAGCCGATTCAACTGAGTACTTTTGAGATGACAACGAAAATCTGGTTGAGTATAAGGATGAACGATTAATACAACGAAATAATAGGAGACGTATAAATATCTCTAAGCTGGTCGGAGTATTTGCGGTTTACACAGTCTGCACCCAGTATGAAGGAACAAGGAAGAGTTGGGTTTCCATCTTCTATGCGAATGGCCGGTATAAAATAATTTAAGTAACATTTGTTACATTAATCTTCGAAATTATTAGGGATTGGTCTAGGTGACCTAACCAAATATCTCAATATTACGTGCTGGTTATAATATCATTTAACATACCTAAATATATTTAGATCTGGATATTAAGACGCAGACGAGTGTTCTTATTTAACAGAGTCACTGGATTTTATTTGATTTTAAGGGAGACACGTAATCCAAACAACCGAACAACACAAAGCAAAAAAAAAACTGTTTGCAGGCTTTAAATTAATATTTTTTCACTATGGAAATGACAGGATAGTCCTTTGTAAGGACCTGTAGGAACAAATAAATGAATGACTTTCTACGTTTTCTTCTGTATAGTCTTCATATCTCTCGTGTGAGGAAGAGTGTCCTTCCTTCTCAGCCGAGTGTGGCCTATGTAATATGGAATGTTGGTGGCTGGTAGGTTTGGATGAAACTATAGTCTTTGTAGCCATAGTTTCAACCAAAGGAATTTCTAGATCACAACAGTGAGCGGGTGTAACCATATGGAGGATTTTATTTTGGGCTCTTTGAATGCTTTCAATAGTGGACGCTGAGGCCTTTGTATTTTTTCTGTATTGAATTGGATGAAAATTTTAGAGAAAAAAACTCTAGACAGTCTTGTATGACATAATATCTTATGATATGACCTACAGACTTCTTAAATTAACACTATATTTGCTTTTCCTTAAGGAAATGATCCTAAAACAAAGATACAAACTATTTCTGGTCTTAGGACACATTAATGGCTTTTGATCCTGATATTATGTCGATCAAATGCGTACCATCTGTGTATAACAATGGTAGAAGACCACTATCTTCTGTCCCTTTTGTTTACTTGCTTTACTGATGAGGTACCTTTGATAATAACGTTTTGGCTATGATTGAGAACAAAATTGTGGTTAAAGGCAAGAGGTCTAGGCCAGTGATTGTATCTAATTCCGAATTTCTAGTAGTATTGATTTAATAAGAGGTGGCTTCTGGGCTTAACAAGAACATGGGGTTGCAATGAAAAATTATTATGTTTATAGAAAGTTTGCATGTATGAAATGCAGCCCAAAATAGAAACGACCAAAAAAGAAGAAGCAATTATTTCCAAAAATGTTCATACATTTTGTGAGTTGTGTTCATACGCAATTTTCAAAACTCTTTTTCATATTGTACTTGGAACTATTTCATTTAATAAAAATACTTAAAATGATACAAAGCAAAAAATAATTTTGAATTGTGAAGAAAATTTGGGACTTATTTAATATTATTTGGGAACTATTTCATTTTTCATTAAATTTTTTGTAACATGTCCGAGACCTACTCGCTCTTCAAAGCAATTCTACGCCTTTCTTCATCGGTAATGTTAGTAGATTTGTCGGCGAATTAAGCTATTAACAAAAATTTTTTTTTCCACTAATTTTATTTATTGTATCTTCAAATAGAACTAACAATAAGTGTTCAAATCTTAAGTATAAATATAATAATTAGGCCCAACCAGTGTCGGACATAAACTTAGTGATAGTAATTAATAATACATAAATATGTTAAGCACAAAAATATTCAAAAAATTCAATCTGAAGTGTGGCGTATTAAGGCCGTAGTATCCCTCTTTTTCAAGCGGATGAGTCCAGTAAAGTTAAAGATATTACGAGCAAGGGGATTAGGATGGGACTCGAGTTTTGTTAAATATTTGCCTGCATATTTTGCAATTTCAGCGGTCACAAGTGGCATATTTAAATCACGATGTAAAATTGAATTTTTCATGTACCAAGGAGCCGATATTATTAACCTTAAAATTTTGTTTTGCATTCGTTGTATTCTCTCTACATTGGCCCCATAGCTGAATTCCGTAACACCATATGGGTTTCAAAAGCGACTTGTATATTAAAAGTTTACAATCTAGACTGAGGGTAGAATTTCTACCAATCAGCCAGTGTATCTTGCTGATTGAAGCTTAAATTATTAAGCTTCATTTGTGTCAGCTTAGAGTCAATGTGGTGTTTCCATGTAAACCGTCGGTCAAGATGTATACCAAGGTATTTCACCTGTGAATGTTGAGGAACAACTTGGTTGTTGATTCGAATGGGGGAACAAGTGTCTCTTCGTAGAGTAAATGTGACATGAACACACTTTTGTTCATTTACTTTTATTCTCCATAAGTTCAACCACAATTCCAACAGGTTAATATGTTGCTGAAGATAATTAACAAAATGGCTACAACACCTACAGCTTAAGAAACTTAATGCGTCTATTTAACACCAGAGACGTTGCAATATTGTTATAAAAATTAATAAAACGCGCAATAGCAGAGTTGTAAACCGAATTAAGCTCACTTTTCTCATTTCATCGCCTGTCCTCTAAATATATCCTCTTCAGAAAGAATTATATCTTTAAGTAGTAAGGATTAATATCCTGAATGTTGTCTTGTCTTTATATAAAAAATGTTGTGAGTGTTGTCAACTTGCCAAATAGTTCAAAGGAACAACAAATTTTACATAAACAATGCACGAAAATTCTCAGTTCTTAATTTACACAAGTAAAAATTTCATTTCTAGTGTAAACGTGCTTTTTAAAAAATCCTTGTTATTTACCTGACCGCATGTTAATTTTCAGCGATTTTTTTCTGCTTGATTTTGCGACCACATACTCGTACGTATATATTTTGTTGTTGATAAATGAAAGAGTAAAGTTTATGGTAGGAAGGAAAAAAAAGAAACTAAAAGGTGTTTATGTCGTTTTTGTGAAATATCAGTTGCTTAGTTTTTAATGTTGTACTTGTCCAAATTGTTGCATACAATTCAACAAAGCAACAACAGCAGACATCGGTGGGCAATACCTCTTTTTTTTAGCCTGACTGCCAATGCGCCTGGCTCTATATTCAAACAAACTCATCGTCTGCCCTCTGCTGTCAATGTAAAATGTTAGTTTTAGCGCATTTAATGAGTGGCTTTCATGGTTTTAAGTCTTTAGCAACTATTTGCAACATTTACAATTAAACAAAAAGCCAGGATCAAATTTCAAAATTTTTTAACAGTATCAACAAGCTGAAATGTAATGAGTGTTACAATGATTTCAAATTTGCAATGCAAGCCTTCAGCTGGCTTTAGCTCAAATTATTTATTTCTTTATTTATTAATTTAAAAGTAGAAATATACGAAATAAAAGCCATTTTTTCAACTAATTTAAGGCAGAGTTTTACAACTTTTTAGCGTATTTTTAGTCCCAAAGAGACAACTTTATTTGTGGGAAAAATTTTTGATTGGCTACAGTAGCACTACTTACGATCTTACTAAAATTAATTTTAATTAAGACGCTATTTTATTTCGCACAACTGTGTTCTCAATAAGAAATAACATACAACTGAAATCAATCCATATGACATGAGATCATATCTAATATTGGTCAACATAATTCACGATTTTACTAAGCAAGAATTCGTTTAATATGTTTTTTTTCTTACTCTTTTGAGAACATCAGTTTTTTTTTAAGTGGACATGAAGTTCATCATCATGCTTGCCAGCAATTGCAACATTGTCTTCTCGCAACATCATCCTTCACAATTGTGACAGAAGTTGGACAAGTTGAGATGCTAATGAATGATTGATTTATGAATGCAACAATGAATAAAAATTAATGCAAATAATAAAAATATACTAATAATCTTCTCAGCAAATTTAAGCAACCAGCAAGTGTGCAACAAACTGTGGAGACTTTGTGACTGTGACAACAATGATGAAAATGACCTTGAAGGAGCGAAAACAGCAAACAACAAGTGGATACGAGTATAAGAAGAAACATTGATGGATCACATGTGCCATCAGTGGCAGCAAAAACACTACCAGTTTAAGCCAGAAGTTTGCAAATGATATTTAACAAAGCAAAGACTATTGAGTTTATATACTCGTACATGTTTTTCCAAATTGGACTAGAGAAAAAATATTAGTTATATCGCCACAAGCCTCATAACAAAATAAAGATCGCCAATTTGTAATATTATAAGGTCCGAGGATTGGTCAGCAGCATTTGAAGGTCCTTGCAGTCTATTTCCTTAGCTTTTGAAGAAGGAAGTTTTATTTTTTTTAATAAAAAACAAACAAAAAATTATTATATTATTCGACGGGTCAGTAACTCCGTGAGTTTTTGAATTTCTCACCTCTTAACAGGAAAGTCAACATTGCTCCCCTCCATCAGTTGACCTCTCAAAATTTGGTATGAGAAAGCTTTTGACCAATAACGTAATCATCTGACAACTTTGCAGGACTGCTTGTTGTTGTACAACTGCAACATGGACGAGTTTTTGCATCATTTCGTAACCACGAAACTAAAAACCAGAAAACAGTCAAAAGTGTGGGTTCCTCGGGGTGAATCGGTGCCAAAGAACGCTAAGATGGATTTATCAGCCAACCAAGTCACGGTCACCGTTTTATGGGATACATGCAACATAATTGGCCTTCAAAAGGATAGAACAATCAACTGTAAATATTATGACAACTTGTTGCGTCGATTTAATGAGAATTTGGAAAATTTGTACCGTATTTGGCCCAGAAAAATTTTCTATTCCACCAGTATAATGCAAGGCTACACACATGTGCAGTTTCTGCGGCAGAATTTATTGAATTGGGTTACGAATTGCTCTTTCATCTGCCCTATTCTCTGTGTTTAAACCCGAGTGACATGTTTCTTCTTTCCAAAACTAACGAAAGAGAAAGGGGAATGGAAAGGGGTTTAATTTCAACGATGAAAAAAAATCCTACTTGAGTTTTGGCCAAGTTATCAAAAAGGACAATGCAAGGGTACACACAAGTGAAGTTTCCATGGCGAAATTCCATGAATTAAGCCATGAGTCGCTTCCTAATTCGGTCTATTCTCCGGACGTAGCCCGAGCGACTATTTCTTCTTTCCAAACCTGAAGAAATGGCTCTCGGTGGAAAGATGCTTGACTCCAATGATAAAATCATGTCTCCAACAAACAACTATTGGGATGACTTCAACGAATCTTATTTCTTGGAAGGGATAAAAAAATCAGGGAAATTGAGGACAAATTACATAGAGCTCAAAGGAGTCTGTGTAGGAAAATAAAATAATTTTTTATCCAAAGATTTGTGTTTAACTTAAAAAGTCACGAAATTATTGTGCCGAATTCATATTGACATGTAGAACTTTTTATAAAAATAATCCATTTATTTTAAATTTTATTAGAAAATATCTCGAATTCAATACGTTAATAAATAAATATTAAGTGTTATTTTATCATTGAAACATGCAAATATTCGTATGTACATTAACCAACATTTTTCCTCGAGTGTTCACTCTCATAACATGATGCAAGAAATTATTAACAATTCAAACAAATAAATGATCGACAATGAGATCAATGTGCACATAAAGAATTGAATGCAAAAAATGAAAAAAATAAAATAAAAATTAAAAACACTTTAATAAACTTTGCGCCACTGTACTCGTATGCAAAAATTATTACCAAATGGAAAAATAAATTCTGAAAATAGAAATAAATTTTCATCTTTGGGTTTGTGTTTATTGCTTGAGTAATTAGTGCAATAAGAACAGCCATCAAATACAGCGCAAAGTGGATCCAACACTCTAATAACCTGTCTAAACTCGGGCCATAAAGGATTTACTTATGAAGTTCTTAAAATAGAGGAAACCAAACATGCACAACAACGGAGATGAAATAAGTAACAAGTATAACATCTATAACACATCCGGTGATTGATGGCACAGCTAAAAATTGTGAAAAAGGATGCCAGGCAGCTGTCAAGTTGTTGAGAAAAGGATTAGTAACAAATATGATGACGACGTCGTTCGGTTGGCTTCAAATGGAGCCGCTTGTTTCTCGCAAATCTTGCTGCTTTGCTTGCTAGCTGTGGTTAGTGGTGTTGTGGCAGTTGCATGAATTGGTGGATGGATGGATGGATGGATGCAAGCATGATTTTTTTTACATCTCAGTTTTTATTATCATAATTTTTTTCTTCAAACATCATTAATCCATACATCCATGTACATTCTCTTTGTTCATGAAGAAATATTTAGTTGACACATTTGCTGTTGAGGAATAGTCAAGTTTGTTTTGTTGATTTCTTGATGATCATGACAAATGCACAATGTCTTGTGAATAGAAAGTTCATTAACTTGCGATGCGAAATAGCTGGAGACTCAAATGAAATAAGCAGTGTTAGCAAATATTATAAAATTAATGGCAAATGACATCAGGAGCGTAAATAAATTTTGATCGAATTGACAATTGGATTCCATTTGCGGGATTAATTTTTTAAAATCATAATATAATCTCACACATTACGGATTCTTTATATGCCAATAAAGAAAAAGTATTGTATCAAATGAAAGATAATTATAGATGATCTCAAGAAATTTATATTGTTTTCTACCTTAAAATTGTCGTACAATGTTTTATTGAATGACTATAAAAAATCCTCAATTTGTGGCTATATTTCCTTAATTGTGGATAAGTAAGTATATATGACAGGTCTTTCCTTAAGCACTTCCTGTCTTTAAATTTTGTTGAAGTACAGTGTGCGCCAATTGATGCCATCGTCTAAGAAATATAAAATATAACAACTTCGTTGGGTGACTCATATCTGAAATGTCCAATTTTTCATGACTCTGTCGCATAAATCAGAATGAATTTGATCGCTGGAATACTTTATGATGGCGTTGAGAGCCGCTGCGACTTAAGAAAACCCACAGCAAAATATCTATCAGAATGAAACCAAACGGTCCCGGTGACCAGATCACATCACCTCCATGTGAGATGACCATGCCCTCAAATCGCTCGTGCAGAATCTCCAATGTGACTTGATCTGTGTGACACATAGCGCCCTCCTGTTGAAACCATATGTCGTTTGTGTCGATATCATCCAATTCAGGCCAAAAGAAGTTGGTAATTATGGACCTCTAGCACCTGCCGTTGACGGTGATGGACTGGCCAGGGTCTTTTTTAAAGACCGAAAGCGTCACCCACCAAAATTCCAAATCAAACTGTGAATTTTTCGGGATGCCCTTGTATCACATGTGGATTGATATCATCCCAAAGTCCACATTGTCGTTTGTTGACGTACTTGCAATATCAAGTAGTCTTGAGTAGATCTTTTCTGAGATGTTTATTTTAATTTATTAAAAATGATCAGAGAAATCGACTTTCTTATATGGAGGCAATATCGTGAACTAGTATTTAGGAATCTTTAAGTTATTTGACAAAAATTTTTTTACCCTACTCAATGTTACGAGAGCGGCTCAGTAAGTCCGTGGCCTTTTGAATAAAATACAGATTTTTGGGTAAAAAATTCTATTATTTTTTACACAGTCTCTTTAGAGTTTTATAGACTTTGTCTAACGTTTCTCCAATTTTTATCCCTTCCAAGAAACAAGAATTGTCGAGATTATCAAAATGGGTATTTGTTTGTGAGTTGATTTCATCGTTGGAGTTAAATCTCTTTTCGTAGAAACTCAGGTGTGCGATCCGTATATCATGGAATTTAGTCATGAAAACTGCAGATGTGTAGACCCTTGCATTGTCCTGGTGGAAAATAACTTTTATATTGGCCAAATGCGGTGGTTCTTTTCAAGTCCTCATTAAATCGACTCAATAATTTGACATTTATTGTTTTATCTTTTTGAAGGTAGTCAATGTGTATCCAAAAAAAAATGATCTAAATGACTTTGTTGGCTTACAAACCCCCCTTGCCCTTCTTTGGTGCCGATACACACTGGGAAAATTACTGTTTTCACTTTTGTGAGGTCTCCCATGTGGTATATGGGATCCAATTTTTGTTCCCAATTGCGAAGTTGTCACATGATTGCGTTTGTGGTCGTCTGTCAGCAAATGCGGCGCCCATCTTGCGGAAAACTTTTTCATACCCAACTGATCATTTAGAATTTAAACCAATTGGCCATGTGATATGCCTATGGCTTCCACAATCTATCGCACTTTAAATCTCAAGAGACCTAAACTAGGCGTTCAGAAATTTCGTCACCTTCCGTGCTGGTGCTTAATGAGCACACAAAATTCACGTTTTTCCATTTTCTTCTATTCATTTACCCTGTAGTCTACTATCAATGGCTGTCAATCATAAACCAAATAACACAGCTTATCCAAATTTTGACAGATGCCTGTTGACAGTAGCAGTATTGCCTTTTTAGAAGCGGAAAACTCAAAAAGTAATGGACTTATTGAAACGTCCCCGTATTTCGAATTGAGATTAAAATGTTTAAAATGAGATTCTACTGCAAGGTGTTTATCTCACTTCAGCTTTCGCTTTTACAAACAAAGTGTGTTTTGCTTAATTTTAGCTGAGCCGGATTGCTCTAATTTGAATATCCTTCTAAAGGAGCCAAACCCCCTTGAAATTAATCAAAAATAATTATTAAGAATATCTGATTTCAATGAATTGATTTGCGCTCACGCGAACACGGCTGTGCTTTCAATATATTTAGACAGAAAGAGAGAACGAAAGTTCAAAACTAGCAGTGTACGTTTAGTCCTCAAATACTCATAATATTTGAGGACTAGATATTTCAAAACTCTTTTGAATTAAGTGGAATTGGGTGAAATTTTCATTTCTTTAGAATTTTTTCAATAAATCTAACTTAAATTCGTTAACCATCAATTTTGCAAAATTATATATATCTGCTCGTACAATATTTGAATAGCAACTAGAAAAACAAAACTAAAAAAGCTTCCAGGATTCAGTATCAGTTAAGCTCACCGCAAAGAAATGAACAACAAAATTCAAACGCTTCAATTCCCTTCTTTTGACATAATTGAGACAGTCAGCCCGAAAACGTCATTAAACACGAAATAATTTTATCTCAAATTCGGTGTGTCACAATGTCAGTTCCATTTCATTGAATCCAAACACAAAATACTCGTAGTTCCATATTATATATTTGCACTATTTTTATAGTTTAATCCCAAGAAAACGGTAGCATATTAAAACGCTTAATTTTATTTCACAGAAATTACCAACTTGAGTATTTATTTCTACAAAATCTAGTCAACCGAAATACACATTTCGAATCGACAGGGAAAAAAATTTAACAGGAAATTAAAACTAAGTAAAAGACACGCATTTAGTTTTAATTTACCTGCTGGAAGTATTTTGGCTGAAAAAAAAGAACAAAAATGAACTGTGTCGTCAGCAGCACGATGCTGGTGAAGCTGATGATGAAACAAATGCTGAACGATCACGATCAGCACACAAATATCATGTGTCAAGTAAATCACACATCAAGCTTATGTGTCTGACTGACCGACTGACTGAGAATGTTTTTCCTTTTTATTTTTGAGTTTGTGGGACTTGTTTTTAATATTTTGACGATGATGGACAGTGATGTCGGTTGGTAACTTCTTCTCTTCTTATCGCTTTAAATGTAAACCGATTTGTCTTGAGTAACCAAATGAGATAAAGTAATATATAATTTTTTTTTTTTCATTTAATATCACCACATCAATAACTGGACTTGAGGTTAGAGAAGCAACCATTCATCCATTTGAATGAAGCCAGCACTGCTTGTTTTCTGAACAATTTAAGGAGACTTTAAATTTCTGCGTACTCGTATATGACGCCAAATATAAAAACTGGAAACAAACTTTGTGTCTTTCCAGACGAACTGACATTAAATTAAATTGGATTAATGTGGCAACAAACTGTAGCTCCCTTGTCAATCTTTTCGCCTAAAGACCAAATCATAATATTGTTGTTATGACAGTGAAACGAATATGCAAATGCCCTACAGGGCATCTTGTGGAGTTTTTGTTTTCTAACAACAAATCTTATTCAACATTTTTTGTCCATTCAGAGATGTTGTCTTTCCCGGAAAAAATCGTTGACTTGAATACCCAGCAAAGGCTTTTCATGTTACCCAAAAAGTGATGCGTTTTTTGAGTTCACAATAAAACAAGTGAAGTTGCTAAATGTTACATTTAACATATAATGTATTTTTAACGCTTCGAATATAGAATAAAAATTTTGATCAAAAATTTTAGCAATGTTTACACCATTCAAGCCATGTGCAACATATCGTGCTCCTACCGCGAAAAGAGATTGGGCAATCGATAATTTACAATCACTAAAATTGAATCTTAAAATTTTTTAACCATTAGAAAGAGCATCACAAATTTAAAGCAAACTAAAATTTGTAAAAGACCTGAAACTTTGTGCAAAGAAAACTAACAAGAGTAAAGCTTTTTGTTTGTCCCTTAAGCTTTTTTTGGTAAAGGCGCTATTTTATATGTTTCCGAAAAATATTAGCATCACTGATCACTTATAATAATAAAATAAACTTGTCCTTATTAAAAGTATACAAACTTGTATCAGTTCCAATGATTTTAGTATAGATATGTCATTGCAGGATAGTCTCTTTTTCGATTCCTGTTCATCGATTTGGAAGCTATATAGCTAAAATTGACTTTTCATAATTTTTATTATTTTATTTTATATTATTTTTATGCATAGAAATTTATTTCATATTAAGGTTTATTGAAATGCCATTGACAATAAACTGTACGTCCGTAAGGTGTCACAATTTCTTTTTTCTTATGTGAAAGTAATTGAAACGTGATTGCTTGAAGAAAATTATTATTTTTATTAATTAAACTCATTATCCAACATATTCACCAAAAATATGTATTTTAATAAAATTATTGTTTGTTGTTGGCTTAGCTGGGCATTTAATTGGCGTTAACCAAAGTATCAGTACTCTTTAAGGCAATCAAGTTTGAATAGCATTCAAGCTCATATCCTTATACGAAAACTAGCAAATATTATATGGGAATTCCATAAAATTCAATATTATTTTTTTTATTTGTATACAACAAAACAAAATTTTATATAAACTCAACAAAAGAAAAAATTATAATCGACGTCTATTCTTCTTACACATATACAATTAATTGCCCCTACGGGTGATAATGAATATAATTATTTTTAAGGAAAAATAAAAAACAAAATTCTAAAAATACAATGAAAAATATGATTGAATTCTATTGAATTCTCATATAGTATTTGTGGATTTTTTTACAAGTATATAAGTTTGATTGCTTTTCAAACATGATTGGGCTAAAGAGTACTGATGATTTGGTAAGCGCCAGTGAAATGAAGGCGACACGAAAAATTAACTTTTTAAACGAATAAGAATATTCTATAACTGTGGTAAATAACTCTTTAAGAAATAATTTTATTTAAAAAAAAAATTAAAAAAGCTCCTTATATACTCGCAGTGGCAAAGCCATGGACAAACAAATTATATTGCCCTGTGTCTCTTGGTAATTAAAATTAAAATTATAGCAAAAATTTTATAAAAATATACATTGTGTGAATTAAAAGAAATTCTCTGCCTGAAACAAACAATATTTTTCTTTTCGTCTTTATGTTTGCAATATGTCTGTGTGTATGTTGTTCATTTGCCCGGTATGGAAATTTAAATCGCATCATTTTGACAGTGACAATGACATATTTGTGACATGTGATGGAATCATGTTAGTGCTTCGTTTCAAAAATCTTTCCCACCAAAAACAGAACTGAAATAAAAGATATGAAACAAAAATAGACGCAGTAAGATTTTGATCATATGTGCAAGCAAATTTATGAATACATACACGTAATTATAAATAAAGGCAGCTTAAAGATTTTATATGTACATATGTATGTATAGATGTATATAATATTGCCTTAGCTTTGAGACAATTTAACAGATGTAGCTTAGCAGGAATTAAATTAAGCAAATTAGAGATTGATGTCTTCCTGTGTTACTTATAAGAATGTGTTTCTTAGAATGACAATTACGATAATGAAGGTTTCTTTCGATTGAGATCGGGTTTTCCTAGGGACTACACACTATGCGTGATGATATCGATGGAATTTTAAGAATAGATGAAGCCTTACCTAAAGGTTTCTTTGTTTATGATAAATAATTTTCTATTTCATTTAATGTTCCTATTTTTAAAATACCAGGGCGAGGCTGTCGTTTACCATGAACGAATGACAGGTTTAAGATCGATCTTGTAGTAATTCCATGCACATGATTGATATTATTATGGTGAGATCATGTCTATATATTGTAATTTTTTAAATTTTAATACCTGGAATGCATAAAATAATAATATCTTACAAGAGTTTTAATTTCACATTAGATCTTCTGGCTACTAACACCATCCAAGGACGATCGAAAAAATAATACTTCTTACGCATATGAGCCACTCCTCAAGGTATATTTTGAACAAAACAGTATCCAACTCGATTGGTTTATAGGAGCATGGATGGAAATTACATAGCCGAACTCACGGACAACAGGAAAACGATTAAGTTAGGAAAAGACCACTGAAGATGGCGCAAAGCCGAAACCGGCTTTCAAAGCAAATATGACGCGGTATGACGGAATTTTTTTTCCAAATTCAAGCAAACCCTGTCGTAAGAAAAAAAAATAACTCTCAACCAAAGTACGCTTGCTACCTTTTACTAAAATCGATTGGCCTCGTTTGACTTGAGATTATCAATTGAATTTATAATTTTATAAGTGTATTAGAAAAGCTCATTCCTTATCATTTATTTGTGGACCGTAACATATTTCTAACTAAAAACCAAATTATTGCTAATCGACTAATTATGTTTTATCTTTAAATTTCATAAGAGATCGGATCTCTTAACTTATAAGGACTGATGACAACCAGAGCGACTGCCAACATGACCTGTGACGTGATTAAACTGTCCATAGTTTTGTTTTTAAGGAGTATTCTAAAAGCTTTTATTATCAAATATAGGATTTTAATTTTTGAATTCATCTACTACAGTTTTTAACCTATTTTCTAAAAGTCTGATGGTGTTACTCCCATATGGAACTCAAATATTAAAGTAAGTATCATATAAAACTCGTCATACTATAAACAATATCCCGTGAAGCGCCACCTTTGACCGAGTGCAGATTCGAATTGACAGCCCCAAATTACATCGTCAGTATCTTCAAGTTGCTCCAGTACAAAATCTTGCATACTTTTGTAATTAATCAGGATAATATCCTGAAAAAGTATACCATAGATTTTTAATACATTTATGTACTTATCGCATATTTACTCGTATATGCCTAGTCCTGCAATAGCAAAGTGAATTTACATATGAAATGCCTATAGGACTTTTCTCACTTAATTAAAGAATTCAATGATGAATTTGATATTATCTCGTTTTTGTGTTTTTTTTTGTTGTTTCTGTTTCTCGTAAAATATTTCTACTAAAAATAAAAGAGAGATTAAATTTAAATTTAGTAACATTTTTTCTTTCTGTGTATCGTTGTAATATCAGTTGCAATACATTCAAAAACATATTTATCTGATATATTCCGATCAACAAACGATAAGATCTTCTTGAAGTCAACACCAAGAAGCATCAAGCTTGTGAAAAAATCGTTTCTCTCAATCCCATCGTCCCTTCGAAACTGATCGATTGATTAGATCTATACCCCACTGTGCACATCGCTATGGTTTTTTTTGAATGTCACTTTTGCCATTGCTTCTTATGATATATTTTTCCAGTTCAGCTTGAATTTATTTAAAACTCGTATTCAAATTATGATTAATTTGCTTAAAATAAATAACCCTCAATTTAACAATTTATTAACAAAAATTTGAAATATTCCGTTTATTGAATACCATTAAAATATTTGTTTATTGTTAAATGTGTTTCAGTGTAATCTTTAATTTTTTATTATTATTTTTTTTTTCTTTAAAAAATTTCAAATTCATCTGCATATGAATTTGAAATTTCCATATTTATTTTACGATGGTGATAAATATCATGTCATACTAATGATGGAATCATTAGATGTGATAACATAGTTAATAGAAAAATTTCAAAATTTTTTCAAACAATGCACTTTAATGGATAGTATTGACGACCTTTACGAATTATCATATAAATGACACTATAAAGTTTCGTAGTTTTCATTAAAGATGCATAAGTGTGACTGTGATTTCTTTATTCGATTCGATTGAAAGCTGTAACAACAGAAAGTTGTAAATTAATCAAAAAACGTCGAGAGTTGGCTGGTTTTACAAATCATCATCATATTACCAATCATGGGTGAAAAAGATTGAAAGCATCGATCGTAACAATATATGCAACATTCCATAACTCTATACATCATGTGAATAGGAATCCATTCGATGCGGTGAATATAGAGATTTTTTTCTATACAAGTTCCTCGAAAAATGAACTTTGAAATAAATTTTATTCCACTCCAAATCTAGTAGGCGGTCCATCTCATATATAACCCCAATTACCGAATATTTCATTGAAATTATTCAATTCCTTGTACGAGGGAATGTAAATGAGTCAATATTTGTTTTAAATTCCCGCTTCTTAACAAAAAGGACAACATTGCTCCTCGCAACAGGTGCCTTTTAATTGGCCCGTACTTCATTTAGTTTGTGTTGGAAAGCTATTGATAGAAGACTACCACGAGATTTGAGAAGGAAGTGGAAAAAAGGAAAATTTAGGGTTTTTTTGAGGAAGAAAACCATCACTCAAACACTATGGCAATTGCTCACATCAATTTCGTTGCTAAATAAAAGCAGTTTACTAAAATTCGTTGTGGCCGTAAAAGCACGGAGGAAGATGCTGAACGTTCTTTACTCCCAGTTAAGGTTTCTACACCCGAACTAATTGAAAAAATTCAAGATATGGTGTTGGCTGACCGGAGATTGAAAGTACAAGAGATTATCGAAGCCATAGGCGTATTACATGGCTCAGAGGTTTTAATTTTGAATGATCACTTAAGTACGAGAACGCTTTCGGCAAGATGAGTCCCACGTTTGCTCACAATGGACATTTGTGATCATGTGACAACTTCGCAGGGGTGTTTGGCGATGTTCAAACGTAATATGGATGAGTTTTCGCGCCGTTCCGTAATCACGGACGCAATACACGAGAAACCAAACATCAATCGAAGAGAGAAAAATAAGGCCGAAGTGGGTTTTGTCAGAAAAAAAAAGTCAATGCCACCCTTTTTTTTCTTTGATGCACGCGATATAATCTACATTGACCGCCTTCACAAGGACAAAACAATCAATGGGGATTATTATGACAACTTATTGGGTCGATTTATTGAGGATTTTACCACATTAGGCCTAGAAAAAAGTTGTTTTCCACCATGAAGATGAAAGCTGCACACCTGTACAGTTTCCATGGCCAACTTACAAGAAATATGCCACAAATTGCTCCCACATCTGCCCTGTTCTTAGAATTTAGCCCAAAATGAAGAACAAACAACTACGTATTTTGATGACTGCAACAAATCTTATTTCTTGGAAACGATAAAAAAAATGGAGAAACTTTTGACACAGTGTATACAACTCCAATGATGCTTTATTGAAAAAGAAGATGATTTTTTATCCAAAAAACTGTGTTTTATTCAAAGGCTTACGAGCTTATTGAGCCCCTTTCGTCAGCGGCATTTCGGGGTTTCAGTTGTGCGAGAAGGAGAAAACTCAGATTTAATCAAATAATCATGAAAATAACCTTCACCAGACTTTAATAATGTTGTGTTCAAAGGCTTCGTGGAAAGAGATTTGACTCCAACTATGAAACCATCTCATAAACGAATACTTATCTTGATAACCTGGACAAATCTTATTATTATTTTAATTTTTTTTTTTTTTTTTTTTTTTTTTTTTGAAAGGAATAAAGAGTTAAGAGAAATCTTTAGAAAAGTGTACAGATCTCAAGAGAGACTGTATTGAAAAAATTAAACCAAAGCTTGTGTTTCATTAAAAAATCCTGGACGTTTTGAGCCGACCTCGTAACTGTAAGGTGGCCTTCAGACTAAAACAAATACATGAACACAGGTTGTTGGGTTCGCTGGCATTTCAGTTTTTTTTTATTTAATCAATTTTATTTGTCAAAATATTTAAACTCAAACACCATTTTTTAAGTTTATTTATCGAAAAAATTTCTGCATTTTTTTTAATTTTTCACAATTTTTAAAAAAATTTATCATGTGAGAATGCAACATTGAGAAAAAATGTAGATCAACTAGTATGCGAATTCGCCTTGATATATTTTCATTGATATCTCGTATTAAGCTTGTACGTACAACTTTAGTAGACCTTGTGAGCTTTTTATTGTTTTTTTCAATTTTGAATTGAAGAACTTTAAAAAGAACTAATTGTGACCATTGGCAAGTCAGCTCCTATCTAGACCTAAAAATATTTAATGCTTGTGGTTTAAACTACTCTGTTGACCTGCTTTTTTTATGGCTCTAATACTAATTTATCATTAGACCTACAGCTGTCATAATTGCAAAAAAAAAATTAAAAAATAAAAAGTAAAAATCTACTTGCCTTGAGAATAAGTATCATGAGAATAAGCAAAATTTTTGGTTTTAAAACTGATATTTTTTAATAACGACAATGACTTCAAGATCAAAGCAATTTGATTGACAAACTATCACTTTCCTTTTTAAACAATAAGTAACAAATAATGCATAGAAATTTAAAACACTTCATTTGAAAATCCCTTTAGCCTTTTAACTAATTAAAGGATAAACATAATTCAACCCCCTACGACCTCAAATCCTTTTTCGTGTGTTTAAAATAATTCTTTTTAAAGTCAGTAATACAAATCAATTCGATCTGCCTTTAACAACACATCTAGTAGTTCATTTGCTACCTGCTTTTGGAGAGATTAAATGAAACTTTCACTTTTTGCCCATTAGACTGTTGTTGCAACATATACACATTTTCAATTGTCTCACCAATTTACACATTTAATTTTGCCTATTCAACATGCCCGGTTGGAAGAGACTTTTGCTCTGGGCTAAGCGTAACGAATGCTTGTTTTGCTAATCCTGGCATTTAATGCGCAACATTGCAAATTTTTGCTTGACTTGGAATAATAGAAAATGTTTTTGTTTGCCGTAACTAAATGTGTTTAACAAAAGTAGGCGTATTGTTGACGAAAGATCACTACTGTATTTTAATCCTAGTAGTTTTGGAAGACAAAAGGCTTAGGAGATCGCTTGTTAAAAGGACTTTAAATTTACATAAATTTTAAGAAGACATTTGGGAATTTTTTCTAATCCCTCTATATGTTTTGAATAGCCTTCTCTTCTGTTTGGCATATTTAAATAAAACTAAATGTCAATATAATTTTTGTCCCGTGAAAGTTGTTTATATCACAATTGTTTTCCGTTCTAATTTTGACAAATATCCCATGTCGAAAATGTTGGAAGGGACAACAAATCAATTGTTTTGCTATTGCCCAGCAGGATCATTCATGGTAGTTGCATTTATGTATAAGATCAGCATATAAAAAAGAAAGTGTTACAACAGCCTTGATTTGATGGTTGCTGATAAAATACAATCAAAAAGAAATATTATAATATTTATCCCATAAAATCATTTCTCTAAAGAAAATTTATTTCGAGCAAAAGCATAAAAATTAATTCCAAGACATTTTTTCATAGCGACGACCTCTTAACGCAAGAAAAATATTCCGCTTTTTATTACTTTTTAGTTGGTATAATTAAGAAGAAAAAACTAAAAATAAATATTTTAATGGATTTTTAATCACAATTTCATATACAAAACAAATAATGGGTCAGAAAGAAGCCTTTGACATTTACGACCGCGATTTCATAAATTTTTTTTACAGTGTAATAAAACCCATATTCCTTAAACTAAATAGAAATTTGGCCAGTTGACAATTTCATAATGTCAATAATTCCATAAGATTATAATTTTTAGGATAAAACAAATTTTGATGAAAATGTCACGTACGATAAATAAGAAGTCGCTACTCGTGTGTACCCATCTCTGAGAAATTATTTGATTGTTTTTTGAAAAAGATAAATTTTAATTTTTTTAAAGGATTTCTGAAAAAAATATAAGCTGAGACAGGCGCAGGGTTTCTAACAAGTACCAGGGTTACAAGCCAGTGACTTTTTGAATTTCCCGCCTCTTAAGGGAAAACAAGAGGTATCTGCAAATTGACTCCTGCAAAAATTTTAACAATTTGGCAACCACATGATTCTCATTAAGCATTATTTTTTTGCGGAAAGAAAACATCACTGAAACCAAAGCTACTAAAGAAATTTTACCCCATCAATTTCAATGGCCGTACTTCATTGGGTGCCCATTTGAGGTCTCCACTACCGAAGCAATTGAAAAAATTAATGATATCGTATGGGCCGATGGAAGATTGAAAGTGCGAAAGATTGCTCAAGTCACAGACGTATTATGTGGCCCAGTGGCCTCAATTCTTAATGATTATTTGGCTATGCGAAAGCTTCCGCAAGATGGGTACCGCGTTTGCTCACAATCGACTGCATACGCAATCGTCTGACAACTTCCGAAGAATGTTTGGCGTTGTACAACCGCAATATGGACGAGTTTTTGTGCCGTTTCGTAATCGTGGATTAAAGGTGAATCCACCATAACAAACCAGCAGTAAAAACAGTGTGTATCTCTTCAGTTCAATAGTCGCCAAAGAAGGCCGAAATGGGTTTGTCAGCAAATAAAATTATGGCGACATTGTGTTGGGATCCACGCGATAGCGAATACTAGCCAACTTCTTGGGTCGATTTAATGAAGGTTCGACTGCATTTGCCCAAGAAAAAATTCATTTTCCACCAGGACAATTTAATGGTACATAAATGTGCAGTTACCATGGCAAAATTTTGTAAATTAGCCTACAAATTGCTCCCTTATCCTCCATATTTTCCGGATTTAGCAACGAGTGATTATTTTTTGTTTTCCAAACCTGAAATGATGAAATTATCTCTCAAACGATAAATCTTATTTTTTGGAAGAGTTAAAAAATTAAGAAATGTTGAACAAATTGTTTAGAGCTCAAAACGGACTATATTGTTTTATAAAAAAACGCACGTAATTATTGACCTGCCCTCGTACTTATTGTGTTTACAAATGCATGATCATCGCATACACCTCATTAGGTCTGATATCGTATGTAACAGTATATTTTGTTGTCAAACCCACTGTGCATGTTTGATAATACAAACAATTTCATGAAAATAAAATATATAAAAATATAATAATTGACAATATATAAAAGTCACACACACACATTATGAAAATTTGAATACTATCGAAATCATTTAAGATTTATGTCGCAACAATAAGACACAACGAAAAATAAAACACTCAAAGTCACTTAAATAGAAACGACATTTAAGAATTCATAATTAAAACTTATAAGCAATAAATTACAATTAAGCAAATCTACCTCCCACCAATGACAAAGCAACCATTAAAATTTGTTCAAGTTTAAAAATGTCGTCAGTGTCATTCATATTATTGTCCGAAAAAAAGATAATATATTGAAACTACTTTTTCAGTATTGTAGTTCAACGGCTGGTCGTTTTGGGGAATGACAGATGCATGAATACAAAGTTTTTGTATAATGAGAGATAGATTTATTTAAATTTTTTAAAACAAAAACATTAGCAAATCACAAATGTTTATTTATAACAAATGAACGAGAGAAAGCAACAATGAAATGGTGATAGAAAAAAGAAGACAACAAACTAGATGATGATACATAAATCATAAAAAAACCGATGAAGTAGTAAAAATTTCCATTATTCAAATGATATCATAAATCTGTTTACACTAGAAGCGAAATATAAGTGGCATGAAATTTAAAAATATATACATACATATGTACTTAAAGCTATCCTGATGAACAACTACTACATCCAATTGGGACGGTTTAGTTCAGCCAGCAACCAAACAAACTGGCGTGTTTATTTTTTTTAACAAATAATACTAATTAAACAATTAAAACCCGGTCTTCAAGTCAAAAAAGGTAATTATATTATAAATGTCTTTACACTAGAAGTGAAATATAAAAGTTACAATATTGAAAAATAAAATTAAAAAAAATTCCTGATGAGTGTAATGTGTTTAAATTTATAAATAATTAAATTAATTGAGCAGTTATAATTATTAAAGTAAAATATGAAATATACATGTCAAATGGAAGATATAATTAACACTTTAAAATTATAAAAATATTCCAAAAGTTCCAAGGGCGTAGCCAGGATATGAAATAGGGTGGTGCCTGAAAATTATGATTTTTTATGATTATGATTTTTTATGATTATTACAATTTCGATCTATTTGAGGAGTAATCTGCGTGGATCTTTTGAAAATTTTGCTAGAATTTTTTCCAAAAATTCGTACTTCTTCTCGGTTACCAATCTTCGGTGGACGCTTAGCATACATAGTCCTGCAATATACAATATACTTATTTTGTGATAATAAGTAAAATTGCATATTATTTTACCGTTTAAACGAGCTTCATTGTGGAGCACAACCATGTTTTTACTCGCCTTAAAGTGCTAAATGACCACTCAACAGTTGCAGTAGTGCACTGCTGTGACAATGAAATTAATAACGCCTTCCTTATATTTGGATAAAATAATCCAGCGTCTTTCAAAATACTCGCCAGCTCTAAGTCGGCTAATTCGTCTTTACCCATTTTTTTGTTGCCAAAAATTATACCACAGTTCAGTTACTCCTTCCAAATCATCCAACTCATAAAAATGCTCAAAGGTTTTTGTGGCATCTTTAAGCTCTTCCAGCTTCAAAGAAAGCATGTTTGACGGGTGCAAACAATGAATTTTAAACGCTGGCCTATTCTCTTCATTAAATCTTCTGTCCAGTGATGAAATTAAAGAATATATATAAGGAATGTATATAGATCGCTTCCAGTATTCAGCAGGTGATGAAAACGGGGGATTTGAACGGTGCGTTTGACGAGAGACTATCCTTGGAACAGACAACTCTATTCCTAAATTGGCTGTGTTTTCTTGAATAGAAAAAAGCAATCCGTCCACAATACCCTGTGCATTTTTTAATAATTTTATATTGTATGCATGTAAAAAAAAATTATTATAGAATTAGGTGGGTGCCACGGCCCTCTAGGCCCATACCTAGCTACGCCCATGATAAGTTCTTACATCGGGGAAAAAATGTGAATTATTCATATCAGACTAAGACAAGCGTACAACTAAATTGTAACTCCAACGCCTTATAATAGTAACGCGAAGACGAAATACTTCAAACACGATATCCGAGAAATTTACTTCTAGTACTTGAAGAAACAACTACAAGATCATAAAAATTGACGCTAAAGTAATATAAAGGACAAGTTATACACCTGAATGGTTTCTACTGTTTGTTTCTAGGCGTATGCATGAATACATACCTACATACATTATATATTTCCTTTGATTTATAAACGCTATTTGATCCTTGCATTACAAAATCAAATATATGTACATACCATCGTATCAAATGCGTACAAAAATGGTTGTTTTTCTGATCGCAAGAAATAATCCATTTAACAACAAAATATATTTAAGTGTATCACATGTTCTGTATGGGATATTAAAAGCTTCAATTGCACATATTGGTTCGTTCGCACGGTTGCCACAATAATTGAGGTAAAATCGGCTCAAATGTAATTAAAACTACAACCAAAAATCTGTAAAATCAATTCACAGGTGAATTGAAACTTGATTTAGAAAACTACAACATCAATATCCACGTTTACAATGAAATACGGTCTCAGATGTACGCTTAATTTGGATAAAAATTGCAGAAAATGAAACTTGAGAAAATCTCTTATGCCTCAAACACCCTTTTTAAGGTACGATGAAATTTAAAAAAAAAATTAAGATGTTTAAATCAACATTATGAGTCAATATTCATGAATTTTAAGGAAATTTAAAAAATAATAATAATAAAACAAAGGAGTTTGAAAACTTACCTCTAGATTCAGGTGATATCAGCGGAATATGTTTCTCTGCTAAAGTTAATCAAATTTTAAAAAGTCCTTCAGCTGTAATACTTCAATAATGCCGTTTAAAATCAAACAAACAACTTTTAATATAAGTACTTATTTTAACACAGCATATCTACAAATGTACTTATGTTCATACATGTATGAATGTACATATGTACAAATTTTTGTATGCAATCAAGAAGCTCTCTTTCATATCAAATTTCACTAGCTTCAATTTCAAAACAGGCCATATACAATTTTTTTTTTTTGTATTAAATTTTTTATTAATTATATAAATTTTTTCATTATATTCATGTATATTTTCTAAGGAACTTTTTTTCTTTTTTATACTTAAACTCTTTTTATTTATTAAACAAAATATTAATTCTTTCACTTCATATTTACATAAGCAAACAAACAAACAAACAAACATACATGGAAACATACATAAATTCATACTCACTGATATACATTTGTATAGACGTGTGTTTATCAACAAAGTACCGGAACACACACTTTAACCAACAACAACGAAATACTAGTTGATGAATAAGAAATAAAGAGAGACGACAATCAAAGACGGATAAAAAAATTTGTGGTCTGCAACAGTTGATGACTGCCACTGACCAATTCATTATTTTATTAGTTTTCAATAAAATTATATTCAAACAAACACTTTTAACTTGACAATTAATAAAATTAACACTTTTTAATTAATTTATTCACTTTTTACTAAATAATTGGGACTTTTTACTCAGTAATTTGCCATTAATTGACGAGCAAATGAAAAACACGGCACTTCTTGCAAAATTAATATAAAAAGTAAAATAAAGTTGTCAAAAAGAAGGGGAAAAGCAGAACGGGAAATTTATTTCCTTTATTGGCAAAGTTGTCAACTTTCAATTTTAAAGAGAAAAAAAGGCGTGTTTTGTATGGTTTCTTTTATAAAATATCCATAATTACTTATTCTGCATGTCACCTAAAATGAAAATAGTGTGAACTTTCATGATCTTATTGTTGTGAGAATATATTCATTGCAATAATTGTTAAAATTTTTACTTGTCTTTTATTGAAACCCTAATTAATTTTTAAGTTTTTGTGTTTATTAAGCTTAAGATCTTTCTTTTATAATAATATTCTCTTATATTAATATACCGCTGAAGATGGTATGTGAAAATTACTTTTTTTTATTTAAATTTCAATATGTCAGTACTACACGAGTGCCATCTTCAGCAGTATCGCAATATTGATATTTAAGTAAAAGAAATACTTTAGACTTAAATAATACACATATAAAGTTAATTACTTAGAAAGGCTGAAAGACAAGGATTCATGTATTAATTGGTGATTAAAATATGTCCTTATTCATAAATTAGCATATATCATATGTGTGTTTGATATGTGCAGCTACTCACAGCATATATAGTATATAAATATTATAGATTACGCTTCCCTTTTTTAAAATACCGGTGCTTTTAGGGATTGTCAAATGCTCAGTATATTACTGTACTTGACTAAATATTATATATTTTGCAAATGATACCATATGACAAATTAAATAATTCATAATGAAATAAAGGTCCCAGTAGAAGAAAGTTCCATTTCATTAGTTTTTGCTTACGCAAAGTTTCGATCTTCTGCAAATGATCTCAAAATATTACTCTTGTAAGGTGATGTAGTATTGTTTAATATTTATTTGTAAAATATGTCGATATTTAATTGCTGTACCTCTTAGTATTTAAAAGCTATAGGTTTATTATATATACTTCGCCTATGCAGGAAAAAACCGGAAAACTATATGTATATATTTCCTATTTATTAATTACATATTAATATATTTTTATTCATATTAAGAAAAATCTATGTTTCCTAAATATCAAAGATTTATTTTAGCTTTTCATTGATTAAGAATAACAATAAAGTGGCGAGATTCCGAAAAATCGTGGAACTGCATTGGAATTTAATATCCCGACTGCACAAAGCAGTCCCATATATGTAGAAGTCCTAATAAATACATAAACTCTAAGTCAGTTCTTTTAGTCAGGTTCACATGGAATTTGATATATCAGTAGATATATATATATAGATTTTACAGAATATTTCTACCAAAAATATGTGAGTTAATCAGAGATATTGCTAAAGTTAGCTTAAGCTCTAAAGCTTACCCATTTTGCATTTTTCAATAATATAAACTAAATTTAAAGTTTTACTTTTGCATTCTATTTTGGCACTCCACCTCCATTACATAAAATTTGGTGCTAGCAAAAAACATTAAAGGGACTAAAACTAAGATATATAAAAACCGGAAAGTGTCACAAAAGTTTTTAAAAGCAGTGCAAACAGTATTTAAAGCACGAAGTTGATAACGTTGGCACTGGAACTATTTTTCGGAAAAATAGTAAAAGTTACTTGCAATAAGCCTATTCGGCATTGTCAGTCATAGAACTCGAGCCAGACTAATGAATTTCAGTATAGTCTCTACCGATTTCTTACGAGCTCAAAAAATATGGAGGAAAGAAAACACTCCTTATGAAAAACCCATTTAAAGGTTATATTAACAGTCAATTCATGACCTTAGTTTAACTACTGATTTCTTATTTCCAGGTCCTTCTTTACTATTTCTGAAAACAAATTTTTCTTTTGAGAAAGATGCTTGTTACAAATCAAAATTAAACTAAATTCTCTCGAGGATTTTTAATTCATCCTCCTTCTTGCTTGAATCCGCTTAAAAACGTTATAAACAATTCAAAAAGCACTGCATTGACAAAAGAATAATAGTTCCATTGAATAAAAACAAAATTCCCTAAGAGAGATTTTCCAGCACATTCCTGAGGGGAAGGCGGTGGTAAATTTATCATTGAACTTCACCTTTTACACCACCCTGAAACCACAACTCATTAATCATCAAAATTTTGACATTTCATTTACTTTCAATTTGTCTCTTGCAAGAAGTGCGGTGTTTTTCATTTGCTCGTCAATTAATGGCAAATTACCGAGTAAAAAGTCCAAATTATTAAGTAAAAAGTGAATAAATTAATTAAAAAGTGTTAATTTTATTAATTGTCAAGTTAAAAGTGTATGTTTAAATATAATTTTATTGAAAACTAATGAAATAATGAATTGGTCAGTGGCAGTCATGAACTGTTGCAGACCACAAATTTTTTTATTCTTCTTTGATTGTCGTCTCTCTTTATTTCTTATTCATCAAGTACTATTTCGCTGTTGTTGGTTAAAGTGTGTGTTCGGGTACTTTGTTGATAAACACACGTCTATTCAAATGTGAGTATGAATTTATGTACATATGTATGTTTCCATGTATGTTTGTTTGTTTGTTTGCTTATGTAAATATGAAATGAAACAATTAATATTTGGTTTAATAAATAAAAAGAGTTTAAGTATAAAAAAGAAAAAAAGTTCCTTAGAAAAAATACATGAATATAATGAAAAAATTTATATAATTAATAAAAAATTTAATAAAAAAAAAAAATTGTATATGGCCTGTTTTGAAATTGAAGCTAGTGAAGTTTGATTTGATAGAGAGCTTCTTGATTGCGTACAAAAATACATACATACATACATGCATACATATGTACATACATACACACGTGTATGAATATACATTTGTAGATATGCTGTGTTAAAATAAGTACTTATATTAAAAGCTTTTTGTTTGATTTTAAACGGCATTAATGAACTATTACAACTGAAAGACTTTTTAAAATTTGATTAAATTTAGCAGAGAAACATATTCCGCTGATATCACCTGAATCTAGAGGTAAGTTTTCAAACTCCTTTGTTTTATTATTATTATATTTTTAAATTTCTATGTCCTTAAAATTAATAAATATTGACTCATAATGTTGATTTTGATTTTGTTTTTTTTATCATTAAAATTGGCGGGGCAAAGTCAATTTTCTTGCTTTTAAAAACCAAATATCAATTATTTTTGTTAAAAGAAACGGTTTGTGATGCGCTTATCTTCAGATTTAACACTCGTCCTTGACAGTTACATTTATATTGCTCCTTATTTTATTATCCTTACCTAAAATGGCGCCTTATAATATATTCTCATAAATTGAGGTAAAGTAAATCGCAGCTTTTTCTGCAACTTAAACTTATAATTCGTAGAAAGATTTAGGTCTCCAACTCTCCTCTCGGAATATTCAATACCTGCTGCTATTAGTATTTCCAAATATATATATTTACGTGTGTCGTTTCGTCCCACGGTTTCCATTAGATAGTAACAAAAATAAATACTCAAAATTTAATTTAATCTATTCCACTAAACAATTGTAGAGACTCCATGTCTGCTCTTGGTTAGTGCGAGAGCTTTTGAATGAATGCAAATAATAGTGACACCAACACATTTAGTTATTAATTTCAAACAGACACATACATGTGCATTATTTAATGATAATGACAAATTATGATAATAATGATGTTGGCCAATGCGTTAATTTAACAAAATTAGATCACTAAACTTTATAATATGCTCGACAATTAGCTTTAAAAGATACCAACAACTTAAAAAAAGACAACAGCCAGACACAACAACATCTAAAGGGTATATTTTTAAGGTTCACAGCTTTGAGCTGAAAACCGATTTGACAGTTGGCAGTGGGTTTGTGGTTAGTTTTGGTTACTCATTTTGTTGATGAATAGACTCACGCCAGTCCGACTATTGTATATTGTAGAATTTTAGAAACACTTGATCAACGAAAAATTTTACGTAACTGTGATGTCCAATCTCATTGGATTATATTCTATGCTGAACTTTATATATGTGTCTACACCGATAAATCGGAGACAACTGTATACATAAAACACTACATTAGGAGTCTTATATAGCAACAACCGCGGAGACCATGTGGGCCGAATGAAGTTTACACATTGATCGCATAATGATAAACTTGTGGTCGCCTAGTGCATCAAATTCGGCCAATTTGACAGTATAATCAAAATTAAATTTGTTACAAACATTTTCAAACGTTCAACATTTAATTCCAAATTATTATCATTTACATATTTGCCGGTTGTAGAGGTTGTGTATGTTTCACATTTATTTTGATGGCAACTGCAATGCCCAAGTCTCTGGAACTGTATCAACAAAACGCATAACGTCCAGCTCTGTAAAGATGTACATTTGAAAGAATACATTTGCAACAAAAGACGTAGTTTGAGCGTAAAAAGAGTCAAAATTTTTCCTTTACATGTCAATACAGGGCTATACATTTTTCGGTTTCAATAGTAAAGTTTTATATGAAATAAATAAAGCTATGATTTTGATAAAACTTTAATTTTTTTGTAATGATTAAACCTTGTCATTACGGACAATGTCTTTAAATGACCGCCTTTAGGTTGGTGTCAGCAGTGGATCCTCTTGAGGCAGTATTCAACAACTTTTTCGAACATTTCGTACAATATCTCGGCTAAAACTTGACTAATCTTGGATTTAAATTCCTAAATAAATGACATTTTCGATGACAGATATATAGAAATTGATTATAAATTACCTTTAACCTTCAGAAAAATCACCCTTTAAATGTGTTCATGCGTTATAGTATTCATATATAGTTTTTTTTACAAAATTTTTCATTTCGTGCTTGAGTTTATTGAAAGAGATGAAAAAGATACATGACAGAAATATTAAAATTTATTGACATCTTAAATACAACATACTCGTACATAGTCTAATACAAACACACACACGAACTTATATATGTATGTATGTATATTACAAACATGCAAACATATAGATCATGTATACCTCGAAAGTTTTCTAATAACAACATGCAGAGCTGAACAAACGGGGTGACAGAAATTAATTGGGGATACGCATTCACACATGCATTTGGACATATTACGAGGGCAGTTTAAAAGTTTCGTTACTTTTAATTTAATCTGCAATATGGTTCTAGTGATCCTGTTGTAGATGCTCTCTTCAGGCCATATATCTCTAGGTGCTGTTGCTATTCGGCAGAGCTGCCTTAACGGTTGCGGTTGGCGAAGCCCCAGGTAAGATACGGGGCAATATTTTGCTGCTGGGCCGTTGGGGTAGTAGGAGGTTAGATAGCTTCAGCACTCTAGCAAGTTGTCTGTACATGGTTCTGCATCCTGAACAGAATTTGCTACCATGTCGTCCCTATAAGGGCACATGTAGACCTCACCCTATATGTGCCTCTGGAAGGGACGACGGGGACGGTGATGAACCCAGTGCGACATTTATTAAAATCAATCGTATAATTAATTCGAGGAAAAGAAGATCATGTCGATAAATGAACTGTTTTTCTTGGTAAAAAAATTAATTTATTGAAAATATCATAGAGCTTAAGAACTGCTCTTATATTTTAATGAAAAATAATTCGATCCTTGCTGAATTCAAGGACTTCAAAAAGAAATTATAAAAATTGTACCTTCTGGCTAAATTTTTTAACCGACCTTTGGTGTTGTGATATAATAAGCATCATTGACAATAGATTTATAGTTTTATAAAGTAACTTTAATTTAGTTACCTGCCCAGCTTTATTAGGGAGCCTATTATTATGCTTTTATTTAGTGTGTGTGTGTGTTTTTTTTTTTTTTTGAAAATCGATAATATTTGATCTACAGCAAAAAAGTTTTGGAAAAAATCAACATAAATCACTTTAAAACTTGTGTTGAAGACACTACCCAACCGACACCGAATGATATTTGAAAACGTAAAAAGATTTTAAAATAAATAATAAACTTGTTTTCACAATTCTTTTTGAGAAATAAATTGTCAAATAGTTCTTTTGTCAACACAATCGAATTGAGAGGCCTTTCCTAGTGAAAACTTTTGATTTGATTCTTTTTTTTCTAAATTTTGTCACTGATTTATTACAATTTGTGTAGAAATCATTTTCATTATTCAAAATTATATGACATGAAAACTACACTAAACAATATTTAGAAAAACACACAAATACTAATTTGATGTGTGTGTGTGTATGTGCATGAAATGTACAGATTGTCTTATTCAATGGTGCCAATATTCAACTCAAGATGACAACGAACTTAAATATTTGAATTAATAATAAAAACCAAATAAATAAGTTGTTGACAACAATATTGAGATGTTGGCATTGGAGTTTAAAGGAATGCAATCTAATTTGTTTACAGAAATTATACTTTTAAACTATAAAGAAGTACCTTAATTTAAATGCAGATTATTTGTTAACCGAGCGAGCTTTTTGCTTTAAAGTCCCGGATGCCGAAAGCGGACAAAGACCTTTCCCGTTAAAACAAATTTAGAATACTTTGAAAACCCAACAAGTCTCAACCCAAAAAGATCTCATAACCAATTGTAAATGGAAAATGATCATAAATTTAAAAAAAAACGGCATCGAGTGTACGATTGTTCTAATTAAAAACTAAACAAATGTTTTTTGTTTCATCTAAGTTCCGGATGTGAGGTGGACACTTCTAGTTCTATCGTCTATCAAAAATGTATAGTCCTCTTCAGTGTACTTAGACTGACCAATCTTCTATGCAAAAACAATACGTTCTATTTACCATTATATAGGTTGTGCCTGGGGAAGATTGAAACAACAACCAGTAGTTCGAAATCCAACTTTGTGGGAAAAATGTAATTCCCTCACTTTCTTCTCTCGCACTGTATATTTTTCATGATTGTGGCGCATAAGTCAGGCAGAATTTGACCGTCGCGACGGTAGAGGATATGAATGCGTTCAAAGCCGCTGAAGGTTGTGGCTTATTCGCATAGAACTGCGATCTGAAAAAAGGCCACAAGAAAACCTCTAACAGGGGCCAAAGCGCAAGATCTGGGTGACTAGTTCGCATCACCTCCACGTGAAATGACAAATCGATGTAATGTGGCATGAGTTGTATGCCACGTAGTGCTGTCCTGCTGAAACCACATGTCGTTTGGTGTCCATATCATGCAATTCAGGCCAAATAAACAGCGACTTTTTCGAAATGCACTCTGTTAGATCTCATGTGAATTGATTCCTTGCAAAATTCGACAATTCTATTTTTGATGTACTCTACCATCCAGAGATGGGTCTCATCGCTTTTTTCGATGAAAATTAGAGTCAGTTTCCAACTGCTCCAGGGACCAATCAGCGAACTCATGATATTATCTATGATCGTTTTCCGTGCAGCTTCCAAATCATTTGACTTTTATACTGATATAGGCCATTGCCACAACGCAAAATTAGTCAAGTTGTGTCCTACGAAAGGCTGAATTTTTGTTGGTCGTTTTCAAGGAATAATGGATCGGTGACGCCGACAGCCCAAGATACACACCAAACAGTGACTTTTTCGCTCTTAGATCTAATTCGAAAAGTTTTTTTTATTGACGTACCCATTCGTGCTGAAATGAAGGACGGTTATTTCGAGCGTAAAATAGGCGAAGGGCATGGAATGTTGCTGGAGCAGAACTTTTACGTTTTCTTGAACACTATATCCATTAATAACTGACCTTCGTAGATTAGTAGGTAGTGTACTAGACTCGTAGTGCGAAGGTCCCAGGTTCGAATCCTGCCGCAGAACTCTGGCAGTTTGTGTTTGATAAATAAAGGGAGCGCACAACAAGCCTTCACTAGCTTAAGTGCATGTCGTATTACATGGGCTATCACACCCCTCCAATCAACCTAACCTAACCATATCCATTAATGATCATTTGGCACAATATATTGTATAAATGACAGCCAACTTGACAGAATTAGCTTCAGCGATATGGTCTCTATCAACTGGCAAAATTCGATAGTTCCTATTGGAAGAGCCTTTGTAACCATTTTAGGTGCAAACGAATTATTTTCATGCTTTGAACATCAAGGAAGACCAAGATTTTCTTCTACGTATTTTACGTATAATTTTTCAGGTTCTGTTTTCGTCTGTTTGAAAATTCATTCTTTTAAATTCTGTAAATTATTGCGGCTCTGAGTTTGCAATAAACCAAAAACCAACAGCATTTCCTCTTCGATTTTTCTTCTTTCTTTTGGTCATAAATATGCCAAAGATGATGATGGTGTTGTGTAGTCGTATGTTTAAGGAAAATCATAATCGTGCTGTGGCTGTCAAAACCTGGTAGGTCGTTGGTTCTTTGTTAAATACTCGATAATAAAGCCAACAGAACTGGTGTAAGGGAGAGGGTGCAGTCCAACAAGATGTAGACACATGAAAATATTTCATTTGATAAAAAATATTTTTTAATTCTTTTTCCCAAAATCAAAGAGAGAAAGAATTTGTCATGTTTTCCTCCAATTTATATAGTATTTTAATAATTTACACTTGTAGTCTGACAAGCAGCCCATTATTCGTATGGGCTGCTTGTCATCCAAGAAAGAGCAGGGATTTTGCATTTTTGGTTGCATGAATGTTTCGGTGAGATGTGCTTTAGTGGTGAATGTTCTTTACTCATGTCACTGTTGATTTAGCGATTTATGAGTCCATTTAACGCTGTCATTATAAACAAAATTGCTACAAAATGTATCAATGTATTCTGCTTTTTAATTTTGTTAGATTTGTTGTAATATTTTTGTTGCGTGTGCGTAAGCATGTGTGAGTTAATTTGTTGTTGCCAGTTTAGTTTGGGGAACGATCCAGTTTGTTAAAATTCTGTTTTATTTTTATGTCAATGTGTTACAGTATGGCACGGTCTATCTGCTGCAAATTGAAACTATTAAATTGACAACATTTAAATTTTTTTCTTATTAATATTTGTTAAAAGAATATAAAAATTATCGTGTTGGTGTATTTTTATGTGTGGATTTAAATCAAAACGATTTATTTTATGCAATTCAATAAATAAGTGTATTTATATTTAATAGAAATCATAAATCTTTCACAATAAAAATATTATAAATATATAGGAAAATTATAAAAAATGAAAACTGGGATGGAGCATTATTTGAATATAAATAAAATTGTGTGCCACAACCTGCTACATGAGCGTACTTGCTGCATCAGCACAAATTTTCTATTCAGTATTTCTTTTTAAAGGAATTTTTCTGAAAATAAAAAATTTTTCTCAAATTATTAATACGAGTATGTATATAGAAATTATATGAAAAATATATTTTTAATACAAGACATAAACCTGTCTATACCCATTAACATAAATCATACAATATTTCCATATTCTATATTAATTGATGTTTCTGTCTTTATTAAAAACCATCACGGAAAACATCAACGGGCCGAAAAGATATCATCAACGCCACAGCCAGTCATACAATATTATTTGTCTTTTAATTGCTCAGAATTCATAAATGTCCAAAATTCACAGCAATTATCGTAAAAATTGCCTCAAGTGTTCGTCAAAAAAGTAAAAATTTCGCAAAAAGTTTCACAATGCAGAAGCAATTTATTACCCAAAAATTATATTGTACATGAGGAAAAAATATTACGTACTCGTATGTTTGTACATGTTACATTAAGACGTATTCACATTTTTATTTGTTTTGAATTTATTATCCAAAATATATGAAATAAAAAACACTCGTATGAATTTCATTTAAATCATCATAAAAATAAATGCAAAACGAATATCATTATTTTGTGGGAGAGACGGGACCCAGTGGGACCAAAATGTGCACGGAGCACTCATAAATGACAAACATTTTAAATTATGATAATGGCACTGTTCACCCGGTCACCGTAAATATCGTTAATGTCTCGCAAAACAAGTGTAGGATCTGATTTAAATTGACAAATGCAATTAAGGCAGCAACAATTTCATATTTTTTTGTTCGTATATTAATTTGTATTATTTATATATTATTTGTTTAATAGCCCGAATCCGTTGCAACGATTAAAAATGATCCATGTGATGAGAGGAAGACGCAAATGACAAGCAAGAAAATTTATTAAAAATTATCTCAATAGAAATAAATAGTCTAAGTTTAGAGAAATTTGCAAAAATAAATAAAAAATGGGTGTGAACTTTATCGTCCGTCTGCAAACGGGAACCGGTACGAAAGCCCACTAACCAAATGCAATGAATAATTGCAATTGCAAAGCCTAGGAGCAATAATTACCCAGCACAATAATAGATTCTTGAATATTCTTGATCGCAACAGATTTTCACAACATTCAGGGAGCCTCGAATTTCTTTAAAGCCTACATCCTTTAACGAAAAATATGTCATATATTAGAACTCTCATAAGAAAGAAAAATTCTTTGGGGGAGAGCTTACATCCTCCCCCAGGCTAGGCTAACATATTACCACGATAACGAGCCCATGGTAAATGATCTAAACGTCCACTTCTTTCAATTTTTTTTCTTAATTTAATACTGCAATCTGATACTCTTTAGCTTGCCCTTGTTCCTTTAACAAATTAGCTTAAACTCGATTAATTTGTGCACCTAAAAGTAACACATCAATCAATCGTCATATCATCTCCCCTGAAATTTATAGAATCATTTGGCACACGATAAGGATATTTGTACGTGCTCTTCAGATGTCCCTAATTGCCACGTTTGTATAATATTTCTTTTTATCTGACTTGTCTTGTACATCTTAAAATTTCTCTAAGCAACAATTATTTTCTAACTTTCCCCGTTACCACGGGACACCAGCAGCCTTCATAGCCTTCATAGGAAGAACACAATCCTTATGCATTTATTGGCTTTACTGGCTCCTTTGCTTCGTGTGTTCTTCATCCTTGCTTTAATTATTTTTCTGATTGACTTATTTTCTTAGTTTTTTATATTCAACATCACACGTGAATTTTGATCAGCTAAAAGTTTACGGAATTTTAACCCAAAAACTTCATCACAACTTCATCATCGCGCCATAGAGATCACTTCCATTTGCCGTTTTATTTTTACTTGCTTTAGCGTGATCAACTTCCACCTAAAGGGAATTAATGCTGCTATTCGCATACCTTTATCGCATATCCTTTAGGCAGTTTCCTTCATCCAAGACAGTAAGTAAGTCTGCTTTTGAAGTCTGGATAAAAGAGTTTTGTAAAAAGAGATGATCCTATATGATAGGATCGTTGTCACAGGACCTAATTTTACCACGAGTCAATAAAAATATTCTTATTTGGCCGCTTCAAGTACTTTAAAGCGGAGTGAAGAAATCCTGCTTTATAGGGCTCCGTACACACTTGATATAAAAGTTAATAAAATTATTCACGCAGTTGTCATCTTTTATAAGTGATTGCATTGTATCAGACTTTTTTTATTATACATTGAGGGATCAATTTAAACATAAACAGTTTTACAGTAGACTTTCGTGAATTTAAAATTTGGCATAAAGAAGAAAAAATTCAAATAATGGAAGTTTAAAAAATCACAAAGGATTTTTAATATCGAAACTTATGATAGCAAAAGATTAAACTAAATTAAATAATTTAATAATTCTTACGCGAGGCATGGTCGCTTTAAAAAAGTTCAAGTTATGTGTAGTCCCAGTTTAAACGATACAAATCTTCTCGGAGAAATTTTTCATTTTGTTCTTTCAACTCGCACTTTGCTTTCACACAAAGAAATTTAATGTGCAGAGGTTTCTAATTAATGTATAGTTGAGAGAATAGAAACAATTTCAAGCACATGCACGTATGTACTTATTTATCTGCCTTTTCCCTTCCTTGCCAACAAATTAACTCTTGCTGCAAGTTAAATTTTATCGTCTAAATACAATTTTATATAATATATCATAAAATGTTGGCAAGTGGTGTGTCTCTTTTTTAAAATCTAAATTACCGATTGAAGTAAATTATATAGATTTTATCTAGTTTATCAAGATTTTACTAAATTTTTAAATGTTTTTGTTTGATTCACACTTTCTCTCTTCCAAAACTTTAACATTCATCTGTCGCTTTTTTGTTTGTTACAATAATTACAATAATATACTCGCACATACATACATACATACAAATATTTTTTACTACTTGCACCCAAAAACAGAACACAAATCGAAATTCAAACTTTGCAAATTATGACAAAATAAATTTGAAAAAAATTCTAATTAGAAACTTATTTTACCAATTTTTTCTGTAATTGTTGTTTTTGTTCAATTTTGCAACTGTCTGCAAAAAAAATGCATGTACAAAATATCAAGTGTCAAATTTTAGCAATAGTCATTTGAACATATGTCCTATTGTCACAAATACAGACAGACAACTGGAACGAACACATTCTAATAAGCGAACATGTAAAATTCATGGAATGAATTAATGAATGAATATGTAAAATTTTTATTATACATTCAGAACAATATTTATAATTGTATGAGGAGACAGTGTTTGAAAGTAACCGAATAGAGTAACAGATTTGACACGGATTAAATATGAATCTTTGTAAATTATAAGAATTTCCCAAGAAAGCCTTACTTAGGCTAAGGCATCCTTTTATAAATTAAATATATAAGCCTACACTTGTACTCGTATAAACCCAAATTTTTCACTTAAGCCCAATTTACATTTCAAATAACCGAATCATAATGACTTTTAATTTATAAATAAGAAATATTCTTTCACGACTCAAACAACAAATATCATCAGCATCATTCTGCACTGTCACAAAATATCACAAATTGAGTAGAAAAAGTAGAGCGTATATTACCAGAGTGATAGGGGGTGGGGGCAGTATGGTGGGGGGGGGGGGCAATCGTCACTGCAATATAACAAATAGATGAACACTCACGTACACATACCATTCTATCACTGCCATAGGTCTCAGTTGTTCACAAAAAATTTGTGAAAATTAGAAAAAATCACACTTACACAAACAACCGAAATATGTTCAAAAGTAAAATATTAAAAATCACAAACTGATTACAAACTTGGTCGTCATTTTACATTCAGCAACAAATATTTCTTTCTTTTTGTTTAAAAAAGTTTATTTTTGGCACGACTCCCTTTCGTGTCCATACCCACACCCACAGTCGCAACGCCACCCCCTTAGTACATGTGTAATTTCTGACGGCAAAGGGGTAAACAATGATTCGTTTTGACAGTATGAGTATTTTAGAACTAATAAAAGTCCAATCTAGCTGTGCAATCGTTTAGGCTGTCATTATAATAAATGTACAGTGAAAGCCAAAACAAAAATTAATATTAACAAATTGTTGGTATTCTTTAGATTAATTTTTTTTATTAAGATGCTTGCCTAGTGAAAAAGAATTTCCAAAGAAGTCAATAAAATTCACAATTTATTATAAGGAAGTAAGATGTTGTCTTTTTTCGGATCATTTCCACTAGATTTGAAGTCATGTTCAAGATGTTGTGAAAGAACGATTTTTTGGAAGTACTTAAAATGTTATTCGACCCAAAGTATATATTTATTCATTGTAGAGTATATGAAAACCATACTTATTACATTAAAAGTTTATTAAAAATTTTAATTTCTCTTACTTCTTATTATCATCGATTTCTGATCCTTGTCGCAGTTCCTATATTTCGCCTTCTAAATGAACATATTGCAATTTAGGACTTATGTTAACTGGTTAACAGAGCTCTGCTAACTGCGAAATAAGCATTACTAGAAAATAGGGCTTTAGTCTGTACTAGTTAAATTTAAATTTGTCTTCACACACATAAAATGATATGCAACCTATTGCGGCGCGTAGGTATAAAACGCAACGTTATAATTTGAACTGGATGCCATTTAGTTAAAAATTAGAAAGTGTTAAATTGATGACATTAATTGTAAAAAACTATTTCGCTTATATGGCCACCTACTGAATTGATGTGTAATTGTGCTCGTTTTACGACATTTTCAATTGATTTTCACAAAACTTCTGTCAGTCAATTCAAATTATGGCATTACTCTTGCGCCACCTTGTGTAACACTGTTTTAATTTTAGTCTTGGACTCCAATAGTTATCAAATAAATAAATGTTTTTTAATTTATATATTGAAAAATGTTAGGCAATTTGCTAGCAAGTTCATATTTAAGGGTCAGTTGCATTTAGGGCAGTAAAATAATCCTAATCCCAAGGATAGAACCTCTAAAATGCACGGATAAGCTTAAAACTCTTGTATCATCAGTTTCATCAGACACTGTAGGTTTTACCATGTTGGATTACACTTGTGTGTTTTTTTATTTTTTTTTAACAAAAAACAAAAAAAAAATATTTTGAAACAAAACAAAAAATATATATTGTACATATAACAATGCCAAATATGACAGTTAAATGTTACAAAACATTTTATATTCTTGTGCTTTGTTATAAAAAAAGGGAAGAGTTTTTGTTCATTTACTAAATGAGCAAAAATGTTGAATGAAAAATATAAAAAATAAATACTTTTCATTCTTTTTGTCTGATTTTTGTGCTTTATTTTGTATGCCAATCTAACACTTCATGTGCGAAAAAACGTCAAAAAGTTTCCAACTCACAATTGTTTCATGCACATCTTTTATTTCATCTTGTTTTTTTTCAAATCGTGCGACTTTTCCCGCCATTGTCGGATATCACATTTGGTTAGGTGATATAGTTGCCAGATTACTGCAGAAATTTCTATACATTTTATGGGTAAGCGGAGACCACTTGGACTAGAATATTTATTTGAGACTAGAATATTTATTGAGACATAGGTTAGGTTAGGTTAGGTTAGGTTGATTGGAGGGGTGTGACAGCCCATATCATACGACATACACTTAAGCCAGTGAAGGCTTGTTGTGTGCTCCCTTTAATTATCAAACACAAACTGCCAGAGTTCTGTGGCAGGATACGAACCTGGGACCTTCGCACTACGAGTCTAGTACACTACCTACTAGTCTACGAAGGTCAGTTATTGAGACATACAAATCATATGCACGTGAGCCAAGAGGCCTTTAAATTTGTCTCTGTTATTGTCCTCATACTATAAGAAAACCTTGTAAATATCTGGGTCTGATCAATTTAAAAAAGTTTTTGCGATGCTTAATTATTCGCCTATTGAGTTAAATGAAAAATTTCGTATCTATCGAAAATGTCTGGGAATAGGAAATTTTTGTAAAGTAGCGAAAATTTATCTACATTTGCGTTACGTAGAAAAGTCGGCACATGTGATAATGGATTGCTATGACTAGTGTTAATTTAACGTTAATTAGGGATGTAGTATGTTGGAATAATAAAAATTCCCGTATGATTTTTCACACCAAATTTCCATAAGAAACTTCAGTATAAATTCAAGCGATAGGTTGGTATCGCTTGTGAGCGAGAGAAGTGAGAGATGATATGAATATACGGATGGGCTGTAGTGGAAGTCACCGAAATTAACGTTTGTTTTCGAATAGTTTATGTTGTAACAGAAGTTAATTTCTGATTGCTGATTCGCTATATCATAACAAAACACTATGGGGCGGCTTCCGCACTAAAACGACTGGGTTAACCACTGGCACTTTTAGGCTACAACAGTATCAACAATCTGCTAACTTTTAATTTTTTTGCAAAGCTATTTAATTTTTTTATAAAACTTTTATAAAAGAAATTTTTAGGTCAACTACCAAAACGTTGGAAGTTCGAAGATATTTTCTCTGTTCTGAAAAATTAACGCCTTGTTAAAGAATTTCTAATTCGCAGTTCAAAATTTGTATTTTCCAAAAACTTTCAAATTCTATACAATGATATTTTATGCTTAAATTTTCCATCAATTGAAACATTTACTTATTTTTTTCAACCATTTTAAATTTATTATTAAATTTTTAAAATAATTTTTTTATGTATTCCTTAATAAGAGCAAAAATATCCGCTCCAAAGCAAATATTTTCGAAAGTTAAATTGAATGTTGTAATTTTTTCTTGTTATTGTCGCGGACTTCTTAAATATACGAAATCAATTTTCATTCATCAAATAATTTAAAATCCATTACTTTATGCAAATTGTGTTGTCAGACAATTCCCCTATTTTTTCCTTCTTTCCTTGTCCAAAAATCGCATGCACAACATTCAGCTCCTTTTCAAAAGCTCTATTTTGGACAAACTTAAGAGAATATATTCAAATGTGTGTGTATGTGTGTATATATTTGGCTAAAATATACGATAGACCATCGTAAATATTTGAAAAAAAAAATAATAACAAAACATAAATTTAACAGTTAACATCAAAATTGTTAAAAATTATGGTTGTATTTTTCTTCTTTTCTTGTTATTTTTCACGATTCGAAAGGACTACGAAGGACAGTCAGGAAAGTACAAAAATTGTTGTAAATATAACAACAATGAAACATTCATAATCAAATTTATGGCATATAAGAAAATTTTTTTATATACATTCAGAAAGAAATAAATAAATGTGTATAGTACATAATATACATAAATGATCTAGCCTAATGTGCAGACAGACATGCACTGTGGGAAAAATGAATAAGAGCAACAACAAAAAAAATTATATTAACTGTTAGACAAGCAACAAATGAAAGTGTAGGTGTGTGTGTACAGATGGGTGTGAATTAAAATGACTTTTTAGAAGAGAGGAAAACGTGTTTTTTTCAATTGACTTCCGATTAAGAGGGGTGTCTATTGCCCTTTGTCCATGCCAAGCTTTTTTGTTAAGACAAGCGGGCTTAACAAATATATAGTTGACCGTTTTACGATTCAATTATTAAAACTCTTTTGTAAAAATTAGTGCATGATTGCATGAAAACGTTGCGTGGAGCGTCCAAAACGCTGGTTAAAATTTGATACGACCTTTCCGTTAATAACACAGTGCAACACAAAAAACAATGAGATTCTAACGAATGATTCTGGTAAAGGCCACAAAACAGCTTATACGTCTACTGGCGTTTTGAAAGTTTACATCTGATATGAACACGGTGTGCAATTCCATCAGACATGTGCATCTATTAAAGGCCATCAAGACTATAAAGACAAGGCTAGTCGCTATCTTATAGACGAAGTATGCTAGATATTTGTTTGATAATGATATAGAATTGCCTAGAGCTAAAAGAAACGTGTAATGATTAAACAAATAATATTTTTTCATATGAACTGCTCTATTTAATACTTTATTTTAAAATTTTGAGTGACGTATTGAATTTTTCCGATATCAAATTGAACCTCAATGTTTTAATCACTTCTGCGAAAAGCATTAATACCTGCAGTAAATACAAGGTGGCGCATTTTGTTGTAACTTAGAAAAAGAGCCCTCTTTTCTTAAAAAGTTTATTTGAAAATATAAAATTTAGGACTTTAGTTGAAATAAATTACATCGCTCAAATGGCCACCTCACAAATTGATACGTAATTGCGCTCGTTTTACAGCATTTTGAATTGTTGCTCGCAAAACATCTGTCTCCAAATTGGCGATTTCTTCTACAATGTTGGTGTCAAAGACTTGGAAAACCCGCGGTTTGCTGTGGTAAACGCGAGATTTTGAAAACCTCCAAAGGAAGATGTCTGGTGCTGTTAGTTCTCGACCTCGAACGAAATTAGTGTCTTAAAATCAGTATCGTTGCCTGAGCGGTATGAGCGGTTGCAACGTCCTGTTGAAACCAACAATATCGAGACCTCATTCAGCAACTTGCGGCAAAAAAAACTCGTTTAGTATTTGCCTGCAATGCTCATCATTTACGGTTACGGTGATTACATCGACGTCTTCAAAAAAAAATAAGGGCCAATAACATTTTCATTGCAAATGCCACATCAAACAGTCACTTTGGTGGGATGCAAAGCCTCTTTATGTATGTCACATGGATTTTCTGTGCCCTAGAAACGCAAATTTTGATTTTAGCACAAAAACACTGCAGTGGGAATGGGCTTCGTCGCTTATTAAAATATTTGAAATGAAATCATTTCCTTCTTGTACCAAGTTTAACTGACTATGACAATAAGTCAACTTTGTCGGACGGTCAACAGATAGCAATTCCTCAACAGTTTGCACTTTGTAACACTAAAATTCCTTCCAACGAATGTCTGTTGATTCCTAATTGTAGGCAGATTTTTAGTAGATTCACTCTGACTTCGTTGGAAATAGCAGCGATTTTCTCGGCCACTTCTTGCGACATCTGTAGTGGATCTAGTTTTCACAAGGCGCTCAGCCAACCGCTTGATTGTTCGAGCAAATGAAACACGATGACGACAAAAATGGCCATGAATTTAGGGATGCGTTAAAACAATAGACTGAAAATAATAAATAAGCAGGAACAAAAATTTCACGTTCTTGAGGTTTGTATCGTTTCATATCTGGTTGACAGTTAATTCGCGATATATTTTAATAAAAAATGTCAAAGCAGAGTGACATCTGGTGCCAGCTATAGAAATGCCCTTGTAATTAAAATTTTTTTCAAAATAACAAGCCAATGTTAAAATCATTCCATACGTTTCAAAGTGAATTCAGTCCAAAATTTTTATAATTTCTTGGAAGCCTTTTCCTACCATGGGCCTTGTCCCTTTAAGTGACAACGAAACTATCGTTCGCATCTTAGAGAGGAAGGCACAGTGATAAAATATTAACTTTATTGATGATTCCCTTATTTAATTGTTTCCCACTATACACCTTAATTCAACTTCAAAATTTTACATAATCACTATGAAAGTATGTATATAAAGGATATAAGGATGAAACATTTAAGCTACAAAATTAAAAAGGAAAAAAGCTGAAATACATGTTAACATTCAAACAGTACTTTATGGAGAGGGAGTAATCGTTCTGATGGTCGTGGTCAGCAAAAATGGTAATATTTACAACATGCAGTAAACAAGAGGAGAAAAAAAAGAAGAATAAAAATATGAAACATAAGACACAAATGGAATATATCTACATGAAGTCATAGACCAACAAACTTGCACATCAAAATATTTAAAGACAGGGAAATAAATTCAACAAAATATCGTATCGCATTTATTTTTATATTTATAAAGAGGAACAAAAATGATGGAAAGACAAATAAACAAAAAAAAATAAGGATAACAATAGTTTGGAATTACAAATCTATTCACATAAATAGAAACACATATACACCCTCACACATACATAGATTTACGGTAAGAGGAACCCAGTGAACAATTTTTTTATAAACCAAATTCGATGGGAGTGTCCAGAAAAAAATGTATCATTTGTCGTAGCGGTCTATTTATGCGCTTTGGGCCCATTATTACAATTCACATGTAGAGTTCCCGATATTTGAAAGTAACTTCATGACTAGACCTCGCGATAAAAGTTAAAGTTTGGCAAACTTGCCTCTAGGTTAAGTTAGGTTAGGTTGATTGGAGGGATGTGATAGCCTATGTCACACGACATACACTTAAGCCAGTGAAGGCTTGTTGTGCGCTCCCTTTAATTATCAAACACAACTGCCAGAGTTCTGCGGCAGGATTCGAACCTGGGACCTTCGCACTACCAGTCTAGTACACTACCACTACTAGTCTGCGAAGGTCAGTAACTTGCCTCTAACTTATCGTTCACTTTTAGGTTAAAGTAGAGTTGTAATAATGAAAAAGTGTTTTTCTGGCCGATAAAATCCCAGCTCTAACTAACGCCCAGTTATAATAATGGCCCTTATTAGAGGAACTTGCTGCGTTGCTGTATATGAATACGAAAGGAATTATGAAAAGAATTGTAATTGGAATTGCGATTTCGAATCGCAACGTGGGATGTGTTACGCTGTTTTATCATTATTACAATGGAATGTGTTCTAATGGAGTAATATAACATATTCCGGGCAATAGGTTCCTCATTAAAAGCACATCCATTTGTGGTCGATATAACAGCGAATCGCAATACGCATTACAGAAACAATTAGTTTTTTTATCGGTCGTATGGCTCGTATTTAGAATGAGCTCCCTGCAGATGTCTTTCTTGACATATCTAACGCTGAGAGGTTCAAATCTAATGTCCACAAGCACTGCTCCCGCTATCCTCTTTACCATATCCTATTTTCCTGGTTCCAGCACAATGCACTGCATCAACCCCTGAGTACTATCCGATTAAAAAAATTCTGCTTTATGTAGGAAGATTTTTAAGCGCAACTTTTATATTTTCATAGTAAAAATTTTGTTTCGTTTGAAGCAGCGTTATTTGCTGGGTACTCTTATGTACAATAAGCTTTTAATAATTACGCATTTCGCTTCCACTAATGGTCAGGTCACGTACCTAAAGTTATATATAGTTTCGATTCACATGAACAGATTCGCTAATCACAAAACAGCTTTACAAGAGTCATACAACTACCGGGTAGTCAGTCTGCTTGCGCATCTCGCTAAATGTCGCAGCCATACGAGTATTAAGACCTTTGGTCTTAGTAACCATTCCCAATAATGGTGTTTGGGTTATTTGAAGTATGTCAACAAAAAAATGTTAGCTGGGACTTAAAGCGTAATAAACGTTACGTCCATCAGTTGGAAGAATTGTTCAAATTCAGGAACCATGATGTTTGATTGTATTTGGTAGCATTATATGAAATAGACAAATAATAATATACATAAATACATATATTTTTAAAAAAATGTTAAAGTCATATCGAGTAGAACAATTGTTAAATAAAAATAGTCAAGTGAAGCAAGCAAAACAATCAAAACCATTTCTGTTTTTTTTTTTTTGAATATAAAATGACAAACTTGAATGAATGAGAAAGTTTACTTATGCCAAAAAAAAATGTCAAAAAACAACAATCTAAAAAAATATATTACAGGCCAACAACAACATAACAACATCAAGTGATATACGACAACAAGTTTGGAAATGGCATGGAATGTTTGTTATGGGTTTGGTTATTTCTGTCATTTAAATGTACAATTTCCGACACCCTACAGCTGGTAATGGGAGTGCCAGACATTTGGGCAGCATTAAAGGTTTGCAAGGGGTTGTAATGAGGCTTAGCAGGATCAAACCAATAGAATATTTTATGATGGATATTGTGTTTTTTGTGGATTTCGAAGCGAGTATCCGTCTGAGATGTGCCATCGTTAGTATTTCTACTACAGACTATATACATATATCCCAATTCCATTTAGATGTAAGAAAACATCATCTTTTTACATACAGTTTATTGAAAACTAAGCCAGGATTATATGAAAATTTTAAAGTGTAAATTACAAGTAAAAGCTTTCGAAATTTCAATTTAACTCAAACAGATCGAAGTGGAACGAATTAGTATTTTCCAAGAGAATTTTAAGCAAATAAATGTCGTCGTAGTCTGGACCAAGAAATTTCTACCAACAAATCCTTTATATTTAATTTAATATTTTTATGAGCGAACTGTAATTTTTTTTTTCATTTTTTGGATTTTTAATATCCATAATTCTTGGAGTATCCATTAATTTAACAAAAGTTTCTAAATTTTCATTTCTTTATATTATTTTAACTCCGACCTGGCAAACCCGGTTTGAATGCTGTTGTTTATTATTTAGCAGGTGATAAGCCAATTGTATCCTATTCTGATGATGGGGCTGCCATCTAAGCCAACAGAAACGACGTCCGTTTGCACAGCTATGGGAACAGACGCTGCAGAGGCCTCTGAAAATTGTGTTGCCATTGTCCTTCTGATTGATTTTTTCCTGTTATCATTGAAACATTTCTTTTAACTAAAAAGCTTTGCGAACATTATTCTATTAAGCTTAACTAGCAAATATAATAATTCACATTTCTCACTATTGTAGAACTCTTCTAATTCCACTAGACTTGAATATAATTTTCTTTTTTTTTATTCGTCTAAAGTTTGAATGTTTACATTGGTTTGGTTTTCTTGGCCAAAAAGAAAAGAACTGCAAATAAACAAATACATAAAACAAATGATTTGAAATGTATTTTTTCTTGGCCCACAATTCATAGACACATTCTTGTTTAAACATTGATGAGAAATAAATGTCCTTGTTTAACGTTGCCATTTGTAGCTATTTTGGCCAGATCGTTATAACCATGTTGTTTCAGTTGTTGTAAAAATTTTTCATTCTCTGCCACCTAAATATGATTCACACAAACTTTTCTGTCATTTGTTAGAGTAGAAAAAGGACATCAATAAATTTGCAAAAATGTTCAAATTCCAAAGCTCCTTCCATGTTTTCTTTGACACACCCATTCCATAAGGTTGTATTAAAAATAAAAATTGGAGAGAGAAAGAAATCTAATAAAATGTTCAATTTATTAGATTTGATATTTTTTGTTAAAAGTGATTCGATTGCAGGTAATTATTCCAAAATTTAGAAGAAAGTCAAAAAATAAGTATTAATGGAGTATTATTTATTACAAAAGTGATTTTTCTTTCCACAATTTTAGGTTAAGGTCTCGTGCTAAATATTATTATTTTTATTAAGTAAGAATAAGGAGAAGCCATTTACACTGGAAGAATAAACAGTGCGGCTGTCGATGGTCTCCACATCATCATCTTTTGTACTGACATCTTCAGTAATCGAAGACTAATTAATTTAAATTTGAACAATACGGTTTGACAAATTAAGCAAATTTAATAAACTTTATTATTTATTGAAATCCAAAATTTATTTTCCAAAACGATATATTTCTATTCTTCCTAACAACATATCGATAATTGGATGCAAAATATTCACATCTCGAAAAAAATCGAAATTGGAAAACTGCGATGACAGATTTTAAATTGTTAGCTTTTGTATCAAAACTTTTTGGTATAACGTCGGCTTATGTGTTTGAATTTAAATTTCATTAGCAGAGACATAAACCATATTTTTAGCAACGTCAATTACCCAGTTAAACAGTTAAAAGAAATCCCGAAATTGACTAAGTTCATTTAGAAGGACTAGAACCAGGTCCAAAAAGCGAAAATATTCCCGAGAAGTTTCTTAATGAAATTGCAACAATACTGAAGACTAAATATATGTTAAAATAACAATAAAATTCGTTAAACAAAACGTAGATGGGCTAATGCTACGCACTATAAAGAGATTGTAGTTCAGGGAGCGCTTAAAATGGAATATGTTAGTGGTATATCTGAAATAATATTAGAAGTTTAATACATGTGGTTTGAAAAAATACTTTTTTAACTTCTTGAGAAGATTAATGGCCATATTGGAGAAAAGGAGAGGGGCTGGTGTTGCACTTTATATAGATATGGTGGCCTACGGAGTATTCAGTTAGTTGATATATAAGAGTGGGATATCTGAAATAATATTGGAATCTTAATAAATTCAATTCAATATTAAGCAGCAATTACAAAACTCGACTTTTCTTAATATGCTGAACGTAGCCTGTAATACAGTTGAAAGCATCGAGGAAGAGAAGAGAAGCTTATGATAAAGTCATTTAAATCGTATATCGTATTTTTTCTGAATCAAAATCTCTGCATTTTCATGACATCTATGGGAGCTCTTTTTACTGACTCCCAGGAGCGTGCGTTTAGTCTCATAGCTACTCCTGTATATGTTAAATTAGTACCGCTTCTGTTTCATATGTGGACGTGGCTAAAATACATATTAGGTTTACTCTTAAAAATTTCGTGATCAAATAATATTCCCAACATCGAGTTCAAATGCAATGGATAAATAATATTGGAAAAAATTTAATTATTTGAACAAAAATTAAATGTGTAAAGAAGGATGATTTTCATATATAGTATAAGGTGAAAGATACTGTATAATGAATACCATTTAAAGTACTCCTAAAAATTAGCTTTTTCATAACATCTTGTATATGACGTCAAATCTATTGAATATGATCCAAAAAATGTCAAAATCATTGCAATGTTGGAATCATTGAAAAATATTCGTGCTTTTCTTGCTGCCGGTTCATAAGTTGTGGATCTTATTGATTTTTTTGTAAGTTCTATTTTTCTGCTGGGTGGTAATAAAATATCGCGGAAGGACCATTTAAAATTGTTGATCAAGCATGTTCCACATAACGAAGCACCTCTTGTTTATTTACAGTGGTGCGGTTCTTGTTTATTCGGCATTCACAAATCATTGACAAAATATTGACGTTGTCGTTTTCGTAGAATGATTATAAGCAATTTTTTTCTTAATGGGCACATAAAGGTGGGCAGTGGCAGAAATATTTTCACTGTTGTATAAAAAAATTTAGCGTATATAAAATTTTGTTTCTTGATTTTATTATGACTTTATCGTTAAGCTCAAATTATTAAACTAAATATTATTTAATTCCAAATAACCAAGTAACCTCTTCATCATCGTAAGAGCTCTTAGGTCTTTTTTTAACAGTTTTCAGGTTGTCAAAAAAAGTTGAACACAACTCTTACAGAAGTTGGTATTTTCAGTTTTGAAAAAACAATATTTCGAAATTATTTCGATTACCATCGGTTCTCTTCATCAGGAATTTGAGTAAAACCGTCTTTTTATTTTAAATTCACAAAGCTTATTGGTCTTCATTCTTATTATAATAACGGATTCTCGTTTAATCAAAACGTTCTTTAATTTCAAATGCATCACTTTTCCTCATATCCCTCAAAAAGGTTTGAGAGTCCTGCATAATTCCCTTATTAAACCCTAAGTAAATTTTTAGACTACCCTCGTACAAACAGACGTATCCACTAAGGCATGTAAGCTAAAAGAAAGGACATTTAATTATAAGTAGTGTTGTTTGCTTTATTTGAAATTATTGTTTTTGTTTTATAAAACTAAGTTCTCATAAATATAAATTGTTTATGAAGCCATCATCATAATTTTTCCTCTAATATTGTAGAGGAGCTGCTTTTGAAATATTTCCCATTTTTCCAATTTCTGTAATAATTTGTTTTTTATGTCAATAAATGTTATTTGCCTCAAATATTTAGACAGCAATGTTTTCGCTGGCTCGCTTGTAATTTTGATTTTTATTTATCGAAATAGATAAAAAATAGAGTCAAACTTGTGTATGTATTATGAAAAATATATCCTTTCATACGGTACATAGAGATTTTCCGCTTACAAGAAACTACTTCCTCCACCCAACGGTTTTGTACAAATATTATGTAGAAATTATGACAGTACTGTCGCTAAGGAATAGGGGATTTTTTTAAAATAGGATCACAAGGTCCGAATAGCCACACACATTATCGTATCGACAATCGTATGAAAGTTAACGATGTGACACGTCAATCGCTTCAAACTTCTACGGGTGATTGATGGATGCAATATTTTTGGCTCTATTGAACTTTTATTTTATTACGCAGTTATCACCGCTCAGTGGCCACTTCCTTGGAATGTACCAGAATAACGTCAATGGTTCATATAAAAATGCACCAAAGAACCATCATAGTTCTATGACTCGATTTTCCTCCTCTGCCAGAAGTACCGCTTTTCACGAAAGGTGGCGCATAAGTATCGTTATGATTTATTTAATTAAAAAAATTTTCTTTCTGATTTTATTTAACTTTGACATTTATTAAAATTTAGATTATAGTATGGAAATATCTATATAAATATATAATGGTCCCCATTGTTTGCTTCGACTTGATGCGTTCTTTCGAATCATTTCCTATAGAATTTAAAGTCTCAGCGCCCTTACTTTCTCACGGATAATGTCCTTAAGCTTATGAATGATTCTTGGCCTATTGGCATACACTTTAACCTTCAGTTAAAACCAAAGTGGTATTGTTAAGGTTAAAACAGCTGCTAGGGACAGGCAAAGCTCAATAGATCAACAATGGTCGCAGTGCAAAGGGCCATCCTGGGCCAAACCCCCATTACATTACATTACAAGTTTAAAACAAAAATAATCCACAAAATGCTTATTAAACCGACAGTACCTTTTCCCACGCTTTTGTAAAGTATATATTTAAACAGAAATATTGATTAGTATATTAAGCAATAAGGAGAAGGACTAATGATTGAAAACCCCTAACTAAGGAATCTAAGAAAATTCTGTACTAAGCGTCTTTGGTCTTGTGATGAATAAGACACATATTCTTTATGAAGAATAAATCTTTATAAAGGTTTGATATTTTAGCAGCCACCTAAAAATTTATTAAAAAAAACAGACTCGTGAGCTTTTTCTTATTACTTATTTAACAAAAATAATTGTAGAATTACAAATTCGATTTAATAGATTCATTACTCTGATTGGAGCCAATAGATTTAATTTGCAATAAAAAAAAATAAATAAAAAAATAAAAAACACAATAAACCCTAAAGATCAAGGAGGGAAAGGATTTTCCTTGCAATAAAAATTATTAGAATTTAATTTTTTTTATTTTATATACTAAAATTATAACAAGGCGAATCATACTTAATAAAGCAATTTTTTATTCAATTGCAAACAGCAATTAATTATTAAATATAATGCTAATTTTATCTGAACGCATGCTGGCTGAAACGAAAATGTTTATAGAAACTGCAAAAATATTTGTGCAAAAAACAATCAAAGACACTCAAAAATTAGGCGTTAGTTTAATAGGCCATCAAGAAAAGTTTTCTTGGTAAGAAATTCTTTTTAATATATCATCTTCTAATACAAAGAATTTAAGATCCCAGGTGCGATTCCAAGCCAAACAGATTCGCAGTTTGTATTTGTTACTATTAAAAAACAATTAAAATGATGCTTTGAACATTAAAAGGTATTTTTTAATTTTTTCAATAAATTACGTATTACGTTCGATGATTGCAAATTTTTTTTCCCAAAATAGAAGAGCTGAACATGACTGGCATGTGGTTTCAACAAGACGGTGCCATATGCCACACAGCACGCGAAACAATGGCCCAATTAAGAGGCGAGTACGGTAAGCAGTTTATTTCTTGTTTGGAGCCGGTTAGGTGGCCGCCTAGATCGTGCGATTTAACGCCTTTAGATTATTTTTTGTGGGACCATGTTAAGGCTCATATCTATAGGGACAATCCCGCAGCGGTTGACGCACTGAAAGCCAATATTGAAGAAATTATTCGCGAAATACCGGCCGATATGTTGGAGAGAGTATGTCAAAATCGGACCCAGCGTTTGAACCATTCGAGACGTAGCCGCGGTCAACATTTATATGAAATCTTCTTTAAACATTGAATTGTATAGATCGTCCTATCGCCTCAAATAAAGTTTTCATATATTTCTCTAAATTTTATGTGTTTTTTAATGTAACTCGAGAACTCTTAAGAAACCACCCTTTATATTTACTGAAAATAAGTCATGATTAATATTTTATTTAACTTTAAAATCTTTCTAAAATGTTCTTTAATATTTCATTTTAATTTCCATAGAGAGATGAGAGAATATCATTTGTTTTATAGAGTTTTGTATTAGTGATCGAATTCTACCAACTAAAATTTTATTATGAGTGTAATTTTATGAATGGCACATAGTGATGTGAGAAGACTATAACCAGACGACGATAGTTAGACAGACAACTACACGCACCCGTTCTAATATGCCACTAAATGTACGCGTAACGTTCAAGTAAATATTGTTTCATATATCATAATATATAGACAATTGGACGGACAGATCTACAGACAGACGGCCACAGATAAATTGTATGTAGTCGTTTGTTCAATATTTAAATCGTATGCAATGACACGACTACTTATTTCTTCTATTTAGAAATTGGGGGCTCAATTTATAATCGTATGACAAGCAGGCAGTCAGGCAAGCAGCCTTTGCAATCATCCGTCAGTTTTTAATATTTTCCATTTGTTTTTCACTTGTAATTTATTGGGCGAAAGGCATGCGAATTTCATAAACATTTTGAAATAATAAAAACACAACAAAGTCTCCTACAGCGAAGTCAAGTGAAAGGTAATTAAAAAATACATATGTGCTACGTGAAATGGGAGCGTAATAAGCTCAAGCATTAGCTGGGGACTCTTTTAATGTAACGAAAAAAATATAGAGTTTGAGAAGTGTTTGCATAAGAAGTTTTGATCCAAAAATATATTGAAGGCTACTTTGGAAGATTTATTTCGTGTTCCAGTTTAAGAAAAAACTCCGGATCAGAACAGTATTGCGGTTGCCTCAAAGAAACTCAAAATATCAATTAATTGCTCATTTATTTGATTGTGTTAAAAATTTTATTTCTTGTGCGTTTCAAACTAGTTCTTATGCTTTTATTTCGTTGGTTCTAACGTCTACTCATTATTGGACTCTCAGCCATTATAAAGGAGGATTTTTCTAATTCTAATTTCCTCTTTGAGAGTTTTTTGTAAAAACATACGAGGTTAAACACTTTTGAAACATGATGGTTTAGGGTGGTGATAAATTGGTTTTAGCACTAGCTAAATGCAGAAATACAAAATACAAAATCGCGATTAGTTTTTGTCCTTTATTATTATTATACTTTACCATTGATGCCCACGATTTCTTGGAGGTGCTAAATTTTGGGCTCTTTGCGCTTTAGGGTATCGGTAGCACTTTGAATCCCCCAGTGAAGCAAATACGTAGAAATTAGGGATATGCTTAGGTAACCTGCTCCCGGACGGATAAATCATTTGCGCTATACAGCAAAAACATCACCACTACTATGTAGGGAGAGCCAGCGCTCTGAGTTGTCTGCGGATAATAACAGATTTCCTACACTTGAGTCTATCCCAAATTGATCATCATGAACAAAGTTGTTCTTATAGAATAACATTTTCATTGCTTCCAAAGTATCAGTTAGTATATATTTTCTATATTCAATGATCCAATTAAAAAAAAAGTTTACTTCAAAATAGGAACTACTTCTAAAGACAATTTAAAAATAGTTGCTTTTTATATAAAAAAAGTATTTATTTGATAAATTTTGATTAAAAAATATTTTTTTAAATCCATACTACATGGGAATTTGTACGCTTTAAAGATATGAAACTTATTGCCAGTGGCAACTAAACGATCCTAATTTAATATAAAATTTGCTTCTGTGTAAAAAAATTATTATAAAAAGTTTGCTTTTCTCCATGTGGTGATTAGGAATCGAAAAAAATAACATCTTCCAACTAGAGGCCTATGACAAAGTTATTGGAAATGATCCAAGTTTGCATTACTTCCGGATCTGATCCCAGCATATTAATGACTTCTTTTTTTTGCTGGGAACATTGCAAGTTGATTTTAAAATCTTGTAGGTTTGTGAGCAACATTGCTAGTTCTTATTATGTTAACGCTCGATACCCTCGATACATGTTATACAACCAAGAGCGTAAGGCGCTCGAAATTATATTTTGCCTCAACGATATGACAACTTCTACAAATTTCTACGAAAGAAACAGCAGATGAGACAATGGCAAGTGAAAAACAGCAGTTGTGAAAATTATTTTCTGTTGCTGAGTCTGAGCAGAGGCAGCAATAACAACGACAGCGACATTTGTCTCATGTGTTTTACCAGCAATATTTGACATCTTCTTGTCATTAAACGATGTTTTCGTCTTTGGCATTTTATGCATTCAATAGACAATATTTGAAAGTACACTTGGCTTAATAGTTGTAGCGGTTGTTGTTGCTGCTACATTTTAAAACTGTCAATGCTGTTGTTTTTCATATAATTTTCACAGAAATTTACATAAAAAAAGAGATCAAAAAAATACGAAAAAATCGCAACACCATCAAAACATGACGCTTCGTTGGCAATTAATAAAAATTATTTTTGTCATTTTCCTTCTTCAATATTCTCTAAGAATATGTCTGTGTTCCTGCTGCACTCGATTGTACGAGTATGTCTGTTGTATTGAGGAATGCGGACATGCGTCTCATCGACAAGAACTTTTGTATGAGAATTCTGCAGTTTATATTCAATAACGCCTGTCTTTGTCATCAAAAATATAAAATATTTCTTGATGATTTTACAAAAATGCATTCATATTCCTGCATCCACAAGTACACAGAGAAAACAAATTTCCTTACGTGATCGGACAAGTTGCAAGAACTAATATCGTGAATTTTATTCCATATAAAGATTTAGACGATTTTAGTTGATTCTTTTAGAGCAATAGAAAAGTATTTTTGATTTGATTTGATTTCACACTTCTACTAGAATTTTTAGTATCATTATCCTGTATAAAATCCCAACTAAGCGACAGGTGGAAGCATTTCGACTAGAAAGATATATAAATAGAGTCTAGCCGACCTTTGCTGTTGTTGGGCAAATTGCAAAAGGTATAGTCATATATTATTCTTTTGCGGAAAGACGAATTTTTGATTATCCGCACAAGACCATAAATGCGAAAATGAAAGCCAAATTCCTATCTAATAATTTCGGCCTTTAAAAGTACCGACATTAAAATAAGCATTTCATTTCTAGGTAACCTCATAACATGCCAACACTTTGTCCAGTATTAGAAATGTAAAAAATTGTCATAATTACTTTCCATATTAGAAAGAAAAAAATATTTCCTAGTCAGAAGGTTGGTACTTATTTTGATCTCAAGTCTTTATTTAACATTTGTATTTTTGTTGCGGATCTGACGGATTTTTCTCTAGGTTTATGGATTTGTATGTATATACACAACTTTTTCCAACTTAAAAATTACCGTCGCGACGGTTGGGTTAATTAATATGATGTTATCTGTGTCAGATGAAAAGTCGCGAATTTCTTCATAATTTTCATCTCTTCATTTTTAAAGTTCGAGTTGTTCATAAAGTATGGGTACTTTCTGAATCCCTATAGGGGACTTAGAATCAAAATATAGGCTAGATGTTGCACATAATCGACGAAAACATTGACACAGTGGAAATGTAACTCCTCCCACCCTTCGTGACATGGGCTCGTAACTATGCACAAAGAAAGTAAAAGAGATTGCTGAAACCTTCTAGAGAGAGTTAAAATAAAAATCCAAAATGGTTTGATCAACGTAATTAAGAGGCAGCCTAGTGCTCCAAATAAAAAGTTCTCATTTTGAGATTTTTCTGATTAGTTGCCCACTAAAACCTAACTGTATACAAAGTAAAGGGGGCGTGCCCCCTAAAATCGAAAAGATGCCTCCAGACAAAAAGTTTTTGCATACAGAATTTCAATATCTGGGACTTCTAGCTATACTATCCTAGTACCCCTATACAAAAAGTTCCTATAATTAGATCTTTTCCCTTTACTTATTTACCAAGATCTACTTGTATATAAAATTACAGCTCCCTAGCTACACTGGAAGTGCCCCACAATATTGATGAGTAAGTCGGTGAATAGGTACCAAAATATGGACTTTTTACTCCCTCATAACTCGAGAAGCTTTTATGGTAAAAGTATAAAATTTCCTTCATAAGGTGACCGAGTCCTATTACCATGTACCTTAATAAGTTAACAATTATTTTGATTTTTATAAATTAATTATAAAGGAATAAAGAAGTATATAAAATGAATTGTGATGATACTATTGCAAAAATGTACGAATCTCTGCTAATGAAGTCACGTAATCTAAGGGGTCTTGTGTATACTTTACATGCAGTTCTTAATATGAAATAATAATGCCCAGTCAAAAAAAAAACACAATCCACAATCAGCACGAGGGTATAACTAACATTAGGTCACCACCATCCTGTCTGATAAATTTACAGTGTAGCAATAGTATTAAAATTATAACACTGATTGGCCATCCTCCGACTTCTGTTTTCAATGCCGCCAGAACATTTATTTCCGAATAGTTTTTTTTTAAGTAAGAATGCATTCTGGGAATAAGTTTGTCTATTAATTTTTTAAGTTCCCAGTGCGATGAGGAATTTGAGAATTAATTTTTTTTTTCTAATTTACCCTTTTAAGGCGCTTAAACCAACAGCATCCTTCTGTTCAATAGTTTGGTATTCTACCCACTTTGCTATCGGCCTATTCCATATTAGTAATGAATCGTTTTATTTATGTTCTAAATTTTTAGTATTTTATAGCAGTTAAAGGATTACTTTGGACGCAGTATTCGAAAATAAAAGTCACATTTTCGCAATTTCTGCCCGGGTGTATTCCTATCACAAGCCAACAACACAAGGTTGGCTTTAGCGTTGCAAGCCAATTTAAAAATTAACCTATTCTAAATAATATTTTTTCTTAATAAATTTACTATTACAACTGTCGAAATATGTAACAGTTGCGATTATTATCCAACCAAAATTTTTCTCCGTGTATATTTAGCAGTTTTCTTTACATTTATTAAATGTGATTTAATTTCAATTTTATTTTCACGTCATGCATCTTTTTGAAAATCTTTTCCTCTGTTTAATAAAAAGATATCGTTTTAAGCCTTTTTTGTGGATAAAAAGTATTGTTGTTGACATCTTTGAAAAACTTACAAGACTGAATGACAATCGGATCTGAAACAGAAAAATCATATATCTACATATCGGGTGGTTCAAATACAAGTATTTAAAAAAAATTATATGATCTTCATGGGCCAACGCTTCGCGTGCTGCGTGGCATGTGGCACCGCTTTGTTGAAACCACATATTAGCCAAGTCTAGTTTTTCTACTTTAGGCAAAAATAGAATTGTAATCATCGCACGGTAGCGCTTGCCAATCACAGTAACCTTCCTGCTTTCGTCGTCTTTGAAAAAGTACGATCCAATGATGCCACCGGCCCATAAGACATACCAAAAAGTGTATTTTTTTGTATTCATTCAACTAGAAATGAAGTTCACCGCTGAACACAATTTTCCGATAAAAAAGAGGACGATGCACTTTCTGAACCGAGTATGAATTTTGATAATAAAATTCAATTAATCTGCAATCGTCGTTCGTTTGTAATTCGATTCTTGGTTAAATTATAGACAAAACTAAACATGTTTGACTGCAACATATTACACGAAAACAGCTGAGCTGCCAAAAACAGTATGCAAAAAGGAATGTTGCGTATGAAAAGGATGACGGAAATGTTACTAAACAACATACGATGCCACTTAAAAAAAGGTGTGCGCAAGGACATGCGTGTCTCAAGGCGTATACACTATGGTAAAAGGTTTTAACCCATTTTGTACCACCGTTGCGTTTTCGCAACACCATATTTAGATGTATATAAAACTGGTTTAAACTTTTTGATTGGTATGATTTAGTATTTTTATCATTACTTCAAGGGCTTTTCTATCTAGCCCTCATTTCAAAAATAATACTCCTGCTCTTATTTATTAAAATTAAGAAGTTTTACGAACATTCCAAAAAAATGTTTTTTTTTAAAATGGCAAAATATACATTTAGAAAAAAAAAATAAATTTTTTTCTCTTCAATTAAGTTTGAGAAGACATTGAAAAACGCCTATCGAAAAACAATAAAAGTAAATATAGTCCCAGTTATTCGGTATAGTCTTCCAAAAATCACTGTTGCGAAAACGCAACGTTGGCTGATTTCATGCAAATCACTTTTTTCTCTTTTTCTAATATTTTCTCTACTTACGCAAGAGACGTCTTCACATTATATATTTTCGTTTTTAATTCTTGAATAAAACTTTGATTTTACTGTGTTTTTTACTGACTTTGCAATGAAATCGGTGCTGTACTTTATGATTTTGTTTCTCTAGTTTTGGCGTGCCTATCGTAAAGCAATCCCTATCGCGTCAAATATTTAAAAAAAAGGTATGTATATTTCACACGATGGACAACAACGAAATGGATGTTTCCGATAGATTCGCTAAAGTACGTCCACCGATTGGTCCTTTAAATCGAAAGTACAAACAGTTTGGCATATTTGCAACATATTCATCAATAGACGAGCAAATGATCCCTTATTTCGGTCGACATAATTGCAAAATGTTTATTCGCGGTACACCAATACGATTTGGTTTTAAGTACTGGTGTCTTTGTTCCGATTCTGGGTATTTGTTTGAAGCTAGTCCATATGCTGGCTCAGCGTCACCATACGACAAGCATTGGTTTAGGAGCTCCTGTTGTTTAAAAATTATTAGAATCAGTTTCACATCCAGAAAATCATGCGGTGTATTTCGATACATTTTTTTCTTCGTATTACTTGTTCTGCCTACTAAACGAAAGAAAGTTTCGAGCAATAGGAACAGTAAGATCTAACCGTCTTAGAGGAGCAAATGACATCCTTGCTACTTACCGTTCTCTCAGCAAACATGGTGGTGGTGGCCCTTATGGACGAATTCAGTTAATTCCACCACAGTAAATGCTTAGAAAATTCACTGCCTTATTGTTAGAGCCGAAGGAACCAAGCCTCTATCACAAATAGATTTTAAAGCTGAGATAGCTACTAAATTGCTGTTATTTCAAGAAACCCCTGATATGGATCCGATGAGGGATTTTGAGCACCCAAAAATCTTACCTATGGGCAATATTCGTGAACGCATTGTTTGGAAAACCCCCCACGGAAGACGGAAAACGGAAAAGATGCAGTGAATTCCATTCGCAGACTATTTTTCAGTGCAAAAAGTGCAACGTCACATTGTATCCAAAGTGCTTTGAAAAATATCATAGCAATTTAAATTGAAATTTTTAAGTGCCTAAAAGTATATTTTATTTTTTATGACAATATAATGTATATAATTTTTAAATTTTAAGCAAAAAGTACAAATTAATAAAAATACTTGACTGAATTATATACGAAATGTGATTTGCATGTTATTAGCCAACGTTGCGTTTTCGCAACAGTCCACCACGCCCATATTTGTAGACGAAAAAATTTAAAAAATTTTTTTTTTCAGTTTTGAGTCGCCAATAGGTTATATATAAAAATTCATGAAGATATGTCAACGACTTCGGGTAGTGGTACAAGATGGGTTAAATCTCCATCTTACGTGCAACGCTCATGCTTATGTTTTCAAATCGGAGAAGGTGTAGTAGACATAAATAAGAAATTTGGTCTACCGATAATTGATATCATGCAGTTGCTACAAATAATGAGAGTGTTGATCAATCAAAGCCTAATCATCCGTAAGAGCTTGCAATTTTACATTTAAGACTTTGCAATTTATCCTACAACCGCTGAAAGTGCCAGCGATTCTTGCTTATCACATGTTAAACTTAATGTCGGTTGCTCAAGAGTAATTAATACGTACTTATGTAAACATGTTTGCATGTATATATGGAACGATATGTTGTATGTTTTTTGTCTAGTTTTTGTTATAACTACTCAGACAACTTTCATTTCCGGACGTGGACAAAGTCGCGAGTAAATGCTAGTTTTAAATAAATTTATGACTAAAATTACAAAAAAATTATATGTATTTAATTGCACACAGTATTCAGAGGAGGCCCTCTACTTATATAGTGTATAGTGCTAGTGATAGCAGATTGGTTATGGGAGAAAAGACAGAGGGAGTAGTGCTTGTGGACATTCAACTTGAACCACTTTATGCTGGGAGGGACAGGGTAGACTTTCGAAAGGAGTTTATTTATGCCCTAAAACTGTATATAATTCAGATGTATAAAACTTAAATTTAAACACATTTAGTAACAACAAACTCGGCTCTTCTTTCAATAAAATTTTTCATCGAAATAAAAGGAAACCTTTTATAGTCCAATTGCATTCAAATTTATGGATATTAATTGCGGATAAAAAACAAAATAATAAGACAAGATATTCAAACTCATATTCATAAAGTGTATGTATTACATCTGTTAGTCTTTTGTCTCGCCAAACAATAATTTGACATTTTCACTAAAGACTTACAAGACATTCAATTAACAAGAAAGCTGACATACAAAATGAATGTGAATGAAAAGGAAACCATACTGATGACATCTTATGATAATTTTCGGCTAATTTATGTTCATGAGAAACATGCAAAACATTCGTTGTTATGCTCTACTAGAAGCAGCAGCGGAGCAAATGCAAATCACAAATTTAGCTGCACATACATACACAGATCCAACAGCAGCTTGATGATGTGTGGCAACTTGTCATAATCCGTTAATGAATGAAAACTTTTCTAAATGTGCCACATCCAAACTAGCAACAACAACAATATGATCGTGAAGGAAAAACAACAGAAGTTGCATACAAATCTTTGAGATTAAAAAGAGACAATTGTAAATTGAGTGCATGTGCGTTCCAACAAACAAGAACATGTAGCAAATGACGGAAGGAATACATAAAGTCTTAAAATTGAACTTAAATAAAGATGGGCAATTGTTTGCGAGAGGTGAGAAAGAGTTTTTGACTTGTATGTCGTTCTGTAATTGGTGATTAATTGTTGCAATTATGAGAAGCGCATAATGAACACACTTCTATATGTTTCTCCATTCTAACAATTTGTGGCTCTTTTTCAAGTGTATTAAAGCCAGTTTATTTTAATTGCCACAAGTTTTGTTTTTCTTTATTTATGAGTTGCCTGGTCCTTTACCGAAATATAGGAAAGCTGCCATAAACAACTTGTGACACTTTTATCTAGTTCATTCACAAAATTTTATACGCACTTGTCTAATCAACATTTTGCCATATTTTTGTGTCCAACATTTAGTACAGTGCCACATTTCATTTGATGTTTCTTTTTTCCTCTTGGGACTTTCTCAATGAAAAGTATGTGTGACCTGGACGAATTTTAAATGCCCTTTTAAAGTAATATATATGTGAAGTTGGGTTATAATGAACTCTTCGGGACTGGGCAATTTTGTTCGCTATAGAGGAAATTCTTTGTACCCGGAGTAAATATTTGTTGCTTTCTTTAAGTAAAGGTATGCAAAATTTAACATATGGAACAACATCCACTCCAAATATTGTATACGTAAAATCAACTGAAATTGTAATTCAAATTACAAGAAAATTCACTTAAAAACCGGTCAACTCGTTCTTTATTAAAATTTAACGAAATGTCCATTTAATTTTTGATAAATTTTTTTTTTGTTTTAAGCCCATAAAAATGATATTATCTTTTATTTGACTTAAGCCCGGTATTACTGGAAAAAGTCCATGCAATTATGATGGGTGTCAGGATGAGCTTTTAGGCAGTAGGGGCAATTATGCGTGGGACCATCTTGTATTGCAAAAATACGATTAACCGGCGTAATCGAGAATGAGCATGCCAACAGCCTGGAGATCGTTTTAGACAGTGTCTCCGGTCAATTCAAAGTACCTAGAGGCTGAAAAAACCGAGTTTCAATGTTGACGAAACTTGCCCACAGGCCATTGTGGAATAACCGAATTCTTGGTAATACGACCAAGGTCTTATGGGAGTAAACAGACTGACTACCTTACGAGCACAACTGCATCAGAAAGGCGCTGCGGAGGAGGAAAAATTCAGGTCAGGGATAGTGGAACACTTCCTCTATTGTTGCCCAGCTTTTGAGCAGGTGGGATCCTGATTATTTTCGGAAGACACCTTACCAAATTCTACTTCCACTGGAGAGAATTAAAGAACTAATTTCATGGCATGGAACTCCTTCAGGGTTATAGGTTTTCATTTCTCATATGGAAGCGGACAATAGACCTGGTCTAAGTGGAAGTCTTTTTTGACATGTGTTGCAATTTTTCCGTTGCAAATTCAAATGCTGACATCGTTGACTGTCATAATGAACTAATATGCCCAAGTTTGATTTAAAATCAAGTCGACAAAAATAACGAGTAAAAAGATTGATTTGTAAATAAAAATTTAATATGAGGATGGTTTTTATGTACGTTACAAAGTAAAGTATATACCGGAAGTACTTACAAAAAATTAAATGGGGCAATCCCCTCATATCAAATCATAGCAAAAGATCCGAATTTTCACAGCTTCTTGATTAAAAGCTTAGGATCTTATTGACTTTCGTGGAAGTTCTTTTTTACTGGCTTATAATAAAAATTTATTCATCACTTTAATTTTAGAATGTTATTTCTCCCATAAAATTGCATGATCCTTCGTAATATGTGAGCGCTCATTAAGGAACACTAAATTATTTTTTTTTACCTTTGATAGGACGGGAAATATTACATCCATTTCAGAAAAGAAAACGACACAAGTTGTTGAATATAATCAAACGTAGAACACTACCGTGAGTGAATATAATATATATGTATAACATTTGAAACTTGTGCACGGGCATACCAAGAATAACCATCCTGTACGTCCAGAACTAATGACAAATAAAGACTAGCGAATTTGCATCGTTCCAATTACTGAATTACCCAATTAACCAAATATGTGATTGATCAAGGATTTAGAAAATTATTCTCAATGGGTTTAAACTACAAAATGCTTATTGATCGAATGGGATCCATTATAGGGTACTAGACAAAAACGTTTTACAATTCCAATAAAAGAACAAAATGCAACCATTTTAATGACTTTATGAACACTAGTGATAAACGTATGTATGTGCGACCAAGAAAAACAAACATATCAAAGTGGACAAGTGAAGTCTAGTAAAATACTACTAACACGTCAAGTTGATCAGAGTGATATATGTTACTAAACGCTGTGAAGATAACGAAGTATTTGAAAAGAAAGCAATGCATATTAAGGCAAGGATTAAATACCTGGAATCAGAGATGTGTGATATTGTAATTGAGGGGGAGAAGATGATTTAATTCTCAAAATTTTTTATTTTAGGCAACTACATTTTCTATATCGTACGATTTAAAAAGTGATTGTTATTTGTGGGTCTGTGACAAAAAAAACTTTCAAAAAGACAAAAAAGGAAACTTTTCCATTCCCATTTTTTAGTCTTTTTAATGCCCAATAGTCCCAATATATATTCCTTTCACTCCTGGAGGGAACATAGGGCTTCTACAAGGCATATCCATCTTTACACGGGTTGTTGTTGCAGTTGTTTTTGGATTCTATCAGTTTCAATAGTTAAATTTAACAAGCAGCGACATAAACCATTTTTTAGCAAAGCCAATATACATTGTATCCTTCTTGTTTAAGGTTGTAATTAAATTTTTCCCGTTTAATTGAAGAAATATGATAAAACGCTTTCTAGAATACTTTGTATTGAACCGAAAATTGAGATCAGCTAGATGACTATGGGAATGTTTATTTTAGTTAAAGTATACGAGGTCTGTTCAATAGAAAAATTGAGTTTTGAAATTTCTTGGGCTTACATGCAATCGTTTATCAATTTTTCTATGTCTCGAACATATTTTCTTAGCTGAGTTTGTTTGTGGGAGGCGTTAGACGTGTTTTGCTTGTTTTGCGATTTTATGCTGTGGAAAATAATGGATCAAAGAATTTGCATAGAATGGAATTAAGTGCTTAAAAGCAATTGAAATGTTGAGAGTGGCATATGGTGACTGTACTCTGAGTCAGAAAAATGTTTACAAGTGGTATAAGCTTTTCAAAGACGACGCTCATCCTGGAAACTCCGTCGGCATATCGGGTTTCTCATGCCATAAAAATTTTTCACAAATTTTGAGAATGAAGCGTGTTGCAGCGAAGCTCGTTTGAAAAGTGCTGCGCCGCATTGGAATCGCTTAGGAAATATTGAATGACAATAACGACGATCCAGATATGCTTAAAAGGATCATAAGTGGTAACGAATCATGGGTATAATGTTATGACATCGAAAGTCAATCGTCCTAATGGAAGAGCCAAGAAGAGCCAAGCCCATCAATTGGCAAAATGTATGAATTACGATCTGTAGGTGTTCCGCTAATTAATAAATTCCTACGGAGGGGACAAGTAATTCATAAGAAGGAAATCTGAACTATTTGGTTATACAAATTTTATTATTTCAAGTGCAGATGGTTATTGATATGCTTTCGAGAGTATGTTGTCGGAAATCAGCAGGAGAAGCGATACATATCAATCAAGTCGTGAAAAAGTTGGCTACTTTAGCAGTGGTCATTAGAGTTGGACTTTATTGGAATTATCTGTGCGCCTAATGTCCTTAATTTTTTTACTATACAAACATATAAGCACTAGTTTAAAATAAGACATTAATAAAGTAATTAGAAGGTCTAATAATAATTACTTTGGATAATAATGTGTTTAAATTATTCATTATTGATCTTAGATGCTGAATTCCTTGATATTGAGTCCACTTAAGAGATATAAAAACTGCCAATTTTATTTTACAACATCCACTTAAAGCAACGCCTCTGTCCTAAACACGACTGTAGTGATGTATGACTACTTCTAGTTTTTTCAGCAGATTTCCAACAACTACAAAATACACTTTCTCCTGACACAAAACTTTTATGATGATGACTGCTACGACAATGATGATGCTAAAGCATGAGCAGAATGACAGAGTATCTGACTGATGTGATAACTCAGTTGTTACCCAACAATAATAAAACCAAACACTAAGACCCATAAATATTCGCGCATTTAGAGCAATAGGAAATTGCACAAAGTGAAAAAAGAGAAAGAAAAAAAAAACGCTCACCGAAACCCATAAAAACAGCAACTAAAATATGCAACGTATGAGTGTGATTTACATGCAAAATATGAAATGAGTAACTACCCTCCGCCTTGCCTTTTCTAACATCTCTTCACATATTTCTAAACTACGACTGGCAAAATTTGTAGAAACCTAAATGTGTTATAAATAGTTAAAAACTTATGATGTGAGGATAATTCTAAACTTCTTGTTGTGGCCAATTTCATTCTAGAGTTTCATCATCGTCAGCAACAGCAATAGACCTGATGTCTTTTTATTCAAAGAGGAGGTATGCCAGAAGACAAAATACATTTTATGATTGTTGCACAATTAAAAGCAATGAAAAACAGCTTTGGCCCAGAGAATTCTATACCAGTATTTTTAAAACCATCATACAATACATTCATATGTGTATGAGTAGACTTATCAAATCCACTTCCTATTTTGCTGGAGGCTAACAAACAAAACAAACAAAAAATATTGTACATAAACAAAACAATAAACTTCCCCCTTGATTATTTGTGGACTACAAAACCAACTCATCTGCAACACATCAACATCACTAGGCATTACATCATTCGGTGACAGTTGATAGGAATAGCAAAACCAATACACAAACTCGCAAGACTAAATTTGGATATGCAATTGTTGCTCGGGGCACTGCAGCCAATTGTGATGAGTAGCTTCCACAAAAAAAAAAACCCAAAAAGAAAAACGTATCACTGAAATTTGATGTGAATTTGTTTTGTGTTGTTTTGCATTCTGTTTTATTTTCTTGTTTTAAGAAAATTTATGCAAACGGAAGATGTCGCAACATGCATCAAGTCATTCATTCACTCAATTTATCATTTGATAAATGTTTCGCTTCTCTCCTACAACCATAACAACTCTCCGATGATACATATGATGTCGATGATGAGTGTAATGATGATGCAGATGTAACTGTATATATTAAGTATTCATATGACCATGAAATAATACACCATTTCCATGATAAAACGCAAAAAATGCTTGGACTCCACAGATTTAAATTAATGAAATTTAATTTACAATAATAACAATAAAGTTTACTGATCTTAACAAGCAGTATTCATGGAGAAAAAATTTATTAGCTAAAAATTTATTAGAAAATATCATCCTTTCTACAAAAAAAAAATTGCTCGTTTGGCACAATAACCAGCCAAGAACAAAAAGTCTATGAAAAGCCCTTAAGAATGTTTTGTAATCCGTAAACATGTTTTCAAATTTCAAGGGTTGATTTTTTAAGAGCTTTCGGATTTGATAAAAAATACATAAAATTTAGAGAAATATATGAAATCTTTATTTGAGTCGATCTATATAATTCAATGTTTAAAGATGATTTCATGTAAATCTTGACCGCGGCTACGCCTTTTATATGGTTCATTAACTGGGCCTAATTTTGGCATACTCTCTCCAACATATCGGCTGGTATTTCACGAATAAACTCTTCGGTATTGGCTTCCAATGCGTTAAATCGTCCGATTTAGATGGCCAATTGACAGGCCCCAAACGTGAAATGAACTGTTCACCGAACGGTAGCGCTCGCCATTCACAGTAACGTTCCTGCCTTTGCCGCCTTTGAATAATAAAATTCAGTGATTTGCAAGTGTTGTTCGTTTATAGATCGATTCATAGACCCAACTGAACATGTTTAACAGTAACATGCTACACGAAAACAGCTAAGCTGCCATAAATAGTGTTGCCAATAAAAATTACCCTGTAGTAAGAACATGATTGCCTCCCACGCATCTTTTTTGGAAAAGTTACAATTAAAGCTAAATAAAGCAACATATAACTGCGAAATTCAGGCAAAGGTCGCAAAATACAGCCCATTAACTTAATATAGGATCATTTTTTTAATTGTCACTAGGATGTGGGTTCCTCCCATATATCCTTTTTTTAAATTATGATTTAAAATAAATTATACTACCAAAAGCAGTAGGAAACTACCTAAAGTTTAAAAATAAAGGTTTAAATATATTACTAAGATTTTTTCTGTAATCGCATCGTGGAAGATCATATCTTTCATATATCCTTTTTAGAAAAATTTTAATATAAGTTAAAGGAAGTGGTAAAATGCAAACAAGAAATTTGTCGAAAGCCACAGAATCATGCTTATATCTGCTCAAAAAATTTTCTTTTAATTCCAACAAGGATATTAGTTCCTCTCATATATCCTTTTCACAAAAAAATAAGATTTAGGCTTAACGGAAGTGCTAAGAAGTACGAAAAGTTTCCTAAAAGCCTCATAAAATAAATTACAATCAGTGGAAACACTTTGCTTTATATCGCAGTAAGAATTTGGAAAGTTGTCATACATAATTTTTTGAAGGCAAATCTTAAGCTAAAATAAGCTATTAAAAACAGCAAAACTTTATCAGAATGTAACTTTTAATCTGTTATTAAGATCTTACATCAGTAGTAGCAAGAATAAGTGTTTGTCCAATATATCCTTTATATAATAATTTAGATTTAGGCTAGACAAGGCTACAAAGAGCGTGTGAAATTACAGTTTATAATCTGTGTACAAGATTCCTTTGAAGGCCTTAAAAATGTTTATAAGATTCCTTTAAGGGACCTAAAAATTTCACATTCGTATGCTGTATTTGTAAAAAAATTAGATTTAAGCATACCTAGGCAACCATTCTGCATAAAGAATTTTTCCCAAATAAACGAGGACGTAGCTTTATTCCTTCAAGGTATAATTTTCTTTAATATTATGACTAAAGCTGAGCTTTATGACCTAGAGCAGCTAAATTTGACAAAAAAATATCAACATATAGCTTTGATTCTGTGCACAATATATTTGCAAATTGCAGCCAGAACTTGGATATCTACAGTATATCCTTTTAGAAAAGTTTGAGCTTAACATTCGATTTGACAGCTCAAATATATCCTCAAAAAAATCTTTGGTTTAAACAAAGAGACATTTGGCAGAAAGCCGCAATACATACTCGTTGCTTACCATCTCCTTAAAAAAATAAATGCCAAAAAAATGTCAAACAAACATTTTGTCTAAAACAAACTTCATTCTGTGTGGAACTGTTACTTTGAAACAGAACCCGTTTGACATCCTTTGGATATGGTACCACAAAAAAAAAAATTTCTATTCAGAAGTATAACAAAAATTCTCACAAATTATTCTTGGAAATGGTGCCCAACTGAAGTTGTTACTCTGGTAACGTTTATTTATAGTGTTCATGAACTCCTTGCTGAAAATTTAGTGCTTTTTTGATTAAAATAACAACAACAAATAAGAACTGATGATGACTGTGATGATGATGGCGTCGTTGAACACATTTAATGGTCATTTGAGCACATGATAAACGTCGCATTGTGTTACTCTTGCTGCTGCTGCTGTAGTTATTCAGCTTCTTTATTTCACTTTGCAAGAGTGATGGAATGTCGTCCTTGTTATCCTGTTTGTTTTTTGCCCAATAAACAATTTCAATGATGCACTTTTTTTTTTGCTGTTATTTTAAATGAATTTATAAATGTTACTTGTTGTATGTATTTCCATGTAGGCGTCCTTTCTATGTGACACATTGCATGTGCGTTGTCTGCTGTCGGTATCTGTTGTGTGAGTTTGTTTGAGTGCTCAGAGCCAATGTTGTTTATGCGTTAAAACACATGCCATTCTTTCCATTTTGTCAGTGGCTCCATTCATCATGTGGAGATTTTGCAGCAGCAAGGAAGGATATTGTGCGAATAGTTTTTTGTTTTGTTGTTGTTGCTTAGAGTGTTGGTCCTTTTGAATGAATTATCTTTGGTTGGTTGAAAAGTTTTTATGTTCTAGTTAATATGCAATATTTACTTTTTGTAGTTGATATTAAATTCATTGCTGTGATTTATGACTGAAGGATTCAATGAGTTGCAATTTCATAACTTTTTTTTTTACTTTGGCAACTGAACTGGTCAGATAAATTTTAAATCTTATAATTGTGAAAATATGTTTAATAATCCTCCTTGTTCTTAGCAAAAAAAACTAATACATCTTTCCGTGCCACTCATCATAACAAAAATATATCCTTGAGTCCTTCTTATCATTTTCTGAAACAAATTCATTCCTCTTTCTTAAATTTTCAGCGTTAATTTGAAGAAATTATCATCATTTCATTCTTAATAAGAAAAATGACCAACAAACAAGCACAAAATAAATGAAGAAAAATATACAAAAATAAAATAAAGAGAAAAATAAATGTGGGCCCAGCCCACAAAAGCAGCAGACAAGTCAAGTGTGAATTATATTCAAATTATTTTGATATAAAACAAATGCCGCAAAAATGCAAGAAAAAAAAGAAAAGAAATAAAATCTTACAAAATGCTGAAATAAATTAAATATATCTCCATGAAATGGAATGATAAAACAACGAAAATATATGAAATAAAGGAAAAATAAAATAATGGAAAAAAGATGATCGAAATAAACCAACGTGAGTAAATAAAGTGGTAATGGGACAGAAAATATATACAAAATTAAGCTGTAACAAATGAAGATGTAAATTAGAAAAAAAAATTTTAAAATAATATTAAAAATTAAAAATAATGCCAACACAAAAGCGAATAGATCTTGCACAATGGGCTTGTTTTCGATTGCAGGATGTGAGGGGGGAGGAGAGTGTTTAAGTTGATCGTTTTAGGAAATAGTGCAAGTTGACCCGGAAGCTCCTTTCATTTCAATCTATATCCCTCGGCAATTATATAAAGTCCTTCGGATATATTGTATACATAATATAAGACCGTTGAAAATATTGGCACTATTTCTGGATACGATGTCCAATCCAAAAAAAGAAAAAAATCTGCATGATTTCATGTAATTAACGAATTACAATAAATAAGAATAGGAAAAAATGAACGCTCACGCTCTTTATGACACTCCTTAACATCCGAATGTTATTAGTAGGTAGTGTAATTGACTACTTTTCTGAAGACAGGGTTCTAATCCTGTCATGCATTGATGATGTCTCAGAAACTAAGAACGATCATTTGGAAAGACTTTCCGTCATCTTACATCGATTTTGGTTTGTAACCAGACCAGTTTCGGGTACGTGCCAGTTTCGTCGTTCTTCTCGTAATAAATCGTTTTCGTGTTGCTTATTGTCCTTATGTGGTTCCATCCGTTGTGTGTGTCTCCGCTTGTGAGTTTCTGTATACCTCACGATTTATTTCGGCTCACTCCCTCATCTTTCTTCTCGTGCCTGTGTCTCTTTTTTTATTCACCCTCTCTTTTTTCATCTTTATATCCGAATTTCCAGTTTCAATGAATTTACGTCTAGAAATCTGCTACTGTTTCTTTCTGGCATCCCTTCTTGTTTTGAACGTCATGTGTTTTTGCGTTGTTGGATTTCATTAGGCAATTATTTTATTGCATATAAAAATGCTGCAATTGTTTGAATATCATGCCTCATGGAGTATTTATTTATACTATAATTTTTACTAAAAGTTTGTTACTGAATTTGTTAATTAAAATTAATAATTTTTTAAAAATTATTTTTATTAAGGAAGATGTAAGGAAAAACCAATTACTACACTAGCATAACGGAACAGTACTGTTATCGATGGTCGCTACACTCTTATCATTAGCGATTATGTGTCTAACATTTACCACTTACAACGGTGGCTGCTAATACACTTATCCCCCATTTTACTTGCTACTCGTCTTACACATTTTCCATTTTACACGATTTTTAAAATCTAAAATTAAAAAAGAAAAACGTTAAAAAATTACAAACCTTGACTTCAATCGAATTTATGTCTATTTAATTATAATTCTTGTAACACTTAAAATTCTATATATATTGTAAAATATTTACAAATACGTACTTTTGTAAAAGAAAATATAGAAAGTGACAATTCACTATTTAACTTGATGCAAAATTTTTTATGTTCATAAACTTATAAAATTTTCGCTTTCGAAAAGCTTATTTACTGTCGATATTTGTTGTGTGCGAATTTCCATATACGAACTATTTTTTCCGCTTACACGGTTTTTTGGTGAATCGATTATCCGTGTAAAGGGGGATAGATGTAATTAAGAACAGCAGCTACTTAACGCACATTATTAATATAAATTAACAAATTCAACATTCGAAATTGGGTCAGACGAATAAATTTTAACATAACGAATATAGATCAAGAAATTACGTCAGAAATAAAAAAAAATGTTTTATTCGGGTATGTTCTAGAATCCGAATTCACTCGAAAGTGGATTACTTTAGCATTTTTGGTGTTCTGCAATTCACATCCCCATGTTTTTATTCGTTTTCAATTAGAGTAGTAAGGGGTGGGTGAAAGTAAAACGAATCGTACTTTATTGTTATAAATGCTAACATTATTAAGAAAAATACAATTTTGGTTGTTAGTTTGAAGTGTTTTTTATTGAATTTCATCAAAACAATTTAATTTTTCACAGAAATAATAATGCAAACAATTTTTTTTTTAAACTTTACAAAAATTTCAATTTTGTTTTGGCAGATCTCACTTGTGTAAAAAAACATGAAAAAGATACAACAGTTTTGTTTATGTTCGAAAACATAAAGTTGTCCAACATACTAAAGTTTGATATGTCAATCTTTTTTGAACTAAATCTTAATGCATTTAGATCTTATTGAAAAATAAAAATGCATTTTTTAAAGGAAATTAAAACTAATTTCATTTATATATATCTATTTCAACAATAATTATAATAATTCGAATGCATTTAGTTGTAAAATCGCAATGTAATAATCAGGCAATACTTTGTTTTAACAACAAATGGTGCCAGGACAACGTAACGTAGTCGATATGTCTATAGCCGGCAAACAGCCGCGCTGATAAATAAGGCCAGGCAAGCAGATCAACCAAAAGCAAATAATTTTAATTTCGTTCGTTGTCTTTTTTGAGAGTATTGAATAATTTTATTTTCATTCTGTTTCCTTAAGAATATTAATTTTGTTTTAATTCGCGTTGAAAGTTAAATGAAAAATTTGAATGTCTTTTTCATACTCTGTAAATTGTTTTACATCCAATTTTCACGATGATTTTTTAAGACATGTCTTTTTTTATTTTCTTTTAAAGCTGCTCCCAAAATCATGTCACATTTTCATGATGATTTTTAAAACATGTCTATTTCTTCACTGTTGTTGTAAAAAAAACTCTTATTTGACAGCCAGAGTTGGTTTTTTTTTTACTTTATCTTTAATTCCTTTTATTTCTATAATTTGGGCGCCAAAAACGGAATTTAATAACTTGAGAAGTAAAGTGTTTAAAAAAGGAAATTTTCTTAAAAAAATCAAAATTGGGTGCTATACAGAAAAACCTCGAAGAAAGCAATGGAGGTAAAACTAGTGGACTAAAACTAGTGAGTGGGTGAAGCAATGGCGGAAATGCTGAGTGGAGCGAGGTACATTTTAGTTTCTTATGAACGACTTCTTGGGAGATAAGTCGTCTTTTCTGAACTATATCAGAATGAGCCGAGAGACATTTAATTTGATACCCGCAAAAATCGAAGGTGATATAGTAAAACAAGATACCACTTGAGAGAAGCGATAACTCCAGCAGAGAAACTGGCAGCCACACTCCAATACGTCGCTGCTGGAGAGTCCATCAAAAGCACAAATTATCAGACGAGACTATGGGAAACCTTTCTTTGTCGTGCAGTTCTGGAATTATGCCAGGCAATTTGGAAACACTTTAAAAATGAATATTTAAAGGTTTTTGAGTAGGTACATATGTATAATGAAAATAACTTATTTTATTGTGCCTATTCATAGAATGTAATACTTTGGTTTATTATTTTGAAATTAAAATAAAACAAGTTAAATTATTATAAGTACATTAATTGAAATAAATTCGTCTTTTATTAATATATAACTTTAAAAAGTGTATATCATTAGCTCTTGGCAGATTGTGAACAAAGAGCTAGATCGCTTGACACGGTCCATATATGTAGGATTACCTACATCATACAAGTTTTCGTGTTCCTGATATTTAGATATTAAAAGCTCCACAATTTCGTTTTTCCACATGGTTTATATTTATTTGAACTTTTTATTTATATTTATTTTATTTATATACACACAAAACAAAAAACAAGCACTTGTCGGTTTAAAACAAGAAAAATAAAGAACACAGAGATATAACCACAGACGAATGCAAATAAAATATAATAGTAAAATTGCGAATGACAGCTAAAAGGAAGAGATGTATTTTCCTTCATTGTTGTTGTAAAAAAATCACGAAAACAGAAACCACGTTTCTTTTGCTACCCCTCTTTCTTATCTACCTAATATGCCTACCAAAAAAAGACATGTCTTAAAGATAAGTAAAAAAATCATGGTGAAAATTTGGTGTTACTTTTGTAATTTGTTAATTTTTTTGCAACTTTTTTGCCGACCGCCGTCGATTTTTGCGTACCTGTGGCCGTTGACATTTAGATTTTTTTTTCGAACATAAACTTCGAATGTGGAAAAACATGCTGAATTCAGAACACCATTTTATAAATTATGGGGATTCAAAAAATTTTTCGTTTTCAATCCGAGTCGAAACCTGGAACATACCCGATTTAGTTGTGGCTTTAGCTGTTCATATGCCGACATTTCATTGGTTCCTAAACCAAATCGTCAGCGAAGTTTAAGCAGTTTGAAAACATTAAAAAAGTATTAAATACAAAATATTATTAAAATTGTGACTCTGTTTCTGCAACAAACTCGACTTTCGCAGCTGCCCAAATTTCGCCTGGTTGCACTTAGCGAGGTTACACTGTATATTCACATTCCCGCACAAAATCAAATAGCAAAGCCAACAATTTGCAGTCAAGAGGCACATTAAAATTATGAACGCCAGCGTAAAAAAACATATAATCTCAACACTCTCACGGCCACTGTAAAAAATAACATTAAGAAAAATGCCTCCAAATGCAAAATAAACACACACAAAAAGAAAAATTCCAAAATAAAAAAGAAAATTAAAGAGATTGAATTGTGATGGCGTATAATGAAGAAATTTATAAGCGAAACTACGTATATGTACATATTCATACAAATCTTTAATAAATATCCACTCGTACAGCCAACCAATAATGTTAACCTGACTGGCTGATGATGCCACAAATTCACAGCAAACAGCAACAGAATCGTACTCATGCATACATACTCGTGCATACGCCATTTAAATGAAGAAAGACTACATTTAAAGAAACACCCTCCCGGGCAATGATTGATTGCTCATCATATTTTATTCTTAATGAAAATGCACCCTGCTGGCAGTTAAAATTTACAAACACATACAGCCAAACACACACACACACACACATACACACTTACCATTCTAAAATGTATCTTTCTGTATTAAGCAATGTGGCAGAATGAATGGCTGAAAGTGTGCGTTCCACAAAAAGCAACTACACTAACAAATCATTATAACAAACATACATTCGCACTTCATACACGCCAAGATGTATCAAAGACGAATCAGCTCACCTGAGTTCTTAAGGCCATTTTGGTATGTTTTTGTATATTTGTAAAAGTAAATAAATATATATACGAACATACATATATATACTCGCATCAGGTATACATATATATTTCTTCTGTTGCACATTTTCTACTGGCTGCAACGGGGCAAGTATATATGTAGCGCATGTGAGCCCAGTTCAGGAAGAATTTTTTTGTAAGTCGTTCTTATGACTTAAAACTTTGCTATATTGTGCATAAGAATAACATTGTTAAAGCCTGGTGAAGGTCATCCGCTTGTTTTCATGATATTTTGATTAAATCTGAGTTTTCTCACTCTCGCAAAATTGAAACCCTGAAATGTTACCGACGGAAGGGGCTCAATAAGCCCGTTACCCTTTGAATGAAACACAGGTTTTTGGATAAAAATCATTTTATTGTTCAATATAGTCTCCTTTTAGCTGAATACACTTTGTCCAATGTTTCTCCGTAATTTTTATCCTTTCAAAAAATAAGATTTGTCGCGGTTATCAAAACACGCATTTGTTTGTGGGATGATTTCATCGTTGGAGTCAAGTCTCTTGCCGTCAAGCCATGTCTTTAGTTGTGGAAACAAGATATAGTCTCTGTGGGCCAAATTAAGATAATTGGGTGGATGAGGCAACAATTAGTAGCCTAATTCATGGGAACTGATATGTGTACACCCTTGCATTATCCTGGTGGAAACGAAGATTCTTATTGACCAAATGCGGTCGTTTTTTTTTAATCCTTATTAAATCAATTTAATAATTTGGCATAATATTTGCCATTGATTGTATAACCCTTTTAAGGATAGTCAATGTAAACTATTTCGCGTACATTCCAAAAACGGTCGCCATAACTTTATTGGTAGACAAACCCACTTTGGCGTTCTTTGTCACCGATTCACACCAATAAACCTACTATTTTGACTGCCCTTCGACCTCCGCTGTCTTGTGGTGAATTCATGTTTTGTTCATAATTACGAAACGGTGCAAAACCTCGCCCATGTTGCTGCTGAACAAACAACACCATATTGTGAGTTGTTTCAATTGTTTCGGATGCACAGATCTCCGTGCCATTAAACCACAGTTTTACTAAAAAAAATGATGTTGTAGAACTCCCAAAGTACTTAGTAAGCTTAGATTTGGTTTAAGTAATGTTTTTTTTCGAAAAAATTATGTTTTATCCACAAATCATTATCTCCTGTCAATCACAAACTAAATGACGTAGCTTGTTCAATTTTTGGTAGGACTCAACTGACAGATGCCTCTTGACAGAATTACTGTTGCCCTTTCAGTTACGAGGCGTCAAATTCAAAATGTCGCGGAATTTTTGAGCTACTCTCGTAATTGTTATTGAGTAAAGAGAGCATTTATTATTTGTGCAGATGGACGTGCATGAACATAACGAATGCACTCCAGATTGCGATGACGAAAATAAAAAAATGTAGTGGAATATACATATATATATAATCATGATTGCTTCCATAAAGGATCAACACAAAAAAATTTGATTTTTAAAGGAAATGCTATATACCTTTTATTGAAGACATAGAACATTTATTGAATGTGGAGACGTACATGAATGCACTATAAATACTTTATAGATTGAGATAAAGAACATAATAACTTTTCTATAGTATGAAATGTAATCATAATGGCTGGAATGGAATACGACATTTAATCGAGTTCTATAGTTCCATATAATTTCATTATAAAAAAATCCGATTTTGAAAGAATATAAAGGAAGGACTATGAGTAGTTTCCACCAGCGCCAAACCAGATGAATTTTTCATGGCAGTCACTATTTCTTCATATTAATTTAACAGAAGAGGCGTCATTTCGGTCTTGCAAAATTATTCTCATGAGAGGATCCCAGTTCATTATTAGATCAAATATCAAACATTTTTTTTATCTTAGATGAGTGTCCTTTTTCCCCAGGTTTACATTTAGATAACAGTTGAATCCTTTAAGAGACGTTGTCAATGATATTTGTGTTTAAAAAGTTTTCCGTCTAATGACTGTATAATATTGACACCAATCAAATACAACATTATTAAGTTAGTTATGAAATTCTCAATCAACAAACAACAAAATTAATCTTAGAATTATTTGAGGAACGTGGAGATCGTAGAACTAGTTTCTGAAACACCGAAACGTTAAAAACCAAATATTATTGATTAAAATATTTTTATATGGAGAAGCAAGTTATTTAAAAATTAACAAAAACCAAAACCAACAACAACAACAACTAATCAAATGTATATAAATATTTATTTTATTATACATATTTATTTCATTTTCAAACTAATAAATGAAAATGTCAGTTTTGTTTTTGTATGTTCTTGAGAAATTTAGTACCTGGATCAATATACAATCAAAGTGCCTGTTGTTAAACAGAAAGAAGATAATATAACGCCCCAATCAATAGTCATAAATTATATAAAAACATAATAAAAAAAGAACAGAACACAGCATTTGTTTTAAAAGATTTTATTTGAATTTTTGGGTAACTCGGAGAGCAGACGTATTTTAAAATACTCTAAGTCTACCTCATGTTTCATCTTTAAAACAAACCAAAAAAGTAATGATGATAATGATAATAATAATAAAAATTCAAAACTGATTAGTAATCATTTGGATCTACACACACACACACACAGAGAAGCACATACACACATACACATAATTTAGTAGATATGTATCAGTGATGGAAAATTCAGTACTACCGTACTATTTTCAGTACTTTTTCACAACAAAAATACCACAGTACCCCCACGTCATATTTAGTACTCTTTTTTTTGTTTTGCTCTTTTTCCTGTTCGGAAATCTATCACCTAATCTTTCTAATCATTGACAACATTGGCTACAAAGCAAGAGTTGCAAAAGTTGTTAATATTATTCAGGCAAGCAATTCTAACGTTTTCAACGTTTAACGTTTATATTTTGCACATCATTTTTTGCACTTTTTGTCCTAGAGTTTAAAATTAAAATAAAATAGTTATAAAACTTTGCCAAATATGGAGCCTGTTACCAATGGGTAATGAAAATGTTAAATTTTTGTGTTTTTTTAGTAATTCATACTTGGATATGTATACAATTTTAGAAAGAAGAAAGACGATTTTCCAGACAAATGGAGAGAAAAGTTTCCATATTTAATTAAGGACAGGTTAAATGGAAAAAGTGCGTCAAATATAATGTTGGTGTAGTTGATGGATTGAGCTAAAAACAACACCATGCAACGAATACCACATTAATAAGTTGCAAATGGCAAAGAACACCTCGAAAATTAATACATTTTTAGAAAGCACACATTGCACAAGTGCGGACCCACAAAAAATTGGAAATAATGCTTTGTATGTTTGTGGCAGAACACAACTTGCCATTTGCAATGGTTGACCACCTCAACAACATTAATAAAAACGGAATTTCTGATTTACAAATAACAAATTTTTTTTAATTAATCGACTTAAGGCCCCAAGTATCAAAACATCTGTAATCGCAACAGTAAATACAAAGATGATTTCAAAGTTTTTTAAAGATAATTATTTTTCAATTATTATTGATGAAAGTAACGACTCAAAACAAATTAAAAATTTTGAAACATATACTTTTATATCAAAATGAATTAATTTTTAGTTTGTTGTTTTGTATTTTTATATTATAATATGAATTAATTGTTTACTTTAAATAAATGCATTCGAGATATAAACATGTATACGGATATATGTAAGTGCAAAGCAGGCACTTAATGAAACTTTTTGTATAAGTACATTAATTTTTTTGAGTAAAGTAATTTAAATATTTAAAAAATTAAAATTTATTATTCGGGATATTCTCCCCAACTAATCGTTAAAACAATTAGAGCTTGTTGCAAAATGCATTGTTTGTTGTGGCATTTCATTGGTTGCTAAACCAAATCGTCAGTGAAGTTTAAGCAATTTGAAAGCATGCAACCTCTTATGTTTATGCCATACGAATCAAATATAATATGAGAATTCAATATTCTATATGAATCATAACAAAATACAAGAAATGCCGGTGTATGAAGAGCTAAAGCCACAACAAACAATGCATTTTGCAAAAAGCTCTAATTGTATTTTAAATATTTATTTATTTATAACAAACAAAAAATTAAATTTTATTAAACTTTTTTATTATATAAATGGATTTTTAATTTTATTTTTTATTAAAACTATATGTTTCAGAAAAAGTACAAAAATGTTGAAAAAAGTACTCTTTTTGTAGACGATCAGTATCATTTAATTTTTTCATTTTTCCATCACTGATATGTATTATATGTATTATCTATTGGATTACTAATCAACCAAACAACAACTAAACGTTAAAATAAATTAAAATATTTGAATGGAGTCTTATATCATCATGAAGAGAGGGAGAAGAAAAAAAAAACTACCATAATCATCATTCTCATTTTGACAGCCACAAAAAAATATATAATAATAATAAAAATAAAAAAAAATCACAATGGGACATTAAGTCGAGTTTCACTAACGACAATTTATTACTCTAGTTCACAATATTTGAATATTTGTGTCTTCGATGAGACAAAAGAAATCAAATAGATGCATTTTTAAATTATTTTTTTTAAATTCATTCTTTATTATGGCTGCAGTCAAATTTAAAATTGCTGCAACTCTTGATGTTTTCTTATAAAAATTCACTTAGTGTAAGACAAACTTGAAAATAAAACGTTCAACAAATTAACATTTGTTCAACATTTTTAATTCATAGAAATCTCCACAGTCATTTTAACGGTATGATTAAAATTTTATTTCACAAAGATTTGATTTTAATATATCAGAAATTTAATTTGAATTAAACAAAACGTAGCCAATCCGTAAATGATTGCTGTACTTTTGTAATCAATTTTAACGAGACACCGAATAGAGATGATTAAAAGCAACTTTTTACACGTGTAAAATACTAATTTTAATTGAGAAAGTAAAAAAAACATTTTATTCAAAGTATTGGCCACTGCTTTCTATACATATTTCCATTCCATTCCATTCCAGGTCAATAAAACTGTTCGTATTTTGAAGCAAACCAACGTTCGACTTCCTCGTAGGTCTTGAAGTGCAGCTCAGCTAATGTAAACAAAAATGCAGTCGGAATGGGCCAAGTCTGATAAATACGACGGATGGGGTACTAGCTTCCAGTGTAGTTCTTTGATTGTATCCTGGACCGGTTTGCTTTTTGTGCAGTTGCATTGTCATGTTACAAAATTACCATCACGTTTCTTGTGGCCCATTCTGTATTAACGTTTTCACTAGGTTTTAGGAGGTCGTGGTGTACCACACCTTTCTGGTCCCACTAGACTACATTGTCATCCTGTCGAATCGATCTGGTTTTTCAGCCGAAGTTGATGGTTGTCCCACATTAAGCCATGATACTTTCCGTTTAGGATTCTGAAAATAAGTCAATTTTTTATCGCCAGTAACAATTCGATGCAACACTAATTTCGTGTCCTTGAAGCGTGTCCATCTGTCTGTCATTTAATTCATGTGGCACCCATTTTCCAGTCTTATGGATCTTTCCCACAGCTTTTAAACGGTCAGAAATTATTTGTTGTGCAGCATTTAACATCTTTGCCATTTGTTTCTGACTCAAAGTGCCATTTTCATCCGATATATAGTAGTCTGCAATTCGACGTCTTCAAACTTTTTTGGTGGTCTTCCACGTTCTCCATTTCTCACATCAAAATTGTTATCTCTGAAGCATCTTTTGCATGCTTTCCACAAATCATCACTTTCTGGTGCAAAATTCGCCATCTTTAAAACGATGATAAAATATTTTGTTGGTTGTTCACTGATTTGATTTATACTTAATATGTCTGACAGATGTCATTGCCAACAAAAAAAATTAAGGCTCATTCACAATAAATGTTCCCTATGGACACATTAAAAGAGTTACTACAATTGGACATTATGGCCCCTGCTGAAGTTGCCAACGAGCCTAAAAGGCTCTTGAAGTAAAATTGATAATCCTTAAGCAGCATTTTCTTTGGAATAACGTCTAAGAGAACATTCCGACTTTTTGGAAACTTTTTACGATCCCATTATATGCAGACGTGTCCGATGAAAATCGTAAAATAATTTATGAAACAGGTCAGAAAGTTTTTAGACCAGTATGTTAAATGGAAAGGAAATTAAATTTCCTTCCCGCAATGTGCAGACTAGTCTGATATTAATCGGACAATACGAGTATATCAAAAAATGTACAGGAACGTCGTAACAGGAAATCGCCGACTATTCTGCCAAATGTCTAAGGGAATATTAGACAACTCGTTTATGTATGTATATATATATATTCTCATCGGTCCTACAAAGTACATAAGGGCCTCAAGACAACTTGTAAAGTTGCAGATTATTTTTTTCTGACATGAGACGTGTCGTCAAAAACTGTTCAGTGAGGACATACACATCAATCATGTACATAACATGCTCCGAAAAATAAGATTTTTTTCTAAAAATTAGATATTCATGTATTTGTCCAAGTGCTATGTGTACGAGGTCTGTTCAATAGAAAAGGTGATTTTTCAAATTTCTCGGGCTACGTGCATTCGATTAGCGTTTTTTTTTTTTTGTGATGGCGCACTTATCTCAAATATATATTCTTAGTTGAGTTTGTTTGTATTTATTATAGTTTTTTTGTGGGAAGCTTGTTCGGCGATTTTCTTCTGTGGAAATAATGGATCAAAGAAATGTTGAGATTGGCATATGGTGATTGTCAGTTACAAGTGGTACAAGCTTTTCAAAGATGGTCGAGAAGATGTGAATGACGACGCTCGACTTGGAAGACCCATCACATCAGAAACTGATAAAAATGTTGAGAAAGTGAGGCAAATTGTTATGCAGAATATTCGAATCACTATAAGAGAAGTTGCAGAGGATGTCGGCATATTTTCGCAAATTTTTGGGGGTGAAGCGTGTATTAGCAAAGTTCGTTCCAAAATTGTTGAATTTTTAACAAAAAAAAAAAAAAAACCGTCACATAAGGATCGCTCAGGCAATATGGTTTTTCTTTTTGTTTTCTTCAATTACCGTGGCGTAGTGCATCATGACTTCTTGCCACATGGTCGTACGGTCAATAAGGTGTATTATCTTGAAGTTATGTGCCGATTGCGAGAAGCAATACGAATTGTGGGAAAGAAATCCAAAGTTTTTGCATCACAATAATGCACCTGCTCAATCGTAATTTTTGACCGAAAGGAATACCGTAATCATGCCTCAGCCACCTTATTCTCCAGATTTGCCCTCTGCGACTTTTTCCTGTTGCCAAGATTGAAGAGACCCATAAAAGGAAGGCGTTTTGCAACTATTGAGGAGTTAAAAACCGAATCGCTCTAAGAACTGCTTCGAGGATTGGCAAAAACGCTGGCACAAGAGGGAATAGTTTGAGGGACACAAAATAGAAAAATTTAAATTCACATTTACTATTGAACTGACCTCGTAAAGTGATATGAGAAGATGATAAAATCTTCTCATCCCCATTACTATAGGAAATTCATTGCAAAATTATGGCTTAAAGTCAATTAAGCAATATTTTAAATAAAATATCATTACGAAGCTTTAATTGCAGTTATTTAAACTTGCTTTGGTTTCCCTTTAGTTGTTTTCAAATATTCCCTATTTATTTTGTTTCAGGAGATTGAAATTGTCGACAGTCGACTGTGTATGGAGAATAATGCCAAATTTTTATGATCATAGTGGGTCAAAATAGGAGATGGAATAGATATTATTAAATAAATTAATTCCGAGACTTTTTTATTTTCGACAATCACATTAAGCAAATGCCAGTATTAGTTTAGTTATAGAGACATCTGGGCAATATTTTAATCCTTGTTTAAGGAACTTTCCGCTCTGCCTACTTTCTGTGAAAGCAGTTGGTTAACACAAGATGTCTTACTTATCTTATGTGCGCTTTAAGGAAGTTAACTGTCGATTCTGATTAGGCAAATTATTGTCGACACTGCGTCTTTGTATTGTATTGTGCGTAATCGTTATCCACAATAATTGACTGAATGATTAAAACGGACTATCAATGACAGACTATTCCATAAGTCCTTTCTAAAACATATTACTTACGGAATAGTTAGATTTCATCAACAACAACCAATTGTTGTCGACAAAGTGTACGCAGTGAGGCGACATCGATAATAATAAATTATAAAGTGAGATATTTAAAAATAATATCAAAGAATAATATACGAGTATTATTTTGTAGTTTAAAATCATCCGTTGTCATACTGTATTCTTACACGCGTCTACCAGGAGTTATTGCTTCTATCCTTATGATACGATGTTGTGATACATTACAAGAATACTTATGCTACCAACATTGCGTGTATAGCCTTTAAATTATGGTTTGAAATATTTTAAGCTTTCGCCATTATCCTTAGAAAATTGTAGCCGTTGTTTTTGCTTTTTTTTCCTGTTGATGAGGTTGCCTCTACTGCTGTGCATCAAGATGGTGCTGATGATAATGGTTTAGAAAATTGTTGTTTATTTTATTAAAAGAAACAAACAACCCAAATACGAAAAAATGCAGTTAAAGATGAACGAGGAGAAAAAATAATAATAGGAAAATCATAAGTAGTACGAGTATTTCATGTGACACAAGACAGTTAGAAGAGGATACAGATACTAATTTCTGTTGCACACAAGTTCTTTTATACATATTTATGACAGTGTTTGGCAATCGGAGTTTTGATAATTTTATTTTCTTATCGAACTTTGTAATATACAATTGACATCCACAATACAGAGGTCGGATTAATCGTATAATTGTCGGCGGTGGCGGCTGAGTGAAAAATTTCCGGCGGTGCCTAGAAGTCAGCTGCTGCCATTGATATCCTTTAAATATTAATAAATAAAATTTAAATGTACGTTAATCATTTATCAAGATAATATTTTGGTGTAGTAAATAATTGTTTTCTATTAAAAAAAATTAATTAAAACAGCACCCGATATTCGCAAGGAATATTCTTTTTTTTTCTACAAAATTTCAATCAACAAATTTACGAATTAAATTTTTCATGACACAATTTTATTGGTGCAATACATTGGTTTTCGTCCATTTTGCGCTTCAGCTATAAAATATTATCCAGTTTTTTTTATAAATTTATTTTTTCGTATTTCAAAATATTTAAATATGATGAAATATCAGTGAAATTTTTTGTAAATAAATTGAAGAAAATATAAAAATTTTGCAATTAAGCTGCGACAGACAAAACTTAGCCGATTCTGTCCGCATCACCGATGGCGGCTTGATTAATGAAAATATAGCATGAGACTGATTCTAGTCGGCTCTTAGTCATTCAAAATTGAATCTTTGCCACAATATTCTCTATTGGATGTCATTTAAGAAAATACTGAAATAAGTCCTTGTAGTGTCCTTCCTTCTAGTCTGAGATTGCTTTAAATTAGTGTTAAGCGTGAATATGTGATTGTGTTTTGTAGATTTATTTTTATATAAGTCATGCGATATAAAAATTGTGTAATCGAAAGCATTAATTTTAGTAAATAAATTTTTATTCGCCTTTATCGCTTTCACGAGTGTTGATCCTTTACAAACATGCTGTGCATGTGAAGAAATTGGAGGTTGTTTCGACGCTCAGGGTTATATTAATAATTTGAAATCTATTCTCAAGTCAGTCCATTACATGCAGAAGCGTGTGAAATTCGAGTCCTTCACAAGGACTAATATTTTGGCCTACAAGTCGCTTTATGAGTCTTCATCCGTTTGTGATTTATTGGCCAGTAAAATATATTTTGATTCAAAGGACACATTAAAGTTGTACCTTAGGTTAGGTTAGGTTAGGTTGATTGGAGGGGTATGATAGCCCATGTCATACGACATACACTTAAGACAGTGAAGGCTTGTTGTGCGCTCCCTTTAAAAGAAGTTGTACCTGGGATTTCTATAAATATGTCCACAAAAAATTCAATATTGTCTTTCATGGTCATGATTTTTGATCATAAGTGTTTTATACCGTTTCTTTAAATAAAATGAGGAAAACAAAAATTTTTCCATGCATTAGCAGATGTCAAAATATAAATATTTTTGTAAATAAAGTTAAGAAGGACAAATTAAAAAGCTTTTTGGCTTCTCTTTAGCAACAGCCAGAGTCATTACCAGGAAACGAACCTGAGACTTTTGGACTACTAGTTTAGTAGTTTAGCTCATAGTTAATGAAGGCAATTTCGCAGGCCGAAAAAAACCCGAAATACTGGACGAATATTATTTTCGTCTCAATATGTATAGTTCTAAACTTGAAGAAGGTAGTCGTTATTTGAATTTAGGTAAAGCAAAATTATTTACATTGATTTTAACACTAAACAAATGAGAATTATATTAAACATTAATATTAATATTGTGTGCAACTGACATTCGCCATTCATTTAGTGTATATTTCTGCTCATCATTTTTATTTCTTTGCAGGATTTTAAACTAAACTTTAATTACTTCTAAAAAGTGCAAAAAAAATTTAAGTACCAACCATATTGCAGTAGTCGTTTTTTTAGTATTAAAATGTTAACAAGGGCTTCTTTATCCTGTCAAAATGTTCTTTCCAAATATTTAAAATCTGCCATAGTTTATTTCTTTTAAAAATAGAATGCTGTGTAAACCATAAAATGTTTGTCACAACTATTTTAACTTGTATGTTTTTTTAATGGCCTTTAAGACCAGGCCATTTCGGCATTTCGCCTAACATTTCCTGTACAACAAAAGATTATTATTATTACCTTGAGCTTTTATCTGTACTTTGTTTGCCAACCGCAGACTGTGAAAAAAGAATTTTCGCAATAAAAAGCAGTACTTTACTCATAACACTTATTCACTTTTTGGGGAGGTTGCTTTAAGATGGATGTTCAAAATAAACTCTGACAAAAATAGCAACAACAACAACAACAAAATGTCAATGGGGGGAAAAAAAAGTTATGACGGAAATGTTGTCTTTCCAAAAATTTGTGGTTATCATCAACTGCTCCTGAAAAGATGGCGATGAAGATGCCACTACCACATTCATTTCCATCATGAGGGTGTGCTTTTTAAATGAATTTACCAAAAACAACTGTCTTCTTTCCTCACTTGTAACATCAAGTATGAAGGATTTACTATATACATACATACATACATACATACATATTTTATGTGTTCCTTCTCCTTTCTACTATATAATAACATTTTGAAAGATCTAGATTTTTGTTAACTACCCAAATAAAAATGATTAATGATAGATTTTTATAGACTTTTCAACTCAAACGGAGACAAGAAAATGTACATTTTTGTCTATGGATGGTAATAAATTTTCCCAAATAACGCCATTTTTGCTTAGTTTGAAATGTTTTATTTATTTGAATTATTATTATATATATACATATACATATATATTTTTTTGCTACAACATTTTTAGTTATTACATGAGATTTATGTTGGTAATTTATATTTATTTTTTGGGATCTTTAGGGTTTTTGTATTTAACTTTATTAAAAAAATTTTGTTAAATTGTTTATGAAGGTTTTTAAAACTGTCTTCTTTGGCAGGCAGTTGGGAAAGAGAGTTTTCAATAGAAAATTTTAAAAGCCTTAGATTCGATAGTTTTAAGCGAAATTAAAAATAATAAATAATAGTAATAATGTTATTAATAATAAAAATATTTTAATAACACGAGACACAAACTGTTAATTAGAAGCCTTTTAAGGCTGAGAGGGTTTTAAAAAATTTCAAACACAAATCCCAATATTTCTTATTGCCCATTTAGTTTAAACAGCCATTAATTACATAATATTTTTAGTTTCTTTTTCAACAAACCAAATAGGTTTTTCTTTGTGGTCACAAATAAAATTAATTAATTTAATTTAATTTTTTTAAGTTTATTTTTTCCTTAAATCCATAACTGCCGATTTCTTATCATTTAAATTACTTTTAACAAATTGTTCCACTAAATTTTATCTTTTCTTATTAAAGCTTTAGCAAATTGAGTGTTAATTTTAGCAATAGCTTTTAAAATTGTAAAAAATATGAAATAATATCTTGTGTTTACATAAATTCTTATCAATCGGATACTGGCTTAATGATAAATGAAACAGTTTGTTAAGAATTTATAATTAAAATTTTATAGCACGGTGGGGCAAACAAACAGAATGTTTTTATTTTTCATAATAACTTACAGATCTTAATTTAATAGTTCCAATAACAAAAAATTTATACATTTTATTTATATATACGCACGTTAAATAAAGACATGATCAGAAAAGGAGAAGGGGACTTGTATGAAAGGGACACACATTTCACGTCTCTGCTGGAGGAAGTGAAATTTTTTATTTTTGTAAAAATGTATCATATTTTCTTACGGCCTTATATATAAACACTCTTGAGATTATATCAAATATTCTTAAATGCTAAATTTCTTTAACAAAAAAGTAATTATTTCCAAACACCTTAAGAAATAAATAAAGATTTATTTATCTCAACTTTAATTAATTGGCATTTATTAAATTATACTTTTTGCAAACAAAAATCAACAATTTAATTATTTAAGTATTTCATACCAACTTGGGTATCCTAATATTTTATGGCAGCGAACGACAAAGTTTCATTTCTTGCAGCAACAAGCGTTGCTAGTATGTCTCAAATTTCCAAAGGCATTTTTATTGTGGCTCGCTCATTTGTAATTAAAAATCTATATTTCATTAGATTCGTTTGCGGCATTTGTTTTATTTTTTTTTTAATTCTCTAAATTTTATCTATCTCTATTTGGTTTGCAACTTTTGCCGCCACATAATAAAAATATTAAGTTTGATTTTAAAACTTTTCTATACCATCTATATACATTTAAAAAAATTATCTTTGAAATATTTTTAATCTTTTTTGTTTTTCAAATGTTTACATGGCTTATTAAAAAATTGAAACAATTAATTAATTTAATCATTAAAACAAACAATTAAGCGGCGCTTCTTAAAATAATAATAATAATAATTGAAATACAAATATTTGCCATCCTTTCAAAATTACGTGAATATTATTGTAAATATTTGAATTGCTTTTGTCTGATAAATTTATTTTATTACCTTAATCAGAAAACATTTTATTAACGCAGAATGAAAATGTTTGAATCAAAATAATTAAAAGTTTATTAAAAATTTAATTATAGAAAAGCTTAATTTATGGTTTTGAGTTTATAACTGCCGAATAGATGTTTCAAGGAAATTAAAATTAAAAACAGAATAAAGCAAAACGTCTCACATTTCAGAAAATTGAAACAAAACTGTTTAAAAATTGTGTCTCAGTTATGACGTAAATGTACCAAAAATTACCAGCAAGTTCCAAGATGAGGAAGTCGTTGAATATATTGAAAATAAAAATCTAAATTTAAATACCCATTTAACAAAAAGCCGGCAAAGAAGTTATATTGAGATTAGGATATCCGGTACTAGTGCAAACTTGGGTCAGTTCTAATGATTTTATCACAAGCTTTCTAATGCAGGATGTTCTTCCCTTTTTCGATTCCTATTCACCGATTTGGAAGCTATATTTATTATGTGGAGAAAACTGAAGTTTATAAGATTTTTTTGTAGAGAAAATAATTTTATATTAAATTAAGGGTTGTTGATTTGCCACTGGAGCATAAGTTCTATATCCGTAGGACGTACAAATTTTCCAGTAGTCGCAATTTCTTCTTTTTTTTCTTCTGTGAAAGTCATTTTATCAGTATTGGCTGAAGAAAAATATTATTTTTATGTATATTTAAGGAAAAATAATCATTACCACTACTACCTTGTTCAATAATTATTTTCCTTTCTTCTTTATATACAGCCTGCTGTCTTCATTACAGTCCATCCATTTAGTTTGGAGGCATCCTCTTTATCTATTGTTTCTGATATCATAGTTTAACAACGACTTTTGCGGTTTTGTATTATCCATGGGTGCAACATGACCTGCCCAGCCCAGACGTTGAGCCTTTATGAATTTGACTATGTCCTCTCCTTCGCATAGCTCCAGCATAGCTCTGATAATAGTTTTTTATATATTAAGCATATCTAAGCCTATCTTCGATATCTGTTAAGATGAAAATATTTTCTTTTGCCCGATGTACGCCCTATTGACTGCCGATAGACGATCTCTTATACAGTCTTGCGCCCTATTGTCGTGTTTTAGAAGGTCACTCAAATTACACCTTCAAAGTGGTATTCACCCATGTGTATATCATGTACATTTCGTCGATTTTCATTTACATTCTGGCATGAAATAAAGAGCACAGGAACAGGAGGGCATTAAAGCCATAATTTTTTTCGATAGTCGAATAAAGTTCCCTTTTTAAATATTCTTATTAGTTTGCATATTTGTTTGTATGTTCGATAAAATTGATAAATTATATAAAATAAAATCTAATAGAATATTACAACAGCGAAGACATAATAAAAATTAAAACACCTGTCACTGACAACATGTCAATATCCTAAACGCACTTTACGACACACGCATTGTTGCAAATGGCTGAAGACAATAGCAAAAAAAAATCACCAGTTTTAAACAAAATCCGCTTTCGACAAAAACGTTTTACATGAATATTATTTTAACATTTAAATTAAAAAAATAAAAAAAACTAACAACAAACTACTGCATTATTTGCATTGTGGTGACATGTGAATTGCTTTGAATTTAGTTGTCAAACTACACAATGTAAAGTCATAAATTGTTAAAATGTGTCAAAGTACGCACAATTGTTGAAATGAACAGAAAAAAGTTTGGTAAACGGTACTGAAATTGTTAAATCGTACATACGAGTATATGGAGCAGAGGAATAAATGAACATTTCCTTAAAGCCATGTCAGACAAACGAACTCACATACACATGTACATTTAGAAGCCGGTGCGAGAACATAGACATTGACTGTTGTACATAAATAAAACTGTGATTTAAATGTATGTACATGTAAATATATATTTTTATTAAAAATATAAAAAAAAAACTACCTGGACAGAATAGATCTGAGTGCGTTGATTCTTTTTTACCCTACAACGAAGGCAATTTTGTTAATTTTGTTTCGATGATGTGTGGAAAAAGCAGGATTGTTTTCCATAATATAAATTTAGAATTCCGTATTGCACTCGCCCATGCCAGACTAAAGAATTATCAGTTTCTGTAGGTTTTTATTAGTAATGAAGTTCAATTTTGTAATTAATAATTGGAATGGTGCCAGAGTCATTTAACTCACTCTCACGATCAGTAATTGAATAATAAATAACAAAATTTTTAGATGCATCAAAATAATCTGACCGCCTCTGATCGTCTCACATCCATTCACCATTATTGACGAGCCCTTCACCGTTTCCACTTTGTTTATCTTGGTTTTTCATTTGCAATTACTAGAGCTTATGATTGTCCTAAATTTTATAACATACTTTTACAAGGGGAGGCTCAAACTACAAAACAAGGGTGTTGTTGCCTGAAGTAGTTAAAGCGTTGACTACAACGCAATTTATGACTGAGAAAATGGGTTCGATCCCTGTTCAGGACAAGTCATATCAACATCATGAGTTTTTCTAATTTACGTTAGTGTGGCTTTGTTGTTAATTATAGTTGGACTGTTTTAAGTGATGAAGGCATAGTACTGGTCACTGAACAGTATTGGCAGCAATTGATACTCTTTCACGAACACTATATAACGGCGAACTCCTTTGTAGGTAATGTGAGCAGGATCATCTGCGAAGTAAAACAATTAATAAAATGGCTACACATACAGTTTGAGAAAAACGTAATGCTCCTGCTTAACACCAGAGGCGTTGCAATCTGCTATAACAGTGCGGAATAGTAGAGTTATAAAAAGAATTTAAGCTCGCTCTCTCTCTCTGTCTTCCAAATTTCACCACCTGTCCTCTCTATACTACCCCTTTCATAGAAGAAGTAACACCTTAGTAGTGGGCACTCATTGGCTGAGTGTTAATTCTCTTTAAAAAAAATTTTTAATATTAATAAAGGAAAGATCAGTCAGTTCGTTAAAATTCAAGTCATAATGATTTTCAGAGATCCGAATGACCTTAGGATCCTTCAAGTAGCTCCGTTACTAAAATTACACAATCCCCCTTGTCGTCTTTTGCGATTTTTGGTTGCAAGTTCACCAGTTTGCACTAGATTAAAGTTATCGAGCAAAGTTTTTCTTGATAAGTCCCAGCATGATAAGTCCCATTATGTTTAGCTCCTTGAGTTTACTTCTCAAAAAAATATATATATTTTTTATGATCGGATATAAAATATTGTATATAATTCTGCCAGTTAAAATTTGTAAAAAGACATCACTATATTTCAAGGCGATAATTTATATTCATCATATTTGCTCCAGCATGAAAGAAATTTTATTTAATGCTGTTACTTTAACATGAGCACATCCGCAGCCCCATGAGCCTTTTACCGCTTTCCACTAAAAAAAACTTAAGCAAAGACAACTTTAGCTTTTCTTGTTAAAATGATTATTTGTTACTGCAAGCTAGAATAACACGTGCTTGCCTCTCCGGGCTCCAATTATCGTTGAGCACTATTAAAATGGTCCTTGGACCCCTTCTTTAAGCTACAAACAGCATAGAAGAATTTTATATTACTAATATTAAAGCTAAATTGCCGGCAGGCAAGCAACCCAACCCAATAAACTTACCCAGGCAAAAGCAATGGCAAGAAAGTAAGGAGAAGCCTAAAAAAAGACATGTGCATTTAATTTGCATGACACATGTTGTTGTAGCTTCGGTGTTGTTAAGAAGAGAATAACTATTTGTTTAAACTCAATCTACCAGCTTCAGCTGGTGGTCAAAGAAATGGCACGACGGAGAATCATACTTCAGCCCGGGTAGGCTGAACTGTAACCACAATAGAAAATATAAAGCCGTTTTATATACGTATAAGTTCTATGCTTCGCTGTCTCTTCTGCTTTAAGCAACACCTAAATGCTGTTGTTGTTCTCAGTTGACCAATATCAGCAGCAACAATGTTGATTGTTGGCTGGAAGTTGTACAACTTAACGATTTGTAGCCAAGACACTGTAAGCATGTTTTAACAAATGACACCTTCACACCATGTGCTAATGCCACTCGTAACCCTCTCCATAATGCTGCAACTACGCCAAGCAACATACGTACTCGTACATGCAACAGTAACAACAAAAAATACTCATACAATACCTGCCACCATATAAGGCCTATTTCAAGATTATGGATGCTGTAGTTTTATTTAACTTTTACCTAACAAATGTGCGTTTACTTACACTTTGCTTTTAAGCTTAAAGTAATAAAAAAAGGCAAAACTCAGGTGTTATATTTTGCCACCATTACCAAAACCAGCTATAACATGCAGCAGCCAGCCAGCCAGCCAGCCAGCTCATCATCATTATTGTTGCAATCATCTGCTGTTTTGTTGCCTTAATATTGGTGCCAGTAAGTAGTAGTTTTTCATAAATCTGCTACGCAGTTGTAAATTTAACCTTTATAACGGCCTTCTTAGCCCATTTCAGTTAAACTGAGCAGTATTTAAATAAAGGAATATTCCTAAAATTTTGAAAAGTTAAATGTAACCTTCTATTGCCATGATTATCTAAAGCATTAACAATATTCCGCCTAGAGTATTTTAATAACAGAGTCTCTAATTTTAGCCATGATTTGTTATCGGTATTAGCTTTTGCTTGAGGTATAAATAAGCCTGTAAAGCTGACGTAAAGTTATATGGACGCTGCTAGTGTCAATGAGATAATAATAACAGCGTGTCACGTATAACGTAATAAAAGTCGTATAAATATGTACGAGTTGAAATAATACGTAGAAGTATATGAAATTTCTTAAAAGATTTCCACATATAAAAATGTCGAGAATGTTTTGTGTCAACAATGACAAAGCGATCATTCATTATGATTCTCTGGTGACAGGCCTGTCATTTTAAAATGGTGATAACATAGAAGAAGATCACTGGTGCTATCGATGTATTCTATTTTTAATCATAAATGTATCACTAATGAGCGTATTCAATCAGCTTTGAGGGCCTGTGGCTTATTTGCACCCATAAGAAAACGTCTAACGGTGTCAAATCCTACGATTTCGATGGCCAATTGTCATCACGTGAGCGTGAGATGGTCATGCCCTCAAATCGCTTGTGTAGAATGAGCAATGTGGCATATGGTTTGCTAAATGAAATTTGTTTACCATGATCCGAAAATTGCAAAGCAAATGTTTCGAGAAAAAGAATCCCGAAATTTTAACGCAATAAGTGAAAAATTTCAAAACACGTTATAACTCCTGAAAAGGCAGTCAGCGGCTCTTTCGTGCTACTGAAATTTTTCATTTGGTATCTTTTACCTGTAAGCACTTTAGACTTGGTGTCCCTTTTTCCTTCTCTATTTCAAAAACTTTATAAGAGAGGACTTACGCTCGAGATTCCTACGGTATAAAGACCGTCCCTGCGAATCATCAATAAGAGATTTGCCACTTTCATCAAATTTTTGCTTAATAATTTTGAATACTCTGTTATTTGATCTCCTTTGCTGCTCCTTTGATTTCAAATTATCGAGAATGAAGTTGAGTTGAGTTCAACCATGCAATTTAATCCTAATATACGAGGTTAGGTCAGTAAGTTTGTGACTTTTTCAATGAAACACAAGTTTTTGGATAAAAAAATTATTTAATTTTTTTACATGATTTCCTTTGAGCTCTATACACTTTTTCCAAAGTTTCCCCAATGTTGTTTAACCCTTCAAAAAAATTAGATTTGTCGAAGCCATCAAAAAAGTTATTTTTTTGTGCTGAGATTTCATCATTGAAGTCGAATCTCTTTCTGCTAAACCATTTTTTTAAGTTTGAGAACGTGAAATAATCACTTGGGACTTAATCCGGTGGACTGTGACTCCAATTTTGCTTTGCGGCATGAGAACAGTTTCTTCTATAATCGCACATTCATTTGAATTTCTCTTCTAATTTGAATTACGGATAATCATTAAGTGTATCATCGGAATGCAACCATATGCCGCCATCTCTTTTTGCATAAAAGTGATTTCTCCTGAAGTCCATCCTGAATTGATTGTGATTCGTAAGGGAGTTGTAGAGTTTTATGGTTTCAACTTTCAATTCATATATTATGATAATTTGTATTATTTTAATACTAGAAAGGCAAATAGCCATATCGTTCCCTTAGTGCAACATAAGACATATTCCGAAAAATAACATTGATAAAAAGGTGTTCCTCAATACCCTTTTTCAAATGTAGGGGAAAAAAATCAGATTCTTTCCGAAGCAGAATTGAAGTTATAAAAAATGTTTTGATGCTTAGACTGACACTTCTTTAATCGCTTGTTGCCAAGTTTGTTGTTCACTTTTTGTTAAGTCTGTGTGCAATTTAAGGAGCCATATATTTTCTACTCTATTCGAATGTTGCATAGTGTATTTTTAACACTAAAGAGTTATTGTTTCACCAGTTTCATTTTGGCGATTGTATTTTATTATCCATTATCAGCCATTTGTTGCATGTATGCAGCCTTTTTAGTTTCTATCTATGTGTGTGTATGTGTATGTGTATTTATACCAAATTGCTGCACTGAAGTTGTTTCTATTATATGATGTGATTTTTTTTAATGTTTTTTTGAAACAAGTAGTTGGTGTTGCTGGTGCTCTCTGGCTTGGCTTTGCTTTTGTAAAAATTGTTTGAAAGAAAAAAATATAATAAAGTAATCGACCATATTGTAACCTTTAAGCAAAAATTAACCTGTTGCCTGCTGCCACTACTGTTGGTTGTGTCCTCGCGTGAATTTTAACACGTTTTCATGCTGAAGATGGCCTGGTTGTTTGTTACTTATAAATTCCTTCTTCTTTTTTTTTTGCCTTTTTCTTTAAACATTTTTTTCAACTTTATGTATTTTCGTACGTATTATGGTATTTATTAATAAATATGTATATGACATGAAAATTATGTTTACTTTTTATATATTTAATAGCAGGGATATTGTTACAAAAAACTACAGTTTCTTAAGGCTTTTTACAACTTTAGGTAGTTTCCTCTAGTTGGTATGATTGTAAAATTGTTTATGTTGAAGAAGATCGCTTAGTCAGACACATGACTAGTATCCTTAATATACATAAATTTGTCTTTAGCAATTAATAATTAGTGAAGATTTACTGCCTTTTAACTATAAAGAAATACCGACTTACAAATAAAAAAACCGATCGTTTCTTACAACTTTTTTGGAACTATATCTTAAAATCATTCAGGAGGAAGGAAAAAGTTGAAGATAAATTGTGGAAAACAGCTGAATCTATTTTTTGTATTTGTTCATCTGATGCTCCTTGCATGTCCAGTGAACCAAATTTTGTAGTTAATACTAATGGAAAAATTCAATAAAGCCTTAACGAAAAAATAACATTTTTTTAAATTAAAATGAACATTATTCAATTAAATATGTTTTCTTTTAATAACCACGATCTTTTTTGTTAAAAATATATTTTCCTCTAATCTATTGATTTGAATAAAAAATTTGAGAATCAATGAAAATCTTATTTAAACAGTAGTAAAAGGGTAGCAACGCTTAGTAAGGGAAACAACACATTAAAATTGTTGAAATACGGGGACATATAAATAATAATTTCCTGAATCTTAATCGAATGGGGCAACATTGAACCTGTCAAGAACTACATATTAGTATGTCAGTTTGATAGCCATGGACTGGCTGTTTGGCATTGACAGGATTCCACCGCGTGGTTTGCAACAAAAAAATGGAAAAAGTGAATTTCGTGTACTCATTAAGCATTAACTTCTGCGGAAAAAAATCATCACTCAAACCCATGCAAATACTGTGGGAATTCCTCACCGTCAATTTCAATGGTAAAAAAATTATTTATCAAATTTCGTTGTGGCCTTACAAACAGAGAAGGTGCCGAACGTTCTGGATGCCCAGTTGAGGTCTCCACACCCGAAACAATTGGAAAAAATGTACGACATTGATTTGGCCGATCGGATATTGAAAGTGTGAGAAATTAAGGAAGTCATAGTCATTCCACACGGATCAGTGGCTTAAATTTTGAATGATCACTTGGGTATGATTAAGATTTCCGCAAGATGAGTGCCGCGTTTGCTGACAATCGACTACAAACGCAATCGTGTGATAAATTCGCATTAATATTTGGCGTTGTTCAACTGAAATATGGACTAGTTTTTGTGCAATTTTGTTACCGCGGATGAAACGTGGATCCACCAAAATACAAAAGAGACTGGGTTGCTCTGTGTGAAAAGGAGCCAAAAAAGGATAAAGTGGTTTTGTCAGCCAATAAATTCATGGCGACCGCTTTTTTTGGATGAACGGCAAATGTTACGCCAACTTATTTCGTAGGTTCAATAAAGATTTAAAAAAGAAATCAACGCATTTGGCCAAGAAAAAGTTATTTTCCGCCAGGACAATGGAAAAGTGCACATGTGTGCCCTTTCCAAGCACCTAAGGATGTATGGTTGGTTTTCATATATGTATCTTCTAGTCGATGTCAAGTTATACTTTAACTAATGATAGTTAAGAATTAATTGACTTGAAGGCAAAGGCCCTTTCATTCAAGACAGTAATGAAATCCTTAAGAAATAGATGTGGTCTCTTTGCCAAAATTCATATTTATTGTTCGCTTTACAAATGATAAAGTGCACAAATATATTTAAAAAATTAATAAGAAAAAAACAATACGAATTGGTTATCACGCCCTCTGTTGAAGTCGGTAAAAAATATTGTGGAGATATTTCATTGGAAGAGAAAAGAAAACTGGAACTTCTCCCGCTTTACTTTGAAATTATTTCTCTATCATTATGTCTTTGCGGTATGTCCAATATCGGCTTGGACTTTTGAATTATGTTTTAATATTGAAAGCTTGGCCGTGGATTTTTGAAAACCAAATTCGTTTGCTAAAAATCTGCTTCACTACGGGTCTTCAATAGAAAAGTATCCTTTGAGGCAAGCCCAAGCTAGACTGAGATCCCTAAAGCATTTTAATACTTTGAACTTATTTAAAATCGCTGTTTTCATTTGGACTTATACTTATTTCATTATGAAAAAAGTCGGGCATTATTTCATTAGATCTTTGTGGATATTAATTGGATAGAAGAGTTATGAAAATGAAAGATAAAATTTATTTGAAATTTTTAATTCAGTATCCGAATCTTAACATTTCTTTGGTAAAATTGTAAATTTAAGCAAAAAATTCTTATTTAAGTATCAGACAAATAAGAAGACCATAAAGACAATATTGATATTAAGTAGGCAAACATCAAATTGAATTTCTAAATATATTCATGGCTCAAACTAAATTATAAATTTATCTTAATTATACAATTTGGTTCCAATTTGAGTAACATTTTCCAACTTGTATTAATTAACAAAAAAATTTTGGACAAAATTTATATATTATTTAAATATGACTAAAAAAATCTATTAATTCACTCATTGTTAAAAAAATTTACCGAAATAATTTTTCTTTTGTTTTATAATGTGAATGGGTGCTTTTTTTTGTTTTAGAAAAAATGGGATCGGCTGGAAATTTTTCTTTGCCAAGCGCTAAATCGGTGATAGATTGCTTTGAAAATAATTTAGTTTGACTACTCATCATTGACGATGATGCAACACCGTGCGGTATGCACATTTTATATGTCTTGGAAAATAATGAAGATCGAAAGCCTCGTAATAAACGTTGAAAATGCGTACATGTTTAGAAGTTATTAATATTGAGGATGCCTCGATAGGCTAATGGTCAGTGCACTAGTCTATCGATGCAGAAGTTGCTTTTTTAAATCATATTGAGTACATGAGGTTTCAGCAAAATGGTATCATTTGTCACGTGGTGTAGGATACCTATAATTTATTTATTTATTTAAATCTTGTGGAAGTGTATTTAAGCCTCTATAAACATTTGATAATTGAAAAAGTAAGAACTATTTTTGAAAGGACTCAATATGATCCATATGAACTATATAGATCGGTTTCCATACGTTCGAGCTATTTCCAAAATGGATCTTATGAAAGTAGTGCATATGCGTTTTGTGGTCAAGGGATCACCAAAAACTTCTTTTGCTTAACGCTTTAAAAAGGCTAAAGTGCCACGAGCCATATTTAGAATAAAAATATATATACTTATACACCAAGCAAAAAATGGCCGGCCTCGATTTGCTTGTTCGACCGGGAATATTGCTGATGTCGCCAACAACGGAAAGGAAACCACAATCATCAACAAGACATCGATGCCCACAATACGACATCAGCAGAACTTCGTGGCAATGAATTTTAGCCAACGATTTAAGAGTTTTCCCCTACAAATTGCAAACCATTCACGAGTTGCTGCCTGCTGACCGCCAGATAAGGTTAACTTATTGTCATACTTTAATAAACAAAGTGAAAAAAGAAGATGATTCCATATCAAAAATCATAATTAGCGACGAAGCCGCACTTAAGTGGTTTTATGCAAAAAAAGAAGAAATTTTGCGTTTCTGAGTCACAGATAATCCACTTGAAACGTATGAAAAGCCATTGCATACCCTCAAAGTAGCGGTTTGGTGCTTCATTTGTACTGAAAAAGTGATTGACCCTTATTTTTTGAAGACGCTGATGGCAAAACCGTAACCATAAATGGTGATCGTTACTGTAGATGTTAAACGATTTTTTTTTGCCACAAGTTGCTGCATTGATCCAGAGATCATTGTGTAAATTTCATTATAAAAATAATCATAATTAATTATATTATGCGAACGTAATGACCACAAGCGGGAGCTCCTGACCGTGACCGGGAGCTTCCGTAACCGATCGTTCCTTTTAACAATTTTGTTCAACTCTTTTGGGACCAAAGAATAAAAATAAATAAATTTGATTGCAATATGAGCTCAACTTAATCCAAAAATTATATTAAAGGGAATTCTACTAACTATGATCGCTTAAGTCATTAGATTATTTATAGCAATACCCAGTAGGTCTGAGCTCAGAAATCAGCTGTGACTTGGAGAACATCATTGGTCACCTGCACTGCTTAATTGAATCTTAATTAACTTATAAATCACCATCTTAATGCTTCAAATCATATTCAAATATTAATGTCTTGAAATTATTTGAAAAACAAATTTCCATATATCGTTTCTATGCACAGATACCCAACTCCATGAAGAGCACCCGTTGTAATAAAAGAAATTTTTCTTCGTCAGCAATCAACATTTATCATCATATACAACAAAAAGTGGTCTTCAACGCATTGTCAGTTATAAAATTTTCTTTAATCAAACTGATGTTTTCGATTCGTTCTGCTCTAACAACTCCAACTTAATTTGCATAAAAAAAGGCAACGGCGGCAGTTACGGCAGCTGATCACATAAAAGTTTATACAAGTATAAATGTATCTATTTAATCAATATGTACAAGTATGTACAGTAAAAGCTGTACTTGCGGACCGATCTTATAAGCGGACATCCCGTGAAAAAATGTTCTACATTATGAAGCATTAAAATTAATAATAAATTCATTACAATCCAAAAAGGTTAAAGGACAGTTTTATTAAAATAGTATAGATTTTACTTCATTTTTGTTTCCAAACACAGCGACTCAAGCATCTGTCAGTTGGGTCTTGTCAAAATTTTTGAACAAGTTGCGTCATTTAGTTTCTGTTCGAATTTCGTTGTGTTTGAATTTCGTTGTGGCCGTACAAGCACGGAAGATGCCAAATGTTCTGGATGCCCAGTTGAGGTCTCTACACCCAAAACCGTTGAAAAAATTCAAGATATGGTATTGGCCGATCGGAGATTGAAAGTGTGAGAAATTAAGGAAGCCATAATCATACCACATGGATTAGTGGTTCAAATTTTGAATGATCACTTGGGACACTTGACGCAATCGACCATATATGCAATCGTATGATAAGTTAGAATTAATTTTTGGCGTTGCTCAGACACAAAATGTTCAAGTTTTTGTAACATGAACGAAACGTGGATCTACCACACAACAACAGAGACCAAACAGAAGTCGATACAGTGGTATTCTCGGGGTGAATCGGCACCAAAAGAAGACAAAGTTCATAGCGAACGTTTTTTGGGATGCATACGCTATAATCCACATTGACTACCTGTAAAGGGGTAAATCAATTTATCTTGAATTTTATGCCAACTTATTGGGTAGATTTAATGAGAATTTGAAAAAAAACCATTCCATTTGGCCTAAAAAAAGGGTGGACACATGTGCAGTTTCCATGCCAGGTTCCATGAAGTTGGCTACAATTTGCTTTCTCATTCGCTCTTTTGTCCAGATTTAGCCCTGAGTGACAATCTGCAGTTACCAAACCTTAAGAAATGGCTCTCAGCGGAAAGAGGATTAACTCCATCACTGAAATTCACTCACAAACTGTTTTGATGACTTTGACAAATCTTTTTTTTTTTTTTTTTTTTTTTTGGAAGGAATAAAAAAATTGGACAAATATTGGACAAAGTCTATTGACCTCAAAGGAGAAAAATTTCGAAAAATAAAATATTTTTTTATCCAAAACCTGTGATTTATTCAAGAAGTCAGAGATAAATAAAAATAATGCTCTCTTCTCGATAATGCACATCTCTCTGTAGCATGGAGTATCCGCTCAAAGGAGCTTTTACTGTACATACATTTAAATATATTGAGCCTGCAGTATCCCCCTAAACTGGCTCAACTGTCTATAAATGTATGTTTGTATGGATGGCTTCGTTTGGAATCGAACTGTCGGCGGCAGTGTTAATGTCTTATAACGATGATTTTAATCAAAATATCTTATTGAAACAAAAAAAAGCAACAACTACTAAAAGATATAAATATAAATAATCGACAACAAAAAAGCTTAACATATAACGCAAGCTATTTATTATCCGTTGGATGGATGTGCTGTCTGCGCTACGATTATATTTTGTTGTTGGTATAAAGTGATGGTGTTGTCGACATCATTAAAACAAACAAAATAAAACAAAACAAAAAACATGGCGTTTTTATTCATTTGATGAATACCAACAAAAGCAACAACAATATTATTTACTACAACTTTTACTATCATAAAATTTAAATTCGTTAATACAGCAGCCAGTATTTTTTGTTGCCTTTTTTCGTTTTTGTTTGTTTCTGTTTTTGGTAAGTCCCCATTTGAAAACTGCGCTTCTTCTAACGAATAGTTGTTTTGTTCACTATCTATATAAGTTATTAGATCCAACAACAACAATGGCTAAAATAACAATAACATTAGTAAAGACAATTAAACATAAGCAACTGTCAGCAGACCAAATGATTTGTATACACATTCCTGTTATTTCATTTTATTATTTTTTCATCAATTATTCAATATACATATTTTATATAAATTTTTTTTTTGTTCCAATCATTTTTTATTGATCTTAGACGATATTTGCTCTTAAGGGTCACTAAGGAGAATTCATAGAATATATAAAAGTTTTAGGCGTCCTTTTTAAGAAACGACGGAACGATTTTCCATCATCCCACGTTAAATGTGGTCTGTTTGGAAACAAAATTTGCGGTGGGATGAGCTCCTAAGAAGTGAAGCTATTAACTTCTAGATCAAAAGCTCATTTTATTTCTACAAAACTTTGCGATGGTATTGTCTCTTGTATCAGTTTTCCTTTTTTGCATCATTAAAATGGGAAGAATATTCTCAGTAGATTCATAACAAGGACTATTGCATAAATTCTACTGTATGCTTAGAAATAAAACTGAAAACTATTTCAATTATGCCCCGTTGATTCATGTTATTATCGGAAAATTAACATATTTTTGTCATTTAAAGCATAAATTAGGAAAGGCATTAATTGGATGTATCAATGATGTCTAAATGATTTTATTGATTTAAATTAAGAAGAGAAAATAATGATCATTTTAAGTATAAAATACAAATACCAGTAAATTAAGTGACAGGTTAAAAAAGAGATTTTCAATATTTTACATGAATTGAAATCATAAATTGATTCAACGAAATGAAATTTGAAAAAAAGCCACTAAAGCTCTTAAACGTTTTTGGAATATAGAAAATGTACTCGAATTCAAAAAAAAAAACACTGTCTTCACAATGACATGACTACAGTTTGCAAATAAATTAACTAAATTAGGAAAACAGCTTTAATAATCTGAAAAGGAATGCAAAAGTTTTTCTAAATCAGCAAAATTCAATATTTCACAAATTTCGGAAATACGAGGATGGATCAATATTTCCATGACTGTTTGAATGAAATGCAGGTTTTTGGCATAAAATATTACTTTATTTTTAAACATTGTCCCTTTGAGCTCTATACAGTTTGTCTAATGCGTTTCTCTAATTTTTGTATCCCTTCAAAAAAAAAAATTATAATGTTTGTCGACGAGGTCCATTAAAATACGTATTTATTTGTGAGATGATTTAATTGCTGTAGTTAAATCTTATGGAAAATTGTGTAGAGCTTAAAGGCCACAAGGTTAAAAATATAAGTCACGATCTTATTAACAAGCCGTCCTGCGTAGAAATGGGTTTTAGAATGGAAAAGAATTTTAATTTCTTTGAACTAGACAAATTTATTTATTTCTAACAAATAAACTGAGACCCATAAAAAATAAATAAATAAGGAGATTTTAACAAAATTTTGCAAAACACCAAAAATTCTGCAAAACTCCAAAAGTCAGGGGATATTCAAGCTAAAAATTTAGTCATCAATTCGTGACGGTTTGACAAACTTGGCCAAAGTGAATTGCCGCCACATGCGGTACATATAACCTGCTTCGCGATGCAAATGACGGTAAATTTGTTTGTACAGTTAATAAATCATGTTTCTAAATTTTGAACCAATTTTGAGATTTTTGTTACATATTTATTGCATATACTTACACGTATCAAAGTAAAATATGTATTTTAGAGTCTATTTAACGTTTTCCTGGTTATAACAATAATCAGCTACTAATGTTTATGTAAATTACTTAATATGTAATTAAATAAATTAACAAAAAATAATAAAAATCTACATATATATATTTTTAACTACAACGAAGGTAGCGAAGCATAACGGACTGCAGCTGGTAGTTTATAAATATATAAATGCACATACACACATACAATTGGCTGTAGGCATTTATTTGGAGGCGTTAATAAAAATTAATTTATACATTAGTATTTGAAAAGTGTTCGTCTAAAAGTAGCAGTAAAAAGTCTTTATCCATTTCATATTCATATCATGAAAATATCGTTTTTTTTTTTAAACGTTTGCTTATTTATTTAAATCTCGTTTTTATCTACGAGTATTCTTGGTTTTAATTAAAAATTTTTTTTGTTATTTTTCCTTATCTCGTCTTAGCTGTTTTAACAATTAAGGTCAACTTTTGGGCATTAATTGATGTGCTTGGTTTTCTCTTTTAATCACAATATGACAAAATGTCATCAGTTAACTTGGTTAGTAAAAACTAGTGATTTTCAAGAAAAAAAATTATTGTATATATTCGTACACAAAATGCCACCTGGCAACATCCAAATGACGTGACAATCTCTTTTTAATTAATTAAAATTCTTCGAATAGAAATAAATTAATCAATGTCTGTCTTTCCATTTGGTTGTCGTCAAAAAATTATAACAGTGTCTATTTTATTTTATTTTTTCAAACTAGTTCTCTTAAATAGAATCTTGCCATGCGATTAATCTAATTCAACTTTTGTCAGAATATTAGAATTAGACATTAACTATTACAAAGTTGTATGTACCTGTTTGGCTGTAGGGCGCATTCGATTCGTCCTTGAGCGCCACCGTCATTTTTCAATACTAGTTTTAAATGATTAACAATAAGAAAATTGAAAAAAAAAAAATCCACATCATACAAAATAAATCTCGTTGAAATGTACTTTTTACAATCAACAGAATTATTGCGAAATATTTTGAACGAAAATATTCAGGTGTGTCTAGGAGACAAGTGTAAACAATAAGTAAAATAATATTAATAAAAAGTAATATAATAAATACAAGTTAATCATAAAAATTATATTAAAAAATTATCGTAATATATTTAATTCTTACTCGTAAATATAAGATTAATCCGCCAATGAACGCGAATCTAACAACAGCTGAAGTTTAAGCAACTTAAAGACAAAATTAGAAACTAAAGTTTTAGAGATAAAAAAGTAACAAATGATTTAGACAGATTAGTCGAATATTACATTCTCATCTATTATTCCTACATTTCTTTTTATCCTTTTTTTATTATAAAAATAGATTTATATCTTCTATTATTAAAATATTTTCAATATCTTGTCAAAACTTCTACTGGCATCGTCGGGAAAAAACATATTTTTACATTTCACGAGCATATTTAGCAACATTAATTGGTATATTCTCCCAGGTAATTATTAAAAAAATTTTTTCTTATCGGTGGTTTTAGCTGTCTTTATATATGACAAATTGTTTGTTGTTGTTTGTACAAGGTGGCGCAAAAATAATGTTATAATATGCATTACCTGCCATTTTAATCTAAACAAAAAACCAGCTCTATTTTCATAAACAAAATTATTTGAAAGTGTAAAATTGATGCCAATAATTAAAAAAAACCAATTGTTATGCTCAAAGGACCAAATTGTTGCTCGCACAACAGCCGGCTCCAAATTGGCACTTTTTCCTTCAATGCTGGTATTCAAAACTTGCAGAGTTCGTAGTTTTTTGCGGTAAGTGCGAAATTTCAAAAGGTCCCAAAGAAAGAAATCTACTGCTGTTAGATCTAGCGATCTGGACGGCCAGTTTAAATCTCCAAAACAGGAGATCACTCGATCTGGAAATTGGTGTCTCAAATCTCCATCTTTGCAACAGTTGTGTAAGTGGTTATTTCGTCCTTTTGAAACCAACAATATTCGATATTCAAGGCAGTAAAAAATGAAGCAAAAAAAACTCGTTTAGGATCTGCCTGTAAGGCTCAAGATTTAAGGTTACGGTGGAGTCATCGAATAAAATTTTCTATAACAAAAAAGAGTCGAAAATCTCAAAAAAGTTACAAAAGTAAATCGCAAAAGTCATGTATTATCGATCAGTAACACTCTTAGAATTATTTATTTAATATCTCCAATACAATCAAGTTATCCATTTAGTGGTTGTAAAAGCGCCCATCTCGCAAGGCTGTCAGCTGTTAAATATCTGCCATCTAAAATGTCATTTACTGCCTGTTTCACGATGTCGAACGACATCGTTCGTTCGCATAAATACGTTTGAAACAGCAACAAATTTTAAAATGTTTTTTTTGGTTTTAATGTATTTATGCGAACGAACGATTTCGTTCGACATCGTGAAACAGGCCGTTATTATTTAGCAAAAGGCTTGTCATTTACAAATATAAATTTGCTTAATAGTTTAAAACCGCGTAAGAGTAATTAAAACGTACTACAAAATTAGTGGTTCAAATATTGTAATTTTTCGAGCATTACGGGGTGATTATGGCCGTCATAATTGACGTATTGTTCAAGGAATTGGCAAGATTATAAAAAAATTTAAAGAAACTGGAAGCGTTGCATATGTGATCAGGCCTGTGCATCATTACAATGTGTGCACTGCCGAAAATATCGCTTCCATTAGTAAAAGTGTGACGGATAATCCGAATTAGTCGATTCCACGGCGTTATTTGCAATTGGGTATGCCTTAGGGCTCATTAAGGCATATTTAACATTTGAATTTGCACCTTCATTGACATACAGTCCTACTCCCGTAACAATTAAGGTCGGCTGACCATTCACAACAACGTAGATATGCTGGTTGGGTGCTAGAGCAACAGGCTTTCAATGCTGATTTTTCGAAAAAAAAACTTTTTTCAACGATTAAGATCATTTCTCACTCGGTGGCAAAATTGTCGCATATGGGGCTCACAGAACCCAAAAGTATGTAATTGTAGAAAACCCATTGCATCTGCAAAAAAGTTACTGTTTGGTACGCATTATGGTCTGAGGTGTCATTGGGGCGTATCTGTTCGAAAACGATACTGAAAGAATCGTTACCATAAATTCAAAGCAGTATGGCTGTATAATAATCGACTTTTTTTCACCTGCAATTGAATATTATGAACTAGACGATATGTGGTTTCAACAAGACGGTGCCATTAGCTACACAACACGACCAATTTTATCTTTATTGCATGGAAAGTTTCACGTTTTGGCAACATCAATTTGACAAGGTTGAAGGCACTATAATGCAATAAAAGTTTAATCGAAATCATAGCTTTATGCTTGTTTTATTTAACTTTGCTGGTTAACCCGACAAATGGACAAACCCGAATTGCAGTATTAAGGAAATAATTGCGTTTATCGGGCCACAGAGGTGACTTTGCATCGAATCACACGGGAGAACTTAAATAAGATCGGTTTTATTCTCACTTTCCCATTTTCCACCTCTTAAGGCATAACAAAGCAACTAACCAGAACCCAAATGATCCAGTTTGTGGTCAATCGCTCCTATCCTACATCTCATATTACAAGTTACCTGTCATTTACGGGAAAAAAACGCGACCAAAAATTTCCAAGTGTGTTTCATATGATATGACAAAGTCAACTTGCCCATGTACATATTTTTGTTTGTTGTTATAAAAAAAGAATTATATAAAAAACAAATTATATAAAGAAACACGCCCATATACATTTGAAGTTTATTACAATAAACAGAACAATCGTATCTAAAGCAATTAGTTACAAAATCTTACGAAATTATTGCTCTTAGATAGTTTTTAGTTTTGTGCTTAAACGAACAACATGCAACAACAGTTGGAGCGAAAACACAACAGCGGCAGCAAGAACCATTAACCCAAACACAATCCACGAAAATAATGCCAATAAAAATTAAAAAAAAATACTAAAAAGCAAATGCCTTAAATGACATTTAAAGTAAAATTTGCAACAAAGATTGAAATTGAAATAAAGAGAAACTTCAACGGAACTCACACAACAAATTAAGATAAAAATCTCCGATTTGTTTTTGTTAGAATTTTTATAATTTATAATTTTTTATTGTATTTATACACTGGTATTGTTTCAAACGTAACGCTTGTGGTTGTTGCAACAATCCGTGTGCTAATACAATTTAAGCTGTTTTGTTGTCTTCTGAAATGTTGCCATAATAATTGTCACAAATTGAACTCGTGTCATGATTTGCAAGCCAGTTGTCATGCAATAATCGACTGACAGGTGCAAATTTTTGCTCTTTTTTTTGAAATTGTTCTGTTATGCGGGTCTCATACTACTGTCGACTACCACGAATATTTTTTATGAGCTTTTTATAATTTTATTTTTGGTTTATGGTTTTGGGTGGAAGCAAACTTACAACTTTTTTGTGGGATTAAAGAACTACCTTGGGAATGATTGGAGTGTTGGATTTGTTGTGTAGTTCAACTTGACATAATGTGGGGCATCTAATTAAACATGTGCCTTGATATAACATTTAATTCTTTTTTTCATTTGTACTATTATTATTGAAACTTAAATACAAATTGAACTAATAATAAGTGTTTAAACCTTAACTCTATAATGATTATTGAAGCTAAAGTTGCTTCTGTTGTTGATTTCACATCTCTCGTGCTCGACTAAGAGCAATAGCATTCCTCCTTTTCAGGCAACTGTGGCCTCTATAAAATAGTGGGTTCGGTTGATACTCTAATTTTCTTATGTAGAGTATATTGTCACGTGTCTACGTCATGATAAAAATGTGCGAATGTTTTAGAGACCAGGGAACGGCGATAATCATATGGAGAGTTTTATTTTGTTGCCTTTGAATTTTTGCTACATTGGATTCTAAGGCGTCGGTGCCCCATAACGGAATTCAATACCTTCATATTAGTTTCAGCAGCAAATTACATATAGAAGAAGTTTGCAATCTAGGCTTAATGTTGAATTTTTCCCAATAGGATTAGTAATCTATTTCTCTGTTAATTTCATTTGTAATAAGCTTGCGTCTATATGAGCTTTTCAACGATCAAGATGAGTAATGAGGTATTTGACCTCTCTATGTTGCGCTATAAACTAACTAACTAACTTACTAACTTCTAATGGGGGACATGTTGTCCTCTTCGCAATGTGCAAGTAATATAAGCTGAAAAAATAAAGCTCAAGCTCGACTCTAATCAGAATTATTTTATTGCATCAATTATTACCATAATTATCGTATTCAACTTTGTTTTATATTTATGTGTGGGTTGTCTGTTAAAAGAAATTTCAGCTTATATTCTAGATGCTGACGAGGAAACAAGGCATGTTATCGTATTCTAGAGAAGATAAGTTGTTGCTACCACTAGCTCGGTACAGCAAAAGTCTTAAAATTTTTCTCACTTATTAAGTTCATTCTTTCACTAGACCTCCTTCAGGCAATAAGTTATTTTAGAGTTTGATTTTACTTTACGAGTACAAGTGCAGCGCAACAATTTTGTAAAGGTTTCAATTAAATCAATGAAATTTGCAAATGCTAAAAGCAAAATAGAAACATTTCACTTTGTTGATGTCTAATAACAAAGAATTATGTTATATTCATGATCTGGAATTGTCATCTAGAAAAGTAAATAGATTTTTTGATATTTTAAACTGCAAGGATTCCAACTTAATTTGACATTTATTTGTTGAAGAGTTTGGAAAATTCAACTAATGATAGGGTTACAATAGAGCAGCGCGTTAAGATTGTTGAAGCCTTTTACGAAAATCGGCTTTCAAGTTAAAATGCATTTCGTGAACTTCGTACTTCTTTCGGTCAGCATAATCGACCAAATATGTCCACAATCGGGGAGAACTGTGCGCAAATTTCAGTTAACCGGATCTGTAGGGAATGTAAAAACACCAGTGCATGCTCGCCCAGTTCGTTCTCCGGAAAACATTTTTCTACAATATATCTTTATGGGACATACCCAAAGCTCGAAGTTTTTCCCGATGATACCTTGGAAATGTGTTTAATCTGAGTTCTCTCATTTTATTTTTGTCCAATTTTTCTCCACATTAAGGAACTGTGCTGCGGATTGAGACCAATACGCAAGTATATACATCAAGTACTTTTACTTGTGGGAACTTCGACTGTGACTTAAATCCAAATCATAGAAAGAAGACTAATGATGAGTTTGATTAAAAGGTCCTTCTGGACATCATTACTAGTTAATGAGGTTCCTAGAATGAGGAAGGGATGTAATTTTTTTCATATGTGTGTTAAGCTAACATTTGGAGAAAGAAGGTGATGGGTGCATCCAGCTCACTTAGTAGTAGAACCGTACAAATGGTTATCGTGGTAAGGATCTACGCTAGTCTTTATTATATACATATGTAATTAGGACCATGTAATGTTAATGATTTGCACTAACGAATCCACTGATAAGGAAGAACATTGAATGATTTGTTATTGAATGGATTTTACCCATGGCTTACCAAAGCCCTTATTTTGTACCATGGAAAACTTTAGGGATATAAGTTTTTCGAATAACAGGTGATAAATTGGTGATTTAACGCGAAGAAGGAACATGGATACGTTATTTAAGAATCTGTTATTTAAAAGCTTATGACCGATAAGGAATTTAAGCTCCTTCGCTGACTTTGTCTTAGTTATCTTCAGCTAATTGCCAAAAGGTTGGTGTTTAATCCATGCAGTTATGTAGCAAAGTCAATGTGAAACCATACCTTCGTGGCAGATATGTGCTATGTCTGCCCGTTTCAAATCTCTTACTTTAGTGCTGGCTAATAGAGAAAAAATTGCGGTTGCCCAGGGATTTATTTTTAATTTGATTTTAAAATAATTTTTTAAATGTTTATTTTATAAATAGTGTATTTTTAATTCGTTGCAAGTATTTTCCATTTCACACTCACACATAAAAGATTTTTTTGTTGTTTTTTGTGGTGGGGGCCGTTCCAACGTACCTATAACCAATATCAAGTTTTGGCATACATATTTGGGCTTATTCTCATGAATGAAGTTAATTAAATTGGTTTAATATTGCAAATGCAATGCAATACACAGATATGATTTATGGCCAATTTATTACTGAAGGTTTATTGCCGAAGCGGTGTCATTAAAATGGTCTCTAATCTAGATTGATATCGCTGACATATTCGGCTTGGGCAACAATACTACTTACGTAAAGTCGTAAAAAGGAATATTTATGATAGAATCCGGAGACCAAAACATCTTTATTACAAACAATTTTGGAAAAACTATTAAAATGAAATTCCTTCTCCACACATATAGACTTACATCTTACCACTTGTCATAGGCATTTTTCAACAAAAAATAATTTAGATCCAACTGGTATCTTTTAATGAAATCTTCGTTTTTTTTTTTGGTGTCAAATATTTTTCCACACTGGCAAAAGGTCTTCTTACGAATGACCTCTTTATGCTTTAAATGCAACAAAGATGAATTTGCGTGTTCAATCAATTGTTGTTGCAGCAAATAACTCACGTTGCATAAACAACAAAAATATTAAGGCTGGTGTAGACACTGTTCTACGTTTGTAATCACCTATAAGACCATAAGCGACTACCAATAACAACAACATGCCAGCCAACCATCTACTGCCACCAACAAAATGTATTTAAAAATCTACAAACAAAAAAACATATTGCATGCAGCATGTCTTCGTGCTCATAAAGCAGTCAGTGGCCGTCACTCAACTGGCCAGGCAACTAAAGATTCCAGTCGAAGAAGAACAGCAGATCACTCACACACGCACACACACACAAACGCGCACAAACACATTGAAAGAAACATTTAGGAATATGCGATCATCTCAAATTCATTGGCAGGCAGAGTCAAGCAAACAACCAGGCAGGCAATACAAAAATGGTTTAAAACACCAGGGCGATTACAAGTGCTCGCCACAAGAGTGAAGGAGAAATAATAAGAATGAAGGAAAATAAATAAAATATTGATGGGTCCAAAACGTAAGCACGGCATGGCAGCAATTGCTCATCTGTCAACTAAATCGGACTGCGTCTGATTACACCGATGGCGATGGTGATGGTGGTGGTGGTGGTTGTGGTAGTGCTCGTGATGGTGATGGTGTTGTTATGAATACGTACTCTTAAATGTGAATGTATTTTAGTTTCAAATATATTTGTAAATGAAAAAAGCAAGATTGCATGTTGGCCCTTATTCAATGAATATGATGATTACTTTTTAATGGATGCGAGAATACTTATTTTCTTTAGAGCAAAACCATAATACAACCAGATATTTATAGTAATGGCAATGTACTCGGGTCATGTTCAGAGGGAAAAGAAAAACAGAATGTCTTAAGCGTCTAGATTGTCTGTCTGACATGAATTGTGATCTAGTACGATTTATTCTTCTCCCATTATATCATCTTGACTTGCAGTAAGTTGCCTGAATTTTTAAAAGCCTTCTCTGGAGAGGTTCCATATTTGATTTTGTGAGACAGTTTTACTCACATTGACAAGTCTGTGTGTTTGTTCGGAGGTAAAATTTCTATCCTCCGTCCCATAACTTATTTTCTTAGTTCCATTACAATGTATTGCATAAATAGGGATCATCCATTGAGTACTGGTCCATTCTGTACAAAAAAATGCACTTGTTAGATAAAACTAGGCTTCCTTTTTTCTTTTTGAAAAGACAACAAAATTTCACACTTTGTTCAGAAATTAAAAAGGCTACTACTGTCAGGGAATTTTTTCCCCAACCCAATGAAATTGCGTAGATATTTTACAATTTCATTTACTGCAAAACTCAGGCTCCTACACAAGAGTCAGTCATATTCACCACTGGCGATCACAATATCAGAGGCAGCAAACAACATTAAGCGCTGTAATAGAGTTTGTTGTTATTGTTGTCGATCGTACATATTAAAACTGTCAGTCAAATGCAGTTTGCCAGTTTTTTTTTTGTTGTACTCTTCATACCACGGAGGTGCATACACAGTGTAAAGCTTCTGGCTTTTAAAGACTTCCCGATGAGGGTTTCTTTTTCTATATTCGGTTGTTTTTATTTTTCTTATTGCTGTTGATGATGATCGAATGCAAAAAAAAACAGCCTAAACATGAATTGTTGTTGTTCGAGTATGGAGAAATTATTAGTGTTTTTCGTCTTCTTTATTGCAACATGCATCTCATGATGTATTCGTATCTGTTAAACAAAATGCATGTGTTGTTGAGTCGTTGGTTGGTTTTCCTGATTGAAGTGATATGTTTATGGTGTTTAATGTTAGATAGATGTTACCTCTGATGCTTCTGCTGCTGCTGCCATAGCTGTTGTTATAAACTTTGGTAAAAATATATGTATTAAATGCGCGAATGTATTTGTGTTAGTTGGCATTTTTTTCATTTCCTCTCCTGTGTCTGTTTTTGTGTCCGTTTTTTTGCTGCTACCTGTGGATCTTAAAGTCATAAATTAGCATTTGAGTAAATTGCTTAAGTTCGTTATTGGGAATTACGATCCAATGAGACTGATGTTTATATGATGTTATTCCAGCTTATGGCTGTAGTGTCCAACGAAAAAATAATAATAATAATATGACTAGAGTTCATTCAAGTTATTGCTGCTGCTGCTCAATTTAATGTTGCAACGAAACTGCGTGATATGCTTCATTAACATACTCGTACATATTCGCCGTCATCCTCAGCATCATTATCTGAGAGTGTATCTCCAGTAGGTTGGAAAATATAAAATACATCAACAGCATGTTGAAACGTGGCTTGTTGTTTCTTTCTTTCGTCGTTGCCGTTTTGTTAAATGGTGGGATCTCATCGTCACCATCGCCATAATCTTAGCGGGCTTCATAGAGGCGTTTGTTTTCTTTCTCATCTTCCTTATTTCATATTTCATTTATTTCATCTTTTTCCTTATTAATGGATGTTGTTCAATTAATCGTTATTGATTGATTTATTTTTATTGTTCATTTTGTAAATATTATTTAAAAATGATATGCTACACTTTATATGATAATAATTGAAGTTGTTTCAAGCTTTGAATTTTGTTTGGGAAACGCTAATAATATAAGGCTTTTAGTTTTCTTTAGAAATTCGTGGTAAGATTTTCAATTAAAGTAAATAATTATAGGGCAACAACAGCCAAAACCAAAACTTTTCAATTGGGACCTCCTTTTGTCTGATCCCAGAAAAGGAAACTAGTTTCTTCAGTTATTTTTATCTCACACTGAGCCTTTGAAAAGGATATATTGTAAGGACATTGATTACAAATATATTCGCCTGTGAAGAAGACGCAAAGAAAAGCTACCGAAAAAATGAAAACTGCCTCTTGAAACCATAAATGACTGGTACAAATAAAGAATGTTTAAATCTCTATTTATATTTACAGCAGCAAATACAGATACAAGTACTTGTACTCGTACTCGTAACTTGCTTAGAAATATTTGAACATATTTAACTATTTGTAAATGTACAAATGTTCGTTTGGCTAAATGTCTGCTATTCTCATGTCTGTCTGTCTGTCCATCTGCATGCCGCAACTCAAATCTAAGTGTGAGAAAGTTATTTATGGAATTTTTTTACGGAGTCTGCTTTAAGTTAATTTATTTTTATTTATTTTGAGAAGGTAGTTATTAAATGTTTGCAAAGCTGTTGATGATTGAGTTCGTGGCGATGATAATAATGATGCAGACGTTGCCTTTGGTAGCCGCCATAATTCTATGATGGGTTTTTATTATGGAAACGAAATAAAAAAATTTAGCACCAGTTTAAAGTTTCCGAAATAGAGGTCATCAGGTTTGATTATTATTCAAAAGATTTATGATTATCTTAAAAAGTGTTTATTACAGTATACAAATATTAATTAATATAATCATTTAATATTTGCGTGTTTTATTAATGGGACTTTTTCTTACAGAAGCTTGATATTAATTTTATTATTTGACTACGGATGTGAATAAATTAAAGAAGCTAAAATTTGTTTTCGTTTCAATATTTGTAATAGATAAAAATTTAGTAGGCGGTAATGTGCCAAATTAGTTTAATAATTTATAGTGAAGACGGGTTTACTAATTCCTAAATAAATATATATAAAGGTGCCCATAGACTGTACAATATTATTGAAAATTGTAATGCCTTTATTACTATCATTTCGACTTAAACTACTCAATAAATTTGCTCAATATTTTTTTAACAAAATTCATTTATTACTTTTTATCCACGGAGTTGCAATGCATGACAAAATATGGTTGACGCAATCATAATCACGAAGGGTATTTGAATTAAATTATAGGACTACTGTAAAACTGATTTTTCTCTAAGTTTGTAATGCCATTTCTAAGGAAGTAAGATTTATAAAAAAGTGATAATCTACAATTATACCAGTTAAGGTAATTTTATGGTAGGGGTACGATATGTCAACGAGGCCGGGTCAATAAATTCGTGACTGTTTGAATTAAGCACAGGTTTTTGGGTAAAAACTTATTTTATTTTTTAGCATAATCTCCTTTAAAATTTATATTTATGTCCCATTTTTCTCCAATTTTTTGATCCTTATAAAAAAGAAGTTTTGTCGAAGTCATCAAAACATGTGAGATGATTTTATCGTTGGAGTCAAATCTTTCTCCGCTGGGCCATTTCTTCAGGTTGAGAAATCAAAAATAATTACTTGTGGATAAATCCAGAGAATCGGATATATGACGGAGCAACTCGCAGACTAATTCATGGAATTTTGCCATAAAAACTGCACCCTGCATTGTCCTGGTGGCCAAATGCGAAATGCATTCTGAAAAACTGTCGTCATGACTTTATTGGCTGAAAAACCCACTTTGGCTTTCTTTGGGACCTATTCACTCGACATTTTTTCAGCGCTTTGGTATGTGGTGTTGGTTCCACTTTTCACCTACAATTACGAAAGGGCGCCTAAATATCGTCCGTATTGCGGATGAACAACGCCAAATACTCCTGGGAAGTTGTCACACGATTGCGTTTGTGGTCGATTGTAAGCAAATGCAGCACCCATCCTATGGAAAACTTCCTCATACCCCAGGGACCTCTCAGAATTCAAATTACTGCGCCATGTGATATACCCATGGCCTTTACAGTTTTTCGTTCTTTTAATCTCCGATAGGCCAACATCATATTGCGAATTTTTTAAATCGTTTCGTGTGTATAAATTTCAACTGGGTGTCGAGAACATTCGGCACCTTCTGCACTTGTACGACCACAACGGAATTCACTAAACCACTATTTTACCATTGAAACTGTTGGAGCAGAATTTATATAGTATTTATCAAAAAAAAATGAATTTTTTCCGCACACGAAATTCACTTTTTTCTATTTTTTCTCCAAATCACGCGGTAGTTTGCTGTCAATGGCTGTCAAGCACGAACTAAATGATGCGGCTTGTTCAAATTTCGCCAGGAATCAACATACAGACTGATCATTGTCTTAACGATGATCTCGTGGTAGAGAGTTTTCTTAACGAATTCAATTTACATATTAAAATCATCGCAAGACCAGCAATAGTAGTCATATATTCCTTGAATGAGTGTCCTAAATGAGCCAAGTGAGACTTTTATCCTTCGGCAGTTACTCAAAAATTAGAACAATTTCTACAAATCCGGCATCATCGTTGCAATAATCAGCACTTGCTGTATAGATGTCAATTAAAATGCCTCATATGTAGCTTTCAATTTTGTAGACAACAATAACATGTTGCAGCAACTACTCTTTGGACAGACACTGCAAAACAATCACAAATCTCAGTGCTCTCGTATGAAACACAATTTCATACATGGCGAAACGCGAAATATTTCGCTAAAATACAATGTGTCAATATTGTGTTGTTTTATTTTTGAAAAATTTTTTTTATTTGTTTAAATGCTTGCAAGAGCGGTAGCAATAGCAACACAATACTAGAACAATAAAATGATATCTTTTTTTATTATTGCTGTATTATAATAATGAATTTTGTTCTCTGTGATAATGTGTGACACATACGAATGCGGACTGAAGGAAGGAGCGACCAACTGAGACTGTAACATGTTGCATTGAAAATGTTTCCTTGTTTTCCTATGTCTTGATTTTGCTGCTGCCGTTGTTGCTTCTATTGTTAAAGCTGCAATTGCAACAACAATAGCAACAATAACAACAACAACAACAAAAAACTACTCCTGATAACAAGACAGAATCACAATCGTCGTCGCTGTCGACGTGTGTCAAGCCATATGTGTGCCAGTTGTCTCTCTTCTCAGTTGCAACATTAACCCTATATTGTGTATGTAGGTAAGTCTCCGTTCCCGTTTAAATGGCCCCTTCAATGGCCATCCTATTTGGCTTTTATGCAAATGTTGAAGTTTTATTATACCAAGTGTCAATGATAAAATTTTCACTTACGTTTGTATAAGAAAAAAAATTTATATTGAGCTTTTATTTTACTCAATTTTGTTCCTGCATTATTTTAGAAACTGTTAAGCAATCTATTCTGAATTGTTGTTGCTTTTGTATGCATTGTGTTGAATTGCAATTGTAGCAATCAATGCGAGTATGTACGTGTGCTTGCATTTGACCAAGTTAATGTTGATTGTCGGTGTATTAGTATTGTTATGGTTGTATTGTATAATGCAGCTAGTAGTAGCCGTTTATTCCGTTGGCAGATATTTGAAGGAATGCATTGATGGTGAAAAGATCCAGGATATATTTTTTGTTAGTTAATTCTATGAATAATGATAATGTGTTAATTTTTAAGCTTAAATTTATAACGATTCATTAGGAAAAAAACTCTGTAGGGCATTGTAGGGTATTGCTATCCTCTAAGAGTTTTAGCTGATAAGTCAATAGCAAATTCATTCATAGACTGCGTTATCATACTTCTTAACAATAACTTTCTATTTCTCATTTATTCAGTTGACCATAAAGATTTCTTCGGATGCATAGTATAGAAAAAAATAGGTCGAATCGGCTAAGGGAAAATTGGTTTTCATGTTCGTGGAAAAATTTCTTCAAACTTATGCTGTCTTATGTATTTTTAATAGTTCCACCACACAGTCCTAGTCCACTAGCGCTGCTCGCAGCGACTCATTTGATCATATTTTTGTAATGAGTGCGTGAAAATGGAACCATTTTCTATCGCATATATATGAGGGAGGGTAATAATGATGATATTCTATCTGCGTTTCCTAAATAATGATGATTGAGAAGACTAGCTGACTTTGGTCTCGTACTAAGTTTAAGACAGATTACATCTGACTCTGCATGGATCACATCACGTCAGCGTACTGATGAGCACGTGAGAATAAGGTCTGTCTTGGGCCACCCTTGAAATATGCCAAGTTCAAGAGCTGCTTCGGGAAGGTGCCAGTGACTGATCCTTGTAATTTATAGGCTGTAATGAGTCATCATAATATGCCTTATGACCTTCATATTATTTTTTTGATTGTCCTGCCAATCTAACCCAATTTAGAAATAGGGATGGGTAAGTTAATGGACCTTTTTTAATGGCAACAAAAATGTCATTACATATTATGTGCTGCAGCTGCTACATTCTGTAAACAAAGTTATATAAACTCAGCATCTCATATATCGGAAGTCAATGGTTCTATTTTCTTTAAACTTAAAATATATCTCAACTACACATACATTTTTCTGCTTCAACTTTAATGACCCTGCAATGCCTATAGATTTCAAGTTTAAATTAGGAAAATTGTGTGTCTAAATATTTTGACTGTCTAGAGAATTTAGCTTTCAACTACTTTAAATATCTGCCAAAGAATCCATAAACGTTATGGACGTCATCGTTGCCTTCATTCAAACGCGCTATTTTTTAAGTGTGAATAATAAACGTGCAACGTCAAGCGTGTTACCGTTGTTGTTGTTGTTAATTCTGCTATATCTGTAGCATGAATTGAAAAGGTAAAAAAGAAAAGTGCCATTAATATAAAATACAGGTGAATGAAAATTTGTGAAGGTTGTGTATCTGGCAGATTTTCCCTGACTGCCCACTGCTGCCAATATCGCTAAGGAGTTTTCATTTAACATCCTTTTTTGGGGCTATAAATGAATTTGGCATTAGATACCTTTCAATGCGAAAAGGGAAAAACAAACACATTCTAAATATTTTCAAAGAAAATCTTAGTACACAAATGTTTTTAAAGAATTCAAGCGCATCTACCTAATGTCACTATTCTTAAAAGCTAAAAAATATTAACAGAGCTGCTGGGTATTACGAAAATATAACATGATTTCTTCAAATTAAATTGCTTCATATTTAATTACTGCGACTTCTGTCGTTTTCTTTTTAAGCGTTCCTCATTCATTTATATTGTAGTATATAATGCGATTAAACTAAAATGTCATTAACACATTTTAAAAAGCTAAAACTTATTTGAGTTTGAAACCCACTTTAAATTTCTGAAATTAATCTAAGCTTCCAACAGTTAAAGCAACTGCAATAGACTTGAATAATTTATGGCTTCCGATGCTTTAAGCATCGGTCGAAAGACTGACAACAGACACGCTCAAATTTAATGACACTTAAATGCATCTGATACTGATGTCAATAAATCGGCAATCAAGCAGCAATCAATTGAAAATTTATTTTCCATCATAATTATCGACTGAATAAAATGAAGCGAACATTACAATTAAGTGTCTACACATGATGACTATAAAGATGATGACGATGGTGATGATGAGGTTGGCATTGAGATAATCGTACACTATAGGAATTAAGAAAAAATTTTAAAAATTTTAAATCAAGAGGCAATAAAATGCCCACACAAATTTTGACGACCTTAGCTAATGCAGCACTGTCGACATATTGTAATATTAAAAATTTACATTCTATGGGAACTGTACCATTGTCACCTTTTCCTATTTTTGTTTTATTTTATTGTTGGGCCATTAAGTATTACAGCAAAATACTTACTTCCTTTGAGGGGACATTGGCCCAATTATGCGACCTGGGAGAATTTCGTGCGAATTATACCGCTGAGGAATTTTTTTGCGTTCCTTAGGTAATATAATTTTGTAAACAGTGAACCTTAAGCAGTCTCAAAGAAAAATAAAATAGAATCCTATCCAGTATAAATTGTTTGTTGGGTTGTTTGTATAACAATATTCTAGGACTACTATCCTAAATTCCCTTTATCAAACTTTATGTTTCTTACCCGATTCCAAAGAAATGTGGGGGTTAAAAATTCAATATTGTGTTTTTTTAAGTGCAGCAAATTATTCGTTATTTTGTGCAACGATTTTGAAAATTATCTTTTTATTTTAAATAAAGTGCTCCAGAGGTGGTGTCACATTTTTCTAAATTTTTTCAATTAAAAAACACTCAAAGGGTGACCCCTCATCGTGCAATGTATTATGCTAAAACTAAGAAAAATGTTAATTGAAGGACGAAAGAGGGATAGAGGGAATAATATCAGAGGACATACGACTTGTATCTTTGCATACAGAAAGTGACACGAAAAGCCTCTGCAAACCAATTGTTCCACATACGAATTTTCCGGTGAAATAATAAGTTCTCTTTGTAAAATGGTACCTTCCATACAAAGAAAAATGTAATAAGTTTATATTTTGTCTAATATAATAGAGAGATTGTCCAGTAGTAGCATGGCTTACTCTGCAGTAGAAACAGGGGGAGCGTTAGTTCTAATATATATTAATATCTTATTATTTTACATCTGTCTATAGTAGCAAGAGTGTTTAAGATTAGTATGCTCTAGAGGTGATCGCACTTAGAGCCGTATTTAAAAGCAAAGGAAGGATAGTTGCCATTTCTACTTCAAAAATAGTTCCAAAGAAATTCAAATTAGAAATATTGAAAATTAAAACAGACTCATGTCGCTGTTTGCATAAAAGAATTCTAAGCCTATGATGATTGTATTTTTTAATACTAATATACCATAGAGAATTCTCATATTGTATTTGATTGTTTTAACATAAACACATGTTTTCATGTGTGTTCAACGAAATGCCGGCATATGAACAGCTGATGCCTCAAAAAATATATTTTAAAAATGAATTCTTAAAAATTTTTTTCTTCAATATTTGTTTTTAAGCTTACGAAATTTCTTTGAACAGAACTTCCTCAAGAAGATACCCGCAGGGTATATAAATATTGAACGGACAAGAGGTAATGAAATGTTATAAAATCTGAATAAAATAAAATAAGTTATAATCTATATTGCAAAGTGTCTCTCAATGTAAATTAAAAAAGTGTGGGTAAGATGTCATTAAATTTCTTTATTCCTTTGAAAGGCCTATCAATGTCATTATGTATGTATAAAATATAACATCGTACAAGTATTCGATATGGCTTTGCGAAACGTAAAACATTTCATGACTGTGGCGCATAGGTTAGGCTAAATTTCACCCATGGCAAGGGTTACATTGGCTTTGACAGTGGCTATTCTTAACAGCTCATTCGTACAGATCTGCTACTTCAGAAAAGCCCACAAAAAAGTTGTCTAACAGGATCAACTCGCGCAATCTCGGCAGACAGATGACCATGCCCTCAAATTGCTCGAGCAGAATGTCCAATGTGGCATGGAACGTCGCCCGAACATAAGAACACCCATTTTGATAAAACAATTTAACATTTGCATGTTATGTTGCTTTATAGTGTTTTGGCAAAACGGATTTAATAAATGGGAGCCAGTTTAAGAGATTTTGCTGCAACCATCAATATGTCAAAAATGAAAAGCCTTTACAGAAAGATACATTTATAATTTGTGTACCTGAGAGCTCGTTTTTGGGATTTGTATACTCGCTTGAGCGTAAATATTAATATTATAGTTTAAATTTGTTAATTATTGGAAATTAATTAAATGAGAAAAATTTAGATGTTACGATTTTAGTAGCTGAATAGAAAATAATTAAGTTCGACAATAAGTTTCCTACAAAAATAAATAATACAAAAATTCGTAGCAAATTTCCTAGACTTTAAATATTCTATTAAGAACGATTTTTGTTATGATAATGAATATTATATTCTTTAATAAATTACACTATTTCCAGCAACTACATAGATTTTTGAAAGTAGTTTAAATTTCTAATTAATATTTTAATGAAAGCCTACTCAACTTAAATCTGTTCTCAATATGTGTAAAATATTATTATCGAGCTTTTAATCCAAAAGCCAATCATTTATTGGTCACACAACTTTTTTTTGTAAATATAATTTTTTAAGTGTTTGAATATGAGAAAAAAATTGTTTTATTTGTCAGATCAACCCGCCATTAAGGCCAAAGCATGACTCGTCTCCATTTTGTTTTTTCCTATTTTTTTATTACCATGATGTTTAAATTATTTCCAAAAATTTTTATGACTTTACAGTGTCCATCTATTGGTTGAAGAGATTTTTTTATCGCTTATAAATATAAAAGTACATGTGATATTTGTACCAGTTTTATTGATTTCGTCTTATTCACTCACGTTATTTAATTTTATTGTATAAAAAGCCTTCCCAGTAGTTTTTTAATGAAGACATCATCTCCACATGTCTGTGTTATAGTAAAAATTTTATTATTTTCTTTATTGTTTTTTAACCATTCAAATTATTGCGCTACAGTTGTTACATGAAATTAAGGGCAACAACCTTCTCAACTAATGTAAAGTTAAGATTGCGCTATCGGTGCAAGTTGTACAATAATTACCGATTTTTTTCGTGGACTCACTATGAAAAATCTTGTATTTATTTGTATATTATTTGTAGATATTGTGTAAAACCCTGTTCTGTTTCTATTTTCTAATAAAAGTGTAACTTTTATATTTTTAATCGCCAAGCAAAAAACTTTAACGTTCTCGTTTATAAATTTTTCATCTCTAAACTATTGCGCAATTTTTCCTTGAAAATTCCAACTAAATTATGAACACGGATATAAAACAGACGCAGGGGTGGGAGTAGGCATTTTTACCCTCCTTTTCACCAGGAGGATAGAGTTCAAACTAACACATTAGGGCTGTATATAACAGGCTTAAATGTCGGCCATAAAAAGGGCAGGCCTCTAGGAGAGAGGTGTCTAAATACAATTATCCTTTTAAAAATTTAATGATCTGCCATGATATCGTTTGACATGGTGCGCCATCCTTCTGAAACCGAAAGTTATCCAAATTAATATCTTCCATTAAGGCTATAAAAAGTGGGTAAGAATGGCACTGTTCGCTCGTTGACTGAAATGGCGTTTCCAGCATTTTCCAAAAGAATGGACTCCGAAAGTCACAGCAAATTGCCGCACTCTGTGGCTGCACTTGCTACTCGATATTGAAGTTCAGGTTTTGCGATCCCCTAATATGACAATTTTGTTTGTTAAAATAGCCGCCAACATGGAAATAACGCCTCGTCAGAAAAGACGCAGGCGCAGGTCTTTGCGTATGTCTATGTGTATAAACCTCAAACCATAGCAGCTTGCAAGGCAAATATACACCATGCTATAAATCAAATTTGGTCTAATTTATTTGCCAGAGCAATTGGGCTACCCAGCAAAACCTTAGTGGCTATTTGCACGATGTTATATTCAAGACAAAATTGGTATCGATAGGTCACACTATTTTTATTTAAATTTAAAGATCATTATTATTATTATTATTATTCTTATTATTATTATTAATTCTATTTGTTCCTATACGGAGCATAAGGCCTCTTCGTTTCTTGAGGTTTCTGTAATCAGCTGGTTTTGAGATGAGTAGATGATTCTGTTTTCGCATCCGATACTGGAATTTGGGGCTGCCAGCATAGCCTCCAACCGTGCTGTCTTAGAAGCCTTAAATCACGTTTATATAGTGACCGCTTGTTACAGGATCCAACACCCGCTTCCAGCCGGGAACAGTCGCTGGTAATTGTTGGCTGTTTGTTATGTGAAGGCACCAATCACTCGCCCTGACGTTCCAAATATCGTAGGCAATCAGAATTTGTAAGGAGCGCGGCGCCACCCGAAAACCCTCTCCGGCTATTCACTCGAAACAACTAATTGTCCGCTACTGCCATGGCATCTACTCTGCAATGTACGAAGCTTTACACTACCCGCAACCTGTAGATGCGCTTGATAGCACTTATATAATGAACTCAGTTGAACAAGACCTTAATTTTAATTTTCGTGCATTGCTCAGTCCACTCCCGACGGTGGGAGTGGGGCGCTTAATGAAAGATTCACTCTATACAAATAATCTTACATAGTTTATAGGGCCGCTAAAGAATTCTGTACAAATTAAAAATGGATTGATTAAGCATGATATAACTTTTCAAGCTGTTGGGAATAGTATAAAAATTTTTGATCCTCATGTACCGGACCTTAATTTCGCCAAAATTATAGTTTAAATCAAGGTACTTTCAATTGAGCATTTAGTGGCAAAATCACCAGTCTTGAGTCTAGTTTGTTAAGAAAAAGGGTAAATAAATTTTTTTTTGCGAACATCGCTGTTGAAATCGAAAGTTCCAGTAGCTGAAGAAAAAACCCAGGCAAATTTTAAAATTTCAGTCTTACTGTAGCCAAAGTCATTGTCGTCTTTCACTTAACTTTTTGTTACTGGTTTTAAATTTATTTCTAGTTTAATATTCTCAGATGATATTGAATCAAGCTCATTCTTATGATTTTCATAAATTTTAAAGAGTTCAACCTTTTAGTATTGATTTGGTTGAATTCTTTACTTCATGCTTTAGCCTTTGCTTAAGACAGAACCTCCTTCATCTGGTTGTAAAAATATTTTATTTGATTTTTTTTCCATCAACTTTTTAATTTCTAAATGTTTCTGGTCATTATTTTGGAGTTGATGTTTTCAACTCTCACTTGATTTTTTTTTTCTGAACATCATCTAAATTTTATTATTTTCTTTTTTGGAATTGTTGTCGCCTAGATTGTCGCCTGTGACCGTTTAGTGCAGCAACTATGAGTTTTATATTGTTTTTTTTTTTTTTGCTGCAGCTTCTTATTTGTCCATCGACCGCCATTACTTTGGGGTTTGAGCGACTGTGTCTTGTAAAGTAAATGGTCAATAAATTCGTTTGATTTATATTATCGTAAGCGATTAAATTGTAACTTATTCCTCGTCTTGAATATATATTTTCAAATGTGTTCGATTCATTTTGTTGTATTCTCTCATCCCATTGGTTTGATTTAGGTTTATTGATTGAATTCAAGATTTTTTCCTCTTATTGAAATTCTTTTTATGGCTTTTAAAGAACGATGTCTTTATAGTAATTTCAAGATTGAAGATTTAATGTTCATGCCATTTTGATGACTGCTCGTATAATTAATTCTTTTATCTATGAAGGAGAATCCAGTTTTGATGATGCTGTTGGTGAGTTCATTGAAATCCAATAACGAGAGTCGTAAAATTGTCGTATTGTTTAAGGATAGTAAAATTAATAAAAAAATATATATAATTTTTCAAATGCAATTTAATAATTTTGATTTTAACACTTGCTGTTAGACTGAACTCTGGGAGTTAATAAATATTAAGAAGGATTGTAGCGTGAAAACGTGAATATTTATTTTTCTCAAAAAATATTTATTTATTAAACAATTTCTACTTTGTTCCCCTTGGATATAATACACTTGTGCCAGCGTTTTTTCTAATCCTCGAAGCAGTTCTGATTTTATGGCTTGAGCTCTCTCAGCGATTCGGTTTTTATCTCCTCAATCGTCGCAAAACGCCGTCCTTTCATGAGTCTCTCCAATTTTGGGAAGAGGAAAAAGTCGCAGGTGGCCAAATTTGGCGCTTTTCCACTATTGCTGACGTTTTTTTTTTCGCATTGCTTCTTGCAAGCGAAGCATAACTTCAAGATAATATTCCTTATTAACCGTACGAATCATGATGTACTACGCCACGGCAATCAAAAAAAGAAAAATTGCAAAACCTTGACGTCTGATGGAACTCTTGTCCTGCTTTTTTTGTCTTGGCTCTTTCAGTGGAACCATTGACTTTGGTTTCGATGTCATAATCTTATACCCATGATGCGTCACCAGTTATGACCATTTTAAGCCAATTTGGACTGTCATTAAAGTCATTCAACATTTCCTGAGCGATTCTCATGGGACGTTTTTTTTTTTTTGCTTTAATTCGAATTTCAGCGATTTTGGAACTAGCTTCGCTGCCACACGCTACATGCCAAAAATTTGGGAAAAAATTATATGGTATGAGCCAATCGATATGTCGACTTCCTCTGCAACTTCTCGATTAGTGCTTCCACGATTTTCCATAACAATTTTTCTCTCACTTTCTTAACATATTCTCAGGTTTTTGATGTGATGAAGCTTTCAGGACTAACCTCGCCACTTACATCTTCTCGACCTTTTTTGAAAAGTTTGTACCACAGGAAAACATTTTTCTGATTTAGGGTACAATCACCATATGCTATTCTCAACATTTCAAGTGCTTTTGAGGACTTAATTCCATTTTTTACCCAAAATTTGATGCAAATTATTTGATCCATTTTTTTTCACAGCAGAAAATCTAACTGTTATGCCTCTCACAAAAAAACTCAACTAAGAACATATGTTCGAGGCAAGTGTGTCAACATAAAAAAAATCGCTGATCGAGTGCACGTTTCCCGAGAAATGTTAAAATTCACCTTTTCTATATAACAGACCTCATATAATAAAAGTCCTTAGATTTTCATTGGATCTTGTAAGAGAGATATCAAATGAAACAAATGAAACTTGTTGAGGTTATCAAAAGGTCTAACTTAATATTATAAAGTTTTTCACTTGCCCACTTCAAGTAACATGGAAAATATAAGTAGAAAATAAATAATTATTCTGAAATAAAAAAATGCATATTTTTTCATACTTGCTTTTTTATATACAGATTTTTTTCTTACTTTGATAAAATTTTTTTTAATTCATTATGCATGTTATTTAAGTTATTAATTCTCAAATCTTAATAATCATTATTGTAGTATAAAATATGTTTTATGGATATTTTAAATTCAGAATACGAGAATTCTTCTACTAGGGCGCAGCGTATAAACTTTTAACATTATATATTAGGAACTCTACGAAAATGAAAAAAAATCTGTGTGGTGGCCGGCTAATTTCCTTCTAAGCATGGCAGAGTTACCTCAGATGTGTTGCAATTCTTATGACAAACATTAAACTGGATAATTTATACCATTTCCTAAAGTTCTAAGGATTTTGTTCCAAAAAAGTATTAAACAAAACACCAGCATTTGATTTTTCCTATATAATATAGAAAAATCTTAACATTAAATTAATACGGACCAAAAAGGTAAAGGGTAACATACGGCCGCCCTTATTGCACAATATTTATGTTTAGTGTGTATAAAAACAGGGACTTTTTAATCATTTTATTTGACCTTTTTTATTGTTTATTAAAACAAATTCGAACGAAGTTAACAGGGGTGACAAGAAAAGAGAAGAAATACCCAACGCTACTCATACTTTTCTGACGCTCTTTTGTTGTCCTTTCTGTAAAATATTTTATACAATTGAGTGATTTATTCATGTCATAAAAAGGAATATATTGTACGTTCTAATGCTTCTAAATATAAATTGAAAATTATGGTGGAGAAGTTGAAAAAAAACAATCAGCGAATGCGAATACGCAATGAAAAATGTTACAAAAAGGACACTTTTCTTTACGCCATTTAATTTTAGAGTTTGTTTGTTATGTTTCCTTTTTTCTGTCCTTTTGTCAGCTAAGGTTTTTCTATACATCTTTTTAATATTTGACTTGTTCAATTTAACAACGCCCCGAGTTGAAAAATTAAATTTTTAATTTTGTCATTTTCCATTTGCAATCTCTCCTTCAGTTGTTGCAGTTGCTTTGTTGGCTTGGCTGTGTTTATATAATTCGTTCAGCTTCGTCTATCATTGTGACATTTGCTGCCGTCTTTTCTCTTATTTATTTCATTTTTGTTAGTTTTAATATTAGAGTTTGCAAGAGTACAACTACATAAACAAAGTGCTTTATATATGGACTTCTTTTTAGTCCTGGTGACTGACAGTCGCCGCGGCCATGATGTTAAATGCCAAACTTTATTTTTCATGTTGACTTTTGCAATTTGAAGTCAACGTTTATTTTGTTGCCATTAGAATAGTAACTGAAGACGATGTTGGGGTAGTGGGGTTTCTTCCTTTGTGACTTGTACATACATATATTGGAGGATGTCTTGACATTGTTTGTGTATGTGCGTCTGTGCATGATCCATTGTAACTTTTGGTGTGTAGTATGTGGTTGGTGGTGGTTCTTTAATTTCTTTTTTCAACGTCTTACTTTACTTACTCGGATTTCGCTCTTCTCTTTTTTTATTTATTACTTTTAGGTTCGTCCTTAGAGTATAGTGTTTGTTTCTGGAGCTCGTTTGTTTAAGAAATTATTTTATATCCATACATAAGTTAAGAATATCGTTGTGTTGTTCTCAAAATTTATTCATACTTGTCCTTCTGGGGGCTATAAGCTCGTTTACCGCATGACTGTTTTTGATATGATTGGATCTACTGCTTATTTTGCCTTTCCAATTCCATAATTTTATAGATCATGGGCTTGTAATAATAAAAATCGAAATGAAAACTTTCTTATAACAAAATTAACCAGCTTATAAATATGATTTATGAGTTTAAAATTACTGAAATATTAATTATGCTCTATCTACTGAGAACTTTGAAGCAGGCTCCAAGATGACTGAAAGCCATAAATTAACTTTCATGTGTAACATCATTCATACCACCAGCTTCAAAGATCTCCGTAGTTAATGCATAATCAATATCTCCATTACGTTTCTTATACTTATATTAAAATTTATCGGGTTGTACCCATAAATTATTTGAACTATTGAAATTTCCCTGTTGTATCCTTTGCTGTTTATACGCCGGCATTTCACTCGCCGTTAAACCAACTCCGTTTGAAAACTTATACCAATACAATCAAATACAATATGAGAATTCTCTGTCGCAAATTAATATTACTAAATATATAATCACAGTAGGATTATAATGCTTTTATTGATAAATATTTGTTATAAGGATAAAATGTAATCTATTTTAACGTTTTGGAAAAATAATAAATATATACTCTGGTTATAATGAATTAAATGCCTGGTGCCATTTAGTTCGTTCTAATCGATCTTCACTGTAATAGAAACCCATTTTTTTTTTTTGTAAGCTTGTCGAAATTGCAGGCTCTAGGATACACCGGCAGCTGCAGCTTACATGCAACGTAACTGTTTAGGTTTCCAACGATTTGGAATCAGATGCTTATGTATCAATGTTGGTGCAAATTGAAGAGGTTCTACTTGCCACAAATGGTAAAATAGAATTTAGCCATAATTTTTGTCACCTTCTGGTAAGAGAGAATAAAATAGTTTCTCACCTTCTTTGAGACTTACAAAACAATAATAGCGAAAGTCGAGTTCGTAAAATTTTTAAGCAAAAAATGTTGCATTAAATAATTTCCGAAACAAAAAAATAGACACGATAATGGCAAAACAACTTATCCCATATAATTTGTATACACTACTCCTTGCCACAAACTTTAATGCTGGCGTAAAACAAGGCCTCTGTGTATAACCATAGAAGTTATAATAATAACGATCATATGACTAAAAATTTTGATTTGTGATTTTGCGATAGTACAAATGAATTATAACCAAAAATCCAAATGAGCTGTAGACGACAAGCACACAATCGCACAAATGGAGGTGGGTAGAGAGAATGAAACAAACCCCTTTTTAAAATATACTACTTTCTCTGGCTTTCTTCACTCAAATATTTTTCAGCACTGTACACATAGTGGTGACAGTCCTTAGTTTTTTTTTTCTCTTCCAAATGTCTGACAGTCAACCAAATGCTCAGAACATTTCATTTCTCCTAACAGCCTTCTGCTAATAACAATATTTATCAACCCTTAATGCGCATAAATAATTTTTATTACCTGTCATATATTTTATAAGAGAGGGGGTGGGGAGAGGACACAGCAAAATGTCAGGGCTGGAGGTTAATATATTATACACACAGTCGTATATATACAATGGGTGATATTCTACCAGCGTGACATAAGCAGACAAATCAAAAGGGTGATTTTTTAAGAGCTTTGGGATTTAATTTGAAAAAAACACATAAAATTTAGAGAAATGTATGAAATTTTTTTGAGTCGATTGAACGATCTATATGATTCAATATTTAAAGATGATTTCATGTAGGTTAGGTTAGATTAGGTTGATTGGAGGGGTGTGATAGCCCATGTCATACGACATACACTTAAGCCAGTGAAGGCTTGTTGTGCGATCCCTTTAATTATCAAACACAAACTGCCAGAGCTCTGCGGCAGGATTCGAACCTGGCACCTTCGCACTACGAGTCTAGTACACTACCTACTAGTCTACTAAGGTCAGTTGATTTCATGTAAATGTTGACAACGTATATGCCTCAAATGGTTCATACGCTGGGTCCAATTTTGGCATACTCTCTGCAACATATCGATCGATATCTCACAAATAAATTCTTCAATATTTGCTTCCAGTGCGTAAACCGTTGCGTTCTTGTCCCTATAGAAATGAGACTTAATAAAGCCCCACAAAAAATAGTCTAAAGGCGTTAAATCGCACGATATAGGCGGCCAATTGACCGGCCCCAAACAAGAAATAAACTGTTTACCATACTCGCCTCTTAATTGGGCCATTGTTTCGCGTGCTGTGTAGCATGTGGCACCGTCTTGTTTCAACCACATGCCAGCCATGTTCAGCTCTTCCATTTGGGGCAAAAAAATTTGTGATCAGCGCACGGTAGCGCTCGCCATTCACAGTAACATTCCTGCTTTCATCGTCTTTGAAAAAGTACAGTCCAATGATGCCACCGTTCCATAATCTACACCAAACAGTGCGTTTTTCGCGACGCAATGCTTCTGGCTGCTCTTAACACAAAATACGGCAATTTAGCTTGTTCATATATCCATTCAACCAGAGGATGAGCCTCGTCGCTGAACACAATTTTCCGATAAAAAAGTGGACGATGCACTTTCTTAACCGAGTATGAATTTTGATAATAAAATTCAATAATCGTCAAGCATTGTTCGTATGTAAGTCGTTTCATGGTTAAATTATAGACCAAACTGAACATACATATTTGACATTAACATGTTGCACGCAAACAGCTGAGCTGCCAAAACAGTGTTGCCAAGAAGAAATTTGCTAAAAAAATTACCCTTTATCTAAATAATATAAATATATGTGTATATTTAATGTTATTGTATTGTGAAATATACTTTTATATACATATTTTAATTGGCAAATAATTTTGTACAGATGAAAAAGCGAGATGAGCTTTTATGGTCAATAGATACAGAATTATCTATCGGATGGTATTTTTTTGTCGCTCTGTATCGTTTTTATCATTTATAAATGTTGTATTTTAACAATGACAGCAGATTGAAGATATTTATTGGTATTGTTTTGTTTTTGCAAATCGAGATATTTTTTATGTCATATAATTTTACAAATATTATTTAGGCTTATACGTGGTAGAAGTTCACTATCATTAGAAAGGTGATAGTTTACATTTAAGGTTCATCTTGCTATACTTTTGTGTGTTTATGTACATGATAAAACTAGTATTTAAAAAAAATATTGATTAATGCAATGAATAGTTTTAAAATGCCGGCCGTATAATTGATACAATTTTTCTAACTCTCTTCAGTTAGCAGCCATTAATGGAAAAAAGCTCAGAAATGATTTTGGTTGCATGATTGTGGCAAATATAATATGATCTCTTTGGAAGTTAATTATTGTGTTTTTGATATTTAAGTATATATATTAGTTATGCATAGATATATTTGGTAAAAACCAATGGACTCTTTTTTGCATTTGGGAATCAAATTCCAATATGGTCGGATTTTTAACATTCCCACATGCCCATGAAATTAATGTTGCAAACAGCACATACTGTATGTACGAACGTTAAATAGTTTTGGTTCATATAAATTAAACAAAAGAGATCACCGACACCAAAAGCAAAAAGGTGCACCATTTGCATCTAGGTGGAATGTAGTACATTTCTGAAAGAATAACTGACCGGCTTGTGCTTATTATAGAGGAAATATGTAGATGTTCTTAATTTTTTTATTACATATTAAATAATATTTTATATTTAATATACCGATAATGATCCTTAAATTTAAAGCTTTTGTCGGAGAGTGTGTTGAGAATATGTAAGTTATTTCTTGCAACGTCTAGTTCCGGACTTTGAACATCATTCGCCTATTTTTTTATTATCTGCGAATGTCCTTTTCACTATATCGTTTTCATTGAGTTTTGTGAAAATAGTTGCATCATCAGCATGAATTGCATGTTGTATATGCTTTTAAGTAGATGCAATATTCCTAAATTTGTTAAACGTGCTGATAGAAAAAACGACAGGTAATGGAAATCCTTGAGAGATGCCATTAATTTGTGATGAAGGCCTTAAACTTTAATTCTAAATTTGAATTTATGGTGGCATAAAAACTTTTCCATGGTAAAATACATATATATTTTTGGTTTATTTTCCAATCATTTAGTTGTTTAATAATCATGTGAATGGCAATTGTATCAAATGCTTTTTAAAAATCAAGGAGAAAAAAACTAACAAATATTTCGTTCATCTTTTATTTTATAAAGTTTCTTTTATTTTATAAAGTTTGAACACCCATCTGTTCACATTGGAATACATTTAGAAGTAGAAGGAAGACAAGGCCCTTGTAATATTGCAACCTAAACGTAAGTTTTGTCCATTCGTATAACTATTCGTACACAAAAAGTAATCGCTAATCAAATGGCCAAAAAGTTTTGTTAAGCCTCTTGCAACTAACTTCTGGTTTGTGTATTTTAATTATCTACAACTGATGTAAGGAGCATAGGGCCTGAATAAATTCTTCTATTACCAGCGTTCATTTTTAATAAATTTCCTCTAGTTGCAGTCGCAAGCATTTGTCATCCGTTCGATTACGGATATTTTCAACATGTCTTTTTATACTGTCATACCTTCGCAATCATATTTATTTGCAAAATTGCGTTTTTTTTCATTTTCTGATTATTTAGAGGAAGCAATGACAAACGTTTCATAACATTTTGCTATAAATTGTAATTATTGTGGAATGAAAATCTGCATTTTGGGCACTTGATTTTGTGTCATTATAAAAAGTTGGAAATATTTTAAAAATATTTTTGCGTAAATATGTACATACTATGTCTACTCAAGGTATGTACAAACCGTATTATAGAATTCAATCAGGGACTTAAAATTAAATATTAAGTAGTGTATTGATAGAACAACTAAGATTTAAATTTAACGTTAATTAGTTACAACAAATCAGTATTTTTTAAAGCTTCCAATATCTATGGGTATGACCAAAGAGCTGATTAAATTTTATTGAGTCATAGCGAGCAATAACACCCAGTCCACATTTAAACTAGCGATAAACCTCAAATAAACATGATCACTGGGGAGGGGTGTACAAGCCTCCAGTGTTCATACGGTCTGCTGTGTAGGGTTGGGTTAAAAAAGTTTAATATTTCCTTGTTGATCCTGGAACATTAACTATGATTAGTTCCTTCTTAGGTAGAAATACTTTACGACTCTTGGCTAAATATACATGAAGTCGAAAGTTGAAAGAACATCAGACTTGTTTTGCCCATTGCAAACATTTTTACAAAATGTCGGCATTGTACTTTATAATAATTATACATGTCTTGCATATACTCGTATACAAGAAATATTCCAATACAAGTACATATATTGTTTCAAGAAAATATAAAGAAAGCAGTTTGTGTGTTGTAAATTTTAGCATTAAATATTCCCTTCGACGACATTTTCACAATGAACTTTCGCTTACGTTCAAGATTTTTTAAGAAATTCGAATAGTTTTTGAATTTTCGCTAAAAATATGTTTATGCAACTTTCATGAAAGTAATTTCATGGGTAAATGCGGTGCAATATTGACACGAAAGTCAATATTGCAATATTAAAAAAATTATAATAATAATAATAAATTTCTCCTGCAGAAGACCCCCAAAGAAGCGAGTACAAAATATTATATTAATTAAAAAAAAATATTATAAAACAATAACATTTTCAAAAAATTTTTATTTTAAATTGTTTAATTTTGGAAAGATTTTTTTCTGAATTTAAAAACCTTTAAAGAAATTTAAGAATATCTGTAATTTAGGCGAAATAAGCTTTGTATGGACACTTATCCAAAATTTTAAATCCTCCTTTGGTTATTAACACCATTGACTTAAAAGTCACTATTATGCTAAAGCAGATACTATACTTAAATATCGAATGGTATCATCAGTACTAGATCACAAATTGGATATAATATGGCTTTTGAGCTTATATTTTATGTACTTAATACGAAGCACATACATCTTAACTAATAGCGTTAAATCGGCAGTTATCCAACATAATTGCAGGATTCTTAATATAATTTCTTCGTCCACTGTTTATTGTTCAACCAATATTAAGGAGAACGTTAGAAACCAACTAGTATTGGAGTTGTCACTGCTCTAAGTAGATAAAAAAAGTATTTTGAAATCTAACTAATAAGAAAGTAGATCATGCTCCATGGAGGATTAAGCTTAGGACCACATTAAATTATTTTTTTTATAAAAATGGTGATTATTAAATTACCCCAAAACACATAAATTCAATTGAAATCATAAATAAGCCTACTCCTTTTGCCATTACTACCCTGATACATTAGTGTCTTTTATTTTCTCCACACACTCGCACAAAAAAGGAAATCATGTTCTTCATTCCAATGAATCATTTTAAGTACTAAATAATGTCCTTTTCTTTGACACTTTCAAAATAAAACCTTATCAAGCACACATCACCACATTAACGACTCAAACACGCACATACTTACACTCACACCTACAAAGCCAAAGGGACTCTCTCAGCCATTCACACACCAAACTGACTGACTGAAATAAAGTTCTTTGGAAAACACTAACCCCAAAAATCCCAGCCATTAGATAACTTAAAGAGCAGCAGCAGCAGCAACAACAACAACAACAACAACAACAATATAAAATTAAATGAATTGATAGAATGATTTAATGTTTTCAATAAAACAGCAAAAATGAATCCAACATTTAACATCATTTTCTTACGGTCATATTCGCTCAACAAACTTCTGTGGCAAATGATATGAAACGTGTTTAATGTCTAAAAGTATTTCGACAATGTCCAACTCACACTCAAACTTGTCGCTTTCGAAATGTAGATTGAAGCCGTACGAGCCGTAATATAAGAAGAAAAGAAAGATGGCTGCTGTTTGTTGTGTATTAAATAAATGCCATAAAAATGGTTATTCGCATGTTCAAATGTCATTTAATGTGTCAAATAAGGGTTACTCCTCACATATTTTATTTTTCATCCACTTTACCATTTGCAAGTTCGAGTTCCATTTATTTTAAATGTCATTGTCATTTGTAATATTTATAGCCTTTATAGCCTTCATCATAGATGGAAGGGATAAATCTCTAAAATATCCATTTTTGATACTATACACAATATATATATTTTGTCTGTCCAAATATTTGGTTCCCCGCCAATAAGAACGCACGCTTGCGCTCGCATTTGCAGTATTCCTAAGAGGCAAGTTGATTTACAGATCTAAATATTAAAAAGAATTTAAATTTTCTTTAAATTCCATAGTTTTTAATAAATCAAAGAAATTAGCTGAGATATTGGGAAAAAATTACATACCGGAATCGAACTATGGCTTCCAGTATCATAACATCAGCCACGACAAAAAGTGGACATTTGCTAAAATTAATTGGAAGCGTATTAAATTTAATTTATTTATGCACCAAATTCACTGCATTTTCCTGACATCTGTGGAAGTTTTTTTTACTGACAGCTGCTTTTCCACTTACACCTACTCTTTGTATGTCTTATTTTAGAGTGATTGTATTTTAAATCTTGTAGTGGTTGTGGTGATAAGCACGTCGACTACTAATCACGTCATGTATGAAATAACACTGCCAAATTCTCGAGTTTAAGTCGAGTCTACAAAAGTTTAATTATATGAATATAAATTAAATGCAATAAGTAAAATTTTCACATACCTATATATACGTTCCCATCGATCCTATAAGCATAGGGCCTCTTTGAGCTTTCGTTAATCATTATATTTCTGATGATGGGGCTGCCGTCTAAGCCAACAGACTGGCTGAGTGTAAAACCCATTTATATAGCGAACCGCTTTGTATAAGAACAAACGTCAGCTTGCAACCGCCCCAACTAGGAGAACAGACGTTGCAAACGTCTTTCACAATTCGTCGATGTTTGATGGGTGTCAGGAACATCGCCCAGGGACCACCTCCACGTGGAAGTTTGTGAGTCAACTAGAAGTGTAATTGATAAGAATCACTCTGGATTCACAAAGTAGAACCAATCAAAAGTTTTGCCTTATCATTACACCCCTGGCCCCCTTTCACATACATACTGTGCTATAAACATCATTTAGAGAAGTTCAAAAACATTGTTTTTTCATAACTTCTTGAGGATGACTTCAGATCCAATGAATATGACCCAAAAAAGAACATCTTGCAATGGCAAGCCTGTGAAAAATCGTTGAAAAATATGTAAATATTAACTTATTCTGAATCATGAGTTGTGGATTTTATTGACTTCTTCGGAGGCAATTTTTTTTTGTTGGGGTATGTAGACCAACTAACCTATTTCTAAAACGAGTAAAGTGATTTTGATAAAATTTACAGGATTCAGGGGCTATAAAACCGATTTGTGTGGAATATTTGCAGTTAATGAGAAAAAAAACACATTTTCAAAACGACACTTCTCTCGAATTATAAAGTCGATCATGAGCTGATAAGTTAAGATTAAAGCTTATTTCATAACATTTCATTTGATAGAAACCGACATTGAAAAAATAACATTTTGTTGAATAATTACTATATTTATATTCATACTTTTCAAACATGATTTGGCTAAAGGATACTGATGATTTGGTTAGCGCCAACGGAATGCAAGCAACAAACAATAAAATATTAAAAAACTTAACTCACTTAGAGATATGCGTGCTCTTTCCTAGTAAATGTATGTGAATATGTTTATTAAAGAATACCAAATTCCCTTTTTTCTATTGAAGGGGCAGAAAAGAAAAGAACACGCCATACTGTGAAGCCAAGGAACTTAGAAGGCCGCATATTTTATTGTGATTGATTCAACCGTTCAAAAGTCATAATAAGTTTGCATACATATGTACTATACATACGTGTATAAATGTGCATACAGGAGCACCTACGTGGAACCTCTAAGGGCCTGGATATCATGAAAATTATATATCTGAGAAAATCGGTTTAATATCAGTAACTTCCCAAATTTAAATAAATTATTTTTAATTTGCCTCTGGCATTTGACAGTATTTTTTCTGTTTCTATTAAGAGAATGAACTCTGTGTATGCCTTTTCCAAAACTTCTAGCTTGTCAGGGAGATTATTAAACAAAAATAAGAAGCAGGAGCAAAATTAAGAATTTCTCAACTTCATCGTGGTGATTTCACAATTTTCCATGAAATTGATATCTGGTTAAACTAGGACGAGTAAGATTTTAAAGGGAATATAACCATACATAAATATCAACATACATACACACAACACAATATTCAAGCACGGCCAACAAAATCTTTTTAAGAAACCCCATCTTTATACAGTCACATGTACACACATTTGAAAGACATTTCAGTAAATCATTCAAAAAATATAAAAACACAAATAACTAGAAATGCAAACGGAGGCAATCTTAAAAGGTTTATGAAAATGATTCACATGAAACTTACTTGCTCTGGAATAATTTTCTTTTGAGCACTTATCATGGTCATCTATAAACCCAAGTCGACACTGACCTTCTACTGGTATCAACTGCATAAATTATCCCAACGCCAGTTGGAGCAGTGAAGCAAGGCGAGCTAAGCATTCCCCCAGAATTCAAAAAAAGGTTCAAACATTGGTGCTGCAAGCCACAGCTATAATAACGGAGCTTGAATGAGAAATCGAGGAAAAGCCGATAAATCAAACCTCCATATAAAAAACAAATTTCCACGGAAAGCTTCGTTTTTTTAAACACATTTTAATGGAACATGGTATTGCTGATGACATTAGTGGGCAAGTTTGACGAAAGTAAAAAAAAATATATATTATGATTATCGCTGTCGAAATCATATCAAGTCGACATCAATGTATTAGCGATTGTGCAATTGTTGTCGACAGCTATACAATGCGTTTGAACAGAGCGCAGCTGAGTTAAAATCAACTGTTAGGTCCAAATGTATGAAACACCTTTATATGCTGCCCTCGTAACATGTCGTGTGCGTCTAGTATATCATTTTTATTTGATGTGCGTAAACTGCCTTGAGTCCTCATTTTGTGTGCAAGTTTGTGTGCATAAGTATGTACATATACATAAACGTTGAAGTATTCGTGTGTGTGTGTGTGTATGAGTGAATATTGTTTAACATACATAAATCTGTCACTTTGCTTCTTCTTTTTTTTCTACATATCATTTTATTCTTTCTTTTCACTTTTCATCCTATTTTTCATTTCAGAATTCTTTCCTGTTGGTTTGCCATATTTTATTTTTGTTATGGATCCGTTGCTCTTGTTGTTGTTGCTGTTTTTCTTGTTGTTGTTTGTATTTTATATACATATATATTGGTGATATGCCTGCCTTTTTTTACAAAAAAGACAGTATGACATTTGTATTATGTTGTGTATAAATGAACAAGTGTGTGTGTGTATGTGTGTGCATATGAATTTCATTGTATTAGTATCACGGTACAATGTATTGCGACACTGCGCCTGTCAATTTATAACAAAAATTATGATCCTGAAAAGTAGATTATCCTTGATTTATCGTAGCATCGTCTCAAATTAAATGTTGAAAGACTGCAAATGATATTATACGCTCGCACACGAATATATTGCGTATTTGTATATCAATACATATGTACGTATGTATGCATGTGTGTATGTAATTGTATATACATACATATGTATGTATGTATATTTATGTTGAATATGGCATCAATATAATTTTATTTTATTATTATTTATGTATTTGTTTTTGTTGTTACTCTTAGCAATGTTTGTCACACAGGGATCAGTATAATTGATTTCAGCAAAATTACTTTTGGAATTTTTATTTCGTGCTCGCAATTCTGCAGACACTTACTTGCAAATTTGTGTCCTTTTCTTTGCATGTTGATTGAAATGGGCGATCGCTTACCACGCCTACATACATATGTATTGTCAATTTAAGTCCTTGCATGGTAAAAGTTTCTTGCATTCGAATAATACAAAAGCCAAGTCATATTCGTTGTCCTTATCGCTGCAGCATTATTTATGGTCCTCAAATCCTACCTACAAAATCGTTATTTCTGTGTAAATATACATGATGAACTTTTTATTATTTGTGACATAAAAGCTTGAATTCCTCAGGGAAGCGTAGTGGCCTCAGTTGTATATACATTCTATACGTCCAATGTGCTGTCAAATGGTGATACGGCCTTAATTACAAGTAATGTTTCTGCAATAGATGCCTCAAACCAGGTTCAAATTCACCTGGACAGAATTACGACCTTTTTAAAAGATGGACTATTTCAATCAATACGGAAAAGTCAAATTACATTACCTGTACATTAAGAGGGGGCATTTCTCCTTCTGTTTTTTAAACAGTGAAGAAATTTTAAGAACTGATTGTGTGAAATATCTTGGCATGTATTGGCTGCTCAGAACTTAAGGTAGAATACAAACTACTTTTATACAAAACTATTTTAAAACCGATATGGACATACGGAATTCAACTGTGGGACTCTGCTAGCAACTCCCACATAGAAATACTACAACGATATCAAAAAAAAAAAAAGACAAAAACTCTTAGAAAGATAGTAATGGTCCATGGTTGGCAACTAACGATACGATTTACAGAGATTTATGTATATCAAAGATCAACCATGGAATAAACGTTTACAGCTCGAGGTACCTTGAAGGACTTGGTAACCATTCTAAGCCGCTTGCTATTATTTTACTAGATGTTAGCGAGGAAGTACTTGATTTTCTGTTCCGAAAATAAGCATGTAAATATTTGCAATAGTCATTGTAAATATGTAAATATAAAAAATAAATTTGTATTCATATAAACAGTTGCATACTAATAATTGTACTCAGAGTAAAGGCCTCTAATGTAAAAATATTTTATATTTAATTAATTTGCTTATTATTAAAAAAAAGATTGCAAAAAACAACATGAAAAGGAAATATTCGTTGTCAATATCACCACGTGATGTGCGATCCAAGAAATTCGTATAGAAAAGGTTAAAGGGAAATGCAATAAAAAAAACTTCAACATATTGTTGCTCGCAATTACTAGTTTTAAGGCAGCACTTCAACTCTTAATTTTTGTTATTAGAAAAGTATTATCTTATGATTATCTGAAAGCAATTAAATAGTTGAAATGGTGGTTCAAAATAAGCACCTGGAAATAATTTCCAAATGAAGTAACGAGGAGTTACAATTGGGAATGTCATAGAATTAACGCAAGATTTGAATTAAATAGAAAACATAGTTCTTATTCTCTGGATTATTATTTTTTTAACTGAATCATAAAGTACATGTAATAACGGTAACCGTGGCTATGCTGGCGCATGCTCAACTTTTCGTCGAAATTTTATATGACCATTTTGCATAAATGTGGCTGAACTTCATTGATGCATCATTTAATTTTCTGGTGTAATGCAGTGGAAGTTGTGGGCTTGTTGACATAGACTTTCGACTTGAAATAATCCCATTAAAGGAAATCTAATGGTGTTAAATCACACGGTCTAAGGGGCCGAGCCGATGAGGTACATGACCAGTAAGTGCATTGTTTCAAGAGCTGTATGGCAGTTTGTTGAAACTACCATATTAATATCAAACAATTTGGGAGAAAAGAGAGCCCCTTGAAATTGGATATGCCTGTGAGTGACGCCCACAATTACAGCAGCACTATAACGCTCTGCTTCAATTATGACATTTTATTGTATTTTCGCGACATTTATTGTTTCTTTCACGACCACTGTGCTTAGCGTCGCCAACTGATCCAATCTCCCAAAACAATTTCAATTAATCTCTTGGCAGTTGATGAAGTTAAAACACTATTTCGATCATATTTTTTACGAAATATTCGAAATCCAGCCGCTAAACTTTAAATATTTTTGGTATATTATTAAATAATAATAACACGTTGTTCCAACGTCTAAAGCTCGATTTTCACAACTGTCAGCTATCAAATTGCTTTTTTTAGGATTGTCAATAAAATCAATGCTTGTGTTCGTTAGTTTTGGGACACCCTGTATATTACATACTTTGGAAGGAATTGTATTTGTTGTTCTTCGAAAAAATCGTATTTCCTTTACATTGTGAAACATCATCATCAAATCTAATGAAGAGGAAACAAAAAAGAAAACATTGGAATGCGAACTGCTGGCAGATCACATGTTCGGGAATTCATTGATTTTATGGAATGGAATTTTTCACTAATAGGGAAAGCAAGTCTTATTTTGTATGCTTATATATGGAAATATGGAAGGTAAATAGTTATTTACTGAGATTTTTTGCACAACTTGATGGCAAATTTATAAATCTATTTTTTTATAAAAATATTTTGGTTTTGTTGGTGATTTTTAATAATAAGTATACGTGAAATCGACTAAAGTAATTTTTAAGATTCTTAAGGGCAGCTGTAATTTATATGCCATAACATAACATTGTTGCAGAGATCATAATTTTATTAATTCAACTGTGCGTCACTACTATATCGCTGTCACATCTACATATACGTGGTTTCGAAAACCACCAAAATTTTTCATATTTCTTACGTTAGAAATTAATAAAGGTAATTTAAAATACCTGAAATATTTCTCTTTTCAACTACAATTTCCTTTCGATAACAAATTTTCATCTGCTGTTAGATGATATTTTCTATGGGAATTTAAAAAAATAATACATTTTATTAGAAGTTTCTCTCTTGTTATTTATTTGAACATATTTCATTGCCATGCATTTGTTGCGATTAGGACATGTTTGTTTGAAGGTTTTCATTTTAATTTATTTCACTTTAATATCGTCTTCTTAAACCTGGTATTAAAAAAAAAAAAAACATCTTTCAATAGAACTCATGCCTTGACATCCTTCAACATCTGATGTCTTGGGATGTAGAGCATTTTTACTAAAATTCTTTCGAGATAACAACACGATGACTGTCTGTCAAATAATTTAGTCGCTATTGTTAATAAACGTTTGTGTGTGCGCCTGAGTGCGTCTGTGTGTGTGTATTTGTTTTTCTAGTAAAAATATATTCAAAGGTTAGTAAGAGCAACTACAAAATAAATATAAAAGATTTGTGTGGGTCTCTTTACATTTCTCAAACGATAAAGGTGCGTTTGTGTCTTTGTAATTCAATAGGATTTTTTTCATCAATATCATCGTCAAAGTGAAATCATTGATTTGCTTTTAAGCGTTAGACACAAATCAATAATTTATTGTCTTTAACATTCTAAGTGATTGAATTATGTGCGTGAGAAAGTGAAGCATGTGAGCGGTATTCATCCACAAAAAAAAGTTTAAGAATGAGTCAATGGCTTATGGATTTAATTTTGTAACGAATAGTATTTATTAGATTAATATCTACAAAACACCTAAATCGATTTATTAAAGACATGCCGTGTTGTAAAACTATCATTTCAGCTAAATTAAAGGCCATATGGAGTCGCCCTATATATTTATAAAAAGGTCTGAATATGACAAGGGGAAAAATCTATAAATCACAAAAATTTTATTTACTTGATTAATTTAAGATCTTCTACTATAAAATCCTTCAAATAATTGCGAATAATCTCTAAAAACGTTTTCCTTTCTAAGACAAATTTTTATATATTATAGAACTCTATATTTTTTGGAAAATTTTCAATAAATTCTTTGAAATCATAATTTAATACTAGAGTTTAATTTGAAAAAAAAAATATCCATTAATATTATTTTTAGTCATAAAAATTTATGATGCCTATAAAAGTTAAATATAAAACTTTTCTTATTATACATATAACACACAAAATCTTTAATCAATAAATATTAAGTTTAAGCGTTACAAATTTAAGATTGAAATTGTAGACAAAATGAAATGTTATGAAAATGAAATAGAGTCTAAAGGTTAAATTGGGTTAAGCAAAGGAAAAAAATTTATAAAAAAATAACAGAATTTCTCAAACTGCTTTAAATCTGCAAAATAATATTCATTTCAAATTAATCAGGATGTTATTCCAATTAGTTTGTTGCAAAATTTATGTCTTGTTGTTCTTGGCTTCCTTGGGCATATCATTAGCACTAATCAAATTCATCAAAGCACTTTAGCTGTACCAGCCGAATTTTTAGAGAAAGTTGTACTTTTGCATACTCTATTCCATTACTTTGGATTTTTAATTAAAGGGTGATTTCTTAGAAACTATTTTTTTGTAATATTATTTTTGACAGCTCAGCTGTTTTCGTGTAACATGTTACTGTTAAACATATTCATTTTGGTCTATAATTTAACCATGAAACAAGTTACAAACGAACAATGGTTGCAACTTATTGAATTTCGTTTTCAAAATTCATTCAATCAGTTAAGAAACTGAAAATTCTGAATGGATACGTGAACAAACAAAATTGCCGTATTTGGTGTTAAAAGAGGCCAGAAGCATTGCATCCCGAAAAATGCACTGTTTGGTTTGGTTGACTTTAAAAAGGACCTCCGCTTCACATTCTGATAACATTGTTTTAGCATTTGAAAAAAATGCCACTGAAATAGTAACCATATTATTTGGCATTCGTTATAGTCCTTCATTATATAAGTTGAAAATTTTATGCAACTTAACTTAAAATTCATCTTTTTTCTGCCAAAAATAAGAGCGAATGTCCAGAGAAAAATATTACACTATACAACAATTACAATTAAGTCTGGATATTTAATAAAATTTGAAGTTAGTTGTTTCATCCTTTACAATAAATAAATAGTACGAACACTTTTGCCCAAAGTTCTATAAAAACTTTTAAGTTTATAATACGTTCGAGACCACTGTGCTTCTATATTATCGCCATTTATAATATGGCTTAGCTGTCATATAAAATCGACAAATCTTCGAAATTATGATTAATATTTTGTAATTACAACAAATTTATAAAAACAATATAGAAACAACATAAAATCGTATAGAATCCATGATACTATTTAATAATATAAATTATTATGAATGGCATTTCATATGTTGTATGGAGCATAAGGAAACACCACAAACGCCATAAATTTAATAATTGAGATTGACATTTAACGAACTTGTAAATGAATAAAGGAAAATTAAATACAAAAATATTCAATGCTACAGAAATATGGGAACTAGAAACAAAATATAATTTAATAAACTAAAAGAAATTTGAACATAAATCTATCACAAGAATTTTTGAAGAAAAAAGAAAAATGAAATAAAACAATAGATAGACAGACACACACAGCTACACAGACACAACAGTCTCGGATACAGTCAATGGAAAGGTCGCTGTTTTAAAGTGCCAGGAAATAGGCCTCATAAACAAAATTTTGTTGTATTTTTTTTTTTGTATATTAGAAATCGATATGAAGAAATATATTTTAATTTTCAAGTCATTTTAAGAGTTGAACCAAACAAAAAAAAAACGAGCGAAGATAAAAGAAAATGATGCCGTTTTTAACCAAGTGATGATCATAAATTTGATTAGTTTTAAAAATTGTTGCTGCCTTTCATAGTAAGCATTTGTTTCTGGAGCAAAACAGACATTCCAAAATTTTTCAACAGTTTTTTATTAAAAAAAATATTTTACAGGCGTTTGGTTTTTTAATTAAGCATAAAGAATATCTATAATGAAAGCAAAGTCTTGAGCCAATAAATCAGTGAGTGTCTTTTAATTTAAAGAAATGATTTTATGAAAATGTAAAACAATATTTCAGACAATCATGTGTCTTCCTCAACGGGTCCTTAAATAAAAAATTATAATAATTATCAATAAGGCCGTGCGAGATAGTAAAACTGTTCTTTATACGCAGCCCTTCCAAACATGCTGAAGGACCTTTAGTCCTATTTTATTCTTATAAGCTTTTGAAAATTTTGCAGCATGGAAAAAAGCATAAAAAATTGTGAAGAATACGTTCCTTAAAGAACATAAGTGTTGGTAAACAGCCTCATAATGGTTTAAATTAAAGATATTATTTCTTTTTGTCTAAATTTTATAATTTTTTGTAGGCCAACAATGGAACATTAATCAAGAAATAAAAACCTGTGCCGTGTTCTTTTCTAAAAAAAAATTGTGAAAAAGTGCAAAATATGCAAAGAAAAATTTACATCCTGCACAGGGAGTTTAATTAATGCGACAAATAGATTTTTTTATAATTAAACAACATTATATTACATTCATTTCATCATTTTATTGTTATTTTTTAAGCGCAGGGACTTTTCTTCCACCACTCTACGACATCCTGCCACTTTTTGCATTTTAATAAATTTTTGTCGGTTGTTAGACCACAGGTAAAAAACATCCGTCTATCTACCACATACACGTAAACGAAGAGAATGAGTTGCAACCACTTTTTCTTTTCATCAGAATCGAACAATATGTATGTGACAGCAGCAGAATATGGCTTATTGTGAAAAAGTTATATTTGATAGGAATAGCGTCTCGACGCTATGTTTGTAATAAAAACAGTCGAAAACAGACACTGTGCACAGTGCCGCGCTTAACCTATGATCGTGCAAATCATGTATATTAAAGCTAAAGGAGTTTCCTTTCAAATGCTTTTTAAAATTTTTAAATATCTTTATCAGTTCAAAAGTTATGGTTTTTGCAACGAAAAAAGTAAAAAGGCCCCACTGTGCGTCGATTTTTTGAACTTGAAGCAGTTTCAACCTCGTATATAATAAAATATGAGAATTCAGTATTGTATATGAATTATAAGAAAATAAATAATCATAGTAGACTTAGAATGTTTTTATATAAACAACACAACAAAATTATTTTCAACATGAGTCTATTTAATTTTTCTTGCAACATGTTTACAATTAAACACCCGTCGGTAGTTAATCGTTGTATTCAAAGCCACAACAAACAAAACATTTTGCAAAAATGTTTTTTTCTAATTGTTTTAACAATTTGATGAAGGGAATATTCTGAAATAATAAATTTCAATATTAGAAAATTTCAATATTATGCTTTTTAATGTTTTATTTTATCTTTATTTTATTTTTTTGTTGAAAACATTTTTTGTGTTGCATTGTTTTACTCTATTACGCTCTCTCCATACGAAAACGTTGTAAATCATCATAATTTTCATAATTTTCATACTTTCCATATGGACACAAATAAATATTACGCAGTTGTAAGTTGAAAAGAGCCCAAGAGTGATGAAGAGACACTAGATGAGTTGTACTCGTATCCCGTAGATGCTGCATCTGCTGAAATTTTCTTCAATTAAATATATATTTTATTGTTACAAAACAGAGCCGGTGAGATGTTAAAAGACAAAAAGTTTTATTTTTAAAGCAGTCATGCTAAATTAGGAAATACACAAGTTTCCATCTTTTTTGACAGTTCATGTAATTTATGTTTGTAGTATCGTGCTGTGTTGTATCTAATATTTTGTATCTTTAAACAGTCATAAAGTCAATTGTAATTGCAGTTGTTGCGAACCAGCGAAAGTGCTGTTGCATACATTGACAAATTTTCACTTTTCTTTGCAGCCTCGTTATTCAGTTGATTAACAACATGCCTGCACTCGAACCAGAAATGCTCAAAGAGATGCAATATTTTGCCCATCACGCCATTTAATATTTTGTTGTTGTTATTATTGTTGTTGTTGTCATTTAGTATATTTTGTATAAAATGCAATTTTGTGGATGGAAAGAAAATAATAAAAATTAAAGAAATTTGCTTTTAAATTGTCAACAAAACCTCAAACTGTGCACGAGTATTCACCCTGTGTTAAATGAACAAAAAGAAAAGGCGTATGGATTTTGAAGGAAGCTTATGAATGCGGCTTTTGTTTTTCCCTGTGAAGGTCATCTTGAGTTTTTGTAGGGATTAGAACGGAAATTTACCTAATTTCAGCGCTACCATCATATTTGTGGTGGCTAGTCCTTTTGTGGGCATGTTCTCTTATTTCTTGTATTTTTAAGGACGTGACTTTTGGGTCGCATTTGACTTCAATACTTAACAATTCAAACTCTATAATCATTTCAAATGCCATTTAGTCACTATTAGATTAATACTGTAGTTGCAGAGTAGAGATTTTCCATTGCTTTTAACAGTTTCTCGTTAGATAATATTTGTGCTCTCCATAAAAAAATTTATCTAATTATGGGAAGACTGAAAATACTCACCAAAGAGGTTTTTTTGATGAGTACCTAATGACATGTATGCAACATGATGGTACATTAAAGGTAGTACAACAAAAATGGCAACGAATCTTATGGTATAAAGTTTAAGTACACAGGGAGTGCGTGATACCGCTGAACTGTCTTTATTCAGAATAAAATATTCTTAATGCAATGTCCTGCGTAGTAGAAGAAAGAATAACTTTTATCTTTGAACTTGCATTCCAACGATATTTGATGGAGCTTTCTGTCCTGAATTGATTTTTAGTGTAGCGTTTATTTTATATTTTATAAGGCTTCGGATTTCCCATCACTCGATTCTACTTTCACTGCTCGTAACTTATCTTCCATTTCCGTGTAAGCATGAGAGTAGAGGGTCCTGCCTAGAGGCTATAAGCACCCCAAGAAAAATTTATCACTTCCCCTTCCAAAGCTTTGTTAGTTTTTGAAGTTTTAATAAATGTATTGATTTTTTTCTTCGCTAAAGGTTTGCAGCACCGTCTCGTCTTAAAAAAATTCTCAGAGGCCGTAGACCCTGCCATAAAAACTTTCCAGCTACGGTCTTAAAGATTTTTTGTGGAATAACTTAAGAGCGTTGCGAATATTTGAGAATTATTATCAATTGATGCTTGCAACTTTAATGTTTGTAGGCTCAGTGCTTCCTATGCCAGGGTATAGTTCGAAGAGCATGTGCCCCTGAGGTATGGTATTGGAACTTCTCGGACCTTACAATTTTTAAAGAATCAGATTATATTCTATATATATGATCTTCTGCAAATATGAAAGTTACAAAAATATGTCAAGCTACAAAAAAAGGATATCGATTTTTCAATTTATATGTTTTCTTTAACAATCGACTGTGAAAAAAAATAAACAAAGTAACATAAAATGATAATAATAACAATAATAATAATAATAATAATAATTTTTTTTTTTTTTTTTTTTTTTTTTTGACGGGCGAGGTAGGGTTGAAAATGCCTTCGCACTTACAGTGACCGTCGTCGACTGCGTTGAGTGGTGTTTCCACTAAAAAACTCCCTCCTCCGTTTCTGGTGGGATGCCCTCCCGGGACTGTTTTCTACATTACTTCAAGAAGGCCCAGAAACTTCATCCTCCTAAGAAGGACTTTGCTCGTAACACCCACGTCTGGGTCCGTCATTTTCATGCTGCTGGCTCATTCTTGCTGAGTCTCCGTTGATGGGGACTCATTTTGCCGTGCATCGAGGTCTCTTTTCTTTCTTCTTAAGACATACTCGATGTATTTACTCACAGCATTCCATGTGTTTTCGCATTCGAGCATTCTGTCAACTATGTTGGCAGGGGTGAAAACGCCAATCTGCTCTCTTAATGCGATTCGCTCAGTATTCCATCTGATGCAGTTGAAAAAAGTGTGTTCTGCATCGTCATTTGTTGCATCGCAGTAGATGCAACTGGAATTACTTGTTTTACCCATACGATGTAGATACTTCCGGAAGTATCCATGACCTGAAAGGAACTGGGTCAGGAAGTAGTTAATCTCCCCAAATTTCCTTTGAGTCCACTTTTCTATGTTAGGAATGAGCCTCTTCGTCCATCTACCGGACGTTTCTGCGTTCCATCTGTTTTGCCATCGCTGGATGGTTTCAGATCTCCGCTCTGCAGCACTAATAGTAATTTCCGCCCCCCTAGAGTCCCATGCCTCTTTCCGTTCGCGCGCCAGGAGATCAACCGGAATCTCTCCACTTATTACGAAGACCGCCGCGCCTGAAACTGTACGGTAGGCTGAGGCGATTCTGAGTGCCGCTGTGCGTTGGACTTCTTCTAGAGCCTTACGCTTAGACTTTGCTCTCAGTGCATTTCCCCAAATTTCGCTGCCATATAGCAGTATAGAATTTGTGGTTGCCATAATCAGCCTCCTCTTGCTCTGTGTGGGCCCGCCAATGTTTGCCATTAGCCTGCTCAACATGCCTGAAACTTTTGCTGCCTTTGCAGCCGCATGTTTTATCTGGGCCCAATAAGTGAGCCTACTATCGATTTTTACGCCCAGATATTTTATCGCCCTTTTTGTCACCAGGAGCATGTCATCTATCTGCATGCTAATTTCTAGTGGCATATGCCCTCGCGTCATCATGATTAATTCAGTTTTGTTCACCGCTAGTTCGAGCCCATGGTCCTCGAGCCATGCTCGAGTCCTTATCATTACCTGATTCAATTTTCTTCTAGCGTCGTCCGCGTCCCGTGCCGAAATGACCGCCGCTATGTCGTCCGCGTACCCTACAAGGTGTGTGTCTTCTGGCATATCTATTCCTAATATCTCGTCATAGCTTAGATTCCAGAGGTCAGGACCCAGGACGGATCCCTGGGCTGCCCCCGATGTAATCGTTCTAACTATCTGGCCGTCTGGTGTGTCGTATATAAGTTTACGATCCCTAAGATAGCTCTGGAGAATTCTCATAAGATATCTAGGTATGCGGAATCTTTCCCGCAATGCCTTGATAACATTTGCCCATCGTAAGCGTTGCGTTGCGTACATCAAGTGTAGCTAGGACGATTATACGTTTCGGGTAGGAGCGTCCGTTCTGTGCGTTTTCAAAACTTCTCACTACATCCTCAATGGCACCAAGAGTCGATCTTCCAGGTCGAAAGCCGTGCTGCCTCTCCGATAGTCCTCCGGCTGCCTCGATGGATTCTGCTAATCTGCGTTGCAGAAGCTTCTCCAATAGTTTGCCTGTGCTATCTAACATGCATAGAGGGCGGTAAGCTGATGGTTGCGTTTGGTCGCCTCTTCCCTTGCTAATCAGTATGAGCTTTTGTCTTTTCCACTCTTTGGGAAAAGTGCCTTGGGCAATACAAGCGTTATACACTTCGAGCAGAGCGTCTGGCCGATTTTCGGCTAAAAGTATGAGTGTCTCCGCTGGTATTCCGTCAGGCCCGGGGGCTTTACCCCTCTTAAGGCTTCTAGCTGCGATTTTTAGCTCTTCTTCAGTGAAGGGCGTGTGTATCCCATCAGCAAGGACTTCGCGTTCATCGTGCAGTGGAGGGTATAATAATAATAATAATAATAATAATAATGATAATAATAATAATAATAATAATAATAATAATAATAATAATAATAATAATAATAATAATAATAATAATAATAATAATAATAATAATAATAATAATAATAATAATAATAATAATAATAATAATAATAATAATAATAATAATAATAATAATAATAATAATAATAATAATAATAATAATAATAATAGTAATAATAATAATAATAATAACAATAAAGAAGTAAATAAACAAATAAACTTAAAAAACTATAGCTCACAGACTATCCTTTGATACAGTACCAGGCTTCAACCAGGATGTCGCGAAAAGTAATGACTGGGTTATGACACAGAAATACTTATCGCTTCATTTGATATACTGGTACATTGTCCCCAATGAGAAGTAAAAGGTGTTTCATTAAGCCCTTCCTCTCTTTAAATTGTAATGTAACAAAGTTTGTATAATATATAATTATATTTTAATTAACTTGATAGTCCTATGGATGTCATATTGTATGAAATATAATATGTCACAAATGTCCGCCGTAGCTACGCTGTAACACTAAATGTTTTCCAAATTCATATTTCGAAGTATTATGCTGATCACATGACGAGAGGACGTGTCAAGATTACCTTAAAATTATAAAAATTTGGGAAAATTTGGGAAATATGCTCAGTAAGGCTTGCCATTTCACCATGAATAGAGTAACAACGAACAACGCTTGCAAATGATTGAAATTTATTATTAAAACTCGTACTGCATGAGAAATGTCCATTTTATGGTCGCCATAATCGACTCACCGAACAGTCTATTCAAGCTATTGTGACCAAATTTCGAACCAGCTTCAATTTATCGGTCATTAATCCACCAACCCGTATGTGTCGGCCGGTGTCAATGAAGATCGCTATATGTCAATACGTAGCCGTTGTCAACAGTAGGGCCAACTGGACGACTTTACATAACGACCTCCCTGTGAAATCTTACAAAATACAGCTGCTGCAAGAACTAAAGCCAGGTGACTTACCACAACATCGTTTGTAAGAAATCCCAGTTTATCTATCGGAAAAAAAATTATCTTCACCGACGAAGCTAACTTTTTGCTCAATGGATACGTCAACAAACAGAATTGAAGATTTCCATGTGAAGAGTATCCAGTAGGCAGTTCATGAGCTGCCAATGCACCCTGAAAGGCGCACTATTTGGTACGGTTTATCGGCTGGCGGCATCATTGGGCCGTACTTCTTCAAGAACGAGGAAAATCGCAACGTTACAGCCAATGAAGCAAGATACCGTGCGATAATCCTGGACTTTTTTTTGCCCAAAAATTGAAGAATTTGACGGGGTTGACATGTTTCAAAAAAAGGAATGCCACATGCCACACAGCACGCCATACCGTAAACCTATTGAAAGGCGAGTTTGATGAGTAATTAATTTCACGTTAAGCAGCAGTCCATTGGCCGCCAGAATCATGAAATTAGACACCACTATACAATTTTTTGTAGTGATACGTGAAGTTTGTCGTACACCGGGACAAGCTAGCCACAATGCCAGCCCTGCAAGACAACAGCTGTCATTGGTGAGATACCGGGAGAAATGCTGCAAAAAGTATGACAAAATTGGAGCTTACGGATGGAGCAGGTAACATTTCCATGAAGCATTACCAAAGTGGCAGGAATTCATTTATCGTCCAAATAAATATTTCATTCACTTTTGAAAATTTTCCGTGTGTTTTTTAAATTTTTAAAACCTAAAAGTCTTAGAGTTTATATTGACTAAAAATTTTTTTTCGTGTTACTCCATAACTTCGCAAAATATAAATTTTCCAAAAAAAAGGAAAAACTACTTTGCTGTTTTCTCTGCAGGATCAAGTCGTAGCGATCATATCCTTGAACGTAGTGTTTAAACTTCTTTCTACGTTCTATGAAAATATTTAACAGAATATACCATTGCTTTAAATATTTCGTATATTATTAACTTAGTTTTATTTCACATTGGGAAAATGTCATGGAAATTATGAAATTTCTGTTTGGAAAAATTTATGAACTTCTTAAATAAAATTTGTTTGAAAAGAAAAAAAATTCAAAAAAAAAATAAGAAAGAATGACAACCCATTGTGATGTCAACTGAAACGAATTCCTTTCCATAATCATCTCTTTCACTGTATGATTAACTCAACACAGATACACACTATCACTTAAAAAGGAACGTACACAAAAACAAATGCATACACTGGGTCATAAATACTCGTATGTATATACATGTCTACACGTGTGTATGTTAGTTTAAAATAAATTCATATCTTAGTATTGTATCTAATATTTTATACATGAAACAAAATTTGAAGGCAAAAACAATAAAGAGAATAGAATGAAAGACGAAATATCTCGTCCGTCTGGTGCTTGTAAATCACTCAAATTTTGACATTTTTTGTTTTAAATTGCGTGACATTGTTTTATTACGTGTGTGATGTATAGTCACTAAAATATATACATATTCTCACTGGATGGCTGTTCTTGTTCGTAAGGGTAGAGTATAATGTTTTAAGAATTTTCCGAAAAAAAGAGATAAAAAACAAATTCAACTTTGGTGATTTCAAAAACTCCTCCTTCTTATATTTTTCAATATTATGGATAAAAAAAATTTATTTTGAATGGTTGAACGAATCAATGGCTGTGGATTTTATTTTTCTATAAACTATAAATTTGATAAGTTTGACATGTTTCATTTTTTTCGTTGGTTCTTTTTATAGCCGCCATCCATATTCTTTATTTCTCACCCAAAATCAACTGTCAAATTCATGCTCCTAAACAATGTTGTCTTCTTTAGCTTTAGTTTTATCTTCTTTCTGCTTTATTGCTGTCGCTGTGGCTGTCGTTGTCATTGTCATTGCCGTCGACATCTCCGCTGTCACAGTTGTCCACATACACATACACATATTCGTATGTAATATCGTTGAGCAGAGGATCTCATGAACGTCTTCAATTTCATTTTCGATTTATGTTTTTTACGATCGAAATACTAGGTGGATTTTATTGTCAAAATCCAAAGTTGATTACTCGTTTGTTATTTTTCTTTTTATACTAAATTATTGTATGTCTGTATGTCTTTATAACCGTTCGAATGCCTGCTTGTCAATTTTACACTCACATGTCTCATTTCATTTGTATTGGTAAAATACCCTAGTACATTTTTTTTTGTCAAAAAGGGTTCTTATTTATTTCTAATCCAGTATTTTTTGTTTGTTATAATTTTGCTTTTTTGTTTAATGACATGATTTATAAGCATTTTTTCAATTTAAATGCTTTACTGCACAGTGGTATCGGCATATTTAAAAATATCATAATTTATTTCAGAGAGAGAGAGAGAGAGAGAGGGAGACAACTCATTCTAAATTCAAGCTTCTCCTTCTCATTTCAACTGAAAATCATTCTCAATAACTTAAATACTAATAACTTCAAATCTTGTCATGGAATTCTTAAATCAATTACGAAAGGTGGAATTTTTTTTCTCCACTACCTCTTTGGGAGCATTTGGCTTCCACAAAGCATCTCCATCTTACCCGAGTTGTTACAGTTGTTTTCGCATTTTTATTTTTTTCTTGTATCAGTTTCTTTAATCGGTTGTTGTTCCAACGAAGAAGATGATTGGTCTAGGGGATAATGAGGCAGCCCCTCTGTCGTTGTCTGGAAAAAACGCCCTCTTTGTAATTTGGTATAGTGGTGAGGAACCTTGCTAATCTTTGATTCCTACCTATTTTCCTTTTTTTATGTGTATATTGATTTTATAAAATGAGATTTTAACGGCTTTCTACTATGAACGTGCGCTGAATTGAAGGGCATTATTATATTATTATTTAGTTCCTTATAAGGAGCATATATCCTTATGGATTCTATACCCATAAAATTTATGGATTCTATACCCATAAAATTTATGGATTCTATACCCATAAAATATAAAAATATACATATAAACAGTCAAATCATAAAATTATAATTTAAAAAATAACATAAGGACATTCAAATTTATTAAAAATTTATGTATTAAAAATTTGTTCTAGGAGTGAAATAAAGAAAATCATCCCACATGGTACCGCTGGGACTATAAACAAAAAAACCAACTCCAAGGAAATTTCCGCCTTAAATCAAGTCCACTTAAAATCAACCTCAAAATCGTTCTTGAATCAAATGCCCAATGTATGGCTTAAGACAATTCTTACTTATCGTATTTGTGATACCGCTTTGGCTTAATTTATGCACGGATGTCGCGTTTTTTTTAGTGTGCCAGGAGTATTTTTGTATAATGTTTATTAAGGCAAAAAATTTTACAAAACTCTTTTATATCTTGTATTTTTTTCAGATTGGTTATATATCATGACACTCACCTGACTGGAACTCGTTATGGTAAGTCCTTTTTATTACTATTATAACATTAATTTAATATGTAGTTCACATAATACACAAAAGTTCAGCAACAGTTGTAAGCGTCATTATAATTTGTCAATAAGATTTAATTCTGTGTTCGATTTTGCATTCGATTTGCTTCCAAAATTTGTTCAGGTTTAATTAAGAGTTCTATTAGTTCATCTTCAAGTTTTTGAAATAATTATTTTAGCCATAATCCACTGTTAGAAATTTTGCTCTTTAATAATCAAAAGGCTAATACTTTCGACAGATCATCCTAAGGCTTGTTTTGCCCATATTATCCATCAATTTGATATTAGAGGAATTAGTTGCGATAATTACAAATATGATGATGACGATAATAATGAGAATGCCTGATATCGTGAAACATTTAAGCCTGTAGTTCTCTTGGGTATAAGGCATTGCAGGCCAGCAAAAACGATTACAGATGAACTATACAAAAAGATCCTTGGCAGACAGATGGTCACATCAACTGAAAAGCTGTACATATATTTCACAAATGGTACAGGTGATCTACAGAAGCCATCTGTCTAGTTTTGTGTTCATCTGGCACAAGAACGACTGATTACTTTCGGCTACTGCGGCAAAACTGCCCTGGAAAAAACTACGAGTAACATGTTGCAGTATTGAGGGAAATTTGTCTTAAAAGCGTGGACTGAATCTAAACGATAGATGACTGAATGTATGCAAAAGGAGGAAGAAATATGTAGGTATTTATTTCCTCACTGCTCAGCTCCACTCTATATGGCTAAAGGCAGCTCTGGATTGCCGGTATTGGCTGACCTGTAGGAATGCGGAATTATGATAGTAAACTTATTTATTACGAAATCGTCATTAAGTCGTTAAGCGACTTAATCATTAATCGAAAATAGATAATTTCCAATTAATCTAGCCGTTAATCGGATAGCAATTAAACGATTAACTGATTAGCCTGGATGGCCATTGGGCGATTAACTGCAAAACAGCCGACATTTTACTGCCTTTTTGTAATTGCGAATATTTTCAATGAAATTTTTACTTTGATATTTTCCTAAACATTCATCAAAATCTGAAACACCTGCCGATTTACGGCATACCTTTTAATGTAAATAACATTTTCAAGCTTTTTTGTAAACTTAAACTTCCATATAAAGTTTGCACTGAAATGGAGACTTAGAACTTAATTTTGAAAGTATTTTCGACTTGTATATTTACAAAAAAAATTTAAGACAGTCCTAAAATTTCATTTTATTTTCATATATTACCTGCAGTATTAAAAGAAATATTTTACTTAAATGATGTAGAAAAACGATTATAATTTCATTCGAGTGTCATATTTGCAAACATACTAAAGGTTATCCATTTTTCGGTTTCAAAGGTAAAGTTAAATAAAACTATGATTTCCATTAAATACCTGCAATTACTTACAAAATGCAATCTCATTTAAATGACCGCCTGGAGATTGGTTACAGCACTGGATCCTTTTGAGGTAGTTATCGATGAATTTTGAATTTGACAAATGTTAGTTTGCAAATGCTTCAATATAAGGGAATCATCAGCCTAAACACGGTCTTTGATGAAGCCTTACAAAAAAAGTCTAACGGCGTCAAATGAAAATCTCGCTGATCGATTGACATCGCCAAAACTTGAAATTACGAGTTTTGGAAACTTCTCATGCAATAAAGCCGAAATCGGTTGTATTGTGTGGCTCTTGGCTCCATGTTGTTCCAATCACATATTGTCCAGTTCATAATAGTTAAATGTGGGTTAAAAAAGTCGTTTGTCGTACAGCCGTAGCGTTTTGAATTTATGGTAAAAAGCGTTACCAGTGCTGTTTTGGAACAAATAGAGGCCATTGACATCTCCAGACCATAGTGCGGATAAGTAGATAACCCGATAGTATTTTTGAGAAAAACGAATATTTCATTGAAGTTAGAAGTTCCCAAAAAAAAGAACGACGAAGACTTACTTTACAATGTTTTATGTATTCGAGTGAAAATAATATTTGGTTATCGACCATTTATCTTGCTTTTGCCTGACACATATTATTTTCTATTTAATTTCTATTTAGTTTTTTTTTTATTTTTTATTATTTATATTATGAATTTTGATTCGGTTGCATAAATTATTGACGTTTTGACACAATATGAAAATAATCATCAAGTTCCACTTAAAGCTAAGGCTGTAAGCTTTAATTTGATAAAAAAATAATAAGTCCCAATGTGATACATTAATAAAGACATTTGAATTAAAATTTAATTTAAACTCAAAATCTTATTAAACGGTTAACAAGTTTTATTGTGTTGGTTTAATTATAAAATTAATATTATACATGCATATAAACATTTCAAAATATTAATTTTATTGTTAAATAAAGATGACACTGAAATAAAGACAACTTTTTAACCATTTAATAATATATTGAGTATAAGTAATATTTTAATTAAAATTATTAAAAAAATATTTATCAAATTTGTTATTCGAGATATTCTCCAAAATAACCATTTTAATATGTTATTGTTTGTTGTTGGCTTAGCTAGGTATATGCCTGCATTTCATTGGCGCTAACCAAATCATCAGTACCCTTTTAGCCAAATCATGATTGAAAGCATTCAAAGCTCGTATACTTATGCAAACAATTACAAATATATATGAGAATTCTATCAGAACTCTATCATATTTTACTATTTGTAATCAACAAAAGCAAAAGTATAAATAGCTATAGAAGCTTTTGTACAATCACAACACAACAAACAATTATAATTGACATTGCGTCCAACAACAAACAATAACATATTAAAATGGTTATTTTGGAGAATATCTCGAATAACAAATTTGATAAATATTGTTATTATAAATTTTGTTTTTTCATTGCCTTATAAATACTTTCATTATCACCCAACGGGCGATTAATTGTATAAAGGCGTAAAAAGAAAAAACAAAAGGACGCAATGTCAATTATAATTGTTTGTTGTGTTGTGATTGTACAAAAGCTTCTATAGCTATTTATACTTTTGCTTTTGTTGATTACAAATAGTAAAATATGATAGAGTTCTGATAGAATTCTCATATATATTTGTAATTGTTTGCATAAGTATACGAGCTTTGAATGCTTTCAATCATGATTTGGCTAAAAGGGTACTGATGATTTGGTTAGCGCCAATGAAATGCAGGCATATACCTAGCTAAGCCAACAACAAACAATAACATATTAAAATGGTTATTTTGGAGAATATCTCGAATAACAAATTTGATAAATATTGTTATTATAAATTTTGTTTTTTCATTGCCTTATAAATACTTTCATTATCACCCAACGGGCGATTAATTGTATAAAGGCGTAAAAAGAAAAAACAAAAGGACGCAATGTCAATTATAATTGTTTGTTGTGTTGTGATTGTACAAAAGCTTCTATAGCTATTTATACTTTTGCTTTTGTTGATTACAAATAGTAAAATATGATAGAGTTCTGATAGAATTCTCATATATATTTGTAATTGTTTGCATAAGTATACGAGCTTTGAATGCTTTCAATCATGATTTGGCTAAAAGGGTACTGATGATTTGGTTAGCGCCAATGAAATGCAGGCATATACCTAGCTAAGCCAACAACAAACAATAACATATTATTAAAAAAAGGTCCAAAAAATATAGAGATATTATTAAATACATTTAATTTATAAACATATTGTTGAAAATCCCAAATTAATTTAGGCTTAACGTAGTATTGTAGTTTCTTTTGAAAATTTCATATAATATGTATTTAGTTCAATTTTACTTAACAATAGTTCATAAAATTGTTTTAATTGTTTTTGAATATGGCCATTTGTTTTTATGATTTCATTTATAAGTGACTTCACTTCTCTCATGTTCCGAGAAGTGTGGCCTACACAGTCTAAAATATTGTGGTCTAGAGGCTGTGGAAGTTGCCCGAGCTTCTTTTGCAGCTAGAATTTGATATTAACAGTTTGTAAAAATAATTCAAAATTTTTTGAAAATTTGTTCTGAAGCAGAACAGAATTGGGCTAAGATTTAATTAAAGTTGGAACTGAAAACGTGATATATAGGCAAAATACTTTAAAAATATATATATATATATACCCAGTGAAAGAAAATGAAAGTTGTTCTTAAGGATGACATTTTCATTGCTTCCAGAGAATTTTTTCGACTTTCTAAAAATCAGTTGATAAAGTTTTAATAGGATTTACATTTCAAATTCTATTAAATCAATTTGATAATACTTTGTATTTTTTTTATAAAAACAAATTTATATCCTTACATCTACATTAAAACGTAATATTGTTTAATCAATAATGAAAAAAAATCCTGGCTACTAGTGAATTTGTACGCCCAGCAGATGTAAAGCTTATGATCAGTGACAAATAAATGATCCTTATTTAATATGAAACTTTGCAAATAAACCATTTAAAAGAATATAGTCTCCAAATCGGTGAATAGGATTCCTGCAATGGCAAGCTTATGTTGATACTATAGGAAAATGATACAAGTTTGTATTACTTCCGCAGCCATATCTTAACTTTTTCATGACTTTTTTGAAAGGTCTTTTCTTTCTTTGTTTCTTTCGTAGTGGTTTTATATTAGAGGAACTTCAAATTTTTTCTATAGTCCTGCCATTTAACGAAGGGAAAAAGTCTGTCTGGTGTTAGAAATTCCATAAATAAGTCTTATATATGATAATGTAATATTATTACTTTCAGTAAACAACTGGTAAAATCTGATAAAAAAGCTCCAATCAATCCCACTGTGCATAATTGTATTAACTTGTCTCATGTGATTTCCATGCCCATTAAGAATTTTCGAATTCTTTGGGTGTAACACAAATTTATTCGAAAGCATTCATTTAATTTAAAATTAATTAATTAATTAATTTTATTTAATTATCACATTATTCATTAATAATTATTATTTGTAAATATGCAATTATAAAAATTCAGATTTTTTTTTTCAATTAAAAAATATCTTTTTTAAAGCAGAATTATTGAATCTATTTAAAGGACATTTTTGTCTTTGAAAATTAAATACTTTTTTACCCAAAATTAAAAAAAAGCAGCTTAACCATGGGAATGAGTAAATATAATTTAATAAAATTTATTTAACTTGCATTTGATGTCTTAGTTTTAGTTTTCGCTTCTGATAAAAATGGTAACTGAAGGACTTTTCACATCAAACAACAAGAGTCCTGACGCAGTAACACTGCTCCCAAACTTTGCGATTGCTGGACCTAAACAAACAATAAATGAATTATTTGCATATAAAATATTCTAAGAAGAATTCAGGTAGTGGAGAAAGTCATGAATAAAAATGTTTATGTTTTAAGGAAAACTACTGTGTGAAATTATTTCAATAAATTGAACTATCATTAATGTTTAATTCAATTTATGTTTTATATTTTATATCTAAAAATTACTTTTAATTGTTGGAATAATGGAATAGTTTTGATTTCAAAGACAAGCAAGACAACATGTGAATCTTTTATCAAGGACAAGCTTCTTTCTGCCTGTTAAAAGAATAAAAATACTATTGAATAGTAAATCAATTGTCCAACAGTAGTATGTAGTTCTTACCTTTAAAGTCTCCCAAGCCAAAATAATCTTAAAATATTGATCTAAAAACTATGAGTGAAATACAAATTCCACTAAATGAAAAAAAATTTATAAAAATACATACCAGGTAGAATTATTCATGTTTAAAATAAAACTGAATAGTTAATAAAATCTTAATAAAAGAAACAAGTGACATGTTAATTTTTCCTTTATTTGTTAGTATTTATAACAATAACAAAACACGCACAATCAAAAGCCAACAGGTTGTTTAGAACAAACAACTACCAACTATAAGATACAGATATCATGCCTCAGATATAAATGAAAGAAGAAAAACCAAATCTAAAATGCCAGCATATGACGAAGAAATGAATGGAGGAAAAACAAGCCAGATACGAGCGCAAACTGACTACTCGTATAATGGATGCTCATTTAAATTGTACAATAGAAACGTATTATTCAAAAGAGATTTTGATAAATCACAAGACAAATACGAAACTGTCAAAAGTCATTTTTCAAATTGTAATTACAATATTAAGCCTGCAGCTACTAAATGCAACAATTGAGACTTTTTTCCTGCCAATAACAGACCACGAAATTGCTCCTGGCAGCAGGCAGGAGAGACAGAGAGAGACATAAAAGAGAGACAAGAGCATATGTTGGATAATAAAAGCGTACAAACCGAAGACGTATGTATGTAAAAAAGAGGACTGGTGATGATGAGGTGGTTTGGTGATCATGAAGATGATAAAAATGAAGGAACAATTACACAATTAATCAAACTAAAGTGGAATATCTATAAAAGTGTCTGTCTATCCTACACTTATGGAAGGCGCAAAATGAGCCTTATAAGCAACATTTATTTCCGTCTGCATGCAAGTGATCAACAGAGATGTTAAGCATATGGACGTTTGAGTATTTTACAAAACAAATTAACTACCAAATGATAAGCTAAAATGTATAGAGTTTGAATTGGAAGAAGATGCTAAACCAAATAATTGAAATATCAAAGAGATCCCTAAGAAAAGATGGCGCGGTCATGGTTTTGTTAAGTCAGGTAACTTCACAAAACATCCTTGATGCATGTGAGTGAGTGAGTGTAGGAGTTTTACAAATAAACCACTTTAACTCTGCTACAAAAATGTATAAGAAACGCAGAGAATTTTCCCTAAAGATTAATTACTTGTTCAAGTAAATAATTAAATTGTATACATCTCTTACATCTATGTGGGATATCTCTTCTTGCTGAAGTTGTTTGAAGGGCGACACAAGAGTTGTGTACCTCATTAGACATGCGAAGGGGAAGTAAGGTTAATGAGCGTTATTAATTTCTATAATTTTTCAAATTTTTTAGAATTCTTTTCGATTGAAATATATGTAAGTATTTGAAAACTTATTTCAAAGAGTATGTATTTTTATTTTAAGACTAAGAAATACAAATAGTTGTTTAGTGTTTGACAGTTTTGAAGTGATTAGAATTAATTATTACAAAGATAACAGGTTGCCTGAATGAAGATCAAATAATGAAATGTTTTACATGTTTATAAACTAATTTAAATATTAAAATGATCAGTAAAAGCTGATCAACGTAAGGCGCCTCCGTATCGGTATTTTGCTTTATTCGCAATCTAGGTGGCAAACGAAATCAAGCTTTCTTAGTTTATATACCATAAGCTGATAGTTTTAACTAATTAAGCTAGTCGGGAAGAATGATCTCAATGGATTAATCAAACGAACATCTTCTTCTTAATGAAATGAAAGGCTAGAACAACAACATAAAAAAATGTTTTTGTGAGAAATGTTGGCAGAAGTCGATGACCAAAATATGCTACATTTTTGGCAACAAATATGCTGAAATATGCGCACGAAAAATATGCCAACAGAGTGATAGTAAAAATATATTGAAATAAAAAGAGTTCAGTTGGCATAAAAGCAAAATACCAGGCTATTCATAAAGTGGTTTCAAACCCCATGGTCAGGCATGTGCATCAAAGCCATATGCGTACTGTCCAAAATATCACTTCCGTTAGTAAAAGTGTATTTAAAAACCGTCAAGTTATCGTGGAGATACCGCTCGAAATATGCAAAAAAGTGATCCAAAACTACCTCCAAAGGATCCACTGTTGCAAGCAATCAGTCATTAAATGACATTGAATTTTGTACGTGATGGAAAGGTCCAAGCGTTATAATTAAATAAAAGTTTAATCACATCTATGTTTAATTTAACGTTGCTTTTGAAACCGACCATTTTGTGGAATTAATTTGTTTGTTTTTTATAAAAAGACGTAAAGCTTGATTATTAAATAACATATATAATAAAACGCTTTTCATATTTAAATTTAAATAAAACAAAGTGTGTGTGTGGGATGTTGTTAAAATATTTTTTAAATCAATTTCAAAGCCCTATCGATGTATGGAATATAACAACGTGCAAATGTCCGCTACAGCTACGCTAGGTGGAGCATGTCCGGAATATACGACTTTTATGACTATGTCGTGTAAAAAGAGCTCAATTTGACCGATATTGTTGACTTTGTGGGCCGCTGTGGTTTATGGCTTACTATATAAGAAAACATCACAGGAAAAAGTCGAACGGGGTCCAATTCTGCGACAGCGCTGATGGTTTCACATCACCTACACGCGATTGGAACATGCTCTCAAATTGCTCATGCAAGTGAGTTTATGTAAATGTTGACTGCGCCTACGCCTACGCCTCAAAAGGTTCATACGCTGGGTTCAATTTTGGCATATTCTCTCCAACATATCGGCTGGTAATTCACTAATAAATTCTTCAATATTGGCTTCCAGCGTATCAAGCGTAGCGTAGCCTTTACATAGCCCCACAAAAAATAGTCGAAAGCCATTAAATCGCACAATCTAGGCGACCAATTGACCGGTATCCTCTCAATTGGGCCATTGTTTCGCATGTTGTATGGCATGTGGCACGTATTGTTGCAACTACAGCCAGCTCTAGCACTTCTACTTTGGGCAAGAAAAAATTATAATCATAGCCCAGCACCGCTCGCCATTCACAGTAACTTTTCTGCCTTCGCTGTCTTTGAAAAGAACGTTGTCCAATGATGCCACCGGCCCATAATCCACACCAAACAGTGCATTTTTTGGGATGCAATGATTCTGGCTGCTCTTCACACCAAATACGGCAATTTTGCTTGCTCACGTATCCATTCAACTAGAGGTTGAACTTCGTCAATTCAAATTCAACAATCTGAAAGCGTTGTTGGTTTGTAAGTCGATTCATGGTTAAATTATAGACCAAACTGAACATGTTACACGAAAAAAGCTGAGCTGCCAAAAATAGTGTTGCCAAAAAGAAATTTGCTAAAAAAAATCACCTTTTATTCTTTTCTGTAAAAAAAAATGCTTCCAAACACTACAACGGAATACCAGAATTTAAATTTTTTAATCTAGAAACAAGAAAAGTACACCAATTAGTAAATTGTAAGGAATTAAAAACTCATGTATAAAAAAGCGACCATACTTTTCTACAAGGGTTTTCTATTTACCCATCTTCATCAAATTTAAGTTCGATCCGCCCAATACCCCCTCAAATTAGTTTACTCATATCAAGTCTGAGACCCCAACAGATTTAGAATAAAAACAAATATTCATAATAAAAATATAAGATGCCATTTACTTGGTTTCAGAAATTTCACAGAACTATTCCTTCAGTCTCAATTTAAATCACGATTTTAATAAAAACCTTTCCCAGAGATATTTTATTCATACATTTAAGTATTTGTGAATGTAATCGTATGACAGAATTCATCTCCTACGATTTCTACCATTTTACGTTAAATACACAAAGAATAGTAAATACTACCAAATACAGAGTTAAATAAAAAAAGTATAAAAACAGATCTGGAAGCACTTGTGTAAAAGTCGTTAACAGAAATAAGAAAGAAGGAATCCTTTTATGTCAAGCAAAAGAGCATTTTGATTGGTTCTTTCAACTTAAAAACTCACACAAATACACACAAGCACACGAGCACACACACACACATACACACACACATCAACCTAGACAGACTATTTCTACAATTTTGAAAGTGCTGCAACCTCCAGCACAACATGAAGAACGAGTGAGCGAAAAGTCGAAAAGAAACCTAAAACAATTCCATCAACTGATATTTTGATGGGCGACATGAGTTGACAGCTCAATGGAAATGCAACAAAAAGAAGTATATAAAATACATGCACATACTCGTATAGTAAATGTGATGTGTTTGTGTGCGATAAAGATGGAATACGAAATGTACGAGTAGCTACAAGTACAACTTGGTTTAAATGTTGTTTGGTTGGCTAAATGTGCTTTTGTTGTTGCATCTTTTGTGTTTGTTGAATAAGAAAAGAAAAAGCAAAAAAAAATAATAAAGAATCCATCAATTTTTATGTTTCTTTATATTATCGTATGTTGTTGTTTATTTTTTTTTCTTGGACTTCTTTTATGCCATAAAATGCAAATCATTTATTTTTATTTGTATTTGAACAGAATTGTTGTTGATATTCTTCGTCAATGTGTTTTGTTTAAATTGTGGCCATAGTCCTCTTCCTCACAGAAAGAAGAAAAAACAAATATTTCACCCTACTCCTGGCCAGGAGGAGTAATCTACTTCACAATCGTTATGTCAGTTTCAATTATTGGGCAGGAATTTCTTAAGCAGAATTGCAATTATAAAACAAAAAATGGTAATTGTAAGAATAAATAAATCAAATCAAAATATATGGCGCTGAACTTGCATCACTCAAATTTCGGAATAGTTACAAAAAACATATCGTGTTCGAAAATTTGTATTCCTGAAGTAATAAACGGATTTAGTTAATGGCATTCCAACAATGTGACTGATCTTAGAAAGCCAATTCGCTTAGAATATTCGCAGTTATTTAAAAAAATACAACAATGACGTCTCTCGAACTAACTAAACCGATTCGCATAAACTTTTTGTCACGTAAAGTCGATTAAACAAGAAATTTTTTTCCGAAAATTTTCGTCAGTGAGATATTTCGATCCAGCAATTGATTTTAATAAATTTTGCTTTAGTTGACGCTATTTTCGTTAAGGTAGAGTTAGTAAAAATGTATCGTTTAACATTAGTGCCTTCAGTGTCGTTCACTTTAAGGTATTACTGGGTCAGCTGTTAGCGTTTTGTTAATAATATATTTTAATAATATATCTATATTTTTCTTAATTTTTTTTTATTTTTTTTTAAACAGAATTGTCCTGAAGATGATACTCAATGAGTATCGAAATATCGATTATTTTTTTATAAAATTTGTTAAACGATAAAAGACCTCAAATATTATATTAGCCAAATTATTAATATATTTTATTAATTTTTTTTATTATAAATATCTTCCACTTTACTCGTATATATATTTATTTTACACTGCTTTTCTTTTTTCAATAATGCCAAGGTTGGTTAAAGTAAAAATTACTAAAGCTCGTAAGAACAAGAAATCATTCATTTACGACTCTGACATTAATAAAAATACAGTATATATATACATGTAGAAGCAATTATTAAAAATATTAAAATTTGTGGTTTAAAAAAATTGTTTCTTCTTGTTTGAAAGATTCTTCCGCTATCAAGGAGTGTTAACTGGCAGTGGGTTAAACGTTCGTCAACTTGCAACGGGCTATTTGCGAAATGCTGAAGGGTTGAATTAGAGAAAGATCAGAGCTACTTATTGCGGGAATGGGACAGGAAGCAGCCTTTAGAATGCCGCCGTTGTCATCACATCAGCAGATCAAGAGGGGTTACCTGATTCCTAAGGGAATAAAACAATTTCTTTTCAAATCCATTACTTGCATAATAAAGTTTGCATAAATGAACTTTATTTAAAGGATAAATGGTGCCTCAATTTATGCCGCAAATCAAAAATAACCGTTTATGTTTCTTAATGCAAACTTGTTAAATTAACAAATAATTCAATAGATTGGAAATTGGAATCACTTCCAAATTGCAATTAATTTACAATATCCACGTAGAGAGACAGAATTGCTTTAATCACAAAATAATATTTTAAATGTTCATAAATTAACTATGTTTACATACAAGGTGGCGCCAAAGCAATGTCATTTCTTAACTGGCTGCCATTTCGTTTTAAATGAAAAACAAAGAGCACTGTTTTCATCAAAAGTTTGTTTAAAAGTTTAAAATTAATGGCATTAAGTTCAAAAAAATTATATCACTCGAATCGCCACATTCTGAGTTGGTGCATAATTGAGCTAATTTTATGTGATCCAACTTTCATTTAAGTTTAATTTCTTTTACTAGTAAATAACTGTAGCATAACATTTTGGCGTATTCATTAGCCCTAACGCTCCTTTTAAATTTTCCTTTCATTCTATCTCAACTGCAATCGTTTGCAGATCTCCCTAGACTCTGGTTACCATTTATTTTTTTTTACTTTTTTTCATTCATCCTTTTGGTCTGTTTTACTTTGTGCCACAAAATTCCACCCCTTTTTCTATTGTTCTGTCCATCAAAATTTTATAAACTTGTACCAAAGATCTTGGTTGCTTTAGTGTTTTTGATATTTTTAGTTTCATTTTTCTGGTGCACATTTGTTGTACTAGTTTTAAAACGTTGCATGATGGTTGGTTTTATGACTTGAGCTTTACAGTTTCTCGTTTTTTTTTTTGTATGTGTGTATGCTTTGTTTCCTCAACAAGCTCTGCCCTCTTTAACTTTTCTTGAAAATGTGATTGTACGATATATACATAGATATGAATACATACACTTCTAAGCTACTGTAATTTGAAAGGTAAAGAGATAAAAGTACATGGACATGGTCAATGTATTTGTAGTAAATGTATGTTTCCTGACCGTCTTTTGCCTCTTCATGTCTTATCGTTGATATACTTCAATTTTGCTATTGAACACTTTTAATATTTCTATTTAGTTTTTTATTTCAGATAAAATTAAAATTTAGTAAGTCAAATAAAAACTGTAATTTTTGGCCCAACCAACTGGAAGTTCTTTGTAGGCATCCATTCCTAAATATTTATATGTATATACGAGATTGTGCACAGTATGTGTTGCATAAGAAATTGTATATCTGGGAATCTTTATGGAAATAAAGGGGATAAGCTCTTTGATTTTTGGGAAGATTTTCTTAAACTATTTTGAATTGACTTTATTGCCAAGAGGGCATTAAGAGAGAGGGTAGTCTTAGTCTGGTTTATTTATAAAATTTTGCTAAATTTCTTCACCTACTGTTTACTTCAAGTTGCTCCAATCACTTTTTGTAATTTCTCTATTTATATAAAATATCCCAAACGTACGAAAATGAGTAAATTATGCAAACGTGCTTAATATTTTTGGAAATATTTTCCTCTTTCCATATCTGACAAGGCTTTTTCAAATATTTACAAAGAATCATAAAAAACTGTTCCGAACTCCAACTCCCTCCATTCAACAAAATAAACTATTACCAAAAAGATATCAAGCCATATTGGCACTTTAATAGTAAAACTATCAATCTTTCTCTCCACGAGTTAACAAAAACAAGCACAGACCATTCAATATATCAAAAAATGTTTCTCGAAATACAATCAAGATACAAGCACTACCACTTTATATACACAGACGCCTCAAAAATTAATAACCAAGTTAGTTACAGTGTAACAGGAAACAAAAAAATACTACTAACTAAAGCTCTTCCACAATATACATCAATTTTTACGGCTGAAATCATTGCAATAATGGAAGCAATTAACATTTCGAACGATAAAAAAAGTTTATACGCAATATGCACCGACTCTCTATCTTCCCTCAAATCAATTTGTAACCTCTCTAATAGCAATGTTTATGCCAGAATCATAAGAAACATTTTAATTGAAAGATATCCAAATATAATACTTATTTGGACGCCTAGTCATTGTGGAATAAAAGGGAATGAGTTTGCTGACAAGGTTGCTAAGGAGGGAATAAAGAGACCACTATTAACTTCTCATAATTTTAACAAAACAGACATTAACAAATTTCTAAAAAATCTCTTCCTTCAGAACGCTAATTTGCTTGGAAAAACTTCAAACTGGTATCAAACTTTAAACACAGAACAAATTTGTATTAACAATTTCCCTAAGAATAATGAATTCAAAAGACTGGACTTAATAAAAATTGAAAGACTCCGCTTAGGGCACTCTAAGCTCTCCCATGGTCATATACTTAAACTTCCTATGCCAAAAATCTGCGACTGTAATATAATATCTTCAAATATAATAATGCACGTATTTTCAACATGCCCAAAATTCAAGAAACAACGTGACCTTATCTCCAAACAACACCCTAATCCCATATCTTTACTTTCAAACCCTAACAAAAATAATATTTCCCAAATAATAACTTTTTTAACCGATATAAAAATTTATCACCTAATATAAGAACCAACAAAATTCTGTAAAAAAAACCGAGCCTAAGACCCAGTAGTCATGGCCTATATATAATACATTAGTTTATAATTTGTAATTATTTCCTAATGTTTAATAATAATAATAATAATAAACTTAAAAAATATCATTTCTTGTCATACTATGCTCCAGCCGACTCGTCAATATTATCTTCAATACTTATGTTTGTGTTAGCAACAAAATACAAACTTCAGCTTTGCCAGACGATGTCAATATTAACCAGCAACTTTTATTTTAATGTGGCTTTTAAGGTGTTAAGACATACAGTTTTCCTCCTGCAAATTTTTTTCTATCAGTCGTAGAAAAATAAAATTGTCTTGTCATTTCATTGAGTTTATCAATAAAAAAAGGAAAGTGAAATATTTTCATCATCAAATTTCTTTATTAAATTTTTTAACACATACAATTTTCCTATCGAAAAATATTACAAAACTTCCCTTTTTAGCGACATCACTCAATGTAAACTGAAAATTGACAATTATTGTGCCACACTTCATCAAACTACTTCAATATCCAATATTACAGAAGACGTATTCGTGTGATATTTTCTTTTGTGTAAATAAACCCACGTAAATAAGCGGTTGGAATCCGCTTAAGTGGAAATGCCTTGTTTTCTTATACCATTTATTTAACAGCAGGTGTATTATTGTTCGATTACTCTAAGTAATATGGACCCACGATGGACTCACGATGTCACTGTCCCATAATCCACTGATCCTTGTTTTTGCCATTCAGTCCAAGGCAAATTACACATGTGCTCAAGATGTTTTAGTGCATAATCTTTCTTATACAAAATAAAAGTTCATTAGCACAATTGCACCATTTTATTGAATAGGAGACGCTCACGCCAAAGTCATGTCCGCATTTCATTGAAAAAAGTTTAAGGAATTTAATACAGCCGTATGAAATGCCACACTTGATTTTATATGTGACCGATTTAAGATTACGGCTATATATTGCGGAGCCGAAGGATAACATCTATGGTATTCGAGTTCGGTAAAAAAATATATTTTACATTTTTCTCAGATTTCAGCTTCTACCCATAATCTGTAATCAAGCGACGCAAACTTAATCTAAGACAGATTATGGCTCTATTTCATAAAAATTCTAACATTTATGGGCTTTTCAATTCTTTTGTTTAAATTTAGTTTAACGTTTGTTTTTGCATAATTAAATGAACTTCATATAAAGAACTCTAAAATATTGATACTTGTGCAAAATCCGTGTTAATAATGATAAAGATAAAAATTTCGGGACACTGGTTGTAGGAATTGCAACCACAACTGGTTGTTTTAGAGTCCGAGTGCCTTCGTAGTCTAATTGCTAGTGTACTAGACTAGAAGTTCGAAGATCACTAGTTCGGTTCCTGACGAAGACTCTCGGCGTTTCTGCAGATAACCCAAGTAGCTTCGCAATTTGTAGTTGTTAACTTTATTAAAAAAATATAATAAAAAATAGTATATTTTGTATGCCCACTGTTTGCTTTTTTCACTGCCTTCATTCTTTTTGCACAACTGTGATATTGAAAAACAATGTTCTCTCGGATTCAAGTCCATCGACTGGGTAGGCAAATAGAAAATTCTGATCCCATTTTCTTTAAATCAGTTCATTTGGAATCGCTACTCTTGCTATATTTACAACCATCAAGGATGGTTACATGGTCCTCTACACACTTTTGGACCCTGAGTCGGTGCACTATTTCAAGCTGATTTTTTTCTAAGGAACACCCACCCAAAATTGATTTCCTTCCAAACTTTAACGTATAACAAATGTTTCCCTCCTTTGCACCAACATTTTTATCCACCTACGCCAACAGCGGTCCGTCTGGCTCTTTCCAAGTGATTTTAGGCTCATCTGACCATCTTATACACATTCAAAAGAGAACTTTTTTATTAACTCTATGCTTTTTCATCTTTGATCCTTCATGAAAACCCCAGTAAAAAGGAGTCCGTAATATTTTTTTTTTTGCAAATTTCACAGATTTTAAAAGTTTTATATTTATGCAACTTGTTTACAATTGATTTTTTTCAACGACGAATATTTTTACTTATTGAATTCAAATCTTAAATCTAATATTATTAATTATATAAGTCCAGCCAAAGTCAGATAAAAAAAATTAGTCTTTCCGGATACTTCTGTGTTATCTTCACATCTCTCGTATACGGATAAGAGCAAAAAGTTCCTGCTTCCCAGCCGAGTGTGCTCTCTATAATTTAGAATGTTAGTGGGTTTGGATGATACTCTAAGTTCGCTTATTTATGCACCATTTTTTAAACCAATGGAACGTGTAAGTCTTTATTAATGAGAGAACTTCCAACGTATTCGTACCAGTAAGCCACTGCAATTATGTGGAGGATTTTATATTGGCGCCTTTGAATTTTTTCTAGATGAGATGGTAAGATGGTGCCTAACACCATTTTGGCCTTAGAATTCTTTTGTATAGGAGAAATTTGCAATCTAGCCTTAATCTTGAATTTCTCCCCAATATTGCAATCTATTTGGGCAGCATTGAATTTGGATCAACTTGACGTTTATGTGCGATTTCCAATTGAATTTAATTAAAAATTTTATGCAAGCGAAACCGATCGGTTTTGATAATTTTAAAACCAAATCCGCGGTTCATAATTTTTAAGCTTTCTAGCAAATCTTAATACTAAATTCAAGTAAACTTAACTTTTTTTGTTTTTTTTTTTTATTTCATCATTTGTACATTTTGTAATTTTTGATATTGACAATTGATGGATCTTGTGATCTGAAATCGGTTTCAAATAATATTAAATATGTACAACAAATTAAAGTTTTTTCCATTAAAAACTTCTTTTTTATTTGCATCCTCATCCATAATTTATAACATTTATTTCTCTTTGATCATATCATTAAAATTTTGATGCAATCGACCACAAATAGTAAGTGAATAATGTGATTGTAAAATATTTTATACTCCTACTGATTATAAATAAAATTTTGGCGCGTTTACGAGCGCCAGGAGTTGCCACGCGCGGTTGATTGAAAAGATAATATTTAATTCCTCTTACGACACATTTAGTGTACTCCAAGATATCCAAATTAAATAATTGTTCCTTGAATCCATAAACGGGTCTGAAAAAATAGTGATAAGAAGCATAAAAACTGTATTAAGAAATTATATGGTATTTTCTCTCATATTTTTAATTTGGTTTATGTTGCACCAACCGGAATTTCTAGGACTTCATAGCAAAGAAGGTGCCAGCTTTGATTTGAACTTACAATTCACTTTGCGGTACGTAGTCCTCTAAGGCGAGCATATTTGCATTATCCATTTCATACTCTTTGAAACCATAAAAGGAGACCGCTTTCGTGGCGTGAACAATACGTCGGGCTATTTGGACCATCTTAGGTTTTTGGCCCATACAACGCAAAACTATGTCTAAGAAAATAGCCAGGGGAAGATTCAATAAAAATATCTAGAAGAGGAATAAGAAAATGATAAAATTTTTTTTTTTTTAAATATTCATCTAGTTAAAAACCTTTAATATGAAATTGTAGTAACAACCGGTTGCAATTGGATATTCGTAGTCCCAAATCATATTTTCCATGGGATTTTCGCGTATTGCTCTGTCAAAAAGTTTCAATGCGTTTGCCATGTTTATATCAAATATATGAGTTGTAACACAATTTACAACTTCTAAGCCGCCTGGTATTGACTCTTTTCTGAATATTCAATCAAAAATTGTGAAGATCCTTTTATCCGGAAATAACCACTTTGTCTTACCTTAAATGCTGCATGCCACGTCTGTAAGCTGCTACAATTGTTAGTCTTGTAACTACGTCAGTCGTGATCACGTCCAGTCGTACATTACCATTAGTGTACATGACAGGTAATAGACCAATACTTCTACCTACAATAACTGGGATGGGACCGTTCAAATTATCAATCCAACCATCTGAAGGTTCCTTGTGGGCATTCAGCACTAAATACAAATGAAAAAAAAAAACGTTTTGAAGAACTATCTGACAGATTTAAAAAAAAATTATTATTAACAGGTGTGGTCCAACCATAATGCACGATGTTAATTGTGAGTCACACCTTAAGGTCAAGTTTTTTGCCCAAATTCATTTGACATTTATTTGTTTCAGGGTTTGAATAATTCAACCATGCAGAGGTACACAATTGAGCTGTCGTTAAGATTGTCGAAGCCTTTTACGAAAATGGGCGTTCAAATCAAAATGCATTTCGTGCACTTCAAAAAAATCATCTTCAGCGACGAGGCGTACTTTCACCTCAGTGCAGAATTGCCGCATTAGGCAAATGAGCATACACGAGTGATTGTTAAAATTCCGATAAATCGATGTAGATCGAACCCACGTTCTCAGTCATGAATTTCTTTGTAGTAAATTTAGTTCAGTACAGATCAGGGAGTGCTACCAAAGGAAAGGATACGAGACGATCGTAGAAACGATTAACATTGAATAAGCAGAAAAAAATTAATTTTGTTTCAAGAAAAAAAAAGAGGAAGAAATTAATATTCATAAAGTTATGTTAGGGGAACGTGAGCCCTCGTTATCGATGCTCCGCTTCTATAGATCTTCTCCATGTTGTATGCCGTCGTCCCATATTTGGTCTCCCTTTGGTGCCTCAAACCTTGTTTGTTGAAGAATAGCCTCCAGAACTAAGAGGAAAACTTCAGGTGAAAGCGCACATCCTTGTCTCATGTCGGAGTTTATATCAAAAGCCTTGTCTTCTTGTTCTAAGGTAAGGAATACTGATATTTTCCAGTATGGACCACTTAGGCCAGTAGTCTATATATCTCAAACCACTTAATAGTGAAGCCAGACATACGAACTCGTGCACATCCAAATATGTTCAATGAACTTACAAACCAAACAGTTCGACCAAAAGCGAAATTAATGTGAACAACTTACCCACTGACGGACGAAATATATGCATGGGTAATTTGTTGGAATACTCCTGTATGGCCTGTTCAGATAGATTTTTGGTAAACGTATACGAATTAGGATAATTGCCAGTATATCTAACAGGATCAAAGTGATATTATTGAAATAATTAAAATAAACATAAATTTACTTATAAAATAAAGTATTTAGAGTGCATTCGTCATAAGTTTCAGCTATTTTAATAGTTTTGCGCCAATCCACCGGCATAGAATAAACCTTTAAAGAATGTATATGTTACTAAAATTAGTGCCAAATTCCAATACGTTTGGTATACCTTCTCTTCCACAACATCCTCGAAAGGATTACAGTAAGCCGTAGAGCAATGCAAGAAAACAACCAAATTTTTTAAAGTTTCAGCAATTTTTATCAGTTCATAAGTTCCACGTGTATTGAGTAAAATAGAACTGCGCAATGGGTCATCAAATCTAAAACGAAATTGTTTCTAAATATTAAATATTAATAAAATTCCCTTCCCGCTTACCTGACATTGGCGGCCATGTGAAAAATTACGCTGACATTTTGCAACAATTTTAGATCAGCGGCCTGGATTCCTAGGCCCAGTTGAGCGCTATCTCCTTCTATGGCATGTAATTTGTTAAGTACTTCGGGACACTGTTGACGTATACGTTCAAAAGCTGTATCCTTTTTTAGCTGTTCTAGACGTTGTTCTACGCTGACTGATTTTTTACTTCTTAACAAAACGTAAAGAACGTTAAGTGTAGAGTCGCGCAAAAGCTTTTCAATTAGAGCCTTGCCCAAAAAACCTTTGAATATTTAAAAATATATTTTAATGACATGTTTCCTCTATGTTATCCTGTGTTATTTCATATTCACCTGTACCACCAGTTAGAAATATTTCGCGATTTGCATAAAACTCATTGATAAGCATTTTCGAATGGTTTTTGTGTGATTAGCCCTATATTAAAAAAAGAAAACTATTGATGAAACTGTGATTAATATTTATTGTTGGACACCAGTGTGCTTATAAGCATTGAAAAATATTTTACGAAAATTTGCAGTACAAGTTCAATGAATTTATGGGGATTTTCAAGTTCCCTATTAAAATTAATATTCCTTTTAAATATGAGCACAACACTTTACCTTGGTGCAGTATTAAAGCTTGGCGTTAGTTAAAGGTACGATTTTATTGGACGGATAAACATTTATATACCTTTGCTTTAACCTAAAAATGAGCGATAAGTTAAAGTAACTTCATGTAACTTTTATCGCATGGCTTAGTCACTTGAAATGGCAGAGGCTTAACAATAAAAAGATTTGTTTTTCTTTGGCTTCAATCTCCTTATTTTGCTTTAACTCCATCATGACTCAGCTTTATATTTTATACTCACAATGTGTGCGAGGGCGGCTGAAAAACGCAGTGATTTTTTGATTTTTCCACCCCTTAACTGGAAGGGCAACACCGCTCCTGTCAGTTGACTACTATCAAAATTTACACAAGCTGCTTCATTTAGTTTGTGCTTGACATCCATTTATAGTCGACTACCGCGTGATTTGAGGGGAAAATGAAAAAAAAAAACTGCGCATTAAGTATTATTTTTCTGTGGAAAAGAAACATCATTCTAACCGGAAGCCATTGAAAAAATGCACCGTCCGATTGGAGATTGAAAGTGGGGAGGGATTGAAGAAGTCATAGTCATATAGTCACATGGATCAATGGTTTAAATCTTGAATGATCACTTGGCGCAAGATGAATGCCGCCTCTACTCATAATCGAGTAGAAACTCAATCGTATGACAATTTCGCAGGAGTGTTTGGCCTTGTTCAAACGCAATATGGAAGAATTTGTGCGCCGCCTCGTAATCTTGGACGAAACTTAGATCGAGTTCAACACACCTGAGATCAAACAGCACTCAAAACAGAACGATTCTTTGGGTGAAACGGCGCCAAAGATGGCCAATATATTTTTATCAGCCAATAAAGTAATGGCAACCGTTCTTTGGGATATACGCGGCGTAATCCACATTGAGTGCCTTTAAAAGGATAAAACAACAATAGCGAATATTTTGCCAATTTATTGGGTGGTTTTATTGAGAATTTGAAAAAGTAGTTCCGAAAAAAAATTTTCTATTCCACCAGGATAATGCAAGGGTGCACACATGTTCAGTTTCGACTGCAAAATTTAATGAATTGGTCTACCAATTGCTCTATCATCTGCCCTATTCTCTGTGTTTAGACCCGAAATAGAAATGGCATGAAAGGCGTTTGATTCCAACGATGAAATCATCTCACAAAAAAATCATACTTGAGTTTTTACAAATTTCTTTAAATGTCTCCGAAAGAAAGGTCAACATATAATATCAAACTAGTTCAGGTTTAATTCAAAATTTTTAAATTTTGTGTTGAAATTTAGCACAACGGAAATTTTTTTTTCATAGTTTTGAAAAACTATTTGGTACAATATTTTTAATTATTTTGTTTATTTTTTTCATTTTCTACAAGGATATTGTATGATATTTACGACACTTTTTTACAACAATTTTTGCAGGTTTTTTCAACCAAACTTATGCGGAGTTTTACACTTCCTGAATATATTCCAATTTGCTTAGAAATGTGAAAACTATTGGAGTATTATTTTTTTCTTACTTCTGATACTTATTTGCACTTTTGAATTTTCACGACCGTTCTTGTCAATCACTTTGGAACAATTGAAAATTCATAATTCAGTTCTTGGTTGAGGTACACTTCGACCTAATAATTATTTCATTCATTAGCTTTCATTTTATATTTAAATTATTAAATAAAATTATAGACACGGAATAAATATGGAATATGCAAATCTTGCCAATCACATACGAGTATGTAAGTGAAATAAGTAGACAGTAATCTAATAGGAACATATTGATTTTCATGGTTCTTGTGATGCCATGTTTCAAACGCAATCTGCCATTTACAATAATACTTTTTGTGTGTTGTTCAGTCTTATATGATAGATCTCCCAGGTACCAGCGCGAAAACACTCTTATACATAATAGACGTTTATTAGTACAATTGCAACATCTTATTTAACGATCGACTTTGTCAACACTATTCACCTGACATCCTCGTTTCCTCGAAAGTGATTTAGGGATTTTTAAGCAGTTATATTTAATGCAACAATGGATATTATATGCGATCGATTTAATTTGCGAATGACATGGCAAAGATCATGAAATTCGAGTCCAGTGGTAGAGGAAGACCGCTGTCTCTACTGGCAACACAGCGGAACAGTGAACAACAATTAAGCTTCTTTTCATACTTTTTGGTTAAATTAAGAGTGCTAATTGTAATGGTATTACATTGTTAGTTTCTTTCTAGAGTTTCTAGTTTTAAGGATATACTTGTATTAACATTTAATATTTGTATAATTTACTCTATTTTGTGTATTATTCGCTTAATACTCCACGAAAGTTGTAGACAAAAGTATTTTTTTTCATTTGTGGAATCATATTGGTATATGTTTCAGGATATCTTGCTGGTACTGAGGGGACAAGTAAGTATTTAGAACTTTATTAACTTATTTTCTAATTTTTCTCAAAGTAGGAACGAACTAGACAGTCAAAAAAACTTTTATTTATAAAAGGAATTCTTTCCAAAGGTCCTTAAATAATTTGAAAAGAGCCTCAAATTTAACAAATTTTTCACTTATTTAAAATAGTTGCAAAAATGTTTATGTTCTAATAAAAATCAAAAATTTTTACATATTTTGTTTAGTAACATTTAGTTGAATCTGTTCAAAATATTCTCTTGTAGGACTTAGTTAAATGAGAAGCCTATCAAGATTGAAGCAGTAATCTGTCCTCATATAGCTGTCCCATCTTTCGTAAAAGCGCTCTTCGATTACTCGTATATATTAATGAAATCCTTAAACTTGATCCTTCCTAAAGTCCCTAAGATTTTTATGACATCGTTATAAGACATCTAAAATTTGTTAGCATGCCCTCTAAGAATTGTAAATAGTTTTCTGACTTATGACTTCCAATTTGGTTGGATTATCAAGGCGATTGATTTATATGTTTTCTTTTTGATCTCATTGATTAAAAAAATCTTCGGTCTTTAATCAGTCTTCCAAACTGTGGCCCACTGATCTCAGGAAATTTGATTTAAATATAAACACGACATTTACCGCCTTTGTTAAGGGCCTTTATAAACTGTTTCACTATTTCACAGTTATGTACGAAAAGGGTTGCAATGTAATTAGATCGCAACTAAACATCTAGCGATTCTAACGATAAGCATTCTTTTCGCGTATAATGCCAGGTTTTATAACAAATGTACCATAAATCAATGGAGGCATCAAAAAAGAAAAATTGAAATCACCATTTTTCAATAAATCATCTTGTCTTTTCAATAAATCATCTTGTCGATTCATAATCTTTAAATTAATTTAAGATTATGACTATCTGTGAAATAACAATCGAAAAGTAAGAAAAAAATGGCTCAAGTAAGGCATATATTAAATGGCATTATGTATTTAGATAGAGAAAAACTAAGAATATTATCGTAATTAGCAGTTATTTCTATTTCAGGGAACTTAATTTAATAGATTCAATTTCGTTGACCTGTGTAATCTGCAATCGAGTAATGCCTTCAAGCTCAAACTGAAGCAGATCATGGCTCTTAATTTAATAAACAAAATGGCATTTATGGATTTAAAGAAAAAAGGTACAAGAGTTGAAACATGTTTTCTTGCACTTAAACGTCTACCGGTTCTTATTGAAAAACTGTACAAAGTCCTTTGCACTTATATACACTTTACATAAGCAGGTAGTATTATTGATCTTGGATCACCAGTGATTCCATAAACCTTGCTTAGGGTCACATGTGGAAAATATTTGATGAATTGCTCGTAACCACTATTTTTATAAAAAGCCTTAATTTTATACTTTCGATACTACAATTAACTCCACTACGAACTTTACAACTTTTACAAACAAAATTTGATATGGGGTGACGAAAAATTGTTGGAAGAAAAATTCAACACAACAAACTATGAAATCTTTTGCGATCAAATATCATCTTGATCCTCTATTAAGACAACAGAGTCCTCTTCAATTTCGATTAAGAGATTCCTTATTAAATGCTTTAGCTTTATGCATTAAACACATTCGAGACAGCAGGCTACACGGCTACACGACTACAAATGTCGCCCTGTAGCCAGCTACTTAATTATTTTGAAAACGACATATGTATAGTAAACAGCTGTTGCAACCAACAATTCATTTATATATATTACAGTGGTGCATATTTAGCGCTTTTATTTTTTTAAAGTTCCTTTTTTTCATGGGAAAAGTCCCGTCCAACTCTCAACAAAATAAAATATCTTATAAAAGAGCCTAAGAGCCTATTCGTTCTATATTGTAGGATTTATGATCAATAATATATTAAAGTTTTTAGCGCTGTAACTCCGGAATCATGAGAGAGCACCTTAAAAAATTACACTAAAATTATTATGTTAAAAAGGGCTATTACCATAAGATTTTTTTTTAATATTCAACAATGTTGGTATTTTTTGCTCAAGTCAATATGATATATAACATATATATTTTGGAATTTTCTTTATTATTTTGCAATAAAAATATTTCTAATCGGTAATATGCTTTACATAGTTTGTTATATTGTCAACACTGTTTTTGTTTGGTAGCCAACAAAAATAGAAATTAGTTTAATTTGACTACACGACAAAAGTAGCATGGACTGCAGTCGTGTAGCCGTGCAGTTGTGAAAATAATCATTTTCATATACACACATGTATTCTATTTTCGACAGGTTGTAGTCGTTAGCCTGCTGTCTCGAATGTGTTTAATGCATTACGTCAATTCTAGAGACTAGATAATAACATAACGTGTGGCCCAGATACAAGTGTCTTTATAACAAATTAAACTTGGCTTAATTTCTTTTGGTATAATATGGCTTAATAGCAATAACAAAGATTTCCATTATATATGAAACACAATTTTATCCATGGATTTTTTGCGTCAGCTTCAGAGCAACTTATCTTATCAGTCCAAATTTTCAAGACTTTATTGATCATTTATGCTTCGTTGTCACGAATGGCTCACGAGCAACAGTCTTAGTTGGTTCGAGACGGCCAACTGACATCGTCTGGATGGCTGGTAGCACAATTATCGATCTTAGTGCGCAAAAGATCGATTGTTTGTTGACCTTTATAACAGACTGCCATCTTTTATTTCTGGTCATAAGAAGTCATCGCGCTCGCCATTAACTGGAATGTGGTTTCCAACAACATTTTCGAAAAAATGTGCTTATCATGCCACCACTTCAAGATCCACATTTAACCGTCACTCTCTGTAAATGCACTGGCTTCTTAATAATGACATACGGGTTTTCCAAACTTTTGACTCTGTAATTTTGTTTTCTGATAAATCCACCGAAATGAAAATAGTCCTCCTCAGCAGGGACTATTATTCAGCAAAATTCGATGTCCGATTCTTTTGCAATATTTCCCCATATTGTTCAAGCGTAAACTGATTTAAAATGAATTTGGGACGATTTTCCGTCATCCCACGTCAAATTTGGTTTGTAACCAGACCGGTTTCGGCTTTGTGCCATCTTCAGTGTTCTGTTTTTTTTTTTTTATTTTTTTTTAGTATTCAAGAGAACACTGAAGATGGCACAAAGCCGAAACCGGTCTGGTTACAAACCAAATTTGACGTGGGATGACGGAAAATCGTCCCAAATTCAAGCAAACCCCGTCGGAAGAAAAACACAAAAATTGATTTAAAATGGTCCGTGAAAGAATGATACTGACTGCCAGAAATAATCTTCAGCGTCAAAACTACGAGTAACATGTGGTACTTGTATTTGGATTACCCGGTATGACTTCCTTATTCAAAATTTTTTCGTATAAGTGTTACTACATTCCATTTTTATAAAAGTTTTTGAATCAAATATTTATGAAAACAAAATTTATTATTAAATAATAAATCAACTCACAAGCCTTTTGTATCATTGTATGGGTTGTATTACACGTGAATATACGAGGGCAGAAAAACAAGTCCATGGATTTTTGAATGAAAGACAGATTTTTGGATAAAAAATCAGTTTATTTTTCAACGAAGTTTTATTTGAGCTCTACACGGTTTGTTCAACGTTTCCAAAAAATAGGATTTGCCGAAGTCCAAAGAATAGGTCGGATGAAGGTTCGATTCGTAGCCTAATAAATGGCATTTTGCGATAGGAAGCACACATGTGTGCATTGCCTGCATTGTCCTGTTAAAAAATAATTCTTTTTCTTGGGCAAATGTGTTCGCTTTTTTTAAATCCTCGTTAAATCGAACCAATATATTGACATAATTTTTGCCATTGTATTATCCTTCTGAAGATAGTCAATGTGGAGTATACCGTGTGAATCCCAAAATACATTCGGTATGCCTTTATTGAATGGCAAACAAACCTTGGTCTTCTTTAGCTTTACCCCGAGCAACTCACCACTGTGACTGCTGTTTGGTCACTGCTTTGTTGAGGTGTTTCTACGTTTCAGCTACGATTACGAAACAGTGCAAAAAGTCGTCCATATTGTGGCTGAACAATACCAAACATTCGTGCGAAGTTTTCACACGTTTGCTTTTGTGGTCAATTATGAGTAAAGACGGGACTTATCTTGTTGCAATCTTTTTCATACCGAAGTTATCGATCCAAATTGAAAACAAAGACCCATGTGATATGCTATGGCTTCCATAATCTCTCTCACTTTCAAACTCAATTAAATTATTTCGGGTGTAGAGACCTCAAATGGGTGAGTAGAACGTTCAATATCTTCCCTGCTTGTACAGCCACAACAAATTTATCACGCTTTGAGTGATTGTTTTTTAATGATCACACGAATTTCACTTTTTCCATTTTGTGCTCGAATCACGCAGTAGTCTGTTGTTAATGGCTGTCAACAAAAACTGTATTTCAGTTAAATATAACGATAAAATGGGGAATTGTGAATTGATCAAATATTTAACTGTAACTCGTATATACATACATACAATTTTTAATATCGTTAGCGTACCGAAACCGATCGGTTTTGATCATTTTAAAACTGAAGTCGCGGTTCATAATTTCTAAGCTTTCGAGCAAATTTTAAAACATTTTGTAATTTTTGATTTTGACAATTGATGGGTCTTGTGATCTGAAATCGGTTTAAAATAATATTAAATATATACAACAAATTAAATTTTTTTCCATTAAAAACTTCTTTTTTATTTGTATCCTCATCCATAATTTATAACATTTATTTCTCTTTGATCATATCATTAAAATTTTGATGCAATCGACCACAAATAGTAAGTGAATAATGCGATTGTAAAATATTTTATGCTCCTACTGATTATAAATAAAATTTTGGCGCGTTTACGAGCGCCAGCAGTTGCCACGCGCGGTTGATTGAAAAGATAATATTTAATTCCTCTTACGACACATTTAGCGTATTCCAAGACATCCAAATTGAAAAACTGTTCTTTTATTCCATAAACGGATCTGAAAAAATAGTGACAAGAAGCATAAATACTGGTATTTTCTCTCATATATTTTATTTGGTTTGGAAGCTGGTATTTGTGACCGACGTTTCTGTGGTCTAAGGCCTAAATTTACAGTCTAATTCACTAATAGCAAACAAAAGCTGTGAATGGAATAGCAGAATAGCACAATGTACTGTAGTCATCTAAATAAATGCTGCAATCTTGGACATAGTTGTAAATGGATAAAGAAACTAAACGCTAAACTCTAAGGCACAGAGGTCTAGCAATGAACCGGTAATCGAATCGAAATATGTTTTTGGCAAATATCTAATATTTGAACCATCGTAAGTGTATTCCAAGCTGCAAATGAATTCAAATCATTAACTTTATTATTTGAATTCACAGCTGTTGCATATATAAAAATAATATGGTTTGTGACATTCATAATTCATGGAAAACACATCTCTATTCATTATTATTTTATACATTTTGCAAAGCTGTCCAATGAGATATAAGAGCGCTCATTGAGGTGCTCCTGAGATTGTTTGTTTGTTACTATTTGATATTCTTAATAGTCTCCTTATTTGATTTCATGGTAGTGAAATATTCACTGTTCAGTCTGAGATGGTACGCCGCAGATCTTGCTGTTCCTCTTCATTTATGTTTGAGAGATCAGAATTCATTATTATTGTATTCTTCCTTGTACGTGTATGTGTGTAAAGCCTTGGTTTTTTCCTCGTAATATAATTATGGGGAAATTAAAAAAAAACATCTCAGTCAGTTGCACATATGTCAAAGATTTTTACGTCAGTACCTGTCATAAACTTAACCTGATTGTGCTCTTCGCACTGGGTGAATAAAGCCGTTCACCACCGTCCCCGTCGTCCCTTCCAGAGGCACATACATGGTGCGATTCTACATGTGCCCCTAATAGGGGCTACATGGTAGAAAATTCTGTACAGGCTGCAGAACCATGTACAGACACCTTGCTAGAGTGCTGGAGCTATCTAACTTCCTACTACCCCAACGGCCCAGCAGCAAAATATTGCCCCGTATCTTACCTGGGGCTTTGACAACCGCAACCGTTAGGTCACTAGCACCATATTGCAGACACACTCATCCGACCCATAACTCTTCCCGCATATCTTTGGATATTAACCACAGCCACCACGTGATCCCCGAAGGGGCCTCACCAATAACCAGTCTAGGAAAAGTCCTAGGGGCTACTGGTTCCCGTGGCACCAGATGGGACTCTGGTCGGCCTTGTGTTAAAAACACCTCCGATTTTAGTTCTTATGCAAACCTGAGGTATCGGTAGCACCTCTACCCAGACAAGCATAGGCAGAGCTACTTCCTTAAATTACTTATATGCACGCCCGTTGCCCTGTTATTTCAGGGATTGGGTAGTGACATATTAAGTTCAAGGGGTAATTGGCCAAAGGTCAAGGTCTGGAAAGACCATTTTACCCATTTGGGACGATTTTCCGTCATCCCACGTCAAATTTGGTTTGTAAACAGGCCGGTTTCGGCTTTGTGCCGAAACCGGCACAAAGTGTTCTCTTGAACAAGAGAACACTGAAGATGGCACAAAGCCGAAACCGGTCTGCTTACAAACCAAATTTGACGTGGGATGACGGAAAATCGTCCCAAATTCAAACAAACCCCGTCGGAAGAAAAACACAAAAATCACCATTTTACCCACTTACCGGACGAGCGGGCGAAACCACTTTTACCTTTAATTTATTTGCATGCGCGCCGTTACCCTCTTAATTCAGGGATTGGGTAGCAACATACAAGTTTTTAGGGGTCATCAGCAAAAATGCCTAGGTCCGGAAACCTGATAACCCTATACCCCAGGAAGCACAACACCAAGCCACCATGACAAGATGTATAAACCGTGTCGCCTCGGGGGGACAGTTGCACATACATTAGAATTAATGATACTGGTCTCCTGTTATATTGAGTAATTCGTAGAAGAAATTTCGTATATGACTTTATATACTGGATTATCAGCTGAATTGGTCGTAGTTTGTGTGATGTGGATAATGAGTCGTGGTCAATGGCAAGAAAATTTTACAAATTCCTGGATTTGCTTCAATTAGAAACATAACAAAAATGCCTTAAAAACATATACACATTAATGTAAAAAGCATTAATGAGATGAAATAAAACGCTTTTCATCCTCGAAAGATTTTTGTGTGCGTCATTCTTACATGATGTGTCCTTTAAAACAGTTAGACGCATACATATTTGGCCATGGGAATAACATATTTTGATTTTAATTTTTTTACTGTGAAAGTAAATTATATTTTACAAATCTCACTTATGAGAAATATCAAAAGCGTTGATTATTTTGACTGAGCCCTGTCTGACACTTATCAGGTGGTTGTACTAGTTTTGATAAGATGCTTTATACGTTTTCATATTAATAACCGACGTCAAGGAAGGAGTATTATAAATTCAACATGACCCAGTGCGTCTGCTTTTGTTATTGTAGCATCTCAGCAGCAAGATTGTTTCAACTCGAATTTATTTCGGTTAAATTATGAAATGAAAATATTCCGAAACATCGTTCGGCTAAGACTGATCAGACTAATTTTGCACGAACGGATAAAAAAGTTGATTTCAATCAGATATATACTAACGAACCAGCATAGCAAATAAGTTGCAAGCAATTGCTCTTGATTGCAGTCTATTAACAGTATTAGCAGGAAGGTTAGTTTAGTTTAGCTCTTATTAACGATTATCTAAAATTTTTTTAAATTATAATCCAAATGATTTGAACTTACAGTTCACTTTGCGGTACGTTGTCCTCCAGGGCGAGCATATTATCATTATTTATTTCAAACTCTTTAAAACTAAAAAAGGAGACCGCTTTCGTGGCGTGAACAGTACGTCGGGTTAATTGGACCATCATAGGTTTTTGGCCCATACAACGCAAAATTATGTCTATGAAAATAGCCAGGGGAATATTCATTAAAAATATCTAGAAGAGGAATGATAAAAAGGTATAAAATATTCTTAAAATACTAATCTCGTTAGAAACCTTTAATATGAAATTGTAGTAACAACCGGTTGCAATTGGATATTCGTAGTCCCAAAAAGAATTTTCCATGGGATTTTCGCGTGCTGCTCTATCAAATAGTTTCGCCGCGTGGCTCAAATTTAAATCAAGTATATGAGAAGTGACACAATTTACAACTTCTAAGCCACCTGGTATGGATTCCTTTCTGAATATTCAATCAAAGATTGGGAAGATCCTTTTATCGGAAAAAAACACTTTTTCTTACCTTAAATGCTGCATGCCACGTCTGTAAGCTGCTACAATTGTTAGTCTTGTAACTGTGTCAGTTGGAATCAAGTCTAATCTTACATTGCCATTACAGTATAAAACAGGTATAGCACCAATACTTTTACCTACAATAGGTGCTATGGGCCCATTTAAATTATCAATCCAACCTTCTGAAGGTTCCTTGGTGGCATTCAGCACTAAATACAAAGGAGAGAAGCGCATTAAAAAGCTTTAACATTATCTGATGAAAGTTGTTTAAATTTGTTATTATTAGTATTTAAGCGAAAAATTATTTAAAAGTCAGCATCCTTGGGTCTCGTTTGACTTTCCTCTGAGAAGGCATTTTTTGCATGAGACAAAACAAAGGGAGATTAATGTGAACAACTTACCCACTGACGGACGAAATATATGCATGGGTAATTTGTTGGAATACTCCTGTATGGCCTGTTCAGATAGATTTTTGGTAAACGTATACGAATTAGGATAATTGCCAGTATATCTAACAGGATCAAAGTGATATTATTGAAATAATTAAAATAAACATAAATTTACTTATAAAATAAAGTATTTAGAGTGCATTCGTCATAAGTTTCAGCTATTTTAATCGTTTTGCGCCAATCCACCGGCATAGAATAAACCTTTAAACAATGTATATGTTACTAAAATTAGTGCCAAATTCCAATACGTTTGGTATACCTTCTCTTCCACAACATCCTCGAAAGGATTACAGTAAGCCGTAGAGCAATGCAAGAAAACAACCAAATTTTTTAAAGTTTCAGCAATTTTTATCAGTTCATAAGTTCCACGTGTATTGAGTAAAATAGAACTGCGCAATGGGTCATCAAATCTAAAACGAAATTGTTTCTAAATATTAAATATTAATAAAATTCCCTTCCCGCTTACCTGACATTGGCGGCCATGTGAAAAATTACGCTGACATTTTGCAACAATTTTAGATCAGCGGCCTGGATTCCTAGGCCCAGTTGAGCGCTATCTCCTTCTATGGCATGTAATTTGTTAAGTACTTCGGGACATTGTTGACGTATGCGTTCAAAAGCTGTATCCTTTTTTAGCTGTTCCAGACGTTGTTCTACGCTGACTGATTTTTTACTTCTTAATAAAACGTAAAGAACTTTAAGAGTAGAGTCGCGCAAAAGCTTTTCAATTAGGGCCTTGCCCAAAAAACCTTTAATTATATAAAAATATATTTTAAGGACATGTTTCCTCTATGTTATCCTGTGTTATTTCATATTCACCTGTACCACCAGTTAGAAATATTTCGCGATTTGCATAAAATTCATTGATAAGCATTTTCGAATGGTTTTTGTATGACGACTTCCGTATCGAAAAGGAAAATTTCACGAAACTTTAATTTGTGTTAATTTACATAAATATGCTTATGAGGTGTGAACAATTTTGTCAAAACTTTGGCCAAACCTATCGTTGAATTGTTAAAACACACCTGCTTAAAGGTTCCAAAATGATTCATATAATAATTGCTTTTGTAATTAAATTAGAAAAGTTTATCAGCACATATATCTTACGTTCTTCAGATTATATTCGTCTTATAGTATATTCGTATTATCAATACATTTTAATCTATATGAAACACTTTCTTATTATGTTTAATTTTTGTGCATAATTGTATTGTAATATTTTTTTACTGATATTTCTTAACAACCGGACTTTAATTTGGGCACTCTAATTTGAGCATATTATTTTATCATTACATGCTTAACAGGCAATGACTTGACAAGAGGATTAAGTGCTGGACTATTAAACAGAAGGTTGCTGGTTCGAGCCCACCAAGGAATGAGTTTCAAAATTCCTTATCGTATTGTGTTAAAAACTTTATATTTCCATGGTGCAACTTCTTCCAATAAAAAAAGAAAAAAGTTCATATAATAAGATGAAGGAAATTTGGGAACTACAGTTAATGAAAAACTTCTGAATTTCAGTTAAAGTCGCAATTTAAAGAAATTTTGATTCATATGTGTAAGTAACTCTTCATCATATAATGGACTTCACAGTCTAATAAAAACGAGAACTGCTTTCACTGATAACATTAGTAACATTCTTGAACTAGAATTTAGGAAGATTTAATAAATTTTTAATATATGGTCTTAATTAGAAAAAAAATTGGGGGAGATTTTCTTGAAAAAAATTGAAAATTTGCCAAAAATTCCAAAAATTAAGTACAATTTTTTAAAGAAATTTTTCCTTCGTAAATATAAGATAAAATATTTTTTACTTCCAGCCAGGACCTTTTTTTTACTGAATCCTAGTAAAAAAAATGGTTTTGTCTATTTAAGGCAGAAATTTTAAACTCGAATTGAGTAAATTTACCTGAATTTTTGTTTTACTAATTTTATGATTTTGTATAAAAACAACAGGCAAAATGCACTTGAGATAAAATTGTTTCCGCTGTATTTATGTAACGTTATACCCAACACGGCCCTAAAACTTTAATAGATGATGACAGTCACTATAAATAACCGATTTTCTTCAAAAACTCTAAAACCGTATTGGCTTCGCTACTTCTGTGTTTAAGGCACATTATGAATATTAAGTATTTCGAGCAACTCTTTTTGTTCTATTGTGAGCTCGAAAAGGGCTACACTTAGCGAGGGTGTGTCGTAATTTTTATAGATTAATTTATTTCAGAAATGAAAAATCCTTTAATAAAAATAGAATGATTTTCAATATATTTTAAGAGAATTTAATATTTGTTATGGGTTTAGCTGTGTATATGCCTGCATTTTATTGAAATGCATTCAGACATGATTTGGCTAAAGAGTACTCAGCTAAACCAACAACAAATAATAAATTAGTTAAAATAATTATTTTTGCAGATTGTCTCGAACAATGTATTAAATAAATATTGAACATATTATATTTATTATAAAATATTTTTTATTTCGCCTCTAAAATTGGTCATGGCTTTTCGTTTTTTTTTTTTTTTTTGATTATAAAAAAAGAAATAAATATCCATTGGTTTAATATAAAAAATGTAATTTCCTAACAGGAATGTGCGTTATTTCCTAATAAGTTTGTCTTTATTGTAGAACACTAATTTCAATTTTTCTCTTTGAAAGGGCAGAAAATGTTACACTTTTTTCAGAAACGGAAACGTTATTAGTTTTGGCAATGTGTTAAGGTTGGTAGGAGACAGATTTTTATTAATTATTTATAAATTTTATATTTTTTATTATTCACTTATAAAACGTTTTTGTATGTTACTTTTTTTGCAATAACTTTTGAATTTCTCTGCAAATTTAAATCTTGTTATATTTATTTAGGAATTTTATTGGTCTGATAGTCAAATATTAATTAATTAGTTTTTAATTTGTTTCAAATTAACACCTCCGAACTATCGCAACTGTTCTTGTCAAACACTTTCGAGCAATTAAAAATGAATAATTCAGTTTTTATTTAAATATTGAGCATTACTTATTACTTCGATTGTAAAATTTGACATCGATCGAAATGTATAAGTATATATATATATATATATATATATATATATATATATATATATATATATATATATATATATATATATATATATATATATATTATATTATTTAATGTTTGCAGTTCTTTGATCAAATATTTCCCTCGCTTAAGCTGGTTGCCATAAAAAGTTTTCATATGATTAAACAAAATATGCAAATTTCAATTTCTTTCTTTTATTCTCAATACTAAAAAGGCTAATAGGTGTAAGTAATATTATACATTTATTTATTTATGAAAAAATATTACAAAAATACATTAAAATTTTTAATTGCCTGCACAGAAAAAAATTTAGTTCACTTTCAGTAACCAAATTCATTTAATTAGTAAATATTTTGTGTGAATGCGGACCTACAAAGAATTTCGTAAATTCAAACCAATATCTATCTGAAAAAATTCAAATGTTGTCTTATATTCTTAAGACTCAAACTAATAATGGACTGCGGCATTAAAAATGTTTGGTTTAAAATAAACTTCGCTTAAGATAAAATCTTTGCCTGATATTTTTTTCTGTGTGTATATTATCGAAGACATGAACTAAGGCATACACGGAATATATTTATATATATATATATATATATATATATATATATATATATATATATATATATATATATATATATATATATATATAGCGTCACTAATAAAGTGTGATTTTTTTTACAAGCTTCGGATTTCATTTAAAAAAATATCACGTAGAATGTAGAGAAATATATGAAATCTTTATTTGATTCGATAGAACGATCTATATAATTCAATGTTTAATGATGATTTCATGTAAATGATGACCAAAGCTACGGATCAAATGTTATACGCTGGTTCTAATTTTGGAATACTCTTTCCAACATATCGGCCGGCATCTCACGAGCAAATATTTCAGTATTGGCTTCCAGTGCGTCAACCAACCTATAGACATGAGCTTCAATATAACCCCACAAAAAATAGTCTAAAGGTGTTAAATCGCTCGATGTAAGCGGCCAATTGACCGACCCCAAACGTAAAATAAACAATTCACCGAAATCGACACTCAATTGGGTCATTGCTTCGCCTGCTGTGTGGCATGTGGCTCCGTGTTGTTGAAACCACATTTCCACCAAATCCAGCTCTTCTATTTTGGGCAAAAAAAATTTTAATTATCGTTCGCTAACGCTCGCCAATCACAGTAACGTTTCTGCCTTCGTTGTCTTTAAAAAAATATGGTCCCATGATGCCACTGACCTATAATCCACACCAAACAGTGCATTCTTCGGGATGCAATGCTTCTGGCTTGTCTTCACACCAAATACGTTCATTTTGCTTATTCACGTACCCTTTCAACCGGAACTGAACTTCGTTGCTGAACACAATTTTCCGATGCACTTTCTTAACTGGACGTGAATTTTTATAATATAATTGAATTATCTGCAATCGTTTTTGGTTTTTAAGTCGATTTATGGTTAAATTATAGACCAAACTGAACATGTTTAGCAGCAACATATTACACGAAAACAACTGAGCTGCTAAAAATAGTGTTTCCATAAAGAAAGTTTGCTAAAAAAAATCACCCTCTTGCATATTTCGTTGTTCCAGTTCAAAATATTTGCGCTAGTTCTCTCTAGTAGAAAAAAACAATTTCAAATTGTTGGCATTCATAACGCAAATATACGATTTATGGTAATATGCTCTTGAAATTATTTCCTAGGACTTGGTATTGTGCTCTTCACATTTTTTTGCACTTCGTTACGTAACGTAAATATATTATTATACATTCATAAGGGCATTTTATATTAGTGAGGAACTTGTGTTTTAAACTTCGTATATATGTTGACATTTGCAACAAAAAAACTAATTCTGTATTAATTTATTCAAACACAAAATAAACAATAGAAACGTGTAATACAAAAAAAAATGCTTTCTTGCATATTAAGCCCAAGATTAGCAAGCAAATGTGTCAATAAAACTGAATCGGTTCTTTATTTTATAGAATTATATATATATATATATATATTTTTTAATATTGAAATGCATCGGCTCCAAGTTAATAGATTCCTATAAATTACGGACATGCTGGTGCATAATACTCTTACGAGTATCAACCAACGATTGACAAATGCCAAATGCGTTAAAAAAATGTTTTAGTTCAAAATAGCGAAACTCTACAGAAAATTCAGCATTATGGTATCAGAAGATTCTCTTGTATCGGTCGTGACGTATAGTGTATACCTGTTTGAGTATTTGGAATTTTTAATAGAATGGTTATTAAAAGTGATAAAAACAACTCTGCAAAGAAAAGAACCAACTAGAGCAACTATGGCATTAGTTTAAAACCCGATATACGACGTCTGTTCAATTGAAAAGGTGAATTTTAAAATTTCTTGTGCTACTTGCATTCGATTAGCGATTTGTTAATGTTGACACATTTGTGTAGAACTTATGTTCTTAGTTGTGTGTGTGTTTATTTTTTTTTTTTTTTTGTTTGTGAGCGGCATAACACATCTGTTTTGTTTGCTCGGCGATTTGCTGCTGTGGAAAAATGAATCGAAGAATTTGCGTAAAATTGTGTGTAAAAAATTGAATTAAATTCTGAAAAGCATTTGAAATGTTGAGAGTGGCATATAAAAATTGTACTCTGTGCCAGAAAAATGTTAACAAGTGTTTTAAGCTTTTGAAAGAAAGTTGAGAAGATGTTAATGACCGCACTCATCCTGGAAGCTTCATCACTTCAGAAACCGGTAAAAATGTTAAGAAAATTAGGAAAATTGTTACGGAGAATAGTGAAATCACTATTAGAGAAGTTGCAGAGGATTTCGGCATATCGGTTGGCTCATTCCATGCAATTTTTTTTTTTTTGTAAATTTAGGGCATGAAGCGTGTGGCAGCCAAACTGCTGAATTTTGAACAAAAAAAAAACCGTCGCATGGGAATCGCTCAGGAAATCTTGCCATTAACGCCGATCCACATTTGTTTAAAAGCATCATAAGTGGTCACGAATTATGATTATATGGTTATGATATCGAAACCAAAGTCTAATCGTCCCAATGGAAGAGTCAAGGAGAGCTAAGGCCTGAAAAACACACGCCAAGTTCGATCAAATGTCAAGGTTTCGCTCACTGTTTTCTTCGATTGCCATGTCGTAGTGCATCATGAGTTCTTGCCGCGTGGTCGTGCGATTAATAAGGAGTATTGTCTTGAAATTATGCGCCGTTTGCTAGAAGCAAAACGAAACAAAAATTTGGAATTGTGGCATTTGCATCACGATACTATTTTTTGGGCAGAAAGAATTCTGTAATCATGCCTCATCTACCGTATTCACCAGATTTGCCCCCTGTGACCTTTTGCTTTTCCTAAAATTGAAGAGACTCATGAAAGGGCGGCGTTTTGCGATGATTGAAGAGATAAAAACCGAATCGCTGAGATATCCCAAGGCCTTACAAATACCAGAACTGGAGGAATATCAGAAAGTGAAAATACTTTGATGGGAACAAAATAGAAACTGATGAATTAATTAATATTTTTTGAGAAAAATTAAAATTCGCCTTTTCTATTGAACAGACCTCGTATTCCATTTCTAGTTTATATGTTCTTAAATGAAAAAGTATCCCGAGCGGCAGCTTTGTCCGTCTAATTTCAGTTTAAATTTCTGTGAAATCAAACTGTAATTTACAATAAAAATTATTTTTTTCCAAATGGGTCCATAAATAGGGGGAGTTTTGCGATAAAAAATATGTTTGTTTTGTGGGGTTTGGGGTGGGGGGTGTGGTTGAACTGCACAATTTCCGAAGAAAAAAATTATGGGACCAAACTTTAAGCAAAACCTTTCAAACAAAAAATTATAATTTTGTAAATCGACCCACAAATGGAGAAGTTATTCGGAAGTCAATTATTCGGACGAGCAACTTGATCGTTCATATTTCAAAAAATAAACAACTAATAAAAATAAAAAATATTGGAACCAAACTACAAACAAACCAATTTAAATTCAAATTATTTTTTGCGTGAGCAAATTGCCCATCTGATTTTCTAAAATCAAGGAATGAAACCACAAGCAAACTCTTTCAAATAAATAAAAATAAGAAATAGTTTTAAAAATCGGTTCATGAATGACAAAGTTTTGCTTGTGCAAACTTAAAAAAAATACACACGAATTAATAAACTTCTTCTCTTTGGAAGTTTGTAAAAAACAAATTTCTTTCAAATTATTTTCCATAAATTACACTTCCGAAAAACAAGGCTAAAAATAACCAAAGACTTATTGAATGGCCCTCCTACATTTTCCTGTGTTTCATACAACTCATTGACTCATTGCATCCATTCAATCATCTGCTCAGTGCCTTAAATCTCTCCCAGCTTCAATTGTTTAATTTTGTTATTCTATATAGAAATATGTACAAATACGCACACATACACATGCACAGATGTATATATACATACACACTTGTATATTTACACACATGCATTTGTGTGCATGTGTTTGTATTTCGATTAGAAAAGGAAACGGCATGTGAGCCATAAGTAATGGTAAAAATGGATTTTTGACAGATTTATGACTATCGAGCCGTCTTAATTTTTTGAATTATTGCCATCGAAATAGACGAGCCCGTTAAGAGCTGCTGTTTTTTGTTGTTATTAAATCTTTTTCTTACATACCATCTATACGTGTATTGTTATTGGTTATCTTATATAATTTCATCTACTTAAGAACTTCTTTAGCTGCCGCTGGCAAAGAAAACAAAAAATGAACAAAACTCTGCAGGAAATGCTTTTCTCTTTTTCTTTACGATAAAAAGGGCAACTTAATTTTTTTTGGGTACATAAAATTCGTTACGTTTAGTGCGTTTGTTAGTCTGTATCTTCACTTTATCGCATGTGTGTTTTGTGGCAAGCATTACGTACTTTGGGTGGTACCAAAATATCAACATGTATTTTTTTTCTCTCAATTTTCATCATAATCGTAGTTGTTACATATTTCATTTGGGTCTGCCTGTTCTTATGGTAACAATTCTTCAATCACTGTAATAGATGTGGCAAGACTTATTCTTTTAATTGCGAGAATCTTTTTTTTGGCAGCTCTTGAGAGTATGTGTTGAATTGCAAGAGTTTTATTTTTATCATGAAAATTATTTTCTTTGAATTTTTTTAAGGTGATTTATGATTGTCTTTAGAATCATGTTGTGAAGCTTGACTAAACTAGACATAAAATTGGAGGTCATTATAAGGATCATATAAGGAACTTTTTAAAAATTTTCTCCAAAATTTTTTTGATCTCTATTTTTATTGAATATAGTCCTTATTATCAGAGTCCTTATTACCAGAGACACTTGACCAAATAATATACGCAAAATACTAACAAAAAATAGTACAGGTAACCCTCCTATAAGACTGTTTTCCGTTGCGGTTTCCCTCTAACAAAAATTGAAAACCGCGACAATACTCGTTCAACATTGTGCTTATACAATGCGGTCAGGAAGAAATCGTCTTCTTCTCAATGAAAAATTCAAAAGTCGCATTTTATTTTCTTATTTTGTCTTAATTCATATATCTATTTATATTTTTTAAATTACTTTTCTAATTCCTCAATGCCTCCAATAACGAGGTTTCATACAACAATGATTTTACCATTCTTTTGTCCTTGCAAAAAGTCCTCTTCTTCGATATTCGTTCACAAAATTTAAAGCATATGGAATAAAGTTCATATATAGGGGCAGACCAATAGTTCCGTGACTTTCTGAATTTCAAGCATCATTCAGTTGACTCCTGTCAACAAGCTGTTAGTTTGTGTTTGACAGCCATTGATAACAGACTACCCCGCGATGTGAGGAGAAAAAGGAAAAAAAAAATTTCGCGTGTTCATTAAGCATTATTTTTTGTGGAAAAATAAACGATCACTCAAACCTGTCAAATACTCGTACAATATGAGAATTACAGTCATATATTTATATTTGCGAAATGCATTATAATTTTATTATCATTGTAAAAAAACCATAATACGACGACAAGTCAATAAAACACAGGTTTTTGGATAAAAACTCATTTTATTTTTTAACATAATTTCCCTTATTTAGTATTGAAAATTCATTATTTGGGATATTCTCCCCAACTAATCGTTAGAAACAATTAGAGCTTTTGCAAAATGAATACAAAAATCAAAAGTTTGTTGTGGCTTTAGCTCTTCATATGCCGACATTTCATTTGTTGCTAAAACCAAATCGTAAGTGAAGTTTAAGCAGTTTGAAAACATTCAACCTCGGATGTTTATGCCACATAAATCAAATACAATATGAGAATTTCAATATGTATTTGTTGTAACTCATATGCAATATTGAAATTCTCATATTGTATTTGATTTATGTGGCATAAACAACCGAGGTTGAATGTTTTCAAACTGCTTAAACTTCACTGACGATTTGGTTTTAGCAACCAATGAAATGTCGGCATATGAAGAGCTAAAGCCACAACAAACTTTTGATTTTTGTATAATTTCCCTTATGTTCTATATATTTTTTTCATCATTTCTCCAGTTTTTTTCTCGATCCAACAAGTTGGCATACGAGTAACATGTGGCAATCATTGCTTTACCCCTTTGGAGGTGGTCATTGCGGATTACATATATCCCGTCATTCCAAAAAAGGTCACTTTGACCGTGGCCTTCTTTGGCGCCTATTTACTCCGAGAAACCCACTGTTTTGATTGTTGTTTGGTATGCGGTATATTGTAGTAGATCCACGTTTCATCCGCGGTGACAAAATCGCACAAAAACTAGTCCACGTTTCGGTTGAACAACACCAATGCGCATTTATCACACGATTGCGTTTATGGCCGATTGTGAGCAAACGCCGTGATCATTCAAAATGTAAACCACTGAGTCATGTGATATTCCTATGACTTCCACAATCTCTCGCACTTTTAATTTCCGATCGGCTCACACCATATCGTAACCTTTTTTCAATTGTTTAAAGTGTAGGGACCTCAACTGGATGTTTGGATCCTTCTGCGTTTGTGCGGCAACAACGGAATTCAGTAAAACAATTTCTTACCATTGAAATTAATGGTCCAGAATTCTCATAGTATTTACCAAGGCTTGGCCTTGGTTGGAGTGATATTTTTTTTTTTTTTGTAAAAAATTATGCTTAATGAGCACACGAAATTCACTTTTTACATTTTGTCCTGAAATCGCGGGATAGTCTGCTATCAATGGGTGCCAGACACAAATTAAATAACGCAGCTAGTTCGAATTTGTGCAGGAGTTAACTGATAATTGCGTATTGATGGAGAACAGTACTGCCCTTTCAGTTACGAGGCAAGAAATTCTAAAAGCCATGGACCCACGCTCGTAGCTATAAAAGCAGAATGGATCAGTACTGTTTTCGACGGGCGAATCATAATCATCATCAGCGTTCATGTGTCTATTTTTTACCATATTTTAAAAGGGGGCGAGTAGACCAGGAAAAGTAACTAATTAAGACACTTGCGTATGAAAAAAGAATACAAGAAGTATAACGTTTATTTTCGTACACATATTAGTTCTTAACTTTTCACATTTATTGAGGCTAAAAGGATTGACTATTGATTGTAATCAAGCAGCAAGGAAGCTGATTGAATCACATCTTATTGTTGCTGCGAAATTTATTAAATAATTTTGAGAAAATCATTTCAATATATAATTTTAATTCCTAACGCATATCTGAACTAAGATTGTATCAGTATTAAAGGAATGAAGTCAAATATTTAATTTAAAAATCATAGGAAGCACAGAAATGAAATATTTCATTAATAATGAATTGACAAGAAATTTGAAATAAAATCTTTAAATAAAAATTTAAATTGTGAAATGAAAATTATTTTCTGGAACTCATCATATGTAAAGTCGTTAATTACGAAAGATGGATAAATGTATTTTAATAACAAAAGATGGCAAGCAAAGAGCCACTAAAAAACACAATATTGAGTGTAACGAAATGGTCTCCAAAAAATATGAAAAACTTCTCAAGGAATTAACAATTACACACTTCCAAATGCTACACACTGTGCAGTTCATATGAGGAAAATTGAATTTGTTAGAGAAAGAAACAAGATGGAAAGAAAAGTACAACCGAGAATGAATTATGACAGTACTAATTGACTGAAATATGTTGTAGACTCATTAGAACAATAACAAAAACCAAAAAAAAAAAAAAAAATCAAGCAGAGCTGATTATAAGTGGATGGTGGCCGGCCTGCTTCAATGCCTGCTTTTCGTCATAAACAACAAGATAAAATTATGAAAGAAATATTAAAAATACGATAATAGTTTTCAGAGAAAAACGTATAAAAGCAATTATAATCAAGCATGTAAAGGAAATCCCGTAGCGAATGGAGGGGGTGAAGTAATTTTTTTGTTCATAATTTTGGTTAAATTATTTTTAATATTCATTTCGAAAGCCATTTACAAGTTATTTATGAAGATATAATTTAAAGTTATTTAAGAATATATTATTCCTTCAATGATATTTTTTTACATAAATTTTCAAAATTCATAGATTTTCTTAGATAAATTTAAAGTGTGAATGCTTTTGGTAGGATGTAGCTGCTTGTTGCTGGCCTAATTTTGTATTAGGGATCATTCCCTTAATGCAATGCATTTGTTTCACCCATGAAAGCGAATTATAAATAAGTTTTAAAGTTTCATTTTCCCCAAAATTATGTCTTGTTGGCCGCAAAACTAGAGACGCAACGGGCTTATTTGAGGCTTAAGGAAGTAAAACAAAATTTATATTTTTTTAATTTACTTTCCCTAAAATATTTTATAACTTCCTTAATATTCTTATACAATTCTTATACAATCACTTTTACTTTTAATTTAGAATAATAGTGCAACAAGAAGTTCTACACAAACGGCAGCCGGGGATATTGGAAAATTGAAAAAGATCACAGAAAATTTTGCAAAAGTTAATGAAATATTTATTTAAGGCGATAAAAGAATAACTGACATTTCAATTTTAAAGATTATTTTAAGTAAATGTTGCCCGCTGCTACTCCGTAGGTGGTCCATACGTGAGCCCCAATTTTTTAAAAATTTTTCCAGCATTTCGGCCAGTATCTTACTAATGTCAGCTCTAATATTGTCTTAAATGGCTTGAATTGTGACTGACTTATCCCTGTATTGCACTCAAATCGCATGGTTTGGGCGGCCAATTGTCTTAGGTCTATAGGTTTGAGGTATCGTGTGCCTTTTGGCATCTGACACCATCTTGTTGAAACCACATGTCAATCAAGTCCAATTCAATGCAGTACAAAAAAATCGGTATTCACAGTACGGTACCTACATACCTCCGTTAAACGTAACTTTGCAATTTTTAGCGTTCTCGAGAAGGTGCAGTACAGAGATGCCGCCTACCCACAAACCGCCAAGTGCATTGGCAGCTTTAGAATTGCCTCTGGCTGCTCTTCACCTCAAATTTGGCAGTTCTGTTTGTTGACGTACCTATCGAGCCAAAAATGAGCCTCGACGCTGAGGACAATTAATCTTCATCCAACTCTCCTAAGGTCCATTTATCGAATTAACGACGTGGTGGCATGTTCAATTCTTCCAGCAGCTGTATTTTGCAGAGTTTCATACCGATATCCTTATCTAAAACTGTCCAGGTGTTCGAATAACACAAGCCCAATTATTGACAACGGCGACGAATTGACAAATCGCGAAAATCAATGACACTGGCCGTTACAGCATCAATATTCTCTTCGGTACGGACTCTTCGCATACGGGTTGGTGGGATTAATGTCCAATTTAGTGAAACTGGTGTGAGCCTACTTATGAAAATCATAATATGAAAGCATGAATTTTGCTAATAAAATTCTATGATTTGCAATAGTTCTTCGTTTGTAAGTCTATTCATAATAAAATGGCAAACATTTCTGAGCATTTTGGGCATTGCCACATGCCACGATTCTTTTCATTTACATTCGAAAAATTACACTGAAAAAAACGAAAAATCAATCTTTATCACTTATTAAAAAACCAGTACATACTACGGATATTCTTTTGAAAAAATTAGATTTTTATTCATAAGGCCATTGTAATGATACATCGCACTGTAGGGATTTTCTTTTGAAAAATTATCGCTGTGATAAATCTGAGCAGACCAGATAACGTGTGAAATCCAAAATAATTTATGCGATGAGATTCTTATTATTCCAATCAATATTTCCTTACCAGTTTAATTTAGCCGTATTTTATACATTCAAACTTTTCTTTACTTAAATTAATTTCAAATTCGATCAATTTCAATTTACAACGAAAAGAGAAACAACACGAAACAACCAAAGACAAAAAAAGTACAATTTATGTTATTGACAAGTCATGAAAATCCATACATTAAAGATGCTTCCTGAAAATTGGCGACATAAAAGATGGCAATCAAATATTATTTGGATTATGGAATGTTTGCAAACAACCAAAAATAGACATTTTGCCTGTTTTATTACATATTTATGAATAAATTTTGTTTATATTGCAATAACTCCTCTTTTATTATTATGCACAAGACAATAACAACAACAACCACATTCGATTGTTACAATAAAAATAATAATAATAATAACAAGACGAAAAAGTAAGTGACTACAACAACGCATATTGGCATTTTCTTTTTACATTTGACTGGCCAATGAATCACCCATCGACGACGACACAACCAAAAATGGTTGAAACACTGACATTTAAAACAAGTTCAGATGCAAAACAATGGATCATTATCCCCCAGATGCAGATGCAGTTAAAGAGATATTCTCCACATACAACAACAGCAACTGCTATGCTACTGCAACAATAACACCAAAATCAGCAACATCAGCACAGATAGAAAGAAAATTCATTCAAATCATCCATATCGAACATGAACGTAAGGAATCACAAACGTACAGGAAAATAGTAGCAACAACAATAATAACAACTACAACAACTAAAACAACAATAACAGCAACAATAACAAAAAAGTAAAATATTTAACAACAAAAATTCGTACAAAATAAGGAAACATATTCCCATAGGTTACATTGAGATGGTTTTGGACGTTTGGTTGGCCGGTTGGCCGGTTGGATGCCTGTTTGTTTGGCCGACTGATTTGGTTATGGCTGGATTATTTGAACATTCATTTGTTTGTTATTTTGTATGTTGGTTCGTATCGCCCGGTCTGTCGATTGGGTTGGCATAACGATACAACAACAAGAAAAAATATATATATAAATACGTGTATGTGTTTTAGCAATCCCAGATCGTTATATTGCTGATTTGTCAATTCGTGCACTCAAAGGAAAATTTGTTAAGACAAGTGCAAAAGTATTTTGGGATCATTGAAGAAGCATTTCAGGGGATGGCAATTTTTTGCCCAAAATCTATTCCTTGAAGTGAAAAACTATCATATCAGTAAGAAAAATATGTTTATACCCATTTTTATGAAAATGGATCTGGGTTTGTGTTTGCCCGACAAGTGGAGAGCCCAGTTGCTTTGAAATTTTTGGAGCCATTCGACTGATGAAATGTAAAATACCTCCAAACGAAATCATTGTTAATTATACTTTATGTGGAAAAATACATTAGTAAATCTCTCCAAATATGATGTGGGTTGTTCCATGAATAAAGTGTGATTCCAAGCAAAGACCTGATAGTATAAAAATGAACGATGACTACCAACTATGCAAATTAAATATAAAATTTCTTATATCTGGAGAATTACAATATTGAAACTATCCTGATTCGGTGCAAGTTACTCTGCAAAAACCGCACTAAGCTTTTCTTATGGGCAAACGCACAATTTGACAGGGGAGGGTGGTGTTTTTATTAACAGTTTCTTGGTTGTTGAAAAATTTATTTTGCTCTAAGTTTGTAATGCCACTTTAAACGATTATAAAATTTTAAAATAAAAATTCTTGTTGCCGTAAATCATCGATTGTGATGAAAAAGTAAAAATAATAAAACCTAATGTTACTTAGGCTTTTTTCGCGGTAAGGTCCTGATATGTCCTTCATCTGAAGAACTATAAAGCAGCTACTTTGAAGATAAACATATCGGTCTAGGAGCAGGATGAAAGGTAATTGTTGTACTATAATTGGAAAACTAAAAAAGCGGGAGTAATTACTAGTTAATGGCTTCTCTAAAAACAAAGGTCGCAGGAGAATCGCACAAAAGGAGTTTTTTTTACAAAATATTTGTTTTAAACTTTATGACGATAAGGGAATCGAAGAACACCGGGTATTGTCATTTCTATGATGTATAAAATAAAAATTAATAATGCAGGTATGAATATATGAAATAAATTAAAATATGTATGTTTTTACTGCTTATTTGACAAATTTTCAATCTGTTGTTTTAATGCAACGCATATTTCTTCGTCGTATTCCACGTGCTATAACAATTAAATGTTTCATTGAGAAAACTAAGTTCATTGCAGATGTTGCAAGATGTGAATCCACCTAAAATACATGAAGAGCCTGAGCAACTCCTCACAATGGCTGCTTGCTGCGGCATTTGTAATGAAAAAAGTGATTGTCCATTTTTTTTAGAATGCTGATGCACCTTGCGCAATTGTAAATGGTGGCAGATTCTAAGCGAGTTTTTTTTGGGCGCCGATCATTGTTAGTTTCAACATGACGGCGCAAGCGCACAATGATGGAGATTGTGTGACACCAACATCTAGGTCGAGTGATCTCTCGTTTTCGGATTTAGACTTCATCTTTTGAGGCTTTCTAAAATCTCGAGCTTACCACACATACCACGAAGAAGAAATCTACAATTTGGTGAGAGATGTTTTGCAACCAACTATTGAAAATGCCTTAAAACGAGCGCAATAATGCATGAACCCGCGAGGTGGCCATTTAAGAAAAACTTTTTTTAAGAAAATAGAGCTCCTATTTTTATTTATAACAAAATGACAACCAGTTCAAATTATGACATTACAGTTGGATAATGCTTTCCTTACCCAAGCAAACAATGGGATAAAGTTCGCTGTGCCGTCATCAGAATGATAAAACGAACTCTGTGTTGGAACCCAGACTGTTATTCTTATATCAGAATGGTATTGTTACATTTTTTTAATCTTTTTATATCGAAAGAGCTGCTGCAATAAAATGAATAAAATGATTTGAGATTTTTCTAATCATAATCAAATCGTATTTATTTTTCAGTGTACATATTGTAAAATAAACATTCACGTGATGTTTTCCATAAAGTGAGTGGTGGATTGCAACAGCAACAACAATATTAACCATAACAGGCAGCAACAACAATATGTATAGAATAACGAGAACTAACAAAAGAAAAAGAACAATAATCAGCTTTTCTTTTCCAGCTTCTTGTGGTAGAAGATGACGGCCAATTGTAACGAATGTTATGGCTGTTATTGATACGAATAGTATTTTGTTGTTGTTGTTGTTTTTGCATTGTATCAGCTGCTGCCACTGATAGTTATATATATCGCTATTGTTGTTGTTGTCGTTGCTGTTGATGTTACTGCTTATTGATTACATTCCTATGGGCCATTTTCGGTTTGAACTAAACGAAATAATAGTGCAACATCAGTTGAGACAGTTGCCACCATAAGACATTGTTGCTTACTTTGCGTTCGTTGTTCTTGTTGCTGATATGGTATGAATATATAACCTTAAGGTTTATGTTATTGTTGCTGTTGCAGTTGCTGTTGCTGTTTTATTTACGCTTGCATGCCAAACATGTTCAAGCATTTTGTTGATGTTGCCATGTTCTTGTTGATCGGTATGCCAAAAACATTCACAGATTTTTTTTGGGTTGTGTGTGTGTGTGTGTGTGTGCATTTTGTTCTTTATTTTCAAACATACTGGATGAATTTGTGGCGATCGTTGAAGATGAGATGATGTTACTTTTTATTTAGGTTTTTACGGTTCTTTGTTGCTGATGCCACTTCTGCAATTGCCATTGTTGTTGTCGTTGCTGATGACGCTGATACTGCTGCTGGTGGTACTTGTAGTGATGGCTCTACTCTTCGTAATGATAATGGTTGGCTATTTTGTTACTATTATTATGGCTGAGCCTCAGTTTGATTCTGATGTTGCTGATATTACGTTTGTTACCTTCGCCCAGGCAAAGTGTGCTCTCGTCCATTGGTTGAAGAAAAATGTTGAGTGCTTAAGCAATATGAAATTTAATGCCTTCAGGATCCATTATTACTTATGCACATGTTCAGTTACATGGACAAAAGACCACTAAATAAATGTTTTTTTAACATATTATTGACCATAACAGGGTCGTAGCTCATCTTCAATGCATAATTGCAGAGATAATGTTAAAACCAGAAGGTGCACACGCAACAAGATTAATTGTACAACCATCGTTTACAAAGTTTTGTAATTTAATAGAAAGTATATTTTTAAAGAATGTATGTGTTTTTAAAGAATGTATATATCTATATACTCCAAACATAGGAAAAAGTTTAAATCAAACGGAAACGGATTTTTTTTTAAATTACTGTTGCATTTCCGATCATTGATTATAGTTTGAGCAATAAAAATAGTATTTAGACATTTTTGCTGAGGTTTAAATAAAAACTACAGTTGTTATATGAATTCATCCCTTCGTTTATTCATTTATTTATGTTCTTCTAATTACGTTACACAAACAAGTAATATTTTCACTCGCATACTTCTATGGTACTTCTAAATGCAGTTGGCTTTTCCCATGTTCGAAGTTTTGTAAAACATAGAAGCATCAGACATCATAAATTGGCTATGAACCAAAATGTCAGCATACACCCCCCGTAAAATATAAATTTCTACAATACTAGGTGGCGCACAAGTAAAGCCATAATTTTAGCTGGCAGCCATTTTGTTATAAAGAGCTCTGTTTTCATAGAAAGTTTATTTGAAAGTATGAAATTGTTCACATTAATTGGAGTAATATTATATCCCTCAAATGGCCACCAACTGTGTTTTACGGCATTTCAAATTGTTGTTCTCAAAACATCTGTCTACAAATTGGCAGTTTCTTCAATGTTACCTTCCAAGACTTGCAAGACATTAGAAAGCCCCAAGGAAAGCTGCTGCTATTAGATCTGGCGATCTGCATGACTAGTTCAAGTCTCCAAAAAGGGAGATCACTCGACCTGAAAATTGGTGTCTTGAAATCTCCATTGTAAAAAGAGCTTTGTGAACGGTTGCTCCATTCTGTTAAAACCAACAATGATTGTGAACAAATGCAAAAACTTGCGAAAAAAAACTCGCTTAGCATTTGCTGTAATACTCACCATTTACGGCTGCGGCGGTGCCATTGACGTTTTAAAAAAATTAAGGGCCAATAAATTTTTTACTGTAAATACTGTATTATGCATCTCATTTGGGGCTTTTCTTTGCCCCAGAAACGCAAATTAATTTTGTGAAAACCGGCTTTGCCGCTCATTATGATTTTTTATATGAAATCATCTTCTACTTGCAGCAAGTTTGAACTCAATGTGGCAGTAAGTTAACCTTGTGCCACAGTCAGCAGAGAGCAATTGTTCGACCACATGGAACATGCGTAAAGACAACAGACTGAAAATTTGTCAAATAAGCAGAAACCATAATTCCACTTTCTCGAACTGTGTATCATTCCGTGGGTAATTGACAACTTATTCTCTCTACATTGACATCATAAATGTTAAAGCACAGTGACATTTGTCGTCATCCGCAAAAATGGCAGCCAATTGAAATCATGAAATTGATTTTGCGCCACCTTGTAAACGCATACTTTCATATAAATTTATAATCGAGTATTTTCTGAAAATCATATGTAGTGAAACTTATTTTAAATCACTTAAAAGGTGTTCTGCAAAAAAATTCTTACATTATTGTGATTTCAAACCGTTTAAGTAAGTCAAATAATTCTTCTCTTCAAAATTAATGTGTTGGTTTATTGATTTTTGTAATAAAATTAGGAATTTTATTTTTGTTAAATACATAAAATTTGAAAGAAAATAGAAGCGATAGCGAACACCATTCACGGCAACTGCTTGGCCGACCTCATTTTCGAAGGAGTGCTGCCCCATGACGCCGTCAGCCCATAAACTGCACCAAAGAGTCACTCTTTGTGGATGCATCAGCTTTTCAACAATCGTTCATGGATACTCATTTGCCCAAATGCGGCAATTCTGCTTGTTAACGAATCCACTGAGGTGAAAGTGTTTCTCGTCGCTGATCACGAAGTACAAGAAACGCATTTTGATTTGAACGCCCATTTTCGTAAAAGGCTTCAACAATCGATTGTGTACCTCTGCATGATTGAATTTGTCAAACACTGAAACAAAGAAATGTCAAATTAAGTTGGGCAAAACAGATGACGTTGAGGTGTGACTCACAAATAACATATTACATTATTACATTATTATGGTTGGACCACCCTTTATTTATATACAAATTAGACTTAAAAAAAGTTTTTTTTTTTTTTTTGTTATCAATACACAACTACGTCCCTGTAATCTTGGCTTGATTTGTTGGTCTTTGAGTTAAACTTTTTGTATTATTTTACAAAATTTAAATGCAAAATATCGGAGAACCAAAATTAGCATTTGTAACAATAGCGAATTGCTTAAGAAATATTATAGAACCCAGGCTGACCTCCAATTTCTATTTGTAGATGTGTTTTGTTTTGTTCTTTCTTTTTGTTTTATTCAAACAATACCAAACGGCAGCAATGGCAATTGCAATTGCTGCAACAACAACAAATAGCCCAAGCAAAGCAAAGACGAATGAACAGAAACAAATAAATATCGATGGGCATTTAATAAAAATTCATAGGAAAACCTTAAAGCAGTTAAAGAACTACTGTTTATTTTAGTTCAAACATTTTGCCTCCATTCCAAGTAGGTATAGGAAAGAATAGAGCCGACTCTAGCGCAGAGCAGAGCGATAGGAGCAAGAATGCATGGGCAAGCTGATGATGATGACAATGATAGTTGTTGGCCAGCGCTTGTTGTTGGAGATTTTTTTTTTTGTAGAAACATTTCAGGGCTATTTTGGCAATAGTGGGCATTAAATTCTTTTTGTTGGTATTGGCAAACGCGTGATGTCGTCTGTGACGTTTATTTTATATGCATCCTTTAAGCTTCTCCAGCCAGCAGGTTAGGCAGCCAAACAACCAACCAAAGTCGTTCAAAGTTTCGTTGCTTGGAGATTGTTTTTGTTTATTTTGATGCTGGTATGAAAAGCTTAAACATTATCAAATTGTACATGTTGTTTCGATGACAACAATGTCCCTTTAGTTAATTCGAAAGGGTATTTCATTAAGAACTTTCTATTTTTAAATTTAAATAGAGTAATGGAGGTGTAACATATCATTCATATTTTTGTAATCACTTGAAAGGCCATTAATAAATGAAATGTAATATTATAGAAATGTTTGCTGCGGCCTCGCTGGCGCATCCCGACAGTTTAATATTCCATAACTAAAACCGATTTTAGAGTCACTGCGGCTTATCGCTTATTATTATAGATTAGCGACTTAAGAAAGCTTCAAAAGAAAAATTCTAATGGGATCAAATCACACGGTTAGAGTGTTCAATTCACATTACCATCAATTGAGATGAGCATACCTTCAGATCGATTGTGTAGAATGTCCAATGCGACATGAGCTGTGTGGCACGTAGCGTTGTCCCGTTGAAACTATATACTTATGTATATGTCCACATCATCTAATTCAGGCCAAAAGAAGATCCATAGAGGTCGCCATTGATATTGATGACTTGCCAACATCGTTCTCTAGGAAATATGGACCGATAACACCTCTAGTACAAAATCAATACCAAACAGGGACTTTTTCGTGTGAATTGGTTGCGTCCCAAACTCGACCATTTTGTTTGTTGACGTATCCATTCATCCAGAAATGGGGGACGATTATAGCGACCGTAAAATGAACAGCAGAACATACTTTTTGATAAAACGATTTTATCATTTGTCCCTGGTGATTTGGTGAAACAGACTGAATCAATGACAGCTAATTCAACAAATGTAGCTTAAACAATATGGTCCCTATCAACTATTAAGTCTTAAAAGTTCATATTGGAAAACCCGATACTATGTATGCCGTAGTAGTAGTTCAAACGTTTCATTATTCTTTATTTTCCCTGCCTTATTCCAAATTTTTCCGCGCCATATTTGTATCATGTTTTTCACTTTGTGCTCGCGTATTGCTTTCCTATTTCAATTTACCTTCTAATTTTTTATTTTGTTTTTTTTTTTTTTTTTTTTTTTGCTATTAAACGTTTATATTTGTTTTTGCTGTTAAGTTTTGTTACTTCGACTTCTGGAGCAAATCGTTGCAGCGCCACACAATCATTTTGTATGTTTCAATATACGATTTCTACTATTTTCTATGCAACAATTCCATGATATTCCATCAGAGTTCTAAAGGAAAAACCATTGTTTGTTCAGTTCGTTTGAGTGTTGCATGTGTATCAGGACAAACTCTCAGTTTATTACAAACTTTGATATTTTATGTGAACGCGTGCTTAGAATGATCGTTTAAATGTGCTTTTTTCTCCTTTCCCCTTCTTTTTCTTACTTTGTCTGGTACGTTTCGTTTGGAGAATGTCGTAAAGTACATTTGGAATACAAAACAAGCAGAAATCTATAAGATTTGGAGTGTTCAATACCAAATACGTAAACGAATATGTAATAAAAAGAAATTGGTTTGCCGAAAGGGTAAAACTTTGCGTCAAAGCCTTGAAGTCGCACGAATTTTAAGACAAGAATTTTCTCTTTTACTTAAGAAGAAAAATTAAAATTATAAGATAAATAAATCATTTATTTACTTAAATGAAATCATAATTGAACAAACAAGACAAGTTTTACAGAAAACCATTTTAAAGTAAAAATAACCCCATATTTAGTTCACAAGAGACGAGTAGGAAAAATATCCAATATAAAAAATAGCTTCAAAAAAATTTATGAAAAAGCTTAGATTAGGATACAAAATTAAAGCAAAATTTAATAATTTTCAATGGTTTCAACGTAGACTTGTCATTGCAGGATGCTCTCTTTTTTGATTCCTGTTCATCGATTTTGAAGCTATCTTCAAAATGTTGTGAAAAGTTTCTTTAAATTTTTTTTTATCAGAGAAAATGGTTTTATATTAAATTAGGACTTCATAGTTACTGCTGCGAAAGTACTCTACATCTGGAAAACTATAAAACTTTGCCCATAGTTGCTTCTTTGTTTTCTTTATTGATCGCAGAAAAATAATGTTTTCATTTACAATATTTATCAAATTTGTTATTCGAGATATTCTCCAAAATAACCATTTCAATATGTTATTGTTTGTTGTTGGCTTAGCTAAATACTTTCATTATCACCCAACGGGCGATTAATTGTATAAAGGCGTAAAAAAGAAAAAACAAAAAGACGCAAGTCGATTATAATTGTTTGTTGTGTTGTGATTGTACAAAAGCTTCTATAGCTATTTATACTTTTGTTTTTGTTGATTACAAATAGTAAAATATGATAGAGTTCTGATAGAATTCTCATATATATTTGTAATTGTTTGCATAAGTATACGAGCTTTGAATGCTTTCAATCATGATTTGGCTAAAAGGGTACTGATGATTTGGTTAGCGCCAATGAAATGCAGGCATATACCTAGCTAAGCCAACAACAAACAATAACATATTGAAATGGTTTTCATTTACATTTAGAGAAATAAATATCTGTTTTTATTAAAGAATGTATTTTCAAAATCAAGAACAGGGTTTCACAGATTTGCACAATTAATTCATATTTTAAATCAAAACGTTGTCAAATTAGCTTCCTGGGATGTTGAAAAAATGCAGAGATTTTCTTAAGGATAGTAAATCAAAAAACCCAATCGACATTTAATATCATCTTCATTGATTTTATTATAATTATTCGCGTTACCAACATTTTTAAAAATATTTCTTACCCAAGGACTCCAAGCTAGTGGCCAGACATTAAGAGCCAAAGCTTATGAAAACAGCTCCGCCAATATATTCAAACTAAACTTCCGAAAACTCTTACGAAGCTTAAGAATTAGGAGATTAAATAGTCACTTCATAAAATTAATGTATCTGAGGTACGGTTGTCAGAACGCAGAATACACGACTTGCGCAAAAAATTCTATGGAAATCACTCAAAAAGCAACTGATTGTTTTTCATCTTAATTCTATGCTCAAGCCGTCCCCCTGGTCTGTAAAAACCGCTCTTAAGACTCAGTCAGTTATTGCAAATTATGGTGAACAGCGACTGATCGATTTAATTTTAATTTTTATTATTATAATTCGATATTTTCAAAAAAAAAATTTATCGTTGCACCAAATATTGTCCACCCCAGCATTTATTTTGCATAAAATTTAAATAAAATTTTATTGTTTTCTTAATAAACTAGAGAAAAGGAAAAAATTAAACTTAACAAATTCAAATCTTAAGAAAATATTTAACAGGACACCAAAATAAGTCTCAATATAAAAATTTACAACTTCGATCTATTTAAGCTTAAATAAATGCGGAAAATATTCTAAACTTCAACGGAATAAAATGAAAAAAAAAAACGTAAAAATGTAATAAATAAAGTCGCAAATGAAAGAGAACTGCAAAAAATAGTAGAAAACTTTTAGCACTAAAACTTGGAAAATCCAGTACAAAATGATAATAGAAAATATACATTTGACATACTCAAACGGATAATGAGTCCGTAGAATTTGTAGAAGGAATAAAATATGAAATAAAAATTATTTGAACAGTAAGAGCAGGAGACATTTGATCTGCACAGTGGGGTAGAAATGATATACGAGTACATATTATGAAAACAAATTTTTTTTTCTAAGCTATCGATACGATTTTCATACAGACTTAAAGATTTAAACGAGAGAAGTGTATTCAATTTTGAGTTTTGAAGAATAAACCTCTCAGAAGTGATGTGGCATGGAATAGTGCTTTGGCCGATGTGAAAAATCGGAGTTGTTACTAATTAAGAATTATTATAATTAATTACAATTTCTATTTAATAATTTAACATAAAAGACTATGAATATGCTGGACATAAGCAAATGAATCAATAAGCCAATTTGCTGGAAAAAAAATTTGATTAAACTTCTACTTCTTTCTTCGAAGTAAGACTCTGTTTGCCACTGTAACATTTTCTATGAAAACGTTCACAACTGGAGGTAAATTACGGCATTTAACATCCATCGAGATTTCAAGAAACATTTTTTGAAATTTATTTAAAATTCGATTGATATCGATTGCCGTAATTTGCTATCGGTTCTTTATAAAATGCACAGATCTTGCTATAATCATATTTTACTTTGCTTTAAAAATACTCGTATCATATTTTTCTTTAAAAACTGAAATCTATTCAAACTTTAATTAGAATGGAAAATATTATGATATTATTTCAGAAAACTTATGGTTTGCGTTTTGGCTTAGCTCTGAGTACATGACCGTATTTCATTGGCGTAAGCCAATTTGAAGCGTGATTTAAAATATTATTAAAATTTTTTGTGATTAGCTTTGTACATCCCAAGAAACGGTCGCTATGATCGTAACCTTTTATACCGACAATCTACAACGAAAAACCCACTGTTTTGTCTGCTGTATAATCTCTGGTGTGTGAATCAACAATTAATGTTCAGACAATTTTTGGCAATTCATGTCTCTTTTTCCCTATAATTGATTTTAAAATTATTTTCTTATAAAAAAATCAAAAGTTTGTTGTGGTTTTAGCTCTTCATATGCCGACATTTCATTGGTTGCTAAAACCAAATCGTCAGTGATGTTTAAGCAGTTTGAAAACATTCAAACTCGAATGTTTATACCACATAAATCAAATACAATATGAGAATTTCAATATTGCATATGAATTACAACAAATACATAATCACAATAGGCTTAGAATGTTTCTATACAAACAACACAACAAACAATTTACTCAGCGTGAGTCTATTTTATTTTTCTCTCAACACCCATACAATTAAGTATTATTTTCTTATTTTTATTTAAAAATTCTAACTTTCTGTTTATATTCATCAACAAATTTCATATAGAGTGTCTCAGTAAGATTGTACTTTTTCATTTTAAAATAAAAAACACGTACTTTTTAAGATATTTTTGATTTTTATTAGATCTTAAAGAAGACATGTTCCGATTAAGTATACAGTAAAATAGTTATCAAATAGAACGCACAGCTCTGATGGCAGGACAATACTCTATTCATGACCATGTCACCGGATTTGAGCTCAGGAATTATTTCTGATTTATTCGTATAAGACCGAGATTTTACAAAACTCAAAAGAAAAAAATGACACGGCATTAAATCGCATGATCTTGGTGGCCAATTGACATCATAATTTTTTGAGATAATTTCTTTTGAAAATCGTTGTTGCAATAAATCGATTGTTTCATGCCCAGTGTGGCAGGTGGCGCCGTTCACAGTCACTGCAATTTCGGCCTCAAAAAGTAAGTCCCAAACACGCCGCCTGACCAAAATTCGCACCAGACAGTTGCTCGTTTCGCATTTGTTTTTCATGGATTGCATGAGAATTTTCTGAGCCCCAAATTCGACAATTTTGTGTATTCACGAAGCCATTCAGATTGAAAGGCTTCGTCATCAGAGAAGATGACTTTCTTAGAAAAATTTGACTTGACTTTACTTTGTTCCATTAATTCATTATGCTGAACAAGAAAAAGATAGAAAAAATTTATTAAATAAATTAAATAATGATTTTAATATAATAATCATATAATAATCATAAATAATCATTTTAATATAATTTCTAAATTTAATCACTCAAGTTGCTATTTCATGATAAATTCTTGGCACATATTCTCCGAAATTTTGGATGATGTCAAGTGGAATAGGATAGATTAGTCAAAACTGTTGGGCGGTACATATTTTCAACGTTTCATACATTGGCTTGCTAGACTTCTAGGTTGTATGCTAATGGTTCTAAAATTATTGTTGTCAAGCATAACAGTAGCAGATGTTGAAGTGAGCCTTGCTAAGGGACGAAACAATACAACATGTCCTTTTAATATCTCCAAAGGATGTGGGGAATCTTCTATGCAATTTGATGCTTCATTAGGATGCTTTTGAAAAAATTTACAAAGTTACTGAAATACAAAATAAAATTTTGTTATTGTATATTAGAAAAAATAATGGTCATGTTGCCACTACTAGTTTCGCATTAATCCAAAGTGATTTCATCAGGTTTTTATTTTCAATTTTAATCGAGTCACATTTATTTTGTTCTTCATTTATGTTTAAGATTTTAATAATACTTTTTTGTGTTTGTTGGAGATTTTTACATAAAATTTAAATTGTACTTAAAAAAGGAAGAAATATATAAAATTTAAGAAGAAATCTTACATAAAAATTAATTGAAAAATTTCGTTATTGTAAAATTAGGAGAATTCTAATAAAAATTTGACAGAAAAATAATTTCCCTTCATGGATTTCTTATATTTAAAGACAAATTTATTTGGTAGTAAATTTATATATTAAACTTGAGGAATCTATACCATAAGAATAAGAACTTTTTATTTTAGTAAAAGAATTTTAATTTGCCAAATGATTTGCTCGCGAATAAGTTTGAGAAAATTTACGAAACAGCAAACTCTTAGATTTTTCAAAGAATATTTGAACTTTAAATCGCTATTTGTTCATCATTTTGTTGAATATAAATAATTTGTCTGTTTATTTAGAATGTCTCGGTGGACAAGCTTCTAGAAAATTAATTAAATCTGAGAGAATTGATGTAATTAAAAAATGGACAAAAATTTAAAAAAATCAGTTTTTAAATATAAAAAAAATTATTAAACTCAAACAAAATTTTCGAAGGAATAAACAATTTGATTAAAATATTATTCAAGCTTGAGGTCTTATTTAGTAGTTAAACAAAATGAAATTATCGATTCTTCAGTTTTTTAATAATAAAATTAATAATTTTATTATTAAAAAACAGAATTTTCGTGAAGATGATACTCAATGACTATCGAAATATCGATAATTCCAAATAAAATTGTTTAACCACTAAATAAGACCTCAAGCTGGAATAATATTTTAATCAAATTGTTATAAAAAGGTCAAAAAATATATAGATATTATTAGGAATAAACTATGTTTTTTCTGATTTATAGTAAAATGTTTTTACTAACAGCAGAGACATTTTACTGAATCCCAGTAAAAAAAATGGTATTGGCGCTACATGGCAACCATTTTGAACTGAAATTGAGTGAATTTTTCCAAATTTAAGTTCATTAAATTTTTAAGTTTATAAAAATTAGAAATTTTTGCCAGTGAAACTTGCATGGTGTAACATGGATTAGCGTCAGCAACCTCTGGGAAGAATTTTCCTCCAAAAACCACGCCTCAGCTTGAACATGTCAAGCTTAGAACTTGTACACAGTTGGCAGGATGAAAATTTCGTACTTCCGGTCAACTTCAACGTGGAAAAGTATGAGTTGACTGTCCTTTCACTCTACATTCAGGATGAATAGGCATGAGTGTTGGTCAGGTTAAAAAAATAATTTAAGAAAAACATCTGAAGATGGGCTTCAAAGTAAGCGAATAGAAGTAAGAAAAATAACATCTTGCATTTACTAGTCTTTTACAAAAATCATAACAACTCATTCAAATATTGAAAATTTTGCGGACCATAATTTCTAGATATTATTGAATTCATTGTAAGTACTGTTTTACTGGTTTTTTAATGGTTGTTTAAGGTCAGGCATGTTCATGTGCATCATAATTATGGACGTTATTATCCTGATATCATGTCTTTAAAGTTGAGTGAAAAAATTACCTAATGTCATTGAAGGAGTCACATAGTTCTCTCAACTCTTCTGGACCTTAACCAAATCTGAAGCAGGATATGAACGTGCCTAGAGGCATTTAAGTTACTTATTAAAATATTTTCTAATAGCTTTTTTATTAATGTGGGTTATAATACTGGTACTAAAACATTTTCTTCGGTAGGACAACCGACTGTTTGTTAAAAAAAAAATCGCTTAGCTGCTCCTAGAGCTTAATCTTGCCAATAACTTTAATTCAATAGTTATTTTTGAATTAATTTTTTAATTTCTATCACCAACAGATACAATTATTTTCCTTCAAAGTGAACTTGCACCATACCAAAAATTTTATAGTATAAAATACAATAAAAAAATCTTTCGCTTTAAATAGTTTCAATCAAATCATAAAAATCTTAAGCTTAAACTATAAAAAAATCACTCACTACAAGCAAATAAAAATATTTCTATTGCAATGTTGTTGCCTTTAATTTGGCTAAGTTGCAACTAATTTAATTTGTTTGATACACAATCGCAATATTGGAGCAAGTGGCTGCCATTGTACTACAATACTCCACCTCCTTTTCGGAGGAAATATACTCGCTCGCATATTGAGGAACAATAATCACATATTTAATATTAAATCTAAAAGAAAATCTAACAAACTAACAACAAAAGCTAAATAGTTACACAGTAAAATAAATTTGTTTTGCAGTTGGAGAAGTTCCTTTTGTTTCAAATGCAATGTATTTGAGGATACAGCGCCGGTGCCTCAATTTGCTGTTCATATCAGTTTCATGGAACTATGGTCACGATTCTGTAATAATGTTTTCTTAAATATTGCCATTCAACTAGTGTACGAGCTAAAGTATTGAACTGACTGTCTGACTGTTTGCCGCACTAAATAAACCAACATCTCAACATCTTTTCATTCTCCACGTTTTTGCTCTCTTAACAGACGCACAGTGTTGAGGACCAATACAATATAAATCTGTAAAAACTTATTAATCAATATAGAGTATAATAAACATAAATTTAATTTAATTTTCTTCTCAAGGAGTAGAGATTTTTTCTAATTTTTTTTTATAAACTCTGGTACCTGCTTAAGTACCTGTTTATAGTTCTAAATTTGTAAATTATTGGGAAGACCAAATTATTATTTTTATGCTTAAATACAAATCCTTTTGTTACCATTTAGCTTGACGCAGCCTTTTAGAGCAAGTTGCAGTCTGGGTTTTCAAACGACTATTATTTTACTATAATTGAGTCTATCCAATAGAGTCTGGTGCTTCCTCCTCATTAAGGATTTGAAAATAATAATTTTCGAACTACTAAAAACATATTCAATTCCGCTTATTATAATTAACATATTGAAAAGAACAATAATGTCTAAGATTAACTGGGGTACCTGCCAGCAAAGTTGGCAGTTGTTATATATAGTCGCCAAAGTCCATGCATAAGCTCTTTATTAATGAGTTGGGACTGTTAAGCTTCCTGCGCTACATTGGTAGCCGGAGCATTGCTGGAGCACTAGTACTAACCAATTATTTAACTGTTGGTAGCAGAACCAGCTTTTAATTAGCAAATTTTTTTCTCTCGTTTTAAGCTTCATCAACGGCAGCCACCACCATTAACCAGTCAAGTGTAAGTCCTGGAGGCTATTGATTCCGATGGTTTTAGTTCGATTTCTGGACGCTCGTAACTTTAGACCACCCGATATTGATTGAGGGATCACAATTTCAGCAATTTTAGGCATTTTGTAGGTTGAAGCTATAACAGGACTCCATTCCTAAATAAGCAACCACTGTCTTTGCCCTTTGTCGGAAACTAAGCAGTACTAATGGCGAAAGAAATTTCAATAACATATAAAATTGAAGGTACAGTTCCAAAGGTCGTAAAAACTGTCCATCTCGGCGGGATTGAAAAAACTAATTATTATTATTGTAATTTTTGCATTACACTTATCGCATATTCGTATTTTGATATTTTAATCATTTATTTAAATATTTAGTGGTTTCTTCAATCGTGAACCTCTAACTCCCAATAATGTGCTAATATTAGTGTAATTCTAACGTAAATTTAAGCTTATTTATCACTAGTTGAATTCCTGTTTTAACATGTCTTTTTTTTAATCTGCCAGATTAACAGAAAGGAAGAAAATTAAATTAAGATTCTCATCTACACGGCTCTGGTGGGGCTTAGCACTGACCAAACAGGGAAGCGTAGGAATCTTAGAATGTTCCCCTATTCTAACATCTTTCATCCAAGAGGCTAAATGGCTCAAATCTCCTTATGAAGTGCTTTTATTTATTGCATGTCCCATTTCAGTAAAAGAAAATATTCGAAAGAAGTCGTCAAAATGCTGAGATTATGATCCGAAAGTAATGCGAATCCGCATCACTTTCAATGATTTAACCCTTTCCATTGCAGGATGTTCTGTCTTGAATGCCCAATTATTAAATTTGAAGATGTTTGTATCAAGTTTTTACGAAAGGATATTATATTTCTATGGTATATAATATTAAAAACAAATATTTGTAGTAACGAGAGCAAGTTGTCAGAGTTTTGTGGAAATAATTCAGATTTTTAATTAAAATTTTGTCAAATGGAAAAGGCAATTAAAGAGTCATTCCATAAAACTAGGTTCCATTTCTTCACAGTCATCCCCTTTCTGGTATAAAAATAGGACATATTTAAACAAAACAAAGTTAGGAAACTTATTTCAATATCCACATGTAAACAAATTATTTTCTTTCGAAAAAATTTTTTTCATAAAAGGTTTTTAATGTGAATAGAAAAATTATAAAAAAAAATATATATATTCTTCCCTTTAGAGCCACTGTGAAACATTTTTTTTTTTCAAAAAAAAGCTTCATAAAAACTTTTCGATATCATTCAAAAATTATAAAAGATATATATTTATTCTTCCCTTTAAGCCCACTGTTATTGAGTATCTTATAAACATACACAATTTATGCGCCATGCTCTTGTACATGTTGCCAAAGAAAATTGCAATTTTTGTGAAGAAACCAAAACAAACTTACTCTACTCATTTTTGTTAAGTTGCAAATAAACAACAACAACAATAACAAACTGCAACAATAATAATAAACACACTGAAAAAGCAAAATAAAGAGCAGAAACATTCATTTCTGCTGTAAGATTTGTTTAGCGGATAAAAATAAAATTGTTCATTTAAAGTAGCTGCTGTTCGATTGGTGTTACTGCTTCTGTTGATAATGTTCAATACGTATTTTCGATCCATTGCTGTGTTGTTTTTATTGTTGCAGCAATATTAACAGCGGCAAAAATAACAAAACGAAGAAAAAACATTTCAATTGCCCACCCCCTTACAGACTTAACAGCAACATTATGATTATTTATGTGAATAGTAGCCGGCCAAAATGTGTTGGGCATTTTCTTATTAATTTTTTATTTCTCCAGTTAAAGCGGTTAATCGTAAAAATTGGCTGGCAGCTTTTAATTAAAAATAGAGTATTTTGTTTAAGTGCATCTGTCAATCACTGGCGTAATATGAAAAGTTCATTGGAATAGTCCAAATAAAAATGATTTTGTAATAAAACGTTTATCAACGAACGTGTCTCAAAATAGAAATACTGAACTTGTTTGCAATTAAAATGCCGGCTAGTCCTTCTGCAGGGAAATACAAAATTTAAAATATCCTGATATGGCTGAAGCTCTAACCTTTCCTGCTGGAATTTTTAATAAGTTGCATTATTTTACGGTGGAAGGGCGATCTTGACATCTTCCTTCCATAACATACCATTTCTGTCTCTGTTAATTGTAATGAACCCACTTACCATACATATTGTCTGTCAATGTTTAAACAGCAATGCTTTAAGGATTATTAATGGCATACAAATATCAAATTATTTTACATTAGAACTTGTTTTTATTGCGGAATATTTAACTAGTATTAATTCCATCCTTTCTAAGCGAGACCCATGTTAAAATTATAGATTCCTTTGTTAGAAAGTCTACAACTCGTAGTCGTCCCTGTCACAGTGGAACTGTGTTATAAGTGACACGTGACTTGTGTTATAAGTGGCCTTTAATTTTTTTACCTCATCACCGGTTTTTGAGAAAAATTTTAAGAAAAAAACATATTTAATATTAAAATTTTTACTTCCAGATTATATATATATATATATATATATATATATATATATATATATATATATATATATATATATATATATATATATTCCTCTTAACTCCTATAAGGAGCATAGGGCCATACAGATTGCTCCCAACTAATCATTTAAATATTTAGCTTTTATTTTCTCTAGATTTAGCTGTTCTTAAATCGATTTTTCATTGGTTCTACTACATTGAATTGCAATGTAGAAAAATTTGTTCCTATGCTTTTATACAAGTAAAACTCCACTATTCGTAACTAAATTAAAAATCAAAAATGTAGGTAAATTGCTCATATTTCGCAAAATACTTTATTTCAACCATCTATTTCTGGTCATGTCATTTAATAAATTGGGATTTCCATCCCTGTAAAATATTTTTCACCGCTTTCATTGCAGTTTATTTTAGCTTCCTTACCTCACAAAAGGCATACTTATTATTTATATATGCTGATGTACTTAAAACTTACTTACTAATGACAAATAATTTAATTTAATTTAAAATTAAATTAAAATAAATTAAATAAAATAAATTGCTATTCCTACTCCCATCCCCATCTTATTGCAATTAGTCTTAGCTTTGCTTAAAAAAGTTAGAATTATTATAAATATATGCTATTATACTTATAACTTACTGACGAGGCAAAAAATTATATTTTTTCATTTAAAATATCTTAAGCAAAATCGCTTTGTATAGACAATCCCATCCATGTCTTCATATGGCCCATAGAAAAAACATAGGTTACATAGAAAACACCAACAACATTTGTACAACTCTTTTAGTATATGGCCACTTACAACTTACGATTTGTAGAAATGTTTTCAGTAATTTAAAAAAAAATTATTATGTAACCATATTTTTCACGTCCAGTACCACTGTGCTCTATAAGAAAGAAGAAGAAAAACGATAGTTTGTTATCATACAGCAAAAATAATATCTGATCGATATGACAATGATTTCTTTTCTTTGATAGGACCATATATTTATTGAAATCATTCAAAGCTTGCCAAACCATAAATCAATAATGGCCTTATGATCGTCAGCGATATTTTTGGTGGATAAACAATTTTAAACGAAAGAAAAAATAAACAATTGAGATTTTTAAATATTCATGTCATGATAGTCGTTTATATTCATTCAAAATAAGCTGATACTATTTGTCTCGTTTAAATAACATTAAATGGTACAATGTCAACTGGCAACTGATGCAGCACACACACACACTTACACATAAACACACAATGATGAACAAAAAGGACATCTTATCATATGAAAAAAATTTAACTTGAAAACAATAGCACAATTTTTATTGTTCATTGTCATATATCACCACAGTTTCGTTGCCAATATAGTCGTACTCTCTTTAGCATTTAAATGTGTGTGATGGTCTTATGCTGATGACGTTTAACATAAAACCCCTTTTTATTATACGATCGCTGTATGTACGTACGTACGTCCGTACGTCCGTTTGTCTGTTTGTTCCTTAGTCTTGTTACAGGCATCCGAGCAACAAACCATTGATCGTTATTGTCAACGCGACCATGGTTTTGTGTGAAAGATATTCGTATCTTTCAACTGACACAAAAGACAAGTATTGCACGATCTTTTCTCTTAAATGTTTGCTCCTTTTTTTAAATTGCTTGCATGAGCTGTTGGGGATTGTTTCAAACATTTTGTATCCTTTTTTTCGGTAGGTTTTTGAGTGATTTATTTAGTTTGTTGCAATTCTTGAAATTATTTGCAAAACTTTGTTTGTTTTTTTTTTTCAAAGCAACTTGGCTTAATGTTACCTTTTTTTTTGGTTTTGGTTGGAATATTCATGTAGTTTTTATATGTTTTTGTTTTTTGAGAACAGAATCAAGAGAATTTATTTGGATATTGACATTGTTGTTTGCATATCTTAACACATTTTAAAATTCTTTGTAATTTCAACAAAAAGTAAGATTTCAAAGAAAAAAGTCAAAACACACAATATTGTGCGATGCATATTTGTTTTCAGATTTATATGTGAGGATTTATATGGATGACTTTTTAGAATCTTAGTACTAATACAAAGTCCTTGTTCTTAAAAACTGACAACAGCTTTATCAATGTTTGGAAAAGATTTTCATATAACACAAGTAATCCAGGTTAGAGTGATTAAAATCTGAGAGCAATTCTGTGATTGAAGTTAAAAATACATCATTCGGCTTAAGGCTAATAATGATAATTATTTACCTTACAACTATGACATTATTATAAAATATATGTTTAATATTATCGTAACTGGAAATAATATGGTTCAAATTCAGGCGTTAGTAGACAAAATGTTCTAATCAATGGAGAATTGTTTGTGTTGATTTTAACAATTTAGTCGCCCAGTGGCCGAAATTCGTCCTTACAAAAACAAAAAGTTTTTCCAATAATTCTTTACTCATATTTTGAAGACAAATTCCAATTGTTTGCTTGCTGTATTATACTTTTTGTATGTTTTTGTTGGATTAGTACTCGTGGGATAACTTCCCCTTGCGTAGTGCATGAGCTAAAACTAAAAAAATAAGTTATAGCAAGGATGTTAGTAAGATTAATATTTGTAAACGTTCTACTTGAACTTTTCTGTGCTGAAAGTGACAAGGAAACCATATACAGGGAACCACTTCCACATAGTGGACTCTTCGGACAAAAAATTATTTTTTTGTTCTGTAACGTGTAGTGTGATTCACAGGCATATCGATAGCAAATGTATGCTCTTTTTGAAGAACGAGTCGTTTATAAATAAGTGCGGGTAACAGGAATAAGTTCTGTGATTTCATTAGAACACATTACAACAGTGAAGGATACCTCACGTTGCGTCGACACTCTATTGAGTCAGTAAAGGTGGCTATAGTAATATCCCTAATGAGCTTCTATTAATTTGGAAATAGACTTTAAGGAACCGGCCCATACATGAGAGTTGTATTTAGTATTCAGGCGGTCGGTATAAATCGAGAGAAAATTAGTAGAATTGAAATATCATTTACATCATCTCAAACACCCGAGGCACTTGAATACTTTTTTAAACTTATGAAAAATATTCTCCGTCCACCGAACATCATAATGAGTTTTCATGCCAAGAACAACAAGAGTTTCAACAAGTTTCCTCAATATCCAAGAACAAAAAGAGTTTTAACAAGTTTCCTCAATATCCATATCATTCAAATTTACGGATGGAGCAGCATGTTCGGTCACACGTGTAGACGTAAGCATACAAGCCTGAGTATTACGAGCAGCAAAATCGTCTCTATTCGCATTATCCGACGCATAAATTGCAACAAGATCGCGATTAAGTGTATCTATTATGCCCGGTACCACCAATCTCTGCCAGTCTTGTTCTACTACCAAATGAAGGCGACTGAGCAAGGATGAGAAGCTTTACATAGAAGTCCGTTAAGAAAAGTTAGAAAAATGAAAACCCATTAAAAGAAGAGAAAATATTCAGCAAGCCAGATCTACACCGGCTTGCTGAATATATTGCTCCGAACTCCTGCAAGGTAACAATGTCCTTAGTCGTATCACATATCACTATGACGGAGATAATTTTTAATATAAATTCAGCCTTATTCCGATTCTCATTGTCGTATTTCGACTTCGACACTTTTATACTAGATTAAGGATGACATGCAACGTTGTGCTTCAGTCTAGCACAAAATTATCAAAGTCGAAATATTCGACTTTGTTAATAAAGCCCATTATTTTAGAAACAAATTTCGCTCTAAAATGTTTTCCCCATCGGTGTAATCCCTTAAAAATTATTATTTTACTTGCGAAATAATAAAACTTTAGCCCACTGAGCACTAATAAACATCTATAGGCTTCTAATCTCTAAAGTAATACTAAAAGATTAATATATTATTAAGACGATTGAAGAATATCTGTCTATCCGTCTGTCTGTCATACCACACTTGCGTCCCAAGAAGTCAGATGCAGTTGCCAGTATTATTAAAAATAAAAAGTTTATTAACTTTGTCAAGCTCAAAGAGCCCGGCTGAAGCTAAATGTCAAGCTTCGTGCATAAGATTTTTTTCAAGTATTTGATAAATAGTTTTACGGCTGGACTTTTTTCGTTTCATATTTACCACAGAATATAATTCGAATATCTTTTTTTATTTTTTTGTTAATAATTTTTTCATTTCAGTCACGATTTTCCAATACTAAAATAATTTTTTTTGGCCCATTTCATTCAATCTTGCTTCCGTTTATGCCATAAATAAATAAAAAAAAAATAAAAAGAAATCATGCCCACCAAAATCGCCATATCGGGGTACTTAAACAAATTTATTGGCTTTATTGAGCATGTGCAGCAAGCGGCAGCAACAAAAACAATGGCATTAGGAATTGCAACAACATTTCATTGAGAAGAGCTTATGTGTACTTTTCGTGTTTTTGTCATTTTATCCTTTATTAATACTAAATATGAACATTTTGTTGTAAGTAATGTTGTAGTTTTTCCCCTGTTATGCTTAAAAGCTGTTCATGCCTCTGCCTATTAACTTATTGGCAACTAATGTTATGAAAGTTATTGCTAACACTGCCTACTCTTCTGGCATGTCTGAAATATAACAGCCAAAGTGAGCGAAGAATATCAAATGGCTTCTTGTTGCATCAAGTTAGAATGTCATTTTTAGCTGTGACGCATCTTTGACACTTCATAAGGGAAACGGATTTCGTAACTGTGACACAATTTTTGCGAAGTATGTGTTGCAGGAAATGGTTTGTCCTCTCCCTCTCATTTGCCAACAAGAAGAGATAAATATAAAAATAGTCTTTGATTTGTGTTGTCTACCAGTTTTTCGAGAAATGTATAATTCATTAAAAGCGCGTTCGCTAATGCAGTACTGCGCTGCAACAGAAAAGCAGACTTTCTTCGCTAAAGCGATACAAATTGAATGATGGGCGTATTTTAAAAACTTTTTAAATTATTATTGTTGCAATCATGGTTATTGTTATTATAATTATTATGATTTTAACAAAGTTAACAATCAGAAACAGAGAAACTACTTGACTTGTATGCAGAAACATTCGTAGTCTCCGGCAGGAATCGAACCTGCGACCTTTGGACAACTAGTCTAGTATACTAGTTACCAGTCTACAAAGGCACATCATCTAATTCACTGCTGCATTTAGGTCCATTATGATTTACTACTGCAGCGTAGTATGTTTATTTGCGATCGTGCTTCAAATTTATGGTGAGTAGCGTGTCTGATATTTACATATGGGATAGTAAAGAGGTTATAAGTATATCCGAAACAACTTCTTCATGAAATTTTAAAAGCAATTTCTGTATGTGCTCGTTGGATTACCACTCAGGCGATAACTCCTGCTCTTGCAGTGCAGTGTGCTGAAACTCAGAAAATGGGTAATAAGAAGGATGTTATAGGGATAAACGTTGGTGGACGTTCGATTTGAACCTCTACATACGAACTGCTCGTATAAAGAATGAATTTCATATGTAATCGATCACAAATAGATGAGTTTTTAATGAAGAATGAGACGTTTGTAAATAAGTGCGTGTTTTGCAAGCCCTCTGATTTTCTTAGAGCACATTCTAAGGTAATAAATATAGACAAGCGACAGCGCTGATGGTAAAGTTGGTTACATTTCTATCACCGACGTTCTTCTTCGCTCTCTCCTGTACAAGGTCGATCAACTTCAATGTAGACTTTGAAGCACCGGCCCGTACATGAGAGTTGTACGTGATATTTTTTGTAATATTATATTCTTTTAAAACATTTATTTTAATACCAACATTCAATTAATAATGATTCTGAACCATTTTCTTCTTTTTTTGTGAAGAAATTTTTCAGCTTGAACTCTGCACCGCTTTCCGCGCTAAAAAATTTTTACTTCATCCGACAATAGCAATAGCTGAACATATTATTGGAATAACTTACCTCTTTGCTCGTCTGCTTCATTTGCTACAATGCTTTGGCCTACAAATAATCCTTGAAATAGTTTTGCTTCTCCTGGCACTGCTTACATCCATACATAAAAATTTAACCTCATTATCATACACCACTCAGTCCTGTCTAATCATCGTTGCAACATACACAAAATTCAACTTGTGATCATTAACAACAAAAAAGCCAACATACATATTTTTGTGCGCCCAATGTTCAAATGACAAAACTGTCAATTGAAATTCTTTAAAAGGAGATGCTCTATATCAAAATAAAAAAAACAACAACAACAACAAAAAACACAAAAAACTAACAACACCCAACACTTTGTGGCAAAATTTTTGAACACATTTTAAATTAAATGGAATAACCATACAGCCAAAACACAATTGGTAGGAAAGAGAGAATAAGAGTGGAGAGTAGATACAAAAAAGAGAGCAATGAAATAAAAATGAGACAGGTTAAACCCTTTTTAGCACATACACATTTCACATTGACCGAACGAGCGGACTAACGAACATAATGAACAACAACCATGATTGTTCAAGCAAAACCGATCAAATTGATCATGAAAGATGTGTGTAGGAAAAAATATCTGTATACGCGAGTATATAAAACAACAACTACGAAATTGTAAAAAAAATGGTAGAGATGATGCCGATGATCATGTTCGCAGTGGTGAGGTGGTTGGTATATCCCAACAAACACAATGTAGAACATTTGAAAATACATTGACTTAATAATATGGTTTTACTTGCAAGTAATTCTGATTTTGAAATTTAAATATAAATTGCTGTTAGAGGCGTTGTCTCCATTTAATATTAATATTAATTTTATTATTTATTTATTTGTATATTTTCTCGATCTTAGGCTGGCTAATTTTATAAATATTAGAACATGTTTATTCTACTCGTAACACCTGGTTCATACAGAGAAACATTGGGCGCGCAATTTTCCTATTCAGCTGTGAATGACAGATGGAGAAGGTAGTACATACATACGTTCTCTATCTTTCTCACAACTGAATTGAAAGTAGCGGAACAAATAAATGTTTCCCTGTGTGAACCAGGTGTATTTTGTAAGCAACAGTACCTTAAGCTCTTAACACATAGACGACAGCAAGCAGCAATATGTCAAAAATAAAATCCATGTATTGAAATGAAAACGATTATTTTAACGGCAGCGCAGCTGCACGACTGCACAACACCATTTGCTGCTGCTGCCAACTTAGGCTATTTTCTATTTTGACGGGCAGCATTAAACAAATATAGTGTTGCCATTATATACCTATAAATTGGAAAAATAAAAACAACAACTTTTTTAATATTAAACAAAAAAAAAATATTACATAAATACAATAAAGAAATAAATTTGTGTTTTTTATAGTTTTTCGTGATATTATTACATTTTTTATCAATAACTAATTTTATTCATTATAAAATATATATCCGGCATCCCTGAAATTTGTTTTGCTAAAATACACATCAGCTGATTATTATGTTGTTGCTGTCTTCAAAATAATTATGAAGCTGACTTCAGAGCAGCTTTGAAGTTGGCAGCATTTGAAGCCGTGAAGTCGTGAAGTCTGCTGTCGTCTATGTGTTTAGAGCTTTAGTCCTGTTTCAGGCACGTCAAGTTGGATTGCTAAAGTTTCAATTCAACTGGGAGAACGATAGGGAGAGAATGTGCATCCTCCTTGTAATTTTTAGAATCGTATTATTGGTTACATTCGATATGAATGAAACCAAACCAAAACTCGAGCAGAACAGACTCCCAGAAAAAGAATATTTCTACTTTCTCCAATGAAACCAGGCATCATCTCGTTCAAAAGCATTTTTTCGGAAGCTTTTTTGACCAAATATAGAATTAAAAAAAGTTTATACCATAAATAATTTTTAAACACTTTTCTATGAAATTTTGAAATTTCTTAACATTTTCTGTAAGTGTAACCGACTCTCTCTCTCTCGATATACAAAGAATCGGAAAAATTTATATAATACTACGTCTTAACGAGCCATCGATTCCAAAAAGTTGGGAACAATACGTCGGTAGAGCACTGGAGTGTAATTCATCATATTCTTCAATGTGCCCAGAACATGTTGATGTCAACATTCTAATTAAATATAATATTTGGTTTGACGAAGTCATCACTTCGTTCCATTGCCTTTTCTAATTTGTGCATATACATATTTGTTAGAGATCGTACTACTGGCCGCTAAATAGAAAATGACATTCTTTGGCGAATATCATCACAAATATGACTGCTCGATCAAATGCTCCGACAACGATGGTAGCACAAGAGCAAAAAATAAGCAATAAAGTAAATTCATGACCAAAATTCATGAGCAACAAAATTTTTATTTTTTATTTTTTGTTGTTGATACCCAATCCATGACTAGTGGAGACCTCAAGTTCTACAGAGTTTTAAATAATCAGAGTTAGAGGTGTGAAACAAACTTAATTAAACGAAAGTTTCATTAAAAATAATTGGCATAAAATGGGTCACCTTTTATGCCATGCCTGGAAATTCCCGCTCATTTGAAAAGAATTTTTTGCACAGTTAATAACGTCCTATTTCCAAAAATTTGCAATACAGATATAAGTCAGCCGGCTTAGATAAAATGTAGGCCGTTGTAAAAGGTCAAATTTAAAAAAAAAGTGATTTCATGATTTGAATTGGCTGCCATCTAGTGGCAAATGTCACTGTGTTCTGACATTTATGAGAGAATTAGTTGCCAAAATGCGATTAAATGAGAATTTCAAGAATGTGAAAATATTTCTTCTGTTTGTTGATACAAGAAGGGGATGACTTCGTTTCAAAAATCATATTGACTTGATTGGTTATTTTAACAAACTAATTTTGCACTTGTGGGGCACAGAGAAGCCATATAAAATGCATGAAGAGCCATTGCTTTCCATCGAAGTGACTGTTTGGTATGGCGTTTACAGTGAAAGTGATTATTTTTTAAGTCGCCGATGGCACCATCGTATCCGTAAATGGTTAGCGTTACATGTAGTTAGTAAACAATTTTTCCTTCTTAAGTTGCTGCATTGTATTTCCATTTAATTTTTAGTTTAAATTGGACAGAGCTCGAGCAACGATTTCGATTTTGAGACAAAAACTTCCAGTAGGAATGATACCCCGTTTTAGAGATTTGAACTGTCCATCCAGATCGGCAAATCGCAAAGCAGCAGGTTTCTTCTTTTGGGGCTCTTTAAAATTTTGCTGTTACCACAACAAACTACGAACTTTGCAAGTTTTATAAGCCAACATTGAAAAAGAAATCGCCCATTTGAAGCCAGATTTTTCGCGTTTAGCAATTCAAAATGCTGTAATACGAGCGAGCGCAATTATAGTGGCGATATAATTTTTTCGTTATTCATTTGTAACAAAATAGTAGCCTGTTCAATTTATGTCAATACTTTTGTACCAGCTTGTATATCTAAAAGCAGTCAAATTATTTTATTGATATTCGTAGCAATTGTAGATTTTTGGTTCCATCAAATTGTTGCTTCAAAATTAATTTTTTAAATATTTTTTTTCAAATATTTATCTTCGAAACACTTTAAAATCCATCTTACCTAAATGTGATGAAATCAGTAACCTTTTTGGAGACAAGCCAAAGGCTTCGCGGTGTTAGATATGAATTGAATTGTTATATATATAAAAGAAGAATTAAATACATTGATTCAAAAAAAATATGTGAGGAGTGGATGTTGGAGAAAAATAATTAATTCATACTAAATTGACTAAAATCATAATGTGTAGGGAAATCAGGATTTATAATATGCAATTACAGCGCTTTTTTCCACCAACCGAATACTTTTAAAGGCACTTGCAAAATTGTCTATGTCTTAGAGAGACTGAAATTAAATAATGTCGAAGTATCGATTGTCTACTGTACGTGATAAATTTTTAATGCGTCAGCGAGATTTGTTGTTTGATGAATATTTTGATTGCAGCAACGCATGACTTTTTCTTTAGATAAAACAAAGTTTGGTTGGTGCAAATGTTCCCTTACCTCAATATTTTCATAAAAATTAACGAAATTGGTCCTACAATTTCATTCGAAAAATATTAACGAAATTTCATTCAATCAAAGGATACACGAAATGTTATAAATTCAGCGATGGTGCAAATTAAGTGTAGCGACTAAAGTTATGAACAAAATCCTTGCAGGGATTCTACCTTTTACATAACCCAGCCATGTATTGTGGCCGAAAATATTAAATTGTTGTCATATTCTGTCACGAGCATATCTTTTATCCAGCTGTGGCACTGTCTTGAGTAGTTTTCTTTATACTCCTAAGGACTCCCTAGTCTTTACACATAATAGTAACAACGCAAACGCTATCGTCTGCCTTCGAAAGAAATTTTCAAGAAATCGGTAATATTTAAAAAATAACCAAGTTTTTCCTGTACCTTCATTCGGCAAATATTAAGAAAAGAAAAAAAGTCCCTCAATCAAATGATAAACGAGATGTTTAGCAATATAACAACATACTGGTTGCAATAACGAGGATAATGGTGCATGTTATAAACATATAAACCTCTAAGAAGATAAAATTAAATAAACGTTCTTACAGCCTGTTGCTGCTGTTTGCTACCTTTACGCCATTAATGCATGGGTGAAGATAAAAAATAAAATTATTATTATGGTGGACGACATGTTATGGCCATAACAAAAGCACATAGATTTTCCAACAAGTCACGTTTTCTTTTACTCTAACCCTAGTTAAGCTAAGGCTGACTGAAAGCCAAACTTAAGACCGTCACCATCATTTGCAAAGAATTTACCCTCACCCAATCCCGCTGTTGCCAATAAGTGTGTACGTTTTGTTGTAAGTACAAGTATTTTTATGAAAATGTTCAATGTATCATGTATCAATGTATATGAAATTGATGTTAAAGTCATCATTTTCATCATCAATGTTGTTGCAGTCGTTAGTTGTTATTTTCATGATAAAGACGCTTCTTTATTATTTGCAATATTTTCCTTATTTTTCGTTTTTCTTTAATGTCTACCTTTTCTAATACATGTTTCTTTTTTTGAAATGATTTTTCATACTCAAAACCCTTTTTTTATTTGGAACAAACTTTTACACAATTGTCGGCAATTTATATGCAGCAACATAATACAAACGTCGACATTAATATCGCGTTAACAATAACAGCGATATACAAACAAACATAAACAATAGAGTCTCCTGAACAGGCTGAATTGCTATTTGCAAATAAAGTACCAAACCAGACAAAGATACACATTTACATGTACGTGTAGACATGTTTTAAATAGTGATGAGCCAGTTTGGTACTTAAATTTTATGTCATGTAACGTAAAAAGTACTTTTTTGTTTTATAGGAAGCATAGGTCCATACGCTTAACTGGTTACTTGTGGAAATTTAGTTGCATTAACGTATTAGATGACTCTGATATTCTTCAATGCCCGCTGTCCTGAAACCGGCGAACGTAAGAACTCTACCGTGATGGTAGAATATCTCAATATCTGCGTTATCAACATTTATATTCCTATACTGGGGTTCAAGTTTCATAATATGCTAAAGTTGATACAAGTAACCTTAATTTGGTAACATCTAGAGGATAGAATGGCATTTCATATCGAAGAAATCTGCAATAAAAAATAAATGGAAGTTTTGTTCAATATTTTATACCATAATTTGAATGCCTCCATGTATCGAGGAGCGGGTGGTCTGTTATTAACTGCCTGTCCCACGATGTCATTCGACATCGATCGCTCGCATAAATACATTCAAACCAAAAACAACATTTTAAAATTTGTTGCTGTTTCAAACGTATTTATGCGAGCGATCGATGTCGAGTGACATCGTGGGACAGGCAGTAAATAATTTCATCTGACGTAGTACGTGATGGCACTATTAAGGTGAATTTCCAGGTATTTGATTTCATTATGCTGGGGTATAGATTGGCTATTAATTTGGAAGAGGATCGCAAATTAAATTTGACATGAACATATTTTTTTATTCTGCATGTCTTCACAATTTTCCCAATACTGAAATATATTCCTGCGATTTGCTAGTTGCTTGTTGTATGTACGTGGACGCTTAGAAAAGCTGTATCAGTAGCAAACGTGGACATCTGCTCATTGGCATGTCGGAGAGATACATCAAGTAGTGCCTTAATGAGCTCCGGCTTCTATTGGCTGTGATGTGCTTAAATATTTACCTTCTCTGATAATAAATTTGCGACCAGTTGAGTAGCTCACCAATAGCTTTTGAGTTTTTTTTCGCGTAAGTTCCGCTTCAATTTATTAATTATTCCCTCGTGCCAAACTTTGTCAAAGCCTTGTGAACCGTCAATGAAAAGAGCTGAACAGTCGTATATTTCTTCAAATGCAGCACTAACTGCACTTAAAATTCTGTATGTGTATTCAATGGTTTTATGTTTTCTTCTGAAAACAAATTATTCATCTGGAATACACCCACTGCTGTACAGTATGGGAGTCAGCGTAAGTAGTTTCTAAACAGCTTTGATTCCACAATCGTGTGGTGTTGTCCGGCCTTAAGGATCGTACTGATCATCGAAAACATCCATTCTGCCGGATGGTGTTAACGCCATAAGATAATTTTCTTTGCTGTATTAGAAAATTCTACGAGCACCTTCTTACTAATTTTATCAGTACCTGGAGTCTTATTCAAGTTTACGCCAGTAATAAAATTTTCAATATCAAATTCTAAATGGAATATCGGCTTCGGCAGCTCGACTATATCACCGGTTGTGTTTGGCGGGAATACTTTTCTTAAATGCTCAATGAAAAGACCTCCTTTTTCGCTGTCAGTCCGTGCCCAGTTTCCATTTAGATAATGCAGAGGGGGCTTATTGTGGGTTTTTTTAAGCCCTCTGTTAGCGATCGCCATAGTGAATAATTTGTCTGTGGTATTACGTCTAGTTTCCGTAGGTGTTATTGCAGGGATTCGGTTTATTTTATATTCTAAAAGTGTTAGACTCGAAAATAACTTGCAAATCAATTTTTATTCGCTAATGATGGTAATAGAGTGTGGCGATATATATTATAGTAATAAATAAGCAATAATTGAAATAGACGAAGTATAACAAACAATATTTTAAAGGAAAATTATATTATAAAAAAGTTCCATTTGCTTAATTAATACAACATTGTGTTTTAGGGGAACCATTTAAGAAAAACGATCGCTTTGCTCCAATTTATTCGTCGTTTGTCTGCTCAAAATATAGAAATATATCTATCATGCAGATCATTAAGCGTGACGTATTTCGTCCAATGCACTGCCTGCAGGCATTATCTTATCCACAAAAATATTTTATATCCATCGTTGAATACACACACACACAGCGAAAAATTCGTGTTTATAGCATTTTGCAATGTCGCTTTTGTTCATACACAAAAGTACTATTTTACTGCGACAATTAGTACTCGTACCCTATTAGCATCACCTGTTATTAACACTTATGCAAACATAAAAACTTTGCACATGATTCATAATGTGAGCCACCTTACGAAAGCCACCACATGGTTGCAAGAACAACATTAGTTTACTCTCCCTTTCCCTGTACGTCAACCAGTCAATCTCGTCGCTGACTAAGGCCTCCCTATACAGCGCGCCAAATCAACATTTTCCAAATTAAATGTATTTAAAAACAAAGTATAAAAAACGCTTAATGTTTGGTTTAAGGGCACAGGTACGATACGAGATGTGCGAGTAAGTACAACAACTTTTTCTCCACATTACACGTACATTTGTTGTTATTGCTGCAGCACAATTCAAACCCATTTAACAGGTTTTTATATATTTTTTCATGCGCTTTACCGTCGGCAAAATGCATTCTTTTCAGATAAACATACACATACACACGTGCAACTGGAACAAGTCTGTATCTGTTGCATTCTGCATTTTGTGTTGGAGTCTTTTTTTCTTTTTCTTTAACATTTTTTTTAAAAATGATTAAAAAGTTTGCGCTAAAATATTTAGATTATTCAATTAAATTGATTAAAATTGAATTTTTCTTAAAATTAAATTTAACGATAAGACGTAAGACTAGTTTGTCGCTGCCATGGACAGGGGACTCACACGGCGCTTTAATGTTGATGGCAAGACAGAAAAGAAAAGTTGTGTATGAAATTTGCAAAACACTGAAATTAATTGGTTGGACAAGATGAAAACTTAAAATAGTTTTACGGAAAAATAAAAACAAATAAAAACTATTTCAAATAAGCTTAAATTTTTGTTAAGAACGAAAGTTTGTGAGCAAAACGTGTTATCTCATTAATTGTTTAATGAGATGATAAAGGAAGTTGTTTAAGGGTTGAGTGAGCAATTGAGGGTTTAAAGTTTATTTATTTTTTTAGGTCAAACAAAGACTTTCAATTATGATCAACGGGAGGCCGTTGACTACAGTGCCTCAGATTGGAGAGGAATAACTTTGCCCTTTAAGACTGGCTGTATTTCAGCGAGGGAATAGAAGCATTGCTATTTCACTTTAGTTCCGCAACAAATATCCCTACCTTAAGATCGTTGATGATGTCCATTGTATTTTTCGATGTGTGGACCATTAGGCCAACCACCTGATCCGCTTTTTATCCTTGTGCATGCATGTCGGAGTAATTACTTACCAAAATTAACTTACCAACTGTGGTCTCCCCAACAACGGTTTTTCAAGTTTTTGCGGGTTTTCTCAGCCTCTACTGGGTCAATGTCATTCTGTAAATGGATTCTTATAGTCATTGATCGAAGCAACCTTTTCGGTCATGCGGGAGATGTTGTTCTACTCATCGAACCCAGCGACTGAGCAACGTTGCTTGTGGCTAATAACTTGCAGTTCCTTGTGCAGTTTGTGTTTGAAAAGGAAGTTAATGTCTGGATGGCCCTTCGTAAAGGACGGCCATGCTTTTGGCCCATGTGTCTGCTGTAAAATGTTGCACAATTTCGCAATAACATTTACTTATTATGATATATAATTTAATAATCTGGGAATGCTGGTCAATCCTATAATTTATGGTAACGATGTGACATCATTGGCCACATCTTTATATATTATTATTTTTTCTTTATAGAAGTCAACTCAGGCAAGGAATGCCTATTAGTAAAGTGTTACTTCTTTTGTGGAAGGGATAGTGTAGAGAAGACAGCTGGTGAAATGAGATGGCAGAGAGCTAAAATTCTTCCTACAACTCTACTATACCCCTTTTTATAGCAGAATTGCAGCGCCTCTGGTGCCGTGATGTAGTACATTAGGGTAGATGAGTATCAATGGCTACTGATACTGTTCAGTGACCAGTGCTAAGCAATTCAACAGCAATTAGCACAACGCTACACTAACTTAAATCAGAAAAACTCATGAGATGTTGATGACTTGTTCTGAACGGGAACCGAACCCAGGGCCTCAGTGATAAGTTGCTTTATAGTCAATGCGTTAACTTCTTCAGCCAACAGCACCCTAATCCTTGAACATGTGATTAATTATAATAGAGTTTAATTTTTGTTCTCTTCTTTGTAGTGACTCCTGTAGAATTTTCATTTATTTATTTTCGATTTGCCGTCGGGTAATGCAAACAAATATTTATGTCAAATGTAGTGGCTGATATTTTACGACTGCGCCAGGTCTTTGTTGCAAATTAAATTTATAAACGCATTTCATTGTTCCTTGTAAAAACTTTTAGTCTTTGTTGTTAAAATTAAGTTACATATTTTTTCCGCACTCTAGAAACATTTAAATAAAAAAATTTCCTTCAAAAATGTTCCCAATTCAAGAAGAATTTCATCAAATCTCAACACTCATATATCAATCCCAAAATTTTTTTAGAATGTATATCTTGTATTTGTAGAAAAATTTATTACATTTAAAAATCTATTTGAAAAATTTGTGATCCAAAGGAAATATATTTATTTTAGTAAGAGAAAGGAATAAATATAATTTAAAATTATGTGAAATTAAGTAAAAGAGTTAAATATTTTGCAAATTTTCCAAACAGTTAAAATTTTCTTCAATTTAAGTTCATACTTTTTCTTAATTTCATTCAAATCTTGTGTTCGTTTTTGGAAAAAAAATGTTAAGTGTACCGCGCCGCTCCTGCTTGGTAGAATACAACAAAAATAGAGATGAGGGGAGTGGGTAATTTTCTATGTGAGATTTTCACAAATCTAAAAATTCTTAAAAACTATTTAAAAATATTTTGAATAATTTTTAAATATAATTATTTTTTTTATAATTTCCTAAATATTATACTTAAAGAATATCGATGACTATAAATAAAACTAAAACTTTTTAGCCGTCTCATATGAAGATCTTGTGCTTAAATACTATTTTAAATAGAATTATCTAAAGAAGATATAGAGGAAAAATTAAAATCCTTGCAGGAAATAAAGTGACATAATTAAATCCTTGGAAGCTTAATTAAATATATATTTATCAGTCTTCCTCCATATTGTCCTTTCTGATATAATAATAAAATTTTATTAGTTTTAAATTTCGCACATGTGGAACGTAGGCTTGTCCTTGTACCGGATCAATTGATATTTATCACAGAGTTTAACAGCATAATATCAAAAAACATTTTCCAGTCTTTCGTATGTATATGTTTGATTTTAAGGATGCTTGGAATTTTTTGATTTTAAGGATACTTTAAAGCTAGACATATCCTTCTACCGAATGTAGAAAAATTTGTAAGGGAACTGTAATGTATAACTTTGGAATATCTTTCTAATTTTCCCTGCAATTTGATCATATATCAAACAAACAAAATTTGTTTGTGAAAATAAATATACATGGCAGGATAACCGTGTCCTTGTACTTTATGGAATGAAATTTAATACAGAGCCAAAGCAACACAATCGTAGAAATTCTTGTATTGTTTTGCTATGTTTTAATCAGAAATGCAGCAAGAATTTAATTTCTTATTACAGCATATCCTTCCACTGCAAAAAAACCAAACTTGCATGAAAACTCAAAAGAATAATTTTGTTGGTTTTTTATGATTTACTCCGATGGCAAATGTTCGAAATATCTAGTTTTTGAAATGGGAATTACGCGGCTTAATAGCGGAATTTGAGAAACACTTGTAAACTTCTTCTGTATTTTAAAATATTTGCAATTTATTCTGATTGCAATTAAGACAACAATTAAAATTTTTTATTTTATAAACAAACACAAAATACGATGTGATTTCTGTTTAACTGCAGAAATATCTGGAGGCTACTAGTCCGGTGCATTACTTACCAGCTCACGGGGTCTGCTTAAACAAACATTACGTGGGGGATACGAATGTCTTTGCATTATTTTTATCTGCTCCACGGGGACTTTCTGACGCTGTTTGTATACATATGCCACCTCAGCCATAGCAGACCATCCACTTGACGTTGTTTGCCTAAATAAATAAACAGAAATTGTGTTGTACAGAACATAATATCTCTCTCTTGAAGCGGTATGGTAGCCCTGAAAAGGGCTGTTTTCTTCAGCAAGTCTGTAGACTTGTGGAGCGTCCAATTATTTAGTGTCCACTTGAAGAGTTTCTCTCTCTGAATAAACAATATTAGAAATAAATAAACAGAACTTAATAACTCCCTTTTTAAGTTGAATGGCAGCCCTGAAAAGGGCTATAGTTTTTGTTTTTTTTTTTTTAATTTTAAAAATTCCACAAAGATGTAGATTTTTGAAATGTCCAATTTTATAGTGTCCGCTTGCCATCGTTTTGTTTTTTCAAAAAATATAAAAACTAAATAATTTTTTTTTTTTTGTGAAACAGAATTCAATATCTCTCTTTGAAGGTGGAATGGCAGCCCTGAAAAGGGCTGTATTTTCTTTTTTTTTTCTTTTTTTTTTTGTTTATTTTTAAATCCATAACCCTGTAGATTTGTAGGACATCCAATTGTATAGTGGCAAGATTGTTTACATTCATCAAATCGTATAACGGATTAATTTAGGCATCCAAATTTTTTTTTTTTATAAAAAGGTATAATTGGCACACTCAGCCACAAGTTGCTGTTGCATTTGATAAACTAGAACGAAAGAGAACAAATAAAAAATTATTTTATTACTTTATCTTTTAGTACAAAGAAAAAATTTTTATTAAAAAATAATTTTCAAAGATAATTTTTTAAATTCATGGCTCGATTATGGATGGCAAACGAACTTCACTTGGGTTGCTACTCGACATCCGCATATTTGTAGTTGCCAAAAACCCTTCGCATTATAATTTGTAAGACTGTTTTATCAGATTTTCATGTTTGGCTTTATCATATCGGGTTCTTCATTAGAGCTGTTTCACACACGTCAAGTTTTCAGCTGGGACAGCGATAGGAAGAGTATTTATTCCTTTCTTTATCTTTCTCTCAGCTGAATTGAAACTTGATCAAGAAAACTTGACGTGTGTGAAACAGGAGTTAGCAAAGACATAAATGTTTGGCTACTGGCAACCAAACTGAAATCCGAGCCATTATTTCATTATTTGTTTTGAATTCAAACTAGTCTATAATTCGGGCATTTTTGCTAGTGCATATGCACTAAATGCCAGCTAAATATTGTGGATCTTTGGTCATATCTTAAAAGGTTTACAAGACTTTATATTTATACAAATGTGACCCATAAAGCGTTGATAATTTTAAAACAACATAAAAGTTTTAAAAAATTATATGAAGCACGTCTAAATGGAAAAATATTTGTATCAAATAAGTTTGTTCATGTTTATGTAAAATTTTTGAAAAACGATCCCACGATTTTTTTTTAGTCAGACTGCCCACATTTATTTGTCCATTATTTTATTTTTTTTTGTTTAAACAGCTGTTTAATAACGTCCACGACAAACATTGGAAAACATTTTACCCATGGGGTCACACTCAAAGAAATATGAAAATTATGATAAAAATTAAAAAAAAAATTATCATTATTTTATTTAAATTAATTTCATATTACGATTTTCATGGCAGGCTCTTTTTGCTTTATTTTGTTTAGTTGGGAATTTGTGTTAGATTAGAAAAAAATTGGTGAAAAAAGGGAAAAATTTTTTAGAAATATGGATTGTATGCAAAAACGAAAGTAACGGGATAATTCCAGTATTTCGGGTGAAAATTCAATGTAAATATGCAGCAAATTTTTACAAATGAGCTCATATTAATGTCCACTATTGACTTTGTCCCAATTTAATTCCTAATACCTCTAGCTTGTTCGGCTTTAGGACTGATCAAAGTTTAATGTGTTCATCAAATTTAGGGAAAATTGAATCCTCTTTAATGTATATAAATGTGAAATTTTTTTAAATAAATTATATGCCGGAGGATCAATATTCGTATCAATTATCGTGCAGAACATTAGATGTTATATTATTGTTGCAAAATATGCTCCATTTTTGACATCAAAAGCATTAAACCTCCTTAAAGTATTTGAATGCTGTTCAAAGATCTGTAAAATTACTTTGATCATGAATACTGATGTATATTGGGAGTAGAGTTTATCAATAAAAATTTATTTTATATAAAATCTAATCGCCTTTTTAAGTTTATGTCATGATGTTTCTATTTTTAAATAAATTTTGTGAGAACAAACAATTATTTACAAATAGGAGGAACATTTTTGTCACTTAATGGTCACACTTTGTTAACATCAGACACACTTTTGTTTGGTGACTAATAATTTTATTTTCCAAAAATCAGCTGTTGTTTGCATTGAAAAATATTCATGATCAAATTAAGGCCAAGAAATATTTTCCGATTCTCGTCAAATATTTCTCCAGTGTGATCGTACCTTAATAAACAAATTTATTATAAAATAAATTACAATTTTGTTAAAGTAATTACCTTGTGTCTGAGCTGCCTAAGGCTTAAATAAGGTTAAGTCTTGTTGTTGTGAGTGATAACATATTGTTACAATTCGCAGCGGAAGTTTTCTTCGATAAACCTGAAAGACGGTTTTCAATATCCGGTCTCTTTTTTCCACTTCCTTCCTCTAACATCCGCTTTTCTTTTCACTCCTGTTACTAGCTGTCTTTTACAAAAATCTCTCTTAGAAACACACACACTCGTATGCTGCTGCATTTCAGCACTTTAACGAGCTTCTTTCGTTGTCAGGGACTGTAGCTGTGCTTTGTGGCAGCAAAGTCCGCGTTCAAAATTTCCAGTGGAAGCATTCTCACTCTCTTTCACACATGATTCAACACTCTTTACGACAAAGCAGGCGAGCTTTACTTTCGTGATGATTCTGAATTGTTTTCAAATGGCGGCGAGAATATTTTAGTTGATTCGTATTGAGAATCCTTTTAAAAAACAAAAACCAATAAAGACACACGCTTGTCTTCTGTCAATTGGCTGCTAAAGAGCGTTGTTGGTAATAAAACAGAAATCATAATTTCTTCGCTGTGTCTCCGTGTGCACGGCGCGAGACGTGTAGCAACGAAATTATGTAGCAAAAACAAAAAATATGTTTTCTCACTGTTTCCATAATAGAAATGAAATAAAAAACGAAATAAGACGAGAGCGTTTTTAAGCAGTTTTCTCTTTCTTGATGCAGAATTGACGTAAAGCGGCCAACGAATTGGAAGTGGTGAGATTTTCGGGTGAATCGATTTTATTGCTAAGCATAGCGGTGTTTTGGGGCTGGGGTCGATTACTGATCGTAGAGGAATTAGTGGTGCTGCCCAATGAATCAAACATGGAAGAAAGTGCGTTCAGCGAATCACTGGGGTATTTCTTTTCACCGCCATCGTAGGACTTAATGCTGGAAGCAGGCGATTTGGGTGTCAAGGAGCGGTGACTGTCGGTGGGGCTACGGGCCGGTATAGCGCGCGGTTGAGGACTAAGCGTTTTTGGTGATGGAACATTGCATTCTTTGGTGTTGTTATTGTTGCTGGTATAGTCCGTGCCATTGGTGGTGACATCTCTTTCATCACTATGGCGTTGAGGACTATTTCGTATATTTTCCTCTTGTTCATCCTCTATTTCAGATTTAATCTCCATTTTAATGTTAGTCATTTGATCTTCCCGCTGCTGTTGCATTAGGGGTGAGTGTGATTTATCCATTTCTGGTTCTTTCTTTATCTCAACATCACAATCCATTTTCTGTGCCGCATCTTCCATGTTGGTCTTCTCTGGCGTCGGATTTTCCATTTTTCTGGAATCATTATGAGTCTCAGCACTGCACTCACTGGCACTGCGTTCGCTGCTTGTATAGCGATAATGCTGGTAGTAGGGGTCATTAGTATCAATTAAGGGCTTGTTGTAGTCAACGTTTTCATCGATACCCAAACGCTTAAGTATGCTAGATGCCACAGGCGAGGTATTTTTAGTGGACGAATTAGAAGGACTGGTGGCTGGCAGAGCAGCATGTCTAGTGGGCGTATCGAAACTGGTGGTAAACATTTGTTCTATGGCACTTAAGACTGATGAAGAACCCTGAGCTGTTTTTGTAGCTCCATTTTTAGGTGACTCCATTAGTTCGGGTGACTTAGTTTTGCTAAGTTGAGCCATGGCATTCATGTTGTTTTTGGCAGCTTCATCCGACTTGATGCCAGAAATATATTGACGCATACGTTCGGCAAATAAAGCAGCCTCGGTTTTATCCGAGCCAGGACCCATGCCAGCACGTTGCTGCATTTTCAGATCTATTTCTGGTTCGACCTGCTCTTGAGCTCCTTTCATTTCCAACAGTTTCCTGACGGGCAATGATTTCTCCCGTTTTTTAGGAGCTGGCCTCTTGCGATTACCGGCCGTGCCCATAGACTGCATTAGGGGTTCGGCATAGTGATTGTTTTTGGCCATATGATTGCTAAGATCACCCAAAGAATTAAAGGCTTTATCACACACCTTACAAGTGAGTACGGCACTTAAAGTGCGACTTTCTTCCGAGCTTAAGCTACCCTGTCCCTCCTTATTGTCAGCTGAGGAGGAGGATGATTTCATTGAGATCGTTTGTTCTTGGGAGAGAATATTGGTGTAGTGCTGAGTCTCCTGCATATGTTTGGTCATTTCGTTAAGGGAGCGGAAGCTCTCACCACAACGCATGCATTTTAATATTTGCATGGCCTGTTCGACGCCTTTACCCAACCAAACATTTTGTCCTCGCACTAGTTTGCGTGGCAGAGGAGTAGGTGGGTCGCCACGGTATTGGAATGCATTTTTGGCCGCTTGAGAAGGACCCGAGTTGTTGGATTTATTTGATTGTTGTCTATGGTGCTGAGATCCTGCAGGTGCTGGGTTTTGCGACACAGGGGGTCTTTCATTAGCTGTGGGCAAATTGCCAAAAGGTGGCACATTTACACCGCAATGTTTGCTGTCCTTCATGTGGGTAGTTAGAGCTTCCAAAGTGGGAAAACTTTGCTTACACCACACACAACGGAATACTGAACTGGCAACTCCCTTATTCTGCCAATGAGATTGCCAAATATTATGGCGTGTCTTGGTTATGCCCTCATTCGATGCTGGCACAGGATTGTTAGATGCTATAGCTGGTGGCTGCGAGTTTGTAATGGGTTGTTGTGGTGGTTGTGGGTTATGCTGCGGAGCCATGGAGGCTCTTACAGGTTTCTCTTTACGGGGGCCTTTAACAATATCAGACATCTTTTCCAATGGATCTACCACTAAGTCACTTTTGCCATTCCAATCGGGAAATTGACCAGTTCGGAATATGTTTGCAGCAGCTACGGCAGCCAAATAAGGATTAACACCTGGCATTAGGGGATTAGGAGGAACTTGTGTTGTAGTTGGCGGCTGGGCAGCCAAAGGAGGACTGTCAGATTTAAAAATTTTCTTAACTTGTATTTGGCCTATAGTCGAATCCGGCTCAGACTCATCATCTGCCGATCGCTTACGTGTACCCACCGATAAATCCAAGGGATTATTCCCATCGTTGGGCTCTTCCTCCTCTTCATCTTCATCGGAAACAGCTGGTTCTACAGAGTTGGCGCGGGCAAACATATTAGTACGAAAATCTAAGGCCTCCGAATGGTTACTAGAAGCCGTGGGTGAAGCTTGTGGTGGTAATTTGAAAGAAGCAGCGGCTTCTGTGGGTAGCGGCAAGGGTAATCGAGGACCAGCAGCAGCTGCTGCAGCAGCTGCACCCAAAGGAAAGCCATATTGTTGGGCAGCAGCTGCTACCATGTGCAAATAGGCCTCCATGGAAGGCGGTTGACCGGGCAAATTTGGAATGCTTGAAAATGCTGCACTGGGCGAGCTGGGCAATGGCAAGATTCCCGCTGGCGGCTGAGTTATATTATTCTCACGATTATCTTTGCCATTTTCCGATGAGTTTGATTCGTGTGAAGGACAACGCTCACTGGAATTGGCCGATTCTGTGGAACGGGGCCGTGCTGTGGGTAAGGCCCTGCAAAACAATAAAAAATTATCCATTATTAATCTCGGCCAGATATTTATGCACTTATATGTAAATAAAATATATTGCAATAACTCTTCAGCAAGAATTTATGACACACACGTCTAATAATTCACTCCCACTCTTTTGTTAATGCGATGAAAGAAACATCACAAAAAAGTAGGGAAAAAATAATAAAATCTGTAATAAAAAATTAAGCCCATTAAGTTTTGAAAAATGTTTTCTATCATCACTAAATGATTTCAACTAATCTTAAAAATAGCTCACAATATGTCAACGTTTTTATTTGTTATGCAAATCAAGCGAAACGAAATGTTGAAAAAACATTAACAACAGAAACATTTTATTAATCTTCATTTTCTTGTGTGCTTTTTAATAAAACAAAAATAAGAATAAATAAGTAAATAATAAATAAAAACGTGTTGTGTTGCTGACAAAAGTAACAGTGGCACTAAAAATATGAAATTATTATAAGAAACGTATAATTTTTTTCCAGCTTCTATTTTGATAAGAGCAAAATGTTTTCTGTCCACATTCTGGTTAATTTCGCTCCACTGTTTCGGGGGTAATTAAAAATGATTAAGCAATAAAAATAAATTTTTAAAAGATCAAGACAACAATCAATGAATATGGCACAAATTCAAAATTTATATATTTCAAATAAGCAAATTATTGTTTGACATTCAAAAAAAAAAATTAAAATAATAATAATAATGAAAACAAATGCTCTCTAATAAAATATATTTCAATTTGTTAAATTTTTTTATAGTGGCTAAAATAAAATAGATTTGATAATAATTTGTAATAAATATTAATTGCTAGTTTTCTTTCATCAAACTGAAATACCTTGAGATGTAAAATGTTTTTCAAATATGTTTCAAAATATTGATTCGAATTATAAGCAAATGTTTACCAAAACTTAACAAGTCTAGACTGGTAGTCAGCAAAACACTATTTAATTTTTTGATAAAAATAAATTTTGACTATGTATTGAGACATTCTTATAATAGTGTCTTAGACATAGAAATGAAACAACTTTATCACTTAATTTTAAAGTAAAAATTTACTAGTAAATGGAAATCCAGCATGTTGATGTAAAATATTGCCAAGTTTTCCAACATTATCTTTTAAGAAATTTTGATAAAAAAAACTTTATATAAAGAGTTAAATTTCTGTGTTTAATCTGTGTTGGAAATATGGTTTTCATGGTCAAGTTTGACTAGAATCCTGATTGAAAATAAACTTTAAACATCCTGTTTTTTTAATTTAAATATTATTTAAGTATTAAACAATTTTATTTGTACATATCGATATTTCGATACTGATTGAGTATTATTTTCAGGAAAATACTATTTGTTTAATAAAAAAATTAATATTTTCAACAATTTTCCTGAAGATGATTCTCAATGAGTATCGAACTATTGATTTAATAGCATTTTAATTAAAATTGTTATAAAAAGGCCAAAAAAAAAAAATACAAAGACATCGTCATGCTTTTTATTAAAAGGCCATTTAAAATAAACGATTTTTTTGCAAATGGAAATCTTTTCAAATTCCATTCAAACGTGCAAAATTAAGAATAATTTCAATAAATATTGTTTATAAGAATTTTTTATTTTGCCTAATAAATACAAACATTGTCGCCTGCAAGGAGACTTATTTAAAAAAAGTTGGAAGAACAATAATAGGATTCGTGTTAAACAGAAGTTGGCTGTTGTATGAAAGGATATCTATAGTTATATATCTTTTTTATAATTTTCAAATGTGATCGTTCTTTTTTTCGAAATTCTCATATTCTATTTTGAGGTTTTTATATAATCTGATGAGGTTGAAGTCTACTGAAGAGTTAATGAGCAACAACGAATTGACAGACATACTTATGTATGTATTTGATCAAAGAACCCTATAGCAAATGACAATTTCTTGAATATGAACAATATATTAAGAAAATTGTTGTTACTAAAAAATACGGGGTTATCAATTTTTCGGTTTCAAAAGTTTAGTTAAATAAAGCACACCTAAAAATGCGATTTCGATTAAACTTTCATTTCATTATAATACTTAGAGCTGGCCATTACGCACAAAATACAATGTAATTGAAATGATGGCCTCTAGATTGGCTGCAGCAGTGGATCCTATTTCGCACATTTCGGGCGCTATCTTCGCGATAACTTGACGATTGTTGGTTTTCGAATGCTCCAACATTAGGGGACTATCCGCGTAGACTCGGCCTTTGATATAGCTCCACCAAAAATGTCTAATGGCGTTAAATAGCATAATATTTATGGCCAATTTATGTCGCCAAAACGTAAAATGAAGTGTTATAGAAACTTCCACATGCAATAAAGCCAAAATCGGTCGTATTATGTGGCTCGTGGTACCGTCTTGTTGTAACCACATATCGTCCAGTTCATAATCTGCAGGCCTAAAGAAGTCGGTTATCATACGGCCATACCACTTTGAATTTATAGCAACCCTTCTTCCAGCGTTGTTTTCGGATAAATACGGCCCAATGACACCTCCAGACCATAATGGGCACCAAACAGTCACTTCTGCGTTCTCCGGGTCCCATATGCCACAATTTAGCTTTGTTGATGTAACCATCGATTTAGAACATTGTTTTGTAACATAATCAACAATAATTTAAATATTGTGAAGATGTTTTCCCTGAAATCAGTGCCGTGTCTTGAACGAGTTGAAAGTCATTGTGGATAGTTTCAATAAAGAAGTTTATTTTTAGACATGATTTAGAGAGATTCTTCGAAAAAATTTAATTATTAGTTTGCGATGCTAATGATGATTTACTGATGAGTTTTATTTGTTTACAGTTTCAAACGCGAGAACATTGCAATTGGCAAATTATTTACTTGCTTTTCTTTATTTGCATTATAGCAAAAATGAATTAAAACTAAAATAAAAGATTTTTGAGTTAAAAAATTAAGACCTTGTCATCAGGGATCATATATTTCAGGGATGCATTATAGACTTCATGGCATGATCAGTATTGCAAGCTGATGCAGCGCAGTTATGCATTACCGAATAGGCCCAATATCAAGTGACTTTCATTCTCTTGAGTTATAGCATCATAATAACAAGGACTCTTTTTCTCATCGTGCTGAACCAGACCGGAACTTAAGTGGGAATCCAAACAAACAGAGTCAGACAGTTAAGACAGAAATCTGCATAATCTCTATCAAATGCTTTACTTCACACAGTTGTTAACTGTCTTGCTGACTTTAGGTACGTAATAAAGTCATAAGTTTAAATATTTAAAGCGTTTAGAAAACAGCTGAATTTAGCTTAATCTGTATTTAATTCAAGATTTAAAAATCGGCATTTTATATGAATTCAATTAACAAAATATTTAACATGAAATTGAAAAAATAACACACATACGCATCTAATAACATTCATACGAATGTGTGTATGTCAATGAAAGCTCAGTGTGTGTGTGTGTTTGTCCGTTCATTTTAAAAATAAAATCAAGTTCAAACATGTATAATAAATTCTAGTGAGTCTAATATAGATTGCGTAAATTATATAAAATCTGTTTTTTCTTTCTCCTTATTGTCAATACGCATCTAATAACATTTAATAAATATGACAGAGATAAGGTAGTAATTTTGAAACAAAAAGAAAAAAAATTATTCGTGTTCATTTGAAAATCTTTATGAGATGTGTCGAAAGTCAATTAAACTAGCCATTTTGGATCATAAAAATACGACTAACGTTTAAGCGGTCAGCGGCAGGATCCGGCTCTTTTGCGTGCCGGCCGTTAATGGCGAAATCGGGATTAACCGTGCAGATAGTGACCCTGGTAAATGCGAAGCTTTGTTACGACCGAGTTGCAAAAGTTGAGCGAAACTACCACAAGTAGCGGAACGAGCACAGTCCTACGGGGCAACTCAGACGAAGGAGGGTCTTCTTGAGACTAAGGAAGGCCGAGATAAGCAAATTGATTTGCGTCTTAACACTTTAACTTATGAGCACATCTGCATCGAATCGATCGACACTTCGGAGTAGAACGAATTTGGGTCATGTAGGGAAACACCAAGTCATTGAAACACTTCTTCTGTCATTGCCCAGCTATTGTGCTGGCGAGAACCCGATCCTTTTTTCTGATGACACCTTACCAGTCATTACTCACCTAAAGGGTATTGAGTGGTAGGAATTATGTAAGTAGTGACCAGCATGGCACGAAGTTCCTATAGGCTTAGATGGAAGTTTACGTTTTTCAATGTCGGAGCGTACAACAGGCCTCTTTTATTGGCATACGTGTGCGTCTTTTTTGGCATGAGATGAATCTTCTTCTCTCTTCAACCTAAACTAAATTGATCATATCATTTGCAACCTGCAAAAAAGTATTTCGGATAAAATATGTCGTTTATATGAACTCAATACCTTAAAATTGTTCTTTGAACCGGAAAGAGAATATATGATTGATACAAACTGAAAATCAAATACAAGTATTAGAATTTTAAATTAAGATTTTTTGTAAACTCAGATTTTATCGTTTGCTCGTAATACGATTAAAATTCGTATTCGACTTTGATTCCTATCTTTTTTCTTTAGAAGGCTCTGCCTGACCTTTGTTTGTCATGATGGTATCCTCTTTTCCAGAGGAGGTGGTCAGGGGGCTCATTGGATGGATTTTTAGAAGCGGTTTGAAGTCACTTTATTTTTAAAACGATGGTGAAAAATTTTTGTCCTCTGCCAGGCAGCGAACCTGGGGTAGTCGGTTTTGTAGGCAAGCAATTTAACCACTACACCATGCCACCAACACAACCATAATGTAAGGAAACTTCGTCTCTGTTTGAACCAGAGTTACGACTTTATGATTAAAGACATTGTGGCGTTTTATTGTTTAGTGTATTAAAAAATATTTATCGCTGTAATTAGAAAAAATTAAATACCGAGTAATTCTTTTTAATCGATCAAAAACTAATATGGCCTTTATAATCCATTCGATACGTCTTCTTATAGTACGACATACATATATTGTTATTATACATTGTAATTAATACAATAATGCTAATAGTTCACTTTGTCCCACATATTATTGAAATTGTGAGACATGGGACATGAAGTTCAAATCTTCTTTTAAAATCACCTCATTACAAAAAAATTAAGTGGGGGTGATAACGAGCACCCCAGTTTCACTTCTACATTTACAATAAAGAATTCACTTGTCGTATTGATAGATCTGACATACAGTGTGGTGTTATTGCACATGGCTTGTATTACACCTTTTTTTGTACCACTTTAGCCATTAGTACCTCCCACAATGCGCTGCGTTGTAGAGAATCGAAAGCTTTTTTTTTTCTTTTTGAAAAGGCGAATAAGTTTAACTTGTGTGTCTTAGAAAAAAAAACCGTTAGTAACTTTTGTAAATACCTTGCAACATAATTAGTTGTACAAATATTTACCAATAGCACATTTATATAAACAAATTAGTTTAATACCAGGGGCGACAAAATTTTGTTTTGACATCACTGCACTGCTTTTCAAATTTAATATAGAGACAATGCAGAGTATGGAGATGGTGGTGGCATTGTTGCAATAATAACACTGTTATTTATATAACAATGACTTGTTGTGGCAAGCCAATTAAAGCGGTTTTTCTCTTCGGTTTTTCATTCATTTATTCTATTATGAAGTCAATCGTTATATATTTTAAAGATAAGTTTATTTATAACATATGGCCCTATGCTCCTTATAGGAGTTAAGAGGAATAAATATATATATATATAATTATTTATAACAAACAAGTTCATGCTTACATTTGACAATTATATAATTATCATTTTAAACTACAACCAAAAAGATTGTTAAATTTGCAAACATATAATTAATTGTTTGTAATCAAAGTATTTTAACAATCTAGGGAAAAAAATATTGGCCATAGAAATAAATGCATTATTAATTATTGTTGCCTGCTTAATACAATGTATGTAGAGATGTTTGAAAAAATTCTTAATTAGTTGGTATTAGTTCTAGAGTAGTTGCGACAACTACTCTCTGATCCATGCAACAATATGTTGTACTGCAAACAGGTTGTGCCTTTTTTGTATAGAGTATTTCAAACATAATTTTTATGATGATAAACAAGTTCATATTTACATTCGACCATTAAAATATACAATCTAGTTGCAATACAACTAAACTTTGTTTATTTTACAAAAATAAATTTATTCATTACTAATGAAAGTATAAATAAATATTTGGAAAAAAAATATATTTCGTGTAAAGAGTATTTTTATATTGTACTGTAGCGATAATACTAAATATTTTGAGTGGGATTGAGCTAAAATCTCATCAAACTTTATTAAAGAATGACGTAAATATTTCAATCTTTGTTTTTGTCTTTTTCAAATGTCGAAAACATTCAAAAATATAAATCATTTTCTAATGGAGCCTGATTCAATTGGTTTAAATAAATGTTTTTAGTATAATTTGAAAGAATTCTCTCTTGTTTGTTACCAAATTCAACATACATTTTTTTGGCTTTATTTTCAAAACTAAAAAATATTATACTGAATCAAAAATGATAAGGCGCGAAATTCGCAAATGTTGTTCCATCAAAATACATTTAAAGCCTAACACATTTCCATTACATTTCGTTTTAATGAGATAACTTCTGATTATATGTAGTTCCACCATATGTAATAGTATTATAAACATTTGAGTAATGCTGCTTTATTCTGAATGTATGATAAACTATTATTATATAATCAATTATCTATAGGATTCGTATAGCAAAAAAATATTGGCATAATTTACAACAAATACTCGTGTATAATTACATTATAACATAATGTACTTAGATTATGATTATCTCAATCATAGTTTTTGTTAGAGAGCTTTACAATGTACCCATGTAAATCACTAAAGCTTTTGAAAGAAAATATCTCCCATAAATGCTGCTCATAATTCCACATGTCTTTGAAAATATTATTGAAGTTTACAATTAATGTTTGTATGATATTTTGGTTTTTTTTTTATTCTTTTAACAAACTTTAAAATTTTAAATTGCATGTCTTGAATATCAATACTTGTTTTTATAAATGTTTTCTTTTTTGTTGTATGTATTAGCAAAATATTAAAAGCAAATAAACAGAAAAATATTATTAAAGATTTATTGGTTATAAGGTCAGACAATATACATATTAAACATATATTAGAGCGAAAATAAAATTCCAATCTCAGATATTTATACGTCTGTAAATAATGGAAAAAAACTTAGTGTTATTGATTTAGTGGTTAATAAATTAAACAAGTACATAATAAATTATGATTTGCAAAATAAAAATTCACATATTAGCAACTGCAAGGAGTTCATATAGAAGCTTTTTCATCAAAATAAAAACGTATGGATATATTTGCAACTACATACATATAAGAAGCTTTTTCAACAAAATTTTAACCAGACGCTCTACAAGATGGCAGCAGTCTAACGATTCATTCCGAATCGCTTTGTTCTTGTAATGAAAATCATTAGAAGTGTTAACTTTTCCGCTTTTGAAGTTCTTAGAAGTTTATTTTCATGAATTCTCGAACTACTCGTACATCATCTTAATAACTTTTAACTAGTCTCGTTCAAAATATTTCACACTTAAAAAAATATCAAAGTTTTAAATAACCCAAGACTCCAGATAATTTATTGGAAACAAATTTTAATTTATTATCGGTCTGCCTCTTTTAAAATCTACGCAATCAAATAATTAGCCATACTCCCATACTGCCTTAGGAAGCCTTACCATAATTCTCAAACTATACGATACAATAACGTTTACAGAAATCTAATCCGATGATAAATTTCATTTTATTATTTTTACATAAAATATTCTCTTTAAATATGTATGTACATACGTTACTGCCAAACGAATTTCATGAAAGCAGAACAAAGAGAAAAAAAATTACATACATTTTTCAAATCCCACCCTATAAAATTATTTCACATCATCCACTGACAATATGGCGCACATTTCCTTCACTTCCAAGTTAAGAATATAAAACCAAGTATATTTATAATGGTGACCATGACTTTGTTGTTGATGGTGGTGGTTATAGATCAAAAATATTTGACATTTTTTATATACCATAATGATGACTGAAACGATGGCTGCGTTTGATGACGCAGATGATATAAGTATGTATGAATGTTGGTGTGGATGTGTGTGAACATCATAAAACTGTCATTCATTTAGCAAAAATAATGATGGTTCATAATGAGGAACCATGTTCACTATCTAAATGATGTATAGCCAAATTGAAAAATATAATAAATAAATTTAAATATACATACATACATCCATACATATCTATGTATATTTAATGTATTTATGCACATAAGAATGTTTTATTATTTTTCTTAAAAAATATAAGAAAATGTTTAATCTGTGTGATAAGGCAAATATTTGAATTTTATTTCAATTGTATTTAACAGAAAATAAAATCTTGTGGAATTCTAAACTTCTACTCAAATTCGAATAATTTTGACCATCAATACTTTAGAGCAGCGGTTTCCGAATGGGGATGCGTAGACTTCTGGGGGTCCATAGAAATCATCCAAGAGATCCGCAGAGCAAAAAAAGAGACAATGTTTTTAAAAACAAAATATTAGTTTTTAATTTGCGTTACACTGTAACAAGCCAGCTTTTATTTTGTTGCAGATATAATGAAAATAAAATAAAAGAATTTCTGTTTGTTAAATTCAACCTAAAAATGCACTGATATTTGTAGAGCGCTTTCCCAATTTTCACGGTATAACAACATATCGTTTTTTAAGTTTACTTTAATAACTATAGTTTGTTCTATTAAGGGATTTTTTAACAAAAGTTTGTAATAAAATTATTAATAAAAATAAAAACTATGTTATAGTTTTTTAGTTTTTTGCATTTTTAATTCAACTTAAGAAATTAAATACATCTTAGGCTTCAAAGTGGGGCCTGCGACAAACAAAAAATGTCCGAACAAATATAGAACAAAGCGTAATATTAGGGCCATCTTTAATAGTGATCTTTATTTTTCCAGACTTAGTTTTCCTTTTAGCCGATAATGCATTTTTATGTTATAAAAAGTAAATATTTAAACCGGATCAATTTTTTTAATCAGCCAATTGAACATTTGTGCAGTTTCACTGTCGAAATTCCATGGATTTGGATACAGGCTGCTCCCTCACCCGCCATATTCTTCGGGTTTAGCCCTAGTGACTATTTATTGTTTCCCAACCACCTTAAGAAATGGCTCGGTGAAAAGATTAGGTCGACAAATCTTATTTTTTGGAAGGGATAAATTAATTGGAGAAACCTTTTACAAAGTGTATAGAACTTAGAGGAGGTTATGTCGACAAATAAAATGATTTTTTTTCATTCAAAAAGTTATGGACTTATTTATCCGCCCTCGTACATAAAAGTTTTTATAATGGAACAGAAAAGTAATAATGTGTCATTTTCGCTGGCTTCATTAATGCTTATTGTTCTTATTTCATTGCTCATGAAAATATGTTTTTTATACCATATTGGACTAAAATGAACACATAGAAAAACTATGATTAATACATCATTTATTAATCAAAGGGCCATTTTAAGTTCTTTCCCTCAATACATAATTGAGATAAACATATTATAACGATTGTAAGTGTTGGAACATTTATTATTTACTTTGATCATTATAATATATGATTTTATAATATTATATTATAATTACTACTATAATGCTTAATATGATTGTATCAACAATGTTATATGAAATATAATTTTTGAAATCATAGTTTGGCTGAAGAGTACAGATGATTTGCTTAGCGCAAATGAAATGCAGGCATATGCTATTCAAAGCTATTCAAATCTAAAAAGAGCTGCAGGGTGTTTTATTAAGAAGAAATGGTGAAAAATAGTTTGGACCATGTGATTGATCTTTACTTAGTTGTAGTATAAACTTATTTTATAACAAAACCTTTAAAAGAGCCACCATTATTATAACAGATCAGGGCTTTTGAAAATCGCACGAATTTTTTATAATTACTAGAGAAGTGATTTCTGTTGCAATAAACGAGATCTTGAAAGAAATTTTAAAAGAAAAACAATATTTACCGCCGCATTTATACTTGCCTACATTCAAATACATGTTTTAATTATACTTAATCCAATGTTTTAAACATTTAAACAAAAATAAATTATACTACTTCTATTATGTATTATTTGCAATATACATAGATATAATTTTTGATATTTTTAACATCTGCTAATGCAATTGTTTTCATTATAATTTCCTACATTTTATTTTCTTCCTTCATCTTTTTCTACCTCATTTGATGGTGTGAAGAAATGCAATTAATAAATTTTCAAGAATTTGTCTTGGCCTGCGAATGCTTCTACTTATAAATGCAGTAAAACAATGAAGATAATAAATAAATTCACTACATAAATATTTATGAATTCAAAAAAAAAAAAAAAAAAAAAAAAATTCATACAAAACTACGACTACAAACTGGAATGACTCTTATATGTGTTTAACACGAAAATGAACAAAATGGTTTTTTATAGTCTTTGCCAAAATATAAAATGGTAGATGAAAGAGCATTTAAAAGTAATAAATGGAAGTTATTTTTAACTGAAAAAATCTTTAGATGAATACATACAATACATAAATAAGTTAAAGCGTATAGATAAATTATTTTATAAATTTAAAAAAATTTTCCTGGATTTTACGCTGGGTATACTATATAAATAGTATCAATTATATACATACACATATTTATGGAAACTATTGGTAATCTTAATTTCTTAAACGCTACCACTTTTTGCAGTTTCATCATTTTTATTTAAAATTAAACGTTGGTATTGTCCCGATTTCCTCCTGGTAAATGTATAAAAAAACATAGATCACTAGCATTACAATGTCTTAAGGCCGCAGCACCTCTACACCATTACATCGGTTTTGTTCCAAAATCACTCAATTCAAATAGTTCAGGTGTGCGATGTTTTGTATTACACTTTACATTCCAAAGTAGATCAAAAGAATAGGAAAGTATGTACTAGTATGTATGAATATCGAAGAAATATAAATTGCCTCGAAGTTGAAATAAAAATACTTAAGAAATATGAAGTATCAGGCTTTAATAGAGACGTTTAGAAGAAATTATAAGGAGCGTCACTGAATTTGTGATGAAGTTTTAAAAGCGACTAAAAAATATTCTTTCCTCCCAAACTAAAAATTTGTATGTACGTGCGGCCCCTGAAAAAATGTATCAAAAGAGAGTCACAATTTCAGTTTGCTTTCATAAATATAATTAAAAGTTTGTATAACGAATGGGCTTAGCATAATATCGTTCATCTTAGCGATCTTTGGCTGTATCTTCTTTGCCTATACTCTAATTACAGAACGATTCAAGAAATCTATATTTATTATATTTTGTATTAATTAGTGCCGGCCCCATGTGTGTCCACAATATACCTAAGGATTCTACTCTCTGGATGATAATTTATGGTATTGGTCTTCCCAGTAGAAGAACGATTTACTTGTTGATTTTTATCAAAAATTTATATTGAAGTTTTCGGTTTTCCAATTTTTGAGAACTCCTTTGGAGTTTCCCATGAGAAAAAAATGGCAACGAAAACTCTTTCACATGAACAATTTCCTTATGTGTCAGTTTTTAAATTTATTTCTTTTAGGTGAGAACTCAAGATTCCTCAATTTTCTCATGCATACTCTCTTACGTTGTTTTTTTTTAACTCTCTATTTTGACATTGAACATACGAATGCACTATGAACACCCTAAATGTAACACATTTTTTACTTACCCAGCATTTAAGGCCTGACGATAGATTTCTAACATTAAAGCTTCGTGCAACATTTTGAATTTTGCTGATGAATTTGTTAATTTGATTTCAGTTTTTTCTACCTTCACAAAAACTAGTACACAATTTATTTAACAATTTATATTTTTGTTTTTTTTAATATTATGTATATGGAATTTTATTTATATGTATATAAAAAAAAATAATCTTGTTTATTAAAAATTTCTACGGAAAAGTGATGATTTTGTGTTGCTATTTTATTTTTCTTTTTTCAAAAATACAAGATCTATAGATTGTATTTAAATATTTTGGAATAATTTTTTTTTTGTTAGAAATTTTAAGTTATTTTAAGTAGTTAATAAATATTTGTTTGCACTATGTACGCGTATAACTTGTTAATTTAAGTATAATTTATTTATTTTTACGTAATTTTTAATGGTATATTTTTGTTTGATCTTTATAATTAATTTAGAAAATATTTGCTTTTTATATTTTTTATTTATAAGTTTTTTTTTATATTTTATGAATAATTGCAATGAATCGTATACATTAGGTTATTTTATATTTAAAGGTAGTGGAGAGTTATTCGTTCAATACTTCTTTTTGTTGAATTATTGAATATGAGCAATATCTTGTTTATTTAGATTAAAGTTGTTTAAATTGTTATTTTGAACTTTTATATTTTGAATTTGTTGTAGTTTAAAATAGATTTTTTAAAGTGTTTTAGTTATTTTTTTGTTGTTATTTTACGTATACTTGGTTAACAATATTTTATTGTTTTTCTTGCTGCCGACAAAATTGAGGTTGATTAGAAAAGCCTTCCGCTTTTGCAGTTTTTTTTTCGTGATCAGTCTTTATTGTAGATTTTTAAGTAAACTTTCCCATTTTCTTTAAATTATTTTTATTTACAGCCAAATAAATTTATTGTTGAAATATTTGACTAGATATGAATCCATTTTGCGAACGTTTCTTTTTCTCTTTCAATAATTTATAAATATTTATTTTAATCAAATTTATCACATCAAAACTTCATTTAAGGTTTTGCTCTCTGTAGGTTTTCTGAATGAAAAGAATTTCTTTAATGTTAAATAATTAATTGAAATAAAAAACAATAAAAGAAATTTCTTTGTATTCCCGTTTTTATTGGAGGAATCTAAAATATTTCTTTCTTTTTATTTGATTTGCCGTTATATTAAAGTAACCGTCGTTAACCGTTTGAGAGTCAAACAGCGAATGTCGTCACTTAATCACAGAAATTGTACAATGCTGTGCTGCCTGTTATTTTCGCTGCTGACGTTGACGCCGTTATTGTTGGCTGTCTCTTCGTAGCCGTATTGAATTGTGGTATGTGAATGATATCAAACTCAACTGTCATCTACTCAAGCAGCAGCACACACCAAAAAATCCCAATAAGCAACTGATTCGTTTGGTTAGATGGATGGATGGATGAGTAAAAAGACGGCCAAAAGAAGACTTATAACAAAAACAGCATCAGAAACATCACCAATTTCACTGCTAAGAAAAATTATAATAAGAAGCAGCAGCAGCCAACACTTTACGAAGTTTTGATGAGCAAATGATGCTCCTCTGCCTTTTGTTACTCGTCAATTTTTGTATCTTTTCTTATTTTCCTCAATGTCTTCGTTGTGTTTATCAAACTCTTGCTTGTGCATGCATTATGGTTGTTGTTGTTTTGCTCTTGTTTGATTGCTGAAAGAAATTGTCTCCTGTTTTTTCTTGTGTGTTGTTATTTTACTACGTATGTATGTATGTATATCTTCTCGTGTGATGATGACGAACTGAAGTCTCCCGTTTTTCTTCTTTTGGCTGTGCGAGTGTGTTTATTTAAAAAAGAGCATTAAGCACGCGTTGTTATAAAGAGCTTTAATTTGTTGTTTTTTTAATGGTGGGGGAGGTGAAACTGGTGTATATCGATTTGTGTGTGTGTGTGAATCGAATGCGTGCTGAGACTTTATGTATGGATGCGAGTTAAATTTAACATTTCATCAAAGTGTCAATATGTTAAAGCAAAAATTTTTATTGTTCAGTGAAAGTTGAAGAGATTTACATACTCATGTATAAATCTTTAATTATTTATATGTATAAATATACATAAATAAATAATTAAAAAATGTAATAATCACAGGATGATGAAAAGCATTTATCCAAATTTTCTGAATTTTTCCCCCAAAAATAGCTCTACTCTATAGTGCAACATACATACATACATATGTACATACAAATATAATTATTTAGCAGAAAATGCAAAGATTTGCTTTGAATATTATTGTTTATTAAGGCCTTATGAACATAAAACAAAAATTAAAAAGGAGCTAATTTTCGAGTTAACTAATCACGCTATATTACAGATACAATAAATAATCACATAATATTAAATATTTACACTTATTATATCCATATTTGCTGTATTGTATTGTATTCAAACAGAATTGAATGTTTATTTATTAATATTTTACAATTTTCTTTTATTAATTTTTTTATAGATATACTTTTCGTTTTCAATTTCACTTGCATTTCATTTATTTGGTCAAGAAAATTACGCTGTTTTCCGCGTTCGCCTTTTTATGTTAACATTTTTCGTTACCTTTTATTTATTTCACCTATTTGTGCGTTTTTATCACTTTACATCCGCTTTGTTAAACGTACGCGTGATGTCTGGTTGTTAGTAGTTGTTTTCATAAAGCTTGTTGGGTCGAGTTAATGCACGTTTCTTGGTTATCATCACACAGGAAACTTACATATGTACATACTTATATAAAATTAAAACAAACATTAAGTGCGCTTACTCCAGAAAAAAAATATTGTTACAGTAAGCTCTTTTCACACAAAATTCTACTTGTCATAATTATTCCACAGCTATCACTCTCAGTAGCCACTCTTTTTATGCTCTTATCACAAGAAAGGTTTTATAAAACACAAAAGCTTGAGGCACTAAAATCAAAGAAAAAACCTCTAAAAATCGAATTAACGGCGGCATTTATTCATTTTAGATTATTTAAACCAAAATACTTTTACGCCGCTGCTTAAATATATAAGTCACACACATGATCGTACGTTTTAACAGCAACACAGTAACTGAAGTATGTCTGTTTTGAAACCAAAAACACTCTTATTATGTATTAATGTAAGAATAGCACAAAAACATTTTTTCCCCTTACAAAATTCCAAACAAATAAATAATAATGGCACATCTTTATTAAGAACTCTCATTCGTATAAAAATTATTATATAGGAAAAGTGCTCTTTTAGTTCCCCTATTATTAACAAATAACAATTTCTCTCTGAACTCTCTTAAAAATTCAACAGACTTTTGCTCTCATTCTTGTTACAAATTTCCCTTGTGCTTGCCAAACGTTTTTTTCTCCAGAGAGTTATAATTGTGGTTCTTCTCTCTTCATTTGAACTCATAGGAATGAGCTCTATTTTCTTGTGCTTCTTTATGTTTTTGGATTTGATGTGTAATTGACGAACTGCTGTTAGAGTATTATATTGATGCTCATTTGGAAGTATTAAATACGAGTACAAGTTTTTTGCAAGAAAGGGAGGGTCAATTGCAATCAATATAACTAGCTCTTTTTAACATCAATCAACATTCAGCAACGGCCCCCTTTATCTACATAATTCCACTTAAAAGCAATAAAAAAATTAATTATTATATCAAAATGACATTTAATAAAACTATGATAATATGATGTCGCCGCATTCAACATTTTTAAAGAAATTAATCACAAAATTTCTTTTAAATATTTTAATATATGTATATACTATTTACTTTAGGAAGTTTCATTAATAATTTCTTTTTAAATTTCTATACAAATTTTTAATTGTTGTCTACTTTAGTTGGTGTTGTTGTTTTAATTGTAGCCGTTTTATTTGTATTGTGATTGCTCCATCATGCAATTAAGATTTATGACAGTTCAAGAAAAAACATCAAAACAAATCCAAAACCCAGCATAAAAACAATAGCAACAAAAGTTAAAACTTTACAAAAGTATTGGCTTGCGCTCTTTAGCTTCTATATAGCCTTCTTTCTTACTCGTCTTGCTATCTTTTTCCTATGTCAACAAATCCCCTACTAAAATACTCTCCTCTAATTGAAAATTCTCTTGCCATATTTTGTTTTTGTTTTAGAAAGCAAATGTCATTTGCTTGTTGTGTGCAAAAACAATCACACTCAAACAAATCATGGGACGGGAGATTTTGTTGTTTATTTATCTATTTTTTTTTCAACTCATCATTGTATTTTGTTTTGTACTCATCAAAAAACGCACAAGTGTTTGTTAGCTGCTGCTGCTAGATTTGGTTAAATGTGTTTATGCGTGTGTGTGTGTGTTTCTAAAATATTCCTTCATGTCAATTTGAGACCCGTCGGCTGTTTTTTTTTTACCGCAATCGTTGGTTGTTCGTAGTTGTCTTCTGCATGTCCTCTCGTTTGCTTTGTGGCTGTGTGTGTTTGAAATGCAAAAGATTGTTGTTTTGTTGTGTGAGTTTCCGCTTGACTTGTTCTTTTTTCTTATTTGACGTTTTCCTTTCCATCTTTATTTTTTATACGGCGAGGTGTGCTCTAAGGTTTTTTTTTGGTATTGTTAGTGCGAGTGTTTATTTTTTTTTTGTTCTGCTCGAAAGAAGGATTCAATTCTCTTTGCCTTAGCATTCGCTTGAGTTGTTCCTGTTTGTTGCTGCGTGACGTTGTCGTATAAAGGTTTCATCTGTTCAAAATTGTGTGTATGTATGTGTGTACATATGTATGCACTTTTTCAAGTATGAATTCTACAATTAAATGAACATACACTTTTTTCATTTATGGTTGCTCTGTTCAGAGGTGTGAAATCATTTGTGAGGGATGATAAACGCTTTACACCCTTCTATTGAATGTAATAAACTGAACTGTATATTTTTATGTTCATATGTACATCCGTATGTACTACATGTATGAACACGAGGGCAACCTGCAACAATACAACCTGATATTTTATTTATAAGAGCCGTCACTAAGTTTTTTTTATATAATGGTGACTATCTTGTACGTGTTTTTTTATTATTTAGTCTGCCTTCTTAATAGATTATTAAAACTTATTTTTTCTCAAATGGGTAACGGCACGGGTTATAACTCCTTCAACAAACAGAGAACTGAACCTGTTACGAAATTTTGATTCATATTAAAGTTCTCATAATTAATGGCCTAATCGTATTCAAATGGTGTTTCAATATTCGGTTTTTTAAATTTAACTAAGGCACAGCAAAAGCTTCTAGCTAAAATAACCAGACAAAGCTTGTGGACACAAGCTTTTCATCACTGTGCAACAGGAAAGAACTTTCGCAAATGAAATTAACTCTTAATGATTTTTTATAATCTCTTAAAGCCGCATTATAATTCACTATTTTTGCCATAATTTTGTTTCTGTTTCATTTGTGACATGTACTACAATGTGGAGACTTCAAAAGAAAATCTTTTGAACCAAATTTAATCTGAATGTCTTTTGTTTAAATTACAAATTAAGAAATTAATTCTTCTTAATTCAGAAATAAGCCTGAAGTTTTTTGTGTATTTAATTGAATAAAAAACTACGCTGTGCTGGATGCTATAGGGATTCATAGGTACTTGGTCACTATAAAGGCCTTTCTGACTCTTTTTCGCTTCCATGGTGTTTATGCAAGTTCTTGTTCCACCAACAAATTTCCGCAAGAATAGTATCGGGAGATTTTCTCCCTTGGTATCTAGAATTTTTTTTATTAAAATATATTAAAAAATACATCACTTCAAGTGGCACAGAGTCTTGGTGATAACGTTCTCCTTGTCCATCTGATCAAAGTAGTCTAGATGATGGGACAGATAATGATTTTTTAAGCGACATGTTAAAACGTGTGTTGAGAAAGCATTTATCATTGAGTGAAGGAAGAGGTCTAATATATGTAGATCTCAGACTTACTTTTTCCCCAGCAATGCTTCTAAAACTCCGGGTAGAGTATCCATTTGGAGTAATTATTGCATTTTTTTTCTTTTTAATGTACTTATATAAAATACCACAGAAGAGATAATTATTATCTTAGTTAAATTATGTGTGGGAAACGCACCGAAAATGTAGCCGAAATTTAAAAAATTTTAAACAATGCGACCTGCCGCAGCTGTGATGAACAAAATAAGGTAAAAACGATTTTCCATCTCCCATGCGTATGCTCGACATGGCACTCTTCGTGGCTTTTAGGCAAACATTTACTGGATGGCGTATCAAAGTTATCGGTGTAGGTGACCTTATCAGATTTATTATTACCACAGAATAGGTCTAGTACTCCTCACAGGATCTGAGCTTGGATCCTGGTATCAGACGAATAGTGATTTTTGACTAAACGGGATCACTAGATTCGACTTGGTTGCTCTACGAGTATGTTTTCCTTCTGAAAGCAAAACAAATTTGGAAAATTTAAATTTTATTTATAATATACTGTACCATTTATAAAAAACAGACAGATATTTTCAACTTCTCGTATTGATTAGATTGTTTGGAAAATGCAAACAATTTCTGAAACTTTGACTTTGGTTTCCAAGTACACCTTGATTTTGTCGACGCTTCTTTCAGAATAGCCTCCAATAGGTTGCTGCAATCAAACAAGTATATAATTCAAATGCAGAATTGTATTATTTTTTCAAAACTAATCATTTGGTGCCCATTTTTTCTCTCTCCTTTTTAATAAAAAATATCTACTTGATAGCAAAAAAAATGTCTCGGTGATTATAAACTTTTAACCATAAAAAGAATAAATAAGCAAATTAAATCTCTTTACTGTTGTTCTCTCATTTTGGCCCATTAATTATGGCGCCACCTTCGTATATTTGCTTGCATATTTATAGATCCTTCATACCTTCTACTAGACTTTATTGGTAATCACGTAACTTCAATGATTCGATTGATTAAATCTATAATATTTTGTGTTCCTTTAACTATGTATCAAATATATTAATCATATACCGTCTCAAAATCTTTCCACCTTTAAGACATTCGTCTTATAAATGATTTGCATTAATTAAATGTCATTAGTTAATAATAATATACTTTTTTTAGTGTCAACTCTTGGGTGTGACTCATGACTTAATTCATTAAATATTGACTTTTCCTGGAAAGGAAACTTGTTTGCCAATACGAGCAGTTGTAGTAAATCAAACTCATGACATAAATCAAAGTACCAACACCTTTTTACAAGTATTTATAACTTAAGAAGTAAATGAAGTATATTAGTAAAGGGTTGTTGAATAAGAAGAGATTGATATTAAAAAGAGATATGGTTGTAGAAATATTCCTTTTACGTACTAATAATTTTAAATGCCAACCGTAGATATTTTTTAACAAACTATTTCCCTGAATGATTATGATCGGTCACATGCTGTTGCCAAGATTAAAATCTACTTGTAATCATAGATATTACTGGGATGGTGGTAGATATCGTAAACATGCCGAACAATATCCTTTTTCAAATATCAAACAAATAAGAAATATGACTAATAAGGGACCCATCTTTTATATTCAAAGCTCAATATACAAGCGGTATTAGCGTCTATATTTTTCTATTCAATTTCCTAATATGCAGTTTAATAAGGATTTTAGTTGTTATGCCATATTTTAATGAAATGTACACAGAACGTAATTATGATTAATAAATTATCATTATGGTCACTTTGTACTTATTCCAGCAATAAATATATAATTGAAATAACAAAGTAATTCCTTTTAAAATGGTGTTTAAAATTTAGATTTTTCCCTTGAACATTTTAATGCTTGATTTTATATCTTCATGTTATCATTATGCTTGTTGCAACAATATTATGAGAAACAAAATTTTCATACCAACAATGTCTTTACATCACTTTATCATTTAAAAGTAAAAATTTAGTGCAAAAAATTTGTAAAATAACAAAAACAAAACTTTAATTAAAATTATTCGAAATATTCTCCCAATTAATTGTTAAAAAGATGGTGCCTTAATTACATTGACACTAAACAAATTAATTATTTATTTAATGGTTTCAGGCTACGAATGAAAAATCCTTGCAGACTGTGATAAAAGTTCTTACAAACTATGACTATAAAGTAAATAAAGGTTAAATGGAAAATTCAATAAAATAACATCACAAGCCAAAAGACAAATAAAGTTAATAGTTGACAAATAACAATCATTTTATTTGATTAGAAAGGAAAAACTTAAACTTAGTTTTCTCAGTGCCGAATTCCTTCCGAAATTTTTTCATTACACTTAAGGGCGAAGAAAAGGCACCTTACAACTTACCAGCCTAATATTTCTGGGGGTCTATAATATGGTACAGTGTGAAGCAAATCAGGTGAATTAATGTTGTCATTAATAATATCATATACCCATAAAGCAGGCTAGATTTTTTGAATGCAATTCTAAAGTACGTGACCCTACAAACAGGCGTTTAGACTCATAGGAAATAATAACTAAAAGTGATAGCGAACATGCAAATTTAATAAAGATGTGTTGAAGGACTCCAGCTAATAGCAGCATATTCTAACTTAGATCTAACAAAAGATGTAAAGATTAACAAATTATGAATAGTTTCTTTAAAAAAAAAACCAAGGATCTTATAATCCTTCGGAAGCATGTACTCCATGTGTGCTGCAAGCGGTAGGAAGCTGTCAAACACCATGGCCAGGTCTAGTTTAAAATTAGACCTTTTCACATTAATAACATTAATATTAGGGATTAAAAGACTTATGTTACTGTTAAACTGGTCTATAATTTAACCATAATTCGACTTACAAACGAACAACGCTTGCAAATAATTTAATTTTATTATCAACATTCGTGCCCGGTAAAGAAAGTGCATCATCCATCTTTTTATCGAAAAATTGTGTTCAGCGACGAAGCTCATCCTCTGGTTGAATGGATACGTGAACTATCAAAATTGCCTTATTTGGTGCGAAGAGCAGAAGGAAGCATCATCCATCTTTTTATCGAAAAATTGTGTTCAGCGACGAAGCTCATCCTCTGGTTGAATGGATACGTGAACTATCAAAATTGCCTTATTTGGTGCGAAGAGCAGCCGGAAGCATTGCATCTCGAAAAATGCACTGTTTGGTGTGGATTATGGGCCGGTGGCATCATTGGACCGAACTTTTTCATAGAGGACGCACAACAGGAATGTTACTGTGAATGGCGAGCGCCACCTTGCGATGATTATAATTTTTTTTGCAAGAAATATAAGAGGTGGACCTGGCTAACATGTGGTTCCATCAAGACGGTGCCACATGCCACACAACACGCTAAACAATGGCCCAATTAAGAGGCGAATTCGGTGAACAGTTTGTTTCATGTTAAGAGCCGCTCAACTGACCGATTAGGTCGTGCGATTTAACCCCTGTAGCTCTAACGCTTTGTCAACTCAACTATTTGTCAACTGATCGATTATACGATTCAAACAAATAGAACAAAGTTTTAGATAAATATGAAAAAGTTTTATTAAAATCAATGAGTAATTTTCTGTAGTCTTCTTGCAAAAGATTACCTCTGGCGTTTGATGCTTTTCTCACCTTCTCACAGTGATTGTTTTATTTAAAAGTCCGCCAAATGTTGCAAATTATTTGTGTCCAGCAACCAATTCGCAATATTGCAGTACCCTTTATGGCACTGTCGGTTAAATGAAATAATCCTGCCTTTTAAAATCTGGTGACAAATATCTTGTATAATTTATCACCAAAACTTTCCCTCAACTTGATAAAAACTTGAATTATTTTTGTTCCATTTTTTATTGCACAACATATTGATTAAAATTTTTAAAATGTGCTTGTGTCCGTTCATGTACAACTGTGTGTTTGTGTATGTGTGTGTGTTTAAATTTTATTAAATCAATTAACAAATACGAATAATTTAATGTGAAGTGATTTCCTCAAATATAACAACCTTTTAAGAAATATAAAAATAACAACCATAAAATTTTTATATCGTAATGAAAGCAAAAACAAATCTGTACATTTTAAATTCTTGATGTACAACAGCTCGAGAATCAGCAACAAAAACAAACAAAACAAAAATTAAACATAAATACGAATATTGGCTCATAAATCTTTCACTTGTTGACTCAATATTTTTTAATTGGATTTCATTTTGAAGCACAGCAACAACAAGATACAAATAATATTGAATTTGTTGTTCGTTTTTTTACCACAAAAAAAAATAGAAAAAATTAAAAAAAATACAAACATTTACTTTAAATTCAAATAAAACAATAAAGAAATTTTAAAACATCCAATTGATTCTTTAGCCAGTTGATGTACGAGCATTTGTTTGTTTTGCATTTGGGGGATTAACTGCTTTGCACACAAACACTCACACATATACGAACATACACTTAGAAATCTTTGCGATTTATTACTCACACATAGATAAAATATCTTTTGAAAGGGGAGGAAAGCACAAACGTATTTGCTACAAATCAAAACATCTGTCATTCGACAACTCGAGAGTCTCTATTGGAATGGAGCGAGCAATAAAATAAAGACACATACACACATAAATAAGTGAATGTTAAAATAAATAAATTAATGCAAGTACGTTTTAATGAATGATATTTAACAGTGGGCCTGCAGCGAATGTGTTACGGAAGAAATAATTTCAATAAAATAAGAAAGCGTTATGGGACAATAGGATTCATAAAAAATGGGCAATTTGTAAGCAGCTGGTTCTGTTGTCAAGTGCATCGGTGACCAGTGATTGGATGTGAGATTTGCATTTCGGTATCAAAAAAGAACGTTTTTGAGTACTTTTTGAGCCCAAGAGTACCAAATATTATTATTTTTCAAAAAGATTATATAAAATTCTTTAACAAAGGAATAAAAAATGAACAAAAAGCATAAAAGTACATATTAGACTAAATTTTATATTTAATGAAAAAGTCAAACATATATTTTTAAATCTATTTATGTATGGACATGTATATATAGACGAGTATTTGTGTGTGTGTGTGTATGATAACTAATTTTTGAAAAGCACAAATTTAATTTCTGTTAAATATGCAAATTAATTTAATATTTGTGTTTTCTAAAACAGAACCCAAGTATTTAATAAATTTTGCTCATTATCAAGATTTTGTAAAATGAACTACATTCGTTTATTTATTATTTGATTGAATTATGTTTGTCTATTTTTTAGTTATTTCAAGTTATTCTCTTAATATAATTTTTATTACTTTTTAAAAATATTTGAATTAATTAATCAGTGTTTTGTTATGGTAAATGTGAACACATACATATAAATATATTAACAAATATAAATTGTCTATTTATTAGTTTTTTCAACAATTACAATGCGCAGTTTTTATAGAATAAAACCCTGTACCTTCAGTTCCATATTCCACATGAAATTAATCTAACGTAGTCATAGCAAATAACTATTTGCAACAACAATTCTTTAACAATTTCAAATGTATGGATTTCGGATTGTTAGGAGTGTTTTAATATTTTTTTTTATTCAAAAGTCATGTCACATTTATTAGAAATAGATGTTCATAAATGCAACAATATTACAACTTTATCCATCACACGATTTTAATAAATTATCTCCAGTATCCAGATCATTATAAAGTCTTTTGTATATAGAACGAAATTTTAATTTGCACGTCTCATTGAAATATTAATAATAATGCCCTTATAACCATCACACGGAACGGTTCTGGGGAAAAGCAAGCAGCATCCAATGGAACCAGATGAAAAGTTGAAATGTCATTAGCATTTCAGTAGAAAAAAGCTTTGAAAAAATGATCACACTTTGAAATTATGATCTGAAAGCAGTGCGAATTCGGATCATTTTCAATGATTTATTCGTTGGTTTGTCAGCTCGGGATGTTCTCTCTTTTATGCTTATTCACCGATTCGGAATCTGTATTTAGTCTCCTGTCAGGAATCTGTCTTCAGATGAACATTTTTATTTTTTAGATAAAATAACGTGATCTAAATGTAATTTTTACATGAAAACGTTACGAACTTGCTACGATTTCTTTTTCCTTGACGAAAAATATTATTCTCAAGCAGTTTTTTTATTAAAAAAGTATTTTTAAAAGCGAGTACAAGAAGTCACAAGATTTGTGCAAGTAATTTAGACTCTAAAATAATTTAAAAAAATTTTTGTTAACTTGTACTCGTAGGACGTTGAAAAATTATTATGGATTTGTGGAAGCAATGTCATTTGGACCTTCCATTTGGACAGTTTTCAATATGTAAGCAAGTATGAATTTCTGAAAACGGAGAAGAAATGTTATAAAAGTTTTGTGAACTTTTAGTTCTTATGCCCTTGATTACTTTAATTTTGTCTCAGGTCCCTTAAATTTCATATTATCAAGGGTCGGGAGTAAAATTTTTAAGTGTAGCCATGTATTAGTTGTTTCCTTATTCATGAATTTCACAAACCCAAACTGTTCAAGATCTGAGTATTTTCTACAAATCAGCCCACTGTGTTAAATATTTATTTTCTTATATAAGATATACATAAACAAATTTCACGCATCTAGTCGTTAGTATTTGTAAATGCCTCAAATTGTATTAATTTTGATGTTGATGTACAAATCGTCTGCTGTACAGATTTTTTATTCGATTTTAAATCTTGTAAAGAAATAAAACAATTATATTATAGTCTTAGAATAAATGAATTTTTTTAATGTGTGTATAAGGGAAATCAAATTTTATTTGCTTTAAAGATTTCTACATGTTTTATGGTTAAAAGAAATAAAATAAACAAAAAGAATAGAAAAAAAAATAAAATATGCCCATTTCTGATTGGATAAATTGATTTGTTATCATTCTGTCTTTCTATTCCACATGTTACATGCTCTCATAAGACAGCGTCTTAAGTTCATACATAAATTTCTGGGATCATCCATCTTTATCCCTCCCAATCAACCCCCAACAGCTTTGGAATAATTTGTTTTTTACATTTTATTTTCTTCGCTTTGGGCGCCTTGGTGAGAAACTTTAATTTAAAATATATAATTGACAGATTTATCAGGTATTAGCTGACATATTTGTGCTTATATGTTTGTTAACACTGCCACCAACTGATCGCCAAATATTTTTAAAATGCTCAATTTCATTTAGACTTTTTCCAGAGGTCTTTTTTTGGTTTGTTTTGTTTTTTTTAGCATTTGTTGTTACATGTTGTTTGTGTAAGATTTATTTTCACGTGAACGAAATAAAAGGTCTTTAAAAATTCTCATGATAGACGTGGTGAGATCTAATATGGGATGTGAGAGTGATTTTCAGTTTAAGACGGATGAAGTATAATACAGATTGCGAATTTTGGGATTCTAATCTTTTCACTACAACGATTCTTTGGGGTGAAGAGAGAAATTTTAAGAAATTAAAAACGATCTTAGAAAAAACAGCACTAAGTTCGAAATAGTCCAGGGCTTCATATTCTGAAGAAATTATGTGCTAAGGGTAGGATCATAGTATTTACAAAATCAATCGTACAAAAACAATCATATTATAGGGCATTTTAAGTTAACAACCATAAACTGAGAAACAACTGGGCTTGTCTGCAGAAACACTCGGAGGTTTCGGCAGGAATCGAGCCAGCGTTTTTCGCACTACTAGTCTAGTACACTAGCCACTAGCTTACGACTAATGTAATAAGCCTTGGTTAATTAGATTGCTCAAATGTCCAAAATTTTTTAGGAACTAGGCGGCGAAATCTTTCTAACAAGTTCCCCCAACGAAGCAATTATGAAAATGTACTTACGTATGTATATGTGTATATCTAAAATGACTTAAAAGGACATTTTGTTAAACATTAATAATTTATTCACATAAGAAACTTAAGTATAAAAATGTAACTCAGGGTTGTAACCGATAAATACTTTGGGTAACTAAATGTAGTAAGAATTGTATTTTCGAAATAAAATTTTTGAGGTAGTTATCCGAATTGGGTATTTAACGGAAAGTTAGTTAATCGTAGCTAGAAACAAGAGTAAAAAAACTTAGATGTAAATAGCGGAACAAATAAGCGTGTTGTAATTAAACGGTTTGCACTATTACAATTTCTTACCGCACAATTAAAATATTTTAATAAAACATTAAAAAATTATAATCAAAATTATTCAGTGCATTTTTGTGCAATATAAACACTATGCCACACATCTCGCGCGTGTTGAAAAGAATTGTTAATGCAACATCACTACAAATCGTTCTTATTGTGGATGACACTGGGAGGGAGCATAGGGCCAAATTAAAAAAAGAAAAAAATGTTTTAAAGCACTTTTCAAACGTCTCCCCACAATACAATTAACATTGTGTCAGTTTAGTTCGTAAAACATGTGTGGCTAAATTTTCGTCGATTGTTTTTTGCTGCTGCAGCATTTTGGAATGAATATAATTTACGCAAGTTTCAATCAACTTAAACAAAATTGTTTTATTTTTTATGGGCCCTATATAAAGCATACACATACAAGTACATACTCTTCAATTCAAATGCGATTTTAATTTATTGTTCCAAAATAAATAAATAATACATTTGATCAAATAGTACTTCTTAAACTGGTGGGTGGTAAAAGCTTTTGAAAAAAAAACTTAAATAGATGTATGTATGTGTGTGTGTAAAGTTTATAACAATTGAATTGATGATTTATGTAAACATATCATTGCGTGCTACAAATGATTTGAAACGCAAAATCGGTGATACATATCTACATAATTTGCGCTGTAGTATGCCACAAGATATCACATATGACGTCTGTGATTGTACTCTTAGTCAGCAAATTGTTTATTAGAAGGTCGAGAAGATGTGAATGACGATGCTCGTCCTGGAAGCTCCACCACATCAAAAATCGATGAAAACATTGAGAAAGTGAGGAAAATTTGTTATGGAGAATTGTCAAATCACTATTAGAATATATTGCAGAGGTTGTCGGCATATCGGTTGGCTCATGCCATAAAATATTTTCGCAAATTTTGGACAAGAAACATGTAGCAGCGAAGCTCGTTCCAAAATTGCTGAATTTCGAACAAAAAACCGTCGCATGAGCATCGCTCAGGAAATGTTGAATGATATCAACGACGATCTAGATTTGTTTAAAAGGATCATAACTGGTAAAAAATCATGGTTATATGTATTAACACCGATACCACAGTTCAATGGTTCCAATGGAAAAGCCCAGGCGAGGCAAGACCAAAAAAATCACCCCAAGTTCGATCAAATGTCAGGGCTTTTCTCACTGTTTTCTTCGATTACCGTGGCGTAGTGCATCACGAGTTTTTGCCATATGGTCGTACGGTTAATAAGAAGTATTATTTTGAAGTTATGCGCCGTTTGCGCGAAGCAATATGTGAAAAAACAATGCATAGCTTCTGCATCACGATCATGCACCTGCTCACTCGTCATTGCTCGCTCATACTTTTTTGGCCAAAAACAATACCGTAATCATGTCTCAGACACCGTATTTGGCAATTTTATTTTTGTTTCCAAAGGAAAGAACCGCGTTTTACAACGATCGCTGAGAGAGCTCAAGGCCAAACCAAAAAGTTAATATCAGAACTGCTTCGAGGCTTGAAAAAAACGCTGTCAAAAATGTTTTATATTTAAGAGGTAATACTTTGAAGAAGAAAAAGAAGAAATTGATGGATAAATAAATATTTTTCGAGAAAAATTAAAATTCACCTTTCTATTGAACAGACCTCGTATGCACATAATTTTTATGAATAAACATTAGAGTTTACATAGACAAAAAAAAAAAAAAAATAAAATAGCCTTAGCAAAGCCAAACTACAAAATATTTCCAAACTTTCTTTCTTGCTTAAGCTCGCCTATCGCTTCAGTCTTATTACGTCATAAGGATGTCAGCGAATATCAGGATCTTTTACACATCCTTTTTACTCACCTATACCGAGAAGTTCGGTTATTAGGAATTACATGATACCGGGAACTTCAACTCGTTATAGCTGAAGTTCGTCATAGACGGGGTAAATATTAAACTTGTTCCAATAAATATAAGCAGATTGTTAGACTAGGTTTAACAGGCCTTCACTCATTTGGGTCCAGGATGAAGGTGGGAAAGTAGAAAATTAGAGAGTAAAAATTTAAAACGTAAGAGAAGGTAGAAAGCATAAACAATTAGATTCTACGGCAGGAATCGAACCTGCGAACCTCTACCCACTAGTCTACACGAGAACACCCAATAAATAAAGGTAAAGAAAATTGAAGTATTAAAACGATGTATTTATAAGGCATATCATAAATTTCATTTAATTCATACATTTTGTATCAGTTTGTGAAATTATTATTTATTGCTTTTACGCCAAATTGTGGGCCCAAAGTGCCAAAGTTGGCTCCAGTAGCAGTTTGCGATTTAATCCAAGGCTCTTAGTCTTTTGATGGGGCCGACATCTGCGATGTAGCTGAAAAAGCACAGCATTTCTTATGAACCCCACTCACTACGAGGCAGACGCTAGAAGAAGGTGGGTTGTTGAGATGCATAGTCTGGAGTCCGGAACTGCTTATTTGAGCTAAGGCATTTATTCGCTAACCTTTTTATCTAAAGGCCGTTCACTATATGCAACCTGTGACCCGTTCGGTAGTCACCAGATCGAGCTTAGCGAAGACACCCATGAATATCTCCACGACCCGGCGAGCTTGTCAAATTCTGCTAAATAAATATTTTAATGATTTTTTTTAAATAAATGAAAAATCTTATGATTTAATTTTTTTCATTATAAGCATAAATAAAATTTATATAAAAGATATAAAATGTTTATAATAGAATAAACTATTTCTTATTTCCTTGTCCCGTTTTCTTGCACCTTTTCGATTAACTTGTCATCATCAAAATACCTGGATGAAAACTACAACAAAGAGTGTCATTGTACGCACTCCTTTTTGATTACATCTATCAATCAAAATTTATATAAAATCATACAACACATACAACACACACACATATAAGTCTAAAAATAAATATTACGTTTGAATGAATGTCCAAGATATGAGTTGAACAAATTAATCTAACCTGACTGACAAACTAAATTAAATGATTTCTTAACGTATTCGTGGATTCGGTTTGTATAAAAATAAAAAAAAATAATATAAAACTAGAAATAAAAATCATAAAAAACTGATGGATTGATTGGGCGAGTGGGTGATTGATCGATCGTGGCAACAAAAATATATACTCGTATATATATTTTATATACATATTTATGAATATTATAAATTAAGAGCTTCGTCATTACACTAGAGCGCTAAAAACAGCAAGAGCCTCAATTTTAATATTTGCTCGTTACTTCATGATTGATGGATGGATGAATGGCTCTACTCCTCTAGTCAGCTGACAAGCAAATGGTCAGATATATAAAGGAATGTGTTTAAGAGGGATCTTGAAACATTTGAGTATAAATGAATAATTATAAAATATAGGAATTAGTTTAAATTATTTTTATCAACCGGACGGACCGATTTGGGAATGGGTTCGCTTGTAGTTGAGCCTGATAATTTTTTTCGAAAATCGAAAGGATAATTTGCTTCCTGAAATATAGATTTTCTCACAACTCCTTTATTTATGGACCGATTTTGAAAAAAAAAGCTTTTAGGTTTGATTTTGTATTAGTTTAATAGAATTTTAGGTGGAAATCAGACGGACCTAATGGTTGCCTGAAATAATGACTATAAGATAACTCAGCCATTTATAGACCTTTTGCTCCCCATTTGATTTGAAAATATCTTTGATATAAAATCAAATATTCTTTTCTCTCAATCTTCCTGAAAACATTATTTTTCTGCAATTGATAAGCAATAAAATTTCATTCACATAAGGAAACAGAAATCACGACTATTGGCCTTCCAGGTGTCAAGTTTATATCAAAATAGAAGAAAACAGAGTTTACTTTTCCCAATATAATAAACTCAGCTTCCAAATCGGTGATTAGGAATCCAAAATATGAGCATTTCGCAATAACAACCATATACTATTATCATTGGAAATGATACGAGTTCGCACTATTTTCGGATCCTAATCCCAGTATTTGCATGACTTTTGAAATCGCTTTTTTTACTTGGTGATTAAGAGTGTAGTCAGCGCTTTTTTTACTCTGTTCACAGGCCTCGTAAAAATATTTACAAGTTCTTGAACAGTGTAGTCAACGTAGCGTTTTGAGCGCCGTTTGAACGTATTGTAAGAAAAATTTATTTAGCTGAACTGTTAGACTCGATTAGTTAAAAAAAAATTCAGATAACAATACTTTAATATTATTTTCGAAAAACTCAAAAAATGAAGGATATTTTACGGAAAGCAGTAGAATTCAATAAGATTCAATAAGAATAAAAAGAATTCAATAAGAGCAGGTACATCTACCACAAAATCGGCAGAGTTGGCAGAGCTGATCCGCAGTATGAGAGTAGAGGGTAGATTTCAATAATTTATTTATTATTTTTTTTTGATTTATCAATATATTTCAATTAAAGAGATCTGACGCAGTTAATCTCCCGTTTTGATCAAACTAGACTATTTTTGTGAGGATACGTGATGTCTCTTGTTTTCAAAGACAAGCTAGCTACAATTCCAGCCCTGGAAAACAACAGTAAATCTGACATTGGGGAAAGATACCAGCCGAAATGCTGAAATTGAAGCTCACAGATGCGACGTATCAGCGGGAAATGATCTTTAAAAAATAAATGGCCGCAAATAAATATTGCACTCATTTTTACAAATTTACTGTGTTTTTTTCAATTTTCAAAACCCAAACGGATTAAAAAGCACCCATTATTTACTCGACATGTGCAACACTTAATATCGAATTGACAGCTGGAAAACACAAACGAAAAGTACGAAAGGGAAATAGCAAGAAAATTATATAGGAAATACACAAGTCAAAAAAAGTGTATTTCAAGGCACTTAATTTATTAAAAATGGACAGAAGGACTTTATGAAGGATTTTGTTAAATTGTCTTGTATGAGTAAATTTATTACCAAGATGGCTATTTAAAGACAAAGAGACCTGATTGGAAAACTTTCCGTGGAATTACGACTTACCATTTATAGTTTAAATTTTTTTTAGAAAAGTTTCTTGTAAAAATGTTGTATTAAAATAATCCCTAAAATTATTTATTTATTATCCTTCAGTTAATTTAATTTCTTTTATCAATTAATTAACAATATATTTTCATCATGAACTCATTCCTTTAAGTCTCTTCTTCTTCATTTAGCATTCGCATGCCTCACAAAGTCACACAAAAATTTATTCAATCATTCATTTAGGCAACTGCGTCTTAAAGAGCTTTATCACTTGAAACGCCGGTAGCAAAAAGTAGGTCGTTCAATAAAAATGTGAATTTATTTGGATAAGCATATGAAATGTGATTGATTTCTAATCAAACAGCAGTGAGACATTTTTATAAGTGATCGATGAAAAGAGTAACAAATTACAAATTGGTATTTTTTTAATAAAAGAAACATTAATTAAAATTCAAAATAATTAAATTTGTGTTTAAAAATTTTAAACATGTATAATTGAGATTGATTTGCTTAAGGAAAAATTTTAAATGAATTAATAAATTTTTAAAATATGCGACAAGTTCGTTCTATTGGCAACTTTTAATTAATAAAATAAATTAGAAAAATACATAGTGAAACAAATATAAATAAAATAATTTAATATGACAAAACTTTAGGCCGCTGTCCCTCTTAGTACGGTTGAATTCTTTTATAGGCCCAAGGCCAACAAGTTTTTCAATTAAATTTCTGTTGCTCTTTTCAATATTTTCCAAACGTAGGGGAAGCCACAGACTTCACCAACTTGAAAAAAAACTTAAACAGGTTGTAAGCAGATTGAATAATTTGGAGATATGAAAGATCTTGTCGCACAAAATCACTAAATTTCAAGCTTTAATTTCGTGCTGACTTCAAATCACGGAACTTTGTGCGCAGAAAATAAACGAATCGAAAGCAAGAAATGTCTAAATCGAGTGAAATGAATAATTAAAAAAAAATTAAACGGCCATAGATCTATATGACGATAATAAAAGGAAAATTTATACAGAGCGACAATAAAAGTACGTGTTACTCTCACGACAGACAAACTTCTATATTTCTGCATATTTTGCATACTTTGGCCATATTTGAATTTTTTTGCATATGTCTATGCATATCTTGTGTATTTCTGCATATTCTTGCACATATTTTCATATTTTGCATATCTCGGCATATTATTTCATATTTTTGCATACCTTGCATGTAATTGCATATTTTTGCTTATTTTATATGTCTATGCATATTTTCAAATGTCCGCATATTTTGCATATGTTTGAATATTTTTCATACTTTCGCATGTCTAAAAATTTTGTATATTTTTGCATATTTTGCAAATATTTGCATATGCGTCTATGCATATTTTAGCATGTCTTTGCATATTTTTGAATATTTTGCATATTTTCTCATATCATCGCATATTTTGCATATTTTTGCATATATCGCATATTTTTGCATGCCTTGCATATGTTTAAATATATTGAATATTTTGCATATATGTAAATACAAATTTTTGCACATATTTCATGTTTATGTATATTTTGCATATTTTTGCATATTTTTGAATATATTTTCGTACTTTGCATATTTGCATATTTTTTGCACATCTTCATATATTTGCATATAGTTTATTGTATTGCATATTTACGCATGTCCCTCAAATATTCATATTGATTTCGATTTTGTCTGAGCTGGCGGTAGCGGATGAAACAACTGTAGCAACGATGTCAATTTGATGAAAAATTAATGAATAAACTTATATTATTCGAACTTCTATAGAGTAGATAAATATTCGAGTTTAAAGGTATGTTTATTTGTAAAAGTTTTATAAATTAATTAATGGGAACTTTTTTTATATATTGATATAATAATATATTTAAAAAACTTTCATATACTAAAAGACTAATATTGAATAATTACAAATAATAAAAAATATAAAATAAAAATATCAAATCTATTTTTTCTGAATATGTAATTTTTGTATCTGGATGTTTTAGTAAATTTTCATCATATCGTACTGTGCCGCTTTTACATATATATTGATGTCATCTTCTTTTCTTCCTTCATCTTCAAACACAATTCGATTGGAAGTCTCATTTAAAAGTTGAACGTGTTTGATGAATGATTGCAATACACGCATAAAAATTTGACAAATAAAAGCGACTCTGAAACAACACCCACTTTCATTGAGAGTAAAGTGGGTGTGGCAAACATTTTTCTAAACTCCCCTCTTAGAAATGGTATTGCTATTATTTGCTCGATGTCCGTTTTAATGCTGACTTCCTCACCTTAACGCCAAAAAATTACTATTAACTCGGAAGTTTTTTAATATAAAAACCATGCAACTTTGGAGGCTGGTAGAATGGGGTATGAAGATATATTTACGCTTTGTCTGAACACTGTAGGTTGATTCGTTTGGATGATATGATGATGAATGCCATAAATAGCATTTTTTAAATATCATGCGGGGCCACCAGTCGGGCCAAATGTTAACCATTTTGTAGCCCGAGTTCGACCCTATCATATGGTGAAAGAATTATTCCATTAGCTCCAGCCATCCTTGAGTTATAGCGTTTTGAAAAATAAGTTTTAGCGAAATCCACCTGCTACCAGTTTCTGTTGACCTGGTGTTTCACAAAAAAAAAACGAATTTTCATTTTCAGATTTTTAATTTTTTCGAGTGAAAAAAGTTTTTACATTTTGATTAATCACTCTGGTATTTTTGAAGATAATTGACTGAAAATTGGTGGACTGAATGAGTCGACAATGTACAATAGCTATAAATAATCTTTTTGCCACGCCCACTTCATAAAAGCCGCAAATGGGCGCTTTTATAAATCGGTTATATACAGTGTTCTGTTGTCTTTTGCGTAAAGAAGTTGATCTTGTAGTAAAGCTAAGTCTGCGCTCGTTTATGTAAAAAAAAAATTTATCGAAAAATACCGAGTGCTTTCCGAGATGTAAGTGGTACAAATTTGCATTTAATGGTCAAATTCGTCCGCTAATAACTCCAGAATTTACCAAAATATGATAATGGAACTTTTCATATTGGTAGAACTGGAAGAGGTGCAGGTGGATTTCGCTAAAACTTATTTTTCAAAACGCCTGGTGGCCCTCCTTGAGTGTGAAAAAGATAAGATTTATCCGGAAAACCTCTATATCTTCCGAACTAATGGACCTATGAAGTTCAAACAAAAAATATGTGATGCATTCATCTTCATATCTTCCAAACGAATCAACCTACAGTGTGCAGACAAAGCGTAAATATATCTTCATACCTCATTCTACCAGCCTCAGAAGTTTCATGGTTTTTATATTGAAAATGTTCGGTGTTATTAACTGACCAAATTGGACATAATATGCAAAGTTGTACATCTCATATCTCGGAAACGGCTTAGTATTTTTTTAATAAAATCTTTCGCAGATGATTGGGGACAGTCATGCTTTGTCCCTACTTTGCCACGCCCATTTTTGGTTCGCTAAAATTAGGTTGCATTTTATGCCATCAGACATTGTGTAAAACTGTTAATTATTTTATTCAAAACTACCGAGTAGTTCTTGAGCTACAAGAAATTAAACTTTGTTCAAAATATACATGGGTGTTTTAAGTATTACGATTTTGTCAAGAAGTTTTTTTTCAGGTTTTTAGACTTCTAGCTTTCCGGTTTTTGTAATACTGCGACGGGAAGTTGTGTCTTGGTTAAGAAATGCTTTCATTCAATTAAATTGAATATTCAATTAAATGAAATATATTGATGCGATACTTTAGATGGAGGCGTAGTATTTCAGCTTCAATATGAATGGACAATATTTTTTTTTTGGATTTGTACTGGTAAATTTTTTTCTTTTGTGGATTAAGAAAAATATCACAATTTCAGTCTCGAGTTGTAATTTTGAAATATAAACCTTATAATGTTTTTATCTCATTTTTCATTACTAATAACACATTAATTGGTTTTTTAAATTTCAAAATTTGGTTTTTTAATTCTAATTTGTATCACAATTAATTTTGGTGTTTTTTTTTACAATTAATAACTTAAAATAGTATTCCTTAAAGTTCATATTATTATTAGATGTTCTTAAGGAGCTAGACTGGACTTACACTATGCACCGATTTTATTCGCTGCTAAAAAGGAATATTTGAAACATATGGACTACGAAAAATTACAGCATATTTTTCATACCGTCTATATATCACAGCGCAGTCTTCATACGTTGAAACTAAGAAAACTTGTAACGAATTTCGTGAAAAAATTCTCTGCCTCAGTTCAGTCTGGAACCTAAAAAATAATTTAAAAAATGGGGTTATTTTTGGTTTATCCTTCGTTTTCTTAAATATAATTATAAATTTTAGATCAATATTATTTAATAACGGCCCAATTAAAAGGGGAATTCGGTGAACAGTTTATTTCACGTTTGGGACCGTTCAATTGGCCGCCTAGATCGTGCGATATAACGCTTTTAGACTATTTTTGGGGGTACTATGTTAAGGTTCATGTCTATAGGGACAATCCCGCTCTATCCCTCTCATTCTTCCTTAACGTTTAATATCCTCGATTTGAGGATTTTTAAGGTTTGAGTATTGAAAATTTATATTTTTATAAGCTTCTACTTCTAAGCTTTGATTTTTTTTAATTCTTATTTTATGCCATAGATTTTGTGGCCTTAAATTTTAAATATTTTGTATCTCACACTACCTGAGCAAAATTTATTATTGCTTTTATAATCTTTCACACAAAAATTAATAATTATAAATTAAATAGTGATAAAAATAAACAGCTCTGATATATTATAATAAGAGTATTTATTTGCATAAATATATTTCATCTTACCAAACATTAACCGCAACATGTACATACATTCAACGCTGAACTACATGTTTTTCGAGGGCTACAAATTTTTTTGTTTTTTGGTATCAAACGGCTGCAAATAATTCCCATGAAAAACTTCAAGTTATGAGATCCACTAAAAACACAACATCAACAACAAATTATGTTGATTGTTGTTATATTTGTTGTCATATTGGAACAAAAAAAAAAAAAAAAAAAAAAAAAAAAAAAAAAAAAAAAACAAGCAATAAAATTGCAGAAGAGTGGCTCAAAAATGAAATAAAGTAAAACAAAATATGAACTTCGCAAAGTTTATTCATTTTTGTGTACTACACGCCAGTGTCGGACATAATAGACTTTTGACAGTTTTCTTAGAGGCATTTGGTAAAATCTTTTAAACCAAAAATTTACCGAGTTAAAAAAACACTTAAATACTCATACTTGCTATTCATTATCTGGTGAGATCTTTGAAGCCGGTGCCATGATGACTGGCACTGGCTTCAAGGATTTCAGCAGCTGGCGACTGTAACGCAAAACATTATTTTCGCGATCACACTTAATTTTCACGAAAGATTGCCTAGTTTTTGACACTATTTCCAAAATGGGTTCAGATTAGTTGCGACCATCGTGAGAATTGAGCATTTATGTGTATGTGTAAGTGATATTGCACTGAGAAACATTTACGGCGATTAAACCATCCCAATATTGTATTGGTTTTGGATGGATTAGTACAAAATAATGTAGTAGTCTGTTCAAAAGAAATTGTGAATTTTGTAATTTCTCGGTCTACGTGCACTCGATAAGCAATTTTTTTATCCTGGCACACTTTTCTCACACATATATTCTTAATTTAATCCTTTTTGCGCTGCCTTTTCAATTCATCTCTTACTGTTTGAGAATTTGCAATTATTGTTCATATTATTGACGATGCAATTACTTATTGAAATGTATAAAAATAAAGCATTGATTTGTATGGAAGGTCCTTATCTCTCCGAGTTCCAACACATATCAGCTAAAGTAGGATCTACTTTGGATTTTCAAAATCGGTCTAAAAAAAACGATAACATGTTTGCATATCAAAAAAAAAAAATAACAATTATTATTGAATATACAATCCCCCTCCTCTTTTTGAAGTCGGTCAACATAGTTTATATTTTTCACAACAAATTTTTAAGGACTTCCCTTGAAGGTTTTTTTTCAAGCTGGCTACGTTGCCTGGAATTCCTATGATCGCTCTTAATGGCACAAACATCTAGCTTCTAGCCAGCATATACAGCAGAATATTAAAAATGCGTAAATATGTATTTCGTCCTTTAGCAATGGACAATATAAGAAGAATAAAAATATCTAGATGCCCATTTGGAAATGCTGTGCACTCTACTAACAAAATGCTTAAAGGAATTCTACATGCAATATGGGAGTGTCCGGTTTTATTTGAATTAAATTTATATAAATTATATATAAATTTAGTTTTTCCTTCAAATTCTCTTATCTTTATTAATATAATATAATATTTGTGTGTTTAGTATTTTTTTTTTAACACAAAACTTGCGGTGAGAACTGCAAATAAATTTCTGTCAGTGTGTAGAGATAAAAAGGAATAAAAATTCAACAAGTAAACACTCTTATAACCATAAAATGATATGTTATATATGTTTGTGGAACACTGATCTACTGCCATACTAGAATCTGAGGGATTAAGGAACTACTCGCACAGCAGATTTCATGGATTACTGGACTACAAGATGGAGGGCCTTCCCTTATGGTTGCATAAAGAATCAAACGAGTGGTTAATGGCGTTTTTCCAATAAACTGAAGAAAAAAATTAAGACTAAAGTTCTTTAACTATCGCTAACTTATTAGGAAAGAATATTTAATGTTTTAAATTAGAGCGACAAAAGGATTTTTTTTAATAAATTTATCAACAAAATGTTGCACCTCTTTTTTGCTAAATGTCAATAGTCAAACTTAATTTTAATTAAGGCAGTTTTCAGAAAAGGCAGTAAAATAAAAAAAACACATTTTTAGGGTTCCACGCCTAAAGTCTCATAAAGAAATCCTACTAAATGCCAGCCTGTCCATCCGTCCGTCTGTCAGTTCGTTTTTGTGTTACAGCCTTCTATGCTGAGAACGGCAACAGCTCAAGACCTAAATTTTTTACAAGAAGTGGTCAACTGCAATAGATGAAAAACTAAATACTATATAACAATATTTTTAAATACATAATTATTTCGGACAATATTCGGATTAATAATTTTAATAAATAAAGCTTGAAGAGTGTCCCAAAGCAAAAACTTTCAAACTTTTTAGAGGGTGGGTGTTACTATGACAAGTATAACAGACAATACAAAGCGGGAAGTTAAAAATTAAATTCCTAATTTGTAAGATCATAGATTTCTGTGCATCACTAACAACAAATAATCATATATATCTATTATCTTACCACTTGTTATTTCTTTTTTAAGCAATATTTTTAGATATTGAGCGGCCGTACCGAAATAACTCTACTTATGGGAGTCGAATTTCCAAAACTTAGGAAGGGACTTTTAAGCCTTTTTAATGTATAAGTGCGAAAAGTTTCGTACACACCAGACTCCAGCTTTTTTCATTTGCTTCGCTTTTGAGTTTGTATTGTCCGCAAAATCCTGCGACACAAATACAAGTGGCACCAGCAATAAATACCAACCAATAGCAGTAGCAGCAACGAAATCAACACAAATTTGGGAGAAAAAAGTATTCAGCGCAAATTATCATCAACGAAAATGTTGTTTGAAAAACAAAAGTGTTGGACTGTTGTTGAAATTATGATTATGACAAAACATGAATTTGTTAAAGCCATCATCATCAACATCCCCACGAATAGAGGGAGGAGTATCATTCCGCTATATGTTAAACACGAGCGGGCAGATCAGTAGCCTTTGGGCGCTGGGAGTTTTTCGTAAAACAAAAATTTAGTATGAGTCACTACAAAAGGTTATAATCGAATTACATGCAAATGAAGAGGGAAATTTACGGCAACGCGCATAAAAGCCCTAAAAAGTATTAGAGAGTGTTGGTTTTTATCATTATTATAAATACACACAAGGACACATGCATATGCACATACGAGTACACACTAATACAAGCTTGTATTCAACTGACCCACACTGGTGAGTTTTGTTAATGTACAAAATTATTTAAATGGATGAGTGTCAGTCAGTTGTTTTCAAATGCACAGTGGTTCACGTAGTACGAGTTAAAGAAGAAAGGAAGGTATCAGCGAAATGAAACAGGCTTCGATTGCAATCGATGGTCGAGAAATAATTTCTACGAACATTTATATTGATTGTAAAAGACTCAGTCCTTTCATGTTGCATCCTGATGTATGGTGGGTGGTAGGCACTAAAAAAAGATAAGTTATAGAAAATCTATTGTCAGGATCCAGCAATGCTCCACATTTGTCATCAGAGATGTCACAGGGAGTACAGCGTAGCCAACAATGTAGGTTATTCATCATCTACCACCTATTGAAGATTCCGAAAGCTAAACAGTATTAAGAAGTTTCTGGTGTAACTGAAATTTGTGCATTGTTGTTATAAATAGAAATAAAATACGAAAACACGAAATCTTCAGACTAACAGTCCAGCACGATTCCTAGTAACTTTAGTAACTTTAATATGCATGATTTGATGCATAGAAATACCTTTGAAATATAAAAAAAAATTACTTTGCGTTAATAGTGATCTCTTAATAATAAAGTGCTTGCATCTTGGCATTTGTGAAAAAAAGTATTATATATAGTATTCCTAGGAAGCATCACATTCCTGGGTACTGCCAATATTCTAATAATGAAAATACCTTCATCAATAATAAGATGGTATCAATTATTTCTGGTCAAACACTGGAAGAACAACGAAGAAGTATCAAATGATCGAGATAATGAAACACGGTTGAGGTTCAACAATGTACGAAGGATATTTCTCGGAATTTGGTGTTGGTCCTTTAGTCTTAATGAACGACATATAAGGAATAAGGAAATATAACTCAACAGACTTTATGAAAAGTTACCAGTTGCAATAAGTCAAATGGAGTTTTCTACAAGGCAATTATCCAAAATACTCATCCAGACTCCAGCGAAATTGTGCTCAATTGGTCCTAAGGGCCAGATCTAAATAGAATGGAAAATTTTTTGCTCGATTGAGAAATAATAAAACATTCCCAATTATGTATCTAACAAAATCTGGTCAGAAGCATGCCACAACGTTGATGTTGCAACACAGCAGAGCAGAGGAAGTTTTTCCAATTCGTAAATGAATTTTGAACATAAATTTTATAAAAAAGCAAGAGGAGTGCTGATCATTAAAATATTTAAAATTAAATCCGCTATGCAGATTGGGCATAAATTTTAAATTTTTTATATAAGCTTTTTTCTTTAAATAGAAATTGCATTATGAAGTTCACAGAAGAAATTACTGCTGCCAAAATTTCAAACGAAAATTTTGTCTAAATCAAATTTTAATTTCAGTTAAACTTTCTTACTGCCCCTGTTAATTATTAGTGGCTGTTTTTAAAATATAAATAAAAATTATTTGTTTTTACATTTAAATTTCTACAAAATTATTGTCTGAGTTTACAAAATTCGTTGTTGGTCCGCACTCACTCTAAATATTTACTGATTCAAACAATTCGGTGACTGGTGTTTAAACACCAAAAAGAAGTTTAATTTTACTTTTGAGTGTTCGCTATTGTTCCATAAGGTAATTCGCACTTTATAATTCCATAATTTTATAACAGCTCGTCACTAGTTCTCTTTTGCCTTCATTTGCTTTAAAGCGTTCTTGATTGGAGAAGTTTTTTTTCTTTAAATTTTTTATCAAATTGTCCCACTGTGAGTTGTTAAGTTTTCCATTGTTACAACACTTCTTTACCACTTTGTTGATGATTGTGTTTGATACTATTTGTTGTTATACATTTTAGCTGTTTTTGTTGTTATTTTATGATTGCGACCAACTACAACAGCGACCGACGAACATCATCTATACAAATTATACAACAAAATATTTTTTATGGCCCACAGAGCAGCAGCAGCAACAAAAAAAAAAAAAATTAAAAAATAGCAGAAAAAATCAACAGCAATAGTATATATCGTCATCATCATCAACATCAAATATATTTGTGCAAGTGAGCAACTACAACAAAATATCTATTATATTTTAAACTTAAGCCACCCTCTGGTTTTTGTTCCACCCCCAGCACTCTTTGGTGTCCAAAAACTATAACTTTATTAACCACAAACTGCCAAACAAAATTATAGGCGTCAACCATTTAAGCTCTACGGATCAACATGGTAAAACAATCCAAATTATGACTACGAAAATGTTGGAAATAAAATAAAAGCGAACGAAAAAATATTTAAAACTTGGCCGCGTAAATTATGCGCAGGGATTTCAGCTTTTAAAAATAATGATTGCAATTGAATTTTTATTTTTCTTTTACATACATTTTTTACTCTTTGCAGTTTTAGATGTCGCTGCTGTTGATGACTATGTTGCTGCTGCTGTCGTTGCTATTGTTGGGTACTTGTTTTTTCGTTTATGTTTTTCAATAATTTCTATGGGGTTTGTTGGTGTCATAATTTTTTTGAAGCTGTTTAGATTTTAGAAATAAAAAAATGGACATGGGCTGCGATTCCCGAGAGCTTATCAAGCGCTCTTAACAACTCTAAAGTAATTTGAATTTTATTATTCCTCTTCTATCAGTTGATAGTGGATTTTTTAATTGAAATTTTGCTCAATGTTAGAAATACGGAAGCGTTGAAAGAATTATCCAATCAAAATGGCAGGTGAAATGCTAAAATGGATTTTTATTTTGATATTAATAATAGAACAGCGATAGTAAGTCGCTTCTAGAAATTGTTTTACACGTGGAAAGGATATAAATCTGATCATACAAACAATATTTTTTTTCTTAAATGAAGTCCGTAGGATTTTTGCGCGATGTGACAGCTCATCATGACGGATTTAGGCTGCGGTTAAAGTAAAAGGGATCGGTAAAGCCTGGTGTACGAAGTATACTAAGCCATGGATGGATGTGCAGAATAACATTCAGGGCATGTTTCGGACAAGTTCTTATATCCCCAGTGATCGTAATTGAAAGTAAGTGAGTGAAAGACTTTGGCCAGTGGAGCCCTACATGTGTTCTCTTTACGAATTGCCTTCTGCTGACTGTAGGACAAGTTTAACTCACTATATATGTAACTCTATTACACTATGTGCAGGAAGAGTACGATTTCGCATTAAAAATCTTAATGAGGGACGAAGGAGTAATTAATAAATAATAAAATTTGCATTTTTGGAACAAAGAGAATCTACATATAATTCACGCAGATCCATTGCACCCTCTCAAAGTGACTGTTTAAAGCGGCATTTGAGGTGAAAAAGTAATTGGCCTCTACTTATTATTATTATTATTGTTATTATTAGTATTATTATTATTATTAATTATTATTATTATTATTATTATTATTATTATTATTATTATTATTATTATTATTATTATTATTATTTTGATTTTTTTATGAAAACGAAAGCAGAAGCTAAACGAGTTTTTTTGGTCGCAAGTTGCTGCATTGTGTCAGTGTTAATTTTAACAGGACGATGCAATCGTTCACATAACTTGGGCAAGAATTGATATATTGAGACAGCAATTTCCCGGTCAAGTGATCTCCATTTTTAGCGATTTGAACTAGCTGTTCAGACCGCCTGAGGTAACAGCTCCAGGCTTCTTCTTTTGGTGCTTTTTGAAATCTCTTGTTTAATACACCAAACCACGAACATTGCATTTTGGAGACAGATGTTATGCGAGCAACAATTCAAATTGTCATAAAACGAGCACAATTATGCATCAATGCTGGAAGTGGCCATTTAAGCGCTATAATATTTTCCAAATAAAGTCATTAATTTGGCATTTCCAAATGAAGATTTTATGAAAACAGATCTTTTTTTTTTTGTTTATAAAAAAGTGGCAGCCATTTAAAAATTATGACATTACTTTTGCACCATACCGTATTAGCCCAAAAACTTATTCTTTAACTTGTTACAACAAATTAGATAATAAATAACATGATTTTTATATAAAGCTATTTCTTAAACAAACCGAATTTCGAGTTCGATTATGGGCCCAATATGTTTAAAATTAAGTTTTTGCCTATTTTCTAAAAACAGTTGAAATTCGAATATCTGCTTAAAAATTATTATTTTTGAACCCCGCGATCTCTTTTGTTGAGATAAGTTACTAAGTTCCTTAAATAATAACATACATTTCGTTGTCTAATATTCCTGATAAATTGTTTTCCATTAATTTTGCCTATTGGACGGACAACAGCACTGTGTGACGCTCTTTATTTTTCCAGGCATTCAATATTAATGTGTTTATTGTTTCTTTAAATTAAATTGAATTTTTAGGTTCCTTAATTTTTTAACAAACGACTGAAAACGAAAATTCATGAAAAATTTATCATTAACAACTTGAGCAGTTGTTAATCCCCAAGTGTCAACTTTTAAAAGGCACGACGAGTATATGACTGAATGACTTTTTGTTTTATTTTTTTATTGTTTTTTGTCTTTTAGTTAAATTAACAAATCACTAGCACAAAAAAGAAATAACAATTAATTATTCAGTTAAAATGTCTACATGTGTCGGCATTGTTTTCTTTGTAAACAAAGTTTATTTTCGATTATTTATTTTACAAATAATCAATTCGTTAAGAATTCCAATCAATTTAAAACAAGAGAAAATCAGTTTTTTATGACAATTTATGGGCTTGATATGCGCTAAATTTCTAAATAGTTTTCAAACTACATAAATTACCAGCAGGAATCGAAGGGACAGCAGAACTTTGAAATTTTAATCCAAATAAACAATGACATAGAATTTTATGAACATGATTTAGCACAGACACAATGACACACATACACACATGCATACATATTTGGATCTTTGGAATGATTTAACTTAACTCTTCCTTGTATTGAATTAAATGAGAAACTTATAATTTGCTTGGATTTGCCATATTCCGCACAAGATATTTACTGATTCAAAGAATTTTGTTACTGAGAATAAAATTTATTTTTTTCGTTGTGAGAATCGTTCGGAAATTTCAGAAGAAATTTTGAATCAGTGACGAGCTGTACTTTTAGTCAAAGAAACCGAATTAATGCCTTCGGAATGATGGTGTTGCTATAAGCAAAATAAAATTTTCTTCTTATGGTCTATAGACCAGAGAAATCATTGGTTGATACATTTTCAAAAAATGATAATGATCACAACGTTATTGCCCACTTTAAGTGGAATTAAAGTTTTGAGTGAAAAATTGTGAAGGTGGATCGTATGGTTAGTGTTCTCACCACTAACTGATTTTCATAACTACTCTACCGACTTACATGTCCTGAGGCAGCTATAACACATGACAAAAGCAAGAGAGAAAGCCAAAACTGAACAAATACAAGTTGCTATCCTTACAAGGAAGAAATATCAGGATACCACAAGTTCACGCAATGAAATAGGATATAAGACCATGAAATAGGATATAAGACATACATACGCGAACAACGAAAACAGGGTGACATAAAGTACATCGTGAGGTATGCAGAGCCATACGAGCAAGGACATGGAACAACAGGAAATCGATTTATCTTCCGGAAACCATCTTGTTGGACAATCTATCGTGTCTTAGATTTCGGTGGGATAGTGGATTTTGCCATCAAGTTTCTTATACGTGTGTCCTCGCTGGATAATGCTATGTTCATAGATTGTTTCCGTCTGTCCGCTGCTCTAAGATCCTGTTATGGCTGTTATTTGAAACCTAAAGATCTTTCAACTTTCAGCTGATGGTGGCCTCCTCTATGGGAACGAGGGTATCTTGTTCTACCACACGAGTTTAAACACTTTGGACCTAAACGACCTTGTCTACATTACGGACGAGAGTCATCTGAACTCATGATAGTTCATCTTTAATTCATTTTGTTGTGTTTTGTATTTTAGCATTTAATTATTAATACTAGTGTTAAGAATTAGTTCGTAGTTTCGTTTTTATAGGAGATTTAAAAGATTGTGAAACGTAAATATTGTATACATTAGATAAATATTTGATTGATACGTTATTAGATGGCACATAGTCTAGACCGGTCTGTTAGCAAACTATAGTAATTTCTATGTGGGATGACGGAGAATCATTCCAAATACAACGAAAAACTATATCTTCGCTTGCTTCACAGAACTCTCACTATACCAGGATGCGAACATTCAAATGAAATATACACCATGAAACTCGTTTTCAGAAACTTTATTTTTCTTGGCCGCTTTTAAAGAAAGGAGGAAGTTACAACATAATTAATATGATTTTTTTACTTGTGGACCGAAAAATATCTTTTTATTTGAAAGGACTTGCCCTAGAGGTAGTGTCGCATTTTTATTTATTTTTTCTAAATTGATCAACACTCAGAGAATCATCCCTTCTCGTGCAGTATATTGTGTAAAAACTAGGAAAATATGCTACGGGAAGGGTGAATGAAAAACATTCGGTTTTAAAATGATAGAAGAGCCTCCTGCAAGCATTTTAAATTGTAAAATTTGTCCGGCTAAGGAACGAATTCTCTCTGTAGAGGGATACCTCACACACAAAGTAGAATATAATAATCTTGTATCTTGCTATAAGTCAGGGGAGTGGTAGTTTCCACATAAATTAATACCTTATTATCTTATATCTGGCGGACCATAACAATGACAGTGTTTAAAATTATTATGTTCTAGAGGTGATTGCGCTTTTAACAATGTATGAAAGCAGAGGAAGGATACCTACCATATCGACTTCAAAAAGTTTCAAATAAAAATATTGTACCCAAGAAAAATAAAATATTCTCATTTCGAGTATAAATTGTTCGTTGTGCTGTTTGTATCAAAGCATTCTTAGCGTATCATGAATATATTTTTTGTTTTTTTTATCATATACGATAGAGAATTCTCATATTGTACTCGATTATTGTAGCATAAACATATGAGGTGGTATGTTTTCAAACTGCTTTAAGTTCACTGATGATTTGGTTTAGTGACCAATAAAATGCTGGCATATGAACAGCTTTAGTCACAACAAACAAAATAGAAAGGTTTCAAATACAAACCATTTAATAAAACATTCAACCGTCTGGAAATATAACAAAACAAACGAAATAATAAAAGTTTAAAACAACTCAAGTCCTCTACCAAGAAGTATATCTTAACCCAAGTTATGCATTACCTGCGTGCCGCATTTCTTTCAAATTCTTTCGACCGCTTTATTAGAATTGGGGCATTGGTCTATTCGTGATAAGACCAGATGCTTCATCATGATGAAAAGCGTTTTAATGCAATAATCCAGGCAATAAATTATTCATGAAACAAACTTCATTTAATTCCGTTTAGTCGTTTTGAGGTGATTGAATAAAGAACACACAATTATATAAACTTTCACATTTATAATATTAAAAAAATGAGAACATCATAAAATTTTGATTTCACTAAAGACTACACATGAATATAAAATGTGGAGTGCAGGCAATTAAGTCATATAAAAATTAAATTTTAATTAAATAACATGAAATTTTTTCATTATATTGGACAATAAAATTTAAATGGCTTTGGCTTGATTATAATTATATTAATCTTAAACTATATTCTCCAATCATAATATGTTACTCCTACATCGATTTTTTTTCTTGTTGATAATAATGAAATTGTAAAATTTGTTAAAAAAATATACGATTAATTTTAGGAAAGTATAATTTTTTAGTAAACAGATGTTTTATATATTAAAAAAAACCCTACATCTTTCGCAGAAAGCAAAACACCATTAAATTTCAGTTGCAACAACCTTGTCCGTGCAAGGCCTATAGAAGTATGTTTCTAATGACCCAATTACAGCTCATTTATCATCCATATTAAACAGATATTGGAATAATACAATCATTTAATCAATATATAGAAACAAACCTTCCTCCCAAAAATTACTATTGCAACAATACATGACTAAGTGAATACCATTAATATTCAGTTGTACAGTGGCAGAGGTAAATGTATATATTTGCATCGAAATATTGTATGTACGAGTATACCATCATCTATCATTTGGTGGTTTAAGCCAAATTGAAATTTAATCCGTCAACGGCGAATGTCGATCACGGCAAACGAATAGGTGAACGAGTGTATGGCAGCGATTAGTTAGTCAAATAGAAAAACCAGAAATTTCTTTCTACTTGTTCGTTTTAAAATGAAACGATAATTCATAAAATAATATTTTGTACAACTAGTGCGATTGCTAAATGCAAAGTATGAGTCTATCAATCAAATGTGTCTTAATGTGGCTAAAAAAATGGAAAAACGATCGAATGCTTGTAGTTGCTGAATTTTATAAAAAAAATATGGCTTTAATGTAAAATTGTCATTTGAAGTCGCTTGATTGATAACTAGTGCCGACAAACAACACATATTTATTGATATAAGAAATACTGTGACTAAAACTCATTTAAGGTTTCCTAGACATTTGGGAGCTTTGAACATTCGGCATTTTGTTCGGCTTTGAAGAAACCCTTTTAATGGCCTTCAGGCGGCACAGTTCAAAAGTGACCTGGTATATAAAATTAATGTAATTTTTGTTTGTTGTTTGTTTCTTCAATCATTATCTTTCATTGACTCCCTTTTACAAATATTTTTATTGCACTAAAATATTGTTAATTTATATATTTTATTGTGTTAAAAAAATATATATTAAATTTTTGTTTGTTATTGTGTCTTTGTAAAATTATTTTATTGCTCGTAAATAATGTGTTAATAAATTTGATTTTTCTTTTTGTTGCTTTTTCAAACCGAAACCAAAAAACAAGTGATAAAATTTAAAACCCATACCCAGTTCACTTTTATTGCATTTGGCCATTTAGTCGGCCGACTGGCTGGTTAACAAGCCATTCATTTATCCAGCTATTTAGTAATTTAGTATTTCAGCCATCTCTAGAGCATTAATTGGAATGTGATTTTGTTTGTTCAACGTTTTTTGGCCTGGCTACTAGCATGTTATCAATTGCCTCTGTTTGTTTTAGTCATTTTGGTTTTACTCGTATGGTTCATCATGTTTTTGTGGCATGGTCGATGTATATTCAATGTCGTGAATATATTTTATTGGTTGCATAGATGCTCATACATCGAATTTTGTTTTATCAAAGAAAAAAAAAGTCATTATAATTACATATATTTTTATTGGAAGTTCATTGAAACAGGGTGGCCGCAAAAGGAATACATGTGTAATACAGAAATTCAGATTAATTGTCATATCGATCCTTTAATCTCGAAGAACGAAAATTTCTAATTATTGATGAACAAAATTTCCTCAATATCTTGTTTATTTGTAAGAAAATTATCAGAATCATATGCGAGGCCAAAGACGAAGTTATAACAAAAACTTTTAACTTGGAATTTGACACTTTGAAAACTTAAATACGTCTTTGTTGCATTAAAAGAGCGTCCGATAATGTGAATGGCAAAAGCGTGATCATTTCAAAAATTTCTTTTGGTTTACTTGAAAAACAAAAATATTCAATGAAGGAATTTGGTGGAAAGATTAATTGTCTGTTCCTAAAGGAAGCCTTTAGAAGTCTTATTATATTTTTCCATTAAAAATTTTTGAAATACGCGTATATTTACCAGAATTCCATCATAAGAAATTAATTAAAGCACAATAACGTTAGAAAAGAAAACAAAATTCCAGTCCACTATAAAAAAATACTTGGGAATTATTTTATTATCATAAGAGTCTGGAGAAACTTTAATTTCCCATTCCATAAAAAATTTGTGATTCACTTATGATGATGAATCTTGGTGCATTATCAAATAATTGGGTTAAAGGCAATAAAACTTTTTATTATTTATTGCATGTTGCTTATAAAACTGTTTTTTATAGACTCGAATCGTGTTTGTTAAAAAAAAATTAACTGCGAAGAAATATTCGTTTTCATGACAGCAACAACACTACGTGATACCCTACACCACATTGTATCACTAAAAAAAAGTAACATCGTTAAAATCATTTACATGTCATGTCATGTTATTGAATTCATTGTTTGTTTAGTTTCCGAAAAATAGTAAAAAGTAAAGGCCAAGTCGCAAAAAAGATACCCCAACGCGATCAATAATCAAAACACTCTCGCCTCTTGCAAACTTTACATCTGTAGCTTAATTATGCCTAAAGACAATTGTAAACAAATGCTAAAACACGATAAACAAATCCATGTACTGTGGCATATGCAATGATTCCCCAACGAAACATTTTGCCACATAATTTGAAAGAGAATCTGCACCGGAAGTGCCCAACAACACATGCTAATGGTATCATACACGTTCACAAATGTTGGAGGCAGCTAAAAACAACGTTGAAAGTTTTTATTCTAGACTGCTTTAACTGTGGCTATATATACTCCAGCAAAACTCTTGAAGCAGTGCTCTTCGACGTTAGCTCTACCATTATCCAAAATTTTCTGCAGGTTTTACCATTATGGAGAACTTCCGGTATTGTTGGGATGAATGCTAATGTAAAGCTAGTACTCCAAAAGGGAGCTTTGATTTATTATTTATTTTCCAAAGTCATGGAAAGTATGGTTATTTTTCATCTTGTGAAACAGTAAGACGTCAGCAGTCTATTGAGTGATCACCGGTAGGGTTACAGTATGCAACGCCATACATGTGACCTGCTAGAGAAATGGTATTATTCCATTCAACATTCGAGCGAAAGTAATGCAGTGGCTCTGTATGTTTCTGAGGCGTTTGTTCAAACTTTTTGCACTTGGGGTTGATAATGACATTTTTCGATTTTTAACGAGCTTCCTTCCTTCCAAAAGCCCGCACGCGTTACTATATATGGAATCATATTAAAATTCAGAAATAGTTCAGAGGTACCACAAGACTTTTTCTACCTCACACATTGTTTCTTATTTTTCTCATTGAGCATCTTTTTTTATAATGTTTTTTTTTATATTCATATATACTGACTTTAGCAAAGCTTTTGACAAGATCAACCACAGGCTTCTTATAAAAAAACTTGATGTGATGGGATTTACTAAAAATAGCTTAAAATGGATTTTTTCTTATTTGACTAATAGAAAGCAAAAAGTTCTTTTCAAGAAGCGACTGTCTAAACCAATTGATGTTATATCTGGCGTACCACAAGGAAGTCATCTTGGACCATTGTTGTTTTCTGTGTTTATTAATGACCTGCCAAACACTATAAAATATTCTAATATCCTTATGTACGCTGACGACGTTAAAATATTTTTAACTTTTAATCAACATGATGATCATTATCTGTTACAACAGGACCTTGATGCTTTTAATGCTTGGTGCAATGCTAACCTTATGCAATTAAATTATAAAAAATGTAACTACATGTGTTTCTTTCGTAGATCTCACATTAATGTGGACTATGTTTTAAACGGTCACATGCTGAACAAAGTGAGTGCCATGTTAGATCTTGGAATTTTACTTGATCCCAAATTGAATTTTATTCAACATATTTCTTCAATGGCAAATAAAGCTCGTGCTGTTTTAGGTTTTATAAAACGTTGGGTTAGAGAATTTGATGACCCGTATATAACTAAGCAACTTTATACTTCTCTGGTAAGACCCATCCTGGAATATGGCTCAATTATTTGGGACCCTTCGTATAATGTTCATAACAATACTATAGAATCTGTACAGAAACAGTTCTTATTGTTTTGTCTGCGTCCACTGGGGTGGAATATGCTGAATCTCCCGCCATACACTAGTAGATTGGCATTAATCAAGTTACCAACTCTTAAAAGTCGCAGAAAAATGTTAAATGTCATGTTTGTACTTAATGTAATAAATGGTAATGTTTGTTCTGACTTTCTTATAAGTAACATATCCTTTAATGTTCCATCACGCCTTACTCGTAATTTTTATCCATTGTCTATTCAAGTATTCAGGACTAATTATGCTAATTTTTAATCCTTTTAATAGAATTTGTGCTGACTATAATAAATTTTATCAACACATTGATTTTTCTCTAAATGGTAATATTGTAAAACGTAATATTATTTTGTTTCTAAATACTTAATCTAAGTTTTATGTATTATGCATTTTTTTCATAGTCTGTAAGGATTACGTATCCATAGACTTTATATGTAAATAAATAAATAAATAGCCCAAGCCTATTGTAGATTGGGTCCACGAGGCATTAAATGCAAAGCTTTCTGCATGGAGTTTTACAAAAAAGGTACATTTCAAAGCACGTAAGACCTTGTGCTGTATACTCACGCATATACGAATGATCGAAAGTACTCCTCTATCTTTGATTATGGATGATATAGAGTAAATATTCAAAATTCGGAAGTTTTTGATGTTTTTGGCGTGAAAATCTAATATGAATTCCGATGAATCGGCCACATTTTCAATGTCACTAAAAAAGTATTAAAGTTCACCGATGTAAAACTAATCTTATAATTTGAATTGTTACTGTGCTTTGCCATTTATGATGTAGATTTATAAAAAATTAGTTGGCAATGAGCTATGGAACGATATACAATTGAAGAATTTGGAATTAAACTTTCAAATAAACTTTTTGTGAAAATAGATTTTTTTAATTTTAAATAATGACAATACTTTTGCGCCACCTTGTTATACACACCATCAAAACTTTTAACTATATGTATTACCTTGGTCCGACTTGAAGTAGATTTTAAGTCTCTATTTTGAAGTTTCTCGACCGCGTATGGGAAAGTATCAATAAGTTCATAGTTGACGGTAGTGGAGATGATCCTATTGTCTCATACGAGAATTGAGACAATGTGGTCGTGTGTTTGGATGTTTTATCAGTACTGCAATGGAAAGTGTCTTAAGGCAGTACATTCGCGAAAATCGGAATTTTTTGTGAACAACATGTTCCTCATTTGGAGCAAATCTTTTTGTGGTCGATGTACCAGCGAATTATACTACACATTATAAGAAAAATTTTTTTGTCTATAGAGTAGACTCCCTGCAGAGGTCTTTCGCTCACTTTTAAGTTAAATGTCCATAAACATACGTCCGGATAGGTAACGTGGTCTTTCTAGACCTTGACCTTTCGCCAGTTACCCATAGAACTTAATATGTTACTACCCAATCGCTGAAATAACAGGGTAACGGGTGTGCATATAAGTATTTAAGGAAGTAGCTTTACCTATGCTTGTCTGGGTAGAGGTGCTACCGATAACTCAGGTTTCCACGGGACCTAAAATCGGAGGTGTTTTTAACACAAGGTCGACTAAAGATCCTATCTGGTGCCACGAGAACCAGTAGCCCCTAGGACTAATCAGCAGGATATGAAATACTTCAATATTGCTTTTTATGAGAGTTGCGCCTTTAACTGCTCTTATCACAACTTTTTTTTTTTTTGCAATTGGACCAGTACTCAGGGGATGACCCCTATTTATGCAGTGCATTCTGCTGGAACTAGGAAAATAGGATAGGGTGACTAGCCCCCTCACATAAAAAGGAAATTTCCACACTTCTTTTAAATTCAGTCAATTTACAATTATTCTATTATTTATTGTAACACTTAATAATTGTCGCTCTTACAATTACACAGATCCTGCCTACATTTATACAATTCACCAAGGTAGGCATTTCATCTGTTTTCTATTATTTATTGATTTTTTTCGCAAATAAAACTCTTGCGTTCACTAGGAAATTCGAGCGAAAAATGGAATAATTTTTATCGACATTCCCACAAATATTACGGTCGTTTTATGCAACATGGCAAAAACAAAACTTTTTTATCTCTGGTACAAACCAGATACAACTGCCTACAAGAAGACCCAGACGATGTAACCATATTGCAACTTCAGGTATAACCTGCTCAAGTTATATGCGAAGTTGTAACGTATGTATGTTTCTTGTTCTACTAATTGAATTAATAAAGCTTCTTATGCACGCGTGCAACAGAAACAGGGGATCGAGTCACCACTAGTTTAAATCAATTTTCAATGATTATCGCATGAAATTGTGAATCTCATGAAAATTTTCAAAATGAATCAGTCTAAAGGTCATTCGTATTAACGAAGTTAGTATATGGTTGCAAACAGTAGACTAATATAGACCTCAATATTCTGATCAGGTTGTAGTTGCACCATCCATCGTCACTTTCAAGTCCTCAAAAATTCAGATTTCACTTTTTAAAGAATCATAAATCGTTGCAAGAAAAAAACTTTTTATTCTTTAAAAAACTTTGCTGGGCGTTCAGTCATGCTGCAAGCAAGTAAGTCCAACACAACTGTGTGCTTGTATGAGCATGTCTGTTAACACGTAATGCCTAGATCTTGCATATTAAGACAGTTTATACTCGTACGTATGTATATACATATATGTAAGTACGTCATTTTGTATATAAGAATTTGCATTTATCTCTGTTTATCATTGAAGTCATATATTAAGAATAAAGTATTTTATGATGAAGTTTAGGTTTTTGGTTTCAGTTCATCAAATAAAATTTCTAAATTCTTAAATAAACTGTCGTAACTGCCACATAAATCCATAATAGTAACTTAACGTTAAGACATAAATTTGTGTCTATAAGAGTGCTAAAGTACGTCCAAATAGTTGCAAGATTCAATGAATTTTATGACACTTTTAACACGAAACAACTTCAAGGTTTTCAGTTTTTCTATTTTATAATATTTTTGTGTTTTATCCATGTCAGTTCTTGACAAGTTTTTTCGTTATGGAGTTTGAAATATAGTTTCAAATAATAAGATGATTTGTGGGCCATTAAAGCGATATATGAGTTTAAACTTGTGTTTTTATTCAAAAGGTGATTTTTTAACCGTTTGGGTTTTGAAAATTTGAAAAACACAGAAACACAGAAGATATGCAAAAGGGAATGAAATATTTATTTGAATACCTTTCATGTACTTTCTAAAAATTATTTCTTGTATATGTTGCCCGCGGCTACACCGTAGATGGTCCATCTGTGACCTCCAATTTTGACATTCTTTTTCCAGCATTTCAGTCGGTATGTCACCAATGACACGAAAGTCATCACATATTCCCACAAAAAGTAGTCTAATGGGGTCAAAATGCATAATCCTAGCGGCCAATGGACTGCTGCAGAATGCGAAAAAAAATTTTTAAAATGTCGGTAATCATCACACTGTTCCTTGCTTCATTTATTGCAACGTTCTTGCAATTTTCAAAATTTTTGGAATTTTTTTAAAGTTTTTTTGCGATTTTTATCTAGAAGGTGAAGTTTTTTTTGATTTTATATGTTCGCAATTTTTGTTCTTTATGACAAGAGCTACAAGTTTTCCTCAGAGAGTAAATCGAAATTCGGAACGGTTTTCAAGATATGAGCCCGAGAAAATGATCACTTTTTTGCGAAAATGATACCGAGGCCCCAAATCTTTGGCAGCCCATAAAAAAAAGTACATGACTTTGGGAAAAATTGGGAGACACGGGTCTTTTTTTAGTCTTTTATCACGTAGTGATGTCCGTATATGGTTATTTTGCCACGACTTAAAAAATTACACACAGTGTTATGTTAGAAAAATAATTGCAATATAATTGCTGCACTAATTCGGTAATTAATTATTTAGATTGCCTTAATAGAACAAATTAAATAGAAGTGCGAATAAACATTTTATTTATACTTGATCATAATAACATATAATTGATATATTGATCATACATCGCTTTACCTCTAAAGACTTAATAACAATAAATATGTTGCTCATAGATTATCAGCAACCATGCCCTTTTCCACCAAATAATATCAGTATCGAACGTTAAAATGTTTTTTGTATATATGCCCAAAATTTCTAAGAAAATATGATAATTTATCATAAAAAATATTAAAAAAAAAAATAAAAAAAAAACTTTAAAAATATTTTATATCTACTTTGTTGTATTTTATTCATTTGCACTCTCTCATTAGTTCAGAAATAACATTTTTAAATCTCAAAATTTATAATCACTTTCAAGTAATTTATTTGATATTTCGAAAAATTTAAATTATACAAAAAAATATTCCGTTGTGGCAGTTTTTTTTTCATCAACCAGAATTTACGATATTTTTATTTATTTATTATTATTATTTTTTTTGTTTTAAATGAAATTTCTCAATGTCACTCTACAACTTGACATTAAATTAATATTATTGAGTTTTTGTTTAATTATTAACATTTAGTATGGATTTTTGTTATTGTGTTAATAAATTCGATCAATATTCTAGCATTAAATTTATTGACAAGTTTTATAAATTATAGGAGGAGGGACAGTGGTTTGATCAGGCCTACATAGATTGTAAAACTCATATTGAATTGAAAAAAAGAATTATACGAATGCGATTTATTTACGCTTAAATGTACGGGAGAGAGATTTTCTTCTTCGTTTTGTAGGCGGCCCAAAGCAATAAGATAATTTTTATTGCTCGTTCATTTAGTTGTAATGCTTGGAAGGAGCTGCATTTCAAGTTTATATTGTGTAAATTAATAGTATAAGTCCTGTTCTAAGAGGTGATTCGTAGCCTCAAGACCATTCACCTTTGTATTCTAATAAAGGCGCTCATAACGAATTTTTTTAGAGTCGAAAGACAGTCTTTTCTGTATTTTTCGAAACATAATTTTTTCTGTATAAATAAGTTGCCATTGATTGCAAACGGAAAAACAGATTTCATATTGTTTTATTCATTTAGCTTAATTTTAGTGCAACCCAACCGAGTGTTGCAAATATTCTATGTTGCGCCGTACCTAGTGTAATGTGTAATATTTCATAACCTTTGCATTACTTTCATTATAATCATTAAGATTGTAGAGACCACATAAAATCACATCTATTCGGTTTAAATTAAGTTTTTTAATCAATTGAAATTTATTGAAACATTTAAAGTTTCATGCATAATATTGTTTTGTTCAGGTTCAAGATTACAAAACAATTTTTGTATAGACTATTTTTATTAATTATAGTAAAAAAGTATTTAATGTAAAAAATTCATTTAAAAACTTTTTTTCCTATATTCCACTCTATCCTACACCACTGTGCTTGCCAACTTGGATTAATTTTTGGAAAACCACTTTGATTGTATTCCCAAACAAGAGAGTGATTAAATTCATTAATAATACTACTATGACTATCGGACTATAAAATTAATTAGATATTTATGGCTTTTGTTTATACGTTTGCCATAATTTTATTAAAATATTAAATTAATCAAATAAATTTTTTCAGTCTCTTTCATTACGTTTGTTTTGTTAAAAGATTCTATTTGCTTAAAACGTGAAAGATTTACATTTTCAGTTTATTTAATAAATATTTTGACCAGACGAGAGAGAATAATCCATGCGACTAATCCCTCTTAAATCATTTTTAAAAGAAAAGTGTTGCTTTTCAAAAAATCAAGAAATCGAAATTAATTATTCTGAGGGATTAAAAATGAATTTAAATCATAATTTTGATATTTTTGTGTGTATTCGTGTAGACAGTTTGCACCCTTGAAATGTTTCAATGGATATTTACGATTCCTTTGTTGAGAAATTGAAATTTGTTTATTGGAAGAAAATGTCAAACGTTTAAAATAAATTTGTGAAAATGATTTAAGATCAAAAGGACCCGAATTTAAAATGTAGAGATCATGTTAAAATCTCTTCTTCTGGAGAAGATAATTTCAACTTTGTTCGCATCAGTTACGCGTTATAGTGATAAGGTAAGTTCACCAAGTTCTGTTACTAAAGAACTTTGGCAATAAGGGTTTGTTGAATTGCAAGTTGGATTAAGATATCGCAGCAGTTTTGTTTTCTCCAACATAGGCCACAAATCATCCAGGCTCCACTTATTATTTTCGTTGAGTTCAATCAATAGAAGATGAAATTTTTTGTACGCAAGAAAAAACTAAAGTGATGGCCATAATTCGAACTGGCTGCCATTTTCTTACAAAAGGGAAAAATATCCTTGATTTCATAAAATGTTTCTTCTTGAGGTGTATATCGCTCTCTGGCCAATTGGCAACCAATTCTCTACATCATAAATGTCGACTGCAAAGATGTCAACCAATTCAAGTTATTAAATTACTTTTTCATCTGTGAAATAGCTATCGCCTAAAATATCAGTCATTTAGCAAAAGTTTTGACATTTACGAACATGCATAGTTTAGAATTTTTAATTATTCTAAATTAATATTAATTACTACAGAAGTGGTGATTGAAATGTAGCCACTTCTCGAGCTCAAGGGGAATATGGTCGTCATAATCGATCTACTGTGCAAGAAATTTTGAGACACTGGAAACGTTACAGATGTGGTCAGGCCTGTGCATCATCTCAGTGAGCGCACTGCCGAAATTTATTAGCAAAAGTGTGGCGGATAATAGAAATTTTTAGATTTCAAGGCGTTCTCTGCCGTTGAGTCAATCTTAAGGCTAATTATAGCGTATTGGACCTCCATCCATATGAAGTACAATTCACAAGGCTGATTGGATGCTGGAGCAACAGGCTTTCAATGCTGATTTTTCGAACAAAATTCTCTGCAGCCATGAAGCTCATTTCTCAAGAGGTGATTACGTTAACAAGCAAAATTGTCGCATATGGGGCTCGGAGAATACAGAAGTGATTGTGTAAAATCTTTTGCATTCGGAAAATGTAACTGTTTGGTGGGCGTTGTGGTCTGGAAATATCATTGGGACGTATTTTTTCCAAAACGATGCTGCAAGAACTGTTAGCGTCGCGCTATGGCCGCATGATAACCGATATTTTTGGCCTACAATTGAAGATTATGAACTAGATGATATGTGGTTTCAAGAAGACGTTGCCACGAGCCTTACAACATGACCCATTTCGGCTTTATTGCATGGTAAGTTTCCAGAATGCGCGATTTCACATTTTGGCGACGTCAATTAGCCACCAAGCTCATGCGATTTGAAGCAGTTACACCTTCTTGTTAGGCTACGTCAAATACCATGTCTAAGCGGATAATTCCCTGCTGGAACCAATCTGGAGCGGGTCATTTAAATGTTGTTTTATTTTGTACGCAATGACAAGGCCCAAACATTATAAAAAATTAAAATTTAATGGAAATCATAGTTTTGTGTTGATTTGAAAGCTACTTCTTGTCCCTCACATGGGTCGAGGTGTGAAAAATTACACGTACCTGCGGGAAAACAATAAATCATTCAATCGTTCTGTCTACAAGTGTATTAAGTTGAAATATGTAACCATCAAACACTTTCTATGCAGTTATTATTTGAATTACTCTCTGGAAGTATGAAATGCCATCTGCTTATAAAAATTAAAGTATTATTACTTTGATGAGGCTCGTAGCATTAGAAGTCTCTGAATTTCTAACTCGATATTAACTTTTTAAGATTGTATTCTATTTTGGAACTGATATTCTAGACAATAATTTTTTACTATACATATTTAATTAGGTTTTTCCTAACATCTAAGGAGAGTGATTTTTTCCAAGTATATTTAAATATTTATTGCATGTTTGTTTAATATTAAACATTTATTTAAGACTAGCACTAAAATTTAACAGCTGACTTTGTGTGTAAGGACACAATACCGAAAATGGCAAAAGGATCTTATAACAAAACCAATAATAAAAATAAAAAAAAACACTGATGAAATACTTTGCATTTAAACCATTCAATCCTTCAAACATTCATCCCTACAGGACTGATTACATGTGTTGCCGTTATGAAATAAAATTTTATTCGTTTCCCATTTTCTCAAAAGTAAGAGGAAAATAACTTTGAATTCATATTACACGTCTGTGCCAAATACACCACGCACTGTTTCTAACACATAAAAAACAATGACTTATATGGAGCTTCTGTTGAAAGAAATGAAGTATTCATTCTTTCCGGCAGAAATGGCCACGTTAAGTACACATAAATGTTTCATTTTGAAGGGTAGTAACGTGAAAACTTTTATATTTTACTTACTGCTTAATATCTCAACGATGTACGGTGGGACAGAAGCGTTAAAATGTTTGTCATTATTTAAGCGATAAATAACTTTTCCTGTTAGATTTAAGAACAGACACAATAACTTCAAAAGAGAATAGAAACTTGTTCGTGACGCACATTAAGTTAAACTGGAAGGGTGTTAAGTTCACAGAATAAATAAACTTTATTACCAGTGGCCACTTCCTAAGAAGTCCTAAGAAGTTTCCAAATTTTGAAATTTTCCTTGGAGTCCTGTTTTTTTCTACATCTTGATTTTGATTTTAACTCTGTTTTGCTGTTGGCAAAATCACTCTTTTCACTGCAGTATTTGAGAGCACTCTCGAAAGGATTTAGCAGAGATATGATTTCATCTACTTTATTTTTGGTTACCGGGAATCCAATGATGAATTGATAACGAATCAAATGACTAAATGCTGTCTTCTACTTTCCTAATTGGGCCAGAGCTGTTATGTATCACATATTGATTTAAGTTACTTTTATTGAAACGAAAAACTATTGGCCCCAAATGATAATAGTTGCATTTTTTTCTCTAAAAGAAGTGCTATCGTAAATTCACTATAAGAACATTCTTCAATATCAGAATTTTGCTATTTAATAGGATTGACTAAAAACTTACTGCAGGTTTCCCATACCATCTCTAATAAATGAACAATCAAAGTCTTTAAAATTCATCTCCATCTATTATTTAAGCATTGACTCTTTAGCAAGAGATGGCATTGGGTAACTGATTTCCATAAGTGGCTGCTTGCTACAAAGATGAAAGAAGAATCAAATTATTATATATCAAAAAATCCCTTCTCATTTGTCCGTGTTAACTTGTCAGTATCTGGTTCTAAATATAGATCCAGTGAATTGTACTGGACGTACTTTGTTACATTCAGTTGATATAAGATTGATCAGACCAATTCCTTAGATAAATTGGTGTCCAAACAAATGTCGTGACGTGTACTAAGAGAATACGTTAATAAAACATATTTCCCCCCATCTTAATCTCGGCAGGAATTATAGAATTCCATTGTAGGAAAGCCTTATTATTTCTGCCGATCTCCCAGTTACCTGTCAGCTCTAAAATGATCTCACAGAATATTGGACTCTGTTCGTCTGTTGTAATGAGCGATTGCCATGATGAAATGGTTAAATTATCTCTGTAGCCTCTAGGAAGGGAATATTTTATATAAGAAAAAAAATCGTTGCAAACTTACAAGTACCAAGGAATCCTTTAAAAATTTTTCTCTTCTTAAATAAATAGAGGCTTCAATAATTCATGAACTAACAATAAGAATTGACATCTTAATGTTTAAAGTTTTATATTATAGTCCAGCCATCTCCAGAATAAAATTTAGTTTTCATGGTTGTTAATGCCAATTAGCTCTGCCCTATTATTTTCACAGCGGCAATGTGCCGACGTTAGAAGCCGGGAGATTTGAAATGATCGAAATTTTTTGAAGGTTTTTTTCCTAATCAAGTTAAATAAAATGGCAACCGAAAATTAATGAGCGGCAACAAGAGCTGATCCTTTACTGCCCAATTAATTAATTTTTCCAATGCTAAGAAAGTTTCCATGAGCCAGAGTTCATTTAAGAAGTAACATCCTTCTGACAACTCCGCCTTGATGGCTCATACTGGCTAGACTTGTATTCTTTTGTGTTCATTAGACATTAATAATGTCTCTTTAGATCCTGTTACAAGGATCGTTTAACACAACTGGACTTATGATATTATGATGATTTGTGGCACGAATGGTCTATAATATTTTTGGTGATGACGTGAGAAATCTTTACGAATTTTATAAGTTTTCTCGAAATCGCGTACCTTTTTCGTCAAATGTTTTTAACCTCTTACGAACCGAAACATTTCACTGCTCCACTATAATATGGCAATCAAAGCTATTCCTATTTGACATGCTTAGCAACAGTAGCTCTATAGATTAACGACGAAATTTCAGTTTTCAGGCACTAATGAAATGAAGAAATGTGCTTAGAATTTTGATTTCATTCTATCACTTTTGTTCGTGTTATTGTGTTCTTTTCTTCAACTGAATGACTGACTGATTCCATAAACTCAAACACGATTTCTTAACGAGTACATTCATACATCTTTTAAAATGGCAGACATCCAATAAAGAAAAATCCCCACAAGAAGCAATAACATACACAGAACACACACACAGACACACACATAGTGGCACGTTAATATCCTGCATGCACACGATCACATTTATTCATATAAGAAAAATATACTTTTAAAACGTCAGTCATGTCTAAAGTTAGCAAATCAATTTAATGTCAGTCACAAACGTAGCATTTATTCAACGGAGATGAAGCAAAAGGAAAATGAATATTTTCCATACTTTTTTCCACAAATTTCATCATCATCAACAACTGGAGAAGAAAAATTCAGAAAGCAAAATATAATAAAATCTGCTCCTCCATAGCGTTTGGCACAGACAGAAGGGAATATACTCCGTTACCGCACCAAGCAACAGCAACACCATTGCCATTATAAAGATGGAATCAACATATGCCTTTGGGGGATGATTGTTGGCTGCTGAGGCAGGTGGTGGGGGGTATTAATTCTTTATTTATTTATATACTTTTCTTTTCGAGCAAGTATGCGAGTGCGTGCTTGTGTACGGGTAATGATGTACTTGGTTGTCTAGAAAAATGGAATTGGCTGCATCAAAAACACGTCCTATAAACATGAATCCAAAGTAGATTTGAGTAGAGTTTATTTTACATTTGAATACAATAAAAGGTAAAGGCATTACAAGCACATACGAGTATAGAACATTATCAAACGTTGCATGTTCCAAGAGGTGTACTGGGTGGCAACATGTGTATGCTGCTGGTGTTGGTTGGCACAGGACGTTTCCTCCAATGTGTACATTTCGAATAATTTTCCTTTTGATATTTTGTATTGTATTGTGTTGTTGTTTTTCTGCTTATTTCATTTATATAATGTTTTGTTGTGTTTTTCAATATTTTTAAAATGCTGGAACGCAGAAAAACGCATTACAATAAAATTTTATTTTATTACGGTTAATGTGTAGATGTGTGTCCATATGTATTTGTATGTGAAAGCGTGTTTATATGCATATAACTTACGCTTGCTTGAAGGAAAGTGATATTAGAAGGAAACACATCTAAATGAGGAAATAACATCAAAATACAGCAGCACATCTGTTTTGATATCGAAGCAAATATCTTAAAAAATTAAGAAAATAAATTTGGTTAGAGCTTCGCATGATTTCAGGTCATACCTCCGACTTTCAGTTTTCATAGAAATAATATTTCGAAAGCTTAAAGGCCTGTATGGCTTAAGATTTCGCTTAAATACGGTTTGTCCTTCCGAATGTGTCGTAAAAAAACATAGTAGAGGTGGAGACAAGTGGCTGATGACGTCACTACATTGCCTCATAAGACAGCTTGGAAATTCAGTTATCACGAATAACATCATTTCATTGCAACTGCTTAAACGTTTCGGAGGTATTGATTTATTTCCTTAGATAGTTTTTTATTTCCTTAGATAGATAGATAGTTGTAAAATATTTCCATCTGTTCTTTAAATCGAATCCAAATAATTATCTCGCTCTTAAAACAAATTCTCATACAGGGTTATACATTTTTCGGTTTCAAAAATATAATTATATAAAACTTGCATACAGCTGTGATTTTAATAAAACTTTTATTTCATTATATTGCTTGCACCTTGTCATTACGTGCAACATACAATGTCATTTATATGATCGCCTTTAGATTGGCTGCAGCAGTAAATCTTTTTGAGGCAGTTTTTCACAACCTTTTGGAATATTTCGGACGGTATCTCGACGATAACTTGACGAATGTTGGTTTTCAAATGCTCCATTGTTAGCAGATTATCCGCGTAGACAAGGCCCCACAAAAAAAAATCTCTGACGGTGCCAAGTCGCATGATGTCGATAACCAGTTGAGGTCTACAAAATTTAAAATTACATGTTCTGGAATTTCGCATGCAATAAAGGTAAAATCGGTCGTATTGCGTGGCTCGTGACACCGTCTTCTTGAAACCGCATATAGTCAAGTTCATAATCTTCAATTGGAGGCCCAATCACTTTATCCGGATGCAATAGCTTTTCCACAATCACTTCTGGGTTCTCCGGGCTCAATATGTGACAAATTTTGCAAACATTTCACTATGTAAATGATATGATAGATGACAGATATTTAACAGCTGACAGGCCTTGACAGGCCGTCAGTGTTTTGATACCACTAAATGGATAATTCGATATAATGGTCTTAGAAATCTTTTGTATAAACGCAGCACAACAAACAATTCTATACGAGATGTTTTGATAAAATTTGTACAACCGCAATTCAAAAATTGTGGCCTTGAAAAGCTTTTATATAATCAATTAAAAAAATTATAGTTCCTTCTAATAATACGAGTACAAAACTTTATTTATTTTCAAACTATTGCGGATTTCCATTTGTTTCAGTTGTTTTCCTTTTCCCCCTGAAAGAATTCAATCACTGAAGTGGTGACAAGAAAGTTAAAATCAAAAATAATAAATAAAAAAGCTTAATAAGAACAGAACAATATATATGATTAAAATGTTGCGACTTTGTCGCCATTTCCATCAGCACCAGCATCAGCATCATCGTCATGAGCCACTTCAGTCGCGAGCCCCCATCAAAAGTCCTTCATTGTTTTCTTTTGTTAAGAGTGAAAAAGTGTTTGGTGTTGTTATTGTTGTATGTATTTGAATTGTTTTTTTTTTTTTTTTTTTGTTTTAATGTGAGTCTGTTGGTTTGAGTAATTTATGTGACATTATTATATAAAATTGACCATTTTATTGTTTCGTCTTCCAAAAATGTGTAAAAATAAATTTCCACTGCAATAAAGTTGTTAATTTATATTGACACAATGGGGCCCACTTTTTGGGTTCGAGTTTAAACTTAGTTTCACTGTTTAGTTAACTGATCTGAAAATTAATTTATTCTCGCTATAACTGCTTTCAATTTATTTATTTATTTTTTTGTGGCAATTAAAACCTACTAGTACTTTCATATCGAACGATCAGAGATGGCAACATTTCTTGTAAATTTTAAATAAAATACCGAAGCAACTTTACTTTTTCTTTTGTATGGATAATAACTAAATCTTAATGCCTTGTCAGTTGGCATTCTAGATCCCAAAAATTAATAAATAACCAGTTGCCATCCGTAATATGATATTAAGCAAGCGGCAACTCAACTGAGGATCGTTATACATCACGATTGAGCCTTTAGCATCAGGAATGAATGGATTTAATCAACTCAACTGGGCAAATGCTGCCATAGCAATCCATATTATATTCCATGGACAGGTTGTAAGAGGTGTATTCAATATATGACAGATTTTTATCTACTTTTATAGGCTTGTAGTAACACTATTCCACTAATTCTCAAAGCACCCTTGCAAGCACTTTTTGATATCGCCTTGATTTTTTTATATAAGTTAGTCATTTTTTACCTTCTATGGGCCTCTTCAGCCTTGCGGAACATGTAGAAAATGTACCAGAAGGTAAACCAATCCAATCAATATAGAGGCTGGGATTGCAACGATGATCAAAGTTAAGCAGCTGCGGAACAAACTTCACTGAACCAAGTCTCAAACAAAAGACTTAAAAAAAAATATATTTGCATGAGGCAATTTCAGAAACTTTTTCAATAATCTTCCGATAATTATTCAAAATCATTTCCTTAACTTGCTTAATGTTTCCAACAGATATTGTCGGAACGAAGCTCGCCATTGGCACTTTCTCGGCCTTTTTAAAGGACTTCAAACCCCTTATAAATACTCTTTTCTTTACTTGCAATATTCCAAGCGTTTTGGAAATTTTTTTTTTTGAAAATTCTTTTATCCATATACTTTTTTGACAGCTGAAAATTCTTGATCACACCAAAAACCCTTCTAACCTTCACAGATTGTCGAGTGTGACAATATTAGTTTAAAAAAAGCTTGTTTTAAGCACTTTACGAAATTCAAAAAGTCACCTGACATTTTAGCGCACCTCGTATGTCTCTTGATATTAATCATAACAAAGACAAAAAGTCACCAATATTTGATGGTGTATGAGACTGTAACATGTCAATTGATCAAACATTTTATTAAAGTGTCAATGCGAAAAAGGTTTTCACAAAATATCTTCTTCAAAATGAATACAACAAATAAACAAATGTACGAGTATTAATGTTAAAAATACTAAAAAGCCAATAATTTCCTTTTTGCTTATTAATAACTTCGCATTGAGGTTAGTTTAATCGTGTGGATATAAATATAAGTTTTTGTTTTGTGAGACAAGGTAATGAAGATTTTAAAATATTTGTTCAAAATTATGATGACATTTTTTATTCAAGCCATCAAAAGTTGTCTGAATGCATACATATTCAGTTTTTTATTATTATGAGAAGCTGGAATTAAAAATTATTGGGAAGCAAAAAAAAAAAAAGGAAATCATCATCAACAGATTGTCATAAAAGTTTAATAAACTACTTAAACAGAAATGTAAATTTTTTCGGCTGTTTTAATTTTAATACTACCAAAAATAACAATGAACACTAAACGAAGCGACCAATGAATGTCATAAGTTGAAATTTTATGACTCTTTAAAGCAAAAAAATTATTTTAATGAAACGGAAAAAAAGAAACATAAAAAGAGCCATTAATAAAATTAATATTTAAACCAGTTGACGCTGTCACCTTTTTTTCATCTTTTAATAAACAACAGCAACCAAGAACATACATCCACACATACTCGAGTTTATAACTATCACCCTCTATAACATCAAAAGTTTCATGAGCGTTATTTTCAACGTTTATCATTATCAGCAGCAAAAGCGGCGGCAGAAGCAGCAGCAGCAGCAACATCTTGACTTTGCTTCATTTCTCATTTAATATTTTTGCGAATGCCAAAACTTGTGCTAATAAATTCATGTTGATAAATGTTAATTTTTTGTCATAAATCAATCAAATAAATGACAATAAAAAACTTGAAAACATCGTCATTGTCATAAGCAGCACAATCATCATTTTTGCATCATCGTCATCGTGATCAAATTTTTTAAATTTTTTTATTACTGATCGTTTTCAATACAAACAGAATATAACAAAAAACGTTTAGAATACAACAAACGTTGAAATCTATCGCCAACGAAAACAGCAGAACTTTTAAAAAGATTCTCAAATTATGCAAATAAATTGATGTAATTTTGTAGTCAACAAAAAAATATTTATAAAAACTAATAAAACCATAAATTAGCATAAAATTTCTATAAAAAAACGGATTCATCTAATTGATCAAAATACATAAATGTTTCTTTCATGTACACTTATCCCCCGCTTAGCACTTATGCACCGCTTTATCGAAAATAGAAAAATCAATTTTTATATCAGAAAATCATCTTTTCTTAATACAAAATATGACAAGTAAAAAAAAAAAAATAAAAAACGGAATTAATTCTGTTGCTAAAATTAACTTATTCATAGACACATAAAACTTTGCTTTTAAATTCAAAGGCGAATTTATTTTTTTTATACAACTACATATTTTATTTTATTTTTATTTTATAGAATAGTATATATAAATCTCTAGTGTTCGTAGAATTATAATCATTTAGAAATAAATTCGAGTGAAATTAATTAATTTTTAATTTTAAAAACCTTATAAAATCAAAAAAGTGTCAAACGGGGCTTTGGTGTATTAAACAGCTTCAATAGAGCGTCTCATCATTTTTACGATAAAGAAATATAGACGAAATAAAAATAAAATACGTGTCAATCTAGTCAGCTAAATTCACTAATTAGTCAGGGATTTAAAAGAATTGTTTTTTTTTAGTACTTAAAAAAATTTCCGGCTGTAGAAAAAAAATAATCACAATGTGACAACGTTTTCCTTTTGTGTTTAGTTCACGAAAAAATAAGCTTTTATACAGAAGTGTGACATTCTGTTCTTTAAGGCTGCTGGATTGGGGGTATCCTTAAAAAACCCTTAACTTATAGGTCTCTTTAGATCAAATAATTTCCACTACGGCTGCAAAACTAATTAAATAATTAAAAGATCATATTAAAAAAATAGCCGCTCATTTGAAGCAACATGGTAATATCTTAAAAATTAATTTTTTTCTTTAAATTATTGAAAAATTAGTAAAAAAAATCAGAATCAAGTTGTATGATAGAGAGCCTTTAAATTAAGCTATTCCTAAACGCAGCAGCATAGTCGTAGTCATGACATAAAGACTAAAAATCTTTAAGTTACTTTAAAAAAAGGTATTCCTCAATATATTTTCATTGTGTCTTCAGAATATATCAGAAGCTCAGCCGAAGTTATACCAAACATTTTGGATGTGGAAGCTAAAACTTTCAAAAGTTTAAACGCATTTGGCCAGCTCGACGAAAGGAAAATGGTACGAATGTTAAAAAGACCTACAACTAAGTCAGTAAAGGCCCGTACATGGAAAAACGAATCCCATAGGAACTCTGTGCCATGGAATTAGTTTCTCAATTCTTTCCGGTCAATACCCCTCAGGTGAGGATGACAGTAAAAATCGAAATCTCGCCTGCACAACAGCAACGATAAAGGAAGTTCTGCACTGTCTCGATGTCGTTCCTGCATAACATTTGGTATCCTCCGCAGCACTCATACGGTGCAGATACGCTCTTAAGTTAGAGTGCCTCATCAAGACGTCACTCAACTTAATTAACTCGAGCTTTCTTAGCCTCAACAAGTCCCTGGTTTTATCCTTCTCTAGGTTGCCCCTCAGTTCATATATGAGTGATATACTCGTATATGCCAACAATTTTACTATCACCTGACCAAGATATCTGGAGGCAGTAAAATCTTACTGAACTGACCAGGATAGTCTCCAAGTGTTAAAAATATCTAAAGAACTCAAACGATTTATGAATATGCCTCAGCAGATCTAACTGAAGTGATGTTTATATTTATGATGTTTATATTTTATATATTGTGATGTTTGTATTTTATATATTCTTTGCTGGGTTGACGTATGAAATATATTGCATTATATGGCTGTTGCTAAATAGAAATTGGAGTATGCAGCTTTCAAAAGTTTTAGAGAGAAAAAAACTAGTTGACTGTATGATTGGAAGCAACGGCAGCATTACCTCTCAGTTATCCATGATTCCAAAATCCAACATGTTCCTACATTTCAGATCAAATTACTGCACGAATAAGTAAAAGTTTATAACGTTATTGTATTCGGTAAAAGAACTTAGCCATTTGTCACCTTAATTCCACAAACAATTTTCATTTTTGCTACACTTATGATCAGAATATGGTACAAATTGCTAAAGGCTGGGAACTCTAAAGTGCTTTCCATTCAATGCGTGGACATTTTGATCTCTCATGGATAACAATTTTCAAACGTTTTGCAACATTTATAGTCCGGAAAAAGCGAAAATTGCCAATTAAAAGCTTGTGTGAAAGGAATTGCCTGCTTCCCATATATCCTTGATTACAAAAATTTAATTTTAGTAGATCTAAATAAAAAAAAAATAATATTATCTAGACGAGACAAAATTTAGTTAAGCTCGATCAAGTTTTGTCTAATATTTTCTTCGATTATGATCATATTGCCCATCAAAAAGTCTTGCTACATTGTCGTACGCGCAATAACAAGTATTGTCGTCATACAATGTCCCATTCACGAAAAGCAACGTGAAAAAATATAAATTATGGTTTATGGGTCACGATAACGAACCACTCACTCATCGTTGCTTGTGAGTATATTTTCGGAATAAGGTGACACCTTAATCCCGTTTCTGCCTTCAGACTGCGCGGACTTGGGGCCCTTTATGACTTTTTCATGTTACACAAAACCCACAAAACTCATCGTAGCACGATTGAGGACACAAAGAGTCATTGTTGACAGAGTTCACAGTTCAAAGAGTTCTAAAAAGTTCTTATCAGAAGTCCTGAAATTAGTTGGCCTGAGGAGGAATACTTCCAAAGGGATAATGTGAATACTGATGAAAATATATAATCCCCCTATTATGATTGTCGACGTCGACGTCACACCAAGTCACATCAATATATTGGCAATTGTGGGATCGTTATCGAGAACTATTAAATATTATTGATAGGATATTACTACTACTATGGCTTATAAAATTACAATTGACCATCAATATTAGTTAAGTATTGCCTACAAGGAATTCAGAACTGCTGTCTTTTTTTACTGTCGACTTGATGTGACATCGACGTCGACAATCATAATAAGGGGGAATGAAAATATTTCTGAGAGAAAAAAAGTCAACATACTTTTGAACACCATTTCTTATTGTCAATAGCGCAACTATTGGGGTTCGTTGGGCATCTGTTTTATTTTGTATTCACTTTATTTTAATTTCATGTGATTACTCGTATTTATTTTTATATTTATGTCTTTTTGCAAATCTCTTATAATAATCCCTTAACAAAGAAAGATCTGAACAAATAATTTTAAATAAATTTTTTAAAAACATTTATTAGGACTTCTGCTTAAATATGGAATTATAATGAAATTAAACTACGATTTAGTGCTAAAGCCTTTGATACGCTGCTTATTGCGATCTAATTTCAATGTTTCCAATTAAATCTATAGATTGATTCCATGTCAATAAAGTTAATGATTGAAAGAAAAGCTTCTAGAGCTTTTAGATTTATAGACTAATAATTTACTTCTGTTTTTAATTTTTTTTACGTCGGCACTTTATGTTGATTACCGGTGTGGCAACATTTTTCTTAATATGACACATGTGCTCTAACATAAGAGCAGTTTTATTTTTAATTTCCAATAAAATATTCATATTCAAATTACAAAAAAATTTATGATTTCAAAAACAACACTAACGGGTCGATGAGATAAGATCTCTGGGAGATTCCATTGGGAAAAAACGGGTAACGACTGATGGAAATAATAAATTTGGCATAATTGAAATCTTACATCGCATTTTGCCCCATTGTGCATTGATTTTAGCATATTTTAAAGCTACCATCAAAATATTATTCACTGTTGCTAGAAAATAATTTATCACAAACCAAATTTTTTTTTATACAAAAGTCCAAATTGCCTCAATCTGATGAAAATCGTGCCACAAATAAAAAAGACAGATTTGGGTTTTTTTCTTTAGCTTGAAGTCTTATTATAAAGTGGTAGGAAAGTTAATTAACATTTCTGCAGTATGAACAGGTCGCTTTTGAGGAAAAGAAACAATAGGACCTTCAATATCCTTCATTCAGAGCTGAGGCCATAACTTTAAGTGAAAAGCTGCACAGTGACTTATTTTGCCACAGGCATAATTAATACACACATACATATATAAAGGTAAGATTAAAAATACCCTAAATAAATATTTAAAAAGGATTTATTATATTTTATTTTTGTTAACTATAGAGCTAAAGTGAAAAAATTATTTTACAAAATTATTTTACAAAAGAAAGAACATATTGGCATAAATAAAATTAATTTATTTCCAACTTAAGGCTAATCTCTCTTTAATTATTGCTATATTTATTTGTTTATTTGAATTTCAGCTAAAGCTGAAATTAAGTTGAAACTTATAGCGTTTCTAAGTCAAAATAATAATCAATTTTGACAGTAATTTTGAGTTAATGAGACTAGAAATCGAAACCTAAACATTTCGTTTTCCCCACTGGGAAATACATGACAGTTACCCAGGGATATTTTGCACTCTAAAGGCACTTAAATTATTTCAATTTTAATAAATAGTCATACTGACTCCATAACATTTGCAATTAGAATATTTCAATTGACCATTCAATAATTGGATGGACTTTTATTTTCAAAATTGTTCGTTTAATGTAATAGAAACAACAAATTATTGAAAATTTATTCAATAAACGATCCGTACGCTCATTTGGTCATTTAAATATAAAAAAAAAATTATATGTAAAACTTAACAGAAGTACAGATATGGCAATGATGATGGTGATGATTTCATTTTTTAAATCTATTTGTTCTTTTTATTGTCTAAATTTTTTTTTTGCAAATGAACACCAATTCAGCCGCAACTAATGGTTGTTATTTTGGCACCCTTTCATTTAGAAAATAATATTAGATTCTAACAAACCATACACACCTTTTTGCATGAATTTGCATACACATGTACACTCATACATATGCATACATACATATTCTTATGTGTATTGGATGGTCAAATGTTCCAACAGATGACGGAAGTTAAATCTGTAACATACGAACCGAAAAAACTATTCAACAACATCAATTTATATAACAAACAGCAACATCAACAACAACATCATATGCCTGAGAAAAAGGGTGCGAAAATTGTATTTTATTATTTTTTCTGTATTTTTTTTTTTTGCAAACAATATGATAGAATCTCAGCAGACATTTAAATATGCGAGTATATATTTTTTAGTATCCTTAAAAATTAGAATATTTCACTCGAACTCATTGACCACGTCACTCTAAGAGCGAACTTATCTATAGATTTCAGGTTGTTTATCACATTAGAGTGGAATATGTGGAGGGATACCCCCTTTGCAAGAAACAATTTGAAGTCTACACTGATGGATCCAGAAGAGGGGTGAAGTTGAAGGTGAAACCGCTAGTCAGCGCATACTTTAGACTCGCAGCCAACTGCACCATAACTCGGTACGAAATATCGGCAAACCAGTTTGATTAGAAATGTTTAAATTTTACCGATAGCAAAGCTGCAGTCAGATTTCTCAGTGTATGACACGAGTATAAAGAACTAATTTAGGTAAAGGTTTAGCCAATGATTTGTGCAAAAAGGGGTCTTACCCCCTGAATTCGACGCTTTCTGTCGTTTTCCGGCTTGCAAAAGAAAAAGAGTGTATCACTTCTGTAGCGTTGCACAAATTAGGTGGCTAAACAACGTTCATCTGCAGGAATTTAAAGCCAATTTGGCTCAAAATTAATGTTAACCTCACTACAAGTCGTTAACGCTTCTTTAAGGAGGATTTGAAGAAGTTACTCGAGGAATACCGCAGATTCAGCAATCACGTTGTGTGAATCGATGTTATTAGAATTAACTGAAAGAGGAAATTATCTTCCACTTTGACGCATCTGTCCTTTACTGGGGATGCAGCGACAAAGACACTTGGGTCTTTAATTATATAATAGTTAAACCGGGTTGGAGAAGAATACTTAACAGCATGATTCCAGGCACGAACATAAGGCAGCTAAACTACAATTCCATTTTTCTTCAACGTCTATTCTATTATCTATTTTCTATACTAATATGTAGAGTTTTTCTATTATCTAAAACCTTCGTACACTTCTCCTTACAAGTATCACAAAGCGACCAAACGATGGGTTCAAATGGTGAGCGAAAGTTGAATGTAAAATTCAATCTAGCTTTTCTGCCAAATATCGGTTTAATTGATGCAAAAATATGCCTACATTTTATATATCATTTGTTAAAAATTGTTTTTTTTTTTGTATAGAGTTATCAGCAGCTTCCAGGCGAATTTCATTTATAGCAATGCCAAGACAAGAATGCCTTTTAAATTCGTTCGATTTCTTTTAAATAAACTGTTCTGTGTTAAATTTCTTCTCAATTAATGCCAGATTATGTCTGCATATTTCAAATACTATTTATTTATAAAAACAAGTCCTTCCAGAATATGGCTTAAATTGGTTACTATATCTAAAATTATACCTTAAGTTCTCTACGACATTCCATATTAAATGGCGCCAGGAAATGCCTTCCTCTCATTTAGTATTAATTAAAAGTAATTAAAAGTTATTAAAAATCGCCATCGGCAGCTTTTCTAGTTCTTAGACAGGCATACATAGATGGCTCTGGAGTCGACGACCAAAGGTACTGAAAGGAAGTTTTAACTGCGAATAATCAAATAGATTTAAATATTCCCTTGACAAAAACTGAATTCGCCCACTATTTATTTGACAATATTTCTTAACAAAAAGATCAGGATGACGATGATATCAAATAATAGTAACCTGGAAAAAAATTTAATTTTAGATTAAGTCTTATTGGAAAAAATTAAGTTGAAATAAAGCATCCTTTAAGGACTCTGTGTTTAAATAATAGTATAAATGAATGGCCCACTAAACATCAACAACAACCATTCAAATTGCTACATGTCCATAGACGTATTAAGCGGCATATGTTTGTGTGAGCAACTTTTACATTTTATTACATTTCTAACAACAATTCTAACACATACACACTCACACCCACACACACATGTGCTCCTTCCCACTCCATATAATATTTTATTAAGCGAAAAATGATTTTCTTTCTGTATTTTGAAACGTGAAAACACCATCTATGGCCACGTCCAAAATAATAAAGAAAAAATTGCAAAAGGATGAGTGGCTTTTGTTGGTTTTTTACAAAAAAAAAAAAAAAATGATTGTTGAAATTGAATCCATTTTTCTACAACCATATTTGCTGTTATTTTTATTTGCATTTCCTTAGAAAATTATTGTGTGCAAATTCATTACAGTTCGATTTAGAGACTCAAATGTTTATTCGATTTTTTTTTTATTTTATTGTTATTATTGTTGTTGTTGTTATTTGGACTGTAGAAAACTAAAACTGAAACATATGAACCATATCGTAGTGTGAGAGTGTGTGTGTTCAAAAACTAAAGGAGTCTGTTTTCCATGGAAATGCTTAAATGTCGAATCAAACATTTTCATGCCTATAATCATAAAAATTAATGTTATTTTATTATATTTCATTTTATACGATTTTATAGTGCAAATCGACCCTTGAGAATAATGCTTCGATGCACTTCTCATATGGTTTGTATTTTATTTACCCTTTTTTTCTTCTGCTTTGGCATGGGCAATTTTGCATAGAAAACTCATTGATTTTCAAATGTTTTTTTCAACTAGAATAACAGCAGCAATTGTGAGATGAAAGTATTCAGCCAAAATTAGAAATTTATTGGTAAATATTATTATTCCTACTTTGTAAATTTTCTGTTAACCTAAATCCACATAAATTGAAAAATGCTTAAGCATATTTCCTATTCATTGAAGAATTCCAGAAGTGGCGATTAAAAAGCTCTGCAGTTATATTATATTGCACTTTATGGGTCATTGACTTGAGCCTTTTGTGTTTTTCCAAAACTTGGAAGGGGTAACTATTTTGTAAGCCTTGGCAAAGCTGGATAGCTACTTCAAAAGTGTTTCCAGTTACCTTTAACCCTCGTGGCTATATGCGTTGCTTATATATTGCTATATGTAAATATTTAAATTAACTACCAAAAAACAACTACAAATGCTTTCCAAAAAAGTAACGAAAATGTTGAGATTAGGATACAGAAGTAGTACAAACTTTAAATATTTCCAATGATTTTATTATAGGTTTGCCATTGCAGGATGTTCTCCTATTCACAGACTCCTATTCACAGATTTCGAAGCTGTCTTCATAATGCTGAAAAAAGTGAACTTGATATGATTTCTTTTCAAAGGAATTAATTCATTATTTGCCACTGATTATGATTTCTTTTTCTTCAAGTGAAAGAAATTATCGATTGGCAAAATAATATTTTCAGATAAATTGTATTTGCAGCCATTTTATTAATTGTTTTATTCCGCTGACGATTTTTTTAATATTACCGACGAAGGAGAGCTCTGTGACTTAGTACATTAACGTAGAGGAGTGTCAGTGCTATGCCTTCATCACTTGAACGGTCCAACGATAATTAACACAATGCCACGCTAATGTACATCCGAAAAAATTATGATGTTGATGACTTCTCTTGAACAGGGTTCGAACCCAGGCTCTCAGTCATAAATTGTTTTATTGTCAACGCAAAAACTACTTTAGCCTCATTTATAAATAAACGTTTTTAAGGAGATAAAAGTCTATAAAAGTGCGTCATATGTACTACTGGTATAATTGATGAATTGGGCCACTTACAACGACATGCCAACCGAGAATGTTACATCATAAATTTGCTAAAGACAAAATACAGTCTTAGAAAACACACGTTGCACAAGTAGGGAATCAATAAAAAAGAAATTAAAACTAATTCTGCGTTCGTTTGTAGCAGGACAAAACTTTCCCTTTGCTATGCTTGTTCATCTTAATAACATTATTAAAAATGGAACTTTTGATTCACATATATTCAACAAAAATGACTTAAATTAATCGATATAAGGTCCACAAAAGGGCATCTATTATAGCACTATTTGTACTGAGTACTGATGATTTGCTTATCGCCAATTAACTGCCGGAGTCCATACTCAGCTAAACCAAGAAAAAATAAATGTTTCATATATATATATATATATATATATATATATATATATATATATATATATATATATATATATATATATATATACATATATATATATATATATATATATATATATATATATATATATATATATATATATATATATATATATATATATATATATATATATATATATATATATATATATATATATATATATATATATATATATATACTAGCGGACCAGGCGAACTTCACCTCGCCCCAATTTTAAGCCTTCAGACAAACTTTCCATTTTTTAATTTGAAAAGCCATTAAGGAATAATTTCAAACAAAATTTCATACAAAAACTCGATTTTCGATTTTTCCAATTTTCCGACTTTTCCGGGAAGATTTTCTATAATTTTCTTCCATAAAAACCTTCTCCTCGAAAATATGAACAACTGACAAAATGTTTTACAGAAATCGGCCAAGCCGTTCTCATTTTATGAATTATTGGATTTTGCCACGCCCTTCCGCCCACAGACCGAAAATAAAAAATCCGACTTCACAGTGTCACCCGCCCGAGTATTCTGAACGTTCCCTGAAAATTTCGTCAAAATCGGCCCAGCCGTTTTGGAACCATTACGTTACATACATACATACATACATACATACACACATACTATTTTATATATATAGATATATATAAAAATATATATAAAACTATTTTATAAATATAAAAGCCAATGAAAAATTTATTTCATAAAAAGTACTAAAATTTTTAAAATACATAGTACTTTTGTGGTTGGTGGTCAGAGTGCCATTTCAATTTTAAATTTCCTGACTGCCTTTTAGATCTATTTGTGCTGCTGATGGCTAGATCATTCACTATCGCTTACATCATTGTACTAGCAATTGCATTTCTTATCTATGCCACAAACAATTGATGAATAATTTTGCATTTGCTCCTTAATTTCATATTTTGAAAATTCTTGTATCACTTTTTTTATTTGTCTAATGATCGATAATTATGACAGAATTTACAACTTTGAATAAGTATATCGCAAATTTTCTAACGCTTCCTGGTTCTAACTATCTCCAATTATGATGCAATTAACCCAAATTCGTTCTGTATTTTACATACGAATGAATTTATGTTTCGCCACTACCATCATAAATTATTCAAAATAATGCGCCCTTGTACCGCGTTGTCACATTGACCCCAAACTTAAAATTGCAGCAACTGCAAAGAATAAGAAAACAAAAATGATTTGTGGGGACATTTCTTGCACTAAATGATTTGGAAGAAAAAGGAAATAATATACAAAAAAAAAAAAAAGAAACGAAACATTTGCAAACATCTATTTAATATGGATATTTCTTTTTTTCTAAATAAATATACTTTCTTCATTGTTTTTGTGCCCTTTTCGGAACAACTTTGAAGGCAGAGCTGAATCTGTCCAACCAAAAAGTTGAACACAATCTATTGTACTTTTAAGAGGAGACTGCAAAACATTTGTCTTTTTTATTTTTCATTTTTATGACAGCCAAACGAAATATAAAAGGAATGACAGAGAGAGAGAGAGGGGGAGGGGGAGGGGAGGCAGGGTAAAAGAATAAGAAACACAGATGAATTATTTTCTCTAGTAAGATTTTCGAATCGCCTTTTAAGTGAAGTTGTAAATCAAATTTTTAAATGAATTGCAATTCAAATGTTTGTTACTTGGCCAGCTGTAAAAGAATAACAAAAGATTTCAGCAAAATCTTTCTAAAAAAACGAATTTAGTTTTGATTTTTTTTACTTTAATTCCTTATATTCAATAGCAGCAAAACGTTTAGCTTGAAAACTTTTAAGCACGTTGCTTATTTAATAAACTTGTAAGGAATCAATTTTGCTCAAGGAGTTACTGGAGTAAAATTCTCTTTGAAACATTTAAATATTTTACTCCCACCCACCTGTGAAAATTTAACGAAACAGACTTCATCCAGAGTAAAATTCTGAAACTCTATACTGTAATGATTTCTTTTGCGTTTGGAGTAATTCTTTTTTCAAATATATACGTAGAGAAAAGGGAAAAGTCAGCTGCAACCAAAACGAGATGAAGTTATTGAAATGTGCACACATACCAAAGGACATCATACACATGCATGGGGAAGTAAGCTAAAGATCTAATTTGAAGATCTTTTCGTCCTTTCAAAACATCATTGGATCCTAAATACATCAGTCCATATGTGTTTATTATAGAGCAAAAAAATAAAAAAAATAATAACTGAATGCCTTGAGCCACGAGGCTATAAATTGCCAATGGGGAAACAATTGGAGTAATCCCAGCTGAATGACTAAAAGGACTAGTCTTCTATCATTACTCCCTGTTAGAAAGCGAAAACATTATTTTCTTATTTTTCTATATTGTCCTGTGGCTAGTGAAATGGCCCACAATTATATCAATCCTGCGTCCATAAAAAGAGCACAGAAGAAAAGTATATATTTAAATTAATTGTGGATACAGCACTTTTAGCCTGATCCTTAGTTGCATCTTGTTAAAAGGATTGTATATGACTTTTAACTTCATGCAATTATCGTTTACCGACATGTCATGAACTCTCGCTTCTCATATACTCCAGGTACGTACGCAGATTTGTTGTCACACTGTTTGTGAGAAAACTCTAAATATATACATCTGAATATATTGGGATATTGGAGCTCAACAATGAAATCAAGGCAGATCAAAGTTTCCCTCATAGAATATTTTCATTAGTACGTCCGCAATAGAGTCGTAAAAAACCCTTTCGTTTTATTAATACGAACTTGAGCTAGGACTAAAGCAGCTGATATCCTATATCCTTTTAATAAGATTCTAGTCTTACTTCACAAAAAATAATTTTTCTTATGCTGAATTGACTTTCCAAGGATGAGACCACTAGGTTTCAGATCTGGAAGGTTAGGGAAAAATGTTTTTAATATGATGGAATTGCGATATATACCGAGAAAAAAATCAGCCATATCTTCAAAGCTCTAAGGGATGATAAAGATATAGGGAACACAAGATTAATGCACACTGTAGCAAAGGTCGGAAATGATCTTTTTTATATTATTTTATGCAGCATTTAGGACACCACGAATTACTTGATTTTCCATGATCAATTTTGGTATTGATTTACTGCAACAACATTCTTTGAATGGCAAAAAAATTAGAAAAATTGTTTCACCAGATCAAAATAATATTGTCGCATACTTCCTCCTGTCATTCTCAGGTTTATATGGTGACGGCTGATGACCTGCTGCATTATTGTTTGTATATCAGTTACTTGCTGTTGGTTCTCCAGCTTTTGTTGCATTTAAGTTAAAATAAAAACTCACACACACACACACAAACACACACACGCACACAAAATCTGTGCGTATACAGAATGTCCAAAGTGGAAAATTGGTTTTAATTAAAATGAATTGAGTTCAGCTTTTTCATGCAACAACACACATTTACATGGACTTCCTTTATCACAATCCACGTTTATTTTTCATTGCAGAATTTTTTATCTCCTTTTTTTATTTCACTTTTGCAACAATATTTTCCAACATGTTTATTTGCCTTCTTTGAATTCAAGTTAAATGGAGAAAGAGTCCTTTTAACGAGTTGAAGTTTTCATTGCAGAAAAAAAATTTATATTCCTTTTATTGTATAGTTGTTGGAATGCATTACGTAGATTCACAGACTCAGAACTGACTTGATTGAAATTTTAAACAGCAGTCATGATGTCTGTCTTAAAAAATTTTTTTAATTTTTTTTTTTTTTTTGTTATCTCTTCTTCGGATTTCATTCCGCAGTGAATAAAGGAATTAATAAAAATGCAGTGAAACAAAAAGAAAAAACAAATTGAAATAAATGAAATCCATTACAAAGAGTGTAAGTGATGAATAAATTTTCTGTGGTGTTGATGAAATTTCACGCAGTATCAACTTCTTTAGGGGCCTTTTTATAAGTAATATTAATATTAAGGTAACCTGTATAAAAAGCATATCGTATAGAAGTATCAATATCAAGCTCTATGCTATGGAATTCAGTCTGTACTCGTACGGGGGAATTTATTGTATCGCCTTTGAATGTTTTCTATTATAGACGCCGAGACTGTGCCCCATAACTGGATCACATACAGGGTTTTAAAAGTGAATTTCATATTTCATATTAATAATCTAGGCTTAGAGAAGAATTTCTTCCAATAAGCCAATCAAGTTGAAGGGTTTTAATTTTTATTATATTAATTTTGCATCTATGTGACTCTTCCATGTTAAACGAGAGTCGTTGTGTAAACGGTATATGTACACATGGCATAATTTTTAACCATGAAACCATTATTTAGAAATTCACATTTTACCTGCAGATTTCTGGTGCGTTTCAACTGATACGTATAAAATTTTTTTTAATTATTGATTCGGGAACAATTTTCTGTAGTCGTTATCCTGCCAAACTTGTATTTTTGTATTGCAAATATTACCAAATTTAATTCGCATTACAAAAAAATAGTTTACGCCAGTTACTAATATCAATATTTTTATCATGTCATTTAAACTCTAATGACATGATAAATTAGTGACGGTTTACTAAGTTTTGTACTCGTAGTGGATTCGTCGCCTTCAGTTTGCAATCGCTCAAAATAATTTTCCAATTATCGCCTGGTTGAGTTTTCATTCATTATTATAGAAATATTAATATGGTTTTATTAACTTAAGTTGCGCCAGTTATAGTCTTTTTGCCACTACAAAGTATTATTGCCCTTTAAAGTCTTAAAATCTTTCTATTGAGCCTCTCAAATCTGGAGCCCTTTTTCGTCAGTTAAACCCTCTGAACCATGAAGCAAAGCGCATAATTACGTGTCGAGTACAGGGTACTGCTTTGGTTAGCTTGCGGACATGTTGAGGACAGGAAAAAAATAACAAAAAATAACAAACGAATCCAATACGAATGTGCAAAGTGCATAATTGATTTGGAAAAGACAACAAGGAAAATTATATCCTGACGCATGATAAATGATGTTATGTTAGGATATCCTTAAGAAGCAAGAAAGGGAAACATGTTTCGTTTTACTACTTATGAGAAGCAGAAGATCGTACACGCCTTCTTGTCTTGGTAAAAGTAAAAACCAGGTTACACGTCACTCCCTTTTTGGAACACATTCATCATTTCGAATTAAAATGTCTAACAACCCCAAATGGGAGCAAAATTAGAAGAAATGTAATAATAGAAACAAAAAGAAACATGTTACATGCAGCACTCAACATACAACATGTGCTGCAAATGTCATTTTCTAAGAAGTTTTATGATTTGCTGTTGGTTTTCTTTTACTTTTTCTTAAAATTTTCTGTATAGAATGCCAGACCATGTTTTAGTTAAACTTCTAGCAATTGTCATAAATGCGCAATTTCTTTTTGCAAAATCTTTGTCTTTATTTCTTGGATTGTTGTCTTGCAAAGATTCTGAAAGTTTGTTGTCTTTATGTTATGCAGGTGGGGGGGAGGGGGTTAAGGGAGACTGGAAATGCTATATTACCAAGTAGTAGCCCATTCCAAAAAGATGTTGCAGCCCGCATCATTTTCATCATCAGCAGCAGCATCATCATTTGTTCAAAGTTTCAACTCTGCCCTATTCTGCCATGCATTCGATGCAACAAACATAACAATAACAACAATATTCATACAACATCAAATAACCAGAAGGCATTTACCGAAATAATATGGGGGAAAAAATAAAAAGAACATTTTTTTCTTCTTTTTTTTAATGCTGCCACTATTGTACACTCTCTACTACTGCCACTTGTAGTATGGGTGTTGCAGCTCTAACTTCTATCATTTTCTACAATTTAGCTACCAGTGACTGTTAACTGCAGTGGCAGCAGTACAATTTCTTTACGTTTGTTTATGTGTGTGTGTATGTGTGTGCTTCCCTACCCGTCTTTAGGAAAACATTTCAGTTTTGTCGCGATGATTTATTTCCGACAGTTAACAGTGTTGAGAAAGCAGTTGCAGGCAGGCAGACAGGCAAGCAGGCAAACATTCAGGCAGTTGCAGTCATACCAAGCAACAACATTTCAACATTTAGCCCAACAGCAGCAACAAAACATTTTTACTTATATTCTTTCTTCCTGTTTCTGTGCACATCTATGGAGGTATGAGCAGTTATACGAATTCTAGATCTTATATTTCATACTAAAACAAAAATATATATTATTCTATTTATTTAATTCTTTTTTTTTTAATTTCATTTTCCCTGCAACAAAGCAATTGTTTGTTTTCTTTTTGTTTTTTGTGTGTGAAATTTCTGGGTGAAATTATGAGCATTTTGCTGAGTGTTCCGCCGTTGCGGCAGTTGCAGCACTAACATTAACGGTAAGTTATGTGTTGCAACTGACATTTCTATAAAATATCTCAAAATATTATAAAATGATGGCAACAGAAGAAGCACCATGTATAAGTTTGAACGTTCCAGCATCCCTTTGCAATGACTCTTTAGATGATTGTGAGCAAATGTGTTTAATTCCATCTACAACTAAAAAAATTGTTGTGTCAAAAGTTTAACTTTTTAAAATTTTGTTGTTGCTGCATCGTATTGAACTGCCTGGAGAAAATAAAATGTCTTAATTGAATTGTGTGCCAGTCAAAAAAAAAAATTTACTAGTCCATTTTCAAGCAGCAAATGGCAGACAAAATAAAACCTATTAAAAATTTTAAATGTCCAAACAATCAAAAAGAAATATTACAATATATTAATAAATAATAAAAACTAAAAAAAATATAATTACGATGAATCGTTAAATTTGTATTTTGTTAATTTTTTTTTAAATATCCCTGATACTCCCAGGAGGGTTCTTCTGAAGAGATAAATTTTAATATGAACTGGGTCCCAGCTGTGGATTTAAATACGGTAAGAACTTGATTATCCACAATGGTCGGGACCGGGAGTATTCTGGGTAATAAATTTTCTTGATTAATCTAGTAAACATTTTCAGTATTTTATTATATAATAACAAAATTATTCAGGACTTTTGTTTAAATAGTATGAGGAAAAAAATATTTTGGCAGAAAACAGCGAACAATACATAAGGATTCCATTTAGGATAATTTCTTTTGAAAAAAATCATACAATGTCGTTTGTTGCCTTTTTTTACTTTCATATATTCGCTTATAAGATTTACTTGGATGCGTTAAACTTGGAATTCGTATTGTTCTCTAATGCCCAAACAGACAGGACTATCCCACAACACCACCAATATACTGGATGCTTTTCAAACATGATTTGGCTAAAGGCTACTGATGATTTGGTTAGAACCAATGAAATGCAGGCATATACTCGGCTAAGCCAACAACAAATAATAAAATATTATATAATAACAATATATAAAATTTGTTAATCGCATTTTTTATGTCCAACTTTGTAATTGCAATATATTTAATTACAAAAAAGCAAATTTGTTGAAAAAGAAACATATTAAAGAAAATATCACATACACATATTAAACACTAGAATTATGTTTTACGAGTAATTATGCAAACTACAAATAGATAAGGGTTTTTATGTCCTAAATAGAAGATACAGAGTACGAGGCCTGTTCAATAGAAAATGTGAAATATGAAAGCCCTTGGGCTACGTGCTTTCGATTGGCGATTTTTTTTATGTTGGCACATTTGTCTCGAACATAAGTATGAACCAATGGAAGGGCCAAAGAGAGCCAAGATCAACAAAGGCACGCAAAGTTCCATCAAATGTCAAGGTTTTGCTCACTGTTTTCTTCAATTACCGTGGCGTAGTGCGAAATCGTGGTACGGTTAATAAGGAGTATTATGTTAAGTTATGCACCGCTTGTGAGACGAAATACGAAAAAACGTCCGAAATTGTGGAAAAACTATTTATGGCTTTTGCATCATGTTGGGCGAAAAGAAAGCAAATACCTTATTCTTGCCTCAGCCACCGTATTTATCAGATTCGGCCCCCTGCGACTTTTTTCTGTTCCAAAAATTGAAGAGACTCATGAAAGGACGGCGTTTTGTGATGATTGAAGAGATACAAACCCAATCGCTGAGAGATCTGAAGGCCATACCATAGAAGTAAATATCAGAACTTCTTCAAGGATTGGAAAAAATTCTGGCACAGGTGTATTATATCTTAAAGGGAATAACTTTGAAGGGGACATTATAGCAATTGATGAATAATTAAATATTTTTGAAGAAAAAAGAAAATGCACCTTTTCTATTGAGCAGAGAATTTTCTAACTTCATCAAATTCCAAACATATTTGTTGTTTGTTGTGGCTTTATTTTCTCTTGCAATCAGATCGTTTCTTTTATGTAAAATATAAAAACCAACACTAGCAAATTTACTATATCTCAGTGCAGCATCCTCGGACCGTTATTATATACGTCTGTGCGTCTGATCTACCAATATCTGTCAGTGTTTGAGTAGCCACCTACGCTGATGATACTTCAATACCATTGCAACTGGTGAATCCACAGCTAAAGCATCTTTTTCGTGGACAGTCATTTAGACAATTTGCGAAAATGTTTCATTAGAAGAAAGGCAAACATCAAGTCAAATAAATGCAGTTGTTTAACTTTCACATTAATAAAAGGAAATTATGAAGCTGTCAAAGTCGGCCTAAGTCTTCTTTAAGCCTTGAAAATGCATGAGGAAATTACAAAGCAGTTCCCAAACCATCTTGGGCGTATGGAATACAACTTTTAAGGACACATAGCGCAGTACCTTTAATATAGAAATGTTGTAACATTTTCACTCTAAAGCCCTTCGAAGCTGTTTAAATATTTCAAGCTACGTGATAAATAATATTAAACATCTTGACCTCAAAATGCTAAAAGTGAAGGATCAAAACTCTTACTGACAAATTTCTAAGTAGATTACACGCATATCCTAGTGCATTAGCCAAGCGTCTTTTAGCGGAATTTTATGAATACTTTATATTAAAATTTATTGCGATATTCTACCAAACTAATCAAAATTAGAGTTTCAAACATTTTTATTGTTTGTTGTGACTTTAGTCGTTCATATGGCGATTGGGTTTAGCGACTAATAGAATGTCGTCATATGAACAGCTAAAGCAACAACAAAAAAATTTTTAAAACTAAAAAAATTCCTAAGCTTATTTACGTACATTCAAAATATATGCTATACTCTAGCCAAATTCAAAAAGGATAATGGGTACCTCGGTAGGCAAGTGAGGCAGTGTACAATGGTTCCATAATTGCAATAAGCTGTTAAAAAAACAGGAAAAGACAGTAAGAGAAGTACAAAACTGAAAGCCAAAAACTTGAGGAACAATTTAGAGGGTGGTGATGTATATTCAGCTTTGCAGGACATTCTTTTTATGACATAAAGGAAACTGTGCGAGGACCATCTACCGATCTTAGTGCTGGACATCTAATTTTACTTCAGACCTTCAGTAATATTTTGCAGAAGCTGTCAATGTTATCTTACAGCTATCAAGTAAAGGAGGTGCTCTTTCTTTATGAAAGAGAGGCATATTCTTCCTTTGCCTCCCTAAGTTATTGCAACTAAAATTATAAATCATATTAGTCCCAGGATCAGTTGAAAACATGGAAATGTTCATAGCAACTGAAGTGATATTTGAAATATTTCAAAGTAGCAACAATTTGTTAACCTGCAACAAGCATATCACTGTCATATCTATTCTCTGCATATGCCCATATGAAAGTTTACTTTTAATTTGTTTATCAGTTATCCTTTCCAATTTTTTTTTTGTTGTGGCTTTAGCTGTTCATATGCCAAAATTTCATTGAATAGTGAGTGATCAATGAAATCGTCAGTGAGCCTTAAGCAGTTTGAAAACAACCATTAACACCCAACGGGCGTTTGATTGTACACATGTTGCAAGAAAAGTAAAATAGACTCATGTTGAGTATAACTGTTGTTTGAATAAAAGTATTCTAAGTCTACTATGATGATGTATTTTATAATAACTTTTGTGCCATAAAGAATTCTTATATTGTATTTGATTGTTTTGGCATAAACATATGAGGTTGTACGTTTACAAACTGCTTAAAGTTCGCTAATGATTTTTTGTTTAGCGGAAAATGGATTGTCGGCATACCAATATCTAAAGGCAAAAAGGAACAAATTTGAAAATTTTAAATATTGTTTTGGATACAAGACCAATACATTTCAAAATTAAGTAAAATTTTTCCATTATTTAAGAAAAAAAATTTTAATTTCTTCTTAACATCCTGCTTGTTTTCGTAGAATATCTTTATAAAAATATTTCTTAAGTAAAATAATGATTAATATTTCAAAATGATTTAAAGGGAAATTGAAGTTAAAAATAAAAAATAAAATTAAAAATGCTTAAGCATCATTCAGATAAATGGTCTGCTGTAAGGGAATCATATTTAATGTATCTATGATTTATAGGGTCAAAAGTGTCATCAACGAATGAGCAACGAACGTATGACCAAATGAATGAACCAAACTCCAACAACCAGCAGCCAGCAGCCAACAATAACCAGCAAAATTTAAAGGAGAGCAGAAGAACAGAATAACTGAATTGATGCCTGAAACAGGGAAAATGAGATGAAATTTCCAATAATTTACGACGAATTTATAAACGAGTGTGAATTATGACAATAATGAACGACACAAAATGCACAAAGTGTAAAAATGAAGTGAATGTTGGATACGACAAAAAAAAATCAGCAAAAAAAAAATTAAACGAAAAGGACATTGCATGGAAAACTGAAAGGACAATCACAATGTTAAAATTATGGGCATAAGTGCAATTGTGAGTGTGTGTGTTTGTGCAAGTTTATTGCTATTGCATGCAGCACTACTAAAAATGTACATGCATCAAAATGCATTTGTGACATAAATTTTCACTACAAAAAAAAACAACAAAAAAAGCGTATGTACAAATGCATCATGCAGCTACTTTTCATAGGCCGAAAAAAATTTCAAAAGAGTGGAAAAAATTAACATTTTAAATGAAAACAACAAAAATAAATGCAATTGGAAATGTGCATAAAATGCGACAGCCATTACGAGGGCTTTATTTCATTATCGAAATTTTGCACAATTTGCAATATTTGCAATGATTGTTATTGCATTTCATGTTTTTATTGTTGCTGCTGTTCAGAGTGTTGTTGCTGTAGTTGTTGTTGTTGTTGTTATTTTTTTGGTATCTTCTTTAGCCATATGAAAAACGATAAATTTGTTGTTGTTATTGTGGCATTTGGTGAGCCATTTTATCCAGTCGCAACCAGAGATTCAGATTCATTTCAGCGATGATGCACTTCATTTTTACGCACAATTCTTAATAATGGCAGTCAGTATTCATTCGCTTCAGCACCAAATAAGAGGGACATTGAAGGGTATTAACAGTCATTATTCAATGATATCGCATTTGAACAGATAGAGTCAAGTACGTACATACACATTATCTAATAATAACTAGCAAGTGGTACACTGAGAAAAATTTTAGCAAAAAATAGTAAAAAAGTTTCTGCTTAGACATGACAAAACATAAATATGACATGGCATAAAATCAATGAAATGAAAGCATTTAAGTCACATATATACAAACTTATGGAAATTTTGAGGAGTTCGGTTATATTATATTGTTTCAGCACTGATTTTCTTCAAAGAAATATATATTTTTTAACCTTGAAATCAATCACTCTCCAATATAATTAGTTTGTCAATTCGCTTTATGGAATAGAGTCCTGTACAGTTTCATTTCCCTTTGTACAGATTAACCATGCATTATGGCAGAACATGCGTCAGTGTTAACTTGAAATACATATTTGCTTATAGTATATATTTAACTATCATCTTTCTGTATTGTCACTTTTAAGATTCTCCAACGCTTGGCAACTAAATCGACGTGCAAGCGTTTGTCATTTTATATCCTGCAAATTAGAGACCATCTTCATCGTCTCCGGACTCTCAATGGTTAGCAACCTATATGTTTAATTAAAAAGCCATTAAATTTTCATTTAAACAGCAAAACCCCGTTAACTACCTCGTGCTACTTTCCGGGATTTTTGGGTAATTATGTGAGGAGAGTATTTAAACGAAGCAATTATATGAATGTGTATGTCTTTGATGACTATATAGAACTATTTATTAAAAACCAAAATTTAAATGGGGTTACTAACTTAAACCTTTTATAAAATAGTAACAATTTATTTCTCTTAAAAACTTAAGGAAGTATAAAACCCTAGATAAATAAAAAATATTTGCAGGATTTTAACAAGTAAGCACTTTGATTATTTAAACGAAGAAAATCTAAGGGAAATTTTATTTTCAGTAAAAAGTATTTGAGGTAATTAGACGAATGGGGTAATTAAGTGCAAGGTAATTAACAGTGGACATCTGTATAAAAATTAGTATAAGAAATAGTAATTTGAAATGTGGGCAAAATAAGCATTAAAGGGTAATTAATTAATGTTTTTCTTGAAAATCTTGTAATCGAAAGACAGGGAGAAGAATGGTGGCATTTACCCCTACATCCTTGTGGAAAAATGGAAATTTTCAAAGCAAATTTTTCTACTTGTGCAAGTCTCTGTACACTTCTGTCCGACAATAATCGACTATTACTGACAAACATTAGCAATTGTCTATTCTTTAGGAAATAGTAAGAGCCTGCCATCGGTATTTAATATTTGACATGACGTCAATAAAAAGTGTGTATAATTTTATTTTATATTTTTGGAAATTTGCCTTCCTAGACAAGTACACTAGACTATTGTACAAGCATGCTAGACTAGCAGTCCGAAGGTCGCAGGTTCAATTCCGGGCGAAAACTATGGGTATTTTTTTGGTAAAGAAAGATTTTATAAGTCCTGAATTTTACAATAAAATTAAACTGTTAAATTCACTCATAGATTTTATTTTATTAAATACTTTGTTTTATTAAAATATAAATTAAAAAAAATGAATTCATTGAAGGCTTTTCACCTTTATTTTCTATGTGTATAAAGTGCAAAAGGTTTTCAAATTGAACATCATCATTATTTGAAAATAAAATTGATTGTTGCCTCCACAGATATTCGCGCAGATGGCAAACAATCACTACGTGGACAAGAAAGTATATATAGAGAGAAAGAGATATTGGTGGAAAATTTTATAAAATTAAGTGGAAATCGGTGGGTGTGTCTGTAATTGATGCAACTCAATTGTCCATATACACGTATTTACTACAATCGTATATCGTAATGTTGCAGCAGTTGAAGCTACAAATACTGCGACAACAACTTGTATTGGCAGACTATAAAAGGAATTTATTCATTGTTATTCATTCAACATAATTTAATTTTGAAGTTTCCGTTATTATGAATATTTAATTGTTTTTTATAAAAACTTTGAGAAAATAGAAATCAATCAGACGACCTCACAGCTGAAAGTAAATTCGTGCCGTGGAGTATGAATCTGGACATCTGAACAATTATGTCCGCTACTTTACGACAAGGCACGAAATAATTCTCTTGCACTAAAGGGTGATCCAAATATTGCAGCGCTAGTGAAAGGATACTTAAAAATATTTAATGGGAAGTATTAATGGAGAACATAATTTCACGTGAGCTGCACAGACTGCGATTTGTGATTATGACGTGTTACGTTACAGTAGCTCTTCACGTTGCACGAAAATAATGACTATGAGAAGAGTATTTGAAGGACGTATTTTGTGTATGAAGGATGTATTTTGTGTAAATTATAAGGCAGCATTTTGTGGCAAGATTTGATAATCTTTTTACTTATAAAATACGCCGGAAACTATTTATATTTCTCACATTTCTATTTATTGTCTATGCAAGAAACAACTGTGACATTTTATTGTAGTATTTCTACGAAATGAAATTCACGTCTTTAGGAGTAAAATCCCTTCTTTTATCTCTTGTCCGCCTTATTATCTTGTTTTCCAAATAATTTTATTTATCCTCTTCAAAGGAACATCCAAATCTGGGAATTTGCTGGTCTCGAAAAATATCAAAAGCCGAATTGCGTGCAAAAATATCAGTAGCAACTGAACTATAAGCCGGTCCATGGCCATGATCGGTCATATACTGTCTCATAATAACCAAGTAATCCTTCGGATAGAATCCACTTTACATTGATGAAAAAAAAAATCCGAGATGAATGCATCAGGTATACGGAGGAATGAGCTAAACTTATTTTTTTGGAGCTCTGCTGATCGGCTGTTGTTGGCGCGCTATACATATTATTTTGCTATTTTTTTCCAAATCAACCTTTGGAATCTCCTATGCAATCTTATGGCTCACGACGGCGGATCCTGGCTACAAATTAAGCCAATGGATCCGTGTGAGGATTTCGTACAAGAGCTGGGTTATTACGTAGGATGTGCTTCAGCATCTCTTCATATAAAACACAATATTACCTATAATGTATTGATGGCATCTGGGTCCACAGTGTTCCATGAATCATCCCGTCAGCATTGTAAGATCATTTTCGTTGAGAGAAATTAGCTTTTGGTATTTGTACCGAAACAGCTTTACAAATCGCTTCACCTGCGTGAAGCCATTCAAAACCTTTTTACGCCTAGTAAACTGCCTTTATCATCACGATCTGTTCTTGTCCGTAATACAATCGTAGATTCTAGTATACCAAAGAAGGAAATTGGTCGTGTAGCATCCTTTATGGTTAAACATTCAGCATTTACACACCGCAACTGATGTGATAATTTCAAAATCTTCTTTTATTTTTAGTGGCAATCAATGCATTCTTTAACGACCTGGCTATTACACATATATAAATGGACATAATGTCATACTGAAATAATGATGTTGCTTTGTTGTTTTATATTTTTTGTGTACTCATAGGTTTATATCCTTAATTATGATTATTGTTATTTTTCGCTCGAAATGTCGCATTTACTGTTGTCGCTCCTGATGTGAATGTTACTGCAACTGCTGCCGTTGTTGCTCTTGTTGTTGTTGCTCCTGTTGGTGTTATTGTTATAGGTAGTGTAGTGTATGGCAGCAACAACAACAACAACCACATCATATACACCTCATTCTCTCTATACATTATATTGACTGCAGCTCGTTATGTTGCCATAAATTTTACAGTTTGACGTCGCATTAAAATGTTGTTGGAATGTTGTTGATGTTGCTGCTGTTGTTGCTCCCGTTTTTTTTGTGTTGACGTACTTTTCGTTGGCGACCATTCGCTTATGTAACACACACACACACACACATACATATAATGCTTTTTGTTCATTTATTTTGTTGATGTTACGTGCAAAATATTACCGCCGTATTGCATTGTTGTGCATTATTTTATTATTATTTTTTATTGTTGCTGTTGTTGTTATTGTTTTTATATTATTCACTGTTATGACACTTAAATGTCGCTATCATTTGATGTCCACCATTACATTTCGTGTTTTTTTTCTTCTCCCCATGAACTCCATATTTCTGGGCGTTCAACCATTGCCATCATCCTTGTCTCTTCGTCCTCGTCATCATCACCGTGCAAAAGAATGATTGTATAATTGTTTATCATGCGTTCAAGTTACTTGTTTTTTCATTTCGTATAATATTTCTTCTTTGTTGGCTTGCATTATTTTGTTTCGTGAAAATTTCGATATTTACAACTCACTTCACACTCATGCGTTGCTCAATTATCTGCAGCTTCATAAATCGTTTCGAAATCCATTTACTTGTAATTCATTTTTGCTGCTCTTCATTACATTAAATATATTAATGGTCCTTTCGGTGTATTGTTTTTTTTTTAATTTTTCCACAATGATGAACTGTTTGGGCCTTTAGCCAGAATCTCATGAGCCAGCTTTTTAAACAGGTTACGAACATATGAAAAAAAAAGATTTTCGTTTTAAAATATTTTAGAAGTGATATTGGAAGTGGAAGTCGGTGTCTAGATCTAACAATTGAGGGTATTTGGGAAACATTCCTGTCTAGGAAAACGACTATTTTTGATTAAAGGGAATGATAGAAACTTTAAAACAGTCTGAGTATAAATTATTCTTGAAGAAAAAAATATGAAGCCATGATAATAAGGATATATAAACTAATATAATTTTTTTTTACATATAATTTTCAATAACAAACACAATAGTTAATTTACATATGGATCGTTTTATGAAACAACCACGTAACTCTATAACCAAAATTTTCAACTCATTCATAAAAAATGAAAATATTCGTCGTTATCCTTTCTGTATGTAGGAAAAAAGTCAGAGTCGTATATGAAACTAAGCTAAAGTTGTGACAAAATTAAGCTTTTCCTAAATGACATATTGTCATATCTCAAAAACTCAGAATTTTAAAATACCAAAGAAAAGTGTTCCTCAATATCCTCCTCGTATGTGTGGGAAAAATCAGAATTAGATCTTATTTTAAATCGAGTCTACAGCAAAAATTTCAATGTGGAAGCTTTAAGAAATTTAATCGCATTTTTCAAAGTTCGTTTGTTTTTGAGAAACATCTATTTTGCTGTTGAAGGAGCAATTTGAGCTCAATGCCTTAGGAATATTCAGGATCAACCAAGTGCTGAAAAACCCTTTTAAGGTGTTTGACACCTTAAAATAATGTTAAACGTTTGTTTTTTTAGTTTGAAAGCAATTCTTTGATATGATTTAATTTTAAAGTTGAAATAAATGCGAGCGAAATAATCGTCGATGACTAGAGTCTAGATGACAAGATTCAAAATTTCAAGCGAAGCTCTATTAATTATTACTTCAGTTGAAAGAATACGTACTTGGTTTCAATTGCGCTACCCCGGTACAGTAGCAATACTCCAAAAAATTTGGGATAATAAAATATTTCACTACGCCTTTGGCGTTTTAGCAAATTTTATATGATTTTTCTTAGTTTTGAAAAATTTGTCTACTAAAGTGCGACAAAAATTTTGTTTTACTAGATTAGAAATTATTTGAAATATTTGGAAATTATCTTCAGCCAACTGGTATTTGTAGTTTCCGTGGTGTAGTGGTTATCACATCCGCCTAACACGTGGAAGGCCCCTGTTCGATCCCGGGCGGAAACACTACTGTTATTTTGTTTTTAATTAATTGTCAGAGAGTGACTTATGCCAAAGACAGAAACGTTGACACGATTTAACTTTATATATCATTAGGTTTTCGAATGTACAAAGGTACTACACTAAACTATTTGAAACTCTAAAAGAAACTTCACTGTTGAGTATACAATCACCTTCACAAAAGGTATTATAAAGTCAGCATGTTCCTCTGCCTATAATTTTCTCTAACATATCGCAGCTCTAATATTGATTTATTTGACTTGAGTTAAAAACTGAATTGATTTCACATGTGTTGAATAAATTAATTTATTTTTTATATCGAGAATAATGATTTTGTTTATTGCTAATTTATTTTTATTCGAGTTTATACTCAATTATCTCAAAGGTATATTTTGGTATAATTTGCCCCACATAAACCAGACGTTGCTGTCTTTAACGACACTTTAAGACGTTTTTAGTGTTTTCTAACGACGTTATAACTTAAATCAAAAACCTAGTTAATTTGGCTCTGAATTTGTTAATTTAGATTAAAAAATTGCAAATTTTTTTATACAGGAACTAACAAGGAAAAGCACCAGCAGAACCGAGCAGTATTGTTTTTGATGGTTGCTCACCAAGATTCTTGTTTATGCTTTTTAACGTATTTTAGGTGGCTGCTAAATATTTTTTTAAGAATTTTTTTTTGAACTATTAAGAGATTATTTTGCAAGTCGTTATGGGAGAAATATTTCCTCCTGATTTTTTCACATACTGAACAATATGCGATCACCTCTAGGGGGTATCAACTTTGGAGACTCTGGCTGTTATACGAATAAACAATAATTAGGTATTAATTTTTATGGCATGTACTTTTTTCCCTGATACTATCAAATATTAGTTACGACGGGACTACCTCTGGAGTACAACCTTTCGAAAGGGACAAAAGTCAGAATTATGCTACTCGTGTGCATAAAAAAATATTGCCGATTTTTTTTAATGCTCAATAAGTAAATAGAAAATATATAAAAAACTATAGAAATTTCTTTTATGATATATGACATTTCAAAAATGTTAATACGAGTATGTAAATCCTCACATGTAAAATATTCCGAACTTTGATGTTATCCTTTATTTCACGGTATTTTATTGCATATTATTTGATTTTATTGAATTTTAATATTTTAATCTATTTTTATTTTTAATCCATCTTCATTATTTCACATTTCCCGTTGGTCGGGAGAATATCCCAAATAATAAATTTCAATATTAAGTATTTACAATAAAGATTTTATTTTTCATTTTTCCCTAACTGAATACAATCATTAACGACCAACGGGAGTTTAATTGTATAGGTGTTGAAAGAAAAATAAAATAGAGTCATTTTGAGTATAATTGTTTGTTGTGTTGTTTGTATAAAAACATTCTAAGCCTACTATGATTATGTATTTGTTATAATTCATATGCAATATTGAAATTCTCATATTGTATTTGTTTTGTATGGCATAAAGATACGAGTTTGAATGTTATCAAACTGCTTAAACTTCACTGACGATTTGGTTTTAGCAACCAATGAAATGTCGGCATATGAAGAGCTAAAGCCACAACAAACATTTTTGATTTTTGTATGCATTTTGAAAGAAGAATTTTAAACAGAGTTATTAAATCTAATACTCATATCGCACACTCAATACAAAAGAGTCACAACTCAAAAAAATCTAAAATGTCCAGGAGAAGCAAAAAACTACTGACGCTCTACAAGCGACACAATAAAATAAAACTGACCTTCGTAGACTAGTAGGTAGTGTACTAGACTCTTAGTGCGAAGGTCCCAGGTTCGAATCCTGCCGCAGTTTGTGTCTGATAATTAAAGGGAGCGCACAACAAGCCTTCACTGGCTCAAGTGTATGTCGTATGACATGGGCTATGACACCCCTCCAATCAACCTAACCTAACCTAAAATAAAACAGGCAAAACGGGAGTTTTCCAACTAAAGCGTAATCTAATGGAAAGGAAATTTTAGGGGTCGTTGAAGATTTGTTATGTGAATTGATTTGTGAAGAAAAAGCGATTTCGATAAATTTTGAATTGTGACTGTTTTGTATTTAGTGTGCGATATGAAGCCTTTTAAAATTTTTGAAGAATTTTCGATAACATAATGCAGGATAAATTTTCTTTAAATCAAAATAAGTTAATACCGTTTAAGTGCACAAAGTTCTCGATATGTGAATATTAGCTTCAATGGTCAAAGATGTGCTATATTTAAAAACGAAACACCAACAAATTCACCATAAAATACTCGTATTCACAGAAAGTAGAACAGACACGTCATAAGACGGAATGTATTGTATTTGCTATCTAGTTCTATGTTACGCGACATCGATTTTATTGTGTTGTTATAATGCATAATAAATTTATTTAATTATTTTGTTCTGCCACTACTTGGAATGGAAAGCTGAGTAGTTCTTTTTTAAACGTCAAAATATTCAACTCTGATATATATTGTGGTTACTTATATTAACATTTTTGTGTTTATAATACACAAATACAAACAAATCTATATTTGTCAGCAAGAACACATTTTTGCTTTCATATGTATGTTCTTTTTATATATGTGTGTGGCTTCTTATTAAATGAATTCTCTGATTAATATTACAAATATTTTATCAAAATACTAAGCAAGGAGTTTTTTCTGACGATTTTTGGCGATCTTTTTCCATTGAAATACACCAAAACAATATTTCGGTGACCTTTGGCGATTTTCGATGCCGTTTTTCCGCTCAGACAACCCTGCACGTATGAGCATTATTTGGATTTGTTTCCATATTAAACATACGCAAATTGCCTGAAATGCTCTCTTAAAAAACCCAAAAATGCATGCAACACTTTTCATACATTTGATTACTTGCACGTATGAGTAATATTTAGAAAATTTAAACTGAATATTATTGAAAAAAAAATTAATGCACGTGGACGAATGCTTGTGAAAATTCTGCGAAATATATTTAATAGGGGAGCAATTTTGTTATTAATAGATTTCGATTCCCATTTTAGCGCTTCCGATTTTTTCGTAAAGAAAAAAAATTTAATTAATAGTTTATATTCATATTCATATTTTTTTATTTGAACTTTAAATGCAAAGGATAGTAAAAATTCAATTTACCTCCGATGCAAACCTTTAAAGAACTATTATTATAAAATTGCTAGTACAATTAATATATTCTTTAATGCATATATGTTTCAATTATTTTTCATTGCTTCTAAAGAAAACAGCTTACAGATTTTTTGCTTTTCTATTTTTTAGTATCCTAGACATTTCCATTTGCCATTTGCAGGCATATACTCAGCTAAGCCAACAACAAACAGTAAAATATTAAATATATATAAATAGAAAATTTTTTAGAAAAATTTAAATTCGTCTTTTCCATTAAAAAATTCACTTAAGCAGCTCGTCAAAAGTTAACAGAGAGCGAAAATACCCTCAATCTCATTTGATTATATTTTGGTTACAAACACTCTTTGGTGCTTGCACGAGCGTGCTAACAATGTGGAACGATGTGGTAGGACTACAACAACGTTAGCCTAACGATACTTTAAAAAATTTAAATAAGAGCATGCAAATCGGACATTCCAATTATTGTCATCTTTAATATTCTGTATTTTACTTCTTCCCCAAATGTTCAAACTATAAAATTGCCTGCGAAATTTGTCAATAACGAAAGCAAGAATAATAAAATGTAAATGTCATTTTGTGGCCAATTTTCCTTAAAAAAAACTACACAAAATCTGTAATTCTAAAGTGAATTTATTTGTAGAAAAATGTCACTTCATCTTTTCCAACATGTTAAATGTCTTGTGTACCGAGATTTCTGCTTGATATCAAATTCATAAATACATTATATTTTTTAACGAGCAAGCATCACATGTAATAGACACGGATACTCTTCTGTATGTAAGATTTCGAATTGAATTTATTTTATGATTAACAAAAAAAAATCATCTTTATCCCAAATACAAATACATTTTCCACTCTTTATTACTTTTTTCAAACTCAGAGGTTATCAAAAGGATGCTGCTGTTGCTGCTACTAAAGGGGACAGCAGACCAACAAATATCTTTAGGAAAATAATTTTTAGTTATCGTTATAGATTTCTGTTAGATAAAATGCAATAAAAATATTTCTCAAAAGGAAAGAAAAACAGAATTCTGTAACATAACAAGCCTTTCATATCATGACCAAAAAATACTAGAAAATAAATATCAATATAAGAATAACACATACATACCTGTAAAGCAATGCCGTTTTTGACCATCTTTGATAACTCACGACAATGCATTCGAATAAATTTTGTCCACAACATACAACAGCAGCAGGAATATCATTAAATAGAAAAGTAACAACAAGACACAGATGCCAAAATGGAAATGTATACAATAATAAATAGAATCAATATATTGAACATGACTACTCAAAAATATAATTGTTGTAACAAAAAAAAAAAAAAAAAAAAAACAAATAAAAAACACAAGATATATTCTGGTCAAAAATAAAATTATTCTTCAAAAAACCTCAAAGTGAATATGTTCGTCTTCCACCTCATGCCAAAACGAATTTTATACTTGAAAGGTACATGGACAATTAGATTAAAAACTAAACAAATAGAATTGAGTTTTACAGAAATGAAAAGAGTGAATTGAGATATAAACGTCTATACTCATATATGAATTAATCCATTTGCAGCATGAGGTTGCCTCCAGCAGAAATTAACATGGATATTGGAATGCTAAGGAGTATATAAAAATAATTGGGTTGTGCATGCGATGGTGTGCCAGAAGAGCCGTCAACCTCAACCCGTCGTCGTAACCAACAATTGAACATCTCACCAACATTACTGATGCAAATTTTGAATTTACTCGCTTACAAGGTTCAATTGACTCAAGAGCTTAAGCCTACTGACCATTTCAAGGGTGGTCAATATGTCGATTGGTTGGTTGAACGGAGAAAAATGAATGATAACTTTACTGAAGCTGATTTTCAGTGACCAAAAACGCTGAGGTGAACTCAGTGAATTCGTTAACAAGCAGAATTGCCGCATTTGGGCTAATGAGAATCCACTAGTGATTGTTGAAAAGCGAAGGCATTCACAAAGATTGACTGTTTGGTGAGGCTTACGTGCTGTACTTCTTCGAAAATGAGGTCAGCCAAGCAGTTATCGTGAATGATGATCGCCATCGCGTAACGGACTTCTTGTGGCCTGGACGATATGAGGTTCCAATAGCATGCTACACAGCCAATGAAACAATGGCCCTTTTGCCGTGTTATTTCATGTCGTGACGCTTTTAATTGGCCGCCACGATAATGTGATTTGACACCGTTGGACCTCTTTCTTTGGGAATATTTAAAAGAAAGAGTGTACGTCAAAAAGCCAAGAACACATCAAGAGCTAAATGATGAGATAATTCGGCACATTAACGACATTGAACCGCAATTGTGTCTCAGAGTCTTTGAAAATATGGACCATCGGATAGAAGTATGCCACCGAAGCAGTCGAGTGCATTTGGCCAATATTTTGTTTCACACATGATTGTCATAGTTGCTTCTGTCGTAATAAAAAATATTAAGATAATTCTCTAAAAACTTTTTGTTTTATTTACAATTAACATCGTGCATTTTGTTTAGACTACCCTTTATAAGCAAGTGAGGTTGAGCACAGTTCAAACATGATGGCTGAAGTCCACTGATGCGTTTGTATTAACACACACACAACAAAATGCTGGCATATTAAGAGTTTATATTGCAACCACCCAATTTGGATGCCAACGATTATATTTTAAACTCAACAACCTTAACATTTATACGTTTGAAGTTTCGTTTCCACATTTATTTTACCAATAGGAAAGCAATATGTGATCTGAAGAAAATTATATATGAAATTAAGCCGAAGTTATAGCGAAAATTATTGACACAACCTTAAAATTAAGCCTTAAAATTAATTAAATTTTTAAGCTGCTAAGGAAAAATGTTCCTCAATAGCCATTTTTTTTGTATATACAAAATCAGAAATATTCCAAAAAGTTCATAAATGTTAAAGATAAACAACTTCAATCGCATTTTGCCCAGTTTGGACTTTCATAGAGATACTTCTATGTTGCATTAAAGGAGCGATATGCTTAGAGACATGTACATACATAGACATATGAAACTAATAATACAAAAAAAAATAATAATAATAAATAAAGTAATCGATTTAATAAACTGTCACCGCCATACACTTCACTTACTCACACATTTCAATATACACTTGCAACATATGGACAATCAAACAAACCTTTCATTATTGCGGCTCAAAGAACCAACTCGAAAAAGCAAATTGTATACGATTTAATTCGTTTGTGAAGTATTTCAGTTTATGGTTGAATTTTTATCTGTTTTTTTTTTTCATTTAGTTCTTCTAGTTCCTTTTTCAATCAATTCCATGTTCAAATATGAAATGAAATTTATACGTAACATCACTGTTGTTGCATTTTCTATTGTCCTCTATTGTCCATCTATATGAAATTCTAAATACAAACAAATGCCTTAATACGAATATACACCCACATGACCAGAGAAAAGATTTAATTATAAAAAAATATTAAAAAATTGAAGGATGAGAATATGAATTACGCAGTTCTTTAAATTTTCTTTTTGATCAGCAAATTTTCTTAAATAGTCCTTTAATATTCCTTCAGATTCACTAGTGACTTTATGAGGAGGATTCCTTTGAAGGCGAGTGATTTGCTGCCACAAACAATGGCTTCTCGAGTCACTTGCGATAGTTTTTCTTTTTTTTTCGATGCCAATTCGGAGCAATATTTGTAACTTCTAACGAAGAGATATATATTCACCCTTATAATGAATAAAATTTTCCTGATCCGAACATTTTCATGTTAAAATTTCGAATTGTTGTTGTGTCAAATGTCAAATTAACAAATTTTTTCAGCATTTTTTTATTCACATTTAATTTTTTTTAAAGATTTATAAACCATGCATGTGATTTTTATTCAATGTTGTGGTTAAGTGGGTATTAACAATTTAATCGTATACATTCACATATCTGTATATATATATATATATATATATATATATATATATATATATATATATATATATATATATATATATATATATAGTATATATATATATATATATATATATATATATATATATATATATATATATATATATATATATATATATATATCGGTTTGCTTATTTATTTATTATTCCAATGAGTTCAAGTCACGATAATTGCAACCTCAAGAATAAATTTTAGTTTGCTGTATGTCGTTTCTATATCTTTCATTTTTCTCTAACGTTCTCATATGGAAAAGGAGTCAGGGACAGTTTATGCAAAAAGTCCTTCCACTCTATGAGTAGCCTCATCGTCAGACAATACAAATATGTTTTCAACTTGTGCATTATGTGTAAGAAATACGATAGAATTGAAAAGTGGGAGATCATTTCAATAATTGGTAATACTTTTTTCTATTACGGCGACTACAGCTACTGTTGACGCTGCTGCTGCTGCTTATCTTAACAAATATGAATGGAATATGGCTGCTACAAGTGTACATGGATGCATATGAACTGATGTTGATATTAAATAAAATAAAAATAAAATGATGCACTCCAAACTGTGGATAAGTTGTACAGATTTTTGGAAATCCATTTTAATTAAAGATGTTCACACAACTTATTATAATTAAGGAGTTAAAATCCAGCATGTTTTTAGTGTATTGTAAGTTGCTAAAGATGGCGAAGAATTCAACGTTTTTACTATCGAGTGCTACAGAAAGATTTCTTTATTTAAAATTAAAAAACAAAAAAAAAACAAAAAACAAAAGCCATGCAGTAGTAACTTTTATTTGATATAAAAATTAAAAAAAAACCAAGAGCAACTCGAAACTACCTGCAGAAAAAAATATATAAGTTGGCACGTACATGGCACATTAGCAGCAGAGCTTAGGAGGATCCGCAGGTCAGCTAATAAATTTAAATTTGATCTTAAGGCTTGTTGACCCATTGCTTTTCCTATATGACTAAACGATCAAGTCAGCAGAATTATACCAGGTATAGAGGTTGATATAAAGGCTAAGAAGAGTTAGTAGGGTCTGAAAAGGAATAGGCCGAATTTCAGCACATCCTTATTTAGAAAATTTAAAATTTATAGGACTACGAAAAAAATGTTTATACATTGTTTGTTGTGGCTTTAGCTGTTCATACGCCGACATTTCATTGGTCGCTAAACCACATCGTCAGTGAACTTTAAGCAGTTTGAAAACATTCAACCTTGGATGTTTATGCCATACAAACAGCTAAAACCCAAGGATTCGGTCCCCTGTGGTATGTTCAAACTTCTCTTCGCTTCACAAAACGCTGCATTGACAGCCTTTGACCGCAGTCTATAATTCATTCCACTATAGTTTGTCCAAGACCAGCTGCACTCAACAAAGCAAAGCAGAAAGGCTTGGATTTGACATGCCACAGAGGAAAGAGCCTGTTGCGAAGGACGGCAGGGCAGAAATATTTCAAAAAGCGAAGCCAAGCATTCTTATTTTCTTAAGGAAAATTTAATATATTAAAGAAAATTAAATAAGTGAAATAAGTCCTAAATAAAATGAAATATTTTTTTATAAAAATGATTCGAAAAAGATAAATTTATTAAAAAAAAAAAACTGAAAACTTATTACAAAGTGCAATGACTCCCAATATTTGTACGAAAATGTTTAGGATTTATTTAATTATTTAATACGGCTTTATAATAGAAATACAACGAGAAGTGTTGTGTAGCTCCTTCATTTTTCAATAATTTAAAATTGAATTTTTACTTTTAGCTACGAGTGAAATATTATCAGGATGCACGAAAAACTTCGTAATGTCTTCTTGAATTATATTGTAATCCGTGCAATTGCATTTTATACAAAGAATGAAATTTTAAAGTGCAAACAAAATTTCTATAAGACTATATAGTTGCAGAAAACATAATATAGTTAACGTTACCATAGTGCCCCATTAGGTTATTTTATCGTGTATGATTTACCCAAATATGGGCAGCAAAAATTTTTTTATTCCTTTTGTGGGGCAAATATTTTTATTAACTTGTACCAGAACTCCAGAGACATGCCAGGAATGATACACAAAAGTCGTTGTATACCAGTAAAGAATTTATTTTCATATCAAGTCTTTGCCACTAGCGAACACACAATTGGGGAAGTAATTTTATCTGCAGCAATCATACCATGATGCGAAAATTTTGTTAAGCAAAATGAAACGATGTATGAAGACGGCAACAAGAAAAAAGTGTACCAATCATGAACAGAATTTTCTTATAAAACGTAACAACTCGTCGTACTCATTTATTGGAAATGCTATAGAATATTTTTTCCATCAGAAAATCCTTTATGTTGATTATGTTACATGGACTTTATTTTATTAAAAATATTTGTGTAAAGCCAAAATATATATCTCTTTGTGAGTATTATTGCAACGGCAGCATATGGCGGTATGTGGCAATATTGTTGAAAAAATTGTTTCTTTAAAATTGGAATGAAAATTGAAATTCTTTTTGAACATCATACCTAAAAATGATGTCAGTTGCAAGAGTATATAATGAATTTAAATAAATACGTTTTATAAAGTAAAATAATTTTTTGGCAAAATTGCTCCGTTGCAAATGTAAATAGAATTTATATATTTAAAGCTGTTTTTCTTAAATAATAAATCTTTTACATTTTTGAAGAAATATATAATTCAGGTAATTTTTTTATACACGTATTCTATTCAATTGAGGTACTGCCACAACATTTAAGGAGATGTTTGTGTGAGAGACGATTTTAAAAATTAAATAAATTTTAATTAAACTCCATTAGAAAAGAAGCAATTTTGTAGTGAATTGTTTTTATCAAAAGCATATAAATCCAACAATAAATTACACTCCACACACATGGCAGATCGAATTGGTACGCAAACCCTCATAGTTTTCATATAAAATGACAAGACATTCAATTAAATTAAAAACCCTCTTTGAGAAAAAGGAACTGTAACAAAAATGCCCGGAACACAGAAAATACATAATAGTGAAATACACACAAAAATACATCAATTGACAGTAAATCACTCAAGATGACAGCCAATTGATTGTTAGAGTACGATAAGAGAAAATGGTTGACTACATTTCGCACTTTAAATGATGAAACTCTCAAATCTTGCAAATACTCCAAAGGAAGTAGAGACGTGGTGGCAGCAAGAGCAGGAGGAAACAAAACAAATTTCTTAGTAAAAAGTCGATAATGTTGCTGAAGAAGAAATAAACATTTGGAATTTAAGGGAGTTGACAGAAAATGAGACAATAAACAAATGTATTGTAGTATAGCGCCAATGCACAATGGGTACGATCGCTGAGAACTGAATTTGAAGTTCAGGTCGGATATATTTCGAGCTTGAAATATCAATTTTAAATATGCATAGTATTTATTTGTGCAAAAATGATAAAATTGTGTGGCCTTGTTTTCCGAATCATCAGCAAGTAAAATTTATATGGAAGAAAATTTAACAGCCTGTCTCCCGATATCGTAAGAGAACTTAAGGGAGCGGATAACAGTCAGTCAATTTCGTTTAAAAAAAGTATTTTTCTATCTTTCGACTTATTGTTCGCCTAGTTTGACGTTGGTAAATTAAGTCATTTAATTATTTTTAAATCAGTGTGATGCCAAATCAATATTAAAAAAACACTACCATTAACCCGGATAGACTCTTTCGAAAACATTTTGGAAAACGAGAAAAAGAAATATAGGAACACGAACAAACAATAATGGGTCTGTTCATTTACTAAGAGTTTTCACTAATTGTTACTGGAAAGTGTTCATTTACTCGAAAAATTTGTAACGAGAAAGCGAAACGATAGCGTAAGAAATTCAAAGACAAACGATGTTTATAAAATTCCCACTAGTAAAATTTTTACATGCAAACATTATTTCTGGTCTAAATACAAGTATATTTTTTTAATCATATGCTTTTTTGACCCTGATAAGATTATTTTTGTCCGCGAATCTTGACTTACTGACTACAATCCCTTTTTCCTATAACAACCTGTGGAATATAGCAACATAAACGGACATCGAATTTGGCCGAGAAATCATCTTTTCTGATGAGGCACTTTTTTGTTACGGCAATAAACATAATGATCGCAATGGGAAATCAATACGTCATTGTTGAGAGGCAAATGAATCCACAGAGAGTGACAGTTTGGTATGAATTTTGAAGTGGTGGTATTAGCCTATATTTATCGAAAATGCTGTTGAGAACCCCCATTTCAGACAATGGAAAGCAATACAGAGCTACAATTATGGACTTTATATAGCCCAAAATGGCAGATGTGTATTTGGATAATCTTTGATTTCAGCCGGATGGTGCACCAAGTCATACAGGTCATCGTAGTTCATTTAATTAAAAAAAAATACTTATATTTGCACCACCCTTTGTAAAACAAAAGTTTGCAGGACAAATTTTAATATTGTTTTAATAACAGTTTTTATTGTAATTAAAACAAATATTTTATTAGAATAGTTTTTCAAAAATTTATTAGTTGTTGCAGGCTGAGCTGTTCATATGACTACATTTCGTAGGAGCTAAACAAATCTTCAATGAAAATACATTATCCTTCAGCATAGGAAAAATGAGACCCAACACTTTAAAACTAGTTCTTTGAACCGGCCGTAGTAAATATAATATTTATTTTTAAAAAACGGACACATGCGGACTATGTTTTCTGAATTGTAAATGAATAATTTTTACCCTTAAGCGATGCTCGTTTCAAACAAACTTTTGCATTAGATAGCGGCTTATATTGTTGAAGCTACATCTGTCGAACTGCCTGTCATTTATTCCATTTGTTTGCCAAGCTATCATGGACAGATTAACCCGGTTTTTCTCTACAACATTAATTTTCATCAAAAATTCATCTTCTGGATGAGTGAGTGTATCAAAACCGAATATTGTCGAATTTCAAACGATAGCAATCCACATTAGATCCAAGAGCGTTCAATGCATACCGAAAAGATCAGTAATTGGTGTGGATTTTGAGCTGATCCATATTTCTTTGAGAATGACGTTGTACAGGCCATCACCGTCAACGTGAACGCTATAGGTCGATGATTAAAAACTTATTTTGACCTGAATTGAATAACATGGATACAACAATATACTGGTTGCAAAAGAATGGGACTACGTGCCACACAGCAATCTGCGTTAGATTTGAAGTCTTGCACCCGTTGTTTACACTTTTACAAAAAATGTGTTTGGCTCTTTGGCTCAAATGAATATTCTGTACAGCGAAGTAAAATGATTTAAAATTGATCAAAAGCGATAACTAAGAATGTTTGTTTTCAATTCAGTAATTTTTTTCTCTTGCACTCGATTAGTCGAATGTGACTCCCTTAATTGAAACACCCAACATCTTTATTTATGTAGAATGCTCCGATAGGCAAGTGGTTAGAGTTCTGCACTATTAAATGGAAGGTTATAGATTCAATTCCAGGAAGTTGGGCAATTTGAATCTCTTTTTGTATTGAGGATTTTAGAATTTAGTAAAAATATTGTTACAGTGCAGCATTCTTTTATTCCAACATAAAAGGAAAAATAAGAAAGTTAATAAAATACAATTCAGAAACATTTACTAAATATAAGATAAGATTTTTAATCTAAAAGTTATTAAATTTAAAAAAATTATTTGAAAAATTTTGAAATTTCTTTTTAATTGTTGAAAAAATAAAAAATTTAAAATAATTCTAAACACACAGTGCAATTTTTAGTAAAATTAAGTACGTTTTTAAAAATGAGAATTTTTTTTAATCAAATTTCATTTCGAAAGCGGGGAAATATTTAACAAATCCTATTAATTCCTAGACTGACCTTCGTAGACTAGTAGGTAGTGTATTGGACTCATAGTGCGAAGGTCCCAGGTTCGAATCCTGCCGCAGAACTCTGGCAGTTTGTGTCTGATAATTAAAAGGGAGCGCACAACATGCCTTCACTGGCTTAAGTGTATGTCGTATGACATGGGCTTTCACACCCCTCCAATCAACCTAACCTAACCTAACCTAACCTATTAATTCCTATATTTAACAAATCCGACAATCATGTTGAGCTTAAATTCAAAATATTTTCTTAATTTTATCTCACTATTATTACTATTGCATATTATTGCTATTGCAATAGCAAAATAATACCCTAAAGATGGGCCTACTTTTTAAACTCATACGCTTTAATAAAGACTATAAGACCGAAGAATTAAATAAAATAAAAGATTTTCATATGTAATGGACCTTCTGACATCATGGATATTATTTTGTGCTTCAGTTGCAACAAAACCCACATAAAAAATGAGATATGTGTCACACAAAAAAAAAAAAAAAACGACGGCAACATATTGTGGCAATCAACACAGTATCAATTGAATGTTTAGGAAATAATAGAAGGTATTCCAACCCCTCTTCAAATTTGCACTTTGTATCTTGTCTTTTCATTTGAAACTTAAAAAAAACACGACTTTATGAGAAGAAATACAGAAGAAGGAACAACAAAAACGATTGCGCCATAAAATTGAATGAATGTCTTTGTTTTGTTCTCTTCTTTTGTTGAACGAATGAATTAGTGAGTGAATGAGTGATTTATTGCCAAAGTATTGAAACTGATTGTGAAAGACAACTCCAAAACATTCCTTAGAATTTGTTAGTGTGTTTGTGTAAAAAAAAAATTCTCACACACTTAGTTCATGCAACCTTATGTGCCATACTGCAGGGTAAAAATATAAGATTGATTTTGTGAGCTCCAGTGGTAGTAGATTTAGTGTGTGGCATGAATGTTGCTGTTGATGTATAGTTGGCGGTGGTTGGCACAAATACAAATACGAGTATGTACAATGAACTGAAAAAGCTGATGTGTCAGTAATGACACAGTCAACAACTTTTCAAATAGCAGCAACAATAGCAAACCTTGCCACAATTTGTTTTCAATGAACTCATATGAAGTATAAAAACTGACAAAGATTAGAGAGAGAATTAAATGAAAAACAAATGTTTGTTAGTTGGTTGATTAGTTGTTTGCTAATGAATGTTGTTTTTCTTTTTTTATTTTTTACTTCTTCATTTCAGGGAAGGGTTTTCTGTCCCTGTCAACAATGACGAACGTCTTCCGATAACATATTTCACTTTTATTGTAGATACATACAGCTGTCTACAGTATATACGAAGAGCTTTTTTTATATGTGTGTACATATGTGCAATATATTTTATATGCGTGTTAATATGTACAAGTAGTTTTGCCATACACACAATGAAATGTTGCAAACTTGAGAGTGAATGTTTGTTACGATACCCGCACTATGAATGTATATTTTATATCCCCTACATAAGTGTAAAAATTACACTGTGCAACAGCCATTTTCATAATTTCATGAAACTGGTATAGATATGCGAACTAAATTAATCCATAATCAGGGCAGACTTATTTTCAAGTGGAGTATAAAGGCTCAAGGAATTTATTTTTTATTATTTAAATTTATAATACAAGTATTCAGGAAAAATCCTTTGTACACTAGTGAAAAAATATTGTTGGTCTTAGGGAATGATATTTTCATTGCTTCCAAGGTAAAGCACTAATGGCATTTTTACTACTTCTTACAAGGTGAAGTTGACAAAATTTTGCTGAAAAGCTTAAAATGCTGAGCAATTCTGTCTAGCTTTTAAAAAGTACCTCTTTAATTAAAAAAAATTATATTTTAATTTGCATGAAAACATTAGTTGAGTTCACACCGTATTTGGCAACTTTTTAATCATTAAATTGGTAAAATTTTTTATATATTTTGTTTTGTAAAATTATAAAACTACAGACTTAACGAGTAACCATTTTATAAAAAAAAATTTTCTAAAAGTTTCGTGAAATTTTTAATTTTACTTAAATCTAGTTCACGAAATTATTTTGTCAATCAGCATCTTTAGATTTTGTGTAAGAAAAAGTTATTTTTTTTAGTTTCAAATCAATTCATTACTTATTTTATGATATTAAAAATTGTTTTACTTCATGATGACTTCATTCAAATCTTAATTCAATAAATTTTTTGATAAAGTAATTAATTAAAAATATATTTAAAAATTTCAGCTCAATATTATGTTTTTTGAGATGGAATGCATTAAAAAATTCTTAAATTCAATTAAACTTATATTGAGAATAAAGGCAAGCAAACGAAAATATGTATTTACATCTTACTATTTGCACTGCGCAGGAACAATGTCCTTGTATTTATATCAGTAACAAAAACAAAGACACTCTGTGGTTGATCGTTGTTTAACATGGGAATCGTACATGGACTTTAAGTTGATACAAATAAAATTAAGAGCATTTGTACTTAATTGGCTTATTGGAAGAAATTCCACATTAAACCTATATTATAAAGTTCTACTCTACGACTTAATTTTGAAACCAATAGAGTGCCAATGGAATTCATTCGTAGGGTATATAATATAAAAAAAAATTCAAATGTGACTAAATTTAATCCTCCGTACGAATGCAGCAGCTTGCTGGTACGTAAAAAATGTGCACATTCATGCAGATCTAGTTGCTGCTTCATTGGTTGAAAATGTGTTTTAAACGCATATTAAAACAAACATAGAGAAACTTGAACACCATCCAAATCTTTTAGTTCGCAACAATCTGGACTCTTGAGGCCACACTTGGCTAAGAACGAGGGACACTATCGATCTTAGCAGGACACGAGAGAGAGACTATAAGACAAGCAGAAGGTACAAAAACTTATTCTCTCACTCATACAAAATTAATAAATTAATTCAATAATCCATATTTGAATTTAATTTCATTTTTGGGAAACAACTATGCGTTAGTAATTTCGCCACTCATGATAAATTACGGATTAATTATATAAAAATCATTCAATTCTTTCCATCCATCTTTTCTTCAATCTTACTTTTTGAAATAATGTATTGAATTTTATTTTACTATTAAAATTTAAAAAATAAAGTTGACTTACCATCTGACAGAAATCTTCTCACAAATAGATCTGTAAAGAGAAAATATGTTTTTAGTACAATGACATTTGAATGCTGATTATTTATATTATTTATTGTTATATAAATCACCAAATAAAATTTTCTTGTTATCGGTTCAGATTTCACCGTAAGTCTTACATATATAAGATCAACTTTAGGAAATCACTTAAGTGATCAAGATTTATTTACGAATATTAATACCCGTCTGAAAACGTATTTGTGAAAATAAGACCAAGTTGTTATTCAAAAATGAGAAACAACTTCTTGGAAGGTAAAAAAATACCATCTCATTTCTAGGCAACCCTCTAACTTGCCACTATTTTACCTTACCCATGTGGATAATATGGACTAACAAACTTTGACAGTTGAAGCTACACCTTTCGAATTGGCTTTCATTTATTCAGTCTGTTTCGCCATGGACGTATAAAGGATTCAACAGCACGTACAAATCGTAAATATTTTTATCAAAATGGGTGTTCTATTCGGGCAAAAATCCGCGGGCATCGCCCAATTTACGATCCCCGAAATCGAAAGATTTTTTTCCATTCTTGTGTTTTCCTAACCCCTTTATACCTCGTCAGCACTAGAGCTGCTCTCGGTACTAGCAGCGAGCGGGAGCTTTGACAAAAAGCTGTGAATTTGTGAATATGAAATATACTCTTTGCGGAAATGCTAGATGTTGTAAAAAAATTAGACTTACACTTTGAGAAGTGTAGATCATTTAATAAATAATTTTTTGGGGAAAATATTAAAATAATTAGCACCCAGGCATACATGACCATCTCCAAAATCTTCAATATAAACAAAATTTGTACCGGAATTTCTCTCTGTGTTTAGCATCTACTAAATTAAGATAAGATGAACAATAACAATATAAAAGATTCTACTTTGCTGATGAAATATATTCCTGGTTGTCATTTTGACAATTTACTGGCGACGTGGAGCATAATAAGTTAAAACGATGCTCACATATACAAAAGAAGCCCAGAAATGTGAGCACATTAACGCTTTTATCTGTCTAATAAAATCGTAAAGGATTTTTGGCGAGCAGATGATGAAAAGCACACACACACACACACATACACACACAAAATAAACACAGCAAAAGAGGGTGTAATGAATTCTTAAGATTAATATTCCTACACTGTATTTCTACAATCTTTCATTTCCACAATGAAAAGTTGAAGGATGCGTGTAGTAGCCAAACATAGATCTGTATGTACACACACACACATGCACGCACACATATTTTCTTGAATAAAATTTATATATGTACGTAGTATATTGCTACTATTTATTAAAGCTCAGCATTTTTTTGTTTATTTGTTTGTTATTGTTATTTTTGTTAGAGAATTTATTATTATCTAGTATACAACTACACAAAAAATACATACATCAGTTGAAACAGTGATGTGAATGTTAGAACGCGTGCCACATGAATAATATTTATGAGGATGAAAAGCTCCCAGTAGTGACATAAATATGTCCACACCATGAGGGTGTGTACTATTCATACTGTCTTATTCATACCACATGCGTATATTCTTCATATTAAACATATATATACATATATTTTTATTATTTGTGTACACAGAATTATGCGTAATTGCACATTTTCTTAACAGAAATCATTAAATATTTAAATTATCTAAGTCATAAGTAAAATAAAGGTCCTTATGAAGAATCGTCAAATACTAAGTTAATGATTGAAATGTCATTGATGAATGCTGAACAACTACAAAATAAAAGAAAAATTTTTGTATGGCAAAATCTTATTAATTGTCTAAGAATTTCATTCACGTCAAAGCCATGCACATTAATGGTTATATTTTTTATAAATATAATGAACGAATCACGACTAATTAGTGGCCACAATTGAACGCATTTTATTTCAATGTTGATTACAATTGTAAAATATTTCAACAATATTCTAGATAACAAGCTTTAGACGTGGGCAAATTCTCTCATCTCCGATCCTCTTTGCTGATATAGAACCTCATCTGCAAGAAAGTGCCTACAACACTTTACATGCCAGTATTACAAGTAATTTAGTGGAATAGGAGAAAGACAGTTTTAAGCCCAAATTGAGAAAATTCCGCTAAGCCTATCAATCCTTTTAGCTTAGAATATGACCGAGAATAAATTTAAATTGCGTTGATTACCTGCCTTCCGAGCCAACATCACGTTGGCCTTACTACAAAAATTCAGTGGGTTTACCACCTTTCCAGAATTTCAATTGAATACACGAGACTATTCCCGCACATGAGTACAAAAAGTCCTTGCCAAGAAGCTATAGCATTTTAACATCTGCCGCAATGATTGCTCATCCATGTAGCGCAGTCCTGAAGCCATTTGCGCCTATGAACGATAACCATGTCAGCTTAATCAGCCCCAATCGTCGCAAACGTAATATGCCATGATTCGGTTTTTACTCTCACCAGGCTAATTCAGTCGAAATTGTTAGCAAATGATTACCAGTTTCATCCTTGAGTACATCCAGACGTGCCTCGATATCTCCATTAATAAATCGTATCGGCCATGCTGCGGTGGCATGTTTTTAGTGTCAAACTCAACCATTAGAACTAGACGCTAGCATCTGCTAAAGATTTGAGCTTAAGCTATATTCATCGTGTCACCTCCCAGGAGCAACCAAGATAAGCAGAATAAGGAATAGTTCTAGCTCTCCTACTGCTAGTGAAAGTGTTCGTCACAAATGTGTGTGAATTTTATTAAACTTTTTAATCCTTACCAAATAATATCGAAACGTCATTACCAAAAAATCGGTGGGAAAAACGATACTAAAAGACTTTCTAGAAAAATATACAATTATGTGCAAGAATCTGAATTGATGTCAACACGATCTTCTACATAAATGATCCAGAGAGGCGGCAACATGATTGTAGCGATGACAGATCTATTAACGTCAATCGATTTCGTCTCGTCAATTTCTATATAAATAAGAGGGAAATGATGAATATTTCCTTGCATTTTATGTTCGCCACTGTGATATGCGAGAGATTATTGCGGCGTAAAAGATATCAATGCGAACATGGATCATATGTTATGTCAACTTGGCTTAGAATACACTTGTCAATATCAGTTTTAGAATCAGTTAAAAACCTCGTTTTAACTTATTTTCAATTTCTTTAAGCCCCGTCTTTGTAAAAAATAGTGTTGGGTTATTCGAAAACCTGGTCTTTCACTATCGAAGTATTCGGCATTTTTTAATGTTTTTTTTATAGATATATTACAACTAAATGCTCTTTTTTTTGTGTTACTGCCAAATAAAAATTGCGTTTTCAACACAAAATTTATATGCCATCATTTCATTCCGAAAAAACTATTTCAAATATTTACGTCTTGAATTTTAATAAAAATTTCTTTACACGTGTATTTAAAATTTAAATTTAATCCCGTTTAATATCCAGACTAAAATGTGATAAAATTTTAGTTTGTCTTTTTATTATTTAGATAATAATAAAAATAATTAACGAAATTAATTTTTATATATATATTCTTATCAACGTAAAAAATTGGTTAATCCAACTTGTTTTGAAATAAAAAAAAAAAATAAAGTGGAAACCTTTCTCTAAACACAAACGCTGTTTTTGAATTATAAGAAAAAATGTATTTGGAAAATATCGAGTGGTTGACAACTCCAGCTTGTAATTTGTAACTCTAGACACAAACCAGTTGTCATTACAGATTCCTGTTAAGGCGATAACATAGGACTGTTAAACATTAGAAATCTAGGAGTACGCATTCCAAGTGGAATTACGGCTACATTGTGTGACCCAGTAGAAGAAAATATGCCACGCATGCTGTCTGTTCTATATACTTTTTTTATAAGATGAACACCTCATTTAAATAGAACAGGAAACTTAAATTTGCCACATACCAAAGTGTTGCAATTTTACAAAACATTATTAAGGATTCCAGAAATATGGAATAAAATGGGCGCATAAAATTTGATGTTATTTAAAGACTTAGTGCTCCTCCATCATCATCACCATCAAGTGGTCAGAATATCCGGCAGAGCGTTTTTACTGCGAAAAGTTCTCCTTACAAATTTTGAAGTTTCTCTAAAAGATGAATATCAGAAAATGGAAAATTAATTTTTATCCGCCCATTTTTCCATTTTTAACCCTTACTGTAAATTTTTTGGCTGTGACTCTTGATAAGTCCAGAATAATCACCATGGACATATAGTACACAGAGTTAGAGAGTGGATGTTCCCCATACTGATTACGAAAATTACAAAAGCCATCTGGCATCAGTGATGCCTTATAATCAATAACTAATTGTTAATCCTTCAAACACTTTTTAAGTGTTTTTATGCTTGCAGTTGCTTACAACCTCTATTTAAACTACATTTTCGTTCAGCGAATAATACATCTGCAATAGAAAAAACTCCTATGGATCACCTCCAATCCATAAATCAAACCCAATCTCTGTGTGGAAGCTTCTTTAACTCTTATTTGCTATTAGTGAAATTTTTCTAAATCTTAAAATAAACATAAATTCTTCTCTACCCCCATCAGAAAAACAAGAAAATATTACCGATAAAATTTTGTTGGCAAATTTTTCCTTCGTTCCAATAATATTCCTTCTGCTAATGCCATACACCCACATATGTACATACACACGTACTCGTACAGACAAATACATGCACATGTAAGCAGATATAAAGAAAGTCGTCAAATGTACATCAATGCCAATAAATTGTACAACTGCCATACGTTATCTAATGTCCTGGCAATTCTCCGTATTCAGCCCTCATGCTCATTTTATTTGATTTAAACTAATTTATGTCCTTAACTACAACTAACCTAAAGGACGACGTTTGTATACCATTACAGCTATAAAACTATCATGTTTCAGTTTGTTCAAATATTGGAGTATTACTTTGTAGGAGTAAAAAATAAATGTTCCTTGATGATATTCGTCGTACTTGTCTTATACTTTCTATCTGCTATTTTATTATTATTATTTTCTACTAGTTTATACATATTTTTGTTGTTGTTGTTGCATGTTCGCCTCCATCTTCTTCTTGTCTGGCCGGCTGCTATTTGGATAGAACATAAGTTTTATTTTTTGGAGTCCTTTAGCTTTATGTTCTCTGGTCGTTGTCGTCTTCGTAGAGCTTTGGTAGCGGTTGTAGCGCAGAGTTTGACTAGCAATAATGTCCTTTGATGGCTGCTGATTGTGTTTGTGTAATATTTCACACAGTATTCTATGTTGTTAACGAGAGTGTACAATTTAGATACGAGGATTGTTTTGTATAGTTTAATTAAAAATTATAATTTTATTAGAATAAGTATTTGTAAGCCCACTGAAGTGGGTAAAACAAGAAGGCAAAAGTAAGCAATTTTCAATTGTGCCAGAATGAAAGGACATGATATTTTATAATTAATGGTTAAGACGACATTGTACATATAAAAAGGCTCTGCTCTCCCTAAGACCTTCGTGATCGTATATGGAATCTTGGGCAATATTTTGCGTAGATCCTGACAGGCATCGCAAAACTGCTGTTATAGGAATTATTAAAAAAAACATTTTTATAAAAGAATTTCTCAGTAAGAGTGCAAATTTTTCTTTTTAGAATAAAAGCACGTATATTTTATTGGATTGTAAAGAAGATATGTACCGATTAAGATACAACAAGATATCCGTCAAATGCACATCACGGCTCTGATGACAGACCATGACTCGTTTTATGAAATTTCCCATGACTTTCTCACCGATAACACGTTGGATCTCGGCTATGAGTTCAGGTATTGTTTATGGTTTATTCGCATAAGCGCGAAATTTTTCAAAACCCCAAAGATAAAAAAATCGGACGGTGTTAAATCGCATGCTCTTGGTGGCCAGTTGATATCTGAATTTCTTGAGATATTTTGTTCTGGAATTCGTTGCTGCAGTAAATCGATTGTTTCATACATGGTGTGGCAAGTGTCACCATCTTGCTGAAACCACATGTCGTCCAGATCCATGCCGACCAGTTAAGGCCACTAGAACCCCGTTATCATGTTCCTGTAAAGAATGCTGCATTCACAGTTACTGCAATTTTAACCTCATCTTCGAAAAAGTATATTTCAATCACGTCGCCTGGCCAAAAACCGCACCAGACATTTGCCCATTGTGGTTAGATGGATTGCATGAGGTTTTTCTGAGCCCTGAATTCTACAATTATGTATATTCGGATGGGAATGCGCTTCATTGAAGAAGATGACTTTTTTCGTAAGATTGACATTAACTTCACTTTGCTCCATTACTCATTGAACGAATTGCCGGCACTTTCCATGGTGTGCTGGTTTGAGCTCCTGAGTAAGCTGAATTTTTTACTCCTGAAGGTGGAGGTCTTTTGCCAAAATTCGCTGCGTAGTGCTTATAGAAATTTAAAGTTATTGAGAACGATGCCGAATTGCTGTTTTCGGCGACACTCTCGTTTGCAACAGCAATGTTTTGAAGAGACCGAGTGGTGCGTTGCCGCACAGGACGCCCACTGGCCATAACCGACTCAGTTTCTTTAAATTTTTTTACCATTCTTCGCACGGTTGACACTTTTTAAACTAAAAATTCTTTGAAGTTTACGAGCGGTCTCAGCATAAGTTTCTAATTTTTTGTAATAAGTTTTTACAATTAAAACGCGTTTTTCGTTTCGTAAAGCGATCCATATGTAATAATCGGAAAAAACAAATGTGACAGCTGCTAATTTCAAAAGTCCTTTTTTAATGACACATCCCTTACATGCGCTGAATGCTACATAACCCAGCAGTCTTATCAAAATATAGCGTCTCTTAAGATTCACAGGAGGTTGTAATAAAGAGGAAAATGGAAATTTTCTTTCATTCTTATTGATACTCGTATGTATATAAATCACATGCTACAGGCTTTTGTATAGAACGGCTCACGGAATAAATTTTTTATACAAATTCTTCTTAAAATTCCTTAAATTCATCTAGACAAAATCCTAATTTTTCTTCAAAATCATAATCAAGTGCACAGCTGTGCATCTCGTTCCTTCATCTACCTTTTTATCTAGACTTATTCCTTTACCAATTTTTTAAAATTTAGTAAAGATGTCCTTTTAGTAAAGATGTCCTTTTTCATGTGAGGTTTTAGAGCTTAGCCAACCCTGGATTATGAGAACTAGTGATTCAACAAGCCGTCTATTTGTTACAACCGGGGAACCCTTCAAATATGCCGGTGTACCATTAAAATTACAATGTCTCTTCTTTTAAAATTAAGTTTTTATGCAGTAAGAACTTCTTGCAGCGTTAAACTCGACTCTGGTCCTGGCACCCTCGCATGTGTCAGTGAATGAGTGAATAAGTATGTGTACGTGTTTTTGTATGTTTGTGTTTGTTTTAAATATTTCTAAGTGCGTATGTATTTGGTTGCATTTGGCATGTGTCTGTGTGTGTGTGTGGTATCAGTAATATTTTATTGCATTAAATTACATTGACTTATAAGAATGGCAGACGGCAACCACTATTTTCATAAATTTATTACCATTTTTGTTGGTTTCATTTTTATTTTTTGGGCAACTTGGAACAAGAAAAAAAGGAAAAAAAGATATTCGAACATGTCATTAAGAGAAAATAATTATGGTTCATTGTGTTTAATGAATGTTATAATTGTAAGAAGCGAGTGTACACAACCAAGAAGGATTGGTGTGATGAGGATGGTGAATGAAGCATGTCCTTTTGGAAATAGACAAGTATTTTGTAAATTATTTTTTTTTCAACGATTTTTTTTCCATGCAGCAATGTGTGTTTATTTTAGAGTTTGAAAAAATGTTTTTATTTAACAAAATTTAACTTCTAAAGGACTCTGCAAATAGTACGGACTTCGAGCTGGGAATGTTTTTATATAATAAGTACTAGACCACAGAATGATATTTTTCCAAGATCATGCAATTCTGCCGACATCTTTATCTGGACTTTTCATCAACATATTTAATAAAACATACAAATAAAAAATTAAGAACTTATGTATCTAGTCACTCGCTTCTCAGGTAAATAAAAACAGTGGAGATTCAAACAAAAGTGCAAGTTTAAAGGATAACATCTTTGCTGTAGATAAACATCATCATTCTATATTTTTGTGCAGCTAGAAATTGAACATTTTGTTCCACAGTCCTTTGGATTCTCAAGATATTTTTCTAAATGGACATGATCCACTATTATTGATCGTGTAAGGTAGGGCCCTGCTAATGCAATAGTACACAATGTTCTAGAACTAAAAAAAAAACACCAAACGCTCTTTTAACATGATTTTTTAATCAAACGCTTTCCATATTTTTAAACTTAATTTTTTATACGCATTTTTTGTTATACGAATCCCCAAAAAAATTTTACTATAAATTCCGTTTTTTTACTTAAAATATTGATATTTGATACCCATAGACTACACAATATAAATTCATTATTCGAAATATGCTCTAAAGTAATTATTTAATAATTTATTGTTTGTTGTTGGCTTAGCTGAGTATATGCATGCCTTTCATTTGGCTAAAGAGTACTGATGATTTGGCCAATGCCAGCAAAATTCAGGTACTTATATCTAAGGCAACAACGCCAGCAACAATTAATAAATTTTTAAATCAAGATCTCTGTATTTTCCAGCTGCTGTTGAAAATAAAACACTTCTGACGGATGATTTTTCCATGTGCGAACTATATTGCAAAAAAAAAAGAAAGTTCCCTATAATGAATTTGGAACGATTTTCCGTCATCCCACGTCAAATTTGGTTTATGAACAGACCGGTTTCGGCTTTGTGCCATCTTCAGTGTTCTCGAATACTCCCTATAATGCATAATATAGTTCTTTGGCCAATGGATGGACCCTTTGTTGTACGTAAGATCGGCTGAATACAATAATTCCCCACGTTTTTAGTCCCATTGAAATAACACCCAATAAAACAGGAGCTAAAGCAATGAAATAAGTCCCAAACAATGTTAATAAATATGTCCCAAAGAAAATTTAATTATTCCCAAATCTGAAAATAAAATAAGACTAAAAAGTTGGTACTTTTTCATGACGAAACAACATCCATGAAAAAACGAAGTAGGTCCCAATAACAAACCAAAATACCGAAATAATAAGCGAAAAAAGTGATATGAAAAGTCCGATATGTAGAAATGCTTCAGAAGGCCGAGCGAAGGCCCACAATACAGAAATACATTGGAAAGCGAAGCCATACAACAGGGAGAAAATGCTATAATTTGTTGAAAATCAATTGAAGTAAGAAGTCCTTTTTTAAATATTTCGGAACTCTTTTAATGGGTTAAAGAAACTTTTTTTTTTGTTGTTTGAATGTATAGTTTGTGCGTACCTTGAAGATGCCAAAAAAGTTAAAAAAATACAATTTTAAATATTCTTGCAATATAAAAAAAAATATCTTGAAACACACAACGATACGACTTTAATCAAATACAAGGGATTTTTGCGTAGATTAATAATTCATAAAGAATTTGAAGGTACGAAAATCCGTATGTGAAATATTAAGCAAATAATTAAAAAAATGGTGTAAGTTATGCAAATATGATGTGAATATATCACTGAAATCACAGCTGGTGGCCAAAAACTATAAACCAAATTCAGAAAAATGTTTCAGTATATAACCACTATGTATCACTATGTATTACTATTAATCATTATTTTAAATAACTACTTGTCCCTAAATTGTAACAATGGTCCTTAAAGTGTTAATTTGTGAATTGATTTGAAAAAATTTTACTTAATAAAAACAAATATATAAATAATCTGAGTAGGTCTTTCTTAGCGGTGCTCCACTCCACAATTATGAAATCGCTTCTATTACCTCTTCTGTAATATTCGATATGAAATTGTGGATTTTCGAATTATTCCGCGAATCTGCCTCGAGTCTGCCTCGAAGCTCTTCACGACAGGACAGTCGTGATGGCTATGAATAAACAAAATCAAAATAGTAGTTTGTTTTGCAGAGGCTTATGATAAATTGTGTTCAATATATTCTTAATAAATCTCATTTGAACAAAACATTAAAAAATAAAACCAACAACAAAAATCACTTGGCAGACATCAAGTGACAAATTCGCTGCACTTTATTGGGCCACCAATACAACAACATCTCAACAGAGTTAAAGTCTCTAAGACGGTTGCAGAGAGTGGCAGAATGAGTGTGAACCAGACACAGATATGGCAACGGCAATAGCAACATAATCACCAATAACAACAAAAATGAATTAAGTAAATAAATGGCAACAATATGGATGTAAATAAATACTTCGTACGCAAAGTAGAAGACACAAATCAACAGCAAAGTTTTTATATTATAAATTGCGCGGTTTCAGCAAAAACTCGAGCACAAATACACACAAAAACACACATCCACACGTCCACACACACACACACACACACTCATTCAATAATAAAAGCATCAACAACATCAGAAATCTGCTTTAGCAGTAGTAGCAGCAGCCAACAATGTTTGCTGACAAAAAATTTGAAACGATTGAATGATTTATTTTTGACAGGTTTTTAACTTAAAATTAAAACTGTAAATCAAATTTTGACAGAAGAGGCTGCAGTAGTTTAAACTTATACGCATACACACACACATACACTGCTACATTTATCCCAACAAACATGCAGCAATTCTTTATCATACCAGTAACAATAACAATGCCAACAACATCATAAGGAAATTGTTTTACTTAAGTGGTGTCACAAATTTATTTAATACCCCAGTTCTACTCATTCGTCTTTGGCCCCCAATGGGATGAGTATATGCGACGAACTTCTTAACAGATATTGTACAAACAGACATTTAGAGAAAAGAAAAAAAAAAAGAAATAAAGCTTTGAAATGAGTCTAACGCCAAGATTACAAAAGAGAATTAAAACAAAATTAAAACTAAAAAACGACAATTTACGCATCGTGGTAAACAAGAAATAAAAAAATAATCTACATGCCAACGGGATTGAAAGCGAGAGGTGGCTTCAGCCGTGGCGCTAGAAAATAAAAACTTATTTGTCTATTTATTTACAATTTGCAATTTGGCGTCTGGTTGATTTAACAATTCATATACGAGTTTCTGAAGGAATGAGATATTGAGCGAATGAGTGTCCCAAGTGTTGTTGCAACAACGTTGGAGGTGATGTTGACATCAAATAAATGCAAGTTTTATTACTAAGTTTTTCTATAAAAACGAGGGTTGTTACACTAATCAAATGATTAAGAGTAATGCATGGCTCGTCTTACACAATTATATTTAAGAGACAAGGGGAAAAAATATGCAAATGGATCAATATCAAATTCATTATGTGAATTTCTTAAGAACCGGCAAGGGAACGAAAGGATATGACGCCCCGCCGCATATATGGAGGAGACAGATTGAGGCTGAAGTAAGCCGCAGTAGCAAGATTTGCGGGAGCGATGAAGTGACGTTGGCGCAAAATATTATTTATTATCATTAATGGATCAGTATCATTATATACGAGTAGATTTCTTAAGAATCAGATTTATATGTTTTTATGCTTCCATAAAATAAATAAAAAATAAAAAAGCTCGACAAAGTTGAGTTAGAGGTATCACCATTACAACTGTTTAAAATTGAATATATGAATGTAAATTGTTTTCGCACATACGGAAAATTGAGAACCTGGCGTAATGTGTCCAGTTGCAACAATTATATCTTAGACCATCAAAAAAAATCCACGATTTAGTTTTTAGTGACCAACGGGTAATTGAGGTGACAGGCATATCACATGGTTCTTGGATTTAAATTTTATACAAAAATGGGATATTGAAATACTCCTACACGTATTATTGGCAAGATGGATGGCAAAGCTTTAGCAGAAATAGATGATTTTTCCGTACCAGTGGCATACTTGTTCGCCATCATGTGCACGTGCCAGCGCAACCCTGCTTCTTTTAATTGCATCTGACAACTGTCAAACTTGAATAGAAGCCGGTGTTGTATATTAATTAGAATTGCAGTTCTTCCCATTCGACAAGAAGTAAAATTTGCTCAAAATTTCGAGTACAACCCTCTAATGCCTAGATCTGCATACTCATGTATATATTTGTTTATATGTACATCAATTAGTTTAAACACTTTTATTAATTTATCATTTTCATTCTCAATAAATCTAAAAGACTTAAATCATCATTATAATTATTATTACTATCATGGTTAAAGAAACGACTAGAGTGACCAAGTGATAATAAAAATTAAAAAATCAAAAAGTAAAGGATATTTATTTTTATATTAAAAGCTAAAGAGACAGCAGTTATACATAATTTCCACCATCTAAAGATGGAATAATTTTTAATTTTTAAGGGTGTATATACATGTACCTGCAATTTGGGGGTAAGTACAAGTCTTTATTTTAGTCTTTGGCGTTGGACCCAGTGATGTTTTTTCCGTGCCTTTTTTTATATAATACACACACTTAATTGAAAAACCATGTCAAAATTGGATCACTTGATATTACCCGATTGATCTTTCTGGCAGCAGTCACATACACCAAACCAAACAAACACAATACGAAATCTTAATTTTTTCACATAGAAAAATTTATAAATTCCAGGAAAATGGAAAAAAATGGGATAATAAAAATTTCACTTTATTTAAAGATTTAGTGTATCCTTATAATCCCCAGTGGTTAAAATATCCAACCGAGCTTTTTTATTTAAAAAATTAGTTTTTTCTTGATTTCTCGAATTTTGAATTTATCTAGAAACTGAATTCCGGAACAAAAGTAACAAACCGAGGGGTGAAAATTCAAGTTATTTAAAGATTTAGTGCTTCCCTATAACGACGTTCATATTTTGATTCCATATAGAATTTCCCATTTATAAATTACAACTGTATATGGCCACCTTTTATATAAAAATTTACTCAAACCAACTGATCTGCATTAATACGTAGCTATTGTTAAGAAATTTATTTAATTGCATATTTATGCAACATTTTTAATAACATTTGCCACACACGCACACAAACGTGTGCTGCACATACACATTCAGTTCCACGTTTCATTCGTCTACTCTGCTATTGAAATATTCACTCAAAACAAAGTCATAAATTGCTTGCCAGTCTTTTGTACTTAATACTTTCTGTCAGATGAACTGCTATAAATTAATATAAATTTCTTGTCATCTGGGTGTTTTATAATGAATAAATAAAAATGCTGTCGTATCCCAAATGAAACCTCAAAACATTTGAACATTATAATTTTCTGAGCAAATGTTGTACGAGCAGGAATGAACACTCTTACTAACAAGCATATTAACATACAACATTTTACAATACGTTACGTACGAGTATATTATTTGTAGCAGACATCTGAGGCACAATCACGAAAAAAGCAACACCAAGAACAACAATCATTTAATTGATAATGGAAATGGCAAAGTAAACAAAAGTTGATTTGTAGACCTCTTCATCATTTAAACCAAATGTAGTTGAAAATTAACGTGGGTTGTTTGTATATTAAACCTCCTAATGCAGCGCACTTGTATTGATTAGTGGTCATCGCATTAAATTGAAATCATCATAAAGTATTTCAAGTTTGTCTCTGGTTTTGAATGCTGTTCTAAGAGATAATTGGTGTCGAATTGAAGAACTCTTAACCATAGTCAAATTTTTTTTTTTTTTTTTTTTTTTTTGCAATTGGACCAGTACTCAGGGGATGACCCCTATTTATGCAGTGCATTGTGCTGGAACTAGGAAAATAGGATAGGGTGAGGAGGATAGCGGGAGTAGTGCTTATGGATATTCGATTTGAATCTCTCCACGCTGGGTATGGCAGGAAAGACATCTGCAGGGAGCTCGTTCCACATACGAGCTGTTCGATCAAAGAACGAATTATTTCTGAAATGCGTAGTGCGATTCGCTGTTATATCGACCACAAATGGATGTGCTCTTAATGAGGAACGTGTTGCTCGTAAGTAGGAGCGGATCTCGGGAATATGTTCCCTTACCTCATCAGAGCACAGTCCATTGAAGTAACGATAAAACAGCGTAACACAACCCACGTTGCGACGATGCTCCAGTGAGTCAATAGAGTTGGCTACACTATTGTCACCTATGAGTCTTTTCGCCCTCTCCTGAACTCGGTCCAGTAGCTTCAAAATAGACTTTGAAGCACCGGCCCATACATGAGAGTTGTATTCCATTTTCGGCCGGATGTAGGTGGTATAAATAGTGAGGATATCAGAAGGGGTGAAGTATCTCTTACACCGTCTGAAAAAACCGAGGCACTTGAATGCTTCTTTGGCGATATGAAAAATGTGCTCAGACCATCGAACATCGCACTGAATTTTCATGCCCAGAACATCAAGAGCTTTTGATTCCTCAATATTTATATCACCCATAATTACAGATGGAGCAGCATTTACGGTCATACGTTTATGCGTAAGCATACAGCACTGAGTCTTCCGGGCATTGAAATCGACCCGATTCGCATGACCCCATTCGGAGATTGTTGTAAGATCTTGATTTAATGATTCGACCATATTTTGCCTCATAGCCCTAATCTCCAACGGACTTGGCCTATGGTCAAATGAGTAAGAATGGCTAATGCTGCTGTCATCTGCAAATGAGTAGATAGGGTTGGAAGTTTTACAAAGTAAGTCATTAAGAAAAATGAGAAACAGGGTAGGAGATAGAACGGAGCCTTGTGGTACCCCTGAATTTATCTTGAACTCGTCTGATGTGATCCCATCTATAACAACTCGTATAGTGCGATCACTGAGGAAGCTGGATATAAACCGAGTGAGGCCATTACCAACACCAAAAGCAGTTAGTTTTGCCAGAAGTGCCCCATGCCAGACTCTGTCAAACGCCTTGGAGATATCCAGAGCCACCACCTTACTTTCGCCAAAATGGTGAATGGAATGACACCATTTCTCCGAGAGGAGTGCTAGTAGGTCACCAGTAGAGCGTCCCCTACGAAAACCATACTGTCGGTCATTTAGTAAATTGTTGGACTCTAAATACCTCACAAGATGAAAGTTACTTTCCATCACTTTGGAAAGTGCGGAACATATCGCTATTGGGCGGTAATTTTCAGGGTTACTAGCCTCTCCTTTTTTGGGGATTGGCGTTACATTAGCAACCTTCCAGCACAATGGAAATTCTCCAGCATGGTACAATGTACTGAAAAGGTTTGCTAACGGACGAGCTAGCGTCGAACAGCACTGCTTCAAGACCAGTGCTGGGATTCCATCCGGTCCAGCAGATTTATTTACATTGAGCTCAGCCAATACCTTTTTAACTGCACGTGCTCGAAAGAATATTTTTGGCATAGTTACAGATACTCTTTCGAGGTCGGGCAGTGGTTGATTGCTTTCCGGCAAGTTGGAGTTACTTGCAAATAATTCGGCCAGTAGGTTAGCTTTATCAACCGGGTCAGTGAATATTTGGTCATCCTTTAAAAGAGTTGGAATTGTAGAACTAGCATTATCCTTGATTCTTTTAACGAATGACCAGAAGCTCTTGCTGCCCCTAGCAGCAAGAGCTAAAGCACGAAGGCGCTGCTCGTAGTGAGCTTTTTCGCGACTTAGTACTCTGGCACACGAAGATCTCGCCTTTTTGCGCAGCGAGTCAGTATCTGGATTCTTATTTTTACGCCAGATATTGAAAGCTTCCTCTCTGGATCTGACTGCATCTTTGCACGTCTGATTAAACCAAGATTTGGATCTCTGTTTAATCACTATTTGCTTTTTTGGAATGAAAGCTTTCATTCCTAGCAAAATTATATTTTCTACCATTTTTGCCATGGCATTTACGTCACTGTCTTGGAAGCATAGTTTCCAATTGAAATGCCGAAAGTAATTGTTGAGCTCTGCCCAATTAGCCTTTTCGTAGATATATTTTAATCGTCTCGTAGCCGGTCGTGAGGCGTTATGAATTGCTGAGAACGAAAAGAAGGCAGATATGGTACAATGATCCGAGTTGCCGAGAGGTGCATTTACGCTTACTTCATACTTTTGAGGGTGCGAAGTGAGGAAAAGATCGAGAGTATTGTTTTGGTGCCCTTCAACACATGAGATATGTGTTGGTTCATTAACTAATTGCACGAGATGGTTGTGCGCGGCGAACAACTCAACATAACGGCCTTCTGGAGTTGTTTGACCTGAATGGCGAAGCCATGATATGTTGTGAACATTGAAATCACCAGCAATAACGATTTCACTGTTCGGACAACTCTCGAGGATCTTTGATATGGAGTCGGATAGGGCGTCGAAGTTATATATAGTTTTTTCCCTTTCTGTGTTTGGGCTTCTGTAAAGAAATCCGAAGTGCAAAATATGTGACCTGATCATGAATTTAACCCAGAGACAGTTGAATTCTGGATCAAATGAGCCTAGGGATTGCTGGCACTGGTACACAACATTATTGCGTATATAAACCACAAGACCCCTGTGAAGATTAAAAAGGGATAGGAGGTGATACCCAGGTAGGTGAAAATCCTGTGGATCAGCATTTTCAGACACCTGAGTCTCACATAAGGCGAAAACATCCGGTCCATGGAGACAAACATGAGCATAAACGGAAAAAAAATTCGCTCTTAATCCTCGTATGTTGCAGAAATCTATTCTAAACTTTGCCGTCATAATAAACGCGGAAAAGATCAAATGTAATATCCATCTATTTATCAATCTTGTATTTCGAGTACCAGAAGTGTTAGTTGCTGCTTGACGACTATCCAGTGATCAGTGTTATACCTTCATCACCCAACAGTTAGGCAACAACCAACACAGTGGCACCAGTAAAACAAAATTAATGTATTAAGGGGCTTAGGAAGGAAGTACACAATGACACTATCGAACGGGGACATAAAAGCCCTGATCTGGTCATTTTGCCCCGAAGTACCAACACTTGTCTAGAGTGCCAGCACAGCTCTCTCTGAGCAATGTTCGCTGTTGTGTTGTTTTTTTTTTTTTTTTTTTTTTTTTTTTTTTGGTTTATTATTATTGGTACTGTTTATTTTTTTTTTTTTTTTTGTTATATCAGTTCTATATACATATATTTATTGTTTGTTTGATTTTAGTTTTGTTGTTTTATTTATTTATTTTCCTTTTTATTGAATGTTAAAATTTTTTGCTCTTTTTCTTGTTGCTTTCTTATTTTGATATTTATATTATAAAACAATTTTTAAAAAACAGGACTATTTCATTTATCACTTAATTTTAAAAACATGTATGTATGCACAGAAAAATAAAAGTATGTAAGAACAAAAACAAACACGCGGAAAACAGCAAACACGTCAGTTCACATTGCGAGACAAAACACTACATTGGAAAAAAAGATCATACTGCATAAAACCATATTTTGTTCAACAAATTTTAATTTTGTTGATGTGAAGCAGAGCCCAAACGAACAATTGCTATTCTGTACCTGCCGCCACACAAAAGACGTGACTAGTGTCTTTAATCATATTAAATGTAATATACCAAGCCGTGGAAGCGGTCCCTTTAACACCATGATGTTCTAGGAGAGGTCCACATTCTCCTGACATTTTAGGCTCATCTACAAAACAAAGTCTAGATTTGTGAAACCACAAACGTGTATTGTGTGGTAATAAACTCTTGTTGAACAACGCTGTAATCCATGTAAGAATTAATTACATGGAATACTTCTGTAACTGTTCCATTTGGACAATGTAGTTTAATAATTTTTGTTGTACCTTGGTTTTTTATTACTAAACCGTTCAGTCGAAGTATTTTTTGATAATTTATGCCTCGTATGATTTAAAAAATTTGGATTCTTAACTGACGATTTATGGGAAAAATGTTCAAAGATTTTCAAAGGCTTGCGAACATTCTCGAACCTTTTAATATATATTTTCGCTGATTTTCGAAGATTTTGGCGCACATCTGATTTTCGTCGAACTGATTTCAAACATTTACGAATGCTCTAAGGAGGTCATGCTCGGTTAAGACTACTTTTTATACGAAAATTGTTTTTTATCGGAAAATTGCGTTTTATGGTTGAATGGATACGTGAACAAGCGAAATTATCATATTTAGTGTGAAGAGCAGCCAGAATCATTGCAAGAACTGCCACTGCATCCCCGAAATTGCTCTATTTGGAGTGGATTATGGGCCGGTGACATCAGTGAGCCGTATTTTTTTAAAGAAGACGAATGCAGGAAAGTTACTGTGAATAACGAGCGCTAGTGTGCGAAAATTACAATTTTTTTTCAATATAGAAGAGCGGGACTTGCCTGACATGTCATTTCAACAAGACGGTGCCACATGTCACACAGCACGCGAAACAATTAAGAAGCCAGTTCGATGAACAGTTTAATTGACCGCCTACATCATGCGATTTAACGCCTTTATACTACTTTTTGTGGGCCTATGTTAAGGCTCATGTCTATAGGAACAAACCGGCAAAATTTAACTCTCTGGAAGCCAGTATTGAAGAATTTATTCGTGAGATACCGGCCGATATGTTAGAGAGAGTGTGACAAAATTGAACCGAATGTATGAATGTATCGATCTATAGATTCTATCGACTCAAATAAAGATTTCATACATTTCTCTACATTTTATGCAAAAGCTCTTAAAAAATCACTTTTAATTAGAATGCAAAATACAAATAAAATACACATTGCTATACGACTCCGTATTAGACAGGACACAATTTGTTATCCTGCGAGTGAAACATCCACTCACTTGGATCTATTTTCCCCTCATGTATCAATTTTGAGTTAAGTCTTCTCTCATTGTAGAGCTGGAACCAAAAAAATAAGAACTATGTGATTAGCAGCTTGTGTGTCGTAAATTGCTTAGCAAAAATAATTTGTAAAAAACATTTTACAGCGGAAAATTAATTTCGCCATTATTTTTTAGGCATAATGAAACACTAAGCTTTTCACATTATTTATCCAATACACACGTTAGTTGAAAAGCCGCGGTAAAAATAAAACAAAAAACACAGAATGATGCTACACCATCGGAAACAGTGTTGTTCTATTATAATAGTGTAATTAGCTTGCACTTACTTCTTCCTTAACAAAAATAGTTTGAAAAAAAAGTAAATGTCATCCGGCTAATGTAGTTGCATCCGCCATGTTGCAAGTTTCAAAATGATAAATTAACGACAAAATTTAGTCAAACTCCTAAAACCCAACCCTAAGCATTACAACAGCACCATTTCCAAATATATTCACATCGATGCTTGAGGTATATTAATATAATTGATTGATTGCTGTCAAAACAGACTCTCATTGTTCGTATTTAAGAGAAGAAGAAAAAACACCCCTTAAAATCTCGAATCAGCTGTAAGTGAGGGAGTGTCTCTGAGTGCACTTTAATTTTTTAACTCATTTCAATATCATTTAAAAACATAAACATCCCCTAATATAATTAATTGATAAATAGCTGTCAGTTTTGATGGGCCAATAAAGAGCAGAAGAGAGAAAGAAAATTCGTTGCAAAGGGAGAGAGAGAAAGAGATCTTTTGAACTAACATACATTAGTACGTAAAATACACATATTGTTTATAATATGGCTATTGAATGCATTAATATCACTCTTTTCATTTCAATTAATTTTTTATTTGGCTTTAATGTCTACATTGTCTTCCCAATGCTGTTGTCTTAATTGTTTAATAAAGCAATTATACCTAAACAAGTTTTAATATCCACACACCTCTGGTAGCAATTTAACTGTTGCAGCAAATATGTTGAATGAGATCTCTTTATCTTTAATCTTTTTTGAATTTTTTTTCACTCGTTTCACAATAATTCAGTTTTATTTGCTTGCTTGCTTAGTTTAATTGATACTCATTAATTAATCACGATTAATTGATGGAAAAAATTATATAAAAATAACCAAACGAAATTAAATAAATGACAAAAAATATCGTAACCTTTTAACTAATTATTTTTTATTACTTCAAGCCACACCGTATGGCAACATTTACAACAACGGCTGGCTAGTACAATGGAACCTTATCAATAGCCATTCATCTTTGCTGAAGGTCAACTGACTTCATCACATTTTTCTTAGTCAATCACCACCATGTTTTCTTGGGTCGTGTCACATTGACAGTTTGTAAATAAATGCAGCATTTGTTTTTTAAGTCTTACCCCTTTTTTGAATTCTGCAACAGTTGTTGCTACACGAAAGACATTGAAGCTTAAGAAACGTATCGGAGGAGAAAAATAAATAAATTCAAAGTAAACTGACTAATTTCTTAATTGAAATGTCAATCAAATCATTTTTTTTATTCCATTCAAATGTACGAGGGTTTGTTTCACAATTCACAAATCTAATTGCAATATCATTGCTTGACAAAAGCTTCTCTTTAGATTGATAAATATGTTGAAACCATCTTTTTCTGTTCTTAAATGGTACTTTCTATCGAACGACATCGTTTTATTCCTTCTAAGATTATTGCTTGTATGCCTCTGCAATCTCAGTGATCAACTCTGTATAATACCTACAGGTTTCACACTCCGATCAGTTTAATCAGGACTCTAGTAGTAGAAATTTCACTCGTTAGAGTAAAATGTGACTACAATGTGCAACTTCGAAATATTTCCCAACCTTTTTAAAATTCAGAATATTTTATTTTTACTTCACGGAGTCTCGAAGCGTAAACAAAGTCGCATGAAAATCGCAAATTGGATCCTATTGTAGAATTAAAAATGTAACGAATTAATTTAATGATAGTTAATAAATAATAAAATTATAAGTCACATTCCTTAGCTTTGGTATTCCCTTCTAAAATAAGGATCAGAGAGCTGGGAAATATATCACGAAATTTACTTTATATAAAAAAGTGGCCATAAAAATTTCTAAAAATGTCCACCTCAACAAATCCATAGTTCTTATTTCTAAATTTCTATAAAAATCCAACTGATCTTCAATCGCTCACATATCCTTGATATGTCAAAGGTTTACGACCATGTCTTCTTTATAAGTTTTAATAATATCAGTGCAAGGATATTCCTACTTTTCACATATCCTTGATACATTTAAGAAAACAAATTTTCGCTGATGTTAAAAGAATGGGGGCAAAATTATAAATTGTTCAATAAAGTTTGCCTGAAAAAGTGATTTTCAACCGGTTCAAGGATACGCTTACATCGCATGAATCCTTAATTTTTAAAGCTATAATTGTGATTAAACTCCAAAGAAAATGGATGACTTTTACTGAGTTGTAGCATTAGATTCCCTGATGAGTTTTAAAAGAAGTAATGCAAGGATATTGTTACCTTCTGCATACATTTGTGATCAGAATGCGGTTGAAGTTTATAAATATTTGTATAATTATCATACGATTTAATTTTAATTTTAGTTACGATACTACAAGCGGAAAAGATATGAAGATGCATCCATTTTATTCGCTTCATGTTCTAAAATTTACCAACTGCCCTCGTACATAATATTTCAAGCATTACAATAATCATTATTTCAATTTTGCCTCATATATGATGCACAAATGAATTCAATGAATAAAGAAAATGTCAATATCAAGGAGGATGATCATTCAAATGCTAAAGAGAAATAGAAAATGAAATTGAAACCTACATTCAATATTTAAATATTGTGTTATTGATGTTTATATTGAACGAGTCAAGGTTGTTTGCGAATGTATTGATAAATTAAAAAATAACAAAAGAAAACTAAAGTAACGACTTTAAATTATTTGAAATTTCCAGCAGGACCATTTTGAAAAACAAGTATTTCATATTGAGGTGGATTTAGGGCGGATGTGAAAATCTTAACTTGAATATAATTATCGTTGAAATTTTAATTTTGTCAGGATGCTCTCTCGACACAAGTGTTTATTTTTTCCATGTGGAAAATTCTTAAATTTGTAAACAATCCCAGTATGACTTTCAAAGATGTCAATACACTTCAAACTTGTAATCGGAATTTAGTGCGAATTTGGACTTTTCCTTTGATTTTAACATCGTCCTCGACAGATTTCCAACTTGTCTCGATGAGGATGGTGAGTACGTGCAAAGAACTTGAGAGCGATACCGGTAGTAGCGTAGATACTGGTAGGGCCTCCCAAGCCGTTAAGGTCGAAATGGAGCACTGAAGCCAAGAACAATCCACAATGCCGAAAGTGAATGGCGAAGATTTACATATCGAAGGCGGAGGAACTAACCGTCAATGCGTCGATTCGTCATGTCAGATGCGGCATAAAGCAGGAGTATGTACTTGTAACAAGCGGCTCGCTGTACAAATTTGTGCAAAAGGCTAGACTGCTTGCCTTACAACACCAGTTCGCTGCCTCAAGCGAATTGTGGTTGACTAAAGGAATAAAAAAATTGATTTTAGCATGATCACGTCATTGCAAGATAATCTTTCTTTTTATCCTTATTCATGAAATTGGAAACTGTTTTCAATAAATTAACAAGAGTCATTTATATATATTTTATTTTGAGCGCGGAAAATAATTTTATAATAAATTTCAATCTTCCTTGTGACCAATGACAGAATTGTGACTTTGTTTTTTTTTCAGAAATTGAAAAAGCGCTCTTATTGAAGCAATAGGTATGTAAATTTTTTTTAATTTAGAAATTCCCTTATAGACAATATATAATATAAAATTGGGTAAACAGGGGAAGGAAGTGCTGCACAGCATTTAGCCACTGTATTTCATGGGACTTTTGAATAATCTGTCAATGATGTGGGTAATTTACCGGAACAACTTGGACTGGAGCTGGTGCATATAATAATGACACTTGGAAGGAAGAATAAAAACGGATTCCGAGCATTTGATGACTTTTTGGATATACTATTAAAAAAAAAATATTTTGCACTTGACACACTTCGCAAGGATTTTATTAACTTTTTATAAAGGACTTGGAAACAATAAACGAATTACCGAATTAAAATCATAGTGGTAGTTCGATTACCTTTTTGTAATTTTTGTAATTTTTCTTGCATTTCATATCAGCAATTCACTCACTATCACATCCTCTGTTTAGGCTTAGGACTGGCCATTTGACTTCAAAAAAAGTTTTGTTGCCTTGTGTTACGTGAAGCATGATGTAAATAAAAGATATCCTACAGTCGCTCTCCTACAACGTCCTGTGCCATTGCCGAACTCTCTGGCTAATGAGAACGACGAACGAATCTATTAAAGAGACGTAGGCAAGGGTGCTCTCAGGAACCAACTGAGACCAAGTTTTTTTCTGTTGGAAATATTTTCCGTTATCGTATGTCAAATTTTTGTGTAAAAATATCAATACTTTTAAAAGATCAACAATTTAAAAGCATCCACCACTTTATTATTTCATTCTTTTAAACACTGACAACTAAGCATTTTGCACATGCAATTCTTTTGGAGAGGAGTTAAAATGTATTCTTTGTCTTCTACTTATTCTGCAACAAAAGCAACATAAATTGACAGCCTTGCGTGTTTGCAATAATTTGAAACTTTTAATCATTTTATTTTGCAGCTGCTCAGAACACCAAATATTGTTGTTCAAAATTGTTTAAACGATCTTGTTAATAGCATTTTAATGGGTCACACGAAGTATATATTATCCTTTTTTTAAATAAAGGAAAAATAAATATAAGGAGAAAGTTTTCGAGTGACAAGCAATGGCATTTTTAAATTTAATTTATCATATTTATTGGAAATATTCTTCCAATTAATTAAAAACCAATTTCTTTGAGAGTTTTTATATAAGCTTACGAGAGCGAAAGTTTTGCAAGCTTGTTTGTCTACTGATGAGTTGGTATTAGCACCAATAGTGGCAGACTACTAAAGTGACTACCGACAGTTGTCAGCTAACACTGTCCATAATGTTGAAGCTACATTTATCGAATAAGATATCATTTATTTAATTTAAATTTCTAAATGATAATGCATGGGTTCAAGGGTTCAATAATATGAGCAGCTAATGAAATTGTTTTATCAACACGGTTATTCTCTTCGGGCAACGTCCTGAGTGGTTTAGCTATTTGATGATCGCCACAATCCTCCTAACGAATTTATTGAGAACAAATAACAGTCGCTCGCTGTGATTTTAAGGTCTTTAAAACGCAGACCTTTTCGTAATCAAAAAATGTTTGCTGGGCTAAAAAGCTTCTTCGCTTCTTTTTCATTAACAGTAGTAATAAACTGTTGCAATGGCAATGTGCACATCAATTAATGAACCTGTCGTTTGGCTGCATTAAAATGTGTAAATTTGTCGCCAACGCAGACATTTCTTAACGCTGATTATGTGTGTGAGTTTTTACATGCTGCACAGCCTCTAAATGCAAAAAGTGCAGAATATCATTGAAAAAGAAATAAATAAAAATAAAACCAGTAACTAGTAGAATTAATTTTAGACTAGTCCAAACAAAAGTAAAATATTTTTATATGAAATAGAGGTAGCATATTATAGATTTCAATTATAATTTTTTTTTTTTTTTTTTATTATTATTATTAGTATTAAGAATACTTTGTTTGTTTACAAAAAAATGCATGCTATGCTTACAATACCATTGTTTGCTCTTCTATTTCTCAAAATTAATTGCATTAACATTAAATCTCACAAAATTAATACATTTTCTTATAAATACGTTATTGTTTATTTCATTTTTCATATTGTTTGGTAATGAATTGTAAAGTTGAAAACCTTTATAAAATAATGTTCTTTGCATTATTGTTGTTGTAGCCCTTGTAATACGAAAGTCATCAGCGTTTCTCAATCCGTATGGTTGACTCCCACCTACATATTTTATTTGTTCACAAAGATACTCTGGCGCGTCTCCCTGCTTCATTTTTCGAATGAACTTTAAAGTGTTAAATTCTAGCCTTTGTTTAACTGTCATCCACTTAAGACTATCCAGCATTGATTGTATATGCGTATACCTATTTGCTCTTAGAATTATTCTCATCGCTTTATTTTGTAGTTTCTGCATTCTTGTTAGTTGAATTGTGTTGCTGCATGTATATAAAATTGTTGATCCAAACTCAAAATGAGGTTTAATTATTGTGTTATAAATATTAGTTGCGGTAGTTTTTGATATTTTGCTTCTTATTCTTTTTAGGAAACCGATTTTTTTACCAATTTTTTTGCATGTATAATCAATGTGTTCATTAAATTTGAGCTTTTTGTCTATTATAAATCCGAGATATTTGATATGATCAACTTTTTCTATTATTGTGTTATTTATTTTAAATATTTCGTTTGTATTTATGTTTATTTCCATTATTTTTGTCTTATTTTCATTTAACTTTAATTTATTCATTTTTAGCCAGTTGCTTATTTTATTTATATCATATGTCATATTTGATCGACATTCTTCATCGTTTTCTGCAGACGTAAATATAAGAGTATCGTCAGCATATAAAACCATTTCACATCTTTCCACAATACTAGGCATGTCATTTATGTATATTATAAATAACAAGGCACCTAAAACAGAACCTTGAGGCACACCAAAATCATTTATTACTTCATTTGATAACGAACCATTAACATTTGTTATTTGTTTTCTATTACTCAAGTATGAATGGAACCATTCCCACTCTTTTCCTCTTATTCCATATACATATAGCTTTCTGAGCATTATCCGCCTGTCAATTGTTTCAAACGCTCTTTTGAAATCTAAAAATATCGCCATTATTTTCTTTGAATTTCCTGTACCTTTCCATTTACTTATGACATAGTTTACTCTTGTTTCACAAGAGTATTTTTTGCGGAATCCTGATTGATATTTGGATAGAATATTATGTGTCTCAATATATTTTTCTAGCTGATCTTTAACCACTTTTTCCAATATTTTTTCACACGTTTTCAGTGTATTTATTGGTCTAAACTCTTCACATTTTTTAGTTTTTGCCACTTTTTCAATTGGTGTTACTATTGTTTCTTTCCATTTGTCAGGAAATACACCTGTCTCCAGTGACTTATTTATTATTTTTAATATTGTATCACCTATATCACTCCAATTATCAAGAATAATTTTATTTGATATTTTATCAAAGTCTGCTTTGTTCTTCATTTGCTTTATTATACTTTTAAGTTCTAAAATATTAATTGCACGAAAACTAAATGTACTGGTCGTATTAAATGCTATATGGTTCGAGTATTGCAATTCATCTATTGAGTCGCTTATATCTTTAATGCTGTTTACAAAATATGTATTAAATTTATTAGCTATTTCGCAGTTGTCATTAAGTTCATCTTCGTCAAATATAACATATTTAATCACATTTTGATTTTTATTAAGTACGAGATATTTTATTTGTTTCCACATTTGCTTCGAATCAGCCGAGTTATTAATTTTATTATTTATATAATTGTTCTTTTCGTTTTCAATTTGTACTTTATATTGGTTTCTTATTATTTTATAGTCTGACCATGCTTGAGTTGTGTTTATCGTTTTAGCCCGCATATATTTTAATATTTTTTGTCGTTTCATTTCTCTCAATTCTGTATTGAACCAGCTATTGGCATTATTATATTGTTTTATAGTTTTATTCATCGTACATCTTTTTACTGCCTTTTTTAAACAATCATCGAATAATGCTACGTTCTCATCAATACATTTACTGTCATCAAATTTCAAGTTATTTACTAATTCTGTGTTAAATATATGTTTATTGTATTTAAATATCTCCATCTTCTTCCCTTGCTCTTTGTTACTGCTATTTATGTTTCCAATCGCTATATTAATCATTTCGTGATCAGCAATTTTGTTTGTTGAACTATTTTTAACTGATATATTGTAGTTATTTGTAATTACATATGTAGTCAATTATTGTTCTAGAGGTTTTTGTTACACGAGTGCTCTCATTTACTACTTGTTTAAGACCGTTATCATTAAGTATACATTTAATTTTATTTTTATATGTCGAATTTTTTAACCAGTCTATATTAAAGTCCCCAGTAATTAAAATATCACAATTGTTGACGTTATTATCACATATTTCTTCCACAGCTTCTTCAAATATATTACAAAACTCATATTCACTATGACTAGGCGATCTATATATTGCACCAATTATAATATTATAGTTGTCAAGTGTGGCTTTACAAAACAAAATCCAGTATTTTATATCATTCACTCTTTCAATCATTTTTGTTATTTTCCATTGTTCTTTAAAATATATCATGACACCACCGGTTCTTGACGATGTTGATAATGACATTATATGGTCGTATCCTCGTAACATAACTTCAAAATCCTCTATATCTTTTGTGATATGTGTTTCGGAAAGTATTAAAAAATCAGGACTTTCCGTTATGGCAGTAATTTCAACTTGAGTGTAATTGTTGATAAGGCCTTGCACGTTGGTATATAAAGCACGAACTTCTTTTAATTGTTATGCCGTTAGACCAGTCCTTTTCATTTTGTTATTTAATTTGTTTTGAAATACTGGACACTTTCTGTCATTTGTGTGATGATTTTCGTCTAAGCCCATATTAAGTTTGCTGTTTACTTTTGCACAATTTATACATTTCATTATTTGTTCGCTACTCTCGCAGTTTGTTGTCCTATGTTCACCATGACATCTCAGGCATACTTCCTGGTTTTTGCATTCCTTCGCTAAATGGTTATATCCTCTACATTTCATACATTGGATTACCTCTGTTCCATCATAAACCTTGCACCTTTCCCAACCAATATTTACCTTTGCCTCTTCCATTACTCTCCGATATGATTCGCAATCAATTTTTAATTTGACGTTATGCATAATTCTCTCTCTGCTATTGATCTTGTATTTTTTAATAACTTTAATATTGGCATTTGATAAACATGGGTTTTGTTTTCTTAATTTTTCAATAATATCTTTTTCTTCATGGTCGAAGGACATACCTATTATTTTAATTTTAAACTCTACTGGGTTGGGTACCTTAATTTCATATGCCTTTGATATTTTCTCTTGTATAGCATTTTTTATTTTTTCTCTTTCTTCGCCATTTTCACTTTGTATAACTATTGTCCCATTTCTTCTGCTTTCCACATTTGTTATTTTTAAATGAATTGGATTTACTTTATTTAATTCTTCTTTTGTTTTTTCTACTGGTTGTTTTTCTTTGGGTTTTACAATCAGGGGAACTCTCTTGCTGACATCTGGTAACATTTTGTTTTTAACTGATTCCGCATAAGATATTTTTGTTGTTTTACTGCATGACTCATGCATTACTTTTTTTATCTCTTTACACATACTTTCATTTTTTTCTTCTATTGTCTGGCACAATTTTTTGTTGCTATTTTCAACATTGTTTATGTTACTAAATAATTGTTTTACATCTTCGATATTTTTTTCACATGATTTTTGGTATTTAATCATTTTATTCATTCGTTCTTCATAACGTTTTTCTATAGCTTCTAGTAATTTTTTTATTTCATTTTCATTTTGTTTAAGAGATGCTTCGAGTTCATATTTATAGTCCACCAAGCTTTGTTTGTTCTTGTGCACATCATTTTGTATTTCTTTTAACACCATGTCGACATTTTGTATGTACTGCATACAGTCATCGCAAATGAACCTTAGGTAACAGTTTTCCTCCAAAATTCTAGATGAGTATTGGTCAATTCCACAACATTTATTAGATGTATGGAACACTTTATTACAAACACCCATACATTGAATACCCGTTTCACCCCGGATCGTTTGTCTGCACTTGTTGCACTCAGGCATTCTGAGTGTCTCTTTATAAAATTAATAACAAATATATATTTTTTATTATAATTCCACTCCACCGTATCAATGTTTTCAGTTTTTTGTTTTATAAAAGTTTTATTTGCGTTTTAAAACGAAATTTTTAATTTAATTTTATAATTTTTTTAAATAATAAAATTACCCTACGGGAAAATTATTTATCGATTGTTAGAAATCTTTTCTGTCCATGACATAAGAGGCTAAAATTGTATATGGATTCGTACATTAATTGTTGAAAATGTTCCAAAAAGATTATAAGTCATAAAAGGGCTAATATTACGCATGAAAAGGATAAATTATAGATCTATAGCACCGGAAGCCAAATTTGTAAAATGAAGTGGATACGATCACAATTCATTCAATTTCGCTACACAAAGATTTCTGATAAATATTTAACCAAAGATTAACAGGTTAATTGTCCAAGGTATAGACTGAGGATTGCCTCACACATCCATTGCTTTTTTTTATGTGGTCTGTTCTGTAAAGTCCAAGTCAAATAAACGACTTTCTTTCAGCGTCCACAGTTCTACAGCTCTTCAGAATTGTGTCGATGAACAGCCCACATATGGGCTGTGGACTCTTGGTGCTTTCCGTTCACAGCCCATTTACGAAAATGACATCAATGCGAAAATATCTTTATTTTATTTGTATAATTGGAATTTTGCTACTTAACTTGAAAGCCTTGGCCTATTTTTGAATATGAATGACAAGTGTGTTCGTAGTTGTCTTCAAGTCTCTCATCTTCGGTTAAGAGCGAAGGTGTCCCTCCCTCCCAGACTAGTATTGCCTTTAAATGTTGCGCTCTAGTGGACTTAAATAGTAATCAAGTTGATTTAATAATTTATTCATGTTGTTTGCTCTGAATTTTTTCTATATTAGATGACGAGGCGCTGACCTACAACTAAATCCCATAGGCCCATACTAGTGACAAGAAGAAGTTTATTATCTAGACTTAGCGTAGAGTTTCTTTCAATATGCCAATTAAGTTGAACTGCTTTTAATTTAATTTATTTATGTTTAGCATCTATATGACTCTTCCTTATGAGTTGATGATCAATGTGTATACCAAGTTATTCAACCGGAGAGTGTTGCGGTATAAATTGGTTATTCATATAAATAGACGTTGATGTGTCCCTGCGCAATGTAATTGTGTATGTTTTTGTTCGTCGATTTTTATTTTCCATTGCTTTAACCATTTTTCCAGCAGGGATGCTTCATGAGGATTCCAATTTAGACTTAGAGAAGTTGTATGCATCACCTGCGAATGTTGATATGAGCGTATCATTACTTGTTGGTATTACCACAGATGCTGCCTTGTGTATCTCCGGTTCTAAAAGGCTGTGTTGTGTCAGGAAAATTGCCTTTTTTGGTAATGGATTCCCTACCTGACCAGGGTACATTTTGATTTAGTTTCTTATTTTTCCATAAGCGGTTCTTAACTCATTCACAAGTACGTTTATTTGTTCGACAGTGCTGTGCTATCGTTTGAAGAGAAACTAATGATCCGGGGATATATCTACTCTCATTAGTATGGGTGTCATCTTACGAGTAATTTTTATTTTTGATATATTAAAGACACTTTTGTATATTCTTTTCATGGTTTTAGTGTCATGATAACCAATGAAATTTTCAAGCTACACAGGATAGTGCTGTAGATATAAAATTACATGGGCATTTTGCACCATATGCTTCTATTTCTCAGTGAGTTGATACTTTGACAGCACTAGCACCTTGAAAATGTATCCACGCTTCTATAAATCAAAGCCAGCACATTTTTTCCAATGAACCAATCATCAACGGTCCTTAACTAACAATTAGTCCAGTGTGGTATAAGAAGATCCTTTGTCTTGAATGTTTAAGCATCGAATCAGATTTTTATTTCTCATCCTCAAATACTACAATTTGTTTAACATTTTTCTTAAAAATTTTGGAAAAGCCATTAACTATAAAAGTCTTTCAAATAAAGGCGGGCCGATATCCAATTGGAACTAGTGTAAGTGGGTATTGGTGTTTAATGAAATACTCCTTTTATTTGAGAGTTGCATTTTCATAGTATTATATGTGAAATGTGACATTGTCCAAATATCATAAGCAGCTTTAAGTGTTGCCATTGATGCAGTAAGTCTTATTTTCAAGGAGCCATTAATACAGCTGAGCTTAAGCAATTGTCTCTGCTACAATTAAGTGCGTAGCCATCGTTACATTGCAGATGATTATTGTAGAGCCACTAACTTAGAAAGTACAACAAAAAGTCAATCTATTACGAATTTCAATATTTGATATGGTTATCTCTGATCCCAAAGTTTTCCATCCAGAAAAGCCTTTGCAACAACCGGTCTGTGGCGCGTACCTAAGTTTTGATGGAACTAAATGTAGATGTCTTCGTCGCTTGGTTCAGCTTTAAAAACAATTATTATCATCAATCTCTTATGGTCGTGTAGGGGACGTTGTAAGCAACTCACTCCAAACATTTAACTTGCGCTATTAGATTCCAACCTGCTGACCTTGCTATACGTTAGTGTAGTTTTATGCATGACAAGTTTGCTTGATAAAGTCATCCATACAAACACGCACTTCGTAGACATTGTAGACCATCGCTATAGCGAGCGTTCCGCTAATAATAAGATCGATTTGAAAAGAATATTCCGAGTTACAAGCAACTGTTTTCGAAATTTCGCGGCAATTTTATATATTTATATACAAACACGGTCATACTTATATCATCGAACTCGATCTTCGAAAGACGGAATAAAATTAGCAACTTCCCATTATTAACAGAGAATTAGAAAAATAATTATTTTGAAAGTTTGAGAAATTATTCCAATTTTAAAATCTATTTGTATATTTTAAGATGGTCTATATGTCTATGTCTGACATTTCGTTGGCAGGGTTGTTAGATTTTTCCAATTCAATCATTAAAATGGCAATCGAAAACCCCCAAAATTTTAGCGGATAATTATTCGTGCATGTTTCCTACATCCATGTGATTCCACCACATTCATTCAAAAGGCACTGAAAAAATCTACATGTTGCCAAACACCACAAGTATGAGATGTGCAATATGGTTAGAGCCCTATTTATAAGCTGACATAAATACAAGTGAAATATATAAAATATAATCCCATAACAAATTAATATGAAAAAGAAAAAAGTTGGAATGCCTAACGATAAATTCGCGTCACCCTAATGATAACTTTTTAATGAATTTCATACAATTAAATTCACAATCAAATATGATCGATCATTTGCTTCAAGTAGCTAAGAATTATTAATCAAGACGGACTTGAACTTGATTTGAAGAAAAAAAGTTATGGCAGCACAAAAATTCCATTAACCATGTTCTCACGATCAATCTTCAATTTAAAGTAAAATTGATGGACAAGTATGGTAGAAGAGATTTCTTTTAGTTTTCTTGCCTTGCCGGGATCAAGTTCATTCATTCCATCACTCATTCATCCATCCGGCTGACAGACAGAAGCTTATGAGATGATTTTGCTTTTAATAATTTTTTGAACTTCTTAATTTTTATGTTTTTGCAAATCATATCAATTAATCATTCGCAAAGTAGTAAAGACTTACACTTGTTGATTATGGTCGACTAAAACGTGCTCTAAGGTGAAACTATTCCGAAATCTTTGTGTTTTTAGTAACACTGAGTATTAAAAAAAATTTCTTAAACAGTGACGAAGTTTATTTTCAGTTTATAGCAGATTATCCGTTTAACTTCTCAAACACTTTGTTTTTCTGTGTCATTAAATATCGAAAACTACGAGTAGCGTTGGCCTTATAAACAATCGATCTGAAAAACAGAAAAATCTCTTATCTGCTGATGATCGTGATCGCCCAAATTGCCGCCCATTAAATGGATACTTTAGCAAGAAACAAACAACGAAATATTTCTAATAATATGACCTAAGAAAAGAATGTCCTTCCAAAAACCATTTACTGGGAATTATTTAGGAATGAATCTTATAAATCAAAATTTCCTTCGAACCTTTTTCTTTTTGAAAAAAGTCGCATGTTTATTCTAACAGTAAGTCGGAGTTCTGACGAAATATTGAAAATATAATATTAAAAAATATTTGTTTTAATTAAAAATACTTGCTACCAGAATAAATATACGAGTACTTTCAAGAATGACGCTTCCACAAAATATTAAGATCGCATTGTTCTTTGCAATTATTGATACTGACATGTCACAATGCCTAGTGTCACAATTTCCTGATTGCAGTATTGTAAGATCCATTAAAATTTAAACATTTCATATTTGCAAAGGGTTTTTCATTAAACGTTTTCTACCTTTAAATCTGAATACGACCCAGCTTGTGCAATATGTCATTGACCGATGCCATTAAGTATGATATATATCATCATGCAAATGCCTGCCGCAGTTACGCTAGGTGGCAGTAATCCTAAATGTCCCATTTTCCTTGACTGTTACTCTGGCGCATAAATAAAGGTGAATTTGACAGATGACATGGATTCTGCTGGCTTTGAGGGTTGCTCTGGTTTGTAGTTTAATCGCATAGAACAAAACCAACCAGATGAAGTGTAACGAGGTCAAATCCCACAATGTCTGTAGCCAGCTTACATTACTTTCACTTGTTAAGGACCATGCCCACAAATCACTCGTGCAGAATATCTAATTTGGCATTAGCTGTGTAGCATGTAGCGCCATCCTTTTGAAACCAGATGTTGTTGGCATCCATAGTATCCTACTCAAGAAGTTAGCAATTGTCTACCTATTGCATATGTATATATTCCCAATTAAAACTAATGGCCTGTCTAATGTCAATCGCAAAGATATATGAACCGATAACGCCGCCAAAACGAAAAACACTTGAAACATTGACTTTTTCAGGATGCGTTGCACGGTTTTGAATATCGTGTGGATTAATATCGTCCCAAATACGACAATTTCATTTGTTATCATACCCATTCATACAGAAATGGACCTCATTGCTAAATATGCATTTTTAACGAGCGCTCGCGTAACCTTGCCGAACAGAACACCCATTTTGACATAACAATTTTATCATTTGCTCGTGTTGTTGAACCTTCACATTCGTCCATTGCTATTTGGCAAAAACTAAGAAAATGGCACCCTAATTAAAAGATGGAGTTTCACCCCAATGGTCGTTAATGACTATCAACGTTCGAGAATCACTACTGGAGTCCCCGATATATGTTATGCACTATTATAAATTTCCCCAAAGTTAAAAATATACACGGACAAGGGCCGTCTATACAGCTCATCTTTACAAAGCGAAACCGGTGTTGGAAATACCACATCCAAAAAAAAATCCTTGCGCTCAGCTAACGGCCGGCTACATAAGAAACCCTGAACAGAGGATCGTCCGCCGGGCGCAAGGATATTTTACTCTGTGGTATTTCGGCTTCTCATTTTTTAAGATGTTCTGTACAGCCGGTCTTTGATCGCACAGAGCGATTTTTTCTTTTCTCCTCTATGCAATTTTGAACACAGGCTTCGCTTAATAAAGCTTTCTTATGAAGACATTAAAAACTCTTTATAGTGTCTTTATATCCATGGATCTTATGATCCATTTCAATGTGTCATGAAGTCCATGGACATTGTAACACTGGACATTACGACATGGCACAATTCTGAATTTTTAATTACTTTAGCTTTAAAAGTTTTCGCCGAATGGTCTTAAATATAGCGTGTTGCAAAACTACCAGACTTTCATTTTAAATACACATGAACTTGATTAACATTTACACGACATCGTATCATTCGACATAATTCTTGTTCTCTCCTTCTCGTTCTTTTTGTCTTATATTTTTCGCAAAGACGTTATTGCTATAGTTTCCAACATTTCACATGACTGGTCATGTATGTCAATCAACTACACATATGTCTTTCAGTCCAGTCGTCCGTTCGTCTGTCAGTTTCTTCCTCCGGCTCCCTGTATGCAAATTGTCCACTTGTTTCAGGTATGTCACCTGCATTATGCCTGTCATAATCAATCACGTTGCTCTTATCGCAAATCAATTATAGACAATTTTATGTACAACATTTTTGTTGCAGTATTTTAATTTGAATTTTATACTTTTGTTGTTTGTATTATGTTTATAATTTTTTTCCTCTTCAAGTTTGTTTTAAAGATCATGAGAATAAATGTGAACTAAATTTAAGTGCTGATCATAAATTTAAAAATGTGTCGGTACATTCAAACATGTATTTTTGTATGTGTGTTTGTGTGTGCGTGTGTATGTTTTCCAAGTTGTTATGTGTCGCTTTTAAGCTGGTTTCTGTTCAAGTCTTTTGACAGCTTTGAAATTAGTGCGTTGACATTCTCAGGTTAAAATAAGTGAAGTTTATTTTTCTCATTTGTTAAGATTTGTGTCATGTTGCAATAGATTTTTCTGAGAGACAAATTGTGTTTTCAAGCGTGTAAAAGTTTTCAGTGAAAAAAATATAAAAAAAAAATTATTTATGAGAAAATTATCCTACAAAGTGAAATTAATGTATTATAAAAGCATAAAGTGGTCAATAAAAGTATTACTAATAACTATAAACGATAGTGGGAAAAACTAAAAAGAAACAAGAACCAAATACTAAGCAAATATACCCATAATGGTTAATACCCATCCCTGAATGATAATTGATAGTTTTGTCTTTTTATAATAGATGGACAGACATGTAACACTCACTCAATTTGATCATGAATCTACCTTCTCTTTTTTGTGACAATTTCGCTGCCTTAGAGAATACTCAGTAAAAATTCGTCCTTTTTTGTGTTCTGAAATTAGATTTTTATTGAAAAACTTGTTTATTTTAAAGGCATTTATTTATGCTCCTTCGAGCTAGTGTGTAATTCTTATTTGTCCATACAACCGTGAAAGCATATCGTTCTCAAATTAATTTTATGGATTCTGTAATTTACATGAATAATTTTTTAATTATGTATTTAATTATGTATTGCTGGAATGAACACTAAATGGCCGCAATTATAATTTACTAATAATACAAGGTGGCGTAAAAGTTATGTCATGATTAAAGCCGGCTGCAATTTTATTATTATAGATGAAAAGACTGACCTTCGTAGACTAGTAGGTAGTGTACTAGACTCGTAGTGCGAAGGTCCCAGGTTCGAATCCTGCCAGAACTATGGCAGTTTGTGTCTGATAAATTAAATGGTTCGCACAACAAGCCTTCACTGGCTTAGGTGTATGTCGTATGACATGGGCTTATCACACCCCTCCAATCAACCTAACCTAACCTAACCTAGATGAAAAGAAAGAGCTACGTGTTCATAAAAGTGAAAAATTATATCACTCAAATGGTCACCTCCTGAATGAATGATGCTTTATTGCTCGTTTTACATCATTTTGAATTGTTACTCGCAAAACATCTGGATCCAATCTTCAATTATACATATCAACACTTGCAAGGTTAATGGTTTGTTGTTATAAATGCGAGATTTTAAATAGTCTCACAAGGGAGGAAGCCTGATGCTGTTCGATCTGGCGATTTGAATGGCCAGTTCAAATCTCCTAAACGGAAGATCACTTCACCTGGAATTTGGTGTCTCAAAATCTCTATCATTTCCCAAGCTGTGTAAGCCATTGCATCGTTCTGTTGAAGCCAACATTGATCAACATCCAATGCAACAACTGGCGCAAAAAAATCGCTTAGCATCTGCCTATAACGTTCCCTATTTAAGATGACGGTGGTCTCGTCGGTGTCTTAAAAAATGGGGTAAATCACTTTTTCAATGCAAATGCCGCTTCAAACAGTCACTTTCAGCGGGTGTAATGACTCTTCATGCATTTCATATGGATTGTCCGTGCCCTACAAACGCAGAAAACGATAAGGAAATTCATCCTGCGTCAAAGCAACACACTGAAAACTTGTCAAATAAGCGGTAACTTTTCACTTTCTCGAAGTGTGTATCATTCCATAGCTTTATGACAACTAATTCTCTATATATGTTTATATCGTAAATGTCAAAGCATAGTGACATTTGCACAAATGGCAGCCAAATCAAATTATGACATTACTTTTGCATTACCTTGTGTTTTTTCTTTGCGTGCACAGAAATTTAAGCTTTGCACGCAAAGGCCTTTGAATTTTATAACAAACATAAACAAGTTTTGAAAATAATTTTTGTTTTTTTTTAATTTACCCCCCCCCCCCCCCCGGTGAGCTGTTTTATGAAACTAGACCGACAATTTTTAGCCTAAAGAGTTAAGAATTCTTGCTCCTTTTGAGCGCAATATTACCGAAAAGTTCCAATGATGGCTTATAAAACCAACACTTGTCTGTAGTTCAGTTTTGTTTTTAAAAACTACACTTTAAAAAATTTTTTCGATTTTCTGAGATTGTAGTTTTAATGAAAAATTTAAGTTTCTCTCTTGTCATGCATTTTTGATATTTGCATAACACTTTTATAAATAAAAATTTTTAAAGAAATAAATTTGCAAATTTCCAAAAATGACATTCAATTATGTCATGTCGACACAACATGATATTGACGTAATTCACAAAACCAACGTTCATGCCACATTCAATATCACAAAAACAAGCTCTTTGCAATTACAACATCTCATTAGTTTTTCCCATGACTTTAGATTTTTATGATCTATTATCCAGTCTATCTGAAATTCAAATCATTAAAAAAAATAAGCAAAAAAAAATTATACAAATTGGTGCTAAATGCGTCACAAGAAATTTATTGCATTTGGTGGAGCAGAAATATTTTATAGAAACAAATTCACATCTAAAGCAATTAGATTAATTTGCCACAACAAACCTTTCAAATAAAGGAGGGTCGTAAGAGAATGTTTCTGTAATTTTTAGCCTAATTAACTTTTAGAATAACACATCTGGATTATCAAAAACTCAGTCAATAGTAAATTTATTATTTTATTTCTTTTTTCAGAAAAGTATAGCAGCAGCTTTTCAAATAGACGTATAATAAGGCACTATAGATGTAGGAAAAAATTTTCGGGAAATAAACTCTACTTGACTTATTTATCCTCTACTGAGTATGACTCCTCACGTCACAGACCGAGAATCATGTTCATATTTCTTATTCATAGATTACCCTCGTTGTAACTTAAGTTACCGATTTCCAAAGTTTTTTGTTTAACACGTTTTAAATTTTTCCTAACAATAGTTGTTGCCATTTTCAACACTCTCAAGTATTAAAAAAAAAACAACATAAATATCGCATTAATAACATTAAACAACATCAAAATTATTATAAAAATCAATCGTAATTAATGATAATCTGAGAACTTTGCAATATTTGCAAATAAGAAATAAATCGTAAAAATATATTTCCACAAACAATGACAAAGACACAATCTAAATGTGAATTTCAGCGTGGATTTAAAAAAATGCAAGTCCATTTCGAAGAAAAATAATGGAATAAAAAACAAAAGCGAAAACTTCGGCCCACGTTTTTGCCACATAAATAGAATGCACAACATTTAAATTGATTTGAATTTTCAGCGCGCCAACACCTGAATGTATTCCATCGAAAGCACAGACTCCCATAAAACGCTCGCTGTGTCTGCTTGTCTGTCTGTCTGATGTGTTGTTTCGTTGCCACATGAGGCAGGAAAATTTTAACCATTATTAAACTTGTTGCTTTGACTTGACTTTATCAATTGCAAGTGGTTAAGTGAGTAACATTATTATTGTTGTTGTTGTTGTTGTTGCTGTTGTTGTTGTTGTTGTTTATATTATTCTTTGTCATTTCCTTTCTTTTGTGCATTCGTTTGATATTGTTGCTTGTTAGCCAATACTCGCATATACAATCCGGCCATAAATGTGTCCAACAATCCATAAATGTCATTTAGATGACACAAATTTATTGATGGATTATAATGTTCTTTTTTGTCAATTTTATTTTGCACTTTGCAAATGCACAAACGCGTATGTGACTTAAAGCAGAGGTTCGCAAACTGTTCACGAAGCTTACAACAAGGCTCATTTATTTCAAAAGTACCTTGTCGTTATAGTATCCAAGGCCCATTAATAAGGTCCAGTTAAAAGTCCAGGTGATAGTATACAGCAATTTTGCCGCCAATTTTTTTATAAATAGTTTAACAGCTGAATTATCGGTTTTGATTCGAATCAATTCGCTTTGCATAGATTTTACAAATGGTCCTTGAATGTATTATTTTCGAAAGGACTTCTAAAAATTTTACTAGTAGTTACTAATCGCAATGAAAGCTTTAACGCAAATTTGTCACTGTCAATTTGAAAATAGGAATTTTGAAATATTATTGTAAAAATAAAATTCCTTAACAAAAATATAAAAAAAATACAGCTTTTCCCACTTTTCTCAATTGAGTTCACACATTTGGGATGTCATCTCAAATCGAAAAATAATATTATATGAATATTTGTTTTTATAAACAAATAGAAGCCACGAAGTCGTCTGGTTGTTTGTAAAAACAACCAGAATCTTCGTCAGGAATGGAAGGTGCGACCAACAGACTAATAGACTAGTACACTAGCTACTACTGACTTTACGAGGGCGTGGCAATTTGCGAAATAACCTGACTAAATGTTGAAGGCGCAAATATAGAGCAATAGCAAGACAACCTGTCAAATATTTATATATTTTCCTTTCGAATTACTCCCAGTGATGTTAATTGTGGAGCGTCTTAAAAATAGGGACTTCTAAACTTTAACAGATGATAAGGGCAATATTGTTGAGGCTACATCTGTCAACTGGCTTGCCATTTATTAAATCGGCTTTGCCAATTGGCCATGGACACGTCCAAATGATAACATTGTTTTATCGAAATGGGTTTTCTGTTCAAGCAACGTCTTGCGCTGCTTCGGCTCTTTTACGGCCGGACTATTGACAGTGTAGTGATTAAAATTTTAGTCCACTGATTCAGTAAACAATGAACCAAAACCTGTACGATGACGATACGCAAAGTTTATCGAAAAAATCGCCGATGTCGTCGAGATTATGCGAAAGAATCCAAGGAAGTCGATTTCGTATCGCTCAAAAACTTTGGCTTTCGCAAACTCTCAACTTGGCAAATTTTGCCTTGGGGCTTGAGCCTACACCCTCAAAAGGAGCTCAAGGTAAATGACCATAGACAACGACAAGTATTCGCTGAATGGTCTCTTGAAAATGATTCTAATTTTTAACAAAACAACATCTCCAGCAATTAGACCCATTTCCGCATGGATGGGTGCTTCAACAAATAAAATTATCGAATTTGTGACGATACCCATCTATATGAGACCAAATAGCAACCAATGTATCTCGAAAAAGTCACTGTTTATCGATGATTAACAACTTCTTTTGGCCTGAATGGGATGATATGGATTCCAACGATATGTGGTTTTAACAAGACGGCACTAAAGGCCAACATAACCCATGCGATCGTTCAAATTCAGTGCGATTTATGTTCCAGAGTCATAGAAAAATGGCCATTTTGCATGGGCCCAAACCAGAGAAGTCGAAACGGATGTTATATTTCATACATAACGAAATTAATAGTCCTTTTAAATACATTTAAAAACATCGATTCATTCAGTTAGATTTAAAGATGGAAAGCACTTAGTGAAGTACCTTTTACTTAAAACTAAACACTTGATCTATTTCGACGAATTGAAGATATTAAATCATTTATATAATAAAAACTTTGGCTACAACTGATTTACATACTCGTATACATATTTACATGCATACATACATATGTAAAACAGAATATTAATTGTATTGAAAGGCTGTAAATGAGTTTGCATTATTATTGATTTCAGCTTCATGCAATTGGCGGAATATCAATCATCGTGTAACATGTTGCAATTGCATTTCGAGTGACTGTCAGATAAAGTCCATATATCAGTTATAATGAATAAGACTATACGAGAGATTTATACTTAAGATTTTTTTTAAATTAATACAGAAAAAATAATTTCTTCAATTAAAAAATATTAATAATTACATATATTCTAGTTTTAATACGTCAATGTCAGCAATAAGTTGACAGAGATAAACTACATTCTATCTAGATAAAGAAATTGTCTGTTAAATAGAGGAAATTTTTTTTATAAAAACTAATTGCTGTTGCACAGGTGTTTCTTTTCTACCAAAGAATGTAACATTGTTGTTTGTATAAGAATATCATGGGGCAGTTTGACTGGAGTTTGGTGAATCAAACATACAAATATTTAGGTTCATGAGATTTAATTTTTTATTATTTAAGGAAATGTCAACCGAGACCTCTAAATAAAATGTTACAAAAAACTAATGATTTTTTTTTTAACAAAAAAAAAAAATATCAAAATTTTAATAATAAATTTTCATCGCATAAGCCAATGGGAGTAAAACAAGAAACAGTTTTCTTCTACCTTCAAGCTTTTCTTTAGAAAATTTTGGATGTAGTGACTCGTAAAAATTAAAAATACCAGAGCAGGTTACGGAGTCAGCACCTTTTCAATTTCGCGCCTCTTAACTGAAAAGGCAACACAGCTTCTGTCAAGAGGCATCTTTCCATTGACTGTTGTCAAAATTTGAACAAGTTGCGCCATTTAGTTTGTGTTTCACAGCCACTGACTGCAGACTACAGCGTGATTTGAGGGGTACATCGAAGAACTGAATTTAGTTAAGAAATATTTTTTGCTGAAATAAGAACATCAATCCAAACAAGGCTAAACTTGATATATACTCATACTATGGTTATTCTGCAACATCAATTTCAATGAATTTCTTTGTTGGCCTACAAGCACAGAAGAATCCATACCTTCTGGACATCCACTGGAGGTCTCTGCACCCAAAACAATTAAAACAATTCACGATATGGTGTTGGTCTATCGGAGATTGAAACTGTGAGAGATTATATATGCCGTGGGCTTATTACATTGGCTCAATGGTTTCAATTTCGCATGATCACTTGGGCATGAGGTAGAGTTCCGCAAGATGTGTGCAGCGTTTGTTCATAATCGATCACAATCGCGATCGTGCGACAATTTCGCTGGAGTGTTCGATTTTGTTCAACCGCAATGTATTCGGTGTTTCGTAATTGCGGAACCACCACAACACACAAGAGACCAAACAGCAGTTAAAACAGTGGTTTTCTCGGACTGAATCTGCGCCAAAGAAGGCCAAGGTGGGCTTATCAGTCAATAATATCATGGCGACCGTTGTTTGGAATGCAGTACCTCTAAAAGGACCAAAAAAATCAACGGATTGATTTAATGAGAAAAACAACTGCATTTAGCCAACAAAAAAGTTGCACCAGGACAATGCAAGGTCTTAAAAATGTGCCATTTCCGTAACAAAATTCCATTAATTAGGCTTCTTCACCCGTTCTGTGCCCCGGATTTATCACCCAGTGTTTCCAAACCTCAAGATATGGCTCGGCGGATTTTTTATAAAAAAAAACGGTGCTTCATTCAAAAAGTCACGGACTTACTCACCTGCAGTCGTATATTTTTAGTGATTAAAATAAAGGGCTTATTCGGAAATGAAATACTGCGCTGTATTTACGTTTGTAAATGCAACAGCTTTGCAGCACTAAATATATAAAGAACTCAAAAATGCATCATAAATATATAACGACCAAAAAACATAAAAACGCATCACAAAAATTTCTTGTATCATAAAATTTTAAATTTTTTTCTTTGATTTTGTCAATCGCTTATTTTTATATAATTTTATATTATGGTCCAAGTGAGCATATAAAAATTATTAATATTCCTTTTCTAATGTTCTAGTGTTCGAAACTGTAAACAAGTGAAAATTTCCGCCAACGCAACATATTAATTTGCATAAACATTACAAAATAATTACAGATGCGCATCAGATACAAAATACATCACTTCATTTTCGAACAAACCCATTTTCTTTTTCGTTATGACTTCTTCCTCAAAGACATGCTCAGAATTGTGCAATAAATAAACTCCTGAATTGGGGGTGACACAACTGCCCCCTCTCAACTATTGTGGAGGGAGCTGATTTTAAGTACCAAATAATTATTTGCACAATACAACTTTTCATTTCGAAATAACGAAATTCGTCGTTGAAGTCACTTCTTGCCATCGTCTTGGTCATGTTTAATATCAAACCAAATGAAATAAGTTAAACAAAAATCAAGATCATTTTACACAACATTGTCACGATAAGTTAGTTTTTTGTTTATCACACACGAAACGTGATTTTATCATTGTCAAAATAATTTTAGCACAAATAAGAACACAGCATGATATAAACAAATTTTCCCAAAGGGGAAAAATGAAACTTTGTTTTCTCTCGCCTGTAATGTCGTTTGGTTTGAATGGAAATAAATCAAAATTGATTTATTACCAGCAAATATTGATGAAGACTAAATCTTAAAGAAATAACACACTAAATAAAACAAAATCTTTAACAACAACAATAACAACAACAACAAAAATAACAAAAGAAGAAAACCACATGTTGTTATTAGTGAAAAATAAAAATTCATATAAAAAAGTTCCTTATGAAACGCGTGACAGAAGTTTTACTCAATCTTTCCTTTTTTTTCTTTACTTTTTAATTCCCGTAAAGTTTATTTGCTTTTATTGTCAATGGCATAAGACCGAAAATAGCAGTGACATTTTGCAACAAAGACGGCAACGACAACACCATTTATTGAATGCATGTTTACAACATTTAACGAAAGGAAAATTTCATTGTCCGTCCCCCCTTCCTCATGAAATACAATCAAAAATACAAATAAAATATAAAAGCACAAAAAAGTTCGAGTAAACGGTTACAGTATTTCAGTAACATGCAACAATGCGACGAGACATGTTGGTGACACTGCGGTTAGTGTTGCTGACATAAACAACATACGAATTGATGGCAAAACGATTATGTTGCAAAATAATCGTCAGTCGTTGTTAATACGGACTCAAATTGAAGGTGCCCCTCTCTGTGTCTCTCTCTCTCTCTCTCCCTTTCTTTCTCTCGTACACTCAGAGAAATCATAAATACTAAAAATAAATTTACTCAACAATTTCGTTATTTTCCTGTGTACAATCATAAATACTTCGTTCAGAAATCACTAAGTTTGTAGCAGCAGAAGTTGTTAATTGCAAAAAAAAGAAACGAAAGGATAATACTCCTGAAGGATGATTTTGTCAAGATTTAAAGCTCTAACTTAAAATAATATAAAGGAAATATATAAATGAATATGATGTCGGCCATGCTGGCGCTCTGACTGGCACTATCTGCATCTCCAATTTTCACATACTTTTTGCAGAATTATTTTACTAATAACTCGCCGAATATTAAGATCCCATGATTTTGTAGGCCAACTCACAGGACCTTTACGTAGAGGTATTCGATCTTTGCGTAAATTAGTTGACATATTAATAACAAACACTGCTGTGGTGTTAGAATATTCAATGTATTGTGTCTTCCAATATGTACTTTTAAACTTTGGCAGTCGAAAGCTAAGTTTGTCAAATTGACTGCCACTTATATAATAATGGAAGGGTATAGCGTTCAACAACACGTGCAAATAATAAAATTGTTTTATCGTAACGGGTGTTCTGTTCGGGCAATGTACCAAGCGCTTCGCACCGTTTTACGGCCGCCAAAGTCGTTCTACGTTGCAGGATAAATGTGTAGGTCAACAAACAAAATTGCCGAATGACAATAGGATGGTAGCAATATAAGTTAAATCCGAGAGCATCTAATGCATTTCAAAAAGGCAATATCTGGTGCAGATTATTGGGCTGGAGGCATCATTGGTCCATATTTCCTTGACCAGGCCATCACCGTCAACGCGAGCGGTATATATGGATAATTTCCAACTTCTTCGATGATATGAACACCAAAAGAAATGTGGTTTCAAAAGGCCGACACAATACGTGCCCCACAGTTCATGTAATATTGGCCATTTTGCATGAACGATTTGAGGCCATAATCATCTCACGTAGAAGTGATAAGAACTGTTCACCGAGATCGTGCGAATTGATGCTGTCAGAATTTTCTTGTGGTGTTGTCTTACGATACAGGACTATACGAATAACTCATCGGTCATATTCAGCCTGACGATACCGGTATGTTTATAAACCAACCGATAAACTAACCGATTTTTCTCTGTCTATTAAAGTCTTGATAATTTAACTTAATCTAACTCTAGTTATAGAAATAAACTAGTCTATATGCCTACTTGAAATGGATTTTTCACTAATAAGCATTTTATAATATTTTTATTATCTAGTATGATAGGATCGGTAAGGATTTCTGGAATAGTGAATCCATGAAAAATGTATAGAACTTCATATAGCTGTTTCATTATAGTCCATTTGATCACACTCCTTTAAATTTGTCACTACGTCTTCAACAACTTTGGGTGTAAAGATTTAAATAGATTTAAAGCTTTAGAAAACTGCACATGATGTTTGTTTCATTGAGGCCGTCCGTCTCCTTTTGGAGGAAAATATTGTGACTGCATGGATTTCATTTTTTTTTTTTTGAAGTTTTTGCTTTTGCAGCTGTTGTTTTTGTTATTTTTGATGTTTTATGTGTTTGTTGTGCAAATACATTTATTGTCAAATCATGAGGTTTCCTGCTGTTGTTGTTGCAAACAAATGTTGAATGGAAAAAAAGAAGGCAGCAAAATCGCAACTAACTGAGCCGTAATGAAATGTAAGCTGTGATTTGCTGCCATAGTAAACAAGTGGTAACGTAAATCTTTTGTTGGCTTTTTCCCATGGACCTGCGGCCAGCAAATAAACGGCAATGGCAGCGCGACAGCAACAACACCAACTTCTCCCTTTTTTTTAGAGGAAAAATACATTAGATGTTTGCAATGTTGCAGCATAAATTCTTCGATAAATATTAGTTACTCAGAGTGTGTGTAAATTTATGTTTATACTCGTATGAGCCTTTAGGTTGGCAAAACAAAAATATCGTTAAATAAAACGACACTTTTTTGTTAATGGTTTTGATGGTGTTGCTGTCGTTGTTGTTGCATTAGTTATTGCAACTCAATCACGTAAACACAAAAACCAATTGTGTCGTTTTCTCTATAGACCATCGTAATTATTTTGTGGAGTTTTTTTTTTAATATTATGCCCCTTTAAAACGTTGCCGTTTTAGCTTGTATTTTATATTGATGTCCATCGGTTTTAGCACATGCAAATGCCACAAAGTGTTGCGCTTCAATGCCTATAAAAGCCAGTCACCCAGTCAGCCAGTCATTCAGTTTAAAGCAACTCAAGCCTCTGAGAAATTGAAAAAAAGCAAATAGAAAACAGTAACAAATAAAAGCACACACGAGCCATTTATAGAGAGAAAATATGGTCGTTTTGAATGCAGTACGCAGCTGATGCCTAAAAACTCGTAAATATTCTCTAACATAGAGCATACGTGTACGCACTTAAACATGCACTAACGAATTGGAGGCAAAGTCTAAATTCAAATATAGACTAAAATACACAATTTGAAAACATGATATGCCAAATTACTTGGATATGGCTCGATTTCATATTTTAGGGAATACTGAAATGATATCTAATTAAATAATTTTTTGGGAAAATTTCGCCCAAGGATATACCTACTCTCCGCCCCTACCCTTAAGGATGCGTTCAAAAAGGTTCTGCACATCCGACTACCGGATTTTGTTGGTAAGGATAATGCCAATGGCTTAAGCAATACGTCTGCGCTGAAGCTCACAGTTAATCGGAAATACGTGCAGTCACTGCTGTTTTGTGAAGCTCGGCCGTAGAATGTGCACTACTTTTTTTAAATAATTATAACCTCTTGAAATCCTGGATACCAGCTAATGACGAATGGTGTAATGGCAGCCCAGGAAAGAGAAGAGGCGTGAAGTTCTACACAGATGGGGCTTGAAGTATACTTAGGGAATATGAATCTCCTCATATCAAAATGACTGGACAGGGTACCTGTGGAATTTTTTTTTGCATTCGGTTTAGAATGTATATCATGTCGAGCACTGCCAACTACTCTGAAAGTTAGTCCATCATAACAGTTCTGGAACCCTTGCATCTAAAATCTTAGTGAGATATCGACACAGAGGGATCTGAAGGAATGACAGGGCTTATAAACCATCTAGGTAAGACACAAACTTCCAAACGTTCCACCCTTGCTGGAATATGTGATTTTCCTATTGCTCGTTTCCAAACTTACAATAAGTTACAATAAATAATAATGGAGTCTGTGATAAATGTGACTGTCCAAGATTGGAAAGAAGACGAAAGGTTAATGTGGAATCTCTTTAGCTTGGCAAACTCTCTGATCTTGCAGGCATTAAACTGAAGCGAATATTGAGCTCGACATGTGGGGACTTTACTGAAGTAGAAGTTTCATAGTATAACAACAGACCAAAACGTCTAAGTGGCTTCTGGTGGAACTTTGAATGTCACCCTTTTATAACACAACCTGAAACTGATAAAATTATGAAGTTTGCATTCATTGCAAGGACATGTCTACCTACCATACATTTTTACTTTTAAATAATAAATGCTCTTTATATTTAGTATCATAAGACCGCAAAAAAATTAGGATGTATTTCTTGAATTTCACTTCTAAACTCTGTCGCAAATTTCCTTGCATACTCTGCAAGGATAAGGATACTTCCTATATATCCTTATTTTCATATATATAAAATTCTTGCTATATTCTTAATTGGAATGAGGCCTTAATGCTTGAAATAAATTTCATTTATGTTATCAGTTTAAAGGTAAAGGCAGCTTGCACATGAATGAAGTTCCGGGAATGATGTACTACCAATACCTTAGGCTGCGCGAGCCCCACAATTGTAGAGTTAAGTTACCCCAATTAGTATTTTGAAGGGTTCTCAATTCACGGCTTACCAGAGTCCTATCTGGTGGCATGGGTACCTGTAGCCCTTAGGCTTGCCCTAGACTGGCTATTCGTGAAGCACCTTCGGGGATAACGTGGTCGTTTTGGTTGAAATCCGATTCGCTGGACATATTTTCGAGAACTGGTTAAAGTCGGGGCGTTTGGGTCAATGCTGGTGGCTGGCTTCTGAACTCTCCTGCAAGGTGCTGTTGCCAAACATCAGAAGCCGCTGCGTACAAGTGGTGGAGGTTGCATAGCTTCTCAGCAAGGGCATACGGTAGCGGTTTTGGGCATATTTACTTCACCCAATATTAACAGTACCGTGGACAACATCGAGGTATCGAGATGTAAAGCAAGTATCCAGGTTAATCTCACTAGAGTTAATTCTTTTTCATCAATTCGCCATGCACCGTTTTATGCCAGTTCTAGTATTTGATAAATATTAAAAATTAAATTCCTTTTTTGTTAAATTTCAGCCGCATTTCTCTATTAGATCTAAACTCTTCTATTACAAAATAGCCTTATTTAATTAACGCTCAGTATGAAGTAGCTCAGCTGTACATACATATGTACTCGTATATGTGAATGTATGTAAATGTTTACGTGGACGTTTTCAAAATCAAAATTGGTTTAGTATGTTCGTATTTATGTTGTTTTCATTCTTTTCTCGAGCATTCCAATGCTCTAATACTAGACAATTTTGTACTCTTTGGTAAATCTCTGTATTCATTCACTAACTCACTTATACGTTCATTCATTCAAATACCAAATTGGTTGGCTAAAGTTCATGAAAATGCAATATTTATTTGCCCCATCCAATCGTGTACTGACCAAATCCGACATTTTAACAAACGCACTTTTCACATTGAAGTTTATGTGAATTACGAGATTTGTGGACATAAAATACGTTTGTTACCAACGAAGCACAGTCAGACCGATAAATACTAAATTACTAGAAGGAAAGTGTTAGGTATTTCTCTGTTTATGTAAATATTATGTGCTTTGATATTTAAAGTTGGAAAAGGATGGAAAAACAATGGTAAGACTTTACTTCGGTCTTAGTACAGCGAAATAATTGTTTATCAGAAGATGTTGCGTAATGAGATATTATGAATAATTATCATGACATTAGCAAGCGGATTAATAAGCCATACATACATATATACCACTCCTTCATTACGCTCCTCACTGTGAAATTTTATTGTTCGTTGGGATACTTCAAAGATGACATTAGGCATCAGCTGGAATAATTAATTGGATACAGGTAGAATCAAGAGACATTTTTTAAAGTTTTACGTTTCCCGTTTCGAAAGTTTTCCATTTACAAATTGCATTTTGATGCCTTTAAACAAAAGTGATATATATCCTTATACGTCCTTGACATATCCCATTAAACCAGCATATTGAGTTCACCTACCATCGGTTGAGGTTGAAACAAGTTCCGCGCGTGATCTTCAAAGACTCCTTACTAATAAAGCCGAGATTATAGACTCTAAGTCATCATCACCTTTCCACCAAAGAAAACGGACATTATGCAATTCTCTGGATAAAGCTATTCCAAGTAAAAATCAAATCATTTTCAATCAGTAACATTTTCATAATTTCTAAAAGTGCATTTCCAAAAGTGCATTTTATCAGCTTCATAAGAAGTCAAATTAGAAGAATTGTGTTAAAAAATCTTACGCTCTAAGTCCATGAAATTCCCTTTTTGAGAAAACAATTTTGTTAAATCTTTAGCAAAAAAACACACTGGTTTTTTTCCATTAATAATTGATTCAATTGCCTTCATATCAAAAGGAATTCGTGTCTTTTGGCAAAATCGCATGTACTCTATTCTGTGTAATAAATAATAAATCATTAACGCCTTTGAAATTGTATAGTGTAATAAAAATGATTTATAGATCGATATTAATAAAATCTGGGTGAATGTTTGTTTTTCTTTCGACATGGTTTTTTTTAATTTGGAAGGATCTTGCGTAAAGGATCTCAGGTAAATTTTGGTTTGGCTAATTTATAACAAAAAAAGCACTGAAACCAGTCTGTTTAGAAATCGAATTTGATCATGGTTCTTAAACTAGAAACCCAAGTCTTTGATATTCACTATATCCTTGACAGAATATTATTTTTGAGAGAGTTGTTTCCTCCGCTTTATCCCTCATATTGTTTGAGGAATAGAGCATAAAGAATAAAGAAGGTTTGAAGCAATACGAGTACTTTTATGGTCATAAGAAGTCCTCATGATCCTAAATCGTCCAAGTTCCTTTTATAACTGACAAGGTAGAGTATCAACAGAAATCAAATGTTCACATATTTTTAGTCAATTGTACCACATTTTTGCTTCAGGATAGAAAAGATTCAAGGTATAGGGAATTCACCACAATGAAATGCCTTTAGGAGCCCAAAGGGAAGAAACAGATTTCATGTTTTTGATTGCTTTATTATTTAATTATAAATAATCATAGTAAATTTAGGGATACTATTAACTTTAGCATCCTTTAAATCAGCACACAAATATTACAAAAGAATTCAACAACGTTACCAACAACTACTCTTAAAAACATAAATAAACGCAAATTGGCCCCTTTGTGTTGCATTTTTTAATAATTGCACAGAATTTTCTGACAGCATCTTCTTCAAACAAACAGAAAACAAACCACAACTAAATAATTTTTATGGCCGCAAGACAAACGAATTATATCTACTGCTTTGTGGAAATTTGGTAACTAAATGAGATTGTATTATTTAGCGTATTTATTTGTATTTTATATAAACAAAATAAAAAGAATTATAAAAATAGTACAATGAAGCATCTCCTTTGTTATAGTGGAGATTTATTTCTTGCGGTAACAGGACACTAAAAAAATAATACTCGTACACAACAGCTGGATACAAAGAAATGAACTAAAAATCTTAAAGGAATAACAACAAGCACATGCAACTGCTAATGCAAAACAATTTATGCAAATGATGTCCTTTATAACACAATCTCAACTACATTCAATATTTGTATTAAGAACAAAATAGCAAAGCGTTTCTTATATTTTAGGATTCATTATTAAGTTATTATTGATCATATAGTACAACAAATAAGGAACAACAACAGCTTAAACGAGAAAAATTATACAAATTACAAATGAAACCACAATTGCGTTTTTGTTGCTAAATGAAAATGATGCCAGGGAAATTTTTCAGAAATCTGCATTAAATAAATAAATCTGCACTATATCATTTATCTTACTAATTATAGTGTTAGTATCCATTTGCTGTAGTGGGAAACCTTTACCGCAGCCTTAAATTCTCAAAAGCTCCACGTGTATTTACTTAAACAATTCAGCATAACAAAACGATTTAAATTGAAAATAGTTCTGACAAAAAAATTGTCTTCAATACAAAGAGCGAATCGAAATGATTACAAAACCCAAGCAACTGTGGGTTAGTTTAGAAGGCGATATAATCGATTTCTGTTTTATATTTTACTCCCCGGAAAGATTGACATACCTTCTTCAATAAATAATATTGAAAATAATAATTATTTGAAGGGGCCACTTTTTCCGTCATATTTCCTTTTCAGTTTCTCTGAAACCGAACTGCAAGCTTCGCTTTCTAATCAAATATTTTTTTTTAATCAATTCATAAATGGGGGAGGTATGCAATAATCAGTATTTCAGGAGGGCGAAACACTCGTCCGATTTTCGACAAAAAATCAAGGGAACGAACTACAAACAAAACCCTTTCAAGCAAAAAATAGTTTTGATAATCGGTTCATAAATGATAGTGAGCGATTTTAGCCAAAAAAAAAGATGGGACTAACCTGCAAGCCAACCCTTTCAAACAAACAAAATTAAAAAAAAAAACTGGTCCAAAAATGAAATAAAAAAATTAAAAATAAAATAATTTTCTATACAAAAATCTGTGGTGCTTAATTCAAAAATTTACAGACTTTTTGTGACAGCCTCGCATTTCGTCCCTCAAGCCACATGTCAGAAGGGGCATCACATGCCTTCAATACAAAGAGCCAATCGAAAAGATTACAAAACCCAAGCAACTGTGGGTTAGTTTAGAAGTCGATATAATCGATTTCTGTTTTATATTTTACTCCCCGGAAAAATTGACATACCTTCTTCAATAAACAATATTGATAATAATAATTATTTGAAGGGGCCACTTTGTCCGTCATATTTCCTTTTAAGTTTCTTTGAAACCAAACTGCAAGCTACGCTTTCTAATCAAATATTTTTTTAAATCAATTCATAAATGGAGGAGCTGTGCAATAATCAATATTTCAGGAGGGCGAAACACCCGTCCGATTTTCGAGAAAAAATCAAGGGATCGAACTATAAACAAAACCTTTCAAACGAAAAATAATTTTGATAATTGGTTCATAAATGATGGTGTTGAGCCATAATTAATTTTTGGGCGGGCAAATTGCCCATCCGATTTTAGCAAAAAAAAGATGGTACTAACCTGCAAGCAAACCCTTTCAAACAAACAAAATAAAAAAAAACTGGTCCAAAAATTAAATAAAAAAACTGAAAAATTAAATAATTTTCTATACAAAAATCTGTGGTGCTTAATTCAAAAATTTACAGACTTTTTGTGGCAGCCTCGCATTTCGTCCCTCAAGCCAGATATCTGAAGGCGAATCACGTGCAAGTAATGAAATTATTTATTTTAGGCAACGGCTAAACATGTGCCAGTTTTAAGACCATATATTATTTGAAGAAACTAGAGATTTGTTATTATGCAGTTTTTCTTAAAATCCAGTAAATCATGAACTAAGCAATACTAAGAAAAGTTTTCTGTATTTTAGGAAAGTTAAGTAGAAGAAATTATGAACTAAAATTGAAGACAGTCATTTAAAAGTTTTAAGTGTGCAAAATTTTTAAACAATTCGTGAGTAAATCATTCCTTTAACTAAATTTATATTTACTAGAATACAAATTATGTACTTATTTTTATGATATAAACTAGCAAACCAGGCGAACTTCGCTTCGCCCCAATTTTAAGCCTTCAGACAAACTTTCTATTTATTCATTTGAAAAGCCATTAAGTAGTAATTTCAAACAAAATTTCATACAAAAACTCGATTTTCGATTTTTCCAATTTTCCGACTTTTCCGGAGGGATTTTCCAAATGTTTCTTCCATAAAAACCTTCTCCTCGAAAATACGAACCACTGACAAAAAGTTTTACAGAAATCGGCCAAGCCGTTTTTATTTTATGAATTATTGGATTTTGCCACGCCCCTCCGCCTACAGACCGAAAATCAAAAATCAGACTTCACAGTGTCACCCGCCCGAGTATTCTGAAGGTTCCCTGAAAAGTTCGTCAAAATCGGCCCAGCCGTTTTGGAGCCATTACGTTACATACATACATACATACATACATACATATATACACACATCCTATATAGATTTCTCATTGTATAATAAACATTTACCAAATTTTAGAAAATATTTTTTTAAAGTCAATTGCTATTTCGTTAAATGTAATAAATTCGTTGTGGGAAACTATTTTAAAGTTAAATTTTGCTTAAATTTAAATATACTTTTAAAATTTTTGAACTAAATTTAGGACATTTTATGACTGTTTTTTTAGTGTAGAACTTCGAAGTTTTAGCAAGCAAAGCTTAAAAACTTTTCTATACATACATATACGACATTATTTTACTATCATCCGTCAGGTCTAGGCAAAAACTTAATATCTCGACTTCAAACGAAAATCGTTGCCCTTAAATTTTTAATGCTGCGTGTGTGAATCTCGGTTCGCTTTAATCGTGTTTAAAATAATTTTGAAAGACAAATTCAAACTTAAAATTGCATGTTGATGATTTGCAAAAAATGTGAATGTCTTTGTTGGAAGAAAGTTTTTATTGGCTTAATGGTACAATAAACAATAACAACAACAAAAAACATGGCAAGAAATGACACGAAAGAAACTAAAGCAAAAAGTTTTTTTTACGTACATAAAATCAATATCATCTGCCGCCATATAAAATTGATTTGTTAATTCAGCCTGGATGCATCCCAGTTGTTTGGTTGCAAGAAGATGAGTGCAGTGCAAAGATTTAGGAGAAGAAAATAAAAAAGTAAAGCGAAATCCACATTAAGTTTATTAAATGCGCCTCAATTGTAAATTTTAACAGATTTTTTGACAGTGATTTCTTAATTTAAATCACCGTACGCAACCGGTCATTTGAACAGGGAAAGAAGTTTGCCCAGTACAAACAAGAACGCGCCACATTGCTGAGGGATTTTTTTTTAATCATTTCAGTTTTATATTTTATGGGTTTATGCAACAACATGCCGCAGTTACGATTGTGAAAAGTATAGGAAATATATTTGAAAAAAATAATAATAATTTTGCATAAAATTGTTTCTGAATAAGATTTTTATTAAGGCTTTTAATGGCTGCTGATAAAACCACCTCCTCTTTCATCACCGCCATCATCAGCATCATCATCATAATCACCATCAACAGCAGCCGCTAACATCATCATCTTTGGCACCCATTAAAATTTGCTCTGGAAGGTAGTCGTCATTGTAGTCTCATTTAAAATCACTTTAGACCTCGTGTTATGAATAAATAATCGCTAAAAGTCATGGCACAAGAAAAAAAAACACTGTCAGTCAGTCATTTGGCAAAAATCAACTAAAAACAAAACAGAAGAGAAGCCAACAAGCCGATTCAAATTTAAGCATCAAATTGGCGCATCAATGACGGATAGACGGACGTATGAATGGACGGACCTCGAATGTTCGTTACGTGCCTTCGAAATCCTTCATGGTTTATGGTCTTTTAATCTTAATCACCAATATTATACTCCCACAAACGCATACATACCATCCAGCCTCATATTTAAAAGCAACCATTTATTGCATTTTGAGAAGCCCAACGTTGTTGAACGAACGAACATCTCTTTCGCATCTTGTTGATTGATGGCAGCTGTTTTATGGCTTTTTGCATGCAAGCCATCATCGTCATCATCAACAGCAACATCACTCTTTGCCATCTTCATCAGCACCAGGAACGTAATCAACAGCTTTTATGGTTTAGCAATCAACTTTAAACGAGCGAGACTCATATTTACTTGCACTCTTTCGCCACCTCTAAATCCAAAGTGAGGTCCCTTAATGCCCTCAAGTTATGATGTGTTAATAATGGCGCTTTGTGGCTTATTGTGGGCGTTTCAGTTAGTTTCTTAAGTTCGTTCCACTCTCCTTTTAAGGAATAGTGTTAGATTGATAAACATAAATTTTAAAACTAACAATCCAGCAAAAGTTATAACTTACAAAAACTAACTTTTTGGCTTATAATTAAAATCACACTAAGTATTGTGAAGTGGATTGGGGTAACAAATTATTAGAATTATAATTTCAAATTAATCTGAAATCCACTTTGATTTTTGATTCAAATTGCTTTTGTGTTGAACGTTATCGAATATTCAATTTTTATTTTTGCAATTTATTATTTTTTCAAGCTGGTATTTGTTGATTTTTAATCATATTTTTTCCGGCCTTTAAAGAATCGAAGGCTGGTTCTCGGAAAATTTATTTAATTCATCATTCAAAAAACAACAATGTTTATGTCAATAACTTTTTTATATCTTTTTATTCCCTTATTATGGATGAGGCTTAAAAGTTAAACATTTATATGTATTGAGCAAGAGGTTCATATAAAAAAATTCCTCTACATTTAACTCTATATAAAAATTGTTACTAGATTCTTGTTAAGCTTATCAAGCCAACATATTTTGCTTAATGACTTGGGGTTTCAAAGGCGCCAAAATAAAATTCTACGTGTGATTACAGCCGTTCGCGAACTTATCAAGATCTAGGTGTGCCTTTGATTAAAACAATGGTTTCAAAACACGTGACTACATACATATATCCTGCAATATTCTACATTACAGAGGCCCCACTCGGCTGAGAAGGCGGGACACTCTTGCTCTTAGCCCAACACGAGAGATGATGTAAAGACAATACAGAAGAAAACGTAGAAACAAGTCTGTTTTGTCTAGTATTGGCTGGACTTAAGTAAATAATTTTTTTCCATTACCCCTCTTAGGAGCATATGGCTTCCTCAAAGCATCTCCTTCTTACACGATTTTTTGTTGCAGTTGTTTTCGCATCTTCCCATGTAGGAATGCACTGTTCTAGTTCTTGAAGTGTCGTACGTCTCCATATATTCTTTGGCTGATCCATCTCCATTTAAGTAAGTAATAATATAGATTTAGATTTTAATCCAATGAATTGGATGATTCAATAAATGATAATATTGCTAAAAAAAATTTTAGTCTACTGTTTTTGACAATGAGTAAGTGGGGGTAAATTTATCTGGTATGAATTCGCCTTGCCTGCCTAATTTTGTAAATTAATCCAAATACAAAAAAACCACAAAAGAAACCTAAATTTATTTTTGTATTTAATTAATATATTTAAGCGAAATTTTTATCAAAATGGGCAACAAGTAAATGTTTATTTTAATAACAATAAAAACAAATCAAAAATCAATGAAAACTCCTGTGTCTTCCCCTCATTGCATAATGTTTTGTTAACCACTTTTCAAATAACGAGGAATTTTTTTCTACTTGAAGCCGTGTCATTATACTCTTATTTAACACTGTTATCCTGTGGTTTCATCTTTTTAAGTGTAATAAAAAATATCTCTTAAACTGCAAAGGAATGCGTATATTTTTATCTAAAGCTTCAAATAAATTTTAGCTAAAAGAAAATTACTCCGACGTAAAAATCTTCCAGCTACTGCAATAGTCTATTAAAAATTTAGCATAAATATCAAATTTATTTTCTAAACGAACATCAAAAATAACAAGAAGCAAACAAATATCGCCTTTGGCGATTTAGTATAGACGAAGGAAGATTAGAGGTATTCGCCTCACCATCAAATATGATAACACCCATATGGGTATAAATCACATGTCAACATGACAGCAAATACATTCATTAATACTTCAATTTCTTCCACAAACACTTGGTGTGTTAATAAATATGGATTCCAGAGAATGAAATACACCAAAAAATGGTAAAGCCTCCTCTTGGCCAATGAAGCTAAAAATTTGAAAATATTTAACTGAAGATGTACACAAGCCAATGACGGGCTTGAACTTAGATTTATGACGATAATAATTATAAATTTATTAATTGATTTATTGTATGAATATAAACACCTTCCCTGTGCAAACAGTCTTGGCAAAAATAATAGGGACACCAAAAATAATTTTTCAGTACGCAAATTCAATTTGTGAAAAATGTTGAACAAAATTTATTGTTGTAACTCAAAAATTTCACCTGCTATATGTAATATCTATTTGGCGTTTTAGTATATTTTATTATTATTTTAAGCGGAAGTTGTGCCGCGTTCTTGAGTACGCAGCATTGTTTTACGTCCGCAAGAAAATACATTTAAAGATTTTAATTTCATACGAAGTCAGCGTCATTCATATTCTTTCAGAGATTTAGAATATGTTCCTCGAATGTTGAAAGAATCATTTCGATTGTTTTTTAAAACATGAACTGAGTAAAACTTTCGCAACATCATTTTGCAACTATTTACAAGGTGGAGCAAAAGCAATATCATAATTTGAATTGGCTGCCATTATCGCAGATCGCACTGTGATTTGACTTTTATGACATTGATAGTTGTTAACAAGTCATGGAGCGATACACATATCAATAATGTGGAATGATTTTTACAGCTTATTTGCAAATTTTCAGTCAGTTGTTTTAACGCAGCCTGAGTTTCGTCACCATTTTCCTCATCATCGTGTTACATGTACGCGAATAATTAAAAGTTTGGCTGAGCGCCTCGTGCGAAAAAAATAGGATTTCTGAGGCAGAGGCAATCCATATGAAATACATAAATAGCCAGTTCAACCCTCAAGTGACTGTTTGGTGCGGCATTTCCAGTAATAAAGTGTTTGGCCCTTATTTTTTTCAGATGGCGATGGCTTCAGAGTAATCATAAAATGCAAACGTTACAGGCAGATGCTAAACGATTGTTTTACTGCATTTGGTCTGGATCATCATTGGTTTTCCAAAAAACGGGCAAGGATTGGAGATTTTTAGGCACAAATTTGCTGATCATGTGATCTATCGTTTTAGACATTTCAACTGGCCTTCCCGATTATCAGATCTAACAGCAGCAAACCTTCCCATTTGGGGCTATATAAAACCTCGCTGTTATCACAACAAACGGCGAACCTCGGAAGTTTTTAAAACTTACATTGAAGAAAAACCCGCTAATTTGGAACCAAATGTTTTGCAAGCTACAATTCAAAATGTCGTAAAGCGAGCTTAATTATGTATCAACTCGGGAGGTGGCCATTTAAATGATATAAATTTTCCCAATTATGTCATTAATTTTAAACGTTTACATAAACTTTTTATGAAAACAGAGCATTTTTTTCATTTATAACAGTTTTCCAGCCTGTTCAAATTATGACATAACTTTTGCGCCACCTTGTATTTCATATGAAATATTTTCATATAGATTTTGATACCATTTCGCAGGAAATTTCAAACAGAATATCAGGTTTTAATATAAATGAAATTTAAAATAGGAATGAACTTCAAGATAAACAAGTTGTCTACTATAGTTAATAATTTTTTTCAGCTTTAGTGAAAATTATTTAGAGAAATTATGCCAACTTTCGGTAATTTTCAAAAGTAAACATGTGCTTGTTACATACAGTATTTTTCGCTTATAGTCCATACCGTTTAAAGGCCAAAAAGGGATATAATTCAAAACTGTCATATACACTTCCAGGTTTTTTTTTTAATTTTATACACATTTTTTCAAAACCCATTTCGCTTGTAGACACCAGAATGCATTTTTATGTTTTAAATAAACTTTTATTTTGTTTAAAACAGTGGTTTTATTGTTTATTATTTTATTTTTATAAAGTCTATAATGTTGATTATATCAGGATTCACTTATAATCCATAAAGTAACTAATCGGTTATAGTCCGAATTCACTTATCGTCCACAAAAGTTGTGCAACTATAGTTGTGGACTATGTGGAGTATTGTAATACTATAAGGGCCCCGTGTTGTGTAAAGAGACATACAAATCAATACTCATTATTTTTTTCTCCGTATCAGTCAGGAAGTATTAAAATATCACAAAAAAGTTTATTTTTGAAGGCTGAAAACTTTCAATTAAAATCACTGTTTTGTGAGGCAGTTATCGGCTGTTTGAGAGTAGCTTTGATTTGTTAAATCAAAAGATAAAAATGCTTAATTTTACCCCTTACAGTGCCCTGAAAATCATTTTATTACGCTAGTCCCAAAACAATATATTATATAAGATTAACGATTACTATTTCATTTTAAGATAATTTAGATACCTGTTGATCAGGAATATAAAGGGGCTGATTGGTTTTCACAAAAAATAAAACCAACAAAAAAGAGAAATAAAATTGTTTGTGCGACCTCTGACAACCATTAAAGATGATGTAAAAAACTTGCAAAAATATGATGATCTTCACCGTCGTCTTGACGTTCAACATCATGCTGAAGAAAAGGACAACAAAATAGTTAATTTTAATAAAGCTCAACACATTGACAAACATGTATGTAGATATGTGTGTGTGTATTCGAACATGTAGAAAATTTATTATAAAAATGATAAACTGATGTCCTCCTGGCTACACTCGTCTTATAAACAGCCAGTTTCATAAACAACGTCAACCTCCACAATGATTTTTTTTTTCGTTTTATTTCTGAGCATTTCGAATGAAGTGAGTTTATTAATCGTATGTTGTATGTGATCATGAGCGTTTGTATGGAAGGCCTAAATGAATCCAACATACATAATTTAAGACCGAGACGTAAATTAATTATTAATCAACGAAAATAAAAGCCAATGAATGACTTGAAAAAAAAGAAAAAAAAATCCAGAGATACAAATAACAGGGATAGCCAATCTAAGTATACAAGGGGGCCATTGGGTTAAGTATTTAAGACAAGGTCATAAGCAACAAATTTTTCTGGAATGTTTGCTATATATATCGGGTCTTCAAATAGGGACTTTCATACTTTGACGTTTGAAAGCTGCCATAATGCTCAATCTATGTCAATCGAATCGGCAGTCATTTATTTAATCTTCTTTTTTAAGTTACAATGGCGTTCAACAACACGTGTATATAATAAAATTATTTTATCAAAACGGCTGTTCTGTTGAGGGCAACGTTCCGCGTGCTTTGACCACATTACGGTAGCCATAATCATCCTCCATTTCTGGATGAATTGTTACATCAATAAACAGAATTATCGATTTTCGGACGCAAGTAATTCACATGAGATCCAAAAGCGTTCAAATCATCCCAAAATATCAGTGTTTGGTGTGGATTGTTAGCTGGCGGCGTCATCGTTAAATTTTTCTTAGGGACCAACGTTGACCAGGCCATAATCGTCAACCACGAGCGCTATATGTATTTCAATGATTACCAACATTTTGAGACTTTTTTGTCTATTGTAATAATTTCCAATGAAATAAGTTTCAGAGAAATGAGTCCAAATTGTTGAAATGCTTTAGGAAACTAAGCCGAATGTTCACATACCTCATAGGAGAAAGTCTTTTATCCCTACCGAAGGCCGGCATCAATGCACACATATGTATGAGCATGTCTAATTGATAAGGATCTGTTAGACACAATTGCAAGTGTAGAGACGACAATTATTACTACTTCATTTCAAGGAAGTGTGTAGGTTGTGACTTCGCCTCTCACTAAGGACCCTGGTCTATCTATAGTACTTCACCAAAGATGACTAAAATGTCTTTGTTATTTTGCTCGCCAAACCCAACACTATAATTTGGAATTGTATTTATAATATAAAGTAAAGATTTAGAAGGATATACTTGTATTACAAAATAATATTTGTAATAGTTTTAATTTTAATTGCAGTCATAGAAGGCAATAGCAAGTACAAAGAAATGAGTGCCCTTGTTTGCTCCTCCAAGACTCGCATATTTTGAAATAAAACACACACATATACATATAGGCAGGCTAACTCTGGCATCTTCGGTGATTTATATACAAATCTTGCAACTAAATAAATATAAAACATAATCAAGTATTAGCTTCTACTGAGCAGATCAATTCCTACTCAATGGTTACTAAGAAGAAAAAAAAAACAACCCAAAAGAAGCAACAAAAAAATTAGTGATGAACCACCACCAAAAGCAAGTTGAATGTTTACATCAAAAAGCAAGGCCAATACAGCAGAAAAATAATATTCATAAAATAAAATCAAAAGATCCAAACAACGCCATTGCTGAAGTAATCAAATTTATGCACATGCGCGCCCTAAGTTCGATTCAGCAAAGCCAACACTCAGCCAGACAAGTGAACAAATCCTTCATAGGGAAGCTGCTGCAGGGCTCATAAATTGAAGAACGGCATTTTGTATAAAACGAAAAATCACAAAAAAAGCAACGCAAGAAGATTTAAGTCTATAAAGAGAAACCTCCCAAATGCGTAAAAAAAGTAAAGCACAAAAAAAACACAAAATGATCATCAAAAACTGCTGAACATGCAACCATATTCATGATTAACTTGGCCTTTATGCCAACAAAACAGTCAAAAGAATGTGTCTGACAGATTGACGTACCATGAGCTAAACAAGCACCAGAAATGTAGAGAGAAAGAAGCAAAACAAAATTGTATTGAGTGAATGAGCAAAAATGATGGTGCCAACTTTAAGCACCCGCAGCCATTTGAAAATCTTAACTTATATTTAACACAACGACTCGTAACTACTGCTACATACAGCTCATACAACTGCAACTGATCATCGTCATCGTCCTGGGCAGCAACAGCAGCATCATAAACAACCTCATCTTCATCACACACAGCTGAAGTATAACACAATATCATGGTGATCATACATTTAAATGCAATCAAAAAAGATCAGCATGCGATTCTTCATTTGTGTTGCTTTTTTGTTTCTTTTTTCATTTTGCAAACTATTGCCAGGATGATCAAGTGATGTGTCTATATGTCTCTTATAAGCATATAAATCGCTTTGAAATGCCAGTTTTGAAATTCGATTTTAAAATGGATTTTTGATTTTTTTCATTTCATAAACAAAATCTTCTGTCCAGACATTTGTCTGTCTGCCTAAGGCTGTGTCTATAAACGCTCCTCGAAAACTTGACTGAGTACCAGGAAGTACAGTTACCGATGGAGATTAAGGGGATTAGGAGTTAAGAACTCATTTATAAAAGATATAGTTTCCACAATAAAATTGGGCTAAAACATATAAAACTAGTCAACCTCCTTTCCTCACCTCAGCCGATTTTGATAAATTTTATACAAATGATGCCTTTGACAGTTCAAAATGGATGACATAAATGGGAACAGTTATATCGCTCAAATAATCACCTCCCGAGTTGGTGCATAATTAAGCTCGTTCTACGGCATTTTGAATTGTTGCACGCAAAACATCTGGCTCTAAATTTGGCAAGACTTGCAAGGTTCGTGGTTTGTTGTGGTAAACGAGAGATTTTAAAGAGCCCAAAAGAAGTCTGCTCTGGATCTGGGCGACCAGTTCAAATTTGCAAAACGCGAAATCACTCAACCTGGAAATTGGTGTCTTAAAAGCTGCATTGTTGCCATTAATGGAAATGAAACCTATTATCATCAATGGCAACGATGTCGCTTGCACCAACAAGCTGTAAATCCAAAAAGGAAAAATAAATCATTTGCTAAAAATTCCATAAGAAGGAAAATATTGCTAGGGAGCTTAATTTTAATAGAGGGAGGCCTTACTACTCCTAAGTGTTCACTCTTTCATCATCATTAAAGAGCAAAACAGAAATGGAAATGCAATCATTCACCAAAATTAAAAGCAAGCAGCAAGTGCTGAATATCCTTAAAAAACTTTGGCGTCCTTTATTCCTACATTCAAAAGTTTGCATTTCCCGAAAACCCTTGAGAGTTTTACTTTCCCAAAAAAAATTGCAAATGGCAACACCGCTTTGCAATTGCATCTCTTAATAAAAAATATCCTTTTCTAAAAATGATTCACATTTGCAATCATGTCGAAAAAATCTCATATAACAAATCGCATAATTTTAAAGCACTTCGCATTCGTCCATCATTTACCGTGAACTCTGCACTTCTTTCAATATTTCAGTTTCGTTTCATTTTTATTTCTTTTTTTTCTACTTCCATTTCGTTCATTTCGATTTTAATTTTCACAGCTTTTTTGGAGTTAAATGTGGCATTGCAATCATGCTGTTTGTATTTCGCAGTTCGCAGTTCTTCACATTCCAATTTCGATATGTGTGTTTAATCGAAAGGAAGCCATGAGCAGAGGAAAGAAACTGAAAAAAAATATTGTTTTGTCTGATATGAAATATTTACCATTAAATGTAGTTTATTATACAAAATATTTCAGATTGAATCGTATAAATCAAATGATATTTTTGCGCCAGGCTCTTGTTGCATGAATCTCATCAAGGTGCAATGTTAAAGGAATCCCGCTTGAAGCTTGATAGGGAATTTGTTTTCAGAAATGTATGGTATTAATATTTTTTTCTGTAAATTACATGCAATAAAGGAAGTATTTCAAGATGATTGAGAGACTTTATTAGATAGACTTATGAGATATATTTAATTTGTTTTAAATGAACTATAAAAAAACCATCAAAATAGTTTTTGAAGAAGGTCCTTAGTTTGCTTCTGCAAATAAAAATATTTTTATGATCAGGTGAGCATTTTTAACTCACTGTCTCACAAACGCTCCTAAGAAACAGAAAAATCTCTGTTTTCTGTAACTTGAGGAAGCTCTCACATTGAAAGAAAAAGTTAAAAATTATATTTGCTACTAACTACATTATTTATCCTTGGAGATAACAGCCCCTGCGGTGATCACCCAGGGAAAAGTAATGACATTCTGATATGCTCTCGTAAGATCGCAGATCAAGAGTGCATGCAAGGGCTGGTAGATCATTTGTCCTAAATCTTTTCATCAGAATTGTCAACTACTCAAAAAGCACTAAATGAAAATCAAAATGTCTTAAAAAAGAACTTCCATAGAAGACAATAAGATCCACAAATATTAATCCGGAAATAGTGAAAATTCCTATATATTCCAATGATTTTATTAAAGGCTTGTCAGTACAAAATGTGTTCTTTTTTGATTTATATTCATTGGACCTGAAGTCATTCCAAGAAGTTATAAAAAACGATTTTTGAAAGTTCTTTATATATCCTTTTTTTTACAAAGTATATTGTACATTTTAATATAATGAGAAGTTTATTACATTTTATCTTTATTCGCACTGTCGACTGGATTTGGTTTCGATCTTGGGAATGTTGTTTCACAATTGACTTGTTTAGTAGTCAACGACTTTCCCACATCAGCCACATCAACATACATATAAAACAGTACTCTCATTAATCCTAAATACAGAGAGAGAGAAGATGTACGAGAAAAAATGTGCTTGTAAAAATAGCTTCCAAAGAAGTCATGAAAATGCAGAGATTTCGAAGCAGAAAAAATTCAAATTTAGTTCATTTCCAATTAACTGTAACATAATTTTGTAATTACAAATTTTTATATATTTTTTATTATGCTTAACTCAATAATAAGATATTTTCAACTTATTAAGAATAGTATCCATGTATACGTATATACAAGGTGGCGTAATAGTAATATCATAATATAAATTGCCTGCCATTTTCGCAGATGACGCCATATGTCACTGGTATCTACAAGTATGATGTAGATATATATAGGGAATTACTTTTCAATACGCCATGGAGAGATACATTCCTCAAGAACGAGGAATTATTGTTAGTACTTATTGGGCAAATTTTCCGTCTGTTGATTTAACGCAGAGTGAATTTCCTCGTATAACAGCACACAGACTTATAATTTTTTGGGGCTTTTTAAAATCTCGCGTTTATCACAACAAGAAGCCGCCAACCTTGCAAGCCAATTTAGGGCCATATGATTTACGAGACACAATTCAAAATGCCGTAATTTTTTCCAATTAATGTTATCAATTCCACACCTTCCAATAAACTTTTGATGGATACAGAGCCCTTTTTTCAACAATCAACAATTCATTCAAATTATGACTCGTATGGCGCAAAATATTTTTTTTATATGCAATTTAATATTAAAAATCGATAAGTAACCGATTCAATTAAAAATTCAGAAAAAATACTATTTCCCAGTAAATTCAAAGAAATAAATATTTTTTTAAGTTTTGTCAAGATTTTCCGAACTTGACTTCCCAAGAAGTAAAAAAATACACTAAAGGAAGCAATGAAAATATCATTCTTTAAGAACAACTTCCACTCCTTTTCACAGGGAATGTAATATTTCCGATCTGATAAACATTTTTTAGGGTTTTCACACACGTTCGTTAGGATCCAAAATTTTTATGCGAATTAATGAATTTTAGATTTGAGTATTTATTAATCTTAAAACATCTTTCCACTTCGGTTCATGAAGAATTAAAACTTAATTTAATGAAAAATATTCATTTAGAGTGTTTCTAAAAGAAAGTACTTCAATTCAAAATGGTTCAATTATATCTGCAGTTTTCCATTTTAATGTTTCATTCGACATCTCAGTTAGAGGATTACGAATACTAACAATGGGTTCAGGTATAGTGGTACCATGTTTGCGGCCAACAGATTATGTTAACTGCAACCATGTAATAATGTTTGCTGATGAGTTGTAATGGATGAAAAAGTTAGATTTTTTTTATTTTGTTACTATAAAACTAGTTCAATTAGAATAATTTTGAGCTTTACTGTATAATAAAACAAAAATAATAATAATAATAATAATAATAATAATAATAATAATAATACACACAAAAATATTAAATGACAACATTTCTATGCCATGAAACCAATTCCAATGACATTCAGAATTTTATATAAATTTAGTAACGGAAATACCGTCAAGATGCAGTGAACTTTTGCTTTTTTCTTTATAATATAAAAGTTCTCTCTTTTAATTATAATATGGTTATTGCAACTTTAAACTTTATATCATGTGGTCTCGTCTGTTATTTCGACAATACGAGGGTAAATGAGTTCTTCACGTCATGCAATCAAGTAACAAAGATTACCTGTCTTTAATACAGGAAACATTTCTTCATTATTTTATACCTTCACTTTAGTAGTGACAGATGTTTTAAAAATTATTTAAATAAACGTGTAAATATTAGTCAGAATGAAAACATATACACACATATGTACATACCTACTTTTCTTAAACATAATTATAGCAAATTTAGCTTAACACACTAACTGAACGAAAAATGGACTCACTCATTTGTAGCCAGAGCCTTTAGATTTTGAAAAAAAAAACACGAACATGGCCATCCTGCAATTTGAACACACCAATCATTTCAAGATGATTATCAAATATTAAACACCACAAAGGAGCTTAACAACTGCAATAAACAACAGAACAGCAATGGAGATCTATACAATATACAACTGCCACTAATGGCAGATTTATGATTTGCAACATGATGTACGTCCGTTAAACGTCCCGGTTAGGTGTACAACAAACCAAGTCGTACGCATAAACTCATACATTGAGCACAAGTAGACAAGAATAACTCAATTTTTTTATATATTTCTTTCCCCATTTCCAGCTTCAGCTTTCGGTCATGTCAGATGGCCGTCTGGTAGGCCGGTTCGTTGGCTAAAACTAAAATGCCATACAATTGTGGCTTTTAGTTTAACCAGGTTTCACATTGTAGATGGAATATGAATGCCATGTTATTTATTTTCATATTCTTTTTATTAATATTATTACGAGTATTTGTATATTTCACTGTCTTCCTTGTGTTACATACACACTTGGCTGACTTTTTGATGCATTTCATGGGGCGTTCCAACAAAAAGAAAAACTGGAAAGAAAAAAACTGAAAAAATCATTATATTTGAAAGATGGCTGCACCGTCAGACATGGAACATGTTTGTTGGATCAAGCCAAGAATGTCAGTGAAGAAACTTGTAGAAGTGATAGGAATAAAATGAATTATTAATTTATGGCAGTTGCATTAATACTCGAATGCCATGGAAGAGGGGGAGCAACAGAGAAGCAGATGGAAATAAAAAAATTACAACAAAAAAAAACTAATTAAAAGCCCACTATGTTGGTAGGCAACTTGCTTGGAGATTATTTACTGGAATTTAACCGCCGTTTTGTATAGATAATTTAATATAAACATGATATTAATTGCTGGAAGATTATTTATCCAGGAAATTTAGTTGAACCATTCAACGCATATTTGTAATGGACTTCTGAATGATAATAATATGAGTTTATATCGCGTGTCAGGCTTCGAGGCAATTCGTTCAATAGTGCCGGCGAGATGCAGACATTTAATCCACAACTCATAAAATTTTAAAACTTTTGATTACAATTCGACCCAAATCTAAATATGCTTTTGAACTAATGAAGTGCAGGGTTGGATAGATGTTCAAAACATTTCTATGCTTGTGCTCCTTGTACTAAAAAGTCTTTTTCAAATGCTTTTGCATTTATAAAGATTATTTCTTGGAGTTTCAAAATCATAAATTTAAGTAAAACAAAGAAAAATATATTTAATAGACATAAAGCTGTATTTATTGGAAGGAAAATTTTGTGCCATTCACAATTGAATATGATCCGACCGACAGGCGTGGCAAGCAGCTATTTGCAATATTCATCTCAAGTGAATGGATTTTTTTCACCAAATAAGCGTGATTTAATCCATTTTCCAATAATGCCATACTTTTAAAGAATTTTATCACTTTTTATTACGGAGATGCTAATCAAGCAGCGTTTAAGACAAAATTTCTTTACATGTTTGAACTAATTGAAAATTTATTAACTGATGTACATCGGTAGATGAGGTGTATGTCTGTTTGAAGACTTCGCCAATCTGTTCAAAATTACAAAAACTTCACCTCACGTGCAACAGTGACTTGGACCCAGATGCTTACGCATCGAAACTGCTTTCGATCGAAGAAGGTCTACTGGAAATGTGCATGAATGGTAAAATTTAAATCACAGCTGATTTTTGTCACCCCACAAAGAGTATGTTAATCCCTCGAGTCCTCAGTATTCTTAAGATCTTAATTTGAGTTTATAATTTTCGTGATTTTCCCAACTTCAATATTTTCTCATTCTCTAGGAAATATTCATATCTATTTTTTTATAATTTTTTTTACGTCCACAATAAAAAAGTGTCAAAGCAAGTTTAATCCCATGATGGGCCCAAACCATACACCTTTTGTTTAATAGTTCAGCATTCTGTCCCCGGCATTAAGCAATGAAATTTATTTTAAACCAAAGGTTTACTGTGTCGTATATTTTTCCTAAAGTACAGTAAGTCAGAAGCTAAGAAACAGTTTTTAGAATATTAACTTTGAATTCTAGGAAAAATTTGCTAAAGTAGGAGAAAGTATGAACTAAAATTCAAGACAGCCATTGACAACTTTTAAGTACGTAAAATTTTTATGAAATATTCGTAAGAAAATCAATTCCTTAACTAAATTTCTATTTATTAAAATGAATTTTTTTTATCTTTATGATATAAATTCCTTACGTTTAATAAGCATTTACTAAATTTTAGAAAATATGTTTCGAAAGTCAATTGAAAATTTTTTTTAAGTTTTTCTGAGAAACTACGAGGGTGGCTCAATAAGTCAGTGAGTTTAGAACTTCATACCTTCTAACTGAAGGGTTTTAACACTGCTCTTAATAACAGACATTTATTAGTTGACTTCTGTGAAAATTGAAGGAAGCCCAGTTGTGGTATCTCTAAACCTGAAGCAATTAAAAAAATTAAATATATTGAAACTTCGAGAGATTGTGGAAGCTATAAGCATATAACAAGGCTCAAAGGATTCAATTCCGGGTATGAGAAAGTTTTTTGCAAGATGGGTGCCCAGTTTATTCACAATCGAACACAAACGCAATCATGTGACAATTTCGCAGGAGTGATTGGCGATATGGACGAGTTTTTGCACCGTTTTATAATCGTGGACGAAATGTGGATCCAACACGAAATATCTGACATCAAACAATAAAAACACTGGGTTTCCCGAGGTGAATCGGTGTCAAAGAAGGCCAAGCAGGGTTTATCAACCAATAGAGTATTGGAGGCATTTTTTTGGGATGCATGCCGTATAATCCACATTTGCTACCTTTAAAAGAATAAAACGTTCAATTTGGAATATTATACCAACTTATTGGATCGATTTAACCAAGATTTGAAAAAAAAAACGATCGCATTTAGCCAAGAATGAAAGTATTTTCCACCAGGATGGAAGAGTGCCCACGCGTGCAGTTTTCATGGTAAAATTTAATAAATCGGGCTATGAATTGCCTCCCCTCATCCGCCCTATTCTCCGGATTTAGACGCGAGTGAAAATTTCTTTTTTCAAACCTAAAGAAATTAGTTGAAAGCTAAAATGGTTTTTTATCAAAACTCCTTTTTTCATTTAAAATATAACGGATTTATTGAGCCAATCTTGTATTAACTATTTTTAAAACCAAATTTTTATTAAATTTAAATATATTTCACTTAAATTAAGAATATTTTTTAAGCTAAATTTTATACATTTTTTCAATTTGTATATTATTTACTGGAAAGCACAAGGTCTTCTTGTTAAACAGTTAAAAGGTTTTAATTTTATTTTTATTTTTAATTATACATTGGACATCCAACTTAAGCATTCCAAGGTTTGTTCAATATATTATTCGTTTTGTAAGCCATATTATATAGACCTTTTATTAGAAATTTTTTGCTTGAATTTAGTAGGTCTTGCAATTTCATTTAAAGTAGACTTTGGCCACAGTCCTATGGCCAAAGGCTGAAAGTGTCAGCAATTCATTTGAAATATCCTTGCTTAACTTTATGTTGGCTGTCCAGGAGTATCAAGCGCTGTTTACAGAAAGTTGAAATATTTATGTATAAAAACTTTCAATATTATTTACCCATTTACTATATTAATCATCCAAAAAAATTAATTTTCCAAAAGTGGGTGAAATCGCGAGTCCATGCCAGTAAATAAATATTAAATATTCGGTATGCTCGGTCGTTTAAGACCCATTTGGAATTCGTCTTCATCCTCTCAGAGCAAAAAGTTAAAAATCTTTAACACAAATGTCAAGACCACTCAGCTCTACGCTTGCGAGACATGGAATGCTGCCCCTTGAGATATACAGAAGATCCAGGTATCTGTGAATCAATGTCTTCGCAGGATATTGAGAATATTCTGGCCTAAAATGGTTTCCAACAGCAGGTTTTGGGAACAATCCAACCAACAACTCACGGCCACAGAAATAAAAAGACGTAAATGGCGCTGGATTGGCCATACTTTAAGAAGATCAACGAACGACATCGCAAGAAATGCCATAGACCGGAACCCGCAGGGAAGCCGAAAAAGACGATGTCCAGCTCATACGTGGAGAAGGCAAATCGATGTAGAAGTGGCTGGAATGGGTAAAACCTGGGGCGGAGTGAGAGCGTTGGCACAAGACAGGACTATGTTCAACCAATTCATTGAGGCCCTATGCTCCTTATAGGATCGATGGGAGTATATATTGTTAATGCTCTTAATGAACCCATTCATAAATGCAACATTTCGCATACACCGTAGGGATACAATTTATGTACAGAACCATTATTTTTGTAAACAGTATTTATATGTAGTTGCGTTCTAATACGGTACATGATACGTTCAAAATATTCGATTCACTTGAAACTATCAGTTCATCCGAAACTAAATTAATCTTACGTATAACCCCACTTCGCGACCACGAAGAAGGGTTTTTAAGATTCGGTGCAATTGCATTTATTACAATTGAATATTTTTATAACAAAATGTAAGAACGCACATGATTTCACTTGCTTCAGACATACTTCACCTTTTTTCTCAATTGTTTTATGTTAAACATGTTGACCATCTCTCTGGAAGATTTGTGGCACTAAAGATTTCCTTAAGGAAAGAACAATCCTTAATGCCGCAGAATATTTCAAACCAAATAGAAAAATAACAATAATGAAATTCATAAAAACCTGTCCTCCCCAATAATGAAATATTGATACTGTTGATGTTGTTGTCATTTCAATACACCTTGGGAAATATATACGCCAACGAGGTTTTTCCAATAAGGACAGGTCGATCATATAGGTATTATATAGAATTTTGTATGCGATTAAGTTGAACTCTTCTAATGAGAGGTCTGCCAATCAAACACGTCGATGATGAAGTAGAAAACAACATAAGGAAATACTCTTTAGTGGAACTATACAATATCTCAAAAAATTGGAGTGACTCCATTCTATAACAACTATACCCAGTAAAAAGAAGAGATTTAAAAAAAGGCATGGAAATTCTAAGAGTAGTATCAGGAGGTAGTGGAAATTCAAATAAATCTCGATCATTTTTCCACAGACTTGTCACTGGAGAATATTTTCATTTTGGATTACTATTCACCAACTTAGAGACTATTTCAAACATGTTAGAAAATTTAAGATTTTTTATATTTTTATCGTCAATAATTAAATTTTTTATTAAATTGGAATTGTAGACTCTTCATTTGAAAACAATAGAAAGTTGTCAATTGTTCCGATTTCTTTTTGCAGATGTAAAAATAATTGTTTCAATTATTAACATTTAGATTTAATTAAACTATTTATTCGTCTGAATAAACTCAAAATCAGTTTACATTTGTAATGTGCTTTTTCCCAAATTTGTTTTATTGATTTATAATTTGAAGACCGATCCAGAATGTTTGCTGGGTGTAATATATTTGCATCAAACGCTTATAAGTCCCAAACAACTTAAACGATTTTATTTAAACATATATTTCACACAAAAGGCTCGTTGAAAAAAACACCAACCGCTAAAGCAAAAAAATTCACAATCAGTTGACGAACAGAGAAGAAGATGGTCTGGAACTGTTTCGCGTTTACCTAATTATGAATATACAAATACTCGTACAATAAAAATAAATGAAAAAAAACGTGTAAAAATTGCTTAATCCTCTGCGGCTGAAAATAAAGAAAAATTTTTCCTTTCAAAGCGTTTTAGTTTATTGACCGACTCTTTGTCTAAAAAAACACACATTTTCTTAATAAACAACAGATTTATCCAAAGTCCTCCAAAACAATATATAAGACTGCTGCCACAGACTGTCAGTAAATATTGTAAAACTCTTTATTTCTTCATCAAATCGTATAGTAGAGCTGGAAAATAAAACGCACATTTGAGAGATTTGATCTTTTTGACTTGAGACAAGATTTTGTGCAGTTATAAGAGAAGATGGCCTTTGAGAAGTCTAAAGAAAATCATAGTTTTGCACTTAAATGTAAACGTTAATGCTTCTTGATTTAATTGTTGGCTGGAGGATAATCGAGTGTAAATGGTAAATGGCCAAGATGTTTCTCTCCCCTTAGCCTGCCTCTCTCTATCCCTCTCTCTCTGTAGATATCACTCTGATACTGCATTTTTTGGTTTCAGATATATTGTGGTTAATTGCATAGCGAAGAGCAGTGAATAAGTAGTCGCCTGTATGTGGTTTTTGTCATGTCAATGCTCGGCGGTTATAAATCAATATGTTTTCCTGATTTTGTTTTTGTATGTACCAGAACATCCCACTGTTTAGATTTTTATTTTTTTAGAAGATTTGTGGCATCTTCTTTGTTACAAAAAAAGGAGAGGAGAAGTCTTGATAGAAGCGGCCAGAGCAAGAGCAAGTGATGCAAACATACAATCTTATCATTGCTTAAATATCTAAGCTTTAAGATTTTTGCTGCTGCTGCCTCGGCTTAAGACACAGTCAACTCATCTATTTTATTTTGGCATGTGGAGGAAAATGATAAAAAAAATACTTTTAACAACTGAAATCCAAGAAATTCCTTCTGCTCCTCTTAGTGTTTATAACTGACTGACCTGTTATTAAATCAACATCGAAAAAAAATTTATATATTGTAATTTATCTCAAAATTATCACTTTGTTTAGGTTTGTTTTTTTTTCTCAACTTTATTTAGCCAAATACCAAGTGTATATGTTGCATGTTTGTATATATTTATTGTGGTAGTTTAAACTAAAATAAGTTAAACTTTATTTTAACAAAATGTTCCTTTATGGCCTACAGGTATTTCTGTTAGTTTTAAGTTTTATATTTCCCTGTGCCTCTGCTTCACTCCATCAATCGGCCAGTTTAAGTTGTGCAAGATTTTTTCGTAAAGATACATATTATTAACAAAATCATTCACGCGATGTTTAAATGTATTTTTTTCGAAATCTACTTGAATTTTATTTAAAAATTTTTACACCTAAGCCTAAAAAAGCCATGATGGAATAGTTAATAAAGATAAAAATGAGAAGCAAAATGCTTCCCCATTGTAAAAGGTGCTTCAGCTGTAAATTTATTTTACGAGCCGTATTCTTCCATCCAATGCCATTCTTGCTACTTTATATAACAGACCAACCCGGTACACTTCTTTAGTCTCTAGTCTTGTCTTCCGTCATCACTTCTTCAGGCAAATTGTAACATACTCACACACACACACACACACACACACATGCATATAAACATGAACGGAAAACAAAAAATTGCAAGATTTGTTAAAGTTTATATTTTTAAGATTTTCTCCTCTCTCTCTTTTTTTTAGATTTTAGCATATTTTAATATGAATATAAATGAAAATTAAGTTGTAAACTGTTTTGTTGTAAAAATTCTGTAATGTGTTCATTACATGCTATAAAATATTTTACGATTAAATTATACAATGACATGGAAAAATGTTAATGATTATATTTAAGCTTAAAATTAATAACATACAATTCTTTGCATCTTGAAGATGATACTCAAGAAAAAGGGGGTAGGAGTTGTGTTCCAGCCTAAAATCTTAAATACAGTCGAGCTTAATTATAACGCATACTAGTTGTAACAAGTTATCATGTACGACGAACAAATTTTCTGGTTCGAACAGTTTTGCATAAATATTTCAAAGAAATTATTACTATTATTTTTATTAATCAAACGATTTTCCAAATATAATTAACAATGTTAATTGTGGCATCGTCAAGATTTTTGTCCAACTTAATTTGACATTGCTTTGTTTCAGTGTTTGACAAATTCAGTCATGGAGATGCACACAATTGAGCAACGCGTTAGGATTGTTAAGATTGCATTCTACGAAAATGGGCGTTCAAATCAAAATGAATTTCGTGCACTTCGTAATTTTTTTTTGTCAGCATAATCGATCAAATGTGCCTCCACACTGCGGAGAATTGTGTGCAAATTTCAGCAACCAAGTTATGAAGGAAATTTGAAAACACCCAGTTCGTTCTCCGAAAAACATTGTTTTTGTTCGCGATAGTCTGGCGGAAGACCCGTCAACCTCGAATCGTCGTCGTGCCCAACAATTTAACATCTCACAAACATCATTAATGCGAATTTTGAATAAAGATTTGAATTTACAGGTTTACACAAACTTCAATTGGCTCAAGAGCTGAAAGAAAATCATCGTTAACGAAGAGGCACACCTTCACCTCAGTGAATTCGCTAACAAGCCGAATTTCCTCATTTGGACGAATAAGAATTCACGAGTGATTGCTGAAAAGCCAATGCATCCATTAAGACTGACTGTTTGGTGGGGTTTATGGGATGGCAGGCCGTACATCTTCGAAAATGAGGTCGGCGAAGCAGTTACCGTGAATGGTATTCGATATCGCGAGATGATAACGGATTCTTGTGGCCAGAAATTGAGGATATGGACCTGGACCGTATGTGGTTCCAAAAGGATGGTGCCACTTGCCACACAGCCAACGAAACAATAGCTCTTTTGCCGCGTTATCGTACGCCGTGACGATATTAATTGGCCTCCATGAACATGTGATTTGACACCGTTGGACTTCTTTCTTTGGGAATATTTAAAAAAAGTGTACGTCAATAAGCCAATAACAATTCAAGAGCTAAAGGATGAGATTATTCGGCACATTAATGACATTGAACCTCAATTGTGTCTCAGAGTCTATGAAAATATGGACCATCGGATAGAAGTGTGCCACCGAAGCCGTGGCGAGCATTTGGCCGAGATTTTGATTCACACATAATTGTCATGGATTCTTCTGTAATAATACAAAATATTATTTGGTTGGACCACACTTTATAACGAACTTCCGCTCATAACGAACTATTTTTAAGCATGCCAAAAATAAATCACAACATTTTTTCACTAATTTTCAAACCCGTTGAAATAATTATTTGACAAAGTGGTTAAAAAATAACACGACATAAATAAAATTTCTTTATAGAGATAAACATAACGAAATATGAGAAAAAAATTTATATATTTCAGTTTTGCTTACTTGTATTTATTGGAAATAATACAAATATTTACTGGTGTTATAAACAAACTTCGTCTACAATGAGCTAAACTGTCTAGTCCCACTTAGGTCGTTATAACCGAACTGCACTGTGTTTTAAATATAATTACAAATAATATTGCGACTTACATTATTTAGCCAGTGTGAAGAAAACTACCCTCATACGTTGTAGTATGGTGCGGATTGAACCCAAAATCCTCAGCCCAATAGACTAAAACACTACGCATCCCCAACTTCTAGAGCTACAAAATTATTGATAGTATCGATAGTTCTTTATCATACGAGTATCATTTATTTCAACTGAAATGCTTTTATTAAAAATGTTTGTTTGTTTATTAGTGATATTCTTACCACTAACTTTCGCATATGTTGCATGCAAAACTGACTAATTAACTAAAAAACATAAGATATTGTCGAAGGTTTGTTGTAGCACTATCGATACAACCGATAGTAGTGTCGATATATTGATATATCGTTTTTTAAACTAGCACCTTTTGTTTAAAATATATCATTTCATTGCTTCTATATATCGCTGCGGTAGACATACGGGGAGAGTGCTAAACGATCAAGCAGAAGGATGCTTGCTCGAGGCCTTCGCAAGGGGTAATTTAAGATTTTACAATTGCTTATCGTATTGTGGCTTTCCAAAATTTATAAAAAAAAAACGTTTATTCCAGTTATGCGTTTTCTTCTCTTAATGAAAAAGTAATTCATTTTGGTAAATATGTTAAGGAAATTCTTGAAATAGAACTTAACAATAGTTACTGAAGTCGATTTCTTTTAGATTATTTATTACATTAATGAAACTTTTTCATAACCGCAATAAAACATTCTACATTGATCCAATGAAACTCTATATTAGTTCACTTACAATGAACAATTTCATCGTTACAACAAAACAAAAAAACCATTGTCTGAATGAAGTGTTTCCGTTGAGTCTAGTTTTTCAGCTTTATTACAATAATGAAACTATTTCATAATGGCAATTAAACATTATACATTGATTAAATGAAACTCTACATTAGTTCACTTTGAATGAAAAACTTCATCGATACAATAAAAAAATTAATTGTCTAGTTTTTCAGCTTTACCAACTACTGAATAATGCATGTTAAAGAACCCAGCGATGTTGAAGCATCCAGAACTTACGACTTAAAGATTTATGTTTACAAAATAATCCTACAATATTTATTTGTAGTAGAGCTCAAGCTCAAGAAAGTAAGAAAACTTCGATAAAGTATAAATAAACTAAGCTCCAAGCAAACAGGTAATGGACAATAAGATATAAAGATAATTATTGTATTTCCATTGATTGTTGGTTTGAGAGGATAATGTTTAAAATAAAGCCAGCCAAAGATACTTGGATGCGAGTGTTTCCATACCTGGGGAACATAGAAAATATTCATCTAAATATCAAGCTATTGATATGACAGATATTTTCGGATTCAAATGACAACTTGCAGTCGGATTTAGAATATTCCGAAAATGACTACCAAAATTTTTGATGAGGACCTCAATAATATTTTATTTAAGTGGCAAAATCCATTAAAGCGAAACAAAATTAATATGCGACAGATATCTAAATGAATGACTTTGATTATTTGGACAAATTTTCTAAAAGATCAAGAAAATTAAATCAATTATACGCAGCACTATTTACAATGTACACAATATTTATAAACGAACATGTTTTTTTCGGTAATTTCAGCAATAAAAATTAAATTTCGAAACTGTATGTGAAATAAACATGCAATTTGTGTCCCATTTTTAAAATACTATTAAGAAAATAATAAATCAAAATTTACATCTTGATCGTCAATGATTATTTTTTAAAACTTTGTCTTCACATATCCTAATATCTAAGTGTATTAATTTAATTTTTCAACAATTACTTATTTAATTTTATTTCAATCATGTTTAATTTTAACACTGGTTAATACAGTATCGAAAATTAAAAAGCGTGATTTGGCTAAAGGGTACTGATTATTTGGCTAGCGCCAATGAAATTTAACACATGGCTCCCAAAATATGGAATATGTGTCTAACCAAGCCACAATTTAATCGTGGAAATAATAAATTCCCTTGCATCTGTACCAACATATTCTCTGCTCTGCTCGCAACCACCTTTACAGGAAATTTTATAATAGTTGCACCTGCAATTAAAGATAAACAAAAAATTGCAGCAACGATCACTAACAGCTGTCCAAAAAGGGAAATTTTGGGTAGAATAGGAAAAAGAATTTTTAATTTAATTTTAATTCTGATCAGTAATAAAAATGTATTACGTAATGCCTTTCGGAACCTGCCAGAACCTTAAATTATACTCCGCTAAACCAACAACAAACAATCATTTTTTTTTCAATAATTATTTTGGACCTAATTAATTTACCAAAAAAAAAATCTAAAGAAAAATGTAATGTAAGTATTTCTTTTTTGATGAAGAAAAAATCGAAAATCTTGTTCGAAACGGCTTTTGAATGTAAAAACCGAAAACCGGTCTCTGATAGAGTACGTTTTTTTTTGTTACATTAACCGAAAACCCTCTTTTGAAAAATGTCTATAAGTTCACTACCATAATACACATGCCGTCCCAAAGATTTTTAAATTAAATAATTTTCCACTGTAACAAATTTAAACAGCCCTAAAGCGGTTTTAAAAGCACTGAGTTAACGGCATTGAGAGCCCACCAACATTTGAACAATCGGACCACAACGGTAACTCTGTCGTGCACCCAAATGCACAACAAAACCCTGTTAAAAATGAAACTAAATAAAAAAGAGAGAAACAAATATACTCAACATAGCAAGAGAAATTAAATACGAAAAGCAAACATTTTCTCTCATTTCTTAAGAGAAGCATTTACATTTATAAACAGCTGTCAACAAACGCAAAGAACAAGCATCTGAGTTTCTTGCAATTACGGTCGTTAAACAAAAGTGTGCCTAAAATTAAATATATTAAATTTTATCATAAAGTTGTTGGTGTATAACGAAAAACAAATAATTAAGTGTTTTAATGTAATCTTAATAGTAAGGAAACCATGTGTGTATAATATTTTAATAAAACAATTCAATTTGCATGTGGAATAGATAAACTCTGACAGACTGCTGCCGGCACTTGGTGGTGGTTTTATCAAGTAAAAGTTGTAGTGAACATAACATAAAGACAGAATGACTTTTGATAAAAAAGTACAAATTGAAATGCATTAGTTTACAGAAAAATAATTGTTTATACATATTGCATGAGTTTGAAGGTGTTGTAATTAAAAATGTGTCTGCTGCCAGTTTTTGTGTTTGATAGCCAAGCATCTGCCCAGAAAACAGCTGTGTTATTTTTAATAAATATATGAAGCAACAAATGTTCGAGTGCTGTCAACTGACAAGAATTTCAAGCGTTTTTATTACGCTTAATAAAATTAAAGGAATTTAAGGTCATAAAACCTCAGGGAGGTTATGATTTAGAAAGTAAATTATTATTAAAAAGCTCGTTGCGAAAGATTCTTTTTAGTAGTTTTAAAACTTGGTGAGTGATTGTTAGTCATATCTAAAAAAGCTGGTATGGAAAAACGAAGATGATATAAATTATCTACAACTTAAGCTAAATATAGCTTATCTCTAATAACAAAAGCAAAAATACCAAAATAATAAATTAAAATTCTTTAAGAATAAATATTAAATTACAAATTATATATATATATATATATATATATATATATATATATATATATATATATATATATATATATATATTACTATTGCAACATGGGCGGATTTTTTAAAAGGTCTTCGGAGCAGTGTAACAAATTGATATTAACACAGATATATATAATAGTGTTTTCAAAACACTTAATTTTAGACTGTATTGTTCTATGTGGTTTTCATACACATAGAAAATTATGTTAAACTTTTGATCAATCAAACTGTTTAATCAATCCAATTAACATCTTAGTTAGTTACTTAAAGGGCTAGTTGATTTCTCACCTTTTTTCGTTAAATCAGGATGGCTGTTCTGATGATTTGACTATGTGCAATGATATGCAAGAATATATAGAGCTTAGACGACATTATATAACAATCTTTTGAACGATTAATTGGGAGGGCATATCTAATAATTTTAGTGAATAATTATACTTAAACAATTTTAAAATTTATAAATTGTCCAAAATTGGAAATTTATTTAAAATGAGTTTTGTTTAATAATTAAAAATTAAAGCTCAAGGATTAAATTTTTGATTATTATTTTTAACATTCGAAAAAAAACTACTTGAACTAAATAATATATACAAATTTAATTATAGCTTTTAATTTGTTTATTATTGTAGATCTAAATAAATTTTTAATTGATACCACAAATTTCTTAAATGAAATTATTTTTAATTTTTTGAATGCCTAGTTATATGATTGAAATTCGTTTTAAGGGCTTAGTAGGCAGCACTGTTTGTGCCGAAGAGAGCAAAACACCCAAAGAGCGTAAGAGTTCAATAATAAACAAAGTTTGTTTGAGTAGAGCTGCCATATCATATATTTGTTATCAAATGAGAAATCGCCAAGAATAGAGAATTTTTTTCAAAGCCCTGCAGTTTATTTAATGAGAATATACAGTTGCACTTTGTAATTAATTAAATATTTTTATTTAAGTTGGAATAATTAACAAAGAAATGTATATTTTTTGTTGATGAAATTTTCATTGCAATAATCCCTTGCCATTTATGCTTTTGTTTTAGAGATATTAATTTCTTGCAAATAATTTTTTTAAAATCAATTTTGCAACTGATTCAATGTCAATCGCTTGAGTGTTTATGTAAAACTTTCATAACTCGAGTCGATGCTATTAGATGATACATTTTATTTTTTATTTATTTATTTATTTTTTTTTTTTTAAATAATTTTTTTAATAATATAATTTTGAAATTAGTTTTGAGCTTCGATCAAAAATAAAATCTTATATATCCATAACCTTAAAAAAAATAAAATCAATTGTGGTCAAACTGCATTAAAATCAATTGATTCGTTTTAGAGACATTCTTATTGATATTTTTCGAAAAACTTTTATTTAAATCGATTTTTAAGTTTTTATCAGCTGAAATTTCTTTGCTGATGAGAAGTCGATTTTTGAAAATTACATAAAAAATAATGAACTGAAATATAGGAAGATTTACTCAACTTGAGTTGTCGTCGTATGTCGCCGAAATAAGTATATATGTCGCTTCAAATAAGTATATATACTTTGCTGTTGCATTTGGTTTCAATTTTGATATTTTTTGGTACCGGGAAGTTGAAAATATATAGAGATAAGTTTTATAAATTGAAAACATTTTCAAAATTTCAGAGCATTTGTTATGCTCATAAGACAACTGATTTTTATGACTGTGCTGACAATACCAACTCAATACCAATTTACTGGAATACCATTATTGGAGTTTTTAAAACATAATGAAAATTAATGTTATGCTGATATGTATGTATGTAAAAACAAATCGCGTTTTTCGGTGGGAAAAATCCCTATATTTGTAAAAAATATTCATGAAATTTCTTAATACTTATATATGCATGCACGTACGTACATACATGTGGTGTACGTACATACATTTACATAAATAATCCTTAAATAAAAATTCCTTAAGCCCGTTTATAAAACATCTCATCAAGAAATAGTACATATTTACATACATACATATGTATATATGTATATTCAACTAAAATCTTTTTTTCGTACATTAAATCAGTTCAAAACTACAGTTGATCTCTTCGTTCACATAAAAATTGAATAATTTTGTTCAAAAATCCCTTTATGTTCTATTTCACTCGCAATGTTTTTGTGTTTATTCCCCTTTTGCAGCAGAAAAAAATATAAACCACTCTCCATTGTTCTTCTTTTTGTAGTGAATTTGTTTGTATTCCAAGCGCACACAAAAAAATAATACAATCTGTCAATCAATCACCTGTCAACTTAGCCACACTCACAATATGGGAGATACAACTACAACCAACCAACATCCATCCATCCGTCGCACACATCCATCTTGCAAATAATTTTGTTCGTAGTTTGTTGTACCTCGTCTCGTTTTTAATAGTTGTTTTTTTTCAACTGAAAGAGCGACAAAAATGTTGGCTCTATACGTCCGTCCCATCCATTGTTTGGTTTCATTTTCTATTCAGTATTCGAAACAGTATGAATCGAGTTTCATTTTATATACAGAACCCGTACATATGTTTGAAAATATTCGTAAGACGAAATGTTTTTACTGCTGAGTTTCGTAGTACTCGGGTGCAAAAATTTGCTCTTTTTCAATGTGCGCATATGCCAAATAAGTTTTGATGGACATTGATGTTTAGGTTCTCGTCGGTGACGTTTTAGAACGCTTGCGAAGAGAATTAATTAGGGAGAGATTTTTGTTTAAAGAAGGTGGAATTGGAGGGTTTTTGCACTATATTAATTTTTTTTTATTTTATCAAATGATGTTTTTGAGGTCAGCTGATTTTTAATAAATTCCTTGTTAAATTTTTCATCAAATTTTTATTAAGAGTGCAATTTTACAAGTGGCAAAGTTGCTATTCAAAATGAGGACCAAGCTTTTATACCAGTTACAATGGTATAAAATGCTTTACTAAATTTCGCTGTGGCCGTACAAGCATGGAAGCTGCCGAACGTTCTGGATGCTCAGTTAAGTTCTCCATACCCGAAACAATTGACAAAATTTATGATACGGTGTCGACCGATCGCAGATTAAGTGCGAGAGAAGCCATCGATATATCACACGCCTCAGTGTTTTCAATTTTGAATGATCACTTGGGTATGAGAAAACTTTCCGCAATATGAGTGCCACGTTTGCAGCACAGACGCAATCATATGACAGCTTCGCGTTATTCAACCGCAATATGGATGAATTTTTGCACCTTTTCGTAATCGTGGTTGAAACGTGTGTCCACCCCAACATACCAGACGCAAGAAAGTGGATTTCTTGGGGTGAATCGACCTCAAAGAAAGCCAAGGTGGTTTTGTCCGCCAATAAAGTTATGGAGACCGTTTTTGGAGATACACGCAGTATAAACCACATTGAATACATTCCAAAGAGTGCACACATGTGTTATTTTCGAAGTGAATTTTTATGAATTGGGCCACGAATTGCTTCTTCATCTACCCTATTCTACGGAGAAGAAATAGCTCGGCGGAAGAGATTTGACTCACAAGCAAATAAAAACGGAATTTGAGAAACGTTGGAGAAAGTGCATAGACCTCAAAGGAGACTATATTAGAAAGTAAAATAATTTTTTTTATTTCAATCAAAAAGTCACGGAGTTACTGACCCGCCTCGTTGTACTAATTTTATTACTTTTTTTGTCATTTTCTTACTTGTTTGCAAAAATGTAAAATAAAACTGTAATTGTGGATTTTTGTTTTAAATTTTGAAATTGTAATTGCGACTTTTTGAATTTTGTTAATGAAATCGATATTTTGGGACATACACAAGTAAAATGTGGGAAGACGTATTTAAGTTAATTAAACCATAATTAAACAAAAAGTCTATTTTGAACTTTTTTTGCTTACAGCCTTTTGGATTTTAGTTGACACTCTGCACATGCAACATATGCGAACTGTCATCTGACAAATACCAAGAAAAAAGTAACAAAATGAAATATAATGAATTATAAAACGTATCAAAAGAGATAGACCATATAAGAAATAGGCCAAGAAGGACAACAGAAATATTATATTTTCCTAAGGAAGATCCGAAAATAGAAATGGGAGAAATCATAAGGGGCTTACAAACAATAGGTATTGCAAGACAAACTAAAAAGAATAATTCATAATTAATTAAAGTCATTTGGTCACATACAAACGCACGAATTTTCAATCTTAAATGCAAACGATGGTGGAATGGTCTATTATTCTACTGTTGCATTCTTCATCCAATAAAATATTAAAACACAGGGAAAGTGAAGAATGTTCATGGGCTAAAATTTACGAAAATTTTTCTGAATTTAGTGTATATACATATGTATGTTTTAATATAAAAAATTGTGAACAAGATCTGAAGCTTGCAAGATATTTTTTTCTTCTGATACCTTTTCTTTTGATGACAACTGTAAACATCCAACTGACCAATCCAATTAAGATCTGTAGAGAATTTGACCAAAGTTCCAGTTTTAAGGCATCATTGCTAAATTTTGTTGAATCAAGAGAAAAAAATATTTTTACCGCACAATAGTTTAATCGTAAGTTAATATTAAAGTGAGGAAGTTGTGGGTAAAAATATCTCAATCTTGAAATAATTCATCAGCCAGTTTTAGGGTGGTTTCTGTTTAGAAGCTTCAAGTGAAAATGTCTTTACTGTGGCGTTGCAGCTCCAAAAACTTTAAGGACGTTGAGTAGCACAATACGAATGCCTTTTATTTAGTCAAAGATGATATTTTTTAGTTAATTAATCAATACTCTCATAATTAGAGAAAATAACACATCAGAACAAACCATTACATTTAATGTACGAGTATGTTGTTCGTTGTTGCCACATCATGTACTCTACGATGAAACAAAAATGTTTCGAAATGACAAAGGGCTAATGTAGGTTGGTACTGGTATGAACTTTATTAAAAAACTGCCACTTTGCTTTTTTTTCTTGCCAAAAATCCCTTTATAACTCAATCGAATGAAGCAATAATTCAAACCACTTAATTCCTTTTATTTTGCATTAACAAAATATTGTATAAGACATTTGTCCAATATAATGAGTAATCGAATGCCCTTATGCCACTTCGAACTAATTTGTGTGTATTTCTCTTTAATGTTTCATTTGTCGTTTTTTTATTTTCACTTGTTATACTAAAACATGATATCATTGTCATTAATTTTAGTTTACGATCTACATTGTTAACGTGATGTGCTGCTTATTTCTTTCACTTCTTATGGAAAATTAAAATAATACCAACTGATTTATCGCCTTTTTGGCATAATGTGCTTATAAAACTTACAGGCAACATGCCTCATTCACTACCCCAGCTAGTTGCAGCAGCAGCAGTAGAGAAAAAAAAACAACGTATTTCTAACGAAATATTAGCCAAGTCCAAACTACAACAACAACTATGAAAGCAAGAACGAACACAATCATCAACCCCCACCCCCGAGTTGTCATAAATCTATCACTTTTAATGGCCGCCCTGCACATAATTTCATGCGTTTCATGCAGCCCAAGTACACACTAACACAAACAAATATTGAAGGAAAGCACACCAAACAAAAAAAAAAACAAAAAAGGAATCATAGCAATATCAGTAAATTCAGCCCTTACCATCAATATTTAGCAGGAACAAAAGCATCCACCATTAAAGTTTTGCAAAGGCAACAAACATCTCCGAAGACTCACAAATTTCATAAAGTGGCAATTCAATCAATCAATTTTGACATTTTCTTACATTTAAGTTCGTTTGTATGTACATTCATTCTGTCAGTCATTCCACCCTTAAGCTTTGGCATCACTTGGTAATTCCTCGCTCTTAATGTTGTTGCTGTATCCACATTCAGTGATGCTGGATCCTTGTAACTGTATGCTTCTCGGCAGAAGAGTGTGTGTTTGTGTGTATGTGTGTGTATTGTGTTTGCACGCCTTTGAGTATGTGTTGATGTTGCCATACTGCTGTTTGGATTTTGACTGCATGGGCGTTATTTGTATTGAGTTGAGTTATCATCTATTTGGAACAACAACTTTAACATTTACCGTTATGCTCACGTACACAATCACAACTTTTTTTTATTTATTCATTTTTTTCATGTGATTCCTTTGGCTTGTGATGAAAATCCAAAAAAAAACACAGAAAGAAAAATAAGAAATGGTCCGCAAACGTTAAAAAAGAAGGCATTGGTCAATGTGATATCTTCAACACTCTATTCCACTCTGCTCCACTGCCCTTTAGTTTACTCTAATATACACTAACTTAATCTATTATTTTATAACCTAATCTACTTTACTTTAATTGGCTCTACTCAGCTCTTGTCCACTCCCTTTTCGTTTACTCTATCCAACTCTACTCTAGTTTACTTTAATTTATTCCATCCTACTCTATTAATCTATTTCTTTGGTAGGCTCAACTTCTTTGGTTCACTCTACTCTACTCTAATCTATTTGACTATACTTTAGTCTACTCTAATCTTGTCTGCTCTTCTTTACTCTATTGTACTTTACTCGATATTGCTATACTCTACACGTATAATGCTGTACCTGTGTACTAATTCTAATTTTTCCTAGTCTACTCTGCCCACTATACAGAGCTGTAATTACATCGCCTGCACTCCATTCTGCCTTATGCTTTACTTCTATACACAGCTCTACTATATATTCAACTCTACTGTAATCAACGCAACTACACTCTATAATGTTCTAACCTTTTTTAGTCTACTCTGCCATTTTACTTTACTCACTTCGCTTCTTCTATTCTATCTTACTCTTGTCTACTATATTCTACCCTACTTAACGCGACCCTACTCATTAATATTCTACCTTCTCTGGATTCTTTCATACACTTCTCTACTCTACTATACTGTACTCAACGCAAATCTACTTTATAATATTTTAACCTTCCTTAGTCTATTCCGCTCCACTCTTACTCTTGTCTACTCTATTCTACCCTACTTAACGCGACCCTACGCTATAATATTCTACCTTTCTCTGCTCTACTCTACAGTGATTTACTTTACTCACCTCGCTTCTCTCGATTCTTCTTACATTTCCCTAGTCTACTTCTTCTTCTTTAGTCTACTCTGCTGTACTCTACACTGATTTACTTTACTCATTTCGCTTCTCTCGATTCTCGATTTAGCTAGACTCTACTCTGTAACTTTCTACCCTTCCCTAATCCGAACTCCTCTACTCTACAGTGATTTGCGTTACTCGCCTCGCTTCCGATCGATTCTGTTTTACTTTTCTCTACTCTGCCAAATTAGATTCTTCTTTGCTCTATTCTGGCGTACTAAACGCAACTCTACTCTATAGTACTCAACCCTTCACTAGTCTACTCTGTTTTACCGTATTTTTCTTTATTCGCTTTCCTTTCTCTCAATTCTGCTTCACTCTTCTCCACTTTATTCAACTCTATACTTGTTTACACTACTCAACTCTATTTTAGGCTCCTCTAATCTACTTTGTCCATTTAACAATTGGACATACAAATGTCAGCGATTCCGTTGAGTGCTGAAAACTTTAGAGGATCCACTTTTTGGAACGAAATTTTGAGATGGCACAAATATCGGCCTATTGATTAACAAATTTGTTTTAGTCCAAGATATGATCATGGCTAAACACGTTTCCGAAGAGGTCTAAGAAACATGTATTCTTGTATGAACGAGTACTCAGAGTGTATCTTAGTGAAAAGATATTTAGATTCAGAAAATCTACAATTTTAATAGAGTACTTTCAGAAAATCCTTTAGTACACAGGAAACGTACTATTTTATATTGGAGGGATTATTAAAGCAAATTGTTAAATTGAGGGACTAGTTTATTGTAGGAGAAGAGCAATGAAATCGCAATGAAAGCCATTCATCTTTAATTCATATTGAGTTCAAAGTTTACTACTTGTTTAAATCAAGGACTAGTCTAAAACTCCCGACTGTAGAGTACTTTGGCTTTGCAAATTGCAAAGCATACAAAATATATAAATTTTACTTAGAACTTTACTCCCACTTCCAATTTAATATTTAAGCAATTCCCAGATCAAAAAATTACCAAGAAGTATTGGCGCGGAAAGTATACACAACAAAACATTAAAAAAAATATATGAAATGAAGAAAACGGAAACCGTCATTTATGCCAAAACTTAAGCAATTCCATCATTCATTCTGATTTGCACTCCCCCTTCTGTATGAATCTTTCCCATTTGCTCCAACTGCTCCAACTGTTCTTGCTGTTACTTTTGTTGTTATTGCTATTGCTCCTTGAAGTTGGCTGTTTAAATATTTTTTAATTGCCCTCCCTCTCTACAATTCATTAAAAACAGTTGGTTTCATTACCGTCAGTCATTCGCTTATTCATTCATTGCAAACAATTTACCCCCTTTGAAAACGTCTTTGCATCATGGTATTTTCGCTTCGTTTATGGCCGTCCTTCCTTGTCGCAACTCATCTAAGCAGCCAAGGCAGCTTTTAGCCATTATTTTTATTTATTTCATTTTTGTTTGTTGTAGTATTTTACATTTTATTCATTCTTTTGTGTGAGTGCGTTTTTTTTTTTAATCCTCAAACATTTCCTTTCTATTTTATATATACTTCTTCTCATTATCGTTTGTTATGCTGCCAATTTTCAATAAATTTTAAAAATAAGACGCCATCTTTGCTTCGAGTGCACCTCATCCTTTTGTTTTTCCTTTTGTAGTTGCTGTGGCAATGAGCGTTTTGAAAGTTAGAAGGAAAAAGTTTCGGTAACAAAGCATCATCTTCTTGATGTTTTCTGATTCCTTTGGGGATTCATTTCGATTTTATTTGCTTTTTTTGTTTTTGTTTTTTGCTTCTTCTCCGTTGTGCTGTTGATTCAAGAATTGTTTTGATAAAGGATTTAAATAATGAGAACAAAAGGTAAAAATACACAATTAAAGTTGCTGACTTTGGGTTGAGTATAAAAGTATAATTTCCGTAATTTAATTTTTCCTCTGCAATTCAAAGGAAATTATACGTTTAACTGGATAATATTTTAGATAAATGATGAGAAATTGTGGCAGAGAGGGAGTGGCAGCTTGGACATCGAGGACATTTGTAAAAATATTCTAAAGCTCTAGTATAATAAGAAAAAAAGTCAAGGGTAGGACCTTATGATCAACATAATCCCCTTATCGTGTTTGGCGATTTTCGACTGCAAATTCGACAGTTTGTACTAGATTAAAGAAAAATGTTGCTCGGTATCTTTAGTCTATTACAAACTGTCGAATTTGTAGTCGAAAATCGCCAAACACGATAAGGGGGAATATTTTGATCATAGAATCGAAAACCATATCCAAAAAAATATTAAATGCCCCAAGAATCTCTAATATAAATACATACGAGTACATTGTTTGCACCATAAACTTAATAAAGATCGTTATTACTGACTACATTTACACAGAAATATAGTGGTTTCAAAACCGCCGCTGTCAGTTGTTATATATCTGTCATTTAAAACAACATTTATTTAGGCAACGGTTTCCCATTTGCGAAAATGGGTGGTTTAACAATCTAAGAAAAATAGAAATAAAAAGTGGTGGTTCAAATTTGGCCACTTTTCGAGCATTACGTGGTGCTTATGGTCGTCATAATCGAATTACTGTGCAAGGAATTGGCAAGATTATAAAGAAATTTGAACAGACTGGATGTGTTACAGATGTGGTCAAGCCTGTGCGTTATCGCTATGTGCGCACTGCCAAAAATATCGTTTCTGTTAGTAAAAGTGTGGCGGATAATACGAATTTGTCGATTCCACGGCGTTCTCTGCAATTGGGCTCATCTTATGGCTTATTAGGGCGTGTTTTACAATTGGATTTGCATATACATCACGCAACAATTGAAGCAGTCTGAGCATTCAGGTTGATTTTTCAGCACTCATGGCTTTCATGGGCTTTTATTTAACCACAATATTGAGAAGTGCATCAAAAATCTTGTACTCGTATACACGCATTCCAATCAGTATTTTGCAGTTTTTTTAGTAAGTTTTTATTGTTCTTGAAACAGAAGCTTTTCATAATCCAATTTCCAAAAATGTTAAATTTTAAAATATATTGGAAAATCCTTAATGAAATGCATATTGTGGCCTTAACGAGTTGACTTTCTCCAAAACTCAAACCTGATACTTGATGTCAAATTTGGCCACATTTATTTCTTTTAATCTTAAGTCTTCTACTTCTATTTGTGTCCAACAACACGGTGAGGTGACTGTCACGATCGCGTGAGCAGTTGTATGGAAATTTTTAGCAATGTTCAATCATAAGCCATTTCGTAATAATGGTCCTTCCTAACGCGCCTGGTACCAAAGAGCAAAGCAATCGAAACAGTGGCTTATTCAAGTTAATGTCCATAAAATTATGTATGTATAGTTGGGTCTGTGGGAAAACATTTTTAAAGCGATATTTTTTGGCGATGAATGCGGTGCGTTTTGTTTATATCGAAAAGGATAATTGTATTAATGGAAAATATTATTCGCAACTGTTGGAAGGAAGCTTCTAGGTTATTTCCAAATGGTAAATTCGAAATATTCTAAGCACCCACCCATCGCCCCAAACAGTATATTCCGCTGATTTGATTTCATGTTGCCATACCTGAAGACTTATCTGGGTAATAAGAATTTCGGACTTAATAAAGAACTTATCACTGAAACATATATCTACTTTAAAGGCCTTGTCTAAGCCTATTGCTTATCCAGAGTAAAAACAATGGAGACAATGGTTTCATATATCGAGTTGAAAAAGTACTACGTTGAAAAATAAAACATTTTCTTTTTTTGACAAAGCAGACCGTCATGGAATCTTAAGGATCCTATTGTGCTTTTATTTAAACTATAAACATTATTATTATTGCAATTATTAACAACCATGAGCTCTTCAGCCCTTTAGGCCAAGTCGGACACAATTTCATGAAAGATTCATAGAAAAGGAATGAACTCTCAGCCGATTAAAAATCCCACGCCAATTATTTAGATAAGTACCTTGTAGCATTGGCTTTATAGGCAATTTTAATAGGACCGCCTGTACAATTTCGCAAATGATATCCTTAATTTAATAAAATAGACGTTTTTAAGTATTTTTGCGAAAATTTAAAAATACCTTTAAAGTTTCTTCACGATTAAAAAAAAATCAATTACTATTGATTTACTTCAAGACAATAAGAACTACGCAAAAAATCTCTGTCTCTAACAAAATCATTCTCCTTCTTCCTCAATACAAAAAAATCTTTTCATAGAAATAAGAAAAAGCTAAATAAATTTGAAATCTACAAAATAAAGTTTCGTACAAATTCCCATTATTTATGGCAATTGCTGTTTCTGATACTTTATTTGTACTAAAGGCCCTTGGAATGTTTTTTTTTTGTCTGTTTGAATTGTAGGGAAATTATAACAAGCCAAGAACAAAAACGACAAAATATACAACAAGCAAACGTACGAAATGAATGAAAGCTAAATTTTATTTATTTATACGATTAAAATACATCTACTCCAAAAAAGGAGAACAAACAGAAAAAAAGAACTTGATCCTGTTTGTTAAGTTTCATTTATTCCTTTCAATTTTTTGGCATAGAATTAATTGCCTTGAGTAGAGAGAACGGACTCGAACAGCTAAACAAAAAAAAAAAAAAAACAAAAATGGCACAAAAAGAATGTTTTAATTAATATTAATTGAATGCAAAGTAATTGAAAGGATTCTATTTTATTTCATTTATATGTCCTTTCCCATAAAGCCCCTTCATAATGCATGCAAATGATTTATGAGATTAATCTCATAGCCAAAATGCAAAAGCGTAATAAAAACTGTTTAAAAAAAATCTCAAATTTATTTACGAGTATTTGAAGTTTTTTTTTTGGTAAAAGTAATCAAACGTAAAATTAAGAAAATTTCTTTCGATCAATGAAACAGCAGGCATTATTAATACTTATAAATAACTTCAAATCCACGTCAAAAGAAAATTAACAAAAAAAATGTAAATGAGAAAAAAACACACAAAAACTTTTTTATAAATCTAATACGTGCCCATCAAAGTGACATTTTTATACAGCTCACTAAAATAACTTATAATACACCTTATTTATACAAAGGTTTAGGCATAATAAACATGCACAAACAAGTATTCTCAATTCTCTTGGAATTTAAGCAGGGCCGCAACGGGGTACTATTCTAGGAACAAACCGCCAGAAATAACCAGTCAATTGTATTGAGAATGGAACTCTAAAAAATTATATTTGAGATAAGTAGCCTTATAAAGTACATATAAATTTATGTTTCGTGAATACCAGACTACTACGAGGACCGATCGCTAAATATCACGTTAGTCCACCAGTCTGGATTCCATGAACATGAGAATAAGTACAAAGTTATATAAGGGCCTAATAAATGAACTCTAAACTTCGACAGTTAATATCGGTAACTTTTTCAGCCTATTTTGCCAAAACACCATGGAAGAATATAGCGTTCAAAAACACTTGGAAATGATGAAATTGTTTTGTCAAAATGGGTGTTAAGTTCAGACTATAATCGTCCTACCATGACGACTATTTGCAGTGTGGGTGATAAATTTGAATTCATTGGTTTCGTAAACAATGAACTAACACCCGTACTAGATATCGCCGCTACTTGTGAGAAAGTGCAACAGAATCCTAGACACGTGATTTTGCGTCGCTCACAAGAACTCGGCGTTTTTATGACCACAAGTTAGCGGATGTGATATCGTGACTTGAGCCTGCACCCGTATAAAATTCAGCTAACCAAGGAGATGAAGGTAGACCATCCACAACTATGTGTGCTTGCTGAATGGACCCAGGAGTAGTTGCAAACTGATACCAATTTTCACCCAACCATGAGGCCCATTTATGGATAAATAAATTATCGAATGTGGAACGATAGCAATACACATGAGATCCAAGAGATGATCATATTTCTTTGAGAAGGACGTTGGCCAGGCGATCATCATCAACGACGAGCGTTATAAGTTGATGATTACCAACCAACTTCTTTCAGCCTGTATTGGGTAATATTGACATGTGGTTTTAACAGGATGGCGCTACGTCTTATACAGCACATGCCCCATTTGACGTTCTGCACAAGCGACTTGAGGGAATAGTCCTATCACATGAAGGTTGTGTAAACTGGCCACAGAGGTCGTGCGATTTTACCCTTTTTACGCCTTTTCTTAAGTCACAGATCTGTGCGTAGCGCACAGCGACCCTCAAAGCCAACATGCACTATGTCCTCGGCCAAATTCAGCTAGAGTCATGAAAAATTTGACATATCTGATGTGCCCCACCTTGCGAAGTAGCTACGGATATTTTACGTTGTTACACTCGATTCACACACGACAACTTTTGTCGAAAAACTTTTACTTCAGTTGTGAGAATGCTAGAGAATGTAGTACTTAAGTTCTCGATCTTTCTCACAGCGGAATTGAAAGTTGCGCGGTAAAAATTGAAGTATGTGAACTGGGTGTTATATTCCATACATAATCACATCAAATGGCATTTCAAATAAATAAAAAACATTCAATGGTATCTCACATGCACTTCCTTTTATTCTAATTTAGTTATTGCAAGCGCTTAATGAAGGACTTATTACGTGCAATAAAATATCAAATTGATAAGATTTCCTCTTATAGAACTACTCGTTTAGGCTAAAAAAGGCCCATTAAGGGCCTCTTGCAAATGCATGTGTAAGTCCTTTAATTCCATTTCTAAAGATTTTGATTGAAAGTTAAACAGAGGAAAAAAATGAAAAATAAAAATATATAAAAATACAATCCCCCAAAGAAATCTTAATGCTCCATATACTGCGCAATATCACGTATTCGATAGAAAACAAAAAATGTCCTTTTTCAAATAAACATTTACGGTAGCAGGATGAGGTGTTCTGTTGTATATTTTCTATTCAGCTCGCTACAATCTCGTTATGTTGCCATTATCCTAAAGTATTTCCTTTTTTCTGTTTGCTATTTATTTGTTAGTGGTTCGTCCTCGTCACTCGTTAAGCCATAAATCACTCAAGCTCCTTGGCATTTGCCAGTTCCTTCGTATTTCTACAGCAATTTTGTTTCAGTTTTTATTTTCAGATTTTTCTAGTTTGTTTCGTTGCTGTCGTTTTGTTCTGCGTTGCGTATCATTCAGTTTCAGAATTTTCAAGGGATTTTTTCCTAAACGCTCGCACGTTTGTTGGCTGTGTTTGTTGTTAAGTGCTGCCTTCAAATGCCATTCACCCTGCAGTGACATTTCTGGGGTGTCTGTCACAAGACGTGGCCTTCGTCTATTTCTTTTTTTTTGCTGCTGCTGTTGTTGTTTTTATTTGTTCCTGTATTATATAAATTTTCAATAGTTGTTGTTATTTTTGCTTTTATTTTGTCATACAATCGTGTGCAAAATGTTGTTATTTATTCAGTTTGTCGTCACACTGTGGCTCATCCAGTGAAGTGGTGGTCAATTTCCTTATCTTTCTTAGAACGGTTGCAGGTGCTGCAGTCTCATAAGTGTTTCGTCCAAGTGAAGCTGTCAGTATCCAGATATAAGACTGGATACGGAGATCGATACTAGAACCACCTCGCAATATTGATATATCTAATGAAATCGACTAGACCAATTCCTGATAAGTACGGAAGGTCATCTAGTTATGCTTACTAAAAATTTTTTTGTCTCGAGAAATGCCATGCGCTGCATTTGTTTAGAAAATGAAAATCTATGTCGTCCTGATCTACCTAAATACAACTACGTCCTCTCAGCGTATCTATCCAATTCCCAGTGGCCGGCAAACACGGCGCTGCTATGTCTTTACTGTTTCTGTTGGTAAGTTTTTTTTGGAGCTCCTGCCAGTGTAACTTGGCCATATTTGTCTTAAACCTTTACACATGTACAGTTTGCGTCATTTATATGACACAATTGCAATTTTACTGCTAATCATTCTTGGTCCAGCAATATAAACTCTGGTAGCAAAGCCAATGGGTTAGGTTAGACTATTGGCAACTTTCCACAAAATCTAATAGACCAGTCAATGGCACTTTCCTGATACAATCCAAGTTGTAAGGGAAAATATCGCCTAGAAGTCTACATCTGCGTTCCTGCAAAAAACAATAGTCGCATAAGAAGTTCTGAACTGAATCTTACTCCTCTAAGTAGAAGCAGCTCCTGCATTGGCAAGCCGATCCCTAGCCATTCCGACATATGAGAGATCAAGCAGTTCCACTTAGTAATGAGCACAAGGAGTGCTAGCGAACCATTTCAAAGGGGCAGGAACTGTTTAGCTATACTGTTGTTCAGTAAAGGCCAAAGACTCCTGGAAGTAGTGATTCTGCATCATTTGATTTTCGTTCCCCTCAGCTCCCACTTTTTAAATACATTTCACAACTCAACCAAGGGTAAACAAGTATTGCTTTGTGAGTTTACAGTCGAAGTACCATATAGTCAGTGGGTTAAGAGGTACTTGCTCCAGGATTCTGGTGGACATAAGTTCTCCCGAAAGTAGACCGAGTGCCTTTTAAAGAAAACAAGATGAACGATTTCAAATGCTTAGTTTTACAAAAAATCTCTAGTGCTTTTTAATTGGGCGTTCTAGGCGTCCAACGCACTACAATTCACGGAAGACTTTCTGTGTTTTCAAATCGTTCACACAAAATGTCTAGGATGGCATTTATGCCACGCTCTTATTGTAAACGTTAATGGCCAAGCCGTGTTCGTTTTCGAAGAAGAAAAGCCGAACTATATTATCCGCCCAAAATCTACACCTCAGTAAAGTTTTATGGACCCATTACCACCTCCTGAGTAGCCACTTCGCGAATACAGCTGTTTTGCTTTAACTTAGTTCCCGTGGACTAGTAGGAAGTGCACACAACGATTTGGTTTCTTTTTTCCAGGTAATTCAGAAAGGTTCCGTTGTTCTCGTTTATTAAGGAATAACAATGGGAATAATGAGTAGAATATCCTCGTAGACTAGTGGATAATGTACTAGGCTAGTAGTCAGAGGGTTATAGAAAGTTCCCGTAGACTCTGTGTTTTTCCACTTTCTGTCTTCTGTACTCTTCTGTTTCCTTCTTTCTATTCCTATCGATCGCAAATATCACGAAGGGATTAAATCTTGGACCCAAGTGCTTCAAAGCTGCCTGTTGAAGATAATCTTACCTAATGTTTACACTAATGAAAACTCATTTTAGTAGAAAACTGATTTATCACTCACACGTGCTCCTCAATGGTATGATTTGGTATCAGTGAGTGAATAATAATAATCGTTTTGATAAAATAATATGACCCTCGCAGGATGTTAATATCGATCCCTATTCAATAATTAAATTTGAATAATATTTTATTTATCACGACTTAATTAATATTTTTGGAAACATATAATGTTTGTACCTAATTTAATATAATTGCTGCCACAATATTATATGTTAAGATTTTAGCTGTCTTTATGTCTGACATTTTCTTGGTACTAACCAACTCATCAAAAACAATTAATATTGTATGCTCATATACAAACTCTCAAATACCATACGAGAATTCCAAAAAATCCAGTGATATTTTAAAATTACAACAACATACACACAAACATGGAATGCTAAGAAAACACTTATACAACCATTTTACAATAAATATTTATATGGCAAATTATGGTAATAATTGATATCATATTATCATTATTTAGGTCGGTCACTTTATCCGTGTGATTTTAAAATAAGTTTTTTTTTTTAAAATCGGTACATAATTGAAAGAGTTAAGCGATAACCAAAGTTTCGGGCGGGAATTAGGATCAAAAAAATTTATGGGACTAATCTGAAGGCAAAAATTTTCAAACAAAAAAAATTTTAAAATCGGCCCAAAAAACGATAAAGTTATACGACAATTAGTATTGCGGACGGGTCCGATTTTCGAAAAAAAAATTATGTGAGCAACTACAAGTAGACCTTTTCGAACAAAAATTAATTAAAAACACAAAAATTAATTAAAAATACCCGTTCTGTCTACGATATTGTAGTTCTCAAAAAGCTTAATAGATGTTTAGCCGATACGAAGATGCGATTTCACAGACGGACACATTGACGCTCTCGGCGATACATGCGTTAAATTTATAATAAGATGAATGTTAAAAATATTAATAATATCCTTGAATTAAGCATAGATTGTAGTATAGTTGTCACAATCATATAGAAAACATATCATAATCATATAAAAATCATGATTTCATTTAAAATCGGTTAAGAATAATTTTGTTTTTTTTTTCCTTTTTTTATTCTAATCATTTCACTGTACTTCGCGTATTATATTCTGCTCCCTTTTGTTGGTGCTCTCGTCTTTGTGAAAGTTAATAGGGGTGACATTTTGAGGTGACATATTGAAATGAGTATTAAACCGTTTGTGTGCTTGTTTGACGGTTGTTTATTTTTCTTCTTTCTTTGTCTGATATCTTTTAGTTTAACCTGTTTTCATTATTTTTATCTTTTCCACTACGTCGCTTACATTTTTAATGTAACATTAAGTTTTTTTTTTATTTTTCATTTTATATTTGTTATTTTTGCACGCAGTAGTAAAGATTCTTGTAATTAGATAATTAGTGTAAGTATATGTGGGCCCCTGTTTATTAGCCATTTGTTAATGTACCCACCAGCGAGTCCGTCTATCCGTTCCATCAGTCGACGTTACAAATGACATTTGTAAATTATTATCAATGGAGATGAAATTGTAATTAGTAAATTAAGTTTAGTTTTGTTCAGCTTTTATATTGATGACAATAGTGAAAATAAGCAGACAGACATACATACATATACTATACATATATATATATATATATATATATATATATATATATATATATATATATATATATATATATATATATATATATATATATATATATATATATATATATATATATATATATATATATATATATATATATATATATATATATATATATATATATATATATATATATATATATATATATATATATGTATATAATCTTTTTTTGCAAAACTTCTTAGGCGAAGGATGGGTAACTTGTATTCCTGAGTTGACAATGTATGACATGTACAAGATTGGAATAGTGTATAGCAATGCTATTAAATAAGATAATGTACATAAATACATATGTATATACGATTTTGTACATATCTGTGTGATTTTGTCATTTTCAAAGAAAACAAGGTCTTGAAATGTCCGTTACACCGATCAGGCTTTGTTGGGTAACAATGATTATATCGATCTGTTCAAAAGTTTCATAACGAGCGATAGTTATCTGGTTATGACATCGAAATCAAGTCACAAATGTTCCAATGGAACAGTTTAAAAGAGCCAAGATCACTCAAATGTCAAGGTTCTATTTACTATGTTTTTCGATTAGCGTGGCGTAAGGTATCAGGAGTTTTTCCTTGATGTTATGTACTGTTTGTGACTGTGAAAACAAAACAAAAATAAAATGCCCGGAATTGCTTTGCATCACCATAATGCTCAAGGGGATTTTATGGCAAAAAACTCGTGCCGTAATGTTTTAATAGTGCCTGTAGTAAAAAATTCAATCTTCTTGTGCAGGTCACATATAAATAAATAAATTAAGTAATCATGTCTCAGCCCTGGACTCTGGCAAATTTCATATCAGATTAACAACGCAACTCAATTGTATTGAGTGTTGAGTATTGAGTGCATACCTCATTCCCCCCCTCCTAATGGGGCTAATGGATATTGTACTATCCCATCAGTGTGGAGTTCGACTCCCACCTAAGTAAGACAACCAAATGAAAGTCCTTTTTAGTGTGTTCATATAAACGAATTTGTAATATAACTTGTTATTATAATTGCACCATTTAAAGTAAATAAGTAAGTAACAATTAAGTCTTCCATTATTTCCGTATAGAGTATGTTTTTGTACTTTTTTATTTTCAATAACTTCTACCTCTTGCAACGTAGCATTTGCATATTGATCCATTTAAAGTAGTCCTGTACTCGTACATATTTGTCTTTAATTTTAAAATACCTAAAGAATTTACCTTTCATGTGCCATAAGTTTGGGCATTTAAAACAAATGGTGTATCATCGCATTATAAGAAGATGGTCCATTTTTCTTTATTGCCAGCAATTATAAAATTTCCACCAAGTTTTCATCAGACTGTAGCAGAGAGTACATGCAGGATGTAACTTCTTATTGTCCTTTCGTTTTACCATTCGCTCAATTTCCCATTCTAGCATAAATATTTATTGCCACTGATATACATACAACTTTTATTTGTTTCTCGAGTCTAAATGACTAAATGTTTGAATTGAGAAAATGAGTTTTGGAATATTCATGAGAAGATTAGAATTATTTTTCTACTGTCTTCTTCATTTCCTCCACCCCTCATAAACGCAATTTATTAAAGGGATGGGAAATACTTAAGCTGAGCTATTATGGCTTTTTGCTTCGTTTGATTTTTTTTTTAGAAAAAAATATGATTTGTTCCCTATTTCATTTTGTTTTTCCTGCTAAAAGGGATTAAATTAACGTTATTTGGCTGCCACTCATGATACGCTGCTGTTGTCTTTCTGACAAGTAAAAATTCTATGTTTGCAACTCATTTCAGTTGGTATAGTGTCAGTGGTAATTGTCGGAGTAAAAAAAACAAGAACAACAAACTCATGAATCATACTTTTGTTGCTATTGTTGTTGTATCGTTAATTTCATTTAGGTCCTTTTTGTGTTTTAATGCTGTGCTTTGCATGTAAATAAAATTATTTATCAAATTTTATAAAGGAGTAGAAGGAATGTATGTGTGTATGTGTTTTGAGAGATGATCTATGGGCTGGTGGAGCATAATTTTAGTTTAGCTTGAGACTAGTAATGAACAGAAGTAAAGTATGCCTTGGTACACACACGTCAGGTTTTCTTGCTCAAGTTTTAATTCATCTGGGAGAAAGATAAAGAAAGCAATACATACTCTTCCTATCTTTCTCTCAGCTTAATTGAAACTTGAGGAAGAAAATTTGACGTGTGTGAAACAGGACTATATAAGCACTGTAACTCACTGTCCACACTTGCAATTTAGTTGCAGCAATTCTTGGTTGTTTTAGGAGAGAGAGGTAAGAAGCTAGGGGAGGGGTACAGAGTTTCATGTTCTCTGCAATTCTGTTTTGCTTTGCTATCCTCACTATTCAACTTAATGTTTGCTGTTGTTGTATTTGATGTTTTACATACGTTTTATACAAGAATTGCAATACTAGATTTTTTCTAATGTGGACACTAAAGCAATTCCGCAGAAGAATTGCATGCAACAAAATTGCTAATGTGGACGGGGAGTAAGGACCAAAAGCTATAGCTGAATAATCAGGAGCTGTCGGTCATAGTATTTTGAGAGGAGTGCTCTTCATTAATTCAACTAAAATCTTCATTACCAATCTCAGTAAATAAGTATGAGTTGGCGAATGAGAGAGAGACAGTGAGAGTAAAAAATGCACCAGAGCGAGAGATACTATGAAACTTACATTTTGCTGGTTCGATGGACCATTAACAAGTTGTAGTAGTCAGACATGTGCAGCCTGGAAATCGTTTATTTTGCATCACATTATTGTCACATCACATTTTCGTTAAAGGCAAAAAATTAGGGTGTATTTAAACTCTCTGTTGCCTAAAGGACAAATTTCTGTTTTTTATAATTATTTTTTATTGTCGCTTTTGGTATTGTTTGATTTTTTGTTGTTCCTTTTTTAATTTATTATGAAAATGCGTAATGGGATTTAATAAATAAATGTTACTGTTTTTACTCCTTCTGCGACTACAACGATCCACTAATCATAACTAATACAAACACATCCAAACATTTATATCTATTCCAAGGTACAGTGGTCATAAAACTAGTAGATTTTGCATGTTAGTATACATATGTACTCGTATAATGGTCTTAGATTATTAAATTAGCTGTTCCTAACTACTTTTATTTATTGCTTATTTAACTCCCATCTTTAGAGTTGAATAGGGCAACCAAAAATTTTTCTGTCTGTACTGGTACTTCGTAAAACTAAGTATATAGAATAGTTAATTATCCCTCTCATAGCTTTTTCAGAATTTGACCTATTTTGATTTTAATTGCATATTTTCTTGTTAGAAACATATTTTCCTTTTTTTCTCTTGTCTATTTTAAAAATATATAACACTGGACAACAGAAGAAAAAAATATACCAAGACTTTTACGACTGATGCTGTGATCGGTTCGAAAATCTACATCCGACCTTAGTTTTACGGGGCGTTTAATTCCCCCATTTTACAAATTGTTACAGTATATCAGCATGAAGTCTTATATTTTAGGTACTAGAAAGTGCTTTCAGCATTTAATATAAAATACTAATTAAAATAATAAGTTTTGTGGAACAGTTTATACCTCTAGCTCTGACCACATTATCAGTAGACTTATATATATTTTGAGAGTACTGAATTTGACCGCATTTGAAAAATGGTGTCTAAATTCTACTGGTGACTAGATTAGCGCCAATGAAATGTAGGCCTATAGACAGCTAAGATCTCAATAAATAAAAGTTTTTTTTTAGAAGATATAAAGAAAAATTCGACAAATATTAATAAATATAATTAATTAAGTTCATTATAACTTATAATGTAAAAGAGACCACTGTACAATGTGACATATTTACGAATGTTTTGCGTTAGTATTCTTCTAATATTTTTCCTATGTTGTTCTTACTGTTTTACTGCCAGTAATGCTTTTGAACTTTTTATATAAATTTTTGTTTCCTTTTTTATTTTGCCAGCATTCTTATTTATTTTATTTACAACTTTTTGTCTACAAGCTCTTCGTCTATTGTATTTTTTTGCTTGTTCATGCATAACAGCCTAAGTCGATTTTTTGGATTTTTAAAGCCATAATTTTTTATTCCAGTTGAAGCTTCTTAAGTTCTGTCTATATTCATATAAATCATATTAAATAAATCACTTATTAACACCTTTTGATATTTTTGGAAGGCTTTTAATACCCAAAAAAGTTTTACGTCTTTGCGTAAACTTTGCAAAATATCATAGGGTGGGTTTCATTCTTAAAGGTTTTCTGGCCGAAATTTTTTGTGATTTAATGTTCACCAGACAGATAAAATAAAGTCATTTACATTCACACTCAGTCCACTATTTAACTCTGCGCAAAAAAGTAATTTTAAGACATATGCTGTTATTCAATTAACGGGTAGAATTTTCAGTTGTTTTGAGTGGTATTTACTTCTCTTTATTATTCAGAGTTATGGATTTTTCTGCTGCTGTTGTTTTGTCTGTCAAATTCATAATTTCAAAACAACAACAACAAAAACAAAAAATATAGAAACAAATATATTTATCCTACAATTGTTAAGTCCTTTTCATTTATTTTCTGTAAAATCATTATCCTGTTTTTTCTATCTCTTTTGCTTTATATCCAGACTACTCTTTCTGAACTCAAGGAATACTTTTCTTTTTAATGAGAATTTGTATCATTTTGTTTTAAATTTTGTTGTTGCTGCTGTTGCTGAAAACTTTTGAAATAATTTTTACTTAATTCTTAAAATTACAATATTTCGTAAATGCCGAAAATTAGAAAATACGTTTATTTGAGCTTTTCAGTTTGTAATATTACTCTTTTGGAAGCTTCAGGGAGGCTTGTTGTTACAGTCCATTAAGGCTGAATATATAGGAGGCCTTTTATTAAAAATTTTTAAGATTGAATTGGTAAACTAAATGCATTTAATCGAGTTTTGTTATATTTTTGTAATTTTAGGATATGTTTTTATTTGAAACATCTTTTTTTCTCCATTACCCCTCTTAGGAGTATTTGGTTTCCACAAAACATATCCATCTCATACGATTTGTTGCAGTTGTTTCGTTACTCGGCTGTTGTTCCAGATAAGTAGATGATTGGTCTGCTGTAGCAGGTCTAGGATAATAGGGGCTGCCATCTGTCGTTGCCTAGAAACAGCCCCTTCTGTGTATTTGTGTAGTGGTGAAGAATTTTGCTAATCTTTGATTTCTACCTTGTTTTCCCAGAGGGGGAGGGGAACGGTATCTGCCTTACCTTTGTCATGACGTTATCTTCTTTTCCAGGGAGAGAGGTGGCCAAGGAGCTTCTTGGATTGATTTTTTGGATGGGTTAAAGCCACTTAATCTTTACAACTCGAAAAACCACGGTGAAAAATTTTTGTCCTCTTCCAAGGAACGAATTTGGGGTACTTGGCTTTGTAGGCAAACACTTTAAATAAAGACGAGTACGATGTAAACAAATGGGTTTATATAAAGCAGCCGTCCTGCTTGCGTGTTGCAGCGTTATACTTTTTGAGCTGCTAAATTAAAAAATATTTCTATAAAAAATTTTTTTTATAAAAAAATATTTTTTCTATAAAAAATTTTTTTCTATAAAAACATTTTTTTCTATAAAAAAATTCTTTTCTATAAAAAAATTTTTAGGGGCGGTCAAAAAAAATTTTTTTTATGAACTCTCATCTTTACTTCGAAGTATGGAAGTTGTTCTTGAAGAATGACATTTTCATTGCTTCTAAAGTATCCGCTAGCGCAACTTTTCGACTCCTTGGAAAGCTAAGTTGGGAAAATCTTAAGTAAAAGAAATACTTATTTCATCAAATTTGCATAATTTTATAATTTTATAAAAAGTTTTCAGTATAAATTATGTATGTATTACTTTCACAGAAAGGAAAAAAATTGCTGTTAGCAAGTATGTAATATTTTCAAACTTCTATTTCCAACTAGTAATACTACAAATAACATCGTTATTTAACATAACCTTATTTTCTTTGTTAAAAATAGACAAAATATACTTTTCTGAATATGCTGAAGATACTTTATAACTCAGTTAAAGCCATTAAGAATAATAATTTTGCCGTAAAAACCGTTGCCGAAACCTTTTTGAACCTTTGCTAAAATCGCATCCAAATCTCTGAAGTTTCATAAGTTCTTTAGACTGAGTCTCTGCCAAACATATTTTCTCTCACAGCTACTGTCTATATATATTAAATACGCGCCGCTTCCACTTTAAATGACTGTTCAACATTTTTGTCACAATGAAATATTATTTCTTTCAAGTTCGAATCTCAAATGCAATCGGTAAAAATAATCCGTTAAAAAATTAATTTGTGTGAATACAAAATTTATCTAATGAGAATAGTCCTTATAATGTATGTATATACTGTGTATATACTGTTGGACGAATAACATTTGAAGCAATTTCAAAAAATCTCTTTTCCATTACATCTTGAACAAGACTTTAAATTCAGTAAATAGGATCCAAAAAAAGAGAACATCTTGTAATGGCAGGCCCACATTAAAATCATTGGTAAAATATCCTAATTTTCACTACCTTCGGAACGCAGATTAAGGATGTAATTGACTTCTTTGAAAGTTCTTTGTTAACTGGGTCTACATGGAGCGCAGCTCAAGTGCAAGTATCACGTGCAATTTTTTTTTATTTTACTACAGTTTTTTATAATTTTAGCTTACGTACACTTCAAGAAAATAAAGGTTCCTACAGAAAAGCTTAAAATATTTTTCTCCTAATCCTATTACTACCAAGTTAACTTCAACATTATCAATCGGCCATTAACTAAAAGATCTAAAAGTAATTATATTTGAACGCACAAATTTTCTTTAGATAGTCAATAAGTTCTGTATTCATATCATTGTACAATTCAAACTATGATATTACTTTTGCGCCACCTTGTACAAGGTTGGATTTAGCTTGACTGTATAATTTCAACGTCTGTTAAATTTTTTTCCGTTAGGATTAGGATAAAAAAATAATTTTATTTAATTATTTCCTTGCAATTTCGCTACAAACTTAGATCGATATCGAATACCATAATTCATTTCATCTTTTAAATGGCGTTCAAGGCCATTTTATTTATCAGGCCCTTTTCTTGTATTCTCAATGATTCACCTAATTGCACTCATTACCAGATATCTAGCATACATATATATGTATATATATGTATGTATGTGAGTACAAACACAAGTATTATATATTTCCTTTTGTATCCTGGTTGGGGAGTAGTTAATATGAAGTATGACTTCATACATTTACTTTTTGACATTTATTTTCAAAGTTCTCGTTTTAGTTACTCATATCTATGAATATTTCTCTTAACAAATAATAAAGATTATAAAATATATTTACGGCAATTTAAAACGTGCTAAATTAGTTTATATTGGGGTTTAGCTTTAGAACAAACAAAAAATATGTTTGATTAAAATTAATTACTTTGTTATGCATAAAATAAGTTGTGTAGTATTGAAATAGAAATTTATTCCAAAGACAAAGTTTTGCCAAAAATCATAATTAACGATTGACAAAAATAAAATTCCCAGGGCTAAAGTAATAAGGCTGAAAAAAAGTTTGATTTATAAAAAATAAAAATATTTTGCGTAAAATTTCACTTGATCGCATTTAGTAGAGAAGTTGAAAGACTTGAATACGAAGATCTTCCTTGATGGAGTAAAGAAATACAAAACACAGTTTTTTAATTTCCAAAAATGAAGATTTTTTTACGAAAAACCCGGACATTTTTGCAAAATTTCACTTAATACTTTTGCATCTTATTTCGGCAGAATTTAATGGGAATCCAGATTGAGCTGAGGCAAATTCTTGTAAGTAGTTTAGACGATTCAAAGTTAGGAAATATGAAAGTGCTTGAAAAATCATTAAATGTACATATAGAAACAATCTCCAACCGATTAGAATCACTAGGATTATCCAGAAGAAGGGAAGAAGGAAGGTGCCACCTAAACTGAAACCAAGATATGATCCTATTGCAAAATCAAAATATAAATAATCGTATGCGAAGCCAAAGCATTTGTTGGGATCAGACGGATTTCATCTAATATGAACTATTAAAAATGGACGAATTTATCACCGGAGACCTGTACAAAACACACCTGAACCTTGTAAAGAGAGAATTAAATGAAAAACGGTCGGAATATGCGCTCATAGGTCATTATTTTATCATAAACATGTTTTTGAAAATAATGGATGGAACATTTGGCCCCATTCACAGTACAGTCCAGACATTGCACTACTTGTTAGTGCTTGTCTCGTTCGATACAGAATACCCTAAACCTTATATGCTTGATATTAGAACAATGTAACCAAAATTGACTTTTAGACTTAACATGTATGTGTTAAAAGGTTTTGGTATTGAATCCACCAATTGCCAAAAATATCAGAAAATATCGTGGCTTCCAATGAAAAATATTTTACATAAAATATTATATATTGTACATTCATCTTTCGTAAAATAACCTTGGTGATACGTTGGAACAATGCTAAAAAAAATCTACAGTATAATTTGAGAAACAATATCAACTGCACGTCTTGCGGACTCATTTGCACACTGTCCTGGGATTGAATTCATATTTTTAGACCACGGGAATCATAACACTCGTACAAGTTAGTGTATAATTGGTTTACAAGTTAAAATTTGATCTATGGCCAGACATCAGTTCAAACTTTAATCCGATTGAGAATTTGTGGTCAACCGTAAGAAGACGGTTGAAACGATACCCACTAACCTCAGCACGTGATATGACAACCGCGCGTAGTTCAGCATGTGAACGATTATCGTAGAAAATTAATTTGTATAATTACATACTTATATGTACTTTGTTTATATGTACGTATAATAATGCTATCAAATAATGTAGACAACACTAAGGGTTTCTACTTCTTTTGGGAGAGCGTAGGGCAGCCCATATTAAAAAAAATTAAAAAAAAGAATTAGAAAAAAATCTTCAAACGATCTAGTATGGTTAATAAGACTATTTGTTGGTGGTTATTTTTACCTGATTTATAATATATTTTATCAAAAAACTTTCAAAATTTTGCAGAATATATCAAAATTTATTTAAAAAACAAAATAAGGACATTTAAGTTGTGAAAGTTTAGCAAATGAGTTTTATTTTGTATTTAGAAATGCTCTAAATTTGGACAACTATTGCAGAAACTGTATTATGAGACAAAACTAGAGAAAAGTGCTTACGCCACGAAACACACACAAACATATGTAAGTATGTATGTAAGTATTTTAAAGCATGTACATATCTGTATATGGATTTGAAAGGTATAGAGAAACAGAAAGAGATGAAATCATGTTATTTGAAAAAGGACTTGACTTATAAAAAAATATATGTATAAAAGATACGATCACTCACCTCTACATAGTTTTTAGAAAATATCAGCCCAATGTGTTTTTTTTTTTTTTTGCAAAAGTATATGAAAATTTAAATTTTAGAGAGTTATTTCATTGTAAAAGTTCAATAATGCTGTTTGAATATACGAAATATACTCGTACCTCTGCATATTTTAACACAACATATTTATGTATATACAATATATGAATGTATGTATGTAAGTATGTAAGTATGTAAGTATGCTAATAGGTATGTACATACACATGTGCGTATGGATCTATGAATGAAATCAATCAATTTGATTACTTTGAAAAAATTAATTTTCTTTTCTTCATTTGTATTCGACTTTGTTAAAATAATTTGAATTTCCTGTAGAAGACACCCACAGGCAGGGTGTATAAATATTGAATATTCTAAAAAATTATTATGTTGTTTTTATAAAAAAGAAAGTTAATCAACAGAAATATTGAATAATATCATCAATTTATATATACGTTCTAGATTTTTTGACCGTTTTATTTTAATTAATAAACTTTATTTATTTTTTAAGCTTAAGGTCTCTTTTAATTTTTTTTAAATTATTTATCGATATTTCGGTACTCATCCACTACCATCTGCAGGATAAAAAATTAAAAGAGACCTTTAGGTTAAAAAATAACACAAGTTTATTAATCAATTCATATATTTTTAATATAAATATTGTAAACAACTCTTTTTCCATTTTTAAACTTCTTTTTTCGCACATATTAATGCATTCTTTAATTCCTAGACTTCATGTTTATTTATGCAAACAAACAGTTGTACATACTTATGTACTTATAAACATAAATGATACATACTCACATATACATTTGTATAACAACAAAAGTTGCAAACATACTACACACAATTATACAAACAACTACGTGTTGCTGCTTACAAAGAAAAAGAGAATGAAAAAAACACAATTTCGTTGTCGGCCACTGAACAATTCAATATTCTTTTACTAGTTTTATATCCAAACATATTTAAATAAATGCTTTTAACTTTACAATTAACAAAATTAACACTTTTTTCTTAATTTATTCAGTCTGTAATAAATAATTTGCACTTTGTACCATATAATTTGCAATTAATTGAGGAAAAAGTTGGAACGCGTCACTTCTCGCAAAAGAAATAAAAACTACAATGAACTTGTCAAAATTTTTTACTGCTTATTGAGCTGTTTGCTTCATGGAGGTGTGAGAGGTGAATTTAAGATAAATTTCCCTGAGAGAATATATATAATTCGTATTCATTGGAATTAATTGTCTTTTGGATCTTTGAAAAAAATGGTAACAAATTATAGTGGTTTTCACAATGTTTGCAGCGTTTTTTTTTTAAACAACTTCTAAAGTTGAAGAGGAGCGTGTTTAAAAAGGGTGGGTCTTAAACAAGATGTTTTGCTAATATATAATTTAGAAACTAGATTTAATTTTTCAAAATTTTCAAAATTAATTAAAACTTCGTTTCTTCAGAGAATAAGTAAATTATTTATTTGGAAAAAAATGTAAGTTGCAAGTTAAAACTAAATCGCACTCGTTCAACAATACTGTATTAACTCAAAATTCTTAAATTTTCAGTTTTTGCTAAAAAAAAACGACTAACGCTGTCCATATCTACCTGCTAGAAAAATTTCCCATTGTACTGACCACTCCTTCATACAAAAATGGAGACTTAAAATTTGTTTTATTATATATGATTAATGTAAAATCAAAAAGTTTTTTGCCTCTACTGAAAATTTTGAGTTAATACAGTATTGTTGAACGAGAGCGAAATGTTAAATTATATATACATTTATATACATTTATATTTATATCAAATTTATTTTAAAAACATAACATACATATATATATATATATATATATATATATATATATATATATATTTTGTTTTTATACTCCGACTAATAGAATTTCTTATATACTATGAAGTCTCCTTTTTGCAAAAATTTATTTCTATACTTTATTTATAAAACAGCTGGTTGAACAACCAGAAAATTTACTAGCAACAATTTTATAAACCGTTTTTGTCTTTCAAATTTTTGCTCTTAATTTTCTCAGTCTCAAAATAAAAAATAAAAAAATATGTGAACACTTCCATCCAAAAATGTAGCAAACAATTTTTACTTCCATGTTTTCTTGTTGCACAAGCAAAATTATATCTATCTGCAGCGAATTAAAGATGCCTGTTGTAAGATTATATTGATTGATAGGAATACAATTTCTTTTTCCACGTTTTAATACTGCATGTGTCATATTTTATGATCCAATATTACAAATAATTCTTTTATTTTTCCGTTCCTTCAAAAGCTTGTACTACGCCTAGTTGCTCTATTAGGGATTATTGTTGTTTGATTTGGAATTTATATTTGTCAAAAAGATTTAAGAAGTTTTATATATAAATACCACACATGTGTACGTATGTATGCTAAGCAAAATTTTTTTCGAGAACAAAATAAGAATACATACTTATGTATGTATTTATTTTCTTCCAGTTTAGAAAGTTATTTCTGTTTAATGCACATTTGGAAATTTGCTCGTATAAATCGATATTAGATTTAAGAACCAACAAAATCAGTAGCCATATTGACAAGAAATTACGGTTTTAGGAATATTTATGTGCTTTAAATTTGGATAAGAGTTGCAGAAACTGGGAAAAAGGAGAAAACTTGAGAAAATGCTTATGCCAGGAAATATGCATTTTAGCCCACCAATTAAATTTTAAAAATGTTTTGAAAAGTGGCTTATATAATACATATTTAAAGAAAAATAAGGAGGCAAATTTTTTTTATTTTCAAAAACATTGATAGGTATAAAAATAATAAATAATTAAATTAAATGAAAAATTCGAAAACTTACCTCTACACATGTACTGACTTACATATGGATGAATGTCTGATACATAGCTTTCAGGTGATATCCGTGGAATATGCTGCTCTGCTACAGTAAATCAAGATTAAAATTTTAAAGAGTTTTTCAATCGTAATAGTTCATTAATGACGTTTAGAAAACAAAAACAAAAAAATTTACTATATTTTAACACATCATATTTACAAATGTATGATCATACATATATACATATGTACATATGTATGCTTACATGCATGCACTTATGTACATAAGTATGTACATATGTATGTATGTATGTATGTATGTAGGCAATCACCATGCTATTTACTATATTAAATTTCACAACAGGCCATATACATATGTACATACATATATTTTTTTCTTTAAATTTTCATATGTTTTGTAAGGACCCTTTCATCTCTTATATATCTACTGCGGTATTCATAAAAATTATTGTATGTTTATTAAGGGCTTATTTGACAAATTTCTATGGGATATTTGTCAAATAAACCTTTAATAAACATACAATATTTTTTATGAATAAGGCCGTAATTCCTTAATTTCATAAGTTTTTGCAAACAAACATGCATATAAACATATGTATGTACATACATTCATACATAAATTCATACTTGCCCATATACATACATTTGTATAGAAATCTATAGATGTGTGTTTATCAACAAAGTTCACGAGCACACACTTTAAGCAACAACAAAAAACAAATAAAGAATAAAAAAATTGTTGTCTGCTACAGTTATTGAATGCCACTGACGAATTCTTTATTTTATTAGTTTTCAATAAAAATAAATTTAACTAAACACTTTTAACCTGACAATTAATAAAATTAACACTTTTTAATTAATTTATTCACCTTTTACTAAATAAATTGCACTGCATACTGAGTAATTTGCAATTAATTGACGAACGAGTAGAAAACATGGCACTTCTTGCAAGAGATAAATCAAAACTAAATGAAATGTCAAAATATTTGTTGCGTAATGAGTTGTGGTTTCAGGGTGGTGTAAAAGGTGAAGTTCAATAATAAATTTACTCCTTTTACCCCTCAGGAATTTTAAGAAAAATCTCTCTTATGGAATTTTGTTTTTCTTTATTGGAATTATTAATCTTTGGGACATTTAAGAAAAATTTAAAGAAAAAATCTAGCATATGTAGTTGTCAACTCAGTGCTTTTTGCAATGTTCATAACGTTTTCAACCAGTTTCAAGGAAAAAGATTTGAAAATTCTTATTGAATTACTGCTAAATTTACAATTGAGTTTTAACTTGTAACATGCTTCTTTCCCAAGGGAATAATTCACTTATTTAAAAAATAAACCAAAAACTTTATAATTTCGAAAAATCAAAAAACCCGATATATTGGCAAATGATTATTTTTAATGTTTTAATTGTGCTCGTAGATACAAAATAAATGTTCAAAATAACTTCAAATAATAATTTTAAAATTATGTATCAGCTCTTGTCTAATTTTTAGCTTCGTATTTAAATATCATTTAAGTTTTACTTAAATATATAATTAAATTTTTTAGTGCTTTTTATATACAAATTGATACTTAAATTGCCATCGTTGCTTATATAAGGTCTATTTAATTGCATTTAAATATACTTATTAACCATATGATTTTGATGATATGTTTTTGTTTGGCTGAAAACGAAATATGCGGCCATTGACAATTTTTTTTTTAATTTCGCAAATAAGAGCTTCGTTTTTTAGTTTTATATTAAATAATATTGTAAAAATGTTTCATTCAAAGATTTTTGTGGGGTTTTCAAATGTTTATTTTATAAATTTTTATCTAATCCCTATATTACAATAGTCTCAGTATTCCTGTTTATTAGCATTTCTTTCTATAGGTATATTGTTTTTGAAAAGCTCTGAAAAATTTCTTGAAGGCTTTGTAGCACTTCCACCTTTGCAGACCACTTAAATATGAGTTTTAATTTATGACTGATAAACCAAAATTGTTATTAAATACAGCTTAGATTTAAACAAAAATTAACAAACAAGTATCTGCGAATAAGAAATCAGTAGTTAAGCTAATGTCATTAGCTTACTTTAAATATGAGTCTTAAATGGCCTTTCCATAACAAGTTTTTTTTTTTTTTAATGGAGTTAAAGTGTCTGGCTCGAGTTCGATAATTGTATTTGTAAATTCAGATTACTAGTTTTTCAAGATGCATCTTTCATTAGAGTGGAAATCAGAAAAAGTTAATTATTACTTTAGCGGAACAGATGAGTTCTGTTTTTAATGGTCAGCCCACCATCATCATCAGCGTTCAGTTGTCTTCTTTTCACTTTTCAACCCGTTGTTTGAATATCATCTACATTACTCACTTAAGTATGAAGAAATGGTTAAAGAGGCGAACTGTTCTTATATTTTATAATGACAACAGCACTGTGTATCAACACAAAACTGCAATAAATTTATTATTTATATTTCCTGTTTTCCTAGAGGAAAAATTGTAGAGAGCATATACCATTGTTTCGGAAACTGGCATAGAAAAACAGTCCGAAGAACTGTTTATATTGCTTTTTAAAATTTTCGTTTCATTTTCAATTTTCTTATTTGTCAATTTTTTGTATTCAAAAAATTTAAAAAATTTTCTTTTCATTGTGTTTGAAATTTTCTTAAATAATATGAATTTTCTGAAGAAGACACCCACAGGGTGTAGAAATAAATACATTATGTTTTAAAGAAAGACCTCACACTTAAAAAGTAATAAACGAAATTAATCAAAAATAAATTTTGCAATTAGATTCCTTCCCATAATAATTTCCTTATTCAGTAAATAAAAGTAGCCGACATAATGGCATATGTTGTTTTTCAATGTTTTAAGCACAAATGTAAATAAAATTATAATATAATAAGATAAAAACCTTCAAATTATCAGCTGTTGTCCAACAATATCTGATGGTTTAAGTATTAGTAAGCAGGGCGATGCGAATAAGAAGGCATTGGATAAACTATTGTCATTAGCTAACTACTTATAATGACTTAGAATTTAGGGCTTATTATATTAGTACTTCCAAATTTGTCAAATATAAAAATCAGCAATATTTAATTTAATTTAAGCTAATTGGTCTGTATTAAAGCGAATGAGGGTTGCCTATACGTTGTTCCTATCATATATTGGTGGAAAGTAGTCCCTACTAATATAAATCCAATTTTATATAAATTTTCCTGATGATTTGGGTGAAGAACCTGTGACTAGCACAGACTGTCTTACAACATAAAAAGAATAATAATTACCAAAACACAAGTGAAAGTTATTTCGAGTTTATAAATTACATATTAGCAAAATATCTTGTTTAAGAACCACCCGTTTTTAACACCCTCCTCTCCCACTTTAGAAGGTGGTTAAAAAAACGCTGAAAACTATGTAAAAAGCACTATGATTTGTTAAAATTTTTTTCAAAGTTCCCAATTAATTCCAATAAATACGAATTATATTCTCTCAGGGAAATTTATCTTAAATTCACCTCTCACACCTCCATGAAGCAAACAGCTCAATAAGCAGTAAAAAATTTTGACAAGTTCATTGTAGTTTTTATTTCTTTTGCGAGAAGTGACGCGTTCCAACTTTTTCCTCAATTAATTGCAAATTATATGGTATAAAGTGCAAATTATTTATTACAAAGTGAATAAATTATGAAAATAGTGTTAATTTTATTAATTGTAAAGTTAAAAGTATTTATTTAAATATGTTTGGATATAAAACTAGTAAAAGAATATTGAAATGTTCAGAGGCCGACAACGAAATTGTGTTTTTTTCATTCTCTTTTTCTTTGTAAGCAGCAGCAACACATAGTTGTTTGTTGTTGTTTGTATAATTGTGTGTAGTATGTTAGCAACTTTTGTTGTTATACAAATGTATATGTGAGTATGTATCATTTATGTTTATTATAAGTACATAAGTATGTACAACTGTTTGTTTGCATAAATAAACATGAAGCACAGGAATTAAAGAATGCATTAATATGTGGGAAAAAAGAAGTTTAAAAATGCTTATAATATTTATATTAAAATTGATTAATAAACTTGTGTTATTTTTTAATCTAAAGGTCTCTTTTAATTTTTTATCCTGCAGATGGTACTGGATGAGTACCGAAATATCGATAAATATTTAAAAAAAAAATAAAAGAGACCTTAAGCTTAAAAAATAAATTAAGTTTATTAATTAAAATAAAACGGTCAAAAAATCTAGCACGTATACATATATAAATTAATGATATTATTCAATATTTCTGTTGATTAACTTTAATTTCTTATTTTTTTTAAATATTCAATATACACCCTGCCTGTGGGTGTCTTCTTCAGGAAATTCAAATTATTTTAACGAAGTCGAATACAAATAAAGAAAAGAAAATTAATTTTTTTAAAGTAATCAAAAGAAAATTATTTTTATTTTCATTTTCTTTTCTTTTTTGTATTTTAATTTTTTTAATAATTTGAATTGTCTGAAAAAGACATCCCAAAGGTGTAGAAATATTGAATTTTGTAAAAGAAGAACAAATATATACTTATGTATGTTACTTGTATAAAAACGACTTCGAGCTCAATAAATAATTCAATAAGTTAATAAAAAATTCATCTAAATTGTAAAAATTTAAGAAAAAATATGGTCTGTTTTTAAATTGAAACAAATGAAGTGTAAATGATATAATAAATAGTTTTGTGATTGATTTCATTCATAGATACATACCAATGTACATATTTATTAGCATACTTACATACTTACATACATTCATATATTGTATATATATGTACATAAATATGTTGTGTTAAAATATGCCGAGGTACGAGTAAAAAAGGTTTTTTGTATATTCAAACGGCATAGTTGAACTATTACAATGGAAAAAGTGACTACAATTATAACGTTGATGTTCTTAAGCAGAAAACAGACAGATTGGGATGATATCGCCTAAAAGCTATATATCTAGAGGTAAGTGTTAGTAACTATTATATTATATCAAATTATTATATTATATCCAATTTTGATGTCTTATTCAAATTAATGGATTTTGGCTCTCACTTTATGTTATGTTAACGTATTATTTAAGTATATTTTCAAAACTTTTTACAAATTTTCCTCGTGCTTTAAAATGTATGCCTCGCGGCATAAGCAATTTTTACAGATTGTGTCGTTTTTCCGAGTTGTTACAATTTGTATTTCTGAATCGCAAATTCTTTGTAGAAAATCGAAAAATGAATAATGAAATATTTGATAAAGTTTAAAACAAAAGAAAAAATTGTACTAGCGAATAGAAATTTTTCCTATCACGGCTTTGCTACAGTTAGATAATTTAAAAGTACTACCACATCCATTTGAAAGTAATTATAAATGATTTTGGTGCAGGTCTCTATTACTTAATCCATGTCAATAGTTAAATTCTACGTGATATTATTCGTTTCCTTTTTTTGTTAAGGAATTCGCAAGTACACCTACATAATTTAAGCTTCTTAGTTATTTTACTAGATAATATCGCTATGCTTAATCACTATGGCTACCATGCTTTCATGATTTTATAATGTTTAATCAAGAGAGAACATCTTTTTAAGAACTCCCTTCAGTCATCTTAAACTAATTTTAAAACTTAATTGCCGATACAAAAAAAAAAACGAAATCTTAAAGCAGTGACATGTGGCCCATTTGACTAAAAAATAGCAGTGGACAAAACTTTGAAATCAAAACCTAAACAAACACCTACAACAAGTATATCTCGCTAACAAAGCAATCAAGTACAAAAAATATTACACACTGGGGTCGATCGCAAAATCTATGGTCACAGACCTGAGATTTCAGAAAATCTGTAATATTTACAAAACAAATTTTTTCCACAAAATAGTTCAGAAATTTTATTAATTAAAGTGAACTTTCTTTAAAACTAAAAATATTATATTTAAGTCTTATAGAAGTTGTACTTAAGAAATATTAAGAAAATGTATTCAACGGAATTTTTTATATAAAAATTTTAAACCTACTTTAAGTTGATATTTTCAAAATATCCTTATAAAACTAGGAGTCATGTTGCACCTTGAATCAAAGCTTGAAATCTTGGCTCTTAGTGGGAGTTTTTTATTCCTATGGGAAATTTCACTAAATTATACAATTAATTAATTAATTATATAATTATGATATGGCATGAAATTCATAACAAATACTAAAGAAATATGTTTGTGATGTACATATAATCAAAACAAAAATAAAAAAAGGTGTATATTCAAACACTTATTCCATTCCAATAAAATTAATTTTGTGAAGTTTTTATTATATTTCTGCTATCTTAAAAAATATAAGTATAAGCTTTAATATCATTACAAAAACTAACTTTTAAAAATAACTTATTTCCCTTTTAAAAAAATAACAAATATTTTTTTTTACGTATTTGGCTATTTGAATGAAATCGTAAACATGTTTGTACATCTATCGTACAAAGTACAATTATGTTGCCAATAAAATTTTTTGAATCATAAATTGATCTAAATATGTCACTTGTGACTGCTGAAATTGCGAAATATGCAGGCAAAACTAGAGTCCCATCCTAATCATCTTGCTCATAATATCTTTAACTTTACTGGACACACCGACTTTAAAACGCAACACTCCAGATCAAACTTTTTGAAAATATTTTTGTGCTTAACACGACATTTATATATTATTAATTACTATCACTAAGTTTATCTCCGACACTGGTTGGGCCTAATAATTATATCTATACCTAAAATTTGAATACCTATTGTTAGTTCAGTTTTGAAGATAAAATAAATAAATATTAGTGCAGGAAAAAAATAAATTCGTTAAAGTAGTGTTTCGCAAATGATTTCTGAATAAAAGGTTTAGTTATGCTCTTAAAGCTAAAGAAAAATATTTTTTGGCATACGACCGATATGATTTCATTGTAAAGTTTATTGAGTTTGAAAATGTATTAAGTGTAAGGGAAAGTTCTATTGTTCTTGAAATAATTTTATCTTATCGTCCTTGAGATTTTTCTCTTTTTGATGCGATACCCTTTAAATGAATCTCATAGTACCATATGGGTTTTAAAATTGAATTTCACACCCGGGGTTTGTAGTCCAGCAAATAATCTTTTCAAATAATAAAAATATTTTCTAAAAACAGAATAGAAGTAAGTTTTTTATGAAAAAATTGCGAACTTAACTTTCCAATAACTCCAAAAAGAGCACTAATATATGATTTTGAAGCAAAAATAATGTCGTTTCATAAGAATGACTCACAGTTTATTTTTTTGGGTAGTTAAAGAATATCTACAAAGGTCACAAAGACGTTACAGTTTTTCACGCCTGTCTTTGTGGCCTTCGGAGGTATTCATTAACTACCCAAAGAAATAAAATGTGATTCATTCTTATCATTCAGTTGGCAGGGCCACTGGAGAAACGTTGTACCAACTACTCATTTATAAAAAACAAAATTTTTGGAAATCTAATAAGTACCTCGTCTAATGATATTCAAACAAAAAATTTATAAAATTGTAAACCTCTATTTTGTGCCGGACTCCACTGTGTTTTAAAAACAATCAAAAGTTTTGTATTTAAATAAGCAAATTGTATTTGTATTTTAAATATTTGTATTTGTCTCAAAATCTTCTTGCAACAAAAAATAGCAGATAACCTTACAAGGATAAAGTAGGAGAGAAAAAAGAAACAGCTTTTGATGACTGCTTACGGCGACATTTTCTGATGTCATCTAAGCATAATGAGTTGAATTAAATTGTATAATATAGAATTAATGTTCATGTTGATGCTTATAACCACCCAAAAGCCAAAGCATTAGAGATGAGTTTGCTTATTGCTAAATTATGTGAAACGGGGCTTCCGTCCTGGTGATATTTTCTCTACAATTCATGTACGAGTGCTTGATGATGTACGAGTACAACAATCATTTCAAACATCTAAAAGTATTTAATGTTGGTTAAGATGACGAAGTATTTAACGCAGAAATGGAGGAGGTATTAAGGCTTGTGTGTTTTATAACTGAAAGGGCAATAAGGAAAGAAATGGAAGATTTGTAAAAACTAGCCTGCAATGTTTTAAGTTTATACTATTTAACTAAGAAATATATTCGTTATACTCGTATAAAGATAGTGCTCCTCCTTCCACACCCATGGATGCGTTCAACATTATCCTACATTAACCAATGTATTGGGCCAGGAAGAAAATTTCAGCATTTCCGCAACCCATAAACTAGTTAAATCCCTAAATGATTTTGGCATTGGGTCCATTCCTTAGGCATTATACGATTCTATATGCATGTCAATATGTTTCGAGATATCGGATTCATATATAGTGATTTGGTCGATCCTGAAATTTATATGGTAGTTGTCTTTGTACATCAAGAAGACGATCTGAACAAGCGACTCAGTTCGACAATATAAGAACTAATCTTCGTTCCGAATTATGGTCTTGGGTCATGCCTGTTTACTTTAGTATCGTTGGCACAAATGTAGCGGTAATAGGAATGCAGACAGTTCGTAGACGCTAAAGAGTATGAATAAATTCCCTCCAGAATTTTTTTTACTGGAAAAAATAATATTCGCCAAATTTAGTAAAAAAAAATGTCCTTGGAATTTCCTTGGGTTATTCTGAGGTGAACTCCATGATACTATGGAGGAAAAAAGCGGACTTAACTATGTGGGTGCTAGTTTAAATTTTTTTTAATAGTTCAAGGACAAATGTGGCGGTAGGAGCTCCGGCTTGCTGCCCGGAGCTCGGCATAGAGGAAACTTACTGACTTTCTAAGTACTACTGTATATTCCAGGTAGAAATCTATGACTTCATTAAAAGCTCTGATACTTCAGTCCATGAGCTCATGCGTGAATTTGTATATTGAGAGTCAAGCAACATTCAAAGGAATTGGTACTAATTTCTACTACACAATGGTTGTACTTATGTGCAAGGACCACATAAATGCATTATGTATCGCAGACAGATCCATATATTTTATTGGTCAGCGGACATGAGGGAACTGTTGGGGATGAGATGACTGATGTATTATCCAAAAGGGGTTTTACTTTACCACCTGAAGATACAGTGTTAGTTCGTATACCAGTTTAGAATCTAAAGCGGGTCATAGACTCTGGTTTGATGAATGAAGCGGAGAAAGTTTGGCGCAATACGAGGACTTTTAAAACTTCTAGAACACTTTTTACCCCAAATCGTCTAAGTTCTTTTTATCACAACTTCGTATGTTGTGACGCACAAGATATAGACTTCTTTTCACAAGTTTTCCAGGACGAATTTCTTCCATTTTACGAAAAATTAATTGATTTAATTAATCCATTAAGATTTAGTAAATGTTTATTAGTTAATAACATTTTTGAGACAAGAGTTGAATTCATACTTTCCTCTAATTTACTAAAATTTTTCTAAATTTTGCTAAATGTGGACAATATGCAAATTTTCGGGCAGTATTAAAAGTTTTTTCAGTAGATGGTTGCGAGTATCTTGTCAAACTGCAATCGATAGAAAACTTGAACAATGGAAATATTTTCAACATTTCTTATATTTTTTATTGAAAATATTTACGAATATTGTCATGAAATTATTTTTCTTATTCGATTCCATCTATTAATAAAATGACTGTTTAACTACTGTCGAAATTCAAATAAACTTTTTACTAAAACAGGACCCGGGAAGGAATTTTGTAAATCCAGACAACTGATTTTGCTGAGAAAAAAAGGCTTTTGTAGTTTTTGATAGTGAATGTAATGAGCTTAAGCTGGATCAAGCAACATATTACAATCTGTTCTATGACCTCAAAGATAATTTCAAATAAATATTTACCCGAAAAAGGCTTCTTTTCAAAAAAAAAAAAAAAAAAAAAATATATATATATATATATATATATATATATATATATATATATATATATATATATATATATATATATATATATATATATATTGCGGAAAAGCGCTTGAATTTTTCAAAGATTCCAAAATAATTTCGGAAAATAGGATTTCACAGTAAAAAGCAAATTTATTTGTAATATTTAAAAAACTATACATATATGACTTGCAATATTAAATCATCAATTGGTTTTCATAATTTGACTTGAACATGTATTGGATGGCAAATAATATAAAGTAATAAAATTATTTCAGAACGAGGCTACGAACGTGAAACAAATCAGTTGCGAATATATAGCGATTGTGAATATATATTCTAGAAGATATAAAAATGCTCGACTTTTTTATTATTTATATATCGAATATATAGTTTACAATACATATAATGGAATGAGGACTTGCCATCACCTCTAAAAAATTTTGAAATGACAAAAAAAAATAGGAAAGAATTTTCAAACTACTTCTAATTGCCCTCTTTTGGTACAATTTTGAAAAGGTACAATATTCCGCAGAGAAAAAATTATTCCTAGAAAAATTTCAAAGAAACATTTTGTCCAACAAAAATTTTATTTTCACTCCCAATTTTTGCTGCCTGCGTTAATTATTAGTTGCAGGTTTTAAAATGAAAGTAAAAATTATATATATTTTTCATTCAAATTTTGTACAATTCGGAATATCAGAATTCGCGAAATTCTTTGTTGGTCCGCAATAGTTTTTTTATTAAAATTTTTTTTAAAGAGAAATTACACTCCGGCACTCACAGAAGTTACTGATTCAAAGAATTTGGTGAAAAAAACTTTTTTCTAAACAACAGCGAGTGGAAGGAAGTAGCCGCTCTAAGGATATTATTTTCTTACCTTTGAATTTTCTTATATTCCTTGCATCTGATTTAAGTTGCTGACTTGAAAGCTGCTGATCTCTTTCGGAATCAACTTTCACAACAAAATTTCTGGTGGATACAGCATATCTATTTTTTTTCTTTCCAATAGGAAATGTGTCAATATTGGTTCCTGTGAATAAGATATTATCTCATATATACCATTAGAGTGGAGTCTATACATATTTCACGTGGCGCAACGCACTTCATCACAAGTCGAGGCTTAACCCAATGAGGAGAACTCGTTGCAGTTTGAATAACTTACCATCATCAATATTGATTTTGTAGTTGTTGTTGCAGCTGCCAACCATCACATGCGAGTATTAATTGAAGGCTAAACCATTAAATCTTTATCATGAAAGAAAGAAATAAAAAATATAGTAACGAAACATCATACAGACAACATGCACCAACTGTAACAGCATTAAAATATAATTAAAATTATTAATAAAAACCGATAATAATCATAAATTTTATGTTCCTAATTTGACTTAAAGGTTTCCCATGGCAGGCGGTAGGCGGCATTTTGTGATGTTTGAAACTTAGTTACACTCGCACAATACATACATATTTTATGTCTTACCAAAAAATGTCTGTCGTTCTTGTGTCAGACGATGAGAGATGTTCGCTTTGAAACATTCACGAGTATCACATCATCATACATAAAATCATTTATATACAATATTCTGGATGAGTCTGATAGAGAGTAAGGATGAGATGAAAAGAGAAGGGAAATAAATTGTGAAAAGAAGATGGGGAAGAATTTTATGTTTGCCTAATCTAATGATTTATATAAAATTTAGGTCGCCATATAGTCGCATTAATTACGCCTCATAATGAGTGATTTATGCGAGCTCAGTGCCTCATGTTAAGAAATTAAATGAGAGAGGTTATACAAATACATTTGAAAAAAGAAAATACACACACACACACACACACAAAGAAAATAACACACTCATACATAAATATGTTGTATAAATGTATGCAAAGCATTATATATACAAAAGTACAAATGAATTTATGAGGGAGGACAGAAAAGTAATTAAAATTCTAATAAACATCTCTGACACTTTCTGCTAATATCATGCTCGATTTCTAAGATCTTTGACAACGATATTGGATTCGGATAAATAAACCAATTTTGATACAATTTTTACAGAAATTTCGATTTGAAAAGAATTTTTCGAGATATTTAAAAATTATCGACGAAGGTTGGTAAGAGTATCGATTTTAGAGAAACTTGCAGCAATTGACATTATTTCGTTTGGTGAAGAGCCGATTGTATTTTGAGTGCAATTGAATAATTCAACTTGATCCTTTTTCATACAACATCTAAGTGAAGCCAAAATCACCAAAAAAAAAGTTCCAATCTTTTCAGATGTTCGAAAGTTATGAGAGGCTTGAATAAACATACATACTCGCTTACACAGCCCTTCGGCTGTAATTTCAACAGCAGCTAGAACCGCTTTATGTCGTACCACGACAATATCTGATAAAAATACCAAAAATGTCCAAAAACAAAACCAATAAATTTTTTTACACAGTAAACTTGACTAAACTACGATGGTGGCTCAATAATTGAATAATTTTTTGAATTTACTTCCCCTTAGCTGAAAGGACAACATTGCTCTTATCAACACGAATCTGTCAGTTGACTCCGGACAATATTTTAGTTGCGTTAATTAGATTTTTTTGACAACCATTGAAAGCAGACTACCGTGTGAATTGAGGAGAAATTTTGAAAAAAAAGTTAATTTCGTGTGCTCATTAAACATTATTTTTTGCGGAAAAGAACATCATTCAAGCCCAGGTTCGGCTTGATAATGGGCTTGACTATCGGAGTTCTGCACCGTCAATTTCAAAGGCAAAAAAGTGATTTACTGAATTTCGTCCCGGCCGTACAAGCGTCGAAAGGCGTCGAATGTTTTGGGCGCCTAGTTGAGGTCTGTTCACCCGAAACAATTGAAAAAATTTACGATATGGTATTGGAGCCGATCGGAGGTTTAAAGTGTGAAAGAAGCCGTAGGCACATTACATAGCCCCGGTGGTTTTCATATCGAATCATAAGGTTTTCCGCAAGTTGGGTGCCACATTTGCTCCCAATTGACCAGAAACGAAATCGTGTAACAAATTTGCAAGAGTTTTTGGCGAAGTTGACAAAGTTCTTTTCTACCAGGACAATGAAAAAAATGCACACATGTGTACTTTTTACTTGGCGAAATTCCATTAATTAGTCTATAAATTGCTCCCTCATCCACCTTATGCTCTAGATTTAGCACCGATTAATTTATTTTTTGCCTCCGAACCCGAAGGAATGGCTCTGCGGAAAGAGATTTGACTCCAACGATGACATCATCTCACAAACTAATACTTATTTTGGTGACCTCGACAAACCATGTTCTTTAGAAGGGATAAAAAATATTTGAGAATCGTTGGAAAAAGCTCATAGGGCTAGAAGGACTACCATGTTGGAAAATAACAGGATCTCTTATCCAAAAACCTTCAATATTTGACACAATAAACCATAAAGCAAAGTAATTTTTTCAATACTGTTAGAACTAATGGCTATTCGTTATACCCAGCTTTGCGTTGTAATGACTTTTCAGCCTGCAAGCTTACAAATGTGAATGATTTAATTCTGGGGACTAATAAAATCTGACTAAATGAATGTATTTATGTGTCTATGTTAAATATACTCCCATACACATAAATGTATTATTATTACACTAGTATTGGTGCTATGTGGAAATTATGAAAGTGTTTGTGTGGAATTTCTTCATACATATAGACACATTTACATAAAAGTGAGGCATATTATTAAGTTAATGAGCATAAAACTGACTTGCTTGCCTGCCTGCCCGACTACTGATGATTTCGTTTCTGATGGCACCAATGCTCTGATACTCTGCTTGCTTTAGCTACTGATGATGCCGCAGGACATGAATTCACATTAGCACACAAAATGCCATAATTATACACTGGGCTGTTTTTTTCTTTTTCTCCTTATATTTTAATGACATTGTGATATGATTTTCAAGCAGTTAAAAATGTTTTAAACCGAAACCAGTATAATAATTAAACACACACACACACATATACACACGCACACTTGAACGCTTTTAAACCCACATATGCAAAAAGTACATACAAAGACATAAATATTAAAAAACGTCCCATCACATATAAAAGCCATATATTTTGTTACACTCATACAGTGGGGCATGAATGCAAATTATGTAATAATTAATTAAAAGATTTTTCTTAATTATTACATGTTGGTTTTTTAGAGAAGCATTTGCAATTATGTACCTGAAGACTCATTTAGTTTCTTCACATAAAATATAGTTCATGGGAATTGGATAAAAAAGGAGTTGCCAAAAAAAGTCATACAAATGCTGAGACCATGATCTGTAAGAGGTGCAAATTTCGATAATTTTTATGATTTTGTCAGCGGCTTGTCAGAGCAGGATGTTATCTTAATGATATTTATTTACTAATTTGGAAAATGTCCTCGATATAGTGAGAAAAGTACTAGTTGTCTACCACTAGGAACTTTGTATCTGGGAAAGAAAATGTATCAATTATTAATTTAAAAGAAATATTGTTTCCATAAGTCTTAAAGAAATAAGAATTAAAAAAATAATTTTTAAAATCGAGAACAACATTTCCCAGATTTAAGGACGTCATTCAGATTTGTAGTAAAAATTTTGTTTTTAATTTCATAGAAAGTAGAAAAAGTCGTCCAATGGCTTTTTGGAAGCTATGAAAATGTTGTTCCTGGGGAACCACTCCGATTTTTCCACTCCCATAACCACACACTCATCGTCACGGTATTTTAGCCAAATTATGAGAGACGCACATATTGGTTATATTTTTTTTATTTTAAATTCATTTCCCTATTACGTATGCAATCTACATGTGTACAGACTAGGGTACCCTCTTACATTAGGGGATAGTGTATCAGGCTAGTAGGTAGAGGGTAGCGCAGATTCAATGACTGCCGTATACTCTGGGTCTTTCGCTTTATGTCTTCTTTACTCTGCTGTCTTCTATTTTGCATTCTCTACTTGTTACAGGTATACAAAGGGACCAAATTACGAACCCAAATGAGCAAATGTTGCCTGCTAAACTGAACCTAAATTATGCCTGCAATTTATTAAAATAATAAAGATATAGATCGTTAGTTGCAACAATGTATTTATAGTAGACTTCTTCAACTTGGGGTGATCTGGTGATTTTTAAAATGGTTCACAACAAGCGCTGGCATGCTGTAAGTTCAAAATGCTTCAAACAGGCAATTCGTTTCAATGCTTTATTATACAAAGTTATTGAATCAGCTGATATATAGTATCTTTGAACTTAAAAAAAAAAATCTGAATATATTTGGTTATCAGCTGAATCCCTTAAGCCTCCACTCTTTTATTATACCATAAAAGTTATTTTGTTACCTTTTTTTATCAAAATATTTGCGATATTTTCTCGGTATTTAAGGAAATCGCTTTTATTTATTGCATTGTTTTGATCAAGTATCAAATATAAATCATAAAAATTTGATTGTACTTTTGACTAAAGTAACTGGCCTTTGCCTACAAAGACTGGGAACGTGAGATCGATCTCTGTTCAGAACAAGTTATCAATATCATTAATTTTTCTCATGTAGATTAGTGTGGAACTGTGTTGGTTGTTGTTGGACTCTTTAAGTGATGTGAAGGCATAGCACTGGTCTTTGAAAACAGGACCAGCAGCGTCAACAGTGTCCTTCTTCGTCGGTAATGTTACCGTTGGCGAAGTAAAACATCTAATAAGAATGGCTACACTTACAGCTCAATAATTGTTTAAGTGCGTCTACTTAATACCAGAGGCACGGCAATATTGCTACTAAAATTAATAAAAATGCTTAAAAAGTAATACGTTCTCTCTCTCTCTCTCTTTCTCCTTTCTGTATTATCCCCTTCCCAAGGAAAAAAAACACTTCAAGTAGTAGGCATTAATTGCCTGAGTTACTTTATTAAAAAATTGAATAGGTTTTTAAATTGTAATACTAATAAGAATTTATTTATTTATACATACATACATATTTATTACCATACATTTTGCATTTATCCCCACTGTGCGTTGTATCACGTAAATGAAAAATGTGCCTATATGACACTTTTTCATAGATGGCATTTTACGACTTTTATCACACAAGTTTTTAATGTTTAAAAAAGAAGAAGAACAAAAAAAAACAACAAATTAAACGAAAGAAATGTTTAATCCAAATATTTATGTTTCTTGAGATAAAACATGCATAGTCCTACGTCGAAAACTCACAAAATGCTCTGCGAGTATGTAGTACATACTCGTATATATTGGTATTTACCACACCCCTAAAACCATCACCATCATCATGATCTTCGTTTTTCCTGCCATCCTTGAATGATTTATATCTCTACTCTATTGTTTTTGTTTTCAAACTCTTACTTCAATATTTCTCATTTCAATTATCAATAGCATTGTTTTATCTTCCTCATTTTTATTACTTTTCTGCAGCTTCTTTTCATTCCATTTAATTTATTTCTATTCACAATGGCGTCCAGAGTGATTTATGTGTGATTGACAGCTGTTGTGCGTGAGCGCGTACCAGAATGTGTGTGTGGCACATATCCTTTTCTTTCAATCCGCTCTCAATACATGCGTTCGTTGGTCCATCGTCCATCAGTGGCAGTGGGGAACAATTTTATTTATTTCATTGTGGATTTATTTGATGTATTGTTCTCTCTATGTCTTTGAATGTTTGCGGGTTTTAGGTGTAGGAAGTATCAGTTTTTATGTTCCAAGTACAAATATGAAACAATATGGCTGATTTTATGACTTTTCAAAAGAGGCGGGTGTTGATCATTGAAGTCATTTTTGATCGGTGTTCTGTCCATTAAAATGCTATAAAAATGTGTATTTGTTTTGGTTTTGTTAAAGAGGATTTTTCTTCTTTATGGATCATAAAAATATAAAACAATTATAGATGGTACGCATTTTAATGTCAATAATTTTGGCTTATAATGTGAAAACAACTACGAAATTTGGCTGCTGTGATCTATTTAAGATCATATTATTCGAGACCAATATGGCTGGTAATATCGTGTGAATTCAACACTTTTTGCTTTAGTCTTTTCATGTCAGTGCGATATACAGGTGGCAATTGTAGTGCATGGCTTCAAGGAGCATTAGGCGGTTTTGTTGAGTCGCACGAAAACTTACAGAACTGTTACCAATTTAATATATTTTGCCCTAGATTTAGCACATTTGAAAAAAATATCTGGCTCCTGGCACGTTCTCCATCATTTGAAAAAATTTCTACTTGCATTATTTCTCACATTTTCATATTTTGCGCTGTTAAAATTATTTTTCAAGAAGTTATAGGCGTTAATTTGCTTGATGCGAAAGTTTAAATGAAAAAGTTTTTTATATCCCCAGTGAATAAAATGGAAGTCATTATTCAGGAATGACATTTTCAAAGCTTCGAAAAATATAAAAGTGAATTCATTTAACTTCCCTGGAAGTCAAGTTGATAGAATTTCGTTAAAAAAATTAATTATTTTCGGAAAACTGTATAACTCGAATTGAAAATACGTCTTATTTCTATAAAAACAAATATTTGTTTCTTTTAACGTACATGAAATTGTTATTCTTATTCAATCAATAAGTGATGAAATTATATTCACTTAAGGAAAAATAAATCGTGAAAATCCAGAAATCCAAATGACAGCTTTTCAATCGGTGAATTCCGACATTCTTGGGAGCTCTTTTTTCAATGAATAGTTACATACAAAAATTAAATTCAAGTGAGTATTTTTTATATTTGATACCATTTTCATGCACTTAAAGAACAAATTACGAGAATATCCTGCACAAGATGATTATTTGTAGAAATTCCAGTATCGATAACGTCATTTCAATGGGCTGAGCTCAACCTAATCTGTAAAACATGTTTTGAAATTTCAGACAGTTCTTAAAATAATTAGGGGAATAGAAAAAAGATTTTCCTTTAGGAAAATATCTCACACTTATATATATTTAAAGAAAGTCGTTTGCTATTTCTACACAAGTTTTGTTTTCCGAAAGGAGGAAGGAAGGCAGCAGGGAAATTAAATTACATACATATAACATTGATATTTGGAATAAAAATATTGAATTTTTTACTCTTCAATCGTGTAATAAGTATTTTTGAAAACAAAACGTATTCACTTTTAAATAATCTCCCTTTCTGTCGATTTTAACCCTCTGTGGTACGGGTGGTTCTCCCGAAGAAAAGGGAAGTCAATCCAGTAACACCTCTGCGAACGTTCACATCTGAAAAAGTCTCCATCGATCTGCAACGCGGTAAGGATAGCATGGATTCCGGAGCATAGATGACAATTAGAAGACTGACGAGTATGCGAAAGCCAGATCGCTTTTTTATCTAACTAACTCTCGAAAAGATATGTGTATCCTCTTGAATTGTCTCATGAATTTAGGGCGTGAGCGCTCAGGGAAACAGAGCTTAGGTGGTCTACCAAGACTACATGCGAGATATCCAGGACTCTTTGACCTACTACTAGCAGCAGCAGGACAAGAGAGCTTTTCTCTCTTGGAAAGAGATCGCTGGTACTTCTGGTCGTCTGTCACAGCAGCTAGGAGTATCCTATGATGGCCAGTGCAGGATCTGCTTAGGAAGAGTCAAATCGGCACATTCTATGTAACTGCCCAGTTCTGCAGGAGTACAGACTTCGATACCTGGGAAATCATTTCCCTCGGGACCTGGACTATCTCAAGGAAGTGCTACCAATGGATTTATTAAGCTTTGTAAGCAATTCCTGTTGCAGAATTTCGTAGGAAAATGTAAGCTCTGGTTTAGTCCTTTGGGCGTCACAATGGGCCTTATGGCCTATTGGAAATAAAACGCGCTACACGTCTTAGCATTGGTGGATCTAGAAATATTTTGTAAGAGATTGACGAACAGGAATTTTGGTTTGAATTATGGAAAAGACAATTAAATATTGCGAGTGCTAGAAATATATTTAAAGAATATTTTGTGGTAAATCATACGACCCTATTTGATCGAATGCATCTAACTTATCTAATGTACCATTTTCCGATATCTACGCTGCTGGAAAATAATTTTTGCATTAACCCTTTGAATTAATTAAAATAAAAAAAGAATAATATTCTATTTAATTAAAAACAGCATGTAGCGATTTGAATCGCTTTGTATCACATTTCTTCATACTTAAAATTATAATAAATTTTTATTTCCAAAGTCAATTGAATGCCAACTAGGAAAACGCATTAGCAAATCTCATATACAAATGGAAGTGGCTGAAAATGGTCATTAAAAGTAATTTAAGTTTTACATCAAATTAAGTTTAAGATGTAGGGAACTCAAGGAGTAGTTCAGTATATTAAACATTCTAGTACTCGATATTATATTATAATTAGATGCACCAGTGACTAAATGTATTGGGCAACCATAAAGTGTAAGGAACTTAAGCTGAAATTTCTAAATTCAAGGTAAATAAAATGCGTTTTATGCGCAAATTTTTTTATTTTTATCAGCTGTAGTATAAATATTTTGTATCAAATAGAAAGAAATTTGGCGAAAATGGAATGTGAAATTGTGAATTTGAAAGAAGTCATGGAATTCATTGATTTTATATACATAATATTTTGGGCCTACGGAGAGCTGCAAAAGACCATGAAACGGGAAGCCAGGGTTATTTTTGCAGCTTCGATAAGATTCTCCTCCATTGCAATTGATTTAAAAAAAAAATAAATAAATAAAATAGAGGTGACACTCAGCACATAAAAGTAATCGATAACCAGAACACAAATTTTGTTAATGAAAGAAATATGTTAAAAATTGACTTTAATATATTTTATTACTAAAATTAGTGATAAACTTTATTACGAAAACTTTTTATTGTGTTAAAAACTTTTTTTAATGCAAAAAAAGAGACAATTAAAACCCACCACACAAATTTTTTATCCATTTCACTGACAATAAAATAAAATTTGTCATCTTTGGCTATCAAAAACAGTTGATCTTTATCCATGATGTGTTCTATGCGTCTATATGTTCTATGCGTTTTGATCTCTAACTTGCCACATACAATTACCCTGAATTTACTTTTTTGACACATGAATAAAACTCAGCAACGCATTGAGCGGATGGTATTGGACTTTCAGTTTAATGCAAAGCGAGATTGACATGATGTCAAAATGCCTTTTTGAAACCATATTTTCAAAGCAAAGATGCTGGAAATCTGCATGTAAAAAATATCAAAATTAAAAAATGCAAATGGGTTGGAGAAAACTTCTAGAAACCATTTTGTAGGTGCGATTCCAGGGAAACTTTTGCTTTTTCTCTACAATAAGTTCATACCACCCGTTGAAAGAAAAAAATTGCGATTAAAGTGAACCTAGACTTATAAAGAAATTGCCAATGTTTCTTTTCAATGAATTTCATACAATATCTTCAAATGATTTTTCAATTTCCCTGCTCCCAACGTTGAGCTAAAATTTGAGGTTTGAAATTCATATATGGAACTTGCAACAATTTCAATAATGCAAAATAGTGTACTTAAAAATAATACATATATTTTTGAAGAACTGCCCGCAGAAGCAAAAGAGATAAAAAATAATTATTTATATTGATAGTACCACCTAGGAAATGAATTTCTCTTTGGTGCTAAAAATCATCAAGGACGTCTTAACATTTGTAATTTCTTTTATTTCTTGCTCTTAGTGGTTTGTATGAAGACTCTTTAGACTTTCGTTAATTAGATTTGTAATTTCGCAATTAATCCAATATCATAAGCTTTTCGAGGTGTGAGAAAAATTTTCTTAATGACTAATCACGGCCAAACGCGTGTTTATGAAAATGCACTAAATAGACCAAATGCTCCCTTAACTAAAATCACATAAAAGTCAAATGCATTTCATAGAGCATCTGCGAGTTTAAAAAACTGCATTAAGGAACCTTTCAGACGATACAAATCAAACAGCAGTTGCAATAACAGAGAAGCCGAAATACATACTCGCATATGAATGAAGGAAACAACTGCTTAAAAACGATTTCCTCGTAAAAACAGCAGGATCAGCAATAATTTCCTTGCAATACACACAAATGCGCCTAAAACATAAAATGTCAATTCAGTTGTTCACATTTGAGTCACCACTATCACCAACAGGCTTGGAAATTACAGTTTTCGAAATTTTCACTTTAAAGTCAAATTGAAAAGAATTTTTTTCTTTATTAAACCAACTCTTCTGTGGCAAAGAAATCACACTGTATTTTTTCGATCTGTAGACTGTTATTCACAAAATAATGGCTTTGAGCCAAAAAAATATATCCGATGTTGGATATCCAGGATAGCCCGAATTATTTTCTTGAACGTTTTTAGAATTTACACAAAGAATGCCAATACTTGACTGACTAATGAACTATAAAGATTATGTCCTACTTAAGGTGTTACTCCTTTTGTGGAAGGGATCGGGTAAAGAGGGCAGGCGGTGAAATTACAAGACGGTGAGCCTAATTTTCGTTCTACAACTCAACTATTTCGCGTTGTTTATTATACATAATTTTCTGCTTATGATGAAAACATAATTTTTTCTAAGGCTTCACACCCAAAAGTGAAGCAAAAAAAATTATTTATTATTCATATATGAGATGGAGTGAATTACTCGGATCTCATCAATGATTTTTTTAACCGACTTCAAAAGAATATGTTTTTTATGTGCAGGGAATTTTTCATCATACATGGAGCGATTAAAAAAGAATAGAAAGACTTTTATGAAAGAGAAAACTCCATAGATTGCGAATAATATGTAAAAGGAGCAGATAGAATGGTACCTTCAATAATCTGAAAAGTTTTAAAATAAAACAACAACAAAAAATTATACCGACCTCAAAATTTGGCTCTAAAAAGTTTGAATAAACTATAACATTAATATATAAATTATCTCCTGAGGTCTTTCAAGTTGGTGCAGCCTTTCTTGTAATATAAAAACCGCAAACCAGACTCCTTCTTTACCATGCTTCACTGCTGGTAACAAATTTTCTTTATTAAGAGATTTTCCAGGTTTTCACTTTATTGCAAATATGGAAGCTCTGTTTCGTCAGAATTTGTTTCTCTTTTTATTTGTTGCAAAATTCTTGTTAATAAGTTCCATGCATCAGGGGTTGTGATTCGGGTATGCTACGCAGCTGGAGGAGTAGGCAGTTTTGAATTTGTATGTAGAACCAATAAGGGAACAGTTTTGTGTATTTGGACGTTCCGAAGAGTTGCAAAAGATTCACGTCAGTACCTGCCCGAAGGCCTAACCCGACGGTGCACTATTGCACAAGGGTGAATAAAGCACGTTCACCACCGCCCCAGTAGCCCCCGCCAAGGGCACATGACTGGAGCGCCAACTAACATGCGCCTCTGACAGGGACAACATGGTAGCAAGTTCCGTACAGGCTGCTGGACCATGTACAGACACCTTGCTAAGATGCTTGGAGCTATCTAACCTCCTACTACCCAAATGGCACAGCAGTGGAACTTTTACCCCCATCTGACCTGAGGCTTCACCTACCGTAACCATTAGAGCAGCTCTGTCGAATAGCAACAGCACCTAGAGATATATGGCCTGAAGAGAACATCCACATCATGCCACTAGCCCATGATTGAAGACACACTCATCCAGCCCATACCTCTCCCCGCGTATCTTTGGGTTTTAACCACAGCCACCACGTGATCCCCGAAGGGGCCTCACCAATAACCAGTCTAGGACACGTCCTAGGGGCTACTGGTTCCCGTGGCACCAGATAGGACTCTGGTCAGCCGCGTGTTAAAAGCACCTCCGATTTTAGGTCCCGTGCAAACCTGAGGCATCGGTAACACCTCTACCCAGACTAGCGTAGCAAGCTACTTCCTTAATTACTTATATGCACGCCCGTTTTAGGGCAATTGGCCAAAGGTCAAGGTCTGGAAAGACCAACTACCCCTCCGGACGAGCGAGCGAACCCGCTTTTACCTTTAGTTTACTTGCATGCGCGCCCGTTGCCCTGTTGTTTCAGGGATTGGGTAGCAACATACAAGTTTTTAGGGGTTATCAGCAAAAAGGCCTAGGTCCGGAAACCTGATAACCCTATACCCCAGGAAGTTCAACACCAAGCCACCAAGACAAGATGCATTGACCGCGCCCCCTGGGGGGAGGACGTTCCGAAGAGGAAGATAAAAGAAAGTGCTGAAAAATTGTGTTTGTCTAGAATTATTTGTTTTCAATATGATATAAGGACCCAAACTACGAGTACGCCTCTCTAAAGTCGTTAAGCTTGGCTGTTGTACAATGTATTGAAAATCTGCTTGCTATACTCCCACAATCTCCAGACATGTACCTTCTAATAGAGCACCTAATGGCATTATTATAGAGAAAAATCTGGCAGCGAGCAATAGCAAGTAGGGCAATGCTTAAAATCACAAACAAGAAGGAGTGGAAGAAGATCTCGCCTTCTGGGGATAATTCCATTTATAAACGCTTACATTTTTACACATTTTATATAAATATATAAACAAATGCTTTAGTTTTTGGGGAGCTTAGATTACGACACCTAGGGTATAGCTGCACTTTTGGGAAAGTAAATATATTTTCTTATCTCCTCATTAAGGCAGATAGGTGCATTTAAAATAGTATCATTTCTAACTTAACTTTGTGCAGCCAAATCAAATTTCCTATACAAATTCATAACTTTAAGTATCTACTAAAGTTTCCATCTCTGATTTCAACTAGAATCATAACCAACAACTAGTCCTACCATTAACATCAGCAACGAACGAGCGAATTTATAAAAAAATGTCATAAAATTTAATTTTATGATTATTTTCACAAATACACTTTTAACGGACGGTCAGTATAACAACAAGAAACCCTGTTTTGAAAATAAAATAAAAAAATACAAAACAATTCCATACAATTAAAATGCAATAAAAGAAAATATTTTCAGGTTGACATTTATGGATTTTTAAATAATTTTATGACCATCAAATAGTTGATGTTTTGCCCTGACATTCAGGCTTTCCATCAATGTGACAGCATAGACAGAAAAACACATAAAATTGACACAACCTATTGACACTTAAACGATCATTATAAATGACAAAGTTTACCTTGACGGCTGGTAAATCACCATAAATAAATATTATTTCATATTGAATGTGTCTGTTGTTTTGTCACAGATTCCTCAAAGTCTCATATATTACGTTCAAATTTCTTTGTTCGAATTAGGCTTTTGTTGCGCGATGTATAAAGTATACACATATATGTACTCGTATATGTGTGTGTATGTATATATTTTGGCGGGAGTTTGTGTTTACATTTCTTGTCATTAACCGTAAACGTCAAATCATAAAGAAAATCATAAAATTCTTAATTTTATGAGTTGCCTTAAACAAGCATCATAAAATCAAGTGACAGCAACGGTATGACAGTCATAAAATGGACTAACGCAGCAGTCAACTAAGAAAACACTCGTAATATAAAATTCGTATAAGAGTTGGAAAATATAAAAGTTACTCGTGCATAGCTTGGTGTGCTCATCCTGGGTTTGTGTCTTGTCATCTTAAGAAATATGAGTTTTACCAAACACTTTCGTGTCCCTTGCCATCAATAAATTTTGTGTTTTGAAAACAGAAAGTAAAGTGAGTTAATTTACACCTTTAGATTTTGGTAATCACCTTGAATAGAAAATAGTTTAAAGGAATGAAATGATTTCTAGATTTATTCAGCCCATTCACAAGTCTTCTTGTATCAGATGACATTTATGAAAATACACCTTGTCAGTTTTTATGTGGCGGTTTCACCCTATATTGATAAACGTCAAAATGTTAAATATAAATAATAAATTATTTTCTCTGGATTTAAATATCAAGTGATATTCTTTACTTCTTTTAGCATAAATTATGAAAAAAACTCATTCTGATAACGACTTTGAAAAGATTTTAAGTGATCACTTAACAATACAAATTAATTCCAGGTACCAGAGTTGTAAACGAACTTTTTTTCTAATAAGACAGTGAACGTTGTCTATAGAAGAAGTATTTTAATTTCAAAAAACATTAAACATTTCTTCAGAGAGAAATTATTTTAATCACTCCCTGGACGGACGAAATCGCAGGTAGATGCTAATCTTGCACATACATATAATTTTTATTATCACTTAAACGAATTCGACTGTACGAGTAAATCCATTCAAAATCTTTTTACTTCATTGAAATTTGTTTGTTCGCTTGCAATCAAAATACGAGGGCGGGTCTATAAGTCCGTAACTTTTTGAAAAATCATTTTATTATTCAATGCCATCTCCATTGGGTCCTATACACTTTGTCCACCGTTTCTCCAAATGTTTGTCCCTTCAAAAAGTAATATTTCTTGAGGTCATTAAAATTGGCATTTGTTAATGAGATGATTTTCGCCTTCGATAGTCGATCGTGAATATTTTGTTTAATCTTGCACATACATATAATTTTTATTATCACTTAAACGAATTCGACTGTACGAGTAAATCCATTCAAAATCTTTTTACTTCATTGAAATTTGTTTGTTCGCTTGCAATCAAAATACGAGGGCGGGTCTATAAGTCCGTAACTTTTTGAAAAATCATTTTATTATTCAATGCCATCTCCATTGGGTCCTATACACTTTGTCCACCGTTTCTCCAAATGTTTGTCCCTTCAAAAAGTAATATTTCTTGAGGTCATTAAAATTGGCATTTGTTAATGAGATGATTTTCGCCTTCGATAGTCGATCGTGAATATTTTGTTTAATCTTGCACATACATATAATTTTTATTATCACTTAAACGAATTCGACTGTACGAGTAAATCCATTCAAAATCTTTTTACTTCATTGAAATTTGTTTGTTCGCTTGCAATCAAAATACGAGGGCGGGTCTATAAGTCCGTAACTTTTTGAAAAATCATTTTATTATTCAATGCCATCTCCATTGGGTCCTATACACTTTGTCCACCGTTTCTCCAAATGTTTGTCCCTTCAAAAAGTAATATTTCTTGAGGTCATTAAAATTGGCATTTGTTAATGAGATGATTTTCGCCTTCGATAGTCGATCGTGAATATTTTGTTTAATCTTGCACATACATATAATTTTTATTATCACTTAAACGAATTCGACTGTACGAGTAAATCCATTCAAAATCTTTTTACTTCATTGAAATTTGTTTGTTCGCTTGCAATCAAAATACGAGGGCGGGTCTATAAGTCCGTAACTTTTTGAAAAATCATTTTATTATTCAATGCCATCTCCATTGGGTCCTATACACTTTGTCCACCGTTTCTCCAAATGTTTGTCCCTTCAAAAAGTAATATTTCTTGAGGTCATTAAAATTGGCATTTGTTAATGAGATGATTTTCGCCTTCGATAGTCGATCGTGAATATTTTGTTTAATCTTGCACATACATATACTGCCTGGCCCACGATGTCGAACGACATCGTTCGCGTGCTTAAATACATTCAAACCAAAAACAACATTTTAAAATTTGTTGCTGTTTCAAACGTATTTATGCAAGCGAACGCTGTCGTTCGACATCGTGGGCCAGGCAGATAATTTTTATTATCACTTAAACGAATTCGACTGTACGAGTAAATCCATTCAAAATCTTTTTACTTCATTGAAATTTGTTTGTTCGCTTGCAATCAAAATACGAGGGCGGGTCTATAAGTCCGTAACTTTTTGAAAAATCATTTTATTATTCAATGCCATCTCCATTGGGTCCTATACACTTTCTCCACCGTTTCTCCAAATGTTTGTCCCTTCAAAAAGTAATATTTCTTGAGGTCATTAAAATTTGCATTTGTTAATGAGATGATTTTCGCCTTCGATAGTCGATCGTGAATATTTTGTTTACGAAACATCGGAATATTTTGATTCTCTGGGGGTATCAAAGTTCCATTATCTGGAAATACATTTCCCTGTAAGTGTAGTATCAAGATGCAAATGGCCACGTGGACAGCACAATCTTTTTGCCATATGCGATAAGATACTTTAACCATAATTATTACTAACAGATTTTGCCAACTGATGCCACGAGGTGGTAAGATGTTGGCCAGGGCAATATACACCTACCAAACTTAGCAGCTGCATCAGCGAAATTCAGACATGCAAAAATGTCATGAAAGCCTTCAACAAAATAATATGTGTGTGAAGGTATATTCAGAGAGATCCTCACAATCAATCCAGAAAATGTATTTTCTATTCTATTTAAATCTAACAGAAGTGGTCTTTATTTCCCAAAAAAAAAGAGAAACAAATCCTTTTAAATTTCTGCAAAAAAAATCTATAAGAAAAATAAACTTCCAAGACCCATCTCTGACTTCCCTTGTAAATACAGTAAATAAAGTTAACAGCATTACTTTGGATATATTACCAAAACCATCCAGCGTTTGTTTGTGTGTGTGCTTAATCGTCATCATCTTCACTAAAGTGTCATTTATAGTAGTTTGTACTAAAATATTTGAAATATTTAGTATGTCCTTTATGTTGTCACTTAACTTGACACGTTGCAACATGTTAACCGAGACGTTGCATTTTATACAAACTGCTTTTATTCTATAGGCGACATCAACAGTAACAGTAACAATCATCTTGTTTATTCAATATAAATTATTCCTGGTATTTCTTATTTTTTATAGCTTTTATGTCGTCTTTTTATTTGTTACTGACTATAATTTAATATCGACCATATTTTCATTTAACATCTGTCAATTGTAATTATGGCGAACAGTATATTTATTGAAGGTGCAGAAACAATATTTTATATATGAGATGAAATATTTATAATATCTAAGTATGGCATGTATTAATGTGTTGGAAAAAAGTGAGATTTAAAGGAAAAATCAAGATGAAAGATTTACTTTTTAAAGTGGTTAAATAATGTAGCAGAAAAATATATATTTTTTTAATTTGAACTAGAAATACAAAGTATATTAAGGATATTAATTGAAAATGGTTTTATCAGAAGTGAACGACCAAAAGGCATGATATCGCTTTAAATGGACAAGAGCGGCTGCTGCCACAACCATATTTCATGGTTCATTGAATTTGGTTTTTCACAGGAAATTTCTATGAATTATATTTCCTCGATGTACAACCGTGTCATTACTAATATTATTTTCCTTGTATTTACTAGTCTAAGTTCCCCTCGAACGAACTAAAGGCAGTGAAACCGGCTGATATGTTTATATCTTAAGATTTTGGGAATATATATAGAACCATCTGTCTGTCCTGCTGAAAAAAAAACAATAGCAATAAATGAAAAATATAAAGCATTGCTATTCAACCCTGTAGGAAAAAATCAATAAAAAATTCTATGATTTTAACAGAAAAATTTCTTAATACTAGTGCAAGACTATATAATCCAAAATTTCAATACAGATCTTCCTAAGATTTAATTATAAATCTTAGTCAGCATGTGATCCTGAAAGGACCCTTCCTTACTAGTAGCAAGGTGAGGGCTCTGGCCAGCCGTGAGAAAGCTCCTAATATTTTAGGTTCTATATATATTTTTTCGGTATATAAAAATTATTTCTTTAATACTTTTTGGTCCCAAGAACATGAAAAATATATTATTTAATTTTTTGTTATCCTAATAACTTTGTTAATAACAAATCGAATATTGTCAATTGAACGATCTATTATATAAATAAGTGGAAACAATATTCCATTATAAACAACTTGTAATTAATAATAAAATGAACTATTTGAAAAGATTAAAATTGAATTAATTTTTGTATTTAAACATAAAAACAAGTTGACGTAGTATATATTGCACATGCACAAAATATCAGTTGATTATAATGCCTGAAATCTTTTTTTTATAAAAAGCACCTTAAAATTGTAGAAATATATACCATAAAAGATATTACAAAAAGGATACTTCAGGATTAAGTTTTTTTAATTTAGCGGACACTAAACTTTTCATATCGAAAGGAAATTCCTCATTTATTTGATGAATCTTTACATTGTAATAATGAAATTTGTCATAGAAATTGAAATAATGAAACCCTTCATTGGATCAATGAAAACAAATTTCATTGCATCAATGAACTTCATTCGATAGCTTTATGATGAAGGGAATGAAACTGTCTCACTAATTTAATTAAAAAAAGTCTCATTAGTGAAATAAGTTCAAGCTCCCACATTTTTAAAGTGAACTATTTTCTCACAGGAGGAATAATGCATCAAAGGAATGATGTTTTCATTAATTTTTCAATTCCACAATATAATAATAACGAATTATAAAACAATGTTTTTAAACTTATCCCGTGGTATGCTTCAACCAGCAATCGTTTTGTTTAATTGTACAGCATTCTAACTAAATTTCTAAAGGACTTTCTACATAAGAAATTATTTATTTTAAATAAAACGATGAACCTTTAGTTCAAATGCCATATTCTTTGAAAGGAGATAAATTTTAACATTTAATCCTTAATTTTAAGTTTTTAGTCACATTTTACGAAATAGGATACGTTTATACTGGTACTGGGCTGCCATAGAAAATAAATTGTTCCCCGCTATAAAGATACTAGTGTTTATGAGCCATGTTTGACATGTTTCTGGACACCATTTACTTCTCTGTTAGAGTTAAGAACATTTTAATTAATTGTTACAGCGCAGTACTGACGCAACCAAAACCTATTACAATTTTTTTCATAGTTATAGGTGAGTTTTACAAAATTAAGTATGAACTAAAATTTAAGTAAACTATTTATAATCATTAAGTATGTTTCATTATTTTCAAAACGTCGTCCAGAAATAGGCCTCATTGATATTTTGATGAAAATTAGGGTCCGTTTCCCTCTGTTCCGGGGACTATTCAGAGAACACTTGTCGTTGTCTATGACCATTTACCTTCAGCTTTTGGGTCAGTTAAATTTTGTATGGTTGCAGACCCAAGTCACGATGCAAAATTGGCCAAGTTGTGGTCTTTGAAAAGCCGAGCTCTTGTGAGCGACACGAAATCAACTTCCTTGGATTTTCCTGCATGCTCTCACGGACAGCGGGAATGTTTTCGGTAGATCTTGTGTTTCGTTCGGGTGTTGGTTTGTTGTTTACTGAGCCAGTAAAATATATCGTCCTCTCAGTAGGACAATTGTGACGAACGTAAAGTTGGCGAAGAGCGCGGAAGGTTGTTAGAACAAAGCACCCATTTTGTAAAATAATTTTATACTTTTCACGTGTTGTTGACCGCTATATCCGTACATGGTGGTTTGGCAAAATATACTGAAGAAATGACAGCCAATTCGACAGATATAGCCTCTACAAAACGGTCGTTATCAACTGCCGAAATTCGGAAGTCCCTATTGGAGGAGCCGATATATACTGATTTACTTTGCTTTGACAAATTGTATGTAATTAGTAGAAAAAGTTCGTAGTACTTAATTGTTTTGTTCGATAAATTAGTTAAAGGGAATGAAACGATTTTTATTGACATAATGAACTATGGAAAACTTATGAAGAATAGAAATCGGTAGTATTTTATGTTTACAATGAAATTTATCGTTACATTGATGAAAACTTTTATAAATATGGTGAGCAGCATTTAAGGAAACTGTTTCATTGAATGATTTTTTTTCTGTCTATCACATAATTCTATACTATATAGTTCAGGAAGCATCAGAGACATGGCTACTGACCTGCACACGTAGGCGCGTGCATCGAAAGTTCAAAGTTTTCAGGTCAATGTCGTGGTTATTATTGGTTCTCGCTGTAGCGAACTAAAGTAGATGATAATGATGTATGGATGATTTATAAGACACTGTAATATGCCATAATTACCATGTAATTTGTCATTTCTGCAAGACACATAAGCCTGGCATATTAATCTTTGGACCCTAGATCATCTAATTTAACATCGTTGGGTTAGAAAGAAATTAATTGAGAAGAGTCTCTGTCAGCATTTTAGCTTCCATATAATATGCAGATCATTATAAATAATTTTTGGAAAAGTAAAGCGTATGTATATGCCAAAAAATCCATGAAGATCAGTGTTAGTTATTCCATACATATTCCTACCGTAAGCTATAATATTTCTATTTAATTTAAACTATTCATGAATTTCGAGTCACTACAGAAGAAACATAAAAAGTCCATCTTATTGGAGCCGTTTATACAATTTTGAAATAAGTTCTCCTACGCAAAGTTTTATTTTATTAACCGAAATAGATGGGGACTATTTCGGTCGGCAGGGCTGCTAAATTAAAACTTCATAAAATGTCAATTTGACAAGTCAATTTCTCAAATCCACTTTAACTGGAAAATAAAAAAATAAAAACGACCTAAACAAACAACAATAATTTGTATTTAACAAATCCTCTAAGTGATACATAAAAAGCAGTCATAAAGTATTCGATGCCATATTTCTTCATTTTGCTGCCATCGCACTCGTACGTAACGTAGGAGGTGGCAATAAATCCGCGTTAAGTGCAGCGTTAATGAGCACTTAAATTGAATGTTTACAAAGAATATTAAAAACGCTGCACCCAAACCGTCATTTGATTTTTTTACGATGTGACTTTAAAAGCCTGCAACAGAACAATAAATGTATTTTAAAGTCTTTTGTTCTGTTTATTTTTATTTTTTAAATTTGATTTGTGAACTTATAATGAGGTGTATGACGTGCGGTAAAAATGCAACTGAAATGCTTGCTACAGTTGTTATTTTGAAACTTTACACTGTCTAACCTGCTCTGTGATGTTTCCCCGGTTTTATTCGATGAGTTATGAGCCTCACATCATTTAATTTATAGTATTTAATTTGGAAGTTTATGTATTGTTTTATTAACATTGTCGTAAAGAGTTTTAAGTGTTAAAACATTGACTTCCGTTAGTAGTTTTGATGTATTAAGCGCATGTGCAGCGTGTGGGTCTTAATTGTAACTTTATGTTGCACATAAATGTATTCACAAATTATTGCTGCAATTGTCTTTTGTTCTGTTTATTAGATTAAGATTGGCTTATGTTTGTTTGGTGATAATGTTTGTTATGAAAATGGAGTTTGATTTATTGCTTTCAAACTGATATTCATATTTAAAATTTTAATTTACATTTTTTTAAAAAATTTTCTATTATTTTCAATCTATTTTAGAATATTAAATAAAATACTATTGAGTTACAATAATTTTCAGTTCAACTTTTTTAAAGTTAATACATTAGTTTAACAAATAATACATAAACAGGGATCTTATTTCTATTCAGACTTCTAATTTCATCTGTTTTGTCCAATAAGGAAATTGCTAATAGTGAATATTCCAATAGGGACGATACTTTCAAAGATTTGGGCTATTCATATATCGCTAAGTTATCAACTACGAGTGTAATTGCGGCCCGGAATATGCAACATCATTGCAACCTGATATTTGGAAGTCCTATAATTATTAAATGGTTTTTTCCTTAACTTTGTTGTAGCGAAAATTCTTAAGGACATTTGAATTCAATAATTGTATTGACAAAAGTGAATGTAGTTCTTAAAAACGGACCGTTCAGATTTACTTTATGGTTCATAACATCTCATTCCACTTTCCTTTAAAATCAATGCATCTTGTACGAGTATTCGGTACTGTATAAATTCGTAGATGAAATGCAATCCAGGCATTTTCCCTTACAAGTTTTGTTTCATAAAGTCATAAGTTCCAATGAATTAGTTACTTGCTAAAGTTGATACTTGCTAAAGTTGGTGCTCCATTAAAGATAATTTGGTAAAAAGTTACAAGTTTCGGGTATAAAAAAGACCGATGATACAGGGACTATTTACCCTAAAAAACTCCCCCTGTTAGGAACATAAAACTTAAAAATACTGCATCAGCTATTGCTATTTAGTGGAGGCGAAACTGAATTTCAGAGCTATAATTAGACACCTGCATCTCTGCTGACTTTGAGCCACATTCTTCGTAATCGTATCCTTATAGAGAGCAAAGCTTTGTAAAAAATGGCCAATTAATTTTGAATGTATCATTCTTGATAACCTTAAATACTCATTAAGGAGAGCTCTAATAATTACTAACGCTTTACAACTTCCTTCCGCCCTATTAAAGGATAATAAATATTACTAAAGTTAAAATATATATTTTATTTAATTTTGTAATTATAGTTACAGAGGTTCATAAACTTAACAATTTTGTTTGATAAATGAACAAGAAACCAAATGAACAGCCAATGAACCACTTTTATTGTCACTGACGTTCTTTAACAAACCATATAACATCAACAACAACATCGAGAACACCAACAACACAACGAGTACAGCTAACATATCGTCATCTCATAATGTAATCAATGTTGTGGTTTGTTGTAACAACATATCGTACATGCCGTTTGATGTAATTGTTGTTGTAGCTTCTGCCTTTCGCACTGGCTTTGTGATGAACTTCTTCAGTTCAGTTGTTTGGTGTGTCTTTTCAATTCAAAAGAATTTATTACTTGCTTCCATTAAATTTTGGCAATTTTCTGCTTTCTGGACTTAAAAACTTATAAATCTTAATTAAAAATACTTAAATTTACTCAACATTGACGTTTGATTTTTGTATTGTGGGAGTCTTCATCATCTCTGACGTCACGTAGGGCAATTGCTATAATTCTACTCGAAATTGTAACATTAATAGCGACGAAGTAAGGCTTTTGGAATACTGTGCGTCGGAATATGTATGGAAAGCAGATACGAGTTTACAGTGGGCCAAACTTGAGAAAAACTGTTGGACTCTTGTAATTGTTAAACGACTAAATTTTTTTTTACACACTTAGAAATTGTAAGGAAAACTTTCGAAGAAACTGAATTATTTTTTTTTTTAATTTCTCGTCTTGATTTTCTCGGGCCTTTAGCCAAAAACCTTAATAATTGAAAACAAATACTAGTTTTTAGAAAAACTATACTCACAATTTTTAAATAGAAGCAAACAAAATTTATTTGCCTCAATTTGGTAACGTTACTGCCCTCTGAAGTTGAAGTTTTAAAGTTTATCTCAATAATCACCATTAAAAACCCTTAATTACACTGTGCAATAAGGAAATTCCAAGGAGCACTAAAGAAAATTTGTTTATATGTTACGGTCCACTATCTACAAAAATTGTCAAAATTGAAAATCTATTGTATTGAATTACAAAATTTTTATTATTTTGCTTTACAAAATTTCTCCTTCAGAGTTTATCGAACTCCAAAATCCTTTACGTCCTTCTCGAAGCAAATGGTAATTTATCCATTTTATCTTAATTTAAAAAAGTCAGGATTATTTGACTTAAACATCAAAGGCTTTAAGTAAAGCAAGCAGGCTGATGGACTGCGAGACTCGGTAGCATATACTAGACCTGATAAACATTGTGCGTCCATCTGTTTTAAAATAGAATCTTAATTGTTTTAACATTATGTTCTCCGGGAGCTGTGTGTTACAACCACATTAGCGTCTTGGGATAAACTCCAGAATTTCTCTGAAATATTTAAATTGTCTCTTTGAATGTAGTGACTTCTAAAGCGTTGGTCTCAGTATATTCAAATAGTTTAGGGCACACATCACACGTTCAGAGTGGTAACTATGAATTTATCTTTGATAAATATTTGAGCGGTGGCTTCTTTCTGCGCCATTCCCATTAACTGCGAGAACAGTTATATTAACCAAAAGGTTTCATAAGAGTGGCTCTTTTTCACGCAACCTTTCTCTTCAAGGACATTCCCAACCTGAAAACAGCACTCATATTTATATCCAACTCTTACCTTATCGTTGCCTTTACCGCTTAAGGGTTAAACACAAAATTGTGCAGGAAATATGTTTTTTTTATCAACTGCATTTGTTCTAAGTTGTAGGCCTACTGAAAAATTAAAAATTATGGTACTTAAGCTTTTCTCGTGTTAAGGGCACGATATACGCAAAAATAATTTACACTCAACTTAAAATACTTTAATAAATACTTTTATATTTCGAGATAAGCAATTGTTTTCCACACCGCCCAGCAAAGCAATTAACGTTATAAATTTCTTTATAACAGCTCGTATCCAGTTTTAATTAAAATAACAACTTGATCCAAATAAATAAACATTTAAATACACATTTCTATGATTAACTAGAATATATTAAGCTCTTGCTCATTCTCTGGTGGCTCCTTCTCCCCTTTTTTTAAACAATCCACTTCATTGACAATATTTTATGTGTCACATGATGCCTCAACAAGCCAACAAATACCAAATGAAAAAAGGACGCTCTCTCCCATAACAGCAACAATTTTCAACAATAATAACAACAATAGCAATAAGAATAATACATTCATACCGGTAACATACGCGTCGACATTCTTTGGTGTGTTATGTCCTGTCAAAAATGAAGTTTATTACGTCTACAACTCGTAGTGTAACGCCATTGTTGTGGCATAAACATTTATGATGGTGGTGGCAGTGGTAATGGCACGAGCTGTTATCCTCGTCATCATCAACTTCATCATCGTCGTCATCCTCGCGCTTATAGTTGAATTGGATGGAAATGTTTAAGGCTGTTCTTTCATACGCTCATACGTTTACGTATGTCATTCCCACCATACGAGTATGTGTTTTGCAATTGTATTTGTCCATGATTTGGTTGGAGCATTCACTGCCTGCAATAGAATTTCAGGGAAAGGCCATAAGGACGAGGGTAAAATGAATGATGTTTCTGTTATTGTTTGGATTGTAACAACCAGCAAAACTAACAAAATACAAGATGAGTTTTAGTTGGATTGTAAATAGTGTTTATTTAGAAAAAATTGTTTTATTTCTTTCTTTTACACCAAAATCTTACTCCCTCCTTTCGTCTCTCTCCCTGAACTAATAACTTTCAAGGACTCAGACTGTAAATGGGAATTGAATACAATTGTTTAAGCTCAACATTATTTCAGGAAATATGTTTGCTCCCATACTGGGTGGGCTTTAAACAAGTCACTGAGGTTAAATAAGTGAGATGATAAAAACTACACAGTAAAATAAAGAGTTTTTTGATAAAACCTAAACAATGCAAAAAGAAATATTAAATACAATAAGCAAACATGGAAAGAATGGAGGACAAAATGAACAATAGTGTGCATTCCTTTGAGGAATAAAAAAGACGATAAGAGCACAATACAATGATGTCAAGTGGTTTAGCGCCCTCCTAAACTTCAGTGATAGCATTCCATCTGTTAGAACTAACAAGGTCTGGAGAAGGTATCCACTTCAAGGCGTTGCAGTTTGATGCGTAATTATTATTTCTTTGGCAATCAAAGGAATATGAAAAAGTAAGAGTGAGAAAATATATAGCGTGAATAAACGTGCGGGCGTAAAATTTATTCATGATCGAAATGAAATAAGAAATGAAAGTGAAGTTTTCAGAAAAGCAAAACGAGATTTTTCGAACACAAATGCTATTTAAATATTAATGTATTAACGGAAGCAAATCCTTAAAAAAACATTTTTGACAATATATTATTCTTTGCCAATATTGGGCCGATAGTAAACCTAGTCACAAGAAAAATTCTTTGGTTAAACGAGTAGTTTTCTATAAAAAATTTCAAACGAAACGTTTTCATGGAAATGTTTTTATTATCATTTAAAAACCTTTCTATGGAAAGTTTTTTTTTATCAGATGGAAGATTTTCCATGATAGAGAAAATATTTTTGTAGGAATTTCAGAAATTTTTTATGTTAGACTAAATTTTTTTTATAGAATTCTTTTCGGGCTGACACAAAATTTTTTATGGGATTTTCTAGTCGTACAAAATATTTTTGATAAAAACTATTTTAATAAGAAATTTTTGTAGTAAAAAAATTTTTCCATCAGACGAAAAGTTTTCTATATGATTTTCCATCATTTTTCTAAACTGAGGAAATTTTTTTATAGACTTCTTTTCGTGCAGACAAAAATTTTTATTATGAGCTTCTTTGGTCATACAATATTTTTAGTAAAAAAATTGTTTTCATCAGTAAAAAAAAAAATTAAAGGAAAACTTTTCTATACAATTTTATTTTGCTTAGTTGTTATAGAAATTTTTTTGACCAGATGAAAAGTTTTCTATACGGGTTTTTTTAGATTAATTTCTATTTAATTTAATTTTTTAATTTTGTCGATTCCATCGACATTAAACAGCAAATAATTAAATTTATAGAAACGCCTGGTGCAATTAGCGACTCCAAACAAATGTTTATTTAAGTCCATTTTCCCAGCACGGATTTTCACAATGAAGAAGCTAAGGATGAATGAATATAATCTTGACTTCCGTTTCTTCGCAACAGAATCACAGACCATTCAAGAATTGCAAGATAAAAGTGTGATTCTAAAAGAAATTTAGCCTGCAAATTTCGATAGCTCAGGACCTTAAAAATTTAAAATTATATCAATGAAGGGCCTATAAAAATGATCTGTTACCAAATATTCGCTGTGGGGTGCATGCATTGATCCTTTTTTATTCGAGTCTGGAATCTTTCCCTTTCACAGTGTAATTGCCGAAGACACCCACTCATCCAGGCCAAGGAAATGGTTCATTTAAAATAAATTGTTTGAATTGTTAGGGTTAAGAGGGTTATGCGGCTCTCTAACTTCTGTTGCTACTTTTGCAGTTCATACTTACTACATGCTATTAACACCAATACATATGCGGCATGACATACACACATGAATTCATTTCTATCTCTTTTTTGCATTTGCTGTTGTGTTATTTGGTGAGTGATAAACGCGCAGCGCATTTGTTTAACAATTAACGTGTTGGCAACACATTGCAATTATTTATATGCCAACATGAAAAACAACAACAAAAACAACATCTAACAACCCAACAATATGTTTTCATTTACATACAACAAACAACTAAAACAAATGAAAAAAACAATAAACAATTCCTTTTGCTTTCTGTTTCCAAATAGAAAAAGAAAATGCAAAATTTTATTGTGACACTTGTACGTTGCGTTGTTTTTTTTCCACACGGTGAATATACTTAGATTTTGGGTTAAAAACGGGCGGGCTTTAATAGAACGAAAATTGTAACACCCAGGTTTTCGTTTTTCAAGTCAATGCTTGTTTATCAGTCTGAGGATTGTCGATTCAATTCCCACCAGGCACTCTGGTCTACTTCAATATAAAGGTCCTTGTCACTATGCTGGTCAAACCAAATCACAATCAATTACATTCAAACTAGAGTGACTTTTCTCTCGCGATCATGCACAATAAAGTTCAAACAAAAGCTTAGTACTTCTCCAAAACAGCACCATTTCCTTCGGTTCGAATCGAACAATATGGATATGGTCGATTGATCTACAAATAGCGCCACAGTGCGACATTTTGTTTGAACGTTTTTAGAATGTCAATAAACTGATCATTAAGATCAGATATTTGACACATGTGGAACTTGCTGAAATTAATGTCAATGCCTTCAAAGTTAATATAATCAAATAATTTGCCCCAATTCAGATTCAATTACGGAGCTGTCTGTCCGATCCGTGCAGTTAAAGTAAATTATGTGCGTAGGATACTTAAACAATGCTCAGTTATTGAAAAAAATTGTGCGAAAAATAAGAAGACTTTAGCATAGACATTTTACTCTATATTATGAATTTATGAAAAATTTTGGTATTCGAATGAAAACCGTGCTAGAATGGACAGCCGTTTTCTAGAGCAGACTTTCCATACATCCCTTTGAAAAAAAAAATTAAAATTAAGCTACAATATGCACCCAAGGACAATAAAATTTTACAAAGCTTAAAAAATATATCAAATATGAAATCCCACAAGCAATACTAGTATATCCTATATATCCTTTTTAGAAAAACTATGATCTAAGCTAAAATAAGCCGCCAAGATTGTAAAAAAAATTATCAAAAGTCGCAAAGTATAGTAATCTATGCACACGGTTTTTATAAAATCAATCAGAAGGGCAACATGTCCCCCCTCCCCCCAAATATAGATTAACAACCCATTTATGCTGCAACACAGTGAGGTCAAATACTTCCGTAATCACTTTGATCGTCGTTTGACATGCACAACGCACACAGACTCTAAATTGATGCAAATGAATTGAGTGCCTTCGTAGACTAGTAGCTAGTGTACTAGACTGGTAGTCCGAAGGTCGCAGGTTCGACTCCTGCCGCAGACTCCAGGTGTCTCTGCAGATAATCCAAGTAGCTTCGCAGTTTGTGTTTGTTAATTAATTAAAAAAAAGTTTTAAAACAAAGGTATTACAAATTCTTCGGTCTAGACACTAGACCGCAACATTCTTATTTATGAAGGCCACACTCGGCTGCGAAAGAGCGACATTGTAGCTTATTTTCAGTTCAAGATTCAATAAATAATAATAATTAATAAAAAAAAGTAAAAAAATATAGTTCATAATCTGCTATAGTTTATAGTTTGTGCATTTCTAAAAAACAGTATCAATGTTCATCCCAAATAATAATTCAACAACATTTTGAAATTTGATTGTTTCTCTTCCTCCCATATCGCATAAGTTATTATATGTAGGCAATTGATTTGAAAATTGAACCATATTTATCACTATGTTCATTTTAGCATCCTTCAAATGAAAACTACATCAATGATTTCTTCGTCCTGGCCTTAGCTGGGATAAAAAATTCAAATCCTGTAAAAACAATGATATAATAATTATTATATCAGAGAGCTTAATACAATTCTTGCTTTCATATCATAGCTAAGTTCTGCCCCCGCCACTATCTAAATTAAATGACTGACTCTAAAACCAAAATTCATTTGATGGCCAGAACAATACACTGCTTCTGAGGATTTATTGTACGTCTCTCAACAATGTCGCAACAGTGTCATTTTTACTATTAAAATTGAATGGCTGAAGTCCTACATTATTGGACGCAGTTCAACATAATTGTCGTGACTATGTTTTCTCTGCGTGTGATGACTCTTTTCAATCTAAAATAAAATTTAAGAATTACTAAAAATAGTTTGATGGCTCCAACCCTACATTATTTAAAATAATTTACTGTACTTCCCTGAACCATGTCTCAATTGTCTACTTTTTCCTATTGCAATTAAATGCCTAAAGACTTAATGGAAAAAATATAAATAATATATTTGCTACAATCATACATTATTGGAAAAGCTTAAGCATAATTATCGCATGTTTCTCTACGTGTATTTACTTCTTGCATTCTAGGAATATATAAAAATTAATGAATTAATTCCTTCAAAATCTGAGCACACACACACTCATTTATACGTACGCGTATGTTGTTGTAATAAGGGTTTATTCATCTGAAATTGTTAAAGAGCCTTAAAAATACGAGTATGATACAATTTTTATTTGGGTAATTAGACGCCAGCGATTTTGCCGATTGGTTATGAGACCGTTTTTGATAAACGATAATGGCTTATTATGTCGCAGCATAATCACTTCGTAACATTTCGCTCATACATTGTATTCGACTATTGCTTTTTTGTAGACTTATGGGGCATGTGTCTGCATTTGAGAGTTTCAATGTGTTGTGTTGCTACAAAAATTATTGTTTATTTGCAGATGTTGCTGGTGTATTGCCTTTTGTTTTTGTTCTTAATTTGTTAAAGTTGTATGGAGTTACACATTTGTTATTGTCCTGCCTTTTCCTTATACACACACTGTGCAAATATTGTTTACCATTTGTTAATAAATTTGTTAATATTTTTTGCCGCTACAATTAAATGGTTATTTTTAGGAAAATTTACGACAGTGACGAATCTCCTGATGCATATGTGCTCGAAGTCGTTGTTGAATATGAAAATTCAATTTTGAACAGTGCTTCCCTTATCCAGACGATATTTAAATGAATATTTTTGAGTTGCCTAAAAAAACCAAAGTAATTCAAAACGGCTTAAAATGATTTAACATTGTGCCAGAAGGTTGTTTAAATTATGACCAGTTTTTAATTACACATTATTAAATAAATTGCACCTTTTGCTTAAAACTTTCTTATAGGAAACATTAATGATTTTGAAAATAATTTCAGTGATTTATATAAATTTAGCGACTCAATTTGTCAAATTAAACGTTTATAAATGTTTCAAATTATATAATAAAAATGCTAAGAACTCCCTTAATGCTGGGATTTGAGGGGTGTGATAGCCCATGTCATACGACATACATTTAAGCCAGTGAAGGCTTGTTGTGCGCTCCCTTTAATTATCAAACACAACTGCCAGAGTTCTGCGGCAGGATTCGAACCTGGAACCTAAATAACTAAAATTTAATATATTTTATATGAAATCAACTTACGTTATTATTAAAAAAAAATTTTGGACTGACTATAATTTAAGAGCTAAGATGTCCCTCTTAGATTATGATCATCTCAACTATATTATTATGTTGTGTGTATGATAACTTGGGTTAGGTTCCACAGACTGTCCATCTTATTAATAGCCGTTTCACTTGGGTCCAGTTTGTTTCCTTTGTTCTGCTTGGAAGTGGATACATAATTACATATGCGACAATTTTGCTTGTTGACGAGTGAGAAATGAGCTTCATCGCTGAAGAAAAGTTTGTTCGAAAAATCAGCTTTGAAAGGCTGTTGCTCTAGCACTCACGACGTTGTGAATGCTCAGCTGGCTGTTATTGTTGCATGAATTGCACTTTATATAGATGGAGGTGTGAATCCAAATGTAAAATAAGCCTTAACAAGCCGCCATACTTTTACTAACAGGAGCGATATTTTTGGCAGTGCGCATATTGCCATGATGCACAGGCCTGACAAACGCTTCTAGTCTCTTGAAATTTCTTTATAATCTTGCCGATTCCTTCCGATTATGACGACGATAATCACCCCGTAATGCTCGAAAAATGGCCACATATCAACCACGCGATATGCACTTTTCCTGAAACTTTGATGGAATTTAACAGTTTTTTAGAAAATATTTGAAGTGCAAATAAAGGTTTTACTAATTTAATTTGCTGAAAATTCGAAGAAGGGATACTTTGGAATTACTTTAAATGACATTGCTAAAGTATGACTTTAATTTTTTTCTCAGACAATAGTCATGAATAAACTAAAGTGGGAGGAATGTTCTTTAAAATAGTGACTTTTCTTGTCAATCGTTCAAGCCCTTTAAGAGTCATTTTCTGACCGCCGAAAAAATTAAAATTCTTTAAATAACTCTAATATTAATAGGTGAAATTTCTATATATAATACATTAAAATACTCAGGGACATGTCATTAATATATTGATGTCTTAAAGTTAATTATAAATTACTTTTAAGTCTGGCCAGAAATGAACTTAAATGTTTTTAATGCCTTGCAAGTTACAATTTTACATTCCATTCAATTCCCTGTAGCTCTATCTCACTTCTGAATATTGCAACATTTTATCACCTTTTATACAGAGGAGTATCCCAAGAGTCTCCAGTACTTCAAAATGGAAATTCCTCAAACAAATTCAGCTAAAAAACTTTAATATCCGACCAGCACTCAATATTCTTAATACATTGAAATGCTTAAAAATAATTCGTAAATTATGCCCATCATAAGTATCATATTTAATTTGCTTTCATCATATTGGAATTTAATAACATTTTTTTATATATTCATTATTTTTTTCTTCCATATTTCTTAAGACAATTAAATTCATAAAAGCGAACTAAAAAAAATGATGCTGTAATGCAGTCTGCCCATCATTAACAACTTCAGTATGATGGAACCTCATTTTTTATTACGCTGTTGCAAATTAAAGAAATTTATATTAAAAGTGTCGTAAATTTTATGATGCCAAAATGAAGCGGGTTAAACAAAAAGAATGACAATTGTCAGTCAACAATTTTATTTCAGTTGATAAAGGGTATTGCAACAAAGGGTGTTATATTAATCTCTAAGGGGACTTATCTGCACTTAATTGTGAGCATAAAAAAGAGGTCTTAAAGTGTGCTGTTTAAGGAATTTTTTTAGTTGAACCTAACAAGAGTGGGCCAATGAACTCACTAAAATTTATTACATGAAATCTTTGTGTTTTTCTTTTAAGTAGAGAATTCAATGTTTCCTAAAATTCATCATAGTAGTTCCGGAAAATATGCTTCAATATGAGAATCACTTCGGACAATCCATTTGAACAAAATTTGGCCCATCAGTCTATTAGTTATCAGGTTTTTTTAATACAATTGAAAGTCCTTAGTGTTGCTACCGAACAGTGTGTGGCAAAGTTTCTTAACAAAATGAATCAAGGACGAAGGGCTGGTTTCACAAAGCAGGTATACTTTGTGCACTTAGTCCACTTTCCAATGTGATTTTGTCTAATGTCATATGAACGTTTTTTGGCGCATATTTATTTGTTAATAGGCTAATGTTCATAATATTTTTCAACCAAAAAGGAATTAGGCATAAACAAAGAAAATATAGTTATAATTTTAACCTACACAACAGCATAAAACAACGTTATTTTTTTGATGATACACCCCTTTTCAGTGTTCAAGTCCTTCTTAGGTGGCAATAGCTTCATACATATAAACTAGAAATTCTTATATGAAAACATGGAAAAAAGAGTATAAAAAATTTATTCAATTCCAGCATTTATCATACTCTCACCATGTATTCTTTGAAATTATAATCTTGCACTTTTTAAAATTATCATTAAAATATCCTAGTCACAAACCGGGTTCATACCCATGATTTACTTTCTTAATATTTAGTGTCTACAACACCTTTTAGTCTGATTTTTATACCAGAGTAAATCTTTATAAAGTTGTTTGCTTGCTACAGTAATAATCCAGCAATCATTAGGAAATTAAAAGTCAACAATCAATGATATATAACCGAAATGGTGTTGAAATTATTACGCAAATCGGACATGCACAATCCTTTAAATATAAAGCCTTATTACTAGAGTGTTGTATTTTTCTTCCGACCGTGTTTGTTTGAATTTAGAACGATTTTCCGTAATTTTACTTTAAACAGACCAGTTTGGGTAATGTGCCATCGTCATGTTAGTAAGGACGGTTCAATGCTGATAAAAGACGGTTCGATGCTGACATGGAAACTAGTTCAATATGTTCTATTATAAATGGTATAAATGTTTGTCTGCAGCTTTAAATGTATTATCCAGCGGCCTAATTTTCAATGGCTCTGCTGCATAGACTTGGATATGGGTTACGTTGATTTTGCAGATGTCATAAGAAATGTTGAATTTCCCCCCTCAACACTGCTCCTTTCAACAAGCATCTGTCAGTTGAGTCCAGTTGAAAATTTCATTTGAAGAGAAAATGGAAAAAAGTAAATTTCATGTGCTCATCAAGCATTACTATTTGCTGAAAAAAACCATCCCTCCAACCAAAGCTTAGTTTGATAAAAACTATGGGAATCCTGCACCATTAGTTTCAATGGTAAAAAAGTGGTTTACTGCTTTTCGTTGTGGTCGTACAAGCAAGGCCAAACAGCAGTCAAAATGGTGGGTTTCGGATTAAAAAAAAAAACGAACACCTTTGGCAAAAAAAGTTCCTTTCTACCAGGACAATGAATAGGAGCAGTTCCCATGGCAAAATTCCATGAATTAGGCTCATCCACCGCATTCTCCTGATTCAACCCCGAGTGACCGTTTCTTGTTTTCAAATCTGAAGAAATTGCTGGGCAAAAAGAGATTTGATTCCAATGGTGAAATCATCTCACAAACAAATACCTATTTTGATGATCTCGAAAATCCTTTTTTTTTGGAAGGGATAAACAAATTGCAAAAACGTTGGATAAAGTGTATAGAGCTCAGGGCAAAATAATTGTGTTTAATTCAAAAAGCCACGGACTTATTGAGGCACCGTCAGCATATAACCAAAATGGGCTTGAAACTATGTTTGGATACAACAGGGTAGAATAAGATTGGCACAAGTGTAGTTCACTGCGCAGCACATAGTATCGTTTTGCTAACATCCACATGACTTTTACAGCCACATCGTTTGGTTTAAATTGAAGTCTTCGAAACGACAAGTTGTTATGCGTCTTAAGGAAATGGCTTTGCTAAGATTTCCTGTACGTTTTGGGTGTAAGGTTGGTTTTTCAAGAAACCCTTCGCCTCAATGTTTAATAGCAAATGTTGAATATTAATTTTTATGATGTGGTTTTAAAACATGAACATGATGCATAATGTAATAATTTGAAAAATTGCAAAGTACTTGACAACACGCAAACAAAGTTTTCAAACATCCAATTGAAGGCGTTGCATCCCTATGGCGGATGATGCAGTAGCCTTGAATTAAACGAGGGGCACTGAATTCCAAGAGCCTGGCATGCATATTACATTTTTTTAGCAGGATCCGTTGCTATCAAATGATCAAGCACTGCTGTTGCTGCACAGCCAATGATACCCAAGGCCAACTGGTCAATTAAACACACTAGAAATCACTTATCACAATGGACACACTTGAATTGAGATGTAGAGTAATTCTTTAACACCTCTTTTGGTCACAGCCTTTGCAAACTGTGTCAAAACTTCCTGTATATTAATTTTTTTTTTTTGAAAAAAGGAACATATATATATATATATATATATATATATATATATATATATATATATATATATATATATATATATATATATATATATATATATATATATATATATATATATATATATATCACCTCTCATTGTCAATCGCCAGACAATGGTTGATGATGATGATGACGATGGTGATGATGATGATGATGATTATTCGTTTAATACAGTTCATTCATTTATATGGATCTGGATCGAAATGATTGCTGGTTGCTGTTATTAAATTAATGCATTCGATTTGCATTTTTATTCACGAGGTAATTTACACCACATTATTTATTGCTCAGAATTGTGTTTGTTACCTGGCGATGATGCGCCTGATAATTATTGAAGTTCTGATGCTGTTTGAGATGTTCGTCGTTGCTGCAAATGATTAAATTGATGCTCGTTAATGTAAAAGTGCTTGCGCTTAAATTGATATGCCGACACTGCCAACCATTTCTATAGTATATAATTTTTTATGATATGCTTTTTTATATGATAATTGTTTTCACTCCTACTGGCATATCATGGTTAAATTATTCGTTTATTTGACAAAGATGGAGATAAATACTTGCGAAATTCACAGACTTAAATATGCATAGTATATAAAATTTATTTGTTAAGTTTTATTTAACAAAAAAATACCAAAGGCAAGCTTTATTAGTTGCCTTCATAATTAGAAACAAACTTTTAAAAATATAACCACCAAAATCTCCCGTCAATGCAGTTTTTATATGAAAGATAAGAGGGATATAGTTGGCTTTTTATTTTTATTATTAATATTTTAAATGTTTTTTTGCATTAACTTGCATAAATAATTATACATATGTCGTTAACTTAAATAAGACTTAAGAAAGACCGTGAGTATTACTATTATTCTGTTTAGATGAGACACTGTACAGTGCTGCACAATATAATCACCAGGAGCAAGAAACAAATTGATGTACATTTTGAAACAACGAACACTCGTTCGTATATTAAGAAAAACACGAGAAGAGCACAGATCATTATTGGGCACTGTACGATGGATTGTATCGGTTTATCCATTTAGTGGTTTCAAAACTGCCAGTCTGACAAGGGAGTCAGCTTTTAAATATCTGTCATCTAGAATGTGGAAAAAAGTGATCGAAAACTACCTTAAAAGGATCCACCACTGCAACCAATCTAGAGTCAGTCATTTAAGTGATATTTTAATTCGTTTTTAAAGTGCAAGTTCTATTTCTATTGGCCAATGGAGATGCTGCTTCGACAAGGAAGGAGAAGAGTCTGTTCAGTGCTTCCCATGCAACGACCCGACTCTGCAGGCACAAATGCTTAGGCACCCAGGCAGTCATGTCCTTCAGAACCTGGACTGTAAAGATTTGAAGTATAACTAAGTGACATATTAGGGTTTGTAGAAAGCTCTGGTTGATTCTCAGGAGCTCGAAGATCAGAATATCATAGGAACATATAGAGTGTAATTAATCCTTTTTTTTATTTAATACAATATAATAGTAATTGGAAAATATCTATCTTAGTCAAAATTAGCGAAAACTAGTGTCGAGAATAATGGTAACGTTTAAGGATTTAATATCTTCCCTTTTTTGTAAACGACAGGACGATGAATTCAAGAGTTTTTCAGCCAAAAATATTAAACAGAAAATCGAAATTTGGTTATTTTATTAAGAATAAAAAGTGCCAAAACTAGTTTGTATGGATATTGGTGCATATTTCTAGTCATATTTAGTCCCAACTTAAGTCTGTTCTATCAGTAGTTACTCATAGTGGATTTGGTTTAGACTAAGAGTCTAGTTGTAACTATTTTCACTTTATTTTGATTATAATTGTGGCTGAAAAGAAAATAATTGACCCTTTTTTTTGTAAAGTAAATTCTTAAAAGCACATGAAACTTAAGGAATTCGTCCCGCCATTTTGAAAGCGACAAACGACAAGGTGCCTTTGATTGGCTGCACCAGCTCAGAAAGTTTATTGCTGAAATGATGGCCGGCTGTTTCGGCGTTTAATATTGACAATATTTTTTTATTCTTTTTCATCAACACCAAATCAACATCAAAAAATTTTTTTTCCTTTCGATGTTCACACGAATACGAATATCGCATTAATACTCGTACGCATACACTCCTGGCAGACGGATCAGTCATCTGCTTTATGATTATTATATTTCTTAAATAAAAATGTCGTAAAATTTTGTTGACGTTGTTCATCAGGATGCATTGCTTAAAAGAGATGAGAAGGCTTAAGTGTACTTATGCACATGCCTTTCAATCAGTCCGTCCGTCTGTCTATCGAGTTCTTATTTATTTAACTGCCTTCTTGTGGGACTGTCTTTTCTTTTATATGCAGTTGTTCATAATGAATTTATGGCAGTGTATGCACGTGTGTCCGTCCGTTTGTCTAAAGTATTTTTTCATCTTCCACCAACTCAAAAATTTTTTACGACTTTTGATTAATAATTTATTTCGATGGCTGATTAAAATTTTATGTTTTAAAACCTTTAAATGAATTCTTATTTTAAATTTACTTTTCTTTCTTTTTTTTTTGCCAAGCCAATAAAAGTATCATACCATTGTTGAACTTAAAAAATAATGATTACTAGTATAGATTTCCACCTTTTGAATGTCATTATTCCTTGAAAAATAATATTGAAAAATATGCCAGAAAATATCAAAAAATAATTTTATGGCACTGCAATTATTGTAAACTTTAGACTTAATTTATTTAATAAATTTTATATTTTTTCATTTCATAATTTTTTATAACAATCCAAAATCTTTGGATGTTCATAAAACTGAATTGCTTTTTACTTTTATTACATTTTGATGATGATCTGTCCCATATCCCATATACCACTGGCTGCTGGCCACAGTGGATCAGCAGACCGTAAATGTATTAAAAAGAAATTAAATTTTTTTATATCAAAATTATTGATTATGTCTAAACTATAGTTTTTATGAGAGAATCTTATAATATTAAATGGTAATCGCGTTATTTATTGAAATATCTAATAAGCAACTAAGCAAATGAGTTGAAATTAAATTAATTAATGCTTAAGTTTCCATACACGATCGACTGCATCAAATATTGCAAAAGATGTAAGTTCATCATAGTATTTTTTAAATACCTTATTAATTTCAAAATACCAAATTCTTATTAAGGAGTTTATAGTCTGTCTAAAATAGTTGCATGAATAAGGCAATAAAAATTTCCGTCTTCTTTTTAAAACTAAAGTATATCAACGTAAAACTTATTCCATCTAAGGACGAGGGAGGACCATTTCTTGTCCACATATAGCACAAATGACAGCCAGTTCTGTCGTTGAAAAATATCATACTAGTCTCTTACATATTCATCCGTAAAAATATAAACAACAGCCCGTGCTAGACAATATCCGGTCATGCTCATGAATCCGGATATAAAATGGATCATCCTAAAGGATTCTCTTTTAGAGTATAGAATTCTCTGATACCAATAAACTGCAATAATTTAATGTCATCAGTGGCAACATAACCAGGCCATTGTGCAAATTTTGCTGCATCTGTTAATAAAGTAACGCAAATAGAACAAATTGTGGATCCAAGTGAGCAAAAGTTGCCTGTGCAATTTGTCCCCTTTTACGAAAATTTCGATCAATAACTTACAATTGTTACTGTGTTTCAATATTATTTTTTTATTGGTATAAATTAAAAAAATTTTCATCTTTTATTCACGATAAGTTTGATTGAAAATTGCAACACTTGAATCCACACCACTGTGGGAGGAATAAATGAATAAAAATATATAAAATCTGTTAATGAAAAAGAAATCATTGATGTGTCATACACATTCTCTGAATTATTGCATTTCTATGTCACATAATAATTTCTAAACTTTTTATTTTGAAAACAATGCGGTATCTCGTGATCCTTTTAGGACATCGTAATTATATTTTACACAAATAAGGCGAATCGATGTTAAACTCAAAGCCTCATAGGCAGCAAGGGAAATTGTGGGCGAAACGTTGAAACGGACAGCTTCACATGCCTAGTCTTTGTAGGTGCTTTAAAAATGTTCTTGTAATTTGAGCCATTAATACATTAATACATGGAGCGATTTTTAATTTTATTTATTTTTACATGAAATGATATGCTTTAGAAGTAATTCCATTTTAACCAATAAGTGATAGAATCAAGGAGAAGGATACCTTCCTAACATAGAAATATTATCAAATATCTGACTGACTATAACAGTGGGAGTGTTCAAAGTTGTTCACGTTTTGACAACTGCATAAAAGCGGAGTAAGGATATCCCTCACAGCGACTCCAACAATAATCTCTAAAAAGTCGTAAATGCTCGAAATAAGTAACATTCTGTATGAGTTACCTGCTGTAATCTTTGAAGCCGTTGTGGAGAAAGTACATGAAAAATTTTATTCAGAGTTTCAATCATCCGGGTACTGGCCTCACAGATCTTAAGTAACGCATAAAATATTAATTTTTATTTCGATTTTTTTGGAGGCTAAATTGAAAGCCGATATTTTTAATTAATTAACAAGTATGTATATTAAACTTTTTAAATACACATATTTGTATATGCCTGTATTTAATTGCTGCTAATGCCCAATTTATCAGTAGACCTTTAACGATAATGTGTGAATTATTTACAACCTCGTATGCAACAAACAATTTGTAAACGATATGAATGAATCTACAAGTAAATATTTCAATCTAAGTTTTTTCTGTGGTCTCATATTAAAATTGTCTCAAGGATATGCCTTGAAAATCAATACTTCATCGGTCGTACCGGATTTAATACTGTACATCCTTATTTCGTATGTTTCAGTATTTTTGTGTTCTGGGACCAATAAAATCTAAAAAAGATAACTTTATATGAAATTTTATTTGCTGTTAAGCTGTCAATAGCTTAATTGCTCTCTTTCTTTTTAATGACACATAATTTGATTGTCACTTACATGAGTTCTTTTTTAATAGTTTCTTTTTTCTTGCACTATTTTTCGTAATCTAAACAACATTTCGAACATGTTCATATCCTGTGCATATTAATAAATATTTTACAAAATTTATTGCAAAAAAATTGTATGCAAATATAATTTGCATACAAACACACGAATAAATGCATGCATAAACATGATACAATAATTGTGAGTTCTTTTTCTAAAGTATCGTGTCAAACATGCCATCTACTACGTTGACACTTGACAATTTCACATTTATGGTAATTGCGGCTTGCAACAGCGTCGTTATTCGCAGTTGCAAATGTTCAACAACAAAAAATATATTTGAAATGAATTGTCATTGTCAGATACAATAAATATATGTATGTATGTATGTAAAATTTACAAAACAAACAAAACAAATAAAAACTCTAAAATAACACTAAATGGTACTCGTGTCAGAGGCAAATATTAAATATCGAATGGAGGGAGGAGGCCTAGCGAATTTGAAATCATTAGACGAATGTGTAAATACTCTATTGGATTGAATTGATAACCTTGAACTGCAATATTTAAAAGTTTGTTCCCCCAAGTTTTTGTTTTAATACATATTATCTGGCTTTTCAGTTTTATGGACCGTAAGAGGAAGGAAACTGACAAGAAAATAGGCACATGACTGGCTTCTAAATGATACCCACCGGTTCTAGTTCTACTCCTTTGTACGATAGCGATGTTCTAGGACAATTGATACTTTATACATTTAAACAGTATGACAAATACCTGATCTAAGACCGTATTTACACCTTGAAACAAACGTGGCTTTTGTTTGTCCGCAAGAAGAGTGGAGAGGAAATCGGTGTCGGAAAATTACGCAACACGCATGGCACATATATTCCCTTTTTTGTTTCTTTCATTCCTCTCTGTGCCAGAATCTTTCATATTTTGGAGTTTAGGATAGGCTGAATATTTGTAGTTGTAACATAAACTGGTGCACTTGATTTGCTCCTTTTTCGCTGCCTGTAAAGAAGGAAAATAAATAAAAGAGAAATGAATCCCTCTAGGGGAAGTTCCCCCATTCTATTCAATGTTAAACTACAGTACTGCCTGTATGAAAGAGTTTTCCCCCTTGATACCATAGCCTGGGAGTTCCTCAGAGGGAGCAGGGCAATGGCTGTCTGGTGGTGGTTATAAATTAAAAAAAAGAGTGACCTATAACTGATATTTTAAATAAAATATCATTATATATATATATAAAAATTATAGATGCAAGAGACTAAATATAATAATAAAAACAAGAATATAATAAATGTTATAAATATTAATTCCGTGATATACGAAATTTCATTTCATATATTTTTTAAATTTAAACTAACGAAACAGTAAAACCAGAAGAGAAATTGCAACACAATGATGGTGTTGATAGTTGATTTTCTCTTCTCACGGGGTTCGCTTAAAATGGGAACGATTAATGAATTTTTGCGGAGGAGAAAGCCACGCTCAAACCAAAGCTAAGCTTGATAGAAACTATTTGGGCTCCGAATCATCAGTTTGAATAGAAAAATATGGTTTACTGAATTTCATTATGGCACCCGAAACAAATAAAAAAACAGCACATGTTGTTGGCCGATCGGAGATTGAAAGTGCGAGAAATTGTGGAAATTATAGCCATATCACATGGCTCAGTGGTTTAAATGTTGAATGATCACTTGGACCACAAACGCAATCATGTGACAGTTATGCAGGAGTGTTTTGCGTTGTTCCAACGCAATATGGACGACTTGTTGCAGTATTTCGTAAACGTGAATCCATCACACCATACCAGAGGGCAAACAACATTCAAAACAGTAGGTTTTTCGGGGTGTGTCGGCGCCAAAAAAGCCCAAGGTGGATTCGTCACTTGGTATAATCCACCTTGACTACCTACAAAAGGGTAAAACGATCAACGGTGAATATTATTCCAATTTATAGAGTAGATTTAATGGGTATTTCAAATAACAAACTACTGCATTTGGCCAAGTTTTTTTTTCACCCAACCAATGCAGAGGTAATGTGTAGACCTCTCAATGTCCATGACAAAATTCCATGAAATAGATTACGAATTTCTCCCTCATCTGCTCCATTCTCCGAATTTAGATCCGAGTGACTAAGTCTTTTTTTCAAACCTGAATAAACAGTTTGGCGGAAAGAGATTTGGTTAATCAACGATGAAATCATCTGAACAAATGCGAATTTTTATAACCTCGACAAATCGTACTTTTTGAAAGGGTTAAAAATATTGCAGAAAAGTTGGACAAGGAAGACTATGTTGAAAAATAAAATGATTTTCTTATCTGAAAAATTGTGTTTTTCCAGTCACAGACTTATTGACCCGCTCTCGTACTGTTCCCCATGCAACGTATAGCGAGGACTAATTGAAAAATTCGTCACCTGATTTTAGTGCATTAAAATCATGTACGAAAATTAATAAAATGTTTCAGCACATGAATATGTTCAGAAAAGCCGATATTATCTAACTGCACGAGACCTTCCGTTGAGTGGCAAGAAAGTAACAAGATCATCGTTGCTTTTCAATTTATGGAAGATCAATGCTTTGTAAAATTTTAAAGTAAAAAATTTCAAAGAGAAAATTATTATTTTTCTTTTTATTTTTATGTTGAGAAAACATCCTTAAAAAAAAAACAAAAGGAATGATAAAAATTTTTTAATATTATTACAATTTTGCTCTATTGGCAGAAATTTATTACTAGAGAAAGTAACTTCGACTGCCGATTGGTGTTATCAATTGAAAAATAATTTACAAACCAAATAAAATTATTTATATGCGGATATTAGCGTGCATATCCAGCAAGTCCTTGATTTAGGACATTAAAACCAACTGCATGACAGCAAATAACAAACAACAATATCAAAAGCATCATTCACATAGAGAACTAACAAAAGGTTGTAAAATAAATAAAAGAAGCATACGGAATTGAACAATTTGAAATGGAATACAATAGAGCAATTATTTGCATGTGCGACAATCATGTTAAATTTTATCAAATGAAAATAATAAATAAAATTTTTTCATCAAATAATTGCAGTGAGAAAGAATTTTATGTTACATCGAAATTCTCTGAAATATATTTAACAGATCCGGAGTGATCGAATTTCTCATTGGATTAACGCAGCGGATACAAGGCGGCTTAAGAAATATTACCACTATCCCAATTCGAGTAACTGAGGTAATGCTTGGCTTAAAATTGTAGGCAGGAAATAAAGTAAAAAAAATCACGCTTCAATCGCGAGTATTTCTTTATAGGATGAAATTACAAAAAAAATTAAGTATTTGTATTTAAAATTTTTATTGTTTGTTATTGGCGTTGGGCAAGTCATCAGTAGTCTTTAGCCGAGTCATGTTTTAAAAGCAATCAAACTGATATGGTCATACAAATTAATTAATATCATATTAATTTCGTTGGTTAGCATCTGCAATTAATCCTTGAAAAAATTTTTGTATGATTTGGCCTCTTTAGGATGTCCCATAACCCACATATTATCGCATTTTGGAAGCATCCCTTAAAAACTTACGCTTTTTATTCTACCCTCTATAAGTCGTAACTCCAAGATGTCATCGGGGCGCCATAGAAAAGCTATATGTTTCAATATTCTAAAAGGATCCTGTTGTTTTGCTGTTTAGGAAACCCTGATAGTCTTGAAACATTCAACACATTACTTTTTTAAAATTATTAACCAAATATGGCAAATAACTACTTGAATTATTTATGATTTTTGCAAATTAAACATTCAAATATAAATTGTTTCATAAATTATGTGTCATTTATTAAGATTTTCAAATTTTGTAAAGATAGTACAAAAATCTATGTACATGTGTATAATATTTGTATGTATTAGTGAATACTTTAAATATTGTATATATATGTAGATATACATACACACACATCTATCTGTGTATACTACCAATAACCAATGAATGACAGTAGAATTATGAGCCATATTAACAACAAATCATTAGCAATAATTTAGACAACATTTTTTAAGTGTTCTCAGGCAATTGCGACTAACAAAGGCAACAACAACTAAAGCAACAATTCCCAGTTTGGTATGAAGAACAACAATTCATTCAACGGAATCGTACAAACATTTTGTTCAGTTTATTCATTTTTATTATATGAATATTCATAATTCGCATCAAGACGATTGCGTTACTAGAGAAGATACATTTCGTGTCTATATTTCACGCCAACCTACAAATTCATAAACAATCGGTTGGATGGACAGACGGACGGGCGGACGGGCGGACAGAGATAATTCGGTCGGATGTTTGGTTTGATTTTATAGTTGGACTGGGTTGGGTTGTCTTTAGTTTGGTTCATTTATTTGATCGCATATTCGCCTGTTTTATTTAATGATTTCTGAGTTACAACGCTTTTACTACAATATATGCATATGTATGTGTGTATGTGTGGCACAAACGCATTTCAATTTCTAGCAGCAAACAACAGAAGATGAACGTTGTTTCTACCCTTTTTGCTTTTTTCGGTTTTATTTGAACTGTGGCAAGCAGGATGGTTGGTAATATCGAGATGGAGTGGAAGTGTATTGAATCTCAGCAGGTTTAATAATACAACAATTTCGCAACAACTTATGACAATGCAGTGGTAACAAATAACACTTTCAAACCATTATGACTGAGCTTTCATTCATGCCGACTGATCAGCCAACTAACCAAACAGCCAGCCTGCCAGCCAGCCAGACAGCTAAAAACCAACGACGGTTTTAAAACTCAATCATCCCAAAGACTACGCTGGCCAGTTGCTTATAAAGAAACGCTTTTCAAGAGCCGTTCCAAAGAGCTGAGAATTTATGGTGAACTACTACCGCAGCATGAGTTGACTCTGCGTATTATTCTCTCTTGCTTTTGCCTTTTTGGTAAATAGAATGTCTTAAATTATGAATATTACCACAATGAGTCAATTCCCAATAAATTTGCCTACCCAGCTTAATGCTAGCCAACTTAACAAGCTGCATTGCGAGTGAAAGAAGAAAAACATATTAAACCAGTTCTCTCCTGACAACCAGCAAATCTGGCTGCAGTCAATTTAGCCTTCATACGAATACTTTATAAGCGGCGAATAAAGTTGTCGTTGTCATCGTTGTCTTGGCATGATGGCTCATGAATCAGTAAATGATTTTTCTTCGCTCACACCAGCAAGAAAAATTTAATAAAAAGGAAATAAGACCGCTTGTTTTTCAAAGTTATAAACATAATTTGTACGCACATGATTAGATATGACTTTCTTCTCTTAACAACATCTTTTCAGTTGGCTTCAAAGACCGCTGGGGCGTCTCGCACCAAAGTACCAGTATCGTTCAAATGATCTCATAATCTATGGCCAATTAAACAACAAGATTGTCTAATCTCATTTCTTTTATGAGTGCAGATATTTCAGCTTGATTACATCGATTGGATGTTTGTTAATAAATTTGATATGGAATTTAAAATTATCGTACATCACCCTGATAATGAGAGAGGTGTTTATCCATGATATAAAACTGCCCAAGAACTAAAGCACCAGCAATATTAAAGTTTTGCATCTTAATCCAAGTATATATGGGGCTCTTTGAGGGAGAAATGTAGCTGCGCTGTAAAATGGCAAGACTTTTACGGTTAGTTGCTATTAATTTTAAATGAATTCAAAATCGTGTTTTTTTAACGATTTGCAATTAATTACATTTGTGTTCTGTTGCAACAGATGGCTATTGGAAAATATGTATGAAAATGTTTGTATAAATACAAGTATATTTCAACGGTTAGTGGTTTTAAGTTAATGGTTTGGATCCTTTCATTCTGGAAAATACTCGAGTTTCCATTATCTTAAATAATAAACACATACTTAGCAGTGTGAAACACATCGAAATCCTTTTTAAGAAATGACAGACAATTTTATTGCTTCCAAAGAGTCCTTTTGTGTATTACTTTCGATCTCTTAAACGTGGGACACGCACATCAGTATTTCGATTAAATTTTTGCGCTGTGTGTGTGTTTTTTTTTAAATCGTCACGTAAGACGTATGCGTCTTGTTAGGTTATCTAAATCACACTTCTGAATATAGGGTGATTTTTTAAGAGTTTTCGGATTTGATCAAAATAAATAAAATTTAGAAAACTGTATGAAATCTTTATCTTAACCGATAGATCGATCTATATAATTCATTGTTTAAGGCTGATTTCATGCAAATGTTGTCCACGGTTATGCCTAAAATGTTTCATAATATGGGTCTAATTTTGGCAATTTTGGTCCAACATATCGGCCGGTATCTCACGAATAAAATCTTCAATATTGGCTTCCAGTTCGTCAACTGTTGCAAGCTTTTCCCTATAGACATTAGCCTTAGCATGAAATAAACTATTCACCTAACTCGCCTCTCGATTGGGACATTGTTTCGCGTGCTGTGAGGCATGTGACACCGTCTTGTTGAAACCACACCTCCGCCAAGTCCAGCTCTTCTATTTCGCGCAAAAAAATTTGTAATCATTGCATGATAGCGTTCGCCATTCACAGTAACGTTCCCGCCTTCGCCGTATTTGAAAAAGTACGGTCCAATGATGCAAACGGCCCACAACAAACAGTGTATTTTTCGGAATACAATGCTCCTGGCTGCTCTTCACACCAATTACATAAATTTTTTTCTTCAATGAGTCGATTCATGGTTAAATTATAGATCAAACTGAACATGTAACATGTTGCACGTAAACAGTTGAGCTGCCAAAACAGTGTTGCCAAAAAGTATTTTGCTAAGAAATCACCCTTCATAAGTTGCCTCTACAAGTTCATTCAATTATGTTACAGTTTTAGGAAATGCTTTTTGTAATATATAAAACCTCTTATGAATTCAAACTGGTGAATAATAATAAGAGGTCACTAAGCGGACCGAAACTCGAAGAATTTTCAACCAAAATTAAGCATTGCGATCCCAATCACCCCAGAGAAAGGGTTGCTCACATTTCATAATTGTGAATAAGACACTCTGTCGAAAAATAAATTGATTTAACATACTATTTCAGATTATTGTACCTCTAATGTGTGCTGCGTTTACACTATATGCATGTATATTGTGTTCGTGTAAATAGCAATTTGAAATGCTTATAAAAAGTCTTAAAATACTGAACCAATTTTAAAAAAACATGAGTTGTGGTCTTCTGAAGCGAGGTACATGTCTGTGGCCCAAGTCAACACCGTAGTTTGATTGAAAAGGTGAGCAATAGCTTTTCAATCTTCCAAATACAAAAATTTTTCATTTTTAATTCTAAGAGTTTTTGTTTGTTAATTACCCACATGTGGAACTCGGTGGTACGGTGCAAATGTCTTGCAAAAATACAATCGCAATATATCGTACCTTTTATCTTGCAAATCCAAAAACGTTTATAAGAGACTTAAAATGGTATAAATTCTTTTTCCAATGATTGCTGCGTTTGCAGTCAATACAGTCAACTTTTGAATTTAAAATGCACTTAAATCAAAAAATACAATAAATATTTTTTTAAATTCTTAATATTGAAAATTTATTCTTTTGAGATATTCTCCCCAACTAATTGTTAAAACAATAGAGTTTTTAAAAAATGTTTTGTTTTTTGTGGCCTTAGCTGGTCATACGAACAACAAACAAAACATTTTTTAAAAATTCTATTTGTTTTAACAATTAGTTGGGGAGAATATCTTAAAAGAAAAATTTTTTAATATCAAGTATTTAAAATAAAGATGCTATTTTTTATTTTTGTCTGATTGAGTACAATCACTAACGAACAACGGGCGTTTAATTTTAAACATGTTGCAAGAAAAGTAAAATAGACTCATGTTGAGTATATGTAAGTGTTTGTTGTGTTGTTTGTATAAAAGCATTCTAAGCCTACTATAACCATGTATTTTGTAATTATTATATACAATAGAGAATTCTCATGTTGTATTTGAGACGTATGACATAAACATACGAGGTTGACCATTTTCCAACTGCCTAAAGGCTGGGGCACATAGAATCCGTCATCCGTCATCCGTCGACTTTTTCAACTGACGTTAACGCAATGACGGATAAGGTTGGCACAATGGGTACTTTGTTAACGTGTAGAAAATCAGTTGCTTTTTTTTACATGTTTGCAACATTTCTTTTTATTAAAGAGTAAAAATTTTCTATGGATTTTGAATAAATTACGGAGTTGATTTTAATTATAATTTTGCTTTATAAAGCTCAAGCTGTCTTGATATAATGGATAAAAGTCGAAGATTTTTGGTCAGACCCAAAAAATCAACTGTTAATTAAAACAAAACATACCAAAAAATCAACTGATAGTTGTCAAAGTACTCAACGTACGCCAAAAGTTAAAAGTTGCCCAACTTTCATCCGTTGCGTTGAAGGAGACGTACTGTATGTAACCAAGCTCATAACAAAACCTGTATTTTAACTTAGCTGTCAGTTGAAAAAGTCGAAGGATGACGGATTCTATGTGCCCCAGCCTTAAAGTTCACAGACGATTTGGTTTAGCGACCAACTAAATGTCGGCATATGAACAGCTAAAGGCATGACAAACAAAACGTTTTTTATAAAAATTTTATGTTTACTTTATTTACAACATTTTTTATAAAATGTTATAATACAATTAATAACACTTTAACGGCTTTTACGGTTCGTAGTTTTTCTACAACCCTTGTAAATGTTACAAGTTTTATTTTCGTGGCAAAGTTTAAACACCTGCTTTGGTTGATGTTGTAAATTAATCAAAACTCATACTCTCATGCTTGTAAATTTGAAATACTTAATATACTACGGCTTTTGGTATTGCATTTCTCAAAAAGTGTAGTAAATTATGTTTCAATGTATTTTGTTGCTATGGTCTTGTAATATATACTATTTAAAATTGCTGATAATTTAATTTTAAAAGAGTATTTTAATAATAAACCTGAAAGCCCCCAATGGGAAAATAATGAGAATTATTTTGATGAATATAAAAATAGTCACTACAAACCATGAATAACACCATTATACATCCTTATTTCAAGTAAGGAGGTAAAGTTCCTTTAGTTGTAAGTCCAAGGTCTATTTTCTCTATATTTTATGGGACTCTCGCTCTACTTATTTATAAGGTCACTTATCCCTGCCGAATGTTTGTATTTTATTTTTCTTCTTAAACTATCGTTACCGCTGGTTCCTTAATTATTTTGAATATGATTTCTAATATTATGATTTACTTCATCAAGAAAAGTGATTAATTGGGGATAATTAAAAATTAGGTTTTTTATTTATAGGATTTGTCACAAAATGGACGATGACTTAGATGATACCCACCTCTGCATAAAATGCAACCTAACAATTGTCGGTTTGGATAATTACATTCAGCATCGCAAACATAACTGTTCAATACCTCCGACATCTACCGGTTCACAGCACACAAAAGTCACTACTTCAACTAGCACTTCATCGCAACAGCTCCGCACCGATGTTACTCCAGCCATAACATATGAACCGTTTAGTTTCAATGAGCCTGAGCCGCCAAACCCAGCAAGCCATGGTGGCAAAACTGCTAAGGCCCTGGGAGAAGCTTACGATTTGCCTTATGAACTGGAAGCTGATGTATTTTTCTCTTCCTTGCAATTACAAAGTGTTCAATCGGCTGTTGGACAACATGTACCACCCACAAGTGGCGGTAAAACAGGAAGTTTGCAGCCTAGTGGACCCTTGACTCGACAAAAATCTGTGCAACAAGAATCAGAAGCAAATGCTACAGCTAGTGTAAACTGGATCAGTAATGAAACGCCACATCAAAGTAGCGGAGAGCATTATTTAAAGGACACGCTTTTTAAAAACATAACGTTTGAGCACGAGTCACCGGAAGGGACAGAAGAAGAGGAGGAGGAAGATGAGGCGGAGGCTGATATAGAAGATGATGACGAAGATTATGACCCAATGGCTGAGGCCCATGGCTCTGGAGGAAAATGGAAAATTTCTCTAATGCGGCACTCACCGCCCGTCGTGCCCGTATCTCATACAGGCGGTAAATGGAAACCCGAACACCGTCCCAATCTAAGAGTAGCTCACTCGCAACTTTCTAGAGCTTCACCTACATGGGATGATAATTTGGATGATGTAGATGTGCAAGAGGGCCAACATCCACCTGCTGAGCATACAAAAGGTAAATGGATACCTGGTACTAAGCTGCAAAGATTAGAATATAAAGAAGTAGTGGAATTAGCAAAATGTAGCAAAACCAATGAGGATTATTGGTGCAACATTTGCTGTCGCAAGCTAAAGAGTAAAATCATATATGAGAATCATTTGAAAACTGCTTACCACTTAAAACGAGCCGAGCCAGAGCTTCAATTGGAAAAGGCTGCCATTACAGAGCTGCCCAAAGCTAACATCAAGAAAAGTTTTGCACTCGTTGAATTCAAACCTCTCTCTATTACTATTTCTATGAATAGTAAAAAGAGAAATAGAAGATGTACGTATTTGAAATGCAGTCTCTGCAAACACGTCATGAACAGGAATTTGATAGGAAAACATTTAATATCCCACTATCACTATCGGCGCATGCAACTACAACCTGGAGTTTCGCTGCCTATGATTTTAGAAAATATACATGCCATTGTCTTGCAATCGCCTTTTCAATGTCGTCCTTGCCGTTTTTATGCCAACACTGAGGAAGCTTTTTTACTTCATTGGAATTCGGCCTCTCACTTAGATGCTTCTGAAGGTCCCGGACGCTTTTGGTGTTCATATTGCCAATTTGAGTGTGAAGACAATAATCAGATGCGTAGGCATCTCTTGGGTCCCGAACACAAAGAAGTCCTCTTGGCCATTAACCGTTCAGTGCCTATTTGTATAAGCAAACGATTGAGCATAGACTGTGCCAATTGTGGTCAATCATTTCGTTTCAATTTCGAACTAAGACGCCATTTTATTAACTACCATCGTAGTGTGGAATTTATGGGTACAGCTTCCGATGCTTATCAATCAAAGTTTAAGTGCCTCTCTTGTCCGGAAGTTTTGCCTTCGAAAATTGCCCTGCAAAGACATGAAAAATTTAAACATTTTATTTCGAAATATTTTTGCTCTATATGCAACATTGAATTTAATAGTCCTTGCCAAGCCAGACGACATCGTAAAACTTTGGATCACAAGCAAAAAGCTTCGGCTGCGAACCAGAAAATATGCAAGAAAGAACAATTGAAGGAACTGTTTCAGCTGAAGATAGAAAATAGGTTAAAATTTTACAAATTTTATTTCTATAATAAATTCAATTTAATATTATTCCAGTCCTCTGCTAAGAGAAGTATCAAAACTAGAAGAAAAGCCCAGTACAAGTGAGCAAGCAAAGAGGACTTTCTTACAACCAAAATTTCTCCCACCCACTGCAACCCACAATTGTGCAAAGTGCTCTTTTACATCCTGCTCAGTTGAAGAACTCAAACTACATGGGCAACGACATCATATACCCTCGCAACATAATTGCATATTATGCTCTAGCAATTTCGCCAGTGCCCAGGAGTTGGGAAGACACACTAGAATATGTAAACCAACTGTCATCACCAAACCGGACGAAGCCAAATTGCCGATACAATTGCAGCAAATTATCACAGAACAGGGAGAAAAAATGTGGCAATGTGATTTATGTAACTTTAAGTAAGTTCCTCTTTAACACGAAATCTTATTATGCATGAACTCATTTAATTTTCTGTTTCAGAAACAACTTTCAGTCTGAAATACTTTACCATCGTCTTTTCCACTCTTATGTCACCGTGCCCAAGAATCAACTGCTGCCTTGTCCTCTGTGTGATAAAACATTTCGCAAACATTCATTGCGATTTCATTTGCATAATCACACGAAAGAAAAGCTTTTTCAATGCGAGCTGTGTAGTTCATCGTTTTCCCGCCCCAATAATTTAAAAGATCATGTGAAAAATATTCATCTAGGAAAGGAAAGTAAAGGTTCTAAAAAAGATTCCAATATGCCGGATGGGCCTATCGGTGCGAAAGTTTTCCCATGCAAATCGTGTGACAAAGTTTTTAAGAGCAAGTAAGTATAAGTTCCATCATAAATTTATAATATCACACTCAATAATTATATTATAATGCCTGTATCAATGCTGGAATCATTATGCCTTCTGTACAACAAATTGAATTGAGATTTTTGCAATTCCTTCATTTCGTAGCAGTAAAATTTAAAAAAAAACATAAAAATATTCATAGTGAGAGGAGTTAAAGAACTTGAAAAGAAACTGCGGCTAATGTTCATGTTTCCGTGCGACAAAGTTATTAATAATTCTGCGCAAAAAAGCATGACTTAAATACAAAGAGCCAATCGAACAGATTACAAAATCGAAGCAAATGTGGGTTAGTTGAAAACCCGATATAATCCGTTTCTAGTTTCTATTTTCTTTATCGTAATTTCGTATGGAAAAAGTTTCTTTCTTAGTCGTTTTCGTTTTACACCTTTTTTTTGCACAAAAAACCAAATTTATGCCATTTTTCTTATAATGTATTGAATTTTCCTTCAAAACCAGTGAAAAGGATACAAAATTCGAGAACTCATCGAAAAGAAACTTATCGTGCCTTACCCGTGAAAATAAAAAAAATTTAAAGGACAAATATAAAATTTTCCTGGAGAAGTGTTTTCATTATCCGCTTTTGCTACTACAAAATTTATTTTCCTGTAAATTTGTAATGCCATTCCTAAACGTTTGTAAAATTATGGTAAGTTATCGATTGTAATAAAAATGTGAAAATCAAAAATGATGCTTCTTAAGCGCGATATGCTATATTCATTGGAAAAAATGGAATCACAACATCCGGATTTCAATTTGTGGATTTTATTCACTTCTTATGAAGCTCGTTTCTTTACTGGGATCATGCAAATTTATAAACATAAATAACTAATGTGACCATCCGTCCCGATTTCGGCGGGACAGTCCCGATTTCCGGTTCACCGTCCCGGTGTCCCGGAAGGTAGCTTTTAAATGGGAATTTGTCCCGGTTTCCTGTAGCATAATAAACATGTATGAAAATGTATAAAATTTAAACATTTTTATTTCGTACGTTTTTTTCAAAATTATTAAATCGCTCGTGTAGATCAAAGAATATAAAGCGACAAAATCTAGCTGTACAAAGTTGAAAGTACCAAAATCTATTTTTGTACATACTTATGCTTATATACAGAAGGTGTATATTAATATTTTTTAACAATTTGTGTGTGTATTATTTAAATATTTTTTGATTCGTATATGATTTTTATATAAATGAGCTTTAGGTCTTTTTTACAAAAATTATTTCAGTTTAATTTACGAATTAAATGCCTAATAATAGGAATGTAAAATATTTTTTGTTGTTATAATATAAATAGTATAAAGGATTTTTCATTTCTTCAAAGATAAAAAAACATTTTTTGTTTAGTCTTTTGTTTTTTGTTTCTTTAAAAATTTTTTACTTTATATATTTGATTGGTTTATAAATTTTTTTTTTTAATTTGTTCATGTATGTATGTATGTAAAATAAGTTTTCAAAATATTGTCATATTAATAAAAAATTTTCCTGAAGAAGACGCCCAAGGAGGCGTCGAAATATTGAATCATAATAAAAATAATTTTTGTAAAAAAGACCTAAAGCTCATTTATATAAAAATCATATACATATATTAAAAAAAAGGTCGAAAATAAATAGTGTTAATTATATTTTGATTCTTTAAAAGGCAAAAAATATCTTTGAGATTTAAAATCATAATATGAAGATCTATTTGATTTGCTTTATACATATTAATAACAACTTTTTTGTTGCATTACTCTTTATAAAATACTTTTAACTCAATATGCAATGTATGTACCTATGAAAAATTGTTTCCTTAAAAAAACAAAGTACAAATTAAAGGGACTAATTTTTATTTTAGTAAAAAAATTAATAAAAGGTACAAAATTGAAAATAGGAAAATTTTTATAATTTAAGCTTGAAATAATGTTTATTGTTAAGATTTTTTTACATGTATGCTATGAAAAGATTTCTTTAATTCTTAAAAAGCAAAAAAATCTTTGAGATTAAAATATGATCTTAATTTAAATAAATTTGTTTCAACAGCAACTTTTTTCTTCCAATACTGTGAAATGTGTTTAATTTAGTAAATGCAACTTCTTTTAAATTTATATTTCTTGTTCGTCACTTGAAGAGTTCAAAACTGTTAGTGTAGGAAGGTCTGCTGAAAAGTGCTGTTTTGATAAAAAAAACTGGGTAAAAATTATTTTGCGGTGTCCCGGTTTGAGTTACAAAGAAAATGGTCACGTTATAAATAACTCAACCAACGTCCAAAACATAGGAAATTTATCAACGTTTTTCCAATTAATCTCAGTGTTCTACTTATAATTCTTAAAAAATGTAAAAGTTATTTCTACAAAAACACAAATGTGAAATTAATGCCCAGATCCTGACTGTTAATACTACCGAGATCAACAGAGTTGCAAAAGATTCACGTCAGTACCTGCCCGAAGGCCCAACCTGACGGTGCACTATTGCACAAGGGTGAATAAAGCACGTTCACCACCGCCCCAGTAGCCCCCGCCAAAGGCACATGACTGGAGCGCCATCTAACATGTGCCCCTGACAGGGACAACATGGTAGCAAGTTCCGTACAGGCTGCAGAACCATGTACAGACACCTTGCTAAGATGCTTGGAGCTATCTAACCTCCTACTACCCAAATGGCACGGCAGTGGAAATTTTGCCCCCATCTGACCTGAGGCTTCACCAACCGTAACCATTAGAGCAGCTCTGTCGAATAGCAACAGCACCTAGAGATATATGGCCTGAAGAGAACATCTACATCATGCCACTAGCCCATGATTGAAGACACACTCATCCAGCCCATACCTCTCCCCGCGTATCTTTAGGTTTTAACCACAGCCACCACGTGATCCCCGAAGGGGCCTCACCAATAACCAGTCTAGGACAAGTCCTAGGGGCTACTGGTTCCCGTGGCACCAGATAGGACTCTGGTCAGCCGCGTGTTAAAAGCACCTCCGATTTTAGGTTCCTTGCACACCTGAGGCATCGGTAACACCTCTACCCAGACTAGCGTAGCAAGCTACTTCCTTAATTACTTATATGCACGCCCGTTACCCTGGTGTTTCAGGGATTGGGTAGTAACATATTAAGTTTTAGGGCAATTGGCCAAAGGTCAAGGTATGGAAAGACCAACTACCCCTCCGGACGAGCGAGCGAACCCGCTTTTACCTTTAGTTTACTTGCATGCGCGCCCGTTGCCCTGTTGTTTCAGGGATTGGGTAGCAACATACAAGTTTTTAGGGGTTATCAGCAAAAGGCCTAGGTCCGGAAACCTGATAACCCTATACCCCAGGAAGCACAACACCAAGCCACCGTGCCCCCTGGGGGGACCGAGATCAACAGGAGGACCATTGCTAGATATTGCTTATTTAACACAATACCTACATATTACAACAATTTTCTATAAATAGATCATATCATTCACCGCCGTGACCGTAAATGGTGAGCGTTACAGGCTGATGCTAAACGAGTTTTTTTTTAACGCATGTTGATGCATTGGATCTTGATCATTGTTGATTTCAAGAGGAGGGAGTAACTGCTCACACAGCTCTAGAAACGATGGAGATTTCGAGACACCAATTTTCAACTCGACCAGACTTCTTCCTTTACGTCTTTTTAAAATCTCGCGCTTACCACAACAAATTCCGAACCTTGCAAATCTTGAAAACTAACACTGAAGAAGAAATCACCAAGTTAGAGCCATTTGTTTTGCGAGGAACAATTCAAAATGGCGTTTATGCATCAACTTGAGAGGTGGCCATGTGTCATTATCTATTGTCATCAATTTTACACCTTCAAATACATTGTTTTATGAAAACAGAGTTCCGATTTTTATTTATAACAAAATGGCAGCTGATTCAAATTATGACATTACTTCTCCGCCACCTTGTAGTTTTAATATACTTTTTTCATTGTCGCCTACTCATTATATCAAAATACTCTGAATAAAGAAATCTCTGTGGCTCTTCTCTGTTAAAAAAAGAATCGTTATTAAGAAAACCAACAAAAATATTTGCCTTTTTTAATAGAAAAAATTTCACTCAATTTATTGCAATTTGTATATGAAAATAAGTTTTACAAAAAAGGGTTTTGTTTTTAATTTTGGCCATTTGCTGGCAGAAGGAAATTTTCCCACACAATGACCACAATACAAGTGAATGTTTTCAACTAAACAATTCAACCGCGTATTTATTAAAGCGGGCATGTACCCGTATGTGTGTACAGGAATGCATATGTGTAGGAGAGTGTAGTGGTTAAATTAAAAAATTCCAAAAATACACAACCACTAATGAAACAAATAAATAAACAACATCTTCCTCTCTCTCGCCAACAGGACAAATTAACTAACAAAATGGAAAAAAACGAAAATAAAATAACTCATTAAGTTTTAGCAGGACATTCCTTGGAACAGAGTGTATGCAAAAGGAGGTCCTTAAACCCCTTACCATCTAGCTAGCCATATGAATAATTTGTAAACATATTGTTGTTTGTTTTAAGTACTAATGGATTTGCAAAAGTGTGTGTGTGTATGTCCAATTCTGAGCAGGACCACATAAACACTTGTATACATGCAAAAAGTTTCAAAAGTATTGCATTGCATTCACTAAATCACGCTTGCGGCCACTAAAAATGCAATCTTTGTTTAAAATATTTTCTCTGTACGCGCTACCCCTTCATGTCTGAAGCAACATTTCTGCAATTATATATGCAACCAAGCAAGAAATATATTTTTAAGAATACATATTGCCTATGCATTCGTTTAAGGATAATAAATTTGCTGCAAAACATTATGAGTTTCACTGCAGGCATTGGTCATTAGTGGATGTTAGTTTTCCGTTTTCGTTATTCTTTTTCATTCCAATTGTTATTGTTTTGGGAAATAATCATTTCTAAATGCAGATTAAAATTTAAGCTACAATTGACTTAAAATGTTTATTTTTTTCATTAGCGATGAAGATTAGAAAATATTATTCTTGTGTACTGAAAATATGCAACTGAAGTAGAAGGAGAAAAGAATTATTCTCTCCCACAGTGCAGAAGTTGACAAAATGAAATAAAGCCGGAGTTTTTTAAACCCTAATACAATTAAAACCTACTTGAAAAATTTTAAAATTCTTATAGAGTCATTCCTTTCAAAATTTATAAGGATCGTTTGAATATTTATATAAAGTCTTGGAAGGAAGGCAAGTTATTTAATCTATTGAAAGGTGGTCCAAAGTTTTCAGGGAATTATCTTAATATTTTTTATTAAGATAGAATGATCTATGACAATTATGTGTGAAACAAAATATCGTCCAAATGCTCTCCACGGCTTCGGTGGCATACTTCTATCCGATGATCCATATTTTCAATGACTCAGACATAATTGATGTTCAGTGCCGTAAATGTGCCGAATTATATCACCTTTTAGCTTTGGAATTGTTTTTGACTTACTGACGTTTACTTTTTATTTTAAACTAGCGGACCAGGCGAACTTCGCCTCGCCCCAATTTTAAGCCTTCAGACAAACTTTCTCTTTTTTCATTTGAAAAGCCATTAAGGAATAATTTCATACAAAAACTCGATTTTCGACTTTTCCAATTTTCCGACTTTTCCGGAGGGGTTTTCAAAAATTTTCTTCCATAAAAACCTTTTCTTCGAAAATACGAACAACTGACAAAAAGTTTTACAGACATCGGCCCAGCCGTTCTCATTTTATGAATTATTGGATTTTGCCACGCCCCTCCGCCCACAGACCGAAAATAGAAAATCTGACTTTACAGTGTCACCCGCCCGAGTATTCTGAAGGTTCCCTGAAAATTTCGTCAAAATCGGCCCAGCCGTTTTGGAGCCATTACGTTACATACATACATACATACACACATCCTATTTTATATATATAGATATCCCCAAAGAAAAAAGGTCACCGGTTTCATATCACATGATCGTGGCGGCCAGGACGTAAGATAACACGGCAAAAGAGCCATTGTTTCGTTGGCTGTGTGGCATCCTATTGGAACGTCATATCGTTCAGGCCACAAGAAGTCCGTTATCATGTCGCGATAGCGAACACCATTCACGATAACTGCTTGGCTGTCCCAATAATTTCGTGACTTTTTTTTAATGAAGCGCAGGTTTTTGGATAAAAAATTATTTTAGTTTTCAACATGATGTCCTTTTGGATCAAACTTTATAACCCTTCCCAAAAACAACACTTGCCGAAGTCATCAAAATAAATGTTTGTATATAAGACGATTTCATCGTTGGAGTCAAATCTCTTTCCGACGAGCCATTTTCCTCAGTTTTGGAAAAAATAAATGGTCACTCAGAGCTAAGTCTGAAGAATAATGCAGATGAGGGAGCAATTCGTAGCCTATTTTATGGAATTTTGCTATTCAAATTGTACATGTACACACCCCAACATTGTCCTGGTGAAAAAGAAATTTTGTGTTCTTTTCTTTGTCCTTCGCTTTTCTAAATTCTCATTAAGTTGACCCAATAAGTTGGCATAGTATTCGCCATTGATTTTTCCCCTTTTGAAGTTATTCAATGTTGATTATACCGCGTGCATCACAAAAAAACGGTCTTCTTATTTTATGGGCTGACACACCCTCCTTGTCTTTCTTTTGCGCCTATTCACTCCGAGAAACCCACTGTTTTGAATGTTTTTTGCCCTCTGGTATGGTGTAGTGAATTCACATTTCGTCTACGGTTACGAAATAGCGAAAAAACTTGTTCATATTGTGTTGGAACACCGCCAACCACTCCTGTGAAGTTGACACACGATTGAGTTTGCGGTCGATTGTAAGCAAGCGCGGCACCCATCTTGCAGAAAGTTTTTATAACCGAGTGGTTCTTCAAAATTGAAACTATTGAGCCGTGTGATAGGGTTATGACTTCCAAACTATCTCACACTTTCAATGCCTAATCGGTCAACATCGTGAATTTTTTTCATTTTTTTCAAGTGGTGAGACCTCAATTGGGTGTCCAGAATGCTCGACATTTTCCAGCCTTGTATGGCCACAACAAATTTAGGGAACCACTTTTTTACCATTGAAATTGATGATGCAGAATTCCCATAGTATTTGTCAAGCTCAGCCTTGACCTGAATGATAATTTTTTTCCGTAAAAAACAATGCTTAATGATCACACGAAATTCACTCTTTCCCATATTCCCTTCAAATTACACTGAAGTCTGCTTTCAATGGCTTTCAAACACATACTAAAGGACGCAGTTTGTTCAAACTTTGGCAAGAGTCAACTGACATTTGTCTGTTAATAGGAGCAGTTTCAGGCTTTCAGTTAAATGGCGGTATTTTCAAAAAGTCACGGGCATAATAAGCCTCCCTCGTAGCAAATGCTCGTCATTGCAAGAAGCTGATTTTTTATGTTGTCTATTAAAAACAATCGCACTTTATTACGTTCAACATGTAAAAACATTTGAATGTTTCGTGAGTTTTTGACTGAAAATATTTTTTATATTAAAAGACGATGTGTCATTTGCAAAAGTTACAATATTGACCATAATTGCACAATGATTTTGACAATTGATATTATTAAATTTTATACACATACATATATGGGAGATAATATACTTATTTTCATGTAAATTTGAATAAGTCTACGTTCAGACGAATCATGTCTTATTGACATGAATCTTACTTTTTCTTCTTTGAACTTTCTTTATATAAAAAACGTTGTTTGAGCATTTTTGACATTACGAATGAGAAAGCAAAACGTACTGACAGTACATGAATTGCGTTCTCGTTTCTTTTCCCCTCGTCGATCACGCCTATAAAATAGCAATCATGTCAATAAGACATGATGCGTCTGAACGTAGACTAAATAATCTTTTTCATGAATAAATGATTGTACAAGTAATTAATTATATATTCATCCATGAGAAATTAAGATGTCATTCCTCAAAAATGGCTTATAACTTTTTCAGTGGGTAGTTGTTTTTACTTTTAATGGTTTTTTACAATAATAACGCTTTTTTATAATATTTGTGATTTGCTTCTTTAGGACCCATTTTCGATAAATACTGTAAGTCCTTTTTACTTTTCGCCTGTTAATGATTCCATCATATTCTTGGACTTTACGCATTTAGTGCCTTTTCTACTAATTTTAATTGTAGTAGAATTTTTAGCAAACAAAATTAGTTTTTTGACAAATTATCACATTATTTGCCATAATTGAAATAATTAAAGCCATAAGCTTAAATTCGTAATAAAAATGCTTTTCGTAATGGTCATTCAATTTAGTTTTTACATTACGAACTCACACCAATCAGCTGAAAAATGTTTGTTGAAATGCGATCATAAAGAATAATCACTTGAACACGAAACAAGTGTATATTAGAATTTCCATTTCTATAACAAAACCAGGCAACAAAAAAAAAAAGAACAACTAATGGCAGACATACGAAGTAGTCGTGTCTACATAAGAAAATCTTAAATGTATAATAAAATAAAATAAATGTTTTCCAATATCAAAACTGACTTGTGCCATTATAATGGATTTTCATAAATTCCGAAATATAAAAAATCAACAATAACAGCATTAGAAGCAGTGCAATTGAACTATATACATACATACATACATTCCTACATATTCTTGTCTATGGCAATTTCTCAAAAGCATAAAATAAATGAAGACGAAAAACTTATGACGACAACAGCGTCCATGATGCATTCAACATAGAAATTTTGTTGTAAAGGATTTTTCATTCTTCTCCGACTTATTCCATTCACTCTTCCACACTTTAGGTTTCCAACAGTAAAAAATAAAAAGTAAAGAATCAAAATTTTTGTATTAAATTGAGTCTCAAGTGTTGACGAGAAATGTTTATGAAAAAAATTTCATCTTAAATTCAACTGACTGAGTTGAATTGAATTGAATTGAATAGAGTCAAGGAGGCAGCATTGCAAAAGAATCATTAAAATGAATTACTTTCAAACTGACAATGAGTTTTGTTTGTATGTTGTACTGGAAGTTACAAACAACTTACAATTTACCGACCATAGACAACAGTAGTAACAAATATTGGGGGTTATCAAAAAGCTTATGATGGCAAAACTTTTATCATATATGAAAAACAAATGAAAGATATAGAAAAATGCTCTAGAGACAGTTTCGTCTTGGCAACAGGCGATAGCGATGGGACATTAATTTCATAGCTTCGTAATAGATCTTAAAAGACATTCCATACATACAGTCCATTACAAGGATGCTCAGGAAGTCACTTGCACTCCTACTAACAGCTATTACATGGCGTACTTCGCTACCCCCATCGTTGTGAAATAAGCATTTCTTAGTTAGATATCAAGGGAATTCATTTTAACACTCTTATAACTCGCCTGCTAAACGGAAATAGTTCTTTCGTAAGGTAGTAACCTTCTGCCCGCTCCTGTCATAGTACATTTCTGCCTGACTATGCACTTTATCTTCAAAGTACTACTCATTAAATTTTATAATTGAGTTTTGTAGTTCCTTAAATATACGCAAACCAAAAGCTATTTTGTATGAGGGGACGCATCACCTTCCCCCAGCTCCAAGCTTTTTCTGAAAAAAATTACTTTATTAACAGAGTAATTGATAAATACTTTGTATGGGTAGTACCCGTCTCTCTCTCCTCCTATATTACCAGGTTTTTTTTTCGAATAGACAGTTTATGCCCGTCTCTCTCTCTCTCTCTCTCTTGTTGTTCCACAGCTATACGAGGGCGGCTCAATAAGTCCGTGAATCTTTGAATGAAATACAGATATTCGGATAAAAAATCAATTTATTGTTAAACATAGTTTCCTTTAAGCTCTATGGACTTTCTCCAACGTTTCTGAAAATTTTCTATCCCTTAGAAAAGATTTGCCGAAGTTATCAAAAAAAGCATTTGTTTGTTAGATAATTTTATTGTTGGAGTCAAATCTCTTTCCGCTAAATCATTTTCTATTTGGAAATAAGAAATAGGCACTCGGTGCTTAATCCGTAGAATGGAATAGATGAGGCAGCCAGCTGTAGCCTAATTCATGGAATTTCCCCATGGAACCTACACATATGCGCAAGGTTGGTGGAATAGAACTTTTATTCTTGGCCAAATGCGGTCTTGTTTTAATCCTCCTTAAGTCGACCCAATAAATTGACTTAATATTCGCAATTGATTGTTTTACCCTTTTGAAGGTAGTCAATGTGGATTATACCGCATGGATCCCAAAAAACTGTCGCCATTACTTTGTTTTCTGACAAACCCCTTTGGCCTTTTTGGCGCCAATTCATACCGAGAATTCCGCTGTTTTGTCCGCTAGTCTCTGGTGTGTTTTTTGGTGAATCCAAGTTTGGTCCACGGTTTCGAAACATAGCAATAACATGTCCATATTGCGGTTGAACAACGCCAAACACTCACTACGAATTTCTCACACGTTTGTATTTGTTATTATTTTAATTACTTATGCAAGTTTAATTTTTGGGGACGGTGAAGTCGTGGTCTTATGCCAGTAATTAATAGTTACTTTGTATGGCGGGTAGCCGCCACCGATCGTCAGTAAGCGATTGTAAAAATTCAAAACGACCAGCCTTGTCGCTTGAATTCTTATAAGGAACACACACGAAAGGACAAGCTTATTCAGATTAAATTTTATAAGCGATTTTCTTTTATTATATCATCCTCTCTCTTACCGCAAAGAGAGCTTAAGTAACATCATTTTTGATTTGCACTTTATCATCGCAATCGATCATATATGATCATTATAATGAAATCTACAAATTTCGTAATTGTTAGAAGTGACATTACAAATTTAGTAGTCCTCCTCAAAGGACTAAAGCTTTAAGCAAACACCGCAGAAAATAATATTTGACTGACGACGAATGGCATTGCGGAAGAATTTTATTTGTTGTCTCAAAAAAAGAGACTATTTGAAATGCATGTAAAGGATACACAGACACAATACACTCGCTAAAACCAACTCGAAATAAAATACAATTTTAAATAAATTGTAAAACTAAGAAGATGAGAAAAAGAACAACAAAAAAAAAGAAAAGAAATGCATATTAAAATAATAATGGTAGAAAAAGAACATCAGCATTAACGTTGCATTCATTCTTTTTGGCTTTTGCAGCTCAAAGCCAATGATGAGCAGAATAGTCCATCCTTCCAAGGCATCCACATGCTGATGGCACTCACTACTTTACGAGTAAATGGGAAAATCGAAATATGTAGCTGAAGTATTGCTAGAGACGAAACGAACGCTATTTTCCATAAGTGTTCCTTTTCACAGTAGTACCCACGGACAAAAAAGAAACACTAATAACTGCAGAAAATAATAATAATAACAATAACAACAACAACAACAACAGTATAAAGAATTTTATTCAGAACATTTTATGTCATTTCAATAAAAATGAATTACCAGCACAGAACAAAACAGACAACTAAAAATAACTACAGTTTCTAGCAAAACTTTTCTTTGCCTTCACAAAGCAGAGACGTTTGTTCTATGGGTGGGGGAGCACATTACCAGTTAGATATAAAATACTAAATTAATTGTTTAAAAATTTTAAACCTCCAACTCTCAGAGACTTAAGCGAGAACTTTTCAACTCCTCTTCAAAGTCGTATGATGCAACGTATGCATAAAATGCATTGAGTCGTTTCATTGCCATGACTTATTTATTCGAAATTTTCCAATAATTTCATCCTCATTTCACAAATAATTATTTGCGGCTTATCTCTGGTATGGATTCATCTTATAGTATTAATGAATAAATAAATAATGAATTTTAATAGATACTCTCGAAAATGAGTGATCATGGATAGAAAATTTTGTTAGTGTGCATTTATGAGTGTGGAAAAGATATAAAACATTTGAGAAATCTCATTTATGATAAACATCAAAAGTTTTGATATCTTAGCACGCATCCTCATACATCTTTGAGCGCTGGTAAATCTTATAGTGCAAGTACAAAGTGATGCAAAAGTAAAGTCATAATTTTGATTGGCTAATATTTTATCAGATGGCGCAAAATGTCTCTGTGCTGTGGTATTTATGATGTTCATTGCAACAAGCCACGGAACGATACATATCTCAAGAATGTGGTTACTTCGTATTTGACAAATTTTTAGTCTGTTGTTTTAACGTAGTTCTCGTCCTCGTGTCCTCGTGTTCCATGTACTCGATTTTAGATCATCGTGCCAACAGGCTCCACTACGGATGTCACAAGTAATGCCTGACCTCGTATTGCTCGTTCGAACGAGAACATCGATGCTGTTGCCGACGTATGTCAGAGAAATGCCACAAACATCACGAGACGACGATGCACATAATTAAGCATTAGAATACGTTCGTTACTGCGAATTTTGCATTTCCGTATCAAAAATTATAATCAGCCACAGAAGCACATTTCCCCTTTATTGATTATTTTAACATACAAAATTTGCGTTTTTGGTTCACAGAGAATCCACCTGAAATGCATGAAGACCTATTGCATCCCCTCAAAGTGAAGACGAAGAACCGAACTACTGTATTTTGGGCAGTCGATTTTTTTCGTGCCCTAAAAAATATTTTTTTTATAAATTATATTTTCACATTCTTAATTTTTGGTAAATTTTTAATTAAACCATACAGAAGTTAGAGAAGCTTTCATTTTTTTTCACTTGTGGTAATTATTTTATTCTTGATTTCAAAAAAATCAAAAAATTATAAATTGCTACTTTTGAAAAAAAAAACGTATTCTTTGTTCTTTAGTTTAGATTAAATCATAATTTTAAAAAAGGATATAGTGGCGGCAACCATATCCTGCTACTGCTATTTCCAGAAAATATTGTACACAAATTATGAGCTACATTTCGCAGTTTTTCGAAAATGTTTGTTGTTATTGTTTGCTTATTTTATTTTAGCTCTTCATGTCATATTTTTGTAAATGGGACATATAGAATGTAAGTATATCCCTGGGCGATTTTTTCCAAAATTCAAAATTTTTCATAATGTGATGGTGCAAAAAACATGAAATTTTTTCTACTTTTATGCAAAATCGAACAAGTACCAAGAATAGAAACCCTTACTTTCGGGCATCCATCAAATGAACTCTTTCTAATTTCTGTCACTCCAATCAGTGTTCGTTTTTTTTTTCGGAATAAGATTCATATCGCATGAAATTTTGAAACTAATATTTTCAAATATTCAACTTCGCATATTCATTATTCGTTTCTTCAACGTCCATGTACCATTGAAGCTTGAACCAAAACAAAATCAAAGTTTTTCCAATTGCATTTTGATTCACGTACAATGAATGACGATGAGTCTATGAAGAGGTTTCCTATAAATTTTCTTTCTTCGTGTGCAAATTTCTAGTTTTCGTCTACAAATCCGGAAGTATATGGCGCAGAGTAATGTTTCTTCTTCGTTTGTTGGCCAAAGAGAGTGACGAAACTGAAACTTTCAACAGTTTTCCTTCACGAGTGTATGCGTGTGTATGTGAGCATGTGATTGTTAGATTCGCTAGTATCGTAAAACTTAAGTATCCTACAAAAAAATATTTATACAATAAGAGAGAATAAAAGAAAAGGGAGCAACACAAACATTAAATTAGATGAACAAGGACAATAACTTGAGATGAATATTCAAATAAAATTTTCCTAAGAAAAAATATCATTGCGGAAAGTAAAAAGAAAAAATGGTGAACTAACACTCGTAATAATTCAGGATCTTTAAACAAAATAGTTTTCTTCTAAAATACAAATTTTTCTATAATATAAATAATTACGCTATTGGAAATTTCTTGTCCGTCTCAGACAAGTGATCTTTATTTAAAGTAAAAACTTCAACCTTCGTAGTCTTGTACCAGATATAAAATTAAAAAAAAAGTTTAGAAATAAAGATTGATGTGTGACAATACTTAACGACTGATTACCATGAATTTCCAGGGAAAATTTGAAATATTATCAATCTCAATCATTTGAATCATTTTCATTAACATCATTTAAAGTTTACTTTCGAACTCAACAATGGACGTTTGCCGTTTAATTAGCAGAAATAGATCTTCGTGATTGTCGGAAATATTCCTCTTACTTGGATAATAACTTTCCAGAACTAGACTCGTTATAAATCTACCAAAAAAGGTGATTTGGCCAACAGGAAGAATGGGAGAGGCATAACCTTGTTAAGCATGGTAAACAAGGTAATTGCTCACATTATAAACACAAGACTCTCGATAACAATTTCCCCATCACTCAGAAATAAGCAAGCTGGCTTTCACCCCGGAAAATCTTGTGTTGACCAAGTAATCAGTCTTAGGATTATCGTAGAGCAATTAGTGGAATGGAAATGAACATTATATCTCATTTTTATATACCTTGAGGAGCCATTTGAGACATTCAACCATAACTCTATATGCAAGTTGCAGATATGCAAGGGAATCCCCGGAAAACTATAGTTAGACAAGGTTGTGCCTTATCACCTCGACTTTTCAACTGCGTCATCGATGCTGTGATGCAAAATGCAACAACCCATCATAAGGGAGGTATTATGTGGGGCTTACAAGAACAGTTTGGTGACCTATATTATACCGATGACTTTTATCTAGTGCAATCGCAAAATTGGTTGAGCTGAATATAAATATACCAAAAAAAAAATCGCTCCACATCGATAGTGACACATCGCCATTTCTTCGAATGCGATCAAGATATTGAAGATGTTAAGTCCTTCTGCTACCTGGGTATCACAATTCTCACAACGGGCAGCAAATATATCCAGTCGTATAAATAAGGCACGTAGTACTTTTGACCAATTAAACTCAGTTTGGAAATCTTCCAATATTTGGAAGCAAACAAAAATAAAATTATTTAACTCCAATATAAAATCCACTCTATTATATGGATGCGAGACCTGGTAGCAAAGAAGCAGCCTATTAGAACGGAAATACTTAGAAGCGACAACTGACAACAAAATTTTCAAGATTGAAATGAATGGAACGAAGTGAAGCATCGAACCGAAGATGGAGATTACTGAAACCACCTTGTTTTGGCCCTATGCTCCCTCGAGGAGTGAAAGGAACGATCAGCAACAGCAACCTTAGTAATATATTGATCTTTATTTTTGTTAATCAGCTTTTTAGTGGTGTTGGGCCATCTTCTTTGCATTTATAGCAACCAGTGAGGATGAGTTTTTAATAGACCTTCTTATAATGTTATTCGGCAGTTTTTATGAGACGATTCTTACTTTTCCATTCCTCACGCTTTGTCATTAAATCTCGCGAGCGGTCATCTTGAACTATTTTTTCATCTTTAATAACGCATATTTTTTTTATTAATTACATAGTTAGACTTTTCCAATAATTTTTTCCAGTTTTTGGACTACGACTACCTTTTATCGATGTATAGAGATTAAATGTATTTTGTCGATATGTTCAGTCTTTGTTCGCCAACCGGTCGCACCAAATGAAAGTCAAATAACTTGACATCAGCCCCCAAACTCCTTCCAGTCAATGTCAACTAATTTTTTGTAAGGCAACGAAAGGAATAATGTTCGGGTTTTCAAACTGCGGCTAAAGAATCTTTGTCTAATTTTTTTATACGAATATACGCGTCTTTTCTTCAAAAAAATTTCTTCAAGGTGGCTAAAAATGCTTCTGGCGTTAAATAGATGGCGGCTTGAGAGATTAATAGCTCAATCGATCATGCATTCAAGTACACTTGTGTATCCCCTAGAGGCTTTCTCCCTCCACCCTTCTAATATCTTATATGGTTAGGGCCAGCCTATATCCACATATTGAAATTGTACGGAATATGGAAGACTACCCATTATTTTGATTTTTCTTTACTATAGCGAATAAATTTTGGGCAGCTGCTTATGATTTTCTTTATAGACTTTGTAAGATTGAAATATGGACTTTATTGAAAATAAAACAATTTCTCTGAATTCAAAATAATTTTTATTTCATAATTATACAAAGAAATATCTGAGAATACAAAAAATAATGATATTTTTATATGTATATTGACTGTGTGGATGTGAATTAATTGAATAAAGAAGTAAATTATTTATGTTTAGAAAATTTGGAATAAAATGTAATTTTTTCAACAGACTGCTTCATGTAGCGATCACGCCAGTAAGGACTTCCTAATTGTTTTCGGATGGATGCTGCTGATTGCAATGACCAATTTTCATTTTGCAATCCACAATCGACGTATATAAAGGGACATAAGATGACCATATATCTGTTTGTGTTTGCTCTCTGTTCTCTTTTTAAGTAGAAAATGTCTTCATGGAATTCTGGTTCTTAATGATATTGAAATATTTGCTCGTCCTCAGGTAAATGTTGTGAGGGTTGAGGTTTTTTTCCATTTGCAAGTTTGATGATGTAGGACGCTACACTTAGCAGTTGTGTTGTTAAAGGTCTGATCAATGACCTTAATGCTGTTGAGGGGGAGGGAAACTGGCAGCTAAAACTGCGGCTTTTTCGTAGAACTCTCTGACTGCTTCCTTGTCGTCGGAGTGTGCAATTCGAGCTTTGCTTAAAATTATCATCAATCTCTCCCATGGAACTCCAAATATACATTTCCATTTGTCATACTGCAAAAGCTTTAAGTATATTAAAGCGTCAATGTCAGGCTGGTTTAAGAAGCCGGTTCCTGCACTAATGGTTATTGGAATGTCAATTACATCATCAAGATAAAAAAATATGGTTTTAAGAGGAAAACCTGAGGAAAGGCGCTTGTGACAATCTGAAACATGATGAGCTGCAGGAGATTGATTAGGAAGGGAGTCTGTAGTTGCTAGTAATGCAACTGTATCGGCCTTAAGTTTTGTCAGTGAATTAGTGAGATTCGCAGAATTAGTATCAGTTCCAAGTCTAACTCCCCTAAAATAGTATTTCATGTTATCAACGTCCTCTGCAGTTATGTTCTTAAGAACAGAGCTCATAATGCTTAATAATAACCCGTGCTCCAGATCTTCGACGCAGGCTTTGGCGGATGCACATTTATCGCGCATATAATGACCAACAAGATGATGTTTTGCAAATTCTTCAAAGAAATAAAGAGGTTGAGCGCGAGTAATTTCACTATTTGCATTAGTTTGTACTGTTTGCAGTGCAGATTTTATACACTCAGTTTTAAGGTTGTTTATACGCTCTTGGTATGGTACGATTGATTCACTTTGTACACCACGCCTCCTCAATTCTGTTAGAATAGCAGCAAGTTCGTTGAGTATTTCCATTTCGTACGGGTTTTAAGTTATGGTCTTTGTTTTTATAATTATTTTATATACACGTTTCCTTTTTGGTAATATGTCGTTGTGTTAGCCAGGACGAACGCTTCTTTATTCAAACAATTCAATTTATCGAAGGACCGATACACAATTCTTTAATGAAGAAACAGACCGTCGCTTTTGAAATTCTGTAAGAGACTGATCCTTATTTTAAAGCACCTCAACTTAAATACTAGGTATGAAATTTTGGAAACTCTTATTCAAAATAAGGATGATACATAAAGAATTAGTTGCCATTTGTTTACAGGTAAAACTTAAGAGTTCAACAAATCTTGAAGAATTCCGTGCTACGTATTTTTAAATTGTGGATTTCTCTAACATCTGTTTATATTATGGATTTACCATGATTATTTATCTACCTAACATATTTATTTTTGCTTAGCCAATTCTATGAGTTATTTTTTATAATTTAATACCCACTATTCGATTTGTCTCATTTCTTGGAATTAATCTATGGGTATTTCCGTTCGTATAAACCTTGCGAACCTTGGTGCCATTTTTACTAAAGCAAGATCCAATCATCCAAGAGCATCGCAGCTGTCTTCAACATAACTATTACTTATGTCTGTGTATAACGAATTTTAATTGTTAAAAAAGGTCTAGATAAGAAAAAAAAACATTTGCAGTCTTCAATACTTTTACATATGACGGAAAAAAATTAGTAAAATAATAGAATTTAACTTTTACAAGTTTATGAAATATACTTAAAATTACATGTGTATCGCTCCTTTAATGCATTATATCGTACTAAAAAAGCAAAAAAAGAATTAAAACTAAAAAATTTTCAGTTTGAGATACGGCTGTTACCAGACACTTTTTGGTATAACTTCGGTTTAGCTTCAGATACGTTTATGACCATGATTTTTTCTCCTACATATAAAGAGGATATTGATGAATGGTTTTTCATCAGAAACTTGAAATTGATGGTTTTGTTGCGATGCGTCGTTGTTGCATTAAAGCAGCGATATGTATGTTAAAATATACATAATGTGCAGATATATTTATGGGTGATATAAATATTGAGGAATCAAAAGCTCTTGATTATCTGGGCATGAAAATTCAGTGCGATGTTCGATGGTCCGAGCACATTTTTCATATCGCCAAAGAAGCATTAAAGTGCCTCGGGTTTTTAAGACGGTGTAAGAGATACTTCACCCCTTCTGATATCCTCACTATTTATACCACCTACATCCGGCCGAAAATGGAATACAACTATCACGTATGGGCCAGTGCTTCAAAATCTATTTTGAAGCTACTGGACCGAGTTCAGGAGAGGGCGAAAAGACTCATAGGTGACAATAGTGTAGCCAACTCTATTGACTCACTGGAGCATCGTCGCAACGTGGGATGTGTTACGCTGTTTTATCGTTACTTCAATGGACTGTGCTCTAATGAGGTACGGGAACATATTCCCGAGATCGGCTCTTACTTACGAGCAACACGTTCCTCATTAAGAGCACATCCATTTGTGGTCGATATAACAGCGAATCGCACTACGCATTACAGAAATAATTCGTTCTTTGATCAAACGGCTCGTATGTGGAACGAGCTCCCTGCGGATGTCTCTCCTGCCATACCCAGCGTGGAGAGATTCAAGTCGAATATCCATAAGCACTACTCCCGCTATCCTCCTCACCCTATCCTATTTTCCTAGTTTCAGCACAATGCACTGCATAAATAGGGGTCATCCCCTGAGTTCTGGTCCAATTGCAAAAAAAAAATTATATATATATATATATATATATATATATATATATATATATATATATATATATATATATATAAATATATATATTATTTATATATATATATATATATATATATATATATATATATATATATATATATATATATATATATTCGTTTTATATATATATTTCGTTTGTTGGCCAAAGAGAGTGACGACTTGACACTTTGTTTTCATGGTATGATGCAAGTGGTCGTTCCAAGTGCCACAATTTATGGTAGTGTTTGAAACTTTCAACAGTTTTCCTTCACGAGTGTATGCGTGTGTATGTGAGCATGTGATTGTTAGATTCGCTAGTATCGTAAAACTTAAGTATCCTACAAAAAAATATTTATACAATAAAAGAGAATAAAAGAAAAAGGAGCAACACAAACATCAAATTAGATGAACAAGGACAATAACTTGAGATGAATATTCAAATAAAATTTTCTTAAGAAAAAATATCATTGCGGAAAGAAAAAATGGTGAACTAATACTCGTAATAATTCAGGATCTTTAAACAAAATAGTTTTCTTCTAAAATACAAATTTTTCAAAAAAAAGTTTTTCTTCAAAAAAAGTTTAGAAATAAAAATTGATGTGTGACAATACTTAACGACTGATTACCATGAATTTCCAGGGAAAATTTGAAATATTATCAATCTCAATCATTTGAATCATTTTCATTAACATCATTTAAAGTTTACTTTCGAACTCAACAATGAACGTTTGCCGTTTAATTAGCAGAAATGATTGTCGGAAATATTCCTCTTACTTGGATAATAACTTTCCAGAACTAGACTCGTTATAAATCTACCAAAAAAGGTGATTTGGCCAACAGGAAGAATGGGAGAGGCATAACCTTGTTAAGCATGGTAAACAAGGTAATTGCTCACATTATAAACACAAGACTCTCGATAACAATTTTCCCATCACTCAGAAATAAGCAAGCTGGCTTTCACCCCCGAAAATCTTGTGTTGACCAAGTAAACAGTCTTAGGATTATCGTAGAGCAATTAGTGGAATGAAAGTCAATATTATATCTCATTTTTATATACCTTGAGGAGCTATTTGAGACATTTAACCATAACTCTATATGCAAGTTGCAGATATGCAAGGGAATCCCCGGAAAACTATAGTAAGACAAGGTTGTGCCTTATCACCTCGACTTTTCAACTGCGTCATCGATGCTGTGATGCAAAATGCAACAAGCCATCATAAGAGAGGTATTATGTGGGACTTACAAGAACAGTTTGGGGACTCCACTCTGTTATATGGATGCGAGACCTGATGGCAAACCAGCAGCCTATTAGAACGGAAATACTTGGAAGCGGCAACTGGCAACAGAATTTTCAAGATTGAAATGAAGTGGAACGAAGTCAAGCATCGAATTATAACACTTGCGTCAATCTAATTAGTTTTAAGTAGATTAAGTTTCTTTTTTATAGATAAAATCAAAATTATATTCAAATAGGTTTTTATAATATTTTTTCCTCCAATTCTTGTTATGTACTGATGTATAATGTAGTATATATTCTAATTTTCAAATAATTTTTGCGTTGTTAAAGATATATGTACTCTTCAACTCATCTTAGATAAATTTTGTAAACTAAAATAAGTATGTAAACATTTTATGGACATTAATAAATAAATAAATAATAATAATAACAAATACATAGTAGGCTTAGAATGCTAAATCATATACAATATTGAATTCTCATATTGTATTTGATTTGTGTGTCATAAACATCCGAGGTTGAATGTTTTCAAACTGCTTAAACTTCACTGACGATTTGGTTTTAGCAACCAATGAAATGTCGGCATACAAAGAGCTAAAGTCACAACAAACAATGCATTTTGCAAAAGCTCTAATTGTTTTTACTGATTAGTTGGGGAGAATATCCCAAATAAATAATTCCAATATTAAGCATTTTTTTAGTTTTTGGATTACAAAAATGTATTTGGTCGACGTGTTCAGTTTTTGTTCACCAACCGGTCTCATCAAATGAAAGTCAAATACCTTGACATCAGCTCCCCAAACTCCTTTCAGTTGAGTGGTATCCGGAGAAATAAAATGTCAACTAATTTTTTGTAAGGCAAAGAAAGGAATAATGATCGATTTTTTCAAACTGCGGCTAAAGAATCTTTGTCTAATTTTTTTAATCCGAACTCGCGTCTTTTCTTTAAAAAAATGTCTTCAAGGTGGCTAAAAATGCTTCTGGCTTCTGCTTAAAAGATGAATAGCAAAAGCGATCATGCATTCAAGTACACCTGTGTATCCCCTAGAGGCTTTCTCCCTCCACCCTTCTAATATCTTATATGGTTAGGGCCAGCCTATATCCACATATTGAAATTGTACGGAATATGGAAGACTACCCATTATTTTGATTTTTCTTTACTATAGCGAATACATTTTGGGCAGCTGCTTATGATTTTCTTTATAGACTTTGTAAGATTGAAATATGGACTTTATTGAAAATAAAACAATTTCTCTGAATTCAAAATAATTTTTATTTCATAATTATACAAAGAAATATCTGAGAATACAAAAAATAATGATATTTTTATATGTATATTGACTGTGTGGATGTGAATTAATTGAATAAAGAAGTAAATTATTTATGTTTAGAAAATTTGGAATAAAATGTAATTTTTTCAACAGACTGCTTCATGTAGCGATCACGCCAGTAAGGACTTCCTAATTGTTTTCGGATGGATGCTGCTGATTGTAATGACCAATTTAAATTTTGCAGTCTACAACCGCCGTATATAAAGGGACATAAGATGACCATGTATCTGTTTGTGTTTGCTCTGGGTTCTCTTTTTAAGTTGAAAATGTCTTCATGGAATTCTGGTTCTTAATGATATTGAAATATTTGCTCGTCCTCAGGTAAATGTTGTGAGGATTGAGGTTTTTTTCCATTTGCAAGTTTGATGATGTAGGACGCTACACTTAACAGTTGTGTTGTTAAAGGTCTGATCAATGACTTTAATGCTGTTGAGGGGGAGGGAAACTGGAAGCTAAAACTGAGGCTTTTTCGTAGAACTCGCTGACTGCTTCCTTGTCGTCGGACTTTGCAATTCGAGCGTTGCTTAAAATTATCATCAATCTCTCCCATGGAACTCCAAATATACATTTCCATTTGTCATACTGCAAAAGCCTTAAGTATATTAAAGCGTCAATGTCAGGCTGGTTTAAGAAGCCGCTACCTGCACTAATGGTAGCTGGAATGTCAATTACGTCATCAAGATAAAAAATTATGGTTTTAAGAGGAAAACCTGAGGAAAGCCGCTTGTGACAATCTGAAACATGATGAGTTGCAGGAGATTGTTTAGGAAGGGAGTTTGTAGTTGCTAGTAATGCAACTATATCGGCATTAAATTTTGTCAGTAAATCAGTAAGATATCGAAATTTTCCCGTAATTTTAATATTAGTTCCAAGTCTAACTCCCCTAAAATAGTATTTCATGTTATCAACGTCCTCTGCAGTTATGTTCTTAAGAACAGAGCTCATAATGCTTACTAATAACCCGTGCTCCAGATCGTCGACGCAGGATTTGGCGGATCTAAATTCTTCGCGAAGATATGCTAAGTATACACTACCTTCAAATTTTTCAAAGAAATAAAGAGGTTTAGCGCGAATAATTTCACTATTTTCATTTTTTCGTAATTCCTGCAGTACATGGTTCATGACGTTTCTTGGACAATCCTCAATAAATCCATGAATGCTTTTAACTTTCACTAATTTAGGTTTAAGATTATTTATACGTTCTTGGTATTGTGCGATTGATTCACTTCGTACACCATGCTCTTCCAATTCTGTTAGAATAGCAGCAACTTCCTTGAGTATTTCCATTTCGTACGGGTTTTAAGTTATGGTCTTTGTTTTTATAATTATTTTATATACACGTTTCCTTTTTGGTAATATGTCGTTGTGTTAGCCAGGACGAACGCTTCTTTATTCAAACAATTCAATTTATCGAAGGACCGATACACAATTCTTTAATGAAGAGACAGACCGTCGCTTTTGAAATTCTGTAAGAGACTGATCCTTATTTTAAAACACCTCAACTGAAGTACTAGGTATGAAATTTTTGAAACTCTTAAGGCTCATTTAGCCGGCTGTAGAAATCGTAGATGTAACGTAAATGTAAATGTTGCAGCACTTATAAAATGCTTAAAAACGTGTCATGTGTTTTCGACATAAGCAGAAAAAAATTATTTATGTACATATGTACACAATGAATAAATTTTCATTTATTTATAAATGCAAAACAGCTGTTACAATACATTGATGGTGCAATGTGTACAAAATATTTATGATTGTAGGGAAAAAGTACGGAAATGGAACAAATCTAGTTTACTTACGTAAATAGCTCTAAAATTAAAAAAAAATACATAGAACGATACAAAATTGAAAAATAAGAGGAAAATTTAAAGTTGGAAAGTTGTCGGAGAAAGCTAGTTTAATTATTTTTCTACACTATGTGTACGTTTATTTTGTAATTTTGAATATAAATAAATTTTGCAAAATATTAACACAGACATTGGCAAAGTCTCTTGGTAGATTAAAAAAAATTAATTTCTTCATAAGCGTTGGGGAAAAATGTAGGTTAAATCTGTTTTACTTATATTGGAAAATTTAGGCCAAATTAGCGTATTAAGAAATAAAAAAAATTTATATATTTAATTTATTAAATTATCTTGATTCTATTTCCTTTGCTCTTTATTCAGTTATAAACGAATATTTCTGTAGAAGTTTTCTAAAGAAAAACGATATATTGAATATAAACTAGAAATTGTTAATTTTTATATAAAAAACTAAAGACTTCCAGCTAAAAAATTATTTTAAACGGATTAAATAGTGTGTGTATATAAATTTAACAACTAAAAAAGTTTCAAATCTAAAAATAAAAAAGTACCAAAAAAATTGCTAAAGCGAAACATTTGCATTCAACACACGTACAATCCATCACTGTCTATATCCGTCACGTAAGAACGTAATGAAATTATATTTTCAACAGGTTCAGACGTTACGTCAACGCGACACTTCCAGTCGGCTAAGCTTTTGCATACATTCTCATATAACAGAAACAATCAGCTGATTCGGCTACATTTACATTTCTACATTACGGTCGGCTAAATGGGCCTTTATTCAAAATAAGGATGATACATAAATAATTAGTTGCCATGAGTTTACAGGTAAAACTTAAGAGTTCAACAAATCTTGAAGAATTCCGTGCTACGTATTTTTAAATTGTGGATTTCTCTAACATCTGTTTATATTATGGATTTACCATGATTATTTATCTACCTAACATATTTATTTTTGCTTAGCCAATTCTATGAGTTATTTTTTATAATTTAATACCCACTATTCGATTTGTCTCATTTCTTGGAATTAATCTATGGGTATTTCCGTTCGTATAAACCTTGCGAACTTTGGTGCCATTTTTACCAAAGCAAGATCCAATCATCCGAGAACGTTGCAGCTGTCTTCAACATAATTATTACTTATGTCTGTGTATAACGAATTTTAATTGTTAGAAAAGGTCTAGATAAGAAAACAAACATTTGCAGTCTTCAATACTTTTACATATGACGGAAAAAAATTAGTAAAGTAATAGAATTTAACTTTTACAAGTTTATGAAATATACTTAAAATTACATGTGTATCGCTACTTTAATGCATTATATCGTACTAAAAAAGCAAAAAAAGAAACCGTGGTTTACGTTAAATATCAAACGTCTGGTGAAAGATCGCGATATCGCTTTTTCACGCTGGAAGAAGTATAGAATGAACGACCTGTATGAAGATTATCGCTTAGCTAGGAAGGTTGCAACAAGAGCAATTAGACGAGCAAAATCATCATATTACGCTAAGAAATTCGCTAATACGACTAATTCAAAGCAAACATGGAAAGCCATAAAAGAAATCGGGATTGTTCAGCAAAAACGCATCGCTGATACCCCAGCTCTAGACCCAAATGAAATCAACTCTAACTTTATCAACATTCCAATGCCACCTGCTAATCATTCGCACTACTATATCTTCCAAATTAATAAACCACCAGCAAGATTGTTTAATTTCGACTGTGTTAGTGAATTCGATGTTATGAAAAGCTGTTTATCAGTCAAGTCTACGGCCACAGGAGTTGATGAAATTCACCCAATTTTTTTTAAATGATCCTTCCCTACATATTACCGATTGTGACACATATTTTTAATTTTATAATTACAACTAGTTCTTACCCGAAGCTCTGGAAACAGGCTAAAGTCTATCCAATTCCAAAGACAAGCTTAGAATACCGGCCAATAGCTATCTTACCGTACCTATCGAAGGCTTTTGAGAAAATACTACATATGCAAATAACCGAATATCTTGAAGATAATAATCTTCTTACTTCAAAACAATCTGGTTTCCGTTCAAATCATAGCTGCCTAACTGCGCTGACTGGTGTAACAGAGGATCTTAGAAAGGAGATAGATGACGGATATATGGCAATCTTGGTATTATTAGATCACTCCAAGGCTTTTGATACTGTTGATCATACCATTTTAAATCAAAAATTAGAAAAAATGATGCATTTCTTCTCAACATCTTCCAATTTAATACAAACCTACCTCAGTGGCAGAGAGCAGTGTGTGAAAGTTAATTCAGGAATGTCATCTTTCCTTCCTCTCACCAGGGGTGTACCACAGGGTTCGATTTTGGGACCTCTCCTCTTCTCTATCTATGCCAATGATTTACCCAATCAGTTGATGCACTGCAGCATCAGAATGTATGCCGATGATGTTCAGCTATATATAAGTAGTAAAATAATAGATTTTAACGAAAAACTCAATGATGATTTGGTAAGGGTCTCGAAATGGGCATCCATAAATGGTTTAAGCATTAATCCAGGAAAGTCACAATGTATTTTAATTCACAAACGGTTACAGAGAATAATAGAAATGCCAAAAATCTACATTGACAACCAGGAAATCAAAATTGTACAAAAAGAAAAAAAATCTAGGTGTAAATTTCAACGACTCACTAACATGGTCAGACCATATATCAGTCGCCTGTGGGAAAACTTTCTCGATGCTTCGAACTTTGTGGCCAACCCAACATTGTACACCATTCAAAATAAGAATGCTACTAACGAAAACGTACTTAGTTCCAAAATTATTATATGCCTGTGAACTATTTTCAAATTGTGACACTTGCAGTAAATCAAGACTAAAAGTTACATTTAACAGCATAACACGGTATATATTCGGACTTAAATCTAATGGTAATCAACACACTATCAACTATTACTCTAAGCAAATTTATGGTGTTCAGTTCGATAACCTACTTAATATAAAAACTTTACAATTATTGCCTAAAGTAGTAACTACACGGCAACCTGAGGATTTATACAAAAGGCTTAATTTCACCCGATCAGAAAGTAACAAAACAATAATACCTCCAAGATATCATACTCTTTTATCTAATTGACAATTCTTTGTACCTACTATACGTCTCTGGAATACTATCCCACCATGTATAAGGAATATTAGCAACGTTTTACTTTTTAAAAAGAAAATTCTCGAATATTATTCTTGACCTCATAATATCCAACTGACATTTGAAAATATATTGTTCATATTTTATTTTATTATTATCTTTTTAAATATGTATTATTAGTTATTTTTAGTTAATATAATTATTTTAAGTTAATGTAATCTATATCTAATTAAATAACTAACTACAGATCCAATTTTAAACATACATATATACATAATTATCTCCACTCATTGCATGTGTTAAATATGCTCACATTAATTCTAACTACATTTATACTTCTGCTATATTAAAACGTAAGTTTTGTTGCAGAAGCTTACAAAATAAATAAATAAAGCAGCGATATGTATGTTAAAATATACATAATATGCAGATATATACGAGTATGTATTACAATTGAAATTTTAGTTAAATCAGTTAAAGTTTTAAAACTCAAACTATTACAATTGTTTAGTTTTCAATAAACAAGTTTTTACGCAATAAGACCATTTTTTAAGGCACTTCTAGATGTTGTTTTATTGAGATCAACGTGAAAAAATGCGCTATTTCACATTTGCTGAAGGGTCTGGAAAAACGAATTTTTTATACTAAAAGGGCTTAAGGAATAAAACACGAGACCGGGATCTCTTATTTCCATTTCTGAAAAATAAGCGTTTTACATCTTTCCTAGTAAATTTGTTTATTATATATTGAGAGTTTATGGCCCTTACAACTTTAAATATATTTTCAAAATGGAACATGCCAAACATAAAAATTAATATAATTGTGGATGGTTCTAGGTTTTTCTATTTGCCAAATGTTTTCTTCTCACAAAATATTGTTGTAATAAATTCCTAGATTAATTTACTCAGGTCTAAGAAATGTCTTATCACGGAATAATTATTATATTTTATTGTTATTCCGTGATATCGGTGTGAAATATTATATTTATATTATTTATAGTTCCCAAAATTTTTATGTGTAGAATTTAAGTTCAGTTTCTTGAAATCAATTTGGTTTTTAATTTCCAACAAAAAGACAAACTTAAGTCAGAAACCGTCAATACGCAAAAATTTGAGTTTAATTTCTTCAGCATACTTACTATTCATAGAAAAAGGATCTTCAAAAGAAGACCTTGGAGGATTAATATATATATATATATATATATATACATATATATATATATATATATATATATATATATATATATATATATATATATATATATATATATGATTTTTATATACCTTGAGGAGCCATTTGCCACATTCAACCATAACTCTATATGCAAGTTGCAGATATGCAAGGGAATCCCCGGAAAACTATAGTTAGACAAGGTTGTGCCTTATCACCTCGACTTTTCAACTGCGTCATCGATGCTGTGATGCAAAATGCAACAAGCCATCATAAGAGAGGTATTATGTGGGACTTACAAGAACAGTTTGGGGACTCCACTCTGTTATATGGATGCGAGACCTGATGGCAAACCAGCAGCCTATTAGAACGGAAATACTTGGAAGCGGCAACTGCAACAGAATTTTCAAGATTGAAATGAAGTGGAACGAAGTCAAGCATCGAATTATAACAAATACATAGTAGGCCTAGAATGCTAAATCATATACAATATTGAATTCTCATATTGTATTTGATTTGTGTGGCATAAACATCCGAGATTGAATGTTTTCAAACTGCTTAAACTTCACTGACGATATGGTTTTAGCAACCAATGAAATGTCGGCATACAAAGAGCTAAAGTCACAACAAACAATGCATTTTGCAAAAGCTCTAATTGTTTTTACTGATTAGTTGGGGAGAATATCCCAAATAAATAATTCCAATATTAAGTATTTTTTTAGATTTTGGATTAGGAAAATGTATTTTTGTATTTTGTCGATGTGTTCGCCAACCGGTCTCATCAAATGAAAGTCAAATACCTTGACATCAGCTCCCCAAACTCCTTTCAGTTGAGTGGTTTCCGGAGAAATAAAATGTCAACTAATTTTTTGTAAGGCAAAGAAAGGAACAATGATCGATTTTTTAAAACTGCGGCTAAAGAATCTTTGTCTAATGTTTCTTATCCGAACTGGGGTATTTTCTTAAAAAAATGTCTTTAAGGTGGTTAAAAATGCCTCAGGCTTTAAATAGATGACGGCTTGAAAAATGAATAGCTCAAGCGATTACGCATTTAAGTACAGCTGTGTATCCCCTAGAGGTTTTCTCCCGTCACCCTTCTAATATATTATATGGATAGGGCCAGCCTACATCCACATATTGAAATTGTACGGATCATCTGGAAGACTACCCATTATAGTTTTGATTTTTCTTTATATATGATTGCCACCAAGTAAGATTGAAATATGAACTTTATTGAAAATAAAACAATTTCTCTGAATTCAAAATAATTTTTATTTCATAATTATACAAAGAAATATCTGAGAATACAATAAATAATGATATTTTTATATGTATATTGACTGTGTGGCTGTGAATTAATTGAATAAACAAGTAAATTATTTATGTTTAGAAAATTTGGAGTAAAATGTAATTTTTTCAACAGACTGCTTCATGTAGCGATCAGGCCAGTAAGGACTTCCTAATTGTTTTCGGATGGATGCTGCTGACTGCAATGACCAATTATCATTTTGCAATCCACAATCGACGTATATAAAGGGACATAAGATGACCATGTATCTGTTTGTGTTTGCTCTGGGTTCTCTTTTTAAGTTGAAAATGTCTTCATGGAATTCTGGTTCTTAATGATATTGAAATATTTGCTCGTCTTCAGGTAAATGTTGTGAGGATTGAGGTTTTTTTCCATTTGCAAGTTTGATGATGTAGGACGCTACACTTAGCAGTTGTGATGAGTGATTGTATTTGATATGGTTTAAATTTCGTATGCAAAAATTTTCTGTTAACACTAAATTGACTTGGAAAGGCAATTGTGGTTATGGTTTTTTCCTTTTCTAATTCAATGAGATTCGTAGAATGTGAACGATGTAATTGTTAATTTGTTAAAGGTCTGATCAATGACCTTAATGCTGTTGAGGGGGAGGAAAACTTGGGGCAAAATATATAGCTTTATCGTAGAATTCTCTCACTGCTTCCTTGTCGTCGGAGTTTGCAATTCGAGCGTTGCTTAAAATTATCATCAATCTCTCCCATGGAACTCCAAATATACATTTCCATTTGTCATACTGCAAAAGCCTTAAGTATATTAAAGCGTCAATGTCAGGCTGGTTTAAGAAGCCGATACCTGCACTAATGGTAGCCGGAATGTCAATTTCGCCATCAAGATAAAAAATTATGGTTTTAAGAGGTAAACCTGAGGAAAGGCGCTTGTGACAAGGAGAATATGAAACATGATGAGTTGCAGGAGATTGTTTAGGAAGGGATTCTATTGTTGCTAGCAATGCAACTGTATCGGCCTTAAGTTTCGTTACTGAATCAGTAAGATATCGAAGTTTTCCCACAATTTTGATATCAATTCCAAGTTTAATTCCCCTAAAATAGTATTTCATGTTATAAACGTCCTCTGTAGTTATGTTCTTAAGAACAGAGCTCATAATGCTTACTAATAACCCGTGCTCAAGATTTTCGACGCAGGATTTGGCGGATCTAAATTGATCGAAAAGATAACTAAGAAGAACATTTTTTTCAAATCCTTCAAAGAAATAAAGAGGTTGAGCGCGAATAATTTCACTTGTTTTATTAGTTCGCAAACTTTGCAGCCTAGATTTTATATGGGGTTTTGAAGAATTCCTATCAAATACATGTACATATTTTTCTTGAACGCTCGCTAATTTAGGTTTAAGGTTATTTATACGCTCTTGGTATTGTGCGATTGATTCACTTTGTAAACCACGCTTTTCCAATTCTGTTATAATATCAGCAACTTCGTCGAGTATTTCCATTTCGTATGGGTTTTAATTTATGGTCTTTGTTTTTATAATTATTTTATATACACGTTTCCTTTTTGGCAATATGTCGTTGTCTTAGCCAGGACGAACGCTTCTTTTTTCAAACAATTCAATTTATCCAAGGACCGATACACAATTCTTTAATGAAGAGACAGACCGCCGCTTTTGAAATTCTGTAAGAGACTGATCCTTATTTTAAAGCACCTCAACTGAAGTACTAGGTATGAAATTTTGGATGATACATAAAGAATTAGTTGCCATTTGTTTACAGGTAAAACTTAAGAGTTCAACAAATCTTGAAGAATTCCGTGCTAAGTATTTTTAAATTGTGGATTTCTCTAACATCTGTTTATATTATGGATTTACCATGATTATTTATCTACCTAATATATTTATTTTTGCTTAGCCAATTTAATGAGTTATTTTCTATAATTTACTTAATACCCGCTATTCGATTTGTCTCATTTCTTGGAATTAATCTATGGGTATTTCCGTTCGTATAAACCTTGCGAACCTTGGTGCCATTTTTACTAAAGCAAGATCCAATCATCCTAGAGCATCGCAGCTGTCTTCAACATAACTATTACTTATGTCTGTGTATAACGAATTTTAATTGTTAAAAAAGGTCTAGATAAGAAAAAAAAAACATTTGCAGTCTTCAATACTTTTACATATGACGGAAAAAAATTAGTAAAATAATAGAATTTAACTTTTACAAGTTTATGAAATATACTTAAAATTACATGTGTATCGCTCCTTTAATGCATTATATCGTACTAAAAAAGCAAAAAAAGAATTAAAACTAAAAAATTTTCAGTTTGAGATACGTCTGTTACCAGACACTTTTTGGTATAACTTCGGTTTAGCTTCATCTGGGGTGCCACAGGGGAGTATACTGGGGCCAGTTTTGTATTTGATTTATACCTGTGATATGCCTTTGAGCAGTAATATCTTCTCTTTTACTTTTGCCGATGATACAGCCTGCCTTAGTATGCATGAAAACCCTCACGAGGCATCCCGATATCTTCAGGAACATATTAACCTGTTGGAGCTGTGGTTGTAGTTATGGAGAATAAAAGTAAATGAACAAAAGTGTGTTCATGTCACATTTACCCTACGAATCAACAATCAAGTTGTTCCTCAACATGCACAGAAATTCTACCCTTAGTCTAGATTGTAAACTTTTAATATACAAGTCGCTTTTGAAACCCATATGGTGTTACGGAATTCAGCTATGGGGCACTGCTTTAGCTTCCAATGTAGAGAGAATACAACGAATGCAAAACAAAATTTTAAGGTTAATAACATCGGCTCCTTGGTACATGAAAAATTCAATTTTACATCGTGATTTAAATATGCCACTTGTGACCGCTGAAATTGCAAAATATGCACTCAAATATTTAACAAAACTCGAGTCCCATCCTAATCCCCTTGCTCGTAATATCTTGAACTTTACTGGACACATCCGCTTGAAAAAGAGGGACACTACGGCTTTAATACGCCGCACTCCAGATGAAAGTTTTTGAAAACATTTTTGTGCTTAACACTACATTTATGTATTATTAATTACTATCACTAAGTTTATGTCTGAAACTGGTTGGGCCTAACAATTATATATATATATTATATATATATTATATATATATATATATATATATTTATATATATATATTTATATATATATATATATATATATATATATATATATATATATATATATTTATATATATATATATATATATATATATATATATATATATATATATATATATATATATATATATATATATATATATATATATATATATATATATTTAAGATGTGAATACTTGTTGTTAGTTCAGTTATTTGAAGATACAATAAATAAATTTTAGCGTGAAAAATACTTACTATTCATAGAAAAAGGATATTCAAAAGGCAGACTTTGAAGGATTACTAGCAAAACGCTGGACATGGGTTGTAAACTTATATATATATATATATATATATATATATATATATATATATATATATATATATATATATATATATATATATATGTATATATATATATATATATATATATATATATATATATATACTTTTTTTTAATGATTGAAAACCATTCAAGTTATTTTGGAGAATATCTCGAAGAACAAATGTGATAAACATTGTTATATTTTTTTGTTTCACTTGTGGTTATAATTTATAAATTGCGATTTTTGAAAAAAAAACTTATTCTTTGTTCTTTAGTTTAGCTTAAATCATAATTTTAAAAAAAGGATATAGTGGCGCAAACATATCCTGTTACTGCTATTTCCAGAAAATATCGTACACAAATTATGAGCTACATTTTGCAATTTTTCAAAAAATTTTGTTGTTATTGTTTGTTTAATGTAATGTAATGGGGGTTTGGCCCAGGACGGCCTTATGCACTGCGACCATTGTTGATCTATTGTGGTTTTGCTTATTGTAGCGATTTTTTCCAAAATTCAAAATTTTTCATAAATTTATGGTACAAAAAAACATAACACGTGCCAAGAATAGAAACACTGACTTTCGGACATCCATCAAATGAACTCTTTCTAATTTCTGTCACTCCAATCAGTGTTCGTTTTTTCGGAATAAGATTCATATCGCATGAAATTTTGAAACTAATATTCTCAAATATTCAACTTCGCATATTCATTATTCGTTTCTTCAACGTCCATGTACCATTGAAGCTTGAACCAAAACAAAATCAAAGTTTTTCCAATTGCATTTTGATTCACGTACAATGATTGACGATGAGTCTATGAAGAGGTTTCCTATAAATTTTCTTTCTTCGTGTGCAAATTTCTAGTTTTCGTCTACAAATCCGGAAGTATATGGCGCAGAGTAATGTTTATTCTTCGTTTGTTGGCCAAAGAGAGTGACGACTTGACACTTTTTGTTTTTATTTTTATTCCGGCTCTAGGTCATATATTAAATAAAACTCTTTTTTTGTTTTATTTAAATTTTTTATTTTTTATTCCATGTTTCGATCACCATCGGTTCTCTTCTTCAGGAATTTTAAGTAAAGCAAATTACATGTGATAGTTATTAAAGAACAAATTACAACAAAGATCAAAATGTGTAAATCATTCTGACAAACACTAGCAGAACGGAACAACATGCTGTTTTCGAAAGCCGCTACACTTTCATCATCAGCGTTCTTGTGTTTGGTCCACTTCTGTGGTGTCAGTTGATGTATATTTCAGCTATTCATACAAATCTTCACTGTAAATGTAATACGAGAATTGTTTTTATTCATCGTATCATAATTTGTGAAAACTTTTTTTGTAATGAAGAGCTCAAATTACACCTCACTAACTTACAACAGTCTTACCATTGTTATTTATTCTTTACCAACCATACACATGCTTATTTTTAATTTGCTTATTTTATTTTTTACTTATGACAAACTTGTTTGGTTTGTTACTATAAGTATGAATATTTTATTAATTTCATATTGATGTTCTTCGGTGTGCCCTCCGTTAGTTAAGTATATGTTTGTTAATTTTTCCGACCTTATGATATGTAATTTTTGTTTTTATTTTTATTCCGGCTCTAGGTCATATATTAAATAAAACTCTTTTTTTGTTTTATTTAAATTTTTTATTTTTTATTCCATGTTTCGATCACCATCGGTTCTCTTCTTCAGGAATTTTAAGTAAAGCAAATTACATGTGATAGTTATTAAAGAACAAATTACAACAAAGATCAAAATGTGTAAATCATTCTGACAAACACTAGCAGAACGGAACAACATGCTGTTTTCGAAAGCCGCTACACTTTCATCATCAGCGTTCTTGTGTTTGGTCCACTTCTGTGGTGTCAGTTGATGTATATTTCAGCTATTCATACAAATCTTCACTGTAAATGTAATACGAGAATTGTTTTTATTCATCGTATCATAATTTGTGAAAACTTTTTTTGTAATGAAGAGCTCAAATTACACCTCACTAACTTACAACAGTCTTACCATTGTTATTTATTCTTTACCAACCATACACATGCTTATTTTTAATTTGCTTATTTTATTTTTTACTTATGACAAACTTGTTTGGTTTGTTACTATAAGTATGAATATTTTATTAATTTCATATTGATGTTCTTCGGTGTGCCCTCCGTTAGTTAAGTATATGTTTGTTAATTTTTCCGACCTTATGATATGTAATTTTTGTTTTTATTTTTATTCCGGCTCTAGGTCATATATTAAATAAAACTCTTTTTTTGTTTTATTTAAATTTTTTATTTTTTATTCCATGTTTCGATCACCATCGGTTCTCTTCTTCAGGAATTTTAAGTAAAGCAAATTACATGTGATAGTTATTAAAGAACAAATTACAACAAAGATCAAAATGTGTAAATCATTCTGACAAACACTAGCAGAACGGAACAACATGCTGTTTTCGAAAGCCGCTACACTTTCATCATCAGCGTTCTTGTGTTTGGTCCACTTCTGTGGTGTCAGTTGATGTATATTTCAGCTATTCATACAAATCTTCACTGTAAATGTAATACGAGAATTGTTTTTATTCATCGTATCATAATTTGTGAAAACTTTTTTTGTAATGAAGAGCTCAAATTACACCTCACTAAGAAGAAGTGGACCAAACACAAGAACGCTGATGATGAAAGTGTAGCGGCTTTCGAAAACAGCATTTGTTCCGTTCTGCTAGTGTTTGTCAGAATGATTTACACATTTTGATCTTTGTTGTAATTTGTTCTTTAATAACTATCACATGTAATTTGCTTTACTTAAAATTCCTGAAGAAGAGAACCGATGGTGATCGAAACATGGAATAAAAAATAAAAAATTTAAATAAAACAAAAAAAGAGTTTTATTTAATATATGACCTAGAGCCGGAATAAAAATAAAAACAAAAATTACATATCATAAGGTCGGAAAAATTAACAAACATATACTTGACACTTTGTTTTCATGGTATGATGCAAGAGGTCGTTCCAAGTGCCACAATTAATTTGAAACTTTCAACAGTTTTCCTTCACGAGTGTATGCGTGTGTATGTGAGCATGTGATTGTTAGATTCGCTAGTATCGTAAAACTTAAGTATCCTACAAAAAATATTTATAAAATAAGAGAGAATAAAATAACAACACAATCATCAAAATAGATGAACAAGGACAATAACTTGAGATGAATATTCAAATAAAATTTTCTTAAGAAAAAATATCATTGCGGAAAGTAAAAAGAAAAAATGGTGAACTAATACTCGTAATAATTCAGGATCTTTAAACAAAATAGTTTTCTTCAAAAATAATTTTTTTTCTATAATAAAAATAATTATTATTATTGGAAATTTCTTGTCTGTCTCAGACAAGTGATCTTTATTTAAAGTAAAAACTTCAACCTTCGTAGGGTTGATCCTGGTATGAAATTCTTCAAAAAAAGTTTAGAAATAAAGATTGATGTGTGACAATACTTAACGACTGATTACCATGAATTTCCAGGGAAAATTTGAAATATTATCAATGTCAATCATTTGAATCATTTTCATTTTACTTTCGAACTCAACAATGGACGTTTGCCGTTTAATTAGCAGAAATGATTGTCGGAAATATTCCTCTTACTTGGATAATAACTTTCCAGAACTAGACTCGTTATAAATCTGCCAAAAAGGTGATTTGGCCAACAGGAAGAATGGGAGAGGCATAACCTTGTTAAGCATGGTAAACAAGGTAATTGCTCACATTATAAACACAAGACTCTCGATAACAATTTTCCCATCACTCAGAAATAAGCAAGCTGGCTTTCACCCCCGAAAATCTTGTGTTGACCAAGTAAACAGTCTTAGGATTATCGTAGAGCAATCAGTGGAATGGAAGTCAATATTATATCTCATTTTTATATACCTTGAGGAGCCATTTGAGACATTTAACCATAACTCTATATGCAAGTTGCAGATATGCAAGGGAATCCCCGGAAAACTATAGTAAGACAAGGTTGTGCCTTATCACCTCGACTTTTCAACTGCGTCATCTATGCTGTGATGCAAAATGCAACAAGCCATCATAAGAGAGGTATTATGTGGGACTTACAAGAACAGTTTGGGGACTCCACTCTGCGGCAACTAGCAACAGAATTTTCAAGATTGAAATGAAGTGGAACGAAGTCAAGCATCGAATTATAACAAATACATAGTAGGCTTAGAATGCTAAATCATATACAATATTGAATTCTCATATTGTATTTGATTTGTGTGGCATAAACATCCGAGGTTGAATGTTTTCAAACTGCTTAAACTTCACTGACGATTTGGTTTTAGCAACCAATGAAATGTCGGCATACGAAGAGCTAAAGTCACAACAAACAATGCATTTTGCAAAAGCTCTAATTGTTTTTACTGATTAGTTGGGGAGAATATCCCAAATAAATAATTCCAATATTAAGTATTTTTTTAGTTTTTGGATTACAAAAATGTATTTTGTCGACGTGTTCAGTTTTTGTTCACCAACCGGTCTCATCAAATGAAAGTCAAATACCGTGACATCAGCTCCCCAAACTTCTTTCAGTTGAGTGGTTTCCGGAGAAATAAAATGTCAACTAATTTTTTGTAAGGCAAAGAAAGGAATAATGATCGATTTTTTAAAACTGCGGCTAAAGAATCTTTGTCTAATGTTTCTTATCCGAACTGGGGTATTTTCTTAAAAAAAAATGTCTTTAAGGTGGCTAAAAATGCCTCAGGCTTGAAATAGATTACGGCTTGAAAGATGAATAGCTCAAGCGATTACGCATTTAAGTACAGCTGTGTATCCCCTAGAGGTTTTCTCCCTTCACCCTTCTAATATATTATATGGATAGGGCCAGCCTACATCCACATATTGAAATTGTACGGAATATGGAAGACTACCCATTATTTTGATTTTTCTTTACTATAGCGAATAAATTTTGGGCAGCTGCTTATGATTTTCTTTATAGACTTTGTAAGATTGAAATATGGACTTTATTGAAAATAAAACAATTTCTCTGAATTCAAAATAATTTTTATTTCATAATTATACAAAGAAATATCTGAGAATACAATAAATAATGATATTTTTATATGTATATTGACTGTGTGGCTGTGAATTAATTGAATAAACAAGTAAATTATTTATGTTTAGAAAATTTGGAATAAAATGTAATTTTTTCAACAGACTGCTTCATGTAGCGATCACGCCAGTAAGGACTTTCTAATTGTTTTTGGATGGATGCTGCTGATTGTAATGACGAATTTAAATTTTGCAGTCCACAACCGCCGTATATAAAGGGACATAAGATGACCATGTATCTGTTTGTGTTTGCTCTGGGTTCTCTTTTTAAGTTGAAAATGTCTTCATGGAATTCTGGTTCTTAATGATATTGAAATATTTGCTCGTCTTCAGGTAAATGTTGTGAGGATTGAGGTTTTTTTCCATTTGCAAGTTTGATGATGTAGGACGCTACACTTAACAGTTGTGTTGTTAAAGGTCTGATCAATGACCTTAATGCTGTTGAGGGGGAGGGAAACTGGCAGCTAAAACTGCGGCTTTTTCGTAGAACTCTCTGACTGCTTCCTTGTCGTCGGAGTGTGCAATTCGAGCGTTGCTTAAAATTATCATCAATCTCTCCCATGGAACTCCAAATATACATTTCCATTTGTCATACTGCAAAAGCCTTAAGTATATTAAAGCGTCAATGTCAGGCTGGTTTAAGAAGCCGCTACCTGCACTAATGGTAGCTGGAATGTCAATTACGTCATCAAGATAAAAAATTATGGTTTTAAGAGGAAAACCTGAGGAAAGGCGTTTGTGACAAGGAGAATCTGAAACATGGCTAATTGCAACAGAGTTTTCAATAAGGGGTTCTGTAGTTGGTAGCAATTCATCTATATCGGCCTTTAGTTTTGTCAGTGAATTAGTGAGATCTGAACAATTAATATCAGTTCCAAGTCTAACTCCCCTAAAATAGTACTTGATGTTATCAACGTCCTCTGCAGTTATGTTCTTAAGAACAGAGCTCATAATGCTTACTAATAACCCGTGGTCAAGATCTTCGACGCAGGCTTTGGCGGATGTACATTTATCGAGCTGGTAATGACAAAGAAGACGATTTTTTGCAAATTCTTCAAAGAAATAAAGAGGTTGAGCGCGAGTAATTTCACTATTTGCATTAGTTCGTACTCTCTGCAGTGCAGATTTTATAGTCTCAGTTTTAAGGTTATTTATACGCTCTTGGTATTGTGCGATTGTTTCATATTCTACACCACGCTTCCTTAATTCTGTTAGAATAGCAGCAAGTTCGTTGAGTATTTCCATTTCGTATGGGTTTTAATTTATGGTCTTTGTTTTTATAATTATTTTATATACACGTTTCCTTTTTGGCAATATGTCGTTGTCTTAGCCAGGACCAACTCTTCTTTTTTCAAACAATTCAATTTATCGAAGGACCGATACACAATTCTTTAATGAAGAGACAGACCGTCGCTTTTGAAATTCTGTAAGAGACTGATCCTTATTTTAAAGCACCTCAACTGAAGTACTAGGTATGAAATTTTGGATGATACATAAAGAATTAGTTGCCATGAGTTTACAGGTAAAACTTAAGAGTTCAACAAATCTTGAAGAATTCCGTGCTAAGTATTTTTAAATTGTGGATTTCTCTAACATCTGTTTATATTATGGATTTACCATGATTATTTATCTACCTAATATATTTATTTTTGCTTAGCCAATTTAATGAGTTAATTTCTATAATTTACATAATACCCGCTATTCGATTTGTCTCATTTCTGGGAATTAATCTATGGGTATTTCCGTTCGTATAAACCTTGCGAACCTTGGTGCCATTTTTACCAAAGCAAGATCCAATCATCCGAGAACATCGCAGCTGTCTTCAACATAATTAATCCTTATGTCTGTGAATAACGAATTTTAATTGTTAGAAAAGGTCTAGATAAGAAAACAAACATTTGCAGTCTTCAATACTTTTACATATGACGGAAAAAAATTAGTAAAGTAATAGAATTTAACTTTTACAAGTTTATGAAATATACTTAAAATTACATGTGTATCGCTCCTTTAATGCATTATATCGTACTAAAAAAGCAAAAAAAAAGAATTAAAACTAAAAAATTTTCAGTTTTTGAGATACAGCTGTTACCAGACACTTTTTGGTACACCTTCGGTTTAGCTTCAGATACGTTTATGACCATGATTTTTTCTCCTACAAATAAGGAGGATATTGGTGAATGGTTTTTCATCAGAAACTTGAAATTGATGGTTTTGTTGCGATGCGTCGTTGTTGCATTAAAGCAGCGATATGTACGTTAAAATATACATAATGTTCAGATATATACGAGTATGTATTACAATAGAAATTTTAGTTAAATCAGTTACAGTTTTAAAACTCAAACAATTACAATTGTTTAGTTTCCAATAAACAAATTTTTATGCAATAAGACGATTTTTTTAAAACTATATTATTGCCAAAAGGTGGATTAAATTAAGTTTTTGTGCAGATAACAATATGCTGTGCCCCAAAAAAACTATTTGAATGCTAAATTTCATTTCAAACTGTCCATCCGCTTATGCGTTATTGAGTAACAAAACTCTATATTTAAAAATTGTGGTATTAGTCCATAATGAACCAAAACAAGTCCCTTGCAATACAATTCCACATGTTAATTTTGCCATAAAGTATCAATGTACTGAATTTTATTCAAATCCATTCTGCCGTTTTTCATACAAACCTTCAAATTATATGAGTATTATTATATATGATACTAGCGGGCCCGTTGCCTGCTTCGCACGGCAAAACAAAATAAGAAAAGAAACACACTTGTTTTAATAAAGTTGGTTTTGTTTCCAAAAACACACTCACTTCACATACGCACCGCACACACATGCGTTATCGGATTTTAACCAAACTTCATATATGGGCCACTGCCTACGTAGTGTATAAGTTTGGTTGAAATCGCTCGACGCGTTTATGAGTAGTTCGGCGACGTACATATACGGACTTATTTTTATATATATAGAAGATTATATGAGGATAAAACCACAAATACAGTAACCAAAAAAAATTTAAATCAATTTTTTGCATTTTTAGGTGCAGTGACGAACATTAAATTAACATTTAATTTTTCCTTTACAGATACATATATATTTCGATAAATTAAGTACGTTTATGGCATTTTTGTTTACTTTACATACAGCTTTTAAAAAAACGTACTTCTCAATCTAAGTCTATAGAAAATAATGAAAAAATGCCCTATTTCACATTTGCTGAAGGGTCTGGAGAAACGAATTCTTTTTACTAAAATGGTTTAAGGAAGAAAACACGAGACCGGGATCTCTTATTTCCATTTCTGGAAATTAAGCGTTTTACATCTTTCCTAGTAAATTTGTTTATTATATATTGAGAGTTTATGGCCCTTACAACTTGAAATATATTTTCAAAATGGAACATGCCAACATAAAAATTAATATAATTGTGGATGGTTCTAGGTTTTTCTATTTGCCAAATTTTTTCTTCTCACAAAATATTGTTGAAATAATTTCCTAGATTAATTTATTCAGGCATAAGAAATGTCTTATCACGGAATAATTATTATATTTTATTGTTATTCCGTGATATCGGTGTGAAATATTGTATTTATATTATTTATAGTTCCCAAAATTTTTATGTGTAGAATTTAAGTTCAGTTTCTTGAAATCAGTTTGGTTTTTAATTTCCAACAAAAAGACAAACTTAAGTCAGAAACCGTCAATATGCAAAAATTTTAGTTTAATTTCTTCCGTATACTTACTATTAAGTTCACTGTCGTGGAAGGAGACTTCAAGAGTGTGCCCGAAACTATTTCATCTGGGGTGCCACAGGGGAGTATACTGGGGCCAGTTTTGTATTTGATTTATACCTGTGATATGCCTTTGAGCAGTAATATCTTCTCTTCTACTTTTGCCGATGATACAGCCTGCCTTAGTATGCATGAAAACCCTCACGAGGCATCCCGATATCTTCAGGAACATATTAACCTGTTGGAGCTGTGGTTGTAGTTATGGAGAATAAAAGTAAATGAACAAAAGTGTGTTCATGTCACATTTACCCTACGAAGAGACACTTGTTCCCCCATTCGAATCAACAATCAAGTTGTTCCTCAACATTCACAGAAATTCTACCCTCAGTCTAGATTGTAAACTTTTAATATACAAGTCGCTTTTGAAACCCATATGGTGTTACGGAATTCAGCTATGGGGCACTGCTTCAGCTTCCAATGTAGAGAGAATACAACGAATGCAAAACAAAATTTTAAGGTTAATAACATCGGCTCCTTGGTACCTGAAAAATTCAATTTTACATCGTGATTTAAATATGCCACTTGTGACCGCTGAAATTGCAAAATATGCAGGCAAATATTTAACAAAACTCGAGTCCCATCCTAATCCCCTTGCTCGTAATATCTTGAACTTTACTGGACACATCCGCTTGAAAAAGAGGGACACTACGGCTTTAATACGCCGCACTCCAGATGAAAGTTTTTGAAAACATTTTTGTGCTTAACACTACATTTATGTATTATTAATTACTATCACTAAGTTTATGTCCGACACTAGTTGGGCCTAACAATTATATACTTATATATACATATATATACATATATATATATATATATATATATATATATATATATATATATATATATATATATATATATATATATATATTTATTTATTTATTTATTTGAATACTTATTGTTAGTTCAGTTATTTGAAGATACAATAAATAAATTTTAGCGTGAAAAATACTTACTATTCATAGAAAAAGGATATTCAAAAGGCAGACTTTGAAGGATTACTAGCAAAACGCTGAACATGGGTTGTAAACTTTGTATATATATATATATACATATATATATATATATATATATATATATATATATATATATATATATATATATATATATATATATATATATATATATATATATATATATATATATATACTTTTTTTTAATGATTGAAAACCATTCAAGTTATTTTGGAGAATATCTCGAATAACAAATATGATAAACATTGTTATATTTTTTTGTTTCACTTGCGGTTATAACTTATAAATTGCGACCTTTGAAAAAAAAACTTATTCTTTGTTCTTCAATTTAGCTTAAATCATAATTTTAAAAAAGGATATAGTGGCGGCAACCATATCCTGCTACTGCTATTTCCAGAAAATATTGTACACAAATTATGAGCTACATTTTGCAATTTTTAAAAAAATTTTGTTATTGTTTGCTTATTGCAATGTAATGGGGGTTTGGCCCAGGATGGCCTTTTGTACTGCGACCATTGTTGATCTATTGTGCTTTTGCTTATTGTAGCGATTTTTTCCAAAATTCAAAATTTTTCATAAATTTATGGTGCAAAAAACATAACACGTGCCAAGAATAGAATCACTGACTTTCGGGCATCCATCAAATGAACTCTTTCTAATTTCTGTCACTCCAATCAGTGTTCGTTTTTTTCGGAATAAGATTCATATCGCATGAAATTTTGAAACTAATATTTTCAAATATTCAACTTCGCATATTCATTATTCGTTTCTTCAACGTCCATGTACCTTGAACCAAAACAAAATCAAAGTTTTTCCAATTGCGTACAATGATTGACGATGAGTCTATGAAGAGGTTTCCTATAAATTTTCTTTCTTCGTGTGCAAATTTCTAGTTTTCGTCTACAAATCCGGAAGTATATTGCGCAGAGTAATGTTTCTTCGTTTGTTGGCCAAAGAGAGTGACGACTTGACACTTTGTTTTCATGGTATGATGCAAGAGATCGTTCCAAGTGCCACAATTTATGGTAGTGTTTGAAACTTTCAACAGTTTTCCTTCACGAGTGTATGCGTGTGTATGTGAGCATGTGATTGTTAGATTCGCTAGTATCGCAAAATTTAAGTATCATACAAAAAAATATTCATAAAATAAGAGAGAATAAAAGAAAAAGGAGCAACACAAACATCAAAGTAGATGAACAAGGACAATAATTTGAGATGTATATTCAAATAAAATTTTCTTAAGGAAAAAATATCATTGCGGAAAGTAAACAAAAAAATGGTGAACTAATACTCGTAATAATTCAGGATCTTTAAACAAAATAGTTTTCTTCAAAAATAAATTTTTTTCTATAATAAAAATAATTATTATTATTGGAAATTTCTTGTCTGTCTCAGACAAGTGATCTTTATTTAAAATAAAAACTTCAACCTTCGTAGTGTTGTACCAGATATAAAATTAAAAAAAAGTTTAGAAATAAAGATTGATGAGTGACAATACTTAACGACTGATTACCATGAATTTCCAGGTAAAATTTGAAATATTATCAATCTCAATCATTTGAATCATTTTCATTAACATCATTTAAAGTTTACTTTCGAACTCAACAATGGACGTTTGCCGTTTAATTAGCAGAAATAGATCTTCGTGATTGTCGGAAATATTCCTCTTACTTGGATAATAACTTTCCAGAACTAGACTCGTTATAAATCTACCAAAAAAGGTGATTTGGCCAACAGGAAGAATGGGAGAGGCATAACCTTGTTAAGCATGGTAAACAAGGTAATTGCTCACATTATAAACACAAGACTCTCGATAACAATTTCCCCATCACTCAGAAATAAGCAAGCTGGCTTTCACCCCGGAAAATCTTGTGTTGACCAAGTAAACAGTCTTAGGATTATCTTAGAGCAATCAGTGGAATGGAAATCAATATAATGGAAATCAATATTATATCTCATTTTTATATACCTTGAGGAGCCATTTGCGACATTCAACCATAACTCTATATGCAAGTTGCAGATATGCAAGGGAATCCCCGGAAAACTATAGTTAGACAAGGTTGTGCCTTATCACCTCGACTTTTCAACTGCGTCATCGATGCTGTGATGCAAAATGCAACAAGCCATCATAAGAGAGGTATTATGTGGGACTTACAAGAACAGTTTGGGGACTCCACTCTGCGGCAACTGGCAACAGAATTTTCAAGATTGAAATGAAGTGGAACGAAGTCAAGCATCGAATTATAACAAATACATAGTAGGCTTAGAATGCTAAATCATATACAATATTGAATTCTCATATTGTATTTGATTTGTGTGGCATAAACATCCGAGGTTGAATGTTTTCAAACTGCTTAAACTTCACTGACGATTTGGTTTTAGCAACCAATGAAATGTCGGCATACGAAGAGCTAAAGTCACAACAAACAATGCATTTTGCAAAAGCTCTAATTGTTTTTACTGATTAGTTGGGGAGAATATCCCAAATAAATAATTCCAATATTAAGTATTTTTTTAGTTTTTGTTCACCAACCGGTCTCATCAAATGAAAGTCAAATACCTTGACATCAGCTCCCCAAACTCCTTTCAGTTGAGTGGTTTCCGGAGAAATAAAATGTCAACTAATTTTTTGTAAGGCAAAGAAAGGAATAATGATCGATTTTTTCAAACTGCGGCTAAAGAATCTTTGTCTAATTTTTTTAATCCGAACTCGCGTCTTTTCTTTAAAAAAATGTCTTCAAGGTGGCTAAAAATGCTTCTGGCTTCTGCTTAAAAGATGAATAGCAAAAGCGATCATGCATTCAAGTACAGCTGTGTATCCCCTAGAGGCTTTCTCCCTCCACCCTTCTAATATCTTATATGGTTAGGGCCAGCCTATATCCTCATATTGAAATTGTACGGAATATGGAAGACTACCCATTATTTTGATTTTTCTTTACTATAGCGAATAAATTTTGGGCAGCTGCTTATGATTTTCTTTATAGACTTTGTAAGATTGAAATATGAACTTTATTGAAAATAAAACAATTTCTCTGAATTCAAAATAATTTTTATTTCATAATTATACAAAGAAATATCTGAGAATACAAAAAATAATGATATTTTTATATGTATATTGACTGTGTGGCTGTGAATTAATTGAATAAAGAAGTAAATTATTTATGTTTAGAAAATTTGGAATAAAATGTAATTTTTTCAACAGACTGCTTCATGTAGCGATCACGCCAGTAAGGACTTCCTAATTGTTTTCGGATGGATGCTGCTGACTGCAATGACCAATTTTCATTTTGCAATCCACAATCGACGTATATAAAGGGACATAAGATGACCATATATCTGTTTGTGTTCTCTTTTTAAGTTGGAAATGTCTTCATGGAATTCTGGTTCTTAATGATATTGAAATATTTGCTCGTCCTCAGGTAAATGTTGTGAGGGTTGAGGTTTTTTTCCATTTGCAAGTTTGATGATGCAGGACGCTACACTTAGCAGTTGTGTTGTTAAAGGTCTGATCAATGACCTTAATGCTGTTGAGGGGGATGAAAATTGGAAGCTAAAACTGCGGCTTTATCGTAGAACTCGCTGACTGCTTCCTTGTCGTCGGAGTTTGCAATTTGAGCGTTGCTTAAAATTATCATCAATATGTCCCATGGAACTCCAAATATACATTTCCATTTGTCATACTGCAAAAGCCTTAAGTATATTAAAGCGTCAATGTCAGGCTGGTTTAAGAAGCCGCTACCTGCACTAATGGTAGCCGGAATGTCAATTTCGCCATCAAGATAAAAAATTATGGTTTTAAGAGGTAAACCTGAGGAAAGGCGCTTGTGACAAGGAGAATCTGAAACATGACTAATTGCAGCAGGTTTTTCAATAAGGGGTTCTGTAGTTGGTAGCAATTTAATTATATCGGCCGTAAATTTTGTCAGTGAATTAGTGAGATCCGCACAATTAATACCAATTCCAAGTCTAACTCCTCTAAAATAGTACTTGATGTTATCAATGTCCTCTTCAGTTATGTTCTTAAGAACAGAGCTCATAATGCTTAATAATAACCCGTGCTCTAGATCTTCGACGCAGGCTTTGACGGATGCACATTTATCGCGCATATAATGACCAAGAAGATGATGTTTTGCAAATTCTTCAAAGAAGTAAAGAGGTTGAGCTCGAGTAATTTCACTATTTGCATTTGTTCGTAAACTCTGCACCTCAGATATTATAATATATTTAAAAGAATCCTTTTTTAATGTACATATCCATTTGCCTTTTCCTTTCTCAAATTTATGTTTAAGGTTATATATACGGCCTTGGTATTGTGCGATTGATGCATTTTGTACACCACGCTCTTCCAATTCTGTTAGAATATCAGCAACTTCCTTGAGTATTTCCATTTCGTACGGGTTTTAAGTTATGGTCTTTGTTTTTATAATTATTTTATATACACGTTTCCTTCAATTTATCCAAGGACCGATACACAATTCTTTAATGAAGAGACAGACCGCCGCTTTTGAAATTCTGTAAGAGACTGATCCTTATTTTAAAGCACCTCAACTGAAGTACTAGGTATGAAATTTTGGATGATACATAAAGAATTAGTTGCCATGAGTTTACAGGTAAAACTTAAGAGTTCAACAAATCTTGAAGAATTCCGTGCTACGTATTTTTAAATTGTGGATTTCTCTAACATCTGTTTATATTATGGATTTACCATGATTATTTATCTACCTAATATATTTATTTTTGCTTAGCCAATTCTATGAGTTATTTTCTATAATTTAATACCCGCTATTCGATTTGTCTCATTTCTTGGAATTAATCTATGGGTATTTCCGTTCGTATAAACCTTGCGAACCTTGGTGCCATTTTTACCAAAGCAAGAACCAATCATCCTAGAGCATCGCAGTTGTCTGCAACATAATTAATAGATAAAATTTTGAAGAAAAATCGTCAAAAAGATTAATGGGAATCGCTAAAAGATCGCCATAATTATTCCATTATTTTTAACAAAAGCTTAAGGCGTTTTTAGTACTTATGTCTGTAAATAAAGAATGTTAATAGTTAAAAAAGGTCTAGATAAGAAAACAAACATTTGCAGTCTTCAATACTTTTACATATGACGGAAAAAAATTAGTAAAATAATAGAATTTAAATTCTACAAGTTTATGAAATATACTTAAAATTACATTAATTTTTTTTCCATATTGTGTGAAATATTAAACAATTGTTCCTTCATCTCATTAACATGCGTGCTCTGCAATTATATTCTTGAAAGTAATTTCATAAAATCCTTCCCTTTGTTGAGTTTTCATTAAAACTGCATGCAGGAATAATAAATAAGGACACATGTACTTGCACTATAGCACTACAGGTAATTTCTTAAGGACACATATTGTGTCTTCTATTTGTTTTTATGCCCAAACACTGCTACTGTTGGTTAATTCCTTTTGTTTCTAAAATGGGAAAAGCAAAGAAATCTTTGCTAATTTTCAGGCTCACTGGATTGTTTATTCTTGTCTCGAGTTGCTACTTTATGATGGGCATTTGTGAGATAATAATGACAGAGAAAAAACTTGTAGACATTGGAAAGGGAAGTGGAAAGCATCGGTTCATTGGAATTGATAAGAGTTTGTATTAGTGCGTATACTAACCTTGCGAAGGAGGCTGCTCCAAACTGTTTCGTTTCGTCGATAGATGATAATAAGTTTATGAAGGGATGGCAATATTCAGTTTTTTTACTGGTTTTGGAAAAGGAAAATTATGCAAAATGCATTTGAACAAGTAATGTTTTCCATAGATTTCCCCGAATTGCTGCAGTGCCCTTCCTAAAGATATAAACCAATATGGGGAAAAATAGATTTGGTTACAGTGTAATTCAAAATTTTATTAAATTTGTTCAATCTCAGACCCATTTATAATAAGATTAAATTTGAAATTGACAACTGAGTGGCTGAGTGGCGTAATTCAAGCTCAGCGGAATTAGGCATGATTACCTTGTACATGCTCTTATTTTTAACTATTTTCACTTCATTTATGGTAAGAGTGCGCCCAAGAACTTGTAATAGATTCTTAAAAGCGATATGCTTTGATTCATTTGGTACAACGACATGCCATGTATTTCAAATTGAAGCAAGTTTTTCTTAACATAACTTCTTAAGAAGTAGGAGAAATGCTCTGGCAAATACTCTGGAAGCAATGAAATTGTCATAACGCAAGAACAACTTCCATTTTATATCCCTGGGAAGAGATACAACGATATACACAACTGATTTATACTACAGCAAAATAAGGATCATGATTGGAAGGTGTATAATTCAAGATCTTACAGGGATTTTTTTCTTGGTGGCTGCAACTTTGTTGGTTAAAGATGTATGCCTAAAAGAACAAGTCCACTAGCTTTGTATAGCTCTCAAGGAGAATATATCATGAATTTGCATAATATTATCGCTCAGCAGAAACGAAAGACTGTTATATTCTTAAAAATTTTAATTTCATTTGAATCCTGCAGACCACAAACATGGTATGGTCACTTGGCTCTTTGCACTACATACTTTTGACAAGCTCTGAAAGTTATGGCTGCAAAGAACCACAGAAAATTTTCCAACAACTTTAGATTGCCAGTCAGCCATAGCGAAAGGCGTGTAGCGAATCCTTCTTATCTTCATTGAAGGAGCTAGTATAATGCCCACTATAAGGATACTTAGACGTTGCCGCATGCAAACCTTATCTGTACGAATAATTACCTAAAATAGAAAATTGCTCAAAATTAATAAATTGATTGATGATTATTCATTGAATTGGGTTCATTTTGAATTTTTTCTATGATTCAGTTGCCTACATCTTATAAAAAGCTTAATCGCCCAATAATTTTGGTTCAAGCGTTGTCTTTTTAAATCACAAAAAAATTATTTTTTTGGGTACTTTGTTGACTTTTTCTTGTGTAACTCTTACTGTAATTAAGGACTAAGTAAGTGACCTGTGACCAAGACTATGGCACACATTGATTAATTTCCTCCACTAAAAACTATTCGAGTGATGTACAAAACTGGCATTGCCATTATGGTTTTGGGACATCATGTTTGTTAAATATCAAGAACTAACAAAACAGTATTAAAAGGATTTTAAATGTCAAGTCTTCCCAAACTAATAATCTCTAGCGTTTGCAAAAAAATTAACAAATTTTTCAAAAACTTAATGACATTTTCTAAATACAAACAAATTCAGATTCAATGAGAGAAACTTTTCGCACCATGTCATATGCACACATCCGCTGCATTAATCTCTTTAACGCCCAGAAAAAAAGAACAACGAGAACCTTAAAATTACAAAATCCTTAAATATTCTAAGGCAAGACTACAGAAACAATGAAAACAAACATAAAAACTGCACAAGGGAGTAAAAGCGTGCGAAAGGGAGTCAAGATGTTTAACAAAAGTATCCATCTACTTCCGAGAATGATTTTTTTAGGGAATAATAAGCAACTGAACGTTCATGTTATCCTACTCAAGGATACTTGTTCAAGTCAAATGCAAAATGAATACAAAGATTGCTGCTTAAGAGATTCCCAGACGTATGCAGTTGAGATTTCTTTTTTTTATGGAATGACAAACTAGAGTTCATTTGCTAAGAACTTGACGAAATGTTTCACACTTGCCTGAATTCTAATGAACATAATGCAAACGGATGTTACTTTTGTGCATGAAGTTTATTTGTACGTTTTTTCTTTACAAATAGTTCAGTTGAGGTGTTGCTGTCATGTACACTTTTAATAATATTGAGTCGTGGAATATGAATACAAAATCGTTAAATACACTCAAAGAAAATTTTAGGGAAAAAGGGAGTTTTTTCAAAAATTCGAAATCAGACTTAGAGAAAAGTGATTTCCACAAAGAAGGCATTAAAATCAATCTGTGTGTAACGTTTGTCACAACAATTCACAAAATATTCAACTGTAAAAACGACACACAACATCTGTCATAAGGTGCGATTAGCAACACTTGAGAGTCGTTTTGGAAATGATACGGATGTGGATCAATATGCAATTGACTAGAATAAATTGGAAAGTATTTTGTAGAAATTTTGAAGATAAATATATCAGACGACCGACAACAATGGACTATACTCATAAAATGTCCTGTATAATCATTTTGGCCTTTACGAGCTAAATTTGTCCTCATTTAGTATTTTGGTTTTATTATGTATATAAAGCTTAATCGTAATATAAAATCGTTTACCATTTTTCTTACTATATAGGAGAAGGGATCATGTTAATAAAAATTTAAGTTTTGTAGTTGTATGTAGACTTTCTTCAGCCCGTTTTCCATTACAAACCGATTGTATTAAATAATGCCCATAATAAAAAATTGAAGGAAATACCTCTATCCCTCACTTTACACAGAAGATGGATTTTTTCAGTAAAATGGTGGTCGAAAAATTAATATTTATATAGAAATTTAAACCAGGTACTAGAATAAATAACTGACCTTTTTAGTTCTGTTACCTGCCCGCAATGCATTTTCAATAGTATCGCCAAATGTAAGTGTGACTGCATTTAATGCATTACACACATTTTTCCATTTTGGGGTACCTGCTTTAAATTGTGAATAAAATCGAGATTTGTTGATGGATTTTCATGATTTATAGCTTGTTTTATTTCTAGGATATGCGGCTTTAAGAGAAAGGAAAACTTCTGTGTTTCTGATTTTTTTTTTTTGTTACACTTTTAAAACAAAAAAATTAAGGAATTTCCCATAAAAAATCTTTTTCGTTATTAAATTCTGAATAACTCCGAAACAATTAAAGATAAGAAAAAAATGGTTATTAACTTTTTAACAGAATTTTGTAGTGCATCTTTCTCTATTATATATTAAATAGAAATAGCGGTTCTCGAGTTATAGGGAAGTATATTAGTGTGTCCGACTAATTTAGGTGGCAAAATTAGCCACTCCCATAAAGAATCTCTGCGTGATAGAGAAAAACTGAAAGCAGATTTGAGTTTAGCGCATCAAAATCCATATAAATCCATATTATCTAAAGGACAGCCAAAAAATGTTCTTTTGTTGTACAGTGTTATTTATCGGGCACGAAATTTCGCCACATATTTCACCTTCTTGAATTTTTCTTGTGGTTTGTGGCTTCGCTTCCTAATGAATTTCTGTATTTTCGGCCTTCAGCAGGTCTCCAGGATTTCCTGCTCTGAGGGGCATGTTAATTTTTATTTAATTTTTTTTTTGCATGAAAAACGTTTGAAAATTCTGGTTTTTATTGTATTTGCAGGTATGGAAGAGATATAGTTTTCTTTGGTACTTTTCTCGTTAAATTTCGTTGGGATTTGTTTCATTTCTTAGATCCCATTTCATTCGGACTTGTGATGTTAGGCGTTATATTTTTCAGCTAAAATATAGTTTTAGAGAGACCTATAAAAATGATTAGAGTGCAATTTTAGAGTTGTGCAGGTTTGGATAATTTCCAGTGACTTTAATATTGAGTTGGTAGAATGTTCTCTTTTTTGGTGCTTATTCACCGATTTGATTTCTATGTTGGGAAATGTAATTTTTTTACTAAATTGGAATTGATTGTTTGCTTGTTATTTACCCTGGGGATACACTTCACAGCTGGAAGGGCTACAAACTTGTCAGCTGGCATAGCAAGAGAATTTTCTACGGGGCCTATAGTCCCTTAGAGCTTTTTTTAGGGTGAAGGGGCCTACAACTTTCTTTCTCAAATGAGAACTACCCCTCTATTTAAAGCTAGAGGGAAGTAATACCAAAAAGAGAATGCAGATAAGGAAGCTAATGTTTTAAAAGCTTTAATGCCAAGTTCGATATGTATTTTTTTGAATATACTACGCTGCATTAAAGGAGCGATATGCAGCTGTAATTGCAATCTAAAGTGATATTTGAGAGCAGTAGCGATTTTGATATCTCCAGAACTGTTTTGCTGTTTTCTTTATAATTACCTAAAATTAGAGGCGGACAGAAATATTCTTGATTCATATAAAAATCTTCGTGTTCATTATAAAGAAACAATAATCTGTGCCTTGCAATTATTTTAAATTTATCAAAAACTTTTTAAATGTTTTATTTACAAAATTTTTTTTAGTGTTTATTTGTTCGCTGCCTTAAAGTATTCCTTTAGATATTCTATTGTTAAAGGCAAATCTCTTCCTCGAAAGTATGAAAGTCTTAAACATGTTAAATGTTTTTGAACATTTTGATACATGCAGCAAAGAAACATGTTCCATGTCGCTGCCTGTTTACCTGATTAAGTTTTATCCGAGGCGGAGTTAACATCCTGCATTAGAATAAGAATCCTGTGCTCTTCATTAGACTCATTCATTGTCAACATCAGGATGTTCGATGTCTTAACCGGGGTTTTCTACAAGTTTTGCTCCTTATGTTGTTCCTTAACCATTTTACCCAAGGAGTTGTTTGTTACGTTTTGTTTTGTTTGTAGGTGTTGCATGTTTTGGGAGTTTTACTTGAAAGCTTTCTTACGCTTGTTTCCTTTTCACCGACATGGTAGACATGTTTTGTTTTTCATATGAAGTAGAATATTTTTGGCATTTTGAAATATTTTTTTGTTGTTCGTTGTTGGTTGTTGGTTTGGCATGTATGTGTGAGTATTATTCCCAAAACTCGCATAAATATTTATGACACTTGTCTAAAGTAAATGAATGTAAGAATAAGATGCTGTTTAAGAAACATAAGAATGCCGTGTTATTGTACATGTTTGAAATTTGCTTCTTTTGTAATTTCTTATTCACTAAAGTTGTATGCACGTCATGTAAATCGTTACAATGGAGTAGCTCTAGTTTGAAGGAGGACCAAGTGATGTATAAATTTTAGGCTTCTTTCGACGCCTGTTGGTTTATTTAAAATAAAAATGTGTCCACTGATGATTTTACAATGAACAACACAGAAATCAAATCGCTGAACACTGCGAATCAGTATGACAAATCAATCGTTATAGCTTGGAAAGTCTATAAAATTTTTTTGACAGCTTTCCTGGTAAGACTGGATAGACATCATGGGTATGAAGAGTGTTTGGGTGAACGGTAGATTATCAACTTTGTGCCACTCAAAAGAATCTATTACATAAAAATTTTATATAGATGTGGAAGATAAGTAAATTTGACTGGAAGCGATAAATACTAACCAGCTAATGTAGCAAGGAAATTATGGCTACCAGATAATAATAAAGAGTCACTAATAATTAATTAACGCCATCAAATATTTGTCAATGCTGTCACGTTAAAATTTAAATGCGCATGTTTTCCATACGATACCCCCGATAGGCATTATATGCTTAATATGTTGTATGTTGTGACAGGGATTTAAAAACGATCACTTGTAGCCATTTTCTAATTTCTACCTCGTCTAAAGTCAGGCTAAACTATCTGTCGGCATCATTCAACTTGACCCGAATCCCAGCTGATCTATAAGGAATTCGCAGACTTGCTTCAATTTTCGAGTCTGAAAACTGAGAGCCACACATCGAAATTGCGGAAATAATTTTCATATTAATGGCAAGTTCGAAACGAGAATTAAAAAATATGATGCCAGGAACATAAACGAATTGAATAGATGCGTATCAAATTGTTTATATTTTACAACAGTCATAGACTCACAAATTCCGCTCTGTCTCTTCCCGACGAAACTATCGAACTTAAGTAATTAGTATCAATGATACTGATACTCAATGCCTCAATATTTTTACAGTATGTGCCCTAAACTTAGTCATCCCCTTATGCCTCCAATTGTTCTAAACTGCAGCATTGAAGAGTAAAATTTAATGACGTAAAGAATGTTTAGAAGTTGCACAGTGGCAAGGAAAATACTTATAATTTTGCTACTAGACATTGTAGGTACAACTAGGGATTGCTTCCAGCAGTGTCCTTGCTTATGGTATCAATGATGCCCCGTGCTAGGTCCCCAGCTGTCCATGTAATTTTAAATATCTATAAAAAATATTTATCAAGTGCAAAGGTTGGCTTACTGCACCAGATCCTTGATTCTAAAATCATAATTTAATTATATCAAAGCGAAAATCACCAAACAAAAAATGGAACACAATTTGTTTTGCTCTATGGCGAATTCCATTTGATTCGTTGCAACGGCTTGCCGACCTCCTAATTTATTCTTATTTTCGATTCATCATTGACCTTAACGCAGCAAAAAGTTGCTAAATTCTTTACTCTCTAGAAGGAAGAAGTCCAATTAATTGTTAAATATTTTAAAACCACCACGTCCCTTTTAAAAACCATTGTACCGATTTATTTTCCACCTTGTTTTTCCCCAAAATCATCAACATTTTCACTACTATCGCTGCTTTCTAATAAACCAAATAACACTGATTTAAGTTGCTTCATTGTTAAGGAAAAAGTTACCTGATGTAACCATCACAAATACAAAAAGTTGTTTCATACTGAAACATGCAATAACAACTTTAAAAATTTATCGTTATTTTCATCGTCCTCGTACAAAACACATACTCGGAAGCACAAAACGGAAAAAAGGATAACGGCTTAACATGCACAAACATGCATGCAGGCTCGTAACTAACAAAAAGCAACGACTGCTCGTACTTTTGGTGAATTAGTAGTTGTTTTGTTCGAAACCATACGAGCGCAACCAACCCAACCAAAATATCATCATTTTCAAAAGCGTTTGACAACAACACCAAGATGGTTGAAGGAATCGAAGACATTTAGGTCGTTAGTGGAAAAATTGTAGCAAAACAACGTCATATATTTGGCGACAAACACAATGGAGGATCTCATTATACTTGTACTTGATTCGGTATGTTCTGCTAATCTTTATTGGTAGAGATGCTTTTCTATATTGACTTCCATTTTCCATGAAAAACTATAAAATTGTATTTCTTCCTCTAATAAGCAAAGTTTATTTGCCTCTTAATGGTGGATTTTTAATTTAAAGGGAATGGAAAAAGTTAAGCTAGTAGGAAGTAATCTCTGGGTCGTGAGTTCGATTCCAGCCAAAGACTATGGGTGCTTCTACAAACAAGCCAAAGCGACTTCTTAGCTTCTGTTTGTTTATTAAAAAAAAGTTGGCTGGTAATAAATTTACTTTTCTCACGGTTTCAATACATCATACGATACAATTTACAACATACGATACAATTTGCAACATTTTGTTGAACGAAAAAACTTCCGATAACCATTAAGTATGAATCTTTACAATTGCAAAAATATGTTTAACAGATCAAAACAAATTTAAGAAAATATATTTTCTATTAAAGCAAGATTTCTTTTTATATATTTTTTTTAGAAATTTTATTCGACATTGTTTATTATTTCCCACATTTCACCATTTCTTTGTGGAGCACCGTCATTTCAAACACAAATTTTATTGATTTTTCGGCTTATTTCAAAACAAATTTATAGAAAGTTTCCAAATTCATCCTTTTTTATATCCTTGTTGTATTCAATTTGAATTATAAATTTGGCCAATCGTTCCTCTCTTTCTCTGCAAGCTTATACAAATAAAAAAAAAAACAACAGTGAGAACAAAAGGATTCGTTACTGTCATTTTCAACAACACGTCCAACTTCTTTTTTCCAAAATAAACGTGACTAGAAAAATTTGCTTACAATTTCTAATAACTTTGATTTAATCTAATTAAACAGTTGAACAGTTGAAAAACAAAAAAAAGAAGGACAGACATTTTTTAGATTCAATTTTAACTACAATAAAGTACATCTTTGTATGTAAATTTTTCCCCATTAAATTCTAATGTCCTAAGAAACACACACGTGTTGTCCTAAATTTTTTTTTGTTGCAAAATAATTTTCTTTCTCTATATTTTTTATTTTAATATTTTGTTTGTTTGTTTTTTAGACATTCTATGAAAATGCACCACTTGACACATCATGTTGCGGAGTCAGCGCCAGCAGAAGACCGTCATCTATTCAAATGTTCTCATAAAAATTGCAAATATGAATCCGTGAGCAAGTCCTTGCTCAATGTGCATTTAAATTCTCATTCTATGGAAAGTTTCAAGTGCACGGAAAAGGATTGTAATTATGTGGGCAAGAGTAAATTACATTTGAGAAGGTAAGTTTTAATTAGATGAACTTGAATTAATACTTCTTTTCAGTCCAACTGGTATTAAGTTGCTTTCCTGTGAAAACTTTTCAGTTTGAATGGTCATATCTTAGTAAAGTAATACATTCTATAGTCGGGAATATGATTTGTTATGCTTAATCTTAAGTGATTATCGTGCGTCGCTTTTGAGTTGCATCATCAGAACTTAGATCCGGGTGGGGCCCAAAAGAAATGAAGAGATTTGATTAGTCTATCATTTTGTCATTTTATTTTAATTTTTTTAAGGTAAATCTTAAACGTAAAATACTAGGGCGGGTTCCTAAGTACGTGACTTTGTGCTTAAATGAAAAGTCAATACTGGTGCCGTCAAGGGGCACCTGTTAGTTGACTTCTATCAAAATTTGAACAAGCTGCTTTATTTATTTTGTGTTTGACAGACACTGAAATCAGACTACGGCGTGATTTGGGGAGAAAATGGAAAGAAGTGGATTTCGTGTGATCATTAGGAATAATTTTTTACAGAAAAAAACCATTAGTCAAACCAAGGCGAAGCTGGATAAATATTAGGGGTATTATGCACTATCAATTTCAATGGTAACAAAAATGATTTACTGATTCTCGTTGTGACCGTTGTACGGGAGATACCGAACGTTCTAGACGCTCAGTTTGGGCTTACACACCCGAGACAAATGAAAAATTTTACGACATGGTGTTTGTGGATTCCAGATTGAAAGTGCGGAACATTGTGAAAGTCATATGAATGACCTTCGTAGACTAGTAGGTAGTGTACTAGACTCGTAGTGCGAAGGTCCCAGGTTCGAATCCTGCCGTAGAACTCTGGAAGTTTGTGTCTGATAATTAAAAGGGAGAGCACAACAAGCCTTCACTGGCTTAAGTGTATGTCGTATGACATGGGCTATCACACCCCTCCAATCAACCTAACCTAACCTAACCATAGAAATATCAATTTTTTCACTGGCTTATATTTTGAATGAATACTCGGGTATAAAAACACTTTCCGAAAAATGGGAGCCGCGAGTCCTTTTTTTACACTGAAAAATTTTACCCTGAAAAAGGCAATAGAAAAAAATTCACCCGTTACATACAAGGAAACTATTGAAGAATACATTTTATAAAAATATCCTGGGGATGGTACTTGATAAATTCCAAAATATCGATTATTAAAACTAAAAAGGAAGAGACCTTAAGCTTGAAGACAATAAATGAAATTTATTAAATAAAACGGTCAAAAAACTAGAACATATTTGTATAAAAAATATTTTCCACATACGTATGAATACGTTTCACTTAAAGAGTGTTTGTTCAACTCATCTACAAATAAAAAAATGGCTGCTTTTCATATAAATTTTCTAGACTAGATGACAGAGTTGCAAAAGATTCACGTCAGTACCTGCCCGAAGGCCTAACCTGACGGTGCACTATTGAACAAGGGTGAATAAAGCACGTTCACCACCGCCCCAGTAGCCCCCGCCAAGGGCACATGAGGAAATGCCAACTAACATGTGCCCCCAACAGGGACAACATGGTAGCAAGTTCCGTACAGGCTGCTGGACCATGTACAGACACCTTGCTAAGATGCTTGGAGCTATCTAACCTCCTACTACAAAAATGGCACGGCAGTGGAACCTTTACCCCAATCTGACCTGAAGCTTCACCTACCGTAACCATTAGAGCAGCTCTGTCGAATAGCAACAGCACCTAGAGATATACGGCCTGAAGAGAACATCCACATCATGCCACTAGCCCATGATTGAAGACACACTCATCCAGCCCATACCTCTCCCCGCGTATCTTTAGGTTTTAACCACAGTCACCACGTGATCCCCGAAGGGGCCTCACCAATAACCAGTCTAGGACAAGTCCTAGGGGCTACTGGTTCCCGTGGCACCAGATAGGACTCTGGTCAGCCGCGTGTTAAAAGCACCTCCGATTTTAGGTTCCTTGCACACCTGAGGCATCGGTAACACCTCTACCCAGACTAGCGTAGCAAGCTACTTCCTTAATTACTTATATGCACGCCCGTTACCCTGGTATTCAGGGATTGGGTAGTAACATATTAAGTTTTAGGGCAATTGGCCAAAGGTCAAGGTCTGGAAAGACCAACTACCCCTCCGGACGAGCGAGCGAACCCGCTTTTACCTTTAGTTTACTTGCATGCGCGCCCGTTGCCCTGTTGTTTCAGGGATTGGGTAGCAACATACAAGTTTTTAGGGGTTATCAGCAAAAAGGCCTAGGTCCGGAAACCTGATAACCCTATACCCCAGGAGGTTCAACACCAAGCCACCAAGACAGGGTGCATTGACCGCGCCCCCTGGGGGGAGACTAGATGACATTCTGAATCGTAAATTTATCATTCCCAATATTCCAGTTGCAATGATTTCACTCTCAGTTTTTCAAAACTTATTATTTTAGCAACTGCCAGGCCTTGAATAACTAAAACGAATAATTTTTACGATCTGTAAAATCATAATTACAATTTAAAATATTCTTTTTTTATGGGAAACCTTTTTCTCTTTTAAAAACTTTTTTTCTCTTCTTAAACTTTTCTTTAAACAATTAAAAAACTAAATCACATTTAAACACGCAGTTTTATAAATTTATTTCAACCGATCTATAAATTGCTGATACTTCGACCACTGTTTCTTTATTAAAATAACAGAAACAACAACTAAAATATCGATACAAAACTGTCGCCAAAAAGGAAAACGAAAAAAGCTAAAAACTGAAATCAATATGGTAGACATTAAAATCCAAGCTGAAGATTAAAATGCCGACAATGTCCTTTAAAAGTTGAAGGGAAAAAATGCATAAACGAAACGAAATGCATAAAACAGCATACAACAATAATAACAACAAGTCATTCTGCCTCTAGAAACGTGACTTATCGATCGCTTTGATATGTTCTGTGAATTTTTACACAGACACAACTCCACCATCTATATGTACAACAATGCGACAAAAATTCCTTCAAAACACAAACACCCGTACGGCTCCACTCGCAGTCCAGTGCATTTAAGAAATTAATAAGAAAAAAGAAACAAAGAACTGCACAACTTATGGATGTTTAGAGTTGGAAAGCATCAAAGCAGGGAATACAAAAAAAAGACCAACAAAATCAACATAAAACGAAACTAGCCAGCCAATTGCATTTAAATGCAATTGCCACTGTATGGAAAAGGCCAATACGAATAATCTAAATACGATGAACCAAAGGAGGCTGTTAAGCTTTCTTAAAACGCGGTTACACTCAAATGATCTTTGAGCTTCTATCATTTCAGACGTCAGGCAATAGAAATATCCCCTATAGAGCTTGGAAGATGCTTTTAGTTTTTTAATGAAAAGCTCCTGTTTGAATAGCGCAAATTTCAGTACTTCAAAGGATAATTTCTTAACTCAAACGATGTCAGAAGGACTTATGATCCATTTTAAGAATATGACAACAAAAGGCATTTACGTATTCTACTGCACTCGATCAGAGTTTTAAGGCCATGTTGTTAATATGAAAAGAAACTCCGAGGCACCTTTAATCTTTTAGTGATGCTCCATAGAACATTTGTACCCCCATATAACCTTTGAGCTGCTGAATTTTACAGCTCAAGAGAATCAAACAGAACTTTTCACCATATAGTTTAATAGGCCATTCAGTAACGCGTTTGAGTTGAAATCAGGACCTTTATTGGTGGGTAAATAATGGTCTGAATATCTCAGATCACATCCTTGCGTCAAGGCTTATTCGTATCATAACTTCCTACTCCTACAATAAAACTACATACTCTACATATATAAACAAAGCCAAGAAATTACTTTAGCAACTTATTAAGAGTAATAGAAATTTATTTGTTCTGGATTTTCCTTTCATTATCCTCCTTCAACCAGAATTCCTACATACAGGCAAATGTCAACAAGAGCGATAGATGTTGTTTAGCTTTCAATAATTCTCAATCTCATACAATTTGCATGAAGCAACGCGGCTTCAAAGCTAAGCGCTTACATAATCCAATTTTGACAGCTCAATAGTAAGTGAAGTTAGCCGCAGCAAGAAAAAGTAAATAAATTCAATTGCCAAACTATTAGAATTATCGTTTTTGAACTTTTAAAATTTCTGGCGATATTTCATTGATCGCTAAATAAAATAGTCAGTGAACTTTAAGTCGTTTGAAACTTTGAAATCTCAAATATTTTATGGCTATATTCACGATAAATTTCAATATTAATTATTGTTTTTTTTAATTGGAGTTTTATATGTAAATGTTTTTTTATATTATTGGAAAATATGTAAATAGATATGTGACACAGTTTAGTTTAATTGCTGTCAAAAATCTACATGGAATTGTTACTTCCGTTGTTGACATAACGTTGTCTCTCATATATGGGTATGACGTTTCAGCGTTAGTCCTAAGCGACATGAGACGGAACGCTTTTGTTTAGATTAAAATAAAAATACAGGTCAGGATTAAAACTGTTTAGCAATCATTGGAAAAAGGGAAGTCATAATTAAGTTCATTATTAAGTTCAATTAATTCAATAGATCACATTTCGCATTCTCTATACTTTTACTTCAAACATTGAATAAGAAATCGCCAATTTGGAGCCAGATGCGAGCAACGATTCAAACTATGGTAAAACGAGCTCAATTTTGCATCAACTCGGGGGCGATATAATTTTTTTTGTTGCAATTTGTGTCATAAGTCTTACACTTTCAAATAGTTTTTTTTTTAATGAAAACACAGATCTTTCTTTTTATTTATAACAAAATGGCAGCCAGTTCAAATTATTGCATTGCTTTTGCGCCACCTTGCAGGTGTTGCTGAAAGTCAATTCCAGAAAATCGCATGTGAAATGTGCGCCACTTTGCAGTGATGCCAACTAAAAGTGTTAAAAACTTTTTCTTAGATCTTAATAGTTCCTTTGTCTCTTAAAATTTCTTACTAATATCCCAGAAGTGATATTCTGTTATTGACTACGGTGTACTGTCTCTTTCGGTGCCTTCCCACCTCAATCAAATCTTGCATCCATCGGTCATTCTATTCATACAAATGGCCGGATAATCGCACAATCGGAAACATTTAGAAATTGCATGCATAACCTTAAGAGATTCAAATCCTGGTTCGTAATGGGTTTCTCTCGGATGAGCGTCACGATGTAGTGCAATGTACGAGTAAATACGAGTATCAACTTGAAACACAGTCCCTGATGAGAGAAAAATTATCCCCATAAATATTGATCTTGATTACAGTAGGAGCGGAGCCAATAGTTGTTGATTCCATTTAATTTACGTTTATTTGAAATTAAGTTTGATGGCAAAAGAGAAAAACTGGATTGAAATGACCTGTAGGGTGGATACAAGCCCATTTGAAAGAAGACTTGTGTCCAACAGTTATTTTAAATAATGCAGCTCATGTTTGAATCGAATCTTGTTCCAAAGCCGCTTTATTTGACTTTTTCTCTTTAACTTGTGTCCTCAAGCTTCATAAGATCTATTGGACAAAAATCAAGCTGAACCTGTATTTGGATAGTGGTAGTACATTTAACCGTGTCCATATTCGAGTCCACTTTTGTTTTGAAATTCTTATATTTAGTTATTTAAAAACACTTTTCCGACTGCCTGTATAACATGACTATTGCCGATATTATTCAACATGTTACAAATGATGAGGTGAACGATGCTGATGATCATGTTTTTAAGGTTTCCGATTGTCGTATTAACAACGTAGTGCGTCCATTTTTTTAAAGTGAATTTTCATTTGTGAGATTTTGAATAAGGGCCCTTTTTGAACTGGGGACCAGAAAGCCTGACTTATATTAGTTTTTGGTTTCGGTAGATTCTATGGGTAAGCAGCGCCTAATGGGCATCTGATTCGTTGCTTAAGCAGAGTTTCCATGATATGAAACCACGGTCAACATTTACATGAAATCATCTTTAAACATTGAATTATATAGATCGATGCAATAAAGATTTCATGCATTTCTCTAAATTGTATGTGTTTTTTTTTAAATCAAATCCTAAAGCTCTTAAAAAATCGCCCTTTTCAATGGACTAAGAAGTCGCAAACGGAATTCTTCATATGACTGAAAAATAGACGTGAAATTAAATAAAATTATTTATTCTTTTACTGCAACTGACTATGTTGTGCATTTCGCCGCCAATTATTCCCTCCCCTACATGATTTTGTCCTAACAACCTTTTTTTAATTCCATTTTCACTTGCTGGAGTTGAGGCCACAACGAAAATTTTTCTCAAAAATCCTTCTCTGCATTACTTGCTTCTCGCTGTCCGCCCTGATGTTAAAATAAGCAAAATCAATTCAATTTCTTACACTTTTTGCAACATTTTCTTATGATCAGCTCCTTTTTTTCATACACTTTGTGCATGCGGCAGGCAGCAGAATCCCTGTAATTGTAGTGATTTCTGTTTCGTATTTTTTAATTTTTTATTTTTTTTGTAATGCGGTGGCGGTCGGTGGTTATTGTAACCAATTTAACCTTGAAATATGTTGATCTTTACATGTTCATATGTTGAATGTAGATTTTGTACAATGGAAAATAGTTGAATTTAGATGCATTGTTTGTTTTATTGCAATTTTCGTTTGGTCTTATTTTTGTTCCTTTTTATAACTCTAAATTTGGCATTGGATTTTGGTGGCTGTAAGTGCGTATGCCAAACTGACATCTACCGACGCCAATTGTCTGCATCTAGAATAATGATGACAATGATGATTATGGTGGAACAATGTTTGGCTTGCAACATCAACAAACAGCAAACAATTGTTTTGTTACTTCTTCGACTCATAATCATGAATTGCGTAATTCAATTTAATCACATTTCGAACGATCTCGCTCCCTCATGCTCATTTTCGTTGACTTCAGTTCAATTAAAAATCAAATTCTACAATTCCACTGAAATCGATTTGAGATTCAACAACAGCAAAAAGAAACAACAGCAACAATTGACTAACTCACGTTCTTGTTGATATGGTGTATGTAAAAGAGAAACATGGTCACTTAAAGACACAGAACCGCCGTTTTATGTAGCTGCCTCATATGTGCTAAGGTAAGCCACATGCATCAATAGCACACGCACACGTACACGTACACCCCCATACATATGCTCATAAAATGAGGTGGCAAATCACGCAGCAACATCATTTGTTGCTAATTAAGCCTGCCTCAATGGCATAAGACATTTTACGTACCTGATCAAGTTCACAAGAGCAAAGACTAAGACTGTATTTACTACACTGAGAAGTTTTTTTTTAGAAATTTGTGGCATGATAGTTTTTCTATTTCCCAATAACAGGTAGAGTGAAACAGTTGGGATAAAAAGTTTTGTAAGAAATCGAAGGAAATTCCATGTGCTGCCAGTTTTGCTATCCCGTTTGTTTTAATATCCTTCCTCTCGCGATTAAATGAAATTGCATGCAACAAATTTCATGAACAAATGTTTACTATAACCGCTCATATGCAAGTCATTGAAGTAAATAACATACATATATCCTAGTCAAAGGACCTTTTGAGCGTAGCTGGAAAATTTTTCGGGGGCCTTATCATACCTGAGAATTTTTCTTTCGAGGGGTTTAATCAATCCTTAGCAGAGCAAAATTATGTCATAAAATTAGTAACGCAATAAAATGCATTATAATAGTCTTGGGCAGTGTATAATTGATCCTTTTTCTTTAATGCAAAATCTCTGTCGTTAGGAAGAAATACATAATGACCCGACTGTAAAAATTTTGTGGCCAAAAACATTTGTTCTTATCGCAACAAGAATTTTTTTTTAACTATAATTATTAAGAATGGACTTATTCCACTTTTAAAAGAAATATGTGTGCAATAGCATTGTACAGCATGTGACTGTGAACTGTTTTGAAATTGTGATTGTAAATACTGAGAGAAGGTGTCTATACCCCATTAGAATGACCACTTTAACTTAGTTTTTTTGAAAAGTGGACTTATACCACTTTCAAAAAAACCAGCTCAAATATTAATTTAATTAAATTTAAAGAACAATTTAAGACTAATAGAATAAAATTTCGTTAAATTAAATAAATAAAATAAATATTAAATGTTATGTTTACTATGCCAGGATTTGTTAGAAAAGTTTTTGAATATTAGTTGTTGTTGTTGTTTGAGGAATTTTGGCCATGTTGCTAAAATATGTTTTAGAATTTCAAAGTGTTGCAATGTTACAATTACAAGTTTGTGGTAATAGTGTCCATGTGACAATTTTGTGTGGCCAAGACGCCAGGGGGTATAATGATGAAGGCGAAATTTCTGATTAGTTGTATTTGGTGAATCCTGGGCGGATCCTTATCAATTACACTTCAAGTTGACTCACAAAACTCGACTTGATAGTCCCTGGGGGATGTTCTTGAAACTCGTCAAACATCGACGAATTGTGAGAGGCGTCTGCAGCGTCTGTTGCCCTAGTTGGGGTGGTTGCAAGCGTACGTCAGTTCTTATATTAAGTTGTGTTTTACACTCAGCCAGTCTGTTGGCTTAGATGGCAGCCCCATCATCAGACTAGGATGCAGTAGACTAATCATTTGCTCATCTGAAATAGAATGATTAATGAAACCTCAAACAACATGAGGCGCTATGCTGCCTATAGGATCGATGGGAATATATAGGACACAATCTTATAAATTTAATAAGATTTCTTCTGTTAATTTTTTTAATATTTTAATTCGTTTTTTAATTTTCAAGTTTAAGGTCTTTTATTTTTTTTTTTTAAATTTAATAAAAAATAACTATCAATATTTCGATACTCATTGAGTATCATCTTCAGGACAATTCTCTTTTTTATAAAAGAGGTCAAAAAATATAGATACATTATTTTTAATATTTTGTTTGTTATACTAATGCCCTGTACCAGTTAGACGTTTGATTAAGTAAGAGATTGTTTGCAAGAGAATATTTTTTTCAATTATTTATATCAGATGAACTATAATTATTTGTCATCAATAGTGGTGCAATGATTTCCTTTTTTGTTACTTTTCTTTAATTTGACAATGTCCTGGCATCCAAATAAGTATTATATTGGCATATTTACTAAGAAGGATATTTCTTATAATTTTAGCATAAATTTTGCTATTTGTGGTATTAGCGATCGATGGCCATTAATGACGACAACGAATCAGTGCAGATTATAAAACGGCAATTTTTTTGGTTGTGATAATGAAATTTATGGCTTCCATAATGCGCCAAAGATTTCTGTAGCAAACATTGAGGTAGATTTTTTAATTATTCTAGTGTTTTGTTTAATATCAAAACTTACTGAGTCATTTATTTTTAATGCAGCTTTAAATATGAAAGTGAATTCCTTATGCCGGAACTGTATTTCCTGAAAGAGTTTTGTAAATATAGAAGGATCAGTATTTAATTCAATATAATTGTGAAGAGAGATATCAATAGATTTATCTACAAAATTCAAAATCGATTCCTGTTTATACGAATATAATTTTTTAATTATGTTTTTTTAATTCTAAATATGACAGATGGTATTTTTGGATATTTTTTTTATTTTTTTAAATTTTCTTAGTGATGGAATAAAACAATTAAGAATTAAACTGTTTTTGGTGATATTGAAATTTTTAATTAGTCTTAAATTTGTCAATTCTGGTTAGAAATTTTTCTTTTAATTTTTTATTATTTTTATTAATTGACCTTTCGATGGTCGCTACACAATCATCATCATCAGTGTTCAAGTGTTTGTTTTTAATTGGCTTCTTACATAAAAAAACTAAAATCGAAATTTGTTAAACCTAAACTAACAAATTCAGGACTCAAGCTCGACTCAAGTTTCAATGTAATAAAATAGTTGTGAAATAATGTTGTGCAAGTTTTGCTCATATTCATGTTATGGAAATCAAATGTAGCATTATTAAAGCTACATATTGTCATGCTCTGAAATTTAAAATTTTTTATAATGGTTTATATTAACGACTATAATTATTATTAGTATTGTATTGTTATTTTAACTATTGATAAAAAGACAATAAATTATTTTCTTTACCTTCAGACACCTCCAATCGCATGCACCCACTGCTGGAACTAAACTGTTTGAGTGCAACCAATGCGGTTTCAAAACAAAAACTAAAGGTCATCTTTCAAGACACATGCGTCAGCATACCGGCGAAAAGCCTTACCCATGTCAGCACTGTGATTTTCGCAGTACAACATGGGAGAATTTGCGCAAACATATTTTAAAAACCGATAAACATGCCGGAAAATTCGTTTTCGAATGTGTAAAATGCAAAGAAGAATTGGTTAAAACTGAAAGAGAACAGCAAAATAACATCAAAGAAGTTTTTAAAACGAATTCACATCAAGAATATCAACTACATTTGAAAAATGTACACAAACATGCAAAGTAGCGAAAACAGGGCATGAAAAGAAAAACTGGATGGATGGACTAAATAAATATCTGGTGCAAGTCTTTGCTTAATATACATCTTGTTTATGTTAACCTGGCAGCACTTTATTCAACTGTGCTTTTATTTAGCTCTTCTACAAACCCTGTATATTTAGTAAACACACCACGAAAACAAAATTTATTAAAACTGTTTCAAGGCGAATTTATTTTACAAGCTGATAAAGCCGTGCCATATAACTTTCACCACAACTGTAAAAAATGCAACGTAATACGGCCCACATAAAGAAGGCAGTAATGGTCTATGTAATCGTTAAACTCTATAAGAAAATTTATAGAAAAAAGTTATTATAACAATTGGACTCTTGAAGAAAAATTCTTAATAGGTCGCCAAATAGCAGCATCTGCATCGGCAAATTGAAACAGCAACCACTCAGTGCTGCCAGAGTTGTTCACCCTCATGTATTGGTAATAGGAAAGCACATATCGTCAAGATTCCAATCAGCTCCTCGTACCGCAAACAGTAAGTAATTATTTTGCAGAAATAATTATGCTTATCTTGAAAACAATTTTGTATATTGTATAATCATTTAAGCAATTTCACAATCTTTTTAACTGATACTAAGGAAGTGATATGATATTTTTTCGCTTATACGAAAAATCGTCCTCCCCCAGACTCACAAAAGTTTTGAGTACTTTCAAAAGAATACTATTAAAAGTGTGTATGAAGAAAAAAAATTTTTATGATAAGTGTAACACTTCTTTCTCCAGCCCCACCGAAAGTTTGAGAATCTCAAGAGAAGCCTGGGAATGATAGTTTTTAAGAAAATTTATTTTTAGCTGAAACCTTTAGCTATGAATTTTTGGTGCTGTAGTGTGAAGAAATACAACATATAGACTCCGTCAAGAAAAATATGCTGATGTCAATAATTAAATTAAAAAAACATCAGCCATCATTTTATAAAGTGAGATCAAAGAAATTATCGAAATTCCTGCTTCCATTTTCAAACACGATGCACAAAAAATATTTATACTTTAATTGTTTATTTTTTATGTAAGGTGTTTGACAGTGACGATCATCGCAAATTCGTTTGATTTTGCCGTTGCGTACATATGTGTATATAATTATATATTTATTTACATATGTATTTGTTTTCGTAAGCCTTATAGGCCAACTACATACATATATAAATATGATTTGCCCGAGTAATACTAATAAATAAAATTTCTATTTGAAATTTAATCTCTCATATTTTCACATTTTGTTTTATATGTTTTTTATGACTTACCAAATAAAAACATATGATCGCATAATAACGGTATTATTTCACATTTAAAAAAGCTCTTCTTTTCTGAAAATACATCCATTAAATCACCCAATCTAGTCTTAGAGGTAACGTCATTGATTGAGTGATTTCAACATAGTTTTTATGAGGCCCACACATTTTGCAATGTAATTGAACATTTTATTTGAATATTATTGGGATTTCACTGCAAACACGACATCCTGAAATGAAACATTTAGCAACTTTATCACAATAAAAAGCTCATTTGCTCATTTTCGACTACTACTTCTTTTGACTGTGCAATAAAAATAGTATTAAGATTCTTGTCACCTTGCCATGTAACGTGTGCGCAGGCGATACTATTGTACAATTATATTGCACGCGAGTTATTATTTAGTATTTGTTTTTGTTATTGAAAAGTCAGGATTTTTTCACTTGTGTGGTTAAAAAATCCACAATAATTTTATTTATTATTTTATTTTAATTTATATTTTATTTAAATACTGATAATCTTTAAAAGAACTTCAACAACATTTTAAAATATTAATTTTCCATGCCTGATTTATGAACTTCTCTCTCTCTCTCTCTCTGTCTTTCTACTTATTGCTCTTTAACACAGTCAACTAAGTTTGTTAATCTTTCTTTTAATCAAAATTAAATCTCCTTTTGCCATCAAAACGATAGCCATAAGCGGCAGCATTTTTAGTGTCCACCAGGGCCGGATTGCGATGTTTAAAAAACGAGCCATGAGCATGTGCTGGGCGGGAAGCGCTATTTGGAACGCCATCCATTTCACGGGGATAAAAGGCCTCAAACATACCCTTCGGCGGTAAGACTAAAGCTATCTTCTTGTCATTTGGATCGTAAGCCATACTTATCCTTGTAAAAAGTTGTATTATAACAACAACAAGAAGGCTGCTTATTAGATAACGCCACATATTTTGTAGATTGTGTTTTGACGTTTTCTTTTTAATTAAGTTTTTTCAACTATTACCTTTGCTTTTGAAGCAAACACTTTTAAACCACTTCTTAATACAGTGTGTATGCGTGTGACTGATCTGCTGGTTGGACTTAAACTGTCATGGCTTTTGGTTTTAAAGTATGTTGTATGTGGCGTTTGTTTCATTTTCTTTTTCGTTTATGTTTTGTTTAGTGTTTTTACACTTTACTTTTGTGTTCGGCAGAGCAACAGTTTTAATTGTTCATATTTATTTTTTTTCCTTTTTGTTTCTATTATATTTTTTTATTTGTTATATTTACCTAACAATTGTGGCATTGTTTTGTTTTCTTGTCGATTTGGGTCTGTCATTTTTATTTGGATTTGTTTCGTTTTTTTCATATTTTTCTATTTTTGCCTGTTATTTGTGTGTACGAGTATGTTATTGTTTTTATGTGTTTATCAAACAAAAGACTTCAGAAACAAACTTGCTTAATTTTAAACGATTTAAACATAAAATTTTAATTATGAATTTTAGTTTTACTCTGCGTATTTGGAATGAAATTTTAAAAACATTATTTGAGAAAAACTCCAATAATTACATACAAACAAAACATGCTTCCGAGTTTAGTGGCGGTTTTTTCAAAATCTTCAAATAAAAACTTTTTAACAAAAAATACAGCCGGCTATAAAACAGCTCTGAAAAGCTTAAAGTAAGTAAAATATTAATATAGTATGCTTTACTACTAAGATCTTTGAACATGGATCCAAGAAAAGATGTTAATTTCAAGTAATATTTTATAGCTTGCAGCCATTTTAAGCATATCCGGAGCAGGAGGTCTAATTCCATGCGCAGGTTACATGGTAGATATTAATAAAAGAATTTTTGAAATTGTATGAATGGTTTCGCAAATCATCCTCTACAAAAAACACAATCTTACAGGCATAAAATATTCAAGGAAATTTATAAATTATATTACAATTTGTCTTATAAAGTATTTTATATATTTATTTGTTTATTATTATTATTATTTGTTATTTTTTTTAATAGCCACTTTTGTATAATTTTCTTAAGAGAATGAATATTACAAATAAAGCTTACTGAATTTACATAATCAACCTAAATATATTTATATTTTGATACGAAATTCTTCCTAGAATATACATATTTCATCCCCAGTAAGAAAATTTGGAAGTTTTGCTTTATATGCATACAAGTAAATTTCTGTCTCAAAAATAGTAATTGGTTTAAAAAAGTGCATAGCATTACTGTGAATGTTTTATACTGTGGTAATACCGTGTTTATATATTAATACAGGTGGTAGTCCGAACTAATATTTTTCTTTTCTTTTAAAGGCCGCTATGTTTAGATGGTGCTCTTAACTTATTTTTTCATAAACATTAGATTTTAATCATACTTATTATTAAGCCAAACGATATGTTTTCCAAATTTGGAAAAGAAATAAACGCGACACAAATGATAATATTTATTTAAAAAATATTATGCAGACCTATTTGTGGGATTTTGCTTAAAAATAGAACTACTTAAGCATTGAGATATGTGGCTTAAAGAACCATAGAGGAAAATGTATAATCTTGTGTGATGCTTCGCCGATATGGCACTGCGTTATCTCATTTCTTCAGAGTTGTTTTTTTGCGTTTGGTCAATTTAGAAACATTGTTATCAACCCTGAGAACAAACAAACATAAAAAATGGCTGTCAAAATATGAAAAGAAAGAACAACACAAAAGAAAATTAGAAAACAACAAGAATAAAATATTAATAAATAGCTTTTGTGTACGTAAAGTGTGAAGGAAAAGAAGAAAATATTTTACATGTAAACGCGATTTTGTAACAAAAATTAAGTCTTATTTAAATCAAAAGAAATAATATATCAAATAATATATCAATAAAATTCAAGAATGTCGGTGTAAGTGCAAATATTTGAAAGAATTTTTTCCTGGAAACAAAGTAAAAAAGAGGTGTAGTAAATCATAAATTAATTTTATTTGTGTGAAGTGCATGTGAATGGTTTTGTGTATAATTTTAATAAAATATATTATTAGTCGGAAAATAATATGAAATAAATATATATAAAAACATGTTAACAACGATGGATACACGCTCATATACATCATCAGCAGCAACAACGGGGCGAAATGAATTTGCGATGCCAGGTAAAAATTATAATTCAAGTGAAAAGCTTAGTAAAAACACTTAAACATTTCTCGAAAATTGTATCAAGAAGCACAAGTGAAAGTCTAATGTTGAGAATCTCCATTGAAATCCAGTTTTGCATACCTTCACTTACAACACAACAGCATAACATTTAACACAGATATTGCAACTTTATCTGCTCTTTTCGTTAGGTACTTTGCAAATGGGACACTCCTTGCTTTTGTGTGCACTTAGGCATGCAATATTCATGTAAAAATTTTGTTGTAATTCATATTTTTATTCGCATTAATACTGACTGCTTTTCCTAATAGAAGCAACACCACAAGCTATAATATGAGGGTGGATTTTGGCTTTTTCTTTTATTTGTCCATGTATATTTATGTGTAGGTATGTATGTCCTGAAGCAACAAGCTGCTTAAAAATTTAGAAGAATCTTCATATGCATAACTTTGTAGTATACCCAAATGGAGTCATAATTCTCATGGGCATAAGCCCAAATTAAATTTGTTTTATGTCTTAATAGTCCTAATAATTGTTCTTACAAAGAGCGCTATGGTTTCTCTATTTTATTGTTCTTTACAGTTTGAAAGTTTACTTTTCCCTCTTGGAAGCTGATTGTCAGTGTTATTTCTATTTCGTGTGTGTGTTTTTTTTTCTTCAATCTGCTGGAAATAGCTCCAAATACTTTTAAAGCAGCATTTTCTATCATTTACAAAGTTTGCCTAATATCTCTTTTTTTATTTCTTTTTTAGAACTAACACCGGAACAACAAAAACTTTTATTAGAATTGCGCAGAAGGCGTCAGGAGTTATTGCTAGAAATTCAGGTAACGTTATACATACATACATTTTGTACCCGTATTTATAAAAAAATAAGGGTTTAAATTTTAATACTCATATATTCCCCCCTGATCTATTTGTCGTTGTCGACGTCACACGAAGTCAACATTAACACTCAATTGTTGCTCACATTGAGCAAATTTTTACATTTACATTTTTTTAATGTCGACTTAATGTGACGACGATGACGACAATTGGAATAAGCGAGATTAGGAAACAGCAGCCAAACATTTTTTTAAATACAATTTTTTTCTTCATTTAATAACGCAATAAAAGTGATCAAGCTAAAGCGTGCTTTAGGTATCTCTGCGTCAAAATTTTGAAGATTTTAAACAGTAAAAAAGATTAGAAAAGTATATTAAGTCAATTATTGGATCATCAATATCATTTGTATTGTAGTATTAAGTGTATTCAGATCTTAAATCTAGAAATGAAGTCTTATATTCCAACCAGCAGGCCTAGACTTCAGATGTATTTAAATAAATCTACTTGGTATGATTTAAAATATTCAGAAGCAACTAAACTAGTTGCAATATTTAACAAAAAAGTTCTAATTTGTGTTACCTTTAAAGCATTAGTATTTGTTTCGCACCTAATACCATTATGGGAAAAAGGACGATAGGATTGTAGTTTATGTGGGTTTTTGTATGACGGTATTTGTATCTTTTCCCTGCTGCAAATCAGGACCGCTCATGTTTTATATACATATATGAAAGCAAAATGAAAGTAAATTCATATCGCTAAAAATGCTTTTAAAATATATTTTTAATGGAAAATTTTTCATCAGAAATTTTTTACACTATCTCTTGAAGACTGAAAAATACATATTTTTTGTCGTTTATTACATAGAAGTATATTTTTTTTAGTGATTTTTTTAATTTGAATTGCATATCCGTCTTGGAATTCTTCTTGAGCTCTTTGAACTTTATTGGTATGGAGCTGAACTTCAGCGTTATGAACAATTTAATAAAATGTACATACTATTAAAAATCTTTCGTAAATTGTTTGTGTTGAGAATAGTTCTTGAATCTCTTATTTATATACATATACCATTAGATTCGCTTACATACATATTTTCAAATGTGGATAAGCCTTTTTTGTCCATTTTAAAAATTTAAAATGGACAAAAAAATTATAACTAAAAACTGTAATTGCTGAAAGATTCGACATTTTTAAAAAATGTATAATCAACATAAACAACTGGAATGTTTTCACCGTATACATTGTCCTTTATATAACTTTTAAATGGAACATATACAGCTTTAAAAATGTTAATGCGTCTACTCAACACCAGAGGCGCTGTAATATTGTTATAAAAAATTATTAAATCTAGCAATAGAAGAGTTGCATAAGAATTAAGCTCTCCCTTTCCACCACTTGTTCTCTTCCATTATGTCTTTCACAAAGAATTAAAAATTTAAGTAGTAGGCATTAATTGCCTATGTAAGTGTTACTTCTCTGTATGAAAAAAATATTCAACTCGAACAATATCGAATTAAATTTTTTTACAAGATACATAAGTTTCGTACGCATTCAAAATAAGCACTAAATGTCTCATAAAACAGGATTTTAATGGAATTTGTATGACCAGAATCCGTTTTTAAAACGTTTTTTGTATTTCACAGTGACATTTATTAATTTCTAAAAAACACTTGAAAAAAGCATATACTTTTACAAAATCCATGCGGGAAAACTTATGTACATATGTACATATGTAAGTACATACATACATACCCTGAAGGAAACATGGGGACAAGTGTACCCAAGTCGCCAGTTTTGTCGACTATTTTGGTGACTCATATGTAGACATCGTCAACGGAGTTGTCAACAAGTTTTTGTTTGATGAGCAGAGAAATTTCTGAGAGCACGCTTATGCCTCTTCATTTTTTAATTGCGTTTATTTGTTCTATGGTGAACCTTTAATCATTTATTTTAACTAAAACTGTAGGGATATATGTATATCAAAAATTGTTTACATGGACCCATTAGAACGACCTCTTCAGTAGTGGGTTTTCAATGATAAGTCCATCTTAAATTTCAATAGAAAGAAGTATTGTGTAGAGTATGTCAATAATACTGGTGACAATGTCTACAGGGAAGCACTAGTTCTACGGTCGTCATATGGTCCCATTGGAACTAGTTCGTCACTAGTTCCAACGTCACTAGTGGATTTTCAATGACAAGTGCATGTTAAATGTCAACAGAAAAAAGCATTGGCTGGGGTATAAGTTGTCACTAGTACTGGTGACTTTGTCAATAGTGAATCACTAGTGACATTTCCTTCAGGGTACTTATGTACATATATATGTATGTATTTATGTATATCAAAAGCACCAACTCGCTCAGTTTTTGAGTGTTACAAATTTACACGTGTTGTCTGAAATGTATACAGAAGATTTTAAGGTGCTGTTTGTTGCGAATTTGTATGAAAATCGCTGCTAAAACTGGGGAATTTTACAAAATGTATGCACGTGTTGGATGAATGCAGAAAGATGTTTATTTTTTAAATTAATGCTTTTTTCTCTTTATACTCACACATTCCTAAAGCGCCTTGAATGATTAATAAACTTTTGAGCTACTAGTATGATTCATTCTTAAATTGCTCATTTCAAATACTGAGCTCATCTCTAACTACAATTAATTGTTTTTATTTCAAAAAATTTCATGAACAATAAAATAAGATTGAATAATATAATTTGCTCGATCACTTGGCAGAAGAGCTTTACAAATACGTGTTTTATTTTGTTTTATATCAGTCAATGCTTTCACCCCAAAGCGACAAATGTAAAATACTTGGTTTGCGAAATCTGTGTCAAACGTTGCGTTAAAGTTCTAAACTATTTATTATTTATTTTAGCAAATTAGTCGAAACTTTTTTCAGTTTGTCTTTCTCTACCGCCCATTATTTTTATATGCAAATTTGTTTGTGTATTTTTAAAAGTATTATTTCTTCAGTCTTCATATCAACTTTTTTTCTCAGGTATTAAATATTGTGGCTTATGTATTTATTGTGTAGAGCATTCACCTTTATTTTTCTGCTTTAATATTTATAAAAGTTAATTAGTTTTTTTCTCAGCTGCTTTGCATAGAAGTTTAACCTGTTAGCAGCCAATTTTAGATATTATTTTATGAAATAGTATTTTCTATTAACAATTTGGATATTATAATAAAGTGTCTACAAATTCTGTAAAAATAAAGTGAAATCTTTTAAACCATTGGCGAGTGAAATTTTCTCATGAAAAGTATCTATTGTTTTTGGATGATTAGTGCATTTAGTAGGTTGAGTTGTGTAAAAACAAGCAGATTTCGCTCGGTTGGGTCCCATTGTGTTACCTACATACATATATAGTTGGTAGGGGAATTAAAAGAAAATAAGAAAAGAAAAGAGCCAAAGTCAAACGGAAGGGAGAAAGAGAAGCATATAAATTAGCAACCCATGTGGCCGTGAGGACTCAGTCCTGAAATCATACGCAATTCCTAATTAAGGAGTTAAGATCCTTAAGGTCTTCCAAAAACATTTTTTTCAAAACCCATTTCTTAAGTTTCCAAGTTTATTTCAGATGCCCCATTATTATATTTCATTGAAGCACTTCCTGGACCACCATTTCTATATAGTGTGTAGTACCAGCCCCTTCCCATTTTTCCAATATGACTACTAATCTTCCCCAGAAATTCAAAAAAAAGAAAATATTTTTTTCAAAACCCATTTATTATGCTTCCAAGATTATTTCAGTTGTCCCACTATTATATTCCATTTAAGCACTCCCTGGGCCACCATTTCTATATAGTGTGTATGTAGTACCAGGCCCTCTCCATTTTTTCCAATATGACCACTAATCTTCTCCAGATTTTACATTTGTTTAAATGAGCTATATTGCTGCTCTAACATGTATTTTGCCTTCCGTATTGTCACAGTATATCCTGGAGCATATTTTCTGATATATGTGTAGCTTTTTATCCTTGTCGTAGTTCCTATATTTCACCTTTTAAATGAACCTAGGCCATTTTGGGATTTCTGTTAAATGGTTAACAGAGCTCTGTTAACTGCGAAATTGTCATTACTAAAAAATATGATTTTTGTCTGTACTAGTTAAATTTAAATTTATCTTCACACACATGAATCAATGAGTGTTAAATTATCGAGAGAAGACTGTATATGATTGTTTCCTTTTTGACTTGCGCTTATTTAGAGCTGTGAGTTAAATTTTTTAGGTATTATTTCTAGTTTCATATTTTACCCCTTAAAGTCGTTTGTAGTTCTTGTTGTTTCAATATTAAAATCCCATTCATTGCATTGTATGTATTAATGTATGTACATACATTCATATATTTCACTTGTTTTAACTGTTAAAATTGTTCACAGTTTTATTACACACGATATGCAAATGTAAGTCAGAGACGGAAAACTTGTGAGGTAAAATTAAAAATTAAACGACCTCATAAAATGTATTTTATTTCTAGTCTAGAGATGTTTATAAAACAGACTTAATTTAACATACATATTTAGAAACATATGTATGTATATCATATGTATTTCCTTACAAATGTTTGTATGGGGATTTGAATTTATGAATTGAAAGCACCTTTTTAATAAGTTGCCCAATACTTAACTAGTGTAGGAAAGTTCTGATATACCGACATTGCCTTTATTTTAAACTCACAATTTTTAAGTCTGAAGGAAAAGCTTTCAAGTTTTAATTTACGCAGGCTTGTACTAGTGTTATGATAAATGCGGCTCTATTAATTTCAATCAAGATTTAGTATTTTTTTACTGTTATGCTTTACACGTTGCGATCAGTTGTACAACGGAGTTAAATATAATAGTTGATTCTCTTCACGAGTTGGAATTCTCAACTTACATCCTATTAAGCATCGTAAACATTGTAGTGTCAACATGAGTTTGCAAGTTCTTGCGATAATTTTAAAGTTATGTATTTTTTACATATCTGATTATTAATGTTTTATAAAAAATTACTCTTTTTGACATTCATATTAATATTCACGAATACAAACGCTGGTGATTACTACTCGACAGGAAACTTTTTTTCACACCTACCAGTTAGAATAAAATATTTTATATTTATCAAATAGTTTGTTGAGCTAATGTACAACTTGATTATATTTTGAAATCTCTCGCAAAATGCAGGGACGAAAGCTAAATTCTTTAAAAGTACTACAAATTCAAAATACTACGAAATTGTCCATGTCTGGTGTACGCGCACTTGTCTCATTCACTTATTGCATCGTTCATAACACGTTCCTTCATTCAATCGTGCTCTGTTTTACACTACGTTACTCTTTGCTTCACCATTGACTCAATCCCGTATTGTATTTTGTACTTATTGTCACGTGTTAATGTAAACAAAGGCCTTCAAAATTACTATTACACATTTTTTCGAAAATAACATTAAGAGCGGGCGCTGAACGAAAAATAAATGACATACATAAATCAAGATCCTTTTTAATATAAAAAACAAAATAATTACACTCATGACATAAATCGTAATGTAAAGTAGAGAAAATAATAATTCCCGACAACTGGAGAATGTTCAAAGCGCAGTATTGTTAAAATTTATATTTAAAAATAGACTGTAGAAAAAACGAAGGACAAATTTCAACGAGATGTTTAGAAGATTGTTTAGGAGTAAACGTGTAGTTAAATACACTCTTAGGGTAAGTACAATTCAGGACAAATGTTGAAAAAACCTCTAATACGATTTGACTTTAACCAATTAAAAAAATTTAATTTATGTATAGTAAGTCGATATTCCTTTAAGAGTACCCGCTTTTTAAAAATAAATTTAAAGCTAAATACATATTCTTGCGAATAGGTTTATAATATTAAGCGAGGTCACAACTCCCTGGCCCAGCTACTATTTATTTCTCTCTGGGTGCTGCGCCTAAGTCTGAGCTTGCCACGCATTTCAATTCTGGTGAAAATGAGAACGTTGTGTCAAGTTTCGCTGGCTCATTAGTTTTATACTAAACTACTCAGCCATCTCAATGATAAATGTCAAGAGGACTCTGAGGTCATTATGGCAGACCTTGGTAAATTATGTTAAATTTGACTTAAGAAATAACTATGATTATTTTAACTTATCGAATTTTATCGCAATATATATCAAAAATTAATTTTAAGGCATGTAGAAAGGCTTAAATTATGTGAGTCTAAAACTAATTCTATATAATGGTAAATTTGTCTATTCATTGGAACGAAAATGCTCGATTATAGTCCTATGCAAATAACGAACTTTGGTTAAATATTGTGGATAAGATTGTTTGAAAATAAGGGTGCTGAAAGATCGATAATTTAAAATATATTTAGATTGTTAGGAAGGAAGTAAGGCTTTTCTTTGAAATGGCATGCACTGTGCCAAAAATTTAAAATTCATCAACAATTCTATTCTTAAGATCCTTCGTAAATGTAATCAAATTCTGTAAGTTTTAAAACTTGAAGTTAGGAATATAATTTTTAATAAATTTTATTATTTTGTAGGCTTGATAACCATTACTTACGTTCAGTATACACTATAGTATAATAATATATTGTACAGTAAGAATAGTCCAAAAGGTCTGTAAAATTGTTTTGTTCGTATATCTAAAATAGTTTTGGAAAACAATATGATAAGAAAAAACAATTTTTCACTTAGTTCAGATTACCGGGCTGATCTTCGTAACGTCAAAATATGATGTAATGATTCCAAAGGAATTCCAACCTTCACAACTGAACATATAACAATGATATTTTCGGAGGCGGCTACATACATACCTCTTTTCTTTAGTCTAATAATTTTTATGATTTTATTCATAGACTTAAAAGTTATTTTTATATATAGACTATATCTATAATTGAGTTTGAAATTCAATTCTTTACAATAATTGTAAATTTATTAAATCGCAAGACGAATTTATACCAGGTAAATTCATCAGTAAACCAAATACGGTCTTATTACACAACGTCAAAAACAGTATAATAGAAGTAAAATTCAAAGTAATACACTAAAAAGTCATCAAAACAAATAAGCAAATAATCAAAACAAAAGAACAAATTTTGATATTGAACAACGAAAGAATTTAGAAAAAAGTTATCAGCTGCGGTGACAATTCCACCTGTTATGAATATGGCTTGGTACTATGTATTTAAAAATATTGACAAAAAGGTTGAATAAATAATATTTTTTATAACTATGAAAATTAATGGATGACAGTTATACATACATACATATATTTTTTATTATCTTATCAAAACCAACATACATTTACAAAATCAATAGTTCGAAATTCCTAATCATTTAAATTGGAAATACAAACTAATTTAATTCTCGTGCATTTTTTTTTCGATAAAAACTTATTAACGAGTCTTCGGTTTGTAAGAAAAACAATTATAAGGTTAGTGAACCTGTATTTTAAGAGGTGTCTGTAGTTCTCAGCAGCTACCTACCAATTTCTAAACTGGTTAATGGCCGGTTTGATAACTTTATCGCTTGTTTTTAAAATTTCTTTAAAGAGGCATTAAAAGCAACTAATGAAATCGAATAAATTTCTGTAAAAAAAGAACGAAAAACTTATTCTTATTGCTTATTTTAGATGAGAGGAAAACTTAATTTTATATCCACATTTTTCATAAGGCTCATAAAATGCACTTAATTTAACTAAAAAAAATTAATCTTATTTTCCTTTTGTTCTCGTTAACAAAAATACTTCAAACATGACGACTTTTACGAGCATGTGGCTTAGACTTAATGGGGAATTTTGTGCGATTACTATTACCATATTTTTTGGTTTATGTTTTATTTTAATTAACCTGCATAACTATTTTTATCTATCTTTGAATAAAGGCGCTGAAACTGTATTTCTTAAATCTCTGCTTCATATATATTTCACACTTAAATATTTGAAGCATTCGAAAACATTTTGTATGATGTAATTTTTGTTGTTTTTTTATCGTGTTCTCCCATTTCCATTACATGATATTTAACAGCCTTTTAGTATTTTACGCGATTTGCTCCAAACGATTGATATCTTTCAGTGAAGTGTTAGAAAATATTTTCATGGTGCTATATTTGTATACTTAAATATTGCTTATTTGGTTGCTTCTAAAAAATTGTTTCGATTTTTATTTGATTTCAGCTACGTCAATTTAAAACTAGATATAGTGAAAAAAAACCTGGAACGTTCAACAAATCTCTTACATATTTATTTACATTATTTGAACCCTTTTGTAAATTTTAAAGAAAAATTATTTATTGTGTATTGCTTATGATGGGATGGGGTTTGTTTGATATTTACAAACAAAATTTGACGTGGGATGACGGAAAGTCATTCCAAATTCTAAATTGACATAAAAATTTAGTCTGTCGACCACATTTAGACTAGGAGTCATTTCGTCAGTAGACTTATTACTTTTCAATATAAGGTGCGGCGGAACAGGTGAAATAAAAAAGTTCCCAAAGAGCGTAAGAAGCCATTTTTGCTTTAAAAACTCTTAATGGGGGAATAAAAGAAGTCTTTTTAGTCTAGATTTCAGTATTAGTAAATTTTTTCCTCTTTCTAAACAGTCAGTAAGTGATTTTAATGAAGTCATTAATAGTTCATGCAATTTAAATTGAGATTTATTTTTCCTTTCACTAAATATGTTTTATACCATTTCATTCGACATACCTCATAATGGTATAAAAAAAGTTTCATACAACAAATTAATTACTAATAATTACTAATAATACTACAAGTAATTTCGAGAAATTTATTCCATGCGAAAATGATTTTATTTAACAATAACATGAGCGTAGAAGCAAGTTGTTCAAATAATTCTATTCCACAAAAGTAGGATTTATAAAAATAATAGGACTTAAATATATTGAATTTAATAATAGGATTTTAAAACATATATTATATTTTCATAAAACGTAAGTTTACATTAAAAAAAAATAGTTGCAGGTGCAGGTGCGATCCCTACCTTAGAAACTTAACCTTTTTGAAAAGGTTCAAAGTAGAGCCCTAAAGCATGTTAATATTTTAGTTGCAATTATGTTTTCGGGGAAAACTTTGAAAATGTCTCCGAAATCAATATTCAATCACACAGCTTATCATTTATAATTTCTTTCCTTCTAACAAAATATCTTTCAAGGCTTAAGCAATATTCTTCACCTCTAAAATTTAAATATTTAATAAAAAATTTCAGTCCTTAGCAAATTTAATTTCAAATAGTTACTCATTATAGTTCTAAATAATATTTGCATATCGCCACATAAATATTTCATATACGTTTAAGTTATGTTTCTCTTTCAAACATTTTGCTTATATTGTTTATAAATCCAATATATTTATATATACTTATAATTATAATTGCAATATGTAGTCACAAAAGCTTTATTTGCAAGCTCTTTGTTAACTTCAAAGTTATTTGAAAAGTATCAGAATAAAAAAATAAATAAAAATAAACTTCTAATATCAAAAAAATTTGAAATTTAGGGCAATAATCGTCAAATTGCCAAAATGTCATTTTTGGGAATTAAAATCCGATAAATCGTCAAAAATGGCAGATATGATTCAGGAGAATTTTTGTTTGAACAACTGATTAAACTTCATTATGTTGATTATCTATTGTTTACCTGGCTGGATTCCATATCACACAGATTCATTCATAGGTGCATATGTACAGTTCGTCAATAAAATGTTGGCACAGCGAAATTGTTTCTATTTGTATATATTTTTTTATTATGTTGGCTTATTAAGGATACAACGAGACTTTGCCCGGATTTACTGAAGCTATATATGAATTTATAGCGTCTACATTTAAGACATGAGCTTAGATTTGAATGATCTTAAAGCTGGAAAGACTATATATACTGGTATTTGAACTAAGGATCTTCCATTCGATGTGCCTAAGCTACAGCTCCACTTAAAATATCGCTAATAATAATTTTTTGATTATAGAAAAAAATACATTTGCGGTCATTTTGGCGTACACAAAAAATATTATAAAATACAACACTTGCGACGTAGTCCGTCATAATAACGTAAAAGTCTATTTTCTTTAAACATACAATACCTCGTCACCCAATTTATCATCAATAGAAATTAGCGCAAGACAGTATACTGCATTGCTCATCTTGTCGTGAAATGGGTTAAATAGGGACAACTTACAAAACTCTGACTCTTTATTTTGTCGGTAATTGTCGTTAATAACATCTGAAGGCACTCACCTTAGCATATATGATATTTTTAATTAACAAAACCGACCTGCTAAACTACTTGGCTTGTTTGCATAAACGATCAGAGTCTTTCGGCAGGAATTGAATCTGCGACCTTCGGACTACTACTCTAGTACACTATGTACTGGTTTATGAAGGCACGGTTTTATGGTGTCATTGAGAAATCCGACCGGTCATGGGTGACAAATTTAAAAATGTCTTATAAAAATCATTGAAGATATTGTCATGTAAGATGATTTCCCCCAACTGGGTTGATGGAAAAATTTTATTAAGCAGTTTCCTTGCAATATTTCAGTACTATAAACTTTTACTATAGAATCATTGGTTCCACGTGCCACATCTGGATGATTTTCCATTTCAGCCGGCGTTCGCTTTTTTTGTCCTAAATAATGAAATCGTATTTATAAACTTTTTATATGTATAATTAATGAATTAATGTATACGTATGCATGTGCATGTTCTTACATCATTATTTATTATTAGCATAAAAAACGCAATCAAATGAAGTATTTTGTTTTTAATTAACTTTTACAGCTGACGCCAAGAAAAACAAAGTGTTAAATATGATAATTTAAGTGATAAAAAAGGAAGATTCGAGTATTATTAAATTTACATATTCAGATAATTCTATTCGCAACAGCGTAAGTATCACCTGTTACAACGCAATTAGTCACTTGCTTGAATGCAGTGGTTTGCAAACTGTAATTCTTTGCAACACAATATCGTTGTGTTTTAGACAATTAAGTCCTTAATAGTTTATAAATGCAAAACATTTATTAACGTAAAAACAAGTGATTTATGTTCTAATTCCAATTTAAATTTATTTCTTTTTGTTTTGTCATTAACTGAGATTGTTATTAAATTGTTTATTGGTTTTTCCTTATCATTAAATACTATGATTCATAGTAAGTTATTTTGAATTTATTTAGAATTAGTAATATCTTGCTATACCATTACACTGAAAATTTTTCCGATGACAATATTTAATTTATATTTTTATTGTTAATGAGATAAAGATTTTTAAAATATGAAGCAATCTGCCCATGTTTTGTAACAAAAACAAGATTTTTTGGATTGAAATTTTTCTTTGAAGAAAGAAAAAAAAACAATAATAATAAATAAATAAAAACAAATGTTGACCAAATGCTGCCAACTGCTTCTGTTGTTAACTGCCTACATATTTGCGATAGTGATTTGTCAGCTAATGAGATAAAAACTATAATTGTGCACAATAAACTGATAAAAGTCATAATAATCGAATGTACGAGGGCAGTAGCTTAAGGAAGTAACACATAAATCACAATTCAAATACTGACATACCAGCATACTCAGATAATTGGAATTGATGGTGAATTTGTTTAAACTCATTCCAACATACATACATACTCTTATGTATATGTACATGCATATGTATGGTATATAGTGTTGCAAGTTATCGAAACTGCCTTGAATAATATCAAGTCATGTTGTCTATTCTTTAAAATAATTAACCGAATACAATAAGATTGTTAAGTTATAGACCTAATTTTGTATTTCACAAAGTTCAATCATTGCGTTACTTTTATGCAAAAAAGTGCTCCTTTTTTATGTAAAGGGTGTCTCGTTAAGAAAAAGCTGTCACATACATTTAAGGTGGAGGTATATACCACGCATTACACGCGTCAGCCTGTTGTAGGCTTCTGTCAAAAAAGTTGAACTAGAGTATTTTCAAATAACGAGGTACAAAAAAAGTCGGCAACGCGTTTACCGCAAAAAGTCCGTTAACTCTTAACTTAACATCTGATTGAGTATGAACGACTATGAAGCGTGTTGTGTAACTTGACGCGTTTAATACGTAAAAAATTTACAAAGCGTTTAACGCGCGTACGCGTCAACGCGTGTTACGTACCTCCACTTTTATTCCGGTTATTAAGATATAAGCACTTTACGACAGAGCAACGTGTTATAGTTGTGAAAACTTAGTGCAAAAATTTAGAAAGTTATACTGAGACCGCTCGCAAACTTCTAAGTATTTTCAATGGAGAAAAAGTTCCTAATGTATCAACCATTCGAAGATTGGTTAAAAATTTGAAGAAACTGGATCGGTTGTGGACAGTAAGACTCCTGTGCGTTAACGCTCCGTTCAGTTTCTTGAAAACATTTCTGCTTTAAGCAAGAGTGTTGCCGAGAAGCCCAAAAACATAAATTTCGCATCGTTCTCAACAACTTAAAATTGCACGGAGACCTATGCAGCGAATTTTCACAAAATACCTCCACCTTCATACGTACAAAACTCAGCTCAAACCAGCGAGCCATGGAAAGAGCCGGCAATTTGTTGAATGGGTAATAGAGCATTTAATACCAATTTTTAAAAAGTAATCTCCTCCGGTGAAGCGCACTTCCATCTGAATAGCTTCGTGAATACATAAAATTATCGAATTTTGGAGTCTGAAAACCCTCATGCAATCCGCGGAAAACAAAAGCACCCACAACAACAAGCAACTGTCTTGTGCGGATTTTGATTAGGCGGCGTGGTTGGGCCTTACTTTTTTTTAAGATGAGGCCATTATTGCAGCGACTGTGAAATGGAGCTGGACGACATGTGGTTTAAGCAAGACGATGCCACCTGCCACACCGCGCATGAAACAATCGATTTTTTGTAACAACTATTTCTAGAACAAATTTCCTCAAGAAATTCTAATTTCAACTGGCCGCCAAGATCATGCGATCTAACGCTAGGCTTTGGGGTTTTGTGAAATCTCTGTTCTATGCAAATACACCGGAAAGAACTCCTGAGCTCAAATCCGAAATACAACGCGTCATCGGTGAGATACTGCCACATCTCTGTGAAAAAGTCGTGGAAAATTTCATAAAAAGAGTAATGGCCTGTCATCAGAGCTGTGGGGGCCTTTTCACAGATAATTTATTTCATACTTAATCGGAAATATTTTATTTTACAATGAAAAAAGTACCTTCTTGCTGAAACACCCTTTATTAAGAAACTCAGAATTATATCAGAAGCTAAACTGAAGTTATACCAAAGAGCTTCGATCTGGAGATCAAAACTTAAAAGCTTTAATCGCATTTTGACAAGTTCGTTGTTTTTTGAGATCCGTATGTGTTGCATTATATGAAAGTAAATGAATATATGTATGTATGTACTTATATATAAGTAAATATTTTGTATCTTTTTCATTTACATACATACATACGTATATGACCATATGCATAAGTATGTGTAAAATCATCTTCAGTTTATTTTTATGGTTTATTTTGAAGAATTTTTCCAAATATTTTACTATATAAAATATTCATTTTAAATTCCATCAGTTTTTTTTAATGTATTTAATAATCTTCTCTGTTTGTTTGTTATTTCTTTCCAAATTAAATATTTATTTTGTTAATATTTTAGAGGTTGTCTTTCTTTTAAAGTTTTCGTGTTAATATGTATTTTGCTTGTTTTAGACATGTTTTTATATAAAAGTTTAGTCATCTGATCGTTTTGTTTTCGTTTTATTTATTTCTTATATTTTAAATTTTAATATCGTAAAAACTCTCTCTTATGAACTTCATTAAGAGCGAAATCAAAATTTGTTAAAAGCGAAACAACGAAATATATTTATACCAGCTGTTCGCAACAGACCTTTTCATACGATTTTCATATACATATATCTTTATGTGCAATTTAATCTATGAAAATAATGAAAAGCCATAGAAAATTGATTCATACTAGTCCAACCTTGCCCTTCACTAAATACAGTAAATTTTGGCTATAACGAAATCCGCGATACTGGGTGATTACTCGCTTATTCGTATGTATAGAGAACGAGTAAATATGTTTTCTTTTATTATTTGGGATATTCTCCCAGACTAATCTTTTAAACAATTAGTTTCAAACATTTTTATTGGTTGTTGTGGGTTAAAGTTTATTGACAATTTGGTTTAACGACTAATGAAATGTCGTCATATGAACAGCTAAAGTGACAACAAGCAATAAAAATAAGAAAACAAAAGTATTGAAATGTAATAAATTTGAATATATGTATATGTCATCCAATAATCGAGCTTTAGGTCTTTTTATAAAAAAAAAATAAAAAAATTTATTATATTCATTATTATGATGCTACTTTGGGCGTCTTCTTTATAATGGTCGAAAAAATAATATTGATTAATTGTAATAATTTTTTTTTATATCTTATTTCACTATATTTATAAAATATTTATCAGCTCACATTCTTATGTACACCTATCCCCCGTTTTACATGTTCATCGTCTTAACCGTTTTCGATTTTACATTGTTCTTAAAATCAAAATTTTAAATAAAAAAAATACTGACTTACCACTCGAATTTATTTATGCTTAAAAATAATTAAAGAGAAGAATTTGATGTTCGTTATTTTTTTTATACCAAATTGTGAAAAATTCGAAAATCTGGTTGCAATATGTTGCATACTTTCGTTGCTATATTGAATAGAAAATAAAAATGTGCTTAACAGGCAAATGTTGGTAAAATTAGGGTTAAAGAAGAAGTCCCGAATAATAGTTTTTTCTTGTAATTCCAATCTCATCAAAAATTTGATTTTTTTTTTATTAAATCCAATGTTCAACAAAACTAAAAGAAATCACCAGTTAGAGTTAAAGGAACCCCAAACTACTACGCCAAAATAGTAAATATGAGTAAAATATTGATATTAAACTAAAATATCCAAATGTCATTAAAAAATTTTACTTTTTCCAAAGTCTAGGTTTGAAAATTAAAATATAAATTAATTTTAATAAAATTTTATTTTGTGGCATTACAAAATCTCAGAAACATCATAACCATCTGAAATGTGGTAAAAAGTTAAATGCTGCCCGATACAAATCTTTAATTCAACGAAATCTCAAAATGACAAGGAATTATATTCATCCAATATTCAATATTTCATCAGCAGAAAATTTACTGAAAATCCTTATATCGGAAATAAATCGAAACGTTACTACTATAAAAATCTGCAATTTTTAAAACAGACTTTAAATTTATCCAAACTTAGGAATAAGATATAAAAAACTATTCAGAAGAAAAAAATTAAAGCTTCGAAAGTTGACGAAACTAAATATTATCACTTTCTCTTCTTATCAATCGTATGCGTTCATGATTAAGTGTATTTATGGTATTGATTATAATAAATCTAAAATGAATTTGTTATACCATTACAGTCACTGCGGCCCTATGCACCCAAGAGGAGAACATACATATATATTAAACAGTCACTGGAAATTTTGCTATTTATAATGAAATCTTTGTATGAATATATTTCCAGCCAAACCACGCAAACCCTACTACTCAATACGTGTAAGATCCGGAATAAAGGATATAACTAATTTTTTGAATTCATTTCATTATAATACAAATCATACAGTTTGTGACATTTAATAAGTACATTACAATAAATATTGTGAGTTTTGTGAGAAGATGATATTCTGAAATATTTCCTCCCAATCAAAACTGATTAAATTTTTGATCACATCTATACGGATTCTTTTCATTCTCATTAATTTCCTCATCATTACACATTGGATATAGCTTCCATTCGCATTTGAATTAGTCATTCCTTGGTTCATGCAACACAACTCATCTTCATAAAGATAAATAGAAAATTATTTATTAAATTCAACAGTATGTATTTTATATGATATTTATTGTATATGAATGTATGAACACATTCACCATGTAAATGTGTAACGATATTGGGTAGGGGAAATAATCGCATTAAAAAAATTTTAAAATTTAATTAAAAAGTATGGCAATATGATATGTTCGATGTGTTTATTCAATGCGAGATGATGTGTGTATTCGAGTTGATAAATGTAAGGCATCGATGCACTGGCCTTTAATTGACTGCGACTTCGTAAAACCCTCAAAATCATATCAAATTGTGCAATTTGTGCTCAAAACGACTTCACATCCGCAAAAGAAAATCATATCATCAAATCGCTTATGCAGAATTAGCAGAATTACATACAGATCGACTGCAATAAATTATTGGTAATGTTTAATTGATCATTGGCTCTTTACCCACAATAAGCAAAGAAATCAACATTTAATAAACAATTTAATTTAACAAATAATTGAGAAAACTAGATAAATTTTTTTTGTTACAATTACTATTAAAAATATATTTAATAATGTGTTTAATGACAAATTTAAATTTAACTAGCAGAGACAAGAAAAATATATATTTTTTAGCAGAGTCAAGTTCGCAGTTAACAGAGCTCTGTTAACCAATTAACAGTCGTTATAAATTTAAGGAAATTTGGAAAATTTAGGATGTGGGACCAGAAGCCCTTAAACAACATATGAAAAAGTTACTCCAGTGTAGATAAATGAAAAATAAAAGAAATTGCAAATAACGTTCAAAACATAGCAAAAAACAATAATAAAAATAACCTCTTTTCGGGAAAATTAGTGACCATTATGGAAAAACAAGACATAGATGTATCCTATATTTGTAATATGTAAAAATTGTGCTCCGAGGTTCCTCTAAGGATCAGATTTTAGAACTTTAGTAAAAGGAATTGGAAAAAAGTCGTCATATTGCAATTTTCTTTCAATACTTTATTTTAATGAAATAAGTGTTTATTCTAGTAGGTTTTTTTATTTAGATAACTATTTATTTCAATTTAACTCGTAAATATTTCGCCAGAACATCGAGTGGCGTCGATCTTCAGGCAAAATTTTTATTTATAAATAAAACATGGAGTGGCATCCTAACGATGCCATTTGATGTTGTGGCGAAATATTGTAGAAAGTTAAAACAAAATAAATAATTCTTTAAACTAAAAATAGTTCAATGTAAACTTTGAATTAATATGAATTTGGTTAAAATATTACTCACGCTTGACCTCTTATTTTGTGGTTAAACAATTTTATTTAAATTATGGATATTTTGATACTCATTGAGTATCATCTTCAGGACAATTCTGAAAATTAACCAAATTGTTATAAAAAAAGGTCAAAAAATATAGAGATATTATTTTGAATTAACAAATACAACAATTTTGTTTGAAATCCGATTGAAATTTGAACTATTATTAAAATTTTATTACACCTGTACATGCAGAAATAAATTCAAATACTTCAATTCCAGAAATTTTATTAACAAAAAGTTCTTGCAAGTGGAAATGCAATTTATCTTTTTTTGTTGATACTCATTAGACTATTTGTAATTAATTAACATGAGCATTTAACTCAAAATTAAATTCAGAAAAACTTTGTCACCTTCCTTCAAAAAAAAGTAGAAAAATGCCTCAAAACAGAATCCCATGACCAAAGTATTTTCTCTCAAAACCAATACATTTTATCCTCATATCTTTGAATAAATCTATCCTTTTGTTTTCTATTATTTATGTATGTTTTACATGTCTACAGTCAGTCATATCATATATTCGTATATTATCATCATTATCATTATTGTCCTGAACGCAACTTTTTCGGTTTTGCTGTTGGCATTTTATTTATTTTAGGTTTTCCTGCCGATACACTGTCGTTTCTTGACTCTTTATGGGTTTTTCGACGTCACCTTTGCTCATGCAAATCACGTGCGCGTTACATGTCTTCAACAGCAATATGTTAACATCTACTCTTTTTTTTTCTTTGGTGAAACATTCCCTTGTCTCCTCTGCCTTTGTGTTCAATTTGCTCATCGTTCCTCGGCACCCTCTCAGCCTTTGCCATCGTTTTAACATTAATAATGTTTCATGACACATAAACCTAATGCTGTATCGGCCTCCTGTATCGGCCTTATCGTACTCTTAACGTATCCTGCAAGAACACAGATACACAGAAAGAGATGAAATCAACAAAAACTTTAAGTTTTTTATATGTTTCCTTTTTGGGAGGCTTATACTTATACTTTTATTTTGCATTTTTTGTGGGTTTTAAGTAACATTTAAATTTCATAGGTAAACTTTTAAAACAATTTAATATGACGATGAGTTTATTAAACTACAAAACCTGTTCATTCATTTGAAAATGCTTACGGAAAGGGATTGAAACTTTGTGTCAAAGAATGTTGGAAAGTTCACAGGATAATGTTGTACAATTCTACTTAATTTAACAATCATTGTTATGGGAATGGGGGTAGCAGTAGTAAAATTGTACATTTTGCAAAATTATTTATTGGTTTATATACATAAAATTGTGTATCACGTCTTTTCCTTAATAACAAAATCATCGTACACCTTGTAAAATTTATCATTTCGTACAATTACCCATTAGAGAAAATGTAAAAAAATTGATTTATTCTTCTTTCTCCTGACTCCTGATTGTGTGTAAATATCATCTAACGTATATGGTATATGAAAGGTGGAGGGTGTAGTGTTTAAGTGCTTGCCAAGTATCCCAGGTTTGTCCCCTGTCAGAGGACAAGAATTTTTCACCATGGTTTTTCGAGTTTTAAATTAAGTGGCTTCCACCTCCATCCAAGAAGACCCTGATAACAACTCTCCCTGGAAAAGAGGATAACGCCATAACAAAGGGGGTTGCCTGTCCCTTTCCAATTCCTGGCAGAAAAAAGTAGGAAACAAAGATTAGCAAGGTTCCTCACCACTACGGTAGAATAATCATCTACTTAGCTGGAACAACTACCGATTAACGAAACTGATACAAGGCAAAAATAACAATGCAAAAACAACTGCAACAACTCATGTAAGATGGAGATGCTTTGTAGAAAGAAGCCAAATGCTCCCAAGAGGGATCATGCAAAAAAATTTAATTACAATTGTTCATGGCTGGCTGTTTCAAGTCGATTTTACTTCCTTAGACTTTTTTGTTTTTTAAGTTATATGTCAATATGCCTCAAAGGACTAACGCCTCGAAAGTCAGCATAATTCTTGCCATTATTTCGTAACTTCTAATCTACTGATCTAAAAACTTGAAGAATTTTGGAAGTAATATTTAACGACAAAGTTCGTACCTCCAAAATGTTGAAAAACCTTTGGGTCCAAGCAATTTTTGCAAATATTAACCGATTTTTTGATATGTCTCTAAAAGGCTTAAGAAGAAAAGTACAAAAAATTACTTGAAAATTTTTTATGTTTCAGTCTTGGGTTTTACCTTAAAACGTTTATTTGAAAACAAACAAAATATTTTATAACATCAAAGTTTTTTCACAATTTTGTTTAAATAAAATTCAAATTAGCTGCCAAATTTGCTAAATATGAATAAAATTATCATATAAAATGAAAAACTGTTGCTCATATTAACTATTGTATTTAATTGTTAAGATTGCTTAAGGCGATTTTATATTATTTTGAACCATTAAAGGAATTCGCGATGTGCACAAGACGTTGTATCAGTTGTATGTTATAGAATTTTTTTTAGATATTGATCATAGTTTAGTCTAACAGAACAATACAATTTTTTTTTTGTAAAATCTTCTAAATGTGTTCACCATGATGTTGGATATTCATTCATGTCTTTAGATGAAATAAAAATATTACTGAAAAGATGTTTAGTTCTAAAAACAATTCCTTAGATTTATTAACTTTGTGATTTAATTTAAGTTAATTTTTTCTTCATACTTTTTCGAAATTTTATTGAATTTGTATTCAAATTTATACTTTTATTATACTCCTTTTCAAGGTTGCGAATTGAAGGAAATATTTAGACAAATAAACCAGCATGTCATTAAAACATTAACTTCCTTTTATGATATTAATGCAACTATTTTCATATATTGTTTCCCTCACGATACATTACCACTCCTTTACTAATGTTTAACAAAATTTTCATTTATTGAACATATTTTAAGTTAATTTGTTGACTAATACTCGTAAATATTGAAATTAATGAATTATCTGTTAAATAATTTTAGTGATTTGAAGAAATTGTGTTTAGTTGAGTAAATTTTGTGTTGTTTTGAACAAAAATTCAATCAATTTGATCATGTTCTTCGCCAAACTTAATTTTGCAAAACTTTTTCGTGAACATTGAAATTTATTATTTGGAATATTCTTCCCAGTTGATCGTTTAAATAATTAGAGTTTCACAATTTTTTATTGCTTATTGTGGCTTTATGTGTTCATATGCTGACATTTTATTAGTCGCTAATGCGAATCGTCAGTGCACTTTAAGCAGCTTAAAAACAATCACTTTATTTCATTTCATGTTATTATATATTGTTTTCTTTCCTTGTTCCCAGTTTGAAAACATTCCAACTCATATATTTATGACAAAAGAATCAAATACAATACGAGAATTCTCTATCGCACATGAGTGTTAAAAAATAAATGATCATAGCAGGCTTAGAATACAACAGTACAAGAAACAATTAAACTCGTACTCAACATTAGTCGGCATATGAACAGCTTAAGCCACAACAAACAATACATTTTTGAAACTCTTAATTATTTTTATTTTTTTAATCAAACCGAGTGTTGCCAGTTGAACATATTACGCTGTGCGTTATGTGACTTTTTAATCTTGTAATCGAAAAGTTTGCTATTGCAACTTAATCATTAATATTTGATAGTTCTAAATGTTGAATTGAGTTTATGACAAAGTACGGACTCCTTAAAAATCTGATAATTCTGGAAATTTAGAAAGATGACTAACTGTGCAGGGAAAAAGTGGTGCGGGTAGTATGTAAAAGTCCTGGCAGATATATTTTACTTGTCGATCCCAAGGAGGTTCCTTCTTAGCTTACAAGCAATTAGTAGGGCCACAATCATGAGAGTGAAGGACTATAATTAAGAGGCGACAAACAGAAATCTATATGGAATGAAGCGATTTGAACAATATCAGCATTGCATCGTATGTTTATATTTTCTTTAAATATTAAAGAATATTTAAACGTTAGCCTTTTTTTAGGGAAAAGAAAAGTTATTATATATTTTAATGGGTTTCTTAAAACACCATCATTCATTCTTATATTTGCATTTTACCATCATTTTTGACAGTCAAAACTCATAAATCTTGATTGAATGATTGTCTGATTATTTGTTTGTTTGCAAAATGAAACAAACACATTGCAGAATACTTTATAAATAGAAGGTATCGTTGAGAACAAATAAATTTATAAATATTTTGCAAATGTTTTTCGTTTTTATAAACCATCATAATAAATCTCGCATAAAAATACAAACATAAATTTGTTATTTTAGGAGAAGTGGAACTATTATAATTTATGAGCTGTTTAAAGAGGAGCTAATAAAAACATATAATACAACTATAGATATACATATATATACATGCATATATATGTATATAAGTACATATTCATGCTATTGTCTGAAGTGCTACAATGTTGCAAGTTAGAACATCCTCATCTTATACTTCACTATCTGTTGAGGTTGTGTGTAGTAGTATTATTTTTATTTGTGGTAGAAAAGTTTAGAACGGGCTTTTAAATTTTTTTTGCAATGCTTTTTTTAGTTCATTTTAAATTTGCAAATTTTATTTAAGGGATTTAGTTTTATTTTAAGGAATTATGCCAAAAGTAACAGAAATAACAACAATAAACGACCAAGAAAAATTCTTACAAATTATTATATATTATCCGGAAGTGGAAAACACAATTTAAATAAAAAAAATTGTAATAATTTTCATTTTGTAAGTGTGTAAATGAGTTTTTTTTTAAGTTCTTAATTAAGTGTGAAATTTTGCTTATAAGTTTTAATGACTTTCTAAATACGACCACTAAATAACTCCAAAGATGAATTGAAGTTTAATGGTGTTGAATATTTGGTCCTCATATCTTGTCTTCAAATAGCGACTTCTGAACTTGAAGAGTCGATGGCGGCCATACTGTTGAAGCTACATCTCTCTAATTGGTTGCCATTTATTAAGGTTGTTTTGCCAACAACGTTCGACAACACGTGCAAATAATAAAGTAATTTTATCAAAATGGGTATTCTGTTCGGGGAACATTGCACGAGCTTCGGCCATTTCACGGTCGCGATAATCGTAACATAAAATTGTCGAATTTAGGTCAATACCAATCTACATGAGATCGAAGAACATATAATGGATTTTGAGTTGGTCATCGGTCCATATTTCCTTGAGAACGTCATTGGCTAGGTCATCACCATCAAAGGCGAGCGATATAGGTCGATGAATACCAACCAACTTTTGGTCAGAATTGGAAGATATGGACGCCAACGGCATGTGGGTGCAACAGGCTGGCATTAAGTGACGCACAGCTCATACCGCATTAGAAATTTCGCAACATCGATTTGAGGGCATGGTCATCTCACGTGAAGGTGATTTGGACTGACTACCGAGACTGTTCTATTTCACCCCTTTAGGCTTTTTCTTCTAAGGCTTTCTTAAGTCGCAGGTCTATACGAATAAGCCACAAAAGCCAATGTAATCCATGTCAGCGATCAAATTCAGCCTGAATTATGAGAAATCAGACATTTCGTATACGCGCCAACCGGCGAACATTTGCATGATCTTATATTCTATACATATTATATTCTATGCACACTAATTAATACCAAATTATCGTATATCTGGTTGATTATAACTTAGTGCAAAGGCAGTTATTAAAAAAAGCTTTTCTGTAATATGTGCTTGTCACTTGCGCGTTTTTCGCGATTTAAAGCTCGACATACCCAAATTTAGTAAATTCGGGTTCATGTTTTTTACTAATTTCTTAAATCCACAATGCAATGAAAAGTTAAACAACAGAATGTCTTTAAATTACGACTTATTCTCATTAAACTGAACTGAACTGAATTTTTAGGATTATTTTTTTTTTTTTTTTTGTTTGAAGCTGGTATGTACTTTTTTAAATGTGAATGAAATGAAGGACATTTATGATAAAATCCCCATGCTTGATCTACGCGTTCGTCACGTAGTGTTTTACACCCAAATGTTTAGCAACACATCGAAAGTTGTTTTTTGTGGGATACGGCTCATCATATAGCAATTGTTTGCCTGTTGGCCAAAATAGTTTCTTCCTAACGCTATTGATCCTTAATAACTAACAAAATGTTTTTAATGTTGACTCTTTTACTCTTATTATTATTATTCAGCTTTAACAACTTTTAGAGATTCCTGGAACTCTTTCTTTAATTTTGAACTATGAGTCGCCTCTAAAAACAAATGTCGAAGTTGAATGAATTCAACTACAATGGCAACGAATACATATATTTGGCGTTTGTTGCACTTGATAATATAAGTATATTTTTTGTTTGTTATTATTTTCTATTTTCTTTGTTTCACTTAATTTTTTTTTGTTTCTTACAACCGTGAATATACTTTGTTGCTATTGTGGGTTCTTAACGCATTGATTTATGATGTCTACTTAACAGCAACTGAAACATTTACTTTGAAAAAATAACAAGAAACTCTCGTCAAGAAATGAAATGAAAAGAATCCCTCCGCTATTAAGTAAAATAAATTGTCTTAAAAAATTCAACAGAATGTTTATATTTTGTAAACGATGATGAAGATGTTGTCCAAGATGATGACGTAGACGACTATCAAAGTTTCTAATATGAGAAGTTGGGTGGCATTTGCCAGAAAAGCGAAAGGTATACGAAAAGTTTTAAAAATGAAAGTAATTTTTTAGGGTTCTTTTTTACTTTTCTGCAAGGAAGACATTGTAGTTTTGCACAATGGATCGAAATAATGCAATTTTATTTCTACGATTATGATCCAAATATTTGGAATAAAAGTATCAAATTTATTTTATAAAAAGTTTTTTCAACGTATTCAGTTTAAAAGTTCATCGACGGGTGCAACTTCTTCGTGCGACCCTAATAAAGTAAAATAGTTCTTGCTACAAATCAATGTTGAATGTGTCCAGCAGGTTTGATTACAATTTTTTGGTGATTATTTTCACGAGAAGAAGTTCAAGATGTGGGGTAGTCGTGAATACATTACAACACACAGGAGACCAATAAACAGTTAAACCAGTGGTCTTCTTGTTGGTAAAGCCAACCAGGTTATGGTGGCTGTTTTAGGTGGTATAAGTATCACCAACGAATTTCATTCACATTGAATATTAATTTGAAGCAACAACTCAAATATGTATTGCATTAGTAGAAGTCCCTTGTGCTTATATTTTTCAATCCTAAAATATCATTCTATGGATCTTATACACTGTTTCTTCAGAATTTTTAGTAAATCGGCAAATTGAAATACAAATCTGTATTGTCGGTTTTTTCGAGATAACATGAATTTGTTCAGCAATATCCTTTCTTTAATGCAACTTAGTCACATCTTTAATGCAACATAGTCAAAATTCCCTAATATCATCTTAACATGTAGAGAAATTAAAACAAAATTTTGAATATAACATTTTAAAAACTTTAATGGTATTTTGCCAAGTAATTTTTTTGAGTTATGATTATTTTGCATAAAAGGACCGATTTGTGTGTATATGTAGTAGTTATTGACATTTTCAAATGCATTTATAACAGTCAAAAATTAAGTTCGATTAAAATAGAAAATTCGTAGAAATTATATCAAAATATTACAAAAAAAAAAAAAAAAAATACGAATAAAAAGTCCGTGCAGATAAAATAATTTAAGTCAACACAGATGGTTCTTATAAACTGAAAAAATAATAAAATAGTTTATAATCTATATAGAAATGACATAGTATATATATATATACACATATATATATATATATATATATATATATATATATATATATATATATATATATATATATATATATATATATATATATATATATATATATATATATATATATATATATATATATATATATATATATATATACGCACATATGTAAATGTGTACTGTATGTATATATGTACGTAACTATGTGCTCGTGTGCTTAATTCGTCATTGAGTCAATATATGCCCTCGTATATACGTTAACATTTTTAATACATCATCGAATAAAAAATATGTTCTTTTGTAGTTAATTAAAAAAAAACGCACTTGAGTCTTATGAAATTATATACTTACATACTTATGTATGTCGAGACTCAAAAGAAAAGCATTTAAATATCAAAACAATTCGGAATACATGATAGAGGAACCAACGATAAAGAAACCAAAAATCAGAATGCCGCTCGATAGCATCAATTAAGCCGCAACTTGAAAAAAAAACTATTTTTATAGACAACTAATTCAAAGTTTCATATACATACATAATGATAAAATAAAACATTTCGCTATTTTGTGGCTTTCGGATCTCGGTTTTGAAATTTCGTTCCAGATCAAAAGCAAATTTTGCATGGTGTCTTTAATCCAATCAAAAATGTTGAAGTTGGGAGACGAAAATCGTTAACTGCAATGAGACCCAATATTTTTCTCTCTAGAGCTGAGCTTTTACAAACTATTTCTTGAGTGATACATTTATTTTTTCCGAAAGTGTTTCTTTGAATTTGGTACGATTTTCCGTCTGACCATCTTATACTCTTGAGTAGGAATAAAAACAATGAAAACCAGTCTATTGTTCACAAGCCAAATTTGACGTGGGATGACGGAATATCGTTCCAAATATATCTTTGGAACTTGAAGAACGATATGACTGCATTTTTTTTTTATAAAAAAATTGATTTTTTGAGTTATGTCGTTTTTGCAGCTAACGAGTGATGTGTCTTTTATTAAGGCTACGCATAGAATTGTATTCGCAAGCCTTTAACTACATACATATGTACATATATTCATTCAAACATACGAGTACTTGTGCTCGTATGTTTCCTGGAAAACTTCAAGAAATCTCCAATAAAGGTGAATTCACCCATTCGTTCTGAACGAAATTTTTGTTGTTGTTCCGCATTAAATTTACTTTCTTTCTCAAAATAGAGACGTCAAACTACATATAAAAAATCGTTCGGAACGTTCAGAACGAATGGGTGAATTCACCTTAAGAATCCTAAAAAAATTATATCGTAATAAATTTTCTCCTACTTTCTACTTACACTTTACATAGGTATGTCGTAAGACCCATAGTGCAATAATGTGTTTTTTGGTTGCTTGAAAGAGAATGAAAGTTCAAAGAAACATTACGGAATATCCCTTTTTCTTAGTGTTTGAGAATAAAATTCTTAAATGTTTTTCCGTTTATTTATGCTGCAGTTAAACTGTGGCTAGACAAAAACCAACGCCAACACGCGCACACGTGTTTTTCATTCGCTAGTGTATTGCCACAAGAGGAAATTAAAATTACACATAAAATCAGAAAAATTTCCCAACTCAAGTGGAACTAAATTCAACATGTTTCAGGTTTGGTGGTTGGGTATAAAATTATCTATTCGAGGATTATGAAAATTTAGTAGACAGTTTCATGTAGTGCAGTATAGTCTCGGTCAACGCGATTATTGCTCACGATTATTACAACTTTTCTTAAAAAAAAAAAATACTCAGTTATTGTAACTTCAAATATACTTACATATGATCATACATCTCCATAAATTTTTTCTTTTAATACACTTTTATAAACTACTTCAAAATAAGGACAAAATTATCAATTCTTCTGATTTTTGTTTGTTTATAGTACGTCTATAATTCCATCATTTGTGAAAGTTTTAAAAAAAATTTTTTGAAACGATATGTTTTAAGTTTGCTCTCATTGTCCGTATATTGATCATCGCATATCTCCTCCATGTATGGATCAATTTTGACAATAATATTGTTTTGTTTGAAAGTGTATGTTGGCATAACTACACCATTTGTGGCCCGATTTTCACACTTGCGTCCGTTTTGCGATCTGCATTTTTTGCAAGAATTATTTTCAGTAGAATTCAAAATTGACTCTCTTAATATTGTCTTTATTGAAAAAGAGTACAATAATTAAGCCTTAAAAGATATAATGTTTCTTTAAGAATTTCTTAAATTGCGGCGGAGAAAAATATTTCATCTAACAAAATATAATGGAAAAATTCTGTGCTTTTTTTTCCCAAGTTCAACATAATGTGTATTTTGTATTTAAACTTTTATTTCAATTATATACTTATTTTGTTTGTTTATTTACTTTTCTTTGTTTCCAACCAAACACAATCTCCGAAGTGTCTAAAGGAGTCTTTAGCGAGAATCGAACACGCGACGCACAGACTACTAGTCTTGTGTACTATCTAGTAGTTTATGGGGGATACCCTTGTTATTTATATATTAATATAAATTTATTTGTTTATTATTGAAGATTATTATTTTAAGATATGCTCCCCAACTTGTTGAAAATTTTTCAAATTGTATTGTTTGCTGTGGCTGTTCATATCCGTATTGTGCGTTAAGCTTGTCTATATAACTGCATTTCGTTCGTTTCCTAACCCAACCTCATCTCATCATTAGACCATTGGCCATTACGTTTGAAAAACAATTAAGTTCATATAAAACGCTTTCATTACAAATGAGAATTACCAAAGTAAAATCATAATAGTCTAAAAAAAACTTACACAAGCAACACGGCAAACGATAAGTCTTTTTATTCTTGACTACATTTTTTTCCATATATTTTGTCGAAATATGATTGTTATATTTTATCTCTTTGGAAAACTAATTGTTACTCGAAATAATTATTATATTTGATCACAATTTCTATTATTTTCCAAAAGTAATAAATCTATATGTATATGCATATATGTTTTATACATATATACTTACATACATACATATACACATAAGTATATACTTTTTTGCATTTTAGTCGTGATAATGCACCACCTGGTCATTCATCGTTACTTTCGTCTGAAGTTTGGCTGGATAGAAATCTATACTAAAATTAATTATTTAATATTGTATAGTGCTGAGACATTCAGGTTTATGAAAACCGCATGGCGTGTCCCGAGATATGGCAACACTTTCTGTCACGTAATAGCTACAAACAAACCGTTAATAAGAGTATATTTGAGTTTAAGAGATTCCAGTTAAAAGAGAACATTGTAGAATGAAAGAGCGTATGCGAGAAACATGCAAATTGCAAATAACGTAAATAATATCGTATGGTTTGTTTAGTTTGAGTTCGTGAATCTTTACAATATGACGACGTAACGGACGGTCGCTGTTTGATTTCTTAAATGGAAAGAATAAAAATTAAAATCAAAAGTAATTTTCTTTTGCGTTGTTATTGTTGTTTAGTAAAAGTAATAAATTAAAAATATACATATATTAACAAATACTAAGTGATACGTTATTAAATATTTAAAATAATAAAAAAGTGTTCTTATATATAAATGAATTCAGAAAACAAAGCGCAAAGTAATTTTAAATGGAAAAAATCGAACAAGTGTTGTTATTTTGCTAATTGTGTTTTATTTGATAAAGTTCAACAATTTTAACGGTTTTAATGGCCTTATCAGTTGTCTGTGAATTTATTTTCTTTGTGTTCTTGTTAATTTTATTTTATTGAAAACTTACGTACATACATACGATACAATTTGTAGTGTACAATTTGTATTTGCTTTGTTCATGGGTACTATAAAACCCAAAATAACAGTTCTTTACATCTTACGCCAAACCGACCGCCCGTTCATAAAAGAGTGCAAAATCTATAATCGAATTTAAGGAAATAGAATTAATCGGCAATGAAATCTTAAGCTGCCCGATGCCGCATTCAAAAGATAAAGAGAATTAAATATCAATGAATTGCAACTTATAAAATTTAAACAAATATCTTACAAAAAAATTTAGTTTTAATCAGTTTCTAAAAAATCCTTTAACAAAAGTTAACAACTTCTTGTTTAAAATAGAAAAAACTAGCTGGTCTAGTCATAATAAAATATTAAAAAGAAATTAAAAAAATAACTTCTTTATTATTACTATTATTACGGCTACGAGTCTGCAGTTTTCAACAGGACTTCTATATTGGATACTCAAGAATTTACAAACAAATCACTTCATTTAACCAACAGCTCCACATAGTCAACCAACAAACCAACTATACAACGGACCAAATATACTTAAGGATACAAAAAATAACTAAATAAAAAAGTCCTGCACGTTGTGCATTTTAATTTTGATGTAAATAGCAAAAGAAAAACTAAAAATAAAATCCGTAAAAAATATATTAAATGTTTGGATTTAAGAAAGTCTTATTAAAATCAAATGTTTTTACGAGGAATGATCGTTAAATGCCAGGAACATAACTCTTGGACATTTCCATTTTAAACGAGTTCATTAATTCAATTTTCAAATTTATAAGAAGTTTATGTTGGAAAAATTTATCAAATTTAGTTATGAAAAATATCCAGATATTTTTTCAACAAAATAATCTCAAAAAGAAACCGTCTTATGAGTTATATACACTTATTCCTCGTTTTACACGCTACTCGGGTTACATGCTTTCAATCTTACACTACTATTTCAATAAATTTATAAAAGAATGTAGAAAATTAGTAGTTTTACACGAGTTTATTTTTACTTAACTATAGTTTTGGTAACGCTTAATATATATACATGCTATACTGCCAGAAAGCTATTGATACGTACTTTGATAAAAATATAAAATTCGGGTGTTCACTTTTTAATGTGCTAAGCGAAATTTTCTGCGTCTATGAATTAGTTTATTTTGACCAACAAAGCAAATGTCATTACTTTTTAAATACATATTTTAAACTTTTCTTTATAATAATTTCCTATTAAAAAAACTTGTTTCTCAGTCGTTTACAGTTTGCACGGTTATTTCGTATCTTCCGTGTAAAGCGGGCGATAGGTGTATTCGGACTATAATTTTTCAAACCAACTTAAAATTAAATTAAAGGCTAAAATAAGAACAATATAAACGTACTAAAAAGAAATTATCAGAAATTATTTAAAAAAAATATTTGAAAACTTTATTTTTACATGAAAATCAAATAATTTGAATAAGGTATTATGTATATGAATAGGACAGGGCATTAATTTTCATAAATTCAATTTAAAATTCATAAATTCAGTGTATTACATCAATTAACGAACGATCTTCGTAAAAACGTTTTGAATTTTAGTAACAACATTTTTATTATATGTATAAAAAAATCAAATAAAAGCATCTTAAGAATAAAAAAATATTAATTATGAAATTTAAACAACAAGTGCAATGCACTTCTTTCCATTTTATTCTGAGAAGATTCTCTTTGTAGACAATTTTTTCCTTTTATTAGCTGGTGTGGCTGCTTTTATTTGATTTTATTTTATATATTGCACAAAAGGAAAGATTTTTTTCATGAACGGAATATTTAATACAATAATGAAATACAAAACAAACAATATTATTGTAGGAAAATTTTTTTTATTTCGATTTATTTTTCAGCATTTTTTTTCAATATGTAATTTCATTTACGATTTTATTTAGCGACAGAACAAATTTTACAACAGGGTTGATTTAGTTTTTTATTTGGCTTATTTTATTTTTTACTATTTGTTTTTCTTATTGTTTTTTTTTTGTTTGTTTATTTTTGTTGCTCTTGTTAGTATTTTTTTATATGATTCCAGACAAGACAAAGCCATAAAAAATCACTACACAATATTAGCATATAGTACTTATACACACTCCTCTTAATCGGAAATAAGAATGCAAAACGCTACCATACTTTTTTTGTAATGTAACAAGTCGCAAAAACAATTAACGATCAATAACATATTTCGCAAATAAGCTGAAAAAACGTTGTGACTTTTTAAGCTTTTTTGTGAACAATTAAAACATGCGCAATTAGACTTTGGTTTTGACATACAATTGTTAGTGGTCGTCCCACTGTGAATATATTTCTGTCGGGTACCTGTAGTGAATAGCTAAGGAAAATTAATACATTCGATACCGATTGAAATTGCAATCGGTATCGAATATATATATATATATATATATATATATATATATATATATATATATATATATATATATATATATATATATATATATATATATACATATATATATATATATATATATATATATATATATATATATATATATATGTATATATATATATATATATATATATATATATATATATATATATATATATATATATATATATATATATATATTACTTTTTATTATTTTTTTTTTATTATTATTATTATTATTTTGGAATGATTCTTATGTACAAGTAGCTTGTTGTATACGATAATCGGTACGATTAAAAATTTCTTGTAAATAATATTATGATATATGTATAATAAAATAAAATTTAAAAAGTGACAGAAGACTGCAATTGCGAATGTAGTTTAAAAATTTGCAAAGCTTTATAAGACTAATTAATTTATTTTATTCATCTACATAAAACAAACTAGAACTCAATGTGTTTCAACTAAGAATTAAATCATCGAAACTTTTTTTGAATCTTCTAAAGATTTTTTGTTATGTTATTAGAAAATCTGTTAGTAATCCACACACAGGCAGTGATCTTCCAAGACGTACTCATAAGCCCCAATATTTTTTAATAAGCTCGCTAAAATTGTCCAGATTTTCGAATCGTCAAACAAAAACAAACAATAGTATTTTATAGAACTAAAACAATATTTTAAAAACAGTTTGGAGGATCTTGACCATTCAATTAATTTTAATAAAATTTCAAACACACAAAACTCTGTAGTATATTTTAACAGACATTAAAAAATTTTAATTTGAGTGTTTTGAGAAGAAACTCGAAATCAAAATTGGGTATAAATGAAAATTGTATGAAAGAAGGTGACTCGTAAGTTTAATATTTGAACAACTGTATCCAATCCAGACGTATTTGAGAAAAACAATTTAGATTTTTTCATAAATTTCACCAATTAAAATGAAAATAAATTACAAGAGAGCAACAAACAGTTTGAAAAGAAAAATTTGTATTGCGATACTTACAAGGTGGCAGAAAAGTAACGTAACTTTTTGAACTGGCTGCATCGCAACTGATTATTTTAAAACTATAACGCAATCACTTGTATTTCATACTCACTTGTATTTGATACTAACAACCAATCTCTAATTCAGTCTTGTTATAGTTTGTGTAGTTCTGAGTTTTGACGTTTGTATAAGATTCTCTGTCATAACATCGTCCTTGAGAGATATTTTCTTCACTCCAGATGGGTCAAGTGTTTTTATAAAAGAAAAATTAGGTCGATTGCGTTATAGGCTTTTGCATGAGCTGAATGAGTTTTAAGTTTTGTTGGCAGAGCAAATAAAAGATGCACTATGAATTCTTTAAGTTATTTATCGTGAGAGTAATTTAAGAAAATTACAAAGTTTTCGTGGTTTTTCCCGTCAATAAGTTATCTTCCCAGGATCAAATTGAGTTTGTAATTGAAGCTTTTTATGTTATTTTCCTATTAATTAGTTGTCCTTGCTTGTTACTTTCTATGTACAAAATTGAACCAAAAAATTTTATCTGAATTCGAGTAGGGTGGGTATTAATATAGTCATTATTTCAATATTATTAGTAGCGGTCATCTCGAAGGGCTGGGAAAAGAATATTGCAGTTTCTATTAGGTTATGACAATGATCCATGTTCTACATACACGTTTCCCTTTGGCAATTAACTAAACATTTACAAATTGTTTGAAAAATATTTAAGAAGGAAGCGGTATTTGTTTAAAATATATAAAATATGTATGCACTCGTATATATGGATATATGTATGTCCGTCGCATTTTAGACTTTGAGAATTTTATAAAAAATATATCTAAATTAATACTTAAAAGTGGAACTCTAACCAATGATTATAAAATGGTTGCGGCACTTTAAATCTTCTTTCTTTTCTTTCCTTTCGTTCCTCTGTATAATTTGCAAAACAACCTCCAAATCATTCTCAATTACAGCATAGTGCAACAAAGCACATACACATAAATTTAAAAAAAACTTTTAAGAAAACAAAAATTAACAACTAAAAAAATTTAAATAATAAAAACGTCTATCTATGAATGGGATTACATTACAATTGTTTAGTTACTTTCCACATGAATTGATTGCACTTTGCATATACAAAATTTCTAATATTCAAACTAATTTTAGAAGTTTAGTGCAATTTTTTCAAAGCACAAGCATTTTTTCTTTATTTTTCGTTTAGTTTTGTGCATAAAAATCACACAAATCTTGTGACAATTACGCTTTGAAATATATTCAAGTTTAAATGCAAATCGTACAATAGAGTGGCCTATACAGATGCGAGGGTGGTTGCCATTGTCATTGTTAATGTAAATACTAAATGAGAATAGACGGCGAAAAATTACAATATATAAATAAATGAAGGCGTAATGTAAATTATGAAAGCCTTTTTTCTACAGGCGAAAAAAGACAATTTAAAAATATGTCGATTTACGTTGTCGCAACAATACAATGCAACATAAACAATAATAAGACCTCAAGCTCATAGTGACGCATCCCTTAATATATCGTGTCCTTACGGCGAAAAACCCTTAAGTAACATCATATTTAATACTCACTTTTTCATCGCAATCGGTAATTTACGATCAGTAGAATTAAATCTTATAATCGTTAGAAGTGGCATCCAAAATTTAGAGTGAAATCAATTTTGCAGTAGTCGGGTCCAATAATTCTAAAATCACCCTCCTATGCACTGGTTGTATGTACCACTCCTCCAAAATTCTAATGCATTCAGTGTCCACAACTATATCCACTAAAAGCAACATAAATTAAAGAAATGCGACAAAAAACAACGGCGAACCTGGTGCAATTTGCAGCAAAATGAAACATGAAAAAAAAAAATTCACAACAAAAGTAACTGAAAAAAAAAACTATTTATTGTTGTAAATGTGGCCATGTAAGCAATAATTCGTGTTATTTTGTGCCTTCTCTTCACGGTGCCAAAAGCAAACAGACAGACAAACAGTGAGATATACTTATATGGACACATTTTGTAAGTTTGCTGTATTTTGGATTTTAAATTTAAGTCAACAATGTGTGAATAGAGCCAACAATAATAGACAAATGAAATAAAAAATTACCTTAATTTTTATATGTTTAGCTGGGATCTGCGACTTTTATTCTGCAGTTCTCTGTGTTAAATTCCTTTTGAATACAGAAGCCAAGGAAAATTGTTACGAATTGACTCATGCTTTGAAGTGGTTGTCAACAAAATAATAGAATCTCAACTCTTTTCACCCACTATCTACATCTGGGCAGTAGTCCATTACGGTTGCAACCTAATTGAAAAAATAGTGCATTGTGTAGTTTTTTCTTCTGCAGCTGCATTATAATTTGAGTGGAAAGATGCATATTTTATGTAATGCATATGATAAACTTAAATCATTCTAATGGCTTAAAGCTTATGGTAATTTGCTAAAAGATAGTTTCTTCTAAGAAGTTTGACACTATTAGAAGATGTCATAGCATATAATAAAAATATATAGTTGAGAAAAAATATAAAAAAAGAAGAAAATTAATTGTGACTTAATTGCTGAAATATGTAAGAGTTTATTACTAAATCAGTGCAAATAGTCATTAGCAAATGTGATACTGACTACGGGCACAGTGAAGGCAAATAATCGATATACATATGTATAAATAGTTAGAGATGACATAGTTTGATTAATTTCTGATTGGTTTAGCGTCATACTGATTAAAGTGGTAATATTTTAATCGTAATCATGATTGGTAAAACTAATCAATAGCTTTTAATCGTTAATTCGATTAAACAATTTAAATTACACACAACACTTTATTTAGAGTATCAGCAGTTATCTCTAATGTTTTAAATTTTTTTTCTGCCTTGTTCGTTTCTGTTTTTCCCTATTAACTTATTAAAAGTTTTCCCGATTATCGCTTCCGACCTATTTGAAACATGCTTTAAATCATATGCTGCTCAGTGATGCAATGGCGAACAGGGCCATGTTCCTGAAAACAATAATCTGAAACACTCGTTAAAATAATGTTATTTTGAAAACAAACAAAAAATACTTTTTGTTGTACAGTGTAATTAGTAATTGGAATCATAAAATAATTTTTACTCATTAATCATGATAAATTATTAATATGTATTATCAATATTTTGCCAACATTGCAGCTGTATCAGCTCACTAAGCACTTATGACAAGAACATAACAAAGATCATTAGAAACATTCTAAACTAGTAACTTAATACTCTAGATTGCTAGTCTGAGGGTTACAGACTAATTTTCCGAAAGAAAACTCTCTTGCTTTTTAAAAAAATAAAAGACAAAATATGCTGTTTCTCAGCCTTGTAGCCATAACAGCTTTGCTGCACTTGATGATGACCCTAAAGGCTTTCAGTAATTTTCTTAAATTACAGGTGCATGTTCTATAAGGCTACTGTTTCGTCATCGTCTCTTATTTAAATTTCTTTACAACCATGTTATTTAATGACCGTAAATTTTGTTTTACGAATTTTTCACATCAAGTCTTCCATGTTTAATGAATAAGCAAGTGTACTTACTTATATGCGTGGATGTAACGCTAAATTCTAACACTATTAGGTGGCAGTTACAAATACCTAGTCGTGTTTTATTTACAACCATATACATAGAACCTAAACTATATCAAATATAAAGCACAGCTTGTCTAGAATCTAGACTCTAGATTATCTGGTCTTTACTGCTGAAATTCACAGCATAAAACGTTTTGGGTTGTGGGTGTGTACATGTGTGCATATGTGTGTTTGTGTGAGTGTAAGTGTGACTCAAGTTTCATGTTGAGCTCAAATGCATTTGGAAAACAAATATGAAGGCACATGAATGTTGCACATTATAAGTACATAAATTTTGTAATTTGCTTACATGCTACAAAATTGAGATAAAAGGCGAGTAAAAATGAATGAAAAAAAATACATTATAATGTGCGACAATTCACCAAGTGATACTAAAAACTGGGAGTGTAGTGTCAATTCGAAAACTACACACCGCCGTTTAAATAAATACAAACGAAAAAAATTATAAATACCTATACATGTAAACAACCAAATGCAAATTATTAAAGTCAGCAATAGCAGCAGCCGTACCAACATCATCGTATTTGTCATTCTTGAAAGTAGTTGAGAATATGAAATGAAATAGTAACGAAATTTGTAACTACTTTTGTGTTGCAACCCTGCAATCGTACACTTTTTGTTATACTTATTAGTTCATTGGATATGAATAGGAACTTTCGACAAGTAGTTGTCAACAGTCGGTTGCAATAACATCTTCGCGATGGGCTTAGCAGCTCGTAATTTCGTATATGACTACTTGGGTTACGCACAAACTCATGAGAGCTATATGATCTCAATGGTAAACGCAGTATATCATAAAATATCCCCCGACCTGTTTAGTCTACTTATTAACGCAACAGGATATTACGTTGGTTACCACTGAAGAACAACCACTATTCACTTTACAACATCGCCTGTTGTAATGGAACGGCATCTGCAAAATCTATTAGTATTTCGAATTCCAGAATCAGTCACTAGCTCTGGCCGGAGCATTAAAGTAATCACAATCTAAAATTAAGGAGAACTTCGAATTCATAAAGGATGTTATATGGCGCCAAAGTCACTTTTTACTGGAATTGGCTAAAAGACTTCCTCTCTTCAAATAAACGAGTTTATCTAAAATTAATAAAAATTCTTCATTATCAACAAAATTTTACTTAATATTAGTAAAACTTTGTTCTAATTTTTATTTATTTTTATTACTTAATATTGAAAATTTATTATTTCGGGATATTCTCCCCAACTAATTGTTATAATAATTAGAGTTTTTGCAAAATGCACTTTTTTGTTGAGGCTTTAGCTGTTCATAAGCCGAAATTTCATTGGTCGCATTTTGCAAAAACTCTAATTATTTTAACACTTTGTTGGAGAGAATATACCGAAATAATAAATTTCAATATTATTAAGTATTTAAAATAAAGATTTTATCTTTCATTTTTGCCTGATTGAATAGAATCATTAACGACCAACGGGTGTTTAATTTTAAACATGTTGCAAGAAAAATAAAATAGACTCACGTTGAGTATAATTGTTTGTTGTGTTGTTTGTATAAAAACATTCTAAACCTATTATGATTCTGTATTTTGTAATGATTATATACAATACTGAATTCTCATATTGTATTATATTCTTTTGGCATAAATATACGAGGTTAAATGTTTTCAAACTGCTTGAAGTTCACTGACGATTTGGTTTAGCGACCAATAAAATGTCGGCATTTGAACAGTTAAAGCCACCACAAACAAAACATATTCTTATTATCTAATATCGTTTTCATTTCTAACAAAATTATTACACATATTTTGCCCCTACTACATGTGTCTGTTCTATACTAAAGAAATAGTGCATATAATCGTTCGGTTTGATTTGAGGAGTTTTCGTAAGTCACAGGTGTATGCGAATTAGCCACAAACCATAGCGGCCCTCAAAGCCGCTAGAGTTATGGAAAATGGGACATTTCGGATGCGGGCCATCAATTAAAGCCGCGACAGAAATTTACAAAAAGTTATATTCCACACATCGATAGAAATTTCAAGTTATTAATATAATGATATCTTTCACACGCTCTGTTTTTTTATTTATTTAAAGCTAGAAAGCGTTCTTAGAGATATACTCGTATAGATCGATAAGGCTGCCAAACCAATCGTTACTAAGCAGTGACTTTTTCGGGACGCATTGAACGCTCTTTGATCTCATGTCGAAGCCGACAATATTGTTTGTTGACGTGTTCGTACGTCTAGAAATAGGGAACGGTTATGGTCGTCGAAAAATGGGCGTCCGCGGAACGTAGTCCACATAGAACACCTATTCCGATAAAACAATTTTATCATTTGCATGTGTTGTTGAACGCTTTTTCCGTCCATGGCTATTGGCAGAACATCAGATTTAGAAATCGCTTTTGGAAGAGTCGTTATATCGAAAATTCGAAATGAATATTCTAGAAGGACTTTAAAGCTTTAAATCAACTTCTGTGATATTTTGAATGACATCTTAAGTTGAAAATGCTAGAGTCAAAAACCTTGGTAGCCTTAATGACAAGCTTAAATATTTAGGAATGTATGAAATATATATAAAAATATAATGGTATACTAAACATCATACGATACAATATACAAGAGCAAGACTTAATGGGGGGGTGAATGTCAAGTTACAAGTTTTATTAATTTAACTAGTCTAGTGAGCTTTTAGTTCGCGCTGATCTTCTAAGATACAACTTTAATTTGCAGCACTTCAGTTTGCTTTTGTATGTATGTATGTGTGTATAATATACCTCACACGAGTAGTTCTAGTTGCCCTCGTATGTACTATTGTTGTCTTTTCGGAATACGGTTTTTAAATAATTTAAGAATACAAATTAAAAGAAATATGATAAAAATTTAAAAATAAAATAGTTTAAACAAATTTGTACATTTTGTTCACATGTTTCTGCATTTGTTTGTGTTGTCGGTCGTTAGTTGCGTTGCGTTGAGTCATTTTGTGACAAATTTTTGTGATATTTTTTTCTTTAACAGATTCTTGGGTGTTTGGCTGCTTTAAAAAAATTTAAAAAAATACATACATAAATAAAATGTTAAACCTTCAATATTTATGTTTGTTATGCCAGAAAAAAATTTCAATTTTATTTAATGCTTTATCTCTTTTTTTATAGGTATGTAAATAAAAAGTATTCGTGCTGATTTCGTGATTTGATTTATAATTCAAGGTAAAATTGGAAATGTTTTTTAAATTGAATTTTGTAGCCTTTTAAACTACTGTGACTAAAGTTGTAGTGTGATGTTGTAGATTAAAGTTAAAAAATTGAAATATTAATATTGTTTTTTCGACTCTGAGTGGCATTTAATATTTTTAAACAAATTTCTACGTCCTTACGAAATATCAGTAGATTTGGTCCTTCCTGTCTCTTCATCACGTCTGCATGGTAAACATTCAGTGCCATACAATTGTGCAGCACTTATTGCACCTTTCTACATCTGCCAGTTAACAACTAACGGTGTGGATAATGCAACTTAAATTTTAAAAGGAATAATAATTTTTCTATGCCCTTTCCAATTTGAAAAAAATTTTTTTTGTATATTAAATATACATAGATTGACCAGCATTGTGCGATTGTGTTACAATAGTCTATTGAAATTTTTCATTAATTTCTATTTTAATTACAAGAGCACAACGACTACAATAGTGGTAAATTCAAAAGCCCTTTTAGAAATAATTGTTTTGCTAACAGATTTGTCTAGCTAACAAATGGAAAGAAAAAAACTGCAACTATATTGTTAATTATTTATTATTGTTATGTGGTTCTATACAAATGAGAAAAAATCTAGAAAAATAATAGTTTAAAAGCCAGACAAGAATATTTAAAAATGAGCATCATCATGTGTAAAGATGTATTTTTTATTTCCTCAACTAGATGATATTTTTGTATTGTGTTCTTTTTTTACTACTGTCACCAAGTTCTCGTATGTGACGAATACAACAAAAACGGCGGATATGGTCATTAAGCGACAATCGAAAAAAATATTTTTAATTAAAACCAAACATTAACAGTCCTACAGAAGAGCAGCTACGCAAAAGTTATAAAAGCAAAAAGGAATTAAATAAATGTAATAATTTTTGTGGTGTTAATGCGGAATTGTTCTTAATTTTCTCAATCTTAAAATTTCTTTTTTTATCACTCACAAAATATTTTAATTTGTGGTTGGTTTATTTTAAGCATTCATTCATTCATTCGCATTCAATTTTCATGTCATTTCGTTAAACACAAACATTTTCAAGTGGTTGGCAACAGTAATATGTAGAATTAAAGACGGCCCGGAGAGGCGTAGAGGGGGAGGAGTGCGTGAGGATAAAGTACACAAAAATTACAAAACAGTAATAAAATTTTAATTATCTTTGAACATGCAGCTCACCATGTGCAATTTTATTTTTAGAATAAACAAAAAACGAAAAGAAAATATTTTCAATTGCTGTTGCAAGTAAAAAAAAGTCTCAATTTAACAGTTGGATAAAAAAGTGTAAAGAAGAAAGAAAACAGCGACCACAAGCAGACGGCAAATAAAAACAAAGTCTGGCTCTTTTTTTTTAACACATTTATTAGCCATCTATTAAACGTTACTAAATAGGATATCCCCTTGCACCCATGTTATGAAATTCGTAATACTCGTACATGCTGTTTTATATATTCTTTAATGCTCAATTTCCCCCATCTTTATAATGGCATAATTAACTCAAAAAAATATATATATAAAAGAAAAAATAATGAAACGCACGCTGATAAGTGAAACCTGAAACTTTAATTGTTACTAATTGCCGACCTTTACATAAAAAGGACATTTACCTTCCCAAAAGAGGGTGTTGAACACACATTAATAGTAGCGAACCCTTTGGTAAAGGGGGTTGGCTGATTTTTTTTTATACTCCAAAAGTGAAAACGTATGAAATCACTCTTCCATTACATATTCACAAACTGCTACTTGTCACCTTTATTTCCGCCAAAAATTATTAAAATAAAACATGGCAACAAGGATCGTTGTTATAAAAGGAATATAATTTATTAGAGAAGTTTATTAAAACTTTTAAAGTTGCAAGGGAGAAATATAAAATGCAACATAAATATTCATTATAATATCCAGTTATAAGTGAAATTTAATGCAAATAATTTGCAAACAACTTTCCATACAATCGTAAGGAAAAAGAGGGCTTGTCAACACATTTTTCCTTGATGCTTTGATAGGTGTTGAAATATTCAAATTAAAATGAATTATCAGGCTCAAAATGTTCCTTTAAATAATCTAGAATGTTAATTTAACTTTTTAAATATCCGGTTCCGCTAACAAATTAAGAAGTTGGCATCACTTAGACTTGCGGCTCTATTGTTTACATTTCTGATTTGACGTCAATACGACTAAATGTTTCCAGGTCTTTAAATTTCATCCTGAAGATGGTACTCGGTGAGTACCGAAATATCGGCAATTAAAATTAAATAAGAAGAGACCTTAAGCTTAAAGAAAATAAATAAAATTTATTAATAGAAAATATTTTAAATATTTATTTAGGTTCAAAAAGTATTTGATTTTGCTTCGTTCATTTAAGGCTGATAAATTTTCAGTATGTAATTTTTATAGCAAACATTGGTTATCGCTCAAACCATAATTCAAGCGTTAATTATTATGATCTTCATAGAAAATAGTAGTTGTTAATTGCTTTCATTGTCATTATTTGCTAAAACTTTTTACATTAAAACATTTTCTTGTAACATTGCATACCTTAAAACATTGAAAGTTTTTCTCAGGTCAGGTTCATGACCATGTTTTTTTTCCTTAATTTTTTTTAAATTTCAAAAAGTTTATTTGAACAAATTCTTGAGAACTTCTAAGAACTTTGAACATTGAAAGACACATTAAGAAACAAAACAATGAAATGAAATTAAAGTTTTGTCTTTACATCCTGCTTGAACTGCGGTAAAAATGAAGTTGTAAAAACTTGAATATAAATACAAAGTAACCATAATAGAACAAACTTTTAAGTTAATAAAATAAAAACTATTTATCCCTAAAATAGCAAATATGTTCTAAATACATTTTCTATAAATAAATTTTAGCTTTTAATAGGTCTGCCATTTTATTTGGAAAAACTAAAGTATTATTAAGTTAATAGAATAGAGTAAAGAAGTTGCAAAAAAAAAATATAATAATAGAATATAATAGCAAAAGCAAAAGCTGTTAAACAAAAATAGAAAAACAGCCAGCCCTTGCACTTGAATACTTAATGGCAATCACCACTAGCCACCTCACCTCACCCACCCTTTCCGCTAAATAAAAGCAACAACATTGAGACTTTGGTGTTGAATAAATAAACGAAGGGAGCCACACTATGATGAATGACTGAACATGCATATTTAAACATTAAATTATGCAAAAACAACAATGCAACTAGAAAAAAAATTAAGAAAAAAGCATTCATTCAACAGAGTAGTCCTCTTACAACAATGTAAAAATAACACTTTGTTTGTAGTTTCTATTTGGCTCCTACTCACTACAATTTAATTTTTGTAAAACATTCGTTGGAATAGCATTTACAGTCGCCATACCATGAACGTCATCATGCAACACAATGTCATTGCCAATGTGAAAAAGCAGTAGGACCTTCTTTAAAAGGGAAGGAATCTAATAGGAATCATTTAGGAGTTGTAAAAAATGTTTCATTTAGTTTGTAGAAAATTATTGAAGGGCGTAATTAAACAAAATTCACATATTCTTTCGGAATGCCTATTTTTCTTCCAGCCTCAATGATTCACTGGACAATATTATTGATTGCGCTATTGAAGTGAATTGAGAATTGTTTGCTGAAACACAATATTCGTTAAATTTGGAATTCTCCCATTTCCAATTTTCACTTTAATTTTGTTTAATCTTTTTTTACTTGTCTTGTGTGATTTTCATTATGTGCTATTTACCTTTCTAATAATTAATAGACTATTTATTAATCAATTTTAAATTTTTTTAGCATAAGGTGTCTCTATTTATCGATATTTCGATACTCTTCGAGTACGATCTTCAGGATGTTTGTTAATTTTAGAATTAAAATTTTATTTTATTTGAGGATATCTTTCTAATTAAAAAATTAAAATAAACATACATATGTATATCCCGAAGATGGTACTTGAAAAGTATCAAAATAACGATAAATCAAATAAAATAATAGACACCTCAAGCTCAAAAAATAAATTAAAATTGATTGATTCAAATAAAACTAGATCATAAACTACTTATTCTTTTGGTCTAGGCTATCGGCACCTTTTTTATATTTTATAAATTACTTTTTTAAAGTATATCCCCAATAAAAATATATAAAATAAAGGTTAAAGTTATGAATATATTTGTAAACTTATATTTTGTTTAATATTAGGAGTGCAATTATTTACGTTGCCAGTGCCGGTATTGATTTTGAAGTGAATGTTTTACGAGAAAACTTTTCCGACACTTACGAAAATTTGTGTTTCACTTCGTTTTTTTTTCCCCCCATTTTTTCTCATAATTTTTTTTTTTTTGGCTGAGGTAAGAAAATAAAAATTTTTATGTTTTTTTAACCACTTTTTAGGTGGCAGCAGATCTGTTTTCTTACAGCTTTTTAAGTGGGTTCTATTAAAACAACAGACAAATTTACGCCGGTGTAGAGTCCATGGAAAATGGTACTGCTCCTTTCCGGTCCTGCCAGTGTAATTGTTATCGCTTTACTTCTTCCTTAATAAAAATAATTTGAATATTAAAAATAATCGGAACTCAAACTCGAGCTAGACTAAAAGAAAAATAAGTTTTTGAACTAATTTGTAAAAATTGTCCAAGGAACTCGTTACATTCGAATGCAGAAACAGCACACGGAAGGAATTCTTTTGTGATAGTCATAAATCGGCCAATTGTAATAATTTAATTCAAACGCAACTTTACACACTATTTTAAATAAGAAGTCAATTATCGATTTACCCTCGCATATATAAGTATACGTTACCAAGCACGTTGCAACTACTGCTGCTGTTAATTTTTTAAAGGGTCAAATGATGAAGGAGCCGCCAACGCCTTTACAAAAATATTTCTCTCAATTTCTTGTTGTTTTTATATATTTTTCTTTTTGTTATAATGAGAATGAGGAATATAATGTAGGGTCTGGCAATTTACTCTTTCGCCTCATTCTCGAAATGCAAAGGCATTTGTGTATAATTTTGCTACAACAAGACAACTTGTTGCATGCCATCATACCAAAGAAAATTTTATGAAACAAATACCGTTTGCTGCGAAATGGCGCTCTTTCCTACGAGGAATATTTTTGAATGTTGAAAGTAATGGAGGGAATATAAAATATTTATAAATTTATATGCTGTGGAGTAGAAAATGTTGATGCAAATTTAATGCACTCATAAAATTATGAATTTTATACGTTTAATTAATTGCTTTGATAGTGTTATAAAAAATGGTTGTTATTATTATTGTTATTTCAATATAACTCTATCGAATGCTTTGAAATACTCATGAAGAGGAAACGTGGAAAAACGATGACTTATATAACGAAGATCGTAACAAAGAAAGACCAAAATGAATATCTTTTAAGTTCTTCTTAAGACGCCAGTAATCTTTACATCTATTTTTTTGGGCTTACGGCGATATATTGTATTAACGAAAAATCTAACAAATATTTGCTCATAACTCTAAAATCATATTTTATAATTCATTAGATGTAAATTAAAATTAATTCGTCGTTTTACCCTTCTCGATTTTAAGGAAGAATAGAATAAAATAAAAGTTTGTAGTTCTTCTTAAGAAAACTAGGGAAATTAATGCACAAAAAGAATTAAGGGGAATTAAATAAATTTGATGTTTTTTAAATTTCAAAAGTTGATAAAATTTTTTAAAAGTTAACAACATTAAAAAAGTCTTGAACTCGTTTTTTTTTTTGTGGAACTCAGTACTCCATCAGGCTCAAAGGAGTAACTAACTAATTATATCCTACTCATATCAGCGAAGTTTGCTCTTCCTAGAACTTTTTACAGAGCCCAAGAGATCGGTATCCTTCCCTAGACAATGCAGGTGCTGAAGAAAGCTATTGCTTTGACGCCTTTTCGAGTAGAAACACATCATCCCGGGGTAAATATTTAACTTGATTGTTTCCCTCTTCTTTAAAACAGCTCCTGCATTGGCTATAGGAGGAATCTTAGGCGTGTCGAAATACGACCGATCGCACAGTGCTGCCTAATGATTCTTTCCCACCAACCAAATTGAACTCAAATTGAGGGAATTTTCTTAAATTTTAGTTCATTATTTGTTGAGTGTAGTAATTCACAAAGAAATCCAGACAATTTGAAATCCATTCCATTTACGATTAGGATTTGATGAAGGACGTTTTTCCTGTGTTATAAACATTCATACTGATACCACTTTCTGTATTCCACTAACTGATGAGTGTAATTAATGATTGCAGCAAATGGAAGAGAGAATTCGGTTATTTACCGGATACTGCTTTCCCAACTTCGTTCGTATATGTCCAAATATTGAGCATTAGGTAATCAATAAACTTAATTTATTTTTTAAGCTTAAGTTCTCTTTTAATTTTTTAATCGATATTTCAGTACTCAACGAGTACCATCTTCAGAATATTTAAATATTTTCTGAATGTGTGTTTATCATATCAAATATGACACAAAAATTTCATTATTTTTCAAATGTTAATATTTTTAAATTTATATAAAATAAAAAAATATCCTGAAGATGGTACCGAAATATCGTTTAAAAAATTAAAAGGGAAATTATATTAAAAAAAAAAAAATTAAGTGTTTCAATTAAAATAAAACGGTAAAAAACTAGAACATGCATTAGGGAATCTTTACCAGTAGTCAAAGAGAAGAGGATCCAGGATTCTTTCGTGCAGAGTACCTTGATTTATTCCACCTTAAATGAAGATAATGACAATCTACTTGCATTGATCTTTGTTTTACCTTTGAAAATAATTCGCTTGATATATGTTCAATCACCAATTTTAATTTCCTTGAATTTATTTTAATTTCGCCACAGTTTCGGATTTTTTTCTTCAATCCCATTAAACGAATTGTGCGTAAAGCCAAAGATCAATTACGATATGGTAGACTTGTTAATTAACATGGAAACTTTATGGAAAAATTACTATTTCTTTATGCTTATTAAAAATCAAATTGTTATGCCTATTAAAAGAAGAAATTTTTATGTATTTTTCTTTTGAAATTAAAGAAAAATAAGTTTATCAGAATCTAAATTATTGCCCGTACTACGCCATCATTTACACATGAATGGAGAAGGCAACTAAGAGATACTTTCGCCTGATAAACATTTTTTTAGCTGCTGTTTTTGTTATTATTTGAGCGTATCTCGTTTTCTATAATTGCATCTTGTTTATTACAATATATTATTGTAGTTGCAGTTTGTTACTGTATAGAATTATTGCTTGAAATAAATTATATTGCAGTAAATAAAATTTGCTGTGAAAAGAACATTATCATATGAAATGAATAGGGATAGGCAGGACACTGTGCATAATGCATTTCGTGAATGTTCATTTTAATGTTAATTTAATGCAAGTGGAGGTTTTGAACGAAATCATTTATTGTCGTATGTTATATTTCATGCGGTTGTTGGGCTTTTATTTCTCTCGGTGTACATTTTTCTCAATTTTGCGGACAAAAGTTAACAATTTTATAAGCATGTTTGCCTATCCCTGATGTAAAACTGCACACTTATTCTTGTTCGTCATTTATTTAGAGTATGCAAAAAACCGGGTTTCGAATTATTCGAAAATGTTTTTAACCCGGTTTTCGAACACGGTTCGCTTGGATTTTATTTTTAATAATTTTATTGAAAAAAATTTTTATTTTGTGTTTTCTCTTCACACTCTCATACTTACCTAAATAAGCAAAGGTAAAGAATGTACTCAGTAAAAAAGAGCTTTTGAAAATGTTATGATGAATCCGAAATTAGAATTTAGAAGAAGTAGTGTAAATCCGAATAATTTCTAATGATTTTTACATAAGCATGTCATTGCAAGATGTTCTCTCTTTTTCGTCTTCTATAAGTGAGAAAAAGTAAACTTTATATGTGTTCTTTTGCAAGGAAAATAATTTTATACGGTGCGGCGCAAAAGTAAGTTCATAATTTGATAATGTCAAAACAACAGACTGAAATTTTTTTCAAATTTTTCTTCCGGTGGTTTTCTTCATATATCTATATCACAGAGTACAATGACATTTGACGACAATTGCGAAAATGGTAGCCAATTGAAATTATGACATTACTTTTGCAAAAAAAATGACGGCTAATTTAAAATGTCATTACTTTTGCACTACCTGGCATTAATTACGATTGGTTATTTACCACTAGTCATAAACTTCGCATCGGTGGGTAGTACAAATTCTCCAGTACTCACGAGTTCGTTTGGTTTATGTGAAAGAAATCTTATCACTTATTAATCCTCAAAAAGGAAACATTTCCTTTTTCGAATTTCCCAGATTTGTAGGAGTAACTCAACTACACTTCCCAAGAAATTAAAAAAAACCATTTTTAAAAAATGATGCTTATGATATATTTTTATATAGAGTTTGGCAATAAGGCGAGCCAGTGTAAATATTAAGCTGTTTACTTGCAATACATCCATAAATATACACAGAAAAAAGTTAGTGTTGTTTTCAGGAACCAAATCCTTTGAATCAGCAAATATTTGTAATATCGTAAATTTAGACAACAATTTTGTAGAAATTTAAATTAAAAAATAGTAATAATAGATTTTACAAGCAATTAAAAAGTTTTGCTAAAAGTAAAATTTGCCCTTATTATGATTGTCGACGTCGACGTCACACCAAGTCGACATCAATATATTGGCAATGGTGGGATCGTTATCGAGAACTATTAAATATTATTGATAGGACATTACTACTACTATGACTTATAAAATTACAACTGGCCATCAATATTAGTTAATTACTGCCTACAACGAGTTCAGAACTGCTGTCTTTATTACGTGTACGGAATAAAGACAGCATGAAAAACTTAAATATCATTTCCCGCCAAAAAAATCAGTGAATCAATTAATCAACACATAAAAACCGGCATACCGAATTATTCGAAAATATAAATTATTACAAACCGGTTTATTTTTGAATAACCGGTTTTCGGTACCGGTTTTTGCATACTCTATTATTTACTACAACTAAATAGTACTTCTTTTCCTTCTGTCTGATTGTTATTGCCACTGGCTGATATGAATACGTACTCGTATGTATGTAAATGACTGGCTACTGCTGCATACCATAAATAATTTTATTTCTTTCACAGTCTTACATGCAAATAATATTAAAAAACGTCGGAGCATGTAAATATTTATTTGCACTTTAGCACATTTTTGCATTATGACTAATACGTTAAATAGATAAATGTTTATTTTTTTGTGATCTATTGAATACCAATTTTTACACTTTAACCGTGGAAATATTAATAAAATTTTCTTTATGTTTGCAAAACGTTTATAAGTATATTTAAAAATATTAAACACAAATTAACAAAATTGAAGTGACTGAAAAAATAGGCTGCAAAAATATTAATACATTCGTTATATTTATTCTAGTTCTTATTATTTATTATTATTTTGTATTTGAGCGTTTGGAATTATTTTTTTTATATAAAGAAATGGAAAATTATATTAGGAATTGGAATAGCTAGTAATTTATATATTTATATACATTAATATTGAAATAAATAATTAAACACAAATAAATAATTAAACAGTTCATATACAATAGATTCCAAGATATATTAATGCTCATTAAATAAATAATGTTTAAAAAATGAATCGACTTATAAATGAACAACGCTTGCAGATTATTGGATTTTATTATCAAAATTCATGGTCGGTTAGGAAAGTGCATCGTCCACTTTTTTTTATCGGAAAATTGTGTTCAGCGAAGAAGATCATTCGTGATTAAATGGGTACGTGAACAAGAAAAATTTATGTGTTGGGTGTGAAGAGCAGCCAGGAGCATTGCATCCCAAAAAATGCACTGTTTGGTGTGAATTCTTGGGCGGTGGTATCATTGGACCGTACTTTTTTTAACGACGACGAAGGCGCGAACGTTGCTGTGAATGGCGAACGTGACTTGGCTGACATGTGGTTTCAACAAGACAGTGTCAAATGCCATACAGCATGCGAAACAATTACCCTATTGAGAGGCGAGTTCGGGAACAGTTTATTTCACCTTTGGGGCCGCGTAGATCGTGCGAGTTAACGGCTTTAGACTAATTTTTGTTGGTCTATGTTAAGGCTCATTTCAGCCGTAGCTGCCATGTCAACATTTATTTATATAGATCGTTTTGTTCCTAAATAGTTTGGGTTTTTTAAAAATAAAATCCGAAAGTTCTTAAAATTTTACTCTTTACAAGTCTTTTAAGCAAAACGGATCAATTTATTCGTACCGTAATGCGCTTACGTGATAAAAAATGATCTTTTAAAATTATGCTTTTCTATATTCTTTTTTTGTAATCAACTCTTTCAATGGCTCGGTTTTTTTCCATTGGTTTGAAAGAAAAGTTCTTGAAACGACTTGTCATATTCAAGGCCTTTATTTATAAAACAAATTTTCACAAAAAAATTTTACAACTGCTAATTTGCAAAAAAGAAAGAAAAAATAAAACCCGATTTATAATAAAAGTTTTCAATTAATTGATGACATAAAATTTTAATATTTAACTTGTAAATCTTTTTTGTAATGTTTGTTACAACAAATTCTCCACTTATGAATTAATAACTTACAATCACATTATTTTTTCAAAACGTAAAAACAAACAAATTACAAAAATAAAATGCATGAATTAGCATCAATAAAAAAAAAACTGACCTGTGACAATTGAACTTAAACTGTAGCTGCCACTATCAACATCAACATCATCATCATCAATCACTTTGTTTCCTGGGACAAAGTAAAGCCTATGGGCACAATACACGCTCCCAAAAATTTCAACGAAAAAAAAACAAAAACATTTCAATTGGTATTAAAAATACCATTATTACACAATTCTAAATGTCATTTGTTCATACAAGTAAATGGCTCTCAATACTTATGGGCGCACTCTGGTACACATGTATGTAAATAGAAGCCAAAATAAACAACTCAACACCCTTCCCAAAAAAAAAAGATCTTAGAAAAAGAAACAAAATTGAACAGCCCAGCTGTATGTAGCAGCTCTCGAGCATTTTTAACAAAATTCATGTAATTGTCGTTATTAAGTAATAGAAGCTGTATTTTTCATTTGTAGTGTAATTGTGATCTACGAGCATGGACGTATAGTTTGGTTAGTTTTAAATAACAAATTCAGTCACTCTGTTACATTTTGACATGCTTGAATTCATTGGTATGTGTACGTTTAATGTCATTTATTACTCACAGACGTCATGAATCAAATATGTATGTAGTGCACAATGGGGTAGAGTGAAACTTTTACTTTGGAAAAGAAAATCATCCACCGCTAAACGTATGGCCCAATCAAAGGGACAAATTGGGGGGCACTACGGCCATGTACATTCTCATCTAATGCCCAAAACATTTCTTGTGTTGTTTTTGTGTGCTCTTGAGAAACTGAAAAAATAAATCATATTAGCTACAATATTCAAATGTATTTTTTAATTTACATACTTAAAAAAATTAAGAAAAAAAATTTATGGGATAAAGGGAACTCTAAAGCTGCCAAAAAATTTAAGGAAAGCCCCAAAATTTTTACTTTTTGTAACTTAGTCCATAAAGTCCCATCTCATCTCTATGACGGGTTAAATGCTTCGGGGAGAATTGAATACTTACATCGGTTTCCCGAAATGGAATTTCTTTTCTAATTTTTGGTATTTTGAAGCATAGTCTATTTGGAAAGGTCCCACCCAGGGCCAATAAAAATTATATATTTCTTTAATATTTTCTTTTAAGATTAACAGGCAAAAAAAATTTGCAGATTAATAAATTTCTTTTATTGTTTCTATGCCTCCAAAAGATATTTTATTTTACAGCGTTAGTGATTTTCTTTTCGGGCAATAGTTATAGTTTTCGAAAATTAATTTTTTTTTTTAATTTTGTGCTTTTAAATACTAGTTTCCAACATCTTTCCAGTGCTTAAATTGGAAAAGACAGTTGATAGTTGGATCGAATATCTTGAAAATATTGGGCCGAGGTTTTGAATATTTAAAAAAAATTTTTTACAAAAGATGAGTGCCCCATAAAGCGTATTCCTTTTTATATCTTAATGAGATCTATACGCACGAAATAGTTTTAGAATCGGTTAAGAAAAAAAAAATAGTTGTAAGCCTTAAAAGCATCCATGTTTGGAAATGTCCTATTTTGGGACTCATAATTCCGCTCCTGAGCAGTCCGGGGAATTCTCGTTATCGCAAATAAAGTATTATTACTCCTTTGCTTTGTTCCAGCTTGCATCATGCATTTAGACAAGGCTGATTTGTTTCCAAAATGTTTTCATACTGCCCCATTGTGCAGTTTTTTTGTACATTTCACGTACGTACCAGCGCGTTCATTGTTGTTAGGCTTTAATTGGGGAATGTGTAACAATCATTCGCCGTCATCGCATTGCTATTTAGTGACAGTTGTCAACGCAAAAAAAAGGTCGTTAACATTTTGAATTTTGTGCTGTAGTTTGTCTTACGGTATCAAAGAGCAAATATTGACATCAATTAAGTTAAAATTAATAATTTCTTGTTACAATTGATGCTCACGAGTGTTTTCTGATGCCATAAGATGACTTTTGTTGAATTAACAGCAGACAAAAGATCATTGAAAAGTTCATTTGCTATTAAGAATACATTAAACATAATATATATATTTTTTGTAATTTTAGTTTTAAAATGTTGACTCCAAACAAGGCGTAGCCGCCATTGACTAATTTGCATTTCTATAAAATTTCAAACAATGCAATTAATGTCTTTTTTCCCTTTTGTTAATTCCTTTGCCTTGGTCTGGCTCCCTTTTATTTTCCAATAGAAAAAATAATAAAATCGTGCAAATATTTATTCAAGTACAGCTGCATAAGCAAATATTAAATAAGTTTGTAATAATAAGACAAATGAAAACATCTGTTGCAATGTCTGCCTTAAGATTGTCTGGCTTATCTTAATTATTTGCCTCGTAATTTACAATTCGATAATTATTTATGTATAACCCTTTTCATTTCAATGTGTAATATTAAACAAGTTTAAATTGATAGAAACAAATTCGGATACCAAATTTTCATAGATTTAAATTTATCAAAGTTTTCGTAACCGGACACGCCACATTTGTGCGAGAGTTCTAGATATAAAGCGTTTTTAATGTTATAGTAGATGGAATGTTGTTAAAAACTTTATCAATAGTGAAAGGTATAATCCGGCGTTTAAACAAAAAGTCGTAAGTGGTGCATATTTGGATCTTTTCTAATGACTAACATGGGTTTCTCTTTTTTGACCCCACCCATTTCACTATCGTAAAAAATTGGAAAATCGGTACGTCACAAAGTTTCACAAAGTACATGCATAAAATAACTTTGAGAGTGGCTGTGAGAGTAACAATTTTTGAAAGAGACTCAGTGAAAAATGGCTTCCAAAAAAGTCTTAAAGAACTATTCTGAATTCACAAGTTCTAGTTATTGTAGGAATTATTAGTCGACGAATGTTGAAGGGCGGTAGTCAGAATTCCATCAGACTCTCTTAAGCTCGTGGCTAAATGTGATACCATAGAATCTCTGCTTAAGTGCAATATACGTTGGAGTTTAATATCCGCAAAATTTGGAGAGATCATCTTCTTCTCGAACAGGACAGCGTGTTCTATATTCTTCTTTTTTTTCTCCATCGTGGCTAATGCGGCAAAAGTCGTTGTATTAAGCTCCTACCTTTTGTGCATGCCTATCAATAAGACAGTGTCTAATTATCACGGACACGAGTATCGATAGTTGCCTGCTGTTCCTAGACAGTAGAGAGGTTGTGTCCTTCGTGCTTATGCAAGGCCATAACTCGGTGGCGATTCTGTAGTCATTTCCCCCTTTTTGTTTGCTCCTTAGTCCAGTGCCCAAGCTTGAGTTTTCAAGAACGCATAGGATTAAACTTCTGTAAAATAGGCCTTCGTAGACTAGTAGTTAGTGTACTAGACTCGTAGTGTGAAGTTCGCAGGTTCGAATCCTGCCGCAGAACTTTGGCAGTTTGTGTTTGATAATTAAAGGGAGCGCACAACAAGCCTTCACTGGCTTAAGTGTATGTCGTATGACATGGGCTATCACACCCCTCCAATCAACCCAACCTAACCTAACCTAAACTTCTGTAGAGCTTGTAGTTTGGTGCCACGTCAGCACTGCCGCTCCGCCAGATGCTTTTGCAGTCGGGAAATCAAATGATTGTAATATTAAACTGCTGCGTAATATTACTGACATATGAATAGCAGTCGAGGCTGTTCTCGATTTCAAAGTCAGGCATTCCAGCACCGTGATGGCGATGCGAATGTCATGCGGTGGTCGTTATTGACACCCACTGTTAGGCAATCCGCTACCTCTTTGACAGTTAAAATATCTCCTCTAGAACACTGCCGTGATCCTGAAATCGTTTTGATATGAGTAGATTTAAATCCCCTGAGATGCTACAATAGTTGTACAAATGTTTTTTGTATTTTCTATGCGAACATTCCCTACAACAATTACACATTTTTCTTCCAATGTTTTTCAAGTGAAGTATGAAGGCATGGATGGAAATGTCAATACGAATGCAATTGGCTTAAAATGTCTTAAATGAAATTTTATAATTTTTTAAAATTAGTAAATTAAAATTTCAAAGATTATTAAAAAATTAAAGTAACGGCAATAAAAACAATAAAAATTACATTTTTCCATCCCTGTTTTTTAAATCATATACAAGCAATGTGACCATTGGAAAATTACAAAAACTAGCACAAATGGACCATTTTTTTTTTTGGAAAATAAACCGCAAAGAATATATAAATATACATAATGCTTTCTTTTTGTTTGAAATTACGGGAAGATATTTTCCATTGGGAATCACAGTCTGAAAATGACAAAAAATTTTTTTCTTATATGAAAGTAAGTCCCAATTATAAATTGTAGGATATTAATATTATGTAAATGCTCAGGCTTGTCGAAGCAACTTAAAGTAGTGATCAAGATTTTGTCCACTTTACTTCTTAACACATCCAAAAAATTCCCAAATAGATATACGAGTATAGGAAGCAATAAAAATTCTGTTCTTCAATAATGACTTCCATTTTTTTACTGGGAGCAGTAGCTCCTTCACCGTTAACAGCTAAAGTCTATAAAATGTGATGTCTTTCTATTATCGTCATCAGTTGACTCGATATGAAAACTTCTCGTAGAATAAACGTTAGTAGCTAATAATTTGAACACCAAACATCTCGGTTAATGGCAAGTGTCCACTTTAATCAAAGCACTTTGTATTGCACACAATATCAAAGAATTTAGTTTTTGTTACAAAAAAATTCTCTTAGTCTTATCTATTGTTAAAACTATCGTAAAAATAAAGAAATACATTGTTTTCTCAAAGGGCACTTAAAAATCTAACAAATAAATCTAAGAAGCTTGACGAGAGAACTTTTATGGAATTTTCAAAGCTGTTGACATCAAATTTTTTTATATTTAATTCTAAAGAAAGAAAAGGATGAAAGAGAAAGCTATGCAGAAGTTGTATTTAATAAAGAAGTATTTAAAGTGCAATATCGATTGAAATATGAAATTCACAGATTCGGCAAATATACCAGTGTCCGCCTTTGTGAACTTAAGTAAGTCCCCAGGAAATTCAATGATATATGTAAGTCCCAAAGAAAATTAAATTATTCTCAAGGCTGCAAATGAAATAAAACCCAAATTGGGGAATCTTTTCATAACGAAATAATATTGAAATTTATCGCTATTGTGCCCAAAAACTATTCGAACGTTTTAAATTTGTTTGTTGTGACTTCAGCTGTTCATATGCCGACATTCCATTGGTCCCTAAAACAAATCGTCAAGTATAATATTTGTAAACTGCTTAAAGTTCACTGACTATTTGCTTTAGCGATGAATGAAATGTCGCGATATGAACAACGGAAATCTTAATAAACAAATCTGAAAAGTTCAAATATAGAAAATACAAAAAATTCAACAACTGGCAATGTAATAAAACTAAAAAAATATAAGTCCAAAATGTAGAAATGTTTAATTTCCGTCGCCCGCAATGACTTTCTCTCCAATGGTATATTCCAAACCGATTTCACTTTGTAAAGTTGTCAAGAAATGCTTTAGAGAGTGAAGCCGGATCACTGGGGGGAAAGTTTTGCGTCCGACGGAAAGCTGGGAATGTGTAACTACTTCAGACATAATGTAGATGAAAATGTCCTTGTTCCCGGTCAAAGCCCGATGACAATATATAAATACTTTAGACACCGTATCAAATAACTTCAACAATTTTTTTTTGGCTTTATTTCATATTCAGTATTTTCAGAAAATTATATGATTTTAAAAATTAAATTATTCCCAAAATATTTAATAAATTCAAGAAAATTGGAACTTATTTCTTTGATTTTTGCTATATTAAAAAAATTATAACTGTATCGAATTTTCAATAAATTTGCGTATGAATTTTCTATATTAGAAAATCGTAAGCTGACAACATTTTAGTAATTAAATATTTTAACTACCCATCATCAAACATATGGAAGGGCTAGTCCCTAGACAACATTTCTTCAATTGTATATGCTAAATTGAGTAAAACTATACATACGGTATTGCTTTCTGTAAATACGAGGCCTGTTTAATGGAAAAGGTGAATTTTGAAATTTCTCGGTCTACGTGCATTCGATAAGCGATTTTTTGTTATGGTGTCTGGAGTTCGTTTGTGTCTAGTTTAGTTTGTTTGTGAGAGGCATAATAGTTAGACGTGTTTTGCTTGTTCGGCGATTTTCTGAAAAAATGGAATTAAGTTCTCAAAAGCACTTGAAATGTTAAGAGTGGCATATGGTGAGTCAGAAAATGTTTAAAAGTGGTACAAGCTTTTCAAAGACGACGCTCGTCCTGGTAGCTCCATCACATTAAAACCGATGTAAATGTTGCGAAAGTGAAGAAAATTGTTATGGAGAATCTTGGAATCACTATTAGAGAAGTTGCAGAGGATGTCAGCATATCAGTTGACTTATGCTATAAAATGTTTTTCGTAAATTTTGGGTATGAAGCGAAGCTCGTTCCAAAATTGCTGAATTTTGAACGAAAAAAACCGACGCATGGTAATCGCTCAGGAAATGTTGAATGAAGTTAAAGGCGATGCAGTCGTATGGTTAACAAGGAGTATTATCTTGAAGTTTTGCGCCACTTGCGAGAAGCAATATGAAAAAAAAACGTCCGGAAACCATAATGCACCTGTTCACTCGTCATTGCTTGTTCGTATTTTTTTTTTTTTTTTGCCGAAAAGAATACCATAATCATGCCTCAGCCACCGTATTCACAAGATTTGGCCTCCTGTGATTATTTCCTGTTCCCAAAATTGAAGAGATCCATGAAAACACAGCGTTTTTCTGCGATTGAGGAGATAATACCCGAATCGCTATGAGAGCTCAAGTTAAGTGAATTAAGTGAATATCACAACTGCTTCGAGACTTGGAAAAAACGCTGGCACAAGTGATACAAGTGCCTTTCAAAGAAATCCTTTGAAAGGGACAAACTAAAAATTCATGAATAAATAAATAAATATTTTTTGAGAACAGTTAAAATTCGCCTTTTCTATTGAACAGACCTCGTAGATGAATAAAAGGAAAAGGAAAGCAATTTCCCCATAAAACGTATTGCCTAATGGGTTAGTTAAATTAAATGTATATTTTCCCCTTTTTGATAAAGAATATATCATAATTGCAACAAACCGCCTTAGAAAAAGTCAATATATTTGTATTAAAAAACACAAAAGGGTGTGAAATATATTTTCCCTTTTTTTAATAAAGAAAACAATGACCCTTTTTGCAGACTTCCTTTCTTTTGTACTACCCTAAGGGCAATCAGAAAATAACCAAAACTAGACTATATTGTGGATATAAAAGTTAAGAATTCTATATTGTTTATGCCAGTTGTTTTGCCATGTTATACTCTTGGCGCATGCCTTTATTTGGGTGTTTTATTATTTGGCAAAAGAAAAAAACTATAAAAATATACAACTTGCTCTTAATGGAGTTTGTCTAGGGCTTATTTTTACTATTTTGTTGAATACATACACATATTTTCACTTTCCTTCATACGGCTTTTTTCTGTTTGATGTATTTTTATATTTATTGGTAACTTCCCCAGCTTAAAGTGTTTATTAAATCATGTCTGAAATCCATTCAATTAATTGTTCTACGAAATCGTGTTTATTTAAGCGATTAATATTTTAATGGTTTGTTAGTTTAGTTTCGTTTTAGTTTTATTTATCTAATAACATTTAATTGTTTCGGACATGTGATGCAATTTTTGATTAATTCTATAACGTTTTGATTTGTTACAAATTAATTTGTTAAAGTGTCCGGGCTGATACAAATAGATAATTTCCCATTTATTTTTCTTTAAACAGCAATTTGCTTAATGTTCATTTGATTAAGAAATATGTATTAAAATATAGTGTTTACTTTTACTATATATTAACATAAAAATGTTTATATGCAAAAAAAAAAACCGCTTATAATTTTCTTACCACGCCCTACTTTTTTAACTGTCGCTCTTATTTGTTGCAAATCAGTATCATTTTCACACCTTTCCCTGTGTTCAAGGGATTGAAATCGCGAGATTATTTGGTTTCCCTCCAATAAAAAGTACAAAGAAAAAAATTATAATAACAAAAGAATAAAGTTCCTGCACGTAACCACAAAAATTTTATGTGGTAAATCACTCAGTGATACATGACAAGAAATCTAAAATAACCAAAGAAACCTCATAAGACACCAAAATACAAAAAAAAAAACAAAAAAAGACTCACATACATCCCATAAAATACATAATAAAATCTGGGGGTATTTATATGTAACAAAATTATAAGAGAGGCGTATGCAGGGCTGCCCGAAGGGGCATATCCTCTTTCGGAAAAAATTTTGCCTCCGCTCCCCAACAGAATTTTCCCTTTTTATGGAATTAGTAATAAATCTCGTAATATTGTTCCTCGTTAAAAAGATGTAGCCCTTCCCCCAACATTTTTGGTAAGAAACTTTAGAACATTAAAAGCAAAATTATCTTAAATTACTATTTTAGCGACACAGAAAAATACATTAAATAAGTTTTTCTTTTGTTGCCAGAAAAACATGCCTGTTTCTAAATATGTTGCACATAATACATACATATAAATATGCTACCTTTCGCATTTAGCTTTATTTAAATAGTGCCCTTATTTTCAAATGCTGAGTGAAATTTGTTTTATAGAAATAAGGGTTTTGTTTCATTACATTTTCGTTAACATATTTGCCTCCGTGTGAAAAGTTTCTACAAAATTTATAAATTTCAATATGTGGACATTAAATATCTCAATAAACTAGTTTTGAAAAAGGCATTTTACCCATTTTTATGGATTTTTTTTAAATGTAAACGGCATAATTACGCCGATAAGAGTGTAGCGGAACATAAATTGCATTTTCTTTGTTTAATCAATTTTATAGTCTGTTAATGGTGCTTCGAGCTAAATACGGGTTGCCAGTTTTTCATTCTGTTTTTTTTTATTTTATTTTTATTTTTAAGGGCAGTTACATTTATGCAATTAATGCCTACTGCTTACTTAAGGTATTCCCCCTTATTCTACTTGTCGTTGTCGACATCACTCGAAGTCGACACCAATATTTTGGCAACTGTAGGACTCATGTCGACAACAATTAAATGTATTTATAAGCTATTACATTACTAAGGCTTACAAAGCCCGAGCACAGAACTGACATTTATTTCAACGTCGACTTGAGACGATGACGACAATTGCGATACACAATAACTAAAATGAGTTTGGTTGTGCATAAGTTGGGTTGACTCTACACGACCAAACTGAATTGAGTGGTGAACCGCAATAGGGGCATCTGTTTTACAACGCAACTATTCCGCATTGTTTCTAATTGTAGTTAGAAGACGAACCTCAGCCTGTTTGTAATTCATAGAGCCGGGCGCAACTAATCGGCATTTGGCAACATTAAGTGTGCTAAGGTTCCTTAACTTTTCTTCTGTAAAATTGCACAAGTGATTTCGTGATAGCCAGTCCTACTATTACTACGTTTATACGTACGTCTTATTTGCAAATAGAACTATTTGCAAATAACTAATTCACTGTTTATACGGGAAATTGCATACAGAACTTATGTTATTATTAGTGATGCCATGTGACGAAAATATGATTGTTTGGTAAGTAAAACACAAAAAACGTTCATGAAGTGGCAACGTCTTACTTTTTTATTTGCAAATAGTGTCGTTATTCACGACTTGTTTAAGTGAGTTAATAAGTTACAATAAAAAAGTTATACGGCAACATTCTTCTTTTTTATTTGCAAATAAGACGTGCGTATAAACGTAGTATATGATGATAAATTTTATTTATTTTCATTTATGATTGAATTCTCATATTGTATATGTTAGTTTTTGTATAAACATACAGGTTGAATGCTTACAAACCTGTTAAAGATTTGCTTGGAACCATTGAAATATCAATATGAGCATTTAAACCCACAACAAACAAAAGCTTATTAGGACTGTTAACATCTAGCGTTGGGGATCTGATGGGCCAGATAAAACTTCAGTAATTGCAGCGAATGTATAACCTCTTTCAAAAAATGAAGTAATTTTTATTCTTTACATCTGATGTTATAATTCTCTTAATAATGACATACTTGAGGATGCCAATCTAAAAATACCGATCCCGAAAATTCCAAAATTTTTCGAGATTGAGGAATGCCGGCACTCGCTAAAATGGGGGTTTTGGGATCTTTCAATTTTAAGGAATCCCAACTTTGAAGTTAATTTTTTAGGAAATCTTTACTATTTTTAACGGATGCTGTATTTTTTTATATCTTGAATTAGGCACATATTTTATAATTAAACCAAAGTCTGATTAGAAAAAAACTATATTACATTCACTTCTACGTATGTAATAAATTATACATCTGAATATTAGTTTATATTTGCAAGAAAATATCGTTGGAACTTTTTAAATAAGCCAGTTAGTTCAAGATGGTCAAAATATTCTATGACTTACCATTTATAAAATATACATATACTTTCACTTGCTACACCTTGCAACATTTATTGCAAAGTAAAAGCTGAAAATAAGCCTTATTTAAAATTTTATATTAACACATGAATAAATTTGTTCAATTCAAAAGTTATTGTATGAGTTGTATGTCGTCGGATGTTACAATAGTTGTAAAAATGTTGTCGCTATATTCTATATTAACATTTGTTACAACATTTTCTCAAGACTGTCGCGAAGACTTGGAAAGAGCTTTTGTGATAAGAAAAGATTTTGTGGAAAAAAATTTTTATTTTTATTATGAATAAAAGTAATTAATTTTATAAAGTATGAGTAAATTTATACGTAGCTTAGAAAACTAATAAAACTTTACATAATTATCAATTTCATCTAATTGGAATTTTAGCTTTTGTGAAAGAAATACAACAAAAAATTGCTTTTCACTTTTAATTTTCACACAACGGTCAGCCTGGATATTTTATTTTCTTCACATGTATTTGAATTTCATTATTTTCTACAACTTATCATCTACAACATGTTGTGAATTGAACAATAATATTTTCTCAATACTTGATGAAATAATTGTCTTTTATTTTACTTCTATAAAAAATATCTATCAAATATTATTTCAATAAAATATTGAATATCCCAGAATCACAAAAAAAACCCGGTATTCGGGATTTCAAAATGTAAAAACCATTGACAATAAATCAACTCATGCCAGTTGCGACTACGTGCTGCTGATACAATTTAATTTTGGACCACGAAGAACTAATATAAACAATTGTTTTTAATAGTAATTTTAACCAGACTATGTGATTCTTACAACCAAAAGTTGTATAGGAAAGATAAATGATTCTCCCGAAAAATTAGTACATTAAAAAGTGATCCCCAGCTATAGCAGCGTGAGGCTGAAAAGCTTCCACTTATATCACATAAATATTTCGACAAAATAAACAAAAGTTTATTGGGTACCATGGCAGCTAACACCGAATTACGTGTGGGTTCATTCTCACCCTTTCGAATAAACAAGAAGGTATTTAGAAATACATACATCCACATTTATATCATTTATGTACATCTCATTTACATACAATGGCTTGAGTGTTTATGTTGAAAGCTGTTAAACTACTGAATGGGATTTTTCTTTCCCACAACTTCCTCACTTTGATGTTTGGGGATGAGTAATTGAAAGTACTTGAACAAATTCGTAAGCTGTACAATGTATACGACTACCACTAATTAAGATCAATGTTAAGCTCAAAGAGATCACACTTCGAGTGTGAATGTCTCTTACCGTTTATTTTTTTATTTTTATTTCTTTATTATTATGTTTTAAAACTACCAAAAGAAGAATGCTACATAATGAATTTTTAGTAATCTTTATCACTTTCAATTGTGTATTTTCTTAACGATCGTACAATTAGTGCCATTGGGGCAATTAGTGACTTCCAGTGGTTTAAACGGTAGGAGACTTTGATAGTGAACGGCATCAGTTGTTCATTTTCCCCCTGGTTTTTTTTTTGTTTTTGTTGAAAGACAAAAGTACCCGGCATTTGTTGAAGCGGCAAATGTTAAATATTTATATTAGAGACTTATTAATGCCATTTGTACCGCTTGCTGATAAAAGTTTATCATTTATCGCTTGTTTTTTTTTCCTAAAAGCATATAAAGGCTGGAACACAATGTGCAGCTGAGGCTGAAGTTGAGGCAATAGCTGAAGTTGTAGCTAAGGCAGAGTTTGGACTACGAACACAATGATGAGGCGTGAGTTCATTGTTTCCAATTGTACTTAATCAAAATTTTATGTACAAATGTATTGAATTTGTATGAACGATAAACATTATTGGCATCTCTGGATATAATAATATGTTAACACAATCTGTTAACTGTCAATTTTAACATAATAAACAAAATTAATTTAAGTTTTTTGTGTATTTGTTCAAAAATAAAAATATTGTTTTGTGGAAAAATAAAAATATTCGTAAAAAAATGTAAACGAACATAATATGTTAAAGAAGCGCCGTTAATTTGAGGCGCTGTAAAAAGTAAAAATGTTCGAACTTTGCGCTTCAGGCTTTGCCTCAGCTTCAGCCTCAGGTTCACATTGTGCTCGCATACATTTGAAGCAATGTATTTTACTTTTAACAGAGAGAAGTATACTTCTCGCCTCACGCCTCAGCTGCACATTGTGTTCCAACCTTAAATAAAATTACAAACTGTTTTTTAGTTCACATGATTATGTTATTAATTTTATATTTACCATTAACAGCCATTGCAAATCATATTTTTGCCCAACAATTTGCTCTTCCGCAAAACTCTTTGAATGAAAATGTATTTTCTTTTAAAATTTTTTGTCGTTCATTCAATAAATCCATATATTCAGTTATGGGGCACTGCTTCAGCTTCCAATGTAGAGAGAATACAACGTATGCAAAACAAAATTTTAAGGTTAATAACATCGGCTCCTTGGTACATGAAAAATTCTATTTTACATCGTGATTTAAATATGCCACTTGTGGCCGCTGAAATTGCAAAATATGCAGGCAAATATTTAACAAAACTCGAGTCCCATCCGAATCCGCTTGCCCGAAATATCTTGAACTTTCCTGGACACATCCGCTTAAAAAAGAGGGATACTACGGCCTTAACACGCAACGCAGATGAAACTTTTTGAAAATAATTTTGTGCTTAACACGACATTTATGTATTTTTAATTATTATCACTAAGTTTATGTCCGACACTGGTTGGGCCTAATTATTCTATCTATATTTAAGATTTGAACACTTTTTGTTAGTTCAGTTCTGAAGATACAAAAATAAAATTAGTGGGGAAAAAAAAATATATTTGCTAAATATTTTATTCATCCTCATTCTGTTTGGCGTCGGCAATTTCAAGACAACATCAATTTAACACAACAGCTACGCAAGGCAACACCAAAAATGCCGACGACAAAATCAAAGGCAATTAAATACAACATCAATGACAGAATACCAAACATATGTTAACAGTTATTGTTGCCACTTGCAACAAAAAAAAATAATAATAAAAAACCGTGTTGCACTCTATTGCCGTTGCCAAGTAGTATAAGGCTGATTGTGTCAAAAATTCTCTATTTTGTACATAATCTAATCTTTTATACACTGGCAGTTCTGTCGTTGCCGCTGACCGCGTATATTGTGGTCCATCACCATAAAATTTTTGATAAAATGGAATTCAATCTGTATGTGAAAAAGAATAGAAGAATTAAGATCATAAGATTAAAGTAACTATTTTAATTTTTTCTAACTGTATATAACTTGGCGTTTACACACGAAAGTGAAAGTTGAAAACACACAATATAGTTACACTTTCTTACTAACACATTTACATTTTTTTTTATTGATTTCAGTGAAGTTTTCAAGAAAGAGATTATTTGAAAATTTCTGAAAGCAAAATGATAAAGTGATAAACCTTGCTGCCCATTGGAAACATTTAAATGGAAAGAGTAAGTCCCTATTGGAAGACCTGTTGTAGTGAAATTGAAATCTAGAGTGTTGATAACTCGACACAAATCACGTTTATTGGATATAAAACTTCTGTATTTTTAATGAAATGTTATAATTTTTTATCTCTTATGTCTGCGCTTTTCAGTCCGACCTCCGATATCTCGGAAATAGTACATGTTTGCTTGAATCTTGCCATTTGATTATCGGATCAATATGAAATTATTACATTAGTTAAATTGAAGCACGTAGACTTTAAAAACGCACGTGTAGAAAAGTCAAAAACGTGCTAAGTCGACTTAAAATATTTTATTCCAGAGGTGCCGATGTGAAGTCTAGACGACACTATTCGTGCCCTTGTATAGAAGAATTTAATTAACATATTAAATTGTATGGTTATATAAACGGTTATTTTAAGCAGTGGAAATAAGATGACATGTTTACAACATTTCAAAAGCAATCGTGATGTAATAAAAAACTTACAAAATTAATTTTTGGGAAACAAACAAAAGTGTGGGAGCATTTCTTTGTTTATATAATGAAAATTAAATAAAAAAACTTTAAACGAATTAGACCGTCTTGTTGTTTACACATGCAAAACTTGTTAACATACACATATTTGATAATATAAACTTCAAACAAGCCAACAAACAAACAGAAGCACTTGACTATGTGTACGTATGTACATATGTACATGTCTATTGTATATAACATTGGCACTTTTAAATAAAATCACAACAAGCAATAAACGTCTGGTTTGAGAATTTCAAATTAAAGTCACACTAAAATATCAAATTCTAACCAACTTTTCCAATGTGAATATGTATGAGAAGGTAATTAATACAAAACAGTTTCTATTACAAAAGTATTTTTTAACATTATATTTTACGACACTCCCTGTCACTCTACATACATTCACATACTGAATTTTAATTAATAATATTCTAAAAATATTTTCAAAAATTACGTGGATAGTGTAGAATTTAAATGAGCAGTCAGTCGCATTTTAAATTCTAAAGAAAGATCCCAAAAATGGTTAAACATTATATCATACTCGGTTTTATTTCATTTGTTGAACACAGAAATAAATTTGCATAACAATTGATAAAATTTAGGCGGTCCGGCCCTTACTGCAAATAAAGTTTCAAACTTTCTCTTTTGGAAGAAATGAAACATTTATTGGTCCTTTAGTTAAAGGAAAGTGAATTTTACATGTATTGGAGAAAATAAATCAAATATGTATAAATAAATAGTAAAACTAAAGAAAAAAAAAACAATATAATAAATAAATATATAAATAAACAATCGTAGGTGCCCAGGTGATGGTTTTTGTTTATATTTTATATGCACAGTGCTTCGTTTCATAGACCAAAACTTAAAAAAATACTGCATTAGTTGTATAAAAAGTGCAATAAAAATATCTAACAACTTTTATAATAAACACAATTTTGCATCATAAGAGGTCGCTACAATCGATTTTTTTTTTTTTTTGTAAATTTCATATGGCAGAATTTGGTCCTTTCACTTAGATAATTTTTTTTTTTTAAATTATTTATTTTTGGCTGTAAAGTAATCAAACCCATTCTGCACACTCTCGCTAATATAGTCAGCAAAAGATAAAATTATTAAGTTTGTATTACTTTGTATGGGAGTGTATGGGAGGTATCTCTTCCGCTTGGTCCTATCAAACATTGATTGTAATGGCATAACCTCTCGGTTCTCAGATTACGAAGAATCGCTGAGCATACAAAAATAAATTATTGACGAATATATACTTCTTATATTTTTGAAGTCGATTAAATAGGATCTACTCGCATTGTACATTGAAACAGTTACAAGCTATATGTAGCGACTTTTGCTTAGTTTAAATTAAATCATATGTCAAAATAGAATCGGAGAGGTTCCCATATGGTTGTAGCGAATTCAAAAAGTATTATACAAACATTATTTTGCTAAATTGAGCAAATTTTTGTTATTCTTATTGTCTTGCTTTAGATTCAATAATTATTAAAAAAAAAAGATAAATCACTTTGGTTTGGAACGATTTACTGTCATCCCGTACCAAATTTGGTTTGCAAAGTGACCGGTTTCGGCTTTGTGTCGAAACTGAAGAAGAACATTGACGATGACACATAGCCGAATATGTACGAGTAGTTAGAAAAATCTATTTTTCCAATTTTTTTATTATGGATGATACATGCAGCCATGTATGTACATATACATATAAAGGGTGTTTTTTTAGCAACTTTCTTTTTGGGAACACAGTTTTTGGCAGCTCAACTGTTTTCGTGTAACATCTTACTGGCAAACAAGTTCAGTTTGGTGTATAATTTAATCATGAATCGACGTACAAACGGACAACTCTTACAGATTATTAAATTTTGCTAGCAAAATTCATGCTGGTCCATGTCATAAGGACATGGACATAGTAATTATTTTATTCTAGCAAAAAAAAAAAAAAAAAATTGGCCAATTTATAAAAAAAAATTTGCGACATCTTGTGAAAGGAAAATACATCATAAGAACATAACGGTTTATTTTATTGTTGTTAATTATTTATATATTTTTATTTTAAGAGCCGAGAAACGAAACACTGTGCAGCGTTGCCAATTGTAATTAGACTGTTATTTGTTATCACAATTCTCTTATTAATACTGTCATATTTTTCCACGAATAATTGTAAACAAATAGGTGCAATATAATTCAGCATAATATGATACAGAGTAAATTACAAAAAAATAAAACTAAAATCATAGAAGTAAATAATACTAAAAAAAATAAAAGCAACGAAATAAAATAAAACGAAATATGATGTGACGTCGTTATCATGTTTATTTTCTCATATTAAAAGCAATTTGATCCGTTGTTTATATATTGAATTCCATAGTTCAACATGTCTCATTATTATTTTTTATGCTTAGTACACACGGGGCAACTGTTCCAAAAGCCAATGCATGATCTGGTTCAGATTGAAATTTGTGTTCATTGCCTTAACCGTTGACTGAAATGAAAAAATTATAAAAAAAAATCGGTACATCTGCATAACCTTTACTGAGATTATTGTTGTTCGCGGCATCAATCAGATTAATTTGATCCCATGTGTATTGAGCAGTAAAAACAGGTTGTACTATAATGTGTTCATTAGTAGTTGCTTCATATATACTTCGCCTTGGATATAATCTAATATATTTGCATGCTTGTGATTTGAAAAAAGTTGCAATAATTATTTCGCCAAGGTTGCCAAAAATAGCAATAAAATTATACTGCAACATCTGCACACCCGAATATTTTTCAATGAAATATACATACATACGTACACACATGTACATAAGTATGTATGATTTCATATAAAGATTTAATTAATTCGTTTGGATTAGTTTTTTAAACAATTCATTACAAAGTTTATTTCGTAGTTTACGTCATATTTCTGTATAAAAATGTGAAATTAAAATTTGTATGTGTGTGTGTGGTTTATTTTCTAATATTCTCAACAGATGAACCATTTCTATTTAATTTGAGAAGTTTCATTTAGGTTAAACGAAATTAGTGGATTGTTTTTTATTTGATTTGTTTTTTGCACAATCCGCATGTTTAACGTTTTTGTTTGTTTTTTATTTTTTTAAATATGTTTTTTGTACTATAAACTGACACACATTCGGACGTTGTTCTGGAAGTTTTATTTATTTTGTAGTGTTTTTAAACCGATTTTTTTTTACAAACTCTCATAGATGAGTAGTGAGTGACCTCTATGGTTTTGGAAAATGTTCTAATAAAAAGCTTAATAAGGATTGAAATTATTGTATAAATATTAGAACTTTTTATATATATAAAATTCCCATTGAGATTTGATTTGGCACTTGAAATGAATGAAATTTTTACATGTGATTTTAAAGCAACATTTGTATATTAACTTTGAAAAAAATACGTTATTATTAAAAATATTCGATAATTCGATCGACAAAATCTCGAAATAATGTATTTGCTCGCATAATATAAAAAATTTGCCAAATCGATTTCATAGATTTTGTATGAAATTTGATTTAAAAAAAATTATTATTCATCCAATATATAGAACAATATTTTTTCAACATCTCCGATTAAATGTATCCAGTTGCTTTTCCAAATTAGTCACTTTCCTGAAATTTAAAAAATGCTATCGGTCTTATCTCAGTCGGAATCGAAAAGAGTGTGGATGCCTTCCTCAACGTCTGTATGTAACATCCTGAGAATGTTTAATTTAAGATTTGATACTCTACAACAGTGCAAAACAATTGTAATGCCATTATAAACTGTGCAATACAATTGACGTCTAGGAACATTTGTACGTCTTGCATCATTCAATTAATCATCGTGTTCACTGCAAAAAATTCTTTTGGAATTTTTAGTGGACGTAAGTGGCCAAAACCGTTTTATTAAAGTTTCTTTTTTTTTATTAAACTTATTTATATTATTCATAATACTTAACTATATTCTCTTTTAATTCATTGTTAATAAAGAGCATTTCCAATCTAAATGATGGACAAGTTGCGTTTATTTGCGCATCAACTGCGAAACTACTTACTATAGGAATGCTTTTTATTGCCAAAATATAAAGAAGGTTGAATATATATATTTTAATAACAATATTACTTGTTATTGCTTGTTACAAAATTAAAAAAAGGTTACTTAAGGATTTTTGTATTTCTGGTGACGATATGTATAGTTTTGATTTGTATATAGAACAATTAAAACCTTTAAGATCATTTCATATAAAATCATTAGCGACAACTATTGTGCAATATCTGCCTGTTTATGTTCATAAATTTCCTTCGTTCGTTAGGGTATTTACTTATTTATATTGAAAACAAAAACAATTTGGAATTTATTGTTATTGTTTTCAATGTAAAATATCGAACGAACGGAAGAACGAAACTTGCATGTAAAAAGCGAAAGCAAATATTAAAAATAGAATTTTCTTATTATTAAGGAAAAATTCAAAGAAAAACCAAACATTTATGGTATAAATTTACATGCAATAAAATGAAACAATGACATAAAAATGACATGAATCATCAAGTTAAATGTCAACCAGATACACACATACTTACAAATACTAGATGACAGCTTTTTCAATCTAATGGAGGAAATACGCTCCAAAACAAACAAAAAGAGGTGATGCCAAAAAGAGATGTTAAATTGACATTGTTGACGTTAGGGCATTTAATTTTTTGTTGTTGTTGCTTTCATTTTCTTTGTTCTTTCAACTGTTTTGTTGTTGTTTTTTGTACTAGAGTATATATGTATTATTATATATACATATATGTATACTAATTTTTTTGCCTTTTTGTTTCTTAAAACCATATGGCAAACTTAATATTCAACTAATATACAATATTTTTTGTCATAAAATTATATTTTCTAAAAATATCTACCACATAGAAGCATACGATATACGAATATACATATGAAGTGTCCGTCTGTATGGATTTGGGTATGTGCGTATTTCTTTAAGAAAATTCTTTTCTCACTCTATGTTGCATTAGTAAGGAAAACTGAATGCTTTTAAGAATTCATATCAAACACATGGTGTGTTCTTTTTGGATAATTGGGAAAATATTTTATTATTTTTTTTTTTTTGGAACATGTACTTTGCATGCATATTTACTCGTACATATATATTTGCACCAAAGTCTGGCGTCTCTTCTATGTCAAAAATACTGCTAAAGAAAAGAAATGTTGGTGTCATTTGTTTGTTTTTACTGCAGTTCAATTTGATGACGTTGAAAATATTCCCAAAAAGAATTTGATGTATTCAAACTGCAGGATTGTGTTTTATTATTATTGGCTGTGGAAAAGAATTTAGGAGTAAAATTTTAAATTGAAGGCGTTAAACCAACAACGCCATTTCATAACGAATTTAATTTGCGTTTTAAATGAGGCAGCTTTCACAAAATTTTGCAACCCAAAAGGTCTTTATAAAAGAAACACTTACTAATATAATATATTTTATTAAGAATATAAGCATTAAATATGTATGTATGTATGTACATATATCCAAGGCGGAGTGAAATAATGTCAAAATTTGAATTGGTCGCCATTTTTGCAGATGGCGCCGAATATCTTTGTGTTTTGACATTTGTGATGTAGAAATGTATATAGAGAATTAATTGTCAATCAGCCAAGAACGTGGAAATCTTGTTACTGCTTATTTGACAAAATTACGGTGGGTTGCTTTATGACATTATAAATATGAAATTACTCCTACGCAACCCTGTTGACTGTTACATTATAGGTTATAGGATTATTGGTGTCACTTGCAACAGAGGTCGAAAGATGTTGTTTTAAGGAATGATATTTCATTTCTTCCAAAGTATACGTTAGTGCATTTGTTCGACTTCTTAGAAAGCTCAGAAAATCTTGATTAAATTTAAAAATACATATATCTTTCAATGTGTAAGAAAACATAATTTTTCTTAAATTTTTAATTTAAACTATTGCTTTCACGCAAAGAAAAAATAATTTTGTTTTTCGAATTGACCAGCACCCTATTTATGCAGAGTATTGTGCTGGAACTAGGGAAATAGGATATGATATGGATATGGAGGATATAGAGAGTAGTATTTGTGGACATTCGATTTGAACCTCACCACATCGGCGATGACAGGAAAGAAAGACATCGGAGAGGGAGCTCGTTCCACATACGACCCGTTGGAAAAAAGAACGAATTGTCTCTATTATGCGTAGTCCGATTTGCTGATATATCGACCACAAATGGACGCGCTCTCAAGGAAGAACGTGTTGTTCACAAATAAAAGAGGGTCTCGTGGCTATTGGCACGTTTTTATCCTTTTAAAGTTTCTATTTCTAGTAGTAATCGTTATCGTAATTGTGTTTAATTATTTTCTTTGAAAATGTTAAAGAAGCCAAAAATCTATTTTTCTTAATATATTGAAGTTAACATTTCATTTAGTTGAAAGCGTTAAACAAAATTATGTTGAAATCTTTTGGAAATGAGTTAAACTCTCACTTTTTTTCTGCATTAACAGTTGTGTGCATTTTCATGACTTCTCTGGAGGGTCATTTTACTTACTCTCTGTATAATAGTGCCATTGCTGATGCTGATGAGGCGGTAAACACGTTGTTTGTCAAGCATGTCTTGATGAAATAATAAAATTTTTACACTTCGTAGACTAGTGGCTATTGCACTAGACTAGTAGTCCGATGGTCGCAGGTTCGATTCCTGCCAAAGACTCTAGGTATTTCTTCAGAGAAATTAAATTAAAAATTAAAGAAATCCTTGTAAAAATACACATATTGACCCCATTCATTTAATTTAAAAAATATCATTTTTCTCTTATTCAATTAAATTTGGCAATTGGGATTACGTCAATTTCCTATAAATAACAATAATAACAACAGTTACTAAAACGTCTCGTTGTGCGTGATATTTATACGCCACTTTAACAACTTTAGGGCCGTCCAATATTTGGGTTGGGGCTTAAACTTAATGTCACTAATAAATTAATTTAATCTCGTATTAACTGATTTTTATTTTTTTTTTTGGGTGGTAGTATTACTATACTGAATGACCAAATATGGCAACAATTCTTGGAAATGTTAAATGTTCAAGTTCATTTCTTAATAGAACAAGAAAAAGAGAAAGCTCGAAATTTGCATTGTGTATTAATTAAATTTTCGTAAGAGTACATTCAATAAAGTTCATTTAAACTCTGTTCTAAAATCCAAAAACTCCCCCTGAAAAAAAATTAAGAAACCCATAGTGTTCAAAATAAATTTATAAGAATTTGCCTGTTCATTTTTTGCGCTTTCAAATAAATTTTGACAATAAAAAAAATAATTAAAAATTCTTAGTATGTATGTATGTCTGTATATTTAATGGCGTGAATATAAATTATGTCTAAATACATAAATTAACAAGTCGAGTGACAAATTAATAATGATTTTTTTTATAATAAAAATTTTGCTTTAGTATTTTTTTAACCATGATAATCAATGCCCTTAAAATTGAAATGGTGTATTTGAAAAAAAACAACATTACTGATAAATAATTGTATTAAAAAAATTCATATTAATTTTACAACTGTATTTTAATCTTTATTTGAACGATGTTGTTAATTTATTATAATTTCAAACACTTGTTAGATTGTTTCAGTCTGCATGGGCAAAGCTGAGTCATTTGTTTGAATAAAGGAAGTTTTGAAAAAAATCATATATTTTTCTTAATCAAATCGTATTTTTTTTTTGCTATTTAATAAACAAAGGCTGTTGCTGGATTTGTAATGTAGTGATAAAATTTCAAATTATACGCAGAAATAGTTTAAAATGAACTAAAAACATTAACATTATTTCAACAGTAGGAAAAAAATTCCCTTGGAAGAAGCCGATAATATTAAAGCTTTTCAGCTGGGCACTAATAAAGCTTGAATACACATTTTTTTATTTAATTTAAATATTAAAAGCTTAATTACAAATGATATTATGACTTGTGTTTAACGAGCGTAGTAACAAAGATCTTCTTCATTCGGTTGTACTGAAGTAGAAATACATACAAATGTAGTAGTTACAAATAAATTATTTAACCTTTTAATAATATCTTGAGCTTAAGTAATATTTTAATTAAAATTATTATAAAATGTTAAAAAATTAAAACTGGTTAAAGTTGTTTTTAATTGATTTTACTTTATAACTCATAAGAGTAAAAATTCATGACTTGTACGGAATCGAGCAAAGTTAATTATGCTAATTATTAGAGTCTTGTTGTCCTTATTCATCAAAATATTCTGGTTGTTACAATCGTGCAAGAATTATTTTTCAACGATCGTTTACTAACGTTTTTCTCGAACCTGTGAACGATGGACGGAATAAAATTAATTTGAAATAATTGAGTCCCATCTTTTTTGGCAGAGGCACCACTAGCTCTTATTTTGTAGCAGATTGTGTGCAGACGTTTTCTATATTTGACCAGTCACCCATTTAAATTTGGTTCAACTTAAAACATCGTTACTTTTAATTAAAATATACTGACTTTAATTTGTGACCGTGATTGAAAATTAAAATTGTATTTTCTGCTTAACAATTTCAGATAAAGTCAAGCGTCCTCTATTGTTAACAAAAAGATAAGATACCAACTTCCTCATATTACGTATTCGTCAGTAGATACCCACGTGGTAATTTTTGCTGTCTAGCTCACATGACGTCAGTGATAACATATGTATCTATTTGTATTATATAAAATAATGGGCCCTATCGTGTTTGTCGAATTTCGCCTGAGATTTCGACTTTTTGTACTAGATTTAAAAAATGTTGCTCCTTCTCTTTAATTAAACTGTTCCACTTTAACAAAACTGTTCCTCTTTAATAAAACAACTGGGATAAGAGAAATAATTGGTTATACGAATGTGATCATTCGCATGTAGTCGATTGTACAATAAGAGCCTTCAAAAAAACCCCTGAAAATGCTGAGATTAATGGCTCAATTATGGATACTAAAGTTCAGTTGGCAATTGCCAAAGATTTATGTTTCTGCTAAAAATGATAACGCAGAGCACATACCGATAATACAGAATGTGAAAATCTGCAAAATGCTAATGCAGAGGGGCTTTGCCAACTGAGACTGTCAAATTTGTGATCCCAAGTGAAGTTCGGTTGTCATCCATAATGGGGCCATAAGACATCGAAGTAAACATGGATCATTTTCAATGATTTTAACTCAGCCTTGTCATTGCAGAATGTTCTCTTTTTCGGTTCCTATTCACAAATTTGGAAGCTATTTCCAAGTGCAAAACACCAAATAATTTTTTATTTCTTCAAAGAAAGAAACTATCCCTGCCACTGATTTAAAGCAAATTAAACGAAAAATACTGAATCCATAGAAATAAAATAATTTCATCTGGTAACTATGCTTCATATCTCCACCTCTGCCAACTTCTCGCTTCCAAAATGTGTCTACTGTCATAACGTTCGATTGCATTTAAAGACAAAATTACAAGAAAGAGAAACGAATAAATACTAAATGAATCCGTAGCAGTGTAAGATGCATTAACACAATTTTGCAACATATTTTTTACATTTTTATTGTTGTATGTGAGTAAAACACTAAACATAACTTTGTTGTTTTAATCGTTCATGCAGTTACACTTATTTTTATATTTTCTTTGCTTTAAGGTAAAAGAAGTCTTTTGGTTGCTAAATTCTTGGCAACTTTACAATGGGAGGGGGACAAGCATTTCTTTCGTAATACTTTCTGCCTCGTTTGGTTTGTGCTGAATAATTTTCCCACTCGAAAATACATTTAGCGATTTGGGTTAATTGTTGTTGTACTCGTAAGAGTTTTAAATCGAAAGAAAAGAACAAGTGTTAAGAAAAACCAATCGACTAGAAGATTTGCAAACATAAATTTTTTTAAGTGCCACATATACACACTTACATATGTACATATATTTTATATAATAGCAAAAAGAGAACAGCTACTTATATGTATCCAAGCCATATTTGTAAAAGGTCTATGCATATCTACAACAAAAAACATCCATTATCTCGTGAAACTGTCAAATTCTATATATGAAATATTTCGTTTATGTTTTTCCAATGTCACGTTAGCGCACATATGATCGGGCATCTGTTCACTCACATTGACCGTATATATTAGTTGTTGTCTCATACACATATATACATATATACTTTTTTAAATCTTTTAATTTTTGGAAAAAACTATTTTTTCAAAAAAATATTTTTTTTATAAATCATTAAAAAACAGCGCTCTGTGTGTATTTAGTTTAATTTTGTTTTGAAAATATACATAAATAATATACTACACACTATGTATGTACGTATAAAGTACAAAAAATTAAATATATATGGTAATAATTAAAAACAAACAAATAAATTTTTGTTTTTTACTATGAAAATCACTTCTATACTGATGATGAATTTAAACTCGAAATCCATATTCACAGGGTGGTGTCAAAGTAATGTTATAATTTGAACTGGCTGCTAAATCGTTATAAATGAAATAAAGAGCTCTGTTTTCATAAATAATTTATTTAAAAGTCTAAAATTGATGACATTAAAAAATTATTTCATAACATTTTGAATTGTTACTCTCCAAACATTTGGTTCCAAATTGGAAATTTCTTCCTCAATGTTAGTTTTCAAGACTTGCAAGGTTCGTGGTTTCTTGTGGTAAACGTAAGATTTTAAGAAGCCGCAAGGTATGAAATCTGGTGATGTTAGATCTGGGTTTCTTCTGTACTGTCTTGCAACACGACAACGCTGTTTGAAAGTTACATGCACTTCCTCTCCTCCGAATTTCTGTCCGGATTTATGCAATACGTTCTTTAATTTTCATTATCTATTTAAAAATAACATCGAATAATTTTTATAAGACTTCCTTAAAAGTATGAATCGCAAAAAAAAATACTTATTGATAGATTGTTTGTTTATTATTTTAAAATAAATATTTGAATTCTATTAAAAGCGCATTTTTCAATAATTGTGGCGCATGGTGTCAATAAAATAGAAATATTTATTTTAATTTTATTTCATCCATATTAATCTTGATTCATCTTTATTGTTTATTTAAATATCGGGAAAAATAAACTTTAAATGCTTTTTGCAGTTTTCTTTAATCTCTCAAGTAGTTTGTTGTTTTTTTTTAGTAAAAATATGCATACAAACACTTTTTTCCACGAAAAAATTAATAAAATTCTCTTAATCGATGATGGCACGTTCTTATTTCGATTCATATTCCTTTTTTTTTAGGCATAAAACTTTAATTATGCAACACGATTTGAGTTGTTTGGCTTGATTATTCGTTTTCATATGACTCACCCAGGTTTTGATATTGTTTAAATTAATTCAACTAAAATTATTAATATTATATTGCTTGTTGTTGGCTTAGCTAGGTATATGCCTGCATTTCATTGGCGCTAACCAAATCATCAGTACCCTTTAGCCAAATCATGATTGAAAGCATTCAAAGCTCGTATACTTAAGCCAGAGACTACAAACACTATATGAGAATTCAAACAGAACTCAATCATATTTTTCTATTTGTAATCAACAAAAACACAAAAGTATAAATAGCTTTAGAATGCTTTTGTACAATCACAACACAACAAACAATTATAATTGACTTGCGTCCTTTTGTTTTTTCTTTCTGATTTGGCTAAAGGGTACTGATGATTTGGTTAGCGCCAATGAAATGCAGGCATATACCTAGCTAAGCCAACAACAAACAATATAATATTAAAATGGTTATTTTGGAGAATATCTCGAATAACGAATTTGATAAATAAAATTATTAATTTTTTAAAAAATTTGCATTCTACAAAGTACACTTTTGTTTGAATACTAACATACAGTGGCAGGCAATACAATGGAAACTTTTCCGAATATTTGTTCACCACTCGCAATAAATCATAAATACTTTGAAAAATTTCTTAGAGTCTTGGTAATTCATAAAGTATCTTCCATTAAGTGCTGTCTATCTTTAAATTTAAATAAAACAAAGTATGTGTGAGATATCACTGATATTTTTTATTCATTTGGAAAGCCTTTCGATGCCATTATGTATGAGGATGTTAAATTTTTCTTGACTTTGGCAAATAGACCAGGCTGAATTTGACTGTTGGCATGGGTTGTGTTGGTTTTGAAGACCGCTGTGGCTTGTAGCTTATTGACATAGACCTGTGAATTAAGAAAACCCCCATGAAGAAAAAGTCAAATCGCACGATCACTTTGGTTATTTCACAATACCTTCACGTGAATTGGACGTGCCCTTAAATCGCTCCTGCAGAATGACCAATGCATGAGCTGTAAAGCATATAAGACAATCCTGATAAAACCACATGTCGTCGGTGTTCATATCATCCCATTCAGGCCACAAGAAGATGGTAACCATCGACCCATGGTGCTCGCCTTGGACGGTGGTGGCCTGGCCAACACAGTTCTCAAAGCAATACGGACCGATCCACTTCAAGCAGTGACATGATGTTGAATGCTTTTCTAACATGTTGGTTAAAGGTCTACTAATGATTTTCCTTAAGCACCGGCGGAATTCAAGCATATAGATCCCCAACATCAACAAAATATATGTGAAAGAAACTTATTGCAATCAATATTTTTTTTAACAGGCGAACGTGCTGCCATCAAACTTTTCACGTTGTCCCTACCAAAAGTATAAAAGAATTACAACATTTTGACATAAAGGGTAAACGTCCATAACTGGACAAATTTTATTGACTCTAACTTTTTATAACTGTTTCTATACAAAATACATCGTAGGCATTAGATTAAATTTTTTATTTATCTCTCATAAAATTTTAGACGAATTAAACAAGGTCACAGTAGTGGCAATTCAATCCGCCTTAATCGAAAATGAAAGAGGAAATAGCTGTCGTAATAATGCCATCTCTCTTGTCAATCTTGGCTCTCCCAAAAGTGGACATCTCTCATACGGCGTCCATGGGTGTCTGGTTATGGGAGATTTCACTGTAATCACTTCTTTCAGGCGTTCTGTATTTAATAGTTTATGTTATTTTATATCTTTCAACAAAAATTTCAATGGAAAATTTTCATAAATACTTCTTAACATCTTATTCTACCCATAAACATTGCACTTCGCCAAACACTTCGATAATCCTCAATTTATAAGACACTTTTTTCAGGAATTTTCCATCAAGTCTCGAAAACTTTTACTGGGTCAACTAAGCAATGATATGCCCTTAGCTGCTATAATTTGTATTAAATACTAGATTTTATTACCAATATAATAATGCCACACATTCCAGTGCACGTGCCACATACATAATTTTTATGCCACATGATGGAAATGAAATGCATTGGCCCTGTTCTACAAGGAAATTGTAAATTAAAGAACGAACAAAACAAAAAAATTATTAAAATAATAAATCTTCAAATTAATACACAACTTCAATTAAAGAAAAACATAAAACTTCGTAAAGAATTCTATTAATTTAAAATAAAAACAGCAAAAACGGGGAGCAATACAACTTGAATCACTTTTTCTTTTTGGGGGATTAAATAAGTCTTTGTTGTATTTCGAGGTCTACTTAACACGCTGTTCAGCGTTGATAAATTTATATATATTTTGGAGATGTGACGTTTACAGAAACTAAAAGAAAGAAAAAGTTAGTCTTTGGTGTTCGTGTCAGTTGCTACAGAAAAAGTTTTTGGTGTCTGCTTTTTTTCGTTGGATGCCTGACTTCCTTTCGTCTTTCATGTGTCGTGGGGAAACAGGCTGCCATTTCCTTAGAAACGGATATGTGAACACAATGTTACGTTGCAAGCAGAAATGTTCAAAAGAATTTGCGTTTCCAAAAATACGATCGTTTATAAAATGTAAACACACACGCACACACAAACACACATACTCACACGCTTGAGATGCATTAAAAATTTCGTTGCTTATTTTATCGTTTACAAATTGTTGTTTCTCATTAGAAGTGTGACTTTTTCATATTTTTCTGGAAGAGAAAGTAACACTTTTGAAGTTTTGCTGAAGTTTCCTTTTTTTGTTTAAAATATTTTGTTAACAAGAATTTCACTGATGAATTCATAATAATTTATATTGCAGTGTTATAAAATATAAATATGTTAATAAGTATTATGAATATATTGTTGGGAATACGAGGGCAGGTTTTTAAGTTTGTGAAAAAATAATTTTATATTTTCTTTGTTCTCCATACATTTTGTCCAACGTTACTAACACCTTTTTTTATCCCTTCCAAAAAATATAATTTGTTGAGGTTATCAAAATGGAACTAAATCGGGAGAATAGTTCAGATAACGGAGCAATTTGCATCCAAATTCATGAAATTTAGTAAAACTGCACAGATGTACAACTTCGCATTAACTGACCTTCGTAGACTAGTAGGTATTGTACTAGACTCGTAGTGCGAAGGTCTCAGGCCTTAACTGGCTTAAGTGTATGTCGTATAACATGGGCTATCACACCCCTCCAATCAACCTAACCTAACCTAACAACCTCGGATTATCCTGGTGGAAAATAACTTTTTTTTGGTCAAATACGGTCGTTTTTTTAAATCAAATCTTCATTAAATTGTCCCAATAAGATAGACTAATTTTTCATGGATTATTTCACCTTTTTGAAGGTAGTCAATGTGACTTATACCGCCTACACCAAAAAAAAAAAAAATGGTCGCCATGACTCTATTAGCTGACAAACCCACATTTTCTTTCTTTTGCGCCGATTCACCCCGACTGCTGTTGGGTCTCTGGGGTGTTGTGGTAGTTACATGTTTCGTCTCCGGTTACGAAACGGCACTGAAACTCGTCCATGTTGCGGTTGAACAACGTGATGCTGTCACACGATTGTGTTTGAGGCCGACTGTGAGCAAATGCGTCACACATCTTGCGAAAAGCTTTCTCATACTCAAGGGATCATTCAAAATTGAAACGACTGACCTGATCCATGTGATATGCGTAAGGCTTGCACAATCTCCCCGTACTTTCAATCTCCGATCAGCCTAAACCATACTTTTCGGATATAGAGACCTCAACTGGGCATCCAGAACGCTCGGCATCTTCCGTGCTTGTATGGCCACAACGAAATTCAGTAAATCAATTTTTAGTCACTGAAATTGATGGTGCGGAGAATTTATCAAGTGCATCCTTGGTTTGTGTGATGGTTTTATTTTCCACAAAAAAATAATGCTTAATGAGCACCCGAAGTTCACTTTTATTCATTTTCTCCTCAAATCACGCAGTAGTCTGAAGTCAATGGCTGTCAAACAGAAACTAATATTGACAGGAGTCAAATGACTGTTGATAGGAGCAATGTTGCCGTTTCAGTTAAGAAGCGGGGAATTCAAAAAGTCCTAATTTATTGATCTGCCCTCGTAATTCACTTAAACCAAATCTCAAGGAGAAATAATCAACTTTACCAATTGGAAACAACAAACCATTTATACAATCCACTTGCAATTGAAACTGGCTTCGAAAATCCGTATCAGGACAGGACAGGACACATATTCTTGAATATGATTTTTTGAAAAACATTGTTTTTTTTTAAATTGGATCAAAAATAATTTTCGAATTCAATTGAAAAAATAGTGTTTTGCAATTTATACGATGTATTAAATCATTAATCTATATATTAAATCATACAATAATTTTGACGAACATCCTTTTTACATATAAAAATTTTGATATATTGAGATATGACTATATTGCATCTAACGATCGATATGTGGTAATTAACTAACACAACAATATAACACTCAAACAGCGTTACCCTTTACTTATAAAAGAGTCCTGGTTTTTGTCTATCTGTCATCTCATGTACTAATTACGGTTAAATGACGCAAATTAGTTGCATCTACGAGTATCATTACTTTCTTTACACATGACCGATTTTGTAAGTCTTCACAGGGTTCATTAAATATTAAAGGAATTTTTTTGTTCTTTTTTTTCAAAACATAATGTTCAGCAGCTTGATTCTTGTGTGAGATGGGAATTACATTAGAAAAAGTAACACAAGAAAATAAAAGAAAGTGAGTTAAATCAGCCCTCATAATTGCAACATACGAGTATACAAATGCATGCATGCGAAGATAGACGGATATGCGGATAAATAAATTGTTTAGTTGTTTGATTGGTGGTTGACATATATGGCATGATATAAATATTGTTTGATTATATCATTGATTGAATTACAATTTTGTTGCTGTTATACTTGTTACGAGTATTATTTGTTATTAATTTCCCTAAAATATCAAATTATATACATTTGATTTTCTTTTACGGTGAAGGTAGATACGTTGACCATCTACACGTATTGTGGCCAATAAATTTTTATTATTGCGTTTAAAAAAAACGTAACAGAGACCTTTCTCTTATTAATTTTAAAGGAAATAGTTTGCAAAAATATGTTTTGTGTGCATTAATCATTTGGTAAAATGTTTTTCTTTATTTAGAATATGCTTATGTTCTTTCTATATTTCTACTGCTGCTGCACAGTGGGAAGATATCAAAATATTTGGACAATTTCTTATCTGACCAACGTACAATTTAACAAATGTATAGCTGGGGAATACTGAAAATAGTAGAAATCGCAAATGTATAACTTCCAAATACTAACCCTTCTTAGTTTCTTCGAAATTAATATTTTCTAGTGTTGTTTTTTTTTTCTTTGCCAAGTTAGATTTGATTATTATAAAATTTTTTCTTTAAAATTTTTGTATAAAAATTTATGCAGGTCTGAGACCAGCTTTTCAGGGATCTGCAAAGTTTGTCATCAAAATTCCATTACGAGTACTCTATTGCTTTCTGCTATGCCAAAGTAAATTTTAAAAATTTCCAGATTTATTTCTGAGATTCGCAAATCGAGTTCGTTCCACTGTTCTTAAATTATTCATGAAAATAAAACATTCTGTTTATTTATTTAGTCTAGATGAGTTAGACTACATCCTTTTTTCCCTTCCCAAGGGGTATTGGTAATTTAATTAATTCGATTTATATCGAGCTTCCTAAGGAATCGCACTATACGCGTGCACACAGCTGCGTGCCATCATCATAGTTACTAATTTCTCTCCATTCTCAGACATCATTCGTAAACGACTTTCCTTAGACGTAATTCATACCATGCCTTTTTTCATTTGACTTTTGAGGTTGTGTGAAAAAGGCACGAAACAATTTTAAGGTGATTTTTTTCTTGGATTTTCCATACATTCAGTACTAATTTCTAGCTGAATGTACTATTTTTGGTGCCATTTCAATTTCAAAAGTACAATAGTGCAACAATCAATTATAGTACTATTGATGTATGTTTATTGTTAGTTTTAATATTAAACTCGTGATTGCTCTCTACTCTTTCATCCAGTCTTGCAGCCCTCGGCAAATTTGTTCTAAAGCTTGGAGATTTTAAAAATAAATTTTTAAATTAAAAATGAAATAGTGATAAACAATGTATAGACCGAACAACAACAACTACGATGACGCGCAAGCTGCTCTCCAGCCAGAGATCCTTTAAAACTGCCCTAGAACTTTAATTAAATAAATCTAAAGAATAGTGATATCATCTGGCCCATAGTCTTTCAATGTGACTTGTCTGCTTTTTGTTTATTTATTTTTTAATAATTCAAATGAATGACAATGTTCGTGTTAAGTAACGTACTTTGTTGCAATTAAATCCCAAAAAGTACGACTTTACGAGCCTATTGGTACAATTTTAAAAACCAATTTGCCATCCCTGTTTACCACATAAGAAATAATGTTAAAAAAAGGCATAAAGGAAAAGTGTAATTTTTTTTGTAGGAACTCTAAAAGAAAATTTAGAAAAAAGTTATCGTATGAAAAGGGATTTAGAATTTCTCTATTTAAACTTTGACTTAGATTTTTTCTTCTATTTAAAAGAATGGGCCTTTTTTGTTATTATTCCTTATCAACCGCTTTTGTTTCACTCATCCTTATGAAATGCTAAACACACATGTTGAAAAATAAAATAGATTTAAAAGCAAAAAGTCAAAAGAATAGAAGTTATCTATGCCTAAGAACAGGTAAAAAAAATCTATGCAAAACGCCACCTGAAATAAAAATTACATTCACACACACACATACAGACACATTTTTTATAACTACGATTTATAATTTTAATGGAGCACTTGTTTAAGGTCAAGAAATGAAAAAATAAAAAATTACATTGTGAAAAATATTATTAATCATAATTTGCTGAATGCCTTAAAGCACAATTATTACAACAATAACACATCAAAAAAGTGCATTTTCGGTGTAAATTTAAATTATAAATAATTAACCAGTCAGTCATTTGAATCTCAGAGTGTTTAAATATTCAATACATGTTTCTTCTAAAGTGCTTTTTAATTTGAAATTTGTGATTTAATGAATGTGTTATTCTGAGAATATTCATACATACATATAAATATTTCAAATTACTAACAGTTTTTTTTATTAATTATATATTATATATTTTTGTAATTACCGGCTAAATAAATTCTCAACATTGATTGAGGTTATTAACGATTTGGAAAGTTTGATAATTAAAAAAAAAATTACTTTGTTTATATAATGCACATGGCAAAAATCAACGAAGCAATAAATACAATTTCAAACCTGTAATAATTTTTAGTTAATCTCAATCTAGAAGTTTCTTAATAATTCGAGTGTAACAAGCAGCTTAAAATGTTTGAAAATTAAATCTTTCAAGAACAAAGAACATTTTTTTGCAATTAAGACCTGTATATTTTTATTGCATAGTTTTTAGCTTAACAGCAAATAATATTAACCCCTTGTGGTACAACAACATTAATATAATTACCAACCTAGTAACTGGAATACATCAAACTAAATAGTATTAAAGAGAATTTTATAATACAAAACTGTCATACCCAATTAAAAGTCGAAAGTAAATTTTTTCTGGAAAAAAATATATGGTCCACCCGTCTTCCAGGACATTCCTGAAACTTCCCGCAAAAATTTAGTTCGATTTTAGAAAACTTTCGGAGTATTTAAATAAATACCGTAGCGAAATATGTGGCCATTCATATTTCCAGAACCAATTTTAAAAAGTCCTAAAAAGTAAGCGAATCAAAAAAATCGATTTGAAAAGAATTTTCGAAATTATTGAAAATAAAAACATTGTTTTTACACATTTCCGGCCATGATATCTCCCGAACGAAAAACACGATTTTGATCAATTTTCTAGCGTTCTAAGCAACTTCCCACGTTACGAAAAATTACCAAATGTACAGAATCCGAATTGGCATATATAATCATAAAACTATTCGTCTCTTTTTGTTATGGACATCAAACATTTAAGAAATTTTATATCCTATTTTCTATTCTGTGAATAATTTCTTGACAATCTGTACGTATGGGCAAAAATATTTCCTACGACCTGTACTAATTGCTAAAATGTATATTTCAAAATCTCTGTTATCAGTAGGACTTGATGTAAATATTGATCTTAATTATGTCTAGCAGTCAGATTAGATAGCCTTAAACTAATTTATTTATTTTCAGTTTAAAGTCTAATTCCTATTGTTGCCATTGTATTCCCAAATGGTTTAGCAACCTTTTTTTATCGTAATTTTTTATGAGGGCTACCTCTTTTTCCCTGAGATTTTCTTTATTTTAACATGAAACGGAAGTGGACTGTTGTTGTTTTTGTTATTAAAATTAAATATCTTTGGCTGCGGTTGGAGTAATCATGGTGTTCAAACCCTTAAGGTGTCTGTCGCCTCAATAAGTGTAAAGATAAAGATAAAGATAGAAAGACACAATACATTAGTGTAATTTGTTTGCATTTTCCTCCTTCTCTCTCTCTCTCTCTCTCTGACTCTCTGTCTCTTTCTCCTGTTTTTTGTCCCCTGCATGTGACTTCGTTGTAATAGACAGCCAGACAAGGGACTAACAAATCTAATTTAATGGTCAGATTTTTTTTCCAAACGCCAAAACAAAAGACTCTTAAAACAACAAACATTAAACTATTATGACTTATAAGCCAAAACCAAAGAATTGAAGTAGAAAGAAGAAAACGCTTGTAAAATAAGAAATTTCCCAAGGGTAAGAGTTTTATGAGCAAATGGAAATTTCGTGGAAACAGCAAAAACAACAAACACTTTAGAAAAGAAGATACCAAAACAAAACAAATTGAATAAAAAAAGACCAAATGATTATTTAGTCGAATTTTAGTACTGGCCAAGTTAAGACATCATGATGGAAATAATGATGACTTACGTGGTTGTTAAAAACTTTAATATTGTTTGTTTTGTGTTAAACTCAATGGTGTTGTAAATCTTCACTATTTTAATAAAAAATGTCTTTTTCAAATAACAGAACAATATCAACAACAAAAAAAAACATTAACCAATTTTACAAAGAAAATATTCAAAAACTTTTTCCATAAAATAAAAAAAGCAACAAGCCGGTTATACTGCAACAAAACTTAAAAGAACAAAAAACTCTAACAATAAAAGAAAGTGCTTAACAATCAAGAACTATGGCCTCTTTACAACAAAAAAGGCCATCGATATCAAATTGGTTTTCCTCTTTAAAAAGACAACCGAAAAATAAAAAATCCAACTCAATTTATGGTGTAGACAAACAATATCAACGTAGCTGCATTGATTTGCCCTCCAGTACATTTTACGTGGGTCCCAAAAGCACCAAGGACCAGTATATTACATCCACATCGAACTCGCCCATCACCGCCAACTCCACTGATAATTTGCTAGACAATGAACGTAAAACGAAAGCAAATATTTGTGCCAGATGCTGTTGCACGATATTCCCGCCAAAGTCAAGATCAATAACGCCACCTTCCTCGCCCAACACAACCAGCAATACTATAACACCAGATTCTAATACTCCCACCACATGTTCGCCTCCTCGATCTCCTTCATTGAAACCCTGCAATAGCACTGCTTCACATAAATCTACTACAGCCACACCCACAACGGAAGCAGCACCACCTTCGCCTTATGATAATGTGACACCCACCATCACCTCTTGCACGGTTTATGAAACTGAGCTGCGTAAGAATGTGGAAATGCTACGTTTAGAATCTTCAGACTCAGACAGTTTGCGTCTGTCAGATATTCCTACATCACCACTAACACCCACAATGCCCCACACACCTGCCTCACCGCTCGCCACTCATGTCATTAAAAAGACTACGGAATTCCAACGCTCTCTAACTACCACCACTACACAAACTGTAATCGTATCGCGACCCGTGGAACTCATACTCAATGATAAAGGTGAAATCATAGGCAAAAGACCAAAGGCCCTGGAGAAAACAGCCCGTTCCAGCAGTTTAGGTTGTGTATTGGATGAATGTTCCGGACTCAATAACGTGCCACTACCTACCTCACCCCTCAATGAATCGTCGCCTTTAATTTTGGATTCTACAGATATAAAATTTATCGATGACTCGTCGACATCACAAAGTGAAAATGAGCGCAATTCTCAGCAAAGTTGCATACAAGATGCGGCGGAAAAGGAGAACTACTATTACACCTTGCCCTCGAAATTTAAAAAGTCTCCACGCTCGAAGAGCGCCTCCAAATCAGGTTCACCGCGCATGTTGAACAATAACGTGGGCAGTTTGTGTGATGACTGTCGCATAGTTATCGAGAGAAATCGCAATAATCGCAATATTTACTATACCAATGCTCTCATAACGAATGGGGTAAGTAGAGTTTATTTTTTTCTAATATTTTTAAAATGAAAATTTCAAATAATTCTGCTGTGACGAAACACCAGAGTACTGATTTAAAAAAAGCTCCTAAACTCTTTAAAGAAAAAGAGTGAAAGACAAGAACATTCTATTGAATTGTATAAAAGATGTAAAATTAAGAGAAAAAAAAAAAACAACACAAGACTTTAAAAAATTTGCACAAAAGTATAAGATCAGAAAAAATTTGCTAAAATTTAGAAATTCTAAAAAAAATGGAAAAACGAAAATAAAAACTGCAAAATACTCATGGGAAACATTAAAAAAAACGCTTGTTCGAAAAAATCGTTAGACAAAATCATGACATACACGTACTAACGAACATGTTGTCGAACACGTTGAACGAAATCCAATTTTCTTATTATTCGGACAAAAAATGTGGGGAGTATTAATTTCTAATTAAAATAATATTTATTTAGACGTTATTGCATTTTTTTCCAATTGAAAAATATGTATAGGAAAACAATATTTTTATTAATATTTTAATTGAAACTGTGGACAAGTTTTTATCCTTTTAAGGCTTCTATTTCTAGTAGAAAATAGCCTTATCGTAATTATATTGAATTATTTTCTATGAAAAAGAAAAATTAGCAATAAATCTATTCTTCTTAATATGTTGAAGGTAGTTTTTCATTTAGTTGGAAGCATTAAATAATATAATATTTTAGTGACAAGTCTATATTGAAATCTTTTTTTCCTGCATTAAAATTTTTGTGCATTTTCTTGACTTCTCTGGAAGCCCAAAAACATTTATTCTAACAGCTACTCTTTGTATATATTAACTTAGTCACGTTAAGATTTTCGATTATATTGGCCTTAAATTGTTAAAGATCTATTCATTATAATAAATAAATAAATAAAAATACTCTATATGTATTAAAGAATGACGATAATAAATTTTATTATTACGTTATTTTGTTGCGGGTTTTAGTAAGAATTGAAATATTATTTCTGAATAAACAAGTGTTTTTAATAACAGATCGATCGATTATAATAAATAAATAAACGTTTATTTTGAAATTCTTCAAAACATTGATCTTTTTTTTATTGCGTGCAAAACATTTTCAGATCTCGAAAATAAGATGTTGGATCGTAAACTTAAATATTTAAATATACAATTAATAAAATGAATAAATAAAGTTAATACGTGCAGGGATGTTGGTCTAAATTGTTGACTTGATGAAATAACAAATTTCGTTTTAAAGCTGGTTTGTCTGTCATGGTCAAAAGCTGAACTTGGACGTGAGTTCAGCCAACTGGATCTCGTTGAAACGAATACTCGTTTACGAAATCGATTGTGGTATTGGACATCATATTTATAAAATTTTTGCAAAAATTTTTTTAAAAATAGTCTAAAAGAAATGCTATGGTTGTGTTGTAAATTATTGACTACATATTTTTATAGCATGCATACATACATACATACATGTATATGTACTTGTACGTATGTATATAAATACGTTTATACATATATATATATATATATATATATATATATATATATATATATATATATATATATATATGTGCTATATACATAAAAGGATCTACCTTTTGCTTTTAAAGCATGAACTTTCATCAATTTCCAATTTAAAAAAGAACATCAATCTACTTACGTTGAATAGTTTTTTTATTGTATTTTTGTTAGAATTTTTTATAATATAAAAAATATAATATATAATATAAAAAATTCATACATGTATGTATGTATTGGAAATTTTTAAACAAAATCTATTGTGTTTTGGTGAAAAAAATATAAATCATATTAAAGCTCGAACAGAGAAGTAGAAAATTAATTCCTTCGGACACTTGGGCTAATCTTATAAATTTAATGGACTGGGAACAAAGAGATTATAACAATGGAAAGACTGTGAGCTTATCACTAAAATGGAATTATTATTAATTATATTTATTATTCCAATGTCCCCTTTGCATGTTAGGAGCTTTTTCTTAAAATCCTTTCTAAAATGATTCGTTAAATACAACAGGATTGTAAATTTATTTTTGTTTTTTTAACCCATTTCTCCGTCTTTTTACATAGATAATTTGAATATATTTAATAGTTTGTTGTTATTATAAATGTATGTACATATGTATGTATGTATATTACCCAAAGGTAAATGAAACAATCTTGTGATCCTATTATTTTTCTAATACTGTATATATATAACCTGCCGAATATATGTAAGTGATGTCAAGGTTAATTTATTTTCCGCAATTATTTCACATTTTTTTATTAAAAAAATTGTCATGGTGTAATATCCATTTTTCATATTCTAAAAATAAAATAAATGACAGCTGACATTGGAATTTCGTTTAACGATTTGTATGCAACAACAAATAAAATAATAATGAAAACACTTGATGAGCTCATAAATACTTTGAAATGTATGTGCGTGTGTATGTATACACGAGTGCATACGTATTAGTTTAGGGAAATTAATATTTATGTAAAACAAATAATACTGACACAATAACAAAAGTCAATAAGAAATAATTTAGTGTTTAGACATGAATATTTTAATGACTTAATAACGTATCGTTGAAAAAAACAAATTTTGCTTATAAAAACAATTTTTTTATTTGGGACCAGTACTCAGGAGGAGATCCCTACTTATGCAGTGGATTATGCCGATATTAAGAAAATGGGCTGTGGAAGAAAGGATAGACATTCCACTTGAACCTTTCCAGGCTGGGAAAGACCGGAAAAACCTCACCAGGGCGTTTATATCACATACCAGTTGTGTTAGACTAAAGAACGAAATTTCTCTGTAATGCGTAGTGCAACTCACTGGCCACAAATGGATGCGCTCTTAAAAGAAAGCAGGCTTCGGGATCAAGTTCACTGAGTTCATTAGAGCACATTTCATTGTAATAACGTTTAAAATGGTAAGAAAAAGATCTCATTTTGCGCCGATGGTCCACTGAATCAATGGAGTTGGCTTCACTATTGTCACCGATGAGCCTCCTCGCCCTCTCCTGTACACGATAGAGTAACTTTAACCTAGACTGTGAACCACCGGCCCATACATGAGAATTGCATTCCATCTTTGGATGGATATTCAAAGATGGTGTAAATACTAAGGAGATCGGAGTGAGTAAAGCATCTCTAGTACCATCTTAACAAACCGCGACACTTAACTGCTTCTTTAGCTATATGAAAGCTATGTGATGTCCATCGGACATCATACTAGATTTTCATATCAAGAACATCAAGAGATTCTGATTCGTTAATATCAATATCAATCACGAATAGTTACTGATGGAACAGCATGTTCGGTCATACGTTTAAGGTTAAGCATACAAGACTGAGAGTTTTCCGACCATTAAAATCGATCCTATTCGCATGACCCCACACAGAGTGCGTTATAAATTCGTCGCATGGCGCCAATTTGCGAAAGGTTTGAGCTACTGCCAAGGGCATATGAGTATGCAAATGTTGCTGCCATCCGCAGAAGTGTAGAAAAATATGAAATCCGTAGGAGAAACAACAGACTCTTTTGATAACCCTGAATCAAGCTCGATATGAACTGAGAGAAATCATCACCGACACCAAAAGTAATAAGTTCTGACAAAGTACTTCCTAAAGTCTCAAAGTATTGAAATTTTGTATGTAGGTTAGGAAAAATAAAAAAAAGCCTTTAAAAAGTTAGAACACAAATTAGGAGCATCCTAGTGCCTAGATAAAAAGTTCCCATTTGTTGATGTTAAATAAAAAACCTACAAAAATGTAGTCCATCCTAATGCCCCTAGAGAAGAGTTTCAGTCTACCGAATATTTTCTTTCTGATTATTTACTCACCAAGACGTACGTGTATACCAAATCTAGGCTTTCTAGCTATGATGCAATTTCCCATAGAATATTTTTGTTGTTTTGTGAGTTTAAAAAAGGCATCACTTTGCTAGGGTTTATATAACATGCAAAATATGTTCCCCAATATTGCCGTCTATCAAACAAAACGCCATTGGACTTTTTGAATAAATATTTGCCTACTTGCCATATATTAATCCCTATACCCGCTTTTTTATGGGCGAACCATTTGTTCTCGTATAAACTCGAGTCTATCAGTCCCATTCCCATTCTGGTTTTTTTGTAGCACATCTATTTCAGAATATGATTATTTCTATTATTGCCGTTTATGTATCCTTGTTTTTTTTTACTATCTTAACGGGTTAATAAATATATAATAATCCGTTTTACTAACAAGCGCCTTTCGAGATAACTCATCGCTGTATCGTCTTTAAATTTTTATGTTGAAATCTATAAATTATTCCTTATTACAGTCTAAAACGTAGCATTTTCAGCGAACAACTTGTTGTTCATCTATTCTATTCAGTTGTCTTCTTATGCTTTTTATTCCAATGTGATTAGATATCTTGTGAGTTTTCAATTTGAAGCGATTTTTTTAGTTTTTTTCAAACTGGTTTTAAGTATTTTTCCTCGCTCTCTAATTATAATAATTGATTAAGAACAACAACAAAAATAAAAAATAAAAAAAATAATGACGCAACATATTCCCAAGACAAGTTCCTGAAAATAATAAATAAAAATAAATTTATAAAAAAAGAAGACAATTTAAATGATTATAAACAAGAGACAGACTCTTCTGTTAAAATGTTGTGTGTGACAGTTTCACCTCTTTGTAATTTTATCGTTGTTACGTTTATAAACAAAGCGGCTTAAGCTTTTCTTTTTTTCTCTCTCTCAGTATTGTGTCATATTTAGAAAATACTTAAGAAAATATTTTGTAATTAAATTGTTTTATATTAACAGACTGTATTTAAGAAGAAAAATCAGCTGAAGCTAAGACTTGCAACATTTAAATTACAACAAGAATACTGACAAAGTGTGCAGTAGTGTGGAAAATACATAATTTGCTCTGCACAGTGGAGCTTATTATAAATTACTTGTTGCTTTATTCTATATATATATATGAAATAGAGCACGCTATCCTATGATTTTAATTAAAACTATTATTAATGTTTTTATAAATTGATCAAGAAATTGTTTTCCAAAGGATAACAATTCATTAAATGAGTTTAATTTATTCAATTAAATTTTTCAATATTGAGAAATCTACATCATGAGTTTCAAATAATTAGTAAAAAAAAAAGAATTTATATGAAGGTAAAAAGGTGTGTTTATTTGCTTTTAGTTTTTAACACATTTTTCGTAAATATTTTACACTTTGGCCAGACCAACTTCCTTTATAATATTTGTATCGCACCATTTATTATAAATTTTGAAAAACAATAATATTAAAGCGATATAAAATAAATTTTAATTCATCACACAATATACAAAAGCACCTGAATGAGCTTGCAACACTATTTAAAATTTATACATCATTAGATCATTAAATAGCGAAAACTCCTAAAATAAAAACGCTGTTTTACTGTATGTTTTGCGTTTCTTAAAATTCTCATTTAGTTTTTGAGAATTATTGTATAAGCAAATTATTCATTTAGTCAAATGGTCGCGGGTTCGATCCCTGCCGTAGACTCTAGATATTTTCTGTTTTCTTTACTATTCTGTTTAAAAATTTTCCGTTTTCTGACAATTTTTGGTATAACAAAGTTACCAAGTGAACGAAAGCTGGCTATTGAACCAAACCTGACCTAATTAATAAAGTTATTTGTTGTTTTATTGTGGTCAAAAAACAATTAATCAAAATTTTATGCTTAACTGCTTAATGTTTAATTGGATTTATTATACCACATTTGAATTGTTTTTAATGGATGCAATTACCTAATAAAGATAATTAAAAATAAACCAGCAATGTGTTAAATAATTATTCAACTACTGCTAATAACGTATAATTAAGAAAACTTTCAATAATAATTAAATTACCATAATTCAATATCTACTATCGATTTACACACTATCATATATTTAATACAATTGTTTTGAATTCTTAAATGATATTTGAAAGTTTCTTTTGCAATTATACCAGTTTGAAATCTTTGCAAACATCATGGTTGGAGCCTACTGATAAGTCCGCATTAATACCTATGAAATGCTGAACACAAACCAAGAAACATTTTTTTAATTAATTAGGTCACCATTCCGAATAATTTTGAGATATATATGTATATATGTACATATCGAGCCTTTGCTACAATAGCGTCATAACTCAAAATATGTCGCTTTTAAGATTATATTACGAAATTATTCGCCATGTCGTTTTTTATATTCTGTAAAAGTTTCATAAAAATATTTTGTACACTCAGCTCTTGAGAAAAGAACCAAATTTTCTTTTACCCGTAAGTTGTATGTAAATTCAAAACTTTAAACTCAATTTCTGCAACACAATCTTTTTTGAATTATTACGTTATTGCAGCAAAGGCCCGATATGTACATACATATATACAAAATATGCAAAATGTATATACAAAATTAAATATCCTAATTTTATCAGCTTTTTGTTATCATTATTTTTTATCATTTCAAACATTCCCTTTATAATTACTTATGTATATTTATTTCAGTTTTTTTTCTACCATAATCTTTGAGCCACATGTTGTAAAGTTTTTTTTCTAGCCACAAGAAAATTGAATCCCTAATACGTAGTCAAGAATTAAATAAATACATATAAATCGTTATATTCTTATTTTCTTATTAATTGTCTCTTTTACCAATTAAAAAAGAAAAACTAAAAGAAAGAAACCCGAGAAGTCGTATAAGAATTTCAAACAAAGTATGCAATTACAAAAATATAATAACTTATTTAGAACTAATGACCTCAAGACGGACAGACAAACCTGTAACTGTCATACTTTGCGTTCTTTTATTTCTTTTTTGTGAAATCAATCATAAAAATGACAAATACTGGAAATGAAGCAGAAGTAAGAATTTCTTTATAAAACTGAGTGATTAAAAAGCATTAAAAAAGCTGTAGCCATACAAAAAATATTTAAATCTAGATCATGGTTGATTTAAATAAATAAAAAATCTTGTAAAGAAGCCACTCAAGTAACGCTGAGAAAAAAAATGTGATACATGCAGCTTAAACTAAAAGCACTACTTGATGGGTTTTGAATTTTTATAAAAATTACTACAAAAAAAAAATTAAATAAAATAAAATAAAAAACATACTCTCTATGAAAACAAATCGCAAGAAAAAACCACAATAGCTGACAATTGATATTTTCCGGCTTGTAATTTGTTTATTTTACAAAAAAAAAAAACGTTTCAACATTTTGCACGAGAAACACGGATTTCCTAAATTCTACTTAAACGTTTTAATTTCATTGCGATTAAGAAAAAAACGTAATTTTGTTACGAGTACAATTTAATTTAATTAATTTTTTTTTTAACAAATGCATTAGAATCGGCTAATGTGTTTAATTTTGGCGGAAGAACAGAAATTTTTTTCCACACGTATTTTTCAAAACTTGTACAGGTTGCAAGAAACTTTTTTACTCTTGAAAAATAAGACTTTTTGCAGAAAGTTCGAAAACTACTATCGATTTTGGATAAATGAAACCAATCGCTTAATTAAAAGCGAAAATGCTTAACAACTTATTGTGTTTGATTAATTTTCAAATTAATTAAATCCGAGTGCACGATTATATGAAGCAAATATCGCTTAAAAAAATACTATTTATTTACCGCTTACGGAACATCATGCAGCTCAATATAATCGTATTACATGCAACCGATGAAAATGTCATTTTCCAAAACAAAAATGTTTAAAAATCAGAATACACCAAAACCTAGTTATACACGTTACAAAGATTATAAAACAAGCAAGACAGTCCAGGGAATAAGAATAAAGGGACAGAAGGGTAACTTTTTTCATGGTCTTAAACAAGATTTCAAAAGTTTTTATCGATCTAAGTATATGCCGCTGAATAAGTTACTAAGTGTCAAAATTCACATAAATAAATTTGTTTGCGAATAATATCTCGTCACCGGTCACTTTTGTAGAAAAAATAATAATATTCGCTTTCGCATCTTGTAAAAAAACATTTTTATGAAAGTCATAATATCGCGTGATATATTCAAAGAATCCTGACTATGACAATAAACACAATATGGTGAACAGAATACTCGTAAGTCGACTTTTCTACAATAGCAATTTGTTGCAAGCACAAAAATGGTATTTCTAAGAGATATTTAAAACTTTTATTTTCTAGCATCCATCTCCATTCTAAAGCGTTAAGTTCATTTTGTGTCAAATTTCTTTAAAAAATCTAGACTATTTTATTTAAAAATTCATTTTTATACATATAGTGGTTTCAAAACCGTCAAGCACCTGTTAAATATCTGCCATCTATAATGCCATTTATTTAGTGAAAGATTTGTCATTTACGACAATAGATCGCTTAATAACTGAAGAACGCTTAAAAAGTGGTGGTTCATATGTGGCCACTTTTCGAGCGTTACGGAGTGATTATGGTCGTCTTAATCGACCTACTGTGCAAGTACATGGCAAGATTATAAAAACAATTTTAAGAGAATGGATATGGTCAGGCCGGTGCATTATCGCAATGTGCGTAGTACCGATAATATCGCTTCTGCAAGGAAAAGCGTGGCGGATAATCCGAATTTGTCGATTCGACGCCGTAGTGCACATATATGGTTTTGCACCTCCATCCATATAAAGTCCAACTCAAGCAACAATTAAAATCGGCTGTGCTAGAACAACAGGTTTTCAATGCTAATTTTTCGAACAAAATTTTCTTCAGCGATGAAGTTCATTTCTCACTCGGTGGTTGCGTCCCAGAAGTGATTGCGGAAAAGTCACTGCATACGAAAAAAGTTACTGTTTGGTCTAGAGGTGTCATATTTGTTCGAAAACGACGCCCGAAGGACCAACACCGTTAAATCACGCCGATTTTTTTTGGCCTCGAATTAAAAATTTTGAGCTGTACGATATGTGGTTTCTACAAGACGGTGCCACGATCCACATAACATGACGATTTTGGTTTTATTTCAAATGGAAGTTTTCAGAACGCATAGTTTTACGATTTGGTGATTTCCGTTAGCCATCAAGATTACGTGATTTGACGCCGTGGGGCTACATTAAAGACCGTGTTTGCGATGATAATGCCCTTGCATTTGAAAACTAAAATTTGTCAAGTTATCGCCGAGATATGACCAAAATGAGCGAACAGATTATTGAAAACTACCTCAAGAGGATCCACTGCTGCACCCATTCCAGAGGTGGTCATTTAAATGATATTGTATTTCGTACGCAATGTCAAGGTCCAAGCGCTATAATGAAATTAAAGTTATATCGAAATCATAGCTTTATGTGTACCTTTTATAACTTTACATTTGAAACCCTGTATATATAATTGGTCACCTTATAATGTGTTAACATTTTGCAGCTTTACCGCCATTACTTATTGTAATTGAGTTCATTATGCACTAAATTTAATCATTCACAAGTACCTCTCTTTGATCAAGCACGCAGAAACTTATGCGGTTCAAAATAGAAAAGAAAAATGTATTTCTTTTATCAAATTCAACTCAATGTGTGGGCCATTTGGTGTCACGGTACTCGTACGTACTACATAAAATTGAATACCTGAAATTTCTGATTTTGATATATATATTTTTTTTAAATTTAAATTAATTATCTTGTTTCAAAAAGTCTTTGACAGCATTTATTTAAACACTTGCTGTTTTATTGCATATTTAATCATTTCATATTGCAATTTTGTTGATTTTTGCTGTTGGCGTGTATTGGTTGTTTCCTTTTTTTTTCTTCCAATGCCCATTTGTTGGATTGAAATTTAATCGAACTTAAAAAAGCGATTTTTACAAAAATATTTTTAAATTATTAAACACATGTGCATTATTTGGCAAACATGTTTTTCATTTTAAATATGTATTTTGGTCAGTGTTAACTTCCGTAAAATGTATGGAGTCATGTTTGAAGTTTAAGGTTTTAAGGAAGTGTAAGAAATTTTTGAATTTTTATTAATAATGAATCGGATAAGTTAACACGAGTATATGTTATTAAATTGATTGAGTTACAATAGTTTTGTTTTTATTTATTTGTATTTTTAGCAAATCAAAGATGAGTTGTGCGAAGTGGTGTCTGAAATGGAGGCACTTGATGTGCCCGAAGACTGTAAACATTCCAATAAAGATAAACAAATGTCCATTGGACGTAAGAAATTTAATATGGATCCCAAAAAAGGTAGATAATTAATTTGAATTAAAAAACATCTATAAGATTAGTTAATTATCATTATATAATATATTATATTATCATTATTAATTAAAACCGATAAATATATAATTTTTTTATTTATGTGATATTTGATTTAAAAAAATTAGGAAAAGTTTAAAGACCACTTATGACGTAATTCTTAACATCATGAAGTTTTTTCCTTGGGCAAGTTGTTGTTATAAACGTTAACGTCATAAAAATTGTTTTGCTTTTTGTTGGTTAAGTTGATTATATGCCTGTATTTCCTTGGCACCAGCCAAATCATCAGTACTCTTTAGCCGAACTATGCTGGGAAAGCTTTCAAACTCCTATACACATACAAAAACCCTAAAATATTATTATATGAAAATTCTATAGAATTCAATCATATATATGTTGTCTGAAACACAAGTAAAATAATATGATTGAATTCTTTAGAATTCTCATATAATGTTTGATGGTTTCTGTATAAGTTTGATTGCTGTTCGGCTAAAGAGTACTATTGATTTGGCTAGCGCCAATAAAGTGCAGGCATATACTCAGCAAAGCCAACAACAAACAATAAATTTTTAAAATATTTAAATAACTAATTTGGAAATTATCTATAATAATTAACTTTATATTGTAGGCCACTACATGTAGCCTCACCCTCAATATCACGCACGATTGGAGAGCAATTTCTTGAGTATTCAAACAAAAAACTCAATCGATTTATATGAAATATTGGGCACTCGAATCTGTTTTTTTAATTCCAAAAAGTAACAGAAGTTACAAAACTGATTTGACATTTTTCATAAGAATTTCTTTAAAAAAAAAAATAATAATATTTTCTAGAAAAAATCAAAATCCATCGCAAATCAATTCATATTCTCACGATATCGAAGTGAAGTCAATATCTTTCAAATACAGCAATTGTTCTTATTACCGCTTCAAATCCCTAGTTGGGTTCAGGAGTAGTGGAGTACTCCACTATTAGTCTGAGGGCCCTAATTGATTGCTCCCCAAAGATACTAGGTGGTTTATTCGACTATTAGTCTGAGTGCCACGGATCCGATTCCTCTGGATGTTTTTTGAAATAAAAAGAGTAATATAGACATCATCGCAAGAATATTTGGAACTGCTTCCTAAAATCTCAAGACGCCGATTTTCAAATAAAAAGCTAAAATCGGAAAGTTAGAAATAATTCGAAAGTTTCAATGGTTTCCCTTTACCAAATTTTAATGTACCCTCTAAAAATTGTCAATGCTTCCGAAAAGTGTTGGTACCCACTGTATGTTATCAGTGCTGTTAACAACATTTGCCAAAAACTAAAACTTAAATTTATAAAAGTTTATATTAATTTTTTTTTGTTAATTTATTTCTAAAGCTCAACTACTATTGATAATTACAAAAAAATCCAAATGTATTTTTTGATTTAATTTGCAAACACAAACTACTTACACCTCCAATACCGCCTTTCAATTATTTCAATACTGAATTCCGATGATTAATTACAATATAATTAGCTTTAGTTAATTATGGCGTTTTTTCATCGTTACAATTTGCTGTTTACACGCGCCAGTAACATTGTACGATGTCAATAATATTTTCTGTAATACCACAAATTAATTAAGTGAGCGCATCATGCTGAATGAATGAATGTGAAAAAGGATTTTCTGTTTCGTGCTCCAGCTCTTTAGCATCCTCCCTTGTAATTTATGCACAAATGTATGTAACACACATGTTTAATCGACCCTTATGAATTTAATAAATCGTAATAAAATTTTTATATAGATACCACACGCATGCGAATAAAAAACATGAATGACATTATTAATTGGAAAAACGCTTTACACATCATTATATCCGTAATTGCAATATTAAGTAATTACAAGGGGAGAAAGTCTTGCAAATATTCGCACAGTATGTGCAATAAGTAGAGGCATAAAAGACTTCTGATGGTTGTTTAAAATAATTCACAGCTCGAATAAAAAAATTAGTTCAATAGCACTATATTTGGTAAAATTCAAATATCGAAAGAACGATAATACTTTCCTAATGCATTTAATACCCATTTGAAAAAAGATAGAATTCACTTTTAAGGAATGCCAGGAAGACGAATTTAGCAGCATTCGAAGAAGCTGAGGCGAAGTAAAATCTCTAGCATCTGATAAAGCACAATTCAATCAATTCGTTGTAGGAGCGATGGGCCAAATACGGTATTTTTGTTTTGTTTTTGGTGTGTTATGGTGGATTCACGTTTCGTCCACGAATACGAAACAATGCAAAAACTCATCCATATTGCAGTTGAACAATGCGAAACTCTCCTGCCAAGTTGTCATTCGACTGCGTTTGTGGTCGATTGTGAGCAAACGCGGCACCCATCTTGCGGAAAGCTTTCTCATACCCAAGTGATCATTCAAAATTGAAACCACTGACCTGATCTATGTGATATGCCTATGGCTCCCACAATCTCTCGAACTTTCAATTCAACATCGTATCGTATATTTGCTTTTTATTTGTTCAATTATTTCGGATGTAGAGACCTCAACTGGATGGCCACATCGTTTGGCATCTTCCGGGCTTGTACGGCTACAATGAAATTCAGCAAACCACTGTTTTACTATCCAAATTGATGGTGCAGACCTCCTTTAGTATTTATTAAGATTAGCCTTGGTGTGAGTGATGGTTTTTTATTGCTTGATTAGCAAACAAAACTCACTTTTTCTATTTCCTCCTCATATCACCTGATAGTTTTCCATCAATAGCTTTCGCCTTAACAAACTGATTAACGCATCTTGTCTGTTGATAAGGGTGAATTCAGCCATTCGTTTTTAACGTTCCGAACGCTTTTTTTATATGTAGTTTGAAGTCTCTATTTTTTTTTAGAGAGAGAAAGAAAGTAAATTTAACGCAGAACAATAATTGCTTGAATTGGTTTTACTATCTTTCTCTCTCTCTCTCTCTCAAAAATAAAGACTTCAAACTACATATTCACCTTAATGCAGTGTTATCCTCGTAAGAGATGGGTAATTTAAAACGTACTGACTTATTAACCTGCCCTCGTATGTATTAAGCATTAACGGCCTGTTTGCCGATGTCGAAAGAAAACTCATGCGAAAGAAAGCTAGTCACTCACATTCGAATCAATTTGAGTTTGTCTATGTCACTCACTTTCGTTCGCAGCTACTTACGTCAGTCAATTTTTATATCTTACGTGTTAATAAAGCAAAGTAGTGCCAACTTATAAGTATAATTGTTTTACAGTAATTTCCTCTAAAAATACAAAAAATACTACCAAATTGTTTGAAGTCAAATGCAACTCCTTTTGAAATTAAACAGCTGTCGAAATAAAGAAAATGTAACCAAAACAAACTAAAAGTTTACAAAATAAAAAAATATAATTACAACCACCTGTTTCCTGCCTACTTTTTTGTTGTCTTTTTGGTTCTAGATTTCAAATCAGATTTCAAATCTGCAAACAATATGTGTCATTTTTGCAAGTAGCAAATACAAAATAAGTACCTATGTATGTATGTATGTACATATATATATATATGTATATGTAGGCAATAACCCACCCCAAATGTACATACATATGTATGAATGTATGTATGTACTCACAACTAAAAAAGCTATTTGTTATTAAAAATTTTTTTCATAAAATATTTGTTTATTTATATATTTTTTCAAAAAATTATTGTCATTCGAACACAAAATAACTGGTGCTTGATTTTGAAATTTGTGTTCGCAAAGTTGACAACAACTTCGAAATAGACAAACCCATTTTTGTATGAAAACACTTACGTTTTCATTCGAGTTGTCGTTCGAGTCATCGTTCGCATAGAACCAATTTAGGTAAACCCAAATCAGTTTTCTTTCGCTTAGATTGCGAAAGAAAGTTTTCTTTCGACATCGGCAAACAGGCCCTAAGTAACACTTTAAGTAGCAGGCATTGATTGCCTGAGTGTTACGTCTCTTTATAAAAATTAATTTAAAAAAATATTTTAAGTGTAAAATGATATTTTGATAATATCAAGTTAAAGTGGGTTTAAAGTAGGTCTGTGCTGGCTTTAAATTTGTCATATAACAACATTTTTTTTAAACATCATTCATTACTCGTACTTAACAATGGTTTATAAGGATGTTTGAAGTTTTATTTTTCATATGGACGTTAATATTTAGATTCAAGATTAAAAATAGTAAAAGAAAGATATAAATTTTATAATATCTCCTTAACGATTTAATGAGCATGATAGCACAATATGTAATGAAATAATCTTGGAGAAATACGATATTATATTGATCATTCCACTTCAATTTGTTTTCTAATATGTTTTTTTTTGCTTTTTTAAATCACTGTAATGATTTCCTGTTTATAATTGAAATTATAAGTGATTTAATAAAGAGTGGCTTTTTAATCTTTTCGCAATTTGTAATGAAATTATACAACAATGTTTTTAAATATAAGTCGCAAAGAATGTCGCATTGAATATTTAAATTTATTTAATAACGTAATAAGTGTTAATTCCCATCATGTATAATAAATTTCAAACAAAAAAATTTTAATCGAAGTCAAATAACAAAATAAAATATTAAATCTTAAAAAAGAAAAGGAAAATTCTGGGGAAGAGCAACAACGAATTATCTTTTAACAAATTTAAAACATGGTTCGTTGCCATTTGAAATGGGGTAGGTACTCGCATGTATGTTATTGTTGTCATTTGTTGTTGATAACACCACTCCTATAAAATATTTATCATGATTCCTGAGTGATTGTTGTTTTTGATTGTCGCCTTGTTTCACAATTCAGTTACGGGCATATTATTTGTATCTTCTCTAGACGTCTGTGCATGCGAATGAATTATGGGTATTTGTCAAAATTAAATCAATTTTATTATATTTTTGATACTTTATTTGGATAAACAGAATTACATTATGCCGGGTTTGTTTTAAAATAACAATTATTTTTGCTTTCAAATGAATTTTTTTTTAATATTCCTGATGGTTGATAAAATTGGTTGAACATGCGGGATCATTTGAAAAAGAATTTTTGTCGTAATAAAATAAATATAAATGTGGTACATATAATTATTTATACTAAAATATATTTAAAATTATCCTTTTCAAATTACTCTTGTAGGAATTTGCCGTAGAGTAGTAGTAGTCCAAAGGTCAATGGTGCGATTCCTGCTGCTGAAGACTCTGGGTGTTTCTGCAGACAAGCCAAGCAGCTTCCCAGTTTGTGTTTTTTAACGTTGTTAGATATTAATCGGGTGTTTATTTTAGAAGCGGAGAAGAGAACACTTTAAACTTTAAAAAATATATAGTATTGGCCTTGTGGCACCATAGTAAGAAGCCAACGCCATAGAAAATCGAACAACAAATTACATTTTTCCGGCTTTTTGTAAGTTGGGTTGAGAAAATCTTATGAAAAACTTAGATTACTTCTGCTTATACTCAGCAGTTATATTCTAGCGTTTTTTATGAAAAAATAAATAATAATAATCGTATCAAATTAATGTATCGTTTGTTTCAAACGCAAGTAACTTTATAAATCATACTTTATTTTGACGCTGATAGATTTTATATATCCGAAATATTAACTATCATTCAATATCATGCCTCCATGGACCAAAATGAGTCGCCTTACGACCAACGCTGGGATATATTGCAACAAAAAAATCGCACATCGAATTTCACCACAAACTCTTTTTTTCTGACGAGGCACATTTTCATTTTGAGAGTTTGTGGCAGCAAAGAAAGTTGCCGCATTGAAAAACCTCCACGTCTCATTGTCGAGAAGCCAATAAATTTACAGATAGTGACAGTTTTGTATGGATTTCGGTGTGGTGGCATCATTAGTCCTGTTTTGAAAATGGTGGAAACGCCATTGCAGTCGATGTAGAGCACTGCAGAGTCAAGTTTACGAACTTTTTGTGGTGTTAAATGGAAGATATGAATTTGAATAATCTTTGTTTTCAGCAGGATCACTATGTGTCAGCCCATTTAATTCTTAAATAGATACCTGTATGTGGACCAGCCGGTGTAGGGGAAGTTCCAAATTTTTTCGACTAGAAAATTCAATTTTGATTTGTATCAATACTGCTTTTATCTGCACACTTAATTCAGTCGAATACCCACTTGTAGCTCCCCAAAGTCGGAACTGACGTGCGCTTTTGTGAAAAACTAGTGACATTAAACACTTTAAAAATGTGCAACAAGTCATTAGATTGAAATAAAAGTGTTGGTGTTAGAAAGTGCTAGACCTTATTTCTCTAAGTATATAACATACACTTTTTTCGCAATGACCTGTAAAATCAGAATATGTCCTTATTGAAAAAGGATCTTGTGATTTATTAACCTTATTCTTACATCAGCTAGACAATTATCATGAAAGAAATTTTAAATTGCGTTTTCAATGCTCTTGAAAATTGTGATGTCTATATCACCCATAGTTATGAATGGAGCCGCATGTTCGGTCATGCATCTATGTCTTACGATCTCCAACAGGATTGGACTTATTGTAGATAGAATTGAAAGTTTTACATAAAAGTTTCTTAAGAAAAATAATAAATCGGGTAAGAGAAGGAATGGAGCCTTGCGGTAGCCCTAAATTGATTTTGAACTCGTTGGATGAGATTTCATATCTAACTTCTCTAAGGAAGTTCGAGAGAAGTTATTACCGACATCGAAAGCAATTAGTTTTAACTAAAGTGGATCATGCCACACGCTCTACAAACTCTAACTGAGTTCTTGCAGGCCATCCTCGGAAACTCGTGCTAATACCAAATTCGATTTGAGAATCATTTCAAAAAGGATTTTCCAATAACGACGTTTTTCGAACCAATAAAACCGAATTTTATAAAATTTAAGGCATTCAGTTAAAAAAAAATTCAAAAAAGTGAGCAAATTGAAAAACCGAGACAACAATAATTTTCGGAGTTATTGGAAAAAAACACAATTTTTCAATTATTTCGGGAATAATAACTCTAACGAATAATGCGGTTTTGCGGCGGTAGCTGTTCTCAAAATATTTAACATTCATACCACACGAAAATCATCACAGATATAGTCAAAGTTGCCTTTTAGGGGCTCGGGACGTGGAGATCTGCTGAAAGCTCGATCGGTGTGAAATTGGTGTCTTACAATTTTTCAATAAAATTTTGGTCTTAAGGCAATAAAAAATTCATATTCTTTCTATTTAGTTTAGATCTGTTGTGTGTGTGTTTTTTAAATTCTAATCAATATCTTATACTAGAATTTTGCAAAATTTCGATTTTTATCAACTAAAATTTCTTCCATTTTCAATAAACCCCTCTTAAAATGAATGTATCGATTTTGGTTTACTTATTTATTTCATTTATTTTTTGTAAGATATATCTTGATCCAAAGATTTCTTTCCTATGATTCAAGAAAACTTCTTCAGCTCTTTAACGATGGGTTTTTTTAAATTCATACTTTTCACTGATTAAAAAAAAATTATTGCTAATCTTATTTCGATTTTCACTTAAATTAAAGGTGAACTCATAATAATTATTATTTTTTCGAATTAATAAATAAATTTTTTAACTACAATAGATAATTTGGTGTCATTCCTGCAAAAATCTACTGTAATTAAATTAGTACAGCAAACAGAAATCCTTAAGCAAACAATTTGTGTTTAATGGGCCATTAAATAAACCCATACAAATAAAAAAGAGTAAAAAGAATAAAGAAGTTAAAAGAGAAAAAGAAAACTTTTCCTCCTTCTTATTGTTCAATTATTTAAATTCCCATAAACAAATATTTTTTTTTGGCCAACAAATTAATCAAGCATATATTTTCTTATCCACAGCCAAGTTGAAAAATATATGAAACTTTTGTGAAAATTAATTTTGTCTTAGTAATTGGGGAGAAAACGTTGTGCACAACCCTCGCAAAGTAATCTATTTTTGGAGAATCAACTCGATGACATATCAGATGTACAATTCATCAAAAAATTGTTGATGGCGGCTGGTGAACGAACAAATGCCGGCGGCGATTTTATCCTTATAATATTGATAATTAAAAATGTACCTCATTTTCAAGAAAATGTTTGGAGATGGTCTTTTTACATTCCCAAAAGTAATTATTTAAACGTCACCACATTTTCGTTGAATTTTTTTTTTTTTCAAAATTTTCAACCCTTTAGCACAAGAATGATAAAAATAATTAGTTTAATCATTCTTGCTCTAGCCTACTAGGCAAGTGCCGGTAGCCAGTATTGTTGTAACAAAAAAAAAAAAAAAAAAAAAACATTAATTAACTTTTCTATTAAAGTTTATTTCATAATGTTGATAAGCAAGTTGCATAATCTAATATTGAAGGTATTAAAATAATACTTTATGGTTTTAAGTCTTCTTTTGATAAATGAATTTTGGAAACTCCACTACTATGAAAATTATTAAGTATCAATAAAAGAACTAATACTAACATTTTAGCATAAACTTTTTAGCACAAATTGCTTCTTTCAGCTTTCGTATGAAAAATATGGAGCTTTTCAATAGAATATACAAAGCGAATTATTCTATAAATTGTGCAAATTACAAATCCAAAAGCGATTTTGATAAAAACTAAAGCTACATACGAAATATGAGAAATAATTTATTAAGAAAATTAACAATAAATTTTATCTAACGATTTGTCAGCGAAAGTACGAGCTTAATTTTCCAACAAAAAAAATTACTTTAATGGTGCTCAAATCCATTTAGCGCTTAAGCTATAAAACAGTTTTTTGTAAAATTAAGAAAACATGTTTCAAAATCGCTAAGTATAAAAGCAGGTTAGGTTAGGTAGATTGGAGGGGTGTGATAGCCCGTCATACGACATACACTTAAGCCAGTGAAGGCTTGTTGTGCGCTCCCTTTAATTATCAGACACAAACTGCCAGAGTTCTGCGGCAGGATTCGAACCTGGGACCTTCGCACTACGAGTCTAGTACGCTACCTACTAGTCTACGAAGGTCAGTCAATATAAAAGCAAGTCAGATAAAAATTATAATGAAATTCTTGGGACTGAAATATATAATTTCTTCTTTTATAAATGCGGCCGATTGCAGCTTTTTTACTTTTACTTTTGTACATGTGAATAGATATACATAAGTAAGTATGTATACATGAATATTATTTTCCCTAAGTTGTACATTTCTTTTACTAATTGTACAAATCTTCTATAATAAAGCAAATAATAAAGGATATAGGAGGTCAAAGAAAGAATTATTGATGAAATTTCTTTTTATCAATCAAATTTGAAAATTTGAAATAAACCTTTACCGGATTATGCAATTAATGTTTCAACATGTAGCAAATATTGTCTAAACATACTTTAATTGCAATTTGTTTATAGAAATCATTATTAAAAACTCGATTTATGTTCATTCACAAAAAGTCATGGATGGCGAAATTTTAGCATTTTAATTCGTATAATATTTGCCTAAAAATTATATTTATTATATTATTATTTCAGACAAGTGTTTTTTTCTATATGTTTAAAAAAACCAACAAGGGTACTCACAAGGGTGTAGTAAACGTTGTAAATGTTAGCTATATGTTGCAAAATTTAGTTTTTATTAATTATATCAACTGCCTGGATATCTTTACTATATTTTTGGACACTATTGCCTCACGTCAATACATGCGATATTCGTTTATTTTACATACAATAACTCTGAAAATAAAAATTAATAATGCCAAAAAGGCAGATAAATAAATATTCGTACTTCCTATAAATAAGGGCACGTCCATTAGTATTGCAAATGCAAACATAAATACACATATATTCACACATACATACATACATATTTCCATGCGACATGAAAATAAGTAAATATACATATTCGGTCAATAAAATTGTTCGCTTGGTGATAGTAGGGGCAGCAACAATACGCCTGTACGCATGTTGAAATAGCGGAAACTAAAACAAAAAAAACGCACAATTATGCCCAAGGCTGTTGATAACTTTTCTGAAATGGCTAGATTTAAAAATAAAGATGGATAAAATTATTTTTTTTCTCTAAGCTTCTTTAATTAAGCCACGGTCACACTAGGGAAAGATTTGACAGAAATCAAAAGATATTTCTTTGCCGCAAACAGCTGATAAAGCAAAAATGTGTCTAATGTGATCAAAGTATGATCATTCTGATACAAATATTTTTTTTTTTTTTGAGAAATAATTGTTGATCCAACAGCATAAAATAAGGCAAGGGGTTTGCATGAAATTGGTCAAATCTACCATTTGTACAGTTGGGCAAACTTGCGATACTTTTTTCAAGAAATCCTCTTATAAAACAGTTGTCCAATTTTTAAAATTTGTCAAAACACAAAGTATTAATTTTATTTATTTTAATATTTTTCAAAATCAAGTATATATTTGTTAATTTTTTCGACCTTATGGTATATAATTTATGGTTATTTTTATTTATGACTTAGAGCCTAAATAAAAATAACCATAAATTTTTCAAAATCTTTAATTTTTATTTTATTTTGCTAAACGTAAACAAAAAACAGCTGATTTAATAAATGCGCTATTAAACTGTGTGGGATTACAAATCAAAATGGTTTGGGCAAATTCACAAGGGTTGTGCAAACTAATTTACATAAATTTCGAAGAGTTCATTGACGTGAGTGGAAACTTGCATAGTTTGTGGGGCATTTAAGCAGTTTCATGAGGACGTGGTGGTAGTAGTTAAAGTGCTTGCCTACAAAACCAAGTACCCCAGGTTCGTTCCCTGGTAGAGGAAACAACTTTTCATAGTTTTTCGACTTTTAAAATTAGTGGCTTCAACCCCCCTCCAAAAAGACAAAAATAACAATGTGAAAACAACTGCAAGACTCGTGTAAGATGGAAGATGCCTTGTAGAAGACAAATGCTCCCAAGATAGGTAATGGAAAAAAATGAGGACTCTTAGTAAAATTAATTTGTATTAATAAACTGCGCAATGGATGCACCTAATATTAGTAACTTTTTGGGCGGCTGTCACGCGTGCTCAAAAAAAACTCGATGTAAATTTAATTTTTTCCTTCTAGGTTTCAGTAAAAAATCGTGCTTAAAAGGTGTAATGCGAATGACACTAAATATATTCCAAAATTTTTAAATCAAGTACGAACAGTCTCGTGAAAATTACTTTATGCTGTCGATATTTAAAATGTTGTTGTGGGCAAAGGTAGTGAAAACTTATATACGATGAATGGGGAGCTTAAGGTCAAGACATAATTTTTTTTACTAATTTTTTCCCAAGTTCAAAACAACCTTTTCCGGTAGCTATTTTTTTTTGCAATTGTTTCGATAATTTAAAAATTTTTGGCAGTTTATTTTATTTATATAAATTTAACGATTTCTAGGGTCTTGCAATACTACAAGAACGAAAACGAAAGAGAAGATAATAGTAATAAACGCTTCTTTCAAAACTTATGAAACCATTTAATTTTTTTTTTTGCGACAATTCCCATTGTGGTAAAAAAAATCATACAAATGAAAACCGACAACAGCAAATTATCGACTTTACCAATCAACAAAAAGGCGAAAGAGAAAACGTACAAAAAAGACAGTAAATGAAATGTCAAACTATTTTTTAATATTCTCCAAGAAATGTATTTTTCCCCCCAATATTTTTGTCGACGTACATATTGTTGCTTTTGTTTGTTTAATGTAAACAAAAACCACTCATATGCACAAACACACAGACACTATTGTTTAATAAAAAGAAACCCAAAACCATGTAATTTTTGCCATACGAATCTTATCTGTTGGGCTCCCCGTCACCCTTATTTTGTCTGTATTTATGTATCTGTATCGCTGAATAATTGTCTCTTGAATTGTTATTATAAAAATAAATACCCAATTCTGACGCTGCCCTTTAGATGGCATGAAGCACTTCAACTAAAATGTAGTACTACGAGGACCAAGTGAAAAGTACTTGTCATTGATAAATATACTAACGATATTTCTTAAATTCATTATTCGGGATATTCTCCAAAATAATTATTTAAAAATTTTTGTTATTTGAATGCTTTTCAAATATGATTCGGTCAAAGAGTACTGATGATTCGGCTAGCGCCAACGAAATGTAGGCACATAACCAGCTAATCCAACAACAAACAATTTTTTTTAATACTAACTTTAAAAAAAAATTTAAGAAAAAAAATGTATTGTAATTTTTTTTAGTTTCATATGGTGAGAAACGACCTTACGATTCACTTTTCTTTTATTATCACTCACACTCACTCATGCTCAAAAGTCATTCTTAAGGAATGGCATTTTCATTGCTCCATTTTCTCCCCTTAAAAGGATGTAATTCATAAGCAAAAAAGTAAAGGACGAATATGGATGTACTTGATGCTTAACTTCCATACGAGGTTTCGTCAGGAGTTGTAATAGATGTTGAATGTTGTATGTGCCAAGCTTAACAACTTTGCATATGTATATAAATTAATGCTTTGTAATGCTTAGAGAGTTTCTTTAGAAAGCCAAGAAGGTATGTCAAAGAAAAAAGAGGCAAATTGTGGATTGAAAGAGAATTTGTTCGCAATTGGCAGCTAGCAAACTTCAGATTCAAACAAGCACAGAATCTTATAAGACATGACCTGTGTGACTTTTGTAACCACATCTTGTTAAAATCCATATTATTCAATTCAGGCCAAAAGAACTTGCTAATCGTCGACTTATAGCTCTAGCCGTTGACGGCAATGACCTGGCCAACGCCTTTCTCAAATTTCACACTGAAGAGTGACTTTCGGATTTGTCGTTCTTGTGGACTAGTATCGTCCTAAATACGGCAAATTTGTTTATTGACGCACCCGTTCATCCAGAAATAGGCCTCAAAGAAAATTAGGGTCAGTTTCCAATTGCGTCAGTTCATTCCGCGCACATACTCGTAAGTCGTTGCCTATGGTCGTTTACTTTAAGCTCCTGGCTCAGTTGAATTTTGTATTAATGCTAGGCCAAGTTGTGGTCTGCGAAAGACCGAGTACTTTTGAGCGTCGCGAAGTGGACAATCTCGGTTTCCCCTTCCACATTCTCACGGACAGCGGAGATGTTTTCTGCCGATCTTGCGTTCCATCGTCGTGTGATTGTTGGTTCATTGCTTAACAAACCAGTGGACTCAAATATGTGAGTAGTCCTCTCGATAGGATGATTATCTCTGTAGGACGATTAGGCTTCACATTTCTTTAAAAGTGTTTGTCTTTGAACATCTTAAATTTTTCTTCAGTTACATGTAATAAATCTGATATCATTGAAATTGCATTAATTATTTATTGTTCGTTCTGTTACAGGCATTGAATATTTGGTAGAAAATCGTTTATTACGACACGATCCACAAGATGTTGCACATTTCCTTTATAAAGGTGAAGGCCTTAATAAGACAGCAATTGGTAAGTGATTTACAAATCATTAATATGATTTAAAATTGTTTTTATTACCTATTAAAAGTATCTAAGTTTAAAATTATTATAAAAGACTGTAGATAATTGTGAAAAGCTCCCGAATATAATTTAACGCATAACATCTATTATAGAATGTTGTTCTATACACTGTACAGTGGAGCAGATTGAAAAAAAAAACAGTTTTATATTTATCGGTTATGTGTTTTCAAGTGCCTAGTATGAATGAAGGATAGTTTAATGGAATGTATACGATATATGGAATCTCATGAACTCTTTCACAGTGGGGCTAAGTTATCGAAAAACAGGCAACCTTGTTTAAAAAAAATTTTCTTTTTTAATTAGTATGTGATTTTTTGCCTGCGTAATATTCAATACGTGCAAAACGATTTAATTACTATTGTCTGATTCAACTTTAAAAATGTGTACGAACTGCCAAGATGAACAGTGTATTGGTCGACCAATACAAAATGGCATTGGATGATCGTCGGCAGTATTTTGCTTTAATGGTTTTCCCTAAGGACGACTTTATTTTATTCCAGCCAAAAAGCTTCGATATTAATTTAAAAAAAATATTTTATTTCAATTAAGCGAATTTTCATTTAAACTGTATGAACTTTTCCGAATTCGACTGTATATATACACATACAAATATAAACCAATTCGCTTGCTTACAAGCAAATTTATTAAATATTTAATACCTGAATACCAATTCATATATGATTATCTTTCTAGGAATGGAATTTTAGAGCAGCCGGATAAACCAAATTGGAAATGTCACATTTATAGACAAAATAGTTTAATGGTTCTGCTCCACTGTGCTTTGCAACAAATAGAAAGCAAAAATTTAAAAAAAATATATCGTTCTTAATAAAAAGTATTTTTGGCAAATCACACTAAACAAATGAAACGACAAGGCCAAATAAACAAAATTAAAATTTATAATAGCGAAACAATAAGAAAGAGAAAAAATTCACACTAAACAAATAAACAATCGGCAAAAAAAAACATTCTTTACAATTAATTGCTTTATTTTTTTTTCAAATTTTCAAAATCTAAAGACAGTCAAACAAACAACCCCTGTAATACGGAGCAGGAGTATATTTACACGGCATTTATTTACAATTTGGAATGTCATTTTAGCTTTCGATATGCAATCTCATGTCAAAATCAAGGTCTTATAAAAATTTATGGAATATTTTTGTGTCCTCAATTGAAGGATATTTTAGCAAAATGGACAACGATGATATTAGCAAAAAGTTTAAATGAACTGTACACAAGGGAAATAAATGCATAAGAGAAGTTTGAAAGGAATTATACACTCGAAAAAATATTCCACAACAAGTAAAAAATGTTTGATTAATCATACTTCACTTTATAGAATGGATTGGTGCACAAATTATACTAGTAAATAAAATAGGTTCAAAAAAAGATATGAAAGGCCAGAGATGATGGTCTTGATGTAGTGCAAATTAAAATATTTAAATTTTTTCATAATTATTTACCACATTGGAAGCTATTTTTTGCAAAGAAAATAATTTTATATCGAATTACAATATCATGGGAATTGGTCTATATTTCTGAAAAGGGTAAAGATGGTGTACTAGTCACAATGGGCCCTATCACGTTTACCAAATTTCGCCTAAGGCTTCTATGTTTTGTACTAGATTAAAGAAAAATGTTGCTCCGTATCCTTAATCTAGTACATACTCGTACTGTCGAATTTGCAATCGAAAATCGCCAAACAAAGGGTTATTTTTTTCCATGTGAAAGTATAAATAAAAAATTAAAGGAAAATGATTTTTTCATGCTAATTTAACGAAATATATTTTTCTTTATTTATTTTATTATAATTTTTTTTTTATGAAAAAGTATTATTTTCAAAAATGAAAACAGAATTACAGAGATTCATAGAAACTTTTATTCAAGAATTTTCCAACTTAATTGCAAATTTATAGAAATATATGTTTTTTTTTATAAAAAAGTGGTATGTTCTAAAATGAAAACAGAGTTACAGAGGTTCATAGAAACTTATTCAAGAATTTTGCAGTTTAATTTCCCAAGAAGTCGACAAAATGCACTAATATATACATCGGAATCAAGGAAGAAATAAGATCTTTTTATTTTTCACTGGCAGTATAAAAAATACGTACAAAAATCAAATAAAAAAGTATAATCACCTCTGCATCCGTTTCCTCAAACGGAGTTGTTGGAAATCCACCAACTCACACTCAAATCAATTTAAATTTTTTTCACTTTCCCTGCTTTCATTGTACATTCATTAAATTCAATCTATTCAAACATTCCACTTTTTTTTTAGTTTTTTAATTTATAATTCCTTTACGAACTCGAATTCAAATCAATTTTGATTTTTCCAGTACGAATATTTTCACCATGCTTTCATATAAGAAAAATTTATTAATTGATTTATTTCTACTATTAACTTTTTCTATTTTTCTATGCATATTTCTTTAAAATATTTCCATTTTTATAGGTGATTATTTGGGTGAAAATAATGATTTCAATAAAGATGTCCTGAAAGCGTTTGTAGCTTTACATGATTTTACAAATTTAATACTGGTACAAGCTTTAAGGTTTGTTTCTTTGTCATTGATTTAATTATTTATTGTATATTAATCGATATACTTATATTTTTTGCTTGTTTAGACAATTTTTATGGTCGTTTCGTTTGCCCGGTGAAGCTCAAAAGATTGATCGGATGATGGAGTGTTTTGCTCAACGTTATTGTCAATTAAATCCGGACATATTTACTAATACTGATACCTGTTATGTTCTAAGTTTTGCCATTATTATGTTGAATACATCATTGCATAATCCATCGGTAAGTTATTACATTCATTCATTGCCAAATTTATATGTACGAGTATGTATTACCCTTCAGAATTGAAATGCAAACAATTTAATGGATGGAAACTTTAGAGTTCTATGTATGTACATACGTATGTATGTATATACTAATGTATTTTAGGTATATGAGTATAAAAATGATTTGGCAGAGTTGTAAAAGAACTTATTTATACCCAGTAAATAAAAAAAGATTTAAAAAAGTCATGAAAATGCTGAGACTAGGTTACGAAAGTAGTGCTTATTAAAATATTGCTTTTTAATTAAGAAAAAAAAGCCAATTTTATACTAGCAGAACGGAATAGTCGATGATTGTCACCATCATCAGCGTTCATGTGTCACGATGAAATATTAACCTGAATTGAACTTGAGCCTGACAAATAAATTTCAATTTATTTATTTTTAAGGCAAAATTTATCTGTAAATTTCGTAAATTTCGTCATCGTTTTAGTGGTCGGTTATGCAGTGAATCAGTAAGAAATTCATGTCACGGTAGACTTCGGACTGCTCGCTCCTCTCGAAATATCACTACGTGGTTCAAGATACGGTAGAAACCTCAACATCATCTGGACGATATCAGACACAATTACCCATTCAATGTCGTCTCTGCACCATTTTTTAAAAAAGCATCAAATTTATTTTGGGACATCTTCCCATTCAAATTGGACCAATGATCGTAACGTGTATGGCTTACATTAAGAACTAACTTTATAAAGTTGTTAATGATTTTACATATTTCCATTCTGGTTTCCATGCTCTTTAATACATGAGCTCTAAGTATATTTAGTCATATAGTTATTTTTATTATTTTTTTTTTAAGCAAAAAAATATCAAGTCAGCGTGTGCCAATATTGTTTATTTTTGTCTCTATTTAGTTTTGCCAAAAAGAAAATAATAAATTACTTAGACATGAAAGTGGTCTTTCATATTATTCTCACCATCTCCACCAGTGATGGAAAACTGAACACCATGTACTGTGTTTGTTTTCATTAAATTACCCTCACATCATTATAGTACTTTTTTCATTTTATTTAATTTACTTTTACTTTAATTTGCGAATGACATCCACGGCTGAATTTCATTGATGCAGGTTTTAATTTCCTTCTTTAATAAACGGGTGATTGTCGACTTCTTGGCATATACCTTTAACTTTAATTAGCCTCATAAAATGGCCATAAATCACACGATTTATGGAGCCAATTTTGATCACCGAAACCACAGAGTACACGACCAGGAATTATCTCATACATTAATTTATTAATTAATTTAATTAATTTGTTACACATGTGATACCGCCTTTTTTTATTATTTTTGAGACATTGCCCAATTATGAAAATACGTTGTTCTATGGTGTAAGGCTCCATTTTTAACACCCTATACTGTCAAATTGTGTTTTTTCTATTGTTGACAACACACTCTATTTGGCTTAAAAACTATATTTTCGAATATTCTGACAACGATTGATGAATTCTTTCAGAGTTCTCACTTTCACCAATAGAAGCTAAGAAATATTTATCACTGCAAATCTTTATGATCTTTATTCTGTTTTCTGCTACAATATTTTAAGCCTTATATCCAGCGTTGCCGTTTTGGTTAATGTTAACAAAATTTTGTCACTTTGTTCTCTAACTTGTAGATGGATCGTTTTTAATTTTGATTGCGATGAAAAGTAGATCTAAATAATTTTGTTTTTCAATTTAATTTTTTTAATAAATTTGTGGAGTTGCGAAATTCGGGTTTGTTATTATTATTTAAGGTCTTGTATCAAATTATGCAGTCAAAATTATTTTCAAAATAAGTTCAGTTGTGAAAAATGTACAATAAAATAAATTAAATGTAATTGCCGTAAAGCAGAAAATAGCAGAATTTAGGAGAAAATAGATAATATCATGCAATATTTTAAAAAAAATTTAAAACTGTAAAGAAAGTAAGACCTTTTGGTGATTAACAAAAACTTCTCTCGAATTATTTGGTATTCAGAAATTACAGCACAGGCAAGAAAAGTTCTGCCACAATATTATTTAACCCTTTCATGCCCACTGTTGCCTATAGGCAACATTGTACTTATCGGCTTCTAAGTCCCCTTATTTTAATTTTAGCAACCTGCGGTTTTTTGAATTGTGTAGCCTTATGTGTTGTAAAAGATTATAGCGATTTGTTTTATTGTAAGCTGTGCACGTGTTCATTCAGTAGGCGTTCTCCGTATAGTGAAATTGTCAAGATCGTTTCGCGAAAAAAATGTTTTTAAAAAAAGTGTTTAAAATCATTGAAATAACTGTTTCATTGTAAAATCAAGTGAACAATATAAATTAATAAAGGTAAGAGAGTTATTTAAAAAAAATAAATCATGAAAAAAGTGTTTAGTTTGTTTATAATAATTTTCTAAAAGTGCTGTTGCCTATAGGCAACATTGGTCAATTGTGGTAATTTCCGAACAATGTACATTTATTTATATATATTCATATTTAGATACGTCCAAAAGGTCTTACGCAGACAGAAATTTAAAAAATTTTTCATTTTGACTGGGATGATTCTGCGGATGAGGAAAATGAAGAAGAAGAGCAGAAAACAACATCAACTTTCGAAAACATCATCGAAGAAACATTGAAAAATGTGATTGATAAGGGCGAAAATATGGAAGTTGGTCTGATTGAGCAACTAAAATGACGGAAAGGAAATTGAAATTGAAGAGGTTGTACAGGAAGTGACGGAAAAAATTGATTTTAAAAGTTTGAGGTGGAGGACTGTAGAGGTAATGAATGTAATACCAGTTAGAAAAGCGAAGTGCGCAGCAATGAGGTAAAACAACCAATCGAAATATTCACCTAGTTCAAAAGGGGCAACCTGGCTATGATAAGTTATATAAAGCTAAGTAATTATATGTACACATATGTATGTACACATAGATTTCTATCTAATTCAAAATATATTTTTCATTAGGTCAACACAGTTTGGAACAATATCTGCCAAATAAGCTCCACAAGTGGGGCTTCAAAATGTTCTCTAGGGCTGGTGTTCTGGCATTATTTATGATTTTACCCTCTACATTGGAGTAGAATTGATTGATTGTTTGTCTTTTGGACATTGTTTTATATTTAGCATCCAATATTCCAAGGAAAAGAGGTCGCCCATTATCAATCCTTTCAACGATGGAGTCAACCCCATCATCACCGGGTTTTTTACCATCGGTTCCATCTTCACCAACTCTTTCGACGGCCTCTGAATCGAGCTCTTATAAAAGAGCATATACTGCAGAACCTGCAAAATACATACGATTTGACAAATCTTGGACACTGGGTAGAATGGGGAGCAAAAGGCAGATGCAGACTATGCCACACTGGTTATCCGCGCCCGAAATGTAGCAAATGCAATGTTTATTTGTGCTACAATCCACAAAAAAATTGTTTTGTGTCTTATCATACTTAAGTTTCAATAAAAATGCATTAAAAAAATAAAAAACATGTTTTTTTTAATTTACCACCACTGCCCAATGTTGCCTATAGGCAACATCCTGTAACTAACGAACCAGGACACCAAGGACTTTGAAATTTTTATCAGTTCATATCTGAGTCAAGACTAACACATATCTGTCCTCAAAAAATTTTTAGCTCTGCACATTTTAATTCGGGCATGAGAGGGTTAAATAAAAATATGCGAATAATTTTTCAAATACTCTTAAAAACAGCTGTACAGTTTAAGCAATTATAGATTTTTTAATTAAAATAATTTTATTCGAATAACTTTAAGCTTAACTTTATTCGAATAACGTTATTGAAATTACGTTTTAATTAATTTAATATTCAGTAAATTTGCACGTGCGACAACATTTGTGAATGGATGGATAGTTAAACTTTTGTTAGATTTGAAACAAAACTCTTTTAATGAATATAATTAATATGATAATAGAGATAAATTTTGTTAAAGTTTCGAACTTCAGAATCAGATTTATAATAAATGAATTGCAACAAATAAAAAACTTAATTTTCAAGGTTTCTTGAGTTAATAAGGTCGTAACCCTATTAGGGCAACAAATATAGCAGCAAAATAAATTTTGATATTGGAATGTCAAAAATAGTATAAAAATAATTGGGATGTACACGCCTACACACTTACACACACACACACACACAAGGACTTTTGAATGTCAAAGGTTTAATGGTTTTCATGTCGGTTATTTTTGCTGGTGAAGTTGTTGCCTTAATAAGGCCATCTTGTAATTTTAATTCGCCTTGATAATTTGATTTAGAAAATTGACGGATTATTCAAAAAATTTTTTAATGTTTTGTTTTTTTAGAAAAATTGTGAGTTAAGCAATGCAAAAAGAAGTAGAGAAATGTAAAGATCGGTTCATATCGTTATATCAATTGTTCTCAAAAGTTAATAAACGACAAAAATTTATGTATTTGTCAAAAAAAAAAAATTATCTTTCTCATAAAGGAAAGAAAGTTTTTTTTTATGGTATTCGTAAATACCATTAAATTTTTTTTAATTTTCCATCGCTGGTCTCAACTAGATGCCTTTTTTTGCTTTCCCTACAGTTCCTTTTCTATTGCTAGACATTTCTAACATTAAGTATTTCTACACTATTTAAATCATTAAGTACTCACACTCTCAAACGTTTGCTGTCTTCCACTGCGTCATGCTGTTCTTTTTTGGCATTTCTGGCATCACGTCTCTTATTTATTTTTATATTGGACGAGTTTTAAAATGAAAATTATTTAGCATCTAAGAATAGAAATAAATAGAAAGAATATTTCTCTAATTAATGACCTGCCTTAAAGTAATTTTAAATGTAAAAAACAAGGGACTCAGCGAAGAGTTTTTTTAAGAAGACATTTAAAAAACAAGGGAAATTTATTTGGACAAAAGAATTTATTTGAAGGAAATATTTAGGGCAGTTTAATTTTTGTATGCTTTAAAAAACAAACATTTTAAACTTTTTTAATCTTCTCGAACAAATAAAAAAACATCGCAAATAAATAGAATGGTGTTTTAAAGAACATGGCAACTAAAATATAAAGTCAAATCTGGTTATAATTTATAAATAAAATTTCCCTTTTTGCAGTACGTTTGGAGTTATTTTAATTTTATTAATTTTATGCTATTCAGATATGTATGTATATTAAATTATTTTTTTTTTAAGAATTTTTTTATATTTTTAACACGGGATAGACAGACAGTTTTTTTCAAGACGGTTTTGATTATTTGGTTTGGAATGCATAAATCGATAGAAAACATGAAATTTCTGATACATCGCAACTTAACTATAGATTTTTGTTATAAATACATTAAGCTATTCATAAATAGTGCCAAATTAAATTTTAAAAAATCTAAGATCTTTGCTTTCGTCACTTAAAAAGATTTGTGTGAATTTCAGATCAGTTTCCCTAAAATATGAATATTTTTTATATATATATATATATTTTTTTTTCAATTATTTTCTGTTGTCTATATATATTTTTGTTGTTTTTTTTTGTATACTTGTGTACTAATAAATTGTTTTATGAATTGGTCTAGGTCAAGGATAAACCCACTGTTGAACAATTCATATCAATGAATCGCGGCATTAACAATGGTGGTGATTTACCACGTACTTTACTGGAATCCCTTTACGAATCGATACGAACGGAGCCATTTAAAATACCACAAGATGATGGCAATGATTTAATGCATACTTTCTTCAATCCAGATAAAGAGGGTTGGCTGTGGAAACAGGGCGGAAGGTAAGTCCTTACAAAAATTCATTGTTTTTTATGAAAAAAAAATCATACATATGAGTATATGCGTAATGATAGTGTATATAAATAATATTTAAAAACTTTATATTGAAAAATTAAAACACAATTGTAGAGATAAACGGTTTATTACAAAACAGCAAATTTCTGGCATCTTGAATAGTCAGACATTTAGGGTTAATTTTTAGGATAAAGTTGAACTACATTTGTTAGTTAACTGTGGCTTAAACTTAAAATATTGTTTTTATAGAAATATTGATTATCAAGCTAAATTTTTCAGTTAAACCTAAAATAGAGCATTAAAATAAAAACACAATATTTTAGCGAAAATTAGGGAGAAAAATGAAATAAATGAATAAAATTTATTAGTTTATATTGAGAAAAGTTCAAACATGTGCATAAAGAATTAAATTTTTGAAAAATGTTCAACTGTTTTTGTCGGCTGACATATTTACGAGGGCTGGTCAATAAGTCCGTGATTTATTTTTAATGTGATTTTGGATAAAAAATCATTTTATATTTTAACATAGTCTCCTTTGAGCTCCATAAACGATATCCAACGTTTTTCCAAATTTTTGTATCCCTTTCAAAAAATAAGGTATCGAGGTAGTGAAAATAGTCGTTTATTGGTGTAATTATATTTCATTTTTGAAATCAAAACTATTTCCCCCAAGCCATTTCTTCAGATTTGGAAACAGGAAGTAGTCACTTGGGGCTAAATATGGCGGAGAATATGGTGGAGGAGGTAGCAATTCGTAGCCTAATTCATCAAATTTTGCCATAGAAACTGCACATTTGTACACCATTACATTGTCCTGATGGAAAATAATCTTTTTCTTGGCCAAACGCGGCCGTGTTTGTTAAATTCTCATTAAATCTCTCCATGAATTGTTGTTTTACCCTTTGAAGGTGATCAATGTGTATTATAACGGAAGTATTCGAGAAAACGGTTACCACGGTCACTTTATTGGCTGACAAACCCACCTTTGCTTGCTTTGCATCGATTCACCCCTAGGAACCCACTATTATGAGTGGTGTCTGGTCTTTGACGTGTTGTATTGAATGAAGAACATCATATCTGTAACGAAAACAAAGTATGACTCTGGTTGTAAGTGTTGCATGTATACAAATGTGTAGCATTATGTGCTAAACCGAGTAGTATAGAGTAAAATTTTATTTTCATTATGACCATTTTGCGAATGCTATAATGCGAGGCTCCATGAAAAATGGACCCAATAGGCTCGAACGAAAGCCGTCTACGCTGGAAATCTTTGTGAATTGAATCCAGTGTTCGAAGTATGACAGCAGCGAAATACCCACTGAAAAATATTCCCAAAAATGAAATTTTCTAAAAAAATTGGGGTGATTTTCTTTTTGTATTTTGGAGCCATTGTTCTTTTCTAAATTTTTAGGTTAGATTAGGTTAGGTTGAAAAGAGAGGAATATTCATCTCATGTCAAGAAAAAAATTAAACACACATAGACCAGTAAAAGGTCTGTTGGAAATTTTTCTGTTTTTCCATGAAAGGGAAAATTTCACCAAACTGAAAATTGAAAAATTGCCCCAAAAACACAGGAAAAATACCCCAAACCACAAAATAAAAAATGAAAAATCTAATTTATAATTTTTGGTTTGGGGTTAATTTTCATTGGGATCATTTTTCATGCAGACATATTACATCATATTAATTGCAAAAAAATTATAAATTAAATTATGATACTTCTATTATTTTATGCATAAACATCTTTTGTTAATCATTATTGTCTTCATTTCATTCTAGATACAAATCTTGGAAGCGAAGGTGGTTTATATTAAACGACAACTGTTTATATTATTTTGAATATACAACAGATAAAGAGCCAAGAGGGATAATACCATTAGAAAATATATCGGTAAGTATTAAAACTGACAATCCCATAAGTACTTTATTTAACAATTCATTCAACAGGTTCGCGAAATTCATGATCGTAGTAAACCCAATTGTTTTGAATTATTTGCTACTGGTGGGGCAGATATAATTAAAGCATGTAAGACTGATTCGGAGGGCAAGGTTGGTTATTGAATATTAGCAAGATTAGCTTTTATTTATTTCCATTTTTATTATTTTTTATTATTTAGGTGGTTGAAGGAAAACATACAGTCTATCGTATGTCCGCCGCAACCGAAGAAGAACAACAGGAATGGATAAAACGTTTAACACAATCCATTAGCCATAATCCTTTCTACGATATTCTAGTACAAAGAAAGAAAAAAGCTTTAAGCAAAAGTTAGTATTAGCTTTAAAGAACCATCATGCAACACATTAAACACTTTTTATAAGTGAAAAAAGCAAACTCCTCATCAAAAAAAGAGAATCTAAATGAAAAACCAAGTGCAAATTAAGAATGAAGACAGTCGGCATGCGCGTATATACATACACTCATATACTTGTTTTTGAGGATCTCATCAATTTGTATACATACATATTTATGATAACAGAGAGGATTTAGGATATTAAAAACCACTACTACACCACCACACTATTTACTCATTGTTTGTTATAAGTTTTAGTTAAATTGTTGAAATTTTTCTTTAAATTAAGTGGCTTTAGAAACCCCTTTAGTTTTCGAGAATTTGTGCTTGTGTAAACCTTTTCACTTGTTTCATTGTACAATTTTATTCCTTGTCATTTTGCATGTACATATGTATGTAATTTCCTTTTGTTTAAATGAAAAGAAGCCAAAAACAATTGTCTTTATAGCATGATTTGTTTTCTATCGTATTTCATTAAAATTAATTATTCATAATTTCTATGTGGTACTATTTATTATACATATTTCATTTATAAATATACATGAAACATATTTGAAAAAAACTCAAATATCCTTCAACTGAAACACATGTTTGTTATATGACATGGTCAAGATTTCTTAAGGGACATAAAAAAATCATATTTCAAATGTTTTATTTGCTGGTACGGCGAAAAAAAAACTTGGAGCCCAATTTTCTAAAATATAACGTAATGTTGAAATTAATTTGAAAAACTGTAACACATTTCTAAAAATTCAAAAAATTAAAATAATCGTCAGCCAATTTCATTCCAACTCTGAAATTTTACATGAAAAGCGAATTAACATTGCACGCCATCTGTCAAACTCAACATGAAAAAAATAAGCAGCATTTTTTAATGCGCATGTGCACAGATGTTATTGTAAATAATAAGAGACCTTTTTCAATATGTCTAGAACCAAAGCAACATATACAAATTCTAACGTTGCTTTAAGTTAAAGTTTATGAAGTGAATATCAACAAAATTCAAATATTTAGAGAATTTTTTCACATTTACACTTTTTTAGTTAAAGTTCAGAAAATGCCATTTGATTATTAGTAAAATTTATTATTGTTGAGAAAATATACATTAAATCAAGGCAATACGGAATAAGTGCTTAAGTCGAATTAAACTTAAAATGAGTGATTTGCCACTTCAAAAGTACCCCCAGCAAAATTTCACTCATTTTGTATTATTTTTGGGGAAGTTACAGCGTAATGAATTTCTGCTTTTCCTTTTTTTTGATGCACAATTTTATTTGGAACAACAACCCATGAAATTGTATATGATAGTTTTGAAATGTAAAGCAATTTATTACTAATACAAGGTAGTGCAAAAGTTATAATTTGAATTGGCTGCCATGTTTATTTTGCAAGCAACAATTCAAAATGCCATAAAACGAGCGCAATTATGCATAAACATTTGAGCGATATAATTTGTTTTCCAATGAATTTAATAAATTTTACACTTTCAAGTAAACTTTTTTGTGAAAACAGAGCACTTTTTCGTTTATAACAATATGGCAGCCAGTTCAAGTTATGATATTAGTTTTGCGCCACCTTGTATAAGAGAATACAGAACGTATATAATAATACCCTGCGTTAAAGAGCGTACTCGTTTTAAGAAAATTAACTTCAAAAGTCAAAAATGCTCTCCTTTTTCCTTGTTGGCACGGAAATAATAAGAAATTCAAAGTGATATTCAGTTAATTTAAATGTGTAATTTGTAATCAAAATTGATGTTGAGAAAATACAACTTGATAAGAAATCCAATTTGATTGTTTTGAGAAAATACAATTTTATTATTTTATTGTTTGTTGTTGTCTTAGCTAGGTATATGCCTGCATTTCTTTGGCGCTAACCAAATCATCAGTACCCTTTTAGCTAAATCATGATTGAAAAGCCTGGAAGCTCGTATACTTATGCCACAGAATACAAATACTATATGAGAATTAAAACAGAACTGAATCATATTTTTCTATTTGTAATCAACATAAACATAAAAGTATAATAGCTTTAGAAAGCTAAGACAACAACAAACAAATAAAATATTTGTACTCGTTTCTTATAGTTTTAGTTTTTGGACACACAATAGAGTTTGATCGTATGATGGGAATCAATTTATTTAAAAACGACCATTTTGAAATGTTTCGAATAATATTAAAATTAATTTCGGATACAATTTCAAAATATTGCCTCTCAAAATGACGACCACAAGTTATTTTATTCCAAAATTTTAATGTACATATTTTCAACAACTAGTCTAGATATTGAAACTCTAAAAAGTTATAGTTTTGAAATTCATTAATTTCTATCACATACCTGATTAATTCTTTATCTTGAGTTGTCTAATTTATTGTGGTCTAATTTTTTTTTCAACACACTAAATTAAATTATATTTCTTAAAAATCTATTTAAATAGTATATAAAATCTTTAGTAACATATCCCAGCTGAAAACCAATTACACTATTATAATTGTAATTATAAAAAAGGCAACACTTAAACGTTATTACATATTTAGTGAAAAAATTATATATACATACATACATATATATTTAAAAATGTGTTTGTTATGTCGTTTAAAACTAAGAAAATATATACTTATTTACTATATAGTACTACATTAAGTGCGTTCGTAAATGCAGTACTACTATGCAAAAGTAAATTGAAATGTTCTTAACTGCAGCAGTAATGCAGTCCAAAAATATGTTCAACGTTCACGTAAAAAGATTATTTAATTTGTATCGGTATAGCGGGGAACGTTTACTTTTCTGTTGCAGCTTTTACCTGCATTTACGAACGTACTCATACTTGCAAACTTAAATGTATGATCGGACTGAGCAAATACCCCATAACATTAGAGTAAATAATATTTTTTGTTGCAAATTGTTATCTAATATTGCATTTCTATAAGTCTTTCTTTGTGTATATCATTTGTAAAAGACAGACCAAGACATGTCGAAACATTGGCTTGATTAGATTTATAGTTTGTATTAAGAGTTGAATCTTAAGCTGCATTTCCTAAATCTGAAACAGTCACAAGTCAACATTGATCAAAACCGCTCAAATCTCTAACGACTGCAAAAACAGTTTTCTTTTAACTGGGAAATATCGTTGTGGCTGACTCTATAGCATCGACAGTTTAGAACATTTGGTATTTTTTGAATTGTGACTGTATTTCATTTATGGCGTTTTCGTTTCTGACAAAAATGTTACACATATTTTGTCGGTCCTGCATGTTTATGTTCTGTTGTAAAGAAAAAAATAAGCAGCATGTAATGAAAAACATTTTCATTTCTAAATATGTTGCACATAAAACATATTTTGCACTCAACTTTATTTCAGAGTTAGACACATTCGTAGTACCCTTTTTATAACTACTTTATATAAAGAAGGGATTTGTTTTCTTTCATTTTCGTTACCATATTTGTTTTCGTGAAAAGCTTTTAAAAAATTATACAATTTTAATACATGAATATTAAATGTTTTTGTTCTATTGTGAGTTTGAAAAATGCATTATTTTTTCTCCCTAGCCGCAAAAAAAAGTTTTGAATTAAAGCCAATATGTTTATCTATACAAAAAAAAAAAAAAAAATAATCGAATGATAGCCAATATTTTTATCTACACAAAAGAAATCAAGTCGATATCTTAAAAACTAAGCAAGTTATGACCAAAAAGGTAACCAGTTCTACTACTGCCTCTTTCCGGCCACTTTTTAGTAGAACTGGTTACCTCTTTAGTCATAAGTTTCTTAGTTTTCAAGATATCGACTTGATTTCTTTTGCGTTTGATAGATAAACGTATTGGCTTTAATTCTATTCTTCTTTTTTGGGGGTAGTACGAAAAAAATTTTTTTCCTCATTCGATTATTTTTTTTTTCGAAAATAAGAAAAAAAATTTTTTTAATTTTTTCAAAAAAAGCAAAGGGGTTAGGTCACCATAATTTTTGAGGAAAAAAATTTTTTTCGTACTACCCCCAAAAAAGAAGAATCGAATTAAAGCCAATACGTTTATCTATCAAACTCAAAAGAAATCAAGTCGATATCTTGAAAACTAAGCAAGTTATGACCAAAAAGGTAACCAGTTCTACTACTGCCTCTTTCCGGCCACTTTTTAGTAGAACTGGCTACCTCTTTAGTCATAAGTTTCTTAGTTTTCAAGATATCGACTTGATTTCTTTTGCGTTGGATAGATAAAAATATTGGCTATCATTCGATTATTTTTTTTTTCGAAAATAAGAAAAAAAATTTTTAAAAGCAAAGGTCATCATAATTTTTGAGGAAAAAAATTGTTTTTCGTACTACCCCCAAAAAAGAAGAACCGAATTAAAGCCAATACGTTTATCTATCAAACTCAAAATAAATCAAGTCGATATCTTGAAAACTAAGCAAGTTATGACCAAAAAGGTAACCAGTTCTACTAAAAAGTGGCCGGAAAGAGGCAGTAGTAGAACTGGTTACCTTTTAGGTCATAACTTGCTTAGTTTTTAAGATATCGACGTGATTTCTTTTGCGTTGTATAATAGATAAACATATTGTCTTTAATTCAAAACTTTATTTTCCTGGTAGGGAGACAAAATTTTTTTTTTGAAAAAGTATAAGGGGATACCCTTTGCCTTTTTTCATATTTTTCTTTTCAGAAATGGAAATGCCAAAAGTGTGCAATGTGTAAAAATTCATATAAAATCAAAAAAAAAATGTTTAGTTCAATTTGATACCGCTTTCGATACCGGATATCGTTGCTGCTATGACCAACTATCGAATAATTTTTTTTTTAGATTTGTTACTTTCACCCTGCATTGGGAAGAAAACTTAGAAAAATTAAAAAACTTGCTTCTTCGGAGATGAACTGATTTCGACTTTATAATTGAAGGAGCATTTGCGTCGTCCTGAAAGGAAGGATTTTCACATTCGTTAGTATGGACGATATCAATAAATATACTTCATATACAGATACAGATATCGAAATATGTAAATTACAATTTTTAGGATAAAGGCCAATTATAACAACTTATAATATTTTTTTTAAAGAGTTTCACTCAATTAAAAAAAAGCTATATGTTGAGGGTTTCAAACTAGTCTATGTTTCTTTGTACATGCATTTCGCCGGTCCTTATGCCAGCTCATCCAGTCATATATTGTAAAATTTTAAAATATTGAATATTTTATTGTATGTAACCATACAATGTTTTTAAACTTTTATTTATTTCTTTATTCATTATTAATATTATCATTCATTTATTCGTAACGCACCTCATAAGCACCCGAGTCTACGACTACTTGAGCAAACATCGTTAACATTTAAAGTAAAATTGACTGGAAAGTTTTTAACTTTTAAAGTTTTCAAGCATAAGGCTTCCTTCAATAAAAGTTTTATTTCCATACTCTTTAAGTATTACCTTCAGCAGAATATTGATTTGATAATTCTAGTATTCTTATTTTTTTTTTTATAATGATTCCGAAATAATTTCGAAAAACATAAATTTTAACTTTTTAAGAAAATTTCGGTCCGTACATTTATTTATATTCAAATTAAAAATAAATTTATATGCTTCATTTCCTAAATAATTCAGTGAAAATGTTCAAAAGAAATTTTCTTTAAATTTATAAAAATAAGCTGTTAAAGAAAATTTCGTTCGCACATTTGTATTGAATATAAATATACGAAATGAATTTTATTTCGCATTTAGTCGGACATTCTCTTTAAATTTCAAAACTTCTTAATATTCTTAAAGAAAAGGCTCGCCAAAAGATAACCGAACATTTCACAATAGAAATTTAAAAAAAATCCTTGTAAAAAATATAATGTATTCATAATATTCCAAATTTCCTAGTCCTATTTTGCATGAGGATGTTTTAAGCACTCTCCATAGAGTTCAAACGACTTTTACCCTGTTCGTCCATAAACTTGAAAGGGTAACGCAATAAAGTCTTTTAATCTTAACTTAGAATGTTAAAAATCTATGTTAATTTTTGTATATAGTTTTAAGTTTTTTTTAATAAAAACAACCCAGAAAACCAAGTGATTGTTTTAAGCCACCTTTATTTTGCTTTTCTCTATAACAAAATAACTTATTTGCAATATTATTTTTAGAATCTTAAAAATCAAGAAGAAAAATAAAATTAATTTTAGCCACAAAACCAATAAATGCTTTGTAACATTTTTAAACTTAATAATTTAAATTTTAAGACAAAGATATTGTGTGCATATTGTACACAAAATTAATAAATACATAGTTTATTAAAATAATAGTTATTTAAACTTTCCTTAAAATATAAAAGAAAAATAAAACAGAAAAAGTTATAATAAATTAATTTAAAAAAGAGATACTGTGTAAAAATTATAATTTTTTTTTACTATTTTTATTTAATTATCAATATGTGATTTTAACACATATTTATTTAGTAGCTTATAGCGTATTTGGTAATTATTATTTAAATACATTTTTTAAATAGTTTTTATTGCTTATAAAAATACTTATATGTTATTTTTCTAATTTTGTAGTGCTGTAGTTTTATAATTGATAATTATTAAATATTTTACTCTTTATACCAAGTAAAGCAAAGAAAATTAAAATTAAAAATGATTATGAAAAATGTAAAATACGCATACATATTTAATATTAAATATATACTATTGAAAAAATAAACAATATTAAATGTTTTACAAAAAAAAAAAAATAATAATGTGCAATTTTGTTTAAAAAAAGTTTTGCAATTTTATGTAAGTTCTTGCGGTAAGATTAGTCAAAACCTTGAGCTTCCTTAAATAAAGGAAACAAATTTAATTGGTCCAATAAAATTTTTCAGTTTTATAAAATATTTCGTTATTCGATTGGATGCTGCTTTTAGCACCTAAAAAATACAAAGCGCTAAGCTAAAAATTTCAGTTTTCAACCTATAAAGAAGACTGACACCGGGTCGAAGGTGAAACACTGGGTAAAACGTACTCAAAACTATAATTTAATGTACCATTCATTTAAATACCTCAACACGTCTCCGAGTTATAGCATTTTAAAGAATGCTGGAATATTTTTTAGTGAGTTGATGGCAAATTGAAGAACTCACCACGACCAAAAGTGGAAGTTATTTAAAAATTATTAACTTTAGGATTTGAGCATTATATTTTCAAAGTAGTAAATACATATCGAGCCTTTGCTGCAATAACGCAATAATTCAAAAAAGGTTGTTTTGCAGAAATTGAGTTTAAAGTTTTTAATTTACACACAACTTAATGGTAAAAGAAAATTTGGTTCTTTCTCAAGAGCTGAGTATACAAAATATTTTTATGAAACTTTTACAGAATATAAAAAACTACAAGACGAATAAATTCGTAATATAACCTTAAAAAATTCAAATTTTGAGTTACTACGGTATTGCACCAAAGGCTCGATTTATATGTAAGTACATTGTAATCGTTTCTTTATTGAAAGTTTTACTTAAATATCTATGGATGAATGCACATATGTACGTATGTATGTATGTACATACTTACTTACATATATCATACGGTTGCCAAGATAATAGAGGTTACATACTTATCCAAAGTGTAAGAGAACAACCATAGAAAGCATTTTCATATACTTACTAGCGGACCAGGCGAACTTCGCCTCGCCCCAATTTTAAGCCTTCAGACAAACTTTCTGTTTTTTTTCATTTAAAAAGCCATTAAGCAATAATTTCAAACAAAATTTCATACAAAAACTCGATTTTCGATTTGTCCAATTTTCCGAATTTTCCGGAGGGATTTTAAAAAATTTTCTTCCATAAAAACCTTCTCCTCGAAAATACGAACAACTGACAAAAAGTTTTACAGAAATCGGCCAAGCCGTTCTCATTTTATGAATTATTGGATTTTGCCACACCCCTCCGCCCACAGACCGAAAATAAAAAATCGGACTTCACAGTGTCACCCGCCCGAGTATTCTCAAGGTTCCCTGAAAATTTCGTCGAAATCGGCCCAACTGTTTTGGAGCCATTACGTTACATACATACATACATACATACATACATACATACATACATACACACATCCTATTTTAAATATATAGATGTACATAAGTATGTACTTATGTATACTTATGCATGCAAATTGAAAAAAAACAACGAAACATGAATGCTTGTTTGTCCAAGGTTTTAATTGGGAGAACATAAATGTATCATGAGAACATAAAAAGTGGTCCATAATTTAATAATTTAACTCATTGGAAGGTGTTCTGTTTTGTTTAACCGTTATTTTTAATTTTTGGTATAAGCAAATTCATGCATACATACCATAAGTACACGTATGTATGTACACATACAATTAAAGCCAATACGTTTATCTATCAAACTCAAAAGAAATCAAGTCGATATCTTGAAAACTAAGCAAGTTATGACCAAAAAGGTAACCAGTTCTACTACTGCCTCTTTCCGGCCACTTTTTAGTAGAACTGGCTACCTCTTTAGTCATAAGTTTCTTAGTTTTCAAGATATCGACTTGATTTCTTTTGCGTTGGATAGATAAAAATATTGGCCATCATTCGATTATATTTTTTTTTTCGAAAATAAGAAAAAATTTTTTTTTTTCATTTTTAAAAAAAAAGCAAAGGGGTTAGGTCATCATAATTTTTGAGGAAAAAATTTTTTTCGTACTACCCCCAAAAAAGAAGAATCGAATTAAAGCCAATACGTTTATCTATCAAACTCAAAAGAAATCAACTCGATATCTTGAAAACTAAGCAAGTTATGACCAAAAAGGTAACCAGTTCTACTACTGCCTCTTTCCGGCCACTTTTTAGTAGAACTGGCTACCTCTTTAGTCATAAGTTTCTTAGTTTTCAAGATATCGACTTGATTTCTTTTGCGTTGGATAGATAAAAATATTGGCCATCATTCGATTATATTTTTTTTTTCGAAAATAAGAAAAATTTTTTTTTTTTCATTTTTAAAAAAAAAGCAAAGGGGTTAGGTCATCATAATTTTTGAGGAAAAAATTTTTTTCGTACTACCCCCAAAAAAGAAGAATCGAATTAAAGCCAATACGTTTATCTATCAAACTCAAAAGAAATCAACTCGATATCTTGAAAACTAAGCAAGTTATGACCAAAAAGGTAACCAGTTCTACTACTGCGTCTTTCCGGCCACTTTTTAGTAGAACTGGCTACCTCTTTAGTCATAAGTTTCTTAGTTTTCAAGATATCGACATGATTTCTTTTGCGTTGGATAGATAAAAATATTGGCCATCATTCGATTATATTTTTTTTTCGAAAATAGGAAAAAAATTTTTTTTTTCATTTTTTAAAAAAAAGCAAAGGGGTTAGGTCATCATAATTTTTGAGGAAAAAAATTTTTTCGTACTACCCCCAAAAAAGAAGAATCGAATTAAAGCCAATACGTTTATCTATCTACCCCTCCGCCCACAGACCGAAAATAAAAAATCGGACTTCACAGTGTCACCCGCCCGAGTATTCTGAAGGTTCCCTGAAAATTTCGTCGAAATCGGCCCAACTGTTTTGGAGCCATTACGTTACATACATACATACATACATACATACATACATACATACATACATACATACATACATACACACATCCTATTTTAAATATATAGATGTACATAAGTATGTACTTATGTATACTTATGCATGCAAATTGAAAAAAAACAACGAAACATGAATGCTTGTTTGTCCAAGGTTTTAATTGGGAGAACATAAATGTATCATGAGAACATAAAAAGTGGTCCATAATTTAATAATTTAACTCATTGGAAGGTGTTCTGTTTTGTTTAACCGTTATTTTTAATTTTTGGTATAAGCAAATTCATGCATACATACCATAAGTACACGTATGTATGTACACATACAATTAAAGCCAATACGTTTATCTATCAAACTCAAAAGAAATCAAGAAAGCAAGTTATGACCAAAAAGGTAACCAGTTCTACTAATGCCTCTTTCCGAATCGAATTAAAGCCAATACGTTTATCTATCAAACTCAAAAGAAATCAAGAAAGCAAGTTATGACCAAAAAGGTAACCAGTTCTACTAATGCCTCTTTCCGAATCGAATTAAAGCCAATACGTTTATCTATCAAACTCAAAAGAAATCAAGAAAGCAAGTTATGACCAAAAAGGTAACCAGTTCTACTAATGCCTCTTTCCGAATCGAATTAAAGCCAATACGTTTATCTATCAAACTCAAAAGAAATCAAGAAAGCAAGTTATGACCAAAAAGGTAACCAGTTCTACTAATGCCTCTTTCCGAATCGAATTAAAGCCAATACGTTTATCTATCAAACTCAAAAGAAATCAAGTCGATATCTTGAAAACTAAGCAAGTTATGACCAAAAAGGTAACCAGTTCTACTACTGCCTCTTTCCGGCCACTTTTTAGTAGAACTGGCTACCTCTTTAGTCATAAGTTTCTTAGTTTTCAAGATATCGACTTGATTTCTTTTGCGTTGGATAGATAAAAATATTGGCTATCATTCGATTATTTTTTTTTTCGAAAATAAGAAAAAAAATTTTTTTTTTCATTTTTTCAAAAAAAGCAAAGGGGTTGTTAGGTCATCATAATTTTTGAGGAAAAAAATTTTTTTTGTACTACCCCAAAAAAGAAGAATCGAATTAAAGCCAATACGTTTATCTATCAAACTTAAAAGAAATCAAGTCGATATCTTGAAAACTAAGCAAGTTATGACCAAAAAGGTAACCAGTTCTACTACTGCCTCTTTCCGGCCACTTTTTAGTAGAACTGGCTACCTCTTTAGTCATAAGTTTCTTAGTTTTCAAGATATCGACATGATTTCTTTTGCGTTGGATAGATAAAAATATTGGCCATCATTCGATTATATTTTTTTTTTCGAAAATAGGAAAAAAAATTTTTTTTTCATTTTTTAAAAAAAAGCAAAGGGGTTAGGTCATCATAATTTTTGAGGAAAAAATTTTTTTTCGTACTACCCCCAAAAAAGAAGAATCGAATTAAAGCCAATACGTTTATCTATCAAACTCAAAAGAAATCAAGTCGATATCTTGAAAACTAAGCAAGTTATGACCAAAAAGGTAACCAGTTCTACTACTGCCTCTTTCCGGCCACTTTTTAGTAGAACTGGTTACCTTTTTGGTCATAAATTGCTTAGTTTTCAAGATATCGACTTGATTTCTTTTGCGTTGGATAGATAAAAATATTGGCTATCATTCGATTATTTTTTTTTCGAAAATAAGAAAAAAAAATTTTTTTTCATTTTTTCAAAAAAAGCAAAGGGGTTAGGTCATGATAATTTTTGAGGAAAAAATTTTTTTTCGTACTACCCCCAAAAAAGAAGAATCGAATTAAAGCCAATACGTTTATCTATCAAACTCAAAAGAAATCAAGTCGATATCTTGAAAACTAAGCAAGTTATGACCAAAAAGGTAACCAGTTCTACTACTGCCTCTTTCCGGCCACTTTTTAGTAGAACTGGCTACCTCTTTAGTCATAAGTTTCTTAGTTTTCAAAAAAAGCAAAGGGGTTAGATCATCATAATTTTTGAGGAAAAAATTTTTTTTCGTACTACCCCCAAAAAAGAAGAATCGAATTAAAGCCAATACGTTTATCTATCAAACTCAAAAGAAATCAAGTCGATATCTTGAAAACTAAGCAAGTTATGACCAAAAAGGTAACCAGTTCTACTACTGCCTCTTTCCGGCCACTTTTTAGTAGAACTGGCTACCTCTTTAGTCATATGTTTCTTAGTTTTCAAGATATCGACTTAATTTCTTTTGCGTTGGATAGATAAAAATATTGGCTATCATTCGATTATTTTTTTTCGAAAATAAGAAAAAAATTTTTTTTTCATTTTTTCAAAAAAAGCAAAGGGGTTAGGTCATCATAATTTTTGAGGAAAAAAATTTTTTTCGTACTACCCCCAAAAAAGAAGAATCGAATTAAAGCCAATACGTTTATCTATCAAACTCAAAAGAAATCAACTCGATATCTTGAAAACTAAGCAAGTTATGACCAAAAAGGTAACCAGTTCTACTACTGCCTCTTTCCGGGCACTTTTTAGTAGAACTGGCTACCTCTTTAGTCATATGTTTCTTAGTTTTCAAGATATCGACTTGATTTCTTTTGCGTTGGATAGATAAAAATATTGGCTATCATTCGATTATTTTTTTTTTTCGAAAATAAGAAAAAAAAAAATTTTTTTTCATATTTTCAAAAAAAGCAAAGGGGTTAGGTCATCATAATTTTTGAGGAAAAAAATTTTTTTCGTACTACCCCCAAAAAAGAAGAATCGAATTAAAGCCAATACGTTTATCTATCAAACTCAAAAGAAATCAAGTCGATATCTTGAAAACTAAGCAAGTTATGACCAAAAAGGTAACCAGTTCTACTACTGCCTCTTTCCGGCCACTTTTTAGTAGAACTGGCTACCTCTTTAGTCATATGTTTCTTAGTTTTCAAGATATCGACTTGATTTCTTTTGCGTTGGATAGATAAAAATATTGGCTATCATTCGATTATTTTTTTTTTTCGAAAATAAGAAAAAAAATTTTTTTTTTCATATTTTCAAAAAAAGCAAAGGGGTTAGGTCATCATAATTTTTGAGGAAAAAAATTTTTTTCGTACTACCCCCAAAAAAGAAGAATCGAATTAAAGCCAATACGTTTATCTATCAAACTCAAAAGAAATCAAGTCGATATCTTGAAAACTAAGCAAGTTATGACCAAAAAGGTAACCAGTTCTACTACTGCCTCTTTCCGGCCACTTTTTAGTAGAACTGGTTACCTCTTTAGTCATATGTTTCTTAGTTTTCAAGATATCGACTTAATTTCTTTTGCGTTGGATAGATAAAAATATTGGCTATCATTCGATAATTTTTTTTTCGAAAATAAGAAAAAAATTTTTTTTTCATTTTTTCAAAAAAAAAGCAAAGGGGTTATGTCATCATAATTTTTGAGGAAAAAAATTTTTTTCGTACTACCCCCAAAAAAGAAGAATCGAATTAAAGCCAATACGTTTATCTATCAAACTCAAAAGAAATCAAGTCGATATCTTGAAAACTAAGCAAGTTATGACCAAAAAGGTAACCAGTTCTACTACTGCCTCTTTCCGGCCACTTTTTAGTAGAACTGGCTACCTCTTTAGTCATATGTTTCTTAGTTTTCAAGATATCGACTTGATTTCTTTTGCGTTGGATAGATAAAAATATTGGCTATCATTCGATTATTTTTTTTTTCGAAAATAAGAAAAAAAATTTTTTTTCATATTTTCAAAAAAAAGCAAAGGGGTTAGATCATCATAATTTTTGAGGAAAAAAATTTTTTTCGTACTACCCCCAAAAAAGAAGAATCGAATTAAAGCCAATACGTTTATCTATCAAACTCAAAAGAAATCAAGTCGATATCTTGAAAACTAAGCAAGTTATGACCAAAAAGGTAACCAGTTCTACTACTGCCTCTTTCCGGCCACTTTTTAGTAGAACTGGCTACCTCTTTAGTCATATGTTTCTTAGTTTTCAAGATATCGACTTGATTTCTTTTGCGTTGGATAGATAAAAATATTGGCTATCATTCGATTATTTTTTTTTCGAAAATAAGAAAAAAAAAATTTTTTTTCATATTTTCAAAAAAAGCAAAGGGGTTAGATCATCATAATTTTTGAGGAAAAAAATTTTTTTCGTACTACCCCCAAAAAAGAAGAATCGAATTAAAGCCAATACGTTTATCTATCAAAATCAAAAGAAATCAAGTCGATATCTTGAAAACTAAGCAAGTTATGACCAAAAAGGTAACCAGTTCTACTACTGCCTCTTCCCGGCCACTTTTTAGTAGAACTGGCTACCTCTTTAGTCATATGTTTCTTAGTTTTCAAGATATCGACTTGATTTCTTTTGCGTTGGATAGATAAAAATATTGGCTATCATTCGATTATTTTTTTTCGAAAATAAGAAAAAAAATTTTTTTTCATTTTTTCAAAAAAAGCAAAGGGGTTAGGTCATCATAATTTTTGAGGAAAAAAATTTTTTTCGTACTACCCCCAAAAAAGAAGAATCGAATTAAAGCTAATACGTTTATCTATCAAACTCAAAAGAAATCAAGTTGATATCTTGAAAACTAAGCAAGTTATGACCAAAAAGGTAACCAGTTCTACTACTGCCTCTTTCCGGCCACTTTTTAGTAGAACTGGCTACCTCTTTAGTCATATGTTTCTTAGTTTTCAAGATATCGACTTGATTTCTTTTGCGTTGGATAGATAAAAATATTGACTATCATTCGATTATTTTTTTTTTCGAAAATAAGAAAAAAAAATTTTTTTTTCATATTTTCAAAAAAAGCAAAGGGGTTAGGTCATCATAATTTTTGAGGAAAAAAATTTTTTTCGTACTACCCCCAAAAAAGAAGAATCGAATTAAAGCCAATACGTTTATCTATCAAACTCAAAAGAAATCAAGTCGATATCTTGAAAACTAAGCAAGTTATGACCAAAAAGGTAACCAGTTCTACTACTGCCTCTTTCCGGCCACTTTTTAGTAGAACTGGCTACCTCTTTAGTCATATGTTTCTTAGTTTTCAAGATATCGACTTGATTTCTTTTGCGTTGGATAGATAAAAATATTGGCTATCATTCGATTATTTTTTTTTTCGAAAATAAGAAAAAAAATTTTTTTTCATATTTTCAAAAAAAGCAAAGGGGTTAGGTCATCATAATTTTTGAGGAAAAAAATTTTTTTCGTACTACCCCCAAAAAAGAAGAATCGAATTAAAGCCAATACGTTTATCTATCAAACTCAAAAGAAATCAAGTCGATATCTTGAAAACTAAGCAAGTTATGACCAAAAAGGTAACCAGTTCTACTACTGCCTCTTTCCGGCCACTTTTTAGTAGAACTGGCTACCTCTTTAGTCATATGTTTCTTAGTTTTCAAGATATCGACTTGATTTCTTTTGCGTTGGATAGATAAAAATATTGGCTATCATTCGATTATTTTTTTTTTCGAAAATAAGAAAAAAAAATTTTTTTTCATATTTTCAAAAAAAGCAAAGGGGTTAGGTCATCATAATTTTTGAGGAAAAAAATTTTTTTCGTACTACCCCCAAAAAAGAAAAATCGAATTAAAGCCAATACGTTTATCTATCAAACTCAAAAGAAATCAAGTCGATATCTTGAAAACTAAGCAAGTTATGACCAAAAAGGTAACCAGTTCTACTACTGCCTCTTTCCGGCCACTTTTTAGTAGAACTGGTTACCTTTTTGGTCATAAATTGCTTAGTTTTCAAGATATAGACTTGATTTCTTTTGCGTTGGATAGATAAAAATATTGGCTATCATTCGATTATTTTTTTTCGAAAATAAGAAAAAAAAATTTTTTTAATTTTTTCAAAAAAAAGCAAAGGGGTTAGGTCATCATAATTTTTGAGAAAAAAATTTTTTTTCGTACTACCCCCAAAAAAGAAGAATCGAATTAAAGCCAATACGTTTATCTATCAAACTCAAAAGAAATCAAGTCGATATCTTGAAAACTAAGCAAGTTATGACCAAAAAGATAACCAGTTCTACTACTGCCTCTTTCCGGCCACTTTTTAGTAGAACTGGCTACCTCTTTAGTCATAAGTTTCTTTGTTTTCAAGATATCGACTTGATTTCTTTTGCGTTGGATAGATAAAAATATTGGCTATCATTCGGTTATTTTTTTTTCGAAAATAAGAACAAAATTTTTTTTTTCATTTTTTCAAAAAAAGCAAAGGGGTTAGGTCATGATAATTTTTGAGGAAAAAATTTTTTTTCGTACTACCCCCAAAAAAGAAAAATCGAATTAAAGCCAATACGTTTATCTATCAATCTCAAAAGAAATCAAGTCGATATCTTGAAAACTAAGCAAGTTATGACCAAAAAGGTAACCAGTTCTACTACTGCCTCTTTCCGGCCACTTTTTAGTAGAACTGGTTACCTTTTTGGTCATAAATTGCTTAGTTTTCAAGATATAGACTTGATTTCTTTTGCGTTGGATAGATAAAAATATTGGCTATCATTCGATAATTTTTTTTTTTCGAAAATAAGAAAAAAATTTTTTTTTTCATTTTTTCAAAAAAAAGCAAAGGGGTTAGGTCATCATAATTTTTGAGGAAAAAAATTTTTTTCGTACTACCCCCAAAAAAGAAGAATCGAATTAAAGCCAATACGTTTATCTATCAAACTCAAAAGAAATCAAGTCGATATCTTGAAAACTAAGCAAGTTATGACCAAAAAGGTAACCAGTTCTACTACTGCCTCTTTCCGGCCACTTTTTAGTAGAACTGGTTACCTTTTTGGTCATAAATTGCTTAGTTTTCAAGATATAGACTTGATTTCTTTTGCGTTGGATAGATAAAAATATTGGCTATCATTCGATTATTTTTTTTCGAAAATAAGAAAAAAAAATTTTTTAATTTTTTCAAAAAAAGCAAAGGGGTTAGGTCATCATAATTTTTGAGGAAAAAAATTTTTTTCGTACTACCCCCAAAAAAGAAGAATCAAATTAAAGCCAATACGTTTATCTATCAAACTCAAAAGAAATCAAGTCGATATCTTGAAAACTAAGCAAGTTATGACCAAAAAGGTAACCAGTTCTACTACTGCCTCTTTCCGGCCACTTTTTAGTAGAACTGGTTACCTTTTTGGTCATAAATTGCTTAGTTTTCAAGATATAGACTTGATTTCTTTTGCGTTGGATAGATAAAAATATTGGCTATCATTCGATTATTTTTTTTCGAAAATAAGAAAAAAAAAATTTTTAATTTTTTCAAAAAAAGCAAAGGGGTTAGGTCATCATAATTTTTGAGGAAAAATTTTTTTTCGTACTACCCCCAAAAAAGAAGAATCGAATTGAAGCCAATACGTTTATCTATCAAACTCAAAAGAAATCAAGTCGATATCTTGAAAACTAAGCAAGTTATGACCAAAAAGGTAACCAGTTCTACTACTGCCTCTTTCCGGCCACTTTTTAGTAGAACTGGCTACCTCTTTAGTCATATGTTTCTTAGTTTTCAAGATATCGACTTGATTTCTTTTGCGTTGGATAGATAAAAATATTGGCTATCATTCGATTATTTTTTTTTTTTTTCGAAAATAAGAAAAAAAAATTTTTTTTTTCATATTTTCAAAAAAAGCAAAGGGGTTAGGTCATCATAATTTTTGAGGAAAAAATTTTTTTTCGTACTACCCCCAAAAAAGAAGAATCGAATTAAAGCCAATACGTTTATCTATCAAACTCAAAAGAAATCAAGTCGATATCTTGAAAACTAAGCAAGTTATGACCAAAAAGGTAACCAGTTCTACTACTGCCTTTTTCCGGCCACTTTTTAGTAGAACTGGCTACCTCTTTAGTCATAAGTTTCTTAGTTTTCAAGATATCGACTTGATTTCTTTTGCGTTGGATAGATAAAAATATTGGCTATCATTCGATAATTTTTTTTTCGAAAATAAGAAAAAATTTTTTTTTTCATTTTTTCAAAAAAAGCAAAGGGGTTAGGTCATCATAATTTTTGAGGAAAAAAATTTTTTTCGTACTACCCCCAAAAAAGAAGAATCGAATTAAAGCCAATACGTTTATCTATCAAACTCAAAAGAAATCAAGTCGATATCTTGAAAACTAAGCAAGTTATGACCAAAAAGGTAACCAGTTCTACTACTGCCTTTTTCCGGCCACTTTTTAGTAGAACTGGCTACCTCTTTAGTCATAAGTTTCTTAGTTTTCAAGATATCGACTTGATTTCTTTTGCGTTGGATAGATAAAAATATTGGCTATCATTCGATTATTTTTTTTTCGAAAATAAGAAAAAAAAATTTTTTTTCATTTTTTCAAAAAAAGCAAAGGGGTTAGGTCATCATAATTTTTGAGGGAAAAAATTTTTTGCGTACTACCCCCAAAAAAGAAAAATCGAATTAAAGCCAATACGTTTATCTATCAAACTCAAAAGAAATCAAGTCGATATCTTGAAAACTAAGCAAGTTATGACCAAAAAGGTAACCAGTTCTACTACTGCCTCTTTCCGGCCACTTTTTAGTAGAACTGGTTACCTTTTTGGTCATAAATTGCTTAGTTTTCAAGATATAGACTTGATTTCTTTTGCGTTGGATAGATAAAAATATTGGCTATCATTCGATTATTTTTTTTCGAAAATAAGAAAAAAAATTTTTTTAATTTTTTCAAAAAAAGCAAAGGGGTTAGGTCATCATAATTTTTGAGGAAAAAAATTTTTTTCGTACTACCCCCAAAAAAGAAGAATCGAATTGAAGCCAATACGTTTATCTATCAAACTCAAAAGAAATCAAGTCGATATCTTGAAAACTAAGCAAGTTATGACCAAAAAGGTAACCAGTTCTACTACTGCCTCTTTCCGGCCACTTTTTAGTAGAACTGGTTACCTTTTTGGTCATAAATTGCTTAGTTTTCAAGATATCGACTTGATTTCTTTTGCGTTGGATAGATAAAAATATTGGCTATCATTCGATTATTTTTTTTCGAAAATAAGAAAAAAAATTTTTTTAATTTTTTCAAAAAAAGCAAAGGGGTTAGGTCATCATAATTTTTGAGGAAAAATATTTTTTCGTACTACCCCCAAAAAAGAAAAATCGAATTAAAGCCAATACGTTTATCTATCAAACTCAAAAGAAATCAAGTCGATATCTTGAAAACTAAGCAAGTTATGACCAAAAAGGTAACCAGTTCTACTACTGCCTCTTTCCGGCCACTTTTTAGTAGAACTGGTTACCTCTTTAGTCATAAGTTTCTTAGTTTTCAAGATATCGACTTGATTTCTTTTGCGTTGGATAGATAAAAATATTGGCTATCATTCGATTATTTTTTTTCGAAAATAAAAAAATTTTTTTCATTTTTTTCAAAAAAAGCAAAGGGGTTAGGTCATCATAATTTTTGAGGAAAAAAATTTTTTTCGTACTACCCCCAAAAAAGAAGAATCGAATTAAAACCAATACGTTTATCTATCAAACTCAAAAGAAATCAAGTCGATATCTTGAAAACTAAGCAAGTTATGACCAAAAAGGTAACCAGTTCTACTACTGCCTCTTTCCGGCCACTTTTTAGTAGAACTGGCTACCTCTTTAGTCATATGTTTCTTAGTTTTCAAGATATCGACTTGATTTCTTTTGCGTTGGATAGATAAAAATATTGGCTATCATTCGATTATTTTTTTTTCAAAAATAAGAAAAAAAAATTTTAATTTTTTCAAAAAAAGCAAAGGGGTTAGGTCACCATAATTTTTGAGGAGAAAAAATTTTTTCGTACTACCCCCAAAAAAGAAGAATCGAATTAAAGCCAATACGTTTATCTATCAAACTCAAAAGAAATCAAGTCGATATCTTGAAAACTAAGCAAGTTATGACCAAAAAGGTAACCAGTTCTACTACTGCCTCTTTCCGGCCACTTTTTAGTAGAACTGGTTACCTCTTTAGTCATAAGTTTCTTAGTTTTCAAGATATCGACTTGATTTCTTTTGCGTTGGATAGATAAAAATATTGGCTATCATTCGATTATTTTTTTTCGAAAATAAGAAAAAATATTTTTAATTTTTTCAAAAAAAGCAAAGGGGTTAGGTCACCATAATTTTTGAGGAGAAAAATTTTTTTCGTACTACCCCCAAAAAAGAAGAATCGAATTAAAGCCAATACGTTTATCTATCAAACTCAAAAGAAATCAAGTCGATATCTTGAAAACTAAGCAAGTTATGACCAAAAAGGTAACCAGTTCTACTACTGCCTCTTTCCGACCACTTTTTAGTAGAACTGGTTACCTCTTTAGTCATAAGTTTCTTAGTATTCAAGATATCGACTTGACTTCTTTTGCGTTGGATAGATAAAAATATTGGCTACCATTCGATTATTTTTTTTTTCGAAAATAAGAAAAAAAAATTTTTTCATTTTTTCAAAAAAAGCAAAGGGGTTAGGTCATCATAGTTTTTGAGGAAAAATTTTTTTTCGTACTACCCCCAAAAAAGAAAAATCGAATTAAAGCCAATACGTTTATCTATCAAACTCAAAAGAAATCAAGTCGATATCTTGAAAACTAAGCAAGTTATGACCAAAAAGGTAACCAGTTCTACTACTGCCTCTTTCCGGCCACTTTTTAGTAGAACTGGCTACCTCTTTAGTCATAAGTTTCTTAGTTTTCAAGATATCGACTTGATTTCTTTTGCGTTGGATAGATAAAAATATTGGCTATCATTCGATTTTTTTTTCGAAAATAAGAAAAAAAATTTTTTTTTTCATTTTTTCAAAAAAAGCAAAGGGGTTAGGTCATCATAATTTTTGAGGAAAAATATTTTTTTCGTACTACCCCCAAAAAAGAAGAATCGAATTAAAGCCAATACGTTTATCTATCAAACTCAAAAGAAATCAAGTCGATATCTTGAAAACTAAGCAAGTTATGACCAAAAAGGTAACCAGTTCTACTACTGCCTCTTTCCGGCCACTTTTTAGTAGAACTGGCTAACTCTTTAGTCATAAGTTTCTTAGTTTTCAAGATATCGACTTGATTTCTTTTGCGTTGGATAGATAAAAATATTGGCTATAATATAAATAAAGTATTTTAATCTTAACTTAGAATGTTAAAAATCTATGTTAATTTTTGTATATAGTTTTAAGTTTTTTTTTTTTATAAAAACAACCCAGAAAACCAAGTGATTGTTTTAAGCCACCTTTATTTTACTTTTCTCTATAACAAAATAACTTATTTGCAATATTATTTTTAGAATCTTAAAAATCAAGAAGAAAAATAAAATTAATTTTAGCCACAAAACCAATAAATGCATTGTAACATTTTTAATAATTTAAATTTAAGACAAAGATATTGTGTGCATATTGTACACAAAATAAATAAATACATAGTTTATTAAAATAATAGTTATTTAAACTTTCCTTAAAATATAAAAGAAAAATAAAACAGAAAAAGTTATAATAAATTAATTTAAAAAAGAGATACTGTGTAAAAATTACAATTTTTTTTACTATTTTTATTTAATTATCAATATGTGATTTTAACACATATTTATTTAGTAGCTTATAGCGTATTTGGTAATTATTATTTGAATACATTTTTTAAATAGTTTTTTTGCTTATAAAAATACTTATATGTTATTTTTCTAATTTTGTAGTGCTGTAGTTTTATAATTGATAATTATTAAATATTTTACTCTTTATACCAAGTAAAGCAAAGAAAATTAAAATTAAAAATGATTATGAAAAATGTAAAATACGCATACATATTTAATATTAAATATATACTATTGAAAAAATAAACAATATAAATGTTTTACAAAAAAATAATAATAATTTGCAATTTTGTTTAAAAAAAGTTTTGCAATTTTATGTAAGTTCTTGCGGTAAGATTAGTCAAAACCTTGAGCGGCTTTTCCTTAAATAAAGGAAACAAATTTAATTGGTCCAATAAAATTTTTCAGTTTTATAAAATATTTCGTTATTCGATTGGATGCTGCTTTTAGCACCTAAAAAATACAAAGCGCTAAGCTAAAAATTTCAGTTTTCAACCTATTAAGAAGACTGACACCGGGTCGATGGTGGAACACTGGGTAAAACATACTCAAAACTATAATTTAATGTACCATTTACTTAAATACTTTAACACGTCTCCGAGTTATAGCATTTTAAAGAATGCTGGAATATTTTTTAGTGAGTTGATGGCAAATTGAAGAACTCACCACGACCAAAAGTGGAAGTTATTTAAAAATTATTAACTTTAGGATTTGAGCATTATATTTTCAAAGTAGTAAATACATATCGAGCCTTTGCTGCAATAACGCAATAATTCAAAAAAGGTTGTTTTGCAGAAATTGAGTTTAAAGTTTTTAATTTACACACAACTTAATGGTAAAAGAAAATTTGGTTCTTTTCTCAAGAGCTGAGTATACAAATTATTTTTATGAAACTTTTACAGAATATAAAAAACTACAAGACGAATAAATTCGTAATATAACCTTAAAAAATTCAAATTTTGAGTTACTACGGTATTGCACCAAAGGCTCGATTTGTATGTAAGTACATTGTAATCGTTTCTTTGTTGAAAGTTTTACTTAAATATCTATGGATGAATGTACATATGTACGTATGTATGTATGTACATACTTACTTACATATATCATACGGTTGCCAAGATAATAGAGGTTACATACTTATCAAAAGTGTAAGAGAACAACCATAGAAAGCATTTTCATATACTTACTAGCGGACCAGGCGAACTTCGCCTCGCCCCAATTTTAAGCCTTCAGACAAACTTTCTGTTTTTTTTCATTTAAAAAGCCATTAAGCAATAATTTCAAACAAAATTTCATACAAAAACTCGATTTTCGATTTGTCCAATTTTCCGAATTTTCCGGAGGGATTTTAAAAAATTTTCTTCCATAAAAACCTTCTCCTCGAAAATACGAACAACTGACAAAAAGTTTTCAAGAATTCGGCCAAGCCGTTCTCATTTTATGAATTATTGGGTTTTGCCACGCCCCTCCGCCCACAGACCGAAAATAAAAAATCGGACTTCACAGTGTCACCCGCCCGAGTATTCTGAAGGTTCCCTGAAAATTTCGTCGAAATCGGCCCAACTGTTTTGGAGCCATTACGTTACATATATACATACATACATACATACATACACACATCCTATTTTATATATGGGTACTTCCACGGTGTCGAACGTGACAGTCGTAAGCGATAAAAATGCAAAAAATATTTAATAAACAACTATTTTTAGGTTTCTTTCCACATTAAATTATACCGATTAGGAAGCACTGTAATCCATGCTAAAGTTGATACCAGGCGCAATTCCAAGTCGAAGATAATGGCAAAAAAAGTATCGGTTCGAACGTGACAAAAATAGAAGTATTTTTCGTGGCCATGTATAAAAAGGCGTAATTCAGCGAATCCTGGCACAATTTTTTAGTCAAACTTCTTTTAGAATTTTACGTAACAATGGTACTTTAAAATGGATTTGGTTTGATTCAAAAATTTTCCGTATTTTTTTTTTTTTTAAGCCATACTCTGGTTCGATACGTGACATTTCGAACGTGACATTTTTTCCACAATAATTGATCTGATAAATAACTAGTAACTTTCAAACAAATTTATTATTAATAGAAGAAAATAGATATTAGCAACATAAATTAAATTAATATCTTGAGCGAATATGCAGTCCGAGCTGCTTTTATTTGATCACCATCGCATGAAAATGAGTGCAGTTTTTGGATACAGTTGCAGTTTTTTTTACTTTCTTCCATTTATTAAGTAATTAAACGGAAAGCTCTTCTATTTGGTCAGACGAGATGTAATAAATATCAATCCCATGAACATTATGCCGAGCACATTCGAAAAATGAAAAAACATCAGGTAAAACTATATTTTTAGAATTAGTAATTTGCCAAAGTTGTCGTTTTAAAACTGCTCCTACTCCATCAACTGCGCCTTTTCCATGGGAAGTAGCGAAGTAGTTCCACTCCATGTATTTGCAATCAAATTGACTTAAAAAATCAGGCAGACTCGATACGATAAATTTGTTTTTGAATTGCGAGCTGCTTCCATATGAGAACACAAAAATTTTTGAGAAAACACCATATTGGCTTTGTATCTGCTTTATAAGCTTCGTTAAGAAACAGAAAACATCATCTTTGCGGTGGCTTAATTTGTCATTGACTACAGCGAAAGATTTCGTTTCTCCATGTTGCTGGTATGTTGGCTCTCCTTATTGATTTCAATAAAATGTTTATATTTTTCGTTCAAAACGTGGAGAATTTTCAATTTTTTATAAATGTCCTTGAGCAAAGCATTTTCCACTTTTTTCACTGCTTTCGACAATGTTTGCTTACATTTATAAGGCACAGGCGGGCTCTTTATTACTTCTTTAATTTTGTTTCGACTATTTCTTTTTCTTAAACGATCTTTTCCTCTCTTTACTGAAATCATTTCTTTACTAGTATTTGCAAATGCTTTCCATTTCTTTCTATTCCTTTGCATTCTTTCTTTGTTTTTCAAAAGGTAGCTCCTTCACTTTAATGGGTCCTTCTTCAAAATTTCCCTCCATTTTTTGCATTTTTCTTTATTTTTTTCGGCGGACTTTTCACTCATCTACATGTATGCAAAATAATAATCCATACATATTAGTAAGAAATTATTTTCAATGAGTAAATTTGATACTTACGGTGTCGAACGTGACCAACTTTGAATTGACAAAAACAATATAAATGTTATTTATTAGCAATTTACTTTTTGTTGTTCAATAATATATAAAAAACTTTGTTTAAATTAATATTTTGACACACCTCCTACTTGCAGTTGTGACGCAGGAGTAATAAATGATCTTTTTCAAGGTTGAACGTGACATTAAAAAATAGACTAAAACAAAATAAAAATTTATTGTTAATCGGTATTAAATATTTCTCTTCGAACTTTTTCTTAGATTACAGACCTCATAACAGATAATTTGTGGAATAATTGTTATCGTATATCACCTCTCTTAAAGAAGATAATATTAAAGCAATCATGCAATAGATCATTCTCACAAACTAAGAAATTGCGTTTGTGCAACTTTGTAGTCTGCTTGTTTATGTTAGTGAAAGAATTTACGGGTAAATTTATAAAATTAGTACAATATAAATATTTCTCTATAGCATTATCGTAAAATTATCACGTTTTAATAACTTTAAATTTTTTGCTCACGGTGGACCTTTTCACGGAAATGCCCATATATAGATGTACATAAGTATGTACTTATGTATAATTATGCATTCAAATTGAAAAAAAAACAACGAAACATGAATGCTTGTTTGTCCAAGGTTTTAATTGGGAGAACATAAATGTATCATGAGAACATAAAAAGTGGTCCATAATTTAATAATTTAACTTATTGGAAGGTGTTTTGTTTTGTTTAACCGTTATTTTTAATTTTTGGTATAAGCAAATTCATGCATACATACCATAAGTACACGTATGTATGTACACATCATTATTTAATTTTGAGTTACAGCAAAGCGTGGCAGGTCGGAGCATGTTTTTATTAAAAACAGATATTGTTATTTGATTTATTAAAGAAGTAGAAATAAGTATGTACATAAGTATGAATTACCGCTAAAAAATAAGTAGTTTTATTTGAAAAACTTTAATTGAATTTTTGAAAGGCTTGGATACTCTTTTAAGCCCGATTATCACTGCTGGAGGATGGGGATTTTGAAATGTAAGTAACAAACAGTAACTAAAAGCCATTAAAAAATTTAAAAATTAAATTGAAAAAAATTTTGGTTTAAATTGTGAGATGAGCTTTATTTTAAAATTTGGCGAATTCGCATTTACGAATGCAGATTAAAAGAAAAAATCGCTTATAAAAGTGGTGTTGGTTCACTTTGATTGTATTATGTGCAACCGATAAAATCTCGGTTTACAAAATCAACTTCAATCCGAAACCGGAATACACAAGTATGTACATACATAAAGTATGTATGTACATACGTACATTTTATTTTATATATGTATGTATGTCATAAATTCTATTTTCGGTTCGAATAATTTTTGAAGTCAATTGAAACGAAAACACCCCTTAATCGAAAAAGAACTATTGAAATTTTCCATTTTCTTATATCCGAATTCAAGAGTAATTAATATCATCAATAAAACTGTTTTACAGCTTTACATTAATTTATAATGTATCTACAAAACTTTTAGTGTAGTGCAATATAAAAATCTCATGATTAAATTTATTGAGAAAAAATTATGCAATATAAATTACTTCCAATGATATGCTTCTTAATTCAGAAGCGTTGTTGAAAATTCTGTTGCTGTTGATTGAACATCATTTGTTGGGCAGCAGCAGCCTGTTGCTGTTGTTGAGCTGCAGCTGCAGCGGCTGCTACAGCCGCTTGTTGCTGCTGTTGGTGATGAAAATCTTGCTGTTGCTGGTGGACCTGCTGGGATTGTTGTGGACCGCTGGGACCGGAAAGGCGTACACGCTTTGCATTTGGTTCATGTTGATGTTGTTGTTGTTGCTGCTGCTGTTGTTGTTGTTGTTGTTGCTGCTGTTGTTGTTGTTGTTGTTGCTGTTGCTGCTGTTGTTGTTGTTGCTGTTGTCGTTTATTATCCGATTTATCCTCCTGATCATCATCAGTAAGAAATTCACGTTTCGGATAGGGTATCGCACAACCAGCGAAAACATCTTGTGTGGGCAGGGGATCTTCTTGGAAATAAGGATCTTGCATCGCTTGCTCGGAGGTAATACGTTTGTTAGGATCCATTAGCAACAGTCTCTGTAGCAAGTGGAATGCTTTACTGTCTGGTTTGATTTTATGACGATCCATATATTTAGCCAACGAGCACGTCGAATAAGAAGAACGTTTGAAATCTTTTGTAAGCGTATGATGTTCGGGCATTTTCTTAATATCTTCCCAATCTTTGTCCTGTGGGAAACCCATGACATTGAATATTCGGTCCAACTGGTCATGATGATAGGGGTTACTGGTTTTAATATCCTCTTGACGACAGTGGAATATTGGCTCCGAAGTTAGCAATTCAGCAAAAATGCAACCAATGGCCCAAATATCTATGGCTTTAGTGTAGTGGCGGGCTCCCAAGAGTAGTTCTGGAGCACGATACCAGAATGTTACCACCACAGGATCTAGATCGGCCAAAGGCTTGAGCGGTGCATTAAAGAGACGAGCAAATCCCATATCGGCAATTTTAACTCTACCTCTTTCAGGACCATCTCCCATTACTAAGATATTGGCAGGTTTCAAATCACGATGCAACACCCAATTACTATGCAAGTAGTGTATACCATCCAGTATTTGATACAACAAACTTTTCACCATGCCTTTTGGTACCACTACCGGCTTTTTCGCAGCCTTCGCTGCACGATGAAATTTAATTATATGCCACAGGTCATGTTCGGCATAATCGATTAAGAGAAAAACTTTGCGGTCTGTATGTGACAAAAAAACACGTATCAGAGTTATAACATTTTGATGCTTAAGTTCTCTGAGCAAGGCAATTTCACGACAAGCAGACATAGATAAACCGGTACCGTCTATTTGCTTTAAGGCATATTCCTTGCCATCGGAAGTCTCTTTCCACTTTGCTTTGTAAACATGGCCATAAGTACCACGGCCGACTTTACAGCCTTCATAGTTAAAAAGATCTTCCACTTTTGTGCGTTCTTTTTGAGTTTTCATTTTAAAATCATAATCCATTTTTCTTAATGAAAATTATGTACAAATTTTTTTATCAAAATGTAATTTTGTATACAATTGTAAAATTGTTTGTTTATTCTAGGTATGTGCAAAAAACGCCATGATTAGAACAGCTGATATGCAAAGTTGTAAATAAACGTATGATTTATATCCAACATGAGTGGTGTGTATTAAAATTTGTCAGAATTCACCACATGCCTTATTATTATGGATTATAACGGCCGCAGTATTTAAATCTGATGAGACTAAGAACAAATTTTTAGTAAATTAAAAATTACAATTTATAATCCACTTGAGAACAATTAATTTTCGAGAATTTAGGCGTTAAAATTCATACATGTAAGCCCTGTAATTAAATCGAAATTCGATGTAAAGTAGTATGGATTTTTTATTTCAGGATTTATATATCAACTGTTTTGCTGGCCTAATGAGACAACAAAAATTCAATTATTTTATACGAATTTTATTGAGAATATCCTAAAAGCAAACTCAAGCGGGGTCAAAAATATGGCTACATGTCCACTAATTGTTGACAATATAAGTGCATAAAATGTGATGATAATCGATGGACCTGTCAATTGCCACTTTACTCCCCAATTTTAATGAGACCATCTGTTTGCGGGATCGTAACATGTTTCGTTTTTATTTTGATGGTTCCAAGTGTCGAAATTTTGTCTGGACAAGACAGAATTATTTATTGCGATTTAAGGAACTGCCCAAGAATTGAGCTTTTATTCTATTAAAAGTTTGGTGTTAATTTATCCACAAAAGTTAATCATGAAATTTTACGTGACTATTTGGGATTCCGTAACCGAATAATTAGTAAACGATTTTAGAGATGCCATTGACTGGCTGGAGGCTTTTGGAAAAATTGCAAGTACATGAAATTGTGATTTGATAAATGATTTTTAAGACGTCGACTGCAATATTATATCTTTAAATATGCGTATGGTCGACGAAGATCGAAACTTGTTATTACTGAAGGCTGAAACTAAAAAATACGCAGCTACTTATTTGAAGAAGTGCAAAATTTCGCTTAATGTGAAGTATAGTAGCCGATTGCATTTAACAAGTGGCATAGTCATAGCAATATGGAAGCAAACTATGGACCGCAGTGAACGAGAGCCGCCTGTTTAACTAAAGTAAATAATAGCGTAAAAAGAAATTTTCGAACCTTCTAAAACGCTTGCGAATTAAGTGAAAATGTAAAATAAAACAAATAATTTTTATTTTTTAATATAATATTCTCTATATTTTTAAATTTTTCATTCTTATTTCTTGTTTTTAATTTACTTTTGACTTGTAAGTTTCATGTTTCATTTTTGTTATCATTTTGTTTTTATTACTTTCTTTTCTATATATTTTATAATAATTTAAGAATTTCATCATTTCATCTAAATATTTCAGTTAATAATACAATATAATAATAATCGTTCATTAATAATAATTTATAATAATAATTTATTAACCATATTTTGTTACTCTTCCTTTTCAGTTTTTTTTTCAATGACTTTTTAATTATTATGTATATAGTGTTTATTATTCATTAGCTGTTTATCAAGTTTTCGGTTTCTTTCACTTAATATTTATAATAAATGGTAGTAATAATAATGGATGATACTGTTCTCTTCGTATTGAAAAAATTCTATGAATAAATTTAGTTTTTTGGAGTTGTAAATTATTGAGTGATTAAAATATATATAATGTTAGTTAATTGAAAAATAAAAATATTCTTAATATGCTTTAAGTTTCGTTACATAGTTAAAGTATGTATAAACTATAAATATTAAAAACCTTTTTTAACTAAGACTTAAAATTTATTAAGATGAATATTGTTAATTTTTGTGATATTCTTCCGACGGGGTTTGTTTGAATTTGGAACGATTTTCCGTCATCCCACGTCAAATTATTTGACGTGGGATGACGGAAAATCGTTCCAAATTCGAATATTGTTAACACTAAATGTGTCAGTAGTAGAGTAAAAGAACATTTTATTTTGTTCCAGCATTTTCGAGACAAGATGATTGGGGCCAAACTGAACCGTAACTAATGTGTAAATTTATTACAGGTCAATAACGAGGCGATTTTATATGAATTTGCCTTGAGTTTAACTATTTTAATAAGGGTTGGAAATAAACCAAAATATTCTGTTATTTACGTATTTAATGGCTTTTTGTATTTATTTTATTATATGCTGTTTTATATTAATTAATATTTCTAATGTATATAATTGTGCGTAATTAATTATATTTTAATTTTATATAATGTTTTCTTTAAATAAAAACTTGTACAATTTTTTAATAGAATGCCTGAAGTTCCGTAATGATTTCATTTTATATATTCACATTTTAATTCTTTTTATTTTCAAAAATTAACAAACGAAAATTGTATTAATTAAATGCATTATATATTTTAGGAACTTCTTTAAAATAAAATTATTTTTTAACTCCTGTTTAACTATGTATTCAAACATTAACGTAAATATTTTGTTTAAACAAAATTCAACTGCATGATTTTGTAAACTTAAATGAAAATTTCTTTCAAACATTCTATTGTTGGTGTTCGAGTTTGTTAATATATTCGAACGAAATTTTTATTTAAATTCATGACATCAGGCGGTAGTATAAGTTAGTTATATAAAAAAAAGGTGAAGAGAAGGCAGTTGTTAGATGTTGTAAAAATAGCTTAATCAAATTTGTAAAATTAAGTGATAAAGGTCCTTAAATCGAAAAATATATAAGTATGTATGTATGTGTAAGTATTAATAGAGTGGCCATATTTATAATTAGATATAAATGAAAATAATTGTCCAATATAAATTTTTAGATCGTTGCCGCCTTAATTTGACAAATTTGAAAATTCTATTGATTACTCAATATCTTTTTGTTTATTTTCTATGCATTCGAGTTTATTCCCTTAAATCTTTGCAGAAGCATAATTAAGTATTTAAAATATTATAGTATATATTTCCTTATGTGAGAAATGTTAAAGAAAATTTTAATATCTTTTTAAAATATGTTAATATTTGCTTTTAAATAATTATTTTTATATATATTTTAAATAAAATATAACTGCTGTTAGTTTTAAAGTATATTTTTTACTGATATCTCTTGTCGTGTAATTTGTGTATTGTGTATATAATTTTTACATTATTTCCTTGTCGTTTTTTCTGTTTCTTATTTTTCTTTTAATCTTTTACATTACTTCTTCTATTTTCATATTTTAACATATTTTTTATATTTTAATGTTTTTATAGCTCAGTCTTTTTACTAATGTTTTTTTTTGCATTTTTTAAATGTATATTTAATTACTTTTCAAATATTTTCACTGATAGAAAAAGGTGTTTGCTTGCATTTATAATTGCTTTCTTTTCAAAAATCAACATAAACCTCAAAAATTTGCTTTTCGTGTAGAGTTTTTGTGACAGCGTAATATGCTTTAAGCGAAAAAAAGTGATTTGGAAATAACAAATTTCGAAATATGCATATGGAACACACAAAGGCTACAGTTTCGTTTGAAATTTTATCGTGATTGCTACCATACATGGACTTGGCATCTCGTGTGCTCTAGAGAAATTATTATCAAACTAGAACAACCATGCCTGGCGAAGGTTTTTTAATATAATTTTGACCGCCAATATGGGACTCCTCAAAAACCGGATTTCCGGGGAGAGAGAAGAAATGATATGATTTATGGATTTTTCTTTAATAAAAATCGAACTTGTATTAGAAAGACATGTAAACAGCCTACATACCGATGTAAATATATATCTATCTGGTCTGAATGATATCTCTTAAGGGAAATAATACAGAATGAAATTTTAGATCGTTTGACAGCAGTGTTTTATATTAAAGTTGTATATTGCCACATAAAATACCACGTATCAACATGATACAGCAAACAAAAAAATAACAGTTTATGTTAAAAGGTTACAAATCTTTCATATTAGGAACAATTTTAAAAATTTCGTTAAATTTTATAATCAGTAAAAAATTAAGAGAAATTTTGATTTAAGTTTTGCCTGTCCTTATTGATATACAAGAAGATTCATAAAAAAAAAAAATACTGGGCGTTTTTTTGCATATGAATAAGAAGATTTCTACTTTTAATACAAAATCAGTTTCGTTGCGCAAAATACAACAAAAGTCTATAAATAATCGATTTGAAATAGCGCCCACTTTTCACCATTATTTAATGGGCGTGGCAAATTTTTCTTCCTGATACCAATTCTCCATTATTAACTCCATCAGCTCACTAATTTTCGTGCAATTATATTGAAAAACACCAGAGTTATTAAGATAAACAAAAAGGCCTTTTTCACCACACAAACAAATCAAAATCTGAAAATGCAAATTAATTTTTTTTTGTAAAACACCAGGCTAACAGAAGCTGGTAGTAGGTGGATTTCGTAAAAAGACTTTTTTCAAAATGCTATAACTCAAGAACGGTTGGAGCTCTGGGAATAATTCGTTCACCATATGATAGGGTCGAACTCGGGCTACAAGATGGTCAACCTTTGGCCCGCCTGGTGACCCCCCGTGATATTGAAAAAATGCCATTTGTGTCATTCTTGTTTCTATCTTTCCAACAGATACACTCTGAGAATTCAAACAAAATCCTGTCAAGTCTCCATATCCTATTCTACCAACCTCTAAAGTTTCATGTCTTTATCTTGGAAAGCTTCGTGGCTATTCATTAATTTCTGAGGAACATATCAAGCAAACATGACTATAAATTTGTCGATGATTTTGCAAAACATTTGTATAAAATTAAACGCCGTTAGCAATAGTATACAATTCAAATTTTTGCCACGCCCACTAATATCTCTCCTAAAAGTTATTTGTTGGCGGTTTTTAATGAATTAGAGAAGAAGGAAAGATATACTTTTAATGGGTTGAATTTGATTTGAATGGTGAACATATAAGAAAAAAAGAAGAACATTCCGAAGGCAGAGCCTTAAAGCGCTTTCACTGTGGCTCAACTGAAACTGAAGCCTTTGTCCAGAGCGAACTAAACATCGATTAAAACATAAAGTAGTCAGTCAGTCCCTAAGTGAAAACCTTATTTTTGTTTTTATTTTTTTTGTTGTTTGTTTTATAATGCCGAAAATTGACTTTGCTTTTACTTCAATGAAAGTTTTCTTTGATTTTATGATGCTTTTTAATGTTTGATGATTGATTTTTTTCTATCTCTCTTTTTGCGATGTACGAGTATAAAGTATGGAGCTGCTATTTTGTTGCTGTTTGATTACTTTTTTCTTTTGTAATATTTATCTAATGTAAAAGAATTAAAGTTTATTTTATTTGTTAAGTAATAATGTAATTTTTCCCTTTTTTGTGTTTTTGTTTGCTTTTTTTTTTGTTGTTTTTTGTTTTTGTTTGTTTGTATAAGACTGTTTTGCGGTTTTTATTATTGTTATTTTATATTTAAAAGTTTTTATATTTTTTGTTTTTTCTTTGTTAATTTTAACTTTAATATTAATTAGATAACTGCTAAATTATTTCTACAAATGCAAAAAAAAAAATGTTTTTACTTTATTTCTTTCATGTTGTTGATGTTTTTTTTGTGGTATTTTTGTTTAATAACGATGCTACATTTGTTTTAGAGGTTTCAATGTGAAATATGATTTATTATGTTTAAGGATTTTTTTTACAAGGACTTTGTTTATTTTGTATTTAAAAACTATTTGTTTATGTTTTGGAAGTATGTTGGATGTTATAAACAACAATTTATGTTATCGTTTTTTTATATCTCTTTCATTCTTTGTGATTTACGTATAGTATAAAGAAAGTTTTTATGAGTTTCAAAAAAAGTATATGCATGTATATGAAAATAATTTTCGTTTCAAATGAAATAAGGAAAAGAGTTGTTTTTTTTTCTTTTGGAGAAATTTAAGAATTTCTTATGTACATTTTTTGTTTGAATATTAAAATGTTTTTTATTGTTGACTTAGATGATTTTTAGTTTTTAATCAATTGTAAAATCTTAACATAACTACATAATTCAATTAATATTATTATTAATTAAGAAGTGGTTGTTGTTGTTGTTATTTTAATATGCTTTTGTTAATTTAATCAATCAATCAATCAGCTTTCCTTGATTCTCAAATACTATTTTTAAATGCTCTACTAACAATTTTTAGTTAATTTTTTTTAATGATTTTTGAAACTTTTCTCTTATATAACTTAAATTAAATTTTTATAATAATTTGTTAAAACTCTAAAGCGATTAATGACTTTTTGTTATGTTTTCTTTAATTCTATAAGTAATTTTCAGATTTTTTTTCTTCAATATTATTTTTATAAGTTTTCATAGTTTAATGCATAAAATCTACTTATTTAGTAACTAATGCTAATTTAATGTAGATCTAATGTATAATGAATTTTAATTTTTTTTTAATTTATTTGTTTAAGAAGCACTTGAATATATATCGTGTTTAATGAAAAAAGTTTATATTATTGTTATTATTAATTTAAATATATTTTTGTTTAATATTTATTAATTTTTAAATGAAAAACTCTTGTAAAGGAATTGTAGTTAAATAAATATATGTATATGTAAATATTGAATATAATTGAAAATCATAAATGAAATCAGAAAAATTAATTTCACATTTGCAAGCACACGTCTGACAGCACTTTTCTAAGAAACTATTAGAAATATTTAGGGCAACATTTTTCAATATGAAGAGTTACTAAGCGTTTGAAATTTGTATGAAGAATTTCAATATCAAATGAATTTTGAGTATTTTTACTAAAAATTTCAAACGGTTTGTTGCTGTTTATTTCACCAAATGACAGTCCAATTGAAATTCTAGAGAAACCCATTTTCTTAATTCAAATAGATTAGGCCATGCCTCTAGTCTCAGCGGTTACATATATCGCACATCCTTGCTATAGTCGTCTCCTTTTTCATTTGGTGATCAAGATGCATATGTTACTTTTCGCTAATGTTAATTTTTTCGCAATTACCCTAAAAAATTTTATTTATATAATGCAAAAATATTGCATTAATTTTTTAAACATTTTTAAAGATTTTTTTCAAACAGTTTAATCCATAAGGCTTCCTTGGACTTCCTTTGTCCCATACCTTCATACAAACACTTTTCATACTTATCGTTTGGGAATGGAGTATTATTCAAGTAAATTTAAAACTTGAAATTAGCTTTTTATGAGTTGTATTGCGATAAATCGGCGATAGGTAGTTGTTGCAGATAATCATCTAATCCGTTTGAGGATGACAGCTCGTTTATGAACCCAGAGAAAGGAAGCTTTAAAATGTTAAAGTTTTGATTTAAAATAAAAAAAATCCTTTTACAAAGTGAAGCAGTATTATAATTTATTTCAATTAAGTAAAACTCAGTGGTCTTTGCAATTGAAATTCATATGTTTTATTAAAAACAAAAACGTGTATAAAAGAAATAAAATTATATAACTTTTAATATAAAATATAAGCCTAAAATAAAAAGAAAATAACAAAACATATTACATATACCCTTAAAGTTAATGATAAGAATAGGAAATCCTTGATTTGTTTAAAAATATATTTTTGAAATACTATTGCATAGTTAAATAATTAATTAAAAGGGTGAAAAATTTAAAACTTTAAAATTTTCTTGACACATTTTCTAATACATAAATAACACAATAAGAAAATCATATCTTTGGTGTTTCTTTTTAAACTGAATACAGAAGACAATTTCCAAAGAGATTTAGAGTAAAAAAATAAGTATTGTTTATGACTTTAGATATTTCTACGCTTTAATATTAATATTTTTGTTTTAAATCTTTAAATTAGCAATTCTACAAGTTGGTTATTATTAAAAATTTTTTTTATTCAATCTAAATATTATACAAAAGTATCGTATTGTTATTTTCTTGGATTTATCAAATGAGTATTATAAAAAGGATTTGTAATATGACTTTTAAAATAAAGTATCTGTGCTTGTTCTATTTATTTTTGTATATTTTTTTTGTATTTTTGTTTTTGTTTTTGCCTATAATTAAAAATATTAAATGTTCATCACTGGCTTAATTATATATTTCATAATATAAAGTAAACCGATTTTTTCTTACTTAATTGTATTTATATTTTTACAATTAAAAATTGTTTAAATAAAATTTAAGACTATCGGTTTTTTTTAAAACAATTTCTTTCCATATTTTGGTTTTGTTTCTAATATTTTTTAATTGAATATGCAACTTTGAAAAGGCCACATATATGCATATATATTTTGAATTTTCACTTAATAAACTTTATCTGCCTGTCCCACGATGTCATTCGACATCGATCGCTCGTATAAATACATTTAAACCAAAAACAACATTTTAAAATTTGTTTTTATGCGAGCGATCGATTTCGAATGACATCGTGGGACAGGCAGTAAGTTTCACTCGCTGGAAAAACTAATAATAATCCTTCATCCCTCGAAATAGCGGTAGGGAAGGGATTATTTATTTTTAATTTATTTGCATGAATGGAACAACTACACTTGTCAAAATATGCTGCAAGTTGTGGTCTTTTCGAAATGCGTATTCAATTATTATTATTTTTTTAATATGTATACTATATTACAGAAGTTTCTTTTATATACAATTTGTTATTTTAACAAGTTATTTTTAATTTATAGTGTAAAAATAATTTTTTTCTTTCATTGTTATATGTATGTATATGTACTCGTAGTATAAAAACAGAAACAAAGCTAATTTAGATTTTAGAGTGCATTAGAAAATGTATTTTCCTTAATTTTCAAATATCTTCTGTTGTATCTAAGTTTTTAGCTTAAAAATATAAGTTTATATTTTCTTTTAATATTTATAAAAATTTGTACCAAATCACATTTGATTTTTTGCAAAAAAAATTAATAATAATAATAATAATAACAACAAAGAGTGACTTAAAAAAAGAAGATAAAAAATTAGAAATAAAACTCTTATAAAAACGGCATTTTCTTTTACATGAAAAAGTTTATTGCAATTTGTTTTTAAAATTACAATATTCCAAACACAATTGATTTTTTTGTTGTATGAAAACTAACTTGAGGCACTAAGTGACCGACAATTATCTTCAACAAATAAAATGTATAAATCAGGATTATATTTTCCAATATCGAGAAAATGTCAAACATTTATAGAATTATTATTTTGAAATAAATTTGTTAGTTGTCCAATTGTTTCTTGAACGTTATCGTATTGACCTGAACTATATTGAAAAGTATCATATCTGTTAGTTTTTAATCGTTTACAGGGAGATATAATACGAAAAGGTACGTTTAATTTTATTTCTTAGTTAATTCAAACTAAGTTTTTCTAAGAATTAAAAAAAACCGACCCTAAATCGTCAAACAGATGATGCATGTAGCATGCAAAATTTATCATTTGAAATAATACTCCCAATGTTGAAATTGGTTATGTGTCATCTTCAATATTACTTTTTGCACCAAATCGTTCCCCTGTTGTTCACTCAAATTCGAACAAGGTACTAGACTTAACATGAAGAAAGTAGTATTTACGAAAAATGTTTAACAACATTTATTATTTCGTTTCAAACATTTGACATGTACGTATGTGTAATTAGTGTAGTTCCTTCTATTTAGTAGTATTTTTTTTTTGCTTCTAATGGTTTTAAACAGAAATTATGATGTGCCTTTGAATATGCAACATTGAGTCCTGGTTATCTGTTGAATATTTTCCCTTTCATATGTGGCACTAAGGGACAGACATTTATCTTTAACATGATCACAGTTATTAAGTTTCATTTCTAATGCTTTTATACACACATTATAATGTGCTTTTGAATATGCAACATTGTTTTATTTACGTAAATAAAACGATTTACTCAAGTTTCATATTATATTCAGTTCAACATTTCATACAAAATGCATTCATGTTGCTAAAATCTATTTGGCAACATTCAAGCAACATTTTATAAAACTGTGAAATAATACGAATGACATTATTTCATCATATCATTTAGCAGTTTTTTTATTGCTTTCAATCATAAATTATGACAAGCTTCTCAATATGCTTCTCAATATACATTCATAGTTCTATTCATATTATTTCACAAATTGAAACAATGTTGCTTTAAATGTTGGCAACATTGTTGCATTCACCTATTTCTCAAATTAAATTATACAGCATTTCACATGAAATTTTGAAACAAATAGAAATGTTGACGCAAATTATGGCATTCGGTAAAATCGATAAAATTTCTAATTTAAATTCTCTTGAAATTTCCGTTGATATCGAATGCCATAATTTGACTCCATGTTTTTATTGCTTCAGAAATTCTTCTTTAATAATTATTTTCTTCTTTAATTTATTATTTCATTAATTTATTTACAAATGATATTGTCATTTAGAACTATTTGAATTCACTATAGCAGAGATTCAACTTCAAAATAGTATTTTTCAAATAAAACATTTTCAAAAATAGTCACTGAATGTCCTCAATCAATTTCGCAAACGAAAAATTCAAACATATGATTTTGTGTTTTGAAAGTTTGTTCGAATAAAACATATAAAAACTGTTTCTGATTTCTGAGGTATTTAAAATACTTTTTTATCTTTCGTTGTTATACAATTTCACCAAATAATTGCTTGCACTTGCATGAAGGTTTGTGTGTCTGTCTGCACAATGCCAACCTGCTTGCATTTTGATCAAATTATATGCAAAGATGCTTGTCACGGTTAACATATAGAACATTTTTTACCGTGGTATATAATTCCATTACCCCGGGAAAATATAAAAATTAAAATACTTAATTTTAATGAAATTGGATAATTCAAAATTCTTTTACATTTTTTCAATGGTGGCACCTTTTCTTAAGATGGCAGTAGCACAATGGGTTGCACGCAGTTAAAAAAATCCAAATAATTTATGTCACTTTTGTTTCTACAAAAATTTTAAATTTTTTTAAATTTATTTAAAAAACATCTAATTACCGCCTCAATTTGAAAATTTTGAAAAACTTTCTTATGGGATGGCGTAATTTTTGCGCTTATTAAATAAAGCACAATAAATTCTCTTTGAAAGGGCAAACGATTTTTGAAATGAAAACTGCATTAGTGCATTTATTGGCTGATTTTTACAAGTATTTGTAATGAAAACGATTTTAGAATTGTTGTTTTCAAAATAAATATAGAAGCAAAAATTTGTTTTATTTGTAAAAACAAGCATTTATACACATTGAAACATTTGAAACTATTGTTTATAAAGAAGTAAAATCTTCTAAAAGAAAATCCGTTTTTAATAACAAAAGAATTTTCAAAATAATATCGCAAACTGATACCGTTTTATAGAAAAAGAAGGCGAAAAATGAAGTAGAAAGAAGCGTTTTTGTTTATATTACATTTACATTTTCCTTCGTTTTGTTTTAAGTATGGCACGTAATTTATTTATTATATAAAATAATTGCAATAGCATCAATTCACTTTTAGTAAATAACTTCTGTTTTTTTTTTTTTACTTCAAAGAACAAGGGTACAAATTTACTTATGATTTTAAAAGAAAAGAAAAGTTCTACTTAAAATTTAGGCGAGTTTAAATTTAGACTTTCAAGCAATCAATAATCGAATATATACACACGTAAATAAATTCATATATAAAAAAAATCAACAAACGCTAGTGAATTATTTTTTTTTATGCTTAAGCTAATTATTTAAATTTAAAAAAATTAAGAACGAGGCATGAAGCGTACGAAATGAGAAAAACTTATTTATAACAAAGCTTTAAATAAATTGTAGTATTAAAATTTTAGTATGTGGAAAAGAAATACCAATGCAAGATGTCGATTTTGGTTTGAATTTTTTTTTACACCAAGAATGTAATTAGACACATATACGAAATCATAGAAAACCTTAAAAGTCCAACTAAGCGTCGTGAAGGCCAAGTCTTGGAGCTCTATTCTACGTTACATATTTTATTGCGAGGCATGCAATTTTTGCCTTCCAACTATCGTTAGTCTACCAAAGATTTTCGCCATAATTCGACATTATGCATATACAATAGAAAAGAGTTCTTAGGTGTTACTACATTCTAACCATTAATGACCTTGCAACTTATATCACAGAGCTTTCAAAAAACATTGGCGAATTCGTTACAGATTTGAACGGTATGATTCTAGAAAGATTAAAAATTAAATTTGGGATTTTTTTTTGTACAGCTGTCCTCGTATAAAGTTTCCCGAATGCTATCTCTACGATAACTGGACTAATTTTGCTACTTCTCTTTATGGATGACACAGGGATTTGCTTTTAAATAAAAAAAGAGTGTAGAGCCGAGTTGAAAAAAGTTGTAAAACAAATATATTAACAGTTAAGGGCCTGTCCTACTAAATGAGAAAGAAAATGTCGTTCGAACATTTAAATTGAAAACAAAAAATTCAAATTTACATACATATAGTGCCCGCCAAAAAAAAAAAATAAAATAAAAAAAATAAAACTTAGTCGACATTTTCGAATTTCACTTTTTCATCGCAAGCGATAATTCCCAATCTGTTAATTTTTTTCAACCATTAAAATAGGAATCAGAAAAATTAAGTTTACAGTGGCCCTACAAGGACAGTTAATAAAAAAGCTTCTCCTCTAATATTATAAGCTTGTCACTTACGTTTTTTTTTTGCGGTTAAGGCTCGATATATTAAATCTAAAATGGGATTTTGTTTACCATATATGTATGTATATAAATCTTCGAGCAGAATTTTCTTTCATATCATCACGATGCCTGTATCAATAAGGATCCTTACAAATGTATTTCCTTCCACATATCGATGTAATGTGTTTGTAACAACATTACGTCTGAACACTACATTTTACTGCAAGCCCAGTGAAAAAATATTTTATCTAAGTTATTATATAAGTTTCCCAATTTGAGATGATAGAGATAGATACGAGTGAGTAGTCACAAGGATGTACTAACTATGGTATACGTTTATGTGTCGCAAAGTTTTATAAAAGTTATAGAAATGTTGCTGACATTGTCTATGAAAAAAATATGTATATGTATGTATGTATATGTACACAGATAACAAAATATTAACAACAATTTTATATCCTTTAGCATATATAACATATAAGTATGTACATACATCAGTTGGTACATTCTTGTGAATACTTTTATTACTAGTAGTCGATCTTATGTATATGTATGTATGTATGTATGTATGTATGTATGTATGTATGCATCTAATTTATAAAAGTCTATTTGGTTACAATAATATAATAAATAACATTACTAATCTCAAAAAATGTTTAATGTGTTTGGATGTCGCTTAAAGTGTATTTAATATTTCTAATGCAAAGTTTTTCTTAAAACTTCTTTTTTTGTTTTTTTTTTGTTTGTTTGTTTGTTTATGTATATAAATTTAAGAATCTTTTTCTTGGTTTGTAAAAAACGCGGCTAAAACTACGGCTACTATTATATGGCTTTGACTACGTTCTTATTAAATATGGTTAATGGAAATTGTTATTTAAATATTGTATATGTGTTAAATGTATGTACGTGTATATATAAAGTAAAATATACAAGATTTAATTACAAAGACTTTTAATCCTTCATTTAGCATTAACGATTTGTTTTTGTTTATAATTAGTATTAGAATTATTCATTTGTTTACTCAATAACTTTTTTTCAATTTGCTTAGCAATATGTACTATATAGTTTTTACAAAGTTTTCTTTATATTTTTTTAATTATTTAAGCATTCATGTGAGTAAATTAATTTTTGTTTTGTCTTGGGATTGATTTTTATTTAATTAGAATATATTTTAATATTATTTTCCTTAAACCTTTAGTTGTGTATGTGTGTATGTGTTTTCTTTTAAAAATTTCCCCTTTTTTTGTTGCAGTGTATGTTTATCTAAATTTCTTTTGAATATTTTCTTAACTTTATATAATAATAATTGCAAAATATAAATTATTATTTAAAAAAAATTATAGTTTTAAAAATATTTTATTTCTATAGAATATTTTGTAGTTCCTTTTTTAACAATTTTTTTGCTTGTATGTTCTTTCTTATCGCCTTGTTATTGTGTTTATAATGTAAAAAAGTAAGTGTTTTAAAAATTATTTTACGTTTTTTTTTCTTTTTGGAATTAAGTATAATATGTATTTACAATTGTAAATCCCTAAATGAAAGTGTTGACGAGCTGTAATCCTTCAGTTCAGACATAGAACAAAATTGTTGTGATCATATGGATCATGTCATGCTCTTGTTCAGATATGATTTTAAAAACATTTGTTCGTATAATATTGTCTGTCCTCCCTTCACATATAATTTCAATGTTGACAACTGAAAGAGGCAACACATACGAGTAAAATAACATTTGATCTTAGCAAAATATTACGATCATATTGAACATGATTAGATTGCACATAGAACAGTATGAATAGTTTTTTTTATCACATTATTTTGACAATGTTTTGTTTATGTGTGTTCAAACAAACAAATTGGTGGCTTGTCAAGACATAGTGTCATGATTTTGTGCTTAGAAAGTGATTTATTTGCAAAATTTACGCTTTATAAAGGCTGTGAGCGAAATAGAATTCGCTACAAATTTTAGTTTTCATTACATTTCAACTATGATTTATTTAAAAGCTGCTTAGAATTAGTGTAATATTAATTAAGAACGTATTGCATGCATTATAATGTGGGGCAATTGAGTTTGTGTTAAACTCGGAGCATATTGTTGAATTATACAAACATAAGCACCTACACGTGACAAATTTAAAATTCTTGCTTTAAAACGAGACAGCCCAGACCGATTAATAAGTTCTATGCAAACACGAATTTTCTAGAGAATCCAATTGCCAAACCCTTTATAAAAAAGTTTAAAAATTTTTTTGGCATAGAGTTCGTCATTTCGTTTCACCATGAATTGGTCTTTTTGCACAGACTTTAAATAAGGGGCCTCGGGGACAACGGTTGCAATTCTGGAAAACTTGTCGAAAATTGCTTAGCAAACAAATTGGAAAAATTGGGAAAAATATAAAATATGTTTTTTTGTAAATTATGCCAAATGTGTCGTCGTTTATACAAGAGAGGCAGATAAAATATTTCGAAATTCCCGCCTTGATTTCATTTTTATAAATCAGGAATGTTCTATTACATACTATTACATTTATATAATAGTGTTGAGGGAATAAAAATGAACTAAAAATTGATTATTAACTATTAAACCAAGAATAGGAATGAAAATAATTAAGAGAAATAGCAATTCGCATCAAATTGACGTCTTACAATGGAATATGACTTTGATATCGTCATTTCTAGTGCATGGGCTTTCTATGTTTTAACAATATTATCAAAATTCTTATGCGAGGGACCCTCTCACAGGATTCATTAAACGTAAGAAAAACGTGAATATTCTTAACGACAGTTATAAAGCTATTATATAATATCCTGTGATAATATTTCGTGAATTGTATTAAAATGATTTAGTGACTTCAAAGCAAAGTGATTGACCATCACTGGGATTAATTTTTTAATTAAAGTTTTTTATTTGATAAAATTTATTTAATCCGGGAGTGGAATCGTGAAGAGTATATGAAAATATCGGATATGTGAAGAGGAAATTTGTTTAAGAAGTTCACATTTGTAACGTGATTCCTTCGCAAATTAATATTTTACTTATTCAAAAAATTAGAAAATGTTTTTTAAAAGGATGGGTGTAGTAGGTTGCCTGGCCATCTGGTTTGAGTAGCACTGTGCATACATTTATATATTTAAATATACTGTATATTTATGTATTGCAAATTTCAAACACCAACGTTTTAACAAATTCAAATATGTATTGAATATTCAAATATTCTTTTCAATGAATTATTTGCTTAAATTTTTTAAAGCTTTTATTCTAAAAATTGTATGTAGTCTTATACTAAGCCAATTGCAACTGGATAAAATATTGAAATATATCATTTTGTCCCGCTCTACTCCCAATCGGGAAAACAATGTCAACAAAGTGAAAATTAATATGGAAAGTGACACTGATATACGTAAGTACATCCATATAAAAGAAATAATTTTTGTGTTCAGTACAAAACTCTATCAATTTGTGAGCGTATCTCTCTCTCTCTACTTCTCTCTTCTATAAACGGACAATTTTGTATGATTTACAAAAACAAATATTTGAGTTTTTTCTTGTTTGTGTTCCACACAACTTTCATTTTACCGTTTTTTTTTTTCTAAAAAAAAGTGTTGATAACGTTATAAAAAATAGTTTATCGCTCTAATTTCTAAAATTTAAGGACTGCATGCTCTTTCCCAAGGAGTTTGCGCTTTTTTCTCTTTGCAATGTTACACTTGTTTTAGGCAAATCGCGTTTAAATACTTAAATTTTAAATAAAGATTTTAACAAATGTCATCACAATTATGCAAAGATGTTGTCAATAAATATCGTTTTCATCCCAATCGACGGACTGCAGTACAAGTTTATCTAATTCTTTAGAGTCGCCGGAGCTGCTGTTGCGTCGACGCCGCTTGCGATGCAAGTTAGACCATTTACGATTTAATTGCACCATTTGTGGTGCCGCAAACATGGCGGCAGCGGCCGCACTCAATTTTGTTGGTGTTATGGCATTTGTGAGCGTGCTACCCAAAGAGGTTGAATGGGTTTGCTGTTGTATGGAATTGGAACTAGAATTGCCATTCGAGGAGCTGATATTGAATTGTTCACGATTGTTGTTGAAGATATATTTACGGGTGTGAGGAGCATTGTGTGAACGTTGTGCCTTTGGTGCAGTGTAGGCAGCTTGATGTTGAGGATGGCGTTGAGAAGAAGTGTAGGGATACTGTTGCAATGGTTTACTGTTGTAAGGAGTATCGTATGGCGGTGGCGGTGTTATCATCGCCATTGAAGAGGAGTCCTCTTCCGCATCTCTTTCGAATTCCATGGGATGATTATCGGCTAAAGCTTCACGAAAATATTGCTTATCATCAAAGAGTTGTTGTTTTTCAGGCCCGGGTGCTTGTGCAGCATTGAAATTAAATTCATTGTCGTAGAGATAGTCTCGATTTAAAACGTCTAGAGAGCAATTTGGATATGAATAGGGTGGCATGTAGAGAACATCGTCGTCATCATCGTTATCGTCATCGTAAAAGTCTGGTGAGGATGGCACAAAATCATTCGTTGTTAAGGGATTTACTTGTACAGGTGTGGCAGGAACGGATTTAGCCAACTTGGTTTTATGTTTCCTATGTTTGTTGTTGCTACTGTTGTTGTAGTAGTGCTTTTTTCTTTTCATTGTTGTGTCATTTATTGGCTTTTGTTGTTTTTGTTTTTGTTGCTGTCTGCTGCTATGATTTGCAGCTGTTGTAGTTATAGAAATTGTATTTTTACCGATTTCATTTGTTGTTCTTGTTGTTGTATTATTGGCAGTGTTTGCATTCTGTTTCGTTTTATGCGTTGATTGTGTTGTTGCTGTTTTATTGTTTTTGTCTAATGTTGTTATAGTAGTAGTATTAGTATTAGTTGTTGTTGTTGCTGCTGCTGCTGCTGCTGTTGTTATTGTTGTTTGATTTTTGATTAATGGCATCGATTTAGTGTTTGTGATCAATCAATCACGGTATATATAACTACAATTCTTGGGGCTCTCTTGCGGACTTGGACTGCTGGATGGTGGTGCTGGACTAGAGCTACTATTTGACATAACAGGCGATGATGCAGAACTAGAGTGTTGTGGACTATTGGAACGGTGTTGAGTTACTGTAAAATGAAGCGAAAAGTGAAACATTTCAAAATGTGCATTAAATTTCATTAAAATGTTTTTTTTAATGTAAAAAGTTTAACACCAATAACTAGATCTCTAGCAAGTTCGATTGGTTAGTAGACATGTTTAGAATTAAGATATTTTAGGGAGCTAGTGTTTAACAGAAAATCAATAATTTCGTTTAAATAGATGTCTTATGCGGAAATATACGATTTGAAATATTGGAGGATATTTTTGATTTTTGTTTTCAGATTTTCCAACAGTTTAAGCGACTCATGCACTTTATATACCATATTGACAAAGATCAAAAGACTATATTGCTTATTAATATATCCAACGTAATGGAAATGTGACCTGTCTCTCAGGATGACATTCGATGCTGCCTTGTTCAATATCGCCATTCCATTTTGTTTGAAAATATTTTACAAGTAGTTCAATAATTTAAGGCAGAACCGCAATAATATTAACAATCAAATATTCAACAATGTTCATATACATATAATATATGGCTCGGCTCTATGTGTCCGTTCATTCATCCAATTTTTGTTTATTGGAACGAGAGGAAAAGCGAATAGAGAGCGGGTCACAGAGTTGCATGTACTTGCAATTCTCTCTTATTTACCGATTCGCACTTTACAAATAATGAAATTTTCATATAAAAATAACTAAAATTTTAAGACAAGAATTTCTTTGTCTGGACGCAAATGCAATTAAAAAAAATAAATATTGCGCAAATAGTCGGGGACTTTACGCGAATAAAAAAATAAACCCCTTGACAGAGACAAATTAAGTTAATGTCTCCGACTTACTGTATGATAAGCTTGTGCCAATCAGCTGCTAAGCATTTGTCATCATAATTTGGTAAAAGTAATATAATGATCTTTTAATTTTCATTCTTATTTTTAGACTTTATTACGCAAAGAACTCGTACATTTTCTACAGGAAAATCTGACATGATACAATTTCAAGGTTGATTTATTAAAAGTTACATGACAGAATATAATCCATAACTTTATTATTTTTGTTACTTAGTTTAGATTAAATTGTGTAGTTCTGTGAACTGTAGAACAAATTTTCTTCTAGGTCTTAAATGGGGCATAAGTACATTTCGCTCCTTGAATGCAATACAGTCTCATCTAAGAGAATTTGAATTTTTATGAAAAAATTATTTCTTAATATTCTCTTTATATAAATAAAAAAAATCAGATATATATCTGAAGATAAGCCGAACATTAATCTCATTTCGCCAAGTTTGTTTGTTTTTGCATTAAAGAAGCGATATGTATATCTAAGGTAGCGCAAAAGTAATGTCAAAATTTGAATTGGCTGCTATTTCGTTATAATCGAAAACAAAGAGGTCTGTTTTCATAAAAAGTTTATTTGACAGTGTAAAACTGATGACATTAATTGGAAAAAATTTTATCGCTCACATGTCCACCTCCCAAGTTGAGGCATAAATGCGCTCATTTTATGACATTTTGAATTGTTGCTCGCCAGCCATCTAACTCCAACTTGGCGGTTTCCTCTTTAATGTTACTCGTAGCTTTCAAGACTTGCTACTTTCGTGGTTTGTTATGCTACCTGCCAAAATTTAAAAATCCTCAAAGGAAGAAGTCTGTCAATCGAGACGGCCAGTTGCCGAGCTGTGTGAGCGGTTGCTCCGTTCTGTCGAAATTAACAACGATCGAGACCCAATGCAGTAAATTGCAACAAAAATATTAATAAGGTACAATCACTTTTTCAATACAAGTGCCGTACTAACCAGCCACTTTGAGGGGATGCCCTCACGCATTTCATGTGGATTCTCTATGCCCTAAAAACGCAAATTTTATTTTTGGTACGAAATCATTCCCATCTTGCACCAAGTTTAACAGAGTATGACACTAAGTTAAGCCGGTCCGATGGTATAGTCGGTAACAGCAGCGATGTTCTCAGTCGCACGAGCCGGTCACTTCCTGCGACATCTTTAGTGAAATAATGACATTACTTTGCGACACCCTGTATTAAATGTTAATGATGCTATCTCAGTTCATTACTTTCAAGGTCATATGAGTTCTTTTTAAATCATTTGAGGAACTAGTCATTTTAGATATAGTTTTAAAATTTTCCTGGGTTGCTATAAACTACTTTATGACATTTAATACATGTTGCAACATAGAGAAAGAAAATTTTGAATAATTCAAATTTTAATTTTTTTGTAAATTACCGCTCATTTACTAGAAGGAGGATTAGAGTTTTTGTTAATGATTTCAATTTAAGACAATAAATTTCATATATTTTTTACAGGAATATATTCTTTATTATTAATTAATGTTTTCGAATTATGATGATCTTCTAGTGAATGGCAGTTAAGTCTTTTATATATGTACGTACAAATATAAAACATGCATGTTGCAACATGCTTCTGATATCCAAATCATCAACATTTATTAGAAAAATTATAAAAATAATAATGAAGTGCACACAGTGGGGCAAAAAAAATGAATGTTTAGTAAAGTCTACATAAATATGAACTCAAAAACACACTCATATGGAAATACGAAATTTTTGTTTTTGCAGAAACAAATATAAAAACAATAGACAAGATTTTAGTAAATTTGGTATTTTAAATAAAAGAATGTTATAGACGTGATAAAAATAGGATTTTTTTTTTATCTGAACTTACCAATACCATGACGGGGCGGCTGCCTTCTCAAACGGCCAAGACTTCGATTACGTGTATTTGTGTTAACAGCCTGAATTGTGAATTTGATTTGATTTTTGTTTTGTTTCGGGTGGTTTTTTTTAATTTTTGATTTTTTTTCGGTTGATAAAAAATAAAAATAAAATAATTTGTATTTATAACATAATAATTTGTATTTGTGTTCTTGTTGCGATTTGGAACAAAAGTCCTTTTTTTAATTTTTTCTATTTTTCTGTTATAATGAAAATGCAAATGATTTGAAAGTGATGAAAATTTAAATGAATTTCACACACTGAAAAAAAAAATTACTTATTGGGACTACATTTTTGCTAAATACTAAGACATGCTGGAGGTGAAAGTGAACAGGGAAATTGGTGAATTTGTGAACTTTTCCTTTAACATGTTGCTGGGGTGTAGTGTTACGAGTACTAAGTGGCTAAATGGATCTCTTTGCCACTTAAAAATTTTTATTTCGCAAAGTTCTGCGTTCATTTTTGCGAAATTATGAAAGAAAAAGCAATAATGGTAATTTGATTAAGTAAATTAAATATAATAATACAATTAACGAATTATATTTTATATCGGTTCTTGACAATGTCGTCAAATGTTGTCAAAATATTTTAGGGAACATTTAATTTTATTTAATTTCTCACAAATCCAGTGAAATCAATTAATGCCTTTATTTTGTAGGTTGGTAAAGAAAAAGTGAGCGTGTATTTATCAAACCCTCAATGACCACGTTGGTAGAAAAATAATCATAAAAAAATTTCTTATTAAAATTAGTGAATTTAATAAAAAAAATCTAAGCATACGATGAATCAAGACCTAAAAAGCCAGTCTTGGGTTATCTGATCCTGATCGTGCTCTAAAAAAATAGGCACATGAACACTGATGATGATGGTGCAGCGACCATCGAAGACAGAACTTTTCCGCTCTGCTAGTGTAATTGATGTTTCTTACTTGAAGCTTAAGGAAAACGTTGAAACGCAATCTCTTTTTTAAGGAGAGGAGGAAATTGTCGAGGCGAGCAAAGTAATATGTTAGATATTTCCCATAATAGAATGTCATTGACCAAAGATTTTTCCTATAACCATATGTACGCTGTAGTATAGCGATTCTTGTCTCCAACTTAACTTTGTTAGTCAATAGTACATCTTTTGCGGCAGACGTATTTCGAAATATTGAATGGTTGTACTTATTATTTAAAAAAAATTTTTTTTTTAATTCATTTGGATCCATATTATATAATGTTTGTGAAAGCTGGATTTTGACTTAAAAACAATAGCCATACACAATTGCTTCTTTCTACTCAATTACACAGGGCAACACATTTTTTTAATTGTATGAACTTTGCATGAAAGTTTCCTTTTTTTCACAGAAATTTTTTGAATGTCTGTGAAAACAAAAGGCAGATTAAAAACTCATGTTAGAATGACTTGAATATAATTTTTGTTAATAATTCCACAAAATCGTACGGCTATTCCTTTGAGTTATAAGGAGTTATTTGGTGCAACCACCCTGATTTTATACATAAAGGTATATCTCGAGAACCAGAATCAATTTAGAGGAGTTTACTTTTAGGCATTAAACCTTAATAATATGTGTATTCAAATTAACTTAGAGACCCCATGACTCAAAATAAGTGTTTCCCTGTGTTAACCTTGACAATAATAATAAAAAAAATTATAATAAAAGTTCAATGCATTCAAGATAAAGAAATGTTGGAGAACGGGCGTGCCTTGTACTTGTAAGCTAATGTGTGTAAATAGTTGACTTATTAAAGCTAAAACATTTTAACAAATCTCTATTAAACTAAATAGAACTACATAACATTCCACTTAAAAATAATCAATACTCAGACTCAACACGATGAAAAGCTGTCCTTAAGAGCTTTAAGAAATTTAAACACAACAAGGATGCGGGATGGCTGATTAAAAAAATAATAAATAAAACTCACTAAAAGAAAAGCCCATTATTAAAAAAATAAATAAAATTGATTTCTGTAGCTTTGCCGACGAAAGCTTTTTTTCAAAAACTTAACAACAACATAAAAACAAATAAAATGATTTTAACCAATTATTAAAAAATTGCTATTCTTTCCAAAATTCCAATATTAATATCGAAATACCACCAATAAATAAAAATCTTAACAAGAACAATTTTTAAAGCTTTCAAACTCTTTTGCATTTTCGTTTTATGACTAAAAATATATATTTTTTTGCCTCAAATAAAGAAAATGGAACTAAATTGAAATTAAAATTAAAGGACAAACTTAAAAAAATAATAAATTGCCATTATTTACCATATTTTGGGTAATTAATCCCTGACTGGTTTCAGCCGCCCCACTCCCGTCTCAAAGGTAAACCTAATGGGAAAGAGAAGGAAAACAGGTAAGAAAAAAGTAGAAAGATAGATAGATAGACATGTTTGTTGTTTTCTAATGGATGTTGGTTTTTTTTTTAATTCAAAAAAGTGGATTTACAAAATGAATGAAGAAATTGTTCGAAATAAATATGGCAGTTGTATGAGATAATAAATAAAAAATTAAATTTTTAACTGTCTTTATAATTTCAAATCGATTGGTGTATTTGATTTTTTTTAAATAAAAAAATAACAATTTTAATGTACAATAGACAGAAGGTAAAAGAAAGTTGAGAGTTAAGAGTAGATATATTTAACAACCCCCAAAAGCTTAATGGACAGCATCAAAGTATATTTATGGGAATGGAATAAATTCAGTAATTAATTCGTAAAAACAAACATGCAATTTCATTTAAAATATAATAAAGCTTTTCTTTTTATAAATTACATATTACAATTTTATTTAAAATGATAATGAGTATATATATAAGCGGAACGAAAACTTTGTAAATAAAAATAGTACACATTGAAAGCTTTTAAGCTTTAATGAAGGTACTGTTTAGGTTAGGTTAGGTTAGGTTGATTGGAGGGGTGTGATAGCCCATGTCATACGACATACACTGAAGCCAGTGAAGGCTTGTTGTACTGTTTAAGTAACCTAGTATATAGGAACCACTCTGAACTCATACTGCTTTTCATATAAGCATTGAGACGAATAGGACCTTCTGGGTTAAGTAAACTGCACAGAAATGAAGTTTATAGCCAAATATATAATACATATATAATCATATGTATATTACACACTGCGAGAAAACAGCCCCAAAATTATTTGAATTTATTTCTAAATAAGACCCTTTCACAGAAATTCCGTTAAGACTTTATTAAAGCAAATAGTTGATTTTTACAATTTTTTTTGCTTTCTATGTATATCAAGTCGAATCTTTGCACAAACTACCTCGAATGCCAAAAATAAAACCCTGTTTATAATATTAAATAACTTCGAAGATTACTGCCAATCGGATTTCTAAATTCGGTCACTTTTTTGGAGTTCTAAAGCATCGCAGAATGCCATTAATTTTATCTAAATCAACTAATTAATTCAGGATGTGTCATAATTGGCAAGTTCCGAAAACCATATTTAGTTTATTAACTACTCATTTCATTTATTTTTTATTTAAGCTTAAGGTATTTTTCATTTTTATTTATTTCTATATCAATATTTCGGTACTCTTCGAATTCCATATATATAAATAGATAAAAAACCTTAAGAAATAAGATTTATGAATTAAAAAAAAGGACAAAAAACTAAAATAAATATGATCGAGTTTTGTATTAGCAAACACATGTTTTTTATGTGTACGGTGGCTCACTTTCACTGTGGGCCACTGTTAGGTTAGGTTATGTTGGAGGGGTGTGATAGCCCATGTCATACGACATAAGTGTATGTAGCCAGTAAAGGCTTGTTGTGCGCTCCCTTTAATTATCAAGCACAAACTGCCAGAGTTCTGCGGCAGGATTCGAACCTGCGACCTTCGCACTACGAGTCTAGTACACTACCTACTAGTCTGCGAAGGTCAGTCGGGCTAGTGTCAGTCAGTGGGCCGCTGTACTTTCAATGATGATTTAGAATTAATCACCATATGGGTTGTCTACTTGTATTTAAAATAAAAAAGTTTTGTTCGGAAAAATGGGCTACTCTCTAATCAATTTCGTCTTATGGACAAAAAGTTTGTCGTATTACAATTATTTAAGTTTGACAACGCAACGAGGAGCGGCCACGTAGCAAAGTTGAAAATTGGTCAAATTAAATTAAAATACTTTTTCCTTTCGACAGCTATTTTTTCATGGCACTAGATAAACAACATTTCATTAATGTCATCAACAGCTTTAAGCTAAAAAAAATAGATCTGAAGCGTGTTTAGACAACGAACATTGCATGACTAGATCGGATTAAAATATACTCTTACTTTAACATTTAATTAATTAATTAATTTAAGGAAAGTCTTTAAAGAAAAGTCATACATTACACAACAGTTCATGCCTTTTATTACTGCACATTAAATATTTACTAAAAAAAATAATAATAATAAGTAAAGAAAAATATTTCAATAAAATCACGATTAATAAATAAATATGTATTACATAAATACGAGTAATTATGTATAAGACTACTTTAAATTTATGTATAAACTACACATTTAATTGGCTAAATAACAAATATTAAATTAAAAAAAAAAATACACCAATCGACGACTGTGATCAAGCTAATATGCCTTTAAAAAAACAAAGATTCATATTTAAATCATGACGCACATTTAAACATCAAAAACATTTAATTATTAGATATTTATATGCATGTATACAAAATTCATATTTAAATATTTAAAATGTAACAGAAAGAACTCACCTTCTTGACACTGCGAGTGGTGGAAAAGCCATCACCACGACGATAATTATCACCCTGGAAATATTTTTAATAATAATTTAGCTTTTGCATAGTTTATGAATATTTTTTGTTTGTGTGGGGAAAAGTAACATACCATGACTTGATGAGACCTTAAAGTACCGAAATTATCCCGACAACGATATGTTTGTTGTGTATTGTAGCCATCGGGCTGAAATTGGAAGAATGTTTCGGAATTGGGTGCACCATGATGTTGCATGGGTTTGCGTAAAGTACTCTTTGGTGAATGCATTTTATTTTGACTTGGTGGTTGAGGTAACAAAACTGGTTCGGCATAGGTTACTTCTTCAACTTGCGGTAACAATTTGGGTTCGGCTTGGATTCTAAATAGTTTTTGAAAGAAAAATTTAAATAAATAAAATTTTCTTTAGTATGTGTATCTAATAAAAATCGCCATTTCGTCATCGTCATCATATCAAGCCTATAGTAAAATTAATGCCAATACTTTTGCTTGCTATGGACAAGAACTGACTATTATTGACGACAACTTCCAATTTTATAAGGCGTATTCGTAGTAATGATAATACTGTATCAATTATATTTAATACTTAATATTAAAATTTATTAGGATATTCCCCTCAACTAATCGTTTAAAACAATTTTTTTTTATTTGTTGTGGCTTTAGCTGTTTATATGTCTACATTTCATTGAACGCTAAACCATATCTTTCCACCAACTATGAAGAAAAATTAATTGCATGAATAGAAAAGAATTTTCGAGGCATCACAACAAAAATCACTTCTAAGCAATATTTATATTTATTTAATTATTAATAACAATTGATTTATTGCTTTTATGTTTCAAATATTTAATTCTAATTTAACTTTGAATACACTAACTCGTACATTACCGAACATCGATCTATTTTTTACAGAACACGGCTGTTAGTTTTAGTTTAGACATTAATTTTCTGAATAATTTCTTTAGTTAATATTCTTACCTATTAACATTTTGCCGCTGCTCGAAATATTCATATTCCGTATCCGGATAAGGTAGATTGTCATCCTCGTCCTTATGACAACGACGGCCACAAAAGTAGCCTGTAAAGAATCCTACTAACAGCGAGAATATCGAGCCCGCTAAAACAGCCATCACTAAGGTTTCAACAGTATATTGAGCATTGATTATATCTGGAGAAATTTGTGGACCTTTTTTGATTAGTTTTACAGTTGCATACATTTCAAGCACAGTGTTTTTTATTTTAATTAACATTTTGTATATTGTTGTAAGTGTATTGATATTTTTTGTTGTTGTTGTTTTAAATTTTTTATTTTCATATGTTTATAAACGTATGAGAATATGTATGAGTGGTGAGTATATGATGACCAATCAGTGTGGTTGTTTTTATAACATCATAACGGTTTCATTGCAAAAATATTTGAGTGATAACAGAGAGGAGAGTAAAAGAATAATGTAGACACCAACAACATCAATTAAACATCAAACATTGATAAAATCCAATCAAGGTTTTTTTTGCATGTGTAGGTATAAATTGTTTTAAATGTGTTTGGTTGGTATAGTTTATTGTTTTTGGGTTAACAACATTGATAACGTTTACAACAACATGTAAAAAAGATCCGAAAAGTAAAAAAAGAACAAAGAGAATAAATATAAAAAAAGAACTTGATTAAAATTCAATACGATTTTTTGCTTCTTTCATTTAATATCAATAAATTAGAAAATTGTACTAAAATGAATAAATAAAATTAAAAATAAAAATAAATAAATGTTTAACAACAACTATGCTGTTAATTACAGGGTTGTGATTGGTGGTTAATTAAAATAAAATTTGTTCCATGCATTTTTTTAAACAAAATTTTAATGACTGACGTGTATTGAAAATGCAGGAAATGATTAAAATAAATTTTTAATTTTAATTGTTAAAAAAATATATAATTAACAAGAGAAAGGGGAAAGGAAATAATAACGTAATTGTAAATTATAATGATTTCATGCAAATCTTTTTTTTTTTTTTTTTTTTTTTTTATTTGATCTGTAGGTACTGGTGCATAGTGGAGGTTTACAATAAAGGAAAATACGGCAGAGCAAACACTAAAAACAATTATTGTTTGGAACAAGAATTTTACGTTCCATTAGAAAAATATTCGTCAACTAATCGTAAAAGTGTAAGAGGCACTCAAAAAAATCACCAATTGTTATTTTTGAAAATTGCTTCTGAATATAGAATCGCTCATGATTGTAAGCTGTTATAAATAGAAAAATTGTTGAATATATGTTGAATAGAATATAACTTTGTTGCAAGTGGGATATATTACTTCAGTGTTTGCCATTATTTACTTTTAGCTTAAAATAATAACATTGTTTTAAGTTAAACAATCTGTAACCACGTTTGTGGGAGGTTTCATATTTTTTCAACAACAATTAATAAAGCTCTTTAAAGTTTTTATGAATTAGACAGTAAATATTTAGGATTAGGGATATATAGTGCTCTTAAATTAGAATCAAATTTGATCGTAGGATGATAAATAAATAATGCTGTACTTGTGTCCCGTCGTTTCTTTTACTTACTGTTTCCGTAAGTTTTGTTTTTTTTTTTAATATTTTAAGGATATGCACTCGTATCTATTATTATTTCGAAAATTGTTCAAGATATTTCTTATTATTTATTTATTACATGATATCAATCTTGTATACATAAATACACGACTAACACGAGTAACGTCTGCTATCAGTTTTAAGATCTATTATTTATTTATCTATTTTTATTTTCATGTATTTAAATATTCTTTATATATCGGTTTCACTTCTTCCTTTGATAAAACGCAACCATTATTCAAAATAACATTTGAAGATGATAGATATTCAAAGAATATCATAAAAAGAAAAAAATATAAATAAAAATTCTTCGAAATAATAATATGTGTACATACTCGTGTATGTAGAATAAAAATCTCAATTCGAATAAGAATATTTTTTCACCCTCGTGCAAATAAATTTTCGAAAAAATTTCACAAACTAAATTTTCTTTTCACACAAAATGTTAAAAAGCCATGCATTAAAAAACAACAAGTTCACAACATAAATTTAATTAAAATAAACACTGAACACATAGTATTTTGAACATTAAACGATTTGATTACCTTCAAAATTTTTATCCTGCATAATATTGATCATTTCCTGATCTTTGCTCTGACGTCTCTGATCCAAAAGGCCCATATCATCACGATAGCCTTTTTGTTCGCCAACATTGGCATCCTTAGAATTAATTTTACCTGAAAAAAAATTAAATTTTTTATTTAACGAAATTGAAAGTAAATATTTTACACTTTTGTTTAGATAATAAGTAGTGCACCCTGGGGCATTTTGTGGGAAAATTTCCATGTAATTTTTGGTGGAATTGGTATAACTTTTAAAATGTTTTTACTACAGAGGAAGTTGAAATATAAATTTTGTAATTGTAATGTTTTCTAATAAGTGTTCAAATTATAAAATGCTCTTTTTGTAATTTTTATAATAATTATCAACAACTACCCATCAAATTTAGACATTACGTACATTGAACAGTTAAGAATTTCACTGCGTCCGATTTAGTCCGTTTAGCTGCCACTATACGAATATCTTTTTTAGGGCAATAGATCTTATTAAACTTAGCAGCAATTTACGGATTCCATAGCTGGGAAAATATCATTATTTATAACTCCGGCGTAGCGAGAATGTAAATGAGACTGACAGTCTTTGGGTAGCATATTTGTAATGAATTTTAGATGTTATATATCGTTTATTGACGCAAAAATTTGTTTACTGGTATCGGCAACAATCTGGCACTGCCTTGAATATTTAACGCAATATTAAGCCTATAAAGCGATTTTACTGTTTCAAGAAAGTTTTATATTTCCAAAGAGATATGAGTCGATAGCAAAAACTGAGTTAATTTCGTTGGTGCTACAAAATGATAATGGATTCGTTATTGTTACAAAACTAATACAAGCTCAAGGAATGGCTTTTTGATTGCACAATAAGACCTTAAGTTCAAAATCTTTAGCATTGAAAAAAGCTCAAACTGATATAATTTTCAAGGATAAATTTTGGCAGACGAACTGGTAACTTTAGTAAAGAATCATAGTCATCTTGGACGTACTATAAAGAATTAAAGAAATAGAATTAAGTCCCAAATAAAATGAAACAAGTCCGAGTGTTTCTGTTCAAAATGTATTCACGCTTAATTCAGAGTATTTTGCATTAAATAATGTTCTATATAAAATATTTTAATATAATATAAGAAGAGGGTATGTTCAATAGAAAATATGAATTTTCATTGTTCACAAAATATATTTATTTATTCATCAATTTCTATTTTATCCCCTTCAAAGTATTCCCTCTTAGATATAATAAACTTGTGCCAGAGTTTTTTTTCCAATCGTCGTAACAGGTCTGATGTTCATTTTTTGGTATGGCTTTGAGCTCTCTCAGCGATTCGGTTTTTATCTCCTCAATCGTCGCAAAACGCCGTCCTTTCATGGGTACCTTCAATTTTGCCATGTGGGCCATATCTGGTGAACACGGTAACCAAAAAAATACGAACAAGCGATGACGAATGTGCAGGTGCATTATTGTGAAGCAAAAGCCATTAATTTGTTTTTCAACAATTCTGGACGTTTTTTTCGTAGTGCCAGCGGCGCATAACTTCAAGATAATACTCCTTATTAAGAGCATGACCTTGTGGCAAGAATCCATGATGCACTACGCCACGTTAGTCGAAGACAACAGTGAGCAAAACCTTGCCATTGATCGAACTTGGCGTGCTTTTTTTGGTCTTGGCTCTTCCATTGGGACGATTGGACTTTGGTTACGATGTCATGACCATACAACCATGATTCGTCACCAGTTATGACCCCTTTTAAGCAATTGTGGATCGTTAATGACATACAATATTTCCTGGGCGATTCCCAAGCGACGGGTTTTTGTGTATTTATTAAAAAAAACTTTCGAAAGCTTTCTCACAAATATAAATGTTAAATCTAACAGCAAAAATGCTCTAATGGCAAATAGTTGAAGGAATTTTTCTAATGGGCAGAAGAATTTTACTGTTTTTGATCATCTTTAAATTATGATTTAATATTTTTATTATGATTTTAAATTCTTTGTCCTTAATTTCTATAATGTACGTCGTCTATATCTGCTCTGGTATGATATGCTTATGGCCCTAAAGTATACGGACCATAAAAGCACCAGATACCAAGAAGAAAAATTAAAAAAAAAAATTGAATTACATTAATATTATGAAATCTCGCTTGAAAAGTATTAAACAAATAAAAAGTTTGATTTTTGTTCCTCCTTTCGAACGGAAAAATAAATAAAAGTGGTTGTTGCAATAAAGAACGTTTCGTTGTTTGGTTGTTCAGTGAAATACCACAGGACGACTAACAACAACTACAGCAACAATAATAATAATAACAGCAACAACATAAAACATTAGACCAACATCATGACGATAATGTTGCTGATGCTGTTTATCACACAGGCAAGAAACAGCAGCAAAACAAATTGCAATTTTCACTTTTGGCAATAATCCAAATCTCCAATTACACATGAAATTTTTATTACAACAAACGTTACGAAAAATACGTAACGTATAAAGAGGTCACAACAACAACAACATCAACAAGAGTAACAAGAACAAAAATTTTATAAAAATAACTACAACACAACAGCATTAACATCAGCAGCAGCAACATCAGCATCTAGAACAACAATAAGACATGATAGCAATTTATATTTTTTGTTGTTTTTATTTCGTTTTGTTTTTGGCTGCTGATGTTGCTCGTTGATGGTTGAGTTGATACTCGTACCTTTATTTTATAACAGTGAAACTAGGAAATGATGAATGCTTTACAGTCGGCAAATAAATTCAACAAACTCTTAGTCCTTAGGGGCAGAGAGAACGAATAAATTCTTCATTATAGTTTTGTGTTTCACTGAATATAGAAATCAAGATGAAAATTCGCATGCAAAATAAGATTGTGTGACTGGACAAAGGAAACGGCCACAGCGTCAAGTGTCACTGACTGATCTATTCGACTTTGTAAAAAGTTCTTATTGATTCTAAGCAGATTGCATTGCAGAGCGTTGTAGGAATAATCAGGGCGTAGTGAATCCTCCAAGCATTATAATATGGCTTATGCCATTTGAGAACACCATGAAATTATTTCTGCTGGCTGCATCGACAATTTCTAGGCATAGAAAAAGGTGTAAAATTTTCAAAAGAATTCCTCAACTGTTGGACTTCGGTTGAAATCCTGCAAAATACAGCTGCTGCAAGAACTGAAACCAGTTGATATACCAAAACATCGTTTGTTTGTAGTTAGAAGAAGATCCATTTTTCTATCGAAACATTATCTTCAGCGGCTCATTTTTGGGTCAACGGGTATGTCAACAAATAACCAGAGGTAGCGCCAGAGCTGCCAAAGCACGATTTCATGCATTTTATGGATCGGCGGCATCATTGGACCGTACTTCTTCAAGAACGATGAAAATCGCAATGCTACAGTCAATGGCGCAATTTAGCTATTTTTGTTCAAATAGAAGAATTGGACTTGGTTGACAAGTGGTTTTAACAAGACGGTGCCACATGCCACCGCACACGATATCATGAACGTACTGAGTGGCGAGCTCGATGAGCAATTAATCTTACGTTTTGCAGCAGTCCAATGATCGCCAAGATCATACGATTTGACCCCACTAGACTATTTTTGGTGGGGATACGTGTACAGGGACAACCCATCCACAATTGTAGCCCTAGAAGACAACATTATAGCTGTCATTGGCGAGATACTGGCCAAAATGCTAGAAAAAGTATGACAAAATGGGGGCTCACGGACGCGGGCAACATTTACATGAAATAAACATTTCATTCTCTTTTCTGTGTGTTTTTTTTTTAATTTTCAACAACCCAAACGGGTAAAAAAAATCACTCATTTTACGAGAAAGTGGTGACTTTAAGATAGAAAATTTTATCGTCAGCTTTCTAAGATCAAACGTTTTGGTAGAAGATTCATAAATTTTTGTTGTTCACAAACTGTTGTGGCCGTGAATGAAAAGGATTTTTACTGGAACGCAAAGGATCAAGTAATACAGATTTTTTATTTAATTTAAACTTGAGAGTTTATAGAACAAAGAAACACTGTCTTTTTAAAAAATTGTATAAATTATGGGAGAATGAAGGAAACAAAAACAATGTGCCACTATCTGTTTCTTTATGTTCTCCTGCTGTCTTGTTGTTTGTCTATAACACATGTGCCAACTACAAAACACACACATACACACATATTAATTTATGTACAACAAACGTATGCGTTAAACTTGCCACAACAGGAGGAGAATAAATGAAATCTATAGATGTAAATACGGTTGATGGTGTCAGCTTTATACAGCCGTAAGCACATCACACAACGAACGCACTGCATCATTCAATGCATATAAATACATATTTTGCCTGGCGGAAAAAGAAATGAGAGTAAGAGTTTTATTTCAATACCAACCTGAGGGGCATGCAGCATGTTGGCCAGTTGTGACATTCTGATAATAATAGTTCTCTTCAAGCCAACGTGGCGCGCCATGTGAACGACATTTGCCAGCAATTTTATCCCAGGCACAATATGGATCCTGCAGTGCCACACATTCGCTATAAAAGAAATAGAAAATAATACAAAAAAAAAACTTTAAATAAAAATATTTTATTTATTTGTATGTATATTTTTTTTTATAAAAAAAGCAAAAATCAATGGTTGTTTGGTTTTAATAATAAAAAAAAATCTTGTATATATAAATTGTATATCGCAGCATCATCATGCTGCAAATCCTCATCACTAACACAAGCAGCATAAGAGACAAGTGTATAAAAGGACTTTATACATGTTTTTTTTTAATTCTTTTACTAAAATCCCCAGTAAAGTGGATTATGCTGCTGCTGCCAGTAGTTCATGCATTTTTTTTTTTTTTTTTTTTTTTTTTTTGTTGATAAAATAAATTTGATTTTTCACGTTACATTTTTTTATCATCGTCATCATCTACATGTGTGTATTTAACAATGAAAATTTTTGTATTTTATAAGCAGAAAAGAAAAATGTTTACAAAACTCACCTGCAACTGGTGATTTTATCATTGTGACAACGATGCAATTGTATGGCAATCACTTGACTATCAGTGACAATGATTAATTTACCATCATCGTAACTGCCATCTTTGGGTTGATCTATAAATAAATGCACAAATACAAATAAAATAGAAAATGTGGATTTAAATAAATAGACAATGAAAAAACTAATGTTTAATTCAAATATTTGAATACAGTAACACTGAGAGTTTTGAATACTGGCACACACAAAAGGTAGAGTGACAAATTATATTGCAAAGAAATTGCTACAAATATTATTACCATCTGTTCATTTGCTTTCAAGTAAAGGGTCTTTTGTTAAGCGCTTCTTATCTTTAAATTAAGTAAAACAAAGTGTTTACAGCTTCGCTGTAATGCACGACGAAATGTAAAATTTTCCGTGACCCTGGCGCATAAGTCATCAGGCTGATTTTGATCGACTGCATTTGCTATGTTGGCTTTGAAGGCCGCTGCGGTTGGTGGGTTATTCAAATACAGCTGCAACTTAAGAAAACTCCACGAGAAAAATTGGCATGAACTCCGAAGTCAGTTCACATCACCTCTGTGTGAGATGAACATGTCTTCAAATCGCTCGTGCAGGATGTCCAATGTAACATGAGCTGTGTGGCACGTAGTGCTATACTGTTGAAACCACATGTCGTTGGAGTCCATATCATCTAATTCAGGCCAAAAGAAGTTGGTAATCACATCGACCTATAGAACTCACCGTTGACGGTGACGACCTGGCCAAAGTCGTTTTCAAAGAAATATAGACCGTTGACGCCGCCCACCGTAAATCCACACCAAAAAGTGGCTTTTTCGGGTTGCATTGGACGCTCTTCGATGGATTGGTATCATCTCATATTCGACAATTTTGTTTTTTGACGAGCCAATTCCTCCAGAATTGGAGTAAATGGGAAAAGCGCGCGGAACATTGAGCGAACAGAACATCTATTTTGATAAAATAATTTTTATCATTTGCACGTGTCATTGAACGCTATATCCATCCATGGTGATTTATCAAAACATACTTAATAAATACGACAGCCAATTCCACAGATTTAGCTTCAACAATATTTATGCTATCAGCTGTAAAAGTTTGAAAGTCCCTATTGGAATACCCTTTATTTAGGGTTCAAAATCTTTTTTTTTTTTGCTTTTTACTATTCGTTTTACTGTATTCATATACATGCAAGTAAATCATAATCCCTACTCACCATATTGCATTGTGCGCACTATTTTCAAATTTCGTATGGGCTCACTTTTCGGCAAAACATCAATTTCCTCTATCACCACCGAGGTAATCTTTTTATCCGAATCTGCCGATTCAGCATTTACGGACTTGATTATTTTCCCATGATCTAAAAGAGTTTAATTTGGTATTAAATTGATTTTATGAAGTTGGATGAACCTTCTTAGTACTTACCAGTGCCCACAAATATCACATCATACGTTTTACCACCCGGCGTTTTTATTTGCGGATCTACAGCGATTTGTGTAAAGCGATAACTGAAAAGAGAGAGCGAAAGTAAATCGAATATTTAAACATCTTTTGATAGACATAGAAGAAAAAAACAAGTTTAAAAGTGTAAAAAATAGATTTCGGATAAAAATTTGTTGTGTTAGAAACGCATTAGATCACTTTTCTCCGCTGGATATATCATCGTCGACATACGCTCCTATAACTTCCGTAGAAGTTGAACGCAGTTTTTCCATGTTCAATGGTTGGTTGAACAGACAGAAGTGAATGGTGAGTTTACAAAGAAAATTATCTTCAGCCACGAGGCATACTATCACTTCAGTGGATTTGTTAGTAATAGAATTGCAAATGAGAAGCCACGAGTGATTGTTGAAAAGCCAATGCATCTACAAAGAGTGACTGTTGATGGGCTGGCGGCATCATCGGACCGTACTTCTTCGAAAATGAGGTCGGCCAAGCAGTTAACGTGAATGGTGTTCGCTATCGCGATATGATAATGCACTTCTTGTGACCAGAAATTGAGGATATGGACCAGGACGATATGTGTTTCCAACAGCCACACAGCCAACGAAATAATGGCTCTTTTGCGATAGAAATTAACATCGTGCGTTTTGATCGGACCATCCTTTGCAAACAGATTTTTTATACAAATAGTTCAAATCAATTGAATATTTTAGATCTTTTCTTTAATACTTCTACTTTGTGTTTATTTAATAGATTAAAAAACCCTTTTATATTTCTAATTTATTTATTGCAATATTGGCCAACAACGAAGCTGTATTGAAATATTTTCATAAATAAGTTAAAAGTTCGGTTGAAATTATTTTTAATTTATTAATTTCACGAAATCTCTTCCTTTGATCTTTTTCCCAAGAGAATACATTCCTTATATTTATGAATATTCATAGTTTTTATACTTCTTTAATTGTATTTCAATGTTTCATTTTCTTCTTTGTGCGACATATTTAAATGAAAACTTTTTAAACCCAAAAAATCCATTTCCAACAGAGAAATATTCTCTGAAAGCAACAAAGGCATATGGGCAACTAAATAAAATAAAAAAAAAATATTTTAATTTGTTCTTAAAAGAAAGTAGTATTTTTATTAAATTTATAGTAGAAAAATCTTTGAATAAATACAATAAAAATATATTCAAGTCGAAATAATGCCCTTCAAAATAAAGTTTGAAACAAGCATTGATTTGAATAAAAAACCCTTTTAAAAATTTTATACTTTCAAAAAAACTTTAAATGAAAAAAAAAATGAAATTGGAAAGTCTAATAATCTATTTTATGATATCCAAGTAATTAATCATATTTATATATTATATATGTATATAATAGTCAGCAGAGAGGATCCTATTCAAATCCGAGACTTAAATATATTTTCTGACAAAATGCCTGAGAAGCCTACTGTAATTAAGTTAATTTGAGGAACAAAACCCTAGTAAGTAGTCAATGTTAATCAATAAAGAATAATACGAGTACAAAAAAGGAAATAATTAAAAATTTATTGATAGTGAATTTCGTCCTTATTTATATCCTATAAAATATATATATCATATTATTACAAATTTTACACATAGTCATAACTGCACACTTTGGAACCGCAAAAATTTAAATGATTGGATTTACAATGGGGAATCACAATCTAGTCAGAAAAAAGAACTTCCAAAGAAGTCAATAAGATCTACAAGTAGTGAAAGTTTAGATCTTTTCTAATAATTTTAACACAAGCTTGTAATTGTAAGATGTTTCCTTTTCGGATCCTGTTCATCATGCGAACTGAAGGCAAAGATGTTGTGAAAAAACGATTTTTTAGAAGTATTTCAAATGCAATTCCTAACATGGTATATTTTATTTTACACTTTATAAGAAAATCATGCCCATTATATATCTAATTTTTTTTTTGATTTTTTTCTATTCCTGTCGAAAATTTTTATTTATGCAAATAGGTATATTTATTCTAGCAGCAGATCTTTTTGATTTAAACAAATATTTTAAATTTAATTTTTTCATTATTTTGCCAGAACTTCAATTGGTATTGTCAAAAGGCATTTTATTCCCCCGGAATTCACAATTTTTGTTCAGTAAGAAATAATTCTGGCGGAAACTAAATGCTCGCTTATTATGAGCCATAAAGTTAAATAGAAAAATAAATTTATTAAATGGATACTTAATATTGAAATTTATTATTTGGGATATTCTCCCCAACTAATCGTTAGAAACAATTAGAGCTTTTGCAAAATGCATTGAAAAAATTAAAAAAATGTATTGTTTGTTGTGGCTTTAGCTCTTTTTTTATTAAATAGATTTAATATTTAATTGGCCTCTGCTTCTTCCCTACTAAAAAAAATAATACTTTGAAGGCATTATTAAATTGAATTGACAAATTCAATAGTCGAACTTGAGCCAGACTAGTTAATTTTAAAATATATTAATTTGGAAATATAATTACAAAAACGTAAGACGTACTCGTATAAGAAGATCGTAAGTAATACTAGCGTATGGCACATATACACAAATATTTAATAGTGAGTAGTGGCAGTTTTACATATTGCGATAAGCAATTAATAATAGAATTATATAAACTAAACTTTCTCCGCAAATACCGATTTTGTAAAATCTATTTAAAATGATAATTTAAACCAAAAACAACTCAAGGACTTACAATAATACCAAAATGAGATTCAAAAAAAGACAAAGTTTGTTTGCAGTTTCTTCTGAAAAATCTTCAAATATGCCTTTTAGGGAAATGAAATCTGCAAAATGCCGATAAATCCACGCTTCTGGCAGCAGTGACCATGAGCTTAAAAGTTCATAGGATATATGTAAGCTAATATGACAGAAAGTTGGCTCTGAAGCTTTTCCATTTGTTTTGATTGGCCAAACCAAACATTATAAGGGCTAATTATAAGGTATCAAAAGATAATCGTCTTTGATCGGATTTAGTTTTTCAGTCAATGAAACTTTTCTCTTCTAGTCAAAAAATATTTAAAAAATAAAAATACAAGAAAGAAAAACTTTCATTTATTATATATCTTGGCATATTCTTTTAATGTCATTGTGGTCAAAGTTTTCTGTAAAAAAATTTATAAATTTTGTTATGGCATTTTTTGGTTTGTTGCTCTTATTGAGTGATAAAAAATACTGAAAATGAATAGAATCTTATATTCAATATTTTAACAAGAATAGGAAACCAAACACTATGTGGTTGTTCAAATAGACATATTGAAGTTATGTCTACATTGCAGAAGTTACATGTACAAATATCCATAAATATGTTTTTTTTCATAAAAGTTTTGTGGTCAATATTGTCAGAAAATGTGTCATTTGGGGAAACAAAATTTTTTTTTCTATTGTTGGAAAAACTAACACGAATATTTGGAATTGGCCGAACATATTCAGGAAATGAAATTATGTTAGAAATGAAATGAATGTTGACTGCTGGATACATTTTTATATTTGGATTACTGCCGGATGTAATTTATTTGGTTAAGGAAATTTTTTTTTTAATAAAAAAGTTTTCAAATTTTGAAATTTACTTTGTTGTGGTTTTAGCTGTTCATATGCCGACATTTCATTGGTCGCTAATGGGTGTCATCTTAAAGAAGATTTTCATGAAGATAAAGATTTGATGTGATGTCATAGAAAACGCCACAGCGACGTTCTTGATGGACCAGTGAGTGTTGTTGGCTGAAGTAGTTAGCGCGCTGACTACAGAGGAAATTATGACTGAGAACTTGGGTTTCAGGTCAAGTCATCAACATCATAAATTTTTCTGATGCGCCTTAGTGTGAGATTGTGTTAGTTATTGGTGGATTGTTGAAGTGATGAAGGCATAGCCACTGTCCGCTGAACAGTACCGGAGCGTGATGTTAACACAGTGTCGTCCTTAATGGGTAATGATAACCAGAATCGTCGGCGGGGCAAAACCACTAATAAAATGGCTACAATACATACACCTTAAGAAAGTTAACGTGTCTACTCAACACTAGGAGCCACTGCAAAATTGCTACAAAATATTATTACAACAGGCAATACCAGGGTTGCATAAGAATTAAGCTCGCTCTCTCTATCTCCCTCTGTCTCTCTGATTTTTACCAGAGTGTTACTTCCCTTTATATAAAGGGAAAAAAGTTACATGAGTTCGGATCGACATCATCCGTTCAAGGGAAAAAAGGATTTTTTTCAGTAGTATACCCTGATATAAGGGTTTCATATAAAAATTAAAGCAATATGACTCAGGAATTTTTGCGAATTTTTGGTGTAAGTAAAGAAGAGAAGTTCTTCATCAACAATTATTTCAAAAGCATTAACCGAGAATATCGCCCACGAATTAAAAGTAAAGTAAAATTTTGCTCTTAGGGAATCGAAAGTAAAATCATACCACAGGATTTACAAGGCCATTTTAAGACCTTTAAAATATCACCTCCATGGAACTTCTAGGGTAAGTGATAGAATAGATCATTCCCACTAAGATTTATCACAATCAGAAGGGACAAGGTACAAAAATATTACTTTTGTTGGGTGATTGTAAATGTTTTATAGCCATAAGCATTTCAAATTTCTACTACCACAATCGTAAAACACATAAACAACTTATAAACACAACAATAATGATATTTAGAATAATTTAAAATTTTAATGTTTGTAAATAGTATAATTTTGATTAAATTTATATATTAGAAATATTTTCTAAATTCCGGCCACTGAGCGAGCAACCACTATATAAAAAAATTAAAAAAAAAAACAAAAATAATTATTTCTATAAAAACATGTATTTCTATAAAAAAAAATTACAACTATATTTTGACTTTGCTGAAAATAGTCACAATTGTTATAATAATACCGGATCGGTTAGACTGATTTCACATGGAATACAGAGTAGAAGGCATTAAAAGATTAACAAACATGTTTTCACGTCTGAACTGAACTAAAATTAGGGAGGAATATCAACGAGTTGGATAAGAATTTCACAAGAAAGATGACACTAGAGAAGAGGCAATTAAATTTTTCTAGAAGAGAAATCTATTAATTTTTGTGTTTTTCTTTTTCCGACGGGGTTTGTTTGAATTTGGGACGATTTTCCGTCATCCCACGTCAAATTTGGTTTGAAAACAGACCGGTTTCGGCTTTGTGCCATCTTCAGTGTTCTCTTGAAAAAATCGTCGGAAAATCGTCCCAAATAGAAATCTATTACTTTGAAAATTTTACTAAAAATGTGTCTAACAAAAGTTTTTAAGGATACTATTTTTAGAATATATAATTGCTTTTTTTCTTTTTTTTTAATTAAAAAAAACTCTTAGGATTGCGTTTTTTTTTTATTGAAATACTCTTTAGTGCGTAGCAATTTTCACATGGGAATTCTTTTAATTTTATAATTATTAAGGCTCTTAGAAGCAAATCCTAAACAAATGGCCATTGAAAAACTTTTGCATGTTCACATACATATAATATATAAAATGACTGAAAGTATATGTATACGAGTATGTACTCATATGCATGTAAACGTCCTTATGTCCATGAAAACGTGTGCCATGTTTGAGAGTACGAGTATAAACGTATGCATGTAGTATGTATGTGTATAAAAGTATTAACCATCATTCATTTCTTGCTATTGCCTTTTTTTCATGGCTGCTTGTTTGTTTATCCTGGCAACCAGTTCTATACCTTCTTTTTTTCTAGTTATTTCCAAAAGTATAACTAGCAGGAGTTCCAGTTGCTATTACTCTGGTTTTCGTCCTTTTTCACTTAATGTTATTTTGCAATTACATCAACAAACAATAACGCAACAACAATACAAAAAGCAGAGCATAACAACAAGGATAATAATAAAAAGCAAACTTTGCATTCATATACTTAACGAAAAAGGACGATTGTTTACTACTAACTGACTATGACTTTATGTGTATGCATGTTCCTTATAAAAGTATTATACCACATTGTACGTGGTAAATATGCGCAGCTAATCCTTTTAACAAATTTGACTTTTTTCCCCCATTATGAAAGCCATGCACGAAGATGTCAACGCAGCAGAAAAAATAAAAACAAACAAATAAAACATTCTAGTGAAATGGGGAGAATGATAAGTAATAGAAATGAAAAAAATATATATATCCTTTCCGGTCTTTATGCAGTTGGGAGAGTGATTAAAGACTTGTAAGCAAATTTAAAAAAAAAAAAATTAAAATAGTTCCATAACTTTGTACAAAAGGACAGAAAAGGTACAAACTACATAGAAGCAATTCTTGAAATAGGAATCTCATCATGGCTGAGAAACGGACCAGACACCCAGTGAAAAAAATGGAATTTAATTATAGGGATTTTCATTTTGATTGCTCCCAAAATATTATAATTTTTCGACAGTTTAGATCAAAGACTTATTTTATTTTCCTAAATGCGACAGAGTTTTTAAACTTCCTTTTATTTGGTTAAAATAACTATTTATGCTTTTAAATCTACAAGAAAAGTTTTTTTTTTATAAGAACACTGTTTTCCTTTAATTTATAATTGAGACTATTTTTCAATTTATATGGAAAGGTTGATTGGTTGGATTCCCTTCAAGTGATAAAGGGCAATCCAGCAGAATCAGCTGATATCGTGCGAGTCTATCTGCCCATGATCATATCCAAGGTTGGAACCGGTATCATTTAGAAATCTGAGAAGGTATCCTGGACCAATTTCATATAAGTCCGAAAAGTCATCTAATAAATGCCTGCCCAAAAATTTTAGTCTCGAAGAATTCCATACCAGACATTAGCATAGAAGATGGAATACTGTTTCCTTCTTCTCTAGCTTACCACAGGTAAGGTAAAATTCACTATAGGACGGCCCCACGCCTTACAGCGCGTCTATCTAAAGGCCAGTGCCCCATCAGAACAGCGACACATTTAGAGATATCAGTACCTTTCCTAGTGATCGCCAGTATTGAGCTCCTGCTATTGTAATAAGGCCATATTTTCTTGCATTGTTCCCGATGCAGTTAAATGGTGTTGCTATCATTAATGCATCAGGGACATTTGGAGCAGATTTAGCACTGGTTCGTACGTTCTTTACCAACAACGTTATTATGTGCGGGAACCCAAATAAAAATGACGTTCTAATTTGAAGAGGACATCCTTGCACTCATTAGCCAACTGGAATTGAAGACACGCAGTAATAACTTAATGACAGAATTGCTCTCTGGCTATCGAGAAAAATACCGAGTATCCGTCCTACCCAATTTGTTCAACTAACCAATCATTCTTTAGATGATATATGTAGCCCCCCTTCGAAGATTTCAGATGAATAATACGGCAATAGCTTCATTCCCGCTGAAAGTTAAATTAAATTAAATACTTTTAATTTAAGAATCCTTTCACGAATCCAATAAAAGTTAAATTGAATTAAATATTTGTGGCATTTTACAATGAACTTTCTAAGCACAAAGAAAGCAACTTAAAATATTTTCCTGTTAATTAAACGTTGCTAATCGAGTCTTTATCATTTAATTGCTTTAATTAGTTTTTTTTTCTTCATCATGCTCATACTTACACTCGTGCACTTATTGCTATTGTAATAAATATTTGGTTTCATATATTTTTATATGTTTTTTGTAGTGGTTGCCATTGAAAATAAACCTCTTTAGTTTAAGGGTTAAAATAAAGGGTGCACTAACAGCAGTTATTTCTTTTTTTGGAGACCTTAACAAGATTCGTTTAATTTTCCAAAAACTAAAATACAACGAACAAAAAAAAAAAGAGAAAACTTTCACATACACAGTTAAACGAATCATCAACAACATCCGTTTTTTCTACCCGGACTATAATCGCAGTCATCATCATGTTCCGCATAAAAAACTTCTTCCAATAAAAGCGTTACAAGGAATCATCAACCAAAATATTTAGTATTTGTCGTTCATAGTCCTCAAAGTGGTTGGTTGGTTAGTTGGATGGAGGAGGAGAGGGTTTAAAGTTCCCATATACTCGTATACGTGCATACATTTTTATGTTACGGATTCGCTTCTTTCCGGAGGTTGTTTGGTTAATGTTGAAAATTTTGTCATTGTCATTGTTGTAACTGCTGATGTTGTTTCTTGTTGTCGTCGTCATCATAGTCATCGTTGATGTTGTTGCTATTTATTTTGCTGTTGTTGTTGTTGTTGTTGTATAACAATATTTACAATGACTGCAGTAGTTGTTGTGGGGGAAAAAATATATACTAAAGCTGTTGAGTAGGGGAACAGGAACAGGGCAAGTGCCAAAAGGATAGTTGTAGCACGAAGTAGTTACAAAAATGATGATGACAATAACACTCAAAAGCAATGGCTCTTTTAAAATATATTTATATACGAGTACTTACACACACACTCACATACGTAGGTTTTTTTTTTCTTTCCATTTTTTCTGCATTGAAATAATGGCAACATTTTAAACATTACGTGCTTAAACGTAACAGCAAGGACAACAAAAACAAAATGAACAACACAAAAGTATCAACAAAAACAGCCAACACCAGCTCCAACACCAATACCAGGATATGTTCACCATTGCTGGGTATAGTTAAAATTTAACGAATCTGTATCACTAATGATGTTCGCGCTGGCAATAATGATGATGGTCATGATGGCGATGCCTACTATGATTTTGGCTTTACGGTTTAAGGCTTGTGTGTATTAAAAGGATACATTAATATTGTTACACGCTTTTAAATAAGGTAAAACAGAAATTCGGTACTTGGGTTTTCAAGCACATCAAAGGCACAATTTAACCCAAAAGAAAAAAGTCACTAAATAATTTAAACATCCTTTAGTAGTTGCAACAAAATTCAGGCTTTACTTCTGCCATTTTCAACAGAGAAACAAAACTCACTCTAAATTTAAGTTAATTCTTGTAAAATTGAGTTTAAAAATTTAGGCACGAATTTGATTGTGGAATTCTTAAATCAATTAGGAAAATTCTCGAATAGTTTATGTTTTTATTGACTTTCCCAGTGGAGGAAAAATATGGAAGTTGCTCTTGAGGAATGACATATTCAATGCTTCCAAACTATCCATTAGTCAACATTTTCGACTTCTTAGGGCATTCTGTTGTGCAAAAATTTAAAAACAGTATTTTTCCTAAATTTTTAATAAAAGCTCTATGCGAGGGCGGTTCAATAGCTTTTAACTAAAAAGGAAATACTGCTCCTGTCAACAGGCATCTGTCAGCTGACTCCTGTTAAAATTTTAAAAAGTTGCTTTATTTAGTTTGTGTTTGCAGCCATCGATAGCAGACTACCGACTGATCTGAGGAGAAAACGGAAAATAGTGAATTTCGGCTGCTCATTCAGCATTATTTTTTTTATTCAAACCAAGGAAGCCTAAGTTTGATAAATGCTATGGGAGTGCTGCACCATCAATTTCAATGGTATAAGAGAAGTTTACTGAATTTCGTTGTGGCTGTACTACCACGGAAGATGCCAAACGTTCTGGCCGCCCAGTTGAGGTCTGAAAAAACTCACGATTGGAAATATGAAATCATACTGTGATAGGAAAACATAGATAGGATGGTTCTTTCTCTCTTGGCCACGGTTTTATGAGATGTACGCGGTGTCATTCACGGTGAATACCTTGAAAAGGATTAAATAATTACCGGTCAATATTGTTTAGAGTTCCTGGACAAATTCAATATTGATTTGAAGCAAATACGAGCTCATCTTGCTGTTACATTAACACAAGTCACTATGGTCATATAAATTTCTGCTATTCCATCCACTATATCCTTGCGACTATTTCCTAATTTAAAGAAATTGTTGTGGTTGTAACAGATTTTGCTCAAACTAAGAGGACATCATTGAAACAAACGCCTATTCTCAAGGGTCCTGAGAAAACTTATTTGTAGAGAATAAAAAAAAGTATAAAGACGCTGGCCTAAATGCATCGAGTTTAAAGAAGAAATAAAATGCTGTTTTGCCGAAAAAATATATTTTATCCAAAAAGTCAATATATTTTATCAAATATCAAACTGCCAGCACATTGATTAGTTAATTGGAATGACAAATAATTCAATTTATGCAAGTAAAGAAGTACTAAAATTAACTACGTCTTTTAGTTAATACGACTATGAAGGAAAATTCAATATATTCAGAGTATTTATTTTAATGAAAAATGTCAGTAGAATTGACTATGTTCAGACATACACCTTAATAGCGCAATTAGGAAAATTACGCAATGACGACTTTAATGGAGCTCAATTTTCCATGCAATTAATAAATTATACAATCAGTAATTAATTGCCCCACAAAGTGAGTTTAATTCCTCATCCAACCCTTATTTTATTTAATATTTAAAAATAGACTTCAAGGCAACATAAAAAATTTCTAAAATATATTTTCTGCAGTGCATATAATCAGATAAGATTTTTTATTAAAAAAATATTAAAACAAGGTTTTTTATTAGAATATGTTTAGCTGTCAAATGCTAATTAAGTAGGATAAATTGGATATGTATGAACACCAAACTCGACAGATAACTCAATTTGAAATTTAATGGCATCAATTAATGTGCATGTCTGAGCAGGGTATAGAGCTTTTGTTAAACAATTTTTTTAACTTGACACTTTATTTTGCAGCATTTAGTTAAATTTTTGGTCCAGTATAATGCATATTTCATTAAGATTATGTTGATCTCAGTCATATTTTTCTTTTATAGGTGGATAAAAACAAAAATCCTTATTCATTTCACCGCGACTGTGAAAACTTTGAAGTAAACAGCCGGAAGAAAACCCGCCGGAAATCAACTGACACAAAAAACACGGTTACTATGTGAAAATGTTAAAAACAGTTGGAAAAAGGAGACAGAAATGTTTTGTAAAATTTAAAAAAAATCTATTATTTTGTAAAACAACGCATCCATATAAAATGCTAAAACATTAAAGCCAACCAAGCAAGAAACATGTTTATTTTGTTGTTAAGGATTTCACGATTTTATGTTTTTAGTTTTTCATAATTTCTCAATAGAATTGTTGTGTGTGTGTGTGTGTGTGTGTGTGTGTGTGTGTCGAAGTAAATGTTAATGTTTTTAGTTTTTCATAATTTCTCAATAGAATTGTTGTGTGTGTGTGTGTGTGTGTGTGTGTGTGTGTGTGTGTGTGTGTGTGTCGAAGTAAATGTTAATGTATTGGGTACTTACATAGTGCTTGTTCTAACCAGAATTGGTTGACCGAAAAATGCCGGAACATTTTCATCCATTAGTGAGTGTGTTTTGATGAAATTTAATGTCGGATCCGGAAGTGTTCGTGAATCGTTATGACATGATCCGGGACGTGGTTCGGGTACCTGGAAAAAAAATATGAAAACAATATAAACATAAAGATAGAACAACTAATACAAAACTTGCAATTGAAAATATATGACAGGGAAATATGTACATACGAGTACATGATGTTGTACATGTTTAACCAGTGAGAAAAATATCAATGTTGAAAGTAGATAATTTTTATGTTGTAAAGTGTATTCCAAAAAAAAAAAAAAAAAAAAAAAAAAAAAATACTAACAGATTTTCATTTGGTTGCCTCTTTTGTCTGTGGCAAATGCTTTGTGCATCTATCTGTCTGCATATTTTTGTATTATATTATATTTTTTATATTTTCCCTTAATTTCTTTCTTACCCTTTTAACAACTTTGGAGCTTCAGTGAAAGAAAATATTTTTGGCAGCAGCAAAGTTATGATTTTTTTTTAAATATTTTATTTTGTTCCATCTCTGCCATTCATAAATGATAAGATTCTTCAACTCAGGCAACTGTTTTATGAATTTGGAATTGTTGAATAAAATTTATACTCGGACACTTAAAATATGAATTTGTTTATGAATTATGAATTCGTTTATTAACGGACTGATTTTATAAATTGAGATGAAAATTTCGTAAAAACATTTTTGTTGAAAGCAAAAGAAATATCATTTTTATTGTTGTTTTCAATATAAATAAATATTGCAACGATTTTTTTTAAATTTATAGAATCAAGCAGTAAAATTCATACACTTTGAGGAATATTTTTCCCAACATCCCTTCTTTTGTGGTTACACATACTTTAAATAATCTGGAAATTTTTTTTTTCATAAAATTTTGTAAAGTTTACATTAAAAGGTCATTTAAGAACGAGCCGCACAAAGTGGCTCTGACCTGGGCAATCAGGCTTATGTTTTGTTGCCTGTCCTTTAAGATTATTTCGTCTAGCACGAGTGAATAAATACGGTTACGGTTGTATGAGGAATTTTTTCAGTTGACGTGTGCAAAGAGTTTTTGTTTGGGATCACTGCTTCCTATAGACAAGTAAAGGTTCAATACCACTTTCGTTTTTCTCTTGCCCGGTCGTTTTAGTTTTTTCGTGTATACACAACCGGAAAATGTGAGTCTTGGATACACCGCCATTTAAATCTAAATTCAGACGAAAAAACCTGTTCAGACGAACTTTTCAAACTACGATACACATATTATTTTTTTACACCGATAAAAATAGAGAACTTTTTAGTGAAGTCTACAGCACCTGAGTACTTCTCTGTAGGACTACAGACTCTTAATGAAGACAAGGATTTTTAGAGTAAGAATTTCTTCTCGAGAACTAAGTTCACCCATACGGACCTATCTACACATATGCTCCTTTGTTGCAATAAAGTTCATGTTAAAAAAATATATCATAAATCGTGTTTGGACGAATGTTTGAAGTCAGGGGAAGGAAACCTCCCATATCGACATTTATAAGGTAGATGTATTAGAATTAGTTGTCAGGAAGCCATGGATCGACGCACAACTCGATAAAAATTAAAAAAAACAGTACTTTTTTTCTACTTATAACACAATTACAGACAATTCAAATTATGGCATTACTTTTGCACCACCTTTCATTTATTAAAGTCGGTTGAATTTTTTAAAATGTTTAATATAAATCTTTGTTGAAAAAATCTAATCTCTCTCTCTCTCTCTTTTAATCTATTTTATTATTTTGCAGATCTGCTTTATATATAAAATGATGTTCTGAATAATTTTGGATAAAACATTTTTACTAAAGTTTGACCCAAATTATTGTAAGCAGATTGGTCCAAATTGCTCCACTGTAGAATCATTATTTGAGCCAAATTGAGACAAATGAAAGTTAATAATTTCGAAAAACGTCTAAGCCGATCGAAAATTAAACTGTAAAGGAAACTTTTTGTTGTTGTAAATCGGTCGATTTGAAAACAATTTCTTTGATATGATGTCAAAAGTTTTGAACGCCTTCATTTTTATATTTAGCAAAAAATTTCGCATAATAGAAATATTTATGAAAATTCACACGAAACGATGGATCTTACGAATTTCGTTAAGGCCCTATATTCCAGTGAACATTGATTTACAGAAACTGTTTGAAAAGATAACTATTATAAAGTATTTATAAATGGAAAAATGCCAATCCTTTTAATTTTAGAATAAAAAGAGTCATATTTGCTCTTCTTTAATATAAAGATGCGATTATAAAAGGAAAAAAGGACTAATTTGCTATCACTAATTTTAAAACTATAAAATCCATATTCTTTAATACTAAAAGAATTTTTTTTTCAACAACATCAATTGAAATATTTCTATGCTATGCTCACATAAATCGAACCAATCAATTTATAATGGCTAATTTAAGTGTAAAATATTTTATTCCTGCCTTCTGTACTTTACATTTCTCTCTGTACTCTACAGCAAATACTTTTAATTAACTTTGACCCAATTTATTTAAACCTAAACAAACTTCACCACATAGACGTCGACTGCCTTCCTCACGCCACTTGATTAAAGCTTAAAATTTAAAGCATGGATAACCAAAGTCAGCACAGGCATGTTGCAGGACACCTTTATGCATTAAATGATCAAAAGAAATAAAATTTAACGTCGAAATTAATATAAAAAAAGAAAACGAAATGCAAAGAGAATGATTTATGTGACTATAAACAAAGATTTATATGTTTTGGGCTAAAAGGGGGATTAAATGTTAAACTGAAAGGAAGTATACTCGTGCTTTGTATTTTAATAAAAAAATATACACATAAACATATGATCCTTTAATGCAACATAGAACTTGGCAAAATGCGATTGAGGTTATTAAAGTTTTAGCATTCCACACACAAACTTTTTGGTATAACTTAAGCTTAAATTTAGATAATATTCTGATGTCCTTCATTTGGAATGCTTTTCCATCAAAAACTCCAAAATTCAAGTTTTTGAATTATGTCGTTGTTGCATTAAAGCAGTGATGTGATAATTATGTTTGTATACATGTCCATATGCATACATATATGTGTTATTTATTTACATATCTACATGTATATATGTATGCATGTGTGCATAAGGGTATTTGATATCCTTTCATATCCTTTATCAAGTCGTTTTCTCATTCATATCTAGTTATTAAATTCACTTATTTTTCGCTTACCTCGTCATTATTGACCGGCAGCCAATTGGAGTTGAGACCACTTTGTTCCTTAAAGCTGCCCTCAAATGTATCCGCAATATCCTGTAATAAGAAATGGTAAAAAAGAGAAAGAGAAAATCCGTTCAATAAATTTAATGGAAGTCTACCAAAAAATTCTCTTCAAACAAATTTACACCAAAAAAAAAAAAAACATTTAACCAAAAATAATCTTGAAAAAATGAAATGGAGTATTAATAAAAAAATACATGCTACACAGCACATGAAAGAATTTCCACTTTGTTTTAAATGAATATTAAAGGGTGTACCCAACTCTCTTTGCAAAATAATTTCAAGGAACTTGCACACTATACTTCTGTTCGTTAAAAAGCAATAAAAAAAGAGATCATAGATTGGACCTTCATGGCGGGCATACCACGTTAATCTCAGACGCTGTAGCTTTTGCTGATAACTTTGGTCGCTTCTAGTATTATTATTATTTGTGGGGAAAAACACTGCCAGTAGCACTTTCACAAAAGTTGTTGCTGGTGTCCGCCTCCATTATTGCAGAGGAACATTTATTACTCAACAGATGGCCGGCAATCAACAGCGCTAACATTATTCTTGTACTACATAGTAGAGTATAAAAACGCTGTCTTGGAAGGATTCTATACTGACTCACTAATACTTCAAAATACTTAAGAAAGTTTTCAAGTGAAAGGAAAAGCTCTATTTTACCTAATATTACCTCTCTATTAACCGTTATGTATATCAAAGCTTTGCCGCATCTTGTGTTTTGCCTTTTAATATCCTGTGATCGACTTAATTTTTATATCGAATTTTATAAACACTTTCATCTTCCATAACCTCAGCAGATCCTGGCTTAGAAATGAGGCCAGTTAGAAATTTTATTGAATTTAATGTACACTATTCTTCCTGCACACTAAATTTACATTGAGCATTTATAATATATAATTTTTTTTTTAATATCACAAATTATATTTTAAGTCTTCAGTTAATTGTGCACACCCTTTTGCTGCATTTACATAAGTGGCAGTAAAAGATAAATGGGAAGTACTAAACTAGTAAAAGGATATAAAATATAATAATAAAAAATATACTGCAAAAACAAAAACGACAACAAGGATAATATATATGTTTGTATGTATGTGAAACCAACTTACCTGCAACGAAAATGCGCAAACTGCTGAGCCAGGTATTGAATTTGTTGGTGTATTAAAAACGCCATAAATCAATTTGGCGCTTGAGTGACCATAATGTCCTTCGACAAGATTACTAGCAGATTCTGTATAAAACAAATAAATAAAGAACGATGAAAATGCAAAATAAATAGAATAAAATGTTCTTTTTTATGCTTATAATTAATTTGACTTTTAGGCTTTAAAATGGTGTCCTTAGACATAGAAATTGATTCACTTACGTATTTCATTAAAGTAGAAAGGATAATCGCCGGGTATTGAACAATTCAAACGTGACTTTAAGAACGATGTCCAACGATTACGAAAGCTGTGTGGTCCTCCCTTGTCCCATTTGCAAATGCGAGCGACACGGGAAAAGATCGACTAAAAAAGGAAAGAAAATTAAAAACACTAGTCACATAAAATATTTTTGGCAATTAATCATTTGAGGCAGTGAAGGGGAACAAAATTCGCCTATAAAAAGCATGTTGGCAGGAAAAAAAATTTAGGAACATGTTTTTAATTTTTAATTTTTTTTCTTGTAAAGAAAAAGTTCAAGTTGTAAATTATTTATTGAGAAAAGTTTTCACTTTAACAAGTATTTATTTATTTTTTTAATATTAATTTTACTAAAGCGTTAAGCATTAACGGTTGAAAACAGTTATTATTTTCTGTTATAACTTTACAACTGTAAAAAGCTTTCAGGTTTTAAATGGCCTCATAAATAATGGCAATAAATGACAAACAAAAAGTTTTTTTTATTGTTAAATTGTTTATAAAGTTTACATGAAGTAAAAATGTTTACTTAGTTACAGAATCTTTTTTCTGTCTGCAACTTTAAGGAAACTTTTGAAATTACAAATAAAAATATTTGTCAAACTTATAAAAAGTTAGAAGGACGCACAAGGGGGGGCCAAATGAAAAATTGCATGGGAAAAAATTTATGATTTTTAAATTATTTACTCTGGAAATTCACGAAATTCTGATTGATGATCTAATGGAGAGTGGCATAAGCCACATCGAAAAATAGCTTTACAGCTATATTATATAATATAATTGAATTCGATTTAAATATTTTTCTAAGCACTTCCAGCCACAATTAAATGTTGGTCCTTTTTTAAAAAAATTTTAAGATATGAACGAAAAATAAATATTTGAAAGGACTCTTCGTCATGTCTAGATAAGCGTACATTGTCCAAAAGTCATAACAGCTTGTCAGTTAAAAACTTAAAATAAAATTTTGAGAAAAAAATCTCCTAAATAAGCAAAAGGACTACCGTCCAAAAATGATAGAAGATGGACGGAAAATAAGTTTATAAATATTTGATAGGACTGAGAGCCATGTCTGGATAATTATTTTTAATCGAAACACTTAATAGCTCTTTGTTTTAGAAATTATAATAGGACTTCCAGGGACCAGAAAAAAGATTTTCGTGGTTTTTATCGAATATGGTGGTATATCCTGTCTGGATTATGGTCAGGATGAATTTCCATTAGTCACAAGTCTTGACAATATATTTTTCTTGATTGTAATAATATTATATAATCATATATTTACAAGAAAAGGGACTTTTTGCTTTTCTAATGGCAGCAAGCACGTCATTACCAAAAAAAAAAAAAAAAATACTTTCACAGAACTGCTTTTTACACACAAGACTAATGGATAAATTAAAGAATATTTTCCTCTCAAGAGATGAGTGTATCCGGAATATTTGCATGAAATTTGTACACAACGATAAGGCGTATAATTGCCAATTTCCAACACAAAAATCTTATTTATTTATTTATTTTTTTTTTTTTTTTGAGTTATGACATTGCTACAGTGAATGAGCGATATGTACATGCCTCTGGGAGGACTACTAACCACATCTGGATATATGTATATTCATTATATCAGCTTCTGTAAGAAATTGTACATTTCTCTATTTTCCTGGAATTACTTTTCCTAACAGAACTCCTATTTTGAAAATGAAGGAAAACTTTAATTTCTTTTACTAATAAGGAGTGAAGCATACGATATAATTTTTTTTATTAATTTCTACTTGCACATCCTTTTTTGATCTCATAAAATTTTCTTCCATATTTGCCAATCCGTATTCGGTTATTAGCGATCGTACAATTATTGTAAAGAAAGAAATATTTTTAAATATTTTTTTTTTAATTCAGTTATAGAGAGTTGTCTGTTTTTGGATGCCCTCAGAAGACTTCTTTGGTCTGCGTGACCTGTCCGTCCATTCTTGAATGTTTTTCAACCATGTTATTTCTTTTCTTACCCTCGGGCGTCTAAATGGTTTACTCAATTCTATGTATATTTTCCATTTCGTATTATGTAACCCAAATAAAATGTTTTCCGTATTTTTATATATTTCTCATTATATCACGTCCGATATTCATACGTCTCAGCACCACTTCACTCGAAACGCGTTCAGTCTCCATGGGATCTTTAATATTCGCCGCAAAATCCACATTTCAAAGGAATGTAATCTTTTTTCATCTGACGCCTTATCGTCCATGTTCTCCGAATATAAATATTACGGACCATACTATGTAACATTTTATGAAAACTATTTTTGTTATCAGATTTATGTCGAATTTGGTTAGATTTTTACTCTGTGACCATTTCAATCCTAGATTTAATTTCTCTAGGCATATCCTGTTGATGGTTAATATGAACTCCCACGTATTTATATATTGAAACTTTTTCTATTTCACAAAAGCCATACAATTACAATGAATATAGAGAATAGAATTTTCACTAATTGGACTAAAAGCAATAAATCTCGCTTTTTTCGACCATTTAATCCAAACATATAAACAGAATTCTGTTTGGAATGGGGAATCCTATACTTTTCGTGTTCAACGGCGTTATATTATCATGTTAACAGAATTCTGTAATAACTAATTTATGTCTAGCTTCGACATACATCTTTATATCCAACCGATTATCCTGCTTCAAGGACAAATAATTCAAGCAATACATTTATCTCTCTGTTCGAAAGGATCTTCTGTACGGTTTTTCAAATGTTTTCAGTCATGTTAAAAAGCATATTTGTCATGTATTTATTACTTACCTTGCCACAATTGATATATTCTACTGCTGTTTCACGAAATAAGAAATACACAAAGTCACCCTGGGTAAAGGAGCTGACAAAATTTGGGGCTGAAAGTAGAAAATAAGAAAAGAAAACCATTTAAAAAATAGGCCACATTATAGATTTGCAGAAAAATTATGACAATGAGGATAATAAAAGACAAACAAAAAAATAATAATAAATGTATGGACATATAAAAACGGAAGGCTATTCAAAAAAAAAAAAAAATGGTACTAAAATGTCTACAAATTGTTGTTATAAATCAGACATACTAATGAATTATTCATATAAAATACCAGAGATTCTCTATCCCTTTTTTAGTGTTAAGGCGAAAACAACAGTTTGTATTAACAAATCAAACAGCTTTTCCATAAGTTCGGGTCGTTGCTGACATTCGGGTCGTTAAGTCCATGTAATTATGGCGGCATCTATTAGTCCAGCAACTGAAGTTAAATCACTATTGCCCGCGTTTGCTTCAAAATTTGTTCGAAAGTCGACCAACATCCGTACAGAAAAAAAGACGTTCCTCGAGTATCACTGATCTATGTATATAATCAATAGGAAAGATGATTTTTTGTCACCTCTTTTCACGCTCACATTACACATCTGACTTTGGCAAAACAACAATATTCCGTTTTATCCTTAATTATAAAATTTTACTGCCCTCAAGGGGCACGGTTTAGCATTTTGTTATTTTTTTTAGCATGATATTGTACCTTCTTAAGATATCCACTCCTTTAACTTGTATGTTACATACTATACAATCCCTGAAAGAACAGAACAACGGGCGTTCATATAAATTTAAACATCGTCCTGGAATAAGGTGCTACGATTACCTCAGGCTGCATGGAGCCTGAAATTCGAGGAATTATATGCCCTTAATAAATTTTCCGTAGGCCTAAAATCACGGCTGACCAGAAACCTATCTGGCGCCACGGGATGCAGTAGTCCCTAAACTTGTCCTAGTTATTGATGCGGTCTCTTCGGGCATTACATGGTAGCTGTGGTTGAAGTCCGAGCTCTTCTAGTACCAATAATTCAACTACTTACTGCTGCGGCTAAGCTCCTTAGCATGAGGCTCTACCTTCTGCTTAAGGGGCTTGCTTGCCACTTAAAATTTAGAAAAGCGTAACAACCAACAACCAGCCATATAAATTGAGTTTCTAACTGATAATGAATAGTACATACCATCAAGCCACTCATCGTTTAATATATTCAGCCCTCTAGTTTCAAAATTAATGACTAAATTAAAGAAATTCAAAAAGGTAATCAATAGGGTCTTCCAAAATTTTACAGTTGGCAGTTGAAAAATTATTGAAGCCTTATCTGTCAAATTGGCTGTCATTTATTTAATCTGTTACTGCCAAATTACCATGGATGGATAGGGCGTTCAACAGCTCGTGCTAATGATAAAATTATTTAATAGAAATTGGTTTTATGTTCTGGCAATTTTCCTTGGGCTTCGCAAATTTTATGGTTGCACGTAGAAAGGTAAGTGTAAATTTGATTTTGTTGCAAGTTTCTGCTCGCAATTTTGGTTGTTAAAAAATTTTCAAAATTAATTTTAATGAAAAATTAAAATCGAATATAGTGTAAGTTATAAGTGCACGGCATTGATTATGCCTAAATATATAGCGAAGGTTATTTTACCTTTTGCATTACTTAAGAGTCCACTAACACTGTACACTATCCTACGAATTCCTAGAAATTATTAAATAATGAAGGAAACCAGCCTCCAAAATGTGGTTGGATAGTCTCTTCCGGTTTTTCGTCCAAACAGTTTCTGCTTCGATATCTATATGGAAAACCTAGATTTTAAGGTATGCAGTACCTCTCAACCTCTTTTAGACACAACATAAGTATTAATTGTGGATCACTAGAACTAAATCTTTTTCAGTACACCAGCGCAAGTTCTAGAAGTGCACCAAGTTCTGGTTGTACAATTCGTTACTGCGTACAATAACTACGACCAGAAGGATTGTTCACAGTTGCCTCAGAAAGTGCTGTTGAGTTGTGAATTGTGTTCTTCTGTCTGAAATGTTTCCTGTAGTGAAATGAATATAGGAATTAAATGTTGGTAGCATTTGTGCTGACTGGAGGAGTTGATGTGGGCTACATGGTTCATTCGACTGAACACAAGCACGCCTAAGTTAAAGTGGGCTGGTTATCGCCCAAGTCGAGCAACGTTACTCTGCTCTTTCAGAATTGTCATAAAGGAATCACCCATTGAACTAAAAAGTATTTTCTTATGGAACCCATATGACACACATTATCCACATCATCTAATTTTGTAATTGGTCTATTCAAATTGTCATTTGAGTAACGCTGTCATCTATAAATTTGTCCATTCAGCTGCTTTTAGCCAACAGCACACAAACATAAATACATTTTCTCTAATCATTAATTTAATGTATGGATTAATTTATTAAAAGATTCCTTTACTTTTATAATAAAATTAAATATTTGCCTCAAAAATATACGTATACTCGCATCTGCATGAGCATTATCTATCCTTCTAATTAAAACTAATAATTTTGATGCCTGGTCAACAGAATAACAGATGAAACAAAATTTTGTGGTCATTTTATTTGAAACCTTTTCATATCGGTTTTGCAAATACGAGTACTTAAAGGTAAATGATTGAAAATTTATTGTTGTATTTTTATAATAAATATTTGTTAACGCAACTAATTAATAAAACATTATGTTTATTTATTAATGTGTATAAAATTATAAAGTTGTGAAATTGTTATACATTTCTAAAAGTGCATAAAATAGAAGAAGTTAATTAATGTATGTACGAGGTCTGTTCAATACAAAAGGTGGATTATGAAATTTCTCGGGCGATTTTTTTTTTATATTGGCACACTTGTCTCGAACATATGTTCTCAGTTGAGTTTGTTTGTATTTAGTTTAGTTTGTTTGTAAGTGGCATAACAATTAGACATGTTCTGCTTATTCGGAGATTTTCTGCTGTGGAAAAAAATTTATCAAAGAATTTCCATTAAATTTTGTATAAAAGATGGAATTACGAATACTTAAAAGCACTTGAAATGTTGAGAGTGACATATGGTGAATAAACTTTGAGTCAGAAAAATATTTACAAGTGGCACAAACTTTTCACATACGGCGCTCGTCCTGGAAGCTCGGTCACGTGAAAAACCGATGAAAATATTGAGAAAGTGAGGAAAATTGTTATGCTCGCCTGAAAATCGCTCAGGAAATGTTGAATGACGTTAAAGACGATCCAGATTTGCCTTAAAAGGTTATAATTGATGACGAATCGTGATTGTATGGTCATGATATCAAAACCAAAGCCCAGTCGTCCCAATGGAACAGCCAAGGAGATTCCAGACAAGAGAAAACACATCATGTTCGATCTAATGTCAAGGTTTTGCTCACTGCTTCCTTCGATTGCTGTTGCGTAGAGCATCATGGGTTCTTGCCACAAGGTCGTGCTGTTAATAAAGAGTATTATATTGAAGTTATTCGCCGCAATACGAAAAAAAAACATCAGGAATTGTGGAAAAATAGTTCATGGTTTTTACATCACTATACTGCACCTGCTCGTTCGTAATTTTTTTGGCAGAAAAGAATACCGGAATCATGCCCCAGTAACCGTATTCACCATAATTGGCCCCTGCGAACTTTTCTTGAGGATTGAGGAGATAAAAATCGAATCGCTGACAGAGCAAAAAAGTGAACATCAGAATTGCTTCGAAGATTGGAATATTGGCACAAGTGCATCATATCCAAGGGAGAATACTTCGAAGGGGACAAAATAGAAATTGATGAATACACAAATATTTTTTTAAAAAGATGATAAATTCACCTTTTCTACTGAACAGAGCTCGTATGTGGAGTATATGTGAATAAAACAAATTGTTGTTTTCCACCTATCGATCGTCCAGTGATAAATTACCTGGTGCGTTACACCTTCAGTTTCTGGCTTTCAAGTTGCAATACACTCACACTTTTTTTACTAATACATACATTCATACTTCTTTAGAATTGATTCGCTTAAAACGATTCTCATTTAAATGCTTAAAAAGCGACTTGTTAAAAAAAAATAAAATAGTGAGTGAAAACATAAATTTATCATGCAGATGTTCGAAACATTTTTTTCTTTCTTTATTTCACTTTTGGTATTTTTCTAAAATGAAATAATTCTCAAAAGAAAATGAATTAAAAGAAAATATTAATTTCATATTTGAGCGGTTTGGTCTTGTCTTGGGCATTATTTCATGCAGCCTAAAAATTCAAAAAGAGCTGTTATTTCATATGAAATAAAGCCCCAATAAAAAACGAAACAAAACTCCAAAAATCGTTGTTTTTGTCTGCAGCGTTTTTTTTTGTAGTCTTCTTTCGTTTTTAGTTTGGGAAATTATTTCCTGGGGCGCTATTTCATGTCGCCGGAAAAAACACTGTGTGGTTCTTTTGAATTGTTTGAACTTGGTGTCCGAATGATGCCATTAATGAATGAAAATTGACACTTATTCAAAAATGTTAAAAACAGTGACAATGAATAATAGTAGTTAAATGAAAAAGAAGATTGCACTCATCACTTTTAAAAGGCCTCTACATTTTGCTGAAATACTCTTTGCTTTAATAATAAAATCCAATTATCGTAATATCTAAAGCCATTGAAAATGAACATTAAGAAACTAAGAAAATTGGTTACAATCAAAATTTCTAAGAGAATTTCAAAATTGTTTGAAATTTTCAACATCTAAATTTAATTAAATATCGAAAAAACCAGATATTGCAAACTGTTTAGTGAAAATGGGCCAATTTCTTTAAAAAGTAGAAAAATTTACAGCCACAGACGTTAAAAAAAGGTTTTTTGTTTAACAAAATAAATTTCGTTGTGACATTTAAATGTTTTGGAGGTTTCATTATTAAGTGCCCTCTGCAGTATTACGTTGTTTAAAATAATTTTGAAGCACTTTAATGGAACAAAAAAAAATTTTTTTTTTGGAATTTATCAATCTCACAAAATATTGATTTTAAAAAAGAAAACCTATTTATATTTATAATAAGGATAAACAAACAAAAAAGCTTATATTTATGCTTATAAATTTCCTGATAAAAATCCTTTTTCCAAGTATCCTTCTTAGCAAATAAAAAACATTTTATAGTAAATCCATCATTGTCATCAAAATCACGATTGTGAGAATTTTTACTACAATCTCTACTAAAGCACTTCACTTTACCACTCAGCGTACTCGTATGTATGTGTGTAAGTGCATGAGTGTATGTGTGTGATTTTGATCAATGTCGAAAAAGTTTTAAATTTCAAAACTGCAAATAACAAAATAATACAACAAACAACTAATAATATAACAAAAATAATATATACGACAAACAACTAAATATGTTGTTTAATAAAATAGCAGCAGGATATACAGAGTGACTTGTGTGGCTGTCTGTCAGGTTGGTTGGCTGTTTGATAGACAGACACTGCCAGTTTTATGCCACATTGGAAATTGACAGCATTTTAAAATACTAAAAAAAGAATACAATACAAATGAAACTATAAAAAATTGAAGAGTCTTCCTCCGGCAAAGAAATATTAAACTTGATTGCAATAAAAAAAATATGGAAAAATAAGTCAATAATATAATATAAGTTGAATGCAAACAATATAAAGGGTGATTTTTTAGCAACTTTTTTATTGGCAACACTGTTTTTGAAAGCTCAGCTGTTTTCGTGTACCACGTTACAGTCAAACATGTTCAGTTTTGTCTATAATTTAACCATGAATAGACTTGCCAACCAACAATGCTTCCAGATCATGGAATTTTATTATCAAAATTCATGTTCGCTGAAAATTATGTTCGGCGAAGAAGCTCATTTCTGATTGAATGGATACATCAACAAGCAAAATTGCCATAATTGGTGTGAAGAACAGCCAGAGGCATTATAAGAACTGGCAATGTATCCCGAAAAATGTTTGAGGTGGCATCATTGGACCGTACTTTTTCAAAGACGACGAAGACAGGAACGACACTGTGAATGGCGAGCACTATCGTGTGATGATTACAATTTTCTTTGCTGGACTTGGATGACATGTGGTTTCAACAAGACGGTGCTACATGCCACCCAGCACGAGAAACAAGGGCCCAATTGAGAAGCGAGTTCGGTGAAGAGTTTATTTCACGATTAGAGCCGGTCAATTGCTCACCTAGATCCTCCAATTTAACGCCTTTAGATTATTTTCTGCGAGAATATGTTAAGGCTCATTTCTATAGAGACAAGCCCGCAACGGTTGACGCCCTGGAAGCCAATATTGAATTCATTCGTGAGATATCAGACGATATGTTGGAGAGAGTATGACAAAATGGGACCAAGCGTATGAACAATTTGAGGCATAGATGCGATCAACATTTACATGAAATCATCTTTAAACATTGAATTACATAGATCGTTCTATCGACTCAAATAAAGATTTTATACATTTCTCTAAATTTTATGTTTTTTTTCCAATTAAATCCGAAAGCTCTTTAAAATCACATTTTACGAGTAAATTTTATATATTTTATAGGAATACTAGATGAAGCCAGCCATGTTCGTTACGCTGAGTTTTCAAAATTTGTGACAATAAAATAAGAATTTTTATTGAAGATGCCACAATTCTCTTAATTTTTAGTCGGACAACCCACACATTTTCTATTACACTTTTCCTGGCATATCATTATAAATATTTATTTTGCGTGGCACTTAACACGCCCATTATCCCTATTTCGTACTTTTTGAGTTCGATAACATACAACACTAACCCTTATTCTAGTTGACGTTGTCAATTTTGAGTCAACACCACCTCAAATAAACGTCAACACTAATTTAATATTCTCTAACAGTCTTAACGACGGAATAGACTTTTTATCGATTATTTTAATAAAATACAACACTTATATTTAATATTTGAATCACCAGATTTATTTTACAGATAAACAAAATTATTAAAACAAAATGTGTTCTTTTTCTGTTTAAATTTTTTATTCTAATCATGAAGATAACAAAAAAAAAATAATAGTGCAAAGTTGTCTATTCAACACTACAAATCAAACGCCTTTTAATTGTCAGATAAAAAGGAAGTGGCAAAGTCCTTTCTCAACTCACAAGAAATACATTTTGAAAAAGGTTTGACAATTTGGAAACATATGCTGGAGACACAATTGTTGCCAATACAAACAAATTGACAGAGCACTGAGTGTAAGGTGCTCATATATTTCGCTTCCAGTGGCTGCACAGTGGGATTTGTTGGTAACGCAGTTTCTTTTAACTTTAAATTTAAATCCCGCCGTATCTGTAAGAAAACATTTGTTTCTAAAACATATTTTTTAAACCACTATTTGGGGTACCTTTTGCCACCCATGGACGCATCTTTTCAAAGAGAAAAAGGACATTTATAACTGTTGCAATACTTTGGCATAGTTCCTTAAAATTATTTTGTAACAGATTGTCTGTGAAATTTTCTTGGAAGTGAGATATTATTTCCCAATTTCTCGTCAAGTTTAAATTCATAATTTTCATTTTATTTTATTTTTTTTTCTTTTATTTTATTTTGTATAAAAAAAAACAAACCGGAACATAAAACAAATCTACTTCAGCACCAAAAAATATAATGGACGACAAAATCAGAGTCGATTCCAAGGCGACAACGGCATCAATTTTTTTTATAGAATATAAAAAATATCTTTACAGTAACCGACAAATATTATCATGGACAATGGGAATACCAATTTCCAATAAAAAACGACAATGTATTCAGCCAACGACGCCATATAGAATCAGGTTGAATATCTGATTTAATAAATTCAAGACGATCATAACGACAAAACTGGTAAATATAATGGTGTTGCAGTTGAGTCATTTATAACGATATGCGATTAGTGTTTAATATGCACCTGTCGGCAATTTCTAGAATCCACATTCTTAAGAAACTTATGACGTTCTACTCTCAGAAAAGTGTTATAGTTTTTTTCAATTGAAAAAAAAAAATTATATTTTAAAGTTTAAATCAAAAGAAATTTTTACGGTGTGTTTCTATAATGTAAATTCGCCCTTTCATTGGTTCAAGTATTTATATTGATAGCAACAACAATAAAAAAACTCAAAATGGTTTTTGTTTTCAATATAAACACTCCAAAAAAAGAATAAATGAATGTTACAGGAACAGACAAATATTTGAAAAAAAAATATAAATAAAAATTATTTTAAGCTTCTCATTTCAATTATATTGTGCAATTATTTTTTTCTCCTAATAAACTTTCATTTACCAACGAAAGGAGGACAAACTTGGCATTTTTCGTCGAAAGGACTTTCGGTATTATAACGAGTCTTTCACTAATCGCTTACTATCCACTTGTGGCATTATGTATGGAATATTACATTATGCAAATGCTCGGCGCGGAATGTTCAATTTCAAATCAATTTGACCGATGGCATGTGTTAGATTTTGTTTTGGGGGCCGCTATGATTTGTGACTTATTCGCATAGATCTGCGTCTTAAGAAAACCCCACAAGAAAAAGTTTAATGGAGTCAAATCGCACGATTTTAGTGTCCAGTTCACATTCATGTGAGATGAGCATGCCTTGATATCGCTCATGATTAACATCCAATGTGGCATGAGCTGCCTTGTTTAGATAAGATGTTGGTAGCCACATTAACCAATTTAAGCCAAAAGAAATTGGTAATCATCGGCTTATAGTGTTTGCTGTCGACGGTCGGGCCAACGTCTTCTCTGCACTGATGAAGCCCCCACCCGAAAATGCACATGAAACAGTGTCGTTTTTTGGGATTCATTGGAAGTCGCTGGATTTCATGTAGATCGGTATCGTCCCAAATTCGAAAATACTTAAATTTGATAAAATAATTTTCACGTTTGCGCGTTTTTTTCAATCGTTATATCCGTCCGAAAGACCCGATACTTGTGTTTAAAAAGTCAAAACTGCAATATATTCAATTACCACCTCTGCTAATTGGTAACATCGTTTTCTTGACTGAACAAATTTTAGGCTGTAACTCAGATTAAATATATTTGAATAAACTTTATAGTTTTAATATTTTTATTATTATTGAGCAATGATTTCGCTTTAAAAACAAGAGATATTTGCAACTAACTTTCAATCTAACACTTATTTAAATATTTGTTGTAGTTGTTAGGATTTTCCCCTATTTTACGATAATCCATCCATCGGGATATTTTAACAACAAAGAACAAATCCTTAATAATATGAATTTCGTTTTTCATTTCTCCGAGTGTTTCTGTGTTGCATGCCAAAATGAAAGGAGCATAAACATCTCATTTTATCAGACAATAATTTTGTTTTTATTAAATTTGACAGCCATCTTATGGCGAACACAAGGGGTAGAAATGTGCAAATAACAAAAGAGAAAAAAGGAGGGGAAAAAACAATATGAAAAATAAATTTATACATATTTGTGATAAATAATGAAAGAACATTATGTTGCATGAATGAGTGAGCAATAGAATGATATTCATATTTTGAAACATTAATATTCATTTCCAATTTTTTTTTAACAAAGAGAACAAACAACTGGATGGAGTGGGTGGGTGCAATTACAGATTTATTATTAAATTTTTAACAGTTGCAACACATAATGAAATGTTATGTTTAACAGAATATTTAATAAAAAAAAACAACAAGAAATATATAGAGATGAGTAACATTTTAGTCGTGAGTAACTTCTTAGTCGTGATTAGGACATACTCAATAAAATGTAAGTTCCACTTTTTAACTTTTTAAACATTTGCGGTTTTTGCTTAAAATCATTTTTTAAATGACTTATCCATAGAACACCATTGCCGTTTATATATAAGAATACCCAGATGTGTTTCAAAATTTACAAATTCTTGTTGAAAGTCTCCTATAAAGTGCTCAACTTTAAGGAAGTTACCGAAATCAGAAAACATCTATGAACAACTCTATTCATATGCACTTTTTAATAATATATTTTATACTCATGTCTATATAAATTTACGTGACTAACACCAATCTCATGAGCGGTGCCCATTTCTATCATTAATAAGAGAAAAAAAGATGAAGCATAAAGGCAGGATACGTTTAATTCGTTTACCAAATAGAAGAGTTCTGTGAAGTGATAATAATTACAGGCCACCTTTGTAGTGGCCTTCTCAGAAGATTTTTCGTATTCATATTTCATGACGTTTAATTTTGACCTTTTTAAAGATTTTTTTATCAACTTACTGAACAGCCTATACAAACGTTGTTTTGGAACGTTGGAATTTGATTTAGTTTATGGTGCACTTAATTTAGTTTATGGCACTAATTGATAAATTCACCAATTGAGTTCTTGTATGGTAAATCAAGCTCAATTAAGCCCTTAATTTGCGAAATTTCTTAATTGCGCAATAAAGATGCATGTCTGAATACAACAAAAGTACTGAAAGTAACAAAAATAAAGCTTGAAATTTATATGCAATAATTTCTTTAACAGCAGCAATGATAATGGCAGCTCCCATGTAATATCCATATTCGAAAAAAAAAATTATGAATTAAGCTAAGCCAAGCCAACAAATTTGTCAAAAGTCCCGAAATGTAGCTTACAATTTGTGTACGATATTTCTATGAAATTGCAGCAAGGATATGGTTACCTCTCTTGACACTATTTTAAAATATTATGATTTCATCCGAACATAAGGCCCTGGCACAAGCCTTTTAACGCCCTATTAAAAACACTATGCTCCTGTTTATTTGCAATAGCAAATAACAATATACAAAAAAAAACAAATAAAAGGATACTCCACTTACCATTAAGACTTAAGCTATCATATTGCTCTGTTTGTAATGGTTCTCTATAGATAATCGGATCACTGCCACTGAAATCAGCCACTGTGCCCGAATACAATTCATTATCTGCAATGTATAATAGAAAAAAATGCTGGTTAGTTAAGTGTAAAGATAAAAAATATATTATTAAATGCTTTTATTTTATATGTATGTATGTGTTGTTGTATTTATGTATATGCAATAAAACACAAACAACAAATTTGTTATTCTTTCTGTAACAATTGAACAAGAAAAATTTAATCCAAGAGGGATTTAACATTCGAAAATATTTTAAAAACATTCTTGAACTTCTTGGTAAGCGATAGTAAAACTGAAAAATAATAAAGGAATAAATAAAAAAAGTATCTAGATCGAATGAAATAAATAATCCTCGTGTGAAATTCTCTTAAGAATTCTTGTAAAAAATTAAAAAAAAAATTAATGAAAAAAATATGATGGTGATAATTTTTAACATTGCAATGAAAAAGTCGACACTCGTATTGGGTGTTTTTTATTGAGGTATAGAACTTTAAGTTGGCATCACTTTTTTAACTGGCGGCCATTTTGTCAGCTGTCAAGTGATTAATATTTAGTTTGGTTTGCCATTTCATCATGAACAGGTTGACAAAAGAACAACGCTTGCAAATCGTGCAAATTTATTTCGAAAATAATGGTTCAGTTCGCGAAGTTTACCGCAAGCTCCGTCCATTTTATGGTCGACATAATCGTCCATCAGAGCAATTAATTCGGTTAACCATGGATCGTTTTCGCACTACGTTTACTCTATGTGATAATACGCATCCGCAGAGACGTCGAACAGTGCGCACCAAAGAAACAATTGCCGCTGTAGAGCAAAGTGTTGAAGAGGACCCGAATCAGTTACCGTTAATGGAGACCGGTATAGAGCCATGATAACCGACTATTTTGTTCCCGAATTGGATGGCATGAATGTGGATGAGTTGTGGTTCCAACAAGACGACGCTACATGCCACACAGCGCACGTCACAATCGATTTATTGAAGGAAACATTCGATGAGCGCATAATTTCGCGGAATGGACCTGTCAATTGGCCACCAAGATCGTGTGATATGACACCATTGGATTATTTTCTTTGGGGATATGTGAAGTCGCTCGTCTACGCCAACAAACCAGAAACGTTAGGGGACTTGGAAGCCAACATTCGTGGCGTTATTGCCAACATACGGTCCCATATGCTCGAAAAAGTGGTTGAAAATTGGACCTGTAGAATTGGCTTTATTCGAGCCAGCCGCGGCGGCCACATGCCCGAAATCATATTTAAACGTTAATGGCATAAAATTATCCTTCTAATAAAGCCAAATTGATGGACATTAAAAAGATTTTCTTGTGTTTTATTTCAATTAGAAGTTCTATACCTCTAAAAAAAAACACCCTGTATATACTCGTAATACAAAGAGTATTGGCGAGTTGTCTAGCAGCACAAAAGTGGTTAAATGTAATACAGTAAGCACTCGTTAGTTCATACGAGGTATGTTCAAAGAGATAGTTTGACTGTTTGTATTTCGGGCAAATTACACCCCCAGACCATAATGCTCACCAAACAGTTACCTGCTTCGGATAGAATGTCTTTTCTACAATCATTTATATGTGACAATTTTGCTTGTTAACGTAACCATCGAGTGAGAAATGAGTTTTATTGCTAAAGAAAATTTTGTTTGAAATATAAGCATTGAAAGGGTGTTGCTCTAGAACCCAATCAGCATATCTACGGCGTTGTGAAAGGTCAGCCGGCTTTAACTGTTACGAGATGTGGATTTTATATAGATGGAGGTGCAAATCCAAACGTAAAATACGCTATAATGAGCCGTAAGATAAGCCCAATTACAGGGAACGCCGTCAAATCGACAAATTCGGATTATCCGCCACACTTTCATTAACAGAAGCAATATTTTCTGTCGTGCGTACATCGTAATGATGCACAGGCTTGGCCACTTGTGTATCGATGCCAGTCTCTTCAAATTTCTTTATAATCTTGCCAATTCCTTGCACAGTCGGTCTATGATTATGACGTACATGTAATTCCATCCGTGTGCAGCCTTATTTTTCTTTTTGGAAATTTTTGCAAAATGGCATCCCATTCAATAGCAAATTTTGTGGAATATTTGATGTCACAAGTTTATATAAACAAGCCTTAAGCTCTTGAAGCCTTTAAATTAGAATGTAAGAACCTATCGCCGAAATTTATATCAACAATGATGGGAAACAGATAATTAATATTGAAATTTACCAAAAAAGTTTTGCTTAATATTGAAATTTAACCCAAAAAATCTTTAAACCTTTCAAATTTGTTGAATCTTTTCAAAGTGCTTAAAGTTTACTCTTTCAAAGATTTAAAGTCTATCCCGGATGTTCCAATTAATTTTTTAGTTTTTTCTTATTTCAAAAGAATTATATTGATCATAAATTTTCATTGTTCAAAATAATGCGGAATCAATGGATTAAATATTTTTTGTAGTGTTTTATGACTTGGAGGAGGATTAGTCTTATTTCCTTTTGCATATTATTTGCCTTAAATTTAAACTATCTTTCTGCAACATTATATTGTCGATTACAATAGCAAAGAAAGACCTATTTATTTAAAAAATTTTAAAAATCTTATAGATTTTCAGATAATCTATGAAAGCAATGTTTTGAAAAAACTGTACTGAAGTTGTTCTAACCATTTGTTCTTGCTTTCTATTCCATTTGATATGGAATGAATTAAAATAAATCCTTGTTATCTTTTTTTACAATTCTTTATGGCGTAGAATTTTTCAATACGCCATTCAATTGAATTCAAGATTCTATTTTTTCTAATGGAAATTGTTCAGCATTTTGTTGTTGAAATTTTGCTGGTTTATACTGGTATTAAGCGATTTTCATTGATGAAAATCGTTGAACAAATAGATTAAAATGTATTTAGAAATGTATCCTTGTATGTTGAAATTGTTTTTTTTTCTTCACATATATTTGTTGTAGTGTGAGTATATAAAAATGTTGTAACTAAATGAAATATCAATTTGAGATTTATTTTATTTTTCAGTTGTGTGGCAATGACTGCTTGTAACCCACTTTAAGACTACTATATAAGAAATCAATTTAAAAAGAAACACTTTCTAATAATAATTGAAAGCAAATATACAAATATAACTTTACTATCTCCAGTACGTTGGGGGACTAATGGGAGAGTGAAGTGTTTACAAGTCACGCCGAGCCTTTCTAAAAGTTAACCTCAGTCACTCTCGTTTACGGGCTTGGTGTCACCTGTCACTTTAACGAGGCTCTGGCGCCCGACCATTGGCGGTATAAAATTAATACTTCCACGGCTAAATCCTAGAACTTACGTTGCATGCCTGGTGGCGCTGTTGGCGTCACCAACACCAGGATCGGAAGCTATAGTCTAATAAACTGTACGTCTTAACTGTTATTGCCAAACCAACACAAGAAAGAAAAGCGACCCAAAGGAGTAAATGGAACATATATAATATATATATCTCCATTACTTACTGAACGCTTTGAAGCTGGTGACAAGATGGCTGAGAAACTATGCATTAGATTTTGCATCTAGTTGACAACTTTCTTGGCACCGCCTTCAAAGATCTCATAGTCAGCCAGACATACGATAATTATGTATTAGTTCGTATGGGAGGTGCCCCTGCCATTGTTCCTACCCAATCAGTTTGTCCTGAGATTGCTTGTGGAGTAACCCACATTAATTTTGTGCACTCTCACTATTGAAGCCAGCAGGACAGTTTATTAAGTATTATTTTGTATGGGAGATATCCTTTCCCCAGGTCTCATCATAGATTGGTTGAAATGGGGAACACCTCTGGTGCAGGGTATGCCCATATAAAAATATAAATAATTTGAAAAATCAGTGCTCAAATGTCGCAGCACGCTATTGAATATATAACCTCCTCCTTTTTCTGAAGTCGGTTAAAAATTTCAACATGTAGAGCATAAAAGGATAACACATTCCGATTACCACATGCTTCATGGCGCCACTTGCAATTTCTTAAACGAACAAGAAAAGTCATTATTGTTGGTTAATATTAATATTCCATAATAATAATTAAATTTTTATGATTGAATTTAATAAAATAGTATTTAAATAAATAGTAATGAAAACAAAAAAAATAATACTTCAGTTTACAACAATTTAATGAAAATTTTTTGTTATTCCTATTAACAATTTTGCTAAAAAGATTAAAATTTTATTAAATGTTTTTCGTTTCGCCAACGAACAAAGTGTTTAGAATTTGCATAAAATATAACGAAGTTATTCATTAAAATTATGCGCTTTAGTCTCCCTATTAATCACTCATATGTATGTATATTATTATACGTTGTGGTCGTGTCATTTGACTACATCTGCAAAGGTGTCAGCTAATTCAAAATATGACATTACTTTTGCCCCACCTGGTACACAGGAACCATAAATACAATATGGAAATTTCAATCATATTTTCTTTCTACTTCTACCAGGCACTGGCATAGATCGACCAAAGCAATTATTTCGCTTTCATACTTGACTATAAACAGCTTAAGTAGTGTTGTTGCAAAATCATACATACATAGTACAGAGAAAAAATATGAAGTTGACAATGATCAAGTCCTCTAAATAACAAAAATGTTAATTGAATCAATGATACTTTTAATTAAAACAAAAACACAAATAATTAAGGAGTTTAATTGGTGAAAAATTCAAATAATTTTTTAAGATTTTAATTCGGAAAGTAATCTACACCACAGCAGTACAAAGTGGGGCAACTTGCATTAGCTTCTTATAAAAATAAACTCGTATACAAAGTAAATGTTGTTTTATAATTTTATAAAATTAAGCGGTCAGTTTTCATCCTTAAAGTACAAAATTTAAAAGGATTTGACACAAAAAATGTTCTCCTAAAATAATAAATATTTCTTGTTGAGATTTAAATGCATAAAAATTTTTGTTATTTTCGTAAAATCTTGCAGTGTATTTTTTAATATTTAATATGTATTTCTCGACCTTTTTAAATTTTAATAAATAAATATATTTATTGTTAAACTTAATGTCTTATTTTTTAGTAAATTTATATTAAATAAATGAAATATTTCGATACCTCTTTTTTTTGGGCATATTTTTCAAGAAAAATTTTTATATAAAAATAATAAATTTAAATTTATTTTTACAATTAAAGCTTTCAGTTTCTAAAGCTGTGCCAACGATTAAAAGGAAAGCTCAAACTGACTGAATTATATGTTTGTACTCGTAGTAGATCTCATAGTCCGTCCCACAGTTAAATTTCAACAAACATACAGAAAAAAAAACTAATGCAAAGAAAAATGTATTTATTACTCGTATATAAAATTTTCGGTTTTAATTTAAAGGAACCCATATAACAACTGTCTTTGAAAACTAATGAGTTCGTATAGAATGAATTTAGTTTTATCGGTTCTTTTTCCATTTCCTCAATACCAAAAGCATTTAAACAATTCATGAAAGTGCAATAATTTATTTTATTGAAGTTTTAGTTTTTCTTACCCTTTTGGAAACTATAGAAAAAGAAATTATTTATTTTTCATTTGAAATTTAATTGTGGTATACAAATAAATTATTTTTTGTTTTATAATTCTGTTTTTTTATATTTTTATTATGTGTACGAAACGAGCAGAAGAGAATTTTCGCAAAGAATTGTTAAAAATATTACAATTATTGGTATTAGATAAGTCAAAGATTGAGGTATTTAGGGATGTCCACTCAACGGACGACGAGATAATATAAATTTTTTTTGACGGATGAGGTAGGGTTGAAAATACCTTCGCACTTACAGTGACCGTCGTCAACTGCGTTATGTGGTGTTATCCACTAAAAAAAACTCCTTTATAGAATAATAATCGCAAATAAGTCTCTTTAGAACATTAATATATATCAGGTCTTCCGAACTTTGACAGTTGAGAGCGACCGTATTGTAGAAGTCACATTTGTTTTGGCAAATCACCATGGACGGATGCACTCCATTTCACAAAACTGTCGAATTAGAGATAATACCAATCCACATAAGATCCAAGAGCTTTTAATGCATAACGAAAATTATCTTTTTGTTTTGGATTTTGGGCTTACGGCCTCATCGATCCATATTTTTTGATAAGGACGTTAGCCCAGCCACCGGCAAGCGCCATAGGTTCGATGATTACCAACCTCCTTTGGTCTGAATTGGATGACATGGACACCACCTATATGTGGTGTCAACATATAGACAGCGCCACATATCACACAGCTCATGCTACACATTGACCATTCTTCACGAGCGATTTGGTCATCACATGTGGAGGGATCATGCGATTTGATCCCGTTAGACTTTTCTTGTGGAGTTTTCCGAAGTCAAAAGTTTATGTGAATAAACCACAGCGGCCTTAAAAATCACTATAGCCTGATTTATGAGCCAGACTCATGTCACGACGGTACCAAAGGTCTAAGTGCGTCTGTTGGAATTCTGACTGGCACCTTTACACTGTATTTACACATGAAAGTGTTTTCTTGACAGTTGCACATGCGTATTATCAGCAAAAGATTAACAGAAATATTAGATTTTCATGAAAGTTTCTTGCAATTTTACACAGGCAAGTGAAAGTTCATTTGCAAAATGTCGTCAAAAGAAAAATATTTGATAATTGTTCAAGTTGATCTTTAGGGAATGCATGGTGATTAATATTTTCATGAAATTTATATACTAAAATACAAACTGTTTCCTTTATCTTTACTGCAAAAAAAATATATTATAATTCCTCGTGTATATACGCAAAACAAGTTGAACTTATTATTATTATAGTCGTATATCACTATTCTGAAATTTAATATAGTTGATGGCAATGGGCAGCATTTTTGCACTTTTTCTTTCATAACGCGTAAAAAAAATCTCTTTTTTGAAAACTTCGCAGAAATGTGAGTAGAAAGTAACAACAATATAAAAAGTGTGGGTGTAATGTGTTTGTCAACTTTCACTTTCATGTGTAAACGCTAAGTTTGTGTGGGTTTTACAAGCAGGTTTGAAGGGATTCCCTTCGTAAAGTCGTTTTTTCTTTAGTTAGCACAGATCAGGGAGTGCTACTATAGAGAAGGAGCTTCTAGCGATACAATCGTAAAAAGTTAAAGGAACGTGTTCACGAAGTCATCGTTGTCGTAACTCCACTGCTACCGATCTTCTCCATGTTGTTCGTTCGTTCCCATATCTTATCTTCCTTAGAGATTCCATTATGAGCTTGCCTTTGCTATATTGGAGATGTCTTTAAGCAGAAAATGGCCAATCCATGTCTATTTGAGGCAGCGAATTGCATGGGCGATGTGATGCGATTAGCCCAGAATATTTTGTTTATTTTGCGCAGACATTTATTTACATACAATTGTACCGATTGGACCGATTTTAGGCTGGAGTTGAAGATGTCAACTTTTTTGCTCTTAGAATTTTGCGAAAGTCTTTACTGGAAATGTATTTTTACTACTATTTATTTGATAATAAGCTCCACTGTGAATTTTGCATTGAACATATTTGACAAATAAATACAATCTCATGTCGTACTAAAATTTTATTTTTTTTCCATAAATTTTTTTTACCAAAATAACTAAGATTCTCTTAAGACCTGCAGTAAGTTAAACAACATTAAGACAGCCCCACACATACATACACAGACATATTTTCCTACACACTTTCGCACACATAGACAAAATAAAATCACATACGAGTAAAACAGCAAACGTAAAGAAAATAAATATATTCATGAAATACATATCAATGTAAGTAAATATACATTTGTATGCGCAAGTAAATACACTTAAGCCAAAATGGTATATAAGAAAAGCCTAACAAAATGATATAAAATAAATAAAATAGAAGAAAACTTTCAAATACTTGAGTAGGTATAGAAAGTTTCAATTACATAGACACCCATTCAAATATTTATTTAAACAAGTACGCATAAGAAATTCATTGGTTAGAATGTACTAACAATTTGTAAAATCTATTCAATTTAAATATTTAGAAGGTATACATTCGTTTTATAAAATGGAATAAATACACTTCATCACTTCACATGCGATAAAATTTACATCACATTCAGTATGAAAATTAATTCACAAAGAATTTACTAGAGAGATAGAGAGAGATAGAAAAAAATAGGTTGTAGGGAAGATATTAGTCAGTCTTAATCACCTTGGCACCGGCTTCAGAGATCTCACTAGAAAACACATATAATAATATTTTCAAATTTTTTACAGCCTATTTTTGAAGACGGTTAAATTTTTGTTAAAAACTTAGCATAACATAGCCAATCAGATATCACCGCTGGCTTAAAACTGTAATAATTTAAGGCACACATAAGGCATACATATGACCCGAGGGACTAAGTTGTAGATAACACAAGATGTAGTTATACATGCGTCAACTTCTCAAGTCCTTGAAGTCTTTGAAGTCCTCACAAATAGAAAATATCTAAGACAACCAGTACTTTTTTCTTTTTTTTTTTTCAAAGTTTAGCCCACGTAGTGCCGCTCATATAAAATAAATTTTAATTTAAAACAGCAAAATCCCTCATCCTTAAAAGGCTTTTACTCAAACAAAATTTTTTGTTTCCTAAGCTTCAGTGTTCAAAAAGAAACAAAAACATTTCTAATTCAAATTTATACCGACCTCTTTTTCTAAGGCTTTCACATTGTATACTCTAACACACTTACGTACAAACAGTTAAACCTCAAATAAAATTTTCTAAAGCAAACGACCTTCAAATTAAAAAAAGTCAGAATAAAACATCATCATACGAAGCAATAAACATGTACAAGCAGGCAGTGTGTAACAATTTTCCAAATTAGTTTGTCCAAGGACAAAAATCCCCCAATGAGTATTTTTCTTTTTGACTCTACAACATAAAGGATGAAAAGAAAATCAAATAAGAAACGGAAAAAGGCAACGACATGCAACTGAAATAAAAATGTTGATATGGGTGTGTGTGTGTGTGGAAAATTGTATAGATGTACGAGTATGTAGGAGTTTATGGATGTGAGTGTGTGCATTAAAGTGCTTTTAAATATTTAAAAAATTAAACAACATTGCAGTCATTTATTTACAACAATTTATTTAGAAAAAGTGCTAATATCACAACACGTATATATACGAGGGAAGGCACGTAAGAGCATTGGCTGATGGCATTTGGGGGTTGTAATTTCGATTCCCATCAATCAATTTTAATCTGCTCTACAGAAACCGATGTAGTTCTTGGAACATCAATTTGAAAAATATTTTTTCTAAATTTTTTCCAATCACGCCACATATCATGGCGCATTTTATGAAATTTATGTATTGTAATTTATGTATAGCTCTCACTCTCTCTCACTATCTCACTCTTTCTCCCTCTCTTAATGCAATTTTTCATTTAAACTTCCTATTCTAAATTACTGCTTCTCAATTAATACATTTAATTGATTTGTTTGTTAATGATTTAAGAGCTTAACTAAGAGATAATGATGTTAAAAAATATCAAAAAAAAAACAGAAAAAATAGTTTTACGAATTTAATAAATAGATTAGAAAATATTAGAATAGCAAAAAATGGCATCTCTAGGAAATTTGACTCAATACCGCAAACGTACTATTCGATTTGGAAAGCAACCAAGACCCGTAAAAATCAAGCATTCGTTATGAAGACTGGACTGGAACAGCTACCGAAAAAGGTTTGATTTTTCTTAAACAACTGGAAAAGGTATTCATTCTTTAAACTCATCTGATGATATGGCTGAAATACAAAAATTTTTGCTGAAGTAAATGCTCCCCTAAGATTAACCATTTGTGGGTTTGAGGATACCATGGATGGCTTAAGCTCGAAGAAAGCACCAGGTATGGTAATCTAAACAACAATATGCCTTCCGAGCCGTCCGGTAGAGACTAAAAGTTAATTATTTTTATGTTTTAATGCCTAGAATACTATACTACAGAATATATTTGTTAAAGATAGCAATACCTAAGCCTGGAAAGGATCATACGAAAAAGCTATTCAAAAAAAATACATATAAGTAAGCTGACCCCCATACTAAATGAGAATGGATGCAATTCAGATCATCAGTTCGGTTTCGGGAGGCAACTTAGCACTATAGAACAGATACATATACTTGCTAATAAATTTAGTAAGACTTTTGAAGAATAGAAATATTATTCCGCTCGTTCATCGACACTTCCCAAGCTTTTGATAAAGGATTAATACAAAAATTAACAAGCCCACATAAGCTACCAGAAACCTATTTAACAAGGCAACAATTCATAATCAAAGAAAGTGATTTCCTCGGCACACCACCGTTGATCATAATGCAACATTTTGATGTTAAATACCTCAAACTATGTTGAAGTTCCCCATGGAAGGGGCATGGCCGATACAGATGAAATTGAAAATATTTCACATTAACTGGCAGCCTAGATTGCGAACTTCTATTTTACAACTCCATTTTAAAACCAACATCGTTCTATGAAATTCATTTAGAGAGCATCGCCTGATGATCACTGACTTTCTATAGTCTAAAAAAAGAGATCAAAATGTTATACTAGTTAAAAGTATGTTTTCAAATCATGTGGCATTATTTATACGGAAGTTTGGGAGTTATTCACATCCACTAGACCAAAACATTCTAAATAATAGAGGCTACACTCGACTAATAAGGAGGGGCACTCTCATTCTTAGAAAAAGGCAAGGCAACCAAATGTTTCTTCTAGCACCTGCGAATTAAGTAAGATTTGAAAAATTATTTTTGACATTTAATAGAAGAAACTTAATACTCCGTTTGGAAAATTTAAAAAATTGCACAACAGTTTAAAGAGGGACTTCATGTCGGGTAAGTTTGCCCAATTGAACAAATGGCAATTTGAAACAATTTCGTTATAACCATTTGTTAAGGTTTAAAAAAAAATTTACTATGAACCCTACCGATGATTTGGTTAGCGACAAATTGAAGGTAGGTTTAGGGACATATAAGTCCGCAACTAATAAAAAAAATCTTGAAGATTTAGTTGGGAGAATATCTCAGATAATTATCATACATAATTTTTCCATATGTAGTTTAAAAAGCTCTTAAGTTAAGGAGATCTGAATTACAAATTAATTGATGTTATTTATTGGAATGTAAACAAATTCCTCTGCCAACCTTCACTTTGTAGTTGCCATGAAGATTTTGAAGGCGAGAATATGTGTCGAATTTGGAGACTGATGCGGTGTCATAACAGCGAAATGCGCAGTAATTAGAAATTTAATGGAACTTAGGGAACAGCTTATAATTTTGCGAATAAATTTAACTTAAAAAATTCTATGGAAATCGTGAAAATAATTTATTTAAAATGTGGTCATTACCACAAATTCAGAGTAAATCATACACAATAAAATACAATTAATTTTTTAGTTACCGCAGTTAAAAATTTTAATTAAAATTTAAATAATATTTTCTGAAGGTCTTATTTAATGGTTAAATAATTTTATTTATATATAGCGATATTTCGATACTGAGTCATATTCAGGGAAATTTTCCAATTAAAAATTTCTTCGAAAATTTTCCAATATGTAATTGAAGTTCGCAAGAAACCAACTATCGCAATGGCAGTTTTTACAATTCAATTTCATGGAACGAATCTACTAATAATTTTAAAGAAGGAATGAAAAATTATTGCTTTTTTTCTTGGAAAGTCTCAGCTTTAATGAAAAAAATATCAGTACTGCTCTAAAACCTTAAGTAATTTATGGATATGAAGTCATATATAAATGTGTATGTGTTTGAGTGTGTGGCTATGAATTTCTATTTTATGCAAAATTTATTTGCATAAAATATTTATTCAAACTTTTTTTTAAACAAACTTAAAATTATAATCACAAATATCATAGATTATGAATACTTGCACACTAATGTACTCGTATGCTTCCGTGTATGTGTGTGGGGTTTTTTTGTAAATGCATTTTTTTAATAAAATGACATTTGTAACTTTATATCCATTTGTGTATTTATCTATGAAATTAAACCTTTAGCTCGGAAACAAGCACACAAAAATTTTTTTTTTTAGATAAAAATTGTTGGGAGTATAATTTTAATAAACAAAAAAAAAACTAATGCAATAAATGTTTGAATATATATCAAACATATATATACACATAGTATGTGTCCAAACTCTAAGGTATCCTTTGGCATAGAAGCAAAAGTTTTTTTGTTTTTTTTTTTCAAATGCTTCCAGAGAGTTTGATGCTTTTAGAAAAATTTTTGAATAAAATGATCACAATGCCATGCAAATACTATTGTTATAAATACGACTACATATTTGACACACATTCACAATCACTCATTTGACTAGGAAACATGGAATCTGTATATTTATGGAGAAAAAGAAAGAGTCAAATTAGTTTTAAAAACTATACATACGGGTATTAAGGAATAAGACAACTAAAAAATTTCCTTTATAAATTTATGTGTTTCGCTTGTTGGTCCTTCAGGCTTTTGATAGTAGTTCACGGATCCCAAGTTTGGTTAATGTTAAAAATCACATAATGCTACACAATTTTTTTTTTAATTTCTTTAATTGCTTACGAGTAGTGTCCAAATGAGGGAGTAAAGAAGGTCGCAGGGAGTAAGGAATTTCAAAGCCATTTATTCTAATGGGAATTGGTTAGGTTAGGTTAGGTTATGTTGATTGGAGGGGTGTGATAGCCCATGTCATACGACATACACTTTAGCCAGTGAAGGCTTGTTGTGCGCTCCCTTTATTTATCAAACACAAACTGCCAGAGTTCTGCAGCAGGATTCGAACCTGGGACCTTCGCACTACGAGTCTAGTACACTACCTACTAGTCTACAAAGGTCAATTGGTTAGTATTAAAACTTGATATCGTACTTTAAGGAGAAATTATACATTTTAGGGAACATTTTCTGCCTCCTTCGACTGCTAGTTGTTGACACATCATTTAATTACTGAGTACCGCCACGTTTCTACCGGACATATAAAATGTAGTTCTCAATTTAAGGCGTTGTGGCACTAAAAGTCTTAAAAGCCTTAACATTTTATTTGTATTTATTATTGCCTTTTATTTTAGATCATTAAATTTATTTCCCCATTCATGTTTATCGCAGTATGCATTCATGCAGCTTCAATTTACCTGTTCCCACTCTATCGCCTTCGTTTCAACAGAAGGTGTATTTTTATATCTAATTGCATTAGATGAAAAATATATGTTATTTAAGTTTTATGCTCCCTCGACCCTGTCTGCATTACCAAATACCAATAACTTTTCTTATTCCAACCCTCTACTACTCCTGCTCACTCTGTTTTACCAACTTTCTATTGAAATGAAAGAGATTTGAATAGTTTACGTTGCACTTTATTTTCTGGTTTTTTTTAACATTCAAAAAATTTAATTAAGCAAAATAAGAGAAGTTTTTTTAATATTATAAATGTTTTAAAAGTGTTTTATTTCAGTTTTTCATCTTTTAACTAAACTTTAATTTTTTTATATGAGAGAGAAGTCGAGTATTTTTTTATTATTTTTATTTTTGAACTTTTATTAAAGTTGATTTTAGTCCATTTGTTTTAACTCCCCTTCGAAGTGGGGAAAAGTTTTAATTTTTATATTGAAAAATTTAAAGAAAAGGTAATAAAAATGCAAAGCTCCCATTAAATCAGACATTAATAATTTGACGTCAATAATTTTACTACAAGTTAAAGTTTTTGTATTAAAAACTTTTAGTAGATGTAGTATATTGCGTACAAGTATATTAGTAATGAGCTGCCTTTTAGAAAATAGATTTATATTACGAAAAAAAAAAATTCATTTAGATGTCCATTATTAGAAGGAACATTGAATGCGTTTATGTAAATGTAGACAAACGATTTTTTTACTCTCAAACTGAAAGCGATAGAAAAGACGTTTGCATGAACTTTATTCTTTTCTAATACATAAGAAAGCCATTGGAAGTCGCTGATATGCAATGGTGTCCTTAAAAAACTAACACGGCTTATCAAAGCCCTGTACAAGAATGCCACTTGCCGTGTGTTGCATGAAAAAAAAAACTGAGCAACAGTATCACGGTGAAAAGTGGAGTTCGACAATGTGAAGTTTTATCACCTCTACTTTTTAACTGCGTCCTCGATGCTGTGATGCAGAAGGCAAAAAAACATCATAAGACAGGTATTATGTGGGGCTTACAAGGACGGTTAGAGATCGAACATCGAGATTATCGAACCACCTTGTTATGACCCTATGCTCCCTCGAGAAATGAAATTAATACATATAGGAAAGAAACTTATAGAATATATATAACATAAATAATAATACGTTTTAGTCTACTTAGGAGTCATTGATACTACTTCTACTGCCTTACAATTTCATTGATGACTTCTGCTCTTCGCACCATGCACGTTTGTGGCTTAAAAATGATCTCTGCTGCATGCTGCTCAGGTACATAAAGTAAGTACCTGGTATTATATATGGAAAATACCATTTATTATTGGACTTGGTGTTGTATATTTCAAATGATAAGGTACTACTAAAAACCATTATAGGAGGTAAATAATCCCTTTTTAATAAGTAACCGCAACATTATAAAATATAATCACAGAACACACTACTTCTAGCATTAGTTAACAAGCCATGAACACGTTAAAAGTATGTTTCTGGAACGCAAATGGCATTCGCCAACATAAAAATGAACTTGAGCACTTCCTCACGGCAAAAAATATTGACATAATGTTGGTATCTGAAACTCATTTGACTTCGAGAAGCCTTTTTAAAATGAGTGGCTACACCTTATATGATACAAAGGACCCGAGAGGAAGAGCATGCGGAGGATCGGCAATTCTAATAAAGTCAAGACTCAAACACTACATTCTTGAGAACATTTGTGAGGACCATCTGCAGGCAACAAATATTTGCATTGAAAATTTTTGTACAAATTTCGTGATATCATCCATTTACTCCCCTCCCAGATTTTCAATCACTGAGGATCAATACGAGGATTTTTATAAAAGTCTTGGCCCTTGTTTCATAGCAGCTGGCGACTACAATGCAAAGCATACGTTCTGGGGGTCGCGTCTTATTACACCTAGAGGTCGAGCATTGTTCAACACAATTTCAAAAATGGGTTTGGATGTCATTTCTAGCGGGGAGCCCACTTACTGGCCTACTGACATACAAAAAATTCCGGATGTTATAGATTTTGGGGTCATGAAAAATATCCCTAGGGATTTAATTCATGTTGAAGCTTCACATGATCTCTCCTCCGATCACTCTCCCACGATCGTTACAATTTGCAGCCCACTAAGAAGTGACTTACCTCACCCATATGTGAAGATGATAAATCGTGTTAACTGGCTGGGGTTCAAAAAATATCTCAGTAGTCATTGTACGGAAAACATCAGGCTTAGAACTTCCGATGATATTGAATTCAACATTGCCAATCTTACTGAAAATATTAAACAGGCTGCTAAACATGCCACTACCTCCTCTCCGCAGACTGGGTTTAATAGAATTTATTCTGCGGACATTGAACGTCTCGTATGTGAAAAAAGAAGAGCTAGAAGGGAATGGCAACAGCACAGATCACCCCAACATAAAATCAGACTTAGAGAATGCACTAAACGACTCCATGAGTTGCTTGCATCTGAAAAATCTGCTTCTCTTAAGAACTATCTGGAAGGTCTCGATGTCACAGCAGCATCTAATTACTCCTTGTGGCGCGCAGCTAGAAAACTTAAAACACCCGTTGAGTTTAAACCACCCCTGCGCACTTCGACCGGAGGTTGGGCAAGAACCAATACTGAAAAAGGTAACATATTTGCTGAGCATTTAAAACACGTATTTACCCCAAACTCATGTACTGGTGCTGTTGATTTGCCGAGTGTAGTTGCTCTACCCCCTCGACCCATGAAGTTTAAGATGCGTGATGTACAAAAACTAATTGCTGAAACCAACCAGAAGAAAGCTCCGGGTATTGATGGCGTTAGTAACAAGATGCTGATGCAGTTGCCTCGTGTTGCTATTAGAATCCTGTTGTTTATTTTTAATGGTATTTTACGACTGGAGTATTATCCACACAGCTGGAAACTTGCCATGATCAAAATGATTCCAAAGGCGGGCAAAGATCTTACCAAGGCTGAGTCATATAGGCCAATAAGCTTATTGTCAACAATTTCAAAGCTTTTTGAAAAGCTGCTCATGACAAAATTGTCCCCAATTCTAACTAATAATGGGTGTATACCGGACCATCAATTTGGTTTTAGAAGTCAGCATAGCACCATTGAACAAACTCATAGATTGGTTCATTTCATAAGAAGAGCATTTGAAGAAAAAAAGTATTGTTCTTCCCTCTTTATTGATGTCTCTCAGGCATTTGATAAAGTGTGGCATGAAGGCCTAATTGTAAAATTGAAGACATATCTGCCAATAAACATTGTAAATCTATTGGAAAGTTATATTCTTGCCCGGAAATTCACTGTTGTGGAAGAAGACTTCATGAGTGAGCCCGAAACTATCTCATCCGGTGTGCCACAGGGGAGTATACTGGGTCCAGTTTTGTATTTGATCTATACCTGTGATATGCCATTAAGCAGTAATATCCTCACTTCTACATTTGCTGATGATACAGCCTGCCTTAGTATGCATGAAAACCCTCACGAGGCATCCCGTTATCTTCAGGAACATATTAAGCTGTTGGAACTGTGGTTGAACTTATGGAGAATAAAAGTAAGTGAACAAAAGTGTGTTCATGTCACATTTACTCTACGAAGAGACACTTGTTCCCCCATTCGAATCAACAACCAAGTTGTGCCTCAACATTCACAGGTGAAATACCTTGGTATACACCTTGACCGACGGCTTACATGGAAACACCACATCGACTCTAAGCTGACACAAATGAAGCTTAAATTAACTCAGATACATTGGCTGATTGGTAGAAATTCTACCCTCAGTCTAGATTGTAAACTTTTAATATACAAGTCGCTTTTGAAACCCATATGGTGTTACGGAATTCAGTTATGGGGCACTGCTTCAGCTTCCAATGTAGAGAGAATACAACGTATGCAAAACAAAATTTTAAGGTTAATAACATTGGCTCCTTGGTACATGAAAAATTCTATTTTACATCGTGATTTAAATATGCCACTTGTGACCGCTGAAATTGCAAAATATGCAGGCAAATATTTAACAAAACTCGAGTCCCATCCGAATCCGCTTGCCCGAAATATCTTGAACTTTCCTGGACACATCCGCTTAAAAAAGAGGGATACTACGGCCTTAACACGCAACGCAGATGAAACTTTTTGAAAATAATTTTGTGCTTAACACGACATTTATGTATTTTTAATTATTATCACTAAGTTTATGTCCGACACTGGTTGGGCCTAATTATTCTATCTATATTTAAGATTTGAACACTTTTTGTTAGTTCAGTTCTGAAGATACAAAAATAAAATTAGTGGAAAAAAAAAAACAGATAAAAACATAATATTATCGGAGTAAAGGAAATAGAAATAGAAGCACTTATGACTTTCTATATATTTTTTGCGGTCTCCTGTAAAATTTTAAATATTTGACTTGCTATAGTTTACGCCACACCAACAGAAATAGATTCCAACTGTCAGAAGTAAAGAATTAACGAAATCGCTGTTACTGCCACATGCATTTCATCAGCATAGACGATAATATTGTAACCGTTAATTAATTATAAGGAATAGCGCGGGATTTAAAGCCTGATTAACTATAGCTAAAGTAAGAATATTTTCAATATAAAAGCCCAGGATTTGGAATCAGGATTAAAACGTCCATTAGAATCGTTAATTCTTCTTAATTGTCTTCAAAACTTTTTGTTGTTGCATGAATTCTTATACGAGTAAATTAATGGTTTCTTATGTTTTAATTTATTTTGATTTATTTATAGTCTAACAAATTCCAATTCTCTTTAAAAATGCCATTGACTTGTTTCTTAATCTTTTGCTCAAATTGCGTCATAAATAAGTAAAATTTTGGAGAAAAAAATATAATTATAAGGGTTAAAAATGCTTTAGAATAGTGAGTGTTTCAGACAAATTAAACATTAAATTAATGCAGCAAAAGCAAAAGCAGAGAAAAAGCTAAATGAGCAACATAAAAACGATATAAAATGTACGAAAAGAAGGGTAAGGACATCAGCAGGAGTAAAGGCAGAGGCAGGAACTGAAGCATTTCTATTACAATTACGAGTACAACAGATTGTTGTTACATTTTGCCAGTTATCAAAGCAATTTGTAGCAATAACAATTGTTGACGTCATTATCTGCTTTAGCTTTAAATGAGGAATTTTCTTTCTACACACTTTAGTTTCACAATTTATTTACTTTTTTTTACACTTTTTTTTATTATTTGTAAACTTTCATCAACAACAGCAGGTTTTCAAAGAGGGCTGGGTTTAGAAGCCGGAACGTAAATGAACAAATAAATAAATGAAAAAGATTCTTTTTTTAAAAACGGAAGAAGTTAGTTGAAAACGTTTTCCGCAATGGCATTTAAGTTATTTCAAATGACAGTGTAGCGTGTATGAATATTGTTAAATGAAAATGTTGTAGTTATTACTAAAAAAGAAAATAAAAAGAAAAAGGCTTAACTACTCAAGTTTATTATAAGTTTTTCTTTTCCCCTCCCCCCTTCTCATTGTATGTTGCAAGTCATTATAATGGCACAAACTAACACAACTAGTTATTTTTTCATTCCACTGTGCCTGCCACCATTTTAACTGGTGACAAGCATTTTATACTGTCTTCTCATTGTGTTGTATATTTAAACTTTAGCATATTTCTTTATTATATAACACACATACACACACATACAAAGAAAAAGGTTTCTCAAAATTTATAATTGTGACACTATACTTGAAAACTTAAGTGTAACGAACATTTTGTTATTAACGCAACAGAAGTGTAGTATTTTTTTTTTTTATTTTATTATTATTCTTGCAACGCAGCAATATAAAAATAAATTTTAAATGAAATGGTTGAGCAGCAACGAAGGAAAAAGTTAAGACCGAAAAGAATAGCATTTCCTAACTATTTTTAAAGAGAAAAGTCGAAATAATATTTATTCTGCCCACTGTTGCCAATTTGTAGTAAATTTAGTATATTTACAACTCATTTAGCGCCTAAAAAAGCGCCAGGTGCTAAGTTTTTCTAGTTTTTTTACTAAAAAGTTGCCACATTTTTATTGTGCTTTAAAATAATATTTATTCCGGCGCCACTGTTGCCAATTTAGAATATTTTGAGCTGGATTTAATACATTTTCAATTCATTTAGCGACTAAAAAAATTGGTCTAGCACCACCTGAAATTTTTTCCAGATCTTTTGCTAAAAAAAATTTAGCACATTTTTATTGTCCTTTTTGTGTATTACTTTTTATGTATTAACCTTTTGGTTTTCAAAAGGCTTTAGTAGGCAGTTCGCTTATAAGACTTAATGCGAAATCTAATTTTACTACAAGGTGGTGCAAAAGTAATATCATAATTTGTCATTTTTTGCAATTGACTGTGCTTTGACATTTATATTGTAGATATATAGATTTAGATTTAGATTTATTTACTTATTCATCTACAGAAATATATTCTTACAGATTACAAAATTATTTTAATTGAAATATTTGAATAACATAGATTTAAACATAGTATAGTTGACATCAAAATTTAAGGAGGGAGTTAAGCTATTACATAAATGTAAGCATCTTGCAATAGGTTCATTATTTGCATAATTAGTTCGTAGACAACTTTCCTCAAACATACGGTTAATTCTTAAATCCCTGGGGGGACAATACAAAGTAAAATAATTTTTTATTTCAGGACAATCAATATTACCAGATAATACATTATAAGCTAGCAATAATGAGGAACAGGTTCTGCGGTCGCTTAATGATTGTAGGCCTAGCAACTTTCTCCTAGCCTCATAAGGAGGTAGCTCATACTGCCAATTTAACTTTAAAGCAGTCTTAGTAAAAATTTTTTGAACGCGTTCAATGCGATTAGATAGACCCAAATGATAGGGATTCCAGACAATAGAACAATATTCTAAAATACTTCGAATCAAAGAAATGTATAAAGATTTAAGGGTATATGCGTCCCTGAAATCTTTAGAATTTCTTTTAATGAAGCCGAGCATAACATAAGCTCTAGAAACCACATAATCAATATGTCTAGAAAAAGTTAATTTGGCGTCAAAAATAACACCTAAATCTTTGACTTCATATACTTGCTTAAGCATGATACCGCTAAGGGAGTAATCAAACTTAATTGGATTAGAAATATGTGTGTAGGACAATGTGCAACATTTAGAAATATTAATTTTTATACCATTTTTAGAACACCAGTTGGAGAGATTGTCAAGGTCAGCCTGCAATTTATGACAGTCTGCCAAATTAGAGATACAAGAATATAATTTCAAATCATCTGCAAATAACAAGCATTTGGAAAATTTAAAAGCTAATGGTAAGTCATTGATAAAAAGTATAAAAAGTAGTGGACCAATATGTGTACCCTGCGGAATACCAGAATAGGCGTCTATTAGAACCGATGATGAAGCATTGTCAATTTTAACTATAAGTTTTCTGTCAATCAAAAAACTTTTAAAAAACTGCATTAGATTATTAGATAGACCAAAATTACAAAGCTTGCGTAATAAAAGGTAATGACTAACAGTATCAAATGCCTTAGCAAAGTCAGTGTAAATAACATCACATTGAGACTTACGATCCATTGCAGTTATAACATCACGATTTATTATAAGTAGATTAGTAGAAGTAGATCTATTCGGCATAAACCCATGTTGTAAAGGGGAGATACAACTCTTAACACGGTCGAAAAGTTTATCCTTTAAAATTTTATCAAAAATCTTTGCAAATGCACTTTGCTTAATTATTGGTCTATAGTTAGTGATCAGGCTACGATCACCTGATTTAAAAATTGGTACAATACAACAGAGCTTCCAGCAATCTAAAAATTTACCACGTGCGAGGCACATATTAAAAAAGTTTTGTAGTAATCTCAACAATATTAGAAGAACATTTTTTGAAAAATATAGAAGGATAAGAATCTATTGTACATTTAGTGTCATTCTTTAACGTTTTTATAGCATCAGAAACATCATTAACGGTTACATGAAAATTAAATTCGCTCTTACTGTTATTGTCAAGATTAAAATTAGAACTATAGCAAGGAGGTTCAACAAAAGTGCTCTGAAAATATTTCGAAAATAGGTCACATGAGCCTGTATTACTGTTAGATTGCAAGTCATTGTAATACATGCGCTTCGGTATGCCATTGTTGCCCTTTTTACTGTTAACAAAATGCCAAAAGGCTGAAGAGTCGGATTTAATTTTGCTCTCAATTTGAAATATATGTTGTTGATACAGAAAATTTCTGTAGAAATTATACTCCTTACGCGCCAATAGGAATTTTGAACGACTCGCATCGCTATTCGAATTTCTAAACTGTCTATATGCTTTATTCTTTACATTCTTCAAATGACATAATCTCGCGTTGAACCAGGGAGGCTTATTGTTGTAATTGGGTTCATACTTTGGTACGTGCATGCTTATAGCCATGTCAAAATGATTACAGATAAAGTAATAAATACTGTCAGGATCATCGATGTCACGCAACGCTGACCAATCAACTGCTTTAAGGTAGTCATTTAAACCGCCAAAATTTGCTTTATTAAAATTGTAATTCAATATGGGGTACTCAGTTTCATTGACAAAGGAAAAAAACTCGAAATTAAAGTCTAACGCCTTGTGATGTACCGTATTTTGAGAAACTGTACAACCAGCCAAATTGCAAGAAGCTTTAATAAAATCATTTGCAAAAATTAAGTCAAGAGTCCTACCGATATCATTTTTGAAACAATTCAGTTGATTTAAATTATTTAACAAAAAGAATCCAGTTACATATTCATCTATATCAGTAGTAATATTATAAGGCAATAAAACGTTATTTTCCATATTCCACTGAATATTTGGTAAATTAAAGTCTCCAAATACTATAAGATGTTGGTTAATGTCCAAGACATTACAGAGGTTTTGAATATTCTCCAAATGATATCGGTATGTATCAGAATTACTATTAAGAGGAATATAAGAATTAACAATGGAAATGGTGTAATTATTAGCAAAAGTTATTTTAATACATAATTGCTCAATAACATTAGTAAATTTAAGAGAAACAAATTCCGATTTAAAATCAGCTCTAACTGCTATTAAAACGCCTCCACCTTTAGCCTTCTCTGATGATGTAAAGCAACGATCGTGACGATAGACGGTATAATAATTATCAAAATACTCTTCACTTTTAATATTCTCATTCAGCCACGTTTCTGTAATAATAATAATGTCATATTCGCGCGCTGACATAAAGAGAACAAAATCACGAGTTTTGGTTCTCATACCACCAACATTTTGATAATAAACTGTATAACGAGAATTCAATTCATCAAGTGCAGTGCATGTTGTTGCAGAAATGTTACTCGTGGGATATTCTCCAGAAAAGTTTAAGCAGCTTGTAATAGAGAGAATTAGTGGTCAAAAAGCCATGGAGCTATACACAACTCAAGAATGTGGAATTATTGTTACTGTTTATTTGACAAATTTTAAGTCTTTGTTTTAACGCACCGTCCTCGTTTCATCCTCGTTTTCCTACTCTGTTGTGTTTAATGTGCTCAAACAATTAAGAATTTGGCTGAACGCCTCGTACAAAATGGCTTCTTAAAGTCTGGCGTTTACCACAACAAACCAGGAACTTTGCAAGTTTGGAAAGCGACATGGTGTTTCGCCAGCGGTAATCAACGTTTTCTTTGTAGACGATGTTTGTTTCATATAATCTTATACCATCGCAAAATGTGTTTCGTTAAAATGATTTTTCGTTTAAGCGGATTGACAATAGACCACCACTTCTTGAGTAAAATCGTACATAATGGGATTTTTTTTTTTAATTTTAATATGGAACCCTAATATCCCGGTGTACTAATGAAAAATCTGAATTGCAATTACAATTAGTAATCAATTAAATTACTTTTAAAAATTTATGATTACTAATTGATTACAATTACATTCAATCATAAAATAATCGGAATTACTTGCAATTACTATAAAATAATCAAAAAGAATCAAATGTAATCAAAAAATAATCTGACTTTGTGTAATCAAAAAGAATCAAATGTAATCAAAAAAGTAATGCAACGACTTTCTTGATTATTTTGGATTATGCTTGACTATTTTTAAAGTCTCTTGCAGTGAAAGTCGTTGTCAACTGCAAGGACGAACACTATTGTCCATAAAAAATTAACCAGCCTTTGATTTTAGTTATTTTTTTCAATCGGTATATAATTTGTAAGTTTTTTTTTTTAAATAAAGTATATGCAAACTTAATTGGTTGTAGCTTCAGCTGTTTATTTCAATATTAAGTATATAAAGTATTTATACACTTAATCTTTATATAATTATAAAGATAGACAATTATTAAAAAAAAACTGCGGCAATTGCACAAAAAAGGTTTTCGTAAATAAACAAACATAATCAAAAATAATCATAAAAGTAGTGGGATTATTTTCTGATTCCTTTTGATTACTTTATTAATTATTTGTAATCGTAATCAATTAGTAATTATTCCAAACTATAAATAATCCTAATTTAGTCAGTTACCTCATCCTTGAAAGAGAAATAATCTAATTACTAATCATTACGATTACTAATCATTAATTAACATCTATAGTCTTAACGCACTCTTTTTCTGAATAGACTTTTTATATATTCAAGCCATAAAACTAGACAATTACAATAAAGACAGTCCAAAAAGTTGGTGAGGGTGAATTTAAAAACAAAGTAATTAGTCGGCGAGAGACTGCCAGAGTCGTAAATGGCAAAATAGTTGCTACACAAAGTAATTACTAATTATTGTACACAAGGAGAACAATTATAGAAAATTTTGTAATTTATTTTGGAAACCAATGCCTCTAAGCAGTTTTTGTGTTAAGATAAATAAATAATTAGGAAAAGATCATACTCGAAATAATAAGCCACTTTTACGATTTATTGCATCACAACACTTCATTTTTTTTGTTGCACTAACCCATTTAAACAAGTATTAATGCGACATGTTGTAGATACAATCACACATACACGTACACACATGCATAACAAAGGATCCCAAAAGACCCATATACGTATACTTAATAGCCAAAACGTGTGGCATAGTTCAGCAACAATAAAATATTGTGCCGTGCATAAATTAACAAAATGATTCGAATATATGTACGTCATGCCACTTTGTGCACGAACATGCTCTCACAGATGCACGCACAATCGTCTTTAACACATTTACAGTCTTATGACATGACAGACATCACGGAAATCTCGTGGTTGGCTTTTAATTCTCATGGCACCAACATTTTCATGTTCTCTGTAGTTGTGTCATTCTCTGTTTTTACTTATCTTTGTCACTGCAAGCAATAAATATGTGTTAAATAAAGTTCGAAAACAATGGGGACAACATCCGAAGCTTCAACTGCCATTCCCTTTGTTTGCAATTAACAATAAATGAGGCTAGAAACTATAGATGTAAAAAAATTGTTACGCTATAGATTTATAGCCACTTTGTACAGAGACACTTGTCTTTTTTTTTGGAGTGTGTAAGAAATTTATCAACCACTTTTCTGAAGATGGTCCTTCCCCATTTACGCCATTTGATTACTGACTTGATTTGTGCCTTGTTGTGCTCATTTGTAGCCCCTTTGGATGTCACCATAATTTAACAATAATTTCATAAAAATAATTGTTATATGCAGAGTTGTCAGCTTTATATATTGTTTTCACCAATTTTTTTTTACTAAAAATCCCCAAAATCCCCAAATTTCTGTACCACTTTGAGCGAATAAAGGAAAATAGGAAGTTACCATGATTTAACAATAATTTCTTAAAAATAATTATTATATACAGAGTTATCAGCTTTACATGTATAATGTTCTCACAAATTTTTTTACTAAAAATCCCCAAATCTCGTTGAGCGAATAAAGGAAATTGAAAGTCACCATAATTTAACAATACTTTCATTAAATTGATTGTTATATACAGAGTTGTCAGCTTCATATATTGTTCTCACCAATTTTTTTTTACTAAAAATCCCCAAAATCTCCAAATTTCCAAATCTCGTTAAGCGAATAAAGAAAATTGAAAGTCACCATAATTTAAAAATAATTTCATAAAAATGATTGTTATAAACAGAGTTGTCTGAAATCCCCGAATTACTAAATCACGTTAAGTGAATAAAGGAAGATTTATGAGTACTGCTTGAAGAAGTTCTTTGTAATAAAACGATCCCTTGGCAGCTTGGAGATCACACTCGTACCTCATACATTTATGTACATATAATTTTTTTTGTGAATTGGTTTCTAGAATAGTTATTTAAAATGGTGAAATGAAATTTATTGGATAAATTAAGCGAATGTGATATCAGCAAATGTTGATAGTAAATTAACGTTTGTTCTTGACTGTTTTTCTTTTTAATTGATGTTGTCCTTTTTTATAAAAAAGTTGTTATTACAATGGAATGAACTATAATCCAGAAAATAAATTCTAAAGAACTTAATAAGATCAACAACCGATCAATCAATCCGAGAGTAGTAAAAATGTGGTCTATTCCAAAAACTTGAGGGGAGGCTTGCCTTGCCATTGGAGAATGTTTTATTTTTCGGTTCTTATTCTTAAGTCATGTTCAAGATGCTATGAAAAAACGATTCTTTAAAAGTATTTAAAATCCTATTTGTCCAATAGTATATTTTGCTGTATATGAAAATTATTCTTATTATGAAATTTTTTGTTCACATAATTTTTCTTATTGATACTTTTTACGACTGGATTTGGACACGAAATTAGGAAAAACATTTCATCACGACATTGACTTGGCAATTGCCACTTAAGCCACACGAGGCAGTGATTTTAATTCAATATATTAAGAGGGTAAACTTTGGGAATAAAAGTTTCAGTAGAGATTCAGTTAATAGGAGCTTCTTTAGAAGTCATGAAAATTTTAGATTTTGATGCAGATTTGTTTTAGATTTTGATGCTTATTTCCAAATGATTTCGCTATATGAGTTGTCTTTACCAAACTCTGTTTTTTAACGCCTTTAACTGACTTGTACGCTGTCTTTGGGATAATAAGAAGAGTATTTTTTTAAGGAACTAATTTTATATTAAATGAAAAATTTAATGTTTGCTCTTGGAGGTAGAAGTCTTGAAAAAATAAAACTGGTTTCAATAAAAAATTTAAGAACAACACTGCTTTCATATCAATATGTATAAAAAATTATTTAAAAAAAACTTGGATGCAGATTCTCTCCACGTAACTTCCAAGGAAGTCGAAAAAATATACTAACAGATGCTTTGGAAGTGAAAAAAATGTCATTCTGTAATACAACTTCCATTTCTTTTCATTGGGAATGAAATCAAGAAACTTATTTTCGAAATTCTTTTTTTAACAACATTTTTCTTCCTCGATCCTCCTTTTCAGCATAATGCATTGCAGTAGGTGGAGACATACCCCGTGTGGGGAAAAAACCTGTGAAATACCATATCTTCGCTCTATATATACACGCATGAGTAGCGATTAAGGAGGCATCGTCACATATGTTTATCCTCCACTCATTCGGGTGACCTTAGGTTAGTAAATACAATTTTTTATTGTTTTTATTCAATACATTCAAGGGAATCGATTACTGAATTCCAAACCGGTCTTGTGCAAAAAAAAAAATTAAATTAATGTTATTAACTCAACTGGGACGAACGGCGGATTTCGCACACCATGACAATTTGCTGCGTAAATGTGTAGACGGAATCACAATTCTAATGTCATTTAAATTTGAATTTATTCGTAAAATAGTACGATTAGTTGAGGAGAATATCGCAAATAAATAAATAAACTTTAATATCGAATATAGTACAAATAATTTGAAAAATACTTATCAAGGAACTTGGGGCTTTGAAAAAAAATATTAGAAAGACTTGCTTAGTAAGTCAGCGATCAAAAAGTGAGACAAGTGTAAGCTTTATTAGAAAAACTTCCTTTGGCTTTTGGAGGAACGATTTAATTATAAGTAAATATTCATTGAAACGTAAATGGCGGTGGATAAGCAAATCATTTCCTAAAGAAAGACCGCACCAATACTACAAGTTATTTATTCTTATTCAGCTCATTTATGACTTGTTGCCTTCCAAGTCTTTATTTCTTTTTATCTTTGGATGGTAATTAAACCAATATTCACTCTTTCTGACTTCTTCGATTGTCATTTAATCTGTGAATTAGGGTTAAAATCAACTGGCATTTATGTTAGAAGGTGATATTGAAACGTCTTTTTTGAACACCGATTTCATTTCAGCAAGCGATCTATCCCTCGCATTGGTTTCCAATTGCTTAGAACATTCCAGCTATTGAAGCATGTTTGCTGTCGTTATAAATCAATACATGTTGTGCATTATAAGTTTCTTTTTTAAAATAATGCATCTAATTATTGCAGGATTTCATTCGCTTTAAATAATTTAATCATATCAGTTACTCAAGAGGACCAAATAAAGCTTTGCATTAGAAATCCTTATAATTTCAAAAACTTTTTTCACCCATATAATTATCATATTATTTCAAAGGTATGGAAAAAGTTGTGCTCTTTTTCTTTCCGTCTTTTCTTCCTTGTTTTAAGTTGTTTAAGGCCGCCTCCTCTTTAGAGACAATGATTTTTATTTCATTTCATTTTAAATTTTTCATTTCAGAAAAAGTTCTGGCATAGGAAAAGTTAAATGTTTTGCTGTCTTTTGTGGGTATAATTAAGAAAGGATTAGATTTAAGATAATCTAAATATAAATGCTTATAAGAAAATAATTATACACATTTTTTTTTCTTTTTTGAAGGAAAAATGGCAGATGGAAACAAAACAACAATTTCTTTAAAAATGAAATTAGATGTATTTATTAAAAAAGCAACATCTTAAGACAGATGGTAAAACAAAAGAAATATGATTCCTTTTTCACTTTATAAAGATCCAATCCATAGTTCCACTATAATAAAAAAAGAACAGTTGAGAATAAAAACTAAGCACGGTACGGCGTAACACTTGTGGTGTTAACACAGTATAAAAATCTGTTGAAGACATAACAATAGTCGGTCAAAGGGCAGTAAAACTATTACCAGTGACAATTTATCAAAAGAGGCAAAGAAAAGCTAAAAAAGAAGTTCATTTGTGGCTGTGAAGTCATATTTTATTTTAATTATGTTTATTGATTCAATAATAGATGTACATATATTTAAAAAAATTGCCTAAAATTTTTAACTAATATTGTCTTTTCCTGAAAACAAGAAATATCAAATTAGTGAGTCAAATGAATAAAAAAAATGTCTTTGTTTGCAGAGATAATAATTATCAAAGATTGATTCAAAATCGAAAACATATGAACGAGTAGTTTCCAAGTATATTGCACTGTATATTTTAGAACTATAGAGACTATATTCAGAATCAGTATATCTCTTGAGAATAGGATACAACGCATATATACAAAGTAATTTTTTTCTACCCTACTAGTCCGTAAAAATTAATTACTCTATAGAAGATGATACCCCTTTTTAGGCAATTTGATCGAAGTCCCTGTAATCATCATTATTGACACCACTTCGCTTCAAATATTGTCAATGTCTTGATTTCGAAATATTGATGATTTAAAAGAAACATTCTTGCAGTTGCTTCAATATTAAATACAACTTGAGTAATTTTTTTAAAATCTCATTCTGTTGAAAAATCCAAAAGGTGTGGAAAACAAGTTCCACATTTGGCTTCAAATCAACGTTGCGGAGGGAAAAAATCATATAATTTTAATTTTTTGGACAACAAGTATGGGAACCAAAAGATTTGTGGGGAATTTGTTAATTACTTTTTTATTACCAATATTGTTAAATATCTTTTATTTACCTTTTTAACTTCAATGGAAAATATCAAAATTCATAAAACAATGTTGATTTATATTACATAAAAGTTAGGAGTTGACAACATTGAAACTATGTACATATATATTGTCAAATCAATGATGGGAAGGGAGCACTAGAAATTTTCCCCTCTAAAATCTTTTTTAATTTTGTTTATTTGAACGCTGTTGGAGTTTTTCTACTGTCTTTTATTACTGATAAATAATATTCGTGTAAGTATAAAAGAATAAAAAACTTTAAAAAAGTTGATTAAAAGAGAAGTAGTTCTTTAATATTGCATGTCAAGTCCATGGGAAGTGGAATCTTCAGTATTACATTTACAACTTAGAATTATTTTTGCTTTTCGTGTGTTGGTAATGACTTTAGTTTGCAACTATTACAACCGACCATATTCACAACATTGGCGACACACGGAAACTTACAAAGAGTCATCTCTAATTGCCAAGCGGCCCAAAGTTTGGAGATTTTGTTTCTTTATTAAATAATTTTGCAACAACTTGCTTTTTTCAAGTTCAGCAATTAGTATCAAATTTTTTTAGCATTTGTTACTTGAATCCCTTTCTAAGCTTCGAATAATTTTTACTTAAAAGCGATCGCTGACAATTTTTTTGCTGATGTTGTTAAAGACAGCATCGAAAAAAAATAACAGATTGACTTCAAGGCAATACCTCCTGAAAGTTGTATTTTAAGATATGAAATGAGGGACTAAAGCAATTCATAGCAACGTTATCATTCATAATATGGAATATTAAGGTTTTTATTTCCGTTTTTATTAAAAAGCCACTTATAATAGCAAAAAGATCATTAAATATGCCTTATGCTTCAAATATCTTTCAAATTTATTGCTTCACATTTTGCTTACTTTGACCACGTTTGTTCTCTGAAGCCATTCATAAAAAATTCCTTTTTGAGGCAAATTGTTGCACTTATTTACGACAGTTATAATCTCCTTATTAAGCATATTCAATGCATCCTTTAAGTCCTGCCAAGAACGCAATAGCCAACCAATTTCCTGTTGCTGTTCATTTTCTTTACGATGACACAGTTAGATTAAACAATAAACTTGTTATTGTCTTTTTTTAATTTCATTTTTAGTTTTGTTTTTCTTCTTCTCTAGTTCTCGACGAATTCATTTATTTATTCAAATTAGTGTTACACTAGTATTCTGTGCCAACTGTATTAAAAAGTTAAGTCCAATAAAACTACAATTAAATAATGCCTTTTGGTAAGAAAATTACTACCAAATACAACATCCGGCTAAAACTATAAGAGAAAAAGAGAATAAGAAAATACCAAAGCACATGTAAATAAAAATGTTCACTTTCCTCAAATAGACACAGTCTTGGGGAGAAAAAGTGGCAAAAGGACTAAATATGAAGCAAAAAATATTAAATTAAGTTAAAGCTCTTGTTTTGTGGTTTCCTAATAAAATTCAAATTGCACCTTTTTTTTATAAAATTGTACAGACAACTACAGCCAACAGTTGCATGAATCGCACACATACAAATGAAATGTAGTTAGAGATTCGAAACAAAAACAAAAAAAACACTAACGAACTTTTAAGACTGAAGCCAAAAATTTATATTTCATAAAGCCAAAAATAGTATAGAACATTTTAGAACATATCAATTTTGGCAACTTGAAAGTTTGGCTTTAAACTGTTTACGATTTCATAGTTAGAGAAAAGGCCACTGTGCCACAAAATATGAGTATTAAATAAAGTTATAAGTCTTTGATGGAGGTATGCAACTTAATGAGATGCAAGTCGAAAAAATTCATATATATAAAGGAAAGTCATAACAGAAGCTTTAAAATAATACTCGCTGTTAAGAAAAAGGACGCTGGCCAAATAAATGGCAGCCAATATATAGTTTCAGTACTACTTATCTGACCCTCAGAGTCGCCTTAGAACAGTAACCTTCACCGATTATGCACGATAAGTGCATGCCGCAAAGACGGCATTTTAGGATTCCTCTAGAAAAAAAATAACCAGTGAAAAAATGCACGTCATTCTTAAGGAACAACATTTTTCTTGTTACCGAAAATCCATAAGTGCTTTTTGCCAACTTCCTAGAAAGTCAAGTTGGCACAGTTTTGATAAAAAAATATAAATTATTTCTACAAAATCTGTTAAGTTTGTTTTTCAAATATCTTTTACACAAAAACAAATATTTATTTCTCTCAATCTAAATATAAATTTTTTTTCAAACCAATAAATAATGAAATTTAATTCGCAAAAGCGAAAAGAGAAAAGGACTAGTGGCAAATTTGTACGCCTTCCAGATGTAAACCTTAATTTTAACAAAATTATAATTTAATGTGAAATTGTTTTCTTTGCAAAACAAAATCTACTTTTTTTAAACATAATTAAGACAACTTCCAAATCGGTGAATATGAATTAAAAAAGGGAGTATCCTGATATAAGAAATCCATACTAAAATCAATGGAAATTACCCGCATTAGCTCCAAATCCTAATCTCAGCATTTTTATGACATTTTTGAAAGTTTTTTTCTTACCCTCTAAGAATAATAGAACATATATTAATTAATTTTGAGCTTGAGGCACCCATATCTATATATTTATTTAAAATTGAGTTTCGTTTGTTTGCCTGTGCCTCATATTAAGCCAAATGAAGTCGATCATACAACCGCACTGTGGACGATCGCAAACTTAATTAATTTTTTCTTGATGCGATAATTATTAATTATTTTAATTACATCTAGAGAGCTACAACAACGATACTATACAAATGAATAAAGTGGGCACTTAAGCATGAAGTGCGCACTTAAGCATAAATATGGATATATAGCAGGATGGAGACGGGTAACCTCCATACAAAGTAATTATTTTCCTATATCTGGACGATTATATATTACAGTAAGGCTCTCTATATATTTGATGTGGGTTACTAGGGGAATAAAGTGTGTTTACAAAACAAGGCATGAAGGTATAGGAGAGGAGAGACGGCTACTCCCTCTAACAAGGTAATTATTAATTTTACTATATCAGAAGAGTTACATTCAAAAGTAAGGCCCTCTAGTGTAGGTTATTAAGTGGATACAGTGTGTTTCCTAGCAAAAGAATGGATTGTATGGGAGGGGAGAGACGGGTACTACCCCATACAAAGTAATAATTATTTATTCAATATCTAAAGAAATACAATAGTGTCAATTACTTTGGCAATAAAGTGCTTTTTTAGCAAAAACCTAGGGTTATAAGGGACGTGTTCTTTCATAGCGAAGTAGCTATTAATTGCCCTATAATTCGAGATCTACAAAACTGGGTTGCTTCATAGATAAAGAGCATAGTCCCGCAAAAAAATACTTTAAAGAAAGATATTTATTTATTTTTTTTATTAAGAGTGTTATAATAAGGACATTAGTTATCCTGAAGAAATTTTGTAAAGTTTCACAAGTCCTACTTTTACTTTGAAATGCTCAATAGGTTTGAGCCAAATTTTACACTCAAATAAACAAATGTTCACAAATGTTAAAATTACTTGAACCTCTAAACCACAGGATATGTTGTTTATCCTTAAATTATTTTCATTACTTTCAGTAAAAATTTTAAAAGCAAGTATTATCATTAATAGAGGCAGCAGTTGCTCTCTGTAACAAACACTTTGATAAATGTTCAAATCCATAAATGCTACAACCACCAACTGTGTTTTGGACCATAAATTTAATAGCCCTACCAAACTCAAATATTTAACAAGCAAAGTTGGGGAATAAAAAAAAATTATGTATATATGTATGTCCTTCAACATACACATGTGAACATTAGCGGTCGTATGTATGAAAATGTTCAATTACTTAAAAGTTGGCACACATATACTAAAACCATTCATATATTATTCATTTATTTGTGTACGTATGTATGGGTAAACAATATTTATAAAGATTTATTTATAAAACCTTAAGTGATCTTTTTCGCTAGTGTGAAAAAGATAGAGACAGGTGCCCGAAATGGTATGGGCATTTTCAGCGCTTTAATAGACGTCCATATGCTTACGAGTACAAACGAGTTAAAAGAACTTACCTTCTCAAAATAAAAAAAATCTAATCATGCGTATTTAAATCATGCCAAACCGTGTAAAGAGTACTATAATTATTCGTATTGATTTCCTTAAACCAAATACTCCTTTCGTGTATCCTTGACTCGAGAGGGGAATTGCAAAAGAAACAATTAAAGAAAAAGATTTAAGCCAGACATGAATGCGTTTGGATTAAACTTTTCGGATTAAAGTATAAGTGATATTTATAATTTACTAAATTTCGTTGTGGCCATACAAGCACGGAAGATGCCGAACGTCCAGAACGTTGAGGTCTTAAAACCCGAAACGATTGAAAAAGTTCACGATCAGAGATTGAAGAAGGCGAGAAGGTGGAAGCCATAGGCTTATGAAATGGGTCAGACCAGTGGTTTCAATTTCTAATGATCACTTGGGTATGAGAAAGCTTACCGCAAGATGGGTACCGCTAGTGTGACAAGTTCGCAGGAGTGTTTTTCGTTGTTAGGTCGCAATATTGATAAAATTTTGCCCCGTTTTTTTAATTGTGGACGGAACGTGGATCCACCGCAATATAGCAGAGACCAAACAGCAGTCAAAACAGTGCATTTATCGGGATTAATCGGCGCCAAAGAATTCCCAGGTTAATTTGTCAGCAAATAACGTCATGTCCGACGTTTCTTGAGATAATCGCGAAACAATCGAAATTGACTACCTTTAAAAGGGTAGAACAATCAATGGCGAATATTATACCAACTTATTGGGTCATCCTAATGATGATTTGAAAAACAAACGACCAACATTTGGTCAAGAAAAAAAAAGTATTTTTTCCAGGGTAATGCAAGAGTGCACGTATGTGTAGTTCCCACAGGAAGGCTCACTAAATTAGGTAACGAATTTCTCCCTTATTTGCTCTCTTCTCTGGATTAAGCTCCGAGTTACTATTTCTGGTTTTCAAACCTGAAGAAAATGACTCGGCGGAAAGAAATTTGACTCCAACAAGCAAACAAAAAAGAAATTGGAGAAATGTTTGACAAAGTGTATAAAGCTCAATGGAGACCATGTTGAAAAATAACTCTATTATTTATCCAAAAACAAGTACTTCATTCTTAAGGTCAAGGGCGTATTAAGCCATCCTCATATCTTAGAATAGCAACTTTATTATGTTAAAGGGGTTAGAATTAATTGTAACTCTACCAATTCCAAATGACAACCTCTTACTGATTTGACTGGTCTTTTAAGTTTCCTTTTTTTGGTCTCTTTTATAATAGAGTTGCATAGATCATTGGTTCTTTAGCATCCAAGTTTTCCTGGATTTTCTTGCATCGCTTCATATTTGATTTGCGAAAATTTACTAATCTCCCAAAGCTTTTGTACTTACGAGAATATCACATCCCAAAACGTGACTGTTTAATTTAAATTTAAGGTTTAAAACATGCTAATATTAAAGAAAAAATACATGGATAATCCCGCAAAATAAAACAGGACAAAATGAACGTCAAATCAAGATATTTTTATATTTAATGTGCAAAAAAAAAGAAAATATATCAATATAAGCGACAGCTATAATGACTTTCGATAAAAGGATCAAATCAGAGCACTATATTTACACACCTACACATAAACCACACATCTTACACACGCACACAAGCGCAATCCTTTATAACCTTAAAAATTTGTATGCGTAAACGTACTAATTGCAAAGCTTTTTCATTAAAAGCACCAAGAGCAACAATGGCAATATCAGAGTATCAAACAGTAACAACAAATAAATAATTAACAAAACAACAAACTAACGACCCATTACACTGAAGGACCACCTCTCAATTTCCTTTAGTTACCCCTTGTTTGCTACATGCAGAACATGATACAATTTGAATGATGTGTAACATAACAAGAGCATAGTGATGTATTTCATCGTCCTTTGTTTGCAGCTGCTGCTGCTACTGCATCTACTTTAACTATAATTTACTATTCTGCTCTGCTCTTTATCAAACTTTTAGCCAACAACAGCAAAAAATTGATAAGGGTCTATTAGCACGGGCAAGAATCCATTTTACTTATTTTTTTTTACTTCTCATTTCTATGGGATAACGAAAATCATAATGTGACCTGCGTTAAGTCCACACCCTATTTTTAAGCAAAAAATAAATATTAAAATATAACATTTAATCCATGGAACATGGGAACATGCATTTACTTAGATATGGTTTGTGGACCTATTGCGTGAGGGCAAAGTAAGTTTACTTTGAAAGAAAATGGAAATAGGGATATCACGACGCCTTCATAGTACAAATGAAGTTGGGTATAACACATCTGGCCTTAGCGTAAAGCCGATATAACGTACCGATCGGTAAAGTTTTTTAAAATTGTGTTTAAAATTTTAAATATGAATTCTGAAACTCTGTAATCTAGTATGAAACATTTCAAGTATTTCATGTGCTAAGAGACTGTCGATATTCTAAATTTTATTGTAGCTGAGGTTGTAAAGGCTTCCGCTTATGAACAGGACGCCTGAGTTCAAAACCAATATGAATGAAGAAAAAATAAAGTAAACAAGAAATTCGTACATGAGGGTAAAAATACTGCTGAAATGAAAAAGTTGCAATTTTAGTTTGGACTTATAAATTAAAAAATAAACAAAAATTTAAATAATTAAAAAAAGACAACATCACTAGGTCGTCCCCACTTTATACAAAAACTAAATCATTCGTACTTAAATCATTCCAGAAAAATAGACCTCCTGATTTAAGGCAGAAATGGCTTGAGACTGAATTTTTGGCTCCTAATCTAAGCGATGGCATGATCGGCTCCCACCAATTATTGTAAAATGGAATGAAAAAACTTTTCTCGTACAAACTCATACCCTACACTAAGATTTTTGAGACATTTTACCACAAATTGTGAATAAGTACAAAATTAACCCTTAAGCACATTTTGAATTTGGACTTTTGGCGTTCAAAATTATTTTTGTAGGAAATTTTATACCACTATTTATTCGTTTGAGGAGAGTTTCTTTTCCATTTTTCAAGCAAGCGGACATAGAATTTGGTGGGTTAAAATATGCAGTTAGAGAGTTAAAATATTCTTCGAAGTGTTTTACATCAAATTGCTGGATACACGTCATTCCTAAAATATGACTGTTTCGAGACCTCATTATCCCAAGTCAGTATAACAATAAGCAGAAGATCTTTTCCAAAACAAAAGAAGATTTGAACTTTAAAAATGCGTGTATTCTCTATTTGCCTTTAAATAGAGATTTAAAGCAATATTTTTCATAAAATTGTCTATAAAAATATTTATGTGGCTTTCTAGCAAATATAAAACTAAGAGAAAAAAGTGGGAGTGGACCACCCATATGCTCTCAAAACATATATCTAGAAAGTGGAAGTGTACATAAGAAATATTTACCACGACCCTTCAATTTTCGGTCATAGTGCCCTATAGTTTTTATTTTGTGTTGGAATAAAAAATGGTATTTTCCTCAAGATTTTTATATTAAAAGTATTTTCGTGGTGTACTTGTTGGTCTAATGCCCAGGGTCCAACTTTAGCAATTAATTGGCTTTTGCCTAATGTCAATAAGCCTGATAATCAACTACAAGCTATCACACACCATTAAAATGGGTCGATGTTACTTTGTGATGTTTTGCTAATGCGGCAGCAATCGTCACTCGAACATGCTCATTCCACAACATGTGAAAATGTGGATTCTACAAATTTTTGTAGACTTAATTTGATAGCGATCTCGTGTTTTCTAGGTGTGTTGTCTTTTTATTCTTTTTATTTTTATATTTAACTGAATGACAAAGATTTATGAAGCGATTAAGCTTAATGTCAACTGCTATCCTTTATTTCACCTCTCTAAGATTTGGCAAATTAATGAAATAAGCTTAAGCTGAAGATGCTACAAAATTTTAATACTTGTAGTCAATCATTATAGATTAATTACCATCAATCTTTGAAATAAAAAATTACTCTTATATAATAAATATGTGTTTTTACTTAAAATTATTATGTAGTTGTAGTGCACTCCTATTGTTATGTAGCTGGAGAGGAAGCCCAACTACACAACATCCTTGCTCTTATTTTGGGTTATTTGCTAGTTATTCATGCAGGATATCTGCAATCATTGTAATTAATAGCAAAACATATTTAAGATTAATTAATGTTTTGTGTATTTTGAACAAACACATTTTTCTTCTCTATGTACAGCAGAGCACCAAATACTTGCTTTCATATATTTATATACTTTAAGCTTTCTTCAGCACACAAACATCCACATACTCACACTCACTCTTGACAATTAATAACTAAGTTTGCTTAAAAGAACAGCAAGTAAGTAAGTGTGTATTAGAGTTAGTAAGTGTGTGAATTCGTTATCATACACCCACAAATGCACGCAAGTACACACCGGCACACCTATAGTCACTTTGAATTCTTGCCACAAAAAAAAATCGTATAACAAATTGTGAGAGTAAAGACCCCAAACAAGATGAAAAGCTTTCATTAATTTTATCATGATGGCAAATGATAAAAGTTAATTTGTTAGTATTACAAACAAAATAAGATACTAATAACAACAACAACAACAACAAAAACATATAAGGGAAGTAGCTAGATATGACGTCAGTGACGAAAAATTATTCATTCCTACGAAATGAAAGCTGCAAAGAAATAAGCAAATCTTGACGAAAATAAGTAAAAAATTATTATTGTTTGCACAACTGAAATTAACTATTTAAGCCAATATTGGGTATTTCACAAAGAGGACTATATACACGATGGAAAAAAGGATTGAAATTGTGTGTGTGTGTGTGCGTGTGTGTAATTACAAGCCAAAAATTTAAAACGTTTATCATTTAGCATTGTTGATGTCTCGCATACACACAATTTTCTACAACAACAAGTGTACATACTCGTATTTATATATTTATCGTATGTATTGTAAAGAATTCTAACAAATATCTTTATAAATATATTTTTACATGGTAAAAAATAATCAAATTAAAAAAAAATAGAGATGCCTTTTGGACATTCGGTTATACAAAGACTACAGTTCAATTGATTAGACCCATATAAAAATTGTTGCGAGGGCAAATCAATTTATTTTTTCATATACCCTCCATTGACCTCTATATACTTTGCCCAACATTTCCCCAATTTTTTTTATCCCTTCTAAAAAATAACAATTGATTAGACGCATATAAAATTTGTTGCGAGGGCAAATCAATTTCTCCGTGACTTTTTGAATGAAAGAAATATTTTGGGATAAAAAATCGTTTTATTTTTTTATATAGTCTCCTTTGACCTCTATACACTTTGCCCAACATTTCCCCTTATTTCTTTTATCCCTTTAAAGAAAATAACATTTATCGAGGCAAAAAAAAGGCATGTGTTTGTGACATGATTTCATCGTTGGACTCAAATCTCTTTGCGCTGAGCCAACTAAGGAAACTGTACGTGTGTGTACATTTATATTGTCCTGGTGGAAAACAACTTTTTTTCTTGACCAAATACTGCCGTTTTGATTGTCTTCCCCTCCTGAAGGTAGTCAATGTGGATTATAGCGCGTGTATCCCAAAAAGACGATCGGCATGACTTTACTGGCTGACAAAACCACCTTGGAATTCTTTGGCACCAATTCACCCACAAAACATCCTCTGTTTTTACTGCTGTTTTATCTTTGGTATGTTGTGATGGATCTGCGTTTTGTCGACGATTATAAAGGGGTGCAAAAACTCGCCCATATTGTAGTTGAACAACGGCAAATACTCTTGCGAAGTTGTTACACGATTGCGCTTGCGATCGGAAAGCTTTCTTATACCCAAGCGATCACTCAAAATATAAAAAACCACTGACCTGACCCATGTCATATGTCTATAGCTTCTACAATCTGTTGCCTATTTAAATCTCCGAACGGCCAACGCCTTATCGTAAATTTATTTATTTATTTCGGGTGTAGAGACTTCAATTGAGCATCAGAAACATTCGGCATCTTCCGATCTTGTACGGCCTCAACGAAACTCAGTAAACCACCTTTTTTACCATTGAAATTGATGGTGCAGAGTTCCTATGGTATTTGCAAAGCTTAGCCTTGGTTTGAGTGATGGTTTTCTTCCGCAAAAAAAATTAAAGAAATTAACTTTTATTCACTTTCTCCTCATATCCGGCGGTATACTGCCATCAATGGCTGTTAAACACAAACTAAATGACGCTACTTGTTAAAATCTTGGGAAAAGTCAACTGACAGATTCATCTTTATGGGGAGCATTGTTGGGCTTTCAATTAAGAAGTGGGGAATTCAAAAAGCCACAGACTTACTCATCTGCTTCCGTACCTTCTGCTAGAGGAATTTAAAATAACTCTTTACGACATTTTACTCTTCTATAATTAATTTATAGAAGTATACGCTTTGCTTTCAAATTGTGGTTATGAAAATGTGATGCTTATGAAACAATTTCATCTGTATGTCGAAGGTCTGTGGCGTATACGCAATATTTGTCAACAAACATCAATATGATTAACTATTCGTCACCGGGATATGAAATCCTAAAATTTTTATTTTAACGATAATCAACAATTCTTAACATGTGAATTTAGCTAAACAGTTCTATGTTAAGTTTGTAAAATGCAAATACTTCTTGTCATGACAAGCCCCAGAAAATAAATGCTTTAATTGCTGCAAGTTCGCATGCCATGTAAACACAATTCTGTGCATATTAATACATCCTTGGAAGCGCTTTTTTTAACTGGAATTATATATATTTGTTGCTAAAAGGAGTTTTTAATAGTGCCTGTTTATATTGATTTGCCAAGATCCTACGAAAAAATTCTTTTTTTTTGTATCCTCTGAACAATCTGATTTTTGTATACTTTGCCAAGTTCGATTCTATCAAGAAGTATTCCATATCAAAAATTTTTGGTTTATTTACCAGCAGTAACTTACGAGTAAATATTTAGACCTTTCGAGAGTCTTGCTTTAAATTATAAGTTTGTTTAAAGGCCATATCGACACTTTCAGTTTAGATTCAGATAAAATTCTGATTTTAATTTTCTACATATTAAGAAATATTATTTTCGCAGTGATTTAAAAATTTTGATTTTCTGAGATATGATTATGTTACATTAAAGGAGAATATATGTAATATATTCCATCTAAACTAGTCAATATATGTACAAAAAATGACAATTTTGATCAGGCGATAAAAACTTTTTTTCATATTTTTGCTTTGAAACGATATTGTCGAGACATCGTGGCAGCAAACAGTGAGGGCTATGGATCATATATAACTAGTTAATTTTTACTCAATAATACGTGCTTTTGACGACGTGGCAGATCGTGAATGACGGAATGAATTTAAATAATAGAGGAAGGACGAAGATTCAAACAATTAAAAGTATTATTAAAGATCTTTAGATGCTTCAATCTTCCAATGCCATTTTCACCTCACAGAATGGGTAGACTATCGAGAGTGGACTGTACTTTAAAGCAGATTTAAATTGTTTTTCATATTACGAGTAACTGAAACACAAAAAACACACTTAAATTGATTTTTTTATAAACTAAATCACAGTGCCTTTTTTTATAAATTTGTCATGCCAAAAAATCTAAGCAATTAATAAAATATGTTAACTGCTTTTAATTTACTTACAACAAATTGCTCCTATTTTTAAAAGCAAATTAATTACATTTAAAGCCTTTTCTGCTACAAGTTTAACACTTTGAATGTTTCATTCTTGGAGTTAATGTGAGGATTAAGAAGTCATTGAACGAGAAATTTCAAAGGAATTTTGGCAAATCTAAAACATCTTTTATACTCAGTTGACCTTTTCGTTTACAAAATCTTTCTAAGACCTTAAGCTGTTAAAATAAATGATTTAAGCTTTTATTTGTTATAGATTTTTTGAAGCGAGCCCATTACCTAAATACTCTTGTTATTAAAAGGGTTTTCTTGGAATCACTAGTAGGAAGAAACAATTATTCCAATGAAATAAATTATTTGCATCACTTACATGATTACACAAAAATGTTAATGCTTTAGCTGAATGAAAGACAAAAAACGCAAATACATCCCTGGAAAGGATGTGAGCGTAATCCTTGAAACGAGTAATTTTAAAGGCAATAAAAGTTTAGAGATATTTTTATATGATCAGCTTTGGTACATAATAAAGCTAGAAGTTGAAACTTAAAAGGGATTAAAAACTTCCTGTATAAAAATTTATAGCGATTTATTTTAATTGACAGTAGAAAAAGTTTACACGCGTGAGAGTTTGTATATTTGTGGCAAAAGCTAAATTTTATTAATAGCACCCAGTTAGTTTTTTTCTTAAATGTTTTTATTGCAGTACAGACAAGAAAGTGTAAAATGAAAACGAATCCTTTATGAAAAATAAACAAATTGCTACATTCACCTTGTTAAACGTAGATCTAGAAATACTATATTTTTTACGCCAAAAGCTCTTAAGAGGAGCACGTTGTATCACGCACGTACTCCTTTTAAGGAAGTTTTGTATTTTTATTTTAAATTCTTAAGTGCACACAAAATCTTAATACACCTCAAAGCTTTTAATGAGCAGAAACAAACCACAAATATTTAATTTCCGTAATGTTTTTAAAGCAAATTTCTATAAACCAGACTATACAAGAAGACAAAGAGAAGCATAAAACGTTAAAGTAAATGACAACGAAAAATTAAATTAATTAATTAATTATTGAAAAATTAATAGAAAAATTTGATTTCATATATGAAAAAAGTTTAATATTTTCAAGTTCAATATTATTTCCCATAAACGCTTTCAATTAATGTTACTTAATTATTGTATCCTAGAGCGTATGTTATTGGAAGCTATATATTTAGAAGTCCATATAAAAGCTCTACTTTAGTATACTCCATTTAGGTTAAGTTGAAGGGAAGAGAAGATTCATATCATGCCAGTAAAAGGGCCTGTTGTGCATTGCCACTTGAAAAAGGTGAAAAACCTATGCCATTTAGAAACTTTGTGCCATGAAGGAATTTTCACAATTCTATCCAGCCAATATCCCTGAGTTGAGTTGGTAAGCTCTCATCCACAAGAAATCAGAATATCGCCAACAAATTATAAGCTTTTTTAATCAAAATTTCGTATTGAGTCGTTGTTGTTTTCTTTATAAAATTAAATTTTTCGATTTGCACAATTTTCTGAGGAACCTGTCTTCCGTGTAAAATGGGTAGTAGGTGTATAGTAAAAGTTTAAGAAATGTTACATAGAAGAGGGGGCGTGGTTTTATTATAAGACAGATTTAATCGTGTCGGTCTATGGATACGACTGAATATTTTAGATTGCATTTTGTAGCAGTTAGACGTTAATTTACATAAAACAATATGCGAATATTATATCTAACCCTAGTATATAGAAATTTTGCCGTCTATGTACATATTTACATATGAAGTCAATCTTAAAGTAACTTGATAGTTACAGAAAATTTTTTTGAGTTGATAATCAACTAAGAAAAACTATTCTAACAGCTGCATTAGATCACATGTAAACTCAAATTTGACTTGACTTTTGCTCTTAGTTGAGAGCGGGAGATGGTAAGGTAACCACATATGGGCCCACTTTCTAAACATATGTTTACAATCCCTCAATACAGTATTAATATTGCCTGATTGCAGAGTACTTTGTATACATAAGGCATCTAAATTATAAAGAATGAGCATTTTACTCATCTTTGAGTATCGATGACAAGACTAATGCATTTGGGAGCATAACATATAATCAAAGTTTTAAGGGTTGCAGTTACGAACAAGCTGCAAGGTAACACTGCAAAAGAACTGCGCAATTTACTCATGTTTGAGTATTGACGACAAGACTAATGCATTTGGGAGCATAACACATTGTCAAAATTTTTAGCGATGCATTTACGAACAAGCTACAAGGTATCACTGGAAAGCAACATGTGTTTAGTGAAACACACATGTAGATGTAGAAATAAATTTTGGCCTGGACTTAAACAATCCATCATTTTAAAGTTAAGATTGGAATACTTATAGATTGTTTATTTATATTGAAGTTTAACTCTCAGTCTGAAGTGGAAGAAAATAAAGGGACATGAGTGCGGAGACTTTTAAAAGAAAATATTGAAATCTCTAAGAGTAATTTGCTTCCAATTCATTAATTGTTTGTGAATCAAGAGAATGTGAAGGTTTAATAAGAAAATTGATCAACAAGAGGCAACACAATTTATTAAAAAAAAAAAAATAAAACTTGTGATTTCCAATCAAAACACTGTGTGCGAAGGTGTGAAGTATGTCCAAAATTTCACAAATTAGCAATTGCTATTCAGCACATTTATTTAACGTCAAAACACTCATACAATTTCTTATTAATCTCTTACAAAAAGACTCTTTAGACTGACATCGTTTATATGCATGTGTTTGAGTTTTGAACTTTTTAGAAGCTCTAAGTAGTTTTTTCTTTTATTTAGCGAAATTTAGACAAAACTTTCATGCTACTTCCTGCTCTCTTATGGCTTTAGGAAAATCCTCAAACTTAAATTGAGAAACATATAAAGTTTAAGGAAATGTATAGCATATAGTTTTCATAAACTTCTAAGACGACTTGTATTTTATTTACTTGCAGAACGAAAGAAGTTTTCATGTTAATTTATGCGAAAATTTCAAGGTAAATATTAAATTTCTAACACTTCTTGAAGGTTTGTACTCGTATGTAGACATAAAACGTTATTATGTTTATTACGTTGAAAAAATATATGCATCCAAGAAAATGAATAAATATTTTTATTTGATTATGAACTAATATAAATTTTCCGGTTTAAGATTTTTGTTCGTGGTATCTAGATTTATAAAAAAAAAATATTTTTCTAAAACTTTGTCTTAATTAAGAAACTTTACTGAAACGGTTGAGTGCGGGAAACAATTAAGAGATAAAGTATTTATTACATGTTGGAAAAGTTTTAAGTCGAAACTTATGGTTTTTAAAGGTTCTAAGCTGCCACGCCCACTATAAGTTGTTATCCGGTGATTTTAAAAACTTTTCAAATGTTTTGTGACTAGATATATATTTTATATTTATTTATTATTTTATTATTAACTGATTTAATCATCTAATATACATTTGTCTTCTGCAGGAAATTCAAGTTAATAGATATAAAAAATATTGAATTTTACTAAATATATATACATATATTTATTATTTAAAAAAGTTATTGTTTGTTGTTGACTTTAACATATGCCCGCATTTCACTGGCTTTAGCCAAATTAGATTTGAAAAGCATTAAATAAAACTCACGTACTTATACAAAAGTCAATAAATGTTATATGAGAATTCTATAGAACTCAATCGTACTTTTCTTTTATATAAGTGTATGAGTTGGAATGCTTTTCAAACATGATTCGACTGAAGAGTACTGATGATGATTCGGTTAGCGCCAATGAAATGAAGGCATATACTCAACTAAGGCAACAACAAATAATTTTTTTTATAATTACTTTAAAAAATATTTCTAATAATGAATTTAATAAATATAAATATTTATTTTTATTTTTATAAAACATAAGTTAAGCAAGAGAATGCTCCAATAATATCATCAATATACGAGTATTGTTATTGTTTTTTTTTATCTTATTTATTTATTTAATTTCACTTATTTATTTATTTGATTTATTTTTTGTTACCGATATTAATACACTAATGCACCATGAAAATTTAGCATGAACTTGGCCAAGAGTTTGTTCATAATACACTTCCTAAATTGTAACTAACAACTGGCTAAGCTCTTGCTAGAGAGTTGCTAAATATTTGCCGACGTCGCAAGATTGCTGTTTTGCGATGAAAATTGTGTACAACCAAAAGCAAAATACCAAACTCTTGTCAACGAGCTGCCAAATCGTACAAAACAGCTGTTCAGGAAACAAAAAAAAAAAATTGGAACCAAAAAATTAAAAATTGGAAATCTTAGACTTCATAGATAATATGGTATATTTTAGAGCGCGTCGTTGGGCGAAAAAAGTTTATATGATACATTAAAATCGGAGATGATTTAAATAAAATTACATCATGGCATCATTAAATTTTGGATAAAGTGAAAAGATGGATACAATTTTGTTATGCACAGACATTTTATTAGGCAGCTACTAAGGCCTATGGACATTCCATTTGGCAGGTAATTACAAAACTCAACTGACGTAGCGGCTCATAGGGGTATTCCTCATGAATACTACTTAAGAAACTGCTTAGATGACGAAGATAATCGAGTCGTTGTAAGACTTGCAATATAATTGTGAAAAACTTTGGGTATAAGAACACTGTACCTTGTAAAGTGCAGTGATTTTAATGAAACGGCAAAGACTGCTTTAAGAAATGGCGTCAAAGTTCATAGAAGAACATTAAAGTAAGTGTAAAATAATGTAATTAGTTTAAAAAAGTTGATTCTCCCAACTTAAAAAAAATCATCTTCGAGGTGGTACAACAGAACTTAAATTATTCAACATAAAATTATCATATTTTTAGTGACTTCCTTTCGAATGTAAAAGTATTAATTAATTTAAGAGACTAATGTTCTTAGAATTTTTAATGGAGAGAGAATTAGACATGGGATAATCCTCCAAAGTGAATAAGGAAAATTAAGCTCTTTTATTTTAACTGTCTGTCAAGTTTCCATATGCCACCAAATTCGCTGTACAGCCTTTAAAGCAATTATTTATGAAGAAAAGTCTTCAAAAATAAAAATAATCCTTCTTTTTTTTGCTGAAGCTGAGCCTGCTCAAAAATAACGACAACAACAGCAAAATAGAAGAACGAAAGAAAAATTTATCAATGAAAATAAATTTTCTAGAATCCTAATTGCATTTTTCAAACGTGCTGCTGTTGTTGACTCGAGTTGAAAGTGTATTTCAGACAAAACTTTCGTCGCATTTCAACTCAATACATTTTGATTTTGCTTTTTTTTATTAATTTTTAGTTTTAGGTTTGTTTTAGTTGCTTCATTTTTTTTTTGATTTCTGATAATTTTTTCAATATTTTATTTGCTTAAACGTCCGTTTTTTTGGCAGTGTTTGTCTGTGGGTAAATACTGGAATATTTGTTTCTAATCAACAACTATAGATTTATTATTTGCGCTTTTTTGCAAACTTTTATATTCAATGATCTTTTTTATTGCTGCTTCTTTGGCGTTTTTGTTTTATTTATTACGTTGCCTAGTTTTAGGAGAAATGACTTTTTCATTTGAATTTTTTATACGTGTGTATTAGTGTGTACAAGTGTTCAGGGAGTTAAATTAAATTTTTTCCAATTTATATTTATGAACCGAAATGATTTCGATTGGATTTTTAGTACTTTATTTATAGGAATTTCAAGTTGATAAATTATTTGCGAGTTTTAATTATTGTGCTTTTATTTCCAATTTATTTATTTTTTTCTAAATAAATTTATGAATGCCTGACAAAGTTTCTTATATGGGTCATGAAGTGTTGAGAAAGTTGTAGTGGTTTAAATTTTTTTAATAAAAAAAAGAACCACAAATAAATTTTGCAGAATTTCAAAAGCATAAGAGACGCCAATAATGGTTGGCTTAATGAATAGTTAATAGTTTAAAACTGAAAAAGCCTACACGACATCAACGCATTTTCTACTTTCTAGAAATTCTACGCGTATATGCATTTCTAGTTACATAAGACGATTCCTTTAGCAGCGAAAATAATAAAACAGTTTGCCATTCCTGGCTAATCAACATCAGTTGCAAAAGCATAAAGAAGACCTAATTTTCACAATATACAACTACAGTGATTCAACCTCCTAGACAGATGAGTAGAATGCGAGGGGATTAAAACGTGTGCTGTGGAATTCTAGCTTGACACTCTCCTATTAGTTGACATTTTAGCTGATTGAAATATTATATTAAAAAAATAATATCGGAATCACGAGAATCAATTTGAAAAAAAATATATGTATACTTATACTTAATTATACATATTTTCATGAACTGTAATACACTTTTATAAAATTAAAAAAGAAATATATTTTTGAAGTCAATTAATCCATTGTGAAAAATATGGACTGTTTTTGAGTCCGGATTTTATTAGATTTAAGCAACATTTTAGGGAACTTTTACTTAAAAATTATTTCTAGCTCGAGTTTTTATTAGATTTAAATAAAAACAATTATCGAATTTTCGGCAATATTTCACTTAAAGAAATTTTTTAACTAATTTTTAGGGAAATTTTTAAATTGAATTTAGTATATGTATGTATGATTTTTTAGAGCATTTTTTATCTCAATCTTCGTATATGTATAAGTAAAGGTTGGCGCAAAATTAATGTCATTATTTAAACTGCCTGCTATTTTGTTAGAAATAGAAAAATAGAGCTCTGAAAATATCTTTATATATCTACATCATAAATTTCACAGTGTAATTTGGCGCCATCTGCAAAAATTTTAGCCAGTTAAAATTTTTACATTACTTTCGCGCTACACTGTATATATTACAGAAGAATAGACATAAAAATATATTCTCCTTATTAAGTGAAAAAGAAAATTAATGCAGAAATAATAATCAGATTAAAAAAAATAATAATTTTATCTAAACATTATATAAATTCATGTTTTTAATCGCTGTCACCTACTCGTGGCATAGGCTGCCACTTTCAGCTCTTAAAAGTTTCCACTTCATCTTTGATGATGGAATTTTTCGACTCCGCAGTGAACGTGTATATTTAGAGCGCGGGAAATAACGTTCATTTACTCCTAAAAACATTTGGTTTTGACAGTTCATTAATTTTTTCTTGCATTCTTTTGGGAATTATTTATACCCAGTTTTTTTAAATCCACTTAAGTAAAAAACAAAATTGGATTAAAACAGAATTAATTCCCTCGTGTAGCGTAAGAATGCAATAAATTTAAATTATTGTAAAAAAGTGCACATAAAAACAGAATTAGAAGTATCTCTGGACAGTGCAATTTATTGGCATATCACCTCGAATTAGCAGGGATCTTAATGAAGAACATGTTGATTACAAAAAAAATTAAATACTAGATCTTGGAAACAAATCACCTGATTTTCATAAAACACATTCATTGCTGACACTTTTAAAACACAATCTAATGAAAAGTAAATCTTTTCTTTAATGTGGCAAAAATTAATTAAATTAAGCCAAGAATTTAATTATGGGTGGTTCTTAAAATTTAAAATATTCTCGAATAATAAATTTGTGGTTTTAACAAAACATTTTCATTCGAAATATTGCCTTATAATGTGAAACGATTTGCGTCACTTTTGAAATTTCCATAATTTTCTAATCTGTTTGAAATTGAACAAATAACTCGCAGCTTTTAGGTTTTGCATTTTATTTAATCGTGTTGACATTTAGCTTTTTGCGTTTAATAGTTCCTTTCTCAACAAAAAAAAAAAAAAAATAGTAGTAATAATTGTAGTTTGTTAATTTCTATTTTTTTTTAAATTAATTTTCCTGACCTCTAGCTCAAAGTACTTTAACAACATGTTGCGTGCCTGACCTTTTTTCTTTCATGCCACCATTAGTCATTTCCTTATGTGTGTTTTAAATTGCTGCACGAGCAACAAATAATGATTCTATTTTTATTAATATATCATGACATTAAAGGGTGCTATTAAAAAGTTTCTAATTAAAACTAATTTGAATTTCAAAACAGGACAAAAGCCTGAAAACGACTACCTGCAACCAACAATTAAATTTAGAAAAAAAAATTATATAAAAAACACCTCATAAAAGTTTGGTCATACATATTGCAACTATAAAAGTACAAACCAAAGGTTCACAAACTTCGAAATAATAGAAATTAATTTTCTGTTTTGAACAGAAAGTACAACTTTGTTAAAATTGAAGTTCATGAAAAACTAAAATTTGTTGTCTACTACCCAACAACTGCTGCAAAAAATATGTAAAGTGGAAATCGGTTATAAGGAACTCCATGGGCTTCTTCTTGTGGGCTTCTGTGGTTATTGTCTTGTTCGCATGGTCTTGCGATTTAAGAAAACCCAACAAGAAAAACTCTAACGGTCTTTTGGACAGAAACCAGTTGAAACCGCATATCTTTAGTGTTTATATCATACAATTCAGTCTAGAACACGTTGATCGCCCTATAGCGCTTGCCGTTGACGGTGATGGCCTGGTCGAGGTCGTTCTCAAAGAAATATGGACCGATGATGTTTAACGTTGTCAGATAAAATAATCCGACATCGAAAAAACTGTTTCTTAAGCTGTTTATATATTATAGGCGCACTATGATTATGTATTTCATGATAACCATAGACGATAGAGAATTCTTGTATTGTATTTAAGTTGTTTGGCATAAAGACATGAGATTGAATGTTTTCGAACCAATTAAAGTTCACCAATGATTTAAATTATCGATCAATAGGTCGCTATATGAACAGCTAAAGCCACTACAAACTTTTGAAACTCTAATTGTTGGAGAGAATATCCCAAATATCAAAATATCAATATTAAATAATTTTCATTTTATAGCAGTTCTATAATTGTTAATATGACATTCTTATGTTATATCCACCTTAATTTTTTTCATTTGCATGCTATTAATTTCATTAAATGTATATTAGTTCTTCATGTGAGTGCCTTCACGCGAGTGCCTTCGTCGACTAGTAGCTGGTGCACTAGACTAGTAGTCCGAAAGTCGCAGTTTCGAGTCCTGCCGCAGACTCAAGGGGGTTTTTCAGCAGTTTGTATTCGTTAATAAAAAAATATATAAAAAACCTACGATCACCCAATAGGGTGTAGGAATTAAGTTACTATTGTATGAGTAAAACAAATATTTTCAAAATTTAAGATTTAAATTTCCATCATTAGGAATTCATCCATTCTATCTACAACAGTTTGTTGCATTAAAATTTGCTTGAAATTATCGCTTTACTTAACTTTTAAATACAATCCCCGATCAAATTAATTTGTGAATGTATTTCCTTCCCGTTTAACGTGAAAGTTCCTTAAAGCGCATTTAATTACACATGTACATTCGCAGGAATATTGTAATGCATTTTACATTCAACCGCACTAAATAGTATTACAGAGAAAAAGAGCAACAAAAGCAAAAATCAACAAAAATCCACCATAATATTATTAACAAAAATATTATTAAAATAAAAAGAAGACAAGAACGGAAAATGAAAAGTATAATAAAACTGGTTTAAGCTCGTCTATAAAATAAAGTTGGCGCTGATGAGAAGCGCACAAGAACGAGGACGACTACAACGACGTCAGCGATGGAAGTCAGTCGTCCCTGGCAAGTATTGGTTTGATTGTGCAACTAAAAGAAGCAAAACGTTTATATAATGGCGGTGTTTAAAAACGGATGATTGTTTTTTGTAAACATTCCATGCTCGTTTGCTTGTTGGTCGGATCGTTTGTGGCATGGTCTGGTTTTCTGGTTTAAATCATCACCAACCAAACCAACAAACACACTTGTATGTTTCCACCCGAAAAAAGCTCAAAATAAACAACGTTTTTTATTAGTGGCAACAACATTTTAAATGCTAACAAGTCATAGAAACTTAATGCCATAAAGCTGCTATAATTTTTCGCATACGACGACGATAGCGTGAGTGGGGTGGGTTTGGAGGAAACGGAAGGATGAGAGAAAATATTTATTTTTCTTGCAGTCTGGTTTCGAAGCACGACTGGAAATATAGCAGAACGTTGGGGTGTTATTATTATTATTTTTTTTTTTTTGCTTTAAATTTAAGGACCTGATATTCAAAAGTTATGACATGAATATGAAGATTAGGGCAGCTGGCAAAGGGAGAAAAAAATTTTACATTTGCTGTCATTAATTATTTTTTTTTTACAAATAACATGTGTGGAGATTTAATTTGGTAATAGGGCAAGTCACAAGAAAAATTATGCCACATCCGATGAATGAAAAAAAAATATTTGAATCTATTCCAAGCCAACTGATAAAATCATAAGGTTCTACTTTAAGGAATTTGCACTAAGCGTGGGAGAGGAATCGATATACACGTACACATTCTGGCTGCTATCAAGCATGCTTTTTAAAATTGTCGCAGTGAAAAAATTTAACTTATTTTCAATAAACTAATATTTCCATTACTTCCAAGAATCCAATAGTGTATTCTTACAACTTCCTTGGATGTCAAGTTGAAAAATGTCTATTTCAAATATTATTTCTACAGATCTGTTTTGACTTCTATTCTGACTTTCAAAATCATATATTCCTCAAACTTGAATATCATGTATTTATAATTTCTTTTTTAATACGATGTCATTAAAGGAACTAATATTAAGACGTTTGGAATTTGTTCTTCGTGGCTGAGATTTCCGCTGATGAGCCTTCCTACTGGCAATCGCAACAATACGAGTAGTTTTAATTAAATTTGATTATGATATCTTAATAGTATACATGATTCTAAATTATTTCTTATCTTTTCAAGCAACTGTGCATTTGTATAACATCCCCGTAAAAAAGAATTCGCAAAGATGTCAATAAGATCCCCACTTGTGATCCGGAGGTAGTAAAATTTTTAATAATTTCCAATGATTTTAACACAGGCTTGTCATTGCGTGATGTTCGTTTTTTCGAATCATATTCCGCGAATTTCAAGTCATATTCAAGATGTTAAAAAAAAAAAACGATTTCTTTAAGAACTATACGACCCACTGCATATTTTATATTGTCTCATCGATTGAATTTGAACTTGAGATTAGGAATATTATTCTATCGTGACGCATTTACCCAGAAGCATACAGAATCGTATGCAGGGAGTAAACAAGAGCGAAGTTTTCAAAATCATTTGCAAATTATATAAATTGGGATATTTTTTACACAAAAACTTGTCATTACGAGTACAAAATTCCTAAACCGAAATATTAACATATTAAGAGCAGATATTTTTTTTAAAGAAAATAGGTTTAACGAATAAGCTTCTTGAAAGGCTTATAACTTGCCATAGTCACAATTTGTTGTTTCCTATGAGGAAATAAAAATTAGAAAAATACTATTGCTATTCAAATCTGAGGAAATAAGTATTTATTTAAAAAAACAATCAAAATTTTATCAACTTAACTTCCTAGGAAGTAGAAAAAATGTTCTAGCAGAGCACTGCACAAGTGAGGGCCGTTAGGGCTAATAACTTAAATAATTGATTGCTGATTCTACAAGGTATTTCTTTCACAATTGCGGAATTTTTAGGCGATGAAATTTTTACATCTGAAAAAATTCAAATAAAAATTCCCCAAGCATTTTGTGTGAAACCTTTGAAATATTGCTTCTTTGGAAGTCAGAAGCAAAGTCAGATGGCAAATTTTGAATTAGAGCGCGTTCTATTTTCATCTGACAACAACTGCTCTGACGTAGACAAATATGTGAGTTGGTGGGGAAAACAAAAATATTACAAAGTAGAGGATGACATTGTAAATTTGTTGTTGTGTATAAGAAATAAAAATATGAAGTAATTATTCTAAGCCGAACGAGCGTATTGTGTATTTAATCTGATGTGAACACTCAGCGATTTTTCTCAAGTGTAATCGCACATGTACGTTTGAAAGCAAATATTGAGAATCGCCTGTAAATTAGTATTTTTGACAGACTCGCGAAGTTACATATGGGTCGTACCGCTTAAAATATGTAAAAAAAATATGTGGTCCAAAACCAACATTAACTAGACACCTGCATTTTTCGCAATCAAATATCATCTAAGACTGCAATAGTAAGCGGTAGCTAAATATTAAAATGTAGGAAGTCACAGAATATATTGGTATTTGACTGACTTTGCTTTGGATCTCTTTCCAGTGGATCAAAGCCAGTTTTAGCAGTAGCAGCCTATAGATTTTCCGAAATTTCCCACTTTATTTTGATATACCCTTAATACGAGTGTACGAGTATTTTTAGCGTTGTTGACTTAATTTCCATTCTTTTTTTGACATTTATTATAGGTTGGCTGATGAGCAAGAAGGGTTGTGGATGTTGGCCAAATTGAGAGTTTAACAAAAGGGTTGTTAAAAGAAAATAACTTATGCAAATCAATTTACATATGCAATTAAATGGCGCGCCAATGTATGCATACACACAACATGCATACCTACAAAAGCACAAAGAATACACACACACGCACACCCATAGCAATACCATATCACACACTTTAAAGGGTTTTTATACACACATACATACTCGTCGTATGCCTCAATCATATTTGCATACTCCGGATAAAGTATTTAATGAAATCAACTAGAGTTGCCAAGTGATTTTTACTTTACAAAAAGCACGTTCAACAGATAAATTTCCTAAGAAGTAGAAATGTCCTTTATTTGAAAGGACTGTACTGACAACTATAAAGATCAAAATAAATATATAAAATTATATGACAGACATTTCTAGAATTTATTCTATCATATGTGTGTGAAGATAAATTAAATTTTAGCTAGCATAGACAAAAACCATACTTTTCTAGCACAGACAAAAACCATACTATTAACAGAGCTCTGTTAAGCAATAAACAATCATAGTAAATTTAAGGAAATTTGGAAAATTTAGGATGTAGGACTTTCAAATTTCTTTTCTATAGTTCCACAACTATTTCAGGAACACAACCTTATCTGTCTCTTAGAGCAGCTTGGAATCATACGGCCTTATTCATAAAAAATATTGTATGTTTATTAAAGGTTCATTTGACAAATATCCCATAGAAATTTGTCAAATAAGCCCTTAATAAACATACAATAATTTTTATGAATACCGCAGATAATTTGTATATATTAGGATATATCTATATTTCACTATTTCCGATAATGGCCACTAGTCTTTCCGAGAAGTCTGTATTTTATTATTGTTTTTTATTAATTCCTTTTATTTTGCGTTTATCTTTTGTACTTTGGAGTACCTTCTTCCATATGTTCTTTAAGATGGATCTTGTCCCACATTTTTTATTTACTATGACTCGTAATTAATTATCAGATCTATATTAACTGTAGAATTTCTTTTTCAACAAACACAAACTGCGTAACTACTTGCTTTGTTTGCAAAAACATCCAGTCTTCGGCAGGGAATCGAAATTGCGACCTTTGGACTACTAGTCTAGAACACTAGCTGCTACTCAATTGGATCTGCTAAAAAAGAGGATTTTTGTCCTCTAGCAGATCCAATTGAATAGCAGCTAGAACACTAGCTGCTACTCAATTGAATCTGCTAAACAAGAGGATTTTTGTCTCTGCTAGTTAAATTTAAATTATTCTTCACACATATGAATTTTACCCCCGCTTTCAATTAGTTTCATTAGCAATGGCAACTCCGCCTTTACAGCGTTTTAAATATCCTTAAAACACAATACGTGCAAGTGTATAAGTAGAGTTTTTTTAATAATATTTCATGTAAACTTGTGTATGTATTTAATACATATGTATGTATAGTTTGCTGTGTGTGCAAACATATTTGATATCGTTAAAATAATTTTCCTACTATTTTCCATTAAAATATTTTAAATAATATACCACAAAGTTATTTCATTTATTAAATATATTATGATAATATATTGTTGTCTAAAATGTTAAGCCTGCAGGTATTTGCTTGAAAAACTATAGGAAATGAAATATTACGTTTAAACACAAATTAGTAATTAAGAAAAAAAAATTACACAAAAATTCAGCATTAATTAAAAAAATTATTTCCTGCGAATGTTGTATATTTTAAACAACGAAGATATTTAGAATTCAAGACCATGTTAAAGAATCACACAGCCCGAAACTGAGTCTGCAATTAAACTATTAAAAATGAAGTATAGTGAGAAGGTATTGCGTTCCACTTGGCAACGGCAATAGACGACAACGTTGTTTTCAATTTTTTGTTACAAATCGGTATTCCAGTTGGCAATATTAACATTAATCAATAACTTTTAACATATGTTTGGTATTCTGGAAGCAAAATTAACGTTTCTAATTACTTTTGATTTTGTCGTCTGGATTTTTTGTGTTCTCTTGCGTTACTGTTGTGTTAAATTGATGTTGTCTTAAAATTGCCGACGCCAAATAGAATGAGGGTGAATATGTAAACAACAAAGTAAGCTGTGGCAGATGTACTCGTATTTTGCGTAATTTTTTTAATAGGTTTTGCAAGTTGAGACTGAGACTGTCTCAACTTTTTCCGACTTATTTTAAAGAGAGGCTTTGTTGTACAATATCATTCAAGTATATCTTACACATTTTTGTGGCAGTTCATTATTGCTGATAAGATTGCTGATGGCAATCGCGGATGAAACGGATGATATTCGAGTTAGTGGAGAAAATTCGGTGCAATAACAGATGACTCTATGCAAGAATGCCGCTAAAGACAAAACTAACTGCTTGAGCGACTTTATGTGTTAATCATGCACCCATTTGAAGGCATTGTTAGGCTTTACTTTAGCGATCACGATAGTTGCCTTATCGCTCCACAAGTATGACATTCGTGTCCTTTTCGAGGCTTCTTATTCCTGCACTATTCTTCAGAGTGGAACAGTACATCCATTGTAAACTATACAACTTGCGTATCGTCATTTACAGAAGGGTGGATTTCACTGTTACGTTGAAAGACTTGTTTGACTGTTTTATAAGCACAACAGTTCGACCAAGAGGTCGAAATACTGACAGTACCAAATTATTTGCCGTTGTATTATATCCAACAATGTTAAGGCTGCATAAGTAAATTAATATCAATTAATTCTTTAATTTATTCGCGTATTCGCAGGGTTTAAAAGACTTTTGTTCTAAGTTATGCATTTTTAAACTTTCAACATATTAACATTCTTTTCATAAGGATATATGATTTTACGAAAAATATTGTTTTTAACATCTCTACAAATAGTAAAATAAATTCATCTAAGAGGCACTATTTAACACATTTAACCTTTTCAAGCCCACTGTTTTGGATGTTTTGGACGCATCTATTGTTTTAAATTAAAATTATTAAATTAGTTTCTTTTGAGCTCTACACACTTTGTCCTACGTTTCTCATTTTTTTATCCCTTAAAAAATAATAATACGATTTATCGAGGTCATCAAAATATATATATTTTTTTGTGAGATGATTACATCGTTGGAGTCAACTCTCAGGGTGGAACCATTTCTTCATGCTAAATTAAAAGAATATTGCAGATGAATTAGCAATTCATAACATAATTCATGGAATTTTGTCTTGGAAACTGTAGATGTGTACACCCTTGCATTATACTGGTGGAAAAGAAAATTTTTCCTGTACGAATGCGGTTGATTTTTTGATTTGTTTTAGTTGTTTCGGCTATAGAGACCTCAACTGGACGTCCAGAACTTTTAGCATATTCCGTATTGGCTGAGTGATGATTTTTTCCGCAAAAAATAATTTTCTCCTCAAATCAGACGGTAGTCTGATATCAATGGCTGTCAAACACAACGTAAATGACACAGCTTCTCTAAATTTTGATAGGAGTCAACTGACAGATACCTCTCGACAGGAGCATTGTTGACACTTAAGAGGTGGGAAGTTCAGAAAGATCACGGACTTATTGGCCCGCCAACGTATTGACAAAGAAAGAGCAAAACTGTCAGATTTCCATATCTATGAGAGAAAATATTCAATTTCCACACTAGGAAATATGATACAAATATGTCCAGCCTTAATTCCATTATTAGGACTACGGCATTTCTTCTCTCCCAAAAACTTACAATTTCAGACACACTTCAAACTGTTTAAATTCAAGGTTACTAAAAGGATAGTATTCGTATATAATTATTTTGTTCATTTTAGAAAACAATAACCTCTTTCTAATTTAAATACAATATTTTTTAAAAGATTTCTTTACAATACAACGTTTTCTCTTCTCCCCTTAAGTAGACATTTTGTTTTTGTGTGTGTTTATTATTCGTTTTTGTAAATTATACTGTAATTTTCTTTAACAGCTTTTCAATTTACTGTTGATGATACTTTTCTCTGTGTAAGAATGCATTCATAAGTGTTTTTGTGTGTTTGTATGTGTGTTTGCGCTCGTGTAATTGTAGTTTTCTTTTTTAAGCGTTTTTTTCTTCTTGACTGCTTTGTTATATTAAGAATTCTTTCATTCAGCTCTTTTTTCTCTTTTATGCAATCTCTTTTTAATTTCTTCTACTTTCCACGTATTTTTCTTTTCTTTTTTTCCCTTCATCTTCCAGCTCATTGAAGCCAACGAAATGGGGGTTTTAATATGGGTGTGCGTGTGTGTGTGTAAGTATAAGGAGTAGTGTTGCTGAAGCGATGCAATTGCACTTCTTGTTTTTATCATTGTAATGCATTTATATCATCTTGACGGTGGCATACTTTTATTGCTTAAAAAAGGTAAATTTTTTTTCGCTTCCGCTCTATGGGTACTTTATATATATTTTTTTGTATTATGAGGCCAGAAACGGTACTAACGAGAGGAAGAAGCCAGTCAGTCAATAATTGTGAAAATGTTGGAATGTGGTAGAAAATCTTGTGCCACGAATAAAAGTAAGTTTCTAGTGTCCTGTTGTAAAGTCAATACAACAAAAATACGTTGCTATTTCAACAATATATACTCATATGTATGCCCTTCCAATGACAAGGACAACAAAAAACAAGTTTACAGGAATTCATATCCAGCATTATACGCATCCGTTAACATGTACTCGTAACTTGCATAAATGGTTGCAGAGTATCAACATGGTGCAGAAAAATAAACAAATCAAAAGAAATGAAACGCTACCCAGAGGGGAGCAGAAGTAATAGTTTCGGCATGTGTGCACTAAGGTGTATTAAGTAAAAATAAATGATAATAAAAATATTGTCTTAAATCACTCTTTTTACAAGAACAAATCACTTTTATATACAGTGCCCAACAAAAGTCTAAATATTTTGCATCCATGTATCGAACTCGACAGCGTATATGAAAAGTTTTCTGATGCAGATCTGTTTGGCATCTATTTTTAAGAAACAAAACGATAAAGCAATAAAAAATGCCTTGAGAGAAGTCTACGTACGGCCGAATCAGCAATAATAAATAAAAAAATTTGCTTTTGAAAAAAGTGGTACTCTTTTAAAATTTAATATTCTATTTGTCCTCCAGAATATCTACAAATGCTTGCAATAAGCTGGACATTCGACTGAATTTTCTTACTCGAGAAGTTATAGTTTTTTTAGGCTATTTTTCTAGGAAATTTCCCAGTATTTCGAAATCGAAAATAACAAATTTTCTCTTCCATCACTGAGAAATAGCACCCATCATTGCAGAAAATCTCCAAAAGAGATTTATTAAGTTGCCTTGGAGGCTGGAGCATTATTAGAATTTCTATGTCCAATTGTTCTATGTGATATGAATCATTATTTTCTAGGGTGATCCAAATCCTTCCTAACTTTAAAAAATCTTTCAATATACGTCATATTTTAATATTATACGAACGGCATGTGTAGGTGGAAGGAGCTCCCTACAGCCAGTCAGTTGATTATGAGTTCTGTTTACATAGAAGCTCTCTTTTGCGATTCTCCAAGATTTCTTCGTTCTACGAAGAGATAGTAAAAAAATTATATTATTTCACTGACCCTTTTTGTTATTAAATGCTAAGATCTAAGGATTATAAATTCGATTCTTGCGAAAATGCCTGGGTGTGTCGGCATGTAAGCAGAAATGGGTTTGGAATGATTAAGGACGGCACATGGAAATTCAAGTCAATGAAAACAACTTTGAGAAAAGCAATTATTTGGAAGTTAGAAAACAATTGGTCGATCTAAAAGGAGACTATATATTGAAAAAAAAAACGCTTTTTGCTTAAAAATAATATCACGTGACTTTTTAAAATTTTGTAAATGGTCTTAGAATTGTTATATAAACCTTCCCTAATTGGTTTCAAAACCATCAGAAATGCTCTGATCTTCAGTGATAATGGTGAGCTTTGTCTTATTAATTTGCTAAATTGTTTGCGAACTACCCTGAGACCACTTTTTAGTTTCCATTACGTAATATAATTATTTCCTGAGTATAATGACCGCCAAAGGCGCTCGTGGCAACTGATTATGGTTGTGGCTAACAGTTTCCTGCATAAAGGATCAACATTGATCTTTTGTTGTATAATAATTGTTGTATCATTTATTCTTTTTCTAAAAATTAAAGATGATAAGATTAAAGATTTCCTTCTGGCATATAGCTTGAAGTTACAGGCATATTTTATATACTTAGTGTATATATTTGCTGCATCCTTCCAAATACTAATGACAGGTCTATTGTAGACCTAAAAGTAAGTAAAAGTTCCATCTGCACATATTTGGAAACAATTCTCAAAAATAGCATAATATATGGTTGACAACCAGGAGTTGACCAAATGTATAAATGTAGAAAAATTACATTAAATCAAAATTTTATCTTATAAAAATTCCTACTTATTTTTTGCGATTATTTGTGTAAATATACAACTTTCTGAACTTTTTAAAATTTCTTTAAAATCTATTGATAAGGTGCCATAAGCTCCAGCGCAATGTCAACCATATGGACTAGCTTAAAGCCCACAACAAATAAATAAATAGGTTTTAAATATTGTTCAGTATTTACATTTGCTATTAAATTCAATCATATTATGATTACGTTCTGTTATTTTAAACGAATTTTTTATTCCTAACCTCCACACTATGTTACAAATTGATCTATTCGGACTTTCAAGGTTTTTAAGTCCGTTTTAATACAAATAAAAAACAATGTACCACTGTTTCGCTGGTACTTGTAGTTTCTTCAATGAATATAGTTTTTTCGTCAATTCTTCATTTTGACAAAGTCGATATGAATTATTTAATATGAATTATTTGAATAAATACAAAAATAATTAATAAACAGTAAAAAAAATTTATCCCCAAGAAGCTGAAAATATTAGCGAAATGCTGAATTAAGTAATGAAATAAATTGTTTTTAATTTACAAATAAAGGGACTAAAAAACTTTGAATGCCTGAACTCTGTAACATATTATGATTATCTGCGTTGAAACAAATAATTACAAAACTATAATAAAATTACTTTTGTTCCTCTTAGATTATGGTCACCACATTAACATATTTTGCTTACTTGTACTGTCTTTTTCTAATTTAATAATCAGCAATGGAACAAAAATATCGGCCAAAGAAGGCCTTAACCAATCTGCTGTTTAGAGGAATATAAGGTCGAATTGGTTCCCAACGAATTCATTCAATAGATTTTGTCTATAAAAACTACTTTAAATATTGAAACTCCAAAAATTTATGTTACGCGAAATAATTTTTGATGCCGGTTTCACACCCATCAATCGCCACAAAAATACAGAAAGCAAAAAAATAAAAGAATACCCCATTAAGGACCATGACATGATCTGTTTAATTCAAATAATTTCCGCTATTGCCCTCGTACAGCAGCAGATTATTTCTTTGTTAAGAAGATGACACAGATTTCAATTTTTCGTTGTCAGTTTTTTATTCCATTTATCGTAGGATTGGTGTCACATCTACTCGTACATACTTACGTGTACATACAAACTTACACCCGTGAATATCCTTATACATATATGAATTCACAAGAATCCTTGCATTGTCATTTCAACATATATGAATCCTGACAAGTTTGAGTCTTTGTCTTACAGTTAGTCAACAAAATTTTCAATGCTTTTATTGTTTCAAATGTTGCAGCTGTTATTGCTGTTGTGTTAGTTATTGCTAATACACTGCACTTTTGCTCTATTGTTTTCAAAAGTTGTTGGCGATATGTATTGTTTTTTTTTTTTTTTGTTATAGTTTTCTTTTTCTTTGTCATCGTTTTCTGGTTGTTGGTATTGTCACTAGTTAAATGCAGGCAGCATTTGTTTGTATGTAATTCATTATTTGCTTTCGCTTTAAAACTGTTTATTGTTTTCAATTGCTGCAACAGTATTATTGCTTTTGCGAACATTTTCAAGTGCCTGGATATTGTTTCAACTTATTCGAAAGGATTTTCTTGCAATTAGTGGGGCCCCCTTCACTTTTTCACTTTCATTTGTGCACGTACTCGTACTCAGTTCTCCTCGACGGAGATGGAGAAAAATACATGACAAAGAAATTTAATTAGTTTCTTTTTTTAATGTAAACTTCTTTTTTTTTCTTGAATGGACTGAAGTATTGTAGAAGTGGAAAAATTGAAAATGAAAACTTCAAAACATATATGTAATTGAGGAAGGCATTTTTTTATTCTTATTGAATGCGAAATTATTTTCTATAAACTTTAAAATGTATATCCTGTATAATGAATTGGACACGACTGGGGCACTTGAACTAGCGCTTAGATTTGGAGTAACTAGATCATGAATGGCAACTTTTTGTCATTTAAGTTATATACAGATTGTTCCAAAATTTTTTTGATAAGGTTGTGGAAGTTTCATTATCGCTTGAGAGCTCGGCCAAATATTAAAAGTTTTTGAGATAGTAGCTTCCATTAAAACCTTTTTAAGAATAAGTTTAGTTTAGTTTCTGATACAATATTAAATTTACCCTTTATTTAGAGAGGACATTGGGGACTTATTTGCTTTAAAGGAGACATATAAATTAAAAATATTGATATATACCCACAATACGAGGTGCACCGACATGAAGTGAGCGTCAAGAAACAAATGCCTCCATATGGAACATTTGTTGTGAAAAAGCCTTAATTTTTTTGTTGTAGCAATGACATCTGTCAAACGTGTTCAGTATACATCAATTCAGTGAACAACCAACATCATATTTTTTCATGGTGTTAAAGATGGCGATTTTTGTACCAGAAAATGATGATTTGCGGAAAGCATTAATTTTTTGTTTCCATTTGAAGAAAAGTGCTGCATCGTCGAGGCGTATGGTGATCATGCTCTATTCAAAACAACATGCAAAAGATTTTTTCGACGGTTTAGAGATAATGATTTTGATTTGAAGACGCCGAATTTCAAACAATATTGGATAAAGATGACACTTTGAGTCAAGAACAAATGACAGAAATGTTGCACGACAAACAATTTTTGATCTTTTAAATGCTTTGAGAAAGATCTAAAAGTCTGAAAAATGGGTGCCACATAAATTTAATTACAGACAATGCAAAACCGAAAAGCTACTTGTGAAATTGTGATTCAATTGGACCTTGTAATCCGAGATCTTTGTGCAAAATTCTCATCATGCTTTTCGCTGTTCTTGGATTAATCTGAACACTTTTGACCACACCAGCCATATTTTCATCAATACGCACCATACATAGGACCATGAATGTTCTTCACTAGCAAGCCAGACTCATGAAATTTTTGCCAAAACGTGCGTGCAACATTCATTTCGACCAAAACTGCTCTTTAACCAATAATAAGTGGAAATGATTTTGCAGCATTTCCCAACGTTGTTCAAGCATAGTGCGACTCATTTTGGTCCGCGGAAGGTATTAGTGACAATCAATAAAAAAATTTATCAATTTTAAAATGACATATAATTTAAAGAAAACACTTGTATTTGGATCACCCGGTATATGTATAAATGTATTTAATAGCATTGTATACCAAATTAGATGCTTCCAGTGTAAATTTCACTGTTGGTAGATGCCACACGTGTTCATTGTAAGCTTTTTAAATAAAAAAACTATGGCATACCTTATGACAGTGAAGCAGTTCAAAGTCTTTGATGGGAATCGACCCAACGAACCACACACAACAATCGTATATGATCAAGATATATGAAAATTATATTACCTTAATAATGAAATTGTTAAATTATTAATTTTTACTAACTTCTTAGTTTTAAATTATAATGATATAAAAAAGCTAATAAATTCTGGTCTCGGACTGTGATCATTGTAATGATATTTTATTTCCAAAAATTATTTCACTTGGTTATAATGACATTTATTCATGAGTCACGGCGTACTTTTCTCTGAATATTCCTTTTTTCGCATAAATTTTCATTTTATTTTTTCTTTTCCTCCACATACTTTTAAATACATATTTTCTATTATTTAAAAATATTTATTTGTTTTATATGTCTGACTCGTGCCTTTTGTTATTTTCCTTCCGTTCCGTATATATTTTATCACATTTAAAAATGGGACGCAAAAAAAGGAAAATGGGAAACCAAAGTGTAAGCAAAAGGCGATTTGTTTCCATCAACTTTATCCCCTGTATATCACTTAGTTTTCTTCTCTTTTTTTAATTTTCCTATCATATTATTTTTCTATTTGCTGTTTTTCTTTAGTATTTTTTTCGGGATTATACACATTCATATTTATTGTCATTGTTCTTGTTTTTTTTTAGCGTGTTTATTGGATTTAAATGACGTTACGGCTGATGCCATTTAAATTTTTTTCGCTTTGGCCCTTCTATAATTTATGGCCAAAATAAATGTACAAAAATATTGCCAATTTCATTGTCAGTATTTTAAAAATTGTAATTCACATAAATATTATGGGTTATTTATGGTGTACGTTCGTATGTGCATATAAATGTGTTTATTTTGTAAGTGTTTATAAAAAAATCCCTTTTTCGTAAAAAAAAAAAATTAAATAAAAAAAATAATTTGTAAAATTAATGACAAGGATTAAGCGATTCATGCAATCGAAAGCTTGACTTTAGTTGTATGCAACATTTTGGATAGTTTAATAACAACCTAGTAAAAAAAAGCTGCCAAAGAAGTCATGGAAATGCTAAGCTCGGCATCTTTAAGTACTGTGAATTCAGTTAATTTTCAGTGACTTTAATACAGGCTTGTCATTGCCGATTTTGAAGTCGTCTTAATTATCTTAAGGGAAGTAAATTTTTTTATATTTTTTTTTACTTTTTTTTCAAAGAACATAATTTAATATTCAATTAGGAGTTGAGAATAAACCTTAGGACTCATAATTCCCTTTTTCTTACTTAAAAATAATTTTATCACTTATTGCCTACATAAAAATAATATTTTTATGATTAAAAAACAAATTTTCAAATCCAGCTTAAGAGATTTGTAGAAATAATTCATATTTTTTGTAAAAATTTTCTCAAGTTGACTTTCTAAAAAGTTGAAAAAATGCTCTATTGGATTCTTGGAAGCACTGTTAATGTCGTTGCTTGAGAATGTATTCCATTTGGAGACCAGACGTGCAAAAATAAAAATGTAAAATAAAATTGCACTGGGAGAAAAGTTGTGTCAATTAAGAGAAATCCTGTCACTGTTAATGTTATGAAATATTCTGTTAATGTTATGAAATATTTTGTTAATAGGCAATTGATTTAATATTTAAGTAAAAACTAGACATAAATCTAAGAATTCATTTTATAGTGCTATAAAAAAATTTACTTCAAGGAAAAATAAACTATTTTTAATAATTATTTTTTTAGCTTTAGGTAAAAACAAACGAGAGCTTGGTGGACCACTTTCTGATTGATATAAGTATATCAAAAATGTCCCAAACAAAATTTTACATTATCTTAATTTTATCGTAATTTTTAAAGCACAACTTCCCTTGTTCCCTAATGCAAATATCCACCACAGTGATCAGTTAAAACAAAAGGAAATGTAAAATTGGTAATTTGTGTTATTTTTTCTTTCTTCTTAAATATTTTTTTTTTAAATTTCCATGTCTACGCGTCGAAATTAAATAACTAGATAACAAAGCTCATTATTGTCAGTGCTTTTATCTATATAAAATTAACTTTAGAAAATGCAAATTTCTTTCGTCACATCCTACACATGATCCTAACTCAACACTACGCCGGTCAACACTATCACGAGACAACAGAAGAGATTCTATAACTTATATATACATGTATATGTATACTCGTATATATAAGTTCCCATCGTTCCTACCAGAAACATAGGGCCTCAACACTTTAACTTAGCTTTTGTATAATCTTGAAGAGTATATTTTTAATAAATACCACATTAGAAAAAAGTCGATCAAGCCTGATAATAATTAAACATAAAGGCTTGATACCTCCTGCTTTAGTTGTTGATTCCCCGACTTCTTTTTCAAACAACAATTCGTGTAATTTCTATAAAAAAACGTATGTTCTTCAAAGACATTTTCCTTTTCTTTTCTATTAAATTTATTTTTACAAGGTAGTGTCAAAAGTATGCGCAAGTGTAATGTCATAATTTGAACTGACTGTCTGTCATCTGTCATTATGTTATATGTACATATATAAAAAGTTTATTTAAAAGTGTAAAATTAATAACATTAATTGTTAAAAAATTTTTGTTGCATAAATTAATTCAGAGCCGGAATACCTCTGCTTTATATTCAGTATGTGTAACATTTGCCATTTTCATTTCAAAGAATAATTTTTGAAGTGCTCAGTCTATTTGAAAACGAAACGGTTTTTCTTTACCAAATTTCGTTTGAGCGAAAATCTTGTTTAAACAAAAAACAACCGCTGAAGTTTTTCATATTTTGTTTATACGAATTCCACCGTGCAATGAAATATATAAATGGCATTTTATACATACAAGGAATTTAGTTAATGCCGCATGTTTTATTTCACATAAATACTTGTAGTGATTCTTGATTTATTGGCAAACCCTTTGTTAATATTTTTCGCCGATTTTTTTTTACTATTGGCTGATATTTTATATTCCCACAAGGTTTTTGTAATAATCGACCACGGAATGTAATTTTCTACTCAAGCGCAAAGTTGAATTTAATCTTGAACAAATATTTTATTGTTTTTCAGTTTATTATTTATTTGCGCATATAATTTTATCGTCAACACATCATCGTAAAAAATCAACAACTCCGGGTCATGGAAGTGCGCGTACACACACTCACATATATAAAAAACGGTTGCATTGACATCCTCTTTTCCATTTCTATAATTCATCACCAGAAAAGCTTACAAACCAGCAACATGTTCATAACAGAAGATTTAAAAATATGGAACAGCACTTTATACGACTGTTTGTTTCAAGGGCAAATAGTGGAAAAATTTATATCAAACAGAACTGGAGGCGATAAGTGTTAAATACCAGAATTTCTCAGATTACAGACTTGCATCCTGGATTCTAAATTTTATATGTATATTTCTGTAGCAAAAAATTCGGCTCTTTAGAATTTAAATCTATATAGATAAAATGGCTGTTGTGAAAGCTTTGGACTCGAGTAAAATTAGGTCACGATGTGTTCTGAATAAAAAATAACAAAAACATATTATTCACACCTGTAGATGAATGTGACAGAAGAAGGTCAGAGGCAGTGGACAACATGACATAGGGTTCTCTTGATCGATTACCGGTCAGGAAAACTATTGAATTGCTCCATAAAAGTAATTAAAAATGCTTACAGGATTAATATAAAATTGAAAAATTTGCGTATAAGAAGAACCCGTGGAATATTCACGATATAACTAAGAATCTGGGGCTTCAAGAGTATATGCTCTCCATGTTAGAGAATAATTTCTTTGGGGTCCTGCTAGACCTATTAAGTATAGTTTTCAATAATTGTTAAAATTTTATAGACATGAGCCGATAATTAAAAAAAAAAAAAATTAGAGTTTCTGAGCCTCCAAGCAAATTTCCCAAAAGGCTAGAAAACTATTCGATTCAATCTACTCTAACAGCTTACAAAAAAAAGAGAAGAATTAAAAGTCCAGCGTGCAAAACTCCCTACATTTAGATCTGTAATATCGTAGCTCTCAGGAGGTCGTTTAGATTTTGATTTAGGTTTGCTTTTCTTCACAAGTTACCCAGATCGCATCTGGACGTGATCATGGCAACAGGTTTTGTCTAAAAAAATATTCCTCCGTATGCATATAAAATAGATTTTCGTCTTAATAAAACTTTGTTTAACTGACTGGAATTTACTTTGAAAAATCGTCCGAACCAATATTTTATTATCTTTTTAAGTTAAATCTTACATGCATTTGCTCCCTTTAAAGTAGTTAAAGAAAAAACTTTTGAGAAATTCTAATAATCAAAATACCAATTTTTTCCCCATTGGAGTTTTTCTCATAAGCCAGAGGAAAAATCCTAAAGGCATTCTAATTCAAAATAGGAGAAATGGGGACAGGGAAATCATATTCACAAATGAGTTGATTATGTTGAAATTTGTGAATTTAAAGATTGAGAATGCAAATTTTTCTATATTTTTTTCTCGTATGACAAGAGCGAGTTTACACGATCAAGCAGAGTTACACGATCTTGATGTCAAGCATTTTGATCGAATATACATATCTGCTTTTAGTCGTGGTAGAAAATATTTTTTTTGCCCAAAGCTTCAATTCTTTTCTATGGCTTTTATTGGCATCATTATTTTGCAATAGGCATTCGTATCGCCGAGAGAAATTTAACACGATCAAGCAGTCGTACACGTTCTTGATATCAAGCATTTTGACCAAGTATATCCGCCGTATGTAAATGAGTTAAATACTATTTGCTCAATGCTGTAATTCTTTTCTATAACTTGCAACAAGTACTTCTATCGCCTCTTTAGTTTTTAGCGCCAGAGTTGATTTAATTTAACACTGTGTAGGTTTTCCGAAGGTTTATGTCCATCCCTAAGGAATTTATGAATGCTGTATTTCATTCCGTTGAGCAGTTAAAGAGAGATAATTACATTTAATAGCTACTCTGTCGGTCTCAAAATGGCGATTAATACGAATTTATATGTTGTGACAGATTTGTACGAACTTCTTTCAAAGAATTTAGGGCGGAGCTTGTATAAATTTCATTTTCATTTAAAATATTGAAATGTAAAATGTGCTTAAATGTAAAGGAAAATAAGATTCTTCAAGATATTTTCTGTGACTTTGTAGAGAAATATTTTTTTTTGCTGTTTGTTTTTTGTAATTTCAGTCATGAATGACTTCCATAAGCAGAAAAAAAATAAATAAATAACAATAATAAAATACGAATAAAAGAAAGGTAAACTTACCAGCAAAAACTGATGTTGAATTATGTCGTGGATCATATGGACAAACAGCTTGGCCATTTTTAGTTGCCTCCAGGGTATAATTGTTGTCGTTGATTATGTAAGTGTTACACATGGGACGAAATGAATTTGTACCGCATACAAATAAACGTCCAGGCGATGTAACAACCATGATGCGTATATAATTTTGGCACGCCTCCTGCAAAAAGTTAACAAACAAAAAAACACAAGCAAGTTAATAATAAAGGAAAATATATATTTTATTCGGCAATAAAAGAATCATAAAAAGTTTTATTTGTTTAACATATAAAATTTTAAATATTTTAATTAATTATAATACTTCACTTAAGAGTAAATAACGAAAATTTTGAGGTTTGGTTTTTTTATTTAATACTAAACATTTTTCACATTTTATTTATTTAAGAGGAATCTGAATGCTTAAAAATTTATTGAATAAAAAGTTTTTTTTTAATAAAATCGATTTCAAGCAAAGTAATGCATTTCTTTCAATTGATTGATCTAAAATGAAAAGTGAATTGATTAGAATTCAACTGATAATATTGTACAACAAAATCAAACTTATTCCAAAATAATAGGGTTGACTTGTTTCGGTGTTAGATTTCGCACATAGTGGAGCTTTCATTTCATGCATGGGAAGTGTCCATGAGTTTTGTGTAAAACACTATGAGGAAGGTTTTTATTGGAGTGCTTTAGCCCTCTATCTCCTCAATGTATAATGTTTTGACTTCTTAAAATATCCTTAAAACAAGGATATAATGGACTAAGACGTTCCATAAAAAATACTATTAAGTTTCTGAACATACAGGAAAAGCCTACGGACGCTGGTAGGGGCGCTCACAGGCCATTACACCTGCAAAGCCCACCTATACAGAATGGGCTTATCTGACACGGACATCTGCAGATTTTGCGGTGAAGATGAGGAGTCGATGGAACACTTGATAACAAATTGTGGGGCATTGTGCCACAGGAGACACAGGACTTTACATGCATATACGCTGAGTGAAGAGGATCTGCTAATGCTCCCACTGAAGGAGCTGATCTTATTTGCGAACGTATTAAACTGTTAGGGACAGGGGAAGCACAATAGATCAGCAATGGTCGCAGTGCAAAAGGCTATCCTGGGCCAAACCCCATTTCATTACTTACTTACTTACTTACTTCTGAACATACTGAAGCTCAAAATCAAATTACGAGGGCAGTTTAATGATTACGTGACTTTTTGTATTTCCAGCACAGTAAGTTTCAATGAAACTCGGCTTTCTTTAGCTATTATCTATTACTAGATTTCTGTATATTAGTCTATTTAAAAAAATTTCGACGCGTAAATTTAAACAAAGATGGAAAAAATAATATCATACGCTTGTTATACATTATTTTGAACGTAAAAAAACTATTTATGGCTCTGCATCTTCAGTTTTAACGAATGGTTAATAAGTGATTTACTGAATCTCATTGTGGCACAAATGACCAAACGTTCAGGTCGCTCATAAGAAGTTATCACAACAGAGTAGGCGATAGGCGATAACATCCATAGAATCGTATTGGACGATCAGAAAATGAAAGCGCGTGAGGTGGCTGAGACTGTAGTCATTTCAACCGAGTGGGTACATCACATTTTGCATGAATATTTGGATATGAAGAAACTATCCACAATGTGCATGCCGCGATTTGTCACATTCGACCATAAACGTAACCTTGTGACCACTTTAAACGAGTGTTCGGCGATGTTTAAGTGCAATCCCAAGAACTTTTGCACTGTTTTGTAAGTGTAGACGGAATATGGATCCATCGCAATACATTCGAGATTAAAGAATGTGGCGTTTCTTTAGATGAACGTACTTTAAAGAAAGGTCGGTTTGTCGGCCAACAAAGCGTCATGGCCACAGTTTTTTATGATGCACGTGTTCTCACTCACATCGATTACTTTGAAAGGTGTAAAACGATTACGATTTAGTGTTAATTTGAAGGAAAACTAACTTCATCTAAAGAAAAAAAAATATTGTTCTATCAAAACAATGCACGGCTGCTGCACACGTGTATAGTCACTGTGGAAAAAGTCCATGAATTTGGATCCGAAATGTTACACCAATCAGCACACTCTCCAGATAGAGCTCCTGCCGACTACTTCCTCTATTCTAAATTTTATGAAATGGCTGGGTCGTAGGATTTGGGTGAAACAAAGAGGTCATTGTTGGCACAAACGCCTATTTCGAGGGACTTGAGAGCTGGGGCATTGAGAGTGTTGAGCTCAAAATTGAGAAATAAAATGATCTTTCCCCACAGAAATATATCTTTTATCCAAAAGAATATCGCTTATAAAAACTTTTCAATAAATCTTTTAAAATTAAATGTAAGCATTTTATCGATTATATTATCTATAAAAATGTTTTCGTATTTATTTTAATAAATTTGTTCTCGAAAGGTTTCCTATCAAAATATTGTCGACAAAAATTTATATCGAAAAAGTACTGTCCAAGGAAAATCTTTTAACACCACTTTATATGTTATTTTGGCACTGATAGATTTTTACTGTCCGAAATATTGCTTATTAATCGGTATTATACCTCCTCCGCGCACCAAAACGAGTCGATTTACTTTTGAACAACGTTTGGGAATACGAACTGCAAAATAATCGCTAATCGAATTCGACCGAAAAGTTGTATTTTCTGAGGCGACAAAATTATTGCATCTGAGCAACGGAAAAACCCCGCACTTCATTCTTTCGTAAGATAATGCATCTGCAGAGAGCAACATTTTGCTGTTGATTTGAGAGTGGTGGCACTGTTGACCCATTTTTTTCGTAAATACTGCTGCAAATGCCATTTCAGTTAATGGTGAGCGCTTTAGACACGAATACGGACTTTTCATGTGCTGAAATGGAAGATATGAGCTTGGATATGCTTTTATTTCAACACCAGGTTACAGAGCTCATTTAATTTTTAAAAAAATATTTATATTCTGATCACCCGTTCTAGATTTACATAATATAGTAAATAAGGTTTTGTTGTCTAAGAAAAACAAGCAACTGAAACAAGTCTTTTTAGTCAATACGATTGTAATTTTTCTACATCTACCAAATATTAAAAAAAAACACTTTTTCAATAACAAATCATTTCGTGTACATAAATAAACTTTCATGAAAACAATCTCAACTATATACGTCAAATGTCGATTTAATATGTCTATATGTATATACATTATTTTCGTAAATTTTCTTAAGGTACACTCACAGCATTTAAACTTCAAATTTTCCTCTACTTTAATTAAAATTTTATCTTAAATCTTCCATTAACCTATTTCTTTTAAATGAAAGTTGTTGCTATTGGTGTTGTTCGTTGTTATTCAAAAACCGTTGTAGCCAATGGGGTTTATTTTTGTTTTGATAAAAAAAGTATTTTATATTAAAAAAACATCTTGAATAACATAATAAAATAAAACTAAATACGAAGGTAGATGCAACAAACGAGATGCAACAAGCCAAATAAGCATACGACATAAATAGTCATTTCTTTTTTTATTATTTTTTTTTAAATAAAATTTCTACCCTTTTTTGAGACAATGATGAACTCGGACGATAACTATGGCAAAAGTTCATAAATGCATGAGTATGCATGAATATTTTGTTGTAAAAGTAAAGTGGTAACATTTGTGGTAAAAGTTGGAGTGGTGCAAGTACTTAAAGCGTTATGTAGGATTTGGACGATGTTTATTTTAAGAAATAACTTTTACGACTATAACACTTACGTACTCGTACGTAACATTTCAACCCGAAAAAAAACAACTTCTAAGACTCTATACCACATACATACGTAACTTTCCTATCTGAATTAACAATGTTATATTTAAAATAACACATGTTCTTTATTAACTAATATTTATATTTGCAAGGAAATATAAAAAAAACAAAGGCTACATATTTATGTAGCTGGACATAAAAATACCGATAAAGTCAAGGTGTCCTCCTCGATTTAAAGACACTAGAAGGGCTTCAGTTTTAACAACGAAGTACATGCATATAGAAACGCTGAAGTGGTTTTAAGTACAAGTATATCAATGACTCATATGATTAAGTCAAAGTTTAACTTATTTATTTTATTCTAGACTAGCGGACCAGGCGAACTTCGCCTCGCCCCAATTTTAAGCCTTCAGACAAACTTTCTATTTTTTCATTTGAAAAGCCATTAAGTAGTAATTTCAAACAAAATTTCATACAAGAACTCGATTTTCGATTTTTCCAATTTTCCGACTTTTCCGGAAGGATTTTCCAAAGTGTTCTTCCATAAAAACCTTCTCCTCGAAAATACGAACAACTGACAAAAAGTTTTACAGAAATCGGCCCAGCCGTTCTCATTTTATGAATTATTGGATTTTGCCACGCCCCTCCTCCCACAGACCTAAAATCAAAAATCTTCACAGTGTCACCCACCCGAGTATTCTGAAGGTTCCCTGAAAATTTCGTCAAAATCGGCCCAGCCGTTTTGGAGCCATTACGTTACATACATACATACAAACATACATACATACATACATACATACATACATACATACATAAATACACACATCCTATTTTATATATATAGATATGTAGCTCAGAATCTTTAAAACAAATAAGAATTTTTACTCTGGCCTGTAAAGCTGTAAACGAAAAATATAAAAATAAAATAATTAAAAAAAATTAATTGAAAATATTGAAATTTTAAAAATGTACAGAAACTTTTAATTTAAAACAAATAATAAGAAATGTCCCGAAGAGGATATATTTTTTCTCGGTACATTTGTGAGAAATAATTGTGAGCAAAAGTCGGAGAAGAATGTATTTATTAAAAACCATCCTTGGAGCTCAAACATCTGAATTTCTTGCGTTACGGACAATTTGGCGTATAAGTTATATTACGTATTTATTTTCAAATGTGTGTCATACGTCATGGGCATTACGACTTCTTTGGGAAAGAAACTGTATAGAATGATAATAAATTTTCCACACAAAAAAATTTCAATTCCAAAGCTTTGCAATAACTAACGAATTTTGATAAATGAAAATATTTTTTAAAACAATCTGCCAAAAACAACAAGTGATTCTAAAACCATTGTTTTTTTATAAAAATATTATAAGATAAAAACGCCAAAGAGGCAGAAAAATATTTAATATTGTACATACAAATGTATATAGACATGTAAATATATGAAATCGTTATTTGAGTCGATAAAACGATCTATATATGTAATTCAATGTTTAAAGATGATTTCATGTTAATGTTGATCGCCGCTACGCCTCAAATGGTTCATACGCTGGGTCCAATTTTGGCATACTCTCTCCAACACATCGACCGCTATCTTGGCTGCCAGTGCATCAACCGTTGCGAACTTGTCCTTATAGACATTAGCCTTAGCATAGCCATAAACGTGAAATAACCTATTCACCGAACTAGCCTCTCAATTGGGCCATTGTTTTGCGTGCTGTTTGGCATGTGGCACCGTCTGGTTAAAACCACATTTCAGCCAAGTCCAGCTTTTCTATTTTGGGCAAAAAGAGTTTTTTTAATCATCACACAGTAGCGCTCGCCATTTACAGTAACGTTCCTGCCTTCGTCGTCTTTAATGCCACCGGGCCTTAATCCACACCAAACAGTGCATTTGTCGGGATGAATTGGCAGTTTTTGCAATGTTTCTGGCTACTCTTCACACCAAATACGGCGATTTCGCTTTTTCACGTATCCATTCAACCAGAAATGAGCTTCGTCCCTGAACTCAACTTTCCGATAAAAAAGTGAACCGAGCATGAATTCTGATAATAAAATTCAATAATCTGCAAACATGGTTCGTTTGTAAGTCGATTCATGGTTAAATTATAGACCAAACTGAACATGTTAAACGAAAACGGTTCACCTGGAAAATAGTGTTGCCAAAAAATAAAGTTGCTAAAAAATCAACCTTTGTGTATATGTATAGTTCCATACTCATAAGATTTACCTAAACTTGTTTAGCGAATTTCCAATACATAAAAATGTCTTGAAGGTACCAAAAGCCTACAGCCTCTCATCTGGAGTTATTGAATTTAAGCTAAAATTAAATTTCTTCGCCGAAATTTTTCTGAAAACCTACGTTAATCGTCCATTACTAATGCTTTCACATTTGTTTACCAAACGAGTGATGGCCATTATGTAGATGCCATGACGTATGAATTATATTTTCAAATATATAAATAATATTACGCATACGCTTACTGTATGTGTAAATGCCATTTGAGTGCATATGCGTTCTCTAACCGTTTAAATATTCTTTTGCGCTAAAGTATATGATGGATGCTTCTCGCATGAGTTTCGTATACATTTAAAAGCGAAAACATTTAGCACTACTGCAAATGAACATGAATCTGACCCTTATAAATATTATGTACAACAAATTTTTATATACACTTTTCTATATACTCCAATCATTTATCTCAAATGAAGAATGTGTTTTTTATTTAAACCACTTAAATTGTTTTTATTTGTTAAACAAATTATTGTGTGGCTTTGTGCGCCATGGAAAAATTGTTCGCATTTGTAAATAAAATTATTGTAAATTGCTTATGTTAATACCATTTAAATTTATATACATATAATTTTAAATTACATATACTAACAATGAGGTTTACACACAAACACACATACAAGCACACTTTGCACCGACATGAATACATTGTTACACTCAAGTAAATAAATTATGGCAAGAGCTGAACAGCATTTTAAAAAGAGCTTACGATACAAAAAATAAAAAATTTAGTAGATGATCGTTAAGGAAGTATTGGAGACCCCGATAAACTGACAGTTAGTTTTCATAAAATGTGGAAACTAGTCTAATTAATTGTAAAAACATATTTTTGTATTATTGAATTAAACTATGAATATTTTTTTAAAGAATATTAACTAATGCCACTTATTTTGTGTGCTGAAATAGAAAATATCAACAAAAATTCGTATCATCGACCAAATTTTCATATTTTGAAATTCAAAAAATTAATTAAATATCTCATTTCATAAGCGAGCTTGAAAAAAGCGAACAAATTTATACTAAAATTCGACGCCTCTGTGGGCTTCATCTTCAGGAAATTTTTTTCCAAAAGAGGCATCGAAATATTGTATAAATTTATTTTTTTTTTATAAAAAGTCCTCAAATTCTTTTATGAACAAAAATATACTAAAACAAACTGGTCGGAAAAACAGTGGTAATTAATAAAAAAAAAAAAATTAAAACTATTTAATTATTTTCTGTTGTTTAAGCTGTCTATATGCTTGAGCTAACCAGTGGACTCCTGACGCCATGTTTTAAAAGCAATACATTTAATATGACTATGTAAAAAATCTCAAATATTAAACGATCCTTTTCGTTGGGACATAAATATCCCAGGGAATTCAAAGTATCCATATAATGAATGTTTACTGTATTTTACTTCTTTAAAAAAAATCAAATTACACCCATTTGGATAAAAATAAATACAAGAGACTTTGTAGAGATAAATGGAACGGACGAAAAAGGCATCTAAGTTTAGGACTACAGAACAACCTCATTTATAGCAACTAATAGAAATTTGGGCTGTTGCGATAGTTCAGTTTTTTGCGAAAAAAAGAGTTGATTCATTTGTTTAGAACAACTGCATTTGTGGAATATTATTTTCTTCCACAAGATCAGTGTTGTTCAGAATGTAAATTGATGAGAGCTACTCCAGATACACATGAATCCTATTTAAGGACTTTTTTGAAATTAAATTTGATTTTCATACCAGTGCGGTCATGCAGTTAAAATGGTTTGTTTTTTATACAAAAAACAAAGAACAAATTAATTAGTTAATAAATAAAGGTAACTTGTTTTAAGCATGTAGGACCCTTTTAACCAATATCCATCCAATCTTCTTAAAATAAACCGCCCATTTGTCTAGTTCTTGTATACCACGAAAATGCAACAAAAAATAATTTTAGTAATTTAAGGATTAAGGTAAACACATAATTTTCAACATCCTTTCAATACACCTACATGACTACAATGAAACGAAAGTCTTTATATGTTCCGAAATATTTAGCCATGTTCATGAAATATCTAGCCAAGAATAGAAGAAGTACTGAAATTATATATTTTTGTAACGTCGATATATCTCTAAAACTAGAGGTGCCACAAATTCATCGGGAGATGAAAATACATGAAAGTAAGATATTCTAATTTCAAGGAAGTACCATTTTCTTAGTGGTGGTGGTGGTGTAGTAGTTAAAGTGATTGCTACAAAACCGAGTACCACAGGTTCGGAGAGGACAAAAATTTTTCACCACGGGTTTTCGAGTTTTAAAAATAAATTAAGTGGCTTCAACCCCCTTCTAAAAAAAAAATCCATCCAATGAGCCCCGTGACCTGCCCCTTTCCCTCAAAAAGAGGATAACATCATGACAAAGGTCAGGCAGAGCCACCACCTTTTAGGAAAAAAAGATAGGAATCAAAGATTAGCAAGATTAGCGAGGTTCCTCAGCACTACCCTGCTATAGTAGACCAATCAGTTACTTAGCTGGAACAGGAACCAATTGACGAAACTGATACAAGGCAAAAAAATAACATGGAGATGCTTTGAAGCAGCCAAATGCTCTCCAGAGGGGTAATGGAGAAAAAAAAACCATTTTGTTGGCCTGAATTATAAAACTAGTATATTTTTATATATAATTTTTTTAGTGTTTGCCACGTGCGTATAATTTTAACATTCGAACTTTCAACGACTTATGATTATAGGAACCTATGTATGTGAAGCTCCAGCTATAACAAAAACTAAAGAATAATATCTGTACTATAAATACTTTCCACTGTAAAGCCTTCGCAAAAGCAAAGGGCGACATCATGTGAATGTGGTTTACAAAATTAATCGAATCATCACCCTGACGATTATTATAAGGACCGTGACATTGACGTAACGTACGATGAGGTTGGATTAAAAAAATTACACAGTTCTTATTTGGAAATGACCAAAAACCAAAATAGCCACAGATAAATTGTCTGCTGCCAAATTAGTTGATAAAGAAAACAATGTTGCCAATACAAGCATGTGAGTGTATAAAAAACGCTTTGTTTTATACTATACTCGTATAAATAAGTATATGGCATATAAAGAGTTTTTGGTAAAAAGAGTATGAAATATTGTTAGTGGCTAGAGTTGTGGTTAGTCTGTGTTGACCATGGTAGAATTTATTTAATGCAGTAGAAATAAATAACACAAGTAGTATACAACACATACAATTTATACATTACAAATCTTTATATACTATGTAATGAAACACAAAGACATATGTATATACATAAACATATTTATAAAATGGAAGATATATAAGTGAAATATGAGATTGTGTACATCTTTGGATTATGTTTCCGAACTAAAACTTCATTAGAGAAATAAAAAATTAGGTTTCAAAAACTAAAAATATAGAGCATTTAACATATATAAAGGCTCTTTCATTAAATGCCACGTATCTTTCAATTCAAATAAAACAAAGTGTGTGAGAGAGATCTTTAAATTTTTTATATGTAGGCCCATCTACATATATGCCTTTATATGTGGAACATGACATTAGTGCAAATGTCCGCCGCGGTTTCGCTGGGTGACATGCATCTGTAATGTCTAATTTCAAATGATTCTGGCGCATAAATCAGGCTAAATTTAACCGATGAAATACGTTATGTTGGCTTTGAGGGCCCTTGTAGTTTTTGGCTGATTCCCATAGCCTTGCGGCTTCGAAGAAAACCAGCAAGAAAAGGCTTTAATCGCACAATATCGTTGGCCAGTTCACATCACCGAGAGATAGCTGGTGCAGAATGTCCAATGTGGCCGTAAGCTGTGTGACACGTAACGTCATCCTGTTGCAGCCACATGTCGCTGCTGTTCATATGAATTAATTCGGGGAAAGAAATGTAGGCAGTCATCGACCTGCATCGCTCGCCATTCACCGAGGTGTCCTGGTCAATATCGTTCTAAAAGAAATATGAACCGATGACAACGCCGGCACAAAATCCACACCAAACATGGACTCTTTCGGGGAGCTCTAGGAGCGTATGCTGATTATATCGTCCCAAATTCGACAGTTTTGTTTGTTGACGAGCATATTCATTCAGATATTTAGGGCGATTGTAAAATTGGCGAAGGGTGCGAAACAAAATAACCATTTCAAGTCCAGAATCTCATATTTATTTATATCATAGTTTTCTAAGAGTAAATGGGAATTCTTATAAGCTCAAAATCCATCCATACATGCAAGACTGCATTACATTTGATGCTCATATGTGTTCATTTTGCGATATTCTTTATCTACATCACGAAGCTGCATTGTGAAATGACTTTTAAAAAAAACTGGACATCAGATTTACGGCTTGAATTAAGTTGTACACCATGAGTATGGACAGAAGTAAGACGGCATTTACTAGAACTCAACTTTAAATCTCAAAAGACATGTTGGCATGCCTAAGATATTTAGTTTGGTTCAAAGACTTTCGCTATATTAATACCGCAACGATTATATTTATGTTAAATGGTGCAACTGGAAAATTATTACTAGAACGCCCAACTCTAAAATGTATTTGAAGCAACACAAGTGCAACAACATGTTTTTTTCTATCTTTAGTCCTATAAATAAACATTAAATTTATTTCATTTCTTCACTTTAGTCTCTTGAAGATATATTTAAAATTAACTAGCAGAGACAACAACCATTTTTTTGCAATATCAACTTCGCGGTTAACAAAGCCCTGTTAAATTATTAACAAATCTCCCAAATTTTTCTTTTGCTTAGTTCATTTAGAAAGCAAAATATAGGAACTAGAACCAGAACCAACAACATTATATCATATGCAATATGTCCCAATAGTTTCTTAATTAAAATATAACAATGCGTAAGGTCAAATATGTGTTGAGACAACAGTAAAACTGATTTAAAATATTTATTTTATTTGTATTTGTATAAATGTGTTTATTATTAATTTTTTATTATTATTATTATTATTATTTTTTTTTTGTTACCGAAATATACCATTAATTTTTTCCTGCCACTTTAACTGAATTGTCCTTCCAAATCAATATGTTAATATTTTAAATCAAACAAGTCATAAAATTTTTGTGTTTCAAATAAACACCAGCATATAAAATTAGTAACATCCAACAACGATAATTAAAAATATTTATAATGTGTGTAAACGATAAAGCGCAGACACCAACAAATGAATAATTTAAAAATAGATTTATTATTTTGTATTTGTAAAACCAACAAAACGCATATTACAAAAACTACAAATAACAATGTAAATTACTAAATTAGTAAATTACACGCCAAGCCCCATAGTTCTTATGGTGGGTAATTTATGTGTGTATGAAAATTAATTCGAATTTAACTAGCAGGGACACAAACCGTAAATTTTAACAGAGTCAATTTTTCAGTTAACAGTAGTAGCAAATTGTACAAAAAGAATTTAGATACGGAAGATTAAAAAATGGACAAAGTGCCTCCAAAAATTCAACTGATAATGACGATGGCAAGTACAAGAAAAAATTAATTTAAAATAAAACGATTTTTTTGAGACTCTTGGTGACCATTTTGATCGAATATGGAATTGCACACGTACTACAGTACAAAGAAAGTATAGTCCAAAGGGTTCTAAATACGACTCTATTGGTTATACATCTGAAATAATTTTGGAAATTGAGAAAATTTTATGCGAAAGTCATATTTTAGAGAAATTTCCTGAGAAGATTGGCAACCATTTTGGTCAAATATGCAGTTTGAAAATAATGGTTTGGGCCCCTGGTAGTTAAATTCGAAGGTATTTTCATACACTTGGGTATTTGTTACACATTTTTTTAAATTTAATTTTTAAAAGTTATATGTGTTAGTGTACAAATCTGGCCAAAAAAAAAAAATTTGTTAGACAAGTTAGTTTACTGCCCCTAGATACCTTATAGTGCAGTTAATTAAAGTTTATCAAATTTATCAAAATTTAATTTGTTTTTGTAGTCACCATAACCTCCAAAGGTTTATTTTCTTTCTTATATAAACAAACATTGCAAACAGATAGTTTGATTAGTATTACTGTGTAATTTCGGCTTTATTACAGAACTATACATGCGTAATGGCTAACACACACACACATACAAACACACAGTCACCAACATGTTGAAAAGGATTATTTATCTCATAACGGAAAATTATGTTTAAATATTTTACAGTGCAAACAAAATAGGAAAAGGAAACCAGTAAAATTAACACAAATATTTAAATGATATTTTTCAAATACTAATAAATAAAATTTTCTCATATTTATGTGTTTGTGTCAAAGTTCATATTGTAGAATATGTTGTGAAATGTTTTTATACATATAAATAACTATAGATGTTAATTTGTTTTTTCATCATGTTTGATATCTTGTAGGTTTTTTGTCAACAACACTTCCAGCAATAATGAACAATGGGGCAGAGTGTTGGAATAAAAATCACCAAAATGTATGTTAAGTTTTGTGCAGACGGTTCTAAGATCTGACAATATTGTCAGCCAATGTTATTAGAAAACCATCGTCAGACTGCTCCCTGATAACAATATTATAAAACATCTGACAATCGTAGAAATACCCTACGTTGCTATTATTATACCATTGTCAGATATTGTCAGCTCATTTGATAATGTCGGAATCACGGAGTTTTGAACATCATGAGTGCCTTCGTAGACTAGCAGCTAGTGTACTAGACTGGTAGTCCGAAGGTCGCAGGTTCGACTCCTGCCGCAGACTCCGGGTGTGTCTCTGCAGATAAGCCAAGTGGTTTCGCAGTTTGTGTTTGTTAATTAATTTAAAAAAAAAAAAAAAAAAATCTTGTAATGGCATCATTTGTTTTTGAGCGATAATTTACCGTGTATGCCGTGAAATATGAAATGTGTGTCACGATTCGTGTAAAGATTTTGATTGTGAGAAAACAGCCGAGTATATTTTTCAGCCAATCAAAGTTCAAAAATATTCACAGTCGCTGAGTGACTCTTCATACCCTCTTATTGAAATTTATCGCTAAGTCAAGGACATTTGTAGATTTAATAGAACTTGCAGACTTAAAAGAACTTGATGACATCAAGGTGCTTATAAAAAGCAAAATTTTCTACAAAAATCTGCTAAATGCATGGACTCAGCGTTATGTGACCTATTTGTGTGAAGCTAAGGAGGAACAAACAGTGCTTTTTATCAATCCAAAATATGCCAAATTCAAAAATTATGATTTTCATCTATCGCAGGAAGCTAAATATCTTATGCGTAAGTCTATCGAAATATAATTCAGGATCCATAAGCGTTTTATGTGCTGTTTGCAAAATATGATGAAAGTAGTGTACAAAAGGCCACTATGACAACTTTTCTGACTAACGGGCTTGACAATGCATGGCGAGATCATATGATCAATATAACAAATTATAGTCTATACTTTTGAAGTCTATTTATATTTAATGAGCTCAAGTTTAACAATTTCAAAATCCATCCGGACTTAACGCTGCCATATACCACCGGGGCTGTTTTGCAATCCAGGTGAAATCAAGTATTCGATTTCGTTACAGCATTGCTGTAGCAAATACATATTTCTAACAACATCAATATTAAAATTCAGAACGGATTGATTTCAGAGTGGTATATTAAACATTTTCAATACCAACCCTACTTTTGAATCTATAGTTTACGTTATGCCAAACTCGGACAAGCTGTTTGGTTCGTTTCGTTTTTTTTTTTTTTTTTTAATTTAAAAGCTATGGCCAACATTTTCATATAATATTGCCGTTTATTGTGCTAGAAATATTTATGTATATTTTATTATTCAATATTTATTGAACATGCTAAAAGTTGTTATATAAGCAGAGATTGTGTGTTTTTAATATTTATGTTTGCATGATGTGCTTGTATGATTGTGACTATTAATGTACCATGTTGTAGGTCCATTAAATACAAGAGTTATATAGTTCAAGCTAAATGCACACCCAATACAATTGAAATGTCATAAACCAACAAACAAATGCATACACACACAACTAACGTATATCATAGGCGGTAATATCAAATTGTGTTGAGGCCTTGTAAGAGGCCTTTTTAATACTTAAAAGATTTCGAGGATTCTGCTAAGTTCTTGTGAGAAAAGTTTGCTAGAGGTTGTCTAAATCAATGCCGCGCTTCATTTTCTTTCTTTTTATTTTCTCTTAATACGCTGCGGGAAATTTGTGTCAATTGTTCCAAAAGATGTTATCCCACGATTTATGGAGAAAGTACTAAAGAAAATAGGACGAATCCGTGATCGGATCAAATATAATATGTTACAAAACGTAAATATTCTACAAATATATCAACAGTAAAAAATTTGGTTTTCTTTTTTAGGTGTATAACGAAACATCTATATCTAAATTTAAAAGTTTTGATTGAATTCTTAGAGCAGCAAGGGAAACCTAGTCATATAGTATGTGAATATATCAGATATAACATATCGAATGTTTATGTCAAGGGCAGTTGAGAAGAGATTGTAATGTAATGTAATATAATGGGGGTTTGGCCCAGGATGGCCTTTTGCACTGCGACCATTGTTGATCTATTGTGCTTCCCCTGTCCCTAACAATTCAATACGTTCGCAAATAGGATCAGCCCCTTCAATGGGAGCATTAGCAGATCCTCTTCACTCAGCGTATATGCATGTAGAGTCCTGTGTCTTCTGTGGTACAATGACCCACAATTTGCCATCAAGTGTTCCATCGACTCCTCATCTTCTCCGCAAAATCTGTAGATGTCCGTGTCAGATAAGCCCATTCTGTATAGGTGGGCTTTGCAGTTGTAATGGCCTGTGAGCGTCCCTACCAGCGTCCGTAGGCTTTTCCTGTCCAGTCTTAGAGCCAGATCCGCCCTCCCAGCGTCAAAGCGTAGGAATTTCTTGGACTGACTGAGAAGAGATTGATCCTAAACATGATTATTGAAGACAGTCCTATAATCACTCTTCCTGGAACCATAACCGATACCAGTGTTATAGAAACCGTACAATGCAAGATTCTTTAGACCAGGACCCGAAACATTACAACCGTGAACATTAAAACTTGTCACGTAGAAATACATTTTGATGTACGTAGAGCCATCCATTATGTAAACTGTGTTCGAATACATAAAAAAAATGTCGTTTAAGAAAAAAATTATTTTTTTTTTCAGTTCCTTGAATAAGTTTTTATTATGTTATATTAATTACATTATATTATTCACAACAAATATTATACCAAACAAAAGGAAGTAATAGCAGAGGTCATGAATGACCACCTAAAGAAATTTACTTTGCATTTGCGCACAAGAAAAAGCAAATGTCAACCAATTGTTGGCGAAGTTTGCGAAGCTCACCTACAGATAAGAATATGTTGAAAGAGGTAAATAAATTTCCATTTCACCCAAAAATAATAATAATTATAAAATAAAAATTAAAACTAAAGCACAGATCGATACTCGTGTACTTTGGGCCTACGCTAACTTTTTTTCTGACAGTTGTACGTTTATTATCAATTTAATAAACTATTTTAAGTAAAAAAAAACAATTATGAATTCAATAAATAATTACGATTCATATGTAATGTATGATGTAAGTTTTCGTACGATTGTTGATACGGTAACGGATGTAACGATTCGAGACTTGATTAGTGACTTATCACATGATATAATAATAATGATATGAATTACTCTCACAAAATTATCAATTTCTTCTACAACAAAACCCGTTGATGCAAAGTGTTAGAACTTGATTGAAGCGTTTGGAATTCCCAATGGGAATGCCAGTTCCCTTACCCCTAGAGTAGCAATATATTTCACATTCTTAAGAAAATTCGTCGTATATGTATATAACATACTTTAGAAAGAACACAGGGGTCTAAAAACACAAGGCCTTTTCCACTTTACCTCTCGTTATGAAACGTATGTTTACATGTACACATGCAATTAAATGCATTTTACTAAGTTGCAAATTGATGCTTTAAATAAACATTTAATATAAAATATATGTATTTGCTAACATACGAGAGAGCTGCTAGAAGTAAGTGGTCTGTGAACGGAAAGAAATATATATCGAAATAGTCCCATCTATGTAACCCTTAACATCACGCTTAAAGCAAACTATCGCAAGTTGCATCAAATTCTTTTACTTTCTTTTACTTTTCTTATATTAGACAATTTTGAGACTGACCTCGTACATCTGTGAATGTATGTATATAATTTTTTTAAGTTAAAAAGATGCTTGTATAAGTATTTATTATTTTATGCTCTCTTCACTATATAATTTAATATGTATACCAGCTTCCGTTTCCGTTCCCAATAGGTTTGAATATTTAATGAAATCATTGTTAAAATCTTTTTTAATTTTTTATTTCAATAAATTTGCAATGAAAAAAAACCAAACAACAACAACAAAAATTGCAAGCATTGTAAAAAATTAATTTTGAAGAGTATATTTTGGTTATTGTAATTTTAAAATTAAAATAAAAAAAATATGAAAATTGCTTTTAAAATTTTTCCAGGCATTAAAGTCATGCTTTTTCTAATGTTATCGGTTTAAATCTTTTATAGAAGTGGCTTTTTATTCATAAAAAATACATACTTCGGTTGTTTATGGTGTTTTCATTTATAAAAAAGTGCAAAAATGTTTGCCTGTTTAAAGGGAAACAAGAAAATTAAGTTCTCCTGAGCAAATGCAAACTAAACTTATTAGAAAAGAGTACTACAATTTGTCAGATCTCAAAGTTTTCAAAGCCTCTTTCTATAAACAGACCAAAAAACTGTTGCATTATTTTCAGAAGCAAGAGCGTCATTAGTTTCATGATGGTTTCAAATGAACCGGTCGGTTATTTATGAAACGCCTCTTTGCCACAAAAATTTTATTTTTGAAGTATTACAAAAAAACATTTATTTTCCGTCATATTTTAAGAAAAGCGGAGAAGTGAAAGGTCAAAACGATGTTAAGAATTAAACCAACGTTAAATTCTTCCATAATAAAACGATTTTTTACTACGTGATCCATCGCTTTTCGAGATAAAATGTAAATTTCCAAAAAAAGGCGATTCAAATACAATATGAGAATTTAGTATTGTATATAATCATTACAAAATCATAATAGATTTACAATGCTTTTATACAAACAACACTACAAACAATTATACTCAACATGAGTCTATTTTATTTTTCTTGCAACTGCTTAAAGTTCGCTGACGATTTGGCTTGGTATCGGTATATGAATAGCTAAAGCCACAGCAAACAAAAGATTTTGTAAAAACTCTAATTGTTTTTAATTTTAACAATTAGTTGGGGACAATATCCCGAAGTAATAAATTTCAATATTAAATTCAATTAAAATAAACTATTTTTTTGTAAACAGATTAGAGTTCATCGCTTCAGTTGTGGGGTGTACAGAAAGTGTGTCGAACAGTGTAATCGACGAATTGAATTTATTCAGTATTAACTTGGAGTTGAGCTGATGTTTTCTTGCTTAATGATCGCACATTCTTGACAAATGTGTCACACAAAAAAAAATTATTTCACTTTATACTAAAAGGCAGTTGTTAAAACGTCTCAAAGTAACGAAAACTCACGGCATTTTATTCCTAAATTTTTACTGCAAAATTGCTAATCTCATACCCTTATCGAATGAAACAAATTATTTTCTAGAAATAGTTTTATAGCTAAAATAAAGTAGGTCAGAAGTACTAGAAAACATTCTCAATACTCCACTTACAACTATAAGGTCTAGGCCTGAACATTAGCTTAGATATAAAAATTTATACAAATTTATCTTATGATCTGACCCACTGTACAAAAAATATTCTGAGAAAAAACCACAAAATTTAATATAAAATTAATAAATTATCTCAATGGTTTTAGTTCGTTTTTTTTTTAACTATGGTAAAAAGGTCCTTTTATTAAACTCCAACATTTAATTTTCTGTATAAAATTTAACAAAGCAGAGGACCATGTCTGCATATTTTAATTAAAAATGGATGCAAAGGAATATTTTTGGCGACAGTTCCAATGAATTTGCTACCATTTGCTTTTCTTTTATAAACATGTAAGTATTTTATGAAAAGGGAATAACTTTATGAATTGGTAAATTCATCATGATAATTTTTTTTTTCATTTTTTTACTCATATTCTTTTATTGTAAATATCCTTTTTATTCAAAATAAAGCAGCAGTAATTTAAGCTAATTTTTACAGAGAAATCGTATAATAAATTCCATTTAATAATTTAATTACTGCGAACGTTTTCATAGTAAGAAAAATCTGCTCCCAATTAAATCAAATCAGGAAATTTATTATAGAAGCAGTTTTTCAATTAAGATAAGAATATTTAATGGAAAGTAAAAATAATATTACGAACAATAATCTGATAAAAAAAATAAATACCTATATACTTATACTTTATTATTTGCAATATTCTTCCCAATAATTGTTTAAAAAATTAAGAGTTTAAAAAATTTATTGTTTGTTGTTGCAAGAAAAATAAAATTCGACTCATATTGATGATAAGTGTTTGTTGTGTTGTTTGTATACAAGCATTCTAATTCTACCCTGATTATGTCATCTTATACGATAGAGAATTCTCATATTGTATTTAATTTGTTTGGCATAAAGACGTGAGGTTGAATCTTTTCGAACCATTTAAACTTCACTGACGATTCTGTTTAGCGGCCAATGAAATGCAGGCATATGGACAGCTAGAGCCACAACAAGCAATAAATTTTGGAAGCTCTAAAATATCATTTGATTTTGATTTGTGTTCTTTTCAAAAAAAAAAAAAAAAAATGTGTAACAGAGAGAAAAAATGAAGTTTATCATTATTAAATAGACTCAAACTTATTAAGAAACAGCATGCAATTTGCTAAGGGATTTAATTTTTTTTTTTTTTTTTTTTTTTGCTTTGCGCGATATAAATTGTTGATTGGTTTAAGTGATTTGAACTGTAATCACGTATTGACAACACTGTAACTCAATTGCATCATTATCTTTTGTTCTTGAATTCCTTTTTGTACTTTTGTACTTCTTTTTATTTGTCAGTTGAATAAACGTTTGAATTGAAAACGGTCGTGTTTTATTTTAACTAACAAAGGTTATGGGCCCAGGACCGCTTGATTGAAAGAAATCCCTGGAAGAAAAAATTTTAATTAAAATAATAAAAACGGAGAAATGAATTCTGTGGCCAGTGTGGAAAAACTCAATGGAGAAAATTACGCGACATGGTCTATCCAAATTAAAAGCCTTTTAATTACGCTTGACTTCTGGGACGTTGTCCAAAGTGAATGTCCACTGGAAGCAGACAAGCAGGCAAGTTGGAAAAATTTAGACCAAAAAGCTCTCGCGATGATTAATTTGAGTGTAAGGCCCGGTGAACTCATTCATATTAAGGACTGCAAAACTTCAAAAGATGCATGGGATTCCTTAAGCGGGCTCTATAAGGCAAACACAGCGTGTAGAAAGGTGAATCTCTTCAAGAAGTTGGTGCGATTCAAGGTAAACCCTGGTGAAAAAATTTCATCACAAATTGGAAATTTTCGTGGTATAATAGATGACTTAAAAAGCATTGGTGTTGAATTGAACGGAGATTTTGTTGCCGTATTGTTGTTGTGTGCTTTACCAGAGGAGATGGAAAGCTTTGTTGTTGCTGTAGAAAGCAGAGACGATTTGCCTAGCATAGAACAGTTGGTTTCAAAAGTGTTGGAAGAGGAACGGCGGCAAGGAGACAAGAATAATTATAACGGTGATCGAGTTTTTTCTGCTAGTGAAAGAAACAAACATGAAGCAAATAGAAACAACAAATTTAACAGAAAGAATAATCGTGTGGAGAAAGACAGCAAACGCACTAACAACATAAAATGTTATAAATGTGGACAGAAGGGGCACATTCGTTCTCAGTGCAAAGTTGATGGTGGTGAGTCTGTCGCGTCGATGCTTTGTGCTGCAAATAAACAAGTGCAAAGTAGTGAGCAATGGATTTTAGACAGCGGCGCCTCGTCGCACATGTGCCGTAGCAGAAATTTATTTTCATCATTTCAACTGTATAAACAAAGAATTGTTTTGGCGTCTGGTGAAGCTGTGTATGCTGAGGGGAAGGGAACAGTGATGCTGAAGTCTACGTTTATGAATATAAAACTTATTAACGTACTTTATGTTCCTTCTCTTCACTCAAATTTTTTGTCTATAAGCAAATTCATAGAATTTGGTCATACAGTGAGTTTTTCTGGAAACAGCACGAATATTGTAAGCAAGGAAAATAAAAGAATGATGATTGCTGTAAAAGACAATGGTATATTTTTTGCTAAATTGAAAAGTGTGGCAGCAGCAGAGTATGTGTGTGGTGCGGCAGTAGATAATGATTTTATTAAATGGCATGCTAGATTCGGTCACTTAAACAGCAGAGATTTGAATATGTTAAGCAGCAAAGGTATGGTACGAGGGTTGAATTTAAAGTTACCGGAAAATTTTAAATGTGTAACTTGTGCTATTGGAAAAATTTCCTCAAAACCATTCAAATCATATTCAAAAATAAATACGAAGGCAGTGCTGGAGTTGGTGCATACCGATTTGTGTGGGCCATTTAGGGTGAAATCACAAGGCGGTGCATTATATATAAATACGTTTATAGATGATTTCTCACGATATGTTTTTACATACTTTTTGAAGCAAAAGTCTGATGCGTTTGATGTGTTTATGCAGTTTATTGCTATGGTGGAGAAGCAGAGTGGCCGCAAATTGTTACAAATTCGAAGTGATAATGGTAAGGAATACTTGAATTCCAAATTTAAAGATTATTTTCAGAAGAACGGCATACTGCATCAAACAACTGTGAGTCACACACCGCAGCAGAATGGTGTGGCTGAAAGGGCGAACCGCACTCTTGTTGAAATGTCCCGCTGTATGCTGCAGGAATCTGGTCTACCTCAAAATTTATGGGCAGAAGCCATAAGCACATCTACGTATATAAGAAACAGATGTCCAACGAAAATTCTTGGTGAAGTTACTCCATATGAGAAATGGCATAACAGAAAGCCATCCGTCGCACATTTCAGAACATTTGGATGTGATGCTGTAGTTTTACAGAAAAATCGAAAAGGTGGTAAACTAATGCCAAAGGGTGTAAAAATGAAACTTGTTGGTTATGAAAGTCTGACGAAAGGGTACAGGTTGTACAATTCAGAAAATCATGAAATAGTGAAGGCCAGAGATGTCATTTTCTTTGAAAATTCTTTTGAGAAAATACAAGATGAAGAGGAATGTCCAGACGACTTTTATACTAATGTCTTCCATCAACAAAATGAGGTCGATAATTCATTTAAAGTTGATGAGTCTGAGTCCCCGAATCAATCTTTTGAAACTGCAAGCGAAGATGAAGCCTTGGATGAGGAAGAAACAGCAGGAGAAATTGAAAATGTAAAGACAGAAGAAAATGAAAAAAGAGGACGAGGAAGGCCAAAGCTGATTTTTACGGGACAACCAGGTCGTCCTAAGAAGATGTATGCGTCAGCAACCGAATTACTCAATTCTGCAATTGATGACCCCAAAACCTTATTAGATGCACTAAATTCCGATTATGCACCAGAATGGAAACGTGCTATGGAGCAGGAGTATGATTCTCTGATTAAAAACAACACCTGGGTACTTGTTGATAGACCAAAGTCCAAAAATATCATCGGATCAAAATGGGTTTTTTCTATTAAGCGCAAGCCGGATGGTTCTGTCGAAAGATTTAAGGCTCGGCTGGTGGCCCAAGGATGCTCCCAGAAATTTAATATCGATTATCATGAAACTTTTGCACCGGTTGTACGTCACTCTACTATTAGAATTATCCTGGCACTGGCAGTTCAGTACGAGTTATTGGTGAGACACGTAGATATTGTGGCAGCGTATTTAAATGGCGAACTGGAAGATGAGGTATATATGGAGCAACCATTAATGTTTAAGAGCTCAACTCATCCCAATAAAGTCTGCAAGTTAGTGAAGGCCTTGTATGGCTTACGTCAGGCAGGAAGAGAATGGAATAAGAAAGTTTCGCATATTCTGTTGGAGATGAAGTTTCAGCGGTCTAATACTGACAACTGTGTATATTTTTGTAGAGATGGTGATTCTATTAGTATCATTGCGTTGTATGTTGACGATATGATGGTGGCGTCTTCTACGGAAACAAAAATGAACCAGATAATTACAAATATTAATCAATATGTTGAAGCTGACGATAGAGGACCAATTTCGTTTTATTTGGGTTTAGAAATTGAACGCGAGGGCCAAAGGGGTCCGATAAAAATTCATCAAAGGCAGTACACACTAGAATTACTTAAGTCTTGGAACATGATCAACTCTAGACCTGCATCAACCCCATGGGCAAATGGAACTATTTTGACGAAATGTGATGGTGACAATTGTGAATTGAATCTTAGAGAGTATCAAAGTTTGATAGGAGGCTTGAATTACCTAGCAGTTATTTCTAGACCGGACATTGCACATGTGGTCTCGAAACTATCCCAGTTTAATTCTCACTCTCATGCAGAACATATGCAAGCGGCCAAGTATTTGTTAAGATATCTCGTTAAACATCCAGATGTCTACATAACGTATTCTAAAAAGCATCCTAGCATTTCTTGCTTTACAGATGCAGATTGGGGATGTGACTCATGTGACCGTAAATCATATTCTGGTTTTGTAGTGTTCGTCTCAGATGGTGCTGTCGCGTGGGAGTCTAAAAAACAGACTGTTGTCGCTCTTAGTTCGATGGAGGCTGAGTACGTAGCCTTATGCCAAGGTAGTAAGGAAGTTGTTTTCACCAGAAGCCTGCTTGGTGAGATTGGATTTGAGGAATTAACCAAACAGCCAACGCCCATTTACTGCGACAATCAAGGAGCGAACTTTATGGTTAAAAACCCAACAGTCCACAAACGCAGTAAACACATTGACATTAAATTTCACTACATAAGGGACAGATATAATGATGGGTCGATTGATGTCCACTATGTGCCTTCGGAGCAGAATGCAGCGGACATCTTTACCAAAGCCCTGCCCAAACAAAAACACGTCCAAGCATGTGAACTTTTGAAAATTGAAATGTAAATTTCTTGTAAATAAAATAGTTTTTTTTTATTATAAATTGAATTTGTAAATGCACTTGAGTTGAGCTGGGGTATGTTGATTGGTTTAAGTGATTTGAACTGTAATCACGTATTGACAACACTGTAACTCAATTGCATCATTATCTTTTGTTCTTGAATTCCTTTTTGTACTTTTGTACTTCTTTTTATTTGTCAGTTGAATAAACGTTTGAATTGAAAACGGTCGTGTTTTATTTTAACTAACATAAATTATTCATATAAATTAATTAGCAAAGTTTTACCCATTTTTTGTAAAAGAAAACACTATCAGTTTTATTAAGGAACACTAAATTGTATTTTTTTTTCTTATGTAGCCAAAAATATCGTACTTTAATAGAAATAAAAATGTTAAATGAAATTGTTTTTTGTTTGAATATTTTTTAATATATAAGTTGCGATTTGTAATGAACTTCTTCACATATTAATAATACACTTTTTTTGTACATTCTTAATTACACTAATAATTCTGGCAAAACGACTTCAATACAAAAAACAAAATTGGATAGATTACAAAATTGATGCAACCATTGGTTAGTCTAAAACGCGATATAATCCATTTCTAATTTATATTTTACTCCCACGAAAGATTGAACTACCTCTTTAAATAAGAAATATTGAAAATGTGTCCATAAACAGCGTAATTATTCCATAATAATCAATTCGGGCGGCCAATTTGTCCATACCATTTCCACTTAAATCCCTGTTTCATATAGAAAAAGCTTTTTTTTATTTTTAAATCGGTCCTTAAACACACACGAATTGATTAACCTCCTCCTTTTTTTAAGTCAATTTGAAAAAAAGTCAAGATATTTGTGTCACATTTTCCAAAAAAAAAAAAAAAAAAAAAAAATAATAATAATAATAATAATAATAATAATAACAATAATAATAATAATAATAATAATAATAAAAATATTAAGTGTAGGAAAGGATTTACTTGCGAATAGTTCAAAAAATTTTATGCCCGAATATTTGGGTGTCTTCAAGCTTAGTTCATATTATTTACTATTTGAGAAACACTTTCCTTAAATCAATAATACATTTTCTGAGAAGTATTTGAGAGCTGTTTTGAAGATTATGAGCTCCAGTTGAAACCAAATGCAAGCTGAAGCGGTTCCCTATAAATAATTTTTGTCAAGGGTCGTACCAAGTCGATCGAAAAACATGCAGTGTTCCTTTTCAACAATTCTTTTTGTGGCATATACCTTTGACATCTGCAAATATGCTTACAGTCCCAAAATACTTTTTCGTTGGCTTAAACCGTCAGCTTGTTCGCTCCCGGTATTACCCTCATAAACAAAGCACCCCATGTAATAAATTATTATGGTTAGTAAATTCAATAAAACAGCAAAATATATTTTCATGAGATTTTAAGAACTTATCTCATTCGAAATTAAGGCCGAGAATGAAGCATGAATATCTGAAATGAAGTGTATTTTCTTACCATTTAATATTATTTACCATCACTTCCTAATGCAAATAATGATGGCACAGATTTCAGAATGTTTTAACAAGACACGTTGGAAAGCAGAGTCATAATAATGGACTAATTCGACTATTGACCTCCCACAGGATTTAGGATATCGCAGCAGTATAATAAAGAACTTCATAAGTGGTCTACATAATTTGATTAAGCTCTATATATGAAATTAACTTTTACGTATTGCATGACTTTTAGTTACTAATTTAGTTCTTTATGGCATAAAAATGCATGGAAATTTTTATGGACCTAAGAGCATGTATTATCTTGATTAAAAAGTTACCTGCAAAACCTTTCCTTTAAGTACATGCTCCATAAAACCATCAACACAATACAAGCTTTTCCTTTTTTAAAAAAATTTATCAGTTTATAAAGAAGAAACCAAAATGTCCCTGTAATATAAACCACAGGATTGCGAGCTCTTTCATCATAAATTTTGCGCTCATTGTGGAATAGTAAATTTCCCTCTTTCTCCCTGAAAGGGTAAACCGTTTAAATTTATTTTAAACAGGCCATGGTGTTGGTGTTGATCTAAGAAGTACAGCCATGTGTTTATTGGACAACTGACTAAAACTAATAGAATTCCGCTGGCATCCTTTGAGTGCGTTCTGCAGAGATAAAAATTTCATCATATCTTACATGCATCACCTTTCAGATTCTGTTTAATAAGAGAGTATACATGGAATATTTTTGAATTTATTATAAATTTATTGAGTGTAGCACAGCTGGCGGTCTTTTCTCGTTTTAATAACGTTTAACATAAAATCTATTTTTCTTTCAAATCTTATTTGTTTTACTACCTGCCTTTTATTTTGTTTCATGATATGATTTGTTTTTTTTTTCTCTCAAGCACGTCAACCTTTTTTAAAGAATATTTTACGTTCAAGTATCGTTATAAATGGGTAACTTCTTGACCCAAATAAATCTTAAAAAGAAAGAAAAACCTCCAGAAATTAAATCTTATTTTTACTGCAGGTCGTTTTTTTTCTTTCTCTAAATTCGTTGGGTATATTAAAAGTTTATTGCTTTTATTATTGCTAAATGTTTAAGCTTTTTTTGCACAACAAAGTTATTTTAAAAAACAACACGAAACAAAAGGTGTTGGTGGTAGTGGCGGCAGTAGTATTTAGAATCCAGTCAAAAACTCTCTAAAAAGCAGGACAAAGAAAAACCTTTAAGACACAGATATTTAAACTCAAAAATGTTAAGAACCAGATTTTTACACTGACAAAAAAAAAGAAAACCGCTGAAGGTGAGATCCTTAACAGTTTATAGTAGAGTATTAAACAAGAAACCAAACTATAGCCCCCAACTAAAATCCTTTAAGTACCCCAGAACTATTTAAGTCAGTGAGTTAAGGATAAAACAAAAGTTTGCATAGAAAACATAGTTTATGTACAGAAATGCAATTAAGCTAAAGAAATATTTTGCATAGTCATGCAATTAGTAGACTGTAGTACTAAATACAGAACGAAGCTGCCCAGTCTCTCTCTCTCTCTCTAACACACAAGCATATATAAACTAAATCCAACCATAACAAGCTGTTGTAATTGTATGAGAACCTTTAGCAACGACTGTCTGACTACAATTTGCGCTGCATATTTTATGGATGATGTATAAAAAATTAAAGCAATGCATGTTGTTAGGTGTATACTAAAATAACTATTATATTTAACATAAAAAAGCTACGCTACAAAGTTATAGCCAGAGCGAGAGGGAGGGCAACAAAGATGGCCGTAACAACGTTAATTCCAAACAATCAAGATAATTCTCAAATGCTAATAGCAGTAAAATAAATATATGCATTTTCACTTTAATTTCTGTAGAGCGAATAGCAGTTGGGCATTTTTTTACACTTTAAGTTTTTTCTTTTTCTTTTCTGGTCTGAAAGATCTTAAATGTTGGTGTTTTTTTTAATTTATTATTTAAACCGCAGATGTTTTTTCTTTGAAGGCAATAAATTTTTTGCTAGAGCTTTCTTTTTACTAAAAGGTCTATATAAAAGGGTATAAACAGGTATTAGCAATTAACAAAAGGGTTATGTATATGGGAAAATACACTAGAAACTAATTTTTATTTAAGGACATTTATTTGAAATTTCGAATATGCTTCAAAAACAAATATTTCAAAATTTTCGAAACAAAGCCTTACTATTTCTTAATTTTAGTAGTTGGACTTTATAAAAGTTCAGCTAGAACTGCCTAAAACTTCGAAAGTGTGTCAGCAACCAACTGTTCGAATATGCTTTAAATAAGAAAATAAATGTTCAAGCTTTATGAAAACAAGAACGACATAACCAGCAGATGTTTATTTTTAAAGAGGTATTTTTTTGCCAATCGAATTAACGCTTTTATTAACTAAATAGTAATTTCGTTGACGAAGAAATCTAGTGATCTTTGTTTACACCAGTTACTTTTAAGATAACATATGATTGTATGGATTAAGATTTTTTGGCTGTTGTTATTTTAAAACAGCCAATAAGTATCTGCAACAACCTGGTATTTGCCTCTATCATTGCAGTACTTTTAATCCCTCGGGAAACACGGTTTACGCATCATATTTTGATAGTTTTATATTGTGCCTTGTGACACAAATGGGCTATTCGGCATTCCAAACCTTATTCTTTTGCTGATAACTCCTAAGCTCTTATGTTAAATGCTACCTACCCACTTCTGAAAGAATAGGGCAACGGACGCGCCATATGAGAATTTAAAGGTAAAAGCAGGTTGCGGTTGCTCGTTCCTCAGGCTGCATGGAGCATAAAATTTGGGAAATTAAGCTTCCCCCAAGAAATTTTGGGAACTCTCAAATCAACGCTGACCAGACACCTTTCTAGTGTCACGGGATCCAGAAGCCTTCAGGTTTGTCCTATAGTGTTTATTGGTACGACTCCTTCAATATTCATGTGGACGCTGCGGTTGAAGCCTAAGTTGCGGGATGAAGCTTGTTGTTTAAATCCGGGAATTTGAGTCAGTTATAGTGGCTGGCTTCCGGGCTCTACTGCTACCAATAGTTAGACAGCAACCAGCTGTTGCTGCGAAGCAATCGAAGTCGCTGTGTAAAGCTGTGGAGGTTAGATAGCTCCAGCTCTTTAGTAATGGTCTGTGGCTAACATGTAGAATAATTACGGAGTGGCGACCGCATATAAAGGCAGTGGTGGACTCATTGAATTCACCCAGTGTGAAGAGCAACGTCGGGTTGAACTGAGAGCCAAATCTGTTAAGCTTGCAATTCTCCCATTATTTTTCCTCTATATGAAAGATATAATTTGATCTTGGCAAAGATTTTTCCGTCACCATGGATAATATAATTTATAGGAAAAGTGCACTTGCGATAAGGTTGCTTTTGCTTCATTTTCGCAAAGGTGCCTAAAATCACCGTGAAACTTTGACAGTTGATGCGAATCAGCATAAATAGTAGATTTTCATCAAAGATCGAAAATCGAATATCATTAGGGTTAAAGAAATTTTTGTTGTTAAGCCACAACACTTTTAGAAACACATTCGTTTAGTTTTCACATTTTAAAAATGTATTTTCGAAATTTCGACTATACAACTATTGTCCTTTACTATGACAACAAAATTGCGAAATTTTACAATCTCTTTTTAAGATAAAGATAATCAAGTGAAGATAATTTTAAGCAAAGCAATTAAAGTATAAAATCGTAAAAAATAATGCATAATTGATGAAATTAAAAATGCAGACTTTTCTGTAATACTCATTCATATCAGGTTGCTTGGCTATACTTTCCCATATTCGAGGTTTCGAATACAGTCTACTCGTATGAATCAATATTTTTCAATATCCTATTTGTATTTCGAATAAAACTAATAATTTAAGTTGTAAAAGTTTTCTAACTTCCGTTTGTGTTTTGTTTTCAAGTAAAACTTTTTCTTTGCCTTAAAAGTTATTTCCAAGTTCTTATTGAAATGACAGTTTACTTTGTATCTTTTCAATATTTAAATTTTGTTTTGGGTTTAAATTTTCTCATTTTCATTTCAAATATTTACAAATAAGATGAAAATTTAATACGATATCTTTTCTCTGACTTTAGTTTAAGAAGAATGTATACATACGAGTACATACATACATGTATCCATTATATGTATGACTTTTGGAACTTGTGTACATATTGAACTTTAGTTGTAACATTTTAGAGCCTTTAATATTTATTTAAACTTTATTGGGTTATTGAGAATGTAAACGAAAACAAAATTTGTAGAAGTTTGTATGAAAAACTTAATTATAACCACAAAAAAGTTGAGCTTAAGTAAACGTATATTAATGCTAAATAAATTAGGGAGCACCGTCTCATGTATGCATTTCATATAAAATGTTGGGAAGCAATAATTATGTTTGTTGCTTATACTAGGATTATTCCATATGATTTCAATATGATACTGGAAAATTTTCATCTCACAACAGAAAGCCTATCCACTACTTGATGTCACAATGTTACAAGAACTTGCACAACTCAATGTTCCAACTTTCCACAATATTTCTTTATAAAATCTTTATTCACTGTAAATTTAATAGGATAAATAATAGCGCAGGGCAAACTTCTGGTATGCTTTCTATACACTGGAGGACCAGCGCCTGTTATTCTTAGAAAAATATGTTCCCTTAAAACATATCAACTAATAAAATAAAAATATACGGAAAAAATATGTTAAAGATTTACGTCAGTACCTGTCGTACGACCTGAATGAATGAAGCGTACACCACCGTTCCTGTCCAGAAAAACACATGGGCTGTGAATTCACATGTGCTCCAGAGAGGCCAGACATGGTAGCAAATTCTGTACAGGTTGCAGAATGATATACCGCCACCGCCAAGGCACGTACAACGATCATTAGCACCACATTTTAAATGGACTCATCCGTCCCAAAAAATTTTCCGCATATTTTTGGGTTACAACCAAAGTTATTCACCGAAGGGGACCACGAGGCGTTTGGGCTCATTGATAACTAGCCTAGGACACGTTTTAGAGGCTACTGGTTCCCGTGCTACCTCACATGATTTTTGGTCTGCCTTATGTTAAAACCACCTCCGATTTTGGATCCCGTACAAACCTGAGAAATCGGTAGTACTTTTACCCAGACTAGCGTAGGTAAGCCTACTTCCTTAAATACTTATAGTATATGCACGCCTGTTAACCCTGTGCTGTTACCGTTTTATATGTTCATGTGGCTTAACTGTGAAATCCAGTCAATTGAAATATCAAATTATGTGAATAAAAATTTTATGTAATAGGGAAGCGTTCCAAATGAAGTACAACGTACAACAGTGGGACGAATATCATTCGAAGATACTTACTTCCAAAAAAAATTTTTTTTTGATAACATCTTAAACATGACTTCAGATCCAAAAAAGAAAAAAAATTGCAATGAGAAGCCAATGTTAACATCATTGACAAGGATCGGAGTTTTCACCACTTCCAGATGAGAAGTTGTAGATGACTTCTTTTGAAACTCTGTTTACTGGCATCAAATGCATTAAAATTCAAAAGGATCGCAACTGCTTATATAAAAATATATTAAAAATATATCTTAGGCTGTACTTGAAACTTCGATTTGTTTTATTTTAATTTGTTCATCTTAGGATTTTTTTTATCATTCTATTTTAAACAAGGCGTCACCTTCAAATTTTTATTAATACGAAAATCTTAGAAAGCAGCCGTTTATATTTCGCTGAAAATCCGTTTATGTAATACCGATCAAACAAGTTCAAAATTTACCGCCAATTCAATCAAGAAAAAACCAAAAATTATTTCGTTTACTGGAAAATAAGATTTACAATAAATTCAAGTACATTTTGTTAAAAAATTAGTGGAAAAATTTCATTAATTTAACCAAGAATTTTCATACAAATGGGAAAAATATACATAAATCTATTAAAAGTTGCAATAAGTTTTTTGTTAGTCAAGATTTCAACATCTCAGTCAACAGATACATACTTTGGAATCAATGAAAATGTAATTCCTTGAGACCAACAAAACTTTTTTCAATGGGACATTTAAGAAATAGAAACTGCATTTAAAAAGAAAAATACTTTCCATTGAATAAGTTTGATATCTATACACCTGTTATTTAAGAAATGCTGAAATTGTCTTATTATTTTTTTGCATTTTATATTCGTCGCCTAAATACATACAATAGACTTGTTTCTCCTTAAAGTATGCTAAAATTTCTCTTTAATCTCCTTTTTCAAGAAAAATATGTCAAGTAAGATTCCCAAATGAATTCCATTGTTAGTGAATGATACTTCTCCTCAAATTTAGCATTCGAAAGTTAAATATTCTTCAGTTCCAGTTGAAAACTTAATTTATACTTGTTTTCTTTGTTTTTCCCACAAACTTTATCAAACTATTCAAATTATTATAAAAAGGAAAATTAATTCAATGGATTAAACTTAAACTAAACCCTCATTTTATTGTAATTCCTACCAGGCTCCTTCCTTGGCCTACATTTTCAATGAGAAAATAATATTAAAAAAATAACCCCGTACATTCAACCACATAAAAAAATAATCTCAAAATTTCAAGTGACTTTTTATTAAAAGTAAATACCACAATGAAATGGCAAGACGACTAAAAATTGCGTCAGATATAAAACAAGGGAATGTGAAAATAATGTTAAGGTTGAACAATAAAATTAAAATGAAAATTTATTATTACGATTTTAAGTCAAGGTTGTTTAGTTTATTTTAAACTCATCATATTAATAACGTTACTGCATCTACAGTTGCTGCATCGAGAACAATTCATTTCGATCTTCTTTTTTTGCACTGCAAAAAAAATTTGTTTTTACATTAAATATTTGCCTTGGAGTTAAAAAGTAGGGTAGAAGGATGGGCCAATGCCGACGGTTGGCAGGCATGTTAATTTGAGCATTCGTTATATTCGTTATTTATATACGTTATCTATTGAGCTATCTTTGAATTAGTTTTACTATAATTATTTATATAAGAGCAGCCAATGCTGATCATCCATTGTAGAAGAAGCCAACAGTGGTCCTAGCCTAGATATTTCCAAATAACCTATAAAAAATGTTCCTATTGTTTAGCGACAGCACCTAGTATCTTAACTATTGGAAGCCATCCACTAGCACTGGCCAAAAGCTTAATAGCTAACATGTAACTTTCGAAGGGTCCTCAACAAGAACCAGTCCAGGTACTGGTTCCCGTGGTATCAGGAAGCCCTCTGTCCAAACATAAATTGACAAACTGTAATATTAAATGGTTACCCAACTAACCCCGATTCTGTAGAACCACCTCATAGGCAGGAGTGCACGCATTAACCCACTTTTAACTCTATGATTGTTATTCCGCGCACAGAGCCTAGCTATTATAGGTATTGGGTAGTAATACACAAAATGCCAAAGTCCGCAAAACTGAATAACTCAACTGCCACATGTAAAGCACCAAATTGCAATGCACACGGGGTCAGAGTCGTACATAGCATGCAGATAAGATTGGAAAGTCAGACAAGTTTGGTACCTCAAAAGGTAAACAAATTAATAAATAGGTAATTTAATAGGTCTAAAAGTTACGACCTTAATATTTTTTTAGATGTAAGAGATTTGAAACTCCGTGAAAAAACAGCTTCATTTCAATTCGGACTGATAGTAAAATCATAATGGAAACAAAAATAGAGTACGGCTCCAATTACTCTTTGAATGGAATGACTGATGACTCGGATTTGTAGTATGGTGGACTGCTACAGGAAGAATCTATGTAGCAGACAAACAGGATTCAACGATCCATTTGCATTGGTATATCAGACGGTTTACGCACTAGTCCCACGAAGGTTTTGAATGTTATATTTAACGTGTTCTCTATTGATTGTTATATAGGACGAGCTTCCGACTGAGTTGCAAGTTAGAATCCTAAGAGTGATTTACTCTAGATTTAAAGTACCCATTGGACCATATGATACCTACATTGGACTTTCAGTATATTTCCCAACCAGACGGTAATATGAAAAGAGACAAGCACAGGTCACTCTTATTTGGATCCCTGCGAATAGTGGCTCTTCTGGCAACGAATGGATGGACGAACTCTTCGAGTCTGATTCCGACTTCGATGTGGCTGATGCGTTATCAGTCGCAATATCGTTCGAGACTATTAGGAACGACATATTTGGATATCGCCAAAGGTCTGGAATAGATGGCGCAAGCCTGGCACTTAAAAAGTCGCAAAGATGTGGCCTTGCTACAACGTCGCGCGCACTATTCGGTTTATTAGCAGAAACCGCAAGGATTTCTTCATTTCGACTATTTCAAATAGCTTGAACAGTAACACTTGACTTCGGCGTTTTAAGTCTATTTTTAGTTGAACTTTATTTTGGCAATAACCAATTATCATATTTTTGAGTCGAGTTCAAATCTTATTAGACTTCATTTGAGATTGATGTCTTATTTCTTTAATGTCTTTCTGGATTATGAAAGCTGGGAAAAAAATTTGAATACTAGCTAAGGAAACAGGACCATGCCTTCAAACACCTCATCAGCAGCAGATTCGAACTAATTGGGCAGATTTTGTTCAAACCTCTTTACGATTTAAAAATCATTAACTGAAAGAAGAATGCGGGAATTACTATTCTTCGTTATGAACGAAATTTGCATACTCCGGCAAAGTTTTCTCTGCTTATTTTGTTTTACGATATCATATATCATATCAAGGTATTTCTTAAAGATAAAATATCAGCACGAGATCGTTTTATTGTTATTGCATTCCAAATGAGTGTTGCTGCTTTTTAGTATTTATGTATATCTAAAAAATTTTCCCACTGTATATATTAATACCAGACCCACTGTATACTTTTTGCTTTAAACGTGCTGCTATAAATGACTGTAAGCGTTTAAAATGTTATTGTTTTGTAATTGTTAAAACTGATTTTGCACGATTGTGTGTAGTTGTTCACTTCACATACATTCCCATGACTACTCGCATGTCCCTTTCCTAAACGCTCTTTGCGTGTGTATGTGTAATAGTAGATTGGTCTCTGCATTTTTAACTTCCGTTTCCGTTTATTACAAATATGTATGTATATATGTATAACAAGAATTAAAATAAATTCACTAGCATGCTTAAGTACACTTAAAAGTTAAGCTGATTCCTCAGCTTTTACATATTTTACACCAGAATTGCTATACATACGAGTGCATGAATGTGTGTAAGTAATTGTTAATGCTTGTGGTACACATGAATATGTGTGTGTGTGTGTGTGTGTTTGTTAGTGTATGCATAAGCATACTCGTGCTTATAATACTCTCCTTTCCACGTTTCTGTTGATGCTTTTTAGTGAACAAACATATTTCCGTAATTATTCGCACACTGTTAGTTAGAGTAAATGAATGAATTAGAAAATTTTGTATAAGTAACCCAGCAGTGTATTAAATTTTACTTCTTTGGGTACATGAGAGTATCCTGGGAAGTGCACTATGTGCATTTCATTTGCGAGCGATCAGAAAAAATTCCAGCGGTATAGCATTTCCAATCTTTTAATGAATACACCTGCCCCGGCTAATGGTTTCAACGATTCCTGACGAAAACTACAGTGAGATGATATTTGTGTATTCAAGCCTTGACTGAGGCAAAAGTAGCCAGATTTCTATGTTATATATCGAAAATCATATTGCCACGATTTTGGAGATTACGTGCACCTAGAATACAATGAAGGCATTGGCAAATATTATTTAAGCCTTCCTTCGTTACTTCCTTTTCGTGACTTTTGGTTACCAGCGCAAATAAAGTCGTTCTCTTCATCATGTCCAACACGATCACGCCCTTATTACGATAAATATCCAAATACCAAGATCACAACATCTAATCGTCTGATAAGATTTGAACTCGAGCTTATAGAAAACAATTATTTTCATTTGGTTAATATTTTTTAGGTTTTTATTGATTTAATTCGAAAATACTTTTGATCCATTATTTTAGATTATTTGGCTTTTGTTCTTAACGTTTTTTAGTTAAAAAAGAATTATTCGTTAGAGAATGTACCGAAGCCAAAAAGGATAAGTTTAACTTAATTCCAACCTATACCTCAGAATATAAATCCTCTTAAACTCTTTCACTAAAGGATTTGTATTCACATACAATCACCAGCACCTTAATATTGGCGGCAAGTCAGATATACATATGAACTCGGAAGGGGAGTGTAACGGCCTCAAAAAAAAAAATTATATGGAGGACATAAATTTCATAAATTTTAAAATCTTCTATTCGTTTCTCAAACGAATTATTTACCTTACCAACTTATAGATATTTATAAGAATTTTATTGATCTATTCAACGTTTGACTGTCTCATGCTAATTTTTCTTTGCTGATGCAACTTACAAAATTAGTCACTAAAATGAATAGAATTGCGTTTGTGTCAAGCAATAAATAGTATCACGTACAAGACTTGAATACAACTCCTTCACTAGTTCAGTTTAGACACAAACCTACGATCAAACATCGTATAGGTGAATGAATTCGATCAAATTTTGGTATCTTAAATGAACGAGTGATCAAAATGGAACCAAGTGTACTCATACTCGTACTGCTGGGCATATAAACTAATTTGAATTAGTGTGTGATTTTATGCGTGAGTGTGTGTAAAATAGTAAACTTAATACTCAAGTGAGCATGTTTGAATTGTAATTTCTACTATTTTGTTGATGCTTCTTTTACCATACATTCAACACAAAATAGAAAAAGAGTAATTATAAAATATAAATTCCCGTAATACAATTCTAAATCTAAATTTTCAAACTAAAATATATGTGCACATATACAACATGTACATACATACTCGTATATACATACACACATTGCATTATTTCACACTGTTGACTTTCAAAGCATGAGTGTATGTTTTTGTTTCATCTACAAAACTAATTGTTTAATTGTGCAATTTTACTTGTTTTTTTTTTAATAAAATTTATTAACACCGACACTTATTTGCTTGTAAGAGTTTTATGAATATTTCGTCAACGAATCATTTATACATAAATATTTTTGTAATTTATGCTTTTTGCTTAAACTTACCTCATCTTTGCCCTTGACAACACACATTTTTGTATCATCTTCTGGTGAATTCCATACTAAACGCTGTTGTTCTTGTAAATCGTGTATACTTAAGTTGTAGACTATGTTTCTGAAAGTAAGGAAAATACAAAACAATATTGTGAATAAAATTAATTAGCAAAAATATTGTCTAGCAGTTAATGCAGTGTTTAAAATCTATACAAAATATAGCTACAGCACTTTTTCATTTAATTGTATTTCATTAAGCTGCCTTTTGCACTTAACTGCACAAATCATAAGATACTGTGAATTTCGGTAAATTTTTTTAAAGCAAATTTACGTGTAATTTTCGCTTATGTGCATGATTCGGATAGCAGCACTCATTTTCAATCAATTGCTTCTTCAATCACTTGATTTACAAAATGTTAGATAACAATAGAAAAATTAACTTTTCCAATTTATTTGTTACGGTTTTAGCTAATCGCATGTCGACATTTCATTATTGAGTAAACAAAAACTGCAATTTTATTGAATTTTGTACGTTTCCAAAGCGAATTGTTTAATTCGAATTGTTAGTATATTCGAATATACAACAAAATGTATATGCAATTACAAAAAAATTACTAAAACCGCTTAATTAAAAAGTGCCTAGAAAAAAGGCTAATAGCTATAATAACTTCTCTTCTGGCTAAACGGGATGATGATAAGTGGATAAATTTATCGACATTGTCAAAACTAGTGTAACTTACAACCACGGACAAGGGCGTAGCCGGGATATGAAATAGGGTGGTGCCCCGAAAATTATGATTTTTTATGATTATGTTTTTTATGATTATTATAATTTCGATCTATTTTAGGAGTAATGTGCGTGGATCTTCTGAAAATTTTGCTAGAATTTTTTCCAAAAATTCGTCCTTCTTCTCGGTTACCAATCTTCGGTGGACGCTTATCATACATAGTCCTGCAATATACAATATACTTATTTTTTGATAATAAGTAAAATTGCATATTATTTTACCATTTAAACGAGCTTCAGTCATTGTGGAACGCAACCATGTTTTTACTCGCCTTAAAGTGCTAAATGACCGCTCAACAGTTGCAGTAGTGCACGACTGTAACAATGAAATTAATAACGCCTTCCTTATATTTCTACAAAATAATCCAGCGTCTTTCAAAATACTCGCCAGCTCTAAGTCGGCTAATTCGTCTTTACCCATTTTTTTGTTGCCAACGCATCCAACTCATAAAAATGCTCTAACGTTTTTGTAGCATCTTTAATCTCTTTCAGCTTCAAAAAAACCATGTTTGACGGGTGCAAACAATGAATTGCCTGTGATGAAATTAAAGAGATTTGAACGGTGCGTTTGACGAGAGACTATCCTTGGAACAGACATCTCCATTCCTAAATTGGCTGTGTTTTCTTGAATAGAAAAAAGCAATCCGTCCACAATACCCTGTGCATTTTTTTATAATTTTATATTGTATGCATGTTAAAAAATTGTTATAGAATTAGGTGGGTGCCACGGCCCTCTAGGCCCATACCTAGCTACGCCCATGACCACGGACCACCTAATAGGTCTCCCCTTTAAGTTATGAAAGAAATAAGATCACCAATAATGTCATAGAGAATAGAGAGTACATGATCCAGTACATGAACCGCTAAAGAAACTTGTTTTTTTTTTCCTAAAATTATTATAGGAACATTGGCAAAAATCCATTAAAAGCTGCCATTCCAATTAGTGGAGGCATTGATAGAACTGCGAGTACCATATATCATGCCCATACCGCGAAAAAAGCTTAAATGTCATTATTTTCAATTTTCAATAAATTACGATCACTACAATTAAATCATAAAGTTTTATAATCGTTAGAAGTGGCATCGCAAATATAGAGAAAATTCAATTCTGTTGTAGCCATACAACTTATTGCAAAGGTAGTTAATGAAAACACTTGTCTAGTAAAATTTTGTAGTTGTCTCTTAAGGCGGTTAAGGCGCAATACGTATACAATGTGATGCCATGGTTCTGCTTTAGGCCACCCAGTGCTGCAAAACTTACTAAACACATGAAACTGCGATAGTCCCAAAGAAATTAATACACACATCTCTAACCAAAGGCCCTATAGGAACCAATTAAGCCACTTTTGTATTGTAACGACCCTTACGAATTTCTTCAGATGTCAATTTTTGCAAATGGCTATTTAGCATTCCATTATTAGGCTTGTTTGTATTTATTTGAATTATTGGATTTTGTTTAAAAGCTCCACTTCTTCCGTTTTCCTTAACAACAAAATTTATCCACTTGCTGTGACCAACTTCAACTATAACTTTGTGTTTATTTGTTGTTAAAGCAGTTACTGCTATAATTGTTGTTGTTTTGGTTGTTTTAGTTATTGCTTGTGTTAAGTTTCAAGTATATTTCGTGTTTTCAAGAATTAGGTTATCGCCACATTATAATGCTTCCGTTAATTTCCTTCCACTTTTATTGCTTCGAAATTGTTTGCTCGGTCGGTTTGCATGAACACTGTGTATTCTTGGCTAAAACTAGTGGTCAAGCAATAAATTATGCCAACAACAACAACAACAACAACAACAACAACAATAACAACAACTTAATGCGAACAACAAACAACAAAAACTTTAAATTGTGTCTTGTTTAGAAGAAGCAAAACATTTTAACAAGATAAAGCAATCGGATATTTATAAGATTTCGTTAGAAGTAGGATTGAAGTTTTAAATTAGAAAAAGTTTACACTTAATATTTTTGCACAAGTTAACAGTCTGGCGTTAAATTCTATTATTTAAGAAGTATTTCGCTTTGCATATTGTCTTAAAAAGCTTTCTACATTAGGGAAATTCGCAACGTAAGGGCATGATTTATATTTAATTGCATCTCTTAAGTGCCACGTGCCACAATTTCTTTGAAATATATATTTGAAGATAGATACAATACCTATGTGATTCACAGAATATTGCTAAATTTTGTATATGGTACAGGAAATAATGTACAGAAAATATATTTCAATCTTCAAATTGGCTTCTAGGAATCCGCAAACTCAAAATTTTTCTTAATAATTTATTACATGAATAATTAGTCCTTGCTTGTTGTGGATTTAGCTATTCGTATATAGATATTGGAGGTAACCAAATCATCAATCAACTTCAACCGGCTCTTATATTTAAACAAAAAATAGCACGAACAATATGAGAATTCAATCATATCAAGAATTTATTATAAGCTTACAAAACAAGTTTTCACATAAAAAGTTATTCCATATAAAATTTCGTTTTATAATATGCCCTTTAAACTGCACTGTTCAAAATTTAGATATCGATGCAACACTCTCCGGCTACACCAGCTTTTGAAAACCATGAAGTAAAATCGAAATATGATAATTATAATTAAAGTTTCAAAAACTTGAGGTTTGTTGTGACTTTAGCTGTTCATATGCCGAGATTTCATTGGTCGCTAAACCAAATCATCAGTGAACTTTAAGCAATTTGAACACATTCAAACAAAAAAACAATAACTTTTTGAAACTCTAATTGCTTAAACGATTGAATGGGGAGGATATCCGAAATAATAAATATCAATATCAAGTAAAATAATAATAACTACGAGTAAATTGAGTTTGAGGTCTTCTATTTTTTATTTTTAATTTCCTGAAGGAGACACCCACATACTGCCATGACCCAAAATACAGCCATTTCCATTTACTTGTTGACCTGGTTCCAGTGAAGTTCGAATCGAATACCCAAATCCTGGCCTCATAGCGGCTAATATCAGCCGGATCAACCACAGTCCGTTTCATTTCGTATATAATGCACTGACATTTAAAGATGATAAGCATTTGCATACACGTCGTTGCCAAAGTTTTAAATTGAACTTTTATAACATTTTGTTCCAGCAAAACAAAATTAATAACTTACATATTTCTAAATTATTATAAGAATAAAAATTCCACAAATATAAGGACTTAAATTGCCAAATAAAAAAATATTTTCAAAATCGGTTCATTAATACAGGAGTTATACGAAAAAACTATTCGTCTGAATTTCAAATATATGTATGTACATATAACATGTGGCACTTGGCTATTAAATAAAAGAGATGCTTTACAAATATTACAATTCAGTAGTTTACCTCGTTTTAAATTCACCTTGATACACTTTGTTAAATTAAATTTGAGTAATTCACGACATACATATGTACATAAGTATGTATGTATGTAAGCATTTCCTGAAATGCCGTCATTGCTGCTAGTGGTCGGCATGGCAGGCGTTATTCCCTGAGATCTTCTCAAACGTTGTTAAAAAATGTTAATATTGTCGCCGGTGTTTAACAACGATATCTTCTACTTTACTGAATTTGCTTAAAAGGTTGGATTTAACTAAAGTCTATACTAAAGTCTATACAACTATTTAAATAAATTAAAATTATAATTTCGTATAATCCGTTAAAGCGCTTCTAAAGCAACTACTTACATACAACCAAAATCGATTAAGAACAAAATTTCCACGCACACGTTTGTATGTACAATGTATGTAAGTACATCCATATGCACACGCAAAAATGACCCAACAATTAAACTAATCACTCATTGTTTGACTTAAAAAAGAACAAACTTACAATGCCTACGTACTTAAGTATATACACAACATAAATCCAAATGTCTCCATCACGAACTGCAAAAAATAGAGATCGATTTGTTTTGCAAAAGCACACATGATTATCGGAATTTTGTTTATCAACTCCACTCTTTTATTAAGAATTTACTCGTATAGTAACAACAACTTACATACATACATACATACATGTATGAAGGATGAGTGCAAAACAAACCGTTAGCCCATATAATAAAAAAACAAGAGCAATTCGTTCAACTACGAGAAAAACAGCAAAAAATCTTACAGAAGATTCCCTTTATATACATATATGTATGTACATAAGTACATACTTATGTATATGTACATATGTATATAAGTAGGAACACCTGTATATACATTTAAAAATTTTTACCTTCAACAAATTGTAATACATCAACTTGTAAAATTATTTTTTATCACTGGAGATTCTTTTATTGAATTTATTAACAATTAAATCAATCACCACAAACTTTACACACATTCATTAGAACAAATAACAACCGACACTTGCAAAAGACGCGACCCAACTAAATCATACAAGATGTAGCACTTGTTGGAAGAAGCCGGCAGACTTTTTAGTGGAGAGTTTAAAACGCAATAAACGCCCACAATATTAATGTGTAATTAATACATTTGATGTTCGAATAGGCATTAGTTTTGAGTTATTGTGTGGAACAGTACTAATGGATGTAAGCGACAAAAAAAATCGAAATTGCACTACATGTCTTTTTTTTAGAACATAATAGCAGCAGAATAAAGGCCCGTTAAATAAAGTCTATGCAGGGTGAATAGATTACAACAAAAGCTGAAAGTGCAAGTGTCAAACTCCTTGTAAAAAAGTTGAGGGAAAATTTTTTTATTTTTTCATTTTTATTTATACAGTTTGCCAATCAATTTACCTCTCATCTGGCCTGTTGCACAGACCTTATTAATAGAACTTGACCAGGAGAAGGTATGTACCTAAATCTAAGTACATATACTTATATATTAAATTTAGGGGAGCCTTGCTGTTTTTATTATTTGTGATCAAGGTTGGTATACATTTATCTTTTTGTAAATCAACATCATAAACGATTCGATTTTGTAAGTTTATAAATTTTATTAAATATTTTATATAACAACCAGAAAGGAAAGTTTAACAACAACTTTGAAGTTGGGAGTTTAATAAGGAGTAAATATTTTTATATACTGTAATGATGTGGTTTTATTAATCTTCACAAACCAAAAACGAATACATGAACTCTATTGCAAAAGTAATGTAAATTTTATAGAAACGAATATGAGGTCGATATTTTTAATATAATGCTATTAAGGGACTCTTTTTGCAAATCCTAACGAGTTTAAATACTTGCAATAAAGCAGTTATGCGTATATATCTACATATCTATGTACAAGTTAGTGGTGCAGGACACTATGTGCCCGTTTTAAAATAAAACACTGATGTTTAGAAACTACATATGTCCCAATTTTATTGCTTTTTATTTAAGCGCTATGAGTTCTTGTCTTCACAAAGGTGAGTATCAGATTCTACTACTAATTCTTATCCTACCCTATTTTATACTAATTCCTAGCTACGATCTGTTTGGCAAAGCGGCTGACTGATGGTGAGAAGATGATTGGCTAATGTTGTGAAGCTGCAGTTTGGCGCAGGTGTGGTTGCGGCGAACTGCAACTACTTCTTATTGTGGGAAGAATTATGAAAATAGGTATATTCCCAGATGGTCGGCTGATGTTGTGAAGCTGCAGATTGGCGCAGGTGTGGTTCTGCGAATTGCGACTGCTTGTGACAATGGTATCGTGATCATACTACGGTTTGTTCGCACACCATTTCAGTGTTGTGGGATTCATGTGCTAATTTACATTACATATGAATATCTATGTACATCTTCAGAGAACAATTCAATCGACGCAGAAAATCGGCTTTATTGCGGTAAAACATCTTTAAACATAATATTGACACATCTTCACGATGCTGTGTTGGTTCTATTGTGAGCAAACACGCCATCCAACTTGCGCAGCTTTTTTATCTTCATTATACAATTTTCCGTCCATATGCGATTTGTAGCACTTTTTGATATGTCAATCATTTCATGATCATCTAATAACATATTGGTCGACTGATACGGTGTTCATCACAGCAGCTCGTAATATCCCGTTTAACCTCTGCCACCCAATATTTTATAGTCGTAAAGGAAGGTCATATTCCCTCAAAGTAGAATCTAGCTCGGCTTTGAGAGAGAGACTCTTCAAATGAAAGTATGGCATTACATAATGATGACCGATTTTTTTCATGTTATCGTATATTTTTGATGGCTGCAAAAGAAACTGCACAAAGTGGCGACTTGAATCCAAAAACATATATTTCATAAGGTTGCCGCTTTTCACTAAAGTAATTTTTTTTAAACTCCTGACGCCATCTATACGTCAATCATATATTAAAACACGATTTTTTGCACAACAAGCCACTGAAGAGTTGTCCTTGCTTTAAAATAAACCAGTTAATTAATTTTAAAAAATGCTTTGTTTTTGGGAAAATAAATTGAAACTAAATTTACAAAAGTCTCTTCCTTTTATAAATATTTTTTGTTTTTTTTTTTAATTTTTCAAACAAAACAAAACAAAAAATATTTATAAAATTCGCAGGACTCTCGTATACTAAACGTGCATTTTGCTGTAGACACGTTGATAAAAAGTGACAGATTTTGGAATTTTTCTATTTGCAATATGCCATTTATTATTTCGTTCACTGCCAATTGTTAGAATTTCTAGTTTATTGGTTGTTGTTTGTTCTAATCCAAACATGTCATCTCCACAACAGGGCTACAGCCAAGCCAGCATATGTCGTCATTTTGGTGGCTGCCTAAAAGTTTATTTTAACCGATATGCAAAGAGGAAAAGAAATCAAAACCATACGACCGTCTGTCCGTCTGTCTGTCATTCTTTGCAAATGTCTGTTATTCAGTTGGTTGTTCGTACGTTATTCATTCAACCCAGCTATTTATTGAAGTGAATTAAAATCGACAGCAAGCAAATAACGACAGAAAGAATTAAAAAAATATATATATTTCTGCAGAGCTAATCCTTCTTCCTTTCTATAGAAAATCGCGAAAGGTGGCAAAGGAATAAATGAAAATGTTTTGGTAGGATGTCAGAGATGGTGTTGCTGATGCTGGTAATGCACTTAATTTTATTTTTAATCTGAGCCAAAACAAATAGGCGAAAAACTTGTTTGAATTTTTTTATTCTATTGTACTTGTTTTATAAAATTCAGCCTAGAAATTGGCGCTTCAAGGGACAGGGAGGTTGCTGTGGAGCACATACATAAGTGCCGAGAGAAAAATTTGAATGTTTTTGTGGAAAACTTTTTTCATTAAAATAAAATTGCCTTCACTGCAAAGATTGACGAGAATTGAAAATGAAAAAGCCAAAAATCAAAGTACGAGAGCGAAACCTGGAGGAATGCAGTAGTTTTAGCATTATTCGCTTACTAATACCTATTCAGAATAAATGAACTGAACTGGCAAACTAAATATTATTGTTAAGCTCGGTAATTTTTTCCAATTTCCTAGAAGTAGCACACGATGCAATTATTTCAAAATGTAGGAAATCACCAAGACAACATGCCTCAAGAGAACCTTAAGAGCCCCACTACAAAACAAATATGACCCGTATATATTCTTAGTGATTTCCATTATCTCGAAACGTCTTTTGAATCCTTCTCATCTATACAGGTGACAAATTTGGGATCAAGTCTGGAACACATTGAGCAAGAGCTGTCTCTTTCAATGTAATGTAATCTTGAGTGGAAATAAAGGATCGAGTAGACTACGGGAGAATTGTTTCCGCTCTTGATATAAATTCTATTCAAAGACAATTGAGGAAAAATCAACTGCTCCGGGCGTGACTATTTGGAGCTCTACTAGAGCCAATATTGGCGGAACTTGTACCCCAGAATCCAAGTCTATAACTATCGAGCGATCAAAACTATATATATATGCAACAATGCGGTGCAATGCTGACTGTGGCTCAAGTTCAAATTGAGTAAATACAGTTACGTTCTGCAAGACGTATGACCTTTTATTGGTTTCTATCTACTTAAAGCATCAGTACAAGAGATACCTTCTAGTAGTGCATCCTTGCAATTAGAACTTATGTTGGATTTATTCCATATTCCAGAAATATTAAATGTTTAATTAATGTTTTCTCAGCAATTCCTGAGACATTGTATAGTGCTTTTCGGTAGATACGATTGCACTAGAACACTGGGTCAAACTAATTAACTGTGATTTAAAAACTTTTGGGTTAAGTTAACGATGTCAATCTTTGCAAGGCAAGACTCCACCTAGCAGTGGATGTGGTTAAAGATCATATGGTGACGTTCATTTAGCGTCACAGCTGAGTCTTAATGACTCTCACAGTGCCAACTTCAGTTTGATGCCCTTTTTATACATACTTCTCAACAAGGTCAATTCATCGCGCCAAGGATTGGTGAATTATAACAGCAGGAGCATTAAAGTGAATAATACGAACCTTTGGGCTGGCTACAGATCTAATGTGGTACTTCAACTAATGGAATATCTCAACACAAAACGACTGATACTGGTTGCTAAACAAGATTTCTGGGCTGTCACATGGTGATTGTGCTTTCTACTCAAATTACGGAAAGTAGGCAAGTTCTCTAACTGATAAATAAATATGCGAATAGGAAACCTCACATTGGCACAGTATGACTTTAGATGGCTAGAATTCTGTAGGAAAAGTCATGGTGCAAAAGCGTTGAATATGTGAAATGCATACAAAAGCATTAGCTGCACAACAGGTCAGGATAGGGAGCCTAAACAAGGATATAGACACCATATTCGTGTGCACAATGTTCCGATTGCGTATCACTGTAACGAGTTTTCTTCAACAGTGCGTTTTGCTGATGACTGCAGTTTAAGCTTAGTGAATATGCTTATAAAAATTATAATAATAAATATATAAAATAAATTAAATAAAATGAAATAATAATAATAGCACAGAAATAGATTAAAACCTACAAAAATGCAATTAAAGTTGGCCGCTAAAGTGTCTGTCGATGGCCTCTGCCGACAGATGTGATGCTTCTGCAAATTGGCTTATTGCTACCGATTTTATATCTATACCCTCGTATATTTTCAATCCTTTTTTCTCCATTCATGCATGTGACAAAACAGAATGTTACCTCAAAAAAACCAATATTAAATCAAGAAAACTGAAGGAATTGCATCTGGTGGCAAAAAACATTATTGAAATGGCAAATTGCCATAAATTTTTACTACATTTTACTGGTTAAACGTACTCGAGAACTCATGCATCATTATACTTGCATATGAAATAGTTACTGCAAGCCAAAGTAGGTCATTATTTTAATACTTTCAGGCAAAACTATTCGGCAAAGTACATTTTAATTTGAAGATTATTCCCTACCAAAAGAAAGGCGAGAAAAAAAGAAAAGAAGAAAAAGCTGCAAGGAGTATATGCACTTGTAGTTCTTTGTCCTTATTGTCACACTTCATCTGCCTTAATCGAAAATGTAATTTTAGAATAAATTTAAATGTAGTAGTGGCTTGAGCAGAAGAGAATAGAATGTAAAGCAGCTGATTTCTTTTACAAGAGAAGCAATTAAAAAGAAAATGAAGTCTTCCAAAAATAAAGAAAATGTAAAAAGAGAAGTACAAGAGATAATTAGGGATAATGACTAGTATGTTTCTCACAAAGTCTATACAACATGACTAATAACTATTTATTGCATAAGCCTCCTAACAAAAACCTACTGCCCTTGTTTTGAAAGTTATCCTTCCAACAAAAATATTCCGCTTAAAGGTCTGTTTCGTATTTTAAGTTCAAAGTCGAATAGGTTGGCTTGGGTCAACGAGATGTGAAAGATACTCATGTCACAAGGACAGACGCTCAAGGCAGTAAATATCTGTTGTGCGCTTCCACATATGGAAAATCTCGATCCTGTCCCCTAGAGGAATTCTGCGCTATGAAGGTACGTCTTCAATTTTATCCAGTAAATACCCCTGCGATGAGTAATGTTCAGTAATGTGTCATCCAGAAGAAATCGGAATCGCTCCTGCAGAAAAGCTGAAAAATTACATAAAAAGAGCTCCACTGTTTTAATGTCCTCCCTGCATGTCCTCCATTCGTGATCCTCAGCAGCGTCGATCAGGTGCAGATGTTGTGTAACTGGAGAGAGATTTATGTGATAATCAATATTTCGGAGGGAAGGTAAATCACTTGTCTGATTTTGGAAAAAAAAAATATGGGATACAATCAAAAGCAAACCCTTCAAATAAAAAAATATATTTTGAAAATTGCCCAATAAATGGAGGAGTTATGCGATAATCTATATTTCGGGCGGGCAAATCGGCCATCTAATTTTCGAAAAAAAAATCAAGCAAATATTTTCTTGAAAATCGGTTCACAATTGATAAATTAATGCGTGCTTCGTGAGAATAAAATGTAATTCATTTTAATATGTGTGAAGATAAATTTCTGCACACTGGGGAATATCTATAATCCTCCATTTCGCCTTCACGGCCACCAAACTTCTCAAGAAAATTTTCTTTTTCTAGACTCATTTGCCTGAAATTCCAAAATTATTATTCCCTAGCGGCCCTTATGTATATATATTTCTATATAAAGGGATATACCTACAATTCACTGTTTTTGCATAAAGGCCACTTACCTCACCGAGAAAATATCAGCTGTTTTTCTTATTGCTTTTTTCTCTTGATTTGAACTTTTTTTGCATGTCCTTTTATTTTGCGTGCAAAACTTATACTCTGGAGCACCTTTCCCATGTGTTCTCTAATATGGATCTGGTCACACCTCCTAAATTTGCTTGGTTTCCCAAATTTTATTATGGTTGTTAAGTGGTTAACAGTGCTCTGATAACCGAAAAATTGATAATTTTAAGGAAATAGGTTCTTCTGGTCTGTCTCTGCTACTTAAATTTAAAATTCAGCCTAATTACGAGCGTCGTTGTCGTATTTCGACTTCGACATTTTTGTCCTAGATTAAAGAAGAACATTGCATGTTATCTTTAATCTATTACAAAACTGTCGGAGTCGAAATACGACAACGACACTCGTAATTAGGCTGATTATCTTAAACATATTTTAGCAACTAAAGCTTGCAACTATTTCTCAATGCTACTCCACTTCAAAAACAATTTCAAATCAAACCTTTTCCATGGTTTCCATAACGTCTATACAGTTTTATTTTCAAATTAATATTTATTTTACCGAAGCTATAAACATCCACAGATATTTTGTAATTTTTCATGATACTAATTAAATTTTTTTCTCCAAACACGGCATCCAACCACTTCAATACAACGGCATCAGCAGCAGCATCAGTTACTCACTTCTTTTTCATTCTTGCCACATCAGTTTTAGCATTTACATCATAACTTTGTGTTAGATACCAATCATGTAATCTTCTAAACATTGACGGGCTTTTTAATTAAATTAGTGAACACAAAAATGATGAATTCTTTTTTTATTTTTTATTTTGGTCATTCATCTATTTTAACCTTCGTTTGTTAAGGCATTTTTATGTGTGTGGTAAAGGTAACATTTTAATGTCAGTAATGTATGATCATAAGGGCACGGATACACAAGTGTTTCCATAAAACACACTATGGCAAACATAATATGACAAGGAAAAAATGTTGAGTGCCGTAGCAGGAGGCACGTTGAGTAGCAGAATTATGCAACAGACCTGCTGCTGGTCTTGTCATTTTGAAATGATGCCAGGAAAAGAAATTAATAAATGGCAACAAGCATCATTTAGGGCACAAAAAATAAAACATAACGCGAAAAATAAATTTGTAACTATACGCTAAGGGAATCGTGAAAGGGAGAAAAACAAAAAACACACTGGCTTCTGATACAAATAAACTAAAATTGAGGAAAAAGTCAGAACTTTTAAAATTTTACGTTTTGCTTTGATATATTATTTTGTTTTATAAATTCAAACCGTTTCCAAAAAAATTTTTTTGAAGTTAATAACAATATGTATTATACCGTATGTCTAGATGAATATATAACTTTGTAATACACATAACACACTCTCAAAAATTAAACTTATCGATAAAAAATGGTATTTTAATTTTCAAGGACACAAAAAGAGTGCTTCAAGTATTTCCCTTAAATTAAAAATTTTTATAAATATATAATACTCTATATTGTTCTCTTATCCGTGGATATGCCTGCATTTACTTGCCGCTAACCAAATCATCGGTACACTTTAGCCGGCTCATGTCTGCGAAACACTCAAATTCATGTAGTTATTAAAAAAAACATAAATACTATATGAGAATTCCATGGAATTCAAGCATATTTTCCAACACAGCTAAGCCAACAGCAAGCAACACATTTTTTTATTGAATTAATTGGGACATTATCCTGATTAATTTTTTATACATATACAGGCCTGTCACAGAAATCAATTTCGATCGAAAGTGGAATTGATTCCGTATTTTGCTTCTCCAGAAAACAAAAAACGAAATTGTTTTTCGGAATGAAACCACTTTTAATTTCATGATCGAATTTGCATTTTTTTGTATCTGATAGTACAAAAATAAATTTAAAACTTTCTTGATCGAATAAATAAAATAATAAAATACGGTATCAATTCCACTTTCGATCGAAATTGATTTCTGTGACAGGCCTGATAGTTAAATATTGAAATTTATTAATAGTTTGTCTACAAAAATATTTGAACTTTTAAAATGTGTTTGTTGTGACTTTAGCTGTTCATATGACGACAAATCGTCAATTCAATACAATATGAGAATTATTTATCGCGTATGAATATTTATAAGTTTTTATTTGGAAATTCAAAAATTGTACCAAAAAATAATAAGTGCGCCAATGTACCACACAACTTTCAATTGTACCAAAATAGGTACAATTTTGCCACAAATCAAAACAGTGCTAATAACAACAACGCTAAAACGCTGCCGTGCACACACGCCAAATAAAAAGCAATTTTAATCACGTTTATAACTTGATATGACATATTTTATATGCATGTACATATATACGTATGTAAGTGTACACAGGGCTGGTTTGTTTGGAATGGTGCTTGTTTGCTCGTTTATAACTGACAGTTATTTGCTGACACGAACACACAGAAACATATACTCACTCACTCACCCACTCACACATGCTGGTTCAACGGTTCATTTATTCGGTTTAGATTTATGTTTAGAGTTAGAAAAAGTTCATACAAACAGATCAGGTCATAATACGCTTTGTCATTGTAATACTTTTTCACTTTGTTCGCTCTGCTCTACCTTCTTCAAATAGAAAATTTTAAAATTAAATCCACATTCATTTTGGTGGCCTTTTGACTTTTCTATGAATATACCAGAATACACAAGGGCGATATAAGTACATACATACATAAATACATACATGACATGTTGCAAAAAAATAAAAATATTTATATTTAACAAAAATGTCGTGCAATGTAAATTTAGAATTTTCATTAATGATGAACTTCATCACCGGAGTTTAGAATCAGTGAGGAAATTATTACAAATTTACTAAAAATTAAAAAAAAACTTAAGAAATGTTTTGCTTGTTGTGGCTGTAGCTGTTCATATGCCGACATTTCATTGGTCGCTAAACCATCACTGTCAACGGCGAGCGCTATAGGGCGAAATCGTGTGACTCAACCTTTTTCTCAGCCAAAGAGGCCCTCAGAACCAATATAACACATGCCATGCAATCAGGCTGATTTATGCGCGGAGTCATGGAATATTGGACATTTCGGATGCGGCCCAACCATTGAAACAGCGGCGGATATTTGCACAATGGTATATTCCATACGTAATGGCATTAATAGGACATTCAAATGAATGAATTGAATTCAAAGATAGGAAGCGCTTAATAAATCGCACTACGCATTACAGAGACAATTAATTTTTTGCTCGAACACCTTCGCACAGATGTCTTTCCTGTCCTCCACAAGGTGGAGAGGCTCAAACCGAATGACAGCAAAAACTTCTTCCTCTATCCTCCCTCCCATAACTTATTTTCTTAGTTCCAGCACAATGCACTGCATAAATAGGGATCGGTCATCCCCTGAGTGCTGGCCCAACCGAAAAAATTATCCTTTACAATCGTTTCTTCAGCATTATATTACATTTCGACTCGATGGGACCTTTGAAACGAATTTACTCTCACTTACCCTTGGGCTAAGTGAAGTAAAATGGATTATCTGCTTGGGGACAAGATCACTCGCTGTCGTAGCCGCTCCCCCATAAATAAGTAAATGCATATTTACGTTTTCTATACTGTTGCGAGTAGTAGATTTTGACACTTCAAAATGCAGAAATATTAGCGAAAATTTTAGATTTCTTGAGCCGTATGGGCTGCCAAGATGAACATCGTAGTGGTCAATCAATTGAGATATGCACACCATGAATGGTTAAGAATACCCTTTAAGTGGTGTTGGATGATCACCGGATGGAGGTGTGCCCGAGCTGGCTAAAATGATAGGCATTTCAAAAAGTGCCATACTTCGCATACTGATCGAAAATTTGATGATGAAGATGAGAAAGCTGTGCGCAAGATGGCTGCCGCGTTTGCTCACAATAAAATAAAAACATTTAAGTGAAGTTGTTTCAAATACAGTGTTTGGATAAAAATGTATAAAAAATAGATTCCATCAGTCCACATCTGAGGCAAAGAAACAGTCAAAACTATAAACTGGAATTGGAGAATCGTGTTCCAAGAAAGCAAAGACGGTTCCATCTGCAGGCAAGTTCATGGTTTCTATATTTTTTTTTTGCATTGTAATAAGTTTTACAATTAAAAAGGAAAAACAGCCCGTGACGATTATTATGACAACTTATTGCAACGTTTAAGTGATGAAGTTAAGGAAAAAACGCTGCATTTTGCGAAAAAGAAATTGTTGTTTCATCAAGACAATTCAACAGTTCACATATCATTTGTGATTTTGCTTTGGCAAAAATAAATGAATTAAAGTTAGATTTGCTTCATCGCGCAGCTAGTTCGCCAGATTTTTAGCCCCCTAGGATTATTTAATATTTCTAAACCTGAAAAAAATGATTAAGTGGCAAAAAATTTGCCCAAATGACTACTATAGACAGGGTATCGATGATATTTACTACTGCTGAAAGGAAATTATATAAAGAAAGTTTTTCTCAAATTTTATGTTTTTTTGGTTGTTGTTGTTGTGTCGGCTTATTTTTGGAACCGCCTCGTATGTTTCTTTGTTTTCTATATATTAGCGAATTTTATTTTAAACCGCTAAAATAAAATTATACTTTCCAAAAAAGGCTCTTAAGACGTTTAATATTTTAAATATTTTTTTCGACGATATAATTCTTTAAAAATACTGATGAAAATTCTTTTAAAATCTAACCCTATGAATACTATTTCAAAAAAGTGAATAAGAGTTTAGTTTAAAAAAATTTTAACATTAAAATCCTTATTACATGTCATCAATACCAGTATCATTAGATGGACATTATGTTGTGAATACAGAGTTTAAACTGTCACACATCAAGGTGTGCGGCCGGCAAATACACCTATTGATGTGCATTTGATACTTTTCGAGCGGTAAAATGTAAAAGGGCTTTATATAAATGGGCCAAGCCCATATCTATAATAAGCCTATCGCAGATCTACAACAAATACAAAAATAACAGGCATTTTGTTTGTCAACCGCTCAAACGTGGTTATAAAACCCGCTTTTAATAAAAAAAACCTTTTCTTAGGAACAACAAAGTTTCGAAACGTAATTTCTGAATTCAGATCTCCTTCCTACTTCTGTCGATATATTGCAATCTAACAACAATTCAAGTATCAGCGAATTTAAGACAAACGTTGTTGAAAAAAGCAATAGGTCAAATACATTTATGTATAATATAGAATAACTTATAAAATTGCAAGAGGAAACAAGTTGGTACATTTGTAGAAAATACTAATGCCCTCCCTGATATACACTCGCCTTGAATGTGGTTATAAAATTAGACAAAAATTGAGGGCGAAGACTAAGAGAAAAAATTCGTATGGCGCTTTGCATTTAGAATAAATCCATTTTAGAAAAATTATAATTTAGGGTAAATTAAGCCACCAAGAATAAAAGTCGCAATATAAAACTTATGATTTGTCTACACAATTTTTTTTAACTCGTAGCAAGGATATCTATTGTACCATCGACGATTGCCTTTCATGTATCCTTCTTTGAAAATTTTTAATTTAAGCTAAATTAAATAAAAGAAACAAAATATATATGTTAAAATGTATGGAGTTCTATCTTTTTCTACAAATAAAAATTAGAATTTTACTGATTATTACAATTCATTATAATGTCCTTATACCCAGTTGTCGATTTTAATACTTCTAAAACCCACTATTACAAGGTCATGCCTAAACGTATGACCGCATATGCTGCTTCATCTATGATTGTGGTTGCCATAGACATTGAGGAATCCGAAGCTTTTGATGTTTTTGGCATGAAAATCCAGTGTATTGAGTATATTTTTCAGTTCACTAAAGATGCTGCAAGTGCCAAATTTTCTTAAGACGGTGGAAGAGTAACTTCAGGCCATTAAGTCTGCCCAAAATTTATATTACATGCATAAATCCGACTTAAAAAAGAATACAGCTCTCATGTATGGGCCCAAGCTAAGAAGTTTTGAAGTTGCTTGACCACGCATAGCAGAAGCTCATCGGTGATAGTAGTGTTGCCAAATCTATTGACTCAATGGAACATCAAGGCAAACAAACCCTACGGGTTTAACTGTTTTAACAGTCCTACAAATGCGTTCTAAAAAATCAGGGAAAACCTCGACTAACACTTTCTTCCCTAAGAGTACATGGATTTGTGGCCGATATATTAATAAATCCAGCTTCGATCGTTCTTCAGTCGAACAACTCACAAATGAAACAAGCCCCCAGTAGAGGTCTTTCATCTCACCTTCAACATGGGAAGATTTTAGTCGAATGGTTACGAGAAAACTACTCCCTCCATCCCCCTTCCCTTAACCAATTTTCTTAGTTCCAGCAAAATGCATGGCATAAGTGGGGAGGGGCATCCCCTCAGTACTGGTCCTATATGAAAAAAATAATACAAAGTTACAAACTGTATCCTCTTCCTCATATAATCGCCTAATTTACATATATCATTTGCAAGAGTTCAAATGCACATGGAAAGGCTTTCTTCACAAAAGCCTCGAATAATACGCACACGTGGATTTTCTTTGCTTTTACGATTAATCGCAAGCATACATTTGATGGCAACAAACGTCAAATGGCAGCTGTCAGAGTTTTCCTGCATCAAGTGCCTCCTCGCAAACACTAATACACATACACAATTACACATTCTCTGTGATGCATTACACATCACACAGCGATGGCAGAAAGCCTGTATAAAAATGCAAGAGTATCACTGGAATGTCCCATAACTTGGCATTTGACAGTTTGACATCGAAAAAAGGTTCAAAGAGTACAATGCTGTGTGTTCGTTTTTCCTACGGACACCTTTTGTACTATTAGCTATTTTTCTACCTTTTTTCTATTTTTTTTTTTCTTCTTTAAACTGTTTTCAAATGTAAAAATTTCTCATTTTTTAATTTTTGTTTTCAATGAAATCTAATAAATGATTTGATAACTTTGTTTACGTGTGTGTGTTTTTGTGTGTGTGCGTGTTTGCTAGAATGTTAAAGCCAGAGACTTCCAACACGAAAATGGTATTAACAGAGTTCTAAAGGTCATTTCTATTGTATATCATACGTCAAACTTGACATGTTACATACACGCACACACATTCATACACGAAGTCATTCATTATTTCTTGTAGTAGATTGCAGAAGGTGTTGCAAGAGTGTGTGTATGTGTGTGTGCGCGCGTGTAAATGTGTGTGTAGAGCTTTAAACCATCAATATCGTTTGGTTTAGCCAAAGCCAATCAGTTAGAACACTATTAAACCAATCTAACGTTTCTATTGATGGTGTTGCACAGAAGGAATCAACGCCAAAAAATCGCCGCAGTTGCTCATCGCAGATACATACAATTTTTTCAATATATTTTAAGTATACATTGGGTATATATGTATATGGATGAATGCGAACAAACAGGATTTCCGCTCCGTTTATTTTTGCTTTGTAAAAGACCCTTTAAAGGATATTGAAATCCAAAGCAGGTCACTTAGACTATTCAAAAGGATATTTGTGTATTGGAAACCAAAGCAAAATTTTAGCTTTGACTTCCAACATTTATACAGAGTTGGATGTAATAAGATGAAATCAAGGCGTAGCGCATATGAAATTGATCGGCATCATAACGAAGGTTTAGATTATACCATAGATAAATCGATAACAATATTCTAATTTTGCTGGTGAAGTGACATGTGAAAATAAGGTGTGACATTAAATGAAATATTAAAGACTCTTTGTAAAACCCCGGTAAAAAAAAGAACTACGAAAGAAATCAATAACATCCAGTTCAAGTGAAAACAAACATAAGAATCACTGCCAAGGAACAACATTTTCATTGCTTCCAAAAATACGACAGTGGGTTAGTTCAACTTTGTTGGAAGTCAAGTTGTCAAAAATTTTATTAAAAATATTAATTACTTCTACAAATCTGTGAAAATCTGTTCCCGGTCTTAAAAGTAATTTTTTATTAAAAATAGTTTTTTATATGAAAACATTAATTTTCTTCAAACAATGATGAAAATTAATTTCACATAAGAAAAAATCGTATTATTTCCAAATGCGCAGTTTATTCCTGGTGGTAAAATACCAGAATTAATTTAATGTAAAATTATTTTCTTTAAAAAAAATCAATATAATAAAGACAGCATAGCACTACTTTCGTATCCTAATCTCAGCATTTTCGGGGCTTTTATGGAAGCACTTTAATACTGGTTTGTGATCCGGAAGCAGTAAAAATTTGGATCTTTAATAATAATGCTTTTATCACAGGCTTATCATTATCTTTTTTAGATCCTGCTCATTTGATCTGAAGTCACATTCAAAAAAGATGTTATGAAAAAACGATTTTTTGGAAGTACATTAAATAAGTCCCGGGGTATATTTTACAAAATACTGTTTTATTGCATGTAATTTTTATATATAATTGTTTTATCCATATTTTTGACGAACAAATTCGCACTCGCATAATATCGCCACCAAAAATCTAACACATTTAGTTCTCTAATTCCAAAAAAATTAAAAAATTGTCGCTCATGTTGTTGCACATACAATCTAAGAGAATACTATACTTAAGACGTAGTTCGACATTATATTTTTGATAGATATTCATCAAAGGCAACATTGCAAAGAACGTTTTCAGCAGAAGACATTATTAACGTCATTGCCGTTTATAATATCGTAAACGATAGTTTTCTTTAGGATCTTGTCACCCCCTTTGTCATACATAAACATTTGCTCAAGGCAACATTTTCGACTGTGTCGTTCATTCGGTCCTCAACTGAGTTAAATAGAGACAAACTATCAGACGTTACAGCTCATCTTATCGTTAATTGTCCTTAACAGAAGACAGTTGCTAAGACTTCCTCACTCACTTAATCATCTATGGAAATTTCTTATGTTCTATCATGGAGAGGTAGTACTTGAAGCATGACAAATTTCAAAATCTCTACTAGAAAATCATGTAAGATGATCTCTTTAATTGGATCGTTTTGAGTTTTTGCAGTGGCGATGCGTTTTAGTTTATAAGTATGCGATGTAACGCATAATTGTTTCGATGCCTTGATGTACGAGGGCAGGTTAATAATTCCGTGACTTTATAAATGAAGCACAGGTCTTTGAATAAAAAATTATTTTATTTTTCGATATAGTCTCGTTTCTCGCTCTATAAACTTTGCTTAACTTTTCTTCTATTCTTTTATTCCCTCCAAATATCCAGATTTGTCAAAGCCATTAAAATATGTATTAGTTTGTGATTTGATTTTATCTTTGGAGTCAGATCTCTTTCCGCCAAAATATTTCTTCAGATTTGGAAATAAAAAATAGTATCACGGTCCTGAGTCCCAAGAATAAAGAGGACGAGGGAGCAATGCGTAGCTTAATTCATGGAATTTTTCCATAGAATGTGCACATGCATTTTCCTGGTGGAAAGAAACTTTTTTCTTAGACGAGTGCGGTCGTTTTTCTCACATAGTCATTAAATTGACCGAATAAATTGGCATAACATTCTCCAAGGATTATACCGCGTGCATCCAAAAAAAGGTAGCCATGACAAGCCCACCTTGGCCACTATTTGACTGCTGTTTGGCCTCTGGTGTGTTGCAGTGGATCCACGTTTCGTCAACGATTACGAAATGTTGCAAAAATTCGTCCATTTTGCGGTTGAACAACCCCAAATAATCCTGCAAAGCTGTCACACTATTGAGTTTGTAGTCGATTGTCAACAACTGTCGCAGACACTTTTGCGGAAAGCTTTTTCATAGTGTTGCTCTTTCAGTTAAGAGGCGGGAAATTCAAAAGGTACTGACTTATTGACCTGGTCTCGTAGCAAAAATGAGAGTAAATACGTAAGTATCGCAAAATTGTCATAATCTGATATTGTTAACACAACTTTCAAGAGTTGGAAAAAAATATATTAATTGATACTGCGAAAGCCATGAAAAAGTAATTCTTTTCACTGAAAAATTCTGATGAATTTTTTACTAAAAATTTTCTTTTACAATTCACATTTTAATGCTGTGGCTTAAAGAATTTTCATTATACAGAAATTGTAACCAATAATAGTCATGCCCGTGCCAACATCTACGCACAAGCTCTTCTAACGCATCAGTGAATTTGTGATTAATATTCACCAAAAAAAAACATTAAAACCATTGGAAAAACCCCAAAAAATTTATAAATAAATTTTATAAAATGGTTTTGTGTTCACACACACACAAGTATCGAAGTGTTTTATTTCCTTCTTGGCAAATATGCAAATGTATGCATGTGTGTGCGTGCGTGTGTGAGATTTTGAGCGTGTGAGCTCGTGAATTTGTATTTAGATACAATTTATTATTATTTTTTCACCTTTTTAGTTTAAATATAAAGAATATGTACATAAAAGAATTTTTAGACCAAAAATTTGTGGTATTATTATGCGGTTCATGTGTTGTGGCAGGGAAATTTTATTCACTTTCATGTGTCTATGTATTTGTGTGTGTTGCTTTAATGATACATGGTTGGTTTGGGAAACATTGTTCAACTTTTTGGCTTTTTTTTTGAAATTGTATTTAAATTTTATCTTCTTTTTTTCGATAAATAAATACCAAAAAAAAAAAACTAAAACATGCATGGAATTGGTTTTAATATTAGAAGGATAGAAAAATGAGCAAGGAATTTATAAATTAATCTATTAAGCAAATCAAATTTTATAGGTAGTTTAATTAGGCTAATAAACAAAAGCACATAACAAGAGTTAAGGCAACAAATTGTTTATTGAAAAATTCCAGTTAAAGCATTTCATTAGACATCCAATATCGTTTGAAAGTCTTGCTCCAGTCTCAAACACTATCGATTTTCCCTTTTTGGAATACACTTTATGAATTGAAAAATGTTTTTTTATGTTTTATAGGTTTCGAAACGTTTGATTTCACCATGTATGTTATAAAAAATAAGCCCAACATTAAGATTATGGCGTTTGAAAGTCGTAAATCATTGATATGACATGGACATTATTAAGGCTTAAATATGTTAAGTTATAAAAATCCTTTACAACTAACAAAAAATACACATACAATAACATGTTTCCATGCGTTAAAGGCACAAAAAATAAAGAAAAAAATATATGTATGTATAAAAAATCCTTTTAATCCTAGCGGCCGGCATCTGTACAGTCCCATGTGGCTGGCTGCAAGGAAACTTGTTTTGCCGCCCCTTAATGCCAACAAACACTTGGCGAGAAATATTTCTTTTTGTTGTTTCAACAGTTTTTAACATTTCCTTGTTAGTTTTATTACCAGTGGCTGAGAAAAAAATTTTTTTTTATAAATTGTTTTGCTTTTATTTAAAGTGGGCTTTTCTTTTAATATTTGCTTTATTTTTCTTCTCTTGCTTTAGTTTTTCACGCTCTCATTGTTTTCCTCTGTGCTTCTGGTTTGTGTTGCAGAATCGCAATTTACGTGATAATGATTCTAAATTTTAAAACAACTCGTTTTTTTTTTAAATCTTGTACAACACGATTTCAAAGGAATTTAATGCAAACAAAAGAAATAAAACAGCCAGCACTCCAACAATTGTTGTTTCTCTTTAACACATGTCCTTTAAAGACACATATACATGCACACACGCAACTGTGCCCCAGTGTGAATATGGAACGGGATGCTGCTTCAAGGCAAAAGAAAAATACGTGCATGTGCTCAAATAAAAAAAATAAAAAAATCCAAATGTATCCCTGCTGAAGTGAGACAATAAACAGCAGATTGTTATTAAATATTATAAAATTTAAAAAAAATTTAATTTTGACCTGAAATTCATAAGCTTCAGAACTTTCAAGTTTTATCGTTTATAAAATTTAAAATAAAGTTTTTCAATGCGCTAATAAACATTTCATTCTACTAGACACAAATTCTTCTAAATGAACTCTCATATTTTCACAAAGAACTAAAAGAAACGTTTTACTTTTCATATGAATTCAATAGGTTTATTCCAAATGGCTGCAGCTGTAGCCAATCAGAATTTAGACGTACCACCCATTACGTCTCAGAATGGCGGGCAATATCATCTTCATTCAAAACGAGACCTGGAGAACTTTATTGAATGCAACGAACATTAGAATATAAATGTGGGCCTGCGCACATACGAAATTTAACCGATCCAAGAGCTGTAATTTAATGAACATGCGGCAGCATTTGAAAGATGTCCCAGATATTATCAAAAATATCAATTTATCTATTACCGTCTAACTTAAGAACGAATTATTTCCAAGAGATCAATTAGTGTACATTTTTTTAGCACCTTGAAGAGATTATTTGATATCTTAATTAAAATTTTTTGTTTTGAACACTTCATATTGAAAATGTATTCTTTTGGGGTATTCTCCCCATGTTGCAACAAAAATAAAATAGTATAATTGTTTGTATTTTTTTTAAACCTATTTTATAAACCCACTCCAAGTCCAGCTGTTCTATTTTGGGCAACAAATTTTTTTTGTAATCATCGCACTTTAACGCTCATCATTCACAGTAACGTTTCTACTTTCGTCTTCTTTGAAAAAGTACGATGCAATGATGCCACCGGCCCATAATCCACACCAAACAGTGCATTTCTCGCACTCTACCTGTGCGTGTTGGTGATTTTATGTCCAATAATGTAAATGTCGTGTGAAATTTAGTCACAAGATTCCGAATAGCCGCCTCAGAAGTTCGCCCAAACTGACCATAAAATGGAAGAAGTGTACGATGCACTTTATTACCCGAGCATGAATTTTGATTATAAAATTCAATAACCAGCAAACGTTTTCCATTTGTAAGTCGATTCATGGTTAAATTATAGACCAAACTGAACATGTTTAACATTGACAGCTGAGCTGCCAAAAACAGTGTTGCCAATAAGAAAGCTGCTAAAAAATCACCCTTTATATTGTGGAATATGTTGGAAAATATAATATTTAAGATTTTTAGGAAAACATTTGTAAAAATTTATTATTTTAAGAACTATTCTGAAGCCTAATGCATTAAACACATTCGAAACAACAGGCTACCGACTACAACTTGTCAAAAATAGAATAAATGTGTGTATATGAAAATGATTATTTTCATAACTGCACGGCTACACGACTGCAGGTTGTTGTCCATGCTACTTTTGTCGTGTAGTCAAACTAATTTCCATTTTTGTTGGCTACAAAACAAAAACAGTGTTGACAATATAAGAAAATATGTAAAGCAAATTACCGATTAGAAATATTTTTTATTGCAAAATAAAAAAGAAAATTGTAAAATTTATATGTTATAATATACATATATGCAACAAGAATTTTTAAATAAATAAATTTATTTGTTTTATTGTCTAGTTTTTCTTTCTTTGATTTAGATTTGATTTGCGTTAGTTCCTTGTTTTTTCAGCTAATCAGGCCTGATGTGTTTTTATGACAAAAAATTTTAAGTTATTTATTTCATATTTTCCCAACGTTTCGTGAATTTTTTGTTCACTTTATCCAGGGACCCGTCTATTTTATTAAAATATTAAAAACATGAAGATTTTATAATTTTTTTATAATTTATAATTTGTTTTATTGTTATATATTATATTGACTTGAGCCAAAAATACCAACATTGGTGAAGATTAAAAAAAATCACAGGGTAATAGCTCTTTTTATCATAAAAATTAATTAGTAAAATTTATCAAAGATGTAAGGAAAAGAAAACTATCCTGAACAAGAACTATACAAAATTAAAAGCGCTTAATATGCACCAGCTGTAGCTGACTACATGACGACATTTGTAGACAACGACATTTGTAGTCGGTGTTCGTGTAGCCTGCTGGTATCTATGTGTTTATAGCATAATTCTTCAAATTAATGGCAAAACTACAACTGCTTTTAATTTTTAATTTTTTTTTTTAATCCATTCAATATTTAATTTAGTTCTGCAAACACAAAAATTCGTTTTTGTGGTTTATATCATTTAAAGTTCTTTGCCAACTCCATTAAAAATTTGCAATAGTTAAAAAAGCAATTTCATTATGAGAAACTTTAAGCCGATTTGCAAATGCGTTATTTTTTGTTTGTGTGCAAAAATATGAATTATTAATTAATAAAAAAAGATTTTAAAAAGAGTTTTCAGAAACAAATTGATGTTATTGGAATTATATTATATGTTATTGAGAAAATATAAATGCGGGGTATATTTTTAGAAAGAATAAGGATTTTGATGACTAAGCCAATTCTATAGAAAAGCTTGTTGATTTCTATGGGTAATGAAAAATTGAGCCCCATGGAAATGAAGTTACTAAATGCAGTTTTCCCTATTTATTCAGAAAACCAAGTCTTTACAAGCCCCATAGGCCAATAGCCTGAGGAAAATAAGCGATTTCTTCTGAATAATATTCCTTTCGAATGAGGGGTATTTGTCACAAAAGAATTCTAATTTTTTTACTAATTGAAACCACAGCTGACCAACATATTTTTAAACTGCTTTTTCTTGCTATTTTAGTTAAAGGCAAAAGCACTGAGTGATTCCCCGCAAACACTTCGTTGAAATAATAAACTTTAAAATATGTCAGTAAAAATTTTGAATCCTTTGATTTCATATACATCTGCTTGAATTATGCCGATAAAGAAAATGTAAGAACTACATATTCGAAGAAAAGGATATTCTCTATGATTGGCTCAGCTGTGGCAAAAAACTCTTTAATTTAGAGCCCAAAACCCTGGTAGCACTTTGGTATACCGCGATTTCATAGAAGGGTATAAAGTGTCTGTATTAAAAAAAATTCTAATTTATTAATTAAATCCGTTTTAGTGCACATCACTTATTCTGTCACGTCCGTTAACTGGCTATTTAAAGCGTATTATTAAACACGCTACATTTTTTTATTTTTAATTTTCACTTTTCAACAATTTCTACACGCAACATCTGAAAGTTATTTAGGTCTGAATTTATTATATTTGAAAACGATAAAAGATGTAATTTTAGCATTTCTCTAATCGCTTCAAATTCTATTATGATGTTTTTGTTGATAATAACTACATAATGGTTGATTATTTTTTAGTCATACAAATGTTGCACGGTTTATAGCTTTACCTTACAATGTTGCAATAAATCAATTTGATCGTCAATCGCTTACCTGCAAAAGAAAGAGAAGAAAAAATGTTTTTTTTTTAATTTTCTTGCTTCACAATAAGTAACAGATGAGACAACATTAATCAGTCAGTCAGTCAAACATTCTGGTCCATAACTTTTTTCATCAATCGATAATTTAATCGATGAAAAAAGTTTATTCTTTAAATTTATGATAGATGATTTAGTTTAAATTTCAATTGCTAAGAATAACCATTTTTTTAAATTTTCCAATACTCAATATATGTACATATCGCTCCTTTAATGTGATAACTTATTGATTAAAAAGTATTCCCCAATATCCCCTTTAAAGCAAACATGCCGTCTCCCAAATACATTTTCGAGTTATTGATAAAAAAGAATTTCTTTAATACAACAACGACTTATAGCAAAAATAAAAACTTTTTCCAGTTATTGCTGAAAAAGTATTCCCCAATATCCTCGTTAATGCAACAACGACGAATCACAAAAATAAAAATATTTCGAAATATTGATGAAAAATATCCCCTGCATATAGGAAAAAATTACATTCGTATCGAAAGCTAAACCGAATTTATATCAAAATGCAACATAGTCAAGGATAAGGCTTTCCTTAATAACGCCTTTATATGTATAAAAAGATCAGAATTATATCTGCAGCTAAATCGAAATCATACCAAACTTTTCAATGTGGAAACTTTAAGAACTTTAATCATCTATTCTTTTGGTTTTCGAGATACGTCTATTGTATTAATATTTCATTTTCAATTGGACCACCAAAGGTCAGGGTATGATCACTACTAATGCAATGCATTGTGCTGGCACTAGGAAAATAGGTTATGGAAATGAGAATAGTTCGTGGACATTCGATTTAAGCCTCTACACGCTGGGTATGACAAGAAAGACTTCTGCAGGGAGACCCCCGTTCCACATACAAACCGTTCGACTAAATAACGAATTTTCTCTGCAGTTCTCAGTGGGTTTAACAAATGAATGTGATCTCAATGAAGAACGTGCTGTTCAAAAATAAGAGCAGGCCGCGGGAACAAATTCTCTGATTTCATTACAGCACATTCCTCTGTTGTAAAAAATAAAATAGCGAAACACATCCCACGACGCGTTCAAGCTCTAAGAAGCCTGTCACCGATGAGTCCCTTTGACCTCTTCTGTATTAGGTCGATTATAAAGGGTGCTCCAACCAAAACGGACGATGTGAATTGTAAATAAAACAAACAGTTTTCAGAGAATTATCTCAATATTTTTTTATTATGATAGAAAGATATATGGCAAGTATGTGTGAAACAAAATATCGGCCAAATGCTCGCCACGGCTTCGGTCTCATACCTCTATCCGAGGGTCCATATTTTCAATGCGGTGTAGTAGATAAAGTGCTTAAGTGGTTAAAGTACTCCAGGTTCGTTCCCTGGCAGAGGACGAAAAATGTTCACCATGGTTAATCGAGTTTTAAAATTAAGTGGCTTCAACCCTCCTCCAAAAAAAAATCCATCTAAAGAAGCCCCCTGACCTTCCGGACCTGATTATGTGGAATAAAAATCGGTTAACGAAATTGATAAAAGGCAAAGTACACTTAATGGAAGCCATATGCTCCCAAGAGGGAGTTCAAAAAGATAATGGTATTGATAAAAATAAATAAAATAAAAAGTGCTAAGTTCTTTAAGCGAAAGGAATTTATTTTAAACAATTATCTTGTTTAAATGGAAAACAATTGATGAAATTTTCTTTTTTCATTTAACCGAAAATTATATACTACAGTTCCTTATCTGGCATAAATAATTGATACATAAGCGTCACTTTAATGTGATACGAAAAATATGGAAATACCAGAATTACTTAAGGAAGCCTTTGCCGAAGAAGAAGAATAATAAAAAAGGGAAGACTAATTTCTCGTATTCTTTTTCCAGTTACTCTTAATTGAAATAGAAATAATGATGTTTGAACAACACCCGCCCATGTGGTAAAGTCCTATAAATTTTCCATTTGATGTTCGACAGCTAACGGAAATCAGTTTTTGGTGGCACCTCATTCATTCAAAAAGTTTCTACTGCGATTGGAGAGTAACCACAACCTTGTTTTGATAATTTTATATTATTTCAAGTGCGATTTGATTCTGTAGCAAAGGAAAGATTTTATTTAGTTCCTGAAATAAGAATCCTTTTATCCGTGTGACCATTTAAGTTTCTTAAAAATATTTTTTAAAAGTCTTTAAAGACTTTTGAAAAATTTGCATAAAAATTACATCTTCTGCTTATTTACCTTTTTGCATATTTTTTTATTTTTTATTTTCATTAATATCCTTGAATTACAATAAGGGGAATTTTTTCCATTAACAAACAAAATTATGATTTCAATACCTTTCCCAGCAATAAAATTTCTTTTTACTTGTCATGCATGTCCTTCGCTTTTATTTCCTTTTCTCAGTTCTCCTCTTTAACAACACACAAATACGAGCAGTAGCTGTAGTATATATGTTGTCTATGTATATGTGAATTTATGTTTGTATAAGTACACATATATTGTACAAAAAAAAATGATAATAATAATAATATTTTGTATAATTTTATGCATTAAAGACGTGCTGTTATTTGGTGACATGAAGCTACAACTACATTTTTACATTAAACTCTTTCTTTTGTTGGCTTTTTACGGTTCTTTAAGCAGCCAAAAATAGAATTGGGACACACATTTTCTTCTACACAAAAGGACCCTCGAAAAAGCTGCAAAAAAGAAAAGCAGCACAATTCACATTGAAAGTTCCATCCTTGCAACACACACTATGGACCCATAAATATTTCAATGTGTAAATGCACAGCAGAATTAAAAATAAAAGATGAGGATACATTTCTTTGTTGTTGTAATTTTTAACGCTTAAAAAACTGTAAGGGAAGTCTTTCTTTTACGCTTCTCAGAAATTATTAAAATGTTCTTGAGAGAATTGAATAAATTGAACATTTGCAAACGAGAATTTTCAAGATATTGACTTGTTGATGTGTAAAAGCAGCTGCAGAATTTTGCAAGGGCGTCAGTTGAAATACTTCAGGGCGCTTATTGGCTTGTAGAAATTAAAAATTATAAAAATTAATAATAATATTCGGTAACAGTAGCGATTGTAGCGAGAGGACAATAAATAGTTGGATTTACATTTATTTTTATATTTGTCTCCCTCTGTCTATGTAACTCTGTATCTCTCTCTCTCTTTCTATCTGCATTAGAAAAATTTCTATAGAAAGGCCGAACGCAGAATGGCTGTTGCCTTCTTGGAATTTTTGAGGACACTTTTCAAAACATGCTTCAATTCAATAGAGATCCTTCGAATATTAAATTATCGTTTTGAAGTAGTTCTAAATAGTTCCTAGTCGATTTGAAACATGCAGACAGAAGTTCAGAGGGATTTTATAATTTCAGAAGGCAAACAATTTAAAATGGTTTGAGAGGGATGACAGAATTGATTCAAGTTCACTTTTAAAATGTTTTTATGTTTTTGTTTATAATTTTTGACAGGATATTTTTTATCATTTTAAATTAAATCCGGTGAACATTTCATACTATTTCGAAGATTTGGCTAATTTTTCATGCCACTCCACTCAAGCGGTTAATGTTTCATGCTATTCCAAGTGGACAGATTCAATTATCATACATTATAAAATATACAAATATCCTGAAGAATACACATTTTTAAAATAGAACGATAAATAGACTTTTTTTATAAATCGACCAAGAGAATGTTGTACTTTTTTTTAGAAACGAAAAGGACATTAATGTGATTTTATTTCGATATTTCGAACACATCCGGTACTCATCTTCATATAAAATATTTTTTAAATAATAACAATGGGCTTTTTAAAATTTGATAATTTCTCGAGCAAATGCTTTCATCACTCGTACTTCAGCTTACGTTCAAAAGCATTTAATATTCTTTTTTTGTTTATTTTTGATTTTAGTTGCTTCCATTTGTTGTTACCCACTGTATAGGCTTGTTAATTTCTTTCTCTTGAAACATATTGAATCTTTTCGAAACAACAGAGATTTAAGTTTCAATTTCTTCAGAATTGTAGTTGAAGAATCGCGTTTCTCGTTAGTTAAAAAAAAAAAAAAAAAAAAAACAAATGATTATTTAAGTTTTGTTGTTATTGTTGTCCTGCCACACATTCGAGTATTTGGCGCAATGCAGTAAGTGTTCGTTCAGCTTTTGTTATCTTGCCACAAATAACATTATAAGTTTGCGAGTGTGTGCCACTGCCAATAAAGAGACTTGTGTCTCTATGCACGAGTATATGTCTTTTGAGTTATTTTGCTGTGCATGTAATTATGTGTGAGTGTACGTATGAAGAAAAAAATTACATTTTATTTCGCCCGCTCTCAACAGGAGTATGGAAAAAAAATACAAGAGTAGGAGGTTTGGGTTCTATGTGGTTTCCTTTAAATAAAGAATGATAAAAGCAGTAGAAGAATTTTGTTGTGAAAAAACATGAATAGGGAACAAATTCAATTGCCTGCGTTTCCTTTTGTTCAAAACTCACAACAACAGAAATTCGCCAACAAAATCTGTGTATTGGTATGCACGTTTAAATGTGTAGACTTTTTTTCTTACTTCTTGTTTGATTTTTTTTCTAAATACAACACAAAGACATTCCCACAGTTGGTGGTGGAGGTGGTGTGTGCATGAGTGTGTGTGTGTGTGTGTGTGTGTGTGTGTGCGTTTGTCTTTGTTATATTTTATTCGCTGGGTACGAGGATGAGAATTTTTTTCTTTTTATTAAAAATCAGAACAAAATTTGGTTTTTTCACAGATGTTTTTTTTTCATTCCTTCTCAAAAATGAAAAAAAGTGATTTCGAAAAAGTTTATATTACGTGCAGTTTGAAAATGTAATCACGTTGATGTTGAAATCAGCGCAATTTGTGGCAAACATTGCAAATGAAAATATAAAATGAAATTTGTATTAAAAAAAAAGAGTCTCATACAAACAGACAGAGAAGAAAAGTGTATTGTTTGATAAATGAAGGATTGATTGAAAATTATAATAAGCATTGAATTGAAATCGATGGAAATCTTATCAGATTGAAAGCAAATAAGAAATCATGGCAAACAATTTAAATGCATTTTGAATACGTTTTTAGTTTATATTCAAGAGACTGCATAAAAATTAAATAAAATACTTTAATATACTGCCATTTTACAGAACTCGATCCCGATCGGAAGTGGTTTTAATTCCGTAAACGGTTCTTTAGAAAGCGCAAAACCAAAATCTTCTTTGCAATGAAACAAACCACTTTCAATTTCCAACGGGGAATGGACCGATGGCCAGTTTTTGACTTGGTATTTAAATATCATTTATTTTTAAGACATATTTTTTGAGTGTCCTTTTCACGTGAAATGTTTCAAATTATTTTTTTATTTAAATAAGTATATTATTTTTTTATTTAAATAAGTATACGATATTACAAACAAATTGAAGTGTTCTTGTGATTTAGTGTGCCGACATATAGATAGCTAGGCGGACAACAAATAAAAAAATATATCAAATGCTTCAAATAATCACCATTATTCCATTTAGTGTCATCAATACGAAACGATATCGTTTTGTGTCGATTGTTGTAAATCGGTATGCCCAGTGTCAATACCAAGTGTTATCGTTAAGCGTTCGCAACGTTAACGCTGGCATCGATACAAATTTACTCAGCCTTATTGGTGTCGAAACAATTTTATTACTCTTGAATTTTTTCCAATAATTTGAATTGAAAAATGGAAAAAGAAAAAAATATACAAACACTGGCCAATTCAATAAGTTAGTGGAGGAAATGGAAAAAAAAGTCCTTCACTTGCCAAAGATTTTCATAAAGGCAGTCTTCCTTGTGACTTTAAAGAGCAGTGGGAAAGAATTTCAACGATACTAAATGCACTTGGTCCACCGAAAAGTGCAGGTGACGGTTGGCAAAAGGTAAAATGGATAGTGCTAAATGGATCGTTGCATCACAAAATTTTTCTTAAAGGTTTCGAGGGATTTAAAAATTTAAGTTTGAAACAAAAAATCTGCCACAAAGAAGGCAGAGTGCATGTCTACTGTAGGTGGAACTTATAAATAATTAATACTTATCCCCCTAGAAGAAGCTGTGGTAAGCCTGCTTCAATTTCAGGAGCAACTAAACCCTAAAGGAGCTGTTCAGAGATAATCCTAAGTTCAGAGATAAGCCTAAATTAAAATTATTAGCGACACTTAATAATATACGCACGTCTTATTTGCAAATAAAAAAGAAGAATGTTGCCGTATAACTTTTTTATTGTAACTTATTAACTCACTTAAATAAGTCGTGAATAACGACACTATTTGCAAATAAAAAGTAAGACGTTGCCACTTCATGAACGTTTTTTGTGTTTTACTTACCAAACAATCATATTTTCGTCACATGGCATCACTAATAATAACATAAGTTCTGTATGCAATTTCCCGTATAAACAGTGAATTAGTTATTTGCAAATAGTTATATTTGCAAATAAGACGTGCGTATAAACATAGTAACTAAGTGGTAGGATCCTTGCGCTAAAAACTCTTAACGTTGCAGCCAATTTTATGGTATTTGGAATATGTGTCGGCCTGATTCCCACTTTTATTGTTGGTGTTATAGTCTCCAGCACATACTTAAAGGCATCTTTATTTAGGCGAAAAAAAACTTTCAAACCTTTCAAACAAATAAGAAATTAACTCCTGGCAAATAGAACACTTTTAATTTATTACTTACTTTCCATCTGGTAATGGAAATATATTGGATTTCCGCTTCATTATTCGGATCAGAAATACAAACAGGAACAAAAAACTTTTTAGCTGTTTAAAGTTATCAAGAAAATTTTTTAATAAAAATTGAAAACAAAATAAACCAACTGTCTAAATTATTGGAGATGTGCTTTAAAAGTCAACATCGTTACATTGCTGTTATGGAAAGATTTGTATCGAATTGATGACGACGTCGATAAAAATTTATATTCATTATAAATTGATAACGATGACGACGACGCTAAATGGACTAAGGGAGAGAAGACTCATTGAAAAGCATTTTCGCGTCGATTAGAAAACATTTCACATACGAGCATGAAATGTAACCACTAAATAGAGGAAGATGGTAAAAAATAACTTTATTAGCCTTTATGGTTACTGACCTTAAATATGGGGCGATACAGTTACTGGTAAGATTATGTAAAAATATTTTTACTGTTTAAAATTTCTCTTTTTAATTCCTATTAAAAATGTTTTTCAGCTGCAATGAAGTTTTGTCCTTAAGGCAACTTAAATATATACAATTTTAAATAAAATATTACTTTAACTGAAGCTCTTATTAAATGCATAAACTTTTTTATTTGGTAGTAAAAAAATTGTTAAATCATTTCGTAAGACCTTGAGCTGAAGTAGCACTTTAAATGAAGTTATTATAAAAAGGCCAGAAAATATAGAGATATTATTGAACATGCAATAATTTTTTTTAATCCTCAAAGTATGCAATTTAATATATTTCTTTTATTAGCCTGAGATATAGGCAACAGTTTCATTGGAATTTCTGCAGATTTGTAAAAATTTCATTTTACTTTAATGCTAATGAATGCAATTTCTAATGGGAAATAGTAAAAATTCAATATTAAATTTCATGTAATATTAATATTTTTTTTTTTTTTTTTTAATAGAAAAACTCATTTTCTACTTAAAAAGTCTTTTTCTTGTTCTTCCCATAATATAATAATTTTTATTTACTATAGCCCTCCATGCTACTGGCACTTCACCACTGCACATGACTTGCAAGAAACTTTATTTTCCCACAAAATTTGAAAATAGGAAAACAAATACTTCGCTGTATATACTTCAAAATTGTTCAATATTAAGTTTATTCTGTGGAACGTTGTTGCTATTCGTATTAATGGCTTCTTTCTTGCTATAGATTTCTAAGGATTTTCTCGAAAAACAAAACTACTGATGTTATTTTCTTATTGCCATTGTTTACTTAAAGTAACAAAAGCGGAATAATAAAACAAATATTAAAAAAACGGAAGAAAAAAATCGATAAACTTGAAATAAAAAATGACACTCATTTAAAATGTTACTATGAGTTGTAGCGGCCAAGTTTTGATAATTTTTCTTTCTATTTGCCATTATCAACAAAACTTTTTGGAGGCTTTTTACTACAAGCAAGTAGAAAAGTGACAAAACTTTTTTTAAAACTTTTTTCTCAGACTCTAAGCTCGTTTTATAAAATTTTTTCTAATGTCAGAATTTTGTGGATTTTTTTTAATACAGAAAAAGAAAGAAAAAAATTTAACTGAATATCAAATAAACTTTATGAAAGATTTTTATCTAGCAATAAAAATCTAGTGTTAAAAAATGGCTTTATATCAAAATATATGAGTGTGCGTACTTGCAATCGAATTATTTTTTAAGGCATTTCTTATACAACAATAAAGTGAATGGCCTTTGAAAAGTCTTAAGGCAGCAAAAGAAAAAGAAGGATTCTTATATGAAACATGTTGTTCCTTGTGAACAGATAATAAATTGACTTTTTAGTGGTTGAATTTTATGTTTTCTTTTTGACAATTAGATTTCGTTTAATAACAAATAATCACATTTTTAATTATTTATGCAATCAAGCCAATAAAATATTTATTTTTTATTTACAGCCTGAGGGTATGCTTTAAATTTAAATTTATAAGCAAATACGAACTAACAAAGCAATAAGTAATAAAGAAGATATTTTGTAATTGAGAAACTAACAGATGTCTAACATAAATCAAATCCTTATGAAGGCGAAAAGGAACAAGATATTATTAGCCAATTTGTGCCGAAAAGGAAAATGCAAATATAATCTGTTTCCCCAGAAAGCCAAATTTAATACAGTTTCATTTAAAATTTCCATCCGAAATAGAAAAAATTGTATTAAGAAAATATTTCCATTAAAAAAAATAGAACAAAAACTCAATGCCAATAAGAATTTTCTACGTTTTTATTGTATAATAAAAGACGTGATATATAAGAAGCCTTACGGTAGGCAAAGTCCTTGTAGTCTAACAGTTTGAAGGTCTGGAATCTGTCCCATTGGTCTTGTTTCCTTTGCCTTTTAAACAGAAAATATTGCATATTTTAATGATATAATAAAAGAGGATATATTAAGCCGATTCACTTTATACTTTTAGGAGTAGCAATTATAGAAACAATATCAGCATGGTACGTATATATTTACTTATGTAACATAAGAAAAAATTCCGTAAATTCGTAGTATACCTTTGGGACTGACAAAATATATAAAGAACATTAGAATAGTACCTGGATCAAGCTGCAAATGCGAAGCTAAATTCTTGTGACAAAATAAAAATCTCATCGGTCAGGGAAAATCCGCTAGAAAGCGAAGTAGCATTTAATAATGATGATAGAAATGTCCAACCAGGACGTCCGTGAAACTTTTCTTTTGATGCCCTTTTAAAAAGCAATCTTAGATTAGAGTGGCTAATACACATATCTTGGGAGACTTGTGACGTTTTGTTTCATAAAATCTTTCTAAGAATATGTGAGACTTAAAATGTCAAAGTTTGTTATTAAAATGTTAGATTTGGCATTCAATTTGAGCAGTTGACTCTTCGCAAACTATAAATGGTAACCTCTTTAACCTTAAAACCTTTTAACTGCTTTAATACTCGTATAACTCCTCTTTCCATAGGCACTATATAATTTTTATCATTTAATACCCGCTGTATCGTTGAAGCTTCATCTGACCAATTGGCAGTCATTTGTTAAGTTTGTTTGTCCAAAGCAATATGGACGGATATAGCGTTTAAAAAAAGTGCAAATGACAAAATTATGTTATCAAAATTTGTGTTCTGTTCGGCCCATTTCTGGATGAACACTTCTGAATGGGTCCGTTCTCATTAGATAGAAGAGCGTCAAATATATCCCGAAAAACTCACTGTTTGGTATGGGTTAAGGGTTGGCGGCGTCATTGGTCCATATTTCTATGAGAACGACATTGGCCTATACATCACTGTCAACGGCGACCTCCATGGGCCGATGATTACCATTTTTTTTTTTGCCCTGAATTAGACAATGTGGATACCAAAGACATGTGTTCGCTAAGTGCTACACAACTCATGCCACATTGGACATTCTGTACGATAGCTTTGAGAGCATGGTTACTTTATGTGAAGGTGATGTGAACTGGCAATTTAAAACCCTTTAAACTTTTTCTTATGAGCTGCTCTTAAGTCACAGGTCTATGCGGATGAGCTACAAAACAACAGCGGACCTCTAAGCCAACATAACGCATGTAAACAGTCAAATTTATGCGCCAGAGTATTGGAAAATAGGACATTTCAGATGAGCGCCACTCAGCGAAGCCAAGGCGGACATTTTCACGATCTTATATTTTATACATAATGACATCGATAGGCCTTTCAAATGAATGAAGAAAAAATATACAGTAACTCTCACACATACTGTTTTATGAAAATTTAAAGATAGTAATCGCTTAATGTAGGACTCTTTAATAAAATGTGATCATATTATTCATTAATTGTAAAGAAGTAAAGAAAAATTTTTAATTTTTAAATGAAAAAAGTCCTTAATATTCCATTAGACTAGACTGTAAAAATCTGTGGCTGCAACAGCTGCTTATTAAATCTATTGAGTACAGCCGGACACATTATGCTGACCAAAGAATATACAGAAAATGTAGAATTTTTTTCTTAATACGGTGAAATCATCTTGGAAATCCCAAGTTTTTTTTTTTAATCTATAAAATTTAAAACTACATTTAATCTTATTTTGACCTGCAGCTTATAGAGAACTCAGGCACGATCTTTGAAAGGAAGCAAAGCCCCAGCGCTAACTACTAACCACTAACGTAACCTGGCATCCAATAGTCTATTATATTACTAAAGCTTTCAACAACGTCTTTATTCATAAAGTTCAGTTTATGTTACACTCGTTCCAACAGTTAAAAGAAAATACTTTCTAACAAATCACTGCAATATTCTCTTTTTAAAAAACTGCTTAAACAAAGATAAATTCCATGCACTCTGATAAGCATTTCTATCATCTAAAACCCCTTGAAAAAAGTTTAAAAAGCTTCATAGACAAAAACGAAAAAATCAAGTGTTTTGTTATTCAGTTCTCTTTTTATTTATGGCTAATAACAACACTATTCCATACATCACCAATATGTAGCACAAAGTTAAAAAAAGCAATTGAGTTTCCTGTTTACGTTCACCATGAAGCACAAGAGAAACAACTGCAAATAAAAACAATATACACGCAAGCAATTTTCTAACACTATTTTTATCCTTTATTTTAAAGTCACTTCTTGCACCACACACACAAACACACACACACTGAACCCACTCGCAGGCTGCTGGTGTTTTCATGGTGTGAGTGTTAATAAAGTTTTAAAAACACACATAAATACTCAATAACAATGATAACAACAATAACAAACAAACAAAAAATATCTCCTTTTTTCCAAAACTAGGACACAGTTTTTGTTTTATGATGTTGTGCAAAGAGACGACAACAAAACGAAATTTTGCCTTTAGAACTTAATAAATAAAAGAATTTAACATATTTTAAAAATAATCTGAAAATTTTGGAGGCGTGAATGTGTGAATATATATTTCAACCACGATATGGTTATGGCACGACAACTAGAGGGAACTGTGTCTTCTTCTCAGGAGAAAAAAATATATGATTGGAACAATCAAATTTTAGTTGTAATAATTTCCGGTTATTACCGACTACAAATGTTCCTACGAAGGTGGATTACAACAAAAGTCTTATTCCCATACACAAATAATGAACCAGTACTCGGGAGTTGACCGCTTATGCAGTGCACTGTGCGGGAACTAGGAAAATATCATAGGATAAGGAGGATAGAGGGAGTAGTGCTTCGATTTGAATCTCTCAACGCTGGGTATGGCAGGAAAGACATCTGCAGGGAACTCGCTTCACATACGAGACGTTCGATAAAAGAAGGAATTCTTTCTTTAACACTTAATGTTTAATTGGCCCACAGCTTTAGAATCTAATTTAAAAAAAATAACAAAAACTGCTGAATTTAATCGTAGAACGATGGCAATGAAAATCTTCCCCTCAAAGTGGAGCGGAAGTACATTCGCTCACTATAAGTTGCTCTTTTCTGAAGCTCAGACATGCAGTATCAGCTTAGTGGCGCATAGTGTAAAATAAAGAAAAATTTGGTATGAGGCAGTCCCAAAAAATGTTCTCTAAGTTTTTGTCATTTCTCCATGAAGAGACTTAGAAACGAATAACACTGGCAACTCATTGAATTTTATTATCGAAATTCGTGCTGTGTGGTAAATGTGTTTCTAACGAAAAATTGTATTCAGCTGAAGCTCAATAGGAAAGTCATTAACAGAATTGTCGAATCTGGTGTGCAAAGCAGTCAAATTCAGTCCACCTTAAAAGACGCACTGTTTGGTACGATTTGTGGACTGGCTGCAGCATTGCAGCGTTCATTCACGAACAATGAAAATCGCAATGTTACGGCTAATGGCGCAAGGTATCGTGCGATGATTACCGACATTTTTTTTTTTTTGCCCAAAATGGAAGAATTGGACTTGGTTCACGTGTGGCTTCAACAATACCGTGCAATATACAAACTGCATACCGTACCATGAACTTATTTAGAGGCGAGTTTGGTGAGCAATAAATTTCACGTTTTGCGGCACTGCATGGGCATACAAGATCATGCGATTTCACCCCAATAGCAAATTTTGAAAACAGTATTTGTCAAACGTAAATATTCAATTAATAATTATCAACTTTGAATTGAAACCTCTGTGTTGCTTTGAAAAAGGTTTAAAAATTGTGTTTAATATCAAGGCGAATTGAATACTAGGTGGCCTTATTACTACAATAGAGAAAACACACTTGACACTTGGGGTTTGAACAGTGCAATTTTCATTAGAACAGCTGATAATCACCTGCGCTAATGAGGCCACCTGTTTTCAATTCGCCTTGTTTAATATCAAATGATAACATTATGTCATTTCAAACGTTTGACAAAACTACAGCATACTTTTAGACGTATTTCAGCGTATACTTATTGTACAACTCCCAAATAATAATTATACGTCACAGTGGTTAGAGAGGAAAAAAACCTACAAATATTAAGCCAAATCAAGAAAGCGGTTTTCACATTTTGGATATTAAAAGTGAAGTAGACATATAAAAACCGATAAAAAATACATTTGCAAAACGAAATATTTGACCAGCTTTTTAACAAGAAACATATGCAAATACGATTTGTCACTTCTGAATAGAAACAAATCTTTTTTCTCCGCCTTAAAAGTCATAAGAGGAACGAACAAGTTTTAATGAAACAAAGTTTACTTTTTTTTATCTAATATTTTCTAGTGATTTTATGTCTTAAATGAGTACAAGTACAGAGTAAATTGCAGAAAGTGTCAAGAGAAACAGAGTTAGTAAAACATAACAAAATTACAAATGACAACTGCATTGCAAAGAGTTGACAGCAAGTAACAACAACAAAGAGAGATGTTTCATAAAACCAAACACAAATGTCACAAAAGTTAGTTTTCCATTTGCCAAGAATAAGTTGTTTTAGTTACACTGAAACTTGCAACATGTAGATGATACAAAGAAGAAAGAAGCCAGTGTTCTACGCTTCACAAGCTGCACGACATTAAGACAATGGTTTTTTCTTATTATTATTATTATTATTATTGTTATTAATATTATTATTATAATATTATTATGACCCAAAGGTGTAACAAAAAGCGGGGGCCTGGTCGCGGGCACAGCAGATATGTATGGGATCCACCTGGAACAATGCGAGAGCGGTACCGAGGTGGTAAACATATCCCAAGAGATATAAGGGGTGTTTTTAGCTGGTAAACTTTTAAGGACTCTGGCATACGACGCTGAATGCCGATTCTAGTTAGATGCGTAACGCACTTTTTCCTCTTTTAATTATTTTTTTAAACTGATGCTTTTAGGCACTTTACTGCAATATTATTAAAGTCTTATTATGAGTTGCATTCGATACTCGATTTTCCCTGACTATCGATTATTCGGTATCGAATGTCAAATTCGTATTGTATGGTATGGTATGGTACAATTTGTTTTGTGTCATACGGATTTTTTATGGTTGTACTTAAAGTATTTGTTGTTTCTTTTTGATCCCGAATGTACGAGAATAGTAATTAGCTGAAGTTTTATAACGTAGATATCGATATTTTACATCGTGTTCATGAATCTAATTCAGGAAACACTAAGATTGACTTTATTTATCTAATTTTACTTTCTGCAAGCAACTCCTGCATTCCGCTCAGAGGAGAAATTCCGTTGTTACAATGTAGCTTGTGTGTATTGCTGCAACCATTCGTATGTAGAAGACAGCGATTCCATTAACGCCTCCTTTTGCTATAAATCTATGAAAAAAGCTTTCTAAATTATACCCTTGTTGAAAACTCGTATACCTGTACATAGTGGACTCTATTTTCAAAATGTTGGAGGCATCTTTCAAGCTCTTTCTGTTCTTGGCCACTTGCAATAAGCATTCATCTTCATCAGACGAATCCTCGAACCATAATTCCATTGTGGTCATGTTAATTACTGTTTAATTAAATTTTTTCCTTTATAAATTTATAAACAAACAATATTTATTTTTAATATCATCTAAAAAAATTACTAATGTGAATAATACAAATGAGGGAAATTCACAATTCCTCACCGAATGTGCGCCATAATGTGAAAATGAAATTTCGTTCGATCGATTAATTCGACCGTAATCGAAAACTGAAAGTTACTGTTATAGTCGGCACCTTAATTTACTTCCTGAAGTCGAATAAATATTTTTATTCAAAACTTTGGCAATATAAATTCCAATTCAATTAATAAACCAAAAATTCGTCAGATTTTTTTTAATATCCGTATAGGGATAACTCTATGCTGTGCGAACATATATAAAACGAAATGTTTCTTCTTGGAAATTTGGTACCATTCTTATGAGGGATAAATAGTACCCGACACACATTAATATGTAAATATCGTATATCTACCTGTTTATAATAGTTGCAGTGTTCAGGAATGGCATAGGATGCTCTGCATGCAATGCATGCAGTTCCAAAAAGAACTGAAGGTATATGATCAGAGGGAGAGGAACCTCTCATAACAAGTGATATCTATGGTAATTAATTATCGAGCTGAGTATAATTGTCACAGTGTTCAAAATGTGAACCCAATGTACACGGCCTCAAGAGAAACTGGCAAGATCGTTAAAGGTAGCAGGATACAAAGAAATAAATAAATAAACATCTTTTTGAACTGGCTGATATTTTGTTATAAATGAAAAGAGCTCTATTTTCACAAAAAGTTTAAAATTAATGACATTAATTGGAAGCAATTATATCGCACAAATTGATGCATAATTGCGCTCGTTATACGACATTCTTGCTCGCAAAATATCTGGGTCCAAATTCAAATTATAAGATAACTTGTACGTCACCTTGTACTTCTAAGTACAGACTTATTTAAGTAAATTCGATTTAATAAATTTTTGTTCAATTTTCTCATTTTTCAATTCGCTATATTTCACGAACCACAAGTGAAAACTAATGTTACCAATGCCATCGGCATCATTCATACCAAATTTTATAAATTTTACAAGGTATAAAGTCGAAGATATTACTTTTAATATATGTATTAAATCCTTTTACTCCTGCAAGGAGCAAAGGGCCGCTACGGCTTCTGTAACCAGTGTTCATTTAAGACGAATGACTGATCGGATCCTGGTGTTGGGGCTGCCATCATAGCTTACAGGCGGGCGTACAGTGGTTGCGCTGAGATTTTGTCCATAGCCGCAACCATAAGGTTATACCACCCATGGTCGGTTGTGATATTGGATTTGTTGGTTGGCGGCAATTGCACGACACGACGTTACAAGAAGCACAGCTGAACTAGACATTTAGTGAGAACTCGAAAGACCCTCCGAGACTCTCCTCTTGTAACCACTGAACTGTCCGCGACTGCCATAGGCAGCTATCCCACATGTCTATATAATATATTACCCGCAAGGGCGGGTTTTTGCTCAATTATAAATATTTCTATTCTATTTTTAAAACAAAATATTTTCTATTTGAATGAAATGTTCGACTGTATTTACACATGCATTTTCTATGCAAGTTATTGGATTAAACTTTATCTATTTGCCAATAAAGTGAAATGAAACAGTTAAGATCACAAAAAATTCCATATCCTGCCAAGTTGCTTCAATATCCCTTCTGTCACCGAATAAAAGAAGCTGCAATGAATTTCATGAAAAAATTCAAAGTCCAGGCCCTTTTTAAACATTCTTCTATCATTTTAGTTGACATAATATTTCCTTTTCCAATTAATCTCTTTATTTTTAATGGAAATTCAGTAACGAGTTTTAATTTAAAGAAGTTCTTCATTCATAAATAATATAAATAAATAATAATAAATCCACTTTATAGTTTTTCTTTAAAACCGTAATCACATGCACAGCCTGGATCAGGGACCACTTAATTGTAGACGAAAATATTATTTTTATCCCTATCGGGCCCTCTGTAAGGCTTTTGTACACCCTCTTATCACTGGCTTTAAATACTTTGCACTAGAGCTGCAAGCGATAAAAGTCCAAACACTATTATGCAGTTGAAATGGCAGCAGTGAAGGTGTTGGTGTCATTTGCAGGATTCCCTCTGGTACAGATGTGATTTTTTAAAGAGAATTTTCTAGCTGGTGTTATGCCTGTTGCTTTGCAGTTGCCTTTTTGTGTTTTTATATCGTTGCGAATATCAGCAAAAATGTCAACAAATATTTGCAAGAGAAAAGTAAACGACAGTAGAGTAAAAAGTTTGTTGGATCAAAGAAAGTCAAATGATGGAAAGTAATGAGAAAAGTAACAGGATTTTTTTTTATAAAGCAGCTGAAAGGAAAAGGAATTTGAAATGCAATTTCAAGGAAATTCCGGTTAAAGGTGGCAGACTGACCTATAGTTTATAAAAAAAGCTTCAACTTTTCAAAGGAAATATATTTCCAAACGAAATTAAGTACAATTTTACACTGTAGAGCAAAATAAATTGCAATTTTGTAAATTTACTTTTAATGTCTAAATCTTTATATTCTATGTGTATTACTTAAAGACTTCTGTTGTGCTTGGAGATAAATTTTATAAATTGGGCCAAATATAAAGCGATCAGACTAAGTTTAGCTTTTCTGTGACATCGATATTTTTTTCTTGATTATTTTAATTCTGAAATCTTGATTATTTTTATAAAACTCTGTAGATGTACGAGTTTTTAAAATATACCATTGGATTTAAAAAAATTTCATAAATTTTCATTATTAGAGGTATACAATAGCGGAATGAAGCCATTAACAATAAAAAAAAGAAAAACTATTGTGTTGGAAAGAAAATCAAATGAAAGATTGATGAAATTTTGCGACGGTAACGCACAACTAACAGTGCCACTCAATGAACCAGGTTTAAGAAGTACTTACGCTAAGGCAATAACCACTTCTAAGTACCACAAATCAAAATAACAAGATTGACTTGTAAATAATTATACACATAAAGATGGTGACATAATTATAGTACAAATATGTATATCTGAACGAAAAACTTGAAATTTTATGTAAAAAAAAAAACTTTAAATCAGAAAAACTTCGCCTGCTACAAGATTTCTCATGGCATGGGGACTGTTTAAACATTTATCAAAATTTGCTCAAGAACTACAAACGAGGTGCATGCAAACATTTTGAAAGAAAATCTTTAGGGCAGAGATTTTTCTTTCAATAAACCAAGTACCGCAAGCAACCGACCAAATGTTTGGACAAAAACAGCATCGCATGGTATAACAAAATTCAAATAAAATCGCGAACCAACATTCAAACATTTTGGGAAAAAATTCAATTAGAAGGGAAGGCACATAGTGCTTTGATGTAAGTAGAATAAAAATTTGTACCCTTTTAGATGTGAAAAATATATATTCAAGGTTATGGGCACCTCCCATATATCCTTTTTAGAAATATGATTTGATGAGGTCATAAATCCTGATCAATTTTCTCCTAAGCAGCAAACATTTTGCCAAAAGTCGCAAAATCTAGATAATATATTGTGTACAATATTGTTTGAACAGCAAGGATGTGGGTACATCTCATATATGCTTTTTTGAAAAACCATGATTTAAGACAAAATCAGCAGAATTTTATTAAAAGTAACAAATTATGGCTCTTAATTTAATTACAATTTTTTTTTAAATCACTTTAAGGATACATTTGCCTACCATATACCCTTATCCCGTTTTTAAAAGTCCTTATTATAAAATTAAAATTTGTAAAGACTCGCAGATTGTAACTTATAATCAGTATTTAACAATTTTATGTAAAACACTGCGATAAACATTTTAGCCCTCTACTTCTGCACTTTAACCCTCTAAATTTGCATGGGTTTCTTTTGTCCCCTCCATGTACCTTTTTTGAAAAAGGGCAAAACACTCTCCATAAACTGCTATATAGCTGACAGATATATAAAAATTATTTCCCACAAAATTCAACTATAGGTCCTTGAATCCATGAAAGCTCAAAACGTAACATGAATGCCAGAGACAACTAAAAACTTAAAAATGTGTTTAAGGGTTAATTCAACACAACAATTGCTTGTAAGTATAAGAAATGTTCAACAATTCTGTGCAAAACACTGTGACAAATATGTTTGTGAAATATTTTAATCATCGACCTCCACATGTTAACCCTCTAAATGTTCGATATATGGGACTTATTAGTCCTCTTTCATAAAAAGGGACAAGAACAGCGATATGTTGGAATGGAATTTCCTACACAAGTATAAGTCATGGAATTCTACTATAAGGTTACGCATACACAAAAGCTTAAAACTTTAGAAATTAAGTCACCACATATGGCAAGTAATACCAAAAGTGGGCAGGCGCATCATACTAACTTCTGCCATATAACCTCACATATGATGGTTATTAATTATGGCCATCTAAAATTGCGAAAAGTCTCGCTGTGCGATTGGGCCGCAATAATTTTTATTTAAATCATACGCCTAGTTTTTTAGTATAATTTTTTCACAGAAGATAAATTTGTTTGCACAAATTTTTTACTTTTCTGTTCTTTGTCGTCTTTGTTTTTGCAAAAAAAATTTCTACAAATTTAACACGTCGCAAAATTTCGTTCGAGATTCTTTTATATTTATTATTTCAGTTTTAGCACATTTTAAAGAATTCCATATTTCATAGCCTACTTTTAAGTGCTGTTCTTTATAACATAAATGATCTTCCAACTATTGCATACATTTTTGGGTCATCACGCAATTAAATCTAAAACGGAAATGACTTAAGCTTGACATTTTTTTATGAGTCTTTCATCTTTTACAATTTTATGAAGAGTAAAAATATGAAAGAAAAGTGAAAAAGGAAAAAACAACAACAAACAGAAAGCCTGACAAGCTCTTGTGACACAACTTCCTGTTGGTTTATGAATGTCCATGGAAAAAATAATAATGATGTAGTAGAGGCATAAAGGAATAAAGGAAAAACCCATTTAACTTACTTACCTTGCACCCACTAATAAAGAATCACCATCACGCGTTACCAGTTTGAAGTGATCCACGGCACTTTCATTTCCGATAAATTTTAAAACATCTTCAGGACCTGCAACGAAAAATTAAATAAAAAATACAATTAGAATTAAATTAATTTCAGTTGTGCTTTATTTGTTAAAGGAAATATTTGTAGGAAGAAAATCCTTAAAAGGACAATTGAAACATATAAAACATATAGCGACAAAAGCAACAACAACAATGTAATTAAAAATACAAAAGCATGACGACTAATTAGACAGTTTTTTAACTTCACTTTTTTTTGCCCACTAAAAACCTTTTGGACTAAGCAAGAAAGGAAATAATTTTAAGTCCTGAATGGCAGATCGAAAGTATGGGAGAAAATTATACAGAACAATTAAAAATTTATTTGTATGAATACTTTTTTTTTATATAGGCTGTTAAATAAATATTATTCAGGGTTTTGTACTACAGTGTGATAGAAATAAATTGTTAAATATTTATGCAGGAAGTCTGTGGTTTTACACATACACTTTTAGATCTAGCAACTAGAGCTGTAGGAAGTAATTTCTGTCACAATTCATTTTCATTTTGCAACTGTTTTATTGCAGTCGTAAGTCACTCCCGGCTACAGGTAACAACCAGAAACCAGCATACACCCACTTAACCAATCAAAATTTTTTCCTTTTGTTTAAATAAATGGCTGGTAACAAAAATAAGCAGCGCAAAAAAAAGCGAAGAGAGCAGTGGAAAGGATCCAGGCTGCAGAGGAGCATTTAACGCCTGGCAGAACACTCCCACACACATTTACAAACCATTTATCCTTATTAGTTATAATCATGATTGTTATAAAAACTTGCTCACTCTTTCGTCCTGCCAGTCTATCCTCTATTTTTTGTTGTTGCTACTCTTTTAAATGCAAGCGACTGTATTTATGATGTTGACAACTTTTATGATGTTGCAAATTATACCGTGATGTTGATGATGATGATGCTGGTTTCATGCCACAAAAAAAGAAACCAGTCGTGATAAAAAAAGGAAAAAGTTCTGTTAAGGCCCTTTTTGTCTGTCTTTTAGTATTGCAGTTTATTCAAATAATAAAATTTAATAGCAGGCAAAAATACATTTATGTTGCATATTTGTGCTTTATAAATACTTTTTTTATGTATGTGTCCAATAGTTGTATAAAAATCATGTTTAATTTTTTTATAAGGATTAAAAATTTCAAGAAGAAAATGTCATTATATTTAAGAAAACACATTTGCTTGATTGGCCGGTCGTTCCAACAGGTAGAAGATGGAAATCTTATGTGATTTCCTTTCTGCAGGTAACTTTGCTTGGCTTTTTGATAAACTTAAGGCAAGGAAAAATTATTGCAATAATGATCTCTTCGTTAGACCCAATACCTTTTATCACACAAAACTTTTACTCAAATCTTTTACCACCCCAAACATTTCTTCAAATTCAATAGGAAACAGGAAATAATGGGAAGATGATAAAAACATTAGATTGGATAGGGTAGCAATTAACTCGTGGCCCACTTTATCTTGATGCAACAGCACTTTTTTCTTTGCTACATGGGGTCACTTTTGCCATAAATCAATATTGAACCTGTCCAAAAGAATATGATTCAATTCGCCAGCAATCGTTTTACTCTTTCCAAGGCAACCAATATGAAAATCACTGCAAACATTAAAAAAAACTAGGGCCAGCCATGGCAGTAAGTTGTCCGACAGACCCTCCTTAGCTTTCTTTGCTGCATACTACCCCGAAAGGACCCACCGGTTTGATTTCTCTTTGACCTCTTGTGTGAGGTGATGGATCCATGTTTCGTATACAATTACGAAATGGCAAAAAAAAAACTCCTTCGGATTGGCACTGACAATCTTTAAACACTCCCTTGAAGTGGCCACATGCTTGCATTTATGATTGAGAGTGAGCAATGCTGAGGGTAGCTTTTTCATATTCAAATATTCATGGCAGAGCTGATGTACCACTCAGTTGAGGTATCTACAACCTCAGCCACCTTAAGCACTTTCAGTCTCAGATTGTCGATTATTATTCCATGGATTTTATCCAACATTTCTGAAGCGGGGACCTCTTTTGGACGACCTTAAGGTTTAGCATCATTTTTACTAGTACGACCACCACGGAACTCAGTAAACCATTCTTAATAATTTAAATTGAAGGTTCAGAGTCCGCATAGTATTTATCAAGAATTTCGATGAAAGTTTTATTTTTTGCGCAAAAAAAATTAGTTTCATTCGAACACGAAATTCAATTTATTTATTATCGTTAAAATTAAGGAAATTGTTTTAGGTCTGCTTCCAAAGGATGTGAAAAGGAAGCAGAAGCTAATAGACACAGTTTGCTCTATAAATAGTACAGTAGATATCAGATAACGAGAACGGTGTTCCATTGAAAGTTACTGTACGCGTAAAACAAAATGTCACGTAGTTATCAGAACTGCCGTCGTACTTCAGGTAGTCATCTATTTGATTTCTTCTTACTTGACTTTATTTTTCTATTCATCAATCAAAGCATTTGTGTGCAGTTCAAATTTATAAATCCCACGTAGTAGGAAGCCAACTTGGCTTTAAACTTCATACAAAACAATTTATCACATTTGTTGCACAGTCGAAGTCTATTTTCTTTATTCCCAAGTACCACGACATATTCATTGCTTCCAACCTATCGGTTAGTGGCGCATGTGTTTAGCTTCTCAGAAAGTTATGTTGAGAAAATTTTTACTGAATTCGAAAATTCTTTACACTTACATGAAAACTAAGACCACGGTTGCCAACATTTTTCATCAATTCCCCGTCAAATTATACGTAAAATCTGAAAGAATCGGTGTGATTACAAAATATCCTTTTCTAGTCACTGATAATTTTTCACATGCCCTTACGTGTTATCAGAATACTTTTACTTTTTTCCTGTGCCTGCAGTAAATTCCTCAATTGGCCTCCTTCATAAAGAATTTATAGGCCCTCAAAGATAATTCCGTCATATTGTAACTAGTTCACAGACGAAATCCTTTAGGAGGGTAGTTTCGTGAAATTTACTAAGAAGCCGGTACAACGATTTCAATTGATTATCGGCATTGTTATTGTGGAAAATACCTTCCCAAGAGTGATTCCAGTTAATGTTTATGTCATCCATTTATTCCACGAAACTATTATTTGCTTTCAGTTTACAATTGAGTCCTTCGCATCATACCTTTATCGATATAATGACACAGACATAGACAAAGGGATGAAGAGAAGGACTCGCTCGATTGTAAATTGAAGGTTCTCACAAATAATATTTTCATTCCTTTCACTTTAAGTCTATTGGCAATATTTTCGAGTTAATAAACGCAAAATAGTTTGTCTGTAAAGCCTTCAAACTTTTTACCCTGCTGCCAGCAAAGCTTTTAAAAATAATAACCATTCCCAGGAAATTTATAGGAAACACTCGTTTATATTTTTTTTATAACATTTCAATGCCAGTTCATATGAAAAAAGAGAAAACTATTTCCAGCTTAATAAGACTTTAATACATTAATTTTAATTAAATGGTAAATGAAAAAATTATAAATCAACATCTCCGAGGATATAATATGAGAAAATGCAAAATTAAGTATAAATCACAGCAACAAGGACTACTGCCACATTTATTTAAATTTTTTTTAAATATAAAGTCCTGTACACTGCACTTGTCCTGTTGCTTTTCCCTCATCATTTAAGTGCTGTATGCAAATATTAAGCTGCCTATTGAAAAAAATAGGAACAGGGGTAGCATATAGATCATACCCGATCTCTCTGTGTGGCTGGGAACGTCCTGAACATAACGCCTGTGGTCAAGGGAAAAATGATATTATTAGATTTTTCATTCGACTGAATTTTTATATTTTTATGTCAAGGGTTTTATTTGTAATTACGTTTTTCCATTTTTTTTATTAGAAATTTGTTTCCTATAAAAAAATTTTTTTATTTTAATTTTTTCTATTTTCCATTAAATAAGAAAATTACACTTAATTGAATCACAATATCGTTAATCCTTCTAAGCGTCTTGTTAATTGATTGACATTTATTTTAAACGTGAAAGTGGTTTTATTACACTTTCACTTTTTTTCTACTGACAGCAGGACTTTAGTGTTTAGCAGTCGTATCCATTTGCTAATGGTATGTTTTACTTCTAATTAAAGAAAGTGAGTAAAAGAACCCATTGAGATTATTCTTGGTTTGTCCCATATTTGTTCTTTTGGTTTCGTTGTTTATGGGAAAGTGTTTCTAGGGTGATAATTCAAGCAGTTATTACGTGCGCTGACGTGAAGAACGTGCGATAGATAATCGGCCTTCCTGTTCGGGTTTAAAATTTTTTAATTTCTTGAAAAAAGCTAGCAAAGCGATACAAGGCTCCTGTGTAGATTACTGGACTGTAATGGCCATTGAAATAACTATACCGTATAAATTGACTGGGTGAAATCTACTATAGATGGATTATCAACTTATTTTGGACTGAATTGCATGATATGGACATGCGTTTTCAACAGGACGGCACTACGAGTATGAGCCACACACCTCATGCCATATTGGACATTCTTCACGAGCGATTTCAACCCGTTAGCTTTTTTGTGGTGGAGGCACAGATATATGCAACCAAGCCACAAGCGGATTTCAAAGCCAACATATTCCATGCCATTGGTCAAATTCAGCCATGGACAATTGGACATTTCTGGTGTGTGCCACCCTGCGAAACCGCACGATGTTATATGCCATATATAATGACACTCTTTGTTTTAGTTACATTGAAAGACATCCAGCCCTTAATGACAGATCTGTTAGAAGCAAATAATATTAAAATAGATTAGTTTTGCTCTTATTTCTCGATATGTTTATATATCAGTTGGCAAAATTCCATTTATTTAATATTTTTTTACCAAAAACTGTTAAATTACACTGTGGAACAAATTTAGCAAAAGTTAGGGCGATTCTGAGAGTGAGGGGTGAAAATAGAGGCTAAATTAGAAGACCCATATCGCGGTGTTTGTTTATGTTAGTTCCAATTTTTTTGGTAATCGACCTTCGAACTTTGCAGTCAAATGCCTATTTTCAGCATATTGTTTATATGGTTTTTTGGCTATAACTCATCGACTAATTGGTATTTTTTAAATCTGTAAAAGCGAAATTATTGCTAGAGACCTGTGCAACAATTAAAATTTAAAAAAAAAAAAATTGATTTAGAAAATTTGTGGTGCTTATGAAGCAAAATGTTGGAAAAATTATTTGTTTTTTATAGTTTTTGAAAATATTTTCCACAAAACTTAGTCTTTTTTGCTCTCTGTTTGATCTATAATATGCGATAATTCGTTATTTGTTTAACGTTAAAACTGAACTCCATGTAGATCTATTTTGTTTTCATTATGTGTCACATTTATTTGATTTTTTTTTTTTTTTTGTCCAAAGAACAATTAATTCTTAAAGTGTTGAGTACGTTTGACCGAAATACGCTGCTCTTGTTTCAAGTCCGTTTAAAAGAAAAAAGAAATCGTCCATATTTTCACGTATCAGAAAACGACAGTCGCGACTGTAGAAATATTTTAAACGTGTGAGTTCTCTTTTGAAAAAAATGAACACTAGTTTATATAAAATTTCTTTGTTCTAAATATGTTGCACATAAAATATGTTGCACATAAAACATAAAACATTTTTTGCACTCAATTTTATCTTGGGGTTAAATACCGCACTTTTTTCAATTGTGTCAACTAATTTGTTTAAAAAATTAGGTATTTTATTTCCGTTTACTTATTTGTTTTTGTGTGAAAATTCATAAGTAAATAACAAATTTATGATATGGACAGCAAGTATTTTTGTTCTATTGTAAACTTGAAAAAGGCCCCACCTAGAGCGGGTGTCGGTGACATGTAAAACGTGCATTATTTTCTTTCAGAAATGAAAACACCATACAAAATTCTTTAATTTTTCATTTTTATAGCAGCAGTTTCTGGTTAATGACCATTTAAATCACATTTTATTGCACATCATTTGATTTTAAGAACTTCCTTATACTCGTAGTTCCAGGTGAATTCGCACTTTCTTCGAAAAAGAAAAAAAAAATACAAGTAAATAAATGAAATAAATAAAAGACCTTTTCAAATAATTGCAACAATGGGTTTGTAGTTTTTATTTCGCCGGTTTCTTTTTTTTTTTAATCAGACAAATTTTCCATCATTTATCACGTTTGTTTTAGTTCTTTTTTTTCGCCTATTATTCCTGCTCACCCATTCCGCGAACAAACATTCGTCGTATTTTGGCCTCTATTTATATACAAAAAGCTTTTTGTCTCCATCCGGATTTGTTTTATATTTTTTTCATCCATTTTTCTTTTCCATTGAAAGCCAAATGTTGCAAAAACAAAAATTACTTTAGCAGACTAACAATAATAGAGGAGTTGAACTTACGCCAAGTTGATTTTTTTACATTCCCTTTATATTTGTTTGTTCACTTGTGTTGGTTTCTTTTTCACATTATTGTGGTCCTTTCACTGAGTTTGTGTCATTGAGTTTTTGGTCAAACAAAATGAAATTAATAGTCACCGTTTAACCATTAACGCATTGAGTCAGAAAAGGAAATGGCGGAAAAGATTGTTAAAGAAAAATTTATAGTTTTAAATTCATTTAAGTTAATTTTGACGGTTAAAATGTGACAATTTTGGCGTTTTCTTTTCTAAGAAAAAGTGTAACATTTTTTGCCCTTTCAAAGAGAAAAAAAGTGCAAGTTTATAAGAAAAACATATGATCGAGTTAAGTAGTTTGAATACATTGTTCAGCTGTACAGAATCATTTACAAACGTGGTTTCAACAAGATGGAGCCACAGCACATATAGTGGAGCTGTTACGGGACATTTTTGATTTCAAGAGGCATTGATTTTAATTGACCACATCGTTGGCTATTTTTCCCTTTAGAGGTATTTAAGAGATCATGTGTACATGAATAAGCCACATAGAAATGATATTCGAGAAGAAATATCCATCGATTGGTCTAGAAATCTTGCAAAAAGTCATGGAAGGCTTTTTACTTTTCACATCTTAATTAACTTAATTATTCCTTAGTTAATACAACGTAATTAAAATATCAATTGATTTTAAAAAAAGAAATTATAGACTTTTGATAGTAAAAATTTTTTTCTTGGCCAAATGCCCTCGTTCGTGTTTCAAATAATCATTAAATCGACCCAATAAGTTCTCATAATGTTCGATTTTGATTGTTTCGCTATTTTGACAGAAATGACTTTATTAGTTAACAAAGTCACCTTGGCCTTCTTTAATGCCGATTCACCCTAGGAAACCCACTGTTTTTACTGCTGTTTGGTCTCTGGTGTGTTATTTTAGATCCAAGTTTCGTTCACGGTTACAAAACGGCACAAAAACTCGTCCATATTGCGGTTGAACAACGCCAAACACTCTTGCGAAGTTGTCACGGGATTGCGTTTGCGGTCGATTTTGGGCAAACGAGGCACCCATATAATCATTCAAAATTGTGTGATATGCCTACAGTTCACACTTTCAATCTAAGATTGATCAACAACATATGGAGAAGTTTTTCAATTGTTTCTGTTGCAGAGACCCCAACTATACGTTCAAAATGTTCGCCGTCTTTCGGTGCTTGTAGGGCCACAACGAAATTCAGTGAACCACTTTTTACCATTGAAATTGACAATGCAAATATCGTATTGTTTTTATAAAGCTTAGGCTTGGCTTAAATGATGGCTTTATTCCGCAAAAAAAATGCTTAATGAGCACACGAAATTCACTTTTTTCCATTTTCTCTTCAAATCAATAATTGTCAAATGCAAACTAAATGAAGCAGCTGCTGCAAATTTTGACAGCATTTAACTGACAGATGTATGTATGTTGATAGGAGCAGTGTTGACCTTTCAGTTACGAAGCAGGTTATTCAAAAAGTCGCGGAACTATTGAGCCACTTAAGAAAAATGCTAAACGCTTTAGTTTCACCATTTTTCTCACTTCGTTTCAATATTTTCTTTTTAATTTAATTTTTTATTATAATTTGTTGTCATTTTATTATAACTTATTGCTTATGCCATTACAGTTTATAATTTATTATTAATATTAATATCTGTTAACATATTGTGGCATGACAAATCTCATATTTGCCAATGTCACCAGCATTAAGCTTCACATCTGGAAGGGGTAGTAATTTTCCAGTATTTATGATTTCTTTTTCCTCAAGTGAAAGAAATTTCACCACTTGTTGATTGCAGAAAAACATTGTTTTTAATGAAATTAAAGAAACAAATATTTGTTTTTATATTAAAAAATATTATCAAATCAAACTCAACAGATTTGTAGAAATAGTTCATATATTTATCGACGTTTTTCCCACTTGACTTCCTGGGAAGTTGATGAAATATACTATTGGATTTTTGGAAGCAATGCAAATGTTGGTCCTGGTTCCATTTTATTTTGCTGGGTATTTACTTTTCTTTTTATTAAATTTTTTGCTGTTTATAGTTTTTATTTTAATTAACTGCCCGGCAAACTGTCAACTAAAGTGTAGATGGCCCCGTTTTGAATTGGCTGCTTGATTGGTTGGTAATATATTTTTGCCCAGAATGGTATTTTTTTGCTATGAATCAGATCAATAAATAAACTAAATTACAGCTTAACTTGTAATTGTATTGGTAATATCTAATACTCTTTTAAATCAATAAATAAATATAAGTATATCCTTTTCCACCCAGCATTTAATGGACTTGAAACAAAATCACTTTTCCTAATACCAGTAACGATACGTGCACTATAGAGACATTTTTTTCCATCTATTATATGTGTTTAATTGAAAACTTTTATAAGTTTTAAAAGTCTCTAAACAATTAGTTTCATTTAATTTAATTTTCCCCGGTTTAAGTGAAATAAATTTTCCAACATTTCACTTGCACCATAAACTAAATCGACGACCACGATTTGCTAAACAAAAAGTAAAAGTATGGAAATGGTTCTGTGCAGAAAGAAAGAAGGAGAGAAAAACAACAAATTTCTATGATAAAATATGATGCTGAAGTTGTAACCCTTTCAAGTTTTCCTTACTTCTTTGCTTTTCGTTGCAATTTTATTAAATTTTGTGAACCCATGAAAATAGAAAGGAAATTTGATAAATTAAATTTTCACTGGGAGTAGTCAGATCTTTTTATTTTTATTTAACTTTCCTTTTTCGGCTCTATAAATTCAGTTTTTGTCAACGTGCCATTTCTGTCTTTCTGCTATTGTACTTTTGTTAAATGGCGAAAAGCAGGAGGAGGAGGAGGAAAAGAAAAAGAAAAAAAAACAAGCCCGACTCCCTTAAACTATTGTTAGTTTTACTTACTGGAGCACATTTTTTTGCAGTTTTTTAATATGAAGAAAATCAAATGAAAAACTAAAACTAAAACATACTTATATGGAACAAAAGACAAATGTTAAAGATGGCAAGGCAACAAGAGGAAATGAGAAGAAAAAAAGATTCCCCAGCAACATAAATACTCGTACAAGTATTTTAATGGCTTCCAAGATAAAATATTTGCACATTGCAGTGTTATAAAAATTCTAGTAGCATGTCCTTTAAAATTCATACTCTATAAGTTGGTTGTTCTGCAAACATTAGAAACTCCTCTTGCACCAGAACAAACAGTAAAGGCAACACTAAACCATAAACAAACATGATGGGAAACAAAGTGGAAACGAGGCAGAAGTTAATGCAAATAATATTTATAAAATACATACATACATATTTATCTACTAGTATATACTCGTCTGTACATAGATGTGTTACTATATCTTCAAGTTAAGTGGGGAATTTCAAATGAGATTTGATTTCAAAAGAAACTGTATTTAATTTATATATTAATATTGTAAAAAAAAATGTTTAGATAGTAAATTTAACATTAAAGGATTTATTCTTCAAAATAATTATCAAAGGCTTATAAATGGTTCATGGCAAATATTTTATATGGACACTTGTAATTTATAAGCCCTCCATACAATGTTGGCAAAATATTATTGAAGTGTTATTTACTTTTCATTGTATCAGAAAATAATTAAAAGTTCAAAAATAATAATCATAGACAATGACTAACTCGCCTTAGATATTTGTTCTGTCCCACTGTAAAATGGATAAAACAATAAGCGGTCATGCAACAGGGACTTTCAAAAGTTGAACAACTGATGGGGGTCATATTAGCTGTCATTTTTTCATTGCCAAAATAATAAAATTGTTTTACCAAAATGGTTCTTCTTTTCGGTCCACGTTCTGTACGTGTTCATCAAAAAATCATGTTCAGAGACGGGGCTCATTTTTAGATAAAAGAGTTTAGCAACAATAGATATTGTCGAATTTTGGAGGATATCAATTATCGTGAGATCCAAGCGGGTCCGTTGCATCCCAAAAAAGTCACTGTTTGATGTGGTTTTTGGACTGGTTTTGTCAGGGGTCCATACTTTGTTGAGTATGGAGTTGTCCAGGCCATCACCGTCAATTCCAAGGGCTAGAGGTCGATAATTACTTCTTTTGGCTTGAATTGAATGATACCGGATACCAACGAGTTATGGTTTTAACAGGATCAGTACGTGGCACACAGCTCATGTCTTAGTTTAGGAAAATTTTTTATGAGCGATTTGAGGGCCTGGTCATCTCACGGGGAGATGAAGCGAACTGACAACCGATCCCGTTAGACTTTTTCCCTGAGCGGTTTGCTTAATTCGCAGGTTTACCGGAATAAGCCATAGTGGCCCTCAAAGCCAACAAAACTCGTGCCATCGTTTAAATTCAGCCTGATTTATGCGCCAGAGTCATGAACATTTCGGTTGGGTTTTAATCAAACACTACGGAAAGAACCATAGATTCATATTTGGAAGATATCTTGGATTATATTTAATGCAGATCTTTTCTGCATATATGATGACATACTAACCATATGCCACGACCAGGTATAATTCACTGATGACTGAAAACGGGGCAGGGGTAACATGACGCCGGGTATTTTATGGTCTTATTAAATTCCAAAGTGTTATTGCCACGAATAAGGAACACAATAAAGGATCAAATTTGTTTATGACGTCAGACAAACAGGTAGCACTATGGGACCTGATCTCGTACGAGATTGTGCCAGAAGTGGCCATGCATAGCAGTAGCGAAACACTATGTTGAAAACATGACCATAAAGATCAGGTAGTGAACAAATGGACTGATTGTTTTTAGCCAAAAGAAAAGTAAGACGTATTTCCATGGGAGCATGACTCTTCTATATATCGATAGATCATTAAAAAAAAATAAGTTAACAATAAGGAAACAGTCGCGAATTTCGAGGCCATTTAACTAAAAATTAAAAAAAAAATATTTGAAAACAAAAGATTCCTTTTTTGGGATATTTGAAAATAAGGGTTATTTAAAAGGTTCCCAAACCAATTATTTGAGTTTGTTGTTTAAAGAGAGGCACGTCCTTGATCTGACCCTGTCGACGTGTTCCAAAGTTATACAATGTTTACTGTTAAGTGTACAAAACTAGTAGTCCGAAAGTTGCAGGTTATAGATTGCCTTCGAAGGCTCTGAGTATTGCTGCAGACAAACCGAGTAACTTCCCAGTTTGCGGTTTTTAAGAAAAAAAAGATAAAAGAAATGCTTTTTACAAAAATTTTCAAATTTTAAGGGTTATAATATGGAAGACATGGGTATTGTATTAGGTAATGTGCAGATAGAAGGAGAACATGTTAATTTATTCCTGAAAAAAATCTGTGGGGTAAACGTTCAGCCTGAGTTAAAAAAAATTTTGAATAGCAGAATTCACTTGCTACTGGAAATGTCTACCTAGAGAGACAATTTAAAAAGAAATCCTAGAATGATGTCAGGATACTCACATATTGGTCTACGGACACTTAATGCAATCAGTATACACGTATTATAAGGAACGCTGAGAAGAGTTCTATTAACCGAACGACTAGAAAAAACAACACACTCTTTCTTTACGTATTTGACATCCAAGGTATCAGGTATGTTAGAGTGACACGTTTGACTTCGAATAGAATATTTATATGATCTCTCATTGCATAGGGCCACATTGGCTTCATTCGCAAACGAAGTCTAGCGCAATGAAGATCGCCCAGGTTATATTGGCGCAACCCTCTCTTTTATTTTTTTATTTGTCCAGCTGTAAAAGTGGAAGGACTGAGAAAAAATGTGAGACATCTTTATTCCCATCCTTGGCATCTTTTTACAATATTGTCAAAAATTATTTTCATTCTTATTTCTGTTTATCATAGTGTTAACAACAATTTATTTAAAGCCAAAAAGTGTGCTATAAAACACATTATTATTATTTAGTTTTTTTACTCTCATTAAAATTTTCCATTCACAGGCTCGTCATTTATTCACACATACAAACACGCAACCACCCAACTACAACCAACTGTCAAAAATTAACTCATCATGTCTAAAACAACTGAATGTTGACTGATTTTAATGACTCTGGTATAATAAAAATGAAGCCCAAAAAACACATTTAATAACGACAACAACAAAATGACTAACAAAAATTAATAATAAAAAGACAGCAGTGCAGATGTATGGAGAAGTAAAGCAAAATGGACAATAGAAATTAGACTACTATAAAATAATACACAAATCGACAATCACATAAATAAAAAACCCAAAGCAAATGAAATGTTGAATAAAACACACATAGTTCCACAGACGACAGTTAAGAAAAATTCAAATTTATTCTGCCAAAATTTAAGAAAGATTTTTAAAGTTCATACTGAAATTTTAGAAACAAAAAATGTTTGTTACACTGATGCTGTTGCTGATAAATTTTTTATTTGTGCACTTTTTGAAACTTAAAATATTTCCTGTTGCGATGTTATTGTTTCAATTTTTTTTACAACTAAAAGACATTTCAGACATTTCAATACATGATGAATGAAGAGTTTTGTTGCAACTTTCAAAAAAAATGAAATAACCCAGCGAAAAATTTAAAGAATACAAAAAAAAATTTAAAAATTTTATATACTCGTAGTTTCCCATATTTTTCACAAATATCTTCATTTCATTTTACAAATATTAGGATTTTAAATCAATTTATTCAATTAATTTTTTGTATGAATATGAAAAGAAATAAAGGCACTTTCATTTCTGAAAAAAATATTGCCATGAAAATGGGCACTAAGTTTAAATATGTTACTGCCCGACACCCTCACAATTTAATGATTTTTGCAAGCTCACAATAGAACAAAAAAGTCATGGAAATATTTATGGCGTTTTTGAAAAAAGTGCAACATTTTGTTGATCAATTTATTAATAAAATTTAATTATCGATCTTATTTAAAATATTTAACTTCACTTAATTTTTTCCCACTTTGCTCTTTGAGAAGGGGAAAAATGTTACACTTTTTTTCAAATACAAAAACGCCCAGTTAAAAAATTTAAATGAAAATAAAACCAAATATAAAGCTTATTTGTAGTGGGCAATTTTTTAAATGTTTGGTTTTTGAAGAAGAAAAAAACCCAGAAAAATTGCCAAAGTGTAGGACATATTTATTTGGGGGGATATACGTATGAAAGACTGCCATTTTGAGTTTAAATTTTAAGAACTCAGATGCCATTCACAACGGTGACTCTAGAATTGAATCTGTATTTAGTAAGAGCAAGAGGTAAGCATTTCCGATTAATGTTATAGTCAAGGTTCTCTATAAAATCAATACCGTGAGATGTTCTTTTCTAAAAAAAAGTGCAACATTTTTTGCCCTCTCAAAATATAAAGAATATTTTACACTTTTTTCATAATTCCACAATTTTCAATGATCTCTTTTTTCACTTATTATGAAAAAAACCCTTGAAATGTATCATTTAGAACTTTTTAATTAAAAAATTTCTCATTTCTTTTCAACATTTTCCACATCAAAAAAAAACATTTTGTTTGGTCTTGTCATTTTATTTTATTTTAATTCAGCTTGACAACCATAAATACTGTATCAGAGCCATATTTCTTTTTTTTCTTTTTCTACAGTAAATATAACATTAAATAGTTGATAAAAATCTTATTTAATTATTGTTTATAACAAAAAACAAAACAAAAATATATAAACAAAATTTTATATATGAAATAAAATTTTTATTCATATCTATTCGAAAATTTTTAATAAAAACCTTTCACTTGATTCAGCAAGAAAAAAGCAACAACAAACAACAAATACTGCTAAATTCATTGGCTAAAAATAAATTGTAATCTAAAAAAACACATTATTGAATAAATAATTTCACTTGTATGAAATACCTTGTTGCAGATGGGGCATATAAAATTATTTATTTAGCGAACATGAAATGGTCAGTTCAAGGTACAACAAAAAAATTATAATTTATTGATCCGTAAAATGTAATTATTTCTTTGGAAAAAAAGCAAAACAGAAGAACATTTAAGGCCAAAATTGATGCCAAACCGATTTTATGGAAACCAAGGTTATTCTAATAAGAATTATACCCGTCATCTCCTTAAACCTTGGCTTACGAGTAACAAGTAGAAAAGCTTTTGCTAATAATACTCGTAATAGCAGCAAATTCCTCCAACAATTTAAATAAATTGATTTTATTATTTTATAATCAAAACTGATTCAAATGACATTAAAAGCTTTTTGCTCGTCCATCTTGTGTATTAGTCGACGGATTAACGCCATAAATGTTTATCGACAAATTCATCGTGTTGTGCGAAAATAGTCCTTCGCCCCCATTGTATGTACGTGTATGTAAGTCCGTATATCACTTCATACCTCACCCATTTAATTGCTCTTTCCATGAGCAACATATATGGGTTGGCATTTAGTCAGTCTCTAAAAGAGATTTAACCTTAATATCGGGTAAATAAATTTTTTTGGTTTCGAAAGTAAAGTTCAATTAAACACACATAAAGCTGTAATTTTTATAAAACGTTTACTTTATTTTAATACATGGACCTTTCCATTATAAAGGAAGTACAATATCTTTTAAATAAACGCCTCCGGAATGGTTGCAGCGGTGGATCCTCTTGAAGTAGTTTTTGACCACTTTTTCGCACATTGTTATTGCAACGTAGACACGGTCTATGATATAGTCCCATAAAAAAAATCTAACGCATAATCTTGGTGGCCAATTGATGTCGCCAAAAAGTGATAATACTCGTTCTGGAAACTTTCAATGCAAAAATCGGACGTGTTGTGTAGCTCGTGGCACCGTCTTGTTAAAACCAAATATCATCCATTTCATAACCTTCAATTACAGACCAAAAAAAACTCGGTTATCATGTGGCCATAGCGCTCTGAATTGACGTCAACGATTCTTCAAGCGTCGTTTTCGAACAAATATGACCCAGTAACAACTCTACACCATAATGCGCCCCAAACAGTCACTTTTTCCGTGCTCCGTGGGAGTTCACAGCCCCATATGCGACAATTTCGCTTGCTGAGGTAATCACCGACCTGCAACGCTAAAGTGCACAGAACACCTTGGAATAGTCAAATTCGGATTATCCGCCATACTTTCACCAACAGAAGCGATATTTTCGGCATTGCACACATTGCGATAATGCGCAGGCCTGATCACATCTGTAACGCTTCCAGTCTCTTCAAATTTCTTTAGAATCTTGCCAATTCCTTGCACAGTAGGTCAACTATGACGACCATAGTCACCTCAATATGCTCGCAAAGTGGCCACATTTGAACCACTATTTTCGTAGTAACTTTTAACTTTTTTCGCATTCTTTGGTTGTTAAACGATCCACATTCGTAAATGGCAAATCCTTCACTAAATAAATTACATTTTAAATGACAGATGTTTAATAGCTGACAGCCTTGCAAGACCGGCGGTTTTGAAACCACTAAATGGATAACCCTGTATATCAAATGCTCTCAGCACAATTTGCTTGTGCAACAAACCGTTGAAGGAATTGAAACGTAGTCTAAATTTTGTCATGAAAACCCTTTCATACATTTGGTATCTGTTAGTGATGTAACGAATATTCGTATTCGTATTATTAACGAATATTTATTTCCTGATATTCGAATTCGAATTCGTGTTTGACAAAAATTTGTCGTATATTTTTTGTCCAATAAATAAATGGCATAAAATAAGTGGTAATTCTAACAAGATTTTATAAACAAACTTTATTTTAAGCCGGTTAGAACTGGTTAAAGTGCTGTTGGCTGAAGTATTTATCGTGTTGACTAAAATGAAAATTATGACTGAGAACGTTGCTTCGACTCCTGTTCAGGTCAATTCAGTCATCAATATCATAATTTTTTCTGATGTAAATTAGTATGGCATTGTGTTAGTTGTTGTTGTTGTTGAAGGCATAGTCACTGTCCGCTAAACAGTACCGCCAGCGTTTAACAGTCTTATATGCTAATGTATATCACAGCGCTCTCCTTCGTCGGTGATACAAGTGGACTCGTCGGCAAAGTAAGACAATTAATAAAATGGCTACAACCACTAGTACAGCTTACGAGAGTTACTGCGGCCACTCGACACCAAAAGCGTTGAGAGTTGCAAAAGAATTAATTTTTCTCATTTCGCCAGCTGTTTGTCCCCTCTCTACTACTAACTCTTTCACAAAGGATTTAAACTTTAAGCCATAGGCATCAATTGCCTGAATGTTACTTCTTTCAAAAAAAAAAATTAAATGTCACAAATATTGTCGATTATTAATTACAAGAAAGTGTCTTATTGCCGACATGGCTTAATAATACTAAATATACCAGGGTGGCAATTTGTTTGCAATTTTTATTATTACGTGTGTTTGAGTACTTTCCCAGTAATAATAGTCTCCACAAAAGCACATAAATGAGCAAATAATGCCAAATTAGTATCCAAAATTTTGGAAACTTAATAACCAAGAAAAAAAGATATTCTCAAGGAATGACATCTTCATTGTTTCTAAAAATCCAATTTGACTTCCCAGAAGTCAAACTAGCGAAAATCTTTCTGTTAATCTGAAAAATAAAATTTTTTTAAATATTAATCCCTTTAAATCTGCATTGAAGTTAGCATCCTGCAATGACAAGGATATGCCACAATTCAGAGCCAATTATCCGATTTCCACATTGCTACCAAGTAGTACTGAATTCGAAAGGAGGACCAAGTTCTTGCTTATTGTATTTAGCGTCGTCGCCATCGTCATCAATATCAATATCAATTTTTATCGACGTCGTCATCAATTCGATACAAATCTTGTATTCCATAACAGCAATGTAACGATGTGGATTTTTAAAGCACATCTCCAATAATTTAGACAGTTGGTTCATTTTGTTTTCAGTTTTTATTAAAAAGTTTTCTTGATAACTTTAAACAACTAAAATGTTTTTTTTCCTGTTTGTAATTCTGCTCCGAATGATGAGGAGAAGAAGATTAATGAAGCAGAAATCAAACATATTTCAATTACCAGATGGAAAGTAACAAATAAATTAAAAGTGTTCTATTTGCCAGGAGTTAATTTCTTATTTGTTTGAAAGGTTTGAGCGTTTTTTTTTCGCCTAAATAAAGGTGCGTTTAAGTATGTGCTGGAGACTATAATACCAGCAATAAAAGTGGGAGTCATGTCGCCACATATTTTGAATACCATAAAATTGGCTGCAACGTTAAGGGTTTTTAGCGCAAGGATCCTACCAGCTTAGTGTCGCTAATAATTTTAACTTAGGCTTATCGCTGAACTTAGGATTATCTCTGAACAGTTCCTGTAGGGTTTAGTTGCCTCTGAAATTGTAGCCCTCCAGAGGGCTAAGTATTATTTGTTTGTAAATTCACCTTAAATTTTAAATCACTCGAAGCCTTCAAGCAAAATTTTGTGGTACAACAATCCTTTTAGCACTATTCATCTTATCTTTTGCCCACCGTCACTAGCCCTTTTCGGTGGACCAAGTGTATTTAGTATCGTTGAAATTATTTCCCACTGCTCTTTAAAATCACCAGGGAGACTGCCTTTTTGAAAATCTTTGGTAAGTGAAGGATTTTTTCCATCTCCTCCACTAACTTGGCCAGTGTTTTTTTTTTTTTTTTTCTTTTGCAATTTTTTAATTCAAGATTATTACTGGAAAAAAATCAAAAGGAATCAAACTGTTTCGGCACCAATAAGACTGACGACCAAATCATAGTCAATTTATATCGATGCCCGCATTAACGTTGCGTACGGCATAACAAAAATACATCGACGCTTATCGATAACACTTGGTATTGACAATGGGCATACCGATTTACAACAATCAACACAAAACGATATCGTTTCGTATTGATGACGCTAAATGGAACCATGCATTTTAAAAAGCTAATTTTTTTTCGCCACCATCAGGATGCCGTCTTACTTCAAGGCAAACTGCCACCTTCCAAAATTCCAAATTTAACATTCGCATTCGTATTCGAGAATATCCAAAAATTCATATTCTGAACATCACTAGGATCTATACAACCACATAAATAAATAATGAAGGATATGAAAATATATTTTTCCATTTATTATCTGTATCGTAAAGAGACAAAAACTAACAGTAATGAAGTTGCATGCAGATATTGGAGTAGAAAAATAATGTCGATTTTTTAAATGTTTAGTTCTACGTGTATGTAGTAGTTTTTCAAATGAAAGTATCATTATGTTAGATATCAGTTGTCCATGAGCACACACTCTCCTGTACTTCCAAAAAACAGTTTGAGCAACCAAATCCTGATGCAGTAAAAATGAATATGGTATATTACTTATGTTTACTCACGTGGGTAAATAATGTAACAAATGCTTGCATACGAGTGTGTTTATACAGGAATCGATGCAGAAAATCAAGAAGAAGCAAAATACTTGTGCATGTATTCGAAATGTATATTTATCTTTAACGAACAATATTAATAAATTTTAGGTATACGAGTAGTTTGGAAAATTTACAATTCATCTTTTTTTATAATTATTTCTATACACTCAAGAAAAAATCAAGTCAATCTTGCTTAAATCAAGCAAACGCGGTGTCAAAAGTTCCGAGAGTGAGGTTTTTCTGAAAACGCTTAGAGAACGCTTGACTCTCGAAAAAATTCTTGACCACTTCGCTTGACCACTTCGCAGTCTAATTCATAAAATTTTGCAAAGGAAATTTAATGTGTGTGCACCCATACGTTGGCCTTTTGGCGAAGAACTTTTTTCTTGATCAAATGAAATCGTTCTTTATATTTTTCTCAAATTTTTAATGAATCCACACAATAAGTTGCCATAATCTTCGCCATTGACTGCCCTTTCGAAGACAGTCAATGTGTATTAAACCATGTGCACCCCAAAAACCGGTCGCCATGACTTTATTGGGTGACAAAATCTACCTTGGCCTACTTTGGCGCCGATTCACCCCGAGTATAGCACTGTTTTGCGTACTATCGGTCTCTGATGTGTTCTGGTAGTTCCGCAAAAACTGGCCCAAATTGCGGCTGAACAGCGCCAAACACTCCTGCGAAGTTGACACAAGATTGCGTTTATGGTCGATTGTGAGCAAACGTGGCACCTATTTTGCGGGAAGCTTTTTCATATCATTCAAAATTGGATCCACCGAATCATGTGATACGCCTATGGCATTCGCAATCTCTCGCACTTTCAATCACCAATTAAGAAGTTTTTCAATTGTTTCTGGTGCAGAGACCTCAACTATGCGTTTAAAATGTTCTCCGTCTTCCATGGTTGCACGGCCACAACGAAATTCAGTAAACCAATTTTTTACCATTGAAATTGATGGCACTGAATTCCCATGGTACGAGTATTTATCAAGCTTAGCCTTGGATTCAGTGAAAGTTTTTTTCCGCAAAAAATGAGCACACGGAATTCACTTTTTTCACATTTTCTCATCAAATCACGCAATAGTCTGCTATTAATGGATCTCAAACAGAAACTAAATGCCACAACTTGTTTAAATATTGACAGGAGTCAAAGTACAAATGCCTATTAACCATCGATGAATACCAACTTATTTTGTGCTTAATTCGATGATAAGGACACCAAAGACATGTGTTTTCAGCAGGACAGCGTTACAAGTGCTTGTCACACACCTCATGCCACATTGGCTATTCTGCACAAGCAATTTAAGGGGATATTGACATCACGTGGAGGTGTTGAGAACTCGACCAGTGAGGTCGCTCGACTTAACTCCGTTGACTCAAGTCGCAGGTCTATGCGAGTAACCCACAACACCAAAATAACCCATTTCGTCTATGAAATTAAGCCTGTTTTATGTGCCAGAGTCATGGAAAATTGGACATTTGGGATGCACGACACGCATAACTATATAAATTATTATAAATATTTATACTCAAGCTGCGATAATTTTCCTTGCCAAGACTTTAAAGAAACTGTTTGACTAGTTGACAATTTCAAGAAAATTGCGTTGCATCTCTGGTCCTTGTTGTAGCTCCATTATAAAAGTCTTTCATTTTATTTTAAATCCTTACAAATCAAATGTTTTTTTTTTACATTTTGATTTATGACTGTGAACAAATAATGAAATGATTTAACCATCTAAGCAACCAGCTGATATGCAATAAAAACATTTTCCATGACCCCGTTCATGAACACTTAATAGCATCCTTTATCCACCCTTGCCAAAACGAAAACAACTTTTCTTAATTAATCAGTTTACTCAAATAAATTAATTAAATAAACGCATTTGTATAAGAGCAGTACATACGAGTATGTACATACGAGTACATAAACATGTAGTATGTGGATTTTCCAAGTAAAGAAAACCTCCATTCCCATAGTACGAGTGTGTGTGTAATCGTATATGTAAATAAGAAGGAAAATGGAGCCTCAATGCCCTGTAGTTAATGTAAAGGGATTAAATGGGACAATTCTATGACACAACTGAACGAACAATTAGGGCGAATGATTAATGTCATTTGAATTTGTTTTATTTCTGTAAGAGGGATGGTCAATAAGCCCGTGACTTTTTGTATAAAACTCAGGTTTTTAGACAAAAAATTAGTTCGGTCATCAAAGTAGGTTCTTTGTTTGTGAGATGACTTCATCCTTGGAGTCGAATTCCTTTCCGCCGAACCATTTCATAGGGTTTTAAAACAAAAAATAGTAATGGGGCACTAAATCCGGAGAAAAGGGCAAACAAGGGACCAATTCGCAGCCTAAATCATGGAATTTTGAGATGGAGACTGTACATGTGTGCACTCTTGCATTGTCCTGGTGGAAAATAACTTTTTTTTCTTGGCCCAAACCAGTAACTATCTTTTTCAAAATCTCATTAAATGTAGGCAATAGTTTACATAATATTCGCCAGTTCGTTCAGTCGATCCCATGAAGACTTTCTTAGGCCAGATTGTTCTCCCTGCCCTAAAAATGGCAAGTGTTTCTCTATATATATACTGCAGTATATATGCACGTATCACAGTCTTTCAACTGGACTCTCACTAACTTCCCTCGAAAACGGCTTCAATTTTATCTAGTTGAACGGAAGAGCAGTAGGGTTGGATGTCTTCCCATTTCACTTTCACTTTCAAATTGCAGTTATAGAAGGCTTGCTGCTCAGTATATATTTGGATATCCTGATCATATATCTTTCTGCACCTTAGCCAATTGGTCACACTTCTTTCTGCCGATATCTCAGCTTGAATTGTGCTGCATTAATGAGAACGATAAGTCTATTCCAAGTGGAAATCCACGAATAACTCTTTTAGGCCTTCTCCCACCCAGTGCGGATCCTTCAGTCTACCCCTTAAGGAATAATGATCAGCAGGTGTATTTAATAGTACATACATCAGAAAAAAAGTTTATCGAAAATAAATATGCCTTTTTCGAATACGTGCTACACCCCCCTTTCACTCTTTCCTGCGGCAACATCAATAGCGCAAATTACGTAGCACTGACTCCACAATATACAGTGACTCACAAAACTTTTAGTACCAAACTACTACAGAATTATATACTAGATGTTAGTTCATACACGAGCTATTCTGAAATTTTACCATAAATATTTAATGTATGACTTCTTTTAAAAATAATTGAAATAAATTAATATATTTACAAAGACTAGAGAACTATTGGGGATTATTTTTAAGAGGCTGTATTTAAGTGTGTATTAAATACAATAAGCACTTGTCAGTTTATAAGTCTAATCGTTGTTAGACTCGTAAACATAATAAATTGCAAAAAATTTTGATTAACAATAAAAAACACATCTTTAAAAATACAACAAATAAGCATATAATTATATGCTCAATAAACTTTGGAATATTCCACTTCCTGACCATCAATTGCTACTTGCATTAAATATGTGCATATATATGTACATACACAATTATATAAAGTACATACTCGTATGTATATAAGAAGAATGAGTGAGATTACACCATTTCATAAAATAAAATTATAATAGAAATAAAGAACCAATTGAAAGGGGAGTCATCAACTATAAAATGTTAATATAAATTAAATATATGCAAATCTCTTAATTTTTTTGTTTAAAATTTTTAAAATTGAAAATGGTGTAAATTTTCTGCGTTGTAAGTTTGTTTAGATGTGAAAAATTATATAAAAGAAATTAACAGAGAAGAGGGGGGAAACGTTGAAATATTTACTCATTTAAAAATAATAAATAAATAAAAACCAATCTCACGCTCTGGTAATTAAAAGGATTCCTCTTTCTAAGTAAATGGCTGAGTACGAGAATGTGTTCACTTAGCTGTAACGGGTGGTCCAGATACAATTATCTTTTTAAGTAACATGTAATTTTGACATTGATACATGTGTTCTGTCCGAAATATTCACTGTGAATCAATACCATACCTCCGCGGACCAAAATGAGTTACTTTACGCTTGCGACGACAAATATGTCAAAGATTTTACGTCAGTACCTGCCCGAAGGCCTTACCTGACGGTGCTCTTCGCACTGGGTGAATAAAGCCGTTCACCACCGTCCCGTATCCCCTCCCAGGCGCACATGCCGCGTGAGGATCGACATGTGCGCCTACGAGGGACAACTTGGTAGCAAATTCTGTACAGGCTGCAGAACCATGTACAGACACTTTGCTGAAGTGTTGGAGCTATCTAACCTCCTACTACCCCAATGGCCCGGCAGCAAAATATTGCCCCGCGTCTTACCTGGGGCTTCGCCAACCGCAAAACATCAGGGCAGCTTTGTCGAATAGCAACAACACCTAGAGATATACGGCCTGAAGAGAGCATCTACAATCAGTCACTAGCACCTCCTGCAGACACACTCATCTGACCCATAACTCTTCCCGCGTATCTTTGGGTTTTAACCACAGCCACCACGTGATCCCCGAAGGGGCCTCACCAATAACCAGTCTAGGACAAGTCCTAGGGGCTACTGGTTCCCGTGGCACCAGATAGGACTCTGGTCAGCCGCGTGTTAAAAACACCTCCGATTTTAGGTCCCGTGCAAACCTGAGGTATCGGTAGCACCTCTACCCAGACAAGCATAGGCAGAGCTACTTCCTTAAATTAAATATATGCACGCCCGTTGCCCTGTTATGTCCAGGGATTGGGTAGTACCATATAAGTTCAAGGGGTAATTGGCCAAAGGTCAAGGTCTGGAAAAACCAGATTACCCACTTACCGGTCGAGCGAGCGAACCTACTTTCACCTTTAATTTACTTGCATGCGCGACCGTTGCCCTGTTGATTCAGGGATTGGGTAGCAACATACAAGTTTTTAGGGGTTATCAGCAAAAAGGCCTAGGTACGGAAACCTGATAACCCTATACCCCAGGAAGCACAACACCAAGACACCAAGACAAGATGTATTGACCGTGCCCCCCGGGGGGGCTTACGAAATATTTCAAACTTTCCAAAGTGAGTGCTGTGCCAAAACTTAGCGTTGGTTGAAAAAAATGTTGGCCGAAATGAAGCAGCCACTGCGAATAATGTACGCAGAGTTTGTGCAAAAAGTTGGTGAGACTGGTTTGCTAGTGGATACAGTATTTATGGACCTTGTCATTGCACAGTGCGTACCAATGGGAATGTGGCTGCTGCGGCTGAAAGTCTGCCACTCAGTCCAACAACGTGGACTCGCTTTTGAGCTGAATAACTCAAAATTTCACGTTTCAGCATTCACTTACGAAGTTCAATTGACTCAGCCATCCAAGGCAAATATAACCATCCACTCAGTTACGGCTTCTCGGTTTGGGCCTTAAAGATGCTCTATTCGGGCATCAAATTTGACCGAAAAATTAATTTTTCCGACTATGCTAACAAATATATTTCGGGATCGGAAAACCCGCACTTCATTGTCGAGAAGCCATAGAGAGAGACGGTATGGTAACATCATTGGTCATTTTTTTTTTTGTTCTTCGAAGATGCTGTGGGAGAAGCCATTTTAGCCATTTATGGCCTAAAATAAAAAATATGAAGTTATATAGGCTTTGGTTTCAGCAGGAGGGCGCACCACGTCACACAGCTCACCAAGCAATCGATCAACAGTGCCAAGACATCTGTCATGGTATTTTCACATCGGCGACTTTAGACTATTTCTTGCGGGTTGCTCTAAAGACTAATGATATGCAAGCCATTCGTAAGATAGAACCGGAAAACATCAACAGGATCTTGAAAAATTGGACTTACAGGATAAGCTACTGCAGTCACACAAATGAAATCTTGTTCCTCATATATTTGCTATTTCAGATAAGGCCATAATATACCAAAAAAAGTAAATTTTAATTTATTGGAGTTAATTTTTTTAGAAAGATACTTGCATTTGAATCACCCATTATATACATGATTGTGGCCTGCAATGGTTTTAGAAAAAAATCACTAAAGCCAATGTTGTGCAATGCAGAGGAATAATCGCTGTTAAATGGAATTTGGTAAAATGTACTATCTCAGCTATCAAATTTGAGCAGAATTTAAAAATAGCTCAAGGACATGCGTGATTCTTTTATATTTACAATTTTAAAAATTAACTCTAAGCTGTCATTCTGGCCAGTGTAGTTAACTTTACGACCTTTAGGCCCGGCTGCTGTAACTGTGCTGAACTGGCTCGTGATGAAGTGGACCCCTCTCATGTAGACTCCCTTAGCATATCCCTTGAATATTTTTCTGGCTCGGCTTATTGCAACTTTCAATTTAAGCTCCGGTGTAGAACTTTTTGATAGTGCATCTGGTTTTGCCGTCGCAAAATCAAAAATGGATGTTCATTGTCTCAACAATTGTATGCAATGGTCCAAAGAAAACAGAACTCATTTCAGGTATTTCAGTTCTTCAAGAATTTCGTTGTTAATCTGGCATTTATTTTCAAATACATTTTTTTGAGATAAGAATTAAGCAAATATTTTTTCTATAACAGCGTCGTTCAGCTTTTTTTTTTTTTTTGTTTATTTCCATTGGACATGCATCAAACATGTTCATTAGGTCAGTTTAGACACGAACCTATTATAAATCATGTCTAACATGTCTAAGCTAAACTAAGGAAGGAATTCGACCAAAGTCATATGTACATTCCAATATGTGTGTTTGTGTACGTTTTGTCATTCATTATATTTCTCTTCATTCTATCATGTCCATTAACTTTCAAAACAATACAATGAAATATGAAGAAAATAAAGCAAGAAATTCAACACTGAGCCTAGATTTCAAACTTATTCCATACAAAGCGATCCAAGACCAACATGGCGCTATGGAATACAGTTGTGTGTGGCGACGCCGCAGCCTCTAATGCAGCAAAAATTCAATTAAAGACAATAGTCCTCCGTATGTTTGAAACCGTATAAATATATATTTATTCATCTTACTCCTGCAAGGAGCATAGGACAGCGCTCCACCGCGGCAGAATATATAAAAAAACTAGGGCCCACCAGCCCGCTACATTCTACATTACAGAGATCATACTCGGCTGAGAAGGAGAGACAGTAATGCTCTCAGCCGAATGCGAGTGATGTGAAGACAATACAGAGGAAACTGTAGAAAATAGGATTTCTTTTCTAGCATTGGCTGGGCTTAAATCAGTGTTAATATTAGATTTTTGTTTGGAATACTTATATATTGTTAGTTCAGTTTTTATTGAAAATTCAATAAATAAATAAACTATTTGCTAAAAAAAATTAAATAGGGCAATAAATTGGTTGTTTTAATCCCTAAAATTTTTATTCGAATATTGCACCAAACTCGGCTTTTGCAACATAGTCTGTCTAATCCTAATTGTTGCACAAATCGATTGCGTACTGTAGGTGCATCTGTTGATAGGAAAATTAAAAAATACTTGAATATAATCTTCAAGGATATTTTTGTTTCCTTCAACATTAGAATACGACATTATTTTTATTTATTTTGTTTAAAACTTTCAATGCTTTGACGTTAGTGAAAATCCTTAAGTAAATACTGATTTAGTGCTTAAGAGCTGCTGATGATTAAGTGTTTATTATTCCACTTTTGCCAATTCTATCATACAGAAAGAGAATAGACGGTGACATCTATGATCTAAAAATCTATTATTTATATCCAGCCTCATTCCGTTATGAGAGCTTTCGCTGTATTCATGAAAAGTTTTTAGGCATTTTATCATTTAAATTTTTTTAAGAAATTTCTTATCAAACTTCCACTATTTGTTCTACGAATAATCCATTTAAGCAGTAGTACCTGACTAGAGAGTAGTTCCATAATATTAATTTACTTAACACGTACATAATTTATTTATTTATTTTTTTCTTTATATTTCTTGCAAAATAGTCTTTTGGTGTTTCTGCCATTTATTTGCTTTTTCAATCCAACCCAAATATCCTGATGTTCATAATTCCTATAAGCCGTACTCTCTTTTTTCTTATTTTGCAGAATTAAATATTTTTTCCTATCTTTACTCTTTATGCATTTTATTGTTGTTTTTGTCATTGTATTTTAAGTTAAAAGAAAAAAGTTCAACTCTTTTTTGTCCTTTTAAGCATTTCTGTCGGTAAATTTGCGTAAAACCACATTCGAAAGCAATAAATTTACGTCCTGCTTTTATTTTTTCCCTTTCGTCTTTAGTGAATTTTTGCTGAATATACAATTTTCTGTTTTATTGCTGTTTTAGTTGAAGAGAAATTTTATGTTTTATAAGCAAACAAATGTCCTTTCATGTGAAATTTTTATGTAAAAAAATTGTTTTCTTTTATTATGTTCTTCTTCATTTTTCATTCCGTTTCTAAGAATAGAAAATTCTATTTCTTTCAAGTGGTTGAATCACAATAACAAGAAGTTAAAAAGGATATTAATTTCAGTGTATATTTTAAAAAACCTGCCACGAATTTAAGGGACATTAACCAAATCATTTCGACAAAAAAAGGTTTCGTAACCTATAGTTCATCATTGGAATAAAGATTTACCATCATAGTGCGGTAAGCGTCTGAAAGTCCTGCAAGTGGGGTGGTTGAACCATCCTTGTTGAAATGGTGTGTTATATATAGTTTCCAAGCTTGTAGGGAATCCACAAAAGGTGTCGTTTTCTGGTCTTGGGAGTCGAGTCCCGTTTTTGGCCTTTTCCGCCACGTCGTTGCCCCATGTATTCGAGTATGACTACGATTTGCGTTGATAATAAAATTACTTAAATCGCAAATTAGTTAAAGTAGTGTTTTGCATACGATTAATTAACAAATATTTGTTTGCCTTAAAGTAAAATATCTCTATTGTTTGTTGTGGCTTTAGCTGTTCATATGCCAACATTTCATTGATCGCTAAACCAAATCGTCAGCGAACTTTAAGCAGTTTGAAAACATCCAATTTCGAATGTTAATGAAATGTCGGCATATGAACAGTTAAAGCCACAACAAACAATGCATTTTGCAGAAACTATAATTGTTGTTTTTAACAATTATTTGGGGAGAATATCCCGAAATAATAAATTTCAATATTAAGTAAAATATCTCTTAACATTAGCATGTTAACATTAACAAAGCTGTCAAAAATGTTGTTAACATGCTAATGTTAAAAAATCGAATTTTTTTAAGTTTTTTGCGAAGTTTGCCTCAGAGAGTAAATCGAAATTCGGAACGGTTTGCAAGATATGAGCCCGAGAAAATGATCACTTTTTTGCGAAAATGATACCGAGGCCCCAAATCTTTGGCGGCCAATAAAAAAAGTGCATGACTTTGGGAAAAATTGGGAGACACGGGTCTTTTTTTTAGTCTTTTATCACGTAGTGGTGTCCGCATATGGTTATTTTGCCACGACTTAAAAAATTACACACAGTGATATTTTACTTTGTCGTTTAATTTTGGTGATTGTTACTATTATAATTTTTTTTTTTTTTAATATTTTGTGCTGTAATTTTATGTGGAAAATTTTTAAAAGAAACTATAAATATGTTGGGTTCAATATAAAAAAAAATAATCTGTTGCCATTTTGTTTTCCTGACGGGCAACTGAGAACAAAATCTTTTATAATTTCATTCTTTTACATTTTCTTCACTAAAATGAAATAATATTTTTCTAACTTTTTCATTTAACAGCTTGTGCTGTATATACATACTTTTTAATTTTCTTTTCAATTTCTTTCCCTTTCTTTTTTCTTCAATTGTCCTTTGTACTCCTTGTCCTTAATACATTCCAGTTGCTTTTGGTTTTATGCAAATCATATCGGGAGTTTATTAGTTTCGATTTTCCTTTAGGTTTTAAATTTTATTGTTTTTCTAATTGAGCTGCATATACTAAATTTTATTAAAAAATTCTTTTTCATATTTCCTTAATTCGATTGAAGCATATTTCCTGTTTTACATAAGCAAAACCGAAGTTTTTAATGAGTTTAGAATGAAATTGTTTTAGACTGCACCGAACTATGGGAGGAAGAGGACACCTTAGGGTGGTCAAAGACCTAAGGAAATAAGCTAAAGGCTAATTAATCAAAGAGCTTTTCCTGTTAATAGTTCTGAGGTAAAAATTGCCAAGTACAATTGATATAAAGTTTTTCTCTTCAAGAGATGCATGCCATGAGGCAGTCGACATGAGACGGCTTGTCTGCATATATTTCAATTAAAAGGAATAATATTTTTTATATAAAAGTTTTGTTTTTTTATAAAAGAGCACACATGATTTCTTTTTACTCGTATACGAACAAAGGCTTTAGTAGAAAGGAATAGTTGTTCCAAGCAATTTTTCCGAGGAGAATCAGCCATTTCTAAATAATATAGAAATATTACAAGATCGTTTTAAACACTACAGTTTAAGCAATTTTATAACTTGATAATATAGTTTAGAATATTTAATTCTTTCAATTTAGAACTATTAATTTATTCTTTTATTTAAGTCATCACATTCGAACTTTTGGAATACACTCCTCGACATACAGCACAACATGTACAACATAATTTTTTATTAAGGATATAAAACATACAAGTATTTCGAAGAAATTAAAGTCAAATTCGTATCAAAATTAATTTTGGACTCTAAAAAATTTAAATAAACCATTTCACGAGACCAATTTAATATGTTTTTAGCATAAAAAATTTTTCAATTATTCGTTAAGACGAAAGTCCTTTAAAATTGTTTTCTTACTAAAACATTTTTTTTATTTTCAGCTGCCCCAGATCCTTATTATTTTCCAGAGGCTCTAATTTATTTGTTTACTTAGTTTCTCATTCCTTTTATAACTTTCAGCCATTTTTTACTAGAAACCACTTGGTCTTTTCAATTTGCCATTTGAAATAAACAGAAATATTTAACTGCAAATACAATTTATCAATTTACCCAATGGAACTGAAACAATTATCGCTCATTTAATAAACAGAACGACAACTATGACCCCTTAATTGTTATTATTAATAAAAGAAATTAGTCTGGCTGAAATTGTTTATCACTGGTCATGCTGAGAAAGACAATTTGTGCACCAGATGTGCATGTTATCTTATCAATTGTTTATGCTGCACAGTGTAACAGCTTAGTCACTTTCAAATATGCCAACATTTTCTGTAAAATCCCACATTTAAACGTCAGGTACTTACCTAAAAAGAGAAATGGAGAAAAAGAAATAATTTAATTATTTAGCAATAATAAGAGAATATAATTTAAAACAAGACGGGAATTATTTTCAATCACAACAAATTAATTTAAAAAATTTCACAACACATTGCAGAGCTAAAGCATTAATTTATAAGTAAAGAAGTTGTGTGTTCACCTGCTTCACTGAAGTTTAAGAAAAAAATATATTATAATTTATAATTGTATTGTATCCAGAAATAGAAACTGATAACGGCAAGTTTTCGGCTGAATATTTAAGACATTAAAAAATACTACACTTGGAACACTGTGCCATTGCAGATAGCAGAAAATCTATTCCTCCCAAGCCAAAAACACAAAAATCAAAGCTACAATACAACAAAATATAATATAAATTTTTTATGCTAAACCGATAAGAAACCTTGAACAAAATTAACTTAATTCTGATCATCACAGACATGGTATAAAAGCTTCATGAGATTAAGAAACCATCAGCAGTCTTTAGGTATTGGAAGTTGTGTCGCTGTGTCGACTCTAATCCGTAGACAGTTTGGATCTTGAATTTTTCGCGCTGTGCTGAAGGACTAAACAATGAAAATCGCTATTGCTTTATTGGCTATTGTTGGCCTAGTGGCCGGCAGCAGCATCTCAAAGCACGAAGTAAAAGTGGCGGACAAGGACTTTTTGGCTAAACAGAAATTCCTTTTCGAAATTCTTTACCGTGCAGAGGATCCTTTGGCCTTCGAGGAATGGATTAAGCTAGGCAAATCTTTCACCTTCAACAAGGCTGATTATACTGTAAGTTCTCCACACTCCTCTTCATATAAAAAATAAAACTCTTCCAACAAATGAATTTTTTATTTACAGCACTTTGACAAGTACATGGAAAAATTCTACGAAGCCTACAAATATGGTGCCATCTTACCCAAAGGCGAATTCTTCGGTGCTTTGGTAAAGACCCACCTTAAACAGGCCTATGGTTTGTTCAACTTCTTCTACTACGCCAAGAACTGGGAAGTCTTCCAACAAAACGTTGCATGGGCCCGTATGCACTGCAATGAAGGCATGTTTGTCTATGCTTTGACTTTGGCCGTTATCCACCGCAACGACTGCCATGGCTTGATTTTGCCTTCCATCTATGAAATATTCCCTCAATACTTCTTCAACAGCAAATTCGTTTACGAAGCTGAGAAATTCGATTACGATGTCTGGAGCAAATACATCATGTACGAAAAGGAATACAAGGACATTCTCTACCAGGACTACTCTACCTACTTTAAGAACCACGGCAGCCAATACTACTTCTACACCAAGAACTGGAAGATGTGGCAATGGTGGAAAATGATGGGTTTGGGTGAACACTGGTACTCTGAGGAGCACTTCATGTTGCGCGAAAACATGGACAAGGACTCTAAATTCATGCAAATCTTAGAAGGCACCAAGATGTTCTACATGCCTGTGGACTACACCCGCGATATTGACTTCTTCAACAAAGAATCTGCTTTGTCCTACTTCACTGAGGATGCCGGTTTGAACGCCTACTGGTACTATCTCAACATGGATTACGCTTTCTTTTTGGACGGTAAGACCTACGGTTTGAACAAGGACCGCCGTGGTGAATTCTGGTTGTACAATGTCCGTCAACTTTTATCTCGTTACTATTTCGAGCGTTTGTCTCATGGTTATGGTGAAATTCCCGAGTTCTCCTACTTGAACACCATCGAATACGGTTACAATCCTCAATTGGTTTACTATAATGGTGTTGGTTACTCTTACCGCAAGAACTACTACGAAGTCGAAAGCTATGGCAAATTCGAGTACTACTACAAGGTTATTGACTTCTTCAACCGCTTGGATGAAATCATCACCAAGGGAGTTTATGTCACTTACGATGGCAAGACTATTGACTTGCGCAAACCTGATGCCATTGAATATATTGGCAACATTATGCAGGGCAATGTTGACACTCTCGACGAATACTTCTTCAAATACTGGTACAAATTCGCCCACATGTACTTCGGTGATGTCAACACCAACGATGTCGAAGTCTTCCCCAATGTTTTCTTGAATTACGAAACCATGATGCGTGATCCTTTGTTCTACATGTTCCACAAGAAGATCGCTTCCGTCTACTACCAATTCTACTACTATGTTAAGCCTTACACCCACGAAGAATTGTTGTTCCCTGGTGTTACCATCAAGAATGTTAAGGTCAGCGAATTGGTTACTTACTTCGATTTGGTCGACTTTGATGTCACTAACTTGTTGAACGACAAAATGACTTTCGTTGATGGTCAATTCGTTTGGGACAAGACTTTGTTGGCCCGTCAAATGCGTCTCAACCACAAGCCCTTCGAATTCGATTTCGCCATTGAGTCTGACAAGCCACAAAAGGTTGTTGTACGCGCCTACTTGGGTCCCAAATACGACGAATTCGGCCGTGTCATCTCCTTGACTAAGAACCGTGAAAACTTCATGGAAATTGACTCTTTCATCTACACTCTCAAGTCTGGTGTTAACGAATTCAAACGTCTTTCCAAGGACTTCTACTGGACCACTGAAGACCGCACCACTTACACTGAATTGTACAAATATGTTATGCTGGCTTACGAAGGTAAATACCAATTCCCCTTGGATATTAGCGAACCTCACTGTGGTTTCCCCGACCGTTTGCTCTTGCCCCGCGGTTGGTACAAGGGTATGCCCATGCAATTCTTCTTCTATGTCACTCCCTTCACCGCCTCCTACGAGCCCTTCTCCACCTTCGACTATACCTACTCTTGCGGCATTGGCTCTGGTGTCCATTACATCGATGAAATGCCTTTCGGTTATCCATTCGATCGTGAGATCGATGAATACGAATTCTTTGTACCCAACATGTACTTCAAGGATGTTAAGATCTACCATCAAGACACATTCCAAAAGTACTTTGAACAGAAATACGAAAGGTTTGGTAATTTTGATTACAAATACTACAATTAGGTTTAAGGAGTTGAAGAAAATGCTGTGCTCGTAGATGATGTGATAATTGGTTATTAAAATTCAATAAAAAATATTAATATGCTAAAATTAAAACCTGCTCTTGTCTTAAAATAATTGCCGCCCATCATTTTAAAACAAATGATAGGATCTGTGTATGACAGTAAGTATAATGGAAAATGATTTCGTGTCTATATTATCCCTAATCCCTTCGTTGGAATCCAAAAGCAGCACGATAAATTTTACAAATATTACGATTTGTAAAATTCTGGATTTTAGTACTGATTTTATTAAAAAAAATTAAATACGAGTAATAATTTTAGATTCGTAAAGCGGAACCAGCAAGAAGGTTATAATTTTTTTGTTGAAAAGTTTCAAAAATACTTATGAAAGATTTTAACACTTTTATCTACAAGGAAAAATTAGATGCAGTTTATACAGTATGTACAAGGACCTGTTAATGTGCAATCATTTTAACAAATAAAATTTTGGGGCCTAGGAGAAAATAACATGCGCCGTAACTCTTGGTGACTATCCGTATAGAACTGTCGTAAGTGTCCCTCAGTAGGAAAATGTAGCTTTGATTAAGCTGTACAACACAAGGCTTTTGCTGAGCTTCTCTCCCGTGACTCTAGTTTATTATTTATTAGTGAAAAGTATTCTAGTCTTCTTTAAGGACTTACAAATCAGAGTTGTCTAAGTATATGTACTACTGTCATCCTCTATCGAAAATCAAAAATATTATGATGACGGCTTTCCTGGCAAAGGGAGATGGACAGACTTACATCGCTAACTCGACTCTGTGTATAGTTATCCATAATGTATGTATATTCTTTATACAATCACAAATGAATATTTTAGAATTTACAAACCGAATGAGAAACCTCTGCCATCATTTACCATTGCTACACTATGGTTCAGACTTTGCAAGCATATTCCCTAGACCCGCTCTTACTTACGAGCAACACGATCCTCATTAAGAGCACATCCATATGTGTTCGATATAACATAGTGCGAAACGCACTGCGCAAGTCTTTCCTGCAGTTGTCTTTCCTGCCATCCCCAGCTTTGAGAAATTCAAATCGAAGCACTACTCCCGCTGTCCTCCTTAACCTGTCCTATTTTCCTAGGTTAAAAAAAAAACAAAAATATTCACTTCGTGTGGCAACACAATATTACATCTAGAAAAGTGGGCAAAGCCATGCCCATTCAATTTAAATATTATTTTTCAAATATTTAACCGATTAATTTTGATTTGACTAAACTGATACTAAGTAGAACTTGCAATGTTTTAGGTGCGTTTAAGTATGATTCCATTATGAGCTCGTACGCACTTATACCATGTTTGACGAGGATTGATTCATAAGTCCCTAATTTTTATTGGTTTAAAAGCAAAGGCCGCAATAGAAAGCCATAGTCTTCCAAATACTTTACGTCTCTTTGATTATATTTATTTTATTTCAGGAAGATGGGAGTAGCGAAGCACTCCGGACACAGCTTCAGAATTTATTTTTTCGTTGTAGCAGACAAATTTTTTTATTGGGAGCTTAAAAATGTTTTTATAAGAGAAATTTGGCTATAACCATAATAATTTCTATTAAATATTTGTACAAAACAGTTGGTATCGGAAATTTTGTTTGTAGTCGCCATATGTTGGTTTAATTTAAGTTGACCGATGCATTAAATAAACAAATTTCGATCTTAGTTTTTCATATTCTTAATTTTTAGAATAATGTCAACTAAATGAAAATTATAACGCTAAGAAATCATGAAGCAAAAATCAAACACGCTAGATTTCTGGTATTATTTTTATTAAGCCAAGAGTACTTATACTGTTGAAGGTTTTTTTAGACTCATAAACTTCCTATAAAGATAACGTTAACAACTTTTAATTTAAAAAGGAATATGAAATGAACATAAATAAAATGAAATAAGAATGTCATACGACATTTAAATTTTAGTTTGACTTGTCACATTTTTCTCTAGGGGAGGTGCAGATCATGCACCTAAAATAATTCCATAAAACACATAAATTTACTAGCCAGAATCAAAAGAGCTTCCAAAGAAGTGATGCAAATGTTAAGATTATGATCCTAAGGTAGTGAAAATTTGGATCATTTCGTATGATTTTAATATGCCACTGATGGATGTTTTCTTTTACGATTCTTATGCACCGATTTGGAAGCTGTCCCTAACATGTTGAAAAAAGTAACATTTTTAATAAAGAAGAAAAAATTTTTTAATAAAGAAGAAAAAATTAAAACTTTTATAATAAACTAATAGTGTTTATTTACGACTGGACTTTGCATCTGGAAAGAATAAAAACTTGTCAAGAATCAGGATTTATTTTCCCATTCATTGTGGAAAAACAAATGGTATCATGGATGTTCATAGGAGAACCTGTTAATTATTTTATTAAAAGAAATTATACAGTGGGAACAGATGTGCAGAATCAATATACATTTTTAATCAAAATTTGGTCAACTTGACAATCATCACAATAGACTTTATGGCCTCCAAGTGTACACGTAACACTTGTTGCAAAGATGCACTAAGGGTTTTTTGAAAGTAATAAAAATTTAGAGAGTATATGTTTTTTTCGCTCAAATGCGAATGACTTTTGAAATAGAGTTGACCCACCTAACTTTTTATTTATTTGATGCTACATAGATTTGGCCAAATTGAACAATAGCCGGACTTTTATAGCATTCCAAGGTGCAGGTTTTTTCCAGATTCGAAGGGATAGGCTTTTTCCAGATTCCGGAAGCTGCGGTAAAACTGATGCAAACAAGATCCAGTGTTATTCACAAGGGATAGTTTTATCTCTTAAGTCATTAGTATTATATATTGATTGTGTCCTTGGTTGTGTAACATGTAGCATCGTCCTATGATAGTCATATGTCATGTAATTCCATATCGTTCGATTCATGGCAACTCGTGACCATAGTCTTCCCAGTGAAATTTTCGTTAGGAGTAATTTAAAGCAATTGGCAACAGTTGTCCTTTTAGGAACCCTGCACACTACTAAACCCCGCTTGAATTGATGCCACAAAATAAATGACTTGTTAGTATAGTTGCGGTTCCAGAAATGAATGAATTGACGCTTTCAAGATTTAAGACAGAATCTTAAAAGGCAGTGGATAAGAGAGACGTAAGGACAAAGAAATGGAAACAGCATATAATGAAGATCTGATGAAAAAATTTTGAAATAATGGAAATGCACCTAAACGACTCATATGCATATGGCAGTGGTTTTGTTAACTAAATCTTTTTGCAAAAATATTATATCCCGATATAGTTGTCCCAGCACAGCCATCCACCACATCAACCTCACCAGCCCCCACCCCAACTCTATAAAGAATAAAGGCATAACTTGGCTTCGCCTAAAAAGAAAAATCTCAATTCGTGATGGAGTTTCGCAACTAGGAAGACTCATTCTGATATTTGTGGAACATACAAACATTTAAAAACACCAAACACCAAACATATATCATTTTCATTTACTTTCTGAATAAAAGAAATATAAGATGTGAACAACGCCATCGAGGAAAATTAATTATGTCTCATATACCAATTTTCTGCTTCACTTCTCCAACTACGGACTCCTCATTAAAATTATATAATAAGGCATTCGATATTGTATAAGATCTTATATAAGAAATCTAAAGCTATTTATAAGTCATAGACATATTTACTAGAAAATATGTTTCAATACATCATATCGGCCTTTTACTCAACGCAGAGAAAACCGGAACATTGAAAGAAAAACATTACTTTTGATAACCTTTCAAATAAATAACAAATAAAACTGGCAAGTTTTGTTAAAATTTTGTTAGGAAACTAATGCGGTATTATTATCATCTCTATATAAATTTAAAAAACAACTTTAATAAACAAGTCAGGTGTAAGTCAAGCTTAAGCATAAACAAGTCTAGAGATAAAGAATTTAAAAAATAAAAACTAAGCAAATGGGCAAAACAAATAACACATAACTGCAATGGCTTGATTTTGCCTTCCATCTATGACTCTCTTCAAAAGCTGGTCACTGGAAATATAATATCCACCTTTGGATACTTAGACATCGTGGTCATTAGGTAAATGAAGGATGATGAACTGTCGATCGTCAAAGGGACGTGTAAGCAGGCTCAAGGAATGAGACTGACAAAATCGCTTTTGGTGTCAATCTCTTACAAGGGAGCTTTGGATTTTAAGAGGATTGATTTATGACTGATTACGAATTTTCTATAGGGACACTTTAGTCTTAATTATACTTTGTGGAGGCGTAATCAGGCGCCGTCGGATTGAAACTCAGGTTTAAACTTTTGTGCTTCTCTGCGCTCACTTTTATTGTGGGAGTCTTGAGAACGTTTGACTAATTGAAGATAAAGGATGCGAGAGATCCTTTTGGGCGTACCAGTGCCGGTCTCAAGATCAGATCGCATGCTTTTTATTATGATAATAATATTGTTTGCGTATTCCAAATTAATTATGTTTCTCTTTTTAATATTCTATCAATAAATAAACACGTGAATATTCTACAATTTTAATTATCCTTTGATAATTTCCATTTATCGTGTTTTAATTTGATTACCAAAGGGTTTTGAGTGAGTGTTTGTTTTGCATTGAAATATTTCCGAAAACTCATTATTCTCCTCCCCAACGGGGTTTAATTGCATGCAAATTTTATTTCCTTTATTTTCGATTTCCGTGTGCTGAAATTGATTACTAAAAATTAGATAACGATTGGCGCGAACAATCACTTTGTGACCACAAAGAGCTTAGACTTCCTTTTGACTTAGATGTTGATACTTATGGATCAAATGTTTTAAAAATACAGAATAATGCTGGTGAAATGCTGTTTCTAAATTTAGAAATTATTAAGAAAAAATGTTGATATCACCATTTCCTAATGCTTCTTTAGAAAGAGTTTTTAGTACGCTTGGCAATATTAAAGAAATATTCCAGAATTAAATTGCCAACTGAGACAATAGCATCTGTCATTTTGACGTAAAAGGATACTGCAAGTTTTGAAATTACTAGTAAATATAAATTACTAGTAAAATAAACAAAACCTGGGATGTATTCAATAGCGGCATTCACACTTGCTTATAAACTATCCTTGTAGACCTTGTAAATCTAGCAAGTCTATGTAAGATATATGCTACAGTTTCCCACAATACACCAACAACATACAAGAGCTTTCTATTTCCTATAATTTAGTAAATTTACAAGGCTAAAAATCATATCACACAGGTACTGTATACGTTTACCATAGCAATCAGGGATGGAAAAGTTTACACCATCATAATTTGTTATATTAAAAATTATTATTTGATAATGAAAAAATTTTTAATTTTTCGCTATTTTCAGTAAGCGATGTAATAAAAGAATGTTACATTGTAAGCCTGACATGTGTGTCTGCATTTCTCTGTGTCTGCTTGTGGCAATTGTAACTCTCAAACGGCTGTATAGCATTTAATGTAGTTGCCGCAAAAGTGTTAACCTAAAAGCATCGCACCTGAACATACGAGTATGATGTACTACTTGTATTATTATTTTTTTTATAAAATAATGCGTAGACGAATATGTGTATATTAAAAGGAATAACATATAAAATTTTCTATGTTTGTATATGATTGAAAATAAAATTTTTAAAATTAAAAATTTCTAATAAGCACTCATCCGAGAAGTTTAAATGAATTCAATACGACAATTAACCATTATTTCAGCCATCTAGCAAAATACCAAGATACTATAAATTGTTCATCTGTTAGACGGCTCGACAGTTTATGATCTTTTAATTTTTTTTCCTGTTCACGATGCAACAAAAGCTAACAAAAGATAAAATCAATCCATGATATCATGAGATTTATTCAAAAAGCATATTAATCTATAATGTTACTATTTTAGTGACTGCGTTAATATGATCTCCCTTGTCACAGAAACTGAACATTTAAATTTGTTGCAAGGTGTAATAACTTCACAAGGTGGCATCACACACACTTCTAACTATTTTGTTTAGTGTACCAATCATGTCACAAATATGTTTTTTTTTATTAGGTCTGTTCGATTACTTTGCCAGTAAAAGAGAATAACACAAAAATTTACAAAATTACTTTGCCAACTTGTCAAAAATGTAAACAAACCACCAGGAAAAGTTAATCAATAAGAATCGAGAAGATAATAAATAACTTGCATAGTACGAGGATGTCGATGTCAATGTCAATTATTCTAAATAAAGAAATATTCTAGCAAAATAATGAATTATGGCTTTATTCGGTTGTTTTGAACTTCCTTTTTGTGCGTAGTTGTACCCATATTTAAGAAAAAATGCTACTGTTCAATGCATTTGGTCTCTACTTTCTTTAACAACTCTTCCAGAAGTATATATTTACATTTCCTTCGCTTAAGGGCGCATCCACTGTCCTCTTCGTATAATCCTTCGGAAAAAATTTAACTAAATTGCGTATGTTGTTTTTTTACTCTCTCATTAATAATCTTTCGAGTACGAGAGAAATTTTCCGCCAGGAACTTAGTTATACAGGCCTCCAGTTAGTCCAAAGCATAACTGGCCCACTTTGATCCTGATAGGTCCGTTTGTGTTTTGTGAGCAAAGGAAGATGGCTAACAACACATATATTCCTCGCCTATGTACGCTCAATAAATCCGCTGTTAAATCAATATAATGCCCGGAGAAAACACGGAAAAGATGCAGTAACGATGTCTCTAATTCAAATTCAGCAGTAGGGCTCCGCTCATGAGAGTCGCCCTCTCTAGCGACAACGAGCAGGACAATGGCAGAAGAGATGTTCAACACTTTCCCCCTTCCAACAGCCCCTACAGAAGTCATTGTAAAGGTGCCATGTACCTTCAGAATATTAAAAGAATCAATGGCGAATAGGACGCCAATTTATAGGGTCGAAATAATGAGGATTAGAAAAAGCTGACCGCATTTGGCCGAGAAAAGTTATTTTCCACTAGGAAAATTCAAATATGCACACATGTGCAGTTTCATTGGTAAAATTTCATAAATTAAGTTACGAGTTGCTCCCTCATCCTCCATACTCTCGGGCTTTAGCACCAAGACACTAGTTCTTGTTTTAAAGCCTGAAGACATATCTCGGCGGGAAGGGATTTGACTCCAAGAATGAAATCATCTCACAAGAAAATCCTATTTCGGCGACCTGGACAAATCTTATTTCCTGAAAGAGATGAAAAAATTGGAAAAACATTGTGTAAAGTTTGAAAAATAAAATGATTTTTTATCCAAAAACCTGAGTTTCATTCGAAAAGGCACAGCACTCTTGCTTATATTAAATAAAGTTGATTTTTTCTTTATAAAAATGTACTTATGGTAATACTTAATGGTTTAACATTTTATTAATTATTAATTTTATTATTATTTTATTAAAAATAATATGTCGTATTTTAAGGGTTTGAAAATATGCTCCCGAGAGAATTTTGAGACCCTGTCTTTAGCATATTGCATAAAGCGTTCTTACATTTAAAATAATAAAAGATAAAAACAAATATTCATAGAATATTGACACTTCCAGATAATCCCTCGAAATACTTGTTTTGCCAGGTAGTATTCATTTAAGTTTAGTTTCTGCGGCAGCCGCACAATTGCAACAAATTACAATGTGGTAATACTTTCAGCAATTTCAGAAATATAAAAATTTATAACCTGGATCTGAAAAATCGACTGAAAAGGACTTTCAGCAACGTTTTTGCTATTGTATTGCACAGGCACATCTTCGGAGAAGTTTAAGCTGAGTGATCATCGCCATACAAGCGAAATGTTTAAGTTTAAGCGACAATCTTAGCAAAGATGTGTTGGTGTCTTACAATGTAGCAAATTACGTTATGAAAGTTGATCAGCGGATGCGCAAAAAAAAACATCTACACCGCATAAACCATTTGAAGCTTAAAAAGGTCTCACGTTATCGATGATACAAGCCAATATTAAAAATAAGAAAATAATAATTTGAAAAAAATATAATTTTTTTCAAAAATATTTTCGCAAAAATTTCTGAAATGCACTTAATTAGCACCTTCTCATATTCCTCCAAGTATTAATAAAACTAATTCTTATCAAAAATTATTCCTGAAAGGTAAAAAGGCCATCATAATTAAATTTAATTATCAAAACAAAATATATGCAAGCACCCACTGATAAACTTATTATAAAATTCAGACGCGAAAATTTTGTATAAAAGCTCCCAAAATTCTGCACACAATACAGTCTTTAGGTATTGGAAGTGATCGCTGTATCGACTCTAATCCGTGGACAGTTTAGATTTTGAATTTTTCGCGCTGTGCTGAAAGACTAAATAATGAAAATCGCTATTGCTTTATTGGCTATTGTTGGCCTAGTGGCCGGCAGCAGCATCTCAAAGCACGAAGTAAAAGTGGCCGACAAGGACTTTTTGGCTAAACAGAAATTCCTTTTCGAAATTGTTTACCGTGCAGAGGATCCCTTGGCTTTCGAGGAATGGATTAAGCTAGGCAAATCTTTCACCTTCAACAAGGCTGATTATACTGTAAGTTCTCAACACTCTTCTTTAAATAAAAAACAAAACTCTTCCAACAAATGAATTTTTTATTTACAGCACTTTGACAAGTACATGGAAAAATTCTACGAAGCCTACAAATATGGTGCCATCTTACCCAAAGGCGAATTCTTCGGTGCTTTGGTAAAGACCCACCTTAAACAGGCCTATGGTTTGTTCAACTTCTTCTACTACGCCAAGAACTGGGAAGTCTTCCAACAAAACGTTGCATGGGCCCGTATGCACTGCAATGAAGGCATGTTTGTCTATGCTTTGACTTTGGCCGTTATCCACCGCAACGACTGCCATGGCTTGATTTTGCCTTCCATCTATGAAATCTTCCCTCAATACTTCTTTAACAGCAAATTCGTTTACGAAGCTGAGAAATTCGATTACGATGTCTGGAGCAAATACATCATGTACGAAAAGGAATACAAGGACATTCTCTACCAGGACTACTCTACCTACTTTAAGAACCACGGCAGCCAATACTACTTCTACACCAAGAACTGGAAGATGTGGCAATGGTGGAAAATGATGGGTTTGGGTGAACACTGGTACTCTGAGGAGCACTTCATGTTGCGCGAAAACATGGACAAGGACTCCAAATTCATGCAAGTCTTAGAAGGCACCAAGTTGTTCTATATGCCTGTGGACTACACCCGCGATATTGACTACTTCAACAAAGAATCTGCTTTGTCATACTTCACTGAGGATGTCGGGGTGAACGCCTACTGGTACTACCTTAATATGGATTACGCTTTCTTCTTGGACGGCAACACCTACGGTTTGAACAAGGACCGTCGTGGTGAATTCTGGTTGTACAATGTCCGTCAAATTTTATCTCGTTACTATTTCGAGCGTTTGTCTCATGGTTACGGTGAAATTCCCGAGTTCTCCTACTTGAACACCATCGAATACGGTTACAATCCTCAATTGGTTTACTATAATGGCGTTGGTTACTCTTACCGCAAGAACTACTACGAAGTCGAAAGCTACGGCAAATTCGATTACTACTACAAGGTTATTGACTTCTTCAACCGCTTGGATGAAATCATCACCAAGGGAGTTTATGTCACTTACGATGGCAATACTATTGACTTGCGCAAACCTGATGCCATTGAATATATTGGCAACATTATGCAGGGCAATGTTGACACTCTCGACGAATACTTCTTCAAATCCTGGTACATGTTCGCTCAAATGTACTTCGGTGATGTCAACACCAACGATGTCGAAGTCTTCCCCAATGTTTTCTTGAATTACGAAACCATGATGCGTGATCCTTTATTCTACATGTTCCACAAGAAGATCGCTTCCGCCTATTATCAATTCTACTACTACGTTAAGCCCTACACCTACGAAGAATTGTTGTTCCCTGGTGTTACCATCAAGAATGTTAAGGTCAGCGAATTGGTTACCTACTTCGATTTGGTCGACTTTGATGTCACCAACTTGTTGAACGACAAAATGACTTTCGTTGATGGTCAATTCGTTTGGGACAAGACTTTGTTGGCCCGTCAAATGCGCCTCAATCACAAGCCCTTCGAATTCGATTTCGCCATTGAGTCTGACAAACCACAAAAGGTTGTTGTACGCGCCTACTTGGGTCCCAAATACGACGAATTCGGCCGTGTCATCTCCTTGACTAAGAACCGTGAAAACTTCATGGAAATTGACTCTTTCATCTACACTCTCAAGTCTGGTGTTAACGAATTCAAACGTCTTTCCAAGGACTTCTACTGGACCACTGAAGACCGCACCACTTACACTGAATTGTACAAATATGTTATGCTGGCTTACGAAGGTAAATACCAATTCCCCTTGGATATTAGCGAACCTCACTGTGGTTTCCCCGACCGTTTGCTCTTGCCCCGCGGTTGGTACAAGGGTATGCCCATGCAATTCTTCTTCTATGTCACTCCCTTCACCGCTTCCTACGAGCCCTACTCCACCTTCGACTATACCTACTCTTGCGGCATTGGCTCTGGTGTCCGTTACATCGATGAAATGCCTTTCGGTTATCCATTCGATCGTGAGATCGATGAATACGAATTCTTTGTACCCAACATGTACTTCAAGGATGTCAAGATCTACCATCAAGACACTTTTGAAAAATATCAAGGTATGAAATATGAAAAATACGGTCACTTCGATCACAAATATTATAACTAAATGATACAGATAAAGGATGTTTTTCTAGCTTAATAGTTTTTGTTGAAAGTTGTTTAGATGTAGAGGTAGATGTAACAATAAAATGTATGCAAATGTAATAATTACACAATTATTGTAGTTTTTTATTGCTTTACAGTTTTGCTGGCGTACAAAACTTTGACTCCTACAATTTGGGATGCAAAAGGAATTGCTTTTTTATTATTTTTTTTTATAAGTTACAGATACCTCGTAAAAGCCATAAGTCTAGTGAGGAAATGCTTCGAGAGATAGAAGTGTCAGCTGACTAACGAAAATTGCGAAGCTATTTCGCTTACCTGCAGGAATACCCAGTCTTCGAATCGATCATTCGAACTGCGGATTATTAGTCTAGTACAGCAGCTACTAGCCAACGAAAACATTTTAAAATCCTTTGATGGTCGTATACAGCCCAACTAGAAATCGACTGCTGTCTTTAATGGAGCCACAAGTTTTAAAGAATTTTGGGTACTCGTATTTGTCAGCTTTATGAAGCAGGAAACGAATCTTGTATTAAGGAAAACAATGAAACAAATGGACGTGTTTTATTGGATTTTGCAGATTTTTTTTATATTTTTAACGAATTTTACAGAAATTTAACAGTTTCATTTATCACTTGACATTTTTTTCACAAGAGAAACTAAATATTGATGTGCAATAGCCAGCAATCATGCTGCAACCATTGCTCACCACAGAATGTGGCAATGCGCCATTGATTGCATTTTGATCAAAATCAACCACAAAAACTAATAACAAAAATCTGATACAAAAGATGACAGCCAAAGTGCATTTTATATGCATAAAATTTTATATATATATTTTTTTCAAATAATATTCTATACTTTTTATATGCAACTGAACTAGCATAAATACTTTTAATGCACACAACATTCTAGGTATTAAAAAGAGGTTAGAGAAAACCAATGGAAATAGAAATATTTAAATTGGGAGATTTTATTTGGAATTTTCGATATATTTTTCATTTGTTTTTAAAATTGCTTTTTACCAGGTGACGGTTTTATTTACAAGCAAAAGAATAATATGATTGCAGCATGGTCACAGCAATCAAATTACGTATGTATTAAATTGGTAAAAATTTACTTGTTTTGACAAGAGTAAAAATTAATTAATTAATAAATTAACAATTATTTTTTGTAAATATTTTCAATAATGGAAAATTTTACATATTTTTTGCGGTTTGCAGTTTGTCGAATTTTTCACTAAGAGTTACAAAATTTTATTAACCGATTAATATAACAAAAAACTAAAATTTACAGAAGTTTCAGTAGAGAACACTTGCGTTCCTTGTAATTAGAGAATAAAATATCTCATGCTGCAAAATACATTAAAAAGCCAAGAAAATACATAATTCCCATATTCTGTTACTACAAAATTTCGTTTAAGCAGAGGCGATTCTCATTTGAAATTGAACACATAGAAAAATTCTTTGATCTTGGAATGTAACCATGAACGAAATTCCCTAGATCGTAAAACTCTTAAACACATTGGACATTCTACACGACCGATTTGAGGGCATGGTCATCTCACTCGGATGTGATGTGTTTGTGCGATTCGAGTCCGTTAGACTTTTTCTCGTGAGGTTTTCTTGAGCCACAGGTTTATGCAAATAACCCATAGCGGTCCTCATAACCAACATAACCCATGCCATTGACCTGATTTATGCTTCGAACTCATGGTAGAGTGGACATTTTGTATCCATTATACCTATAATAGCCGCAGCCGATATTTTCACGATGTTATATTCCATATAAAATGGAGTCATCAGGCCTCTTAAATTAATAAAAATTAATATTAAAGACACACTTTGTTTTATTTAAAATTAAAGATAGAAAGCGCTTAATGAAAGACCCCTTAGAATGTCTGGATAGAACAATCTATTATATAGGGGGTTACTGGATCGAATCCATAAAGCGGTAAATAAAAAAAGAGATTAATTTTATAATTCATTATCGTATTAAGGATTTCCAAAATGAATCAGAACAATTTATATCCCTGTGATGCAGTGAAAAAATAGTTTATGTGGGAAATCTATGAGTAAAAAACAAATTGCTGAATTGGAGTCACAATTGAAAAAATTGCTGATATATTAAGAATATTAAGGATATTCATGTACTAGAGTTACAGAAAAAAATTAATTATTTAGTAAAAATTCTGCTAGTAACATTTCCTAAAAAATAAAGAATTTTTTACTGATATTAATTAAAATGGTTTTACTAGCAGCAAGTATATTTTTGTATAGAATTTTAGTAGAAACGTCTTTAACGCCATACGAAAACCACTTTGAACTCAGATTGCACAAGTTTTCCGAATTTAAGTTCAATATTTCATTGGGTGTGGGTACAATTAAAATTTTATAAAATTTTATTTTCTGCTACACAATTTAGGCATTTCAAGGAAGTTTGTAAGCAAAATTACAAGAAAAATTCTAAATGAAAAAGAAAAGACAATATTAGTTTGTCATAAGCATCAAACAACAAAGTAGAAAGAACATTTCATATGATTTAAGTATATGTACAGTCATCAAGTTTGCAAGAAGTGCAGTAAAGTGAAAAAAGCGCTCACGACGAAAATGTCGCAATAGCAAAAAACCGCAAGATTATATGCACTAAATGTCGAATACCACTAATAAACAAGAAAGAAAAAGTTAAGTGTCACAGCTCTTTAGTTTAATATTGTTATTAAAATTTTAAAAACTCGTATGCTGATAATTAAAATTTAGTTGTTAATTTTTTTTTAAGTACAATGAATTTTGCACAGTTTGTTAATTTACCTTATATTGCACAGAAATCAATTAACAGATGGAAATTGCTTACCTGGAAAAGAAAGAGGAAAAATATTATAAGAATTGTATTGGTTTATGGAATATATATGTATGTATTTGTGTAAATTAAAATTTTGATTTAGAAAGATTTTATAAATTTGATATGTTAAAATTTTGCAATAAACTTATTAACCCCCTATTTGAACTACAACTTTTTTAAAACCCATTAATGTCCAATACATACATAAACAAAACTATTGCATATTTACAATATCTATAGAAAAAAATACAGTGTTGCAAGAGGTTGCATATATATATAAAAGTGAGGTATTGAGTTGCAATTTTAAATAAAATTTGCATTTGCATTCAAAAAGCCTTAAGCCTTAGAGTATATAGTCAAATAATATTTTATAATATCTTAAATGTTATGGTGCTAACTAAATGCTAAAGCATATGTCAAATGATGACATTTGCTTTAGCATTTTTATTTATATCACTATAACTATAAGAATTTATAAACTAAGACAATACGAGGTCTGTTCAATAGAAAATTTGAGTTTTCCTCGGGCTACGTGCATTCGACTAGCGATTAATTTTTTATGTTGACACACTTGTCTCGAACATATCGAGCCTTTGGTGCAATACCGTAGTAACTCAAAATTTGAATTTTTTAAGGTTATATTACGAAATTATTCGCCTTGTCGTTTTTTATATTCTGTAAAAGATTCATAAAAATATTTTGTATACTCAGCTCTTGAGAAAAGAACCAAATTTTCTTTTACCATTAAGTTGTGTGTAAATTCAAAACTTTAAACTCAATTTCTGCAAAACAACTTTTTTTGAATTATTGCGTCATTGCAGCAAAGGCTCGATATGTTGTAACTTGAGTTTGTTTGTGAGACGCATAATAGTCAGACGTGTTTTGATTATTCGGCGATTTCCTGCTGTGGAAAAAATGTATCAAAGAATTTGCATCAATTCAAGTGCTCAAAAGCACTGGAAATGTTGAGAGTGACATTTAGTGATTGTACTCCGAGTCAGGAAAATGTTAACAAGTTGTACAAAGAAGGTCGAAAAGATGGGAATGGAAGCTCCATCACATCAAAAACCGATGAAAATGTTAGGAAAGTGAGGAAAATTGCTATGGAGAATAGTCAAATCACTATTAGAGAAATTAGCTTATGATTTACAAGTTTTTTTTTTTACAAATTTTCATTATGAAGCATGTGGTAGCGAAGCTCGTTCTAAAATTACTGAATTTTAAAAAAAAACCGTCGTATGGAAATCGCTCACGAAATGCTGAATGGCGTTAAGGACGATTTAGATTTGCTTAAAAGGATCACAAGTGGTTACGAATCATGGGTATATGGTTATGACATTGAAACCAAATGGAAGATCCAACGAGAGCCAAAACCAAAAAAGCACGCCAAGTTCGATCAAATGTCATAGTTTTGCTCACCCTCACTTCTTGCCGTATGGTCGTACGTTTAATAAAGAGTATTATCTTGAAGTTATTTACCGCTTGCGAGAAGCAATTTGTGAAAAGAAGCTTATGGCTTTTGCATCACGATACCAGTTTTTTGGCCGAAAAGAATACAGAAAGCATGCCTCAGCCATTTTATTCACAAGATTTGGCCCCTTAGCGATTTTTCTGTTCCCAAAATTTAAGAAACCCATGAAACAAAGGCGTTTTGCGACGATTGAGGAGATAAAAACCGAATCGCTGAGAGAGCTCAAAGCCATACCAAAAAGTGAACATCAGGCCTGTTGCGAGGATTGGAAAAAAACTCTGGCACATGGGTATTATATCTTAGAGGGAATACTTTGAAAGGGACAAAATATAAATTGATTAAAAAAAACTGAAAGTTCACTTTTCAATCGAACAGACCTCGTTAATATTTTTTTTACAGAATCATATAATTAAGATTTTTAGAAAATCAATTCTAGACTTAGAGAGCGGCGCTAGCCTCTAAGGGCAGCTTAGCGAACTAAATATCAATGCATTTTTAATACTACCACCTTATGAATATTACCAGTTACCGAATTCTGCAACCGAAATTCGATACCAAGAACCATATACATTCGTTACTTGCAACTTTCATCGTCACTTGGCGGTATCATAGCAACGATTGTGAACTTAAATTAAACACATATTTCGGTTTCGTTATACATTTGACCTACATTGTTTTCAATTTCGTTAAAATCAAAAACAGAATGAGACATTGATATTAAGACAGCCATCTTTCTTCTGAAGTTCAGCCTACTTTTTCTTATTTCTCATGCTGAAATATTTAGTATAAGAAATTTGTTGCAGATATCTGCGAGGAACAGTATTCCTTTCTCGATGACTAATGGATTTTATGAGGGTTCATTTCCTTCATTCAACTATTTCCACAATCCCTTTAGAGTATTAATTATATTTGATACACACAGAGTAGCATAGAGTTAAAAGAACTTGTATATTTTTATCTTCCCATATTGTATTAATAACATCAATTGATTATCGGTGGCATAGAGCTTGTAATATTAACGTTATTGTCATTATTTTCTATCAACAATGTCAGTAGCAATAGCCGCTGATAGTGTCATGGTGAATGTCATAATTTGTGTATGTATTTGTGTGTAAATTTTTTATCCACTAGTTTAATGATATGTTTTGCGGCGTTAGTACAACACAATAAAATTCAGAAAGTTTCAAGACAAAAGAAAAAAGCTGCATATAGATATCATCCCTATGAAGCTTTTGTATGCGATACTATACTCGTACACTCTGTTTTTTTTTAATGATGCTCAATTAGTACAATGATTAATGATCTGTCAAATGCAGCCCAGCCAGTGACAGTGTTCGTTAGAAGAAGAAAAAATAAGCATGACAAGAGATGAGAAAAATTTATATAATAATGTGAAATGTAAACTTTTTTTCTTGTTCTATTCACAACTGTAACGAATTAATGGCGGAAGATGAACGTAACGAGGGGTAATTATAAATAAAAAGAAATTTTGTGACTACATGCAAAAAAAAACGCACAGAGGAAAAACAACCAAAAAAAGGAAATTAAATGGTTCTCAATTTTTAAAAAAATAATTCCCGATTTTCGCGATATATTTTGTACTTTTTATTATTTGAAATGACACCTCTCCCCTGTTTTACAAGCCACATATTTCGTATTAAAAAAAGTTTGCTTATAATCGTTTTCCGTTTACGCGGTTTTCATTGGTTGTGTGATGAACTAATTCTCCGTGTAAAACAGGGTATAGGTGTACTCATTTAATAATATACTTTCTGAAGTGTATTTTACAAATGATATTTTTGCAATCTTATAGAAGCAGTTGATGTCTGATTTACAGTCTGCTTTAAGTCATAACTTGCACGTGAAATTTTGGGAGAAATTTATAAAATTTCATTGATTTAAAGCAACCCAACGGATTCCATCACTGTTTATAAACAGATTTCATCACTGTTTATTAAGAGACTTTTATTAAAAATTATATAATTTATAGTCGATTTCGTTTTACACGGTTTTTCGATATAACAATTCATAATTTGGTTTGCACTGAGTTATGAAGAACGTATCTTCCGCGTTAAGCGGGTCATAAATGTATTTCATTTTATGTAAATGCTTAATATGAAATGCAATAAGAGAATTATTTTATTTCTCCGTTTTCTCCTCTAAGGTAAATTGAAGAGCGGCTTCGCTTTCTAAATTATTTCTGCATTGGTGGCCTTCGAGCCTCCGAGCCCATTTTAGCTTTGTAAATGGTTTCTATATATTGAATTAATTTCATTTTATTTAGGCTTGGGATTTTTTTTTTAATATAATTTTTTTTTTTTTTTGCAAGGAAATTGTTACATGATGAAAAAGTTCCACAATTTCGGTTTTAAATCATTTTATGAATTGGAAACAATTTATGAGCAATTTCCTTTGGAACTTATTTCATTATATTTTGTTGGGACTTGTTATATTTTTTAGGTTCCATTTCATTATGAGTTTTTTCATTGAAACTTGGAATTTATAGGAATTTTCTTCATTTATAAAAATTTATTGATATACAGAGAAAATTTTAATGGCGACGATTGATGATTAAATTGGCATCAGATCAAGATCAAATTTACAGTAGTCCTGGAACTTAATCCAAAGACAGTTATTAAAATAGGGACGATGATAAAAAGGGACAAAAGAAAACCTAGATTGGGAGGTATACATTGACACACAAGCGTTCACACAAAACCGAATGGTTGAAAGAACAACAAAACAACAATTTAGTAAGAACAAGGACACCGATGATGACATCGGTGCACTCACAAATCAAATTTTACATCCGATGACGGAAAATCATTCAATTCAAGCAAACTACGTCGGAAGAAAAGTACAGGAAATAGGTACCCCATACAAAGAAATAAATAATTCTAGAAGTAAAGCAGAGGCTTTCAATATTTGTTGTAGATTTCTCTGAAAATAACAGCAAAAGACTTGGGATGCAGGAAGAGCAGACGAGTATCCCTATATAAAGGAGTTATTGATTATCCTATATCTTCAATCAAAAGCCTGTGGTATAGGAAGGGGACACGGAAACGCTCACACAAAGTTGCTATTAATTATCCTACATCTAAAGGAACTGCAAAACTAAATCATCGAATTTAGGAGCATGTTGCTTTTAATTGCATAGTCAAACAGAAGAAGTTTCGTAGGATAGGAGCGTTAGAACTATGGGCCGTTAAGATAATATCTTGGATTTTTCATAGTGTAACTAAATGTTACAAATTGTAGAGATAAATTACAATTATAGAACTCTTTCATGTAACCTTTTAGATTTGGGGGGGCAGTACTTGCCACTTATAATTAGCTCCGCTACTAGTTCTGTGCAGCTTTTTTCCTTCAGCAAATTATTCTTAAAGTTGTTAAGAAGAAAAGAGCCTCTAAAAATATCGGTAACAACCCTCGTAGAAATTTGAAAAAACCATTAACTTTTTATATCGCTAATGCTCGTAGTTTTTGTATGTCCGTGTATTTTACGAATTTGTTTTCATTGTTAAAATTTTTCTTTATTCAACACAGTGAATTAAGTTTATGTATTACATTTCTCCCTCCCCCTCTTTCCATAGTCTTTAGAAATATCCCACTGTTTTTTTATGATGTCTCTTGTATTTTAATATTTTCTATAATTTCTTTGTATTGATTATCAGTTTCACTTGTTTTTTTTTTCTCTTTCTGTAACTTATATAAAGGGAAAGTAGGGGAGGATATAAAACAAAAAAACTTTGTGTTGTACTTGGCAGAAACAGAGCGGCAATCGATTATTGGAACAAAAGGAGCAAAGAGATTTAAGAGCAGAACAAAATTTATAAATAAGTAAAACATCATATACACTAGATCCCCGACTTGCGTCGTTAATGGGGACCGGAAAAACGCGACGCAAATCGAAACGACGCAAATCGAATCACATTTTTGTATATAAATGCACTGAAATTTAATTTATTGGGGAAAATATTCAAAAAAAGCAAAAAAATATTTATTTTCGAAGTATGAATATATTTTTATTTATTTCATTTACTTCAACACATGTTTATAATTATTATAAAGAAATAAAACAATAAATTAAGAAAAAACATAATAAAAATTAAATTCATTTACATATGTATATATGTACGTATATTCATAAAAAGTAGATACATTACAAAATTTTAATTTATTTAGCTTACATTGAGCTCTCTTCAGATGATTTTGACAAATAACACGCTAAATTCTTACCATAACCAGACAGTTGTTCTTAGCACCAATTATATAACAAAGAAAATGGAATTCACCTTATTTTACGCAATTTGAAAACTTCTTAATGTACAGGCCAGAAGTTGTAAAAATGCTAAGACAGAAAAGATGCTATATCAGGCACTACAAATGCTAAAAGTGGTAATCCACAATGCTGTAGTAAACAATTTACCAATTTTTATCGACTCAAATCGAAATCAAAACGACGCAAATCGAAATCAAAACGATGCAAATCGGGGTCAAAACGACGCAACTTGAAATTGCAACGACGCAAATCGAAATTTTCCAGTTTTTAAAAAGCGACGCAAATCGAAACGACGCAAATCGGGACGACACAAGTCGGGGCTCTAGTGTATTTCGGTAAGCCAGTGAGTGGGCTGTGTACCATCCTATCAGTATGGAGGTTAGGGATTCGATACCTACCAAAGTTTCTGGTCTGTTTCACCACAAACGAATGAAGGTATTTGTTACCATGTTCATTAGACCCAAGTTACAATATAATTTAGAATTGTATTCATAACATTTAAATAAATAAATAAATAAATACAAATAAAAATGAAAGTTATCTGTGTAACAAAGCCAGCAAATAAAAGAGCTTCCAAAAAGAATCACAGAAACGCCAAAATGGTAATACGTATATAGAGCGAATTCGGATCATTTCCAATGATTTCAACATTACCTTATTATTGCAGGATGTTCCTCCGTAATGATTCTTATTCAACAAATTGAATATCATTGCTCGTTTTAAATACGATTTTGTTTTTGAAAAACATACAAGTTTTCTAATAGTCACAATTTCTTTTTTCTTATGGGAAAGCAGAGTACGACCTAATCTGATCCTTAGAATTCCATGTAGTTCTCCAAATCTTTGTATATAAGACGTTATACCTATGAGTCATTATTTTTCCATAATGCCCACTAGATTTCTCGAGAAATTTTTAAAAAATATAAAATTTTAAAAACTATTCCAGCCATATCTGCTTACGAATGTATTGCGAACTAGAGAAAATGTTCTATTCTGCTGATGCAAATTTTCGCCGCAAATAAAAAAACAACAATTCTATGGGCCTCAAGGCCTTGTGAACATGATTCTAATTACAGGCGCTGACATCGTTACAGCGTAATCTTCTTGCCACCAATTACAGGCGCAGACATCGTTACCACCAATTACGATGCAGCAGCCTGGGTAGCAGCTTTATGCATTGGCAACATTAAATCACATACTATGCTGCTAATTAGCCTCGTCTAAAGTACACCAGTGCGAATTGCACACTACGTTAAAGATCCAGAAACCGTGAACGCTGAGGAAGTGTAGTGAAGCAAAGAAAAATTAATCATTGACTTGTTGCTGCTTTTTTTCGCCTCTTCCAAATCATACTAAAGTACCATTCGATAATTTTCGCCAGCTTGGGCACTTTTAAGGCGGTCCTCGCATTTAGTTAAGCACATTTTTATTTTTTTATAAAACTAAATCTTCTTGTTAAAATTATAAAAATATAAAATTATTGATAGTCATTGCCTGTCATTGCAGAAAGTAGCGAAAAGACAAGTTGCAGTGGCACAAATACATTTTCGCACATCCACACAATATACGAAAATTAATTATTTGAAGATGTGTAACAGTTGTTAGAACATGATTTAGTTTATTTTCTTCTTTCACTTCCTTTTTTCATAATCTTATGTGAGAATGAGAGCAGAAGAAGAAATTTTTTCAAACGAATATGTGCTGCAAATTAATTATTTCAAGGGAATTACAAATTTCATTTTAATTAAAAACGCTGTGTAATTCATTAAAATATCTTACAATTAGAAACTAAAAGAAAATTAATTTAATTCAGCTTGAATTTTTTGATCTTTGCAAACAAAAGTTTTATTTTATTTTGTATTTATCGTAATTAATAAATAATTTTGTTATCGCAATTGCAAACTATCGTTAATATTCCGTCCTAATTATTACATCAAACATGTTATTATCCTTCTCAAATCTGCTTCAAATATTTTTAAATATATTCTAATACTTGCCTAAACTATATTAAGTATCTTGGTAAATATATAATAATAATAATATAATGTATACCCACATAGATGTAATGCGAATGTTTGTGAATGTGTATGATGAATTCTAAGAAACAAAGAGAAATGTGTTGTTTCTAATGATAAGCTCGGCCAATGACAACAGTGAAACCCAAGACCATCATCAGGAGATGGCAATGCTTCTCCCTTTCATCGGCTAATTGCATGCCACAATCTTCACAAATTCAACAATCAACATGCAAGTTTTTGTCAATAGAAACAACACTAACCGTGTACATACATACGAGAGTAGATCAAAATAGGTCCGTGACTCTTTGAATGAAACACAGGTTTTTGAATAGAAAATAATTTTATTTTTTAACACAGTCTCCTCTGAACTCTATACATCGCGTACACAAAAAAAACCTTTATTAGTTTATTGGCTGACAAACGTATCCTTCATTTCGTCTACAATTATACAAAAACTCGTCCAAACACTCCTGCTAAGTTGCCACACGGTTGCGTTTGTGGTTGATTGTAAGCAAACGCGGCATCCATCTTGCGAAAGACTCTGTCATATCCAAGAGACCATTCAAGATTTAATCCACTGGGCCATGTGATAAACCTACGGCTTCCACAATCTCTCGCATTTTCAATATCCGATCGGGCAACGCCATATTTTGAATTTTTTCAAGTGTTTCGGGTTTAGAGACCTCAACCATTTTTTTACCCTTGAAATTGATGGTGAAAAATTTTCATAGTATTTATTAAGCTTATCCTTGTTTTGACTGATGGTTTTGTTTTTTTTTGCAAAAACTAATCCTTGATGAGCACATGAAATTCACTTTTTCCCATTTTCTTCCCAAATCACACAAACTAAATGACGCAGTTTCTTGAAGTTTTGACAGGAGTCAACTGACAGATCCCTGTTGACTGGAGCACTGATGCTCATTCATTTAAGGGACGGGAAATTCAAAATTACGGAATTATCGACCTGCCCTCGTATAGTCCTCAGTTTTTGCGGTTTGCCTAAGATACCACAGTGTTTTCTATGGTAGTCATGACCTGGACCAACGGAAATAGGGCCACGGTAAATATTTACATCGCTTGCATAAGAAATCAAACCAGAGGGAAATACGTTCATAGGAAATCAAATGTATTAAGAAACAGCTTAGTAAAGCTAAATCCTCCAAAATGTTGTATTCGAGGACAGATTCGCGATCAATTATAAGGGAGAAACAGAGTGTGGTATTTCCCATCAAGATTTTTTCTTCGATTTGGCTCCCAATAAAAGGAGTTGTGATGATTCCAGAGAAATAAATATCGTTTGTGAAAAGTTTACGTTTTGGCATTTTTGGAGGTTCTTTAGAGCGAGAACACGACAGCTTAATAGTCTATTAACCCAATACAACATTGTACATCTTTCTGATTTCTATAGCACTTCATTGATTTTCATTGGTGGAAAAATAAAACCCTTGAATTTTTCTAATAAACTGTCATATTTCCAACCAAACCCTAGAAACATTTTGACACCATTCAAGTCCTTATTCCATAGTGAAGGACTAAATTGAAAAAGACTAAACTGAAAAGACTTGCTGATGGACACGAATGATTGCAATATAAAAATGTCTATTATTGCATCTAAAAAAATAATATAAAATTTCTCTTTTAGTCAACTAATTAAACAATTCAAACATTAAAACAAACTGAGAGACTAAATTAAAAAAATATATATGTATGTACATATACTCTATATATATTCCACAAAAAGTCTTTAGGGTTGTTCGCTGACTTTTTGTTGCTGTTGTTGTGTCATCGTCATCGTCATTATCATGATTATTATCTTTAATTTCTGCAACAGCAGCCGCAGCAGCATCATTTCAAATTCAAACATTAAACAATTGTCAGTCATTGTGCCACAAATATGCTTATCGTCGGTGGTAAGTTCCATGGAACTTTTCATTTCAATTATAGTTGTACGTTCTCGTACCACTATGGGCAAACTTGCTGCCAGAGAGGACGATTAAAGTCGATTTACAGTCGACAGAATGTGGTTGCTGCACAGTGGAGTTCAACAGAATATAAATTTTGAAAGGGAAAAATGTTGTTTTTGTCAGAAAGTCTTAAGAATTCTTTGAGAAAAAATGGCAAATATGGGTCAAAATTTATCTGATTGCCATTTACATGGACATGACATATTCCACAAGCGAGTCGTACACCAAATTTTAACACTGCAAACTTCCAGTATTTAAGCCTTGTGTCCAATGGAAATGTCACTCATACGCCCACATGCCGACAACAAATGTCTGAGGGCGACAGCTGAACACCATGCTAACATTTATACCAATCAGTGTATCAATTGGGTGCCTTATTTGCGATTTAAACAGTTCACAACATCAGAACTAGCGCTAGTAATGGTATTGCTTTTGCTTGATTAGTAAATTCTCTCCCATGACAACGTTGATGGGAACGCGGAATGCTAGAGATTTACCGTCACGACGGTACTTAAGTATGGAATAAATTTGGTTCTCAGAGTGAAACCAAGTATTTGAATACGCGCTCAGAATAAGATTGATCCAGACACAATCTTCTTTTTTCTGCGGACGAGAAATGCCCTACGAACGTTGTTGAATTGCTAAAATCGCTTGTGGAGAAACATGTTTGATTTTTTGTTATTTTAGACACAATTTGGAGGTCATAGAAACTACTTTATTTATTATATTGCTTAAGGCATTGCATTAACCCAGTCACTACCAATAGACATATACGCATAGGCCGAGGATTCATATGTGCTTCGCAATACGCACCACAGGTTTTAGTTTGACAAATGTTTCATAAATTCCATATTCGTTTATGTATTCAGTTCATTTTGTTCTGTTTAAGGGAAGTACCAAATTGCTGCTTGTGGTATATGCACCATCTTACTATGCCTGGCGTAACAAACTCCACAAAAATCACATTCTGAACTCACATTCTGAAGTCAAATAAATTTATACTTTTTTATTTAAGTACTGTAAGGCCCAGACTAGATTTGGATTAAGCTTAAAGAAAATACTGGAGGTTTTTTTGGCGTCATTATGTTAATCTGTAACACAATTCAATATTAATTAAAATTCATGATTTATATACATAAATTTGAGTAGAAAAAGCTTATTTTGTAAAAAATTCTGCTGGGATTATTTAAAGGATTTCTGTACCAACTTTCCTTCACAAGGCCGCTCGCTATATATATTTCAAAACTAAAAGCATTTTATAATAATATCAAGGCGCTGCTGCTCACAACTCAACCATGTGAAGGTCCCAACAGTTAATCAAACACATATTTACCATTCAAATTGAAATAAAATGAGAAAATAAGAGAGAAAAAGCGTCAACAAAATGATGAAACAAATGTGGGTTGAAAGGTGGTAACGACTGCTGAAAGCCCCATGTGAAAAATGTGAAAAGTATTCTGTTTTTTATAACTATTTATAAGCTTCGTATTTCGAATGATAAATACAAAAGTTGCCTGCCACTCACCAAATAATGACTCGTAGGCATTACACTATTTCTCGAAGCCAAACATACACGTGGAAAAGTGATTAGATAAGATTTAGGAAAAAGAATATCGCTATGATCTTTTAATTGACATTTCCCAAGATTTTTATAAAGTGTAGATAGAAGGAATGAAATACGCAAACTCAAAAGTTCCCCAGGTTAGCATTTGGGTCCTAATTTATACTCTGGTAAATGTCTCCCATATGCCAGGAAACATACATCTTCTACGAAGATCATATAGAACCCTCCCGCAAGATACAGGAATACATACATATATTTCTCAATCGGCAAAATACAAAAAAACATTGAAAATAAAGATTAAGGAACATAAATGTGTTCCCCAATCCAGATTTCGATTGCAAACTTTGGTTATACGATTCCAATCTGATGCCATGAATTTCGGTTGTGGGGTACCACCTCATCAGCATGAAGTGCATACAATGTGGCGCAGGAGTAGTATAATTATGCTATGCAGATGGCGCCAAATATCACAGAGTTTTCAAATTTATTATGTACTTATATGAAGAATTAGTCATCAACAAGCCATGGAGCGATACACTAGTCAAGAACGTTTAAATATTGCTACTGCTTATATAACAAAATTTTCAATCTCTTGTTTTAACGCAGCGTGAACTTTGCCTTGGTCTTCCATATGCCGTGGCTTTGGTTTGTCAGCCAATAAAGTCATGACCACAGTTTTTGCATGTTCGCGGTATAATTGACATTGACTACCATCAAAACAATAAAAGAATCAGTGTTAAATATTATGCCAATTTATTTGATTGATTTAATGTGGACTGGGAAAAGAACGTCCGCATTTGGCCATGAAAAAAGTTCCTTTTCACCAAGACAATGGTAATATGCACACATGTTAAGCTTCATTGGCAAAATTTCATGAATTAATTTACGAATTGCTCCCTAATCGGCAATATTGTTCGGACTTAGCCCCCGAGTTCCTATTTCTTGTTTCCAAACCGACAGGAACGGCTCAGCGAAAAGATATTTCACTCTAACGATAAAATCATTTCACAAGCAAATACATATTTTGATGAGCTCGGCAAATCTTATCTTTTGGAAGGGATACAAAAACGTTGGACGACAAAGTGCATGAAGCTGAAAGCAGACTATGATGAATAATAAAATAGTTTTTTATCCACAAACCTGTGTTGTTCAAAAAGTCATAGACTTAGTAAAACACCTTCAAAAAATATAGGAAATAAATATATAATGAAAAAAAGGAATTGCAAACGTACGACTGAAATTGGAAGCGAAATATTATCACCAAACCTATCACTCTATCAGTCGTATATCAGCCACGCTCCCTTCATAATTACTTGGACCAAGTACTGTACATTTGCATACTTAAGGTAAATAGAAGTATTTACATATATTCTCCAAAATAATTATTTAATTAATTTATTGCTTGCTGTTGGCTAAGCTGAGTGTATGCCTGTCTTAATGCTTTTCAAACATGGTTCGGCTGAAGAGTACTGATGATTTCGTTAGAGTTATGAAATGCAGGCTTACCTCAACTTAGCGCCAACAACAAGCAATGAATAATTTACATAAATATAAGTTTTGCCCTTTTTGAAAAATTTTTCTTATAAGCGAATAAAGAAAAAATAAAAAAATATTTGCCTGAGTTCGGACACGAACCGAGGTTCTTGGTTTGAAAATAAGCTTTCACAAACGTGTAATCTACACTTAATGTACTATCTAGTAATTTTTAGTTGATAATAAATAAAAATATGTGCAAGATTAAAATCAATTTAATTATGTGTCTTTCATGAAACATATGCTTCTTAGTATATATGATTAGGAAAGCCCTCGATTTATGTATGCGATTTACTGAAAATTAAATTTCTTCACTCATCTTGAATAACTAAAGACTAAAACTTATATCAGTTTTCATAAAAAATATTGATTTTGCACTTTTTAAGGAATAAAGCTGAAGTGGAAAAAAGGAATAGTTGAATCTCAGGAAATAATTTTCAAAATCCTCATACCAAAAGGTGTTGAGTTAATGCATTTTAGAATCGTATGTATAAGATTGGGCACATGCGAATATAGAAATCTTACCTGTATCTAATTTTTTCATCTACTATTAACTCTATTGGAAATGGTGCTTTAATTTTATTTTCCTTTCAACAATATTGAAGCCAATTTATAGTATTAAAACTCTACCATCCTTAATAGTTTTCTATAGAAATTTCTAGAAGGCCATGTTCAGCTAATATCGTTAAAACGTTAAAACGTTTATTGCAAAATAGTCCTGCCGGCAATAGCAAATTAGAAAAATATATCTGTATATGAGTTCCATAATTCCATAACTCTCTATCTCTGCTTAAGTATAAATTAATCGATTTATGCAACGGACTTAAAGCATACAATAAGGCGCAATAACTATATTATACAATGTTGATTAATAATTATTTATTAAAGCTCTCCCCTTGTTATCGGCTCTTTCAAGTTTTTCCCTTAATGATAAAAAAGAATTATAACTTTTCCATTTCCTGTTTCGTCATTATGACAACTAAATGAATATTATTTTGTTCTCCCTCCTGCTTATTTTCTTGTTCGTAAAAATAAAATAAAATGTTATAATAATTATGAAATAATTGAGAATCATAATAATACTTGTGCGCCTTGTGCAGTGCTTTATCCCTTTATGTTAATTTGCAATTAAATAGACCCCCTGGATATGACCAGTTGTGTGTGTGTTGTGTTATCTTTGATGAGAAGGAATTTGGGTCATTAGTAATTTAAATATTGAGAATATGATTTTGTAAATATGTTTAATAAGATTTTAAATGACAGCAGGATATAGAAATAAGTGTGGCAAAGATTAAATTAAATGACTTTTCTGCATACATAAACACGATATAATTTTGCACAATAGTTGTCTTTAACAAAAGTGGGCGGAAACGCGACACTCCGCATCTACTGAAACTTCAGTATATTTCAATAGAATTAAAATAAAATGTAGCCCCTCGCAATCAGTCCCATGGGAACTGCATTGTAAGAAGAGATTAGTTGGATTTTGGCTAATGCTGATTTATTTTTGAAATCAGCATTTAATGAAAAAATTATTAATACAGGCACACAAAAATTCTAAATGCATTTAAACATGCCACAAACTTGAAATGGAGGAAAACGAAACAATTTAGATTAAACTTTCTCAGACGATATATTCCTTTTTAATTTTAATCAATTATTCCGTCACACGTTTGAAACATAAATTTTTCTAAGTTTTCTAAAATTTAATTAATTACGATTCTTTAGCAATTCAGTTCATACAAAAAAAGATTAAAACAAATTTCAATTAAGAAATTATTTAGTACTAGCAAACAAATTATTAGTATCAATGCATTTTTTTGTAATTGAATAAACTAAAATTGTTTTTAATTAAATATTAATTAAATAATTTAATTAATAAATTGACTGACCTTCGTAGACTAGTAGTTAGTGTACTAGACTCGTAGTGCGAAGGTCCCAGGTTCGAATCCTGCCGCAGAACTCTGGCAGTTTGTGTTTGATAATTAAAGGGAGCGCACAACAAGCCTTCACTGGCTTAAGTGTATGTCGTATGACATGGGCTATCACACCCCTCCAATCAACCTAACCTAACCTAACCCTAATTAAAAAATTAATATTCTACTCACAATTTTACTAAAATAAATAAAATTTTCAATTATTTTCAATTTGGCCAATCAACAAAATTATAAGAATTTGAATAAAATTATTAGTTATTCGGGATATTCTCCCAATTCATTGTTAAATTGACGTTAAGTAAACCATTAGAACAGCCATCACACTTTTGACATTTTGCTTGACTTTTTTAAAAATGGTGGAATGCAATACCTATTTTTTCGTTGATTTTTGTTGTTGTATTGTTTAATACGCTTTTGCTCGATGCAGTATTTTCGAGGAACATAATCCTCCGGTTAAGCGATGTCTACTCCCTTTGATAAACTACAAGGAATATAAAAATTTTTATGTATTATGAATGACAATTTTATTGCTTCCAAAGGATCCGATAGCATATTTTTCTCCAATTTCCAATTGTCAAAATTTTAATTTAAAATGAGAATTACTTCCACAAAACTTGTGAAAATCGATTTAAAAATATGTCATTTTTATTAAAGAAAAATATATACATTTCTTTAATGATAAAATTACTTTCCCATAAGAATTCATGAAATAGTGAATACTGGCGAATTTTTATGATTTACAGAAGTGAATCTTATTACCAGTGGCAAATAAACGATCCCAACTTAATTAAAAAAAATTAGTTTCTATACAATAAAATCAAAAGAAAGTTTACTTTTCTCAACATAATGAAGATAACTTCCAAATCGTTCAATAGGAGTCGAAAAAGAGTAGATCCTGCAATGACAAGAGCCTATGCTAAAATCATGGAAAATTATCTAAGTTTGCAACATTTCCGGATCCTAATGTCAGCATTCTCGTGCCTTTCTTGGAAGCTCCTTTTTTACTGGGATATTGATAGCTGAAGAATTTTCAAGGCGTCATAACTCGTTTTTTTTTGATTTTAGATCAAGAGCTTTTTTCATAAAGCTCTTTTACAAAAATTTGGTGTGTGAGTGTCCAGGATTCCTCGTATACGAAATGAGAACTTAACTGCAATTATCACTCACGTGTTTTCTTTGTATGTGACTGGTAATGGTTCCATGTTAGCCATTAATTGAAGGTTTTCCAATTTTAAAATCCTCGTAGCCTTAAGTATTAGTTTCACCTCTATAGAGCATCATGGCAGCAACGTGAAGGTATCGAGGGCCACCAAGCCAGCAAGGCCTCCGGGGAGAAATCAAGTAGCATACTGTTTCAAACACAATTTTTAATACTCTTTTCATCGGCGTGTTGTGTTCTAGTATTAGATATCTTAAGCATGACTTAATCGAACTTTCGCAGTTTAAGCCATTTTTCTTTTAATAACAGGATCGAATATTCCTTAAGATACTGCGATCTTAACAGCAATTTAGATGAGTAAATTTCCGTTTAAAAATTTCCATTTTCTTAAATGTTTTAATGGCCCATAAATTTACTTAAATTTCCTAATTTAACTTCTTGAACAACTTAACTTGTACAAGAATTGCATGTTGTACCACAACATAAAATTAGAGACACTGTGATGATTACAATGCCAAAAGGATGACGTTTCGTTAAGCCATGTGTGAATTGAAATTGTGGTGCTCTTATGTGTGTGTGTGTGCCTGCCTGCTGATAAGGAAGCAAAATGGCGCAATTAAAAAAATTTTAATACTTGCCAAAGTCATCATTGAATTGATGATGATGACAGCACCGAAAGGTGCCTACAATTTTAAAACCATCACCACACACAATTATGAATGGCGTATTGTATAACAAAATAACAATTATTTTTCGTAGATCAAAATCCTTGAAAATTCATTGGGTGTGTGTAAATGTAAAAATGTGTTTGACTATGATTAAATATACTGTCAGCATATGACAGATAGTAATTTTATAGTGTGAGTGCATAATTGCATATGATAAGGTCTCTTATTAAAACTATTCTCTATGAGGTTGAGTGTCCTTTTCTTGTACGTCAAGATAATAAACTTAAAATTACCACAAGTACGAAAGCAATTTGTTTATAAAAAATGTGCACTAAACGATGAACACTTAAGACTTCTGTTTCTATCGAAAGAACAGCAAATGTTACAGTTTGTTTTTAGAAAAGACAACGTCATTTGCCACCAGATGTCCTTTTTCTATAATTTAGTTACAGTTTATAGTCTACGTATAATTGGCTCGTGAACTCCAATCCATGTAATAACTTTTTAATCTTTAATTATTTTATTTGGCTTCATACTTTTTCTAATATTGTAACAGGGTTTTTCATTAGCGTTTCCTACCTTTAAATTCAACACATACAAAAAAAACTGTGCGTGAAATATTATTGCATTTTTATTTGTTTGAAAGGCCTATAGATGCCATTATGTCTGGAATATAACATCGCGTAAATGTCCGCTGCGGCTTTGCTGGGTAGCGCGCATCCCAAATGTCCAATTTTACACAAGTCAAAAAAAACTGTGCGTGAAATATTATTGCATTTTTATTTGTTTGAAAGGCCTATAGATGCCATTATGTCTGGAATATAACATCGCGTAAATGTCCGCTGCGGCTTTGCTGGGTAGCGCGCATCCCAAATGTACAATTTTACACAAGTCGAGGTTGAGTTTGACCTATGGCATGGATTATTTGGCTTCTGCCTCATCTGCGACTTAAGAAAACCCTACAAGAAAAAGTCTAATGAAGTCAATTTGGACAATCGTGGCAGCCAGTTTACATTACCTCCACGTGAAATAATCATGCCCTCAAATCGCTTCGACAGAAGGTCCATGACCTGAGGCAAAGAGCTGTGTGGCTCGTACACCTGTCCTATTGAAACCAAATATCGTTGGTGTCCATATCAGCCAATTCAGACTAAAAAAAGTAATCATCGAACCTCTATCCATTGACAGTGATGGCCTGGCCAACATCGTTCTCAAAGAAATATGGACCGATTAAACCGCCAGCCCACAATCCTCACCAAACAGTGACGCTCTTAGATCTCATGTGGAGATTCGCCAATTTCGTTCCTTGACATACCCACTCATCCAGAAATGGTGGACGATTGTGGCGACCGTAAAACGAGCGAATCATGCGTAACGTTGCTCGGTCAGAGCATTCATATTAATAACACAATTTTATCATTTGCACCTGTTGTTGAACACTATATCCGTCCATGGTTATTTGCAAAACAGACTGCATAAATCACAGCCAATTTGACAGATGTACCTTCAACAATATGGCCACAATCAAGTGTCGATATTTAGAAGGCTCGATATTCATACTGGTGATGAAACGAATATTCGTATATGTTAAATTCAATCGAATGTTTGCGTCCCAAAAAAGGAATATATAGAATACACATTAATTAAGTGGTACACAATAATTTTGAAATGGAATAATTTTCGATTAAAAAAAACTTTATCTTGACCATCATATAATAATCTTAAGCCTGTTAGAGCTCCTTAAAGATTAAACAAGAACATACAAGAAAGTGATTTGTTTTGGTAATGTCTTAATAATGTTAAATATATTCGTATCGATGTGGAAATTCGTTACCAATTTATTGTTGTTAAATGTGTTTGAGTACTTTCCCAGTAAAAATAATCCAGTAACTTTAAAAATTATATATTTTTTTTTTGTTTTTAAAGTGATCGAATGATACCTTTTCATTTGTACAATTCAATTTGTATAAATTATAATTCAATAAAAGCAAGGCAAGAAGATTTTTTTCTATTAAATATTAAATTGTGCAGACGTATAAATCGATCCATAGATAAATATCTTTAGGATTCAAATTCAATAATCGTAATTTAATTTGTATTCCTATTCACGTTTACCTTACAAAGTAACGAGGACATACATTTCCCTTGTGTAACTAAAATACACAAGTCAAATTTAAAGGACTGGCATGTGTTAGATTTACGAAAAGATATTGTATCCATAAATATTTCATGGCTTGTCTGCAGCACGGAATATCATAAAACAACAAAAGAATAATTGCGTGTAAGTATGTACATCTAGTTTTTATATTACTCCCAGCCAGATGCGTACCTTGTCGTTTATTTAAGCGGTTGACGAACACTCGAAAATAAAAATTTTAAATTCCAAAAAGAAATGCCACCTCTGAAGGCATTCTGCCCCTACCCTCTCAGCACACAAGGTGATTTCATTTCAACATTCTCGGCGTAAGGTAAGCAGTATATGTATGTATGTTGTAAGCATTTAATCTATCCTGTTGGGGAGATAGGTTTGGGGGGAGGGGGGTGGTAATTGAGCTAATGTGAATAATCTTCTTTGAAAGCTTGCGAGCCTACGTAGAGTTTTATTTTGGGTTCATATTTTGTTTTTCTTCTTTTAGTGGCTCATCTTAGAGTGGGTAAAATTATTTATCTTTGTATTCTTATTATGTTTGCAATATGTTGTTGTACATTGTAAAGTTCACTCTTTCAGGAGTGAGTTTCTGAGTGGGTGCTTATAATTTTATTGATTAGAATTTTAATAGATATTTTATTAAACCATTACACGTGCTTCAGTATATGTACAATATAATTTTTTTACGTTCCCTATCTTATACAAGTTATAGCAACATTTTGCTGTTGAGAAGCTGTTGTTTTTTCGTTGAAGCTTAACCAAAGTAGCTAATGTGTATGAAGATAAATTTTTAAAAATTTGTAACCCTACACAAAAACCTTTGTGTTTAACGTGCGTGATAGCGACTTAAAACCATGTATGCATGATGGCCAGCTTTCAATTGCATTTATTAAAAGCACATTGCAAACTAAATGAAAATTGATTTCATTGTCAATAGAAGAAAAAATACAAAATATAATACAATTAGAGAAGGGTGATTTTTTGGAACTTTCTTTTTGGCAACAGCTGTTTTTGGCAGCTCAGCTGTTTTCGTGCACCACGTTACTGTTAACCATATTCAGTTTGGTCCATAATTTAACCATTAATCGACTTACAAACGAACAACGCTTGCAGATTATTAAATTTTATTAGTTACAATTAATAATAAAATTTATTGTTTTTGTTGTTGTTGTCTCTATTGTGCTCTTGGAGGTTTTGGTGTGTTAACATAACTCGTGCATGTACGATGAAGCTCATTTCTGGTTGAATGGATACGTGAGCCAGCAAAAAATTGCCGTATTTGGTGTAAAGAGCAGCCAAATGCATTGCATCCCGAAAAATGTACTGTTTGGTATGGATATAATTGTATTTATTTATTAGTGCAATTGGTTATTAATTAAATTAATTTTTTTAATTTTGCCTAGACCTTTTTGACAAACTGTATGTAAAATTATGTAAATACATTTTCATATGAGCACCTATAGGTAAGAGTGCAGATGTACATTGAATATAAAATATACATAATTTAGTATACAAATGCATAACAAATGGTTTTCATATACAAAGCAAAATTTCTACACACGCATACCGTGAACAGCCATTCGGTTCCCCAATGTCTGCTTTTGATTTTACACTCCTTTTTCTTGTTTTCGCTGAAACTGAAAAAAAATAATAACTTGCAGGTCCTTGAAACTAAATTTAGACACAGGCATACACGCATAAAAGTGCCTGCTACATGTTACGTGTGGATGTGTATGCGTATAATAATTCATGGGAAGATGGATGCTTTCTTTAAATCAAGATTATAAAAATAGGATAAAGAGCTAAGCCTGGGGATGGGGATGTTGTCATTTCCAAACAAAAAATTGGAAAAATCCCACACAATAATATTTTAGTCAGCGAGAAAATATAAAAAGATGACAATATAAAAGGAATCAAATATTGGATAAAGAAAATGGTCAAATATTCTTCAACGGGAGTGGAATGATAAATCCATAAGGATTTATTTTTATTTATTAAAAATAAAATATAAAAATGAACATTTTACACAGGAAAACACTATGTGTAATTTTTTAAGTCGTGGCAAAATAACCATATACGGACACCAATACGTGATAAAAGACTAAAAAAAAGACCCGTGTCTCCCAATTTTTCCCAAAGTCATGCACTTTTTTTTATGGGCCGCCAAAGATTTGGGGCCTCGGTATCATTTTCGCAAAAAAGTGATCATTTTCTCGGGCTCATATCTTGCAAACCGTTCCGAATTTCGATTTACTCTCTGAGGCAAACTTGTAGCTCTTGTCATAAAGAACAAAAATTGCGAACATATAAAATCAAAAAAACTTCTCCTTCCAGATAAAAATCGCAAAAAACTTAAAAAAATTCGATTTTTTAACATTAGCATGTTAACATTAAAAAAGCTGTCAAAAATGTTGTAAATTTTTTTCAACTGCGCGTCCATAACGATCGGCATCTTCTGTGAATGGCTACAAAACAGAAACTAAATGACGCAAATTGTTAAAATCTTGGCAGGAGTCAACTGATAGATATTGAGGTTGACAGAAGCAGTTTAGCCCTTTCAAGCGAAATTATTGAGCCATTCTCGTATTTAATAATATTATATTTAAGATTTAAATATTTATTTTTAGTTAAACTTTAATTGAAGTTTCAATAAATGAAAAAAAAAATAGTTGGCAAAAAATATCTAGTATTTTTTCGGGGTTGAATAGAACTCTGAATTAAATTCTGAGCAATTTTTAAAAAAAAATTTAATGTTTGTATTTACATTTAATTATTTGCGTTAAGCTTGACTATTTTTTTAGTATTCGAAACTAATCGTTTCATCAAATAAAATCATTATATGTTTTGTCTTAGAACGTGATTTTGAAATATAGATTTTTTCATAAAAATTTTCGATTTATATGATGAATGACTGAATTTTATAATTTTTTTTTACCCGGCGAATATCTGCTTTTTAGTGAATACATTTCATTTAAATAACTTTGTGATTTTAAGGGTCTAAGCCACCCATTTCTAAGCTTTTGTTTTTATTTTTATTTTTTTTTTTTTTTTTGTTCTTTGCTTTCGTTAGAAAATCTGCTTTGTTTGACAATCGGTTTAATTTATGAAACACGCAATCTTTACCTGTTCAAATACACGTGCAAATAATTTGACGTGTTTCGCTAAAATATTAGAAGGGAGTATTTTTTATTATTTTTTTTCTTTTTTCATAAAGATAACAATTTAATTTTTTCTGTTAATTTGTTTTTTCTAACAACATTTATAATAATTTTTTCTTGATTGTTTGCGTGTAAATGGAAAATTATGACAGCTAAATTAAACTTTTGTATTTATACACTAATATAAATTTATTTCTAGAATAAACATAGCAAGCAACAACAATAACAACAACACAAATTTTAAATGGCTTAGTGAAATGAATTATAATTGAAGTTAAATTGGCAATTTATTTAAATTTATGCTTTAAACTGTTATCAAATATACTTTTATTATCATATTTATGTATTTTAATGCTCCACAGAATAAAATTATTTTTATTCGTTTTTTTTTTCATTGCATAAAAAATTATCTAGAACTTTTCTAATCTCCAAAGTGCCAAAGTGCTCTTTTTTATTAGACAAATAATCTATTTATATACTTAAAATTTTGAATTTAAAACTCACAGACAGAAATTTTGGGAACCATATCGAGGGAAGCCACCCTACGATTCAAGTAAATTAAAACGAAATTAATCTAGACATTTAAGAGCCACAGTTTCACAGGCTGATAGTTGTATTAAAGATTTTTCTAAGAAGGGCTACCAAAAAAAAGACATGCTAATACGCATAGATAGTGATCCGGAGGTAGTGGATAATTCGGACGATTGGCCACTTCTAGGGACCAGTAATTCAGAAACTTCTCAAAGAAAAAATAACTTTTAAAGATGTCAATTAGACCCACAATTTTTAATACGAAAATAGTGCAAATTTGGAACTTTAGCGCCTTCGTGTTCAAGTTCTTGCTGCACCCCAGAGGGTAGCAAAAGCTTTTGGTCATTCCTTGAACGAGTAAAAAATTATTCTAGTTCTTCAACTGCAACTCTTTTAAAAAATAACCAAGCATTCATTGATCCGGCTGATAAAGTTAAACTACTGGATGAATTATTTGCAACCACTGCCTGAGCAGTGCCAATAATATTCTCTGAAGGAACTCCCGGACCGGATGGAGTTCCAGCATTGGTCCTTAAGCAGTGCTCTTCGCCGCTATATCGTTTATTATTTCAGCACACTCTATAATGCTAGTGAGTTTCCAATGCGCTCATTTAACGCTAATCCTCAATAAAGGAGAGTTTATCAACCGTGAAAATTAGAACCCAATTGTAATTTGCTCTGCACCTTCAAAAGTGATGGAATGCAGGGTTAACTAATATCCTGTGAGGTATCTAGAGTCCTACAAGCGACTGCTAGTATGATTTTCTTAGGGATCGCTCTACGAGTAACCTGCAAGCAGCAATATAGGAGAAATGAAGTAATTCCATTCACCATTTTGGCGAAAGTAAAGTGGTGGCTCCATATCTTTCCAAAGCGTTTGTTAGAGTGGGTCATGGAGCTCTTTTGTTAAAACCTACAGCAGATGACTTTCCTATTACTTTCAGCATGTAATTGTATAAATCGAGTGTCCGGAGACACTACTCCCTCTGTCCCCTACACATAACCTATTTTCCTAATGGGTCCGAGTAGAGGTCATCCCCTTAGTGCTGGTCCATTTTTTCAATGATTATAACACGGATTTGTCTATATAGATCCTTATTCATTGGATTTGAAGTTACGTTCACGTTGTAAATAATAAATAATTCTCTGGCAGTACTTCAGTTTTTGTTCATTCCAAAGCATATCATACATGTATTGTATATGCAAGTTGGCCCTTATTTGGAAAGTCTGGTAAACAAAGTGAAATTTATTTAGAACACAATAACAAAATTTTAAAAATTTGTTTTTACAAATTTTAAAACTTTTAAAAGCTGAAAAATTTATATAAGATTTCAAATTTTCTAAACTCTATTTTTATACTCAATAGAAATTTTACTTACTAACGTGCATTTCTTTAAAAAAATCAATACTTATTTCTTTAGATAAACAGAATTCTTCATAAAATTTTCACTGAAAATTCTACTTTCACAAAAGAAAAGAGAAATTGTGACTGCTGGCAGATTTCTATCCTTTCGAGACTTAAATTTCTAGCAGTAAGTAGTTGATTTGTTAATGAGTGTGGAATTTAAATTAATGAAATTTAAATTAATAATGCAGTAATTAAAAGCATTAATAAGAGAAAAAATTTTATGAAATATATTCAAATTTTTTCTGAATTGAATTCTCTGCATTTTAATGACTTCTTAAGAAGCTCTTTTTCATTGTATCTCTTTGATATTAATCACTCTTACAACTACTCTCGTAGTTAACTTAGATCCTTTAGAAGCTTATGTGTTCATGTGAGTGCGTTTGTGACGAGTTTAAATTCCAAGTCCAGCCGACAAAAACGCAAATAAAAAAATTTAATTCTGCGAACAAAAATAATATGTAGTAATGAGGATAATTTTCATATATCACTATAACGTGATGAATATACTATGAGATGAATAACATTTGAAGTACTTTCAAAAGATAACCTTTTCACAACACCTTCAAACATGACTTCAGATCCAATGAACAGGATTCGAAAAGAGAAAAAAAAAGCTTAAGCTTGTAAAAGCTTATGTTGAAACCATTGGCAAATATTCGAAATTTCACCGCTTCTGGATCAAGAGTTGTGGATCTTATTGACTTCTTTAGAAGTTCTTTTTTTTTACTTTTTAAAAAGTTTCTGCTATTTCTTTTCCAGTAGAAACTCAAGCCATATTTTGGAAAGTTTAAATGGATTAAACTTTCCAAAATATGGCTTGAGATGTTACTGGGAACGAAAAAGCAGAAAAAAATTTTCTTAAAAACTAACTATGAATTATTATAAAAATAAAAAATTATTAAAAACTTATAAAAATCAATACAAAACAGTTATATTTTGTCTTCATTTTCTCTATTCACTGGCATAAAATCAATTAATCAATCATTGACATTCAATGTGTCTATGAGAATATCCCTCTAGGCAACGACCGATGACAGTCCCATTATCCTAGACCTGCTAGAGTAGACCAATCATCTAATTAGCTGACATAAGAACCGATTACCGAAACTGATACAAGGCAAAACACAAATAATAACAATGAGAAAACAACTGCAACAACAACCTGTGTAAAGATGGATATGCTTTGTAGAAGCCCTATGCTCCCTCCAGGAGTGGATGGAACATATATAAATAAATTTTTTAAAAATGCAGTGTCAACGTCGTATATATGTACTTTTATACTTTTTATAAAAAAATATATTTTGGATAATTTAGTTTTCTCACATAAAATATAAATGACATAAAATAAAATGCCATCTTCCAGAGAAGTTTTAACTCAATCGGCGAGAAAGCGGCCTAAAACTATACGGCTGTATAATTATGAAAATCTGGCAACTATAAATGACAGGTAAAATGAACTTACCTTTAATTTATCGCTAAATTTTACCTTAAAAAAATTTTGTAAATAATAATAAAAAACTGTTTATCTGTCCGATAAAATCCTACCTTTAACAACACCAAAATTAAAACAATGGTCCTAAGATGAATATTATTTGTGAAAACTCCATTCTAAGGTAATTTTTCAATTAAACGCAGTACTAGGGGAGATGTAATTGCAGAGATCGATTTAGCATGTATAGCTAAACATCTAAAATATCGATAACAAATGGGAAAATCTCTCCTGTTCTGCTAAAAATTTCTTAAAACAAAAACGGCGGCATCATGCTAATTTTTTAATTTATTTTCTAATCATTAAAACACGCCAAAAATGTGTAGTTTCTGTAATTTTTTTTTTTTTGGTTCTTTTTTTATTAAATAACCATTTTAAATTTTTCTTGTCTTGCTTTTGCAAATACTTTTCCGACACACTGTATTATTTACTTAAACATTTCGGCACTTTGGTTGCTTTGCCATATACTTATTATTTCTTCTGCTATTCATTGGTGCCAGCTGTCATTTTTACTTGAGAAAACATTTTTTGCTTTCATTGCTTTTTCCACTTTGTATTCGAACTAAGTACGTAACTGGCAAAAGTTTTTCCCAAAAAGCGAACATAATACAAGAACAACAACAACAAATAAATAAAAGTAAAACATCTTGTTCATGAATGTTTCAATATAATTTTCATTGCTTAATCACACATTTGGGTTGGAATTGATGACGGCATCGAGTATAATTTTCAATACGGGGTGGTTTTCTTTATGCACTTATTGCCAACGATATTCGTTGTTCTTAATATTTTATTTTATAAAAAAATAGAAGAAAAAAATTAATATAAAGGAAATCTGCTCATTTTTACGTTACAACATATTGCAAAGAAGAAATGAAAACACAATAGAATTGATTTTAAGGGATTATTTTTACGTTTTGATTATAATAATTGATTAGTTTCTTTTGAGAGGTGGAGAGCAATGGAGTAGAAGTATCGAAAAGTGGTGGATTGTGATACACTTGGATTAAAATAATAGCGATACAAGTACCTCTGATGGTGAAGGACTCGTGTTTACACGCATTTAATTTACGCTGCAGCATAAAAAAATAACTTTTGAATAAGTCTGGGAGATTTATTCTATTTTTTTTAAGAGGGGTCAAGTGCTTGCTTTTTGGCAAAATTTTAGATTTCTATTTTACTTTATTTTTTATATGTGTGTTTTCTTTGAAAATTCCATTCGTTTTCTAAGCACTTATTCCATTGAGTTGTAAAACTGAAGGGCACCTACTCGCCAGCTGTACAACTTGAACAAACAATACAAAAAAAAATTATTCAACTGCAAGGTTCTTGAATATGTTTTGAATTACAAAAAGAAATGTGCTTAATTAAAATCATTTGTTATTAAAATAACAATAAAAATCCTTGAATAATAAAAATCTTTTTGCATTAAAACTATCAGGTGTATCGCAGCAATAAGTTAAAAAAATGACAGCAGAAATAAGTTTTTTTAATTTAAAATATTTAAATAGAGAAGAGATAGAAATTAAATTTTAAGCCTACTTTTAGGAGCGAAAAAAAACTTTTTAGAGGCGGTAAAAATGTCTTTGAAGCAGAATGTTTTTATGAAGTGGTGTGAAGAGTTAAAGAAACAAATTTCGAAATAAAATTCATAGAAAAGATTAGAGTGGATGATTTTTTGTGGCATAAAGATAAACTATTTACTTATGTTTCGTTGGGGGCGCAACAACAAATAAGGGTTTTTATAAGCCAACATAAAAAAATTATTTCAAAAAAGTAAAACGTGTGGCCCTAATTTTTGCCTTAAATCAAGCACGGATACTCGTGACCCAAATCGCTCAAGCAAATTCATACAAGTGAGAGTAACAAAATATCACTCAGTAGCACCAGTGCTTTCAGTAGAGTAGTTTTATCTTAGCCCCTCTCCAATTCTCCAATATGGCCACCAATCTTGTCTAGAAATTTATGATTTTCTACACAAATTAATTGAATTATTTTATTAATTTTTATGAATTTAAGATCTTTTTTGTAAAAAAAGCAATAAATTTATTTTTTATGATTTTTTCAATATTTCAACACCCTAAGGGTGACTTCTTAAGGAAATTAAAATCGTTTATATTTAATCTTCTCCATTCGCCTTCTTGTAGCATATTTTCTGTTTTAAAATTTTTTTCCATATTTTGGCTTCTAAGTGAATCTAGTCCATTTGAGGATCTCTGTTAACTGTTAAACAGAGTTCTTTTATAATATATGGTCTCTGCTAAATGCTGAATTTAAAGTTATCTTCACTCACACGATTTATTATTGAAGCTGAGATTTTATTGATGCAATACGATTAAAATACAGCTGCACTGCATGTTATTTCATGGGCGATAAATAATACAAAAATGAATGAAAATAATATGCAGGTTTTCTCGTACATTAATTATTTTATGCCTGGGTCTATAGAGTAACGAATGTGCTTATAATTGTTTTTTGATCAGTTCATGTTGCATTTTTATTCTCGAAATAGCGTTCATTGTGAAATTTTAAATTAAAAAATTCAATAACTTTGCTGTCCTTTAAAATATTATTAATAGTTTTATTTTACCTGCGATATATAAGGCTTGCATTTTTTAAGAAACGGATTTTTTTGGCAAAATTTTAAAGAAATTACCGAGTGGCGATCGATTGAGTTAAAAAAAATCACTTTTTTAAACATGTCATGTTATTTATGCTCTAAGTTGCTTGTTGGAATAAATATATTTATTCATTTATTTTTTTATTTATGAAGAAAAGTAAAATCAATAGGAAGTAGCATTTCTAAAATAAAGTCAAAAACGCCTAAAACCATGCTACCAACGGACTTTGCTTGAAACCTTTATTTTAGTGTCTTCAATTTTATAAAGGATTTTTACAGACTTACGAGTACGTCCCTAATAATTAAATTGGAGCGCAAAAAAAATAAAATAAAGTGTTCTTCTCTCTGTTGTATGTGTATTAATTTAGCCGAGGAGTTTTCTTTGGTTTGAAAGACAAGGCTTATTACATCTTTTAACCTAAATTCAAATTTTAAAATTGATCTTTAACACAACAAAGTGAAGGTTTTTTGAAGTTGTAGTTTCATGCATTTAATTGGATCAAAAAGTGATCGAGAAAAATTTTAAGGGCCTTCATACTTTATGAACACCGACAAACAAGAATTGGCATATAAGAACACCTTCATATTTTCTCTGTAGAATAGTGTGATTTTTTCCTCAAGTGATGTTTGTTTCATAAAATCGTGTACTTTTACGAAACAAAAATAAATTTCTTTTAAGCGATTTTTCTCGTAAGCGGAATTTCATTTGAACGGATTGAAATAAATCAATAACAACAGTTAAGAATTTTTGGCTTCAATTAAAAGGTTGTCTTATTTGCAGAACGGTCGTTTGTCCAAAATCGAGGGTAATTCAGATTTTTATTCTACGCATAAAAACGATATTGTGGGACACTTATTTCTCGTCAACATAAAAATTTAAATTTTTTGAGATATGACTATCTTGCATCAAACAAGAATAATATAATCAATATGGAGCATATTCGATCAGGTCCATAAATAAATTTTCAGGTGGAAAAAATTTAACATTGTTTTTAAAATTAATGGTAAGAATTATTTCTCTACAGAAGTTTTAACTTTTTTTGTTGTTGAGAACATGACTAAGCTAACGTTAAACAAAATTTAACAAATAACAACAACTGTTACTTATATATCGTGCTTTAAAATATTACAAATCAATTGCCAAAATTCAAACTCTCAAATTTCCCCCTATTCCGTATTTTTTTTTTTTATTATTATTATTTCCAAGCGTTTAATTTATAAATTGATATTTTTTCTCTTTAACTTACTTTTGTTTTGTTTAGGTTTCAAAGTTTACCTTCTCTCCTTATTCATAATAACTAATCAAAGATTTATTTAAAGTTTAAAAAACAAATTTCTATAAAAAATTTATTCTAATAAATTTGTATGACCATTTGATAAGTATTATGAATAAGGCACTTTATACATAGATGCAACAACAACAGAAATTTGGACATACCTGCAAATAAAAATAAAAAACTTAATTAAATTCAAATTTTGATGTATTCATTTTGTAATGACTAAAACAAACAAAATCTCAGTAGAAAATAAAAGGCAATTCAAACTAGATAGAAATTTGTTTTTTTGTTTAAAATTATTACAGGATACATATTAAAAATGATTTGTACATGAGCTGTTAACAGGACATATTGGAATCACTTACATTCCAAACATTTGCCACAAAATTTTAGAAGATGTTTTACATCTAAATGGAGGCCCATTACCTTTAACACAATTTATATAATAAAGTAGACCATGTCAGTTTGTTTAGCAGGTTGGCCCGGTTGCTCTGGAAATTTTTCAGCTTCTAACAAAATTCTAAAATTCTGTAGAAGTTTAAAAAACTTTCACATGTCGAATAACTTTAAAAATAGGTATATGTATAACGTATCTCTTCCCAATATAAGATGGGTGACATTCAGAGTCCCCCTCAAACCAACTTTGACCTTTCTGCTATTTGTGGTACAACGAGAACTCTGCGTAGGTGAAGTATCCATTTTCGAACTACCCGGAGCTAATTATGAGGCGCTCTATACGTCGTAGTTCAACATCCCTCAAGTCGGAGAAATCTCCGAATTCCAATGTAACCATTCATCTGTTTGCTAATGCGGACCACTGGGATTAGAAGTATATTTACACTTTATCTTAGTCTAGTCCATGGCAGTTGCAGCAGACGTTGTTGTGTTCAACTCGTTATCTCTATGCTTGCATGCCAAAAAGACAGCGTTCAATTACCACAGCATACAGTATTGATATTTGTCTAATATTCATAGAAAGCAGAGAGGTTATGTCCCCCATTTTTGTTTTTATTTTTATTCCGGCTCTAGGTCATATATTAAATAAAACTTCTTTTTTGTTTTATTTAAATTTTTTTATTTTTTATTCCATATTTCGATCACCATCGGTTCTCTTCTTCAGGAATTTAAGTAAAGCAAACTTTATCGTATTTTATAAGGCAAATTACATGTGATAGTTATCAAAGAACAAATTACAACAAAGACAAATGTGTAAATCATTCTGACAAACACTAGCAGAACGGAACAACATGCTGTTTTCGAAAGCCGCTACACTTTCATCATCAGCGTTCTTGTGTTTGGTCCACTTCTGTGGTGTCAGTTGATGTATATTTCAGCTATTCATACAAACCTTCACTGTAAATGTAATACGAGAATTGTTTTTGATTCATCGTATCACAATTCGTGAAAACTTTTTTTTTTGTAATGAAGAGCTCAAATTACCTCACTAACTTACAACAGTCTTACCATTGTTATTTATTCTTTACCAACCATACACATGCTTATTTTTTTAATTTGCTTATTTTATTTTTTACTTATGACAAACTTATTTGGTTTGTTACTATAAGTATGTATATTTTATCAATTTCATATTGATGTTCTTCGGCGTGCCCTCCGTTAGTTAAGTATAGACATATAAGTATATATGTCCCCCATGTTTAAGCGAGGCCATAAGCGCATGAAAATTCTGTAGTCATTTGTTAGGGCACAGCTCCTGCAGTTTTTATTACACTCCCTCCTCAATCCAGCACATGAGTCTGAGCAAAAGGATAATGGCAAATCGGCGTTTTCCATTAGTAACAGAATCTGTAAGGTTGTGCCATACTTGGCCCTCTTTTTTGGAACGGGTTAATTAAACTTAGAGAATCTGTAAGCAGTTATTGTGATCGTTTTAAGCCTGATCTTCTTTAATAATAACTCTTTAAATTTAACCAAAGGAATCAATGAAGGGACTTAGCATTTCGTAGCGATGGGAATCACAACGTACACATTGCGTATAAGTTGCAATTTAAAATAAAGTTTTGATGCAACTCTTCCATGTATTGTGGAACTGAGACTTGTTAGAACATCGATCACTTTTTAACACATCCTTTCTTTCCTAAAAAATACATTAAGTATATTAAGGAAATTCGAGAGTTAGAATTTAGAAAAAATTTACTAAAATTGAGCACGTGGTCTTTATTAAAATTGCAAAAATTTAGTATTTAAAAAAAAAATTTGAAGAATTCCACAAAACTTTTTTTACTAACAACGAGGAAATATTTTTAAATTCAAATTAAGTAAATTGCCAAAAAAATTTAGTTTATTATTTTTCTTTGAGTGTAGAAATTCTTGTTTTTCAGTAAAGCTGCCACTTGCTGCCGCAAACGTCTTCTTCATACTCATTCGTAAAATGCAAATGATAATTCGACGAGTATGCTTCAACGCATCATGACTACAAAAAAAAAATATTTAAATTTAAGAAACGTTTTTCATAAACCCAAAAAAGGCCTTTATCAATAATTCCAATACAATTGACAAGAAAGTTTAACATTTTTATCTTCAGAAACCCCTTCTACGTATGTCCGTCTATCTATATTTAATAAATATTTTTTTCAGTGAGTGTATTTAATGGCTCCTTATTTATACTGACTGTTTTACAAACCTTGAAAAAAATCTACAAATCATTGTACATTATTCATTCAAACTGTAACCGATATATTCCCTTTGGCCGGCCATTATAAAAGGTCAAAGAATGGAAAAGAGGTTTGTTTGCGGCCATATTAAATTTACTCTCCTCCACCTTCCTTCCCCCTTTTAGATATAAAAATTTTTGTTATCACAAGTCCACATGTTAAACGTATTTCCAAATATTTCGTTTATTGATAATAAATGGCATGTGAAAATAAACAATTTTTTTTCGTTGTTACAGAGTTTTTATTTTTGGTGATTTTTCATTAAGGCATAAAAATGATGCAGGATATTTTCCTTCATTTATTGGTCAATTTTTGGCAGGTCATATTCACAGCTGCCGCAATGGCACTGGTATCCTACGCAGTGGCGCATTAGCATTGGATTTGGAAAGTGTTGTGAATATATTGGCATATACTTGCCACGGCATTGGCTAGTGGCAGGCAAAACAAACACACACAAACACGGACACAGAAACATACACATACACAAACATATCACAATATATTAACCCATTTCTTTGGGGAGCAGAATGTGTTTTTGATGGCTTTAATGAATGTGGCATGACACGGCACAATACTGTTGCCACACTTAAACAAAGTGTACGTATGTTGAATGAAAAAAAGCTACATAAATTTCCCCAAATATTAAATATTCGTCGGTGTGTAGTTGCCCAATCGATAAGTTGACTTTTGTTTGTTGATGTTGTGGGTGAAGGAAAAATTCAAATTAAATCTAAAAATTTTACTTTTAACGTATTAAGAGCTTGGACGAGGCAAATAATGATTTGCCAACTCAATACCATTGAAGAGTTTAAATTATAAAAAAAGGAAAACTAAATTGATGAGCGGCAAATTTAATTAAAATTTCTGATGAAATCAATTCTGTAGTGTGTCCTTCAACTAAATATGAAGAGTATAATATTTTGCTGCAAGTTTTAAAACTTGATTTTTTTCGCTGTTGAAAAGAAAAATTAAAATATTCCGAACAGAGAACAAAATAGGAAAGTTTTTTTTATCTATTTATTTACAAAATTTATCAAAAATTATTCAAATTGTTCGCCCAAATAAGTCATTTAACAAAGTTTTATACACAAAAATCTAAATTTTCTTAATGGTATTTTAAACGATATTTTAGTGTAATCCAAAATTTTATTTATGGCTCTTTAAACGACCTTTTATTCTGACTCTATTTAAGCCTTTCGAGGCAGAATAAATCAATTTATAAAATAGTCACAAATTGCTTTTTGTTGTTAAACTTTTACGAAAGCGATTTGCAATCGAATTCGTATATGAAAGAAGATGGTAAATTTCAGCAATTGTTTAACGTTTAGGCAAAATTTTCATTTAAAGGGAATTCGGAAAAGTGAAAACTGTTCCGTTTCTGTAGTATATACACTATACACCACCACAACTGATTTTGGCCACATAGTTTCCCCCTTTTGCAAATGTTTATTCAAAATCGAACGAGAACACTATGACAATGTTCCATTTTAGGTATGGGATAGATTCATGTAAATTATGTAAATCCTTATAAGAAAAGTTTTTGTAGAGCAGTTTAACTCTCAAACTCTTCAATTAAAGGAACTTTAAAAAAAATGTACCAAAAATATCCATAAGAGCGTTGAACTGTTCCACAAGGTGGCGCAGAGTGATACCACAATTTCAGCTGCCTGACATTTTGTTATAAATGAAAGAAAAAGATCTCTGCTCCCATTAAAAAGATTATTTGAAAGTGTAAAATTGATTAATTGGAAAAAAATTATATCGCTCCTAAAATGATGCATAATTGCGCTCGTTTGGCGATATTTTTAATCGATGTTCGCATATCTGGCTCTGAATTGGTTATGTCGTCTTCATTGTTACTCGCAGCTTTCAAGACTTGTTGACCTGCCGATCTCGATGACCAGTTCAAATCTTCAAAACCGGAGATCATTCAACGAGGAAATTTATGGCTCAAAATCTTCATCGTTATACGAGTTGTTCGAGCGGTTGCTCCGTCCTGTTGAAACTTACAACGATCGATACTGACGGAAAAAAAACTATTTTATTATTTGCTTGTAACGTTCACCAATTACATTTAAGGTAGTGCCATCGGCTCTTGAAAAAAAATTCATGTGTTTCATGTCGATTTTCTGTGCCCCAGAAATGGAAATTTTTTTTGTTACCAGAACCACTTAAGTGGAATTGGGCCTCGTCACTCATTATGAGTTTTGATACGAAATCTCATCTTCCTCTTGCACCAAGTTTAACAGAGTATGGCAGTAAGTTAACCGTGTCCGACAGTTATTAGGCAGCAATTCGTGAACAGTTTGTGCTCTAGATGGGAACATTCTCAAATCTTACTGCAAAATTCGCTGCAGAGAACGTCTGCTGCATCGTTGTCTCGTGGATATTTGTGGATTCTCTACGACGTGGTCGGCATCAACAGCGAAGTTCTCGCTCGAACGAGCAATTCGAGGCCGGACACTTGTGACATCTGTAGTGAATCCATTTTGCACGAGATGACCAGCCAAACGCTTAATAATACGAGCACGAGGAAGTCGACGCTGCATTAAAACAATATGACTAAAAAGTGTGTCATACAAACAGTAACAAATATTTCAACGTTCTTTTAGTGTGTGTGTCGCTACATGGCTTCTTGACAACTAATTTATGTCAAAGCACAGTGACATTTGGCGCGATCTCAAAAAATGGCAGCCAATTCAAATTAAAACATTACTTTTGGGCCACTATTATGAAAAGCTGTTCTCTGCTCTCCTTAAAATTAAACTCAAACATTAACGTTTAAAGTGTATTGTATATACTTAATATTGAAAATTCATTATTTGGGATATTCTCCCCAACTAATCGTTAGAAACAATTAGAGCTTTTGCAAAATGCATACAAAAAATCAAAAGTTTGAAAACATTCAACCTCGGGTGTTTATGCCACATAAATCAAATACAATATGAGAATTTCAATATTGCATATGAATTACAAATTAGAATGTTTCTATACAAACTAATACAACAAACAATTTACTGAACGTGAGTCTATTTTATTTTTCTCTCAGCACCCATACAATTAAACGCCCGTTGGTCGTTAATGATTGTATTCAGTTGGGCACAAAATGAAAAATAAAATCTTTATTTTAAAGTATTTTTACTTTTAGCATTTTAAGTACACATGCTTTCCACTTTGATTTAAAAAGATCTGCTGGTAGTTATTAATAAGTATTCAAAAATCACTTTCAACAGCAGGATACTGTTTCGCTTGACAAGTTTTTTACCAGCGTGTAAATAGTCCTCTGATCATTGCACTGATTTTATATGATTTTCCAACTAATTTAAATTGCCCAATAATTAAATGGAAGCTAGATATGCTAATTATTTTATAGAAAATATTTTGAATATCTAACATTTGCACTAAAAAAATAATCACCAACTAGACCCACTCACACGCCCGCCATCCATATGGTAGAAAATTTTAATTTCCCGTTTTTGTATCCTCACTTTTTTGCCGCCTCTTTTTGCTCTTTTCGCTTATAAACTATTATCAAATTACATTTTAATTACTTTCGAATAATAAAAACTTATTAAGGCCTGGACACATACACAGAAAGAGGAAAATAAGCACGACAAATATACAGATAGAGAGAGAGGGAGACATAGAGATAGAGAGAGAGAGAGAGACACACAAATAGAATTAAAACATTCCCATTGACCTGTTTTATTTCAAAACTATATTAAAAACAATTTATTCCATTATTTTATAAAATTTCACATTGGAAAAGAAGTTTGCAACAGCCATAGAGAAATGAACGTCATCAGCATCAGCATCATCCAGACACCCACGTTTAAACAGTTTCAAACAGGCACTTGGCTCTAATGAAATGAATACAAATTTTGCAATATGTTGTAGTTAAATTAATAAACCGGCTCAATCAGGAGGATTTTGTGTATATATGTGGGTGTGTTTGTGTGTGTGTGTGTGGCAAAATATTTTGTAGCAAAGATGGCCCAATGGCAAATGATCATTTTGTGTTCTAGGCTGTCCATTGAGGTAGACTTAGAACGGTGGCAATAACCACACAGCCGAAAATTTAATTAATACTAAACCAATGAATTCAAATAATTTTAGGGAAGCCAGAAATATGCTTTCAAAAAAATCTTTTATATACGTATTAAATATGCAAGAATAAGTTAATTTTAGAAATTTCTCCGGATTGTACCCATAAGATATTTGAAATTAAATGTCGGCATACGAGTATGAAGAGCTGAAGCCACCATCAGCCACCATCGAAAAGTACGCAAGCAAAAAAATATACAGAAGAAAACACTTTTGATGGCATATTAATAGATCTAGGATATATTTTACAGCAGCAGGCTCAGCTATAGCCGATATTTGAGTGATAATGTCACTCACTTTTTTCGCAAATTCGTTTGGGAATTTTTTCAATTATTGGCATTTCAATAAAAACAAATAATTAATTGAATTATTTTTTTAATAAATATATTGTTAAAAAAACTAAAACTAATTAATCAAAATAAAATTTAATATTTACTATTTTAATTATATTCTCGAGTATTTTCATATTCAAAGCCATAATTGACAAGGACGACAGTATTACAAATATACAAAAAAGCGAGTGAAAACAAGGACGATAACATTTTCATTGCTTCCAAAATGTCTGTTAAGGCATTTTTTTACTACCAAAGAAGTCAAATTGACGCCAATCTTGACTAAATTTAAAAAAGTGCTAATTTCTTTAGATTTATTAACTAATATCATAAAATGATGTGGAAAAAATATAATATATTTGCATTTTTTTCTGCATCGAAATCCTTGAATTTTCATGACATCTGACGAATTTCTTTTTAACTGACTCTCCCCCCAAAAGTTTTAGTCTCACATTCGCTTTACTACTGCTTGTTAAACTTGTCGTAATGAAATAATATTCTCCACTTTCAGTTCAATTCCAGTCGATGCTGGTTTTTTATATACCAACGAGGAGAAATGCTTTCGTCCGGCCAAAGGACTGTAATGCAGAAATAAGTCAGAAAGTGAAGATGGCTTTGGTTACTGGCCAAAGGTAGCATTTTGGAACATTTTAGACTTATTTCATATATTTTTTTGGGTGTCGGGGATGGGAGTTATGTCATTATGAATAAAACCCCGAGAATAAATTTCCTTTTCTTTGCAATTTATTTTATTAAACATTATTGGGTCTTATTTCATTATGATAATATTTAGGTAGTGCTAACTGTCAGTTATTTGTTAGCTGAGGTTTCTGCGGCAAACTAATTAATGATGATTTTTTCCCAAGATGAGGGCATAAGAATATGGTTTAGTGACTTTTTGAATTTCACATTTTCTTAACTAAAAGGACACCACTGGTCCTGTCAACAGGCATCTGCTTGTCAAAATTTGAACAAGCTGCATCATTTAGTTTGTATTTGACAACCATTGATGATATCAGACTACTGCGTGATTTGATATGAAAATGGAAAAAAAATAAATTTCCTGTGCTCATTAAAAATTATTTATTGCCGAAAAAAAACATCACTCAAACCAAGGATAAGGTTGACAAATACTCGTACTATAGGAACCCTGCATCATTGATTTCAATGGTAAAAAAGCGGTTTTCTTTATGGCAGCAAACGAATGGAGTATACCGAACATTATTGACGCCCAGTTGAAGAAGCCGTAGACATATCACATGGCTCAGATGTTTCAATTTTGAATGATCACTTGGGTTTGGGAGAGCTTTTCGTAAAGTTAGTTCACAATCGACCACAAGCAGAACCGTGCGCCAACTTCGCAAAATGTTTGTCTTTGTTCAATCGCAACGTGAACGTGTTTTTGTGCGATTTCATAATAGTGGACGAAACGTGGATCCACCACAATACACCAGACACCAGACAACAGTCAAAACAGTGGTTTCTCCGGCTAAATCAGCGCAAAAGAAGGACAAGGAGAATTTGTCATCCAATAAGGTCATGGCGACCTTTTTTTGATGCACGTGGCATAATCCATATTGACTACCTTTAAAGGGATAAAACAATCAATGGCGAACATTATGTCAACTAAATGGGTCGTTTAAATGAGGATTTAAAAGAAATACTTATTTGGGTAAGAAAAAAGTTTCTTTTCATCAGGAAAATGCAAGTTTGCACATATAAGCAGTTTTCATGGCAAAATTCCATGGATTAGGGTACGAATCGCTCATCCGCTTTATTAAAGGATTTCGCATCGAAAGACTATTTCCTTTATCCAAACCTGAAGAAATGACTCGGCTAAAAGAGATTGGGCTCCAACGATGAAATCATCTCGCAAAAAATATCCATTTTGATGAATTAAAAAAGAAATTTTACTTTTGGGAAGGGATCAAAAATATTGGCGAAACGTGTACACAGCTCAAAGGAGACATCCTTTTTATTTATGACTCTTATATAACACTATTTTAATCTCATTGTTAGAATACAGAACAAGAAAATAAAACAATTTTGCCTTTTAGAATTCCCAGAAAATCTATAGTAATCACTAAGTAGCTAACGGCATTACAGTGTTATTCGTACGCCCAAAGTCCCCAAGTCCCTGATAAATGTTGTCACATGAAGAAGAGGAACCGTTATAGCACTTTAGTGCTTCTGCAACAAACGGACAGCAGGAATGTGACACAGAAGAATAGCAGTGTTTAGTTAAAAAAAGCTTAATGCATATGAATTTTTCTAATTCCAAATTCCCACTGGTTACTGGCTGGAGTTACTATATGAACAACGTTGCAGAAAAAACACGATACATAACATGACACTTGCAGCATTGCATACGGTAAAGGTGTGAGAAATATGAATTCATAACTTTGCATATGTTGGTTAAACGACATCCGAGGCGTACAAGGAATAAGTGCACAGGTAAGAGTTTTTCTTTTATAAACTCACTCACATAAATGTTAAAGTGACATGACAAGAATTCCACTATTTTTTTTTTTTTTTTTTTGGTAACAAAGTAATTCTTTTTTTGTTGCTCTTACTCTCTTCTGCAATATTGCTGCTATAGTTAGTATGTACAACAACAACAGCAAAAATTTAGATTTGTTTACGGAAAGGAAAAATTCGATGACAATCCTTGTGTGTACGAGTATGTGAAAAAAAGATAAATGCAAGGATATGAAAAAAGTTACAAAAATCCTAAGCGACAGGTGTTATTTTATATAAACGTTGGTCCATCTCTCCTTGGCCACATACTGCAACTTAAGAACACCTCCTCGTATTGCTGGCAATGATGACAAGAACAATACAGATTTGCATTTATTGCTGAAGAGTTCTATACCCCAGACAGCTTCATTTATTCACACATGCATGTAAAAATTTTTATTAAAATTCAAATTGTTATAAAGATAGTGACACAAATGGGGTGGCGGGTGTTGTAATAAATGTTCTTCATTTCTTTTTTAGCACCTACTTTTTGGTCCTTTTTTCCTTCTTTTGAATACTTTTTGATTCACCTTTGGCAAACTCATGCACCAGTTGGGCATGAGTTTGCATTAAAAGTTGAGTTGAGGATGGATGGATGGATGACTGGTTGAACAGTTGGTTAAATAAGTTTCATAATCATCTACTCAGCAAAATCTCAAGAATGTTCTATATGAGTATGTCTAGTCTAACTAGGTGACTGGCTGGCTGACTGACTGACTGGCTGACGAGGTGACTCAGTAACTTAATGCCAAAAAAGGAGTACAATCAGAAAAAAAATATATTGAAAAGTTAATCAAGTTTAAAACACATTAGTACTGGTAACTCAGGAGAATTTTTGTATGAATGTCATGGAAATTACCAAAAAAAAATATTTATATATTTTTTTATAATAATAAATTTTGATAAATGTTGTAAAAAGTTGAATTTTTCTTCCATGGGAATTCATGTGTGATGAAACTTTGTAAAGTATGCTAATCTTTAATTTCTAGCAAAAACTTTTTGATTTATTATTTGATTAAATGGAAAACTGTTTTTTGTTGGATAAAATTTTATATAATAAATTAATGTCAAAAGCTTCTTTCTTTTGCCATTATTAGCATGAGATAAAAGCACAAAACCTAGTAAAGAAAGAAATAGTAGCCCGGTATGTCCTTGCTCTCATAAAATTAATTGGACATTTGTAAATATGTTTTCTTAGTAAAAATTTCAATTGAATCGACAAAGGACATATTAAAAGACCTAGGTTTAATATCCTTTTAATTTTATTATACGAATAAGCCAACAGAATTGCGAAAATACTCCAGAAAGCGAAACTGGCAACGCACAAGAACCAAAGGAAGCGAAGTTGGAATTGGACATACTAAATGGGAAATATATGGCACAGAAACGATATCAACAAAATGGTTAAGAAGTGGGAAAAAATTACCATTATATTGTGAGAACGTCTTAATGAATATGCAGAATTATCCGTGTGGATTGCGAAAAAACAGACTACAACACCCAAAGATTTTGTCATATCATAACTCAGATTTTTTTTAAATGTTATGACTATATTATGATTATGACAAGCATTTGATAGCCTAAATATGTAGTGGACAGATTGTGACAGTGGAAATACCACATAAACCTATACATTTAGTGAATGTGACACTAAAAAACACAAATGCCAAAGTTATAACACAAGGCGGGCGAATTTTCTAATTCTCTCGATGTCATCTTCCAAGTGAAGCAAGGTGATGCTTTGTCCCCTCTTGCCTTCATTCTAATTTTACATTCCGTAGTAAAAGAAGTTGACCAAAAGGTTACAATTTATAACAAATCGAATCAAACATGCGCTTACGCTGACGCAAAGATGCGCAAAGATTTATTCGAAACACAAGAATTTTTCCCTCTAACGAAATAATATAGAAATGCTTTAGAAAAAGAAGCCGGGTTCGATCGAAAGCCGGAAATACATTATATATTTCATGATCAATTATAATTAAAAACGTTTACACCCATAAGTCCGGAACTAAGCGAGTGCAGCAAAGTTTTCTTTACTAATCTTCACTCTTTCATGGTAGACGTACTCTGCACGATTCGTCCCGGACCAATTCCATATATAAAAACAATTAATTTTGGATGATGAAAAAAACTAATCAAATTAATTAATCAGAAAAATTGTATTACCGAATTATATTTACTCGCACATATCCTTTGAATTCCAAGACACCAATGGCCATTAATTATTCAAACCCGAAACCACATTTTGGCACCAACATACTTATATTTAATTTGTTATTTATGAAATAATAAATTTTCATAGAACTAAAATTTAAAACGACACAGTACCTCCAATCGACATTTCCAATAGTCTAGCAGTTCTAACAAGTGTGTTGTTGTGTTTGTTCATTTGAAGCCTTCATATACTAATACGAGGTATGTAAGTCTGCATCTTGATTCATTTTATTCAATCATACGAAATAGTAAAACAGAATTGCACACATACATACATTTGAACTTTCTCTAGGATGTGTCATATTTAAATTGAATAAATTCTTAATTGTATACATGTTCTTCTATTCATTAAATTACTTCATTACATTTTCTTTTTGTCTTGCATATTTCCAATGCCGTAATTCTATACGTCCAAAGGAGACTATGGTTAATTGGGAAATCGTTTGAATGGATTGAATGGTGTTATAAACGACAGCATTTAATTACGTACAAGATATCAAAATCCAATATATATATATATATATATATATATATATATATATATATATATATATATATATATATATATATATATATATATATATATATATATATATATATATATATATATATATATATATATATATATATATATATATATATATATATATATATATATATATATATATATATACATATATATATATATATATATATATATATATATATACATATATATACATATATACATATATATATATATATATATATATATATATATATATATATATATATATATATATATATATATATATATATATATATATATATATATATATATATATATATATATATATATATATATATATATATAGAAACCACCCAATAAATTTTAATGATAATGAGAATTGCGATTCATTTCCCAATAAAGGTTTGGATACTTTTAAACCAGGTATGGGAAGATGCTTATAAAATGAAAAATATTCTACAAAAAAATATATTGCCAAAATTTTTACGAAAATTTCAATATTGTGTAATAATAAAATTTCTAATGGAGGACACGAAATCAGCTTAATCACTGTTTTCAACATCAAACATTTTATATATGTATATTGTTATTTTGTTAAGCTGTCCGAATGCCTACATATCGTTGGTACTAATGCCTACTCATCAGTAGACCTTCAAACGTCATGTATTCGCATGTGTAAGTTTTCATATTTATGGAATTCTCATTTGTTTTTAGAGAATTTTTATACTAAAATACGAATTGGAAGACTTTTCAAACTAAATGGTTGAGGTTCGTCTAATGAATAAAGGCCATCGAAATTTAGGTTTACAGACAACAAAAAAAGATTTCAAACAACACTGCACAACAGTAGGAAAAATTTGCAAGTTTCTAACGACTGGTTCTGATAAGGGAAGACGGACCATAAAAATATATACGTGAAAATTTACGTGTAAAACTCATTTTAGGGCGAGTTCGAGTTCATACTTCCATGCAAATTATTATAGTGGAAAAGGCATAACAAATCTTATAATCCTAGAACTTTTGGTAGAAGGTGTCTTTAGCATTTTAATATTCAATACCAAGGGAACAAATTTTTGTGGAAACGTAGGGGTATTTTTTGTCCCCTTTCTCAAAGATGGGCAAAAAATCCTCTAAATCAATGAGATAGTGGCACGTGTTTCATTTAAGCAGTACATTTTAATCCTCAAGCTCTTCAAAGTATGGGTATTTCTTATTTGTTTCCTAAAACACAAGGCCGACCAGAGATCCTATCTGCTACCACGGGAACCAGTAGATCCTAGAACTGGTCCTACACTGGTTATTGGCGAGACCCCTTCCTCGATCACGTGGTGGCTGTGGTTGATACGCGGGAAGAGTTATGGGCCGGGTGAGTGACCGTGTTGTAGATAGTCTCTTCAAGTCATATATCTCTAGGTGCTGTTGATATTGGACCGGGCTGCCTTAGAGGCAGCGGTTAGTGAGATGTGCATAATAAGGGAATTTCTTACTGTGTCTGTATGTGTTTCTGCAGCCAGTACAGAATTCGCTACAATGTCTGGCCTATCAGGGGCACATGTGCATACTTCCTCCATGTTTTCCTCTGGAAGCAACGACAAAGACGGTGGTGAACGCTTTATTAACAGCGTGCGAAGAGCACCCACCATTAGGTTAGGTCTTATGACAAGTACTGACGTAAAACTTTGACAGATTTGAGCTTTGTATCAGCTCAATTATGTTTTCACTGGGAAGTTGGCCATTGGAGCGATATGTATTTTTTATTCAAATAAAGTCGTGAATTTCACACTTTCAAATAATCATTTTCTTTATCTTTAATTTATAACAAAATGGCAGTCAATTCAAACTATGACTTTACTTTTACAGCCATCTTGTATCTAATAAAGCAAATAAATATTCTAGAATATGCACTCAATCTTAATTACAATGTGTGGACTATGATTAGTTTAAAAAATAATAATAAAAACCTTTCATAAAAAGTTTTCTCTATTTATTTATGCCTTAAGCTGTGACATTTTTTTCTATGACACGACAAATATCTTTCTAACGCACACTAACGCATCATGCCACTCAGAAGATAAGCGCCACAAAATACTCGTACGTATATTTTCATAATTTTCTAATTTTCTACGTTTTGTACACGTTTTACAAATAATCATACACATTATTTATCTTTAATTATAAATTAAATTAAAATTCTTTTTAAGGAAAAAAGGAATAAGGCGAGTGAGCAAAACCTACAACATGATAAGAATTATGAATTAAAACAGCACAAAACTGCTGCTAAAATAATAAAAAGTCAGAAAAGGAAAAAAGGACTAAAAAACGAGATTTTTTTCCAAAGATAATTTTTGTTAATCCTTCAAATATTATGCTGCCGCACACGATTTGTTTTATCTTTTTTCTTTGCACCACAGAGATTGGTATCTGTGAGTGTTTTCTATTTTCGTCTTTTCTTTTGTGGAACTTTATGAATGTACAAATTTTTAACTGACTCATCATTTGTTTAAGGCTCTAAAGAGAACAAAATACATTTGAACACGTTTTTCCCTTTTTTGTTTGTTTAAATACACGAACAGTAGAAGACGTAACCAAAGGAATAGTCTACCATAATCCAACTATTCAACCAACTATGAAGACAAGCAGTTAGTCAGTCAGTCACTCAGTCAGTCAGTCATTTATTTAGTTTTGCTGGCTAGCCAGCGATTCCGTTGGAAACTCTTGAGTCAGTTTGATTTCTTTCTTTCGTTTCCTTCTTTTTCTCATTTCAAACAACTGCTCATTAAAATTTTCAATTGTTTGAGTTTTAAAAACGTGCTCTGCAATACCCCAAAGATGACTAGAGGAAGGACTACGAACACAACTGTAAGAGCAGCAGCATTAGCAGGATACTTCAGCAAACGAGTTAGTGTGTAAATATGGCTGGTCTAGGATAAAAAGGTGTGCTAAAGGATAATATAAATAAGAGAATAAAAAATTATAAACATTGCAAATAAAAATTATTTGCTTAAAAATCAAAAGCCAAAATTTCATTTTTCTAATAAATTTGATAAAAGCATAATGAAGAGTTAATTTAAATAAAAAGGGAATTATCATATGAGGTACCCCAATTTAGTAAATTTTTTCTCCCATTTTTATACCGTTTACCCAGACGTAAAGTTAATTTAGCTTTAAGCCACTTTTATTTTAGTTAAGCTCTTTTTACCCATTTAATCATATAATATTTGAAACATTTTTTTTTCCGAAAAAATTTCAAAAATAAAAGCGAAGTATTGGATAAGATATTACTACTACTATGGCTTATAAATTTACAATTGACCATCAATATAGTTAATTATTGCCTACAACGAGTTCAGAACTGCTGTCTTTTTTACTATCGACTTGATGTGATGTCGACGCGACAATCATAATAAGAGGGAATATATCGGTTGTTTTTACAGTGTAAAAGAAAAACATGTGGCAATAACAAAAATCGCTCGGTAAGGTTCCCCATTTCACCGTGAGTTGTCTAAGAAATGAACACATCGCTTGCAAATCAATGAATTTTATTATCAAAATTCGTACAGTGTGAGAAATGTGTTTCCATAGAAAAATGTTCTTCAGTGACGAAGGTAATTTTGGCTCAACATACGGAATTGTCGAATTTGGTGTGAATAACAGTCAAAGGCAGTTCAAGAGCTGCCAAGTAACCCAGAAAGATGCACTGTTTCGTGCGGTTTGTGGGGCGTAGTTCTTCAAGAATGATATTAGTTGCAATACTACAGCCAATAGAGCAGGGTACCATGCATGATTAGCGATATTTAGTCTCAAAATAGAAAACTTGGTTTCAATAAGACGTTGCCACATGCTACACGGCACGGTATATCATGGATCTATTGAGAGGCGAGTTTGGTGAGCAATTAATCTTACGTTTTGCAGCAGTCCATTGGCCGCCAAGATCATAGAGATTTGACCCTTAGGCTATTTCTTGTAGGGATATGTTAAGTTTCTCATGTGGAAGGACAAGCCATTCACAATTCCAGCCCTTTAAGACAACTTCTCTTTCAATAGAGGAACTTTCACTATAGTTGCCGTCAAATTATATTATTATTAAGATCAGGCCATTCTATGCATCATGTTGTTGTCTATATTAAGAACAATTTGTCATGCATTTGTCATATCACAATAAAATAAATGCCCACTGAAAACAAATGGAAGTTCTTCTTAAAGAATGACATTTTCATTGCTTGCAAAGGATCCGTTAGTGCATTTTTTTGACTTCCTAGGATCTCATCGACACTACTTTAATTTGAAATGGGAACTACTTTTTCAAAATTTGTGAAAATTTATTTGAAAGTAGTTCCTTGTTATGAAACAAAACATATTTATTTTCTTAATCTGCTTATAAATACTATTTTTCCAATAATTATAAATTTTACTTTAACACAAGGAAAGGGAAATCGTGACTACTGGCGAATTGGTACGCCCTACACATGTGAAGCCTTTTGTAGGGGCAAAAAATTTTAATTAGCTCACTTTTCTCCACATAATAATGATAGCTTCCAAATCGGTAAATAGGAATTGATAAAGAGAACATCCTGCAAAAAACTCTATGTCAAAATCATTGGAATAGATTCAAGTTTGAATCGTAGTCTCTACATTTTCCTCAATGTTTTCTTTTAGTGAAACATAATCAGTCTTTCCCTAAAATATATAAACTCTTTGCAAAAAACATAATAAATTGAAAATATTCCGTAACCCATTCGCGCTAATACAAGAAAATCTCATCTTCGAAATTAGATACCCAAGTATATCACGAACTCTTTAAGAATTATGAATATCAATATAATACAAGCAATGAGGACAAAAGCTTGTCATTCAAAATAATAATTGGGGCGACCGTTTGTCCTGTCGTTTAACAAAGATTTAAGATTCTCTAGTCCTACAAGCTGCCACTAATGCCAACTTAAATATATCAATTATGTATGACTTGGAAAAATCCTTAAGAAATTTGGAAAAGTTCTATAATCTTTAGCATGGATAATTTTGTTTAGGATATTTTCCTCTATCCTTAAGACAAACTTGCTTTTTTGTTATTAATTTTTCGCTAGACATCCATTTCAATTTCTTATTTGACGTTGATGGTGTAACAGTGCTTAAATAAAATCTGCTCTCATACAAAACGATGAAATTATTTTCAACAAAAAATAATGTAAAAAGTGTACATTTCGCTTTTGGGGGAGAAAATAATCATGCAAGCAGATAAAAAAGTAAGTCAATGAACATAAAACCAAAGGACTCAGCACTTTATATTTAATTCTCCTTAACAACTGACAACACGAAACTGTTCTTCAATCGTACATCTTAATATTCACATGCAACAACCCCTTTTTAGTTTTTATTCTAAGAAATTCCCTAAGGTTTGGTGAAAACGTTGCTCTAGTCAGAGCGCTGAGTTTGAAATAATATCATCATGTCCTTTTTTTGAAATCTTGTTAAATTTCTAGCATTCTATGAAGGATTACTTGGCAGTAAGTGTTGTATTTATTTGGCCAGAGTGTTTTATGTCTGATTCTATTTATATATACAATGTTTATATTTGTTTTAGTTGAATTTTTAACTTTATTTTTAGAAATTCTTTATGAAGGATATTTTATTTAGTGCTGTTGCATTATTTGAAAAGTTTCAGCGCGTGTTAAGCATATTTGAGTTCGTTTATATAAAATTAGATTTGAACATTTATTTACATATAAAATATGGAACATTTATCTATATCTAGATTGGAATGTGTAAAAAAATATATATGAAAATAACATGCAACAAAACTATTTGGTTAAATAAGTGAGAATAATCGAAGCTGATGAGGATACAGGATAACGGAAAACCAATGTTTTCCAAGTGATAAAATATAAACCAAAAAATTACAATTAGAAATCCTTTTGCCGCCCATGTTGCAATATACACCAACTAAGTATACTTAAAGTATACCCATAAGTATACTCATGAGTACTTAAATATCTATATGTGAAATGCGGTGGAAAAGTTGCATATAATTATAAATGATCTCATACGTATGTGCACATTTTTGACAACGCAACCAGTATTTGTTGCAACAGCAAGAGCGCAACTACTGCTTCGATTCCAAAAATGCGAGATCTTCATGGGTCAAGTTACTGAGGCGCAAAAAAAATTTTTATGAGCAACACCTTGATGCCGCTTGTAGCAGTAAGAGCTTATGATAATTCGTTAGAATAATAAAGGATAACGCTAGTTCTTCTGTTGAGGATATGTGTTGCAAAAACCAAGGATCAATTCAATACATAAACCCTGTTTATGTACATAAAGTGTAGCAACCAAAAACAAGTTTATTTAGAAATGAAAACAGCTTGATTTAAAGATAATTATTTATTAAAATTATAAATGATTTACAAAAGAGTGATTGCAGAAAAACTACCAGAAAAAAAAAGAAGAAAACTCGAAGGAAATGTAACAAAAGTCAAAAAACAAAGTAGCCAGATTGTTATAAAATTTTAATTCTGAGAGTGAATATCACAACATCTTCAATTCCGATCAAGTTCTTCAAAGGATGACCGAATATTCGCTAACACAGTTAAGAAAGTTAATCTTCTGACTGAGTTATTTGCAAGTAATTCTCGCTTGCCGGAATGAAATCAACCACTACGCGAGCTCCTAAAGGGTATCTGCCAAAAAATTTTCCTTCGAGTGTGTACATTTAAATGGATTTTAGCGGAACTCAATATGAATAAATATCTTCGTCCTTATGAAATCCCAACACTGGTTTGGAAACAGTGCTCTCTGATGCAATCTCGTCCATTAGCCAAACTTTTCAGCACATTCTACCATGTTAATTGGCGTTTTTTTATGTTGGTGCACTTGTCTCGAACATATGTTCTTAGTTAAGTCTGTTTGTGTTTAGTTTAGTTAGACATGTTTGGCTTGTTCGGCGATTTTCATTTTGAAAGCTCCAGCACATCAAAAATCGATGGAAATGTTGATAAAGTGAGGAAAATTGTTATGGAGAATCGTTGAATCACTATTAGAGAAGTTGCAAATGATATCGGGATAACGGTTGGCTCATGCCATTAAATTTTTTCGCAAATTTTGAGCATGAAGCGTGCGGCAGCGAACCTGTGCAGAATTGGGGAAAAAATAATTTATGTTTTTTGCATCATTTTGGCCGAGAAGAATACCTTAATCATGCCTCAGCCAACATATTCATCAGATTTGATACCTTGCGACTTTTTCCTGTTCCAACAATTTAAGGGACCCATGAAAGGACGGTATTTTGTGACGATTGAGGAGATAAAAACCGAATCGCTGAGAGCTCAAGTCTCAAGTGAATATCACAACTGCTTCGAGGATTGAAAAAACACTCTCACAAATGGAGTATTTGTATGGGGGAATACTTTGAATGGGACACTATATAAATTGATGAATAAATAAATATTTTTTTAGAAAAATTAAAATTCAACTTTTCTATTGAACAGACCTCGTATATCTATATACTCTATATATATTAAATAAAGAATAACGGAGTATATTTACAATATATACCTCCAAATGAATCACCAATTATGAACGAAAAGCCAATTCGAATAATACAGTGGAGGCTCATAAAAGTTAAGACGCGCAAAAGTTAAGAATACGGAAAAGTTAAGTAGCTTTCTGTCACCATACAGAACTCTAAAAAGTTAAGTGCTTCTTAACTTTTTTGAGTAATTTTTGTTTTTATTTAATTTTTCTATTTTTAACATCATTTTGAATTCTTATATGTCGATTGTCACATTAAGATATGTAGTACTATATAAGTACATGGGTAGCATAAAAAAATTCAACACATATCCAATCGTCATTTACCATTATAAAATTCTTTACATTCGTACGTAATGTTTCATACTATTTTTGCATCAGTTTTCTTTTGATCGTAACAATGTCAGCAGCACGTAAGCAAAAAAGGTTATCAGTTGCCGAAAAATGCAAGATTAAAAAAAAAATTAGATGAAGGCGTTTTGGCTAATCGATTGGCCATGGATTTTCATGATTCTGAATCTTCAATTTCTAAAATTAGAAGAAACAAAGCAAACATTTATGCTGCAGCGTCAGGTACATGTGACGAAATTGAGAGAAAGACTTTACATAAGGCAGAATTCGTAGATTTGGAGAAGCAGCTGTACAAATGGTTCTTATATCAACGTGAAAGAAACTGTCCACTAAGTGGTCCTATTTTAAAAGCTAAAAATTAATATATTTGCATACATACATATACATATGTGTATTAAATACATATTAATAATATATACACCATGTATAAATACACGTATAAACACATGCATTTTCATATCACGGAAAAGTTAAGAATTCAGAAAAGTTAAGCACCCGCACAACAAACTACTTAACTTTTTCGAGCCTCTACTGTATAGTGAATTACATACATAAATGTTTTTAAACGAGCGCCTATATCTATGCTAAGATATTCATACAATATGTGCCTGCCTTGAAATTATGCAATAAATATAATTTGAATTCAATTTTCGTTTTAAAATTATTTAACAAACCAGCCACACACATTTCCAAATATATTTACACACATTTGTACATCGGAAACATTTGCAAATTGAATTATTTAAAATTGCAACAACAGCAATAGTAGCAATATGTTTGGGAAAATGTATAAAATTATACTCCCATACAGAAATTTCTGGCTAAAATAAAAAAATACTATATTATCATTTCAATTTTAAAATTGGCCACATGTAACTGAAAACAGGGAACCATTTACATGATCCGTAAAATTTTCTGCTCCGAATCGAAAGTCTGAAATCTAAATCTAAATACGATTGGTATTATATTTTTTTTATCAAATAGCAAGAAATTCATGATAAATCTAAATAAAAGGAATATGTTGGGAATATTTTGTTCTAAAAAAAAAGTTTCACTTTCTAATACTAATACAAGTTATACGATCTATTTAAGTTGTTGAGCTGACACAAACAATTTACACATGAGGAATTTAATTTTGAACATTCAAATAATATTATTTTGCACTACTCTAAGATGCACAGATAAAATAATTTATTAAAATTTTTCCCAAGAACACACACATATGAACTGAATAAACTTATACATTCTCAAAACTCACTCATTTATATCTTGTCTACCGAAAACTTTGTGGAAAAAGAATAATTTTCCTTCCCCAACTTAGTGAAATTAAAATAAGGCAAAAAACAAGCATGTGAGGAGGAACCACGTTGAAAGCAGGTCCTCATTCCTTTAACATCTCCCTGTACATGTGTTCACCAATATATAGTCATAGAAAATTGATACTTTTTTCCCCAATATATTTTTTTATTTATCCTTCGAAAACGATTTATCATGAAAATGTTACAATATTTCCTCTTTGCTCTCTCTTATACTTCTTTTCTACCAACAAAAAATTTGGGTACGATAAAAACAGTTTCCAAATACAGGATAATTTGAAATATATATAATTCTAAATACCCAGCGGTTCTTAAAGTGAAAATTGTATGATAAATATTTAAAGCAAAGTTTTGGTTCAATTGTAGCTGAATTTGTGGAATGTGAAAGCTTTTTTGTACAACAGGATCCATGTACTCATTATGTGTCCCGATAATTAAGTCCGCAAAGGAAAGTCATACTATCATAATGGGACTAATCTTCGTATAGCTTCTTTATGAATATATTTGTGAATATGGAGGCTTTAAAAACTCAGTTTAATTATCGGGTATTACCGGAGATTTCTTGCATTGTATACATTTCATGTTTGCATCTCCCACATAGGAAACATGGACTCTAAAACGGAATATTAAATCACATGGCAAATAATCGAGCAACAAAAAAAGTGAGGCGATTGATGGAGATGCCGATAACAACTGAGCCTGAATAGATCTTCAGTATTCGATATCCTCAAAATTCAATAATTCAAAAGTACGAGTATTGCAAAGGATTTTGTATGACCTCATTCCTGGAAAGGTCTAAGGATTAGCAGGAAACTACTGCATTAGCACGCTATGCATAGCTGATATGTCCAGCAGCCAAATGAGAACATATTGAATATTTCTATAGCCATAATCATTAAAAGACTTTTCCGTTCACAAATGTCAGGCAGATATCTAAGCCGTCCTAATTTTTTTTTTTTTTTTTTTTTTTTTGTAAGTGAAGGTCCAGGCACAATATTGCCATCTGGAATCCTGACTTGCAACAAAAAATTAAAAAACCTCGTTGTCTAATGCAGAATAAATCTTCATATCGTTTTTCGTATTGTGTATTAAAATTTCTCTTGAAAGAAAATAAAATTATACTTGTTAATTTTGTTGTGTCTCAAAACAGTTTATTTTTCTAAAGTTACGATGACCAGCCGCCAACGAATGACACTCGTCTGCTGTTAACTTTCCCAACAATTTTAGAATTTTGAAATCAACATATGAAATTTAGAACAACTTTAAAAGTTTTTTTTTGGACATCCTTCAAAGACATCCTTGAAATCTCCTATATTTTTAATTCCAAATATTTTTAGAAATTCTGTTTCCTTCCAAAGTTATTTATCGGCCTTATCTTCCTTCTTCATGTTCAATATTCTCCAGCATAAAAACAAAAATTAATCATTTAAAGAAAAAAAATTTTTTTCCATAAAGTCTAAAATGGCTTCTAAACTTTAGCCAGAGCAATGATCCATAACTTAAATTGGCATTTAGTATTATTTTCATATAACAATATGCATAAGAGCACTCACCCATACACACACACACATGTGCACATGGACATGCATATTGAATATTTATTCATTTATTTTGTAATGCATAGTTTAAGGGGGCATTGATTTTCAATTGCTGGATTTATACAATAAGTTCAACTGAATTTAGAAGCATTGAACAGTGATGAACATGGCAGATAATAATAAGCGAGAGAGACATGAAGAGAGAGCTATAGAGAGGATATATTTAAACTTAAACCTTTGCTGTAGAGGCTACTGATAACATTTTTTTATTTTTTGTTATTTTTGTTGTCAGTTTAATAGGAAACAAATGTTACCAGTTTTCATATCTTTAACATTGTACACATACGAGTACATGGCCAGTTGCCAATTTTATGTCTAAACGTGGTGTTGTTGGAAAATATAAACTATAGAAGAAAAAAAAACGAAAATAACATCATGCAATAGTGTTCTTTGTTGAAAACTTGTTTTGTTGTAACACTAACAAAAACAGCAAAAAATATTTGTAGCAAAATGTTTGTATTTCATTGTAGTTTTTCTATAAAAAACACACATACACAACAGAGTAGATAAAAGTTAGAGAGCAGTTTTATTCCTTTTCATGGATGTGTATAGTAAAATTGGGAGTATGTGTTCTTTTATTCCTACATAAAAAGTTATTTACTTAATTAGCATAAATTTGTAGTTTCGTTAGAAAATGTTACAATATAATTTTTTCCATTATTGATGACATTATTACTTATGTATATATTAGTTATGTCCTAGAACAAGTTCCCATGTATGAATATACACACAAGTGTATGTAAGTATATGCAGACATACAGCTTTTCTATAGAACTTTTATATTTTTCATATTTATTATTACGATGTTCCTAAATATTCTTATAAATTAATTAATGCTCATTAGCAAGGACCCTTGCTACAAAAACGTCACAACTCAAAGTAACTAGTTTTAAAGAAAAAGAATAGAAAGTTTTTAATTTACACACAAATCAGTGGAAAAATGAAATTTTAATCTCTCAAGATTTGAGATGACAAAATATTTATGTAAATGAATTTTTTAGGCAGAATAAGGAAATGATCTTTAATACTGCATAATTAAATAAAATCAGCTCATTTCCTGCCAGAGTTTATAGCTGGTATACACAACTATTAAAGATTTTCACACTGTGAAATAAGAGGAAGTCATTCTCAAGGAAGACGTTTTCACTGCTACACGTGTTGCCAGAATTCTTTATGCAATAATAGTCAAATATATAAAAAAAATCGCCAAAATGGCTAAACGACATTAGAATGCAAAAATTATGAGTAACAAAAAACGACGTAAATCATATATTATTTTTTACAACACATTGGAAAGTTTTTAAAAATAAATAATAAGTAAATAATTTGGCTTTCTTTAGTCACTTAAAAGCAAAGAAAAATTATTTTAATAATAATACCACATATATACCTTAAAAATGTAATTTATCCGGAATGTAAAGGGTGATTTTTTAGCAACACTGTTTTTGGCAGCTCATTTGTTTTCGTGCCACATGTTACTGTCAAACACGTTCAGTTTAGTCCATATTTTAACCATGAATAAACTTACAAACGAATCACGCTTGCAGGTTATTGAATTTTATTATCAAAATTCATGCTCGGTTCAGAAAATGAATCGTCCACTTTTTTATCAGAAAATTGTGTGCAGCGACGATGAATGAATATGAATATTTGGTGTGAAGATCAGCAAGAAACATTGCCAGAATGGCCAATTCATCCCAAAAAAATACACCGTTTTTGGTATGGATTATGGGCCGGTGGCAGCACTGAAACGTGCTTTTTCAAAGACGACGAAGGCAGAAACATTACTGTGAATGGCGAGCACTTTCGTGATATGATTCCAAAATTTTTATGGCCCAAAATAGAAATCAGGGCTTGGCTGATATGTGGTCTAAACGAGACGGTGCCACATGCCACACAGCATCCGAAATAATGGCCCAAGTGGGAGGCGGGTTTGGTGAACAGTTTATTTCACGTTTGGGGCCTAGATCGTGCAATTTAACGCCTTTAGACTATTTCTTGTACAGCTATGTTACGGCTCATGTCTATTGGGACAAGACCGCAACGGTTGACGCACTTGAAGCCGATATTGAAGAATTTATTCGTGAGATACCGGCCGATTTGTTGGAGAGAGAGTATGCCAAAATTGGACTCAGTATATGAACCATTTGAGACGTAGCCACGGTCAGCATTTACATGAAATCATCTTTAAACATTAAATTATGTAGATCGTTCTATCGACTGAAATAAGGATTTCGTACATTTCTCTATATTTTATGTATTTTTTAAAGCTCTTAAAAATCACCCTATAGCTAAAAGGTTAGAGTTTACTATAATCTTGATCATAATTTTTTGCGAAAGTAGGATAAAGACAACGTTGAAATTACTATATGGCAGGAGGTTTAGCACTATGCCTGCCACTCACAAAAGTCCTTATTAGATCTAATACTCTACTGAATTTTTCAATCTCTATGATTGAAAGGGATTGTGACAGGTTTTGGATTCGGAAAGACTAGTTAAGAGTGAAACTTTCCTTTATCTGGATCAAGATCATGAATATGAACTGCTTGTCAAATTTAACGACTCCAGGAATATCCATTTCAATAGATCCCAATACAATTAAACTTTTTTGCGCTTATGGAAGATCTAATGGAAAAATTTTTAATAAATTTATTACCGAATAAGAGAGTTCGTCGAATTAAATTTTTTAAATTAGCTAGACAGGATTATAAGGCAATGTTCCTAATAAACAAAGGAACAGTTTAACGTATTTCATCGTATTTAATGAAAACGCATAAGCAATAAAATAATATCACCAAAGGTCTAAGGACCTTAACATCAGAAATTACGAGTATAAGAGCAAAGTTTTAATATATAAAATTCTCATCAGGTTCTATAAAGTATCAGAAATTTTATATGTTTTATATATTTTGTGCTCCAAATACTTAGGAAATTCACTAGAAATAATTTTATGTGTCATTGTATTTATTTCAATATTTGAGTACAAAGTACTGAGTTGTTAAAATTTCTTTTCTGTTTTTTTTTTTTTTTTTTTTGTGAACCCTTCTATTACCCGTAAATATTGTTAATGGTGTTCATTATCGTTGTTATACAGTTTTGATAAAGAGAAATTTTTATTATATTTTAACAATATTACATTTTCCTTTTATTGTTGTTAATAAAATTTTCCTGGTATTGTTGTATAGACACATAAATACAGACACAAACTCACAAACATACACACACGCAAACACACACACAGAGAAATCTCATTGTAGATGTAAATTATTTTATTATCCCTTTCATTGACTATGTGTGCGTGTGCGTGTTTGTGTAAGCGTAACTAGTTGTATTGAGACAAATATTAAATTATAACAATTTGTATACTTCCCCATTGAAGTTTATGGTCTGTCATAATTTACGATTGTTTAAAATTATTAGTGCATGGGCTAATGGTATGTCAATTGATTGTAGTCTTGTTTAGAAAAGTTATTTTGAATGGCTCATGGCTGCGTAAATTGATAAACAATTAATTGTTTTTTTTAATCTTGTAATAGGAAAATCTTTTTACAATTTAATGAAAAATATCCTCAAGAAAAATTATTAAAGTATTAGAATTACTTTATGCAGGGGCATTTTGGTCTACTGTACCGGGTGGTCTGTAAGCAAGTATATTTTTAAATCATGTGTTATTTTGATACTGATCGATTTTTTTTCTATCTGAAATATTGACTGTTAATCAATATCATACCACCACAGACCAAAATGATTTACTTTACGCTTGAATGCGGTTGGAAAATATTACAAACTTATTTCCAGCGTGAGTACCGTGCTGTCCCAACGGGGGGTTTGTTAAAATGAAGTTTTGGTCAAAATGAAACGAATAATGTACGCAAGTTCGTGCAAACAGTTCATGAAACTGACTTGCTAGTGTGCAACATTCATAGTCCTTGTCATCACACGATGCGTACCGACGGGAATGTAGCTGCTGTGGCTGAAAGTGTTCAACTCAATCCAAGAACGTCGATTCGCCATCAATCTCAACATCGTAGAATTGCAAACACCACCAAGTTCATGCGCTTTGACGCCGTTGGATTTTTTCTGTGGGGCTATATCAAAGATCGTGTCTGAGGGGATAATCCCCTAACGTTGGAGCATTTGAAAAGCAATATCCCTAAAGTTATCGCCGTCATACCACCCGAAAAGTGCTCAAAAAGGTAGTGGCGGCCATTTAAATGGCATTGTATTTCGTAGATCCAAGCATTAGAATGAAATAAAAGTTAAATTGAAATCATAGCTGGATGTGTGTTTTATTTAACTTTATTTTGAATTAGAAAAATGGATGACCCTGTATTAGTGCAAATAAAGCAACAAGGTACAATAGAACCTAATGCTCATCTGAGACGGATGTGTTTATTTTCACGTTTAAAAGTAATGAAGGGTTAAATTTTACCAATTTCCTACTTTGGAGAGCTATAACTTCAGAACAATAGGCGGTATTGTACGATAATGCACAAATAAATGGAGAATATGCGTATGTGTTTTCCAAAAATTAGGAGGAATTTTGGAACTATGCAGAAGGAACACCAAATTTTATTTTTCTTAAGCCCGCAAACATTCTGTATACCAGAATGCGATTTTCGCGAAATAACATTAATTCCACAGCCTTTGACAATGGCAGTTAAGAACGTAACCGCTGCAGTAATCAATCAAAAGCCAGCAGCCACTCAAACTTTTCGCCCCTACCACTTTCCGTTAATTGGGTTTAACGGCCTTAAGTAGAATTTTTAATTATTTGAATATTTCTTACCACGTTCAAGGACCATGGACTATTACAAATGCAAGCCAAACTTACCTAGAAAGATAAAAAAGAAAACAATGGTCAACAAACATATAAATTACAGTAGTTTTACTATAAATTAGACATTTATTGAAAATTAATTTAATATGTAAATATTTATTTGCATTTATAAGACTTTGTGTTCCTTGACATGGTAACAAGAACCTTTAAAGACTCACGCCATCATTTTAGATGGAAACCGCATTTACTATACCACTCTACTTACTAGACTGCCGGGCCACTTGAATTCAAAAGCAATTTATTACATTCAGATTTAGTATCTCAACATAATAACCTTTAAGCCAAAAATATTAAAACTCTGCATGAAATTTTTCTATGATTTTTTGAAACGTTGCCAAAAATAAAAATTACAATTTACAAAATTCTTTGCATGCAGCATAAAATAAATATTGTTTATGATTTATATAATTACGAGTACAATGTATGCACCAGTATGTGTTCATATTTTTCTTTATAATTTTTTTTTTTTTTTTTTTTTTTTTTTCATAAAAAACTGACAACAATAGCAGCAGAAAAAGGAATAATTTTCTTATGAAAATAACTGCAGCACAAATATTTACAAACACAAAAAAAAATCATATAAATGAAAATAAATATTTATGGCTTTAGTTTCTGGAGGGTTAAAAAATATACAGACAATTCATTTTTGCATCAAAAACAAAAAGGAAACAAGACATTTTTGCAGATTAAAAAGGAAAAATTATTTTTGTTGTCAAAAGAAAGGAGTTGTTAGAAAGAAATGAGGTCGGTTGGAAAGAGATTTATAACAATTTCATTAAGCACTTGCTATTTTGAAATTCAAATAAAACAAACTGTTTTCACTTTGAAAGTCCAATCGATAACATTATGTATGGAATATAACATCGAGCAAATGCCGTCCGCGATTTCGCTGAGTGGCGCTTATTTTAAATGTCCAATTTTCCATGACTCTGGCACATAAATCAGGCTAAATTTGATTGATGTCATGGGTTGTATTGGCTTTGTGGGCCGTTGTGGCTTGTGGCATATTCGCGCATGGACCTGGGACTCAAGAAACCCCAACAAGAAAAAGTATAATGGCTACAATCCCATGATCAATCAGATGGAAAGTTCACATAACTTCTACGTGAGATGACCATGCGTTCAAATCGCTGATGCAGGATGTGGCATGAGCTGTGTAGCACATAGCGCCGTCCTGTTAAAATCACATGTCTTAAGTGTCCATATTATCCAATTCAAGTCAAAAGAATCCGATATTTATCAACCTATCGGGGTCGCTGCTTACGAAGATGGGCTGGCCAACGTCCGATAACGCCACCAGCTCAAAATCCACTAAAAATTATATGACATTTTCGGGATGCATTCAATGCTCTTGGATCTCATGAGGATTGGTGTAGTCTCGAATTCGAAGAAAATTTTTTATATTTATTTTATTTATATATTTATTGTTTTTGTTGTTTTTTATTGTTTGACGTACTAATTCGAAAAGAGCCTCATTGGTCCAGGGCCCGTTCAACGAATAGACGTCGATGTTTATAGTCGTTTAACTTCAGCTCCTGGATCATTTAAATTTAGTACGGAAGCAGTTGTGGCGAAAGGTCGAGTGAACGTGTGCGAAATCCACTGCCTCGGATTATCCTGTACAGTCTTTGGGACAGCAGCGTTTCGCCTTCGTACGGCTATTGTTTTATTGTTTAATTAAACTAGACGACTCAAATTTATCCAACACACTGCCAATAGTCCTCTAGAAAGAACAATTATGGAGATTGTAAAATGGGCGAAGAATGGGGAATGTTGCCGCAACATTACACACATTTTGATTAAACAATTTTATTATTTGCACGTGTTGTTGACCACTACATAAAAATTGATTATGGTTTGACAAAACAGGCTCAGTAAACGACCATTTCGCCATTTCGATGGATGTATGTAGTTTCAACAATATGGCTGCTATTAACAGTCGAAATTTGAAAGACCCTATTGGAATACCCATTATTATACTGCACATTTTAATAATATATTAAGGAGAACTGATAATTTGACTAGCGCCAATGAAATGCAGACGTCCTCGTATTGCGCTATTTCGTCCTCCCCTAGACTTAAATGACGGCTCAAATTTTTCTTTTACCCAAAAATGAAATTTCTACTAATTAAATCTAAATACCTGACATGAGCGTGATTTGTTTGTAATTTTTCCATCCAGTCCATTCTGGCTACATTACTCATACGCAATTATTGAGGTTAAGGAGACGTTGCTTAGAATACGCACGCATACGTTTATATACAGTATTGTCCAACCTATCGTACACTCAACTAATTCAACAACAAATAATAAATTTTTAAATAATTTACATAATTTAAAGAATACCTCGAATAATGAATTTTATAATGCTACATTAGTTTTAGAGGGCGGTATTGAAAATATACAGTAGTTGCTGCTACGACTACGAAATTCCTCAGAGTTGTTCAAAACTTAGAGGTACAAACGGCTCCATTGACAAAAAAGGACAATGATTATAATTTTCAATAAAAATTTATACTTCTTATTTACATTAAAAAATAATAATTTGTTGTACAAAATAATATGGTTTCCTTAACTTTTGCATTCAATGTCGTTTAGCCATTTTTTCTACATTTAACCATTATTGTGAAGGCATTCTACCAACACCGCATTCGTGTACCTTAATTCTTGGTTAAATCCATCACCACAAGATCGTTTTAAAGCAAAAATAATGCAGTAAAAAGTACTATACGCCTAAAGTCGTACCAAAAACAAAAACTACGTGAAATAACATTGATAGAAATTTACAAATAATTAGAAAAATATTTTAGCTTAAAGACATAAAAGCCAAAAATTAAAATTTTGTGCAAATAAAAAACAAAAAGACAAACTCCCATAGAGGCATAAAGTAATTTCAGTGATACTCCAGACTATTATTTTTAATAAATGAGTTAAAAAAATAAAACGGAGAAGACACAAAAAAAACATCGTCTGCAGACATTATTATGTTGCAAACATTTAACCCTCACAGGCTTTATATAATAACCATGATTTTTGGTGTTTTCAGACAAATTATTTCGTTTAAAATTCATACAACAGCAGCGCTGCCAAAAGAAAATGGAATCCTCTAAACAAATGGTTTGACTTTTTAATGTCTATTTGCTAAAGCTGAAGAAATATTTTTTGTTAAATATTTCGTTTTGTTTTCTTTTGCTTCTCCGTCAATTGCATAAATGAATAGGAACAACAACTGTATAAATGTCAGTTGGAAAATTTTCATATAAATCTCTATCGTACCAAACTGCAGGCACCCACTTTGAAAAAAAGGATTTCTCTAATCGGTCCAGAAAAGGCTAGTGGTAAATTTTATGCAAAAATGCTTAAACTAATTCCCATCTAACTTATGTCAAGCTCGGAAAGTTTAATAGCTCCGGATCCTAAAAAAGAACCACATGGGTGCTCCATATATCCATAAGCAAAAATGTGCAGGTGCGTATCAATTTCAAAGGAGTGCCAGTGAAAAGTGCATAAATTCAGCTAAAAAAAAGCATGTGTCATTTCTTTATTCATAAACGGTGTCTTTAGGGATAAGGAATTTCATAGAAGTCTTTATTTTTTAAATAAGTTTTCCACAATCTTGTATTCTATTTATTTAACTTTGAAAATTTTCTTTTTCTTACATGATTTTCATTCGGGGAATTCAATAAAAATGTTCGCTCAATCATTCAAAGGACTTTAACCATTTACGAGTTCTTTTGCCAACCAAAGAAAATTGATTTGTAAAGCAAACATAAATCAAAAATTTCCATAAAAATTTTACTATTCACCAATGAAAACAGTGAAGGAAAAGGAAAATTGTGTTTGTTTTTCCACAAGCGAAGGAAAATAACTTCAAGTTAAATATGACCTTGTGCGCTTGCATTATTTAAAGAAGAGAAAATCCTTTTTTCTTTTTTTTCTTTTGGGAAAATGTGAACACACAAAAAGACAAAAGTCAACAGGACTCTAAAAGTTTATTTAATTTTAAATAATCTATAAAATGTGAGTTAAAGGCAAACAAATTGTGGCACAAAGTGCTTAACAAGTGAATTTAGAACTTTCTTAAGACACAACAAACAAATAATTGTTAAATGTTAATTTTTGAATCTTGAATTTTCATGATAATTTCATTTTATTATCGCATAACACGGGTAAAGGGGTCATGAGTAATGAATTCATTATAATGCAGGCAGCAGCAATATTACTAAACAAGTATTTTTTTAAGGACATAAAGGACAGCCAAAAAAATTGTTTTTAATGAATTAACTTTTAAACTCGAGTGGGTATAAAAACATATGGCGTAATAAATTGAAGATCCTTATTAAACACTTTTCAATGGCTACAAATGAAGTGATTTTGCCTTGTATCTCCTCCACATTTAAGTTCGTTTTTATTTCCCAATATGACCTTTAAGGTAAAACATACATTTATTCTATTTTCCATTTCGTTTTGGTCTCCACCAACACAAAAAGAGAATATGAAAAGATTTATATGAAGGGATTTGCCTTTTAAATTTTTTCCTTTAACCTGGCAAAAACAAATTCTTATGTGTTTGTTCGTCTGTGCAAGAATGAGGTTGATTGTTAAGGATATGGTGTTTTTAATTAAATTATATATACAAAATATACTCTAAGGATATTATTTTGGAGTTAGAAATATCCATAAATCTCAATTTGTGGCTGACAGTAATAAAAGTGTGGGCGGAACGTTTAAAGGAGAGATAGAAAGCAAATCGAATAAATTTAAATGGGATGAGTGTTAGAAATATTTGTGATAAGAAACAAAATTATATAGATTTAAAAGTTTTTAAAATTGAGTAAAATCTGAAGAATTTAATAGGGCTATTTCTAAAACTTAGCTTTAAATTTTTATTACTATCAACATTTCAAGATTTTTGTCTTGTTTTCATTATAACCGAAAATTTTTAAGTCCAATGAGGGTATGTTCTCAGGTCTATAAGCTCCTTGTGACTCCGCATATCCACAACTTCGAGGTATTACAAGAGGTCTAACATAGAGGAACTGAAATGAAGAAATGTCCTGCGGAAATGTCCTATATCTTTTCAATACTGGAAAAACTCTTTTGTATGATTTAAAATACAAATTTATATGTTGCCAAAATTCTAAAATGGCTTTAACTAAGAAGAGTTTGTAATGTCAAATGTTAAGGAGCGTTGCTTTTCATTGAAAGGGCTAAAAAAAAATTTGGTAACTTTGCAATTGAAATCGAGCACTCCAGTACGTATAAATATATAAATATATTAGAGAAGTCAGAATAAATTAACCAACAAGAATTAAAGAATTTTATCTCGTTTAAAGTCCATGTCAGATTTAATAGGCCACTTTTTCTCACTTGGGTCCAGTTTTTTTTTTTTTTTTTTTGAATACCTACGAAGATTGCTGAAGTATAGAAGTGGGTGAAGATATAGTTTTTAGGAAGTGGACAGGAAGTAAGATTAACAGATAATCCCTCTTATTATGATTGTCGCGTCGACGTCACATCAAGTCGACAGTAAAAAAAGACAGCAGTCATGAACTCGTTATAGGCAATAATTAACTAACATTGATGTCCAATTGTAATTTTATAAGCCATAGTAGTAGTAATATCCTATCAATAATATTTAATAGCTCTCGATGACGATCCCACAATTGCCAATATATTGATGTCGACTTGGTGTGACGTCGACGTCTACAATTATAATAAGGGCAATTATGTCCTTTATGTCTGGAACATTTCACTGCTTTTGAGGAAGGTATTACGTCGCCTCATGTTCACTGTCACCATCTCATTCAGACTATCATATGACAGTGACCGAATTGTAACTATCGCTGCCTCTCCAACGAATTGCAAATGCATAAAAAGTAAAATATAGTAAGTCCTCTTTCGTCTTCGTCGATAGTCCTAGGAATTGAGACCTATAAATCTGGTGTGATTGCCGAATTTGCTATGTCTTAAGATAGTTGCTACTATGTTTCTTAAACGCTTCTTCTGGAAACATTAGAGATTACTGGTGGGATTTGCATGTATTTTGGGCCATATCAGCCTAGAAGTCCTGCAGCTGGGTTCATTTAGCCATCTGATTTTTACGAGGTTGTTCAAGTAGTCCGCAGTTGACATTTGCAACCCGGAATCGACGGAAAAATTTATTATTCGTCCTGTTTAAGTTTATAAGTTATAGTTAAGGTTCGTTTTAAACAAAAATAATTGCAGAATAAATATATTTGCAGCTACACGTATTTCAACTTTGTTTGTCTTTAGTAATTCAAGAAATTGTTGTTTCTTGTAAGGATTAAAAAAACGATAAACTTAACACAGACTAAAATCGTTTAACCATTTGTACTAACTTTTTTCACACACTGTATGCCTCTGCACGATATTGGTCACGTAGCATGTAGTGACTTTTAAAATAAAAACTGCATTGAGCAGAATTTACAAGACTGACCATTAAAAATGTCCTTTAATATATATATTTTTTGTACATGTGCATTTAATAGTTAATATTATCGAAGAATGTTTGTGTTCTTGTTTTTGTGGATTCAATTAAGAACAACCTAATTAAACAGTTTTTAATTGGAAATTTTTCACAAGCAATCTTTTTCATTTCTTTACATTTCGTTTCCTGCTCGAAGTAGGCAATTAAGTTAAAAGCCGCAATTTCAGAAAATAAATAGCGTTTTCAAGGGAAAAAATATTTTAAATATACATAAATCTGAAGAAAATTTAAAAGAAATGCAGAGAATTTGAAGGCAGCAGAAAGAAAATTCAAACATACATCATGGCACTGAAACCGGATATAAAAATAATATTAAAACTTCTTGCAAAGAAAAGTGATTTGTAGGAAATTCCGTTTTGCATTTTGGTTCATAAATCGAAGCTGTGAGACGATTATGGCCTTATGTGTAAACACTATTTTCAATATTTTTTATATTGTAATTGACATATATGTAAGTACATATGTATATTAAAAATTCATGAAGAACACAGACGCCCAAAGTGGCGTCGAAACATCGAATGAAATAAATTTGTTTGTTTTTAAATAAAATATATATTAAAAAAATCGAAAAAAATAGTATAAATTAATTATTATTTCTTAGTAAATAAATTTTGTTTTTCATTTTGTCCTCATACAAAGCTTTAAGAAAAATAAAGAGACTATTATATTTACATATTTTGTGAATCATAAGTAGAAAAATATGATTGATATCCAAAGAATGCTCATACAGTATTTGTTGATTTTTATATATGTACATACATAAGTATATGAGATTGAATACTTTTCAAACATGTTTCGGCTAAAGAGCACTGATCATTAGGGTAGTGCCAATGGAATGCAAACATGTACCAGCAATACCTTTTTTAAATAAGAAACAACAATTCATAACTTTTCTAAATTGTTATTTTCAATAATATCTCGAATAATAAATTTAATATATACTGCTTCTGAATATTGAACATAGCATTTTTTTTATTTTAAGGCAGCCTAAGCTCTGTAAATTATAAGAATAACCATGAAAATTTCTTACTATTGGGAAACAATTAAGGAATTATCCAAAGTTCGATTCCTGATTGGAATATCGACAGAAAAAAAAACAGATTTAAACAACGCAGTCTGATAACAATACAGATAATTATGGCAATAGTTCACATAATTTGCATAAGTCTTGTGACGTACCTGTACAAACAAGTTAAAAATTATTGTACAAAACGAAAAGCGTAACGATTTTTTTTCTATTTCATTACAAATATCTTATAAATCCTTAATAATGGAAATTTATTTTTTGGGGATATTCCCTCCAACTAATTGTAAAAACAATTATAATTTTTAAAAAATGTTTTGTTTTTTGTGTATTTAGCTATTCATATCCCGACATTTCATTGGTCGCTAAACCAATTCTTTAACGTTTTCAAACTTATTAAAATTCACTGACGACCAATGAAATGACGGCAAATGAGCAGCTACATAAACCCACATTAAACAAATTATTATCTAATAAATCTTTATTGTTTTACATAAAAATGAAGTTTTTTGCGCTGATTTTGATTAAAGTGAACAGTCTTTGCATGAATTAGTTCACTCTGTCTCGAGGAGCGCACTTAATTTAAAATTACATTTAAATAGTTTAAACTTTCAATGTTTTTTATCTGACTTAAAATCACTGTGTTGTTCAGATTGATTCCTTTTGTTTTCACTTATACAAACTGTTTTCAAGTGAAAATAATACGATTTGTCGTTTCACACTTGTTCTTGTGAATTCGAAATCCAGAACATACTTACATATGTATGTACATACATATGCATATTAAAATTTTTTTAGACCTGGTTAAACTTTTTTCTTCCAAAGATTTTATTGATATAATACCATCAAATCTATTTCGGGAATATGTACATATGTATGTATGTATGAAATTTTCTAATTTCCCAAAAAAATATTATCCATAATACAATGGAATGCAAAAATTAAAAACCACAACTGCACATACCCATACATACATTAATTCATATTACAATTTCATATTAAATTGATGATATTATTCGACCTTTCTTAATTAATTGAATTAATTTATGGAGCTTGAGGTCTAAAACAATATATTTTCAATAAAAAAATAAATATGTATGTATATTGTTTTAGACCTCAAACTCGATAAATTAATTCAAACAATTTCATATTGTTAAAAAAAAAAACACTGAATATTTTCTAAAGCAACCAATTGCTATAAAAAAATCCATTGAGAATAAAATTTGCACAAACTAGTTGCTCAGAATATGACACGTCTCAAACACCAATCATTTAATATAAAAAACCAAAACATACCTAGATATGCCTACATATGTACATACATGCATACATACAATTGCACATACCCAACATAAACCCAAATCTCTTCATTCCGAACTGCAATAAAAATAGAGAGCGTGTTGTTTTGCAAAAAACACACACGAATTGATGTGACTCTTATTTATAAACAGTAGGAGATTAACTCTTTCAATAAGCAGTTATTGCAACAACAATTTATATGCATACATACATACATGCACGTATGAGAGATGAAAACACAACAAAGAACACCTGCACATATTTATTAAACCGTTAGCCCATATAAAAAAACAAGAACAATTCGCTCAACTACAAGAAAAATAGCAACAAAATTTGCGAAAGAGTTGCTTTATCATTTAGAAATGAAACAAATAAATCAAAGAATAATTTAAAATACAAACACTTGTGTATATAAAAATATTGTTACCTTAAGCAAAAAATATTAATTTATCAACTTGTAGAATTATTTATTTATCACTTTAGAGTTTTTTTCTTACATTTATTAACAATTAAATCAATCACCACAAACTTTACACACATTCATTAGAACAAATAACAACCGACACTTGCAAAAGACGCGACCCAACTAAATCTTCAAAGCAGTCGCACTTGTTGGAAGAAGTCCGCAGACTTTTTAGTGGAGAGTTAAAAAACATATGTAAATAAAAGAAGGTTGTTCTGTCTACTAGATTAATGTGTAATTAATACATTTGAAGTTCGAATGTGGCTTTGTTTTGAGGCGTTGCAAACAAATCCACACAACGCGTTGTGTGGAACAGTTTTAATCGCCATACGTGACAAAAAAAAACTCCAAGTTGCACTAAACATTTTTTATAACAAAAAAACACCATCATCTGTAGTACATATAAGTATGTACATATGTAAGTACATACATATATGGATGTACATATGTATATATAGACGTGTATATATGTATATAAAGGGTCTTTCTTTAAGCTCCTTCTAACTTTACATTTCAAATAAAAAAAGTGTGAGTGTGTGTGTGTGATATCATTGACTTTTGCTTATTCATTTGAGAGGCCTATTGAAGGCTGTCTGGTTTCGCTGGATGGCAGACTTTGACCGATGGCATGCGTTATGTTGGCTTTGAAGGTCGCTGTAATTTAATGCGCATTAGCATAGAACTACGACTTAAGAAAGATGCAGAAGCAAAAGTATAACCTGAACAAATCACGATGTCTCGTTGCATTATCTGCAGATGAGATGAGGTGCAACGTGAGCTAGGTGGCACTTAGCGTCGTCTTGTTGAAACCACATGTCATTGGTGTCCATATTATCCAATTCAGGCCAAAAGAAGTTGACAATCATCACTCATCATTTACGGTGATGGATTCGCCAAAGTCGGTATCAAAGAAGTATGGACCGATGAAACCCCCAGCCCAAAATCTGCACCAAAAATATTATCCTGTGTGGATTGGTATGGTTTCAAATTCGATAATTTTGTTTTTTGACGTTTCTATTCATCTAGAATTGGAGGATGATTATGGCGGCCGTAAAATGGCTTCCAATGTGTCTTCAATAATATGGCCGAGTTTTCGTATTGTTTACAGCATAGGGGTAAAATATAGTGGGAGATATTGATTTTCCTTCGTCCGCGGAAGGGTAAGCAGATACATACATATATCTGCACCGGAAGTTTCTGATAGAAGCAACTGGCACTGACGCCGCCATTTGGTTTTAGAATTAAAATACGATTTTTCTATGTTTTGTGTTAAATTCAATAAGCTACAGAAAAGTTAAATTTTTTAATAATAAAACCACGAAACTTTAAGGCAAATTATCTGCAAAGGCTGCGAGCCTGGATGGTATAAGTAAAGACCAAAATTGGGAACATTTTTGATAGAATTGTATAAGAGATTGCTGTACTACTGCACTTTTGTAGGTTGAGCAGTATTAGGTACAGTTCGGTTAATAAAATATTGCCATCCCTGGTGGAAACTATTACGAAACATATGAAAAAAAGGCAGAAGGGAATGTAAAAAACAACATCAATTTTTTGATTCGTGTATTTCTTTTTCGTACCCCGTAGGCTTCTCAGCCTTTATCACGCACACAGTGAAAAACCATAATTTTAAAACCAACCCGAAAAATCATCGAATGAGTTGCGTTTTAGGATTTCTGTCGCGCACGTTTAGGAAAGATTTTCTTGAGGTTCTCGCAAAGAAGGCAGGGGAAAAAGCTGATTTTTATTATATAATAATTTTACTATCGATAAAGCTTATTAATCGAAATTAAATCCTTTGTGCATTAAACTAAAAATATTTTTGAAATTTTGCTGTTGTACGAGGGTGATTTAACAAGGCAGTGAATTGTTAAATATCCCGCCTCTTAGTTGAAAGGGCAACACAGCTCCTGTCAAGAGGCATCTACCTCGCAGTTGAATGCTATCGAAATTTGAACAAGTTGCAAGATTTAGTTTGTGTTTGACAGCCATTGACAGCAAACTACTACATAATTTGAGGAGAAAATGGAAAAAAGTGAATTTCGTGTGGTCATTAAGCATTATTTTTTGCGAAAAAAAATCACTGAAACCAAGGCTAAGCTTGATAAATACTATAGAAATTCTGCACCAACAATTTCAATAGTAAAAAAGAGGTTCACTGAATTTCGTTGTGGCCAAACGTTCTAGACGGCCAGTTGGGGTCTCTACCCACGAAACAGTTGAAATTCACGATATGGTTGTTGACCGATCGGAGATTAAAAGTGCGAGAGATTGTGGGAGCCATAGGTATATCACATGGCTCACTGGCTTCAATTTTAAATGATCACTTGGGCATGAGAAAGCTTTCCTTCCGCAAGATGGGTGTCTTGTTTGCTCACAATGGACCACAAACACAATCGAGTGAAAACTTCGCAAGGGTGATTGGCATTGTTCAACCGCAATATTGACGAGTTTTTCGCCGTTTCGTAATCGTAGATGAATCTTGGATCCACCAGAAAACAACAGAGAGAAAACAGCAGTCAAAACAGTGGATTTATAGATTTAAATCGGTACCAACGAAGGCCAAGGTGGGTTTGTCAACCAATAAAGTCATGGCGCGCGGTATAATTCAAATAGACTACCTTCAAAAAGGTAAAACAATAAATGGCGAATATTGTCAACTTATTGGATCGATTTAAAGAGAGAATTTGAAAAAAAATTACCGCATTTGGCCAAGAAAAAAGATTTTTTTCCACCAGGACAATGCAAGGGTGCACACAAGTGCAGTTTAGACGGAAAAATCAATGAATTGGGCTGTGAATTGCTCCCTCATTTCCCTGTTCTCCGGATCCCGATATTTTTTTTTTGCCAAACCTGAAGAAATGGTACGACAGAAAAAGATTTGATTCCAAATATGAAACCATCGCACAAAGAAATACTTGTTTTAATGACGTCGATAAATCTTGTTGTTTAGAAGGGATAAAGATATTGGAGAAAAGTTTTGGACAAAGAGACTATGTTGAAAAATAAAATAATTTTTTATCCAAGAAGCTGTGCTTCATTCCAAGCATCATGGACCTATTGAACCGCACTCGTATTTCATTCACGTATTAATATGACTGCCAATAATTAAATAATTTATATACTTTTTTATAGCCTGTGACATATTTGAAGTCATTGTGGGTCCAGTGTTTGTCAGTGGCAGCAACCAATACAATAGCAACAATAATAATGAGAGCCAGTAATTAAAAATAAAAAAATCTGGTTGAGTGAAGCAAATTAAACCACAACAACAACACCAGATACGCAACACAAATTCATTACGAATTATTAAGTATCGGCAATTCATGAACACACTACAATAAAACCATTTGTTGCAAATACTTATACTACTATACAAAAGTCCTTTTTCATGAACATGTCGCTGAAGAAATGTGCCCTTGTTTAATGTGCATATTGTATTTGTGTTATATGTTGCACATTTGTCAAGTGGCAAACGGAAGCCACTAGTATTAAAAAAGAGAGAAAAATTGAGAGAGAAATGAACACGAAATTTGTCACTGTTAAACATTATTTTTAATAACAATTATAAATAATATTTGCTTTTTGTATTTAACATGCAACTTTTGTGGTAACCATTGTATGCATCCACTATGTGTGGCACAAGTATACATACATATGTGTATATAGTAGACGCATTCTTTTCTGTTCACTGTTGTTAAATGCATTGGTCAATTTTACAATAAGGACCACAAATCAATGCAACACTTTGCTTGAATGAGTGTTATGCATTAAACTAAAATGACAATTTAACATTTTAGGTTCTTTTTTTGTTGTTAGTTTTTTTTTAATCAAACATAGTCAATGAATGGGTATTTTCATTCAAACTTCAATGCAATTATGCAACCACATTCATGCAGCAATTAAAATACATTGAAATATGTGCGTACGTGCCACAGGTAAACGATTTACAATGAGCTGAAATGTCCTTAGTTTGACAACAAAAATTATGTGTTGCCAAATTTATATTTCAAAACTGTGCAACCAAGATTTTATAAATGTGCATTTTTCGTTTCCTTGAGATTTCGTGCAAAATAATCAGATCATGACGTATGATTTGATTCTACTTAAACGACACTGATCAGTACATAGTATTTGCCCTTTACGAAAAAACGAAATATTAATTAATAATAAGGACAACTTTCACATATAGTAGAATGTCAATTTACGGTGGGTCGAATGGCATTTGAAGTACTTCTAGAGCATCGCTTTTCATAACACCCTGAACATGACTTGAAATCTAATGAAGAGGATCTACAAAAGAAAACAAAGCGCAATAGCAAACCAATGTTAAAGTCACTGGAAAAGATCTAATTTTTTACTACTTCTGTAGTGAAGCCACTGTGGATCTTATTAGCTTCCATGGAAGCTATCCCTTTTTTGGTTTGCATATAAATATATTTTTACGTACAAATATTGTTGAAATTGTGTATTTTATTTTGAATTTCCTTCCCTCAGAATTTGTAAAAATTCAAAGGACGATTATAGGAACAGCCAAGCAGAATATCGCTGCATTTTGCTCATAATTTTATATGCACCAATTAAAATAAAATTAAGTGGAGAGAAATTGATGATATTACTCGACCTTTATTTTAAATTAATTGAATTATTTTTATTGAGTTTGAGATCTTTTTTAACAATATATTTATTTCTCTTTTCCTGAAGATGACACCCACAGAGTATTAAAATATTGAAAAATCAAAACAAAATAAATATATAATTTTTTTTAAGAAGACCTCAAACTCCATAAAATAACTCAATTAAATTAAATGGAGAGTTTAACTAAATTATTTCTAAAATAGCGAATTAATTGCGTTAAATTTTTGTATAAGTGAAATCGATATTAAACGCAAGACATATAGGATGTCGGGATGTCCTTGTAATAAGCGAAATAAAATTTATCAACAAAATTTTATTTATAATTTTAGTAACAAATTTTCTGCTGTATAGTAGTTTAAGATTTTAGCTGAAACTTCATATCTTACTCAAAGGATGTATGGAAAGTAGGCATGTCTATGCGCTGATTTAAACAATGGAAAGAGAATATTACAAGCGACAAGAAGTTCGTTACATTCTCATCAGAATTATACTTAAAATTTAATTTTTACAAATAAGGACATTAGGAGAGGAATAAAATTTACCAATGGGCTTTGTTATGTTGGCTTTTGTGCATTGTGTTCATAATTGCAATTGAAATTAATTTTTTAAATTGTAATAAAATTTAACAGAGATATTTACTACCTCATTCTAAGAATATAAGAAAAATTTTGGTTGTATCTGAAATTTAATTTTCCATGATCAAGGATATGTAGCCATATCCTTGCATCTGTTGAAGTGTAATTTACCACATATTTTAAGCAAATAATTACAGTAATATTTAAATACTTTTAATGCCTTCTGATCATATGTAGCTTTAGCTGGAACTAAATTTAAAAAAGATTGCATGGGTGGTAGTCATATCCTTTTTAAAGATTCAAAATATATGAGAGATAAACATACTGTTGGGCCGATTGAAATGAAAATTCATAAAATGCAAGCAAGTGCTTGTGTTGATTGAAGTGAACAGAACAAATGCTGTGCTATACGATTCAAACAAAATTTCGATATGATTAAAATTGTATTTGAAATCACATTTTTAATATTCAGGATTATTGGAGGTAGATGTGTCCCTGTACCGTTAGAAATAAAATTTATCACACATCTTAAATGTTTGATTTTAGAATAAGTTAGAAAAGTCTACTGTATTTTAATTATCTTCTCAGCTGGACCTAGTTTGTTTGCATAAAGAATGCATAAGAGGCAGGCATATCCTTGCAACAGAGTTTAACAGAATTTTTTTGTAATAATTAGAAGGCTTCGCTTTATTCTGAGTATAGTTGTAGCTGGTATTAATAAAAAAATACATGGGAGATGGACATGTCCTTGTATTAATTGAAATGAAGTTTACCAGAAATGTTGCTGCACAAGAGCTGAGTTTTTTTTTTTTTTGAAGTTGGAATAATTTGAGAAATTTTCGGTTCGCTCTGAATATAATGGATTTTTTTCCATTACCTCTACTGGTGGAAGTCACATTCCACAAATCATTCTGCCTTGCATCAGTTTCATTGTTAATCGGTTATTATTGCAGATAAGTAGATGATTGGTCTGCTGTAGCAGGGTCCTAGGATCTGTCGTTGCCTTCTTTGTATTTGGTGTAATGGTGAGGAACCTTGCTAATCTTTGATTCCTATCTTTTTCCCAAGGGGATGGTGGTGGCTGCCTGACTTTTGTCATGTTGTTATTCTCTTTTCCAGGGGGAGGGGAGTTCAGGGACCCTATTGGATGGATTTTTTGGAGTGGGGTTGAAGTCACTTAGATTCTAAACTGGAAAAATCATGGTGAAAATTTTTGTGCTCTGCCAAGAAACGAACCTGGGCTACTTGGTTTTGTAGGTCACCATAATTATTAATTGTAGCTTAAATTAAATTAAAAATATTAAGGATATATGCGAGAGAGACATGTCCTTGCATTGATTTTTTTACATAAATTTTTTTCAACTTATATTCCAAGCACCATTTTATACAATATTGTGTCCTTTTTTAATAAATCATCATCTAGATTAGTCAATTCGTCTTGTAGGGCATGGACTATTTTAATACAGGCGAACGAACTTACAGACGCAAGAAGATCACAGAAAGTATCAATATTTTGGCGGTGGAGTTGTTAAAATATATTAAAGGGGTCTTTTGGACTTCTTAATCTTTCCTGGTATACAAACTTCACGTATACAATGGGATCGTACAGGCTTTTTAAAGCATGTTCAATTGAATGTCTCCTTGGCACTGACGTGTGGTATGGAAGAAAATTTATGCCCATAGTACTCTAGGGTTATTCACACCGGCCTTGTTAATTCGTTAGTCGTTATTCGATAGTTTTTTACGTGTATTTTGTTTTTGTAAAATTAACAAATTATCGAACTGCCGAGTAACAAAGTACCAGTCCGGCAAGCTTGGTAATTTTCTTGTTACTCGGTAACAAAGAATTTTCAATTAAATTTTTTACTATTTTTGTTTTTGCACTTTCTCGAGGCATTTTTGCTTTTTAATAAATTTAAATCATCTGTTTTGTAGCAAAAGTTACCGCACTACTGAGATAGAACAAAAAGTGTGTTCACAGTAAAGTGTTTTAACAAATTACCAACTAACAAATTACCGGATTAACAGATTCGGTGTGAATTCCCCTTCTATTACTCATTCACTAACAGTTTCAAAATTTAACTTTAACAAGCTGATAAATAAATTTAAATTTCATAATATTTTGTCATTTGCACACATGACAAGAGCATTCGTGTATGTCCATATTGTAGTACTATCGTATATTAAAGAATATACGTGTGTATGTACAATTGTAAAAATATTTTTTGTCTATAGTAATTTTGGGCTGTAACAATGTGCAAGGATATTACTGCCTTTACAACACAAGTGTGTAAAACATTCTCATATATTATTATTATTATTATTATTAATATTAACACTATTAAAGTCGTCATTATCAGGATAAGAATGATGATGATCATTTTCAGTCACAACAACTTTTTTTTTGTGTAGAATTCAAAGTACATGACAGAAACTGGCTCATTTCAATATAATTTATATGGTACACAACTATTCTCATTTTAATGACATAAAAATACTTTTATAAATACATTTGCAATATACAATATCTATATAAAATTTTATTGTTATGAAGATACTTAACAAATTTCAACATTAAATCTCTTTTACAGACAATAGCAACCAGCACTCTTCTGTCGACATCTAGTGGCACTTGTATATGACGTAGTCAGGGATGGAAAATCCAGTAATATATTAATCTAGATTATACGTACGAAACGCTAATACTAACTATATCAAAAAGAACAAGAGCTCAGAGAGAATTTAATTACAGGAAGGTTAGAGGTAGAATTGCATTTACGTACTCATATGTACACGTTACGTATCAGCTGATCCAGATAAATGTTTAATTTCTCAGCTGTTGTTCATATTCATTTTTATTTATAAGCAATTTTAATATTGTCGAACGGAATATTTCATAATTTTTAAAATTCTTTAAATATTAAAATAATATGTATATAAATACAACATAAAAAAACAAAAAAAATATAGTTCATTCATCTTAATTGTGCAATTTACGCAATTAAGGCCATAATTAAACCCAATTTACCACACAAGAACTCAATTAATGAAATAAGCAATTGGTATTTAATTCCGCCATAAATTTCCAATCCAAACATTATGAAATTTCTTCAGTAAGAAGTCAAATTCGCTTACCAGGTGGTATTAGGACTTCTACAAATACAACAACTCAAAAATAACACGCATTTTATTTCTGTCATAATGACATAAATGTAAAAAGCTTTCTTTCTTCTCGTTTTCAGACATCAAATACCAGTCACTTGGCTTCATGTTGCCATCTCATAAGTCAATTCGCTTTGGTCTGTACAAGTACAATATTATTGTAAATATCGTGAAAAACTCATTTTAAAAAAATATTTTCAAATAGAAAAATATTTTAAAATGGAATAGAATTTTTCTATAGCCAATATAATCACATAATGAATGCTTTTATTAAAAATATTAAAAAGGGGTTTTTTAATATTTTCAGCTTTTAAATGCTAATTGAGTAAGTTAAATTGAATATGTGTGAACACCAAAGTCGATAACTCAAAATCTGGACACATGATTATAAAATAAATTTATTAATTAATTTATAAATCATGCTGAATTTAACCATTGGCACTCTTAATGTTGGCTTTGAGGGCCGCTGTAGTTTACGGAATATTCGTATGTACCTGTGATTCAGTTGAATTTTGTACGGGTGCATGAACAAGTTGTGACGTAAAATTTTCCGAGTTTTGGTCCGCAAAAGGTCAAGTTCTTGCGAGCGAACGAACAACCATTTAGTAAAACAATTTTATCATTTGCACGTGTTGATGAACACCATTTCTGGCGAAGGTGATTTGGCAAAACAGACTGAATAATTGACAGCAAATTTGACAAATATAGTTTAAATAATGCGTCCGCTATCAACTGTATAAGTTCGTATGGCACTGTAGGAAACCCGATATTTCTTACAAAAAGAATAAAATATGAAATATACGAGACATATGACAAAGATAAGTAATAGCGACAGAGGACATGAGAAAATTGTTATTGAAAGACCAAAGAGAATCATATGAAATAAGTACTGTCTTGTAGGAGACATTGAGGAAAATTTTAATTGATACTCCTTAGAGCATTGTATTATTATTTTGAAATACAATCATAAATTAAAATAAATAGTTTTAAATGAATTCTAATAAATATATAAATGTAAATATTGAAAAATAGCAGATGTTAATCACTTTGATTTAAAAACACATAAAAAAAGGCTACAAGTTATTTTTCCTTCATTTCTATTATTTGGTAAAATTTTCTTGTTTATACCGGTGTGCCTGTGGCCTGTTACTTGTTATATATTTGTGATAATTATTTAGTCAATGTCCTTCCGTAATCAGCCAATATATCACAAGATGATAGTATTTTTTATTACAGACTCACGAAATTACAGAACAAAGGGACCTGATACGCATCTGACAACTATCAAGGTGACCCATACAAAACACTTTGATATTTCCAGCAACGCAGTTATTTCGGTAATGTAAAATGTTACGCATGGCGCAACAGTGGCTATAAAGATTGCGTTGCATTTCCAACTAGAATCTGTTATATTGATGAAACCAAATATCCTGATTGTTTTTGCATCACAAAGCAATGGATCTGAAATTGGAAATATTAGGTCTGAAATACTTTACCTGGTACCACCATCCCTAGTACTATAAATTTATATGTTGCGGGCTGGTTGATAGGAAGGCATTTGCATAACGTAATGGCGGTGATTACGTCTAAACAACAGGTATAGTATGCTTATTCAAGCTACAAGGGAGACACATGAAGGACAGAGATAGACACAGGCTCAGGCGTATATAGGCCTATCTGAAAAGGAGGCGGGGCAAAGTTTAAGAATTCCCAGGAAAAAACTTAGCACTCAGAATTTTATCCTTCCTGCAGAATTCATTATAAATCATCATTACAGGGTTATAGCTCCCCACCTAGTAAAATCGTCCTTAAAAATTCTCTAGCTACGCCGGTGAATAGAAGTAGGACGAAAAGCATAAGATAGTGATACGAAGAGATCAGGAGATATACCAAGACACACACAACCAAAGAACTTTAGAAGGAGGACGAACAACATCAAAACGATTTAGTAAAAAAACAACACTGAACAACAAATTTAACGTGGAATAACGCAAAACGGTTCCAAATGCAGACCTTTGCTAGTTGCAGTTGATATTTAACAGAGCCACATATTGTGCCTCACACAAAGTCAGATAATTTCTTGGCAATACATTTTTGTATTTAGCGCCATGGAAAATTCCTATTTACCATCCCTGACTCATATTGAAAACAATATCAATTTCATTGCAGAATGTCTTTTTCACATTTAAGTCAAGTTTAAAATTTATGTTAATTATTTTTGCCATTGTTATTGAAAATTTATTATTATTAATTATTCATATAATCATTTTTTTTTCATCTTCGATAAATGGCTTAAGTTAACACATTCGGTAAAAGCAGATATGTTTTAATATTTCATTTAAAATGTTCTCTTTCACACAAAAAAGCTTTTAAGCTTCGAAGAAATTTATAGCATTAGCTTTACAGATATTTAATAGCAAGAATATAAAATCAGTTGTTATTGTCTATGTTTTTATGAAAATGATGAAATTCTCTTCTAGTCTTTCTTGGATGAAAGTTAAGATCAAAATAACGCAAGGTACAGCGAGGCATGTGTAATAACAACACTCAGTTCGATTTCAAGAAAGTTAAGAGAAACTTCAAACTATTAATGAAAATATATTTATTATTTAGGAGCAGGCCTTTCTAATTCAAAGAAATATTGAAAAAATATTTCTTTAAATTAAAAAGACCTGCTGCTAAATTGCAAGGAGTAAATTTAACAATAAATATGTAGCAAGTCACAGATTTTCTTAAAAAGCTGAGGTATCAACAATTAATAAAAAAAATAAATGTTTTTAGACATATTCACACTCACGAAGTAAATATACTTTAAGAGTTCTAAAGTTAACTTTAGTTAAAATTATGCTCTTCGCCCACTAAAAAAACAGAGGACTCTTAAGTGAAGTTATTTTTCACTGATTGACAGCACTTGCTTCAGTAGCACTAATTCACGTACAACCAACGTCACTTAAAAACTGGCTAACATCGTAAAATGCGAAGGTTTCTCAATCAGTCCTTGAATTTATGAACTTCCCGCCTCTTAACTGCAAGGGAAAAACTGCTCATGCGAACAGGCATCTGTCAGTTGACGCCTATCAATATTTGAACAAACTGCTTCATTTAGTTTCTGTTTATTAGCCATTGACAGCAGACTAAGTTATGAAAAAAGTGAACTTCGTGTGATCATTCAGGATTATTTTATGCCGAAAAGATCACTCAAACCAAGGCTAAGTTTGGGTGGGATTTCTTCTCCATCAATTCGAATGGTAAAACAATGACTCACTGAATTTCATTGTCGCCGCATAAGCACGGAAGATGCCGAACGTTCTGGACTTCCAGCTGAGGTCTCCAATTGAAACATTTGAATAAATTAACGATATGATGTTGTTCCATTGGAGATTGAAAATGCGAGAGATTGTGGAAGCCACAGGAATATCACATGGCTCAGTGGTTTCAATTTTAAATGATCACTTGGGTGTGAGAAAGATTTCCCCAAAATGGGTGGCGTGTTTGCACATACTTCGCAGAAGTGTTTGCCATTGTTCAAGCGCCTTATGGACGAGCGTTTGCACCGTTTCGTATTCGTAAATGAAACGTGGATACACCGCAACACAACAAAGACCAAACTGCACTTCGAACAGTGGGATTCTCGGTATGAATCGGTGCCAAAGAAGGCCAAGGTGGGTCTGTCAGCCAATAAAGTTATGGTAATCGTTTTTTGGGATAAACGATGTATAATATATATTGGTTGCCTCCAAAGGGTAAAAGAATTAATATAAAAAATTATGCCAACTTACTGGGTCAATTCAATGAGGATTTGAAAGAAAAGTGACCTCACTTGGCCAATAAAAAAGTTTTTTTTCACCAGGACAATGCAAGTCTACACACATAAGCAGCTTTTATGGCAAAATTCCATGAACTAGGTTGCGAATTTTACCTTCAGCCACCCTCTTCTCCGGATTCAGACTCGATTGACAAGTTCTTGTTTCCAAACCTGAAGAAATGGCTCGCCGGAAAGAGGATTGAACCCAATGATGGAATCATCCCACATATTTCGATGAGCTCGAGAACTCTTATTTTGTTGAAAGGGGTTAAATTGCAGAAACGTTGGAAAAAGTAAGCAGAACTCAAAGGAGTTTTTTTATACAAAAGCTGTGTCTCATGCAAAAAGTCACGGATTTATTGAGCCATCCTCGTATACATGAGCACTGTAAAGCATTGTTATTTTCTACTGCAAAGGTTGAAATTAAATTGGAATTTTTTCTTGTTGAATTTGGAACATTGTATTATTAAGTCTTTTTTAAGTAAAATATGTTACGAACATTAGCGTTACAAGTCTAGACAAAGAAATCAAAATTACTCGTACGTTCGAATTGAATCAAAAGATTTTTTGTCGTCTAACAACCTCCCTATTATTGCAAATTCTAGTTCTCATTTTAATTATTCTAATGGTCTTCATAGCATTTTCTTTAATATTCTGTTCACAATAATATGCATCTACATATAGTCGTATAACTCATGAATTTGAATTTATTTAATTTTATGCCACTACCAACGATATTAATTATTCAAATTATAATTTTGTCCTGCAAGACAAGGCAAAAAAGAAATGTGGACAATCAGCATAATATGAATCATAAATATTTTGCAAATAAAAGAAGCAATCAGTTAGCAAGGATACGAAGGATAATATTAAATAGTAGAGAGACAATCTAGGAGTACGAATAGAAGGAATATTTTATTTCATTAAGACTATTATTTTTTTACTTACAGCTTAATAAAAATTAAATAGCAACATTATTTATGTGAATAAATATTGTTAAACGTACCTGAAAAGAAAATTAAAAGGATAAAAATATATTAGAGATGATGTTATCGTTTTGTTGGTTTTTTCTTTAATAAATTCGATATGATTATATAAATTTTTCATGCAGAGATCTTAACTATTCTTCATGGTCGATGGTACTTAGGATTGTTCTCTGTGGCACATAAAATTCTATGGCAAATAAATTTAGTTTGATGTAAATTATAGGTACTTAAGCAATTTACTCCAAAAAAAGGATACTAGAATTCATTTTAATCCATCACTAACCTAATTTTCAACGTAATTTTAGTACGAGTATTAATTGTACACCATTATTAATTATCGTTAAATTACTCGTCTCTAACCCAAACATCGAGATCATAAGTCTTTGTTTTCTGCTTAAGTCAAACTTGATTGATATACCTTTAAGGCACGTATTTGATTTCGAAGAAAGTGGACCTTTTTAGTACGAAGCTTGGCAGCCCGAGTCATACATCGGCTGGGAAATTAGACTACATTACAATTTCCGCATCACAAGTTGTAGATCTTATTGACTTCTTGGGAAGTTCTCACTTTTACTGGGAGTTTAATACATCGTTTATTAGTTGCTTGCTCATGTTCGCCCCTGGATCTATCTATTCAATAATGCCCACAGTACGTGTCTGGAAATGGTGGGATATGGGCAGCTTTTCGATAAATTGTAAAACAGACTGATACAATAACTTTAAAGGCATTGTCATGTTGAAACAAGATCAATTTTTCAATATTCTGTTTTAGTTATATTCCTCCCTGGAATGTCTTAATATACAAATAGACAACTACCCATTTTTGATTACCTAAATTAAAAATTGCTCCATATGCCATACATACCCACATCATAAGTCCCATAGAATCCACTTAGGAAGAATTTTGATTTATATAATTTTAAAAAAAAATTCTGACGGAGGACAGTTTTCATAATTTGAACAAAGGAAAGAAAAGTTTTCAGGAGGATAATCAAAACTGTCAACAGCTTAAAAGTTTGGACCACTTTTTAAAATCCTGCAGCTAGTTTTGACTATTTTTTTTCTTAAGAAAATGATAAGAGTTTTGTCAAAAATGTAAAATAATGTGCACTTAAACCAGGATTTTGAAGAACAATAGCAAAAAGATAAAAGTTTTGTACAACTACGAATAAGATCAATATTTTTTTCGAAACTGGTTAAAAGATAGCAAAACATTTGGGCACACAACTTAAATGTGCAGGTATATAAGGTGCATTTAAAGGAAATTTAGGTGATTTTAACTAATAAAAATTGATAATATAGATTTTGTGCAGTTAAGCCAACTAGATCAATACCACAAGGTCTAACGACGTATTAAACTCCCATTAAAAGTGAGAACTTCCCAAGAAGTCAATAAGATCCACAACTTGTGATGCGGAAATTGTAATGTAGTCTAATCTCTCAGCCGATGTATGACTCGGTCTGCCAAGCTTCGTATCCACAAAGGTCTACTTTCTTCGAAATCAAATTCCTGGCTTAAAGGTATATCAAATAGAGCTTAGTTCAACGATCTCTTGCTCTACTTATTTAGATTATTCGGGGATTAGCTGGCCATACGATATATTGACGAAACAGCAGGTGGTGGTAAAGTCTAGTTACCAACCGGTGGGCAATCGTGGTTCGTATTTCTAGTTTTAAAAAATCTAAAACGAGGAATAGAGTCTTATTTAATACAAGGCAATAGTATATTGACGACCTTGAGAGGTATCGGCTAATACAAACTACGATTAGCAGGTGTGCAAGAGTGTATTCAGGAGCTCCTCCAGTCAGCAAAAACAATAAGAGCACAAGAGGTATTCCGAGCGCTTTGAGGTCGGCTAATAAAAACTACAAATGCAAGAGTGTATTCGGGAGCTCTTACAATCGGCAAAACTAAAGCAATACGACCTCAAGAGGTATTCGAGAGCCCTTGAGGTACTGATAAAGTGTATTCGGCAGCTCTTGCAACCATAAAAACTAAGGCAGTACAATTACCATAAATTAATTACAAGAATCGATTAAGCTCTCATACGTTGAAAGCATCTCTATTGAGTACAAAAGTTGGTGCTTTATATTGATTAGATTATCAACTAAATGAGAGTTGGGATTACAGCTACATGCAATGTTACCAATCAATATGTTATTCGCTACACTAAATATGATGGTATGTACCTGTTTGCTACTACGTTTGCACCAAATAGTATTTATTATGAGTTTTTAATGGCATGTTACAAAGTGATTTCAACATAGGAATATCATTGCAAAATTTTATTTTTTTTTTTTTGTAGATCCTATTCACTGGACATGAAACCATGTTTAGATTTTCCGGAAGTATTTCAAATATTATTTGTCACTCCAGAGCATATTTTGTATTGCAATGTGTATACACAAATGAAAATCGTCCTTATTGCATTAAAATTTTTTCATACAATTAAAAATTGTTTCTGATTATTCTTGGGAATATTATTTCATGACATATTAAATTGTCAACGCGTTTACCAGCTCAGGCATGTCAGCCCTTAAAATAGTAGAGGCGCTAGTGAACATATAAATAGAGTAAATTTGAGAGTGTATACATTTGGGAGATACTCAATAAAAATAGCTTCTGAAGAAGTTATGAAACTACAGAGATTTTGATGCAAAATATAATGCAATTTTCGCCAATAACATTTTCACTACAAAATTCTCATTCTTAATGATTTTAGCTAAATAAAAACCATTTGCAACATATTAAGAAGCGCAGATTTTTGGTTTTTTTATTATTCTGCGGGGAAAATATTGTTGCATTAAATGACGATAAGTTGTTTGTAGTACTACGAAAGAATTAAAGTTTGGAAAGATTAGAAACTTGCTAACAACCACAAATGATGTTTTCTTAAGTGAAAGTAATACATAGTTTCAATTAAAAATAGCTTTAGACAACATTAAAAATTTTCACAAAGAATTTGAAGAAATAAGTATTTCTTTTAAATTTAAGCCAGATGTACTCAAATTAACTTCCTAAGAAGTTGAAAAAATGCACTAGTGGACACTTTCAAAGCAAAGAATATTACCTTCCCCAAGAACTTCTCGCATTTTCTCACTGGCTGATTTTGTTTCAAATACAAAATAATAAATATACTCGTATATACATTTATAATTTAATTTTCGTTTGTTACTTAAACACACATTTACTGAGCATTTGTTGTGTAAGGATCCTTCCTGTCAAGAATTTCTGCTAAACTATGATTTCTAAAACGCATATTTATTTGTTTGAAAATCAAAAGGAGAGGAAAAAAAATTGACGCAAAAACTTTATGCATTTTAAATCCTCTACTAGTCCTTTCGTGTTGCGGCTGACAACAGCCATGACTTCAAGAAAGAAAATAGAGATTCGAAAAAAGGACAATACGAGTAGTGAGAGGCGACGTGCATGAAAAAGTAATTCGTGGTTGTGCATTTAAAGTACTTTTTATTTAGTTTCACTTAAATTACATTTATTTTTGGTTTGGTTGTTTGTACAATTCTAGGGAGAGAAAAAAATTAAGGCAAAAAAGAATTTCCTTTTTATAACAAAACAAATATGAAAATGTTGGAAGTAATTTACGTCTTACAAAAATAAGTGTTGGTTGGGTGTTGAGAAAAAATTTATTTCTATGAAGTAAAAGCAAAAGAACAATTTGAAAATGTACAAGCGGATGGTTCTGAAAGAAAATAAACAAGGATACAGTCAAGAATTGCATTTACTTCTATTTGGCTGAACAAGAAAAAGTTGTGGGCCGTCAAAATGTATTTTACACAGCGGCAAAATATATTTGTTCAGAATTCTTTGTGCCATATATTTTGCACTTTGCCGATATATAAAAATGGCACTGGTACAAGGTACGAGGGATGTTAGATGGTTTGAGGAGTAATTAGAATTGCGACTTTAATAAACCACAATTCATAGACTATAATTGCTATCCCTCTAATCGAATTTGAGAGGCTACTGATTTCATCCCGACTTGCGAAGCGTTACATACGTGAACGTACAACTCGTAACGTATAAATACATTTCTGAGATTATGGCATACATGAGCGTACTGCAATTTACAAAAATTGGGATTATGGTATTCATTATCGTAAGACTGAACTAATGATTTTTACTACGAACTGTCACCCATTAACGAAATTGTGTTCGAACACATAAATTTTTTATAGTTTCTTGAATAAAATTTTTTTTTTTTTATAATATCTTATATATAAATTTAGGAACAATTACAACAATGAACACAAAAATTTTTGCAAAAAATGTACATCCTAATTGTCCGCAGGGAAAAGCTACTGCTAACCATCTGAGAGCGGGTCTCAACTGAGTAAGACCACCAGTTAATGATGTGAAAATGTGGAGAAAAGGGTAAATTTGCATTTTCTTGAAAAAATAATTATCGATGCTTCTTTCATTAAGCCTGCGCTGACTAGGAATGTCAAGCGAATTAAAAACTTAGCAAGAAGTACTCCGGCGGAAGTCCTTTTGAAACAAAATATCAACGTTCAGTGAAGAGATATTAATAGAAACAGCCGAACTCGAAGCAGCTGTTGAAGGTAACAAATCGGTACCCACGTTTGGCAACAAATATTTGAGCACCTGGCTGAAATCTCCAGCGACAGCAGGTTCGGGTAGTGATGTGCATGACAACCTGCAACAAAATTAACGTAAGAGAATCTTTGCAAAAGCCAAAAATAATAGGAAGCATAAGGGATGGCAAACAAAAGCAGTTGTTCATGAGATTTCCAGGCAAATATGGATGCTAACCTGGGCCGATTTTACAAATCACTTCTATTTCTCACTATCACTTGAATTTAAGTCAAAAATAAGATCAGGTCCATTTATTGTTTTTTCTTTTGTCTCTTCGTAAATTCTAGCTTTTTTGTGACGAGAATTGTGAATCAAATAAACTAGTCGCTGTGCAAAATAATTATGAATTCATCAAATAATTACAATCCGTCTGCATTCGTATGTGATGATACCATTCACTTCATTCGATTGACATGTGATGAGATTTTCTTTAAAAAAAAATTTCTAAGACCATGTTTTTTTTTAATTCTGCTCAAATCTGATATTAGTGGCAAGTTCCAGAAGCCACTAATAAAGTTCCCGATTGTCATTGAGAACTTTAATTAAAATTTATTTTGAATCAAATGTAGCAACAAATGTATTTTTTATAATTGAAATAATACTTTCTTATAAGTATTTATAACTATCGATATTTCTATACTCATTGAGTATCATCTTCAGGTAATTGTGTTTGATTCATGTCTATAGTATTTTTGGTTTGTGTCTTTGGAAAAAATGAAGAAATTTTAATTGAAAAATTTCTCATGGTTCTAGACGACACATTTCGTACACGTACATCTGACTTTTAAGCTGTAGAACTCATATTTACTATTGCATGTCTGTTAATATTGCCAATTTACAGACGATTCATAATTTGTACTTTCATACTTGCATAAGTAATTACATCTGTACAAATGAAAATTTTAAAAATAAATAATTCGCAAACAGTAAATTAATAAGGCCGCCTTTTACTTTTTAAACTTATTTTTTATGCTTTTCCCACCAACACACAAACTATGCTGATGTTAGATGCTTTGACAGATGAAAGTTGAATACGGTCCAATTGAAAATTGGCCATAGGACTTTAAATTAAAGTTTTAGAGAAGCATCGTTTTAAAGCTTCCACGCGACATGTACGTGTACAGAGTTTGCAATAGAGAATTTGACAAGTCAGGTCTAAGAAATATGCCGAAGATCTTATAAATTTGACAACTCCAAGTGCTTGAACGTTTGAGTAAAAACTGGAGATAAGATAAAACTTGCTTTAAGTTATATGACACCTTCAATATAAAGGAAAATTTGTTATCTCCCTCATAACAGTCTACTATAAATTTACTTAACGAATGTTATACTTTTAATTTCGATAAATTTTTAGCAAATATTTCACTGAAGTTTTATATAATTTTTCCTTGGTTTCTTTAATTCAACCTAGATTTTTTATTAAATTTGATTTACATTTGACTAATTATATTTAGCCGTTGGATTAATTATTTAATTAAAATATTTTAAAGTGATTATAAATTTTATTATACAAACAGCTTTTCTGTACAATATTTTATAATTTATAAAGGGAAAACAATAGTTATATTTAATAATAAAAAATAGTAGAACTATAGAAATACATATAAACATAAAGGGTGTTTTTTTCAGCATGTTTCCATGTTTAAGTTGGCAACACATTTGACAGCTGACAGTTGCTTTGTTGTTAGTTAAGTTTGCTATTTATATGGTAATGAACAGACATAGAAATTTTGAAAATTTTTGAAATTCATGAGTTTATAAGTTAATTTGCGCTTCGGAACTTTTGATAAATGAAAACTTTCACGTAATAAACCTGTTAATTGGCCAACTATATTAGAATTTTCTCTGAAAATATCTCAATTCACTTGTCTAAGGCGATAAGCCAGAGAAGCTTAAGCATTATGATCTCAGCGCTAGGCGAGCTCTTAGCAAAATACCTTCAAAATTGTAGCAAATAGTATGGGAGAGCCGGTCAATAAGTGGGTGATAAAAAAACACAGGTTTTTATATAAAACAAAAATTATTTCATTTTTCATCATAGTCCTCTTTGAGATTTGTACATTAATACAATAATTCTCCAATTTTTTATCACTTCCAAAAAAAAAAGATTTGTCGGGGTCATCAAGTTTTTGTAAGTGTTTGTTTGTTTGTGTGATGATTTTATCGTTGACTCTTTCCGTCGAGCCGTTTTTTCAGCTTTGGAATCACTCGGGGTGAGAAGCGATTAAAAATTCATGGAATTTTTCATTCCATACCATTCCGGTAACACACGGGTGCACCCATGCATTTTTCTGGCCAAATACAGTAATTTTTTCCCCTAAATCCTCATAAAATCGACATTCAGCATTGATTATTTTACCACTGAAGGTACTGAATATAGGAAGTGGTCTAACCTCGTGCAGCCCAAAAAAACGATCGCCCTTACTTTATTGGCTGACAACCCACTCGGCGCCCATCTTTGGCGCCGATTCACTCCAAGAAACCAACTATTTTTACTGCTGTTTGATAGTTGAAGGTGCAGAATTCCCATAGTATTTATCAAGCTTAACCTTAGTTTGAGTGATAGTTTTTTTTTTTCCATAAAAATTAATGCGGAATTCACTTTTTTCCATTTTCTCCTAAAAACAAGCGGTAGTCTGTTATCAATGGCTGCCAAACACAAACTAAATGAAACGGCTTGTTCAAATTTTGACAGGGGTCAACTGAAAAATGGATCTTGACAGGAGCATAGCTGGCCTTTCAGTTAAGAGGCAGGAAATACAAAAAGTCACAGCCTTATTGACCTGTGCTAGTAAGCAAATTCGACCTCTAGATGTCTTATTCATACATTAAAAATGTTCAATTGTCTCTTCTTAAAGCCAATTTCATTGATATTAAAAATATTTCCTTTTAATATTCTATTGTTTGTTGTTGGCTTAGCTAGGTATATGCCTGCATTTCATTGGCGCTAACCAAATTATCAGTACCCTTTAGCCAAATCATGATTGAAAGCATTCAAAGCTCGTATACTTAAGCCACAGACTACAAACACTATATGAGAATTCAAACAGAACTCAATCATATTTTTCTATTTGTAATCAACAAAAGCACAAAAGTATAAATAGCTTTAGAAAGCCTTTGTACAATCACAACACAACAAACAATTATAATTGACTTGCGTCTTTTTGTTTTTTCTTTTTACGCCTTTATACAATTAATCGCCCGTTGGGTGATAATGAAAGTATTTATAAGTATACGAGCTTTGAATGCTTTCAATCATGATTTGGCTAAAGGGTACTGATGATTTGGTTAGCGCCAATGAAATGCAGGCATATACCTAGCTAAGCCAACAACAAACAATAGAATATTAAAATTGTTATTTTGGAGAATATCTCGAATAACGAATTTGATAAATAATATGTCCTTTTAATATTGACATTTATTATTTGGGATTTTCTCACAAACTAATCGTTTAAAAACAATTAGAGAAGAAAGATAAAATAAGTTTAGTTTGTATTAGTCCGAGTTTACTGCGCACAAACTGTCAAGTAGACTCTAGATGACCCCATTCTGGTAACACCCTACAACTTGTCAGATACGTTGTGCAGAAAACCTGTAATGGTCCTATGATTAGGAGCTCTAGATTCATCCTATTTCCGTGAGGTACCTTAAGAAGCCAATTAAGTATTGCAAAGATCGCCCAGTATACAGCTGTCTAGGAATCTTTGACTTTTATTGCTTAATAAGGATATTAACAGAGAAATTAAGTTCATTACGAGCATATATTTTTTAAGTTTTCATATATAGATGAATTCTCATATTGTATATAATGTTTTTTTTTATAAGTAAACGATGATTTGTTTGGCTATAAAATATCGATGTACGAACAGCTAATCCCACATTAAACAGTAAATTTTTCTCTTTATTTTATTTTGAATTTGTCAACACTAAGAAAACACCCTATACATGCACATATTTTAATTAAAAGTTTTTTCCCGCATTCTTGCCATTTTATAACAAAGTACGCTTATTTTGTGCAATTACAAAAATTTATTATTATTTCATATAATTTAAGAGTGAATCGAGATTAAAAAAAAAAAACAAGAAATAAAAAGCCGATTTAATTTCAAATATTTTTTCATGATAAATAACTCATTGGCAAATAAAGCCACTTTGTAATAATTCAATTGTATAAAAGAGTAATGAAATCAATAAATTTATTTAATTAATTTTTAAATAAATTTACTTCAGAGTGTCGTTGGCAAACGGTTATTAATACTAAAATGTACTTTCCGTCCTGCCCTTCTGCCAGTTCCAGGCACTATCGGCGAATTATGTAAATATATATATATATATATATATATATATATATATATATATATATATATATATATATATATATATATATATATATATATATATATACATATTGTTATAAAATGAAATATGATTATAAATCATTTGAATGAAATTGATATCCTACACGGTACTAGACTTTAAAAAAAAAATATAATAAAATATTAGTATCACAAAAATTACTAATTTTCTTAAAAAACACATTAATTAAATTAAGAATACGAGACATCCCAGCAAAAAGGAATTTTAAAAGAAGCCAACAAGATCGTAAGCTCGTGATTTTAACACGGACTTTATAATGCAAAATGTTCTCATTTTTAAAGTCTATTCAGTGGATTTAATGTCATGTTCACAGTATTTTTCGAACCCTAAAAAGCACAGCTTTTCATAAATTTTTTTAACATTTCTAATTTTGTAAAAAATTAAAAAAAATATTCCTCGAGATAAAATTGTATCGCTTTTATTACTTTCAACGTCAATTTGTTGCAAAAGGATATATAAATTGTGAATATGAGCTTGTAGTGATAATAACAAGCTGCTACTTTTGGCAAATTTTGTTATTTCGTTGCAGCTTAAATCAATTCTAAAAAGGATATATAAAAGGCACCCATATCCTTAAGCGTATTTTTTTCCAAAGCTTCGAAGTTTTTCATAACTTGATGATACAAATAGCCATACGACTCTTCTCCTGCTGTTTTTGTCCAATTCTGTTCATTATCAGACCATTAACTTGACTTTAATTTTTATCATGAAAAAATAGGGAACAACAACTTTTTTTAAAGTATTTAATGCTATCGATAGTTTTACAGCCAACTATCATCGAAAATATCGAAGGGGAATATTATCAATAGTTATGCTGCTCTATAATATAGTCACAATAATCACGACATTATTATATTTTATAGATATCGATTATAGAGGACTGTACTTCAATTACATCTAAGAAGTACTTTTGAAATCTTGACGTTTTTTCAAATAATACGATTTCCATTAAGGACCCATGGACTTCCGGTCAAATTGCAGAGTCATTAAGAGAGAAAATCAAACTTTTATTCTCTTCATGTGGAGATTTAATATTTTTATAATTATAATTATTGTCAGTAATGAATAAAACAAAAATTTTATAACCATTTATTCACTATAGAGTCCTTTTAATCAGCAGCAAAAACTTTTTGCTTATGATGTCCTGCTAATGATAATTTACGATGTATAGTTAGAGATATGGAACCCGATTGGCCCATTGAGGACATTACATAAAAAAAATGGTACTGAAAAAGTCCTCTAAGGTGTCAGTACGAAAATTGTGTAAGACGAACCAACCAGTATGACGCCACAAAGTGTATGAAATCATTTCACTCACAAAATATCACTTACATTTAGTGACTACAAGTGGACGTTATTCACCCGTGTAGTGAACAAAATTTTCGAGTGAATTGCTTCCCTGGAACAAAAAAAATTTAAATTCAACAAAATAGTACACAAAAACAACAACAATACTTAATTGCGGACAAAATATTTGGGAAAAGGGCACAAATATAAAGTGGAATTTCACTCTCGGTGGGATAATTTTCTTTAGTGAAATTTTATTGTTTTCTTCAATTCTTTTTTGATTTTGAAATATCTTTTGATATGAAATGAATACAACGTAAAAGAAAAAAAAACGAAATTATTTCTCGTTCCTGAAGACGTTAAGCTCAGGTTAGACATTAAAATGGCATTCCTGTTAAAAAAAAATATTCTTCTTATAAATAAAATGATTAAGCATTTTTGAGTGATTGATGCTTTACGATATTTATTTAAGCTTCCATGAATAAATTTTAAAAATCATAATTTAATTTGTGGTCAAGTTCCTGTTTTGTTTTTTTCTTTTATTGTCTTATAATTTCTCTTCCAAAAAGTTTGAAATTGTTTTCATCTTTCTTTCTATTTTCAATAAATATGATTTTAACACATGAGCAACTGGAAAATGTTTTTTATTAAAGTCTAATTTAAATGTTTGAAAATCTAATCAGTTTGTATAATTTATGGGTTTTACACAGAGGAATTTTATTTGTCAATATATAATTTAATATGTTCAACATAAATGCAATATTGGCATTTTTAAATTTCTCATATTTTTTTTTTTGTCCTTTATAATATTGATGTCATTATGTCATTCAAATGAAAAACTAATTTGCTTATGAAGAATTTAAATGTTAAATACAGTTTGTGTGTGTGTGTGTGTGTTTTTTTTATGTGGTCTTAAATTATATACCATTTGTTTTATTTTATTTACAAAATATTTACAATGAATATTGAAAAAAAAACACTGTATATTATTTGAAAATGCATGTCAATGCACTTAAAATTTTTTACTCGAATTAAAAAGGTCATTGTCCTATTGAAAAAAAAAAACACAAAATCAATAACATCAAAGACCGTGTCTACTCCGATAGGCCCCTAACGTTAGGGTGCTGTTAGCTGAAATAGTTAGCGCATTGAGTATAAAGCAATTTATGACTGAGAACCTGGGTTCGATTCCTGTTCAAGACAAGTTATTAGAAATGAATAAAATTAATATTGTGAGCTTTACTTTAGTGTGGCGTTGTAATGATTGTTGTTGGAATGTTTGAGTGATGAAGGTATAACACTGGTCACTTAACAGTAACAGCGATTGGATACTCTTCCACTGCATCAACGCGCCCCTCCTTCGTAGGTAATATTAGCAGAATCGTCAGCGAAGTGAAACAATAAAAAAATGGCTATAAACATACAGCATAAGAGACAACGCCAGAGACGCTGCAGCCCTGCTATAAAAAAATAATAACGCGGAATAGTTGAGTTTGTAAAATACAAATATAGCTGTCTCTCTCTCTGTCTTCTAATTTCACCGCCTGTCCTCTCTACCCTTTCCCTTTCATAAAACAAGTAACACATTAAGTAATTAGTAGACACTAATGGCCTGAGTAAACTTCTCTTAAAAAACCACACACGTTCTCTTAAAAAAACACACACACATTCGTCAAGTTATTGCCGAGATAATGCCCGAAATGTGTCAAAAAGTAGTCAAAAGGAGCCACTGATGCAACCATTTTAGAGGCGTTCATTTAAATGACATCGTATTTCGTACGTGGTGGCAAAGTCTAAATATTAGTTATAACGATATCGAAATCATAACTTAACATGAGTTTTATTTTACTATACTTTTGAAACTGAAAAATGGATAACCCTGTATGAAAAATTTCTAAACAGTTTGAAATCGATAGTTGCACATGTTTCGGAGACAATGAACTAAACGAGGCTTTTCAAATGTTTTTCAACGTTCCCAAATGTACATATTTCTTCGAGAACAACATTGGCCAGCTCATCATTGTCAACGGCGAGCGCTATAGGTCGATGATTACTAACTTTTTTCGGCCAGAAATTGGATAATATGGACACCAACGATATGCTATTTTAACAGGATGACGCTATGTGTCACACAGCTCATGCTACATTGGACATTCTGTACGAGCAATTTGGGGACATGGTCATCTCACCTTGAGGCTCTGTGAACTGCCCACCGAGATCGTGCGATTTGATGCCCTTAGACTTTTTCTTGTGTGATTTTCATAAGTAGCGAATAAGCCACAAACAACAGAGGTTCTCGGAGCCAACATAATCCATGCCATCGGTCAAATTCAAGCTGAGTCATGGAAAATTGCACACGTCAGATGCGCGCCACCCGGGGAAGCCGCGACAAACATGTATATTTCATACATAACGCCATCAATAGGCCTCAAAAGAATAAAAACTTGCAATAATATCTCACACACACATTTTGTTTCATTTAAATTTAAAGACAGAAGCGCTTAGTGTAAGACCCTTTATGTGGAATACTTTTTATATTGTTATAGCAAACAAAGTCGCTGTAATTCAGACACAAAGGCATGAGTGTCACAACCTCAATGGCTAATCAGGCTAACAAGTCTAATTTTTGAAACGATGCTGTTTGCCCATTCACCCAATAAGCAGCACATTCACCCAGTTTCAGTTGAATTAAGATGAGTAGCTGATTGAGCTGCTGCATCTGATCCTGGAACTGAGGCTACCAGCATGGCCACCAGGCGGGCTGGCCTAGAAGCCTTGCATCACGTTGATATAGAGAGCCGCTTCCAGCCGCCTCTAAAATGAAGAACAGTCGCAGGTATTTGTTATTTGGCCCAACAGGATATCGAACAGACAGCCAAATACAAACCGTAATTTTGAGAAGGAAATGGCGATGAATTGGCCACGTATTACGAAGAGCACGCGGAGATGTAACTCGCAATGCCATCGACTGGAAACCGCAAGGTAGTAGAAGGGGAGGACGGTCTGCCCAATTAGACATAGAGGCTTCGCGAACAGGAAAAAACTGGAATAATATTATCAAACAGAACCGACTGAAAATCTATTGTTGGGGCCCTATGTTCCTTACAGGAACTAAAAGAATTAATAATAATAAAAGCAATTAATAAACGATTTTGCTGTCTACACCAAATAATTTCAGCCTAAGAATCCAACAATATTTGCTGTGCAATGTGTTGCTTTTTATTTTTCCAGGAGCAATAATAATGCAAATCTTGAAAACAGCTTTTAAAAACCGCAAACATAAATTGCACTTAAATGTGAATGTGAATATACGTTGTTGTTGTTGTTGTTATTGTTGGGTTCCAATTTAAATTGAATGCAGCTTTTACGTTTCCCAACAAAAGTGAAAAAAGAAAACAAAAACTCCTTTAGATCTAACACATACTCCTCTCTATAATTCTCCTGATTTCGAGTGCTTTAATGACGACTAAATGAATGAATGAATGAACGAATGAATGGATGGATTGATGTTGGGTTGGCAGGTTGTGCAGGTTTAACTGTCTGGATATGGCTGCAAATGTCATATTCTTCTGTGTACATGTGGCAGAAGTTGATATTGTGGGCATGGATAAATAATTAAATCGTTAAGCGTATATGCTAACCATAAAGCAAACAAACAGACGAAGGAACAAATATATAAGAAAACATTATTTAAAGCAAATGCGCATATCAATACAATAGGGGTATTCACTTTACAGAGATAACCATTTAGATTTTTCATGTTCAGTCGAATGTTCTAACCGGTTCCCATCTTACTTTTAGTTAATAATAGCTCCTTGGGAATAGAAGGTTGGTTCAAAATGGAAGTTGAATTTTTGAATTTCGCGTGATACATACAGTTCGTTCTTATTTTTGCACCTTATGTTGGTATATTTGCACCGATCAAGCAATTATTTTTTTTATTAAGCATTTTTCGTTACAGTCATTGAGGAGAGAAGTGTTTAATCAGCCATAGTGTCAAAAATAAGAAGCACTTTATACCTAGGCAGTGGCATAGAGTGAAATAACTCTGATTTTAAAAAGATGTTTAAAACTGGTACAAGCTCTTGCAAGAAAGCCCAGAAAGTGCTAATGGCGGCCCCCTGCTCGGAACGCCCCAGCATGTTAATCACTGGGTCTGGGTAATTTTGTTGTGCAAAACGAAAGAATATATTTTGGAATTTCACAGTCAATTAAATATAAGTATCAAACTTCCAACCCTGTTTACACTTTTGCAGACAATAGCAGCATTTTACATTCATATTCTAGATGAGGACGATATATGAATGACATACAAGGTGGCGAAGAAGTAGTGATAATTTCATTTTGTTATAAATAGAAAAAGAAAGATCTGTTCCCATTAAAAAATTTATTTGAAAGTGTAAAATTAATGACAGTAATTAGAAGAAATTATATCGCTCCAATGACCACCTTCTTTCTGGATTGACGTATAATTGCGCTCGTTTTACCACATTTAGAACTGTTGGTCGCAAAATATCTGGCTCTAATTTTGTAATTTCGTCTTTGATTTCAACTTTTCAGATTTACAAATTTCGTGGTTTGCTATGGTAAACGCGAGATTTTAAAAAGGCCGAAAGGAAGAAATCTGGTGCTGTTTGATCTGGACGGCGAGTTCAAATTTCCAAAACGATCTTCCGTTTTCGACCTGGAACTTGGCATCTTAAAATCTTCATCGTTGCCTAAGGTATGTGAGCGGTTTCTCCGTGCTGTGGACACTAACAATGATGCGAGACCCAATGCAGTAACTTGTGGGAAAGAAAAACTCGGATGACGAGCGTCTGCTGATGCCCAATTGTAGTCATCATTGTCTCGTTGATATTTATGGATTCTCTATGACTTCATCTCAATCTCCTCAATCTATTTTCCTATTCCCAGAATTATTCGTAGCATAGGAAGGCGTCATCCCCATAGTGCCAGTCCAGTTGTAAAAAAATAAAAATTTTTATTGGTTTCTTTTCAAATCGTTGGTAAAAACCTTGAACGGCGTAGAGGATTCTTCGGATCATCATTGAAGAAGTTGTTGATGATGGCGGTACCGCGGTTATCGAGCGTCATACAATTTCTTCGGACGTTTTGGGACTGAGGAGTGTTTAGCGAGAGTTTGTTCTGAAAAAGCTTGTGCAGAAAGCTGCTTTTCAAAAATGTTCGCAGGATTTGGCTCCCTGCGACTTTTTCTTGTTCACCAAACCTTGCAGACCCATTAAAAGGAGATTTGTATAGATTGAGGAGACAAAGACTGCATCGCTTGTTACTCAAAAGTGCTTCGAGATTTTGGTTAATGGATTTTATATCTGAAACAGATTACTTTAAAGCGAAGAAACTAAATATTAATAAAGAAATAAATATTTTCTTAAACAGACCTCGTATGTAGTGACATTTACAATAATATAATACAATGAAATTCGGGTATGAGAAAATGGAAAATTTCTGTTATTGTTTTTCGTTTAAGCAGTATTTTCATTTAAGAAGACTTTCATTTAGGCGAGGTGAGATCTTTTTTGTTGTTTTTGGACCGAAGATTAGATAATCGATTATGTAATAAAAATAAAACAAATATATCTTGCAATAGATCAAATTTAATGATCGAGATTTTACCGGTTCCATATAGTACGATCAAAGTGAGCCGGCACTACATGGTGGTTCGCTGGTAAATTATTGATTTTTTTTCTATCTTAATCGCTAATTGTTTCATATAATCTTACATTTTTACAAATTTAAATGTATTTTTTTTAAACGGTTTCCAGGTCAAGCGGATTTTCTCCTCCTTAATAAAGTAAAATGCTTTGAAATTGATCAAAAACGAATTAAGAATTTTTGCTTTCAATTAAGAAATTCTTTTCTTTAAACGCCGTTCAACTGTAGTTTCCTTTAAGGCACCATAGAGAGAAATTGATTGCAAGCTAATTAACTCGGAATGCCCCTAATGACTTGCAACTTATGTGCAATTATTGTCTTTTATGGCATGTTTTAGGGTTTTGCCTGTTTGGTTAACGTTTTCTGGTTTCTGTGGCATTTAGACATACATATTTATATTATGCATTGCAAAATCTATAATTGAGGATTTATAAATAAGGAAAAAAGAAATATTTTTTCTTAAATCCTTCGACTTTTATAAAGAGAGCAACATTCATGTCGCTACCACAGCAACAGGAGTAAAATAGTTCTAGATTCAGTTTGAGCAGGTTTTAAATAGAAAACACTTCAAGCATTCTAGAATCTTATAACAAAGTGATAAATGATAAGGCAGTTGCAGTATACTTGAAAATTATATAATCATGATTATTTAGCTAAAGAAAACTTTAGGGTACTGTCCACTAGCCATTTCACTTATTTTTATAAAAGTAGGGAAAAAGGATACAGACCTTTAAAAAGCATAAACACTTTACGAATTCTTTTTGTTTAACGTACAGAGTACTGCAATGAATGTCTTGGCTTTTTCTTAACCTTCAAACAATAAAAATTGCTGCAATGAAATATTCATAATATAATTATTGAAATTACACATGGCAAAATTGTGAGCCCAAAATGGCAACATATTCAAAAAATAATCCTTAACTCCTGCTCTCTACACATGCACAAAACACTAGCGAGAGTGAAAAAATTATTAAGGATCCATTTATAGCCTTTTCGCAGGGTTTAAATAAAACGCTAATAAAATAAAACATTTGAGTATAGATTTGCTCACTGCTCAAGAAATTTGATAATATACGGTACGATGCATTTACTGCTCTTTTATTGCATTTGCTCCGCGATCGTTTCATATGATTCATAACGATGTGGCATCTTTGAACACGTCTTGGGTTCATACAGGGGTTTGTTAAGACTCCCTGCTTTCTACTAATCCATTTCTTTCTTACTTCAGCATTAGAGAATAAGCAGTTGTATTAGAAGTGACTGAGAGAGTTGCAAAAAAATGTAATGAATAAATTTTCACAGTAGCGCCTTATTTTTACTCTCGCCAAAAAGGACTTCAACTCTTACTTTAATGCAATTGTTTTTAGATAATGGAAAATGCATTTAATTTAAAGAAAACAAAAACTCTTTCTACTCTTACCCAATGTTCAGCCACAAAACGTCTCCCATTCCACCCATTATCTCTAATGCAACACTTGTAACAGAGTACAACATTTAAAATGCAACATTATTTTACTGCTTCAGCTGTGCTGCTACAGTAATAGAAAATAAGAAAAAAATATTTGTTGCATATACTAAAGAGGATAAGAAAAAAATGACAAGGATTCAAAAACTCCAGACCAGTAGAAGGAATATATATGTGAGAGACAAAAAGGAAAAAAAAAACAAAAAAGTATCAACAACAACTGTGTTGTGTACATTGATAATGCGCTGTTGTGTTGCATTTTAATTTATTTGTAAAGTATTTGATTTCATTGCATGTATCTTCGTTGCTATAACAATCTATTTGGGCACAGTTGTTCTACGAGGGTAACCATTGAACTCTTGAGGATATTTTGCCTAACGGTCTAATTAAGTCAATCGCCAGGGACTGTTACACATTATTTCGCTTAAGCGTGATACCAGACCATAGAAGAAACATATTTTTGCAGAATGTTAAATTTAGTTGTTAGAAATTCAAGGAAAAAAAGTTTTTATTTTAGTATAGATTATGTTGACGAAATTATAAAGATACTCATGCCAAAGGACATAGAACAAATGGAAAAAATTAAACCTTTACCCTAAAGGAAAACCCTGTCATACAAGTCCTGAGGTGAGTAATATCTTGGAAAGGTATCATCCGCCGAAAATTTGGATCTAGCCTGCACAAAAGTTGGGCAATGATTTAGATAGTGCCCCACTGACACAGTATCCTCCCTAAATGCCCGACATTTATCCTCCTCCACAACGACGATCCAGTGCAGATGTGCTAACATCTTCGTCTGGATCTAGCGAACAAATATATTTAACATATATTATGGTTACAGTCCTTTTAGTATAAATTTATCTCAACAAAAACAGTTTCGCTTAAGTATTTTAGTACAAACTTTTATTACTAAAAATTTTAATGCTACAATTTTGAAGATAATTTTAGCACATAGTTTTTACAATTTATTTATATTATAAATCTCTAATTATTGTCATATCCTTTTAGCATTGCAATTTCATATCCTTTTATCAAATTTTCAAATTTGTAAAATTTGAAAAATTTAAATTCTGTTGTAGCACTTAGGGTTAATTTAAATATTATTATTTTTAACAGGATAAAATTTGGACACATGAACACTGATGATAATAATTTGGCAACTATCGTAATTTGCTTTTCCTTACTTCTTCCTTAATAAAAATCATATGAAAAAAAATTACGAATCTGAATTCACAACTTTAGTAATCGAACTCAAACCGGACAACATGATCCAAATTGAGGGTTAATATGGGTTAAAATAAATTAAATCTGCTGCGAAGCTCAACCTAAAAATTCTAAAGCTTGGAAGCCCAAATACGGCAAAGCAGTCTTGCATTGCATGCCATCTTAAAAATATTAAATTTTTCAAGTGAGAATAACAGCCGATAACTGAAGTAGTAACCCTCGTATTTGTATTTAAGAAAAAGTTTTAGAATGCTATACAAGATGGGATCACAAACAAAGATACATACACATACACACACACACACACACACACACACACACACACACACAAATACATAAATGCATATGTATACATATTTACTATAAATCCACTTTTATCAAGTTGATTCCTTCCATATAAAAGAAGGATGTGTAGCAGGCAGGGAGGGTCATTACTTTGGAAAAGCTCTTAAAATTCTGTACATGCAATTTGTTTGCAATTTTATACTTCATTTTATGCTGTGCAATTTTTTTGTTGCAATCCCCCTGCATTTCTTAATGAATTGCAGCATCATGTTTTCGTTAGCGTATTTTTACTTAATTTTATTCCTTTTCAAATTTTTACACTCGTTCTATATTATAATCATTCCTTTTCTAATAATTTTGAGTTGAAAATTAATTTGATTAAATAGAGGGAAATAGCAATGGGAAAGAGCTTTAGAATATTGATGCGTTATTTGTAAAATCATACAAGTGCTTCAATATGAATTAACAGGAAGGAACTAGACACTCACTATATTTGAGGGGGCGAAAATTACAGGGGAAGATTAAATGGTAATTTTATAATGTTACTATTTCAAATGATTCTTTATGGTCCAATTTGTGAAGGATAAATAAGGAGTTGAAGGGGAATACTTAAAGCATTTCCATTTCTTTCGAACTTTTTAGTGATCCAGTAGGAAGCTCGCTTTTATTGAGAAAACGAGCTACAAATAAACTAAAAATTAAGAGGACCAAAACCCCTTAATTTATTAGGGAAATGATTACTTTTAGAACGAAAGCAAGACTGTGGGCCATCGAAAGGCAATATTCGCTCTAAATTGGTTCATATTTTTATTAGAGTAAATAATAGACAATATCAAGCAGAAGCTTTAAGAGTGAAGTCTTGTGACGCTTAGCGGCAACATTGAAGCAGTGATGCCAATTATAGAAATTTTTCCCTTTTTGTAGGAATTTTTTTCAAAAATTTGACATTTAAGGAAAAAGGGAGAGATATCTTACTTTAGTCGAAAAAAATATATGTATATTAACTTTGGTAAACTTTAAAATTAACTAATATATATTATTTTGTAGAAATTCGAAAATCTGGCAATACCTCCATAATATGCAGAAAAAATATATGTGGCATCTTTAATAACGATGGCAAGTAATTACTTGGCTTATTTTGTGAAAATTTTTTTATACATACGTAACGTTGTGCATACGTAACGTTACATACATCTTTGCAGGTCGTTTCGTAAATTATAAACAACATTAAAATATGCTTAATTTTCGTCTTCCGATGATGCTGAAAACTTAACTCAGAAATACAGGAAATAATGATTATGCTCAAGTTGGTTGAGAGTCGAGAAGCTATTGGGATGGCTGGAGCCTAAATGTAGATGCAAGGGTTGTGGCAAACAAATTTTAAAAAACCAAAACCATAGTTATTTTTTTATCTTTTTGGCTCATTTTAAATTTCTTAACTTTTAATTTGGAGCAATTTTACTTGTTTTTGAAGCTATTTTTCATTTTTCAAAAAAAGTTTTTCAAATTTAAAAAATTACAAAATATGAAAATAACAATTTATATTAAAAACAATAACCAAACTCTGGATAATTTGGAGTCATTTTTAAATTCTAGTTGCTTTTAATTTGGACTATTGTTTCCTATTTTTGGAGCAAACAAGTTTTGTAAAAAACAATTATGTGGCCAATTTTGAACTCCGTTTAAGCCTATTTTTTGCAATTCAGCTGTTTATTTATTGAACCATTTTTAAAAGGAAATTGCACCTGATATGTAAATAATAATAAATGACAATTGGGGCGAACCAAATGTTGGATAAAGAAAAATCTAATCTAATGTGCTACTGGATGAAAGCACTGATGTTTCTTTAGAAAAAAAAACGATATGTCTTCTTGTAGGGCACTATGAAGAGGAGCATAAGGAAAATGCAGGGGAAAAAGGGATTTTCTTTTAATAATTGTGGGGTTTCCTGGCATCACTGCACCCACCCAAGCGTCATATCTTAATAAGACCGATAACGCTATGATAATTATTTTGGGTACATTTGTTAACAACAAATAAACTAGACTGTGACACATTCATTTGCTGATTACAAATAGAAAAATACGATTGAGTTCTGTTTGAATTCTCATATAGTTTTTGTAGTCTGTGGCATAAGTATACGAGCTTGAATGCTTTTCAATTGGCTAAATGGGTGCTGATGATTTGGTAAGCACCGCGCCAATGAAATGCAGGCATATAATCAGCTAAGCCAACAAGCAAATAATAAAATATTAAATAATTTTTGATAAAAAAGATTAACAGAGACAGCAATGTTTATACACGTATACAGTTTTTTGTTTTTTGCAGCTAACTTCACTTATTAACGCCCTGTCAAAATCGGATTTTCCAATCGCTTAAAGCGTTGACACTGTGTTACTTCGATTTGCTTTATACAAATTGCACGGGCATGAGAGTTTTAGACAATCAAAAAACGTTTGCCGCTCTTATTTAGGTTTGCCTGTGAGTAGAGTTACTCAGCATTTTTGTCGCCACGGTAGTTTTGGTAATACGTGCTCCAACTTTTATAGGAGTCGTTATAGTCCGAAACACTAGCAATATTGTAAAAAAATACAGCAGCTTCTGAAAAAGTTGATATCATTAACATAAAGTCTTCAGACTTGAAGACAAAACTTTAAATTTCAATTTTATCTTTAATAACTCCATTTGCATTTTTTGCGTGACATTGAGACATATTTTTCTGTCATCTTACATCTTAGTTCTAACGTGTTTAAATAAAGTTTTCTACACTCCTCCTTGAGCCATGCATTCCCTAAGTCTCATTTGCCTTTTATATTTTTTTCTCTAAGATTTCGGTTAAACTTCAAAGACAATAGTCAACAGCAGCAAAAGAAGTGAAGGAAGAAATTAAGTAGACTTTTTGAAATCTGTCACAACAGAATGCTGCAACAGCAGCAAATAATCAACGAAGCAAATCAGTAGTAGACATTAGTACACGTATATACGAATAGTAGCGGGCTGCTGCACTTAATCCAAATACAAAAGGAATGCTTCGACAAATAACTTTCCTTCAGACACAGACTGACATGTGTATGCTGCAGCAGTGCAGTGAAAAGAAAGCATAGAGAATAGTATGCAAGATAATAGTAAAAAAAAGGAAAGTTGTCCTGCTATGGATAGAAGACAGGGACTACAGACTTACGATGTATGAAATAAACATGTGTGCCAGGAAAATTAAACAACAGCAAGAGAAAGGAGGCTGGCAGGCGAAGAGTTTAAGTAGAGCGATGTGAGGTGTTAAAACCTGCTTGCAATTGTCACTAACAATTTCTTGACAGTGGGTTCAAAAATTAGAAAAACAAATGATGAGAACATTAGACTGAAGACACCATATGCACTTAGAGACAAACATGGTTGGTTGGTTGGCTTTCCTCACACTCAAAGTTGAATTGCTTGTGTGCCTTCACATGTTTTAAGGATAAACAATCATCACGAATACTGTTGAGAAAGGATAAATGTTATAATTTTATCTGCTTGAGTTGTTGTTTGACAAGTAGTTATCGTTGTATCATGTTCATGTTTCCCCCCTTTATTTTGTAGTTATGTGGTGTTGCATGTAGCATGCAGATCCTACTCGCTACTCCTTCCTCATTTGTTTTTATATTATTTTTTAAGTTTAAAAATATTTTTAGAATACAAACAAGGACATAAGGATACGTTTGCATAAAGAAATTTTAAGAGAAACATGTGTTTCCGTATGTTTTTTCACTGGTTAAATTTTTACAATCCAGACACAATGGGCCAGTTGTATTACAAATCGGAGAATATTTTGCTGATTTCGCGTCACGTCACCAACTGAAACCCACTTTCTAGGGAATAGTTAAAGCTGGTCAACAGTAAGTAATTACTGTCCACCACGAGTACCAAACTGCCAATATTGCGCTGTCGAGTTGACATAATGTCGACAATAACTACATACATAATAGGGAAATTAAAACAACCATCTAATAATCATATAATAGCCTTTCTCGGACTAGCGCCTTACTTTTAAATAATCGCTTTATACTATAGTAACCATCCACTATTGGCATAAGAAAATCAAAGCCTTAATGTGGATACGAGTTATTATATGATACTGTAGGCAGGTTGCATTTAGAAGTATAAGCTTATTTCGTTAATTTTCAAAACCCATCGCCCTTATTATGATTGTCGCGTCGACGTCACATCAAGTCGACAGTAAAAAGATAGCAGTTCTGAACTCCTTGTAGGCAATAATTAACTAATATTGATACCCAATTGTAATTTTATAAGCTATAGTAGTAGTAATATCCTATCAATAATATTTAATGGTTCTCGGTAACGATCCCACAATAAATAAATATATTGATGTCGACTTGGAGTGACGTCGACGTCGACAATTATAATAAGGGGGCATTTTTTAAAGAACTATTTAAATGTAAACTGCGTTCTGACTCTTCGGAATCTTACAGAAACCCTAATGCTAGGAACAGTCCTGCATAGTCGGGCTTCGTACGGGCGCAATTATTTTCCCCTCTATGTTTTTTTTTTTTTTGACCACCGACTTCGCTTAACAAAGGTTTTTTGTTTGAGTCCGTTCTAAAAAAATTTTAAGTGATTTTTTATATCTTTTTGACCCATTTTTAATTTTTGAATTTTAGATTTGCAGCAATTTTTCTTGTGTTTGGAGCCATTTTTCTTTCCAAAGTAAAAAATGAAGATTAAGTCCAAAACATAAGCACAATTATCGTAAATTACAAAATAAAATATGACAGTAAAAAATGAAGAAAGAATAAGTCCAAAACATAAGCACAATTATCCTAAATTACAAAATAAAATACGACAAAAAATTTGTATTGAAAACAATAAAACAAAAATTTGGGGTAATTTTTTTATCCTTTTGGACCATTTTTAATTTTTAGTTTTTTTTTAACTTGGAGCATTGTTTACTATTTTTGGGACTATTTATCATATTCCATGAACAATTTCCAAAAAAAAAAACAGGGAAAATCACCCTAAACTATTGAATATAAAAATAAAAAAAAATCGTGTTGTCTTCGGTATAAAATTTTGGAGCCTTTTTTAAGTTCTAGTCTGAAGCCATTTTTCATTGGAGCAATTTTTATCATTCTCGTTACAAAACTTACGGCATCATTAATTATTTATTTGTATTATATATTATAAATTATTTATACAAAATTTATTGTTTATTGCGACTTTGGCTGTTCATATATCGAAATTTAACTCTTCGTTGTATATACGTTCTATGCTTATGCCAAACAAAACAATATGAGAATTATTTATTATTATAAATTATTAATCATAGTTGGCTTAGAATGCTTTTCAATTGCTCCCGGAGCACTTTACCCATTTTTTTATGTTCCCTAACTAAATTCTTTTAAAAGTATTGTTTTTTGTTCAACTTGCATTTACTGTTAACTGATTAACAGCGCTCTGTTAACTTCAAAGCTCTGACTCTGCTAAAAAAAATGTGGTTTGTGTCCCTGCTAGTTAAATTTTAATTTATCCTCACACACATGTATAATGGAGGAACATTGTGCAAAATGTTTAACAGCAGTTTCAGTTCATTGTGCAGCAAATAGTTAAAAAAAAGGATTTACAACATATAAACATGCATATAATTGACTTTAAAACGTTAAGTGATGTGATATTTTGCCACTTGTACTACAACGTACTCGTACTTTGAATAGTTAAACCAGAGTAATGCTCACAAGGAATCACCGCTTGTGTATATTTAAGTGAAATGTTTCCAATGAATGTAAAATAAATAAACACAAACGTCTGTATGATCCATTTGAAAGCATTATAGTAAGGAACTAGTTGGTGCAAAATTCTTAAGGCAGTGGCCTGATGACTATATAGTTTTGGAGATTACATTGACGTAAACTCCCAGGCATTTCCTCCTTGCATTTCTAAAAGAAATATTTAACACATACTTATGATTTTTTTTTTTTTTGCTCATGTAATGAAGTTTTTTCAAAGCAAACAATCTTTGTGGGAATGTCGACATAAGTTATTGTTAAAGAAAAGAAAAAAACATCAACAAATTGCATCAGTGTCTCCACATATAGTTTGAATGCATATTTGTATGCAAAATATCTACTTTTTTTTTTTTTTTTTTTTTTTGTTATAAAGACATTTCAAATTTTTCCTCCTTCTGCTTATCGCTGTCATCCTTTCAAACGAAATTTCTTAAGTGTCTCACTTTTAAGTTTTGTTAATACTTTTCTTTTTTTTTAATGGCATGTCCTACTGCCATGTACGAGTACTTCCTTATTTATATATATTTTTTTGTAGAAATGTTTACTTTTTTATAATTTTTTCAGAGACTATCAAACAAATAAATACACGAAAGCCATTAAACAAAAACATTCATTGTGATTTCTTTACTTTTTATACTTTTTTTCAACTTCTTTTCAGCAATTCTTTCATAGTTTTCTTTATTGCATGTGCTTGTCTTGAGGCACTTAACACACATTGCGATAATGACAAAATTAGATTCTGTTTTCTATTAAATTGCATTTCAAATTTATCCACTCACTCATAAGGTGTGAGGAGGGTCTTTGCGAGTTAAAGTTTATTTTTTCCTCTTTTCATTTCAAGAGATTTCTTTCTTGGAAAAGGAAAATTTTTGAACTGACAATATTTAAACAAACAAATAAAAAGGGACAAAGTTAAGAAAGACTTTAGGCAAAGGAATGGCAAGAGATTTAATATGGATATTTATGGATGTAACATTTTATGCATTGGAATTTTAAGTAACTTTGGCTGTAGGGAGGAAAAGCTTTGAAAAGGAATAAAACTGTCCAAGAAAAGAAGGCTTAAGTAAAGTAGAATGCGCTTAAAACAAGCTTGAGTTTAATTATAGAAAATATTCTTGAAATTTATCCTTTCAAGGATAAAAGTTTAAGAAACATATGAACTCCCAGTAGAAAAAAGAGCTTCCGAAAAAGCCATTAAAATCCTGAGATTAGGCTCCGGAAATATTACGAATTCGTATCATTTGATTTTAACATATGCTTGTCATTGCAGGAAGTTCTCTTTATCGATTCCTATTCACCGATTTGTAAGCTGTTTTCATTATGTTGCGAAACGTAAACATTTTTTGTTTCTTTATATTGAATAAGTATTGGCTATTTATCCTGGGAATACATTTCCCATCTGAAAATTTGTCCGTAGTCAAGATATATTTTTGCTATTGCTTATTGTTTGCAGAAACATAACTTTTTTTTTAATTATTTTCTAATAGAGTTTCATGGATTTCGAGTAAAAAATTTATAAACTTAATTTTCTAGAAATTTAAAAAATGGACTACTGAATTTTTGGAAGCAATGAAAATGTTATTTCTGGAGAATGACTTAAGTTTCTTTCACTAAGTAGTTGTTTAAGCAACTAGAATTTATTCACATTTTCAGATTGATTTAAATTAGTTTGCAGTAGGACTTGCCGACATCTTGGACCACTGTTATACGATAGTACTCATTATGGAATACTACCACATGATATCAACCAGGTATCGTTACAAAACTCATCGAGCTTCGCAATTCGATAATTTCAATATCAACTTCATCTGCAGGAGTCCTCTTAAGAGGGAACGCTGACATAAGATTATGGCAGGAATCGTTGTGTATGACGCTAAAAGGTTAGACATTTTTATAATTTCCGATGATTAGTGGAATTATAAAATTTTTTTTTCTAATTTTCTTTTTTACCCGGAATGTCATATTTTAATATTTTTTAACTGACAGCAGAGATTAAGTTTTAATAATTGTAGAAAACATATACATGTACATATATATTTTTTAAAAGGGGTTCGTTACTCTAAGGCAGTCCTTTGCAGAATTTTCTTTTACAGAAACTGCAAACCCCAGACGCTACCACTCAGGTCTAGTAATGTACCCCACATGAATTATTTATTCTAAAAGCTATTTTGTTTACATTTTCCTATTTACCATCTCTATCTTTAAATACTTTCTGGTGAACACCCTAATGCACAAGAAGACTCTGAAACTAAAATCAAGTACTTCCCTTAAAAATGTTTAATATGATTTGAAAGGAATACTTTCAAATTTTTGATTCCATAAAACTCGTGGTTTTTGGCTGGGAAGTAAATTGCATTAAATATATATTTATGTTGCATGTTACATTTAAATGCAAATACATTTGTGTGAGTGTATACGAGCGTGTATGCATATTGCAATACACTTAAGAAAACTGTCAATAAAATGTCGATAGTTGTAAATTAATACGTTACTCTTTTGGTTTCAGTTTTTTTTATATTTTTCTATATGAACTTTTGAAAATCATATTGTGCATACATGAACAGTTTTATAGAATAAATGTGCATCCTAAATATATGCAACAGCAAGCAGCCAGCAACAACGCAGCCAAAGAGAAAAGGGTGCAAAGAAGTAAACAGTGCTCGTGTGTGTGTGTGTGCATGAGAGAGAGAGATGGGGTGGGGCAGAGCAAAACTATAGTAGCAGCTGAAATTTTCACTTCAATGAATTTTTATAGTGTAAAATTTTTACATACAAACGTGTATGATTTTATTTTTTAGTTTCAGTTTTATAGTTGATATAACTGCAATTGTTTGCAACATATAAATATTACTGTTGCTGGTTGTTGGTGTTGCCAGTTATTATTGCCTTTGGTGTCGTGGTAGTTTCTCTTGCTATTTGTTTAAATTATTATGTCTTTTTTATTTATATTTTTATTTCCCTACTATTTGCAGTTTGTGGATCAGTTAACAATGAACTTTTATTTGAACTGCAATGAACCTTTTCGTCAAATTATGTGTTATATGTGGTAGTAAAACTATCATTTAACAAAAAGGGAGACAAATTATTTTAGATGAAATTGTTGATGGTAATAATATATGTAATTAAAATTTGTTTTTCTTTTAACTCAATCTCTTCATCACTGTTTGCCAATTAAATTGTATACACATGTATTTTCACAACTATGAATAATTAATCTCCTTTATTTCTGGTAACAAATGTTAATTCTTAAGGGCAATAATATGTTAGTCGTTCCCCATACATTAATACTATTGCATACTGCGATAAAGAGGTGAGTCTCATAAGTTGTCACAACTGAACAGATTCCTAACTAAGTACAAAGAGAACCCCAACAAGTCCCTGGGAACTACCTTGGATTGGTTATTAATAAATCTCCTTCAAAAGTGTGGGATATGCTTTAAACTAGAGTCTTGTAAAAGAAAGTGTTTGAACAGAAATATTTATTTTAGTAGCAGAGACACGACCCATATTGATTAGCATTGCTAATTTCTGGCTTAACAGAGCGCTGTTAATCTTTACCTTTATAAATTTAGTTTTCTTTTTAAATCTGTCCTGAATTCAGTCATTATAAATTTAGTTAAATTTGAAAAATTTAGACACTGGTATCAGATCCATCTCATAAACAACACGAGGACAAGATACTCCAAAGTACATATAATAAACGTATATGGAAAGGGGCCAGGCAAGAGCCTTTCAACACACAAAAAAGAAATAATAAGTACAAACAAACACCTTCTCAGCAAAGTAGGTAGTCATTAGGAGAAAATTATGAGTTGTAGGTACATCCCCTCTATTGAGAAATGGTGCTCCAGACAAGTTTCTAAGAGCACATTTGGTTTATATTAGACTGAAATTTGAAACTGTAAACAAATACAGATCTCTTAATATTAATTTGAAAAAAAGTACTAAATGAGATCAACAAAGGACATTCCAAAACAAGGAGCTAAAGGGATAACTCTGGCACTTCCTAATCTTGCTCAAAGGTACAAAATCATTAGACGAAAATTTAGTCTAAAATTTCACCATTTACTAGCTTAAGCAAATTAATTAATTGGCAAAAGCTTTAATGTTTACGATTTTAGGACTTTAACTTGACATTCCTTCTTTATTAGCATAAATTACTGATATTTGTAGTACTATTTTTTTCTTTTTTGTTCCTTATTTAATGAAATTTATTATTATTAAGCGGGTACTAATTTAACTTATAAACATCTATTTCCATGCAAATACATAATCATTGTTTGTAACCTCTGAAGCGATAATGTGTGTATTTATTAGATGTAAAAAATTCATTATGAAGTGTAAACTAACTAACCTTTTAGAATTATAAGAGATTAGTAGGAGCATTAGAGAGTTGGACGAGCAAATTGATGTAAAATAACATTTTACTTGGGTAATAAATTTTACAGCATAACTTTAAGGCTGTCAGGTTAGAGGATTCATTTTATGCGGAATCTAAGAGCTGGAGGAACTGTCAAAACATTAAACTTTTGTCCTTGCTTTTCAATCATGATTTGGCTAAAGGGTACTGATGATTTGTTTAGCGCCAATGAAATGCCGGCATATAATCAGCTAAACCAACAAACAATAAAATAGTAAATTAAACTGTTGGTTAGGGATTCAAGAATTTCGTTGTTAGGATTATTGGTGTAATTTTAAGTTTTGTTGTCTGCTAAAAAGTGCCGTTTAAAAAAGTACCTCTCGAAAAAGTACCTTCGAATAAACTACCTATTGCAAAAGTACCTTTTAAAAAAGTATTTCTTAAAAATTTTAATTAAAAAAAAAGAACCTTCCAAAAAAATCCTTTCAAAAAGTACCCTTAAAAAAGTATTTCTTAAAAGGGTACCTTTGAAAAAAAATACATTGTAAATAGTACCTTTTAAAAAGTATCTTCTTCTAAGGAGAAGCATTAAGTTTCTTAAGCTGTATGTGTAGCAATTTTATTAATTGTTCTACTTCGCCGACGATTCTGCTAACCTCATCGACGGAGAAGAGCGCCATGATGTAGTACGTTAGCGCAGTAGGGTTACGCTTTCATTTCTTGAACGTAAATCAGAAAAACTCATGATATTGATGACTTGTCCTCAACAAGGATCGAACTCAGGTTCTCAGTGATAAATTGCTTTGTAGACAACACGTCAACTACTTCAGCCAATACCATTTTTCCAAAAGTACCTTTTAAAAAGGTAGATTTTAAAAAAGTAGCTTATAAAAAGTACCTTTTAAAAAAGTACCTTTTAAAAAAAGTACGTTCTAAAAAGACGCTTTTAAAAAGGTACTTGTAAAAAGTAGCTTTTAAAAGGTACCTTTTAAAATTGTAGCTTTTAAAAGGATACCTTGTAAAAAAGTACGTTTTAAAAAAGAACCTTTTGAAAAAGCACCTTTTAAGAAGGAACCTTTTGAAAAAGTACCTTTTAAATAAGTACCTTTTAAATAATTACCTTTTAAAATAGCACCTTTCGAAAAATCTCCTTTAAAAAAACCTCTTTTAAAAAGACCATCTCAAAAAGCACCTTTTAAAAAAGTACCATTTCAAAAAGTACCTTTTAGAGGAGTGCGTATTAAAAAATGCCTTTTAAGAAGTAATTTTTCAATAAAGTACTTTGCATTGAAGTACCTTTTAAGAATTTAAAATTAACCTTTTGGAAAAGTACCTTTAAAACGAGTACCCATAAAAATGCTTTTTAAAAAAATAAAAAGTACCTTTAGGTATGTTTATGAAACTACAAACTTTGTAGAATTTAAAAATGTGATAAATTTTTTATATTCTATTCTATTTACATAAAATTTAGCGTAAAGAGACATTCGTAATATAGTTCACAAGTTGGTGCACCTAAAAGTACTATGTACCAACTTTCGTTTAAATCTTACGTACTTTATTTACACTTAATGTAAACTAACAATTTTCTCTGTGCTACAGATATCGGTGTTTCATTTTTCATATTGTATGTGTTTAAGGCTAAATCGACCTCATACGCATTTACTCGTAGCACGGGGCACTTACATATCAACACAGCAAAATCAAATTCAAACAAATAGCACACACACGAATACAGCCGCAGCTGCTGCAAAGTCAGAAATACAAACTCCTCATTGATAAATATGTTTCTATTTATGGTCGAAAAGGACTCGCATACATCATTATGTTACAAATTTAAATTAAAACAAACACACGCGTACCACTCACGTACACGTACACAAATTGAGCTTTACTAACAAATATTAATTAAATGCGTAATTTATTGTCAAAGGCCTTGTGGAATTAAATTAAGTGCAAATATTCACATGGCCATGCTGTTTTATGTTGCGAAAGGGAAGACCCAATAACACCCATTGTGCAGTATTTGCTCGCAAATTGATTGAATGCTACAAACGAGTACATAATTGTTTGAATGCGAGTTAAAATAAATTTAGTTGAACATGCTAATTTTCAATAAATAACTTTAATTGTTTAGTTTTTTTCACTCATATGTATATTTCTTTAGAGGTTTAACAGTGCTTTAAATGAATGCATTCTTACCAATTATTACCATGAGAGAGATTTCACAATTTTGCCTACCACTACAGGTTAACAAATGACAAAATAATTCAAGTAAGGGTGACAGTGAGTATTACCTTATTAGCCTTACTTAAGGAACCTATACATTTGCATTGTTATTGTACAATAAAATTGCCTGTCTGTATATTACATTACTAGTGGCAGAACACATTCTATAAAATCAAGTCTTTGGATTTGCAATGCGCAATTTATAATTGGTTGATAACATTGGACTCCAAAAATGGAGGACAACATTATCTATGGATTTTTGCTTTAACTATTTGATGTGAAATTGTTTAATTTGCTTAAATTTTTACATTTCACAAATTATTATTAGTTTTACAATTTGCTTCAACATACTTTTACACATATTGTTAGAAAATTCGCGCAACATTTTGCTTAAATATATTGAACAATTTGTTGGATAGTCTGTGGCAAAATGAAAATAGTAAATGCAATATAATATTGAATAATATTGTGTGGTGTATGGGAGCCTTAAGGCCTTTTGGTTGATTGAAACTCGGAGTGGCAGTTTAAGATCCGGAGGGACTATCGAATTCAAAAAAATCCATGATAACCATTGTTCTTGCTAATTTAGGACAAAGGAAGTGTTCTATACTCTCTTCTTCATTTATATCGTTGTTCTGTTTAAATCTAACAGAAGTTATCACAGACATCAGTGTTGATAGTTGCCTTCTATAATATATGATATTTGAGAATGGCGTGGGTTTCGTTCCGATCCAAAATTTTTTGATAACAAATGTCCTACATTGGCAAGAATAGATCTCGCTATTTCCCAAAAAAGAAAACAATGTCTTGGGACACCTATCGAGGATTGTGGAGGCAGCCTCGACTAACTGCAACATAATTTTCTCTGCTCTTGAGAGAAAGTGGCAGTTGGTCGGTAGCGTGTTCTAAAGTTGTATGTTCTACAAGCAGGGTGGCTTGCAACCGTTTAGAGGTTTATCTCAGACTTTATTGCACAGTAATTCTTAAATCGTTCAAGAATTACAGAAGCGATTTCGGATGTTGAAAGAATTACCTTTTAGTGGTACTTATAAACAACTGTTGTTATCCTCTCCCTTCCTCCCATTATACTACACCATTATACACGACATTCCAAACACACGCTTCATGTAGTTAATTATGATTTATTTTTTTAAATTAATTTACGATCTTTAATAAATTATAATTAAAACTTGTGGCATGTAAACTTGTTTTATGTCGTGCCATTCCCCACATAACCATTCGACCACATTAAAACCATTACAAACAGCAGCGTATTTTTTATTAAATGGATGGAAGAAAAACCATTTGGTTTCATTAATCGTCAGTTAAAAATAAGCAATTAGCTTTATTTTAACAAAAGGTTGTATTTAATGGCACACATACATACATCCACAAATAGGAAACGCAACTATTGTAGAACCACAAGAATGGAACTTGCCAACGCTGCTTTTAATCTAAAGAAAGTGGTTTCTATAGACTGACACAGAGTGCAGCTGTTCTAGAGAGCGGTAATTTCCGACTAAGGCTAACATCTAGAGCTGACAAACAATCGATAGTATCGATAGTTCTATTTCCATTTGACCATCGACGATATTTTTCTCGATAGCGATACTATCGTTGATAACACAGTGCAACACGAAAAAAAAATAACCATATACGGACACCACTACGTGATAAAAGACTAAAAAAAGACCCGTGTCTCCCAATTTTTCCCAAAGTCATGCACTTTTTTTTATGGGCCGCCAAAGATTTGGGGCCTCGGTATCATTTTCGCAAAAAAGTGATCATTTTCTCGGGCTCATAACATGTGGGAAAAATTCATACAAAATGTCCAGCTGTTAAACGTCTCGATTATATATCCGCTTGTGAAAGAAGAAACGGATGAAAGGAAAGAACTAAAATGTAATTTTTTTTAAACCAACCCATGACCTTGTCAAAAACAATATTATTTAATTAAATTCACCGAACTGAACTAACTTCACTTATATAGTACCAAAAAATAGGTCATAGGTTCACAAAAGAATTTGATAATATTTCATTTAATTAAACTATAATTTGAACTGCTTATAAAATACATATATTCTTGATTAAGATGAAAAGTTTTCGTTGTAATACAGAAAATTGCGCTCTGTAAACTGACACAACGTTGGGTATGAGTTTTGTTTTTATTTTTTCATATTTAAAACTATTTTTCATTTTTCAAGTACATCAACTTAATTTAACTAAACAATACAATATGAGGAAAAAAATCTTAACTTGACATCGAAAGAACAGATGATAAACACAAGATGCAAGACACATAAATGGAGCAACACCCAAAGATAGTTACACACACTAGTTCTATACAAAAATGGTATAGAACCCAGTGAGCAAAGCCTTCGCTTAATAATTTGGTTGCTATTAAAGGGAGATACTAGGATATTTCCTTCTCGAGTAAAGTTTTTCATTATTAACTAGTACAACAAGACCTTCCAAAGAAGTCATGAAAATGTTGTAATTAGGATCCAGAAGTATTTAGAATCGCTTATTTGCCACAGGAAATAGGTGTCGAATCTGTGAAGCGTACAAATTGGCCGATAGTCACGATTTTCTTTCTCTTATTTGAAAGTAACTTTGATTATTGTTATTAGAATAAATATGATATATTTATATCGATTTGAAGAAATAAGTAGTTCATTTAATAAAAAAAGAAGTACTTTCAGATCGATTTATACAAAGTTGTAGAAGTAATTCCCATTTTACATTAAAAGGTCAATTGAATGCCAGGAAGTCGAAAAAATGCTCTATAGCATCCTTTGGAAGCAATGAAAATGTTATTCCTTAAGAACAACTTTCACTTTTTTCAATGGGTTATTATTTTCTATTGAATCTGAAATATAAATTGAACAGCAGTGAGCATTAAAATCTTATTTATTTAAGCCCATCCAATGGCAATCAAAAAAACTTAGCTTCTCCAGCTTCTTCAATAGGAACAGAGGCCGAGTGTGGCCTCTGTAGTTTAGGTTGTTGGGGTTAATGGTTTTGGATGACAACCAAATTTTGGAAAACAACATTAAAAAGAGATGAGATTAGTGAAAATTATGCGTAAGCTATCGCTTGACGAAACCCTAAAATCAATGGCCATATTGCCAGAGAATTGTGAAATGTTCAAAATCTGTAGAAGTCTAAGATTGGGGGAATTATTGAAACTTTAATTAATTTAAATAGGACATAAGCAGAGCCTGTTAAGGACTGCTGGTGTAAGTTTTTGATGAGAACACTAAGCAAAGATACGTTCAAATGGAATAACCCGGTGAAGTGAAAACACAACTCCATTAGAACTTTAGCAATTTCCAACCGAAATATTGGTTGTATTTGTACTCGTAGCTAATTGTTTGCTGGGTTTCTGCCAATTTTAAGCTGTTAACCCTTCTCTTTCCCATTATACAACAATGACATGTTGAAAACAAAATCATTTGTAAAGTTTTCTACACTCAAAGAAAAAAACGGGAACATTAGTAATTACACAGTCATGTACATACACATAAATAAGCGAACGAAATGAGAAATTAAACGAAATTCTTTCTCGAGCAGTGACATTCCATTTACATGATTATTTCATTACGTAAGAAACGTACATAAGTACGTACAAGAGCAAAAGGCGCCTAAAAAACTTACGTGTAATGGAGATGTATTTGAAAAAAATAATATAAAATACAATGAAGCAGCGTTAATCAGGAAATAAAATACAGAAAAAAGAATACACACCCACACACACACACACACACGCACAATCATCCGACAACTAGAGTGCCTTTTTTAACATAAACTTAATTAAAAAATGTGGAGAAATAGTTTAAGACAAATTTCTCTTGATGTTGTTCTGCGACATAAAAGTGATTTGTAGGAGCGAGGATTTTGACGATGCACTAAATGGTTGAACTTTGAGGAAAGAAATTTATTAAAATGTAAGTGAAAAATTGTTTTAATAGAGATAATAAAGACGACGTTTGAAAATAACAAGCGAGCAACAAGCACAACATGGTTGAGTGTCTGGCATTATTTGAACATGGAACTTTTCACTTTAAGTGGAGAAGAATGAATGAAAAATATGTTAAAGCGTAATAAATTTATTTCAAATTAGAATTTCTCATAATATGTGCATTACGTTCGTTTAACGCATTAGTGTCATATCTCCAAATAAACATGGAACTTGGCAAAATGGAATTAATAAAGTTGATTTTTGACATGACTATTTCCATTAGAGGATAACCTTACTTTAAAACAATTTTGAAATTTTTAAAAATAATTTTAGCCTATAATTCCAATTTCGTTCTACATATACAGAAGATATTGGGTAACATATTTGATAATTTTGAATTTTTGAGATATGCCTTTGTTTCATGAAAGCAGCGATATGACTTTTTAACATGAAACTATTTTTAACTATCAAATGAAAATTATTTTTCACTCAAAACTTAAAAGGCGGTACTAACAGCTGTTTCTCACTTATTTTTCACAATTAATAACCAATTTAGAGGAAAATCGCAATAATTTGCAAAGCTTTTTGCAATTTCCGCTATTACGCTATTTTTGGTTACAGATTTTGTTTTTAGCTTTTAAAGGAAAATGTACTTTAAAAAATAAAGAAAAATCAGGTTTTAAGAAAAAGTACTTTTTAAGAAATTGTATTCTTTTAAAAAATAAATTTTTTTAGAAATTTCTTGGTAAAACTAGCGAACGGATATTGACCATTAAATGCTTAATTGTATGCATTTCGTACACACAATGGAAACTTTTGTAGTTTATTTTCTTTCCTTTAATTTGATCCAAAGTTTAACAATGAAATTAATTCATTCATTCAATGATTCATTCAATTGGTTGGAAAAAATTATTATAAATTTTCACAAAATTTTAATTTTCTATATCAAATACTGATATTTTTAGGTTAAAGTTTTATAGAATTTGGCTGGTAAGTAGAATATTTAAATGTCCATTTGTGTCATTTCTACTTCGTGTGGGACTGCCCCTGCTGAAATTCTCAGCCATTAAGATCCAAAATATGCTGAAGTTATGCAGCATCAATGCGAAGCAACAAAATTCAACATTAAATGCATAATTTTGTAAATCACATCATTAGAGAGAAATTTTTATTGGAATCAAAAAAATAATAATATTTAAAAAATTTTCAAATATTGGCTTTATTTGCCATAAAAAATGCGAAACTTGTGTAAGGAAAAGCAATATCAGAATCTCGATACTTTTGTACGCTAAAAAAATTCAATTTAATAATAAAAACAATTTGTAAAAAAATTTTTAATTTTGTTCTTGTTCTCTACATAAATTTCACTTGGTGATGGAAGTGATTTTCAAAGTTTTGCCCGTAGTATCAAAACATTTGACGATCGATATCTGCTGATGAATTGGAATTTAGCTGCAACGAAACACAGGATATAAACAATTCAACTCACAACAAAAAACAAAAACAATTCTTTTCAATAATTAGATGCGAAAAATTTTAATAAAAATTATCTTCTCTTTGCATTTAATGGCGACAGAGTTCTTAACTTCCAATAACTATACCTCTTCACGGCATTTCCCTTTCGGGAATAATCTTTTCTGAAAGTCGGAAATTTGTGCCCCACTACCTAGAGCTTTCCAAATCAAAAGGAATGAAGCTGGGAAGGAAGTAAAATTACATGCAGGTAAATTTTCAACCAAGTTATCCAGGTACAAGAGTACCCGGACGGATAACGGATAAGAATGACTATAGGCCATATATCTGAGGAAGAGAGGTGTTCCAACAGAAGAAGGCTTCCGTGTTGCATTGAATAATTTGCCGCTTTCCAAAAATATCATATGTGTGCGAACCATGCGAACCATGTTCGCCAGTACAATCGTAAATAATTCACGAGGATTTCCTACATTCAGCTACAGTGGCACTGGATTAGTCCCATGGCTGCCATATTTGAACATTTATGATCATTTTGACGATTTTAGGACGCAAAAAAAATTTCGACGATTTGTAATTTGTGATTTTTTTTTATTTTCTTAACTTTTTTTAATTTTTTGATTTTTTCTTAATATTTTTGAAGCATATTTTTACGTACCAAAAGCTCTTTTGGACATTAATTAAAAAACGAAGTGTTACACCACCAACAACCTCCAACGCATTCCGATTAAAAAGGTCTTGAGAGTCTATACAACCTTGAATTCTTTTATTTCGATGTACACAAGTTACAACTAAAATGGATAAATTAAACGCTCGAATGTTAACAAGAACAACGCACAGTATGGCTAGTTTAATTTAAAATATTTACTGATTGTTAATGGCATCACCATCCTGTTTATAACACAAGTCATAGTCATCCTACTCATGAAATCCATTTTTTTTATACAATCCAAAGAACATTGTCAAGCTCTTAAGTCAACATAAAACTAGTAACTCTTCAATGTCACTTAAAACTTTCAAGATAAACACTCGAAAATCTCGTAATATATCACATGAATAATACTTGTGTGCCAACACACGAGTACAAACGGACTTTCGTCACTGTTTGGTTACAACTCACGTACGTTAAGATTATGTAAGCGGCTGCTGTCAGGCTCATCAGTTTCATTATTATAAACCATTTCTTATAAGGGCAACAGGAATGCTGCAATGGCTTTTCAGTAATTGTGTCGCCTGCTCACTACCGTCGCGACGTATAAGTAGTTGTGTCTGCCTAATAGTCATAATCTTAATAAGATTTAACATGATCTCAGACCAGATGTACAGTGAATAGTGGTCAGCGATGCCACAAACTGAATGGCTCAATGTTTGATATTGTTGTCGGATTAAGTTCTGTATAAAAGGAGATTGCAGCTGTTTATTAGTGCAATTTCGGTTCTAAATGTGTCTAGCATTCATCAAACCTTCCACAAATCGTCATCAGAAATACTGCAATTTTCAAATCTTTCTTGGCTATTCTATCCAATGCCTGTTTTCAGCTTGCAGTATATGTATTTGTTGTTGTTTGTATGTATATAGAATTTTGTAATCATGTGGTCTGTGGCTGTTTGTGTGCCTTTTCCAAATACTGGTGCGGCACATTATCCTGCTTTAAAAGGCGAGTTTTTGTTGGTTTCTCGTTTTCCAACATTTGAAGATTTCTCTGTGGATTTTGAAATTGTTGAATAATAATATAATATGAATTAGAAATCTATACACTGAGAGAGAGAATATAAATTTAATTATAGAACTATTTAATCACAAGAAATGAGTTCCAGTAAAAAAAAAAAAAACATTAAAGTCATTCTCAAGGAACGACATTTTCTTTGCCCCCGAAAACACAGTCAGTCGTTGGCCAGTGGAATTTTTTCAGAACTTTTAAATTATAAAATAGTTGATCTGTATGTATTTTCATCTGCATTTTAATAAAACTCTACTATCATCTGTATGACGATTTGGTGCCCAAAAAAAAAGCATTTGGACGACTTGATGATTTTTGGCGTCAATTTAAAGATTTTTTGATTTTACAAAAATTCAAACAATACTTTCTTATTTTGATGATTTTAAAATAAATTTCAAGATAAAAAAAAATTTGCTATACATTAGAACTATAACACACATATATTCGATTTATAAACAATATAATGTAAGTAAGTAATGTAATGGGGGAGCATTAGCAGATCCTCTTCACGCAGCGTATATGCAAGTAGAGTCCTGTGTCTTCTGTGGCACAATGCCCCACAATTTGCTATCAAGTGTTCCATCGACTCCTCAGCTTCACCGCAAAATCTGCAGATGTCCGTGTCAGATAAGCCCATTCTGTATAGGTGGGCTTTGCAGGTGTAATGGACCGTGAGCGCCCCCTCCCAGCGTCCGTAGGCTTTTCCTATCCAGTCTTAGAGCCAGATCCGCTCTCCCAACGTCATAGCGTAGCAATTTCTTGGAGTGACGTAATCCATTCATGTCATTCCAATGTTGTGCAATCCTGGACGATGTACATTTCGAAATCTACCTCTTAAGGAGACTTTTGTTGAACCCAAAAGAAGGGGTGGGTCCAATGAAATATACGGGGACAAGTCAATATGTCCTTGACTTTTTGAATAAAATACAATAATGGATGAGAAATTATTTAATTTTTCTCTAAACACTTTGTCCAACGTTTCTCCAAGAAATAAGATATATCAAGATCATCAATATAGGTATTTGTTTTAGAAATGATTTCACCACTTGAATGAAACCTCCGCCTCTCTCTCTCCCGAACCATTTCATCAATTTTGGAAACAACTATATTCGGTCTAAGTCCGGAGAAAAGGGGAAATGAGCCCAATTCATGGAATTTTGCCATATAAAATGCACATTGTCCTTGTGGAAAAGACCATATACGGTCATTTTTTTAAATCCTCATTAAATCAATCCAATAAGTTTTCATAACATTTGCCATTGATTGTTTTACGCTTTTAAAGGTAGTCAATGTGGATTATAACCCGTGCATCCTGGTCATGATTTTGCTCACTCACAAACCCACCTTGGTCATGTTTGGCGACGTTTCACCGCCCCCGAAAGAAACAAACTGTTTTGATTGCTGGTTGGTCTGTGGTTTGTTGTGGTGAATCCAGGTTTCGTCCAGTGTTACAAATCAGCGCAAAAATTCGTTCACCTTACTGATGAACAACGTCAAACAGACCTGCAATGTTGTCACACAATTGAGTTTGTGGTGCATTATGAGCAAATGCGGCACCCATCTGGCGTATAGCTTTTTCATAACCAAGTGATCATTCAGAATTGAAGCCACTGAGCCATGTGATAGGCCTCCACAATCTCTCGCATTTCAAATATCTGATTGGCCAACACCATATCGTGTATTGGTTCAATTGTTTCGGTTATATAGACCTTAACGGGGCGTTGAGACCACAACGTAATTCAGTAAACCACTTTTTTTGCCACTGTAATTGATGGTTTGAAAAATGGAATAATGAATCGTGGTTTTTTCCTCCAAAAAATAATGCATAATGAGCACACTTTTCCCAAATTACGCGGTAGTCTACTATCATTGGTTGTCAAATACAAACTAAATAACACTTGTTGAAAATTTGACAGGAGTCAACCGATAGACGCTTGAAAGGGTAACAGACAGCAGTACTGTTTGTCCATTCAAAGTTGTTGAAAAGTTTTATTAATTAGATTCAGAAATTATAATGACCAATAGAGGTTTTTATGTTCATTTTAATAGCAACAGAAAAATGTGAAAGACTCAAAAACAACTGTTCCGTTCTGCTATACTCTTGTATTTTTTATTCAAAAAAATTGTAAAAAAATAATATGCCCTGGTTCGGGTTCAAAACTAGTTGGAAAATAGATTTAAAAAAATTAAATATAAGAAAAAAATTATAATGATTAGTAGACTAGTCTACAGATTATAAAAAAGGAATTTTGATTTTATTTACTGGAAGAGACAGAAATAAATAATAATTATTGAAATGTTGTGCAGATAATATATAAAAGTGAAATAATAAGTCTGTTTGTTGTAAAAAGTGAAATTGATTTGTTATAATATGAAAAGTTTGTTGTTGGTTCGAAAAAAACAAAGCCTTTAGATTAAAACTTTATACAAAACTAAAGACACAGTTCAAAAAACAGATAAATAAAAACAAACAAAAATAAAAGGAATTTCTTTTACACATCTTGTTACAACAACAATAATAGTGTCCGGTAATAATAAACCCAAGAGAGCTAATAATTTGATCTGAAAATACTTATCATTACAAAAATAAAAACACAAGTTGATAAAACGAAAATCAATACTAAAACAAATATAGAAATATACCATAATAACAACTACATCAACAACAAGAGAGCTAATAATTAAACAAGACAACAACAATACAAATCCCGCTAACTTCTTGGACAATTATCAACTCAAATATTTTACATAAATATAAATAAAACAAAGTAAAAAACTAAGCCTGAGAATAAAATAACAATAACAGCTGATCTACTTCCAGATATACTGGTTGATCATTAAAGTAGTTATACCAGGTGTTGGGTGTTGTGCTACCAAGTTACTACTTGACTGTTATTTTTAAATTCTACACCAATATCAAATGTATTCCTCAAAACTCCGTAACAAAAACTCAAAGAAAAATACAACGAACAAAATAAAAATCAGTAAAGACACAATGCATGAACCAAATAACAATATAGAACAAACAACAACATCTTTTACAACTCCAGTCTCAAACCGCTTAAGGGAAGCTATGCCAAATATAGAATCACCATTCAAGCTGCTAACGATTATGGACAAACGTTTCGATAAACTCACCGAGCATTTGTTAAACAACCTAGAAGCTAAATTTAAAGAGTACAAAGATGAACTTCTAAGTGAGATAGACAAAAGATTAAATTTAATTCAATCCGATATGCGCGTATTGAGTGATCGTATAACATTGCTGGAAACAACCACTATATGTTCAATAAAGGACAAATTAAGTAACCTAGAATCTGAAGCTTCGGAGATCAAATATTTAAAAAGCGAAATAACTGAAATAAAAAGAAAACTTAATAAAGGTGAAAACTCAACAGTGGCTAGTAGTGTTCGGATACGTGGTGTACCGTGTAATCAAAATGAAAATCTGTCAAATATATTTAAATCAATATGTACTAATATTAACCACTCACCACCACAAGTTGAAAAAATATATAGACTTAATAAAATTTACAAAAATAATACAACGTACAAACCAAACGATGACGTTATTATCGTAAAATTTCACTCTCCGTATGAGAAAAACTTTTTCTTGAAGTCAATATCAAGATATAGGCGTGATAACAAATCTAACTTATGTCTTAGGCATGCCGGTTTTGACAGCGCACAACCTATTTATATAAATGAAGACTTAACGCCGTATAATTATAAAATTTTTAGAGAAGCACTCACGTTGAAAAAAGCTAAAAAAATTAAAACAGCATACACTTCGCGTGGGTTAGTGTATATACAAATGTATGGATCTCAGGATGTAACACAAGTTGAACTTATTGATCAGCTACAACATATTTTTCAACAATAATATAACATTTTTCACAATCAACATTTATTATATCTGTCCTTTTTTTATTGTCGCAATAAATTCTAGTTTCCCTCACCATTGTGTTTTTTATACTATTTTTAAATTAATTTCCTCTTTTAAAAGTTTAAATCTATTTTTTATACTAATATATTTAATTGTCTTAAATTTTTTTATTTGTTTGACTACACTACTATATTTCCTTTCTTTTTTTAATACTTCATTGTTAAAAATTTTAAATTTTAATTACTTGTTGTGCACTACAATTTTTGCTTCTATTAGCATTGCACTTCTTAAAATTTCGATTTAATGACATTTAATGGTAATGAACGTGGAAGTTCCAAAGACATAACAATGAATATGGTCAGGATTTTTGCTAGATATAAAAAAGGTTTTAAAGTTGTGCATATAAATGCGCAAAGCATTAATAATAAAACTGACGAATTTAAATTTATTTTTGAGAACTCTGGCATTGATGTAGTTTGTGTTTCGGAAACATGGCTCTCAGAATCAACACCTGATAGCTTGATATGTCCATATGGCTTTAAAGTTTTTAGGTGTGATAGAGCAAGCCATGGTGGTGGTGTGGCTATATTCGTGAAAAGCAGTATTTCCTGCAAAATATGCTGCAAATCATCTTTTGCACCTAATTCAAATGAACTGGGAATCGAGTTTGTCATTATTGAAATTTTGTCATTTGGCAAAAAACTCTTAGTGGGTTGTGTATATCGGCCTAATAAAAGAATACAATTTTCGCCTCTGTATTCTATACTTGAAACTCTTGCCCCACAATACGATGATATTATCATTACTGGCGATTTTAATTCCAATATATTAATGGAGACGAATCTTGCTGACAATATGTTGTCATTTGGACTTTTTCCCGCTAATACTGAAAATCCGACACATCATACATCTACAACTAGTACCCTCATTGACCTTTACTTCGTGTCTAGTATTACGAACATTAATTTATATGACCAGATATCTGCGTCATGTTTTTCCAAACATGACCTTATATTTTTAAATTACAACTTTGTCATTCATGATTTTGAGCAGAGTTTCACTTACCGTGATTTTAACAGCCTTGATTTCACCCGTTTATCTGAATATTCATCAAACATTGCCTGGAATAATATCTACTTTATGCCAACCATTGATGAACAGTCTTACTTCTTAGAACACAACATTCAATGTCTTTTTGATTTAACAGTACCAATCAAACATAAAAAAATAGCACATAAACATAAACCATGGTTTTCAAACACTATAAAACAAGCTATATATCAAAGGGACTTAGCATATGCCAGGTGGAAAAGGTATAAAACTTTTGACCTGAAACTGCAATACACAACTGCTAGGAAAAATGTTAATAAACGCATAAGACTTGCTAAAACTGAATACTATTCCACACGTTTCAGCACTGCAATTGATTCTAGACAAACCTGGAATACTATTCGTGAAATAGGTATTGGCAGGCAGTTGAACAACATAGACTTAAATGTAGATGCAAATATGCTTAATAAAACGTTCACTAATGCTCCTGTGATCCAAACAAATCCGTCTTTTTATAATTTTTCCTCATCCGCAATAAATACAGATAATGAATTCAACGGTAATTATTTTCGCTTCTCATGCATATCACAATTTGATGTAATGTCTACATGCTCAATAATAAAATCAAACGCAGTTGGAACTGATAACTTACATCCCAAATTTATTAGAATACTTATGCCTCTAATTCTCCCATACGTCACTTACCTTTTAAACAATATTATTATGTCTTCTACGTTTCCTTCGAATTGGAAACATGCAAAAATCGTTCCATTACCCAAAAGTAATGGTGAATATAGACCAATAGCCATATTGTGTTTTCTTTCGAAAATATTGGAAAAAATATTGTATAAGCAAATGATTTCACATATAAATATTAACAACATGCTTTATAGCAAACAATCTGGTTTCCGCGAGAATCATAGCTGCGTTACGGCTCTTGTGGAAGTAAGTGAACACATACGGCAGGGATTGGAGAATGGGAACATAAATTTCTTAGTACTTCTTGACCACTCCAAAGCATTTGACACGGTAGACCATGCCACATTAATTAACAAATTAAAATATTTTTTCAGATTCTCGAGTACATCAATTAACCTTATTTCATCATACCTTTCAAATAGAACACAATCGGTTTTTATAAACAATGTTTGGTCTGATAAACTGACCCTTAAAAGAGGAGTGCCTCAGGGCTCCATATTAGGCCCGCTTCTATTTTCAATATATGCAAATGACTTGCCAAGGATGCTTTCAAAGTGTCACATCCATCTTTATGCAGATGACATACAACTTACTTTAAATACCGCAGTTGAAAACATTGCCACAGGTGTCTCACAGTTAAATAATGAATTAAAACAAATTTATCTCTGGGCTAGTGCAAATGGACTCTGTTTGAACCCTAAAAAATCAAAATGTATTGTAATCTGCAAAAAAAGTATGACTCCTTTTATTTCTGGGGATATCGTTTTAAATGGGGAAAAAATTGAAATCGTTAATAGAGCGAAAAATCTAGGCATAATTTTTAATAATCATTTGACTTGGACAGATCATGTAAACTCACTGGTTGGCCAAATGTATTTTAAATTACGAGCGCTTTGGTATACACAATACTTCACACCCTACAGAATTAGAATCCTACTTGCGAAGACTTACTTGGTTCCTTCCTTATTGTATGGGTGTGAATTATTTTCTAACTGTGATTCTGTTAGTCGAAATAAACTAAATGTTTTATTTAACAATATTGTACGGTATGTGTACGGATTGAGAAGTTCCGATCATGTTTCCTCCGTATCTAAAAAACTTTATGGAGTCAGTTTCGATAATCTATTAAAAATCCGCACTCTGATTTTTTTGCATAAAATAATACATACTCAAACTCCCAAATACATATTTGAAAATATACGTTTTTTCCAATCGCCACGAAACCGAAACATTATTATACCTCGACATCAATGCCTAGTCTCTGAATGGCAATTTTATGTACATTCTGCTAGACTTTGGAATAATCTTCCACTATGTCAGCAACTAAACAGCAATGCTAATAATTTCAGAAAATTTGTAGTGAACTCTTTTAAATAAAATTTTGTAGTTAATTCTTTTACATTATGTGCAATTTTCTATGTACTATACATATAAGTATATTTTTAGTACCTTTTTAATTATTGCAAACGCTTTTATGTATAACGCATTCCGTTCCTGTACTATAAATATAAGATCAATTCTTGTTGTACAGGAAGTAAACCAATAAATAAATAAATAAATAAATAAATAAATAAATGATTTTTTCCAACAAATAATTGTTTTTCTAAAAAGGATATACACGAAAAAAAGGATATCCATATCCTGGACGTTTCACGAAAATATAATTTACAAGAATAAAAGCGCAGATCTTGGAAGAGTAAGTATTTCCTAGTGAACTGTTTCCTATTTATTTATTAACAAGAACTTCTTATACACCTTTGCCACATGGACTATAGCAAGAATTTTCTTTAAGTGTATGTTTTACTGTTAAATTTTTATTGTACAGACATTCAATGCCAAGCATTTTGCATCTAAATATTTGTTTCTGCTTCAATTATATGGTCGATTTTGCCATTACGAGTACATTGGCTGTAATATATTGGATGTACTTATTGCTCTGGCTACTGTTACGAGCACTCCATACTCTGGGGTACAATTAGACTCCACATACGTTGACTGCATATTAAGAAATCTAAACTATTCTGCATTCTAAACAAGTTTAAGAGCTTCATTTAAACTTTAGTCGTTTGCAGTAGGATATTTTTAAAATTACAACAAACTGGAAAATAAATTTATATTGTAATTTCTTTTCTGTGTTGCCTGTAGGTTTGCTGTGCGAATTTAATGTTAATGTTTGAAAATTTTTCTTCTTAGATTAGGTTTTATTCTAATATCATAATTTTCTTTCTGGCCCAGTTGCACAAGGGAGGGTGGTTTTTTTTCATACATATATATATATATATATATATATATATATATATATATATATATATATATATATATATATATATATATATATTCTAAACATAAACGTGTTGAAAAGTATCATACTCTAAGAGACATTAACATTGTGGCATGAGGCATGCTGCATGCTGCATGCATTATGCATGTTAACATGGTGCATGTCTTACAATTTCTGCCACATACGATTACAAACATTGAAACTGTTGCCTGCAACTATTTAATAAGATTATCGCATGAAGACAAATGTCATTTTATATTATTATGCAACAGTAGCAACAACACAAAAGTAGCTGCAGTTTATAAAGCAAGAAGCACGACAAAAAAGCAGGGAATGAAGAATGGAAAGGACAAAAAAAAATAATATCAGGGTTGAAGTTTTTATTGTTAATACTCGTATTGCCAGGATTCTTTAGCCACCCAACTGGGTGTTGCTTTAGTCAATTTTATGTTCCATTTTTTCTTTAATCTTTTATTTAGACATATTTTGCTATTTAACTTTTTTCCTTATGCTTAAGTACAGCCATATCTTTGGAAGCGTTTCAATATATAATATAATGGTAGTGAATTGGGGAAGGGCGGAAAGTGGGTGGTGGTGAGAGGGTTTTTGTTGGTGGCCCACTCATGTAAAATGAAAAATTTGAAGTGTTCATACAGAATATGGTTTATGGTTTAAAAAAATGTAAAGATTAGAATAATTTAAGAGGGTTTCATATTGTGGCTTCATGGACAACAACTACAGCAACAAAAAAACAAAAAAAAACATGGAAATTGTTTATGTGGACATTTAGTAAAATTTATATCTTTTATCGGAGTACAACGACAACGAAATCCATAAGTTGAAAGTTTATTTGAAAGCTTTAGAAAATAAATTTGGCTTTGGGGCACAAGAAGGTCTGACAAGGTCTGTTCAACTAATTCACAGCAGGAATGATGTAGTTTTATTGAGTTTGAGAACATGACAATTTAGTTTGGGGGTCATGAACATAAAAACCATAAAAATGAATGCTATTGGAAGAAGCATCAAATAAAAGCCAGGAAATTTTACAATAAAAAAATTTTTATCTTTATTTTGCACATCAGTAGCAGAAGAAGAAGGGGTATTTTTATTTGTCGAAAGTTTGATATGCCAGAAACAGCTGATATTGAGATGCCATAAGAGTTGTGACATGTGCTGTTAAGGAAACTGCTGCCGTAATCGTATGACGTTGGTGTCACTAATATGGTGTAATTGGATAATCTGTATTGGATCGATAATTACGAAATAAATATGCTACGACGTTAAACCTTACGTCATGACGTCATGATTAACTCAAAGTTAAATATGTTTTAACTAAAAAGAGGCAACATACTCGTACTTAATATCAACTAAAGACTTTTTCAATAATCTACGAGGGATCCTGACCACATCCTTAGTTATCACTCATCCGTACCTTAAGGCAATTGCAGCCGAAAATCTGCAATATTCCATGGTATAAGACACATTTTGCAGTAGTATTTGAATTGAATTTTTCTACAAAATGTTTAAATTAAAGCATAGAAAGTTTTCAATTCTCTGTAAGAGATCCTGGTCATATTTGACCACATCCTTAGTTGCTGGAATACACGAAAAATGAAGCCGAGGGTCTCAAAAAAATATAATGAAAACAATCCCAGCGGCAAAGAAAATGTATATTAACTCTATCAGTTGAATATGGTCTATCAGTTCTGCTTTGCCCCTCAATACCCTTCCTCACAAACATAGACAACAGCAGCAGTCCTCCGAGCGACTCTACGATTCCTCAAATTACCACAAACGTTACACGAATTTCACTTGTAAGTTTCACCGAAAACTGAGACAAATCACAAGCCACACATCGTCTTTGGTTACGACAAATAGAGATTTATGTACGACTGTGGACTCTCCATTAAGTAAGTAGCACTTTTTTTGTCGATTTCCGATCAGGAAAACATGAGCACTTTTCTAACCAATTGAACTTTAACGTCTAGTTCGAATGAAACATGAAAATGAAATATCAATATATTCCTTCCCTATGGCCTATACCTTGTGTGAGCTTTTTAAATCAAATAACGGATAATAATCCTTTGACAGACAGGCTGAAAACGAGAGAATTGTAATTTTTTGTGCTCGAATATTTTACGAATCCTTTTTTCTTTTGGACCATCAACAAACGATGTATAATTTGGTTCTTTCACTAGTTGCGCGAGGTGATTGTACGCGGCGAACAAATTAAGACATTGGCAGAAGGTCAAATTAAAAAGAAGAAAATAGAAAAATGTAATGGCAAATTATTTCCGCCAAGTTCACGCCCAGAACCATCCACTGCCCCTGATGAAGGATTTAAGTATTTTTAGGTTAGCAGTCACCATCTCTGTCTCCGTCGCTGTATCCACAGTGGAGCACAGATGGACAATAAGAAATGTCCCCTCCTTTTTTGCGTTTAGACAACTTCTGTAGAAGTTAGTGTCCCGTGACAGTTTCGACTTTGTAATTCAAATACTCCTTTCCGTAGTGTAAAATAGTTCAAGTAGAGTTTTATCAACCGAAATGCAAGCGGGTGGGCTTGTTAAACCACCTGATTTGTTAAGGGTTGCCGAAAAGGTCTGCTATTTTTCGTTTATAAGTCGGAAGGGAAATAACACAGAGAGCGACGATTGCACATTCCAAGAGAATGGCCAGTTCATCGACCATTCAGTTTAAGCACGCCCGGCTTTCTTGAACCATGTGGGATATTGTGTACACTCCCATGAGGGACTTAATTGGAGCTTAATGATAATTCCACCGTATATCTCGGAATACCGAAGCAACGAAGTACGTTGCAAGTGCCTATTGAAAAACATGGTGACAAATATAATTTTTAATTCTTTTTTTATGATTTCAGTAAGTGAACTTTTCACAAATTACCGAGCACAGACATGGCGTAATGAAATGAATTAATGACAGTAGGATAAATCATCCACTCCATACAACAAATTTTATGCTGACACACTCGTTTCTATCTCCTTGACAAAATGATAATAAAAATCAACAAATTAAATATTATTTATGGGCTACTAATTACAACTTCAGGCATCAATCAGAACTCTATTAAACTTTTATTATAAAATAAAACATACTGAAAATACAGTGGAATGTCTGATTCAGGACAATCGATGATAATGTGAAATTTGCATTTTGAAAGTGGAGATGTTCATTTTCAGTTTCTCATAATGACAGATTCTACTGTACTTTAAATAAAAACTTTGAATTGGCTACCAATCAATCACTCAATCAATGCTTGTTAAAATTATTATTACGTTTTTTTTTTTAAATTTATTATACACCATGCATATATTTCAATTGCTTATAAAACAATTGTTAATGCGAAAAATTCCAGGCAATTTCATCAACATTTTATTGAAACATGTTAAATGAAAGAAAAATTAAATAAACGTTTTGTATTCCCCAAAATCATTAATGTTTTGCAGTGCAGAAAGTAAAAAAAACACAGTTGCAAAATCAAATCGGAAGTCAGTTAATTTAGCTTTTCTGCTTGCCTGTTTGTCTGTCAATCGAACAATCACACTCTGTCAATCAATTAGTCAGTTTGGTTCGTGCTTGCCAGAATTGGTACGTCATCAGCCATGAACAGTGCTTTTACTAGCGTTTTAAGCATTTTAACGATAATAATGTTAATCAAAAAGTTACTTGGCCAAAAAAAGAAAGATTCCAAGTTGCTAAAAGATACAGCAGCGTTGTTGTAACAGCCCTTGCAATTGATTGCAAATGAGTTTATGTTTCATGCACAATATGTGCGGAGAAAGTTTTTCTAAAAGCAAAAGAAAAAAACTTTTCGGTCACTTCAGCAATAATAATTGTATACCAAAACTTTTCATCTCTGTCTCTCTCTCTCCCTTTCTGTTAACGTACTTTCTTTTGGGAAGAGAACTTGTCGGTGATTGTGTGCGTTGCTAATGACAGCCATCAAATGCTACAGACATTTGGTCATGAGGCTTGTAATGCGATTCACTGGGGAAATTATTAAAACTTTTTTTTTTGCAAGCAAATGTTTCATTTGACAATGCAACCAAAATTTGAAATACGTGTTGCAAGTTGCCAACACAACCATCCATTTAGCAAACGTACTCCCGACTGACAGAGCTGGGCCAATGATGTTTTACTTTTGTCTTTTCTTGCCATTATTCTTGCAATTTGAGACAAGTCATCTACCAACCAACTAAATCGTTTTCCTTCTTAAGCAGATTGCAAAAAATCAACAACTTTGCTGGTTTTGGTGCTATTGTGAGTGGTTGCATTGTCTAATCCCCAGTAGTATGAAAAGAGTCTGTAAGCGATCTTTTAAGTTTTGAGTTGATAAAACCAACAAGTCACTGCTGCTACGTACATATATCAAAGCGATGTTTTCGTTTTTTCTTACTGCGCACAGTGGCGAGCAATTGAAAACATTTTGAAACAAGCCGACAACCTCTAAGTGCATGATGAAATTGATTTGAAACTCCATCGCTCTGCTTCTTACGGGTCGAAAGAACTTCCAATCAAAATTCGATTTAATTCGAACCTAATGACTGGAAGATAGTTAATATAAGACATGAACAAAAAAATTCCCTGGTACATTATAATGGCACCCCAGGAAGAGGAAGGGCGAGAAAATTCGCACTGACGGCTCTAAGAACCACAAGGACATGGGATCTGGAATATACCTGGGGGCTTTCAATCCGTTCATTTTGAAACGTTTACTGGATTACTGTAGAGCGATGGTATTTTCCAAGCACAGATCCTGGCGGTGGCGGTTTGTTTGAGAATGACTGCCGTCATGATCAGCGGCGCGCCAATAGCATCTACTCTGACAGTCGTAACGCCATCAAGAAAGATTTATGTAAATAGTAGAACCAACCACGTATACAAGCCAAATCGTCATAATGGTCCTGCGGTCACCGCTTCTAACATCAACACCAGGGCTAGACTGCCGATAATCTATTAGAGAGATGGCGCAGCAGTGCATCATTAAGATCTTTTTGGTTTCGGGACATAGAGGCATACGGAGTTATAACATGGCTGGTGAGGTAGCTAGACATGGCACATCCTTACAAGTTCCAGCAAAGTTAAAATGCGATAACTAGCCATTACTCTCTGGCAAACTCAGAATTTAGTGGAGAACCAAGGAAAAAGGAAATGGGAGTTGGTTTCACCTAAATATGGAGGACAAAACCTGTCTGTGAATAACAGACAAATATATATACTAAGCACTGTCTCTTTGTTATGCTTACACAGAGATTTGCTGACACAACGACTTCTGCCCCAGGTGCCACAACACTGTCCCGGTTTAGCAAGAGGGCGAATAGTTGCCATGGGACTTCTGCGATTAGAGGATTCCTCTGCAGCCAACTGCATAATACATGTCATCATAAACTGCAATTGGTTTGACTTTGGGGACTTTCTTTGTGCAAATTTTGCCTGGTATCACAATAGACCAAATAGTTTAAGTGAATCTGATGGAATTCTGACTGGCACACCCTTACCTAACCTAACCACTTAACACCGTTCCACCCCCATTTCCAAGCGCATTTGGGACAGTTCCCATATTTAGTACTCGACTTACACTCTTACAATTGAACACTATTAAAGAAAAACTTGAAAGAAGGTTGCAAAAAGCTTCCGCATACTCGTACATTAATTTCTTTTAAAAGCAGCAAATAATTGCGGTTGCTCTTAAGTGGCTTCTTAAAATTTTTTTACATTTTACTTTTCATTTTGTTCAACAAAGATATTTCCAATAATAATGTTTCAACATTTTGTTATTTTTTGTTTCAATTTTCCGGCAAATGGCATGTGTGTAAAAGTTGGAAAAAAAGAGAAATTAAAATACTTAAATGAAAAAGGCAACTTTCCTTTTTTCACTCTGTTTTCCTTAGCTTCTTTTAAAAGTGTGATTAGCTTTTAATGAAGTCTATTTTAGCTTTTAATTGGGTTTATGACAAGCTGTTAAAAAAAAGTTGTGGAGACTTTATCTAAAGTACAGAGCGCAGATGGAGCTAAATTAAACTTTTTCAAATTACAAGCTTGACATGGTCATTGTGTGGACTAATTAAAATTGTTTAAAATTGATTTCATGTCCTTTTTGGATAACTGAAAGTTAAAAACACAAATTCATCAAATAATGCCCCATGTGCTTTCTTGTTATATAAATTTATCAGTTAAATCGGAAAACATAAATAAAATTTAGCTTTAAATCAACCAGCCTATAAATTTTAGGAGGTGCATAGTCGAAAGTTGCAACACCAGTGTTAGAACATCGCATAGACCCTGTGCCTATAATAATAACAATTTTAAACGAGTTTAAAATTATGGAGAGTTCTGTCTACCAATTGAAGTTACATATGTCAAATTCACTGATATTTATTCAATCTGTTTTACCAAATCACCATGGACGGACATAACTTTCAACAACACGTGCAAAAGTTGTTTTATCAAAATGAATGTTCTGTTTGTGAAAAGTTACGAGCGCTTCGCGCTAATCGTTCCCCATTTCTGCATGAATGGATACGTCAACAAACAAAATTGTAGAATTTTGAACGAAATCTAAGAGCATCTAATGCATCATGAAAAGTTACTCTCTGATGTGGATTTTGGGCTGACCACGTCATCGTACACATTTCTCTGAGAACGACGTTTGCCAGGACATCGCCGTCAACGGAGAATGCTATAGGTCTATGAATACCAACTTCTTTAGGCTTAAAGCGCATTGTATGGACACTAACAACATATGCTTACAGGATATTGCTACATGCCACACAGCTCATGGCACATTGCACATTCTGTAAGAGTAATTTGAGGGCATGGCCATCCCACGGGCAGGTGATATGATCGGGACACTGAGGTCGTACGATTTAACACCATTAGAATTTTTCTGTTGGGATTTTCTAAAGTAGCAGGTCTATGGCATAGCGGCCCTCAAAGCCAACAGAACCCATGCCTCAACCTGAGTCATTTCAGACATTTCAGATGGGCGCTACCCAGAGGAGCCGCTGTGAACATTTGCACGTAGTAGTACTTTATTCACAATGTCATTATTCAGCCTTCCAAATGAATAAAGACTTCCGATGATATCGTAACTTTAAATATAAGAAGCGCTTAAAGAAAGACCCGTTATTTTCATTACAACACGTATTTAAATAATTATTTTAGAGAATATCACTAATAACAATTTTAAGGAATGTTGTTTTATAATACTTGTTTTTCTTAATTCTTCTATTATATAAGCACACGGGGTTCAAATCTTTTCAAACCTGCTGGTCTAAGTCTAATGATGAGTTGGTGTTTAGTACGTTTAAACAACAAAATGGAAAAAATTTACTGTTGGTCTTCTAAAATATTGACATGATTGGTATCTTTAAAATTTATTAAAATTTAAAAGAAAAATCAAAATATCATGCGATGACATCTTTAATCCGGGCGATTTGTTTACACATGAAGTTGTACACGAGATTGTACTCGATGTTGTATCGTTTGTGGACACAGCGATTGGCTTGTTAACCATGTTGTACCATGTTGTGTGGCGTGTGTGGGATGAATTTGAGGCATGCAGGCGTGCAAGCAAATTTTAATTTAGATAAAAAGTTAATAAAACTATCAATTCGTAGGGTCATAAATTTGGACCAGAACCTTTGAAATAATGGGAAAAATTTTAATCGATTTCACACATCTTTTTTGGTTCAATTTCAGTTTATTATTTATCGAGATGCAATGCAAACAGCTGATTTTTAATGATAATAATTTCTGAAAATTCAAAAAAATTGCCTACAAACAGATCTGAGTTTACCATGTCACATCGAAACAAACATTTTGAAATCTATGGATTATCGTCACATAATCAAATACATAAAAATAATTTATTTCAATCTTGCAACGCCCGTAAATTAACGATTTAAGCGTTTAGTAAATTATCTGTTGAAACACGATCTTAAAGCTCACAAACTTTTTCGATACCCACTCCTAATTTTCCTTTTATTTCGATTTGCATAAATCAAATTTGGAATTCCTTTCTACCTCAATCTCACTTTTATTTTCTTACAAACTAGTGCACAAATAATCGTGAAGTTAAAGCGAAAAAGTGTTAAAATCAAATATATTAAATTCTCCTAAATCATTATAAATTCTCGCTTGAAAATTATGAAACGCGCTAGGCGCCACAAAATTTGTTTATAAATGCACAAACCAAAGCCGACATGACTCTACAACAAGAAAATAATACACAGACAAATATATACATGAAAAAATACTTCATAATATATAAACCACAATTTGCAACATACAAGTATTTAAGTCGCTGCATTTGCAAATATAAAAAAGCCAAAGAAGCAAAATAATATGGGTATTCACTGAATGAAGATAATCAGGTGTTATGATTCATATACAATACTGAATTCTCATATTGTATTTGATTCGTATGGCATAAACATCCGAGGTTGAATGTTTTCAAACTTCTTAAAGTTCACTGACGAATTGGTTTAGCGACCAATGAAATGTCAGCGGCATATGAACAGCTATAGTCACAACAAACAATGCATTTTGTAAAGAAATATAGTTTATAAATTAATTTTTGAAATATAAAAAAAATCGCAGGAGCGTGATATTTTTTTAAAAGTGCATTCGGAAATTTAATTAAAAAAAATAAAATTTAGTTTAAAAAATAATATTAAAAAATCAAAGAAGATTTATATATCAAATAAGTTGTGTTTACAGAGCGATTGTAGAATTTCGATTAAACGATGAGACACTCACTGAACAGTCGTGTATGTTCTATAGTGAATCAGTCATTTTGGATATTGGACATTCCACCATTAAGACGTGATGAACATTCATTACTTGGTGGCAACTGCTGACTACAGTAAAATTAAACTCATGTAAAAGTCGTTAATTTGGCGTTTTTTTTAATTTCAGTTAAAAATTTCGAAACGAGTCCAAGACTTTTGTTTTAAAGAAAAAAATTAAGTTTGTATGGTTTTTATAATTTTATAATAATAATTGTAATTGTAATTGTAATTGTGTGTAATAATTTGTTTTATTTAAAAATGTACATAAAATGTCCTTGATGTTATAAAGGATATTGCAGAGGATTAAAAAAGTCTACTTGAGCAATTTTTTTTAACAAATTAAATATTTATTTTAATGCATTGAAAAAATGTTTGTTGTGGCTTTAGCTCTTCATATGCCGACATTTCATTGGTTGCTAAAACCAAATCGTCAGTGAAGTTTAAGCAGTTTGATAACATTCAACCTCGTATGTTTATGCCACATAAAACAAATACAATATGAGAATTTCAATATTGCATATGAATTACAACAAATACATAATCATAGTAGGCTTAGAATGTTTTTATACAAACAACACAACAAACAATTATACTCAACGTGAGTCTATTTTATTTTTCTCTCAACACCCATACAATTAAACGCCCGTTGGTCGTTATGTGGCATAAACATACGAGGTTGAATGTTATCAAACTGCTTAACCTTCACTGACGATTTGGTTTTAGCAACCAATGAAATGTCGGCATAGCTAAAGCCACCACAAACATTTTTTCAATGCATTTTGCAAAAAAACTAATTGTTTCTAACGATTAGTCGGGATATTCTCCCGAATAATAAATTTCAATATTAAGTATTTATTTTAATGAAAAATAAAATTTTTATCATTTTTATAATTTTGCTTATTAAAGATTTTTGATAAAAAAAAACATTATTTAAGCTCAAGGTCTTATTTAAACAATTAAACAATTTTATTTGTAAATATCGATATTTCGATACTCATTGAGTATCATCTTCAGGAAAATTACGTTTGTTAAAGAAAAACTTTAAATAAATAGAAACAATTTTAATTTTAAGTTTTTAAAAAATAAATGGCTTCAAAGCATTTTTTCTAAAAATAAATTTTATTAAACAATTTTGAATACCTAAAAACAATTTTTTTGCTGAGGTGTATTTCAGAACCCATGGGTGTACTTTAAGATCCTTCTTGTCGCCTGGAGAAGCTAAAAAAAACTTTTTTTTGAACATTACACTAAGACGTCTGTTATCTTCCCATAAAATTCATAAGTTGTGTTTGAAATTTCTACCCTAAGGACACCATTATCCTGTTAAATTTGGTCTTTCAAGCGATATTCCATACATCAAGTAAGTGTTCGAATAAATAATTATGATTTTACTTTATCTATTGAAGTAAACAAAAACAAGCAATTTGCATCTTTACAAGAATATCCATAATTTTTCAATACTACGCTTTTATCTCCTCTTTTTCACACGCAATTTAAATATTTAAAACGAAAACAAAAAATAAAATCATACGGAAAAGACTCTGATGGCAAATAATTGAAATCAAAGTCTGCCGATATTAAATGTTTAATCAAAATCTCATAAGCAAGGAAGAAAAGAAAAATTGCATGAAATACAACAAAAAAATATGAAACGCATACAACCCACTCATTTGGTTTCACAAATCACTACTGCCTGTCGTAGCTCATTCCAGGCAATTTCCCAGCTAAAGATAGAAATCGCTTTAGTTGAAAATCACACAGACGTTCATCGATCTATTACTTTAAAAAAATGGGGAAAACGAGCGGCAATAGAAACAAGGCGCTACAAAAAACACTTAAAAAAATAAAACTTCACTTTATTTGCTTCTCGGCTCACATACAATCCTGTTTTTTATGACTATAGACTAAATCTCTTTGACATTTAGCTGTCGTTAATAGGCTTTTACAACACTCATTGCTTAACCACGATTGTTAGCAATTGTTGTTGTTGTTGCTGTTAGTGGTGTTTTGGTGGTGTTGTCGTCGTCATTATTTATATGCTGACTGCGTAAGATGATGTTGACTTAGAAAGCCCACGCACTTCATTCATCATCACTATTATTAAACATGCAAACGGGCCTTCACCACCCTCATATTTCAGCACTGCAACGGCACTGGCTCAAGAAGTCTACGTACGTTGAACGATGTTGAACCAAATAGAAATTGTGAAATATAATACAGCCATAATCGATATTTTCGCAAGAGTTTGTAGTGGAAAATCTGTATTAATTCTAGGATAAGAGCGGTTGGTTTAAACGAGTTTTATTTCCTTTAAACACCATCCATTATGCCTTTCTGCCTATAACGTGGCACGTCTAACAGCAACTAGGGCTGCCACTGCAATAGCCCAGCAATTTTGAAAAAGAACTCAATATTTTATTGACTTCATGGAAATGAAGGGGAAATTTATTCTATCATAGATTATGTGGATATACATAATAAGGGCAAAAAAAAAACTAACAATGGATATACATATTAACGCATTTAATTATTGTCACTTTCTATAACGAGTATTCGCTGACAGAGGAAAGCGGGAAATCGAAAAGGCACTACAGGAATTTTTAATAATTAATAATTTAATAATTTAATTTTTTTTTTATTGAGACTTGAATTTTTATAAAACTTTTATACAAACTCTTTTGATTTACAGCTTTTTGCACAAAAAATCATTTTATTTTTTCAACTTAGTGTCCTTTCATCTCTGTTTTCCCAGTTTTTTATTCCTTCCAAAAAAATAAGTTTAAAATAAGAATTTGTTTAAGAGATGATTTCTTCGTGGGAGTGAAATCCTTCTCCGCCGAGCTATTTCATCAGTTTTGGAAAAAAAAATTACTTTTTTTGGAAAACTTCGTTTTTAACAAAATAATTTTTTTAAAAACCTTATTTAAGAATACAGGTACTTTTTGCAAAACTTGTGTTTTGAAAGGTGTTCTCTTTTCACTAAGAACTCTTTGCAAATTTTATTATAATACATTTTCTGGAAAAGATACTTCATAAAAAAGTACTTTTTTTGAAAGGAACCCCTTGCAAAATGTACTTTTTTAAAAGCAATTCATTAAAAATCCTTTTTATAAAAGGAACTAAAAAAGTTTTCTTTTGAAAACGAGCTTTATAAAAAAGTACCATTTGGGAAAACCTATTTTTTGTTTATAATTTTTATAAAAGGTACTTTCAAAAAAATTTCTCTTTTAAAATTTTACTTTATAAAAAAGCACCTTTTTGGAACATCTATTTTTTATTTATATTTTTTGCAAAAGGTACTTTAAGAAAAGGTCTCTTTTAAAAACTTACTTTATAAAACAAGTACGTTTTTGGAAAATTTGCTTTTAGAAAAACGTAAAATTTTAAAAATAGTTTTTGAAAACATACCTTTTAGAAAATGTACTTTTTTAAAAACATCCTTCTCATAAAAGGTAGTTTTTTAAGTTCTTTTTTAAAAACGTACTTTATAAAAAAGTACCTTTCTGCATAATCTACTTTTTGAAAAACGTAAAATTTAAAAAACACAGTTTTTGAAAACGTCGATTTTGAGAACTATAATTGCGAAAAAACACTTTTTTCAACAAATTTTTTTAGAGAATGTGTGTGTACTAAAAAAAGTACCCTTTTTCAAAAAGGTACTTTTTTGAAAAGCGTACTTTTTTATTGATATACTTTTGAAAATATTTGAGCAGCATTACGACAGCAAGAGAATTTTAATATTTCCTTAATTACAAAAAGTACCACATTGGGGCTAATTTTTTACCCCTTGATTGTAAGTATTTATATACCTACATTCAAAGCCTTTTCCAGAAGAATACCATTCGTATATAATATCAATTTAATGTTTTCTACCTTGAAATACAATTTGTGTACAAAAAAGTACCACAAATCAAGTTTGCCCTTTTACGAACCCGCGATGTACAATTATCTAAAAAATTACGAAACTTGTGTACGAATGAAACATTATTTCAGTTTTACTTTAATCTTGCTTTCGCTCCGGAAATATTACGTTACCGATTTTACTCGATTTAACTCCTTAAATGCAATTTTACACAAGTCTGTTTTTAGCGAATTTGTACATTTAGGCGCTGCACCAACGTTATTAGCTTCAGTCGTTTGGGCTGGGCGTTGAAATGTCAGTCAATCACTGAATAGAACCACTCTTTTATATAAAGTCATATATTTTAGATAATGTCTAGAGTTCCTATTCAGTCAAAATTAAAAATCTTTAGAAACTTAACAAGTCTTTGAACTGCTGGACATTTAAATGTTAATTTAGAGGAGGCAATAAGATTTAGTTTTTTTCTGTTTATTTCCTTTTGCAGTGACTTAGTCAGCCTGTCAGCCGTTTTTCCATGTTTTCTTTAAGTATAGTTATATCCTGTCGCTGCTGTTGTTTCTCTATAAGATTTATCGACATGCATTTATCATTGTTATTATACGTGGCACACGAGATGAAGAAGATGTTGTTGCTGTCTCTGTAGTTACTGTCGTCTTAAAATGTGTTTAGTCTGTTTAAGTCATCGCTATCGCCAACATTGTAAGAAAAGGAACGTAACAAGGGAGACAATTCCCCAGCAAACATATGGTAAGAGGCTTTTCCTTAAAATATCTGTTCGTAAATGCAAACATTGAGTTGCAACAATAAATTAAAATGTTCTTAACTGCAATAGTAAAGCAGATGGTGTCCGAAAATATGTTAGATATGGAACATTTGCTATAATCAATTAATAAGAGAGTATTGTTTGATAAGTATCAATATAGTGTTGCATTTATGAACACAGCCTTTGCTTTACCATATTTGCTTTAGAACTTTCAATTGTCTATTTTCTCAATGTTAACATTTCTATTGGTTATGGATCTTATGATAAACTTATTCCATATAAAGAATTACACAATTAAATTGTTTGAAATGCTTTCAGCTACAAATAGTGCGTATAATGCGTTTCTTATAACACTTTGAGTTGTTGCAACTTATGGCATCCAGGTTTGAAAATAATAATAAATATATAAGGTGGAGTTATAATAGTTAATTAATTTGCTGCCATCCCACTGTGGTTCAAAAATCATGATCACAGACAGATACATTGTGAGCAGAGGTTCAAGCCCATCGTATGCAAAAAGGCTTGCCGAAGAGGAATATTTTCATTTAATAGGATCCGCTGCTGAGTTTGATTTCTAATGATTCCTGTAATATTGTATTTCATTTAATCACTATCGAATACACTTATTAGTTCTGCAACAGGCCAAAAAACTAAAAAAATTTCTAATAAAAGCTTCCCTCTAATAGAGAAAACGACTCTGCATCTGAAAACAATATTAAAATTTTTTTCCGAATGCCCTGGTAATTTAAAGAATTTTGAGGAACATTTCACGATATGCAATGCAGATAAAATACTTGCCGTGATATCTCTATAACTCAACCAACGTAACAGTGCGAATGTTCTATTGTGAATGTGAATTTCACCAAATAGTTGCATGTTAAGCAAAATGATCTGAACTGTGATGCACTAGCTTCAGAAACTCATTGATTTTTCACAATTACATACACGGGTCATATACGGAGGATCTTGATCAAAAATCTAATCAAATTTGTTACACAAATTTTGTTTTCAGTCACTTTTTCTCTAAATTGTTTTATATTCTCCGACTCGCACAATAATAACTACAAGGTGAAGCAAAAGTCGTGTCACAATTTGAGTTGGCTGCCATTTTTGCCTATAGTGCAAAAAAGCACCCGACTTCTATTTAAAATCTCGCGTTATTACAACAAACTACGAACCTTGCAAGTCTTGAAATTTAACACTGAAGAAGTAATCGCAATTTGGAGTCAGATGTTTTACGAGCAACAAGGCAAAATGCCGTAAAACGAGCGCAATTATGCACCAACTCGGGAAGAGGCCATTTGAGCGATATAATTTTTTTCCAATTAATGTCATCAATTTTTTTACTTTCAAATAAACTTTTTAAGAAAAAAGGCTCCTTGGTATATGAAAAATTCCCATCCTAATCCCCTTCCTCGTAATATCTTGAACTCTACTGGACACATCCGCCTGAAAAAGAGGGACACTACGGCTTTAATACGCCGCACTCCAGATGAAACTTTTTGAAAATATTTTTGTGCTTAACACTACATTTATGTATTATTAATTACTATCACTAAGTTTATGTCTGACACTGGTTGGGCCTAATAATTATATATATATTTAAGATTTGAATACTTGTTAGTTAAATTTTTGAAGATTCAATAAATAAATATAACCGTGAAAAAAAGGAAACAGAACTCTTTTTTCCATTCCTAATAGTGACTAGTCCACCCTCTGTTAGGAATAGAGTGGCATTGCATGCCATCCATCCGTTTGGCCACTGTGGCCAAAATCCTTCACAGAAACTATGTACGATTAAAGTTGAATTTTCAAAGCTTTTTAGGAAATTTTTCCACCATTTGTGTTGATATAAGTAATAAAAAAAAACTTTTTAAATAAATTTTGTTAAAAAATTATGTTTTTATTTAATTTTTGTGCATTAATCAAGTTTTTGAATGTTTAACAGAGCTATGTTAGCGCAATAATATCACTCTGTTAAACGCGAAGGTTGTTGTCTGAAGTTAAAAATTTATCTCGACACACACAAAAAGCGTTTAGTTTAGCTAAGGATTATAATATAAGTATTGTTACTAATGAAACTACACATTTTTCCACTTTTATTTGAGTTTTTTTTTTTTCTTTTGCCACTTTTTAATTTTTGTTGGCCATTTCAGGACACTGTAATTTCAACAATGCGCGATACTGTGGCAATTTTTTAGAAAAGTATATAAAACTAAAGTATTTTTATATGCTATTATTACGAACTTTTTCATTTAAAAAGCCTTTTGAAAACCAGCTGCAATATATTGCAAAAAGCTAACGAAAATATGCGCAACAAAAATATGCTGGAAAATTTTAAAAGTTAAAAAAATGTTAGAAATAGTGCCAGTCGATGGACTGATTTCTTGGGTGTTCAATTAATTCAAAATATGTTAAATTGGCAACTGTGATATAGAGTTACAAAGTGTATTTTTCTTTTGGACTTTTAAATCACTATTCACTGGGTTGTCTGTTATCTCTTCTTCACTCTTCATTTATTTCGTCAAGAAATAAAAAATCCTATGAGGCATCATGATAACAAAGTAAAAATGAAAACGATTGCGAAAGTATACAATTATTCTTGTGATAAATGGCTTAGAATCGCACAGTGGTTAAAGGAATATATTGAGTGAAATAAATCGCAAAATTTGTTGCACATTGGAGATATTGTAATGAAGTGGAATAATGGTGTAACAAATACACCAAACAAATTTTACAAAACAATCACATAATTCTTTGAGCAGCAATCAAATATAGAAAACAAAGGGTGGTCCAACATCAACAGGACGGCGCTACTTGTCACTCAGCTCCAGCTACATTGGACATTATTGACGACCAATCGATGTCCGATTTTCCATGATTCTAGAGCATACATCAGGCTCAATTTGACCGATGGCATGGGTTATGTTGGCTTGTAGCTTATTCGCTTAGACCTCCATAAATCGTCGGTCTATGCAAATAAGCGACAAGCCACAGCGGCCCTCGAAGCAAACATCACCTACGCCATTGGTCAAATTTAGCCTGATGTATGCGCCAAAGTCATGGAAAAATGGACATTTCTGATAGGAGCCAACCAGCGAAGCCTAAGCAAACGTTTCACAATGTTTAATTTAAATTTAAAGATATAAAGTGCTTAATGAAAGGACCGTTATGGCTACAGCGGTCGCGAATGGGTCAATAATATCTATTCGATTTGATTGTAAATCGATCTTCAGTGTTTTAAATGTTTTCAAAGTAATTTGAAATATTATGTTTAATAACCACGGTGCAATGCAACATTTACAAACTGCGCCTGTGCCAAGAAAGAAAAACATAAACGATAAAACAAAGATTTCCAACAGCCATTCATTCAGTCATTCATATCTCGTTGACGATGTGACACCATCCTTTAAAGAAAACAACGGATGTGTCACATTAGTAGACGAATTGTAAGGGAAATTAAGTAAATGAATCTTTTGATTTAGAAGTCATTGACAAACGTCAACGCCAACTCATCATAATAATGATAACAATCATCAGAAATATATGAAAAAAGAAAACAAAACACCATTTTGTCCCCACAGTCAATTAATTTTAGGAGAATTGTTGTAAAAAAAGGAATATGACAAAAACAAGGCAATCGATTTGAATAGAAAAATGGAACAAAAATAAATATAATGATGACGAAAGATATAAAATTTTTATCTTGTGCAGGCAGTTTATGAAGGGCTTTGGTTTTTAAATTAAGCGAATACAAAGATAAACTAATCAAGTATTTAAGAGAAAAATAATGCTCAAGCATTTGATTTATATTTGATATTTAGGAAATCTTTGCTTAAGGCCTTGCATTATTTATATTCATTTAGATAACGTTTTTCAGTGACTTGCTTTGAAAAAAAAGAAAATACTGCGCGCTATACAGACTACTAACTTTTTACAAAAGATTAAAACTTTCCCTCAGCAGAGATTTCCAAAAGTCACTGCGATATTAAGTGCGTAGAAGATATTTTGTGGCAAGACTCTTACCTTATTTCCACTAATTTTAAGCTGCACAAAATATTTTTTAACTTACCTAAAATGAAAGAGAGAAGTGAAAAATTAATATAAAAATAAATAACAAATATTTTTAAAATTAAATATCAGAGATTTTAAATCAAATAACCTGCTTAAAACAGATTAATTTCATATACGAACAAGCGAAATCAAGCAACCTCTTTGTTAGACCCACCGTTAAATATCATGTATGGAAAATTTACAATAGTAGTGATCGAGATTTGAAGAATTTTATATTGGAAATGCCTCTAAACGTTGACACGCTTTTAATTAATTTGCAACACCCCTTGCAAACCGTTGAAAACGAAAAATTTCGACCCATTTTTTTTATTTATGAAACTACTGGTATATTTATTCTAGCAGCAGTTCAATTTAATTTAAGGAAATATTTGTTTAAGTTTATTTTTTCAATATTGAGCCACAATTTCTTCAGACATCGTCAGAAAATTTTTTATTTTAATTAACAAACAAAAATATGATTTTCTTTGTCATACACATGCAAAGTTGCACAAAGTTTTTTTTTAATAAAATAAAATAATATATAACGAATTTGTTGTTGTTGTACACAAATGCCTTAAATTAAGCTCTTTTTTTTCTTTCTTAAAGTTGTACGTTTTATTTGATTATTGAAGTTTGATTCTTCTTGCTTTTACTTGCTGCTGCAGTAAACATACGAATATTTTCATTATCCTTTGGGCTAAAGGAGAATTGTTATACACTTATAAAAGCGTACAGCAATTACAACATAATGTATCCCGTAGGTGTCATTCGCTTTATTATCATGAATGGCCGGAGAGGGAGCAGATTAAAATGGATGTTCTGCCTTCCACGAAATTGTTGCAAAAAAAATATTTATAAGAGCGTTGCTGTGCTAAATTCAAGTGGATTAATTTCTCGTGGAATGTAGAGTACGGGGAAATATCTCTATTGCCTCGTTGCATATTGTTTCATATTGATTGAAACAATCCGTATATTCGAATCAATCTTCAATCCTTCAATCCGGATTCAATTGAATTTAGGATTTCATAATTGTAGCCCTTAGCATTTTTTAGTTGACCTGCGAAGATAAAAACTATTGATATGTATAGTTCCTTCGAAACTACAAATGCATCTCTTAATTCATAACCACTTTAAAATTCCATTTACTACCTTGTAAATGCATATGAGACTATTGATACAAACTCCTCTTAAGAAACGAAAGTTAAGTGCACTTTCCATATTACGCAAAATAAAGATGACAACCTTAAGTAGTTACATGTGGCCATTTAAATGTGCAATCATCATTATCATTATTACTGCCGTCTCACTTTGACAGAAGAGGGGGAGAAGCATTACTCGTACGGTGACATTCTCAACATCAATTGTAATTGCAGCCAGGATGTGTTAAATTTAAAAGGTGTAAGAAGTAATAATAGCAGTGATGTGGCAATAGCAATGTGCCACATCGTACTATGATGATATGTTTGCATTTATGAAAATGAGTTCATTGAGTTAAAAAGCGAACAGGAAAATAAAATTTACCCAACTCCCACGAACATCATCTGCATTCATAAAAGCAAAGTGACACAAATGCATTAAACATTTTGTCAAATGATGACGACGTCGTCGAAGACGATGAAGACAGGAAGAGAAATCAAGACACATATTTTAAAAGTGATTCTATTGGCACAATGTATTTTGTTATCAACAACACAACAAATGAGTCAAATTCCCAATATAAACCACACGAATCCCCGTTCATAAGTATCATGCGTAAAATGATGCTGAAATTCTTGAAAATAATACTCGTAAGACAATTTAGTTAGTGACGGTTTTTACTTCAAACACTGCACGCGTGTATGTATGTGTACGTTATGAGCAATATTTTAAAAACTGTTACAATTACTTCCTTTTCCTTTCTAAAGTCATTTACATTTAGTTTTTTTCCTTTCCTCTCGTATTTTTTTCCATTGCCTTTCTTCCCACTTTATAATGGCAGCAGTAGGTGACACATTTTTGCAACACCATCATATTTTTGCGTGTCAATTTTCAATCTATGCACGACGACATTTCATCACTCAAGAACATCAAGTGACACTCCCACCGCACGATTCTCTTTAACGTTACGTATATTTAATGTATTTGCGAATGTGTGTATTTAACTCTAATGCTCGCATGTGGTTGTATTGATTTCCTCTTTCTCTCTCGCTCTTTCTTTACCTTTTTGCCATATTAATGTGATTCATAATATATGGAATTTAAGTCAAAATAATTAAGTACGAGTATGTGAGTATTTATGTCGAAAGTTGCAAATTGTTGTTATTTAAATTGGATACGTTGCATGTGAGTAATTGCAGCAAGAAGTGGGGAGCACATTTTTGATTTTTGAGGAAAAGTAAAATTATGGTACAATTCGAGACCCATAATGAATGAAATAAGCGGTATTGCTATAAGAATGGTTCGATATTGCCGTTCCGGGACGGAACATGTTATTTTAGTGTAGCATGTTGGCTCCAGCAATTGTATGGGTACTTCACTACACACCCTGTTACTCGCTGATGTTCCTGTCAAAGGTTATATCACCCAACATTGGCAATTCCTCAAGAGGATTTATTACCTATGTGGTTAATGTTATTGCATTCTGTGGTATAAAAATCACATCCAAACTAGAGTTTTATCTACAGTTGACAAACAATACTCGTAGTCTCTGATACTCATCGGTGCAAGTGGGACTAAACTTATTGTTCAGGACAGTACATTTGTGGAAGTCATATCGCACAAGGACGAAAATTAACTCAAAGGCATGTTTCGGTTTGATGATGTTGTTGTTCACTACATACCAGGCAGCTTAATCCAGCCAATTGTTTACAAAAATTTCCATTCGCGTTATGATAACATCACCTTGACTTCATCCAACGTTAAGATCTGATCTCCGCGAATTAGTGTATCAAGGCCAACTAGTAGTTACTAATCTTTAGCAGTCTTAGTTATCAATATTTACTGTAGATGGTATTCACTGGGTTCCATTCTCTTCCATACCAATGGGTAGCATTTGTTTAGGGCTGAGTTGTCATGTTAAAAATATGATGGCATGTGATTCTCAAGTCAAAGCCAATCGGTGTAAAAATTCACAGACAACCTGAGCAGCTGACTAATTCTTCCACAAGGAAGGGCTACAAACGTTATCTTAAAGAAAAACATTATAATATTTGAAGTTTCAGTTTATTCGAGTATTTTGAAAAATCCTTTTACTTCTGAGGTACCATTCCAGCTGAGTTCCGGCCACTATATTATTTTAAGTTAATTATTATTAATTATTATATTATATTATTGCAATAGATTACTTTATATGCATGTACATTTACTTCATTTTCTGCTGTTGCATTTTCACTAACCGCCTAAAAAATGTGTCCATTGGTTTGTTGGGTGTCCACTCAAGTACTCTCCTCCTTTTTTATTATTTCTGATTTCTGGTGTGTTGTGATGGATCTATATATTGTAGACAGCTACACGTTTGGAGTGCACCCGAACATCAAAAAACATTCCTTTAGAAGTGGTCATACGGGTGCGCTTATAGCTTTATCATATACAAATATTCATGCAACATGGATTTTATTTCTAGCAAGGCGACTTCAACACTTGTTGGTACCGCCAGAATGGAACTCAGTAAAACACTTTTCAATCATTGAGATTGATGGGACAGAATCTCTATAGTATTTTTCAAGTCTCGGTGAAGGTTTTTAAAGCTAAAAGTTAAGCTTAACAAGCTGTAAAACAAAACGAATAGAAGCAGCTTATTCAAAATTTGACTGTAGCAAAGTTGAATTGAAATTACTGAGCTGGAAATACAAAAAGTGGTTTTAGAAGAAACTGTTGGTGTACGAATATGGATTTTGTTTAATCTACATTTTATGCGTGTGATTTAACGTCTGTGGCACCCCCAAAAATTAATTATTCACTTAAAATTATTTATTTGAAGGGCTCTTTGTGTGAGTATGTAATTAAGTAACTATATAAGCAACTTATATAATACTTAAGTTAAAAAAAATTAAAAAAATTGTAGATAGAGCAAATTTTACAAACGTTAGAACTTGTCTTAAATAAAATTAGAGCATGTGCCTGCCTCATGGCATCTCTAGAAAAATGTGTGTGTATTTTTTTGTTGTATTGACCATTTATATTTTCGTTATAAATCCGCAATTTAAAATCAATTACCCAACACGTGAACATTTTGAATTACTTACTCGTCCTTGTTTTTATAAAAATAAACAAAAAAATATATCTGCAATAGAGAAGCAACAAAATCTTATTATTTTTGTCATTGTTGCTACTGCAACACAATGTTATATTGAAATGGCAATTTAAGCCATCATCATTAAAATAGAACTTCTATTATTAACATTATCGTTGAAAGCAGCAGTAAAAACAATAACTTAAGCATCATCATCATAATAATCATTGTTGCAACATTTTTGATACCGATAACAAATATTAAATATTTTATGCGTTTTGCGTTATATTTTTCCAAAGCATAACCCAACGAACACACAAAATCAAACGTTTCATCATTTAGCATCAAAAATTTTTCATTCATTCAAATAGATTTTTATTTGATAACGAATGTTTGATAAATGAATGACACTTTTTCGATTTCATATAAAATCTCATTTAAAAATTGCTCCGAAAGCATAGACTAATTCAATTATAAAGAGAAAAAATCAAGCCTTTCTCAAACTTAGGCGGTAGTTTTAGATGCAAATTCCATAATGATATTTCGCCGAATTCTAATTTTCTTTGTCGATGTCACATCAAGTCGACAACAATATATTTGGCAATTTTGGGAGTATTATGAACAACAATTAAATATTCTTGAGAGCCTGTTATTATTACTAAGGCCTACAAAATGGAAAGTGGCTTGACAAAATTTGCTGTCGACTTGATTTAACGATGACGACGACAACTAAGATTAAACGTATTGATTTGAGAATGAATGGCACTTTCTTACTTTGTTTCATGTTTAGTTTTGAAATTGTAATCATTACTTTCGCAAACCTGGGTAGAAGTTTGAAACTGATATTGAAATACAAATTGATAATCTTTTCAGAATGAATTACATTTAAATTGTAGTTTCAACCACTTACATGTTATATTTTTTAATCTGTTATTACTTTTAATTAACAAACAAAAACTACCTGCCTTGTCTGCAGAAACACCCGGCGACTGCGGCGGGAATCGAACCTGCGACCTTCGGACTACTAGTCTAGTACACTAGCCACTAGACTATGAATGACAATGATAACATTGATATTCACATATTTTCTCTTTTCAACGTCTAAGAAAAAGGTTTCAAAATTTATACTTCATAATAGGATCTAGATTGATTTTCTGAATGGCAGGTATCTTGCTCAAATCTGAAGCTATTCAGAGTACTATCGAATGTCATTTTGCCCCACTGAATGTATAGGGGAATATTTTGAAAATCACTTTACGTGAAAGTGATTTTAAACCACACAAACAAAAACCAAATTTTAATCAAAGCGTGTGACACCGTACCTGATTTACCATAAGAGTTCTTGTATATACATATTTAGAACTACACCTTCTCCAGTTTTTAAGAACCACCTTTGCAATAAGAAAAATAAAATTAGTATTTTCTTTATGTGTATACAAAAATTATTGACATAATCGATTCAAAGTCACTTGTTTATTTTTCGGGTCCTTATTTTAAACTTTATATCAAATTGTTATTTTTTTAATAATTTTTATGACAAAATTATACATTTTATATTAAAAAAAGTAAGAAAAAGAACACTAAAGTCATTCCAAATTCAAGCAAACCTTCCCGTCAGAGAAAAAACACAAATTCCGACTATTTTCATTGTTAAAAATCGTATTTTAATTTATGATTTGTTGGTGATTTCAAATTTAATTTTTATTCACAGTTCTTCACAAATTGATCGGTACTTGCCAGAGCAGCAAAAAAGAATTGTGAGACGGAAATGTGCTTAATTGATAAAAAAAACTTTTTCAAATCAAAGTTTTCAGAATTCTTGCGAAGGAAAAAGTTCGACATACTGAGACCGGCTGTCAACTATTTTTTATTTTAAAAATATGCAAATAATACTAGCAACTGAAATTAATTTGGCTACATTGAAATATATTAAGGCATAAACTTGCAGCAAATATCGAGAGCAAGTTATTGCGATCTATAGCAACTTCGTTGCGAATTGTGGCGATTCTTTCTTTTTTCTTCTTATCAAGCCCTAAGTTTATAGGGCAAAACTTTAAAAACTTTATGTTTTAACTTCTTAAAGCATTTCATAATGTAAAGATTTAAATTGAAAACTAAAAGAAATTTAAAATTTTGTTAAAAATTGACTTCAGTTTATTTCCAATTGATTCATTTATTTTTACTTCATAATCAAAATGTCGTGTAACCAGCACAATCAAATCGAACAATTAAAGTCACATGGAAAAGGAAAAAAAATTAGATTTATGATTTCGAAATGGTAAGAAATTTAGAATCAAAAGTTCTAAAAACAGATAAAAGTTCTCAAAAGTGAATAGTTGAAGAGAAAGCCTTTATAATGCAAAACTTTCATTGTGACACTTTTATAAATTAAATCATATATATTTTTTAAATCAACATTTGAAAAACTTTTTACAAAATATTGAGAACTAAAATTTTTCTGAATTTGAGAATAAAGTTATATTTTATTATTTATTTAATTCTGAAATCGCAATCACGGCTGCTCGTTTGCTGGGAATGTCCAAATTCTGTTGCTATATAATCCCATGTAAAGCAACAATGATGTACTTAAAGCGCCATTTTTTTTACAATGTCATTACGCAAACGCCAAAAATCAAAAGAGTTTATGAAATTTGATAATAATGAAATTTCATATAAAATTTTTATTTATGTACATTAAGCCAACATAATTTTTAAAATGAATTTGGACCATCATTATAAAGGCGATACATATTTTAATTACAATTTGTGATTTTTTTATTTGTTTTGAAAATAACATTTTTAACGTCGAAATTGGCGCATTCACATGCTGTGCTGTCATATCATCTCATGATATGTAAGTATGTATTTAAAAAAAGTTTTGATTTGCTTGAAAACATTGTCATTTCACTGCATACAAAGTTTTTTGTAAAGATTAATTTCCACTCCTATTTAAGTAATAAAAACTAAAACTAATTAAACTTTGTTTTGTTTTTTTTTCAATATTGAGGTTCCTAAATTATTTGAATTCTAATTTTTCAAAGAATGCTGAATACTTTTAATTGATGCTACCCGTAATATACCAGAGCCGTAAAGTCAAAGACAGCTTTTCTTATCGAAAATATAATTTTTACTTCCTAAAAAACAACTATATGTATATGCTTAGAATAATTTAAGTACAAAATGAGTATTCCCCATTTATACACGCAAATTTAAAAATGTAATTATGACTTCAGTGAAAAAATCCAATCATATTTATCGAAGGAAAAAGGAATCAAGACGTGGCAGGACGTATTGCGCGACACAAACCAAAACGACGCAAATATGTAGGATCGACGAAATATGGGGCTCCATTGTTTAATGTAATCTGGTGTTTTGAAATAGTTTTATATCGGCGCATTAAAGGAGGAATGCGCAGAGTTGGTCCTTTCGACCTAATCTACATATTTCACCACATCATAAATATTTAGTAGAAAATTTCAAACTTAATAGGTTGTTGGGTAACAAAACTGTAAGGAAATCGCATTTATTTAAAAATATGTAATTTAGTAAAATTAATTCATCTGATATTATTAAAAATAATATCGAAAAGAAACTAAAAAAAAACTACTTGAATATAAGTTGGTGATATTATTCGACATCTATTTGGTTAACATATTGAATTGTTTATTGAGTTTGAGGTCCTTTTAAATAGAATATATTTATCTTTTATAATTAATCACATTCAATATTTCTACACCGTATGAGTATTTTCGTTAGGAAATTCAAATTACTTACAGAATTTTCAATACAAATAATGAAAAGAAATTTTTTTTTATATTTTCAATACAAAAAATTGACAAATAAGGAAACGAATAAAAATTCATTAATTAATGTAAGTACATAAAAATTAATAAAAAAAAATTATAAAACATATATTAACAAAAAACTGTTTTTTTTCTTTAATTTCCGTTTCGGCTCTTGTAAATTAAATGCCTATAACTCTAAGCTAAGTTAAATGTATCTGTTTTGAAACGCATTCTCTGTGCTGATGGTATGTATATGAATTATTTCTAAAATTTCTAAAAAAACGAGGTTCATTTTCAATATTTAAAATAGTTATATTCGCAAAGTCTGATTATTGATTTTGATTCAGACAATGAGTTAAAAATGCCGTTTTTTATAAAGAAATATTATTGTTCATATTTTTGATACGATCTACATATGGTTTATGCTTATTATATTTTATATACTACATTTGACATGTTTAACTTTTCAATTCTGTCTTCCATTCTACTAGATAATCTACCTACAGTATCACAAATTCTATGGAACGTTCTATATTTTTTGCTACCAAACATATTTGATTTCTCTAATCTTTCTTATAAACCAGGTGCATACGTTAATGTTAAGTTCAGAATGTATATCTGTTCTTTGTCTTGTATTATACGAGTACTTAGTCTTATTAATTTACAAGACAGTTCTATAGAAAAATGTTTAAAAGCCAAGTTTTTTAAGTCTATCGATATTGATTTAAAAAAATTTTGAGAAATAATTTCCAAATAACCATTTGACAAAATATAACCAAGGAACTTTTTTATATAATTTAAAATTTTTTAAAAATTCGAATTAAAGAATTATTTAGGCAAAACGTGTTTTTATTAAACGGTTAAAAAGTTTCAGTTGTATTACACGTCTACCGTTATCCACTGTGGACTTCGAGGAAAATGCCAAATAAAGTAAACACTAAATTTTTGCCATCCTGACAACGACTTCAAAAATAAAAGTAGATAACGCAGATAATAATATTTAAGTTATTTAAAAAGTTTTTTAAAAACTATTTTTAGAGTCGGTTAAATTTTGTAACATATGTACATAATAATCTCAAATTTAATTGTTACAAGTTTTTGTCCCCACGAATGATATTTCGTAATTTGCTAAATTTGTTCAGAAGATGGATTTAAATAAAGTTTATGTTATGGAAAAACAATTTAAGCCAGTGATGGACAAAATTGTTTTGCACTTGTGTTAGTGAGATAATTTGAGGGTACAGTGACAAGCAAAACGAACCACATTAAAACACATCACGAAACACATCATTATATTTATTCATATCAGAGTGGAAAGAATCATAATGCCTCTTAATAACATTTTCTCTATACCTTTTAAATATTTGGTGACATAAAAGGCATTGTACATTTCCAAAAGCATTGTTTATCATAAAAAAATCTTTTAAATGCATTGCCATTTATATTAAACACTGTAATTGAGAAAAAATGTGTACTCGCCAAAGTCTCTTGAACGATTAAACTAAAGAGCATAAGAAAAAAAGAGGAGTGTCTTATAAACAATTGTTTGATAAAAAGGCCACCGCTGTTTTAAACACTTTATACACGGTTTTTATAATAAAGATTATTTTTTTTTATAAAATAAAACTAAATTTAATTAAAAAATCCTGATTTTTATCGAAATATAATATATATTTGTTTCGACCAATCAAAACTAATCTCGAACTCCAGGGTTGCCAAGTCTCACATTAGACTTAACAAAGTTTCGGGCAAAATTATTTATTTGTGTATACTATATATACTAAGATTTAGATTTTTTCACTTTTTGAGATTAACGGTTTGTTTTATTTATTATTATCTTTATTTTTGAATTAAAATTCACCAATTCGCTTTGAAAGACACAACACGACTGATATTACTTAAAAAATTATTTTCATATCAAACCATGAAAACTGACTGAGGGTGTTTAAATTTATTTTTTTTATAAATAATTGGGAAAAACCAAAAACGTTTTATTGAGGGTATATTCAGAAATAGATTTCCTACATTGCAGTTTATTGCAGGTAGTTTTTTAAAGGGAGAAAACCCCTTTAAAAATCTCTGTACATGCAATAAAAAAACAAAGGAAAACCTTGGAATGTTACAACTATTTTTTTATATTTTGAAGGTTTGCAGGCAAAAAAATTGCTGAGATTTATTTTTCCAGGAATTAAGAAAATGCGAAATGGTTTTATTGAGTGTGCATTCAAAAATAGTGTTTCAAACATCAAGCCCTTGTAACTTCCACAATAAGATTACAATGACGAAAAAGACCTACATTGCAGTTTATTGCAGCTGGTTTTTTTAAAGGTTTTTTCCTGACAAAAAGAAAAAGAACACATTGGAATTTTATATTATTTTTTATATTTTTAAGCCTTACAGGTCAACTAGAGAAGTAATTGGTATACTTTATAAGGCCACACAAGTCAACTTGTGAAACATTAAAACCAAATAAAGTTAATTAAGTCATTCCCTTATAATTCATTATCGAAGTTCACATATATATTTAAATTATAAAACATTACGAGTAAAGACTGCTTAATATATTTTAAATACCTTTTACAAACAATTTTTTTAAGACATTTCGTTTACAAAAATAAGAAAACCCTTTAAAATTGCTTTAAATTGTTTAACGCTCCCACAAAGTAAAACTATTGGCAAAATTTAAAAGCAGCATTGCAGCGCAAGAATTCTTTTCCCACCAAAATTATAAAAAAAATCTACCAAAACGCTTTTTTGTCTACGAAAATCGAAATTTTAAAATTTATTTATTACACTAGTAAGTAAATATAAAGATATTAATCATACAAGATAAAAATACAGCCTTAAATGATTTTTAAATACATAGAATAGGCAACCCTTGCATGGGTTAAACTACGTCATCACTGAGTTTACCTTAAAGAGAGTAAGAAACAAAGAGGCGTTGATTTTGAACAATTGTTTCAAGAAATGCCCATCAATGATTTAAGCCCAATAGGTACTACTTGAATAAAATAATATTATAATCTCATATTGTTGAAAATCCGTTCATACTCTTCCAAGGCAACTTCGACCAAAATCGATTAATAACATAATTTCCTCAAACTTGTTGCTTATAGATTCCCATACATTCATACATGTGCACATGCAAAAATTATCCAAAACTTAAACTAAACAAACACTCACTGTTTGATATAAAAAACCAAAACATACCAACATACACACATGCATTCATACAATTGCACAAACCCAACATACAGCCAAATCTCTTCATTCCGAACTGCAATAAAAATAGAGAGCGTGTTGTTTTGCAAAAAACACACACGAATTGATGTGACTCTTTTTTATAAACAGTGGGAGATTAACTCTTTTAATAAGCAGTTATAGCAACAACAATTTATATGCATGCATACACACATGCATGTATGAGAGATGAACACACAACAAAGAACACCTGCACACATTTATTAAACCGTTAGCCCATATAAAAAAACAAGAACAATTCGCTCAACTACAAGAAAAATAGCAACAAAATTTGCGAAAGAGTTGCTTTATCATTTAGAAATGAAACAAATAAATCAAAGAATAATTTAAAATACAAACACTTGTGTATATAAAAATATTGTTACCTTAAGCAAATACTAATTTATCAACTTGTAGAATTATTTTTTATCACTTTAGAGTTTTTTTCTTACATTTATTAACAATTAAATCAATCTCCACAAACTTTACACACATTCATTAGAACAAATAACAACCGACACTTGCAAAAGACGCGACCCAACTAAATCATAAAAGCTGTAGGACTTGTTGGAAGACGCCGGCAGACTTTTTAGTGGAGAGTTTAAAAACGGAACAAACGAAGGTTGTTCTGTCCACTAGATTAATGTGTAATTAATACATTTGAAGTTCGAATGAGGATTTGTTTTGAAGCGTTGTGTGGAACAGTTTTAGTCGTCATATATGAAAAAAAACTACAAGTTGCACTAAACATTTTTATAAAAAAAAAAACACCGGGATAGATATACATAGATATGTAGTACATAAGTATATATATTTATGTACACGTGTATGTACATATATGAGTACCTTCGTAGACTAGTAGCTAGTGTACTAGACTGGTAGTCCGAAGGTCGCAGGTTCGACTTCTGCCGCAGACTCCGGGTGTCTCTGCAGATAAGCCAAGTAGCTTCGCAGTTTGTGTTTGTTAATTAATTAATTAAAAAAAAAGTATGTATATAAAGGGTCTTTCTTTAAGCTCCTTCTTATCTTACATTTCAATTAAAAAAAGTGTGAGTGTGTGTGTGATATTGACTTTTGTTTATTCATTTGAGAGGCATATTGATGTTGCCAGCAAATAAATATCCCACCTCGTTTCGCTGCATGGCTGAATTTGACCGATGACAGGCTTTAAAGGTCGCTGTAATTTTGTGGCGTATTAGTATAGACCTGCGATCTAAGAAAATTGCACTAGCAAGCGTCTAACGGGGTCAAATCGCACGTTCTCGTTGGCCAGTTTACATCATCTGCACATGAGATGACGATGCGCTGAAATCGCTCGTGTGGCCTGAGCTAAGTGGCACGTAACCTTGTGCTGTTGAAATGAACTGGCCAAATTCATTCCCAAAGATATATTTATCGATGTCAACTCCTGCTCGGAATTCACACTAAACAATCACTCTTTTAGAATGCATTGGACGGTCTCAGATCTCATGTGGACTGGTATAGTCTCAAATTCAAATAATTTTGTTTTCTGCCTTACCCATTCATCCAGAAATTGGGGATGATTATGGCGACCGTAAAATGGACGAAGCGCAAGCAATGTTGCCTTATAACCGTCTATGGTGTTTTGGCAAAACAAACTTAATAAATCACAAATGTGGCTTCAACAATATGGCCGCTATCAACTGTCAATGTTGGAAACCCAAAATAGTAATACCGATTATTTTAGACTTACAGCAGCGGTGCCATTTTCAATATTTTCGATCAAAGTTGATATATTTTTATATCATTTCTATTACCTTTTTGAAAAGCATCATCATAATAAAAGATTCCTTTTCCTAAAGTTAAACATTTTTTAAATATTTTATTATATACGGTTAACGAGGAAAGTTTACCTACACCGTTGAAGTTAAGAGTTTAAAGAGCAGTAAATATTTTTATAAATTGTAAAGATTTCGTTTCATTAATCTTAGCTTAAATTGACTGTCTATGATCAATTGCAGTGTACATATGTGGTGAATTGCATAGTGCACTATTCTCTGTTTTAAGGGCCGATATTTCTACATTTTTCTTGACGAAGTTCTCGTAAAACATTAAAAAATCAAAAATATTTCTTTATATTTAAAAGATTTGTAACATTTTATTACCTACTTTTGAAATTGATTTTAATTTGTCTTAGGAACTGATGATGAATTGTGAACACCAGCAGCTTGAAAAAGGTTAAAAATAAACTAGAATTTATATAAACTAGCACTCTTAGAGAAAAAATTATACTAATATATAAGTATATCGGAGCCCCGATTTGCGTTGTTAATAGGAACCAGGAAAGTTTAATAACTATTTTCTGTTTGAATCCACTGAGTCTTATTGATTGGGTCAATACATTGAATTATAGTTCCAAACTAATGGATTTTATTTTAGTTTAAATCATTTGTTTTCTATTCTTAAGCTCTTTGAGTGACTCAACAACATCTTTTCTTGTTGAAAATTTAATTTTCGCTTTCTAACACTCAACTATGCTGAGAATAGTTTAAAAAAAAGTATAAATAAAATGCAAATTTCATTTAATTTCTCATATGTGATTATTACTTCAGTGATCGAAGCAAAAGGGAAGCAAGACGACGCAAGGGGTATTGTAACAAATTTTAAAGAGCGACACAAATCGAAAGGACTCAAATAGGATCGATGTAAAATTCGGTTCCAGTGTTTAATATCATCTGGCATTTTGAAATAGAGTTTTATATCAACGCATCAAATGTGGAGTTTTCAGTATTGGTCCGAGAAAAGTTGAACACGTCCAGCTGCTACCAGGTTACCCAGGTTGGGTTAGATTGGGTAAAAGAGAGAAAGAGATTCATCTCATGTCAAAAAAATAGTAAAAGGCCTGTCGTGTGCTCTCAAAGCAACTCAGTGAAATAGGGGCAGTCAATAATTCCGAGGTAAGTAATCTGCGAAAAATCGAGATCTCACCCGCACAAAAGCTGGGCAATAAGAGAGGAAGTGTCTCAGTGTCCTCTCTATATGCACTTGTTAGTTGGCTAGTTGCTCTACAACCCCCTCATTTTATCATCTTCGGGGTTCCATCATAAGACTGTGATCGTTATATCCACAGTTCCACTATTCAACAATGCTAAAAAAGTGATTTTGAAAAAATTCCAATTCTTTCTTAAAAACAAAGAATTATTTTGTACTCTTTTTTTCAAGCATTATATTTGACATTTCTTACTTTTTGATTAATGTTTAAAATTATTTATGTCATCACTTTTAGTATTCTTATTATTATTGCTGTCATTTTTATAATGTCTCCTTTCCAGTTAAGATATTGTCTTTTTCATAGTTTCAGGAATATATCCTTGCTTGTTCCCAGTGTTTGGTAGGAAAAAAAATATATATGTATATAAATTTACATAGAGTTGTAACAAGTAAATATTTCCTTTAGAGTGGAAAATCTCATGTGTGATGCATTAAAATAAAATCATACACCCATGCCCCGTTTTACGAGCTACATGTTTTGCACATTTTCGATCTTAAAAGGTATTTAGGAGAAAATATTAAGAAAATAATCTAGACTTCTCTAGAATCTCAAAAATCTATACATTTACTTTGATAAAACATACAAAACAAATTTCAAAACCAAATTTCGAGTAGTTGATTTTAAGCAAACAGTACGAATTTCCTCAATGTTTAAAAACATTGTTTATAAAAATTTTATTTATCATAATTTTGTATTGAAAAAATCTTACTTATAGTTGTTTTTCTTTTACAGGATTTTTTTTTTTTTTTTTTCATAAAAATTAATTTTCTGTCGGCACACTTTTATGGAAAACGGTGTTATACGTGTAAAGTGAGTTATAGGTGTTTTCGTTTAATAATGTACTTTCTGAAGCGTATTTTGCAAATGATATTTTTGGAATCTTATAGAAACAGTTGATGTCTGTTTTTCAGCTGCATTTCTTCGCGTCTTATGATGACATGGCAAGTGATACATTTCGCGTGCTCCGAACAGCTTTAAGACATAAGTTGCATGTAAAATGTTGGGGAAAATATGTATAAAATTATATCCACATGCTTGTTTTTTTTTTTCTTTTTTTTAAGAAGTGATAAAAATTTGCATGTATGTTTTTGAAAGCAAACGAGCATATCAAACAAGAATTGAATGTATAAAAAAAGTCTTTATGTTAATTATTTTCTGCTGATGTAAATAAGTATATTCTGTGTCTTTGCTTTACATTTTTTAATAGAAAAACTAAAGAAGAACTGAGGATTAAGCAAACGAAGTTATTGTGGGAAATTTTTTTACTGATAAAAGAAAGTTGTATAATTCTCTCTGTTACTAGTTTTTACAAAAAACTACATTGCAAAAAAGTTTTTGCACAGAAGTCAATAAGATCCAGAACTAGTAACCCGGAGAAGAGGTGAGAATTCGGATGAGTTCCAATGAATTTATTATTGTTTTCGCAAAATGTTTGCAAATGTACTGAGAATCACATTTCGCAAAACGAAAGGAAAGTGATTACGATTTAAAGTCACTAAATCAATGTGTAGGATTTTGCAATAGCAAGAAGAAGTTTATTTCCTTTTTTATTTCAATAAAAAAATACTTTAATTATCAATAATTTGAGCCAAAAATATGAAATTTAAGAAATTGCTTTGATTGTCTCCTTAAGCACTGGCGATGTGTTATAAACAGCTGATTTAACTGATCTTCGAAACATTTTTTGTTTCTAATACAATTGAACATGTGGTGGGTAGTGCTTTAAGCTTTTCATAAATATAAGGAACTTAAAGTATATATTTTATGATACAAAATATTTCACTTAGCACCTACACTTTCGCTTAGTAACCAAAGTCTCGTAGTTGTAAGTCCATTAGCTGAAAGTAAATTAAAGCAACATCTCTAGAAAATTATCGACATTTTGAGACCAAATTAAATATTTGAAATTAATATTTAATTACCAAAATCGCCTGAAAAATATCCATTACAAGGTGGTGTCTTAATTTGATCTACCTGCAATTTTGTTATGAATGAAAGAAAACAATCTCTTTATTTTCATAAAAAGTTTATTTTCCAGCTAAAGAAATCTCTAGTGGAAAGGAAATTTTCGCGATCGTTAAAGATTTGTTGCATGAACTGATTTGTGAATTATGACAGTTTTGTATTTAGTGTGCGATATGTTACATATTTTAGTGAGGAGCGTGATTGGCTTCATCCCAGTGTACTCACGAGTCTATTCCATTTCAAAACATTTGGCTAAATTTGCAATAAATTTCTAAAAGACCGACGCATTTTTAAATTTTAAAATAAAAATAGAAATTATAAAAAATCAACAGAAAGACATTTCCAATATACACTTGTTTCAATTAATTTTCCTAAGTAGTATTTAAATTTAATCAGGCTCGTGAATGTGTCTGATTTTAAATGATCTTATCTCTAACATCTCATAAATTAATCTAATAAAAATTTGTTAACAATAATATAATTTCCTCTAATGGAAAAGTTTCAAGCAACAAAAAAAAAATTTTAACTTTTCTATCTATGCCAAAAACAAAAGGAAAATATTTCCTCCCTAGTCTACAAAAATTAGTAAAAAAAAAAACATTTGAATTCAGGGACAATTTTTGAGGAAAAAAAAAACAGAGAACAACACTTCTAATGCCAACAAACAAGAGCCCTAAGCAACAAAGAAATATAGATTAAAATACAAGCCAACAAAAAAAATACGAAAGAAATTGATGAGGAGAAAAAAAGTACGTCTTTTTCGGTTTTGGATTAGAGTCCAACGTGAAGTGAAAATGCAAGCAAATGATATCAGTATTCAATGAGGCCAGAGCCGTCTTATTCGTTATTGCAACGTGCAAGCAAACATTATGGAAGATAAAATGGGACCAGCAGCAACCAGAACATACGAGATTTGCATTACAACTTGGCCATTATTCAATACTATAACTTCAATATTTGTCAATAATGCGTTTCTACCGCATTAGAGGTTCAGAAATAAACAACATTAGAAAACAAAAATCCAAAAAGCTGTTGTTGATGATGATGATTCTGTTTTGTATGGCAGCTGGCATTAAGTGAAGGATTTAAAATGGAATCGTAAGTGAGTTTGCAATTGCCTCAGCCAAGTATTGGCTTGGAACAAAAAATTTTTGGAGCAAAAACTTGCTTTACTTGAATGTGGATAAAGCGAAATCTGTAACGAAAAAAAATTGTTAAATGCGCATGTCTGGAAATGCTTACAATAGACCCAGCAACAAAAAGGCCTGAATGGCTCATTACCAATAAAAGAAATTCAATCGCACATTGCAAGGAGGAACCACTGTCCCTTTACTTACTGCTCTACAATTTTTTTTTTATCTTACACACGTCCAACTTAGTTTCTACTATAGCATGTTGTTGTACGAAAATCTTATTGCAACATCTGTTGTAGATAAGTTGTGGAAAAATGGCAGCAAAAAAATATTGAAAAAAAAACAACACATGAACACAAAATTGTTGTTTGTTGCATCAACATCAACATAAAGCTTTACAGGCACGTGATGTTCATTTGTATACAAAACACATTCAAACACAACTCAACAAATTGCTCCTTAAACATTTTTTTCTTTGAAAGAAAACGTGTAAAACAAATATAGAAAGAAAAGATTTTTTTTTTCATTTACCAAAACCACTTAGAAAAACTGCCAACGCAAGTAAAAATCATAATATTTTATATACTTTTTCATACGACTTAATTGTAAATTAAAGCTAGATTTATAGGAATGGTGGTAAAGAGACGTAATAAAGAGCTTTTCAATAGGGAAAGGAGGCCAGTATTCAAATCTATTATTCATCATTTGATTCCTGTAGTCGAAGCCCGAATGAAACTTGAAAGGGATCTTAGGACAATAATTGTAAAAATTGTCACAAGTTTTAACTAATTTTTTCTATAATTTGTATATATGGGATATAAGCAGGCATGTCCTTGCATCGGTGCAAATAAAAATGTGCTATAATGCTTTCGAGAGCAATTTAGGATCCATTGAGAAATTTTCATTCCAAAGATAATTATCATTCTACAGAAATGTATTTTTAAAACTGCGGATATATGGGAGTCATGTAGGTCCTTACAACAATTGCAGTAGAATATATTCCGAATATAATTGAACATAAAAAATAAGTATAATTGAGATATAGGTATGTCCTTGCACCGATTAAATTTAAATTTTCCAGAGAGCTTAGCTGAATGCCGCTTTTTTAATTTAATCTTAAAATCGTTTATACAAAATAAATACAAATGAGAGATATAAATGTCCTTGCACCGAATAAAATAGTTTTTCGAGAGTGCTTAACTGCACAATTTTAGAAATATTGACAAATGTTCTCTGCATTGTGATTACAATTCTTGCTAAACTAATTTTTTTTTAAATCTTGTATATATGATAAGTTCCAGTAGCAGACAGTTAAAAACAATACGTTAAATCTGAGCATAATTTAAGCTAAAATTCACTGATCTAAACCAAGTACCTATGGAAGGCAGACATGTCCTTGCAACGATTTTGCTCGATGTCAAATTTTTTTTATAACTCCTATATTTGATTATGATAGTTTCTATAATTCCCACGAAACCAATAAAAATTGATTTAAGAATTAGAATAATGGCGATTAATTAGTTTTTTTGTCTTGAATTATCAATATTTCGCCACATATAGAATTGAAAAATTATAAATTTCAACACTGGATAAGTTAAATTCAAATAAAATTTTCATATGAAATTCCTACATTAAACACATAGACGACAGCAGGCTACAGACCATAACCTGTCCATGCAATCACTTACATGAAGACGATTGTTTTTGACACAACAAATTTACGGCTACACGAACAACGTTGTCGCTGTTGCCAAATTAGGCAAATTCCTAATTTTACAGTGCTGCCAACACCAAATAAAATGTAAAATAAATGAAAGCTTAAACGTAATTTATTTTACTTAATCGAAAATAATCCCGAAAATTAAAATATTATTAAAGCACAAGCACAAGATTTCAGACAAACATATTGATTTATTTTTATATTTTTGTGTGATATAAGTATGTACACATTTATATTTTGAATACTAAATTTAAAAAAAAGCGGAAAATTTTTAAAATGGCAACACTGCAATATATTTTTTTACAACAAACAACATTGATATTTTTCAATTGTTCATTATGGGGTATAACCAACACTTGTGGTCTTAAGAATTGTATAGAAATAGATTGGGTACGTTCGTTAATGCACTACTGCACTGCAACAGTAAATTGAAATGTTCGTAAATGTAACAGTAAAATAGATGGTGGCAAAAATATGTTCAATACGGGTGAGGTACAATAGTCACATAACAATAGAGCATCATTTAATTGAATCGGTATAGCGGAGAAATTTTGCTTTTCTTTTGCATTTACGAACGTATAAATTATCGCTATAACAAACGCTTTTGTAGCGAATTTTCACTTATAACGAGTTTTTTTGCGCTTATAACGAAAAAACAAAATTGTTGAAATTTTCTGTTGATTTTACAAACAATTAAAATAATTATTTATCATAATTTGACAAAGCAATCCAAAATAATAGAAAATAAGTTAAATTTATAAAGCGATACACGTATGTACATCAAACAATTTATAAATAAATATAATCTAATTCAATATTTCTTTAAATGGGAGAATCAATTATTTAAACCGGCTATAAAAAGCTCTGTCTACAGCGAACTAAATTTCAATACACGTATCCCAAGGAATTCGTTATAACTTAATTACACTGTATTAAGAATTTCAATATACGGTATTGAGACGTCAAACTTATGCTGTTTACGATTTTGCTGCCGCTTTCATTTTAGTTGAGTAGCTGACTGTACAGCCAACGCCAATTGTAGTTGTGTGGCTGTGTAGCCGAAGTCGCCTATGTGTTTAAGGCATCAGTTATAAATTATTTTTATTTAATAATTAAATAAAAATAAATACCTTTTCAATTAAATTTCTTTCTTTTGAGGACGATTAACGAAATGCTTCCTTCCCATCGTGATCTTTTAAATATTTCATTAATCACTTCAATATTTGATTCATATGTATTCGGTTGTCATGGCACAGTTGAATAGAGTTACAATCGCGTTTTACAAGTCAATTACGGGAATCTAATAAATTCCATATGTTTAACACCTTTAGCACATACAATGACGCTTAATTAAACTTGCACATAAAAACTTAACGAGCAGACAACAGTCACGGCTTTATAAGGAGTAGAAATGAATGTTGGAAATGAAAAATATTTCCATTTTTATAAAAAAAATTTTTCTCTTTTTTTGCAACTCGTCTTACAATTACAAGCAATTAAATGTTACAACGATCAATAAAGTAGAAAATTTACAATATTCACACACACACACACACAAACACACTCAAACTTGTAGTTATATCTGTCCGTCCTTAATGAATACCGTCTTTGGCCCCACACCCGCTCCCTCCGTCGACCGAACTGAAGGCATTTACTAGGTGGTTATTTGGCAAATTCCAACAAGCAGCTGTATGGTGGACTGGCCCGTCCTGTTCTATCCTTACATGCTACCATGCCACAGTCTCATCTTTATGTCTGTCTGCACAATCATAATGAAATTTTCTGCACAATTTGTGCACATGGTGGTTTTTATTGGACAATGACAATGACTTTTACCAAGACTACAATTGCTCCTCAACTACCCTAAACTAAACTACAACTTGTACCAACACTATCATACGGCCATTAAGGCATAAAGTCTGCATTTTATTTACGTGTTCCGAGGAATTACATTTAACGAATGAACAACTTATAAAAAGAATGAGTGGAGGAATGAATGAATGTGTGGGTGTATTTGGGGGCTGTATGGATGGAGGAGGTCTGTGGGGGTAGTTGGTTGCTGGTTTGAATTATTTTCTATATAAAAAGCGACCAGGTTGCAAGTTTACAACCAGAACTATAAAATTATGTGTACTTCCGTTAAATGTAATTATAGCTGCCCCAAAGTAAAGATACGATATACAGCAGTTTAAACTTAATAGACACTCAACGCACAAAAGGTAAAAGAGATAAGCGAACCACAGCTAAAGTTAGCTAGACAGTAGGACAAAAAATTAAAAAGAGAAAGAAGAAAATTAACACACAAAAAAATAATCGTGCTACAACTTTTGGGGTTTTCTTCGTTTTTCAATAGAAACCACAAAAATGTCTCTCTATACCCAAAATTCCCTCTCATTTCTGCCACATAAAAGATTTGTAGCACTTACAACATACGAGTAAAGACAGTGTTTGAATGTGTGGTTGAGTATAAAGAAACACGTAGCAATTGCTGCATTATAATGCATTTCCTGCGGTTCAACATTTTGTTGCTGTCTTCCTGCTGCCACCATGCTAAACACGAAAGTGGCAAATAACATTTTAAAGGTTGTCTCTACAAAATTGTATGCATTGAAAACTTAATACCCATTAAGTAGTCGTAAGTTTAAAGGAACTCACTCTATATATGTATTTGCAAAGGTACAAATGTATGTATATCGGAGGAAGAAGTTCAGCAGGGATTTTAAGACAAGATTGTGAAATATTTTAAGTACTTTCTTCAAATCAGATTTGGGTTTAGATATTAAATATTAAATATTCCACGACAGTCAAATGATAGATCAAAGGTAGCAGAGGTAAGCCCTGGCGACACGTTAAATCTGATAGCAAATAATACACTACACTTTTTATACTTTTTTACTTGGACTTCCATGGACCATAGGTGCTTCCTATAAAGCAGCTCAACACTCTCTTATACTCCATTATCTATATACATTTATAAACATTAAATACGATTTTTTATCAGTTTATTATACGAGACGGTTTAAATGCAAAAATATTAGAGAAAAGAGATCGAGTGGGGGCCAGGGGTATAATTATAAGGCAAACCTTCCAGTTGGTGAATCCAGAGTGATACTTATCAATTACACTTCAAATCGACTCACGAACCTCCAGGTGGTGGTCCTTGGGCGATGTTCTTGACACTCGTCAAACATCGGCGAATTGTGACAGGAGTCTGCATAATCTGGTTTCCTAGTTGGGGCAACTGCGAGAGGACGAATGTTCTTATATAAACGGTTCGCTACGTAAATATATTTTACATTCAGCCAATTTGCTGGCTTAGATGGCAGCTCCATCCTCCAACTAGGATGTAGTGGACTAATCATTTGCTCATCCGAGATTCCGCATGATTAACGAAACCTCAAAAAACATAAATGAGAGCCCCCATGCTTCTAATAGGATCGATAGGAACATATATAAAGAGATCGAGTACCTTCCATACAAAATAATTATTAATTATTCTATATCTTGAGAACTGCAATAGCAGTATGTTACCATAGGAATCAATTTTCCTTTTAACCGAGATATACCAGTGGGAGGACGGACGAGTACCCAACATTTGAAGGAATTATTCGCATTAACAGTTCTATATCTGCAAACGTAAAAAAGTGAGACTCACTAATTTTACTGTACCTAATTATGGAAATAATGTGTGCATTCAAGGTTTGGGAGGGGGGACAGGTATCCCCCACGCAAAGTTATCATTAATTATTCTATGCACATCTTCAGAACAACAAAACTGAAACTCTTTAAAATTTATGTTCGTTACTATGCGTTTTGAACAAAAGCCTTGAGGTTTAAAAAAAGGGGGGGGGGGGGTAGTCCTCGTACAAAAATAATTATTTATAACAAGAATGAAATTGAAATGAAAATAAATTCGACCTACTATGCTATGAGAATAAAGTGTATTATCGAACAAAAAGCTGGAACAAGAAGAGGGAAGAGACTGGTACCCCACTAGCTAGGGCCACAATCACCCGACAACAAATTATTTACCGCTGCTTTATTTTGTGTATATCCTTATGAGACTTCCTTTACCATTGTAGAACCTTCACCAAGAAGAATCAAATGGTACGTGTATTTTGGTATTTTTCTCTTTTAAAGTACCTTCCATCAGTATACGTTTTTAAGGATAGTGGCAGTTATGTAGTCACGTTTATATTCATACACATATTAAAGTTTATTAAACATTACGATGATGATGATGACTATGACGATCATGTGTGCTGTAGGTGGATGAATATAAATAAATTCATTCATGTAAAATTAAACTCGTGGTATAAGTGTGGTATATGAGGTGCTTAAATTTACAGAACGCAGTTGCAACATACCAATTGGTTAGATAGAAGATGCAGGCGAGTGAAGTAAAAAAGGGGAATAATAGTTTTATGCATTAATATGTTAATTATTTTAAGGAAGTGTAATATAGTTTACAGCCTTAATTACTTTACCTAAAAAAAGAGGTTTGCACTCAAGTGCCCTGTAATTGAAAAGTATAGCGTATTAGATACGATACCTAGAGCAGAGTTATTCATTATTGGTGGTTGGGATTAGCCAAATAGGGTTTATAGTTCAAGCTGTCGTCAATCTGTTGTTTGAAATAAATAATAAAACAGTTCTGGATCCTTATCCTTTTTATAAAATTAAAAAAGACGCCTGCACTTACGGCGATGTAGGATCCAATTTAAAACAATCCAGTAAAAACCAAATGGATCGAATTTTCAATTAAGCTTTTAAGATTATAATTGAATGAGGAGTTGTTTAGGCCTAAAGAGAGCAGAAAAATATCCCTTCAAAAACTTTAACTAGTACTAGAAACAGGCCAACTTTATAAGTGATTAAAAAGAACTTGTGGGAAAAAACAAGCTCGAAGCATTTAAAACTGAAGAATAGATCTGTTAGTTCCTTTTCTTTCCTACTCAAGTGTCCTTTAACATCTTATAAACTAAGTTAAAACTTGAGTTCTAAGCTAGAGGCCGCAAGAATTAAAAAAAATTCAACGATTCTGCGTGTCCCATTAAGTTTTTCTCCGCCTGGACCATACAATGGAGTCAAAGCCTCTTTCACGCCATCCTTCTAGTTCGCTTCGATTTCTTATTTCTCTACAGTCAGTATCAATCCTGGTCCAGAGATCTTAGTCTATAAATCTCAAACCTTTTGCTCACACAAAAAGGTTCAAAGGAAGAAGCCTGGTACTGTCAGATTTGGTGACATGGATGGACAATTCAAAAGAGATATCATTCGACTTGAACATTTGTCTCCAGAAATCTACATCGTAGCTCGAGCTGTGTGAGCGGTTGCCCGACCTGTTAAAACCAACAATTATCGAAACCCCATGCAGCAGCTTGTGGCAAAAAGGGAACTCGTTTAGCAAGTGGCGGTAACGATCACCATTTACGCTTACGAGAGTGTCATCGGCGTTTTCAGGAAACAAAATAAATTAATAATAACAAGTGCCAATCACAGTCGTCAGTTTGCGGGGATGTAATGGCTCTTCATACATTTCATGTGGATTGCCTGTGCCCCACATACGCAAATTTTGTTTGCTAACGTAACCATTTCAGTGGAAATGGACTACGTCGCTTATTATGATTTTTGATATTAAATCATCGTCATCTCGCACGAAGTTTAACAGAATATGGCAGCAAGTTAACCTTAACTTGGGCAGGGGTCAGGGGGTGGCAATTCGTAAACACTTTGCAGTTTCTTTCACCAAAATTCGTTGCAACGAACGGGTGATGATGCACCGTAGTCTAGCTGATTTCTTTGGATTCAACATGACGCATGCCATCGGTTAACTTCAGCCTGGTCAGCCTGATTTATGTGCCAGAGTCATAGGAAATTGGAAGACACGGTGTACATTTGCACGATGTTATATTCCATACATAATGAGCCTATTAAAACTACACCCGTTATAATTTTATATAAGATTTTTTACTCATTATAAAATTTCCTTCCTTAATATTTTTTTCTTCAAGTGTTGTCATGGTTTTCTTGCAAAAATATTTATTTATTATAAGGCAGTGTGTCGTTGTGTCATTTTATTTTAATTACACGATGATGTTGACGCTGATGACGGCTGTTATTGTGACTATGACAACGAATTGCTAGAGAAGGAATAGCAATTGGTGTGGCATGTCTTGGAACATGCATTTTGTACATTTATTAATAAACAACAGTCAGACTGTCAGTCGTTCCTACACATTGAGAACCGTATATAGGCAGGATATAACTGTTAATTACAGTTGTATTTTTTCACCGCTGTGTTTACGTGTGTCATGGTAGGAGTGCAGAAATTTTTTTGTAATGACAACAAAATTGTGCAAATTCATGTGTGCTGCTTTGCAAAAGAAGTGTTTCTCAATCTTTTTATTTAAAGAGCAGAATGTTGCAAAGAATTTTGGGAGTTACCAAACACGCAATGATATTACAAGAGACACAGAGATCCCAAGAAGCTTTCTCTGCATGAGGCTGTCTTCAACAAAAGAATAGTTAGTCTACTGGGGAGTTAAAAGTATTGGGTCTTTCACTTCGCTTTATTTAAATTTAAAGATACGAAGCGCTTAAGGAAAGACCACTTGCAAAAACAATTCCGTAGAGCCTTTAAGGACAAGTGCTTTGTCAGCAAAGTCGCTGCGAGTGCCCTAAAAAGTTTACAGTGTTTTCGTAATCCAGAAGGATCTACAGCATTTTCGTTGTTAAAATTATAGTCGATTGATCTTCTGCAGCATTCAGCCGGAACGCCAACTACTCGTATGAGGTAGATCTGTCACGCAATCCATTTGGTGATTTTTATAACTGCTGCGTAGGTCACCGCACGTCGGTAAACCTCGGAATTGCTGGTTAGATTTTTTAAGACTTAAGTGGAATATTGAAAAGGTATAGTAAATTCATGGTGGGAGAATTTCACTAACTACAACCTGAGCGAGGATCTCCAGTAACGGAGATCAAAATTTAAAGAGTGATTTTAGTCGGTTCTATCAATTTTCTTATTTACAACTCCGTCTCAAATGTCAAATTATCTTGGCAAGTTACACGCGGCGGATTTCCGTCCGATTTGCACTGAAATTTATGGGAAACCGAACTACAAACTAAAAATTCAAATAAAAAAAGTTTTTTTTTTCAAAGGCAGTCCGTAAACCGAAGAGTTAGCGATAATAAATATTTCGGGAAGAGTCAAATTGACCGTTCGAATTTCCAAAAAAAAAAAAATAATAATAATAATAATAATAATAATGGGACCAACTAAACCCTTTCATACAAACAGAAATTTGAACATCGGTTGACATATGATCAACGTATAAGTGAGTGTACAAATATTCAAAAAAGAAGTTAAAACAAATACACCTCCTTTTCCGAAATCGTTTAAAAAAGGAATCCGATTTCAGCTGTCACTTTCTTAAGAATTGAGACTCTCTGTTCCAAAACCTATATATAGATATTTTATGTGCCCATACCCGGCTTCAGAAATGTTCATTAAAATATTTCTTTCTCGTTGCAATTTAATTGTGATTTCATTAAGCATGTTGGCAGACACATAATCATGTCCAGAAACAACTACAATTACATGCAGTACAACCAGCCACTACCAGTGGTATTTGTCGAAGAAATCGAAGCTTAAATTGCATATAAAGTGTTAAATGTAATGTTGCGACACGTAAGTATGTAGCAACTTACATACTCAAGTAAATTCCGAATACGACAAAAGTATTTAAATCGCATTGCAATGTCCAAGTGAATGGAGGAACGTAAACTGCTTGCAACGGAACATACGAGCAAAATAATGTTCAACATAAATAAATGACACGTGTAGTCGAAAGGAAAAAAAGAAGTTGTTTTAATTGCGATAGGGTCATTTCCGATGACATTAAAATGCTTTACAAAAACACATCTGCTACAGAGCCATAAGGATTCTGGAAACGAAAAGAAATTTTTATAATTAATTCTGCTTTAAATAGAAAGGGACTTTAAAGAGATGTACGAGTATGTATTATTGAGATGCATGTTTTTTTATGACTGATATTTCTATAGCGACTATGCATGAGGTAGATTTAGTAAATTGCAATGATTTAAAGGACATTTGAAGTAAAGAAAACAAACATCTTGCTTTCATAGTGCATCTTTAAATTCTTAAAGAAGAAGGAGGATCGTATTCAGCGCGGGTTTGAAGAGCTTTAATGGGTTAAACATCAGGTTGCTTTAGTTTTGGTAAGAGTGGCAGTCTTAATTTCATCGAAATCACTTCAAACTTTAGGTCCTCTGTAATACCATTAAAATTTTGGCTCAGCAGAACTGCCATCATCGAACCAGCCGGAGATTATTATGAAGCGTAATATGCGTAGCACTTTAATGTCTCTAACATTGGAGAGAACAGCGTATTCAACATATGCAATAGGTAACCATTCGTCTTCTCCCTAATACAGGACGGTAACATTGGAAGCCTTGTATAGTCGACATCGTGGCAGCTACAAGAAATGAGGGACCGAAACTAACACATACAAAATTTTTACAACAATTTTATATTAGACCGAACATGTGATTGTTGTTGCTGATGGAAATACTCAACTTTGACGTTTACAAAAGTGTCAAAACATACTTTCAAAAAATTATAAAATTGAAAAGTAAAACTTGTTTGATTTTCCATTTAAAATAAATGTAAAATACGAGTTCCACAACATTTTTTCAAGAGAAAAAACAAACGACATAAAATTTGTTTACGTCTTCCTAATAGTCCAAAGAGAGAAGAGAGAGAGAGCTTATTGTTCTAAGTCTACCCCCTCCCCCCCCCCCGGGGCACGGCTATACATCCTGTCTTGGTGGCTTGGTGTTGCACTTCCTAGGATATAGGGTTATCAGGTTTCCGGACCCAGGTATTTTTGCTGATAACCTTTAGGAACTTGTACCATATGTTGCTACCGAATCCCTGAAATAACAGGATAAAAGACGCGCAAGATAAAAGTGGGTTCACCGGCTCATCCGGATGGGTAATATGGTCTTTCCAGACCTTGACCTTTGGCCAGTTGCCAATAAAATTAATATGTTACTACCCCATTCCTGAAATAACAAGGTAACAGGAGCGCATATAAGTAGGTTTACTTATGCTATTCCAAACCGGAGGTGTTTTTTAACACAAGACCGACTAGAAATCTTATCTCGTATCCCGCAAACCAGTAGCACTTAGGACTTGTCCTAGAGTGGCTATTGGTGAGCCGCTTTTCAGCATCATGTGAGTGAGTGGATCCGCAATGTGTTGCTAGTGATCGTGTTGTAGATGCTCTCTTTAGGCCTGGTGCTGTTGCTATTCGACAGCGCTGCCCTGACAGTTGCAGTTGGTGAGTGGTCCATGATAGGGGGACTTCTTACTGCTGGGCCGTTGAGGTGGTAGGAGGTAAGATAGCTCCAGCATTTCAGCGAAGTGTATGTACACTGTTCTGAAGCCTTAATATAATATGTTACCATGTCGGCCTTAACTGGAACACATGAAGATCCGCAGTCCATGTGTGCTCCTGGCAGGTACGTTAGGAACGGTGGTGAAAGGTTTTATTTTTCCATTGTGAAGAGCACCGGTATTGATATAAACCTTTAAAATATTTGTTCTGAGTTTGCACCGCGTGAATCTACTGCATTAAAGATGGAACTGTGGATCCTATTTCAGTCCATTAAGATATTTTAGAAATAAGTCATTCTTTTTTAAAATGAAAGAGGTATCGGTCTGGAAGCCCGATATGTTTCTCAGACCGGTCTCTAGATAGTGCATCTGGGGCATCACACCCAAAAGGAATTTATCTGCCCGAAAGTGTTTTTCTACTTGTGGTATTTCCCATAAATTGCACAATTTTCCTCTCCGCTAAGCCATCTAGAAAATTATCATCTACATATCTAAAACATGTCTATGTAATCTCATGGACTTGGTAGACTAGTAGATTTTTTACTAGAGCAGTAATTGGAAGGTCGCAGGTTCGATTCCTGCCGAAGACTCTGGTAGCCTCGAAGTTTGTGTATGTTAACTTTCTTATATATAAATAAAAAAAAATACTTTATAAATATACTTAAAAAAGCGATATAAAAGCGGTCTTAGCGGCTACTCATTTGAAGCTCATTAATTCATTTCATTTGATAGTGATTTCTCTTTCACGTGAGGTCGCACTATCCACCATAATTTTCACACAATAATTCTAATAATAATATGACAAATGACACATTCCATAAAAGTCAGCAATAAAAAGTATCATCCATGAATATAAAATATATTTAATTTATATTTTTGTTTAACTTACCTAATTCCACATATAATTTCGGTCTTACATTCTCCTGCCAGGCACTTAAATTTCCAATCACGACTAGTGTCAATATAAGGAAGACTCGCATACAGAAATTTGTACATGTTGTACGTAGATGTTGAGTGGCCATTTTCAAACGGGTAAAACTTAACATTTTATTTTATATTTCTGTGTCACCAAAAAAAAAAAACAAACTAACAAAATAATACACATACACTCACGAAAACGCGCTTTTGGACGTTTCAAAATGAATTTTTTTTAGTGTTTTTTTGTTAAAACCGATTTCAAAAAAATTATACAGCAAGAGAGGAATTTTTAATGAAATTTATTTAAATAAATTTCAACAGCAGGTTGTTATGTGCCTCAAATGCAAAAAATATGTTCTCGTTTCCGGCCAGCGAATTTCGTTAATTTTTCGCCAGTTATTTTTGTTCAGTGGTGGTGCTTGAGATTTTCATCAGCCATTGAGTTGATGAAGGTGTTTATAATTGATGATTATGAGTTGTTAAGAACCAAAAGATCAAAAAGGAGACTTTTAGTTTTCCACTTGGTGTTTTCGCCAGCCTTGCTGTAGGAGATTTATGATGTTAGAGAAGCGCCATCTTCATTTTCAGTGAAGTACAGTGCAGAGAAAGCCATTTGGATGCTGAAAAGAGTAAAATAAAGAGAGAGAGAAGGAGATAATTATTTAAGAACATTTTCAAATGATGTATAGAAAATATTATCTAAGCGACAGCATCTATTTATATTATATTTTAATCAAAACAGCAAAAGTTTTAATCAATTTCCAACATGTCTTAGCAAAAGTTCATTAAAATGGATTTACCCTCATTTCATTTTAGTTCAATTTCTTACTTTTAAAACATTTAAATGAATTTTCTACTCAAATCTCGCCACAAGTTTTTTAATATCCAACTGCAATTCCCAATGAAAAACAAATAAATAAAAATTTAATTACATATTGTTAATTCAATTTCATACTTGCAGCTTAAAATGACTTAATTTTTGCTGCAACATATTAAAAACAAACAAAAAATGAATTAAAATCAAGCAAGTTACCCGAAAAAAAAGAACGAAACGGAAACGCTTGACATGTATGGATAAAGACCATGAATTAAAAGGGTGTGCAAGCCCGGTTTATTATAACTGCATTGCGTGCAAAAACTAAATTAAAATTGAACAATATAAAACACAATTAGAAAAACAAACTTTAGTTCTTAATGAACTTTGATTTCTAAGGGTAAAATTGCAGCAACAACAAAAGAAAACATTTTCAGCGCAATATTTATGCAGTTTAAGCTTTAATTTTGTTTCCTTTTTTTTATTGCAAACTTTTTGTTCTTTTGTGCTTTTGAACACTTAATTAGGAAGAAATAAACAAGTTAATGAATCTCTTCATACTCGCATTCATTATTATAAAAAAGGATTATTTTTCCGTAATACAAAAAAACAGGGTGTGAGAAATATATGTAAGTTTATATGAAAACACTGTTTCCTTCTCTGCAAAATAAAGTTTGTCTACACCTCTATTAGATTGGATTTCACAAAATACAAACATCAAATGAAAAAAATATTTTTTCAAAGAAAGGAAAGTATTACATATGAAAAACGATGCCATGAAAAACTCTTTGATAAAATTGAAAAGAGGGTTTATTCTCCTCTAAAGTATGTACCTTAAGCGCCCGGCCTAAGGCACTTGACTTATGTGTCAATGAAAAATACAAGACTTTATCAAGACCAAGCAGCTTTCGAAAAAAGTATATACTTATTTCAAAATTGAGTCGTATTAGAGTGATCCAGTGCCATTAATAGGGATCTCAGTATGCAGAGGATTCCATTCCTCATAGAGAATAAAGCAGTTCGGCTTTAGAAGCTAAAAGATTATTTTAGTTCCAGTTCCTTTTTGCTTTACTATGACTGTCGAAATTTTTTAAATATATTCCAGATTAATTTATTATTACCCACAACTCCCATAAAACTCTTACGTTCATTGGAATCTTCGTATGCAGAGGACACCTTTCCCCAGAGAGGATTCCATTCTTCAGTTCGGCTTAGAGCCAAAATATTATTGTAGTTCTAGGACTTTGGGATATAAATTCTTTTGACGCTTGCAATTACAATCTAAACTTTCAAAATATTACAAAACATTCCATTGGCCCTTTTTAGGTACCTGGCCTCTTCGTATATAGAGGATCTCATTCCTCATAATGGATATAACTTGCAACAGTTCGGAAAAAAATCATTTTAGTTTTAGGACAAGAAAATATAAATTCTTAGAATATGACATTTTGACGATTGCAAGTACAATCCAAGGTTTTAAAATATCTTTCCAAATATATTTATTTTTACCCACAAATTAATTGACCCTCTTCCGTTGCCTGGGAGCTTTGTATGTAGAGGATTCCCTTTCTCATAGAGGATAACACTTGGAACAGCTCGGCTTATGGCCAGACATTACTGTCGTTCAAAGTCTCTGACTTTTTGACGTTTACAACTGTAATCTAAATTTTCAAAATATCTTCTAAACTTTGGCAGCCCCTACTTTCGAACTGTTTTAATCAAACAGTCAGAAAATAATAATAATAGTAAAAAAACTATCTTGTACCAACAGCAATAAAAAAAGTATGTCATTTTTTGAAGTATAATAGAAGACAAACAAGCAAAAAAAAGAACTATGACAAATAGCAAATAAAGCTTTAAAAAAAAGAAAGCTTAGAACGGAATTACAAAATAAATTTCTCTGCACCGACAACATAATTATGAGGGAATTCACACATAAAAACTAAAGCAGAACAAAAAGGCACTTGCACACTTACACTTATTAGACAAAAACGTACTCGTACATACATTTTCTAATAATAAAAGACAATACGTACATCTGAACTATAATCTAAAGCATGTGAAGTGACTGATATAATGTATGTGTGTGTATGCACGAGTACTCACGGAGGCAAGAAGAAAAGTTTCTTCAAAATGTTTCCCATTTCCATTCATGAAGCCCTTGTAATGGCTTTGAAATTGAAATGCATGCAAAGGAGCTGCCATAGTTAAGAGATCTGACTGATCTGACAGTTAAGAGAACTGACCTTCGTAGACTAGTAGGTAGTGTACTAGAGTCGTAGTGCGAAGGTCCCAGGTTCGAATCCTGCCGCAGAACTCTGGCAATTTGTGTCTGATAATTAAAGGGAGCGCACAACAATTCTTCACTGGCTTAAGTGTATGTCGTATGACATGGGCTATCACACCCCTCCAATCAACCTAACCTAACCTAAGAGATCTAATAATGAAGTTCTTTAAAAATCCTAAGGCTTGGCAAAGCATTACCAATTCCAATTTTCTAATAGAATTTATGTATACATATATCGAGAGGAAGAATGGCATGAGGAATTGTTAGCAAAATATGGATCATATATCAATAAGGTGTTCCATGCCATGTTCCATGTAACTTTGTTTGAATTTACAATGTTTCTGGAGATATACGGATATATAAAAAATAAAAGAAATTACGAGGGGCACCTGACTTCTCAATTTCTATGAATCGAGGCATTGGATTTAAGACTATCAAATGGTTACTGCTTCCATTTTCCCCCCTAAGAAAATGGCCATATATTTGTTTTTTTTCACAAAAACTTTGGAAATATCTCTGAAACTTAAAGGAAGGTAACCAAAATTAATTGAGCTCAACTTGGAGGTAATTTTAATCTCAATCTTATGCTACATCATTCGTTTAAATCGAGTTATTTGAAAACGTATTGTGCGATTTATATCGAGAGCCATTGTCAGTTATAAAACTCATTTATAGGCATTGCACACATCTGATATCTTAGTCCAAATATTGGCTATGTAGTCCTAAGAGCCTGTTCGAAAGGGCAAGGAAAAAGTAGAATTATTCCAACCTGGGCGGCCAATCATAACAAGGCTGTTACGCAATCTGCTACGCCGTTGAATTATTGGTCGTTTGTACTTCATATAGTTCAGCACTATTTAAGTGCGCATGACTGTATGTAAGTCAAATCATATGTATATGCGAAAAGAATACGAGAATTATGATCACGTCCGGAAGTGGCTTGAAAATCTTAAATTGACAATCATTAATTAATATTAAAAACAAACGAATTCGCAACATTTATGAATTTGGTATTCACAAAGTTTTTTTTCAAACTCGAAAGCTTTTGAGTAAAAAATTTAATTGCGTTTTTTTGAAAATGCAAATTCCTAAAGAACTCTTTAGACCGCCTTTACATACCGAGCAATGTGTTCGCCTCTGTCTTAATAAGAAGGTTTTAATAATTGTTATGTCAATATGCACATGTATGTTTGTGTGCTTGTGTGTGTTTGTGTGTGTGTGTTAGCGCTCGCATGTGCAACATAAAGTTGATGTATTTGTCTAACAACTGCTCACACTTATTCACTTGAAGGCTCAAATGCATTTATAAGTTTTTGTGTGCAAGTCAAATGGAAAAAGTCTCAAATTGTTGCAATTTCCTTTGCTCCTGATACCAAGTATGTTTACAAAACTCACACCACCACACGCTGCCATGAGTCTTAACCTGTGCAGATGTTTGCTTTTATGGATGTGTGGGTGCATGTGTGTTTATGTGTTTTAGCATTGATGTTACCTTTGGTTAGAAAGATGTCAGAAAACTCATTACATGTTTTTAGCACAGTTTGTTCTAGCAAGTTGTTGTTTTTCGTTTTTCTTATTTTTTCTTTCATTTTATTTATTTTATTTGTTGTATTTCAGATGTTTTTGTTGCAGTTTAGTTGAGTTTTGGTTCAGTGTTTTTCTTTCTTTTTTCTTGTAATTTTTGCACGTTTATTTTTGTTTTATTTGTTGTGCAACTATTATTTATTTTTGTAGGCGAAGGCCATTGAGCAAAGGGTATTTACCTTTTGCTACCTTTTAGTTTTATTATGATTATTTTCCATTTCTGCTTTTGTTACAGCTGCTGCAACTATTGTTGTTCTTCTTTTTTCCCCTCTCTCTCTCTAGGAATGCAAACAAGTGGCGACCCCTCTACGTCTTGGCAGGTCCATGAGATGTGGGTGGCAAGTTGGTTGTGTTTACTTTTGAAACAATTACGAGTTTGCAAGTATCTTGCTGGAATCTCCTGTATTTTCATAAACGTAATCATACTTTACAAGCACTTCTAGCAGCTTTATTTGCATCAGTGATACGGATTGTTGCAAACGATGGATAACATGTGAATAGATGTCACCTGTCCTGGTAAGAGGTTGTGCGTTAAGTTTAATGGTAGAATATCGCTTAAGGATTCATTTGGTAGGATAATAGCAGTCCATTGTTTTAGTAAAATTATTGCATGATAATAATTTGTGTATTCAAGATTTTACAGCACCTCTTAAGTCTATACCAAAATTATGATGCTCGAGAAAGTCCTACTGATATTGCGGGCTACAGCGGTGGAAAATTAAAGAATATTTTTTTAGGTGATAAAACAACGATTGTCGTAAAAACAAAAACTAACACTTATTACAGCATATTTTTCCTACTTTCATTTGGTCTGCTGGGAATCGTAAGCTGCAAGCTCTAGTAATTTGTTAAGTCCTTTTCAAGGATCACGTACTGTTTGCAGTTTAAGCCGAAATCCCTAATCACCTGGTGGTAAGACTACCATTTATTTGGCCGCCATAGCAGATATTCAACGTCTATCTCGAACACATTGCCTGGTTAGCAGGTTCTCTAGAAATGAGGTGGCAAAGGGATGATCACTTCTAAATACGAGCTTCTGTTCTAATGTCAAGTCAGAGCTGCACTAATGTTGGTTAAGAAACAAATGACTTGTATTTAAAAAAAGACAAGGACTTTCTGGACAGCAATAAAATTGTTTAAGATATAGATATGATATACTTATAGGAAACTATAGTGATAGGTGTTGCTTCAAGCAATAACTTGGTCCACATTTTGATCTCAGTACTATTAAAGGACAACAAAGCAAATTATGACTGAGAACATGAGTTCGATCCCTGCTCAGGATAAGTCATCAACATCTTAAAGTTTCCTGATGTTCAATCAAGGTGGTATTGTGTTAGTTGCTGTTGGACTGTTTAAGTGATGAAGGCGTAGCACTGGCCACTGAACAGTACCGGCAGCGATTGACAATCCTACGTCGGTTATGTGAAGCAGAATCGTTAATAAAAACTTAAGAAAAAATTAATAAAAACACCAGGGATGCTGCAACTTTGTTATAAAAATTAATATAACATGTCAAATAAATTAAGCTATATCTCTCTCACTCTCTCTCACTCTCTCTTTCTCCCCTTTCCCTATCCCTTTCACAAGGAAGTAACATTTTAAGTTGGAGGCATTAATTGCATGAGTATTACTTTTCGTTATCAAAATCAAAATCAATAATGAAATGAAAATAAATTTTGTAGTATCAATTGCTACAAATAGTTACGAGACATTATCATTTTCAACACATTTGTTTTAGCTTCGTAGAAATGGTTGACCTTCGTTGGCGTCTGCAAACATAATCAGTTCCGGAGGACCATAAAGACTACAAAGAGTATCCAACCAATACAAGTGATCTCCCTCTAGTATTGTAAAGTGTGTGTAAACAACAGCCTGGCGAAATATATCTGCTGTGTGGCCACTCCCATAGGCACTAATTGGAGCCTAAAAGCCTTCCTTTGCATTAAGCTACCATTTAGCAAAATTCAAATCAAGTGATGGATTTGGCACATCTTTCACTACAAATCTAAGCTTAAGTAGAATAAGACATTCTACCATCCCATTAAATACCTTTTAATTTGACCCTTTTCTATATTCCACATGAAGTCGTAAATATCTTAAGTTGTATCAATACCTTTTGATCCTGAAAAGAAATTGCCAAAAAGAAAATTGGAAAGCATTCTTAAGCTAAATGAGAATTCCTTTCATTGGTTTCACACTTCCAAGTATCAAAAACAATACAACAAACAGTTATCGCACCACCATCGTTATTTACACATCCACAGGAGTAGTAGCATATCCTTCTATTAACGTACAAGAATGAGTTTATTGACATAATATGTTGTTGCAACACAAAAAAAATTAAAAAGTGTGGAAGCAGCAGTAGCAGCAACAATAACGAGTATTTTGAAGAAAAAGATGATAAAATATATGATGGAGCATGTTGGTAATTAAAAGAGTGTCATTGTAGTGCAGAGTTTCAAGAGTTCAGTCGACATGCAAACAAACATAGACACCATGTGTTTCTGTCCCTGTATCATAATCATCATCATCATCATCACCAGCATCAAGAACGTTCGTCAACAACATCTACGATATTTCTCCATTTTACTGCATCTCTAGTTGTTATATTTGATTTTTGCTCATGTTTTTGTTTTTACTGCAGATGCTGCTACTGTTGCTACATTTGTTTTGTTGCAATGACAGCAAAGATTGCAAAAACATTAAAAACACATACGCAGCGCTTTAGTTTTCTATCTTTTTTTTATTTTTTTAAGAAAAGCCAAGTGTGAAATTAACAACATAAACAAGTGCCAAGAGGTATTCCAAATTGACTAAAGACTTTTTTACTTAATGATAGTGATAAAAACAATTACATTCCAAGTAGGAGTAGGCAGGAAAAATCAGTACAGGAATTAATAAGAAGATATTTATGGTGCGAAAGGCGACTAGTCCTTAGAGAATTCTCGTATTTTGTTTACATAAAATCCCCTACTCTGAAAAATCGATTCAATGTAAAGATTTTATTTGGGATTTTTCAGTTTCATTAAATTGGTTTAAAGTTATTTATTTATCCACAACTCTGTTGTACCAACAGATTTACTGTTTTAGAAATAATTTATGAATTGATCTGGTTTCGGAAGTGCAGACGCTAAAGAACAAATTAAAACTTTTTCTACTTTGATCTCATTAGGGAAATATAAAGTTGATACCAGGTAGCACAAAAGTAATGTCATATTTGGCTGCCATTTTTGCAGATGGCACCAAATGTTACCATGTTTTGACATTTATGATGTAGATATATAGAGAATTAGTTATAAACAAGCCATGGAGCGCTACACACCTCAAGAAAGTGGAATTTTTGTTACTACTTATTTAGCAAATTTTCAGTCTGTTATTTCTAAAGCAGCGTGAGTTTTATCGTCATTTTCCTCTTTGTCGTGTTCTATGTGCTCGAAGAACATGCGTTTGGCTGAGCGCCTCGTGCAAGCTGGGACCACTACAGATGCCGCTAGAAGTGGCCGATTTCATATTGCTCTTTGGACCTAGAAAATCGCTGCTGTTGCCGACGACGTCAGAAGGAATCCGCAAACATCAACGAGACAACGAGGCACACAATTGGACATCAGCAGATGTTCGCTGCAACAAAATTTGCAGAAAGATTTGAGAATGTGAATTTGAAAGTGCAAATTGCACGAAACAAATCAATATGAGTGACGAGGCCCTTTTCCACTTAAATGATTGTGTTAAGAAACTAAACATGCATTTCTGGGGCGCAGACGATGCACATGAAATGCATGAAGAGCCATTGCATCCCATCAAAGTGACTGCGATTGATCCTTAGTTGTTTGAAGACGCCGACAGCACATTCCTACATTGGGTCATAGTTGGTTTCAAAAGGACGCAGCAACCACTCACACAGCTCTGACAATGGTAGAGATTTTTAGACACTATTTTCCAGGTCGAGTAATCTCTCGTTTTGGAGATTTGAACTGGCCGTACAGGTTGTCCGATCTAACAGCACCCGTTTTCTTGGTTTGGGTTTTTTTACATCTCGCGTTTATCACAACAAACTACGAACCTTGCAAGTCTGCAGCGTTAAAATTGTAGAAGACATCAACAATTTAGAGACGAATATTTAGCGAGAAACAATTCAAAATTTTGTAAAACGAGCGCAATTATGCATCAACTCGGGAGATGGCCATTTGAGCGATATATGTTTTCCCAATTAATGTCATCAATTTTACACTTTAAGATAAATATTTTATGAAAACAGATTTTTTTTATTTATGACAAAATGGCAGCAAGTTATTTGTTAAATTCTACATTTAAATTCTACAATTTGTATCAGATTTGCGAAAGAGTTATACTTCTATCGAACAACGACGTCCATAATGCCATTTGCAAAAACCGAAACAAATTCATGGCGGCAACGACATATACAATGCGGACGAGATTTTCGCGTGAATCTGGGGCTAGAAGAACCAATTCTTTCCAAGTGACAACGATCGGAAGCAGTGGATAATACTAAGCTTTTTCTACGTGGCAACATACATAAATAGGCTTGAGTGCAATGCGAACCCCACTGTAGATGCCACACTCTGCTGAGAAGTTGGGACATTCTCACTATCGAATGCAATGAAAATGTGTAACTATTGCAGCACTATAGAGCAAATCCATCCAAATAAAATTTATTACTATCTACGAAACGACTCATGCTGCACATCCTAAATTTTGAAAACTTCATTTGAGCAACATTAGTAATCGAAATCCATCGCAAACTTACTTGGTAGTAAATTTTGTTTTAAACGTAGGGATGTTCACGTTCATAGCCGAACGAAGAGAGTCTTTCCTTCAACCAGTGAAGAAGCTGCGTCAGGCATTGGCTAAACTTAACTAATTAAAAGTTAAAATTTCAATATTTAAAGCTAGTTCAATCATATTCTAGGAGAAAAATTCTATATAAGTTTTATAAAACCCATGTGTATTGATTTGAACATTTAAACAGAAGTAAGCTCCATCACTGAGTCGCTCAATGTCCTTAAATTTCTAAGATTTAACAACGTTCTCCAAATTGTATATAAAAAAAATTTTAAACTTTCCTCAAACCCAAGTCAATATGTGACTAATCCGTAACATAAAAAACAAAACTGGTGAATCGGATGGCTGAGAATTAACCCCTCTTACACAAGTTAAGGTTAGATTTAACAGGCAGCTTTCGCTCACTTGGGTCCATAGTTTGATCCCTTTGTAATACTTGTGACAGCTAGGGAAGGAAAATTGTAAACAGAGGATTAAAGAAAACAGAAAACAGAAAACTCCCAGAGTCTACGGCAGGGGATCGAACCTATGACCCCGTGGACTCCTAGTCACCCTCCACTAGTCTTCAAAGATACCCTCACATACACAATGTACCACTGACTTTTAGCCATAAAATTTAACATTTCATTTTTAGCCAGTGGTTGCGTGATACTCAACACTCCCTTCCACATCTCAATCTAATCTCAACACCCAGTATGTCACTAGCGCTCCATTAATCCAGCACATGAGTAATTCTGGCGAAAAAATGATAAAGGATGTTTTATGAAAAACCACTAAACATGTTTAACGGAAATAAAAAAAATGTTATTTGTTATTGTAGCTTCTACCAAATGTGTGTATGGATCTGTGTTATTGCCACTAAATGTGGTAATGTATTGTCGCTAGTTACTGTTGTTGTTGTTGTCGTTTTTTGATGTTGTTTGCATTGTAACAATTTTGGAAACTCTATGAATTTCCGTGATATTTAAGTTTTGTGTTTTATTTCACTTTTTTTCTTCCTTTTTCCCCTTTCTAGACGGTTTTTTCCCTTCAAAAACTAAAGTGAATTCATATGAGTTGAACAAAACCAGCAACAATGGAAAATATCCTATTGATGGTAAAGCACTTAAAATATATTTGTAGCTGCAATAACAACATAGAATGAAACAAAATAAACCTTTTACACACGGCTCCACAACAAGGCAAGGCTTTATAAACAGGACCTTCCTTTTCAATACAATATAGGGTAGGGGTTTTGTAGGACAATGGTGGTTGGAATGGCGGTGAAGCTTTTCATAACAATACAGCAGTTTTAGTTATTTACCAAGTATTGGAAAATTGAAAAATAAAATAAACTTCTAAAGGAAATGACAAAAACAAAATAAATTTAATGAAATATTTCTATTAAAAACGCAATTGGAAAAAATATCACATTTAACTAAGACCAGGTTTGATATCAGTGACATATGGTAAATATGGCAAGGGGAAAAGATTTCTAATGATATAATAAATAAATTAGAGACGGAGACGCAAACCATATTGTTTTTAGCATCTAAGTGAGCATAACTAACCGGTCGCAAGTGGGACTAAAAGGAAAAATTTTGGGATTTGGCTAAGGATCTTACTTAAATGAAAATGCATGAAAATCCTCGAAGACGTAATAAATAATATGGTAGTTATAATAACGAATTTCTTAGGAATATTGGTGACCATTTTGGACAGACACGGATTCATCCGTAAATCAATTACAATTGTGAAAAATTAAAATCACACACGTTCGTTCCTATGTTCCCTCATTTAGTCGTCAATGAGGCAGCCGCAGATGGGAATTAATTAATTATTCATTATAAAGTTCAAAAGCTTATAGATGCCATTGTGTAAGAAATATAATATTAGGCAAATGTTTGCCGCGGCTTCACTGGGTCACGCATCCGGAAATTCCACTTTTTTAAAACTATGACGCATAAAACAGCCTGAATTTGACCCGATGGGATGGGTTACGTTGGCTTTGGGGACGCTGTGGCTTTTGTCATATTCGCCTGAGGCTCGCACTTAAGAAAACCCCACAAGAAAAATTCTAATGGTGACCAGTTTACATCACCTTCACGTGAGATGACTGTGCTTTCAAATCGATTATGCAGATTGTGCCATTGGGCCTAAACCAGTTAGTAATCTTTGAGCTATAGTGCTCGTCGTTGACGACAATGCCCTGGCCAACGTAGTTCTTAAAGAAATACGGACCGAGGACGCCACCCGTCGAAAATCCGCAAATAATATAAATTTGAGTCCACAACTGATATCAACTAATATAAATTTAAATATAAACATCTTATTTTCCAATTGTTGAGTTTTAAATTTATATGAAATACACAAATACCCTGAAGATGGTACTGGAAGAGTACCGGAATATCGAAAGAGAAAATTAAGAAAGAGAGACATTAAATCGTTAAATACAAATAAAAATGGTAAAAAAACTAGACCCAATATGAGGAGAGTAGGTTCCACTAGTAGCGCAAATTGCGGGATGTTCTCTTTTTCGATTCTTGTTCATCGATTTGGAAGCAGTTTTCATTATATTGTAAACAATTGGTTATTTACCTTCCTGAAATTGCTTTTGATTAATATTAATATTAAATCAAAGAGAATTTCCTGAAAATGTTGCTCAAAGAGTATTAAAATATCGATAATTGCAAATAAAAACTTTTTAACCGTTGAATGGCACCTTTTGCTTTAATAATATTTCATTTAAAAATATTAAAAAAGGTAAATGTTCCCATGTATATTTGGAGACATAGTTTTTTTCTTTTAATAAAAAATAAAGTATTTTCAATTCGACTAGCAGAGATTTGTAGAAGAAATCCAGATTTTCAAATCTTCACCTCTTCAATTTGACTTCCTAGGAAGTCGAAAAAATGCACTATAGGATTTTTGATAGCAATTCAAATGACGTTTCTTGAGAATGATATACCATTTTCGTTTTCACTGGGTACATACTAATTTTTTTTGTAATAAATTAAAATTTAGAAGTTCATGCTGGTCTATGCATGTACATTTCACTGGTGTTTGAATCAAATCCTCCTGATGATTCACTTCACTGTCACATGCTACAAATGCCTTTGATAAGTAAATAATGTTAATTGAAAAAGAGCATTTTTTAGGGATCCATCTTATTTGTCTGTCTGTTTAATTATTGTTCTCTAGCACTTAAGAATGGTATTCTTATACTACGTTCCTTGTTTTTTTTTTCTATTGAATTTTAATTTATTTTTTCTGTTTCTTCTTCTTTTTCTTATTCTAAGTAGTAAAAGAAGAAAGTTTGTAAAATTCATATATTTTTTATGAAGCTGTAAATAGTTTTTTTCCCACTTACTCTTAATATTTGCTGTAATTTTAATGAAATAAATAAAACATTCTCGTATTTTCTTTATTTACTTCATTACAAAAACTTAAAAAATTTTTTTTTGTCTTTTTCTTTACTTGTTGTTTAACAAAATTTTAATTTATTTATTTTCCAAAACAAGAGCAAAGGAGAGCAGCTGCATTTTAGAACATGCAATTTCCAGGCTGCGGTTTACATATTTACACATGGTTGTACTAAAGTGTAGCAGTTGAGGAGCAAGAAAATAAACATTTTCTAAAAAATGTTTACACATGAATATTTCTCTTCCTTAACATTATTTTTATTTTATTTACATTTTTTCCTATGTACTAAAATAAAAATTAAATTTATTTTCCAACAACCGCATGCTAAATAGAAGAAAGAAACATACACACAATTTGAGACAAGAAAGGACATTTTTGAAGGGAGGATAATAAAGCAGGGCAACATTAAAGGACAAGTATGTTTATTTAGAAAGTAGACAGACAGCCAGTCACACACAGACAGAAGGGCAGACATGCAAAGAGACAGTTAAACGAAATGAGAGTATCAAAGTTTGAAGTTTGTTCCTTTAAGTTTGTCTGCGGAGTGTGTGCATGGAGCAGCAGTAATAGAAGTTGAGTTTTTATCCCTATAATAGATGGTATTATTATGCTAATCCTGTTATAACAACCTCTATACGCAAACATTAAGGTAAACATAAGTTTTTGAGATAAACAAAAGCTTTGTACATGCAACACGCACAGTGGGACCGGTGGCAAAATATGTGATAAAAAATATGAGAGATTCGTGATCACCCTATGACTATACATATAAATTTATTCATTTATTTAAATGTTATAAAAACAATTACAAACCATATTACAAACAAGGTTCTGACGAATATAGTAACAAAGACCTGCATTCGTTTCTCGAGAAGTATAGCGAAATGGTAAGTGGGAATCGAACCCACAACCACAACTTCCGTACTGATAGGCTAGTAAGCTATTTTCACTAGCCTAAGGGGTCTGAGTTACCCCCGTAGGCTAGGGAGTAGTACTTTTCTTTAATTCGAACTGTTGAGCGAATCGTATGAGAAGCAGTCACCTCACAGGATAAATATATTCAGGATTTTGTTACTCGAAAAAAAATTGGAGAATTGAAGAATTCTATGTATTAATAGCGGCATCTAGGATTTGGCGTCCTATTAAAGACAAAACTGAAACCGTAATCAAGCCATTAATAACGACATACATCATTTTACGAGCGGGCTTTATATGAGGGCGAGTCAATAAATCCATACCAATTTGAATAAAACACAGGTTTTTGGATAACAAATCATATTATTTTTCAATATAGTCCCCCATGAACTCTATATACTTTGTACAACGTTTCTCACAATTTTGTTATCCCTTCCAAAAAATAAGATTTATCGGGGTTATCAAAATAGGTATTTGTTTGTGAAGTGATTCCATAGTATTTATCAAGCTTATCCATGGTTTGAGGGCTGGTTTTTTCCGCAATATATAATGCATAATGAGCATACGAAATTCGCTTTTCTCCAGTTTCTTCTTAAATCACGCAGTAATCTGCTGTCAATGGTTGTCCAACACAAACTAAAGCTCGGCAGTCTGCTATTAATGGTTGTCAAACACAAACTAAATGATAGGAGTCAGCTGATAGATGCCAGGAGCAGTGTTGCCCTTTCAGTTAAGAGGCATGGACTAATTGAACCACCCTCGTACCAGTAAATATTTTGCGCCTAGGGAATACACGAGTTGTTCCCCTCTTCACTGTCTTTCCAAACTTCGGGTTACACGAACTACTCCCTTACAAAACTTTTGGCGTTGTTACTTTTTAATTATGTGTATTAAGGGATTCTAAGTGGTTAAACTGAAGTAACACAGTTGCATGTAATTTCACATAAACAATAATTACAGTAGACTCTCGATAGTTTGAATTTCAAAGTAACAAGAGTTTAAATTATCAAGAGGGAGAGAGAAAAAAATTCAAATCCACAAGAGTCCAATTAAAATCCAAATTTGTTTATATTTAAACTTTCATACAGTTATACATACGGGTATGTGTATGCAAGTGTATGTACAGAATTATAAGCAAAGAATGTTTTTGATTAAACTTTTTTTGATCGTAACTTCGTAGTTAAAAGCTCAAGGTAGGCAGGAGATGTCACTAGAAGAAAGATGATGTATTTTCTAATCAATATCTTTCTAGCGCGACATCGATTTTTTTTTTTTTTTTTTTTTTTTTTGATATTCATTTTCTGGCAGTTTAACAATCAAGCAAAAATCATAATAAATTGATATATTTGTCCCTTTCTGCCACAACGTTTTCATTTTTTAAATGTCAAAATCTTCACCTCTAGTCTAGTTTGCGGAAAAGATTTTATTTTTTATTTGTTCGTAAAACACGAAAACAGTCACATTACAGAGTGTAGAAAAGCCAAATTTCAAATTATAGCGTGTCAGAGAGCGTAATGTCATTCCAATAGTTACAAATTAAGGAAGACACCAAATTAATGGATATTTCTCAATTTATGGAATATTTTTCAAGAAACCTGAAAAGATTTCAAATTATCGAAAGTCGTTTGTAATTGTTTCCCAAATTTGCTTTAATTCTTCCAAATAATGTTGGCCTCCAAGTTCTAGCAAAAGTTTCTAACACAAGCGGCAATAATCAGCAACAAAATAAAAATAAAACAACGTAAAACAATTATATTTTGTTGGATTTCTTTTTCTTATTCTGTTGCAAATTGAGTACAATATCTTCCACTTTGGCTTAAACTTATACATATTTGCAAATTATTTGCTAAAATTTTATTGTTGCTTGTTATTCTTGCTTCTAATCTTTAACAAATAACAACAGCAACCAAAATAATCTGTTCTCTATCTCTGCTATAAAGTTTAATAAAAAAAACATCAAGTTTTCTTAGATGAACTTTTAAGAAACAAACAAAATAAAGAAACTTTTGAGCAGAAAAAAAAGCACTGCATACTTACGTACTCACTAAAGCACTTCTGCTGCATCCTTTTCAATTTATTTCTTAAAAATTGCACTTTTTGTTTTCTAGCTTCTGCGAATATACTTAGAAACAATATGGAAAATCAAAAGGAAAAAAACAAGGAAAATTGTGGAAAACTTATGACTTTACGTGATAGTTAAAGTGTTGCCGATTTGCGTAAGTAAGTTGCTGCAGCCCTTTTTAGTTTTATTTTTTCTATCCATTGTTTTAAAGTGGTGGAAAATGCTTAAAATAAAAACTAACTATCCATAAGGATATTATTATTTCTTTACATAAAGAACTAGTTATTAAATAATGATAAATTTTATAAATTTGTAGTTTGTTTTAAGCACGATCAAAGAAACTGCTTAACAAAACGTTCAGCCGAGTTCAAGTATAGACTCTAAGATTTTCGAAATTAATTAAACATTATTATAGGCACTGCTTAATGAGAACTTTGAGGCTAGTGCAAGGAAAGTTGACCATTAAATGCAAAATTTAATTAATAATTTCAGTCATCTATGCACCGTCTTCATAGACCACATGACGAACATTTTAGAGATTATACTTGAGGTCGGTTGAATTTATTATTATTATTGTTTTTTTAAGGTTTTTGTTTGGAAACTCTTTACAATTTATTTTTAGAAGTCGGCATGTGATATATCCTTCCCTTCTTTAACCCATTCGTCAACCACATCTTAAGCATACCAATTTTAAACACTCGAAATCCTACCTCCCATGGGAGGTGCTATTACTCTTGCTCCTATCCAGCAGGCATTTCTTTGACACTGAGTACGTTAACGGCTGAATGCCCAGTGCCAATTGTAACAGCCTCACTGTTGCATTAAGCCACATATAAGATTGTTAAATCCTACTTTGTATGGGAAGTACATATTCCCCCTAAACCTATCACATATTATAGTATGTCGTACAAAGAAAATAAATAAAACGCACAATAAAACAACACATTTAAAAATGTATTTACTCCTTTTGTTTAAAATCAGCTAAAAATAACCTTAAAAAATTGATTTAATTTTAATTTTTTAAAGCATACTTTTTGGCACCCACAAAAAATAAATTTTACTGCAGGCATCTCTAGTAACATCTCTAGCTCAGATAAGCCTATCTGGGTGGAGTTAAGCCTAATCGCAGAACAAATTAAACAGCCACCCATCACGGAATTTTTCCGTTGTTGGAAACACAGCCATCCCTGACATAATTTTCCTTTGAGTTAAAAGGCTGTGTAGCCTTTTCCAGAGAAATTCTATGATTGCACTAATGAGTAAAATGTGGCTAATTGAAAATAAAATATGAGTAGCTTTAAATACAATTCAGTCTAGACAATGATTGAGATAAATTAAATTTGTTAATTAACTGAGTTTATTATTTATGGAATATGGTCACCTACGAATTATTTCTCCATGGGGCCTTCGGCTGTCGACAGTGACTTGCCCCAATTGGAAGAACATTAAGTATTTGGTACCATAACTTTAATAATTTTCCCAATGAAATGCTTAATGTTTAAAATGTTTAATTCTTAAATGTTTCTAGTGTTCTACTATAAGGGAGGACTTTTCAACTTTCCATTTTCTGTGTAGTGTGGGTGTTAGGGAAGCTGGATTTTCGAAGGATAATTATGGCCACCCGTATGCGTCAGCATTGTTTTAACAAAGAGAATGTCTGATTCGATCTTTGTGAATGCGTAAATTTTTCCCATACCAAGGACCTGCAGTAAATATATGAAGGATATTATTTTGTCGTCTATAAATTATTTCCAATGTAACATATTAGTTTTACGATCAAGTTTTTTAAAGAAAATTGCAATGTAGGCTTAGTAATATATTTTATCCTATAAGCCAATTAATTTGAATCACTTCTAGTTTGAGCGAATGCATCATAAATTATTATTGTCCAGAAAGAATGCTAAGAATTTTAAAAGCACCGCGTTTATTTCCTCCCTTACAGCTTTGCAATATTTAAAAATTTTAATTTAAATAAGGACCTAGACAGGACCAAAAAAGGGGGCTAATTGCAAACGCTTTTATGTAATGCTTTCTGTACGATTAAACCGAAGCTAATATGACTAAATTTTAGTACTCAATCCACTCTTACCATATAGAAAAGGTAACAATACGGGGAGAAATTTTTGAATTCTATATCATCAAAGGATAATACTACATCCACCTTTAACACTGCAATAATAAAACCAACAAAAGCATTTAAGGAATACAATTTTTTTAACTAGAAATCCAGGTAATTGTCGCTCCTATTGTCAGCTCTGCTAAAGGTTTCGTTGAAATAAATATTTATTTCCTTTAGTATATCCTTAATGTGTTTTTTTATTAAATTCATTATATGAGATATTCTCTAAAATAATTATTTAAAAAACTTATTTTTTGTTGTTGGCTTAGCTGAGTATATACCTGCATTTCATTGGCGCTGGCCGCATCATATTTGAAATGCGTTCAAACTCACATACTTATACAAAAATCTACAAATATAATACGAGAATTCTATAGAATACAATCATATTTTTATATTTGTAATTTACAAAACATATAAATAATAATATTTCAAGCCCTGTTACTACAAGATAATATTCATTAATTTTAAATCCTTTTGAAAGTATTGTTTTCCTTTGCCTTCAACAATATAAGGGTGAATTAGAATACACTGGCAGCTGCTTGTCCTTTTGTTTTTCAAATACAAAAAGCATAAAATTGCATGATTTTCTTGTTAATCATAGAATCAAAAGAGAGAAATATAAATCAAAGGATTAAACTTTTGTTTCCTAACAGGAGAAGTCAGATGTGATTTTAAAGCAGGTTCAGTAGACTTTTTTAATTTAATACAGTGAAGTTTGTTTCGTAAGGGAAAAAAGGAGACAAGTGTGCTCTATTCCAGTAAGGAAGGAAAAATTACTCAATTTGAGTTCAAAATTAATGTCGTATGGAAATAAAGTTGTTTAATACAACGATTCACTTAAAATATCCTCTCGCTACTAGTGAAATCATTTTAAAAAATACATAAAAACCATGCCTTAGTTGCCAGAAAATCTCAAATAGTTTTAACAACATTTTTAATAAATTGTTGGAAATTTCTTGAAAAATTTTTGCAATTATAGTAAATATTTTTTTCTAATTTTTTCGCACTTTTGAAATTAGGACTTCTATTCAAATTCTTTAATTTTACCTCAATTCTATTTCATAAATTTCTTTAATTTCCTCCATTAGAGGCTGATTCACCCATCAGAGGAGTGCCTATATTTTTTTATATATATTTTTTTTAATCCTAAATTATTTTCAAATTACTCCGTGATGGACTCGAACCTGCAACCTGCTGTTTTATAGCTCAGCACTCCATACATTTGTTTACTGGGGCAATGAAAATATTTTTTTTAAGCGAAAGGGACTTGTGCCAGTTTTAAGTTCATAAATTTTTCCAAGAGAGTAAAGTTTTACTATATCGCATATATTTTTTTTAAATCCAGTGAATCATGAACTTTGAGAAAATTTTTTCTGAATTTTTGGAAAATTTTACTGCAGTAAGAAAAGGTATGGACAAAAATTTAAGACAAACATTTTCATGTTTTATTTGTAAATTATTTTCTAAGCTCTAATTCTTTTACTAAAATAACAACATTGAATTTTTATGACGTAAATTTTTCAAGTTTAATAAAAATTTAATAAATTAAAAAAAAATATTTTTAAGCTCAATTAATTTTTCGTTAAATGTAAGAAACTCCTTGTGGAAAATTATTCAATATTCTCAAGTGCAAGTTCCATTATATGGTAGTATATTTTTTCTTACTTTTAGTAAAATTTTTAATCAAATCAACGAAATTTCTAACTTGAATTTTTTATATATCTTTTGTTGAGTATAGGCGTTTTAGTCATCAAACTTGATATGCCCTTTTCAGGATTTGGTTTTAAAACGAGGTCACTAAGCGGTCTGCGTAAAATTTGTACCAGCCTATCAACTGGCATTTTAAGCACCCATATCTCTTACACAATTTGGACTTAAGCCAAAGCAACAACGTTATCCTGGAAGGCCCTATAGGGCTTTATTTCTCTGATGAATCATGAATAGAATACTCCTGCCAGATATTTAGCACACCTTTACGCCGTCAAGTAGTAGGAAGTATTTAAGATATTATGTCCAAAAAGGTCCCATGAAAATTATCTTTCCACTTCACTAAATATAATGACGTATAGATACCTATCTTTAAGGTCATATTTAGCCCCTTTATTCCCTTCAAGTTCCTCATACTCTATTGCTTGTAAATATATTTGCGCTTGACATTTATATTTATATCATCTCTTGGAATATTGTTCCTTTATATTTCTATCCATTATCGTATTCAATTTCATTATAATTAATTTTCATCTTAACGAAACGACCATTTCCCCTTTCCTACTTGATGGCTGCCAGACCCAATTGACCAATAAAAGTTTGATGCTGTTCATTTTATGGCCTTGACTTTTATTTTCATCGCAAAATTTCGCCACAGATAAACATAAACATAAAAATCATTCATGTCATTTATTACTTAAAAGCGACAACTTTTTTTTAATTTTTTTATTTTTATTTATTTTATATCTCTTCGTGTAGTTGAACACAGTCATCATTATTGTCAGGCATCATGAAAGTCGTAAATATTATGTTGCTTCCTTCAAAGATTTTATTTCAGAGTAAGGAGATTTATATCACAGTTTAAAAGGATTCTTAATCTTTGGACAATGACTTTTATTACTAGGCAGGTAAAAAATAAACAATCTACTACTTTTTTCCCCATTAGTTTGATAAATAAATAATTGCATGAACTGAACAAGAATTATTAAACATTTTTGCAAATTTCTTGCAATTTTTTTTTTAATTTAATTTTCTGTTCAAATTTTATAAATAGAGTATTTCTTGTATAATTCTAAATTTGTAATCAGATTTATTTTAATAGTTTTGAAAAATAAATCGAACTGTACTAAATTGTCCAGCCCTGTTAAACAGACTTACCATATCACTCTCCGATTCGTTTAAACATCATTAAGGAGCATTAAATTATTTTTTTTTCTTTTTTCTTATTTGTTTATTTTAGCATTTTTATTGTCATCCCTTTATGATTACTAAACGTGTGGCAAGTACAAGTATCTTACGTGACATTTATGATGAGGAACTTGGATTTGTTCTCTTGTTTCAGCCGTAAAAATGTACTATACAGTGTTGGCGATAAGAAGAGTTATAGTTTATAAAACGGTTGAAGGCATCTTCCATATTATGTCAATGAATTAATGCGTCTACTTAACACCAGAGGCGGTGCAACATTGCTATAAAAATTAACAAAACGTGCAATAGCAGCCTGGCATAAAAATTATTTCTTATTCTCATTTTTACCACCTGTCCTCCATACAATATCCCTCCCTCTCCCAAAGAAGTAGTGGACATTAATTGTCTAAGCTGAGCTGAATCATATAAAAATCTTCTCACTTACTATGCCTCACAACATCCTGACTTGATTATGTTTGTTGGGTTATATCAATGAAATAAAATCTGATATTTTTATTTTCCATTTCTTCGTCCTGTGCAGTACATGTTATATCTTTTTTATCTCTTTGTTTTCTTTTACTAATGGCACGAATTTAGTTCTAGCACATTTGCCTTCCATATTAAGAATTTAATATTTTTAAGAATATTTATTTGTAAAATATTAAGAAATTATATTATGACATAAATCCTTATAAAAAATATAAAAGTTTGTTTCAGAAATTAGAGTTTATAACATAAGATAATAATTTATTTATTGAAAAAATTGATTTGATTGATATGCTTTTGAAATCTGTCCTATTCCTTTCCAAGATTAATTTTGAAAAACAACCACTAAAATTTTAAGAAAAATTTTAACACTTTTAATCCAAAACCAAAAAAAAAATTAAATTAAACGGTTAGATGGACAAACGAGGGTGAATCAATATGTAAGTGATTTTTTTAATGAAAAACAAATTTATAATTAAAAACTTTATTTTAGTTTTCAACAAAGTGTCCTTTGAGCTCTACTCACTTTGTCAAACCCTTCCCAAAAAACATGATTTATTGAGATGATTTCATTATTGGAGTGAAATCTCTTTCAGCCGAAGCATTTCTTCAGGTCGAAAACAAGAGATAGTCCCTTAGGTCTTAAAGCGTACAATAGTTAAGATGTGGAAGCAAATAGCAGCCTAATTCAAGAAATTTCGCCATGGAAACTGAAGGTAGTCCATGTGGATTATACCGCTTGTGAGGTCGCCCTAACTTTATTCACTTTATTGAAAGCCCACCGTGGCCTTCTTTGGCGTCGATTCACCCCTGGAAAACCCCACTGTTATGACTTCTGTTTGGTCTGTGGTATGTTGTAATTGATCCACGTTTACGAAACGGCGCAAAAACACGTTCATACGTCAGCTAAACAACGCTAAACACTCCTCTGAAGTTGTAACACGGTTGCGTTAGTGGTCTTAATCTTAAGGAAAGCTTTCTCATACCCACATGATCATTCAAAGTTCAAACTACTGAACTATGTGGCATGCCTATGGCTTTCTCAATCTCTTACACTCTTAACCTCCGGTCGGCCAACATTATATCGTGAAATTTTTCAACTGGGCGTGTAGAACGGCCACAACGAAATTCAATATCATTGATATTAATGGTGCCGAATTCCCATAGTATTTATTAAGCTTAACCGTGGTTTGAGTTATGGATTTAAAAAAAAAGACTGCTTAACGCGCCCACGAAGTTCGCTTCTTCCAATTTTTTCCTCAAATCACGGTGTAATCTGCTGACAATGGTTGTCAAATACAAACGATTGTGAGTTAACAGCAGCATGAAGAGGGAGAAATGTTGGCCTTTCAATTAAGAGGAGAGAATTCAAAATGTTACGGACTTCATGACCCGGCCCCGTAGGAGCGTTGTTATACCCTAAATATATAGACAATGGAATATTAGAAACAGTCAAGAGTCAAGAACACAGAAAGCAGAAAATGGCAGGGATCGAATCGACTACCGTCTGACTACTAGTCTAGTACACTAGCCACTAGCCTACAAGTGCATGTTAAAGATAAATGAAGAAAATTATTTGGCATTTGTACCCCAACTAAAAATAAGTAGGACATCAAAGGGTTAATTAAAGAGACGGTACGACCGATATAACTTTTTTGGGGGCCTTTCAGATGGAAATTTTCAACTGTGTTTTGAAGTTATTTTTTTATTTCTTTACTATAATTTCACAAATTTTTTCAAGAACCATTAAGTCGTTGAAAAAAATCTAATGAAAACGAAGAAATTTTCGAAAGCAAACTTGCGACCATGTGAGTGGATATATTCAAGCAGTTGTGTTTTTTAAGTGTGGGGTTGAGACAGGTTGTACTGTATTTAAAATAGTAAATTATCTGGCCTACAAATTATCTGATTACGTCTCCTTATACACGCTACAGTGGGCTTAAAAAGTATAAACATAAGGCAGTAATAATCTTACCTACAATCCCTTTTTATATACGTGTAAAAACTACCCTTTAAAAAAAATTGACAATTTATATTTCTTAAAAACATTTAGCACTTTCCTTTTGCATAATCAATAACTTAATAGATATTTTTTATGTATTAATACATTTTTCACTCGTAAACATTTGAGTCGAAATCTGCTTTTTTCGTCTTTCTTACAAAATTAAGGGTTGTTCTTGCAACAAGACCGATAAAAAATCAACCACTCGCGATCACACACTTTAATCGACTGACTGACTGGTGCAACCAGTTCCTTCCATGTGTGCATCAATACGAAGTTCATCCCCCATAATCGTTTTTCAAATTCAACATCCAAAGGGATGAAATTGCGAGTGCCGCCGACGGAGCTTTTAGGATTTATGAACTAAGTACCTGTGCAGAATTGCATTATGGCAACAACATGATAAAATAATTTTTTAAAGTGGTTAAATAAAATTTACATCAACTGACCAGAATAGCACTAGACTGAACTTATGGTGATATTAGAAATACGAGTGTATAGTGAATGAACAAAAAAAAATATACGACAATGACAATTCAGGGGTATTATAACTTTGGTATATTTTAAGAACCGGTTGGACTTCCATCAACTGAGGGCTTTTTGAGATATTTGGTGGTGGAACATGTAGGAAGTTAACAACCTCAATAAATTATAAAGTTAGATGATGTTGATTTTATTTGAAAAAATAAGTACGAAAATTTTATTTAAAAATTTGCGAAAATTTTATTAAATAAAAAGCTTTCGTATTCTAAGGAACTATGTGCCACATTAAAACCATTTGCTCTTTAAAGTATTATTCACGATTATTTAGAAAAACATAATAATTTTTTATGGACGGAAAATTAAAAATTAATTGAAAAATTTATGAATTTCGACCATTGCTGGGTGTAGGGTGCATTTACAATTTACAAAAAATAGCACTTCCATATATTTCAACAACATTTTAATTTCTTCATAAGGTTTTTTTTTGAATTTTTAAAAAGAAAAAGTTTTTTTTTTATTTATTATAACAACTACACTGCACAAGAAAATCGCAAGTTTTTGTTTTAAACCACGAATTTTGACAGCGGGACCTACAAAACAGCATAAATATGTATCGGCGTTTTGAGCCCTCCATATCGTTGCAATTGAAAAAAATACCGTTTCGTATAAAGTACTTCCTAAAAGCCGGCCTTGTGGTACATTTTATTGCCAATTCTGAACAAGCACGAAATTAACCCTTAAAAAATTTTTAGTTTCGATTTATTTTTGAAATTCAAGATGAACTTTTACCTTCGATGTATTCAGTTGTTGGCAGCAGACTTTTATGACAAAAAAATTGTATGGAATATTTGAACTCTATTCCTATTTTAAGGGTATAGTTTCACTGTTTTACGAAGGATACCAAGAAGACCACTACAAGTACATTGAAGAGTTAGAGGGTTAAAATATTCTACTTCAAACGTTCTGTTTTATTTCATATGAATCAGCTGAGCACATGCTATAGCCAAGACACGTAAGGATTCTCTATGCCGATTAAGCGTGAGGCTGTGGGTAAAATTTAATCCTTTCTGAAAGTAAAGTTGGGCGTGAATTTGCTGAAAGTCAATACAAAAATATGTTTTTTGGGCGAATGTTCAAAATCCAATCGTATATTTCTTAAGCCATATGAGATAATAAGCCCGTTTTTAGTGGAAAGAAAATCCAAACAATTTAAACATGGTGGAAATTGGTGAGCAATTTCAAAAATGGTAAATGTTAAAAGCTTTTTTGAGCAAAAGTGTCCAACTATGGCCCACTGTAGTTGTGTACGTGCATAGAGTCTATGCTACCACAGACATTATTCTAAAAATCAAAGTTTTTCTCTATTGATGTTTTAAATTTACCACAAATAATGACAAGTTGTTTAAATTGTCAAAGACTTGTTATCGTTTACACTGTGCAACAGTATCTTCTCCACAGTAACGTTAATAAATGGACATAATAATGTAAGAGGGAAATATGTCGAACTTTCCTCCAATAATATGTCTAATACAAATTACTTTCATAATATCTTTGTTCTCAGCTGGAATACAAATTTCCATTCGTTACTCGGCGGCAGAAATGTTAAAGATCAATTTTCTTCAAGGATTTATGTGAATAAGTCCAGGCTCGAAAAGAAGCTTCAAGTTGAGTTTAACCTCTAATCCGAGTACAATCTGCTACTACACGAACCAGTAGCTTCAGTAGAAGTACCTCATTAAAACTGGCCTAGGATGTACCTCAACAAATATGAAATAGTAGATGAGGATCCAGGACCACACTTTTGTAATATAAGTTGACGATACCTGATCAGATTCTGTGGATAATAGATGATTTTTGAAGAGCTTTTTGGCCTACACCACTAAATTGAAGGAAGATTGATTGATTACACAGGGCAATAAAATGGGGTTTTCTTTTGTTTTTTGCAAAAAAAATTTCATCCTTCTGTATTTTCAGCTGCTTGTTCTTTTCTAAATACTCGTATTTCAAAACCCTTTTAAGAGATCTCCAGTTTTTGGAACAACAATTAGTTTACTGAAAGATCTAGTTTGTAAAAGCTTTGAAAACGCAGAAAACAATTAGGAATTTCAAAATTATACAGACACAATTTTGAACATCTGTGCAACACAAGTAAGCGACATGACTCCGCTCAAATAAAATGAATTTTCCTGTTCATCAACAGTCCATTGGATTTTAAGGATTAGAGGACCCCTTTGGAGAATACAAAAATGCTGCAAATTTTCACTATATCATTAAAGCTAGAGCTGCTAGGAAAAAAAAAACTACTGATTTATTATTGATTTGGATAGAATTGCGATATGCAAGAGCCCCTCAGCAATATCTATGCTGACAGTTCAAACAACAGTGTTACAGGGATATGCCAACAGCCTGCTGAAATGCATGCAAAAGTGAAGACGGATTTTCTAAGTGAATTGTTCAAGGATATTGTTTCTGTTCGATCCATAAGAGCGAATATAAATATGAGCGTTCTAATATGAGGTTTTATTTTCCTGTATTAAAAAAAAACTACCGGACTTCTAAATTTGTTTTCCTCCCCATAAATGCGAATCTTGAAAACTTAATCAATAAGCGTGTTAACCAAGGACTAGTACAACATAATTATTCTCTTATTCTTAATATTCCATTTAAAGCGACAAACGGTCTACACAAAAAAACTTTAATTTTGTGCGATGTGACCCAATAGTATTTGCAACAACCACTTGACTTTTAGTGCAGACACAGTAACTCCTCTTTATGTTGATGTTGCGCCTCTAAAAAAATATATTTGTTACAACTTTTTAAACATCAAACATTAAATCTTGGCTTGTGATTTCTTTTTTGTGGTTGTTGCTTTTTGGTGCCTCATCATTATAATAAACTTTGCATTTATAATAAACTTTTTCGGTCTTTGGTTTTGATTCGCATTTTGTGGCTGAGTAAAATAGGAAGCAAAAAAAAAGGACAAAAAATACAAAAATCAAAAGCGTATCGCATGTGTATTAAGGTTTTGATGTTTATGAGAATGGCGACAATGATAATGAGGATTACGACGACGACGATGCTGATGATGATGATGCTCTCCTCCTCTCTATAAATAAAGGAAAGAATCCCTTTTTTCTCTCTATATATATATATATATATATATATATATATTATGATAATGAAGGTTTAATGGCTGGTTATACATAGAGATTTTTATTTTTATTTTTCTATTCGAGTTTAAAAAATATTATTTTCTGTACTTTTTTTTAATAATTTTTTTCTAACATTGTGATTTCTCTTTATTTTTATTATTATTTTTTTTCTTAATATTTGCCGGTTGTGTTTGAACACTTAGACAGTGTGTCAGCCAACCTGCCACTGGCTTGTTTTGCTGGTTACATTGCAGAATAATAATTTAATAGAAGAAAATATAAGAGAATAAAAAAAGTGAATCAAAAAAATATATATAAAATGAATGTTGGCTGTCTGGCCATATGCCATAAATCAAATGTAATTTATTCTAATTGTATGATTAAATGATTTATATGTTAGATGTGGTATGATTGCATCTGAATTTTCTCCCGCAGAAGTAGGAGAACTATTTTCTATTCGTATACTACGAAGACGTGAAAGCAACTTTTTCATTTATGTGTGTAGATTATATACTCATATTTATATATTTTAATTAAAAACCTGATATGAAGAAAATTATATGTACATATATATATTTATTCCTCTAATAAATTGCTTTCAAACAGAAAATATTCTTTACTTAGTTTCTAGAGCCTGCCATACACATCCACATCAAAAAATAGCTTCCAAAGAAGTAATGAAAATGCTAGTTCTACAAACTTGGATAATTTGCAATAATTAATAATTTCAATAATTATTAACATACACGTATGCAGAATGTTCTCTCTATTCACCGATTTGGAATCCATTTTCATTATGTTGAGGAAAAAAATTTTAATTGCTTTTTTTGCATAGAAACTAGTTTGATATTAAATTAGGATTGTTTATTTGCCACTGACAATAAGTTCTACATCTGTCAATGGTTATGCTTTCTTTTTTCTTATGCGAAAGTAATTTCATCATTATGGGTTGAAGAAAACTGAAGTTTTCATGTAGATTTAAAGAAATAAATATTTTGTTTTTTATAAAAATGAAGTATTCTCAAATTGTTTTTCCAAATTTATATAGGTAATTGCTATTTTAAATTAACAATTTTTCTATTGGATCCGGGGAAGTCAAAAAAATGCATCAACGGATCCTTTGGAAGCAATGAAAATGTCATTCCTTAAGAAAAGCTTCTATTTTATTTTTGCACTGAGTATTAAAGCGTAATTCGAAGAACACAAAAATTTTTCGAACTAATTAAATTTTTAAATTATTTACATAATTTATTATCTTAACTCAAATGTTATAAGTCCCAAGGACATACACTAACAAAAAACATCAGTTATTTTTAGAAAGAAAAATATATAAGCATGTGTGTGTGTACAAGTGTTTGGACTTTTTCATGTTTTTTTTTTGCAAAACCTTGAGAGATTTTTTAAATTTATTTTCCTAGTTTCCAGACAAAGTATTATTAAAAATTTATGGAATTTTAAACTTTTTATTTTCAGTTTCTATTGCTTTTGTTTAACACAGTGGCAATATATTTTCATATTTCGAAGAGCTTTTGTACTTTTAGTTCAGAATTTGCCTTAATAATCCATTCCAAAAAATATTTAAAAAGAATTTAAAGGAATGTCTAGATTGATTCACAGATTAATACGAATATGTGTGTGTATGTGTGTGCGAGGTAAATCCAGAGACTATGTATTGGCGCCATGAGTTTTTTATTCATTAGAAAAAGTATTCGTATGTTTATTAAATGAATTTTTATTAACAGTTTTACAAATGCTGTAATGCTGTAAGATTTCTTTTATTTATAATATTTCAATATTATCCCCCAGATTGGAAGATGACACTAATTTACATAATAAATAGGTTAGGGTAAGATGCCACGAAAAGAAGGAAAGGGGGTTTAAAGCTATTACCAATAATGACGAAATTTTCGACAGCTTGTTGATGACTCAAGGCATATTTACAATTTGTCGAAGGAACAGCTAAAACAGTGGACTGGCATAGGAGAATCGTGATCAAAGAAGGTGCAGACAGTTCCATATGCAGGCAAGGTCCTTTTGTCTATTAATTTTTATTGATTGTCTTCTAAAAAGGAAAAACAATCAATGCCGATTATTGTGCCAACTTATAGCAGCATTTTACTGATTAAATTTAAGAAAAAAAAATCCGCATTTGGCGAAGAATAAAGTGTTGTTTCATTAAGGCCAAGCACCACCCTTTCCATGGCCCAAATCAATGAATTAAAGTTGGAATTGTCTCACAACTCACCCTATTCGGCAGATCTAGCTCCATCGGAACAAATGTTCCGAGATTGAAGGCTATTTTAAGGAGCTTGAGAGTTATTACTTCAAACAGGATATTCAAGTAATGGAATATCGCTGGAAAAGTGTTTGCATCTAACAGGAGATTATGTTGAGAAATAAAGAAAGAAAAAATTCCCAAAAATTTGTTGTGCTTTCCCTATTACCATTAGAAGCTCTTTAGTTTCAAAAAAAAAATTTAATTTTGTTGTACAGCGGTAATAAGTATGCAAAATTGTATTTAATTGTTTTTAATTTGAATGATATTGAAATTACAACAAGAAATTAAAAATATGACCAGTTGACACAAGGCGGCCTTTATTGTAAAGAAACATCATTCATTAACAAATATGAAAGAAAAATGTATAAAAAGCATACAATTAAAACTGACAGGCCTTTCGAAGCAACTTTAAATGAACATCGTAGCAAAAGAAGCTCCTCTTGTTGCAAGATGTAAATACGGTTTTAGTGAACTTCTATACTAAATGCGAGCGGCTTCGGAAACGCTAGAAGAGACACAACAATTTCAATATGCACAGACGTGAATTTAATAACGCTTTTTCTAACATTATGTCTATTGAGGAGTTGGCTTTAGCACCCACAAGGAGCAGACATACTCGTATAGATAATTTTATATACACAACAAATAACAATTCTATGGATTTTAAAAATTTAAATTTATTTATTTCGAACAAATTCATTTCTCGTAGCATTTGATTTAAAAGTAATTAAATAAATTGTTTATATGAACTTCTTTATCTGTCAATATCAATTATCATTCAAATATTTCAAAAACACATTTTCAACGTTTTTGCTAAAAAAAATTCTTTACGAACATGTTTTTATGTTAGAAAACATATAAAAAATATTCTAAAAACATGCACTTGCTTGATTAATCAAGCATGAAACAATTATTTCTTTTTAATATTTCATTTCTGTTTTAGCAATTTCCTACAAATTGTTTTTATTTTTTATTAATAAATATAAATTTCAGCATTAAATCAAAAAGAGTTATTTGAGAGTCTATGGACTAGAAAAATTTTTATATACATACGTACATACATACATACATACATACATACTATGATATAAATACATACATATGTATGTATGTATGTATGTATGTTTGCATAAAAATTATAAAGCTGGCAGGATTTTTGTTAATAAAAGAGCGGGCCACATACGGAGTCATTGAATCTAGGATTATAAAACAACTACAATGAATCCTAATTTTTTTGAACATCTCTTTTTGTCGGTCCTTGGTAGAAAAATTTTTCAGCTTAGAGAAAAGAGGCGAACGACGCATACTTAGTGGAAGGACATTTTGCAGGACAATTAAATCATTAAGCCAGTAAGGACGAACGTGTCAAATTAAAAATATGAATATGAATATGGGCATAAGTTTTAAAAATTTAATCTTGTAATGGTTTTTCTTAATTATTTACTGAAATATATGGAGAACATATTTTTTCTTAAATAGGCAGATTTTGAGAACTATTTGAATTAATTACAATAACAATAATTATTTTTTATTTAGTAAAATATGCTAATGTGTTAACATCCTTTCATAACGCACTATACTTCATGGTAGTTCCCACTTAGATCTTAATAAATCACCCCTATCGTGAACGTTTTTTCCCTCGAAATATTTTCCCTTTTCCCCAAGTTGCAATCGTGAATAATTTTCCCCTTCAAATGTGCGAAATGTAATACAGTGGGGAACAACATGCACAAAATTATTCCCATTAAATAAATTCGCCATATCGTGAACGACTCTTTCATAATTATTTTTCCTCTTTTTTGCATTAGTTTGTTCACTTTGTTTTCTCTAGGGAACTGGATAAAAATTTAAGTAATTTTTATTTTCTTTCGAATATTCCGATTATTTACAATTATTTATTAGGTCGAAATCAACAAATAAACAGCAAAGCGACATCCTACTCAACAGAAAGCAAAACAACCGACCCATTGCTAGTGGTTTTGTAAATTTCCAAAGATATGATGGGTGAATTCTGGAGTTCTCTTGTAGAAGAACTAAATAGTGCTGGTCCTCCTATGAAAAGAATCCTTGAGTGGAAGAAGGTAGTCTTATTTTATATATTGTACATTTTTATACATACATACATATATAACTTGTATTAGGTGTGGATAGACCAAAAAAGGTATGTCCGGTCAGAGGCTGCCGCTAATTTGAAAAGCCAACGGGAAAAAGGAGGTGGACCAAACAATACCAGAAGTTTGTCAGTTAGCGAGCAGTGCATATATGAATTAATAGGAATGAAAGAGACGGTGGAGGGCTTAGAAAATTTCTTCAGCTTTGGTTTGCCAGAAGACTTTTATGGAGGATAAAACTTGAATTGTTAATTTAATTATTTATTGATTTTAAATAAATACTTTTCAATTTAATTTGAGACATAAATATTTGTATTTATTTACCTTCCTAAAACAAAATACTTTTTTTAAATGTATATGTACATACATACATACAGTTAGAAATTATATTCTTAATCCCTGTTTATATTCTCATTTTACATTCACTACGTATTGATAGCGGGAACAAACATTCCCATAAAATTCACGATAGCAAATTTCCCTTCATGGGGAATGAAAATTTCATGGGAACAAAAATTTCACATTTTATTGGCGATAGGGGTGAATATTATAGAAGAATTAAAATATTTTTTATAGATGTATAACAGTTTTCTTTAATTAAATGAGAATTATTAAAACCACAAAAAGTCAGAGAAACACCACCAATATACAGTAACGATAAGGAGGTTTAATAGTGTGACAAAATGATGGCGATAGAAAAAATTATTTTATAAGAACTGTTGCACGGACTGGCGGCCACAATCTCTCTACTGTCTAGGAACACGAAAAAAGTATGAATACTAGTATATGTTATAACTGTGTTATAACACTGCCTCATTGGCGGGCATGTATAGAACACAACGTTCTCTGCCACACTTGCAACGATAGAGATGAAGAGTAGTGTATAGAACACTTCTTGTGTCATTGTCCTGGATTAGAAAGAAAACGAATCCTTGCCAAGTGTTTCCTTGAATTCATTGATCTCTATGCAAATATTAATATACAACAAATAATGCCCTTCAAAATAATATCTGGCTGGTTCGACAAAGGAGACTCCGCTTAAGCAGAGTTTAGTTGGTATGACAACGGACCCAGAGATCTGAGTCTGAATCTGCTACTCATATGCAACCTAAGAATCCTTCAGATTGCATATCTAATTGAAGGAAATGTTTTCTAATTTAACTATTGTTTTAATAAATGATTGAAAAATTAATTGAATCAATTAAACTTGTTAATGGGAAACACAATTTTATTTCAACAGACACTGGCAATTAAATTTCTGTGTGTGGGGCGGGCTGGAATAATTCTCTTGTATTATTCTTTTATTTTTAGTTTAAAAAATAATTTTTAATAAAAATGTTGCTTGCAAACTCTCTTCATTTATGGTGGTGTGAGTTAAAGTATAACCCCTTCCTGCCATCCAATAAATCTATTTTGTCATTTTAAAGTTATTTTAAAGTTGGAAAATTTCTTTAATTGAAATTTCAACAAAACTGGCAAAACTTGTCAAATACTTACGAGAAACTACGAAGCCATAGAAAAAATTATGTACTAAAACTAAAGATGACAACTTTTTCTTTACATTTTATTTGGGAAAATTTCTATTTTATTGCCGTTTCTAACATTCACATGAGCATTTCTTTAGTTTATATGTGCAGCAATTGCTGAAGCTGTGCATCAGAAGTCATAAAAGATTTTTTTCTCCTTTTTTTATAGCAAAAGTGCCACACGTAGCAAGAACAACTTGAAGCAACAAAAGTTTTTTAACTTGTCTTTTTTTTAGGTAAAAACTTTTTTGAAACTAAAGTTGGATGTATAAAAATTTAAGGAATAAAAATCATTATAAAAAATGTGGAATTTTTCGAAAGGGGAAAATTAAATAAATAAATTAATACATAAAATTATGAGAATAAAATATAAGACCGTTGAAATAAAAACCACTTTGATAAAGTTAATTTTGTTTTTCTATAGAAATCGTATGGCACACATGGAAAAACTTCCAAAGCCCACAAATTACCACAAAACTTATCAATTTACAAACAAAAAAACCACAGCCAACCAAATGGGATGGCGGAGCAGAGGCAACTACAACTAGTGTAGGCGTTGTTGCCTGGGAAAACATGTTGTAAAACTTTTAATTTCGCCTTGCTTCAGTATGTTGGAAAATGTAGACGTTAGTTGACTACTCGCACATGGGAAAATGTGACATTAAGAAATAATTTCAAAGTATTAAATAGATTTTGAAAGATCAGTTAAACCACAATGGCATATAATTCACAAACATTTCAAATTTAATGGCGAGGAAATAAAATGTTGGCAAAGTTTTTGAAGTTGTGGTATAAACTCGTAGCTGTCTAAAGCTTGCTACAAGAAATTGCAAATAACAATAACAAAAATATCTGTCTTAATTGACTAAATTTTCAACAGGGATGTCAATTAGGCGCAATTTTTACAATTCTTCAATATATCGAACAGATTGAAGGCACTATTTCCTGTGAGCCTACAAAAACAATTTAAAAAAGAATTCGTAGAACTGACGTAGAATATTTTAGAAAGAGATTCTGGAATATAAATACCGATAAAACTTCATACTAGAGCGATCAGCTTAGCAAAAAAAAACTCGTATGTTTATTCCAGCATGACTCCTTAAGTCAAAGCAAAAATTATTAAAGGGACCTGCTGCTAGAATAAACATACGATTGTTTTCATAAATAAAAAGGCTCGAAGGAAATTTAAATATGAAAAAAACCTGGCTAAAATATTTAATTGAAAAAGTTATCACCGAATAATCAATATCAAAGTTAATCGAAGTCTGTATGCTGATTTGTGTTCTTGTGGCTTGTAAGAAGGGGGATATGTAGCCCCTGAAACCTTTTATAGTGGCTGCTCAAACCCTTTTGCTACGAGCAATTTTATATCATTAATTAGAAATTCTACAAGAAAGGAAAAACTCTGGGGATTCTCAATTTCCACTAGGGATGCTTTAAGCCCTTAAGACAGGTCTTACTAACGATCGGGAAATCAAAACACGTTAATTATTTTTTCTTCCAACGATGCGGCCGATGCTAACTAACCCTCGTACAAAGTATTTACTGGTTATAGACGGACATCGATTATCCGATATGGTCTGGACCGGAATCGTTATAAATACTCGATTTTTGAATTTTGCACGCGTTTTTTTTTAATACATTTTAATTAATTAACTAATTAACACTAGCTTTAGGTCTTTTTAGAAAAAACAAAATTTATTTTATTTCAATTTTTCGGCGCCTCTTTGGACGTCTTCTTCAGGAAAAATTGTTTTAATTTTTTATTAAATATTTAACTTTTTATTACAATGTTCTTTCCTGAAGAAGACCAACTCATTCTGAAATTATGCGATAATAAAGTTCGTACTACTTTAATTTCAAACACAAAAATAAACACGTGCAAAAATTCATTCACTCCTTCACTTTCCACACAATTTAATTTGATTGTTGCATGATGAAAAGAATTTCAGCAGAGTATACAAATGCCTTTGCAATCCCGGAATTATTGTCGATTAATATAAAAACATCTCCCTTTTACTATCGATTCCCGGTTAATTTAATCACGCCTAATCTGTATTCTGAATTTAGAGAACTGCAATAGTGAAACTTTTACAAATGCTAAAAATCCACCACATGGCTGGATAACTGATGTTCTCGGTAAATTTAACCACGGACAAACGATGACCATCTGTATTTGGTAAATTGCAATAGTTAGACTTCCCAAAATACACCTTTCTGGGAGTGAAGTACGTGTTCGAGCAAAAGTATGGGACTATTGGAAGGGGAGAGGGGTACCCCCATATAAGACAATTATTAATTCTTCTATACCTGGAACCTCTACAAATTTGATACAAGTTATTATGGCAATAAATAGCGTTTTTGACCAAAAAAGTTTAACTTACTTTTATTATTTTTGCTTTCTCAATTCAAGATTTTGCCAACGTACCTGGAAGAAAAAGAAAACAGATAAATAATTAGCCAAAAGTTTCATAAAAAAAAACTTTAAATCTTAAGAATTTTTTACTCGTATATATTTAAAAAAACAAATCCAAGGTTCGAAAAAAATTAATATTTCCAGGAGGAGACTATTTTATATTTTGTGAATCTACATGAAGATAGCCCTCCGTTGACCTCTAATAAAAGGTTACTACAAGCAGAATAAATTAAGACAGTCAGTTCCACAGAATAGCATTTGCAAAAATTAAGAAACAACCACCATGCCCCAAAACAATGCACTGCAATTATCATTGTGTTATATCCTCTCCTGAAGTCCAGTCGGAGTATATTGCGTTTGAAGAGAGAGGATCAGGTTTACCAAAAAATCAGAAAAAATCAGGAAATTATTTGTAATGGGTCTTCCAATAGTGAATTCTAAGCTATGATAGTTGGAAGCTGTTGGCTGTTATTTATTTAGTCTGTTTTGCCAAATGGCCATTGAAGGATGTAGCGTTCAGCAGGAAGTGCCCATTTTGCCCTACCGAGAGGACGGACTATTCACAGTTTTCTGGACAAATTTTAGTCCACTGGCTAAATAAACAATCACCCCGTACGATGACAAAATGCACGATCTGCGAGAAAACAACGCCAATGTTCGTTACACTGTTCAGAAAAATCAGGGGCAGTCAATTCCACATGGCTCAAAAAAAACTCGGCATTTCGCAGACCGCAACCTGTTGAATTATACGTCGTGACTTGGGTACGCACCTGTAGAAAGTTTAACTGATCAAGAAGCTGAAGGTAAACGACCATAGATGTCGACGACCATGTCATGTGTTCGTTAAATGGTCCTTAGAGCAGTTGAAAACTGATCCTAATTAGCAACAAAAACTCATCTTAAGCGATGAATGGATGAAGGTCAACAATCTTATCGAATTTGGGATGATACCAATCTACATGACATCCAATAGCATGCGATGCATACCGAAAAAGTCACTGTTTTAGTGTGGATTTTGGGCATTACCATCAACAGCGAGCGCTATAGGTCGATGAACAACAACTTCTTTCGGTTTTAATTGGATAATATGAATACCAGGAATATGTGGTTTCGTCAGGACAGACAGGACGTACAGCTCATGCCACATTGGACATTCTGCTCGAGTGATTTGAGGGCATGGTCATATCATGTGGAGGTAGTGTGAATTGGCCATTGAGAACGTGCAATTTGATCCTGTTAAAATTTTTCCTGTGGTGTTTTCTTGACTCGTAGGTCTATGTGTATAAACCTTATACCACAGCGGCCATAAAAGCTAACATAACCGATGCAAACGTTTAAAGTCAGCCTGATTTATGCTCCAGAGTGATGGAAAATTTAACACTTCGACATTCGAACTATATTATATTTCATTTATAATGGCATTGATGGGGACTTTCAAGTTAATAAAAAAATTTTAATTATATGCCACACACTCTTTGTTTCATTTGAACTTAATAATAAAAAGCGCTGAATGGAAGACCCTTTATTTTTATATATAAATTTTAACAATCATCTCGCCCATCAACTGGGCTGTTGCATGGTGCATAATGGGTTTTGTGCGTACCCTGTATGTTATTGACATGTAGGCAAAGTTGTCAATATTAAAAAAAATATGGCAAAGGTAGGTTTTTAAACACGGAGGTACTGAGTTATTTTTTTTATGAAAAAGTACTGAATATAGTACAATAGTATTGAATTTTCCATCGCTGATGTCAATAAAAACTGTGACAGATTAAAGAATGGGACACTTAATTTTCTAATGTGCCACTGGCTGAACTATAATAATGAACTTTTGCAGTTGTAATATGTATACTTACTAATAGTTGTTATATTATCGAAAATACAATAATTTAATGAAAAAAGGAAATATGGCCTAAAAAAATAAATTAGAAAAAGTTTTATTTTTCCCACAGCACGTGGAATAAAAACCATCAAAATATGTACTTTTATTGAATTTATGACTCATTCGTTACGTTTTTTGTGCCTTCGAATTTATTAATTTCTAAAATAAAGTTTTAAAATTTTTTTGTTGCATTGTTTTCTTAACAAAAAAAATACTACAAAAAAATTAAGGTTTCATGACCTTTTTCCCAACTCTGTTTTAAACTTCGTTTGAGTGTGTTTGTAATTGTGTTTTTGGGTTCCATTTGAGTGCGGCACGCGTCTTTGCTCAAAAAGGGTGGGTCATGCTTCAATAAATATAAATAAAGGCAGAGCCAATATGAAAAATTGTTCATTTGACCGGAGCACCAAAATAGATTAATTTAATGTAATTAATATGAATAATTTAATGGTGTTTTTTTTTTTTTTGTAAAGAAACAACATTAAAAAATATGACAACGTATTATTGTTGCCTGCATTTCACACACGCTTGTGCTTATGAAATCAAAAAAATAATTGAATTATTTTATTTATTTTAAAGTTCTTATTTATTTTTTACTTTTTTATTTACTTTTTCAAAAAATATGTTTGGCATGCTTTTAAAGCCCACAACATCTAACGAAAATTCCCAAAAATTTAAAGAACCTTTCAAATAACTTTAAGATAATTTTTCAGGTTTAAGATTCCTTTTTGTACTGGTGCCCTGTTTCGGCTTAAAATAAGGTGAAAAGGCCTTGAAATAGATGATAAGGCGGCCAGCGGAATAGTAGTGGAGTGACCGAACAATAAGCGGCAATGCGGCGTATCTTATAAATAGAGGTTTTTTTTTTTAATTTTCAGCTGATTTCTCACCGGCAATCAGATAATCAGCAGTTTTTCAAAAGTCCATTGCCCTACATTCGAATTTCGCACAAGTGAACGCCATTTAAAACAAAAGTCGCTTAATTGAAAACGAAAATTCTGTTTTTAATAAAATCCAAAGCACTTGCCTGCACTTAAAAGAAAACCCAGTAAAATCAGGTCAAACGAGACCCATTTCGACGACAAATATACAAATTTAATGAAACTAACATCGTTGAGGGAAACGAATCTAATATGGTTTACGATGACTACATGCAAAATATTCAGCACTCTATGGCATACGATTAGCGGCAGCAAGATGAGACAGCTTCTCTCTATTGGGAAGGGGTCACTAACACTTCTAGGTGGCATTATCAGAGGAACTGCGCGATCGTCTGTATATCACAACATCTAGGATTCTGCTATGATGGCCAGTGGAGGAACTGGAATTCCGGTTGTTTCCGAAATCCGAAATCCACTGGGCGTCACCATGGGCCCTATGGTCTCCGGCTGACAACACTCGTTGTGAGCCGCCCTGCCGAACTAATCTAACCCAACATCACTTAAAACTAAAATTATTACATTGCTTTATCGCTGACGAAACACCTTGCGGTGTCGGCTAATTACAATCGTATTACATGCAACCGATAAAATCACAGTTTCCAAAATAAATTTAAAAAAATTATACTAAATTTAAGTAAAAATTTTTTAAAAATTTAGTTCAAAAATTTCCTTGATTTGATTAAAAAAAAATTCCCTAAAAGCCGAAAAATAACTTAATATTATTTTTCTTGGGATATTTATTATTTTTGGGATATTCTCCCTAAATAATTGTTTAAACAATTAGATTTTTACAAAATGTATTGTTTGTTGTGGCTTTAGCTGTTCATATGCCAACATTTCATTGCTGGCTAAACCAAATCGTCAGTGAACGCTGAAGCAGTTTGAAAATATTCAATCTCGTATGCCTATAACAAAAGAAACAAATACAATATCAGAACAATGTTGCAATATCCACCTTGCAGCATTTTTTTTAATTCACCCGTTCTACAATTCTTTTTTTTTCATCAAATATATAAATAAATTTCAATGGAGTATGAGAAATCCATCTTGGATTGCATTTTATCATCATGCTTTAAGCCATCTCCCAGTGTGTTTACCATAACCCTTTATGTACTGTTTTAAATACAGATAGACAGCATATAAAAAGTTATTGATAATTTATGTTGCTGAAAATAAAACTCTTGCTGCTAATGCCACGATGCATAGAATAAGCAGCCTGCTTTTTAAATGCAACTGCAGGCAGTCATGCATGCAACAAATTCTTCTAAATGATGGCGCTAGTTTTGCTACAAGTACTTAAAAATATGTTCACATTTAAATGAACTTTCTGTAACGAATAGCACTTAGTTGTTTCACCCTTAACGATTTTCCAAAAAAAAACCATCTGATATACAAAAATTTCAATTTAAATGTCTGCAATTTGTACTTAAATTGCGTGCGAGACGCGTGTGAAACCAAAACATCTACTCGCACCATATAATTTTCCAATTTTAATTTCATTACAGACTCCCTTTTGTGTGCTTATTGCCTTTGAGTTGTAAAGTTTTGCAATAACGTAAAATAAAATCCCTTAAATAAATATATGGCAGACAAATCGCTTTAGCGAGTCCCAAACACTCACTGGCAAGCAATTATTTATTAGCGCTGGGCCTATAGCTGCGACTGAACACTGTACTGTATTGTATTGAAATGCATGCAACCAAATATTCAGTACCATGGTACCAGTACAAACGCCAAATAACTAAATATCATGCCACAAGTATGTTGGAAGCTTATAAAAATGCATACGTCATGATTTTAAGTGAATAATTTTAATAATAAAAAATACACACACACACACAAACACATAAATGGATATAAATTTATTTACAGTTTACAACTGCTTTAGGCCCACTCTGCAACGTGTAGAAGACCCGGTATCTCATACTGAGAGTGTTTTCATTGTTCCTTGTCAAACAGCAATCAATTTTATGACTTTCACAGTGGGATACAACAGATTAAATATTGAAGAAAATATTCATATGTGCATGATTTATTACAAACCCACGTAATTTCATGTTGGTTATGAGTACCATATCAAATTTCTTAATGAAAATTTTGATCTTATCAAAAACATTTTGTTCTATAATTTTAAATACATACGTTCGAATAAGAAAAATATAAATAGGAAATATTATTAATCCTCTTTATTAATATAATAATTACAAAAACATTTATGTAATCAATTTCAATGCACCCACCGACAGCCCAAATCGTCCGATTTCATTAGGAACCCAATACTTCCTCTTTCTATCTGGTATATAAGATTAATGGCAATTTTTGGATTTGTCAAAGTTGGTTATTAAATTGTCCGATAAACTGGTTTTTAACCGGGCTTTTAGTGTGGTGGCGTGGTGTAGTGGTTTAAGTGCTTGCCTACAAAACCAAGTACCCCAGTTTCGTTCCTTGGCAGAGGACAAAAATTTTTCACCGTTATTTTTCGAGTTTTAAAATTAGGTGGCTTCAACCGCCCTCAAAAAAAAATCCATCCAAGAAACCTTCTGACCACCCCTTTCCCTGGAAAAGAGGATAACATCATGACAAAGGGTCAGGCAGCCACCACCCCTGAGGAAAAACGGTAGGAATCAAAGATTAGCAAGGTTCCTCATCACTACACAGAGGGCGTTGTTCCTGTACCCCATTATCGTAGGACTGCTACAGTAGACCAATCATCTACTTAGCTCGAACAACAACCGAATAACGAAACTCTGATACAAGGCAAAAATAATACTGCGAAAACAACTGCAACGACTCGTGTAAGATGGAGATGGTATTGCTGTTTCGCCCACAAGACTATTCATGTCTTCTATAAATATCCATTAGATCCATTAGGTTACTATTTGTTTCCATTCTATAAACTTCTATTGATATATGAACTTAGTTCGTAACCAGCTTTTCTTAGCTGTGGCGACATCCACGATAGAAAAGCTCTGAAATGCAGACCAGTATGATTACAAGCAGATGAAACGGTCCAGCTGTCATACTTAAAGAGATGGTAGCGTACATGCGCACTCAAGCAGATGTTCTAGCGACCCTGGATGAGAGAATATGTTCATAACGTCGGTCGTCCTAGAAATATCCAACGTAAGTAGGCGTAGAATAAAACGTCATCCACGAGGCTTCGTGCATCGGCTACGTGAATACTACATTTTCCGCTGCATGAACTCTATAATCGTGGATAGGAAAAACGACTACTAGTCAGCCCGTCGTCGAATGCATTGGCTTCAGTCAGTCGTTTTTTCCTATCCCCAACGGAAGAGCTCATGCAGCGGAATGAAAGCTGAAATTGGGAGTATTCAAGGAGCCGATGCACGAACTTGTACAACTGACTGAAAGCCAAAGATCTTATATAAGTTTTATTGGGCCATATTTAAAGGCAGTTCGAGACATTTATTTTTATATAAATGCTAAATTATCTTTTAAAATGTGTTTGTTATGGCTTCAGCCGACATTTCACTGGCCATTCAACCAACTCATCAGTGAACTTTAAGCAGTTCGAAAACATTCAACCTTACACGTTTATGCCAAACAAATCAAATACAACATGAGAATTCTCTATCGTATACAACTTAGAATACTTTCATACAAATAGCAGAAGAAAAATTTTAAGCTCAACATGAGTCAAGTCTATTTTTCTAAGGTACAGTCCCGATAAATTTCAATGTTAAACATTAAATTATGAATTTAAGTCCAAAAGCCATTACATGTTGCAGTATCGGCTTTTGGACCACATCGATGCCCTTATTTGAGTCCAAATTTTCTATTTTTTAAATATTTTTTTACCCCAGGATTGGGAAATTATTAAAACAACCAAAAAAAACGATTTTCCGTCATCCCACGTCAAATTTGGTTTATGAACAGACCGGTTTCGGCTTTGCGCCATCTTCAGTGTTCTCGAATACTAGTATTCGAGAATACTAGTATTCGAGAACACTGAAGATGGCGCAAAGCCGAAACCGGTCTGTTCATAAACCAAATTTGACGTGGGATGACGGAAAATCGTTCCAAATTCAAACAAACCCCGTCGGAAGAATATCACAAAAATAAAAAAAAAAACGGTTATAAAATATTCATCAAGTGAAGTTTAATTTCTTTTATAATTAGCGAATGAAGCGTTTCCGATTTTCTCTAATTTTTTTCTCAGCGAATTCATTAAAGAAAAAAATTTTTTTTATATAAATCGTTTCAATTCTTATTTAAAAAGTGTCACCTTTATTCAAGAGGGGCTCCGTTTGATTCCCCTTAATAAATAATTTTAAAAATTTCTCAACAATGAACAAATTTATGTGTTAAATATAGAAAATGTTTGTGTGTACGATAATGACCTTTAATTTGGATGTCTTACTGGCGGATTTTATTATTATTTTTTTGCAAACACACAATCATTTATGTCAACAACATCTGGAAAATCATATTAATCTTTTCCACCCACGATGGCGCTTCCAGGCAAAATACACAAAATTCATCAACGACAAACTCATTCTCCGCCTTTGAAAACTCATTTCAAATCACACAAAATTAGCTGCAGTTGTTATATAAGATTTTTTTTTTTTATTTTTAATTTAGTAAGAGGGTTTTAGATGAGATTACACTGTGATGTATGTTTTTCGTAAATGTCATGAGAGATTTGCATTTAAAAAAAAATTGCATGTCAATTTTTTATAGCAAATGAATATTGACGTTGAAGATGTCGGAAACCATTAATGGATTGTTCGATTATCAATCGTTTTAAGGCATCTCGCATAGCGATTAAATAGCGTCTTTCTTTTAACATTTGTGTAATCCTGTGCCTTTAAAGAACTTGAAATTCAATATAAAGCTTGTACAGGGTCTTGCAATAGAGACTTCCAAGCTTTGGAAGTCAAAAGCGACCATATTGCTGAAGCTATATCTGTCAAATTGGCTGTCATTTATTGAATATATTTTGCCATATTACCGTGGACGGTACTCAACAGCACATGCAAATGATGATAATATTTGATAAAAATGGATGTTTTCTTAAGGCAACACTCCACGCGTTTCGGTCATATTACGGTGGCCAGAATCCTTCTCTATTTCATGTAGAATGGTTACATACACAAACAAAATTTTCGAATGTGAAACGATACCAATCCACCACATGAGATCACAGAGCGTCCAAAAGCATCCTGATAAAGTCACTGTTTGGTGTGGATTCGGGACTGGCGGCTTCACAGGTGAATATTTCTTTGAAAACGACTTTGGATAGGCCATCAACGTCAATAGCAAGCGCTATAAGTCGAGGATTAGCAACTTGTTTTGTTCTGAATTGGATGACATGGACACCAAGGACATGTGATTTTAACAGGATGGCACTGCGTGCCACACAGCTGGTGCCACATTGGATATTTTGCACGAACGATTTGAGGGCATAGTGATATAAATTGGCCACCGAGATCATATGAGTTTACCCCATTAAACTTCTTGTATGGTTCTCGAAAGTTGAATATCTATGCGAATAAGCCACAAGCCACTACAGCCCTCAAAGCCAACATAACCGATGCCATCGGTCAAATTCAGCCTAATTTATGCGGCCAGAATTATGGAAATTGGATATTTCGGATGCGGGAAACTCAGCGAAACTGCGACGAACATTTTCACAATATTATATTCCATACATAATGGCATTGATAAGCCTTTCGAGCGGACTTTGTTTTATTTAAATTTAAAGATAGAAAGCGCTCAATGGAAGACCTGTTTGCGGCTGCATTTATTTAATAAAGTTGTAACTACAATTGTAATTGAAGACATTCTGTCTAATAAATATATTTACCCTATTCACAAGGTATGCTATCAGTCATATTGTTGTAATGTTTAAAAATTTTTTTATGTATATTGTTTGTTGTGGGTTTAGCTGTTCATATGCCAACATTTCATTAGTGGCTAAACCAAATCGCCAGTGAACTTTAAGCGGTTTAAAAACATTCAACCTCGTTACCAAACAATATACAATATGAGAATTCTATATTGTGTATGATTGTTACAAAATACATAATCCAAACAACACTACAAAAAATTATACTCAACGTGATTCCATTTTTTGTTTTCTCTTGCAAAATGTTTGTGTAATTTTTTGGAATATTATTAATTTGAGATGATTACAGGTATAAGCTTAGTCTTAAAAAAAAATTATCTATTTAAACAAGGTGCGCCCTAATAACCCTACATGCAACAAAGTTTCTAAGTACCGAACTGCCACTTTATTTTTGGTTTATAGAGGGGTTCAGCCTACAATAAAATTTTTTATTTTATAAATGATTTAAATGGCTATTTATCGTTTATGAATTTTGTTTTCATCATTTTTCCTTAAAAACGATTTATGAACAATTTATAAAATTTTATAAATATGGCTGTTACATTATAAAAAAAAAACTTCTGACATCAATATTCATATGCCTTCAATATTACTCGTATTGACACCGTTTTCTTAATAAAAAATATTGAAAAAAAACTTCAATCATTGTCGTGTCAAATGTCAAAATTGCCTATCTACTTAATCAAGTGTTGACAAGCTACTTGTCTCTATTTCATTTTATTTAATTTTTTTTAATTAAATTTTTTTCGCTTTAAGTTTGCTTTAGGGCTTTGTCTAGCACTTTTGAAAAACTTTCAATATGATTGGCGTAATCAACGAACATTTGATATTGCCCGACAATTGACAAAAAAAGGGGAAAAAACTGTGTGCTAATTTAGATTATTTTCTAAGCAGTGTGTACGAGGGTGGCTCAATATGTCCTTGTGATTATGATTTTCCCGCCTCTTAACTGAATGGGCAGTGGGGACTTTTTTAAATTCCAGCAAAAAAGGGGGCTTGACACCCTTGACACGACAAACATTTTGAACTCAAATTTAGTAAATTTTCCTAAATTTTAAGTCATAATTTCTTTTAGTGTACAGCTTAGATAATTGAAGTTATCTTTACGTGCTTAAAAAATTTTCAGGCCCTTTAAGATATGCAAGTTTCTGGGTGATAATGATGAAACAAAAGTTATCATTATATCAAGCCATTAATGGAGCTGTTGCCAATGAATAAGCTCAACTCATGGTTCAAAGGACATATGTTTTAATCAGTCCAGAATGCCACAAATCTCGTGACGCCATAAAGAGTTAAATGGCTTAGGGCTGTATATTTTATGCCTTAAAAACACTTACTATACTTAATGTTTTCTATTACAGAAAACTGTAAGTAGATCTCTTAAAGATTTCAGTTCATCTAGCGTTTAGACGTTCAAATTTTTCAGGAAACTTTTTTATTTGCTTATAAGTAGCACGATGAATCCAAATGGAATGGAAAATACTATTGGGAATCGCGAGAAATTTAATATTCTGCCAGTTTTTGCACCGTGCTTTATTCCATATCTCTTTAATTAGCATATGAAAAAAGTTTCATGCCACAAATTGCGTGCAAAATTTCATCGTGTAAAGCTAAATTGATACTATTTCCTCATGCTAATTTTCTCTCCCCTTCACAATGACGGTAATACTATGCGTTGCAAGTTGTCAAGACATCTGTTGTCTGCTGTTAAGTTTTGATATTGTTGTTATTACATACGCTATAAGTGTTATTTAACTTGATTTTATATTCATTACAAAAGCTTCATTTTGCAAAATATGGAAATATTGTTCTTCTCACTGCGCGTACTTGGCCTGAAGGCTTCATTTAAAGCTCATTCATTTGAATACAGCCAATTACAAGGTAGAAATTATGTTTAATTTTTGGTGTGCTATTTTATTGAGCGAGGGTAGGTTAACAATTTTGGGCAAAACAAAAAGTATTTCTTTTTTTTTTTTGCATAAAATTTGCCATTGAACGATTGATAATTAAATGGGGATGTTAGACCAGAAGCATGTTTTAGTTCTTTACCCCCGCTCTTATTTGCGAATAACGCAGTCTTCATGAAGAGAACATGCATTAGTAAATCGTAGTACGTATTAAAGAGAAAATTCATTATTTAGTACAACTGGTGGTACATGGAACGAGTTCCCTGCAGATGTTTTTTTCTGTCACTCCACGTGTGGAGAAGTACAAGTCGAATAACAACAAACACGTTTCCCACTATCCTTCCTCCCCTAATGCACAGTGCATTGCATGAGTAGGGCCCCTCCCCTGAGTAATAATCTAATTGAAGAAAACAAAATCACTCCTCGTACAATTTAGCGTGAATACATGTTGTTCAATTAAAATATTTGTGTTAAAATTACTTTTTAATCATTAAATAAATAATTAAACGCTTAGGGGTTGTTTGCTTCTCTCTAGTTCAGTCTTTAAATATTTAGTTGAAAATTATGGAACAGAAAAAAAAACATAAAATAAGTGACAAAACGTCTGCCGTCAACGTGTCTGCGGTTGAAAAGATTTTAGTGCTTTGTGGCGGCATCAATTAATTACATTTTCAAATATTAAAATATAGAATGTGTGTTTGAATACATATATGAAGTTAAGCAGTTCATATATTAGAAATTGAAATCAATATGAATAAAATATATACAAAGAACTACGAAAGAGAAATTTTTTATTTTATTAAAAAATTTTGATGAAAAAGTTTCTAAATGAATTTCAGACTAATCCAAACTTTCATTTGTAAATTATACTCAACTAAAATTTGAATATACGAGTAGCTTAGATGTATTATTTTTCATATACATACATATAATCTTTGTATAAGAGAAACTTAAATGATAGTGTATCAATTCGTAAATGTTTTAATGGTTTTCTTCTTCAAAACTTGGAATAGAAGCTCCATCTTCTAAAATACTTAATTTTTCATATAAATATTCCCTCTTATTCTGGTTGTCGTCGTCGATATCATACAAAGGCGACACCAATATTTTGGAAATTGTTTAATTGTTGTCGACCACAATTATATATTATGGCAAGTGGAGTCGTCAATGATACTCAACTGTTCTCTACAATGACCACAGAGATGACCGTCGCCTTGATTTGACGACGACGACGGCAATTGCAATAAGAGGAATTGAAATTATGAGGTCACTTTTAAGAAACAGAAGCCCCATTTTAAGAACCTTCTAAATACAGTCCAGCTAAAGATTTAAGCAATATTCCATTAGACCACAATTAAATATTACTGGTATTACTAATACGAAGGCTTACAAAGTGGCAAGTGGACTCGTCAATGCTACCCAATTGTCAAGAGCGAGCACAGAAGAGCTAGTCATTTTTTTTAACGTCGACTTGATTTGACAACGACGACGGAAATTACAATAAGAGGAATTGAAATTATGTAAATTATGGGGTCAGTTCTAAGACAAATGCTCATTTTGAAAACCTTTTAATTACAATCCTGCGAAAGATTTAAGCATTATAAGTACCATTCGGCAAATAAACTGACTTTATATTCCAATGAGTGAAAAAAGGAAGTCATTTTCTTATTCAAAACAAATACTTTATTTTTCTTCAATCACTAAGTGATGGAATTACTCTCACATAGGGATAAAGCAATCGTAACTACAGGTAAATTTGTACGCCTTTTAGATGTAAAAATTATCCATTAAACATAATTTAACTGAAAATTACTGCCATTAAAAAGTTTGGTTTTCTGTGTAAAATGCAATTGCTTCCAAATCGGTGAATCGGGATCAAAAAAAGAAAACATTCTGCAATGAAAAGTTTGTGTTAAAATCATTGGATATGTATTGTATTTTCACTACTCCCGGATCCTGATCTTAGCATTTTCATGACTTTTTTATGTTTCCTTTTTTTGCTGAAAGTTAAACGAGACTGTGTTGCAGATACAATGCACTTCAGAATTTTCAGTTTCTATAATTTTGCCATGATTCGTTACTTTCGCCGGTATTTTGCAGAGTGATCAAAATATTCAAACCGCTTAACAAATACAACGTTTTATAATAATCCAATGCAACCAATGAGTCATGTTCAAGGAAAAGTTTCTTTTCTTGCAAAAATCCAACAGTGCAGTTTTTCAACTTCCTAGGAAGTTAAATTGTAAGTATGAATTAATTGTACAAATCTGTTGAGAACAAGCAGTTATTTCATTACATCTCTAAATTAAAATGAAGTTAATTTCACATAAGGAAACATAAGTTATGACCATTGGCAAATTTGTATACCTTCCAAATAGAGTTTCTTAGTGAAATCGCTCACCTTGTACACAAAAAAATGCAACAACAACAATGTTGAAATGTCATAAAAACTTTCATTTCTCGAATAAAAACAGACCTTTTTGTGGTCTGTGGTCCAGAAAAAAAGTAAGAATATCTTTGTACCCCGCCTCGCATATTTTTCGTGCACTTTTGTATCATAATCTGTAAAATGAAAAACAACAATACAAAAATTATTCGAGGGAGTGTTTCACATTAATGAAATAGTTCATTGGCATAAAGAAAATAAATCAAAAATTTCTATGAAATAATTTAATTTAGCACGTGATATTTGTTACCAACATAAGGACAAGTTGTTTGTCTTGGACCCATTCTTGTTAATTGTCACTCTAATGGAAAATAAGATTTCACTTGAAATGAGTTACATTTTCCCAAAAATTTCGATCGACAATTTTACATTCTTGGTGTATTTTTGCCATATATTTCGTTGACTTCTTTTTCGCCATTTTAGGTTCATAGGAAATAAAACGCGTGATAAATATGTTCGCCTTTTTTCGCGATAAGGGTAAACACTTTTAGAAATATTTTTTTTTGTAACACTTCATTTCCTTAGATAAACAAATATTCACTATTTATTTATTTTAGTTTTATATATATTTTTTTTTAATTTTTCCATTAGAGAAAAAGCAAATTTAATTCCCATTGTATTGCACAAATTTTATTTGTTTTACTTAAGTTTTTATAATTTCAAATAAATTTTTTGTTTAACTTCCAAAATTAAATAACTTCTATATTATTAGAATGAAAAAAAAGAAATATTATAATATATACAATAACTGAGTTTATATGCGATTATGTTTGTATTTATATAAAACTTTTGTAATTGCGGTTTACCACTACAACTCAACAACAACATAAAAGGAAATAAAAAAGTACACATACACACACATACAAAATATTACAACTGTCATGGCACAAAATTTGTTCAATTTGCATAAAAGCCCATGCACATGCTGTTATCGCATGTTCACTTGGGTAAGAGCGCAAGTGTGGAATATTTATTTAAAAATTACAATTCAAAATTAAACAGCCAACCAACAAAATTAGAACGGGTGTATTTTTGTGAGGTAAAACGGTTACAAATTCGTAAATCAGTTAATTTGTTTATTTATTTAATGTATTCAAATTTTATTTATCGAACATACGTTGTAGTGAAACGCACCAAAGTGAAGGCTACCACTCCCCGGCTGGTAGATTGGTATCGGCAAATTGAAACAACAGGTAAATAAATTGCAATCGTCAAAAGTCTGATTGTTTGTTGCTTTTTCAATTGTTCTATTTTAAGGCTGATCGAACCGAATGTTACAATTTGAGCATATTACGCTGCACCTTGTGTGATTTTTAATCTTTGTTGCCCCACAAAGTTAAAATTTGGCTTTCTGTCATAAAAATATTCAACAAAAAAACTAAAATAAATTTTCCTACCAGAGAATTATAAAACAAATTAGTACTTAAATCAATAAAACTACTGAATTATATTCTAAAACTTTTTAGTTGGACTAGGCGTACCAAGTACCAAGTGGTCTAGTCGAGCCTGCAAGTCGCATGCTGAACTTCGTAGCAAAAAAGGCTTGAGAATTTATGATTTAAATCCCATTCTCAAGGAACGATATTTGTTCATTGCTTCTGAAACTCCAATACATAATTTTTTCGCATTCTTAGAAAGTCGAGTTGAAAGGACTATGATTCAATATATCAATTACTTCTAACTTAATGCATTTAACTTCCAAATCGGTGAATAGGAATCAAAAAAGAGTGCATTCAGCAATAACAAGCCTGTATTAAGATCATTGAAGATATTTTGAGTTGGCACCAGCGTTGCCATTTGTCAAGTTTTCCCTTTTTTTGCAAGTTTTTTGAGATACCAAAAAGTTTTTAATTTATTGGGTAAAAAACAAGTTTTTTTGAAAATACATAAAGTTTTGTAAAGTTTTTTTAAATACATAATTTAACTATTGCAGTATATTGGATGAAAATATTAAGTGATGTTTGTATGCAATGAAACGATCTTATATTTTCTCACTCCTTTATTACTGCAACAGTGTCTCATTGTCTTTTTTGGATGACGGAAAATCGTCCCAAATACAACTATGCCGCTTTTATACATTGGCAATGTGTAACTAACTTTTGGCAGTTTGTGTTTGTGGTGAAAAAAAATTAAAAAAACATGGACAAATATTTAATGAAAAATGGCAAGACCAATGAAAGATCTCTAAATATGAATTTTATTTTATGTTTTTTTATTATGTTATATTTTTTGTTTTTAATCGTTTTTATATTTTTAAATAAAATGAATTCCCAATACATTTTAGTGTTTTCTTTTAAAATTTAGGTACTTTTGTAGAAAAAAAAGTTTTTTTTTGGAAAAAAAAAGTTTTTTTTTTCAGATATAAGAAGTTTTTTTAAAAAAATATATGGTAACGCTGGTTGGCACTACTGCCGGATCCTAATTTCATTATTTTAATGACTGTTTTGGGAAATTGCAAATGATTAAAAGATATAATAAAGTATTCTGGCACAGTGTTTCCGTTTAAGGACAGTTCTTGGTATTGAAATTTATCGAGATTGCAACAACAAAAAATACTGGAAAATTAACTTCTTTTTTTAATGTAGGTTCACTCTTCATATGCCAACATTTCATTGGTCGCTAAACAAAATCATCGGTAAACTTTAAGCAAATTGCTAATTTAAAAAATTAATTTTGAAGAGTACGAGTAGTTTGGTATCTCAAGAACTATTGAAGGTATTTCAACAAAATTTCACACAGACACACCTGATGAATTTTGTAGCAAAGTTGACCTCCTGATATACTCCTTAATATGTTTTTCATGACAAAATTGCATTTATAGTCCGTATGGAAAAACTATCTAAATTTGTGTGGAACATTCATTTCTATATACAATATTTATTCCTATTACTCCTACAAGGAGCGTAGGACCGCCTTAACAATACGGTTTCGGTAATCGGGGATTATTTAAAACGAATGGATGATTAGGCCAAAGCACCCGATTCTGTTTTTACGACTGCTAACATTGTCTCCAGGCGTACAGTGTTTGCGCTGGAATTTAGTCCATGCGGGTAATAGGGTTATGCCACCCAAGTTCGGTTGTGATATCGGATTTTTTGGTTGGCGTCAATTGCTCGCCGCAAAGTTATAAGGATTACAAGCAGCTATTCCACATATCTATGGAACGTATCACTATCCGCAACTTGTTGTGCATCCGATAGCACTCAGCGGTGCTTCCTGTAAGCAGATAATATAAATCGTCATCTAAAATGACGGTGTATAAAATGCTACCCGGAAGAGCGGTGCAAGAAATTTGTTAGTTTTGAATACATTTATATTTGATATTTTTTTTCAAATCTGGGGTGATCTTACTTAAGTATTTTGGAAGGCTAAACAAATCGAAGGTCATATACTTCTTTAGAAAATATTAGATGTAATGACAATAAAATTTACAATAATATTTCATTGCGAATTCATATGCCTTAAAAAGTGGCGTATGTAAAATCAAACAATAAATTTTTCGATTTTTTTTTAATTTTTTAGAGAGATTATTTATTAGAAGTGCACATGAATTACAAATTCCCTGAGAAACCGTTGATCACTTTTTTAAAAAATTTTGATTAAGTGGGCGATGCCAAAATTGCCTCCTGTTACATGTCGATTAGAATATATAACAACCCTGTTTGAAGGAAATTTGTTGTAAATTACTTCAAATGTTGACGAGATGACGAATTATTTCGCACAAAAAAAAGTTATTCAACCTCTGTAAAGTTGTCAATGTTTTGGAAATGAAAATAGTATTATGATCTTCGCTTTAAAAAAACTCATACAGTAGAACCACGAAAGCATGAACACCCGGATATATGAACACCATTTTTTGCACTGACTACTCTAAAATGCGAATAAAATGCTGATAAATTTTTAGTTTTATTTCCTTTCTCTTATTTAATTTATGGAATCCCAACATAAGGATACGTATTTAATGTTAACGTTAGACTGCTTTCAGCAAATACATTCATATATGCTCGTATGTTGTAACTATAATGATTTAATTGTAGGAAGAAAACATGAACGAACATGAACACTTTTGGAAAATGATAGTCATCGTTTTCAGGAGTTCACTGTAAAGGCATTAGCTTGTTTATTTATGAAATTTATGATTATTAATATTTTTTTATCTCACTCTTAAATAAGCTATTATTTTTTCTTTTTAGATAAATTACATTTTATTAATTTAACTGGCATAAGCGAATAAGCAAATAGAAAATTTTAATATCGTTTTTTCGTTTAAATTTAGATTAAACTTTTAATAAGTTTTATATTAGTTGAAGCATTTTTTATGAATGCAAATGAGACTATTTTTATCAAAGAGCATGAGCGTAGAAAATCATTTACATGACTTGTATTTGAAATATTTTATATATATATATATATATATATATATATATATATTTTTTTTTTTTGAGGCGACCATTGTTGGGACGTGCTTGGTCGTCAACAGAACGAGGCCTTGTTAATATTAAAGTCTCTTGAAAAGTTGCTCTATTTATATGTTGAAATCATTAAAACTATACATCATAGACAAAAACATCGTATTAAAAATTAACCGATTTAAAAAAAAGGCTCTAAAAGGATTCAGATGACTTAATCATAATTGAATAATCCTCCCTCTGCTTCTATCATATATTGATGGAAATACAATCACCATTCTATAAAAAAGTAATAAACTTCGAAATCGGTCCACAAAAGATGAATAAGTGGCTGTTCACACAACAAAAGTTACAGAGAAAACTAAGGGTTTTAAATGGTCTTTACTTCACTGTTTTAATATGATTTTCTTTAATTTTTCAGATTGTTGAGAATTTGAAAATGGAAAGGAATACTACTGACCAACGAGCCAAAATAATTAAATTTTATATTTTAAAGCCGACTAGAAATTTTTGTATCGCATGTTGTTTTCAAGCCACTGTGGCCTTCCTCGAACTGGATGACCGCAAGCAAACGGCTCTTAATGAAGAAAACCTTAGACGGGTGAAAGAGAGTGAGCAGGAAAATCTCACAACGTCGACAAGGAGAAGTTAAAAGTAACCTGGATTATCGCGAACATTAATTGAACAAATTGTGAATAAATTGAATATATTTTCTTATAAAATGCAGCTTGTTAAAGAGCTAAAGACCACCAATTACCTGCAGTGACTTCATTTTTCCATTTTTCTTTTTTTTAGTCAAAAAGCTAAAGATAATCATGATTTCAAATAAAATTGCTCTACAAGGGCAACGGAAAATCCTAGGGTAATCTATCACCGGCGGAATATCATCAGAAGGGATTATCGATTCATATGTTGTTGCAATTGATGCTGCTCAATATCGCAACATGTTGGAAAACTTCTTCAGTGCAGACGTAGAGAGCTACCCTTTAATATGGTTTCAACAAAGTGGAGCCAGACCGCATACATCAAAGCAAACAATGGTGCTTTGGCGCTTTAACGGGATCTTTTGGGCAGGCGCATTATTCCAAGGGGCAGGGATTTCAACTGGCCGCTTTATTCGCCGGATTTAACAGCTACTTTTTTGCCCTATGCTCCTTATTGGATCCAAGGGAACATACATATATATATATATATATATATATATATATATATATATATATATATATATATATATATATATATATATATATTGCCCTTTGGTTCATTTAAAACAACTTGTCTGCATGAATGAGCTACAGATCATACCCCAACTGAAACAAAATATACAAGACGAACATCGAGCAATAGCCCTGGAATCTTGGAAAAAGTTATGAAAACGTCTAAGATGGAGCACGACTATAGGAAGCCATTAATGGGCGGCGCTTATGCGACGTTATTTTTCACGTCTAAATTAATAAAATTCCCTATTCAGTAATGAAAAGTAATAAAAAAATTTTATACTAAGAGAAATTACCATTGTGACCATATAAGCGACAATTCAATATGTTGCCTGCACGTCGTGTAAACCCACTATAATAGAGTAACGCTGAAAGGCAGTTGCAGAAAGAATTTATAAAGGAAGAGGATCGCTTGTATGGGTGTCAGTTTACAGCTTTTATTTTTACTGTTGCAACAATTTTGTTTTTATTGTTGGTGAGAAAACCGTTTCACACACAGTTGGCGTTTTTGAATGCAAATATTTGAATTTATTGTTAATTTAAAATTCTATTTAAACCAAATTAATAAAGCAGCAGAATGTGCATTTAAAGTGGTTTAAATGGCATTTTATTATGTTTGTATGCTCGTATGTATGCGTGTATGTGTCTACATACAGTTGTTGAGTGTGAATGTGAGTGTGTGTGTGTATGGAGTCATGTGGCAACATACTCGTATGTATTCATAACTCCTGGGTTAATTTTTTCACTAGTAGGACAACTTTTATAAGATAAAAAATACATGCAACACAAATGCAAACTAACATTAATGTGTGCCTTCATGATTACATCAAACATGTTATAATGTATATCAAATATATGTGGAATATCCTTGAACATATTATGATGTTTGTTAGAACTATTGGAAATTTTTTGCAAAAACATATTACAATTATTCCAAGAATATTAAAAAGAAAATAAAGAAATTATAATTCTGCACATCAAATTATATAATAAATATAATTTTTAATGTAATTTTAGATGTTCACTTTATATAAATTTTCGAATAATTCAAAAAATTTTAATTAAAATATTATTTAAAGAAGTTTTTTTTTAATTAATGACAAACACAAACTGCGATGCTACTTGGCTTATCTGCAGAGACACCCGGAGTCTGAGGCAGTAGTCTTACGTGCGACCTCCGGACTACCATAATATTTGAATTAAAATTGTTAATAAAAAGGCCAAACAATATAGAAATATTAATAATACAGAAATAAAATAATTATTAAAAATAATATAATATTTATTGCAACAAAAATATAATTTCTTATGATACTGTTAGAAACATAAATTTTATAGTTCTGGTAGCAACGATCATACTCGTATTATAGTATGAAGTCTGAAATTAAAATACTCAAGGCAAAAATTTAAAGCTCAACTACCATTTTATTCAGTATTATATTATCATCTTAATTATGTACAAGTATTACAGGGAATAAATGTAAACGAGGGTGCCATTATGAAGACTACTGTGGTTTAGTTGGTGAACCACAGTCGGCAGAAATGAGTAGTAAAAAGTAACAGTTGTCAGAAGTCAGCGGTAAAGAACGGTCGCCAGCGGTCCATCAACAGTGTTCATTTCTCTTTTCATTTATATTACATTTAATATACAATATTGCATTTAATAAACAATATTACATTTAATAAACAATATTACATTTAATATACAATATTGCATTTAATAAACAATCTTACATTTGGGGGCTCAACCGTGCCAATAAATCAGTTGATAAACGTAGTGGCAAAAGTTGTTAAAGCAGTGAGCAAAGTTACAAAAAGCAGAAAGAGCGGAACACAGAAAAACAATCGGTCATAATGCATAGGAGTGTGGCGGTATGATTCAAAGCGACAAGTACACGGAGGAGAAAAAGAGCGAACGAAGCAAGCGGTACGAGAATTTACAAAAAAAAAGGGTGAACCGTCATCGTCGTCGGAAAGCGGGTGTGAAAGTAGAAAAGCTGAGCAAGAGTTTAAAACAGAAAAAGGCGCGATTCAAGGTCAAAGTGAAAACGTTATAAATAAAAAAGTTGAGAAAAATTTGCAAAAAAAAAGTTCAGTCGAAAATACAGTTGAAAGAGTTGCCGACATAACGGTCGAAAAAGAAGTGGAGAAAGAAAGCGAAGAACAGGCGAAAGATATTTTAGTAAAAGAGGTAAAAGAAAGAAAAATGGAAAACGAAGAACGTGGAACAAAAAATGTGCAAGTAAACAGTTCAGATTTAACGGATGTTTTACGTTTAGTCGCACTAAAGTTGGATCAACAAAATCACCCTATTGCGTTTGACTCTTTCGGTAAAGTCGTGGGCGAGTTTGATGGAGAAACAATTCCAGTGAAATCTTGGTTTGAGAACTTGGAGAAAAACGCCGGTGTATATCAACTCAGTAAGCAACAAATGTACGTACAGGCTCGAAATAAAATGACTAAAACGGCACAATTGTTTTTGGAATCGGTCGTTGTGAGTGATTACGACAGTCTGAGAGAAGAACTCATAAACGAATTCCATAAAGAGTACACTAGTGCTGAACTACATAAGAAATTGTGCGACAGAAAGAAACAAGATGATGAAACGTTTCATGAATATGTGTTACAAATAAAAAAGTTAGCGGCTATTGGTAATATTGAGGAAAAGTCAATTATTCGTTACGTAGTAGATGGTCTGAGAGAGAAATGAAATTAAGTATTCATTTTATGAAGCAAAGACAATTAAAGAACTCAAAGAAAAGTATGAAATATTTGAAGCGGTAAGGGTGAGTGAAAGGAATGGCAACGAAAAGTGGAGTCAAAACAGAAACACAGACAACAAGAAAGAAAGATATAATTTAAATACAGTTGGAAGTGTTTCGAAGATAAAGAAAGAACATTGTTTTAATTGTGGTTCGAAAGAACATAAAAGAGCACAGTGCAAAGAAGACGTAAAGTGTTTTAAGTGCAACGGACATGGGCATATCGCTAAAAACTGTGGACACAAGGGCGAGCAAGTGAACATAATAAAACAAGAAAAACGTTTGAAAAGCATTGTAATAAACGAACAAAAAATGCTTGGCTTTGTTGATACAGGGTCCGATGTAAGCATTGTGCAAGAACATGTGCTAAAAAATATTTTGAAAGGTGTTACGACTGAAAATGTGTGTACAACGCTATATGGGCTTGGAAATATGCCTACGAAAACAAAAGGGTATTTCATCGCATATGTTAAAGTTGATGAGCAACAAGTGGAACAGAAATTTGTTATTGTTCCAAACGGTGTAATTAAACATTCGGTTTTGATCGGAAATGACTTTATGGACAAGTTTGAGTACAAGTGTGATGCAAGTGGCTACTCGTTCGTACGCTTAATAAAAGATGAACAATTTGAAAATGTGTACCAAATAACTGAAAATGAACTTGACTATGGCAAAATTACAGAACAGAATAAGAAAAGTATTAATGAAATGATAACATTATATAGAGAAAAACAGAAAGAGCTGGAATGTCCAATTCAACTTAAAATCACGCCAGATAAAGCAGTTCCATTTCAACAGTCGCCAAGTAGATTACCACATCATCATCAAGTAGCAGTAGAAAATCAAGTGCAAGAATGGCTAAAGGAAGGAATTGTGCGTAAGTCAGCATCAGAATATGCCAGTCGTGTCGTCGTCGCTAAAAAGAAAGATGGTTCGTGCCGTGTATGCGTGGATTTCCGTAAGTTGAATTCAATGGTGCTTAGAGACGCATTTCCAGTACCATTGATCGACGAAGTGCTAGAAAAATTACAAGATGCGAAATATTTTACAGTAATGGATCTAGAAAACGGCTTTTTTCATGTGCCAGTTGAAGAGAACAGCAAGAAGTATTTGGCGTTTGTCGTCAAGAGTGGTGTTTATGAGTTTAATCGTGCACCATTCGGTTTTTGTAACTCACCAGCAGCGTTCATCAGGTTCATCACGTTTATTTTTCAAAAATTAATTAACGAAGGTGTCATGGAGTTATACGTTGATGATATAGTTGTCTACAGCAAAACAGTAGAAGAGGGGCTCGAAAAGATGCAACAAGTTCTGAGTTTGTCAGCGAAGTATGGACTTAAAATAAAACTTAAAAAGTGTTCATTTTTGAAGCAACGAATAGATTTTTTGGGACATACAGTGCAGAACGGAACAGTAAGGCCTGGGATAGAAAAAACTAAAGCAATCGAAAAGTTTCCAATGCCGAAAAATCTGAAAGCGGTTCAATCTTTTCTTGGTTTAACCGGTTATTTTCGCAAGTTCATAAGAAGGTACTCCGAAATAGCACGTCCGTTAACAGAGTTATTACAAAAAGGCGTAAAATTCAGTATGGAAGCGAATCAGGTGCGAGCAGTACAAAACTTGAAGGCACTGTTAATACAAGAACCAGTGCTTCAACTCTACAATCGTAATGCTAAAACTGAGTTGCATACAGACGCATCGCAGTATGGATTCGGCGCAGTACTTATGCAGCAAGTAAACGACAAGTTTCACCCAGTGTACTTTTGGAGCAAGAAGACGTCCGCAGCAGAGGCGAGGCAGCACAGTTATTATTTGGAAGTTAAAGCGGCATTTTTGGCAATGCGCAAATTTCGACATTATCTGTTGGGCGTGAAGTTTACATTGGTTACTGATTGTGCGGCATTTAAACAAACAACAACCAAGAAAGAAATTCCCCGAGAAGTAGCGCAGTGGATATTTTATATGCAGGATTACGACTTTGAAACAATTCATAGAAGCGGCGGCGTAATGAAGCATGTAGATGCTTTAAGCAGACATCCGCCGGAGGTGTTAACTGTGAATTCCGAAATAACAGCTCGAATAAAAAGAGCGCAAATGCAAGATGACCATTTAAAAGCGGTGGTTGAAATTTTAAAGACGGCAGCATACAAAGATTTTAAGATGAAAGGCGACTTAGTGTACAAAAGTGTCAATGGCAACGACCTGTTAGTGGTGCCAAAGTCCATGGAGAGCGAAATCGTTCGTGAAGCGCATGAAGCAGGCCACTTCGCAGTGCAGAAAACGATGCATACGATTCAACAAACTTATTTTATCTCACATTTGGAGCAAAAGGTAGCGAACTTCATCAGAAATTGCGTCAAATGTATCATTAACAACAAAAAACTGGGAAAAAAAGAAGGCGAACTACATTGTATCGATAAAGGCGACCAACCACTACACACGTTGCACGTCGATCATATAGGTCCGATGGATGCTACATCAAAGAAGTATAAGTATATCTTCTCCGTTATTGATGGTTTCACCAAATTTGTATGGCTATTTCCTACCAAAACAACGTCAGCCGAAGAAGTAATAAACAAACTATCACAGTGGCCGGATGTGTTTGGCTGTCCTCACCGCATCATAAGTGACAGAGGTGCAGCGTTTGTGTCAAAAGTTTTTGAGGACTTTTGTGGTACATCTAGTATAAATCACGTTTTATCAACGACAGGGGTACCAAGAGGCAACGGACAAATCGAAAGGGCTAATCGAATAATCCTGTCGGTATTGATGAAGCTGTCCTCAGATGATCCATCCAAATGGTATAAGCACGTTAGCCAGGTACAAAAAGCGATTAACTCGAGCGTTCAAAGTACAACAAAACGCCAGCCGTTTGAACTAATGTTTGGCGTTAAGATGAAGCAGCAGATTAGCAGCGATCTACTTCAACTATTACATGAAGAATGGGTAGAGTCTTTTGAAGAAGGACGTCAGAGTCTTCGGGAAGAAGCCAAAAAGCAGATCCACAAAGCGCAAGCTAATTACAAGGCAAATTTCGATAAACGACGCAAAGAAGATCATGAATACAAACTCAACGACTTGGTGGCCATCAAAAGAACTCAGTTTGTAGCAGGAAAAAAACTGGCGAGCGAGTACTTGGGTCCGTACAAGGTAACCAAGGTAAAGCGAAACGGCAGATACAATGTTAAGAAAGCAGCAGTATTCGAAGGTCCAAATGAAACAATGTCAAGCAACGATAATATGAAGCTATGGAGATATGTAGTCAGCAACGAAGAATTGTTATCATCGGAGGCCGATGATGAGCAGGATGGCCGAGTGTAAACGAGGGTGCCATTATCAAGACTACTGTGGTTTAGTTGGTGAACCACAGTCGGCAGAAATGAGTAGTAAAAAGTAACAGTTGTCAGAAGTCAGCGGTAAGGAACGGTCGCCAGCGGTCCATCAACAGTGTTCATTTCTCTTTTCATTTATATTACATTTAATATACAATATTGCATTTAATAAACAATATTACATTTAATAAACAATATTACATTTAATATACAATATTGCATTTAATAAACAATCTTACATAAATACAAAATAGCCGCGATGTTCATTCATCAATCATCTATTCTCTTTACGTGTATGTATCGTGTCTTCCAATAGAGACTTTGAAACTTTGACAGCTAATAGCAGCCAAATTGTTGAAGCTCGTATATCTGTCAAATTGTGTGTCATTTATTCAGCCTGTTTGGCGAAATCACCATGGAGGGATATAGAGCTCAACAAACACGTGCAACTGATAAGATTATTGTCATTAAAATAGGTGTTCTGTTCAGGCGCTCATTTTTCATTTTACGGTCGCCATTACCTTCATCCATTTCTGGATGAATGGCAAATTTGTCCAAAATGAAACGATACCAGTCCATATGAAATCCACATTACATCTCGAAAAAGTCACTGTTTTGGGGGGGATTTCGGACTGGCGGCATCACTGGTCCACATTCATTTGAGAACAGCATATTGCTGAACGCTATAGTCGTCCAGGATGATTTGCAAACATTTTGATTAAATGTGAGCCAATTCGACAGATGTACGAACTTCAACAACTTGGCAGCTTTTAGCAATCAAAGTTTGAAATTCCCTAGCGGAACCCCTGATACATAAATCTAATGCTTTTTTATTGGCTTTTATATATGGAAAAAACCACTGTGTAGAAGAAAATATAAAGAAAAACTATTATCTGAGGACTTGCGACGACGTGTATGTATAAATAGACCATGCGTATAAGTCACTCGAAATATGACACTTTCATTCAGAGTAAAAAAATCATTGAAAAATTCAAAAGCTGCCTCAGGCGCCTGACGAAAATTTTCCGAAAACGCGAAGAATCCAGCCATTTTTTCTGATGGCAATAATTTTTATTATTTTATTTTTTACTAAAGAGGATAGATGTACTTATAAATGTGTATGCGGATCAATATATTATACTCTTATTTCGGGCCATTTATCAACAAAAACTACAACAAAACTCCTCTGGCTAAAGAAAAACTACAGTTGCCCGCTTTATCTTGCTTATATCTCTTGAATATCACATTAATTGTGTCTGCCTTTTGAAAATTAATTAACTACTTTAATAAATTAATTCACTACAATGTGTTATTTGAGTTCAATTTATTAATCATGATGGTGTAGTTGTTTAATAAAATTAATATAAAATTATTTTCTTAATAAATTATGCAAATAACTCGAAGATAAAACATTTTGAATACAAAATGAATGTATATTTTACTAAAATAGAAACCTTCACAACAATAATATTTTAATTTTTAAATAAAGTAGATAAATAGATATACCAACACAGGCACACATACACACACATGCAAACACACGCACACAAACAAACACATACACATATAAACATGCACACACAGAAAAAACACACAAACAGACACATACACACAAATAGACATACACATTCACACAAATAGACATACACATACACACAAACAGACACACACACACACACACACACACACAAACACATACACATGCACACAAAAAGACACACACACACTGTCATAAAAACCATTTTATCCTCAATTTGAAATCAAACCCTAAATACACGCTTCAAATGTTTCCTTCCACCTTCCCAACGCACACTGATGCTCCTTAACCAGGACATTGCGAATTCCATGTGTTTATCAGAAGAAATAATTAAAGGGTTGGGCGGCGGTTTGGTATGTGAGATGTACTCATGTGTATGAAATGTTTATCAAAGAATATTTTTAAGTCTGTAATTGTATTCCACTATAGTTGATGAATGTGTATGAGAATAGTGTGGCTTAGATTAAAACACTGCATTGATTTTATCACGGATTTCCATTTGATTTCGTTATAATAATCCATGCAGATGGTTATTTTGCAATGAATATTCTCAACATAATCGCAATTCATTGTTATCAGCGCGCTGATGAAAAATAAATATTATGTTATAAGAAAAACGAATATTAAAATTACAATTTCCCGAAAACATAAATAAAAAATCGCACAAGGTGCAGCGTAAATACTTTGCAATACTCGGTATTGTTATGCAAAAAATAAAGCAACAATAAATGAAATAACTATAAAAAAATAAATAATAAAATTTACTGATTCGCATTCGTAGATTTACATTTCGCAGTTTTTATACCCCTAGAATGTAAATATGCAGATTTGAAGATTTTTTACGAAAAAAAAATGCAGATTTCCGAAAAAAAATAGTCACTCGGGAGAAGAGATGATGAGGGATAAATTCGTGTCCTAAGTTATGGAATTTGACCATGAAACTGCACATGTGAGCACCCTTAAATTGTAATGGTGGTAAATAATTTTTTTCTATGCCAAGTGCGATCATGTTTTCTTTCAAATCTTCAATAAATCGACAAAATAAAACGATTACGTTTGTGGTCGATTGTGAGCAAACGCAGCGCACGTCATGCGAAAAGCTTTCCCATACACAAGAAGTGATCATTCAAAATTGAAAATACTGAGCCATGCGATTACCTTATGGCTCCCTCAATCTCTAGCACTTTAAATCTCCGATCGGCCAACAACCATATCGTAAATTTTTCAATTGTTTCGTTTGTAGAGATCTCAAGTGGGCGTTATTTTCTCCGCAAAAAATATTAATTAATGGGCGCATGAATTTCAAAGGTCTGCTATCAATGGCTGTCAAACACAAACGAAATGATGCAGTTTGTTCAAATTTTGACAGGAGTCAACTGACAAGTGCAGTACCGGCGGTAAATTCATAAAGTTATGGACTTATTGAGCTACCCTAGTATATAACTATTTAAATAATCAAAAGAAGATGATTCGACTCCTGCAGGATGCAATGCTTAAAATGATGCATGTGACCATGTTTAAAGAAATGTGTTTATGTACCTTCTTCAAGCCATTATCTTCACTTCATTGTGGTCCACATACTTTGCTACAGATTCATTGATTTATGTTTAGCATCTGCAACATTAAAGAGGACGCCGCTCTAGCCCTGGGGGGTTACTCTCTATTGCGATGCGTATGCGATGCGTAAGAAAAATGGTACATAATCGGATAATTGGTACCCTTTATTGAGTTTACGCGCATCTGATTTTTTCACTTTCGCAAATCTGGCATCAATGCACTCTGTAATTGTCAAAATCGTTCGTTAAAACCAAATATCTTGCGTTAACAAAACATCAAACGCATCAACTAGCTTACGCATAGCAATACAGAGTAACCCCCCTGAATGCATCGACATGAATTGAACCATTTCTTTATATGGCATTTTATTTCTGTTTGTACTTTCCTTTAGAACACAAATAATGAATTTTTTCCGTTAACAATATCAATAAAATTATATATTTTTTTTTACTGACCTTCGTAGACTAGTAGGTAGTGAACTAGACTCGTAGTGCGAAGGTCCCAGGTTCGACTCCTGCCGCAGAACTCTGGCAGTTTGTGTTTGATAATTAAAGGGAGCGCACAACAAGTCTTCACTGGCTTAAGTGTATGTCGTATGACATGGGCTTATCACACCCCTCCAATCAACCTAACCTAACCTAACCTAATCATATATTTTTTTCTTCAAAACCAATATTACCTAGTTTAGTTTATTTATTATGCACTTATTTGTCGTAACATGTTTAAGTGTTTAAAATTTTTTGTTTTCAAAACACATTGTGGCTTTAGCTGTTCATATGTCGACATTTCATTGGTCGCTAAACCAAAACGTCAGTAAACTTTAAGCAGTTTGAAAACATTCAACCTCGTCTGTGTATGTCATACAAATCAAATACAATATGAGAATATTCCGTAATGATAAGTTTCAATATTTTTTTATTTTCGCTTCAATTTGTCACTAACTTTTCGTATAACTGACAGTCGCTTTTGTCATACAGAGTTAGACTTTTGAAACGGATTTGTTACGCTTTCGAAAGTGATTTTATTTTTCGATGGAGTACAAAAACATTACGTTTAGAACCGTACTACGGAGTATGAATCGTTCGTGTTTGTACATTAAACGTTTCGAAGCGAATTACAGGGTAATTCCCCAGTATTTCGGAGAAACCTGCATGTGCTCGCTATACATCGTTTGAAAGATGTATCACAGCATAAATTAAATCCATACAAAAGACATTCGACTGCTTCTCAGGGAACATGGTATACGGTATGGATTGCAGAATGCAGCATAGAATATGAGCGGGGAATTATCTGGAAACATTTTGTTTTTTATAGGCGTAGAAATTTATAAGCGTTTTTGTACTGGGTACTTTAAAAGAAGTAGCTCGCTATAACCGATATATCGCTACAACAAAATTTCGTTATAAGAATAATAATTTGTATGAAATATTTTGGCAAATTTTCGGGGAAAAGGGGGGAAAAGTTGTTCATTATAGGCGATAATTCGTTTCAAGAGTGTTTGTTATGGCGGAGTTCGACTCTATATTCCCTTCCCTCTTTCTAACTACGACTACTTTTTTTAACTACTCACACTTTGACGTGTACCATAGGCAATTAGCTTTCGACGAATCGTCTTGATTTCGCCCACTTCTGTCATCAAATAAGTAACGAAGGAATGTCATGTGTTGAGAACTTTACCCGGTTTCTAATTGTTATTTATTGATTATTATTTATTAGCAGGATGTTTATTTAATGACATTTTCATTGTCATTGTGTATTTGTTTGGGCGTAGATAATAAACAATTTTAGGTTGGCTGCCTGTCATCACCAGCAATAGAGAATTGCTGGTGAAATGAGATGTGAAGTGGTTCTACTGAAATGTCACACGCGTACATAAATAAAATGTGCCTGCAAGTAGATGTCGTGAGTTGATAAAAGTAATTGTTGTTACAATAACAACAATGGAACAAATAATGACAGCACTTTTAATACACTTTGCTTAGTTAACATTTTCTATAGTTTTTTTTTGTGGTGGATTTTCTTTGTAATTTGTATGCCTAAATAATTGATAGTGCTAATGTACTGGTAATTTATGACATTGGTATTTGGAGAAATAATTGCATAGTTTGAGTATGTTTTCCAGCCCCAAAATGTTTAATCCATTCAGGTAAAAATCAGCTCATTTCCTGCCAGATTTTAAAGCTGGTGTACACAATCGAACTATTAAAGTTTTTCCTGGTTCTCTCAATAACAAAAAAAAAGTAGATAGAAATAAGTGGAAGTCATTCTCAAGGAATGACGTTTGCACCTCTACAAGTGTTGCCAGAATTCTTTGAACAACAGTGGATAAATATATATAAAAAAAATCGCCACAAATGACCAAACGATATTGAATGCTAAAATTAAGAGCTGTAAAAAAAACAAAAAAGTAAATCATATATTATTTTTTAAAATTGGAGTTTTTTTAAATAAATAATAAGTAAATAATTTGGCATTCTTTAGCCACTCAAAAACAAAGAAAAATTATTTTAATGAGAATACATACATATATACCTTAAAATTGAAATTTATCGGGAATGAAAAGGGATATTTTTTAGCAACTTTCTTTTTGGCAACACTGTTTATGGCAGCTCAGCTGTTTTCGGCAGCTCAGCTGTTTTCGTGCAACATATTCAGTTTGGTCTATAATTTAACCAGAATCGACTTATAAACGAACAATGCGTGCAGATAATTGAATTTTATTATCAAAATTCATCGTGCATGAGCAACGAAGTTTATTTCTGGTTGAATGGATACGTGAACAAGCAAAATTGCCGTATTTGGTGTGAAGAGTAGCCAGAAGCATTGCCACCCGAAAAATGCACTGTTTGGTGTGGATTATAGGCCGGTGGCATTATTGGATTATACTGTTTCAAAGATGACGAAGGCCGGAACGTTACTGTGAATGGCGAGCGCCACGTGCGATGATTAAATTTTTTTCCTAAAATAGACTAGCTGGACTTGGCTGGCATGTGGTCTCAACAAGACGGTGCAAAATGTCACACAGTATGCCAAACAATGGCCCAATTGACAGGGGAGATTGGTAAACAGTTTATTTCACGTTTGGGGCCGGTTAGATCGTGCGATATAAAGCCTTTAGACTATTTTTTGCGGGATTAAGGCTCATGTCTATAGGGATAAGCCCGCAAAGGTTGACTGCAAACCAATATGTATATAAGAATGCCAAAATTGGACACAGCGTATGAACTATTTGAGGCGTAGCCGCGGTCAAATTTTACATAAAATCATTGAATTATAAGGATCGTTCTCAATTATGCAACAACTTAGGAGGTGGCCATATAATTTTTTAAAATTAATGTCATAAATTTTGCGCTTTGAAATGAGCTTTTTAAGAAACTAGACTTCTTTTTTGCATTAAGTTCATATTATGATATTACCTTTACTCCACCTTGTATATTATCTCTAAAGAAAGATAAACTTTCGAATAGACTTAACGAGGAAGTTACGAGTCTATAAATTAGATTAGGCTCAACCGGTAGCTTTACGGTCACTTGGGTTCATAATTTGCTCCCTTGTGACAACCGAAATAGACAGAGAATGGATAATTGGAAACAGAAGAGTAAAGAAGACAAGAAGCGGAAAACACTCAGAGTCCAAGGGAGGAATCGAACCGGCAATCCTCTGACTACTAGTCTAGCAATATGAGGCCGGCTACTTCTTGCGACATCTGTAGTGGACCCAGTTTACACGAGAAGAGGGAAATCACAACTAAGTTCACGCTGCGTTAAAATAATAGACTGAAAATGGGCCAAATAAGCTTGTAACAATAATACCACGTTCTTTACTTGTGTGAGTCTAAAGTGGGTATGTGATTAGTTTAAGGTTTTCATTGCCCATATCGGCAATAAAATCTTGACTACAGGCAATGAGGTGGTCAATCAGTTTGACATTAGATTAATTTAGATTCCATAACGCGACTTTTTGGGGTAAATGAGCTCATAGTATCGCTAAATTAAAAATTAGGATGTAATTGTAAGGCTGAAAAGGAGACTTTTAAAAGGAACAGATGTCATAGGGGCAGTAAATTTATGTACTAGTATTTTTTGTTTTTTTTTTTGGTATTATGAAATCCCTTGAGTTTAAATATTCGATTTATATTTCCTCCGCACACATTTCACTAGTTATAGTTGAATCTTAAATAATTAATTTCATTAAATACAGCCAGTCATGGAATAAAAGTAAAAAACGTACATTATAACATTAATACACTGAAACATTATCTAAAATAATTTGAATTATACAAAATATCAATATTTAATTAAGCGTAACGTATTCTTTTTTTCGTTATTAATTTTCGTTATAAATAAAATAAATAAAATAAAAAATATAAAATAATCATAGTTGGAAATATTTAAATATTTTCGAATGGCAATAAACATAAATTTTTTTAAATAAATAAATAAAATGGAAAAGTTTATTGTTATTGCTGGCGCTGTTTTTTTTTGCATATTAAATAAAAAAATATTAATTTGAATTTAGTAAAATGCATTTGATAACGATTAGGAAATTTACGAGAATATAACCCAGTACCATGAAGAGGAATAACTCTAAATTGAAAATGTAGAAGGGAAACGCGTGGGTTACAGTCAACTAAATTAAATAGTATATCAGCAACAGCCCATCGGGAAATGCTATTAAAATAATATATTGGTTTTAAGTGAACACTAGGAAAAAAATACTCAACTTTCATTTACGAGGGTGGTGCGGAAAATACTCTCGCGAAAAATTACAATCACCCTTATTCTATTTGGCATCTATTTAACACAACATCAACGCAAGACAACACCAAATATGCCCACGACAAAATCAAAGGCAATTAGAGACAACATCAACGTTAATTTTGCTTCCAGAATACCAAACATGTGTTAAAAGTTATTGGTAAATGGCAATGTTGCCAAGTGGAATACCGATTTGCAACAAAAAATAAAAAAACGGCGTTGTCTTCTCTTGCCGGTACCAAGTAGAATAAGGGTGAATATTTATGCCAAGAAGTTCTTGATTTTGGTAATGAAATTTTTGGTTTAGGCTCACATTGAAACATCAGTTACAGAATTCTAGAAGTGGAAAAGCAACACACAGGATACCGAGGCTTAACAAGGAGACAAGGCGATCTCATTCATTTCAATAACATAACACTACGTAGTGAACTATGCAGTCATGTATATTGAAATTGGTGTTCTTTTTCGTATAAGTTTCTTTAGGAATGATTCAAGGCTACAATTTGAGACTAAGAAACAAACGAAAAAAATTTTGTATAACGTAAGGATCACCTAAATTCATTGAATAGTACTTAGATGTATAATTGCTTTTGCTGCTGTAACCGATCTTTACTATTAATTAGAATATATGTATATATATATATATATATATATATATATATATATATATATATATATATATATATATATATATATATATATATATATATATATATATATATATATATATATATATATATATATATATATATATATATGTATATATAAAATCCATTCACATCGTTTCTTCAACAGAAACCTAATTACATCAGATTCCTGGCTGCTATAAGCATATTTTATATATTAAGTAGTTCATATTTTAACAAGTACAGTCAGTCAGGTCATTAGCGAGTTACTTTTTTTTAGTTCTAGAGCTCTGATATGAGAGCTAAAACCCTCATATCAGTTTTCGGTACTCTTCTATCAAAGACCAATATCCTCATATTCTCTATCCATAAATATGGCTGAAATTATGTGAATCTTAAAGTAAGAGTTTGATGGTTGATTATTGGTTCCTTAAAGGCTACAATCAATCAGTCGGAGGATCATCACAAACAGAATCTCTTGGAGCTCCAGTATTGACCGCAATCTTTTACAGGCTCCTCAATTTGTGACACTAAGAATTTGCGGATAAATCAACGTCCTTCCTATATATTTATATTCGAAAGTTTGTTATCTAGATCTATATTAAGAAAATAAAGGAGGATAGCCTAACTACACTTACTCATAATTTAATGTATTGTAAAATACTCATGTTATAATATTAATTATTTAAGAAATACAGAGATCTATGATCTCCATATGTTGAGTACCTTAAAGTAAATAGATTGATTAATAACAAGTAGATAAGGAAGAGATGAATTGTTTTAATCTAGAGTATTAATTTTTATATACGCTTAGCTAATGGCTGAAGGACATCGAATTTTCTGGCAAAAACACCGACTTCAATGCAAATAATCAATGGAACTGATTACAAAGCCGAAGCATCTCGGTATAATCCATTTCTAGTTTTTATTTTAATCCCAAGAATGAATATGAAAGTGTTATTCTGTAGCCTACGATAAGCGATATGATAGAGGATGCCAATGTAATTCAGCTATTCATATTAAAATGAGTTCGCAAATTATGTAGTCTTGCGTTAACTGTCGCACTGTTCATTCGAGTTCCAAGTTGAGTTCATGGGACCCCCACTACAAGCATGCCCATCTAAACAAAAAAGAATATTCCACAAGAAATCTGTCATAGTACCAAACTTTTCATATCCTTTTCAATAAAAGTTTTTGAAAATAGGTCCATAAATGGCGGGGCTATGTTACAATTGTCATTTCGTGCGGCCACATTAAATTTCTGTAAAACCAAACTGCAAGAAACACTTTTCGAAAAAAAAAACTATAGAACCAAACAGCAAGCAAAGAAATTAATTTGAAAATCGGTCCATATATGGGGGATTTATGCGATAAGCATTATTTCAGCGGTGGCAAATTAAACGTCCGATTTTCGAAAAAAAACTGTGCAACCGAACAGTAATCAAAAATATTTATTTGAAAATCGAAGTTGTGAGATAATCAATATTTTGGCAAGGGCAAATTGCCGATGCGATTTTCGAAAAAAAATTATTGGACCAGCAAACCCTTTCACACAATTAAATTCTTTGAAAATCAGTCATACACAATGGAAAATCACTACATCAAATAGAAATAAAACAAATTTACAGACTTTTAGGACCCATTAACTTAATTCCACATTCACCCTCGTACTTTACTAAAAAAGTTAAACTGTGGAAAAAGTAGGGATTTATTTAAAGAGATAATAATTATGTGGAAATTAGTATTTTAAGCCACAAAATATTTTAATTGCCAAAAGTTGGGTATTAATTTAATTGTTATTATCTAAAATGGTTATTGATAAGGGAAGTTTTTAATTGCGATTGAAAAACTGCATTTGCATGTTTTTGGAAAAGTTTTAAGTATTAAATGAAAATCATTTTAATGTATATAAAAACCACGTGTATTGAAAACTATGCCAAGAAAAGTTTGAAAATATATTTATTTAGAGGAATAATGACAGATAATTTGCTAATTTTAGAGTGCTAAAATTCTTGCGAAAAAGATTTGAAAATGATGGTTCCACATACCGAATTTCAAAATTACTTCAACTCTTGCATAATAAGTAAGTTACCTTTTTAATTAAAGGTCCACACCCAGATTAATTTCTCGGTGTGGTGTTCGAGTTCGTTGTTGAATACTGGTCAAGGAATGTGCAGCAACATCAATGACTGACCTTTCGATTTTCATGTTGGAAGTCAGCAATATTTTTTTTACTTTCAAAGACGTAATCGAGTGATTATGTGTAAGAATATAATTTGATTTTTGGATTTCTTACAACCCAAATATGGTATCCATCAAGGGTTTTTAACTTTTTAAACCATTGGAGAGCTTTTTAATCGTTTTCGTCCAAGACTGCTTGCAACTTGAAAACTTACGCGCAATTGAGTAAGCCAAGTTTAGAAACTACAAAGGATAAAGACAAATGACTATCACATTTAGTATTGTATTGTATTGGTAGTATTGGATCCATCGGTAAGTTGAGCTCTTTACTTGTGCTATAAATAGTGTCGCATATAGGTACGCGCCATTGACACTTTCAAGTAGTCGTAATCAATGATTTCAGCCGTTTGTAGCGCGATATTAAGAATTATGATGATCAGATAATTACAGTCAACAGTGAGCGGAATAGTATCTCAATTGGAGACTAAAATGTTGCAAACATTAATGTATATAGTTTAAACAGAATGGTGCTACCATCTAAAGTTCAATGTCTCTAAAACAATGGGATTATCTATGACTTATGCGGCACAATTTTCACTGTAACGTGTCAATGGTAACGAGTGCTTGTGCCTACTTCATGTAATTTCTAACTATCCGGAACCATATCTTAATACTGACAGTTCTTTCAGTTATTTCACAACATTATGAAGACATTAGAAGGCACAAAAAGAGCACCAAGACTATTTCCTAAAATAGTTTAAAAAAACTTTCTGGTTATATTCAATATATATTAAGATTTCGGAGAGACTTGCCTGGGCTCGTTAAACATCATTGGGAATCTCTAGGGAAGCAGAACTTAGATCTATATAAGAAGCATTCGATGTTTTCCAAATAACATGGTACAGGGGATGGATTGCGCATACCGCATGAAAATTGCGCAGAATGGTCGTCGAGGTAAAACAAATCATAAAATGGCTATAAAACTTACAACTTAAGAAATTTAATGCGTCTACTCAACACCAGAGGCGGTGTAGCATAGTTATAAAAATAGCAGAGTTGTAAAATAATTAAGTTGTCTCTTCTCTCTAAGTAGTAGGGATTTATTGTGTGAGTGTAGATTTGCATGGGGTTGCGACATACTACGTGAAATCTATAAGGAAATAGAACTCAAATAGATGTTCAGCATATTGGACTGTTTCTAAGGATATATGCTATAGAAGGTGGGACGTTCTAATTCCTTACAACTTTCAATCGGTGTATAAAGAGCTCATACAGGTCTCTTCGAAACGTATTGATACGTATTCTTGACACTTCTAGGACCTTCTTTTGATGACTTTTTGATTTTTGTTCAACAATTTTCTTTATATGTGCCCCAGTGACCGTTTTATAGCTCCGGACATGCTAATAATTGTATGAGATAAATTAATTCCAAATTAAACCTGCTTCTTCCGTGAACAACATGACATTTTTGAACCGCTCTGCCATTGAGCGTTCAGAATATGTATAGCAAATCCTTGTAGGTCCTGAATTTGCCTATATTGAGAGGGCTATAACACATGAACTGATGCAATATTTATATATTATTATTAAATAAAAACATACAAAATGATAAACAAATTGATAATGAAAACCGTATTATTCTTTTGTTAGTTTAAAAAATATATTTTTAAATTGATTTTTTTAATATCTGTAAGGGAAAATAAACAAAAATTCATTAGCGCATAACTATTGAATAGAAAAGTTCAGGAAGGTTAAAAAATTAAACAATTCTAAAAACATGCACCCAATTTATCAAGCACTTAATTATTATTTTTTTAGTTTAAATATAATTTAAGCTTTGGTATTTTGTGGGAATTATTTTGTTAATTAATGCAAGTACCAGCACTAAATCAAGATAAATTTTCTAAAACCTTCTAGGTATTAAACCAAATTCTTATACACGTAAGGCAAGCGTTTAAGTGATAAGGTTAACGACGAAAATAAAGGCAATACTTATTATATTACATTCATGAGAGTTCGTAAAGATTTTGTTTTATTGGAAAACAGCCAAGCAAAACGCAAAAATGCGCGTGCACGCTACAATTAGAACTCGCTGCTATTTCGCTTTAAATCAAAAAAGTAGCCCTGCTTTCATCATATAAAAGTTTATTTGAAAGTGTCAAATTATTTGAGAGTGTAAAAATTATATCGCACAAATGGCCACCTACTCGAGCTGCTGCAAAATTGCACTCGTTTTATAGTATTTTAAGCTCTTTCTCAAAAAACATCTGACTCCAAATTGGCGATCTATACATTTATGTATGTACATACATATGTACGTGTATTGGTTGTAGTTGAAGATAAGCTTTTTAATTTTAATGTAAATAATTTATATTGAAATTAATTTCGGGATTTTCTCCCCAACTAATTAATTACTAAAAACCATTAGAGTTTTTACATGTTGCAAGAAAAATAAAAAAGACTAATGTTGCTTGTAATTGTTTGTTTTGTTGTTTGCATAAAAACATTCTAAGCCTACTATGATTATGTATTTTGTAATGATTATATAAAATACTGAATTCTCATATTGTATTTGATTCTTTTTGCATAAACATATGAGGTGGAATGAATGTTTCCAAACTGCTTGAAGTTCACAGACGATTTGGTTTAGCGGCTAATGAAACGTAGGCATATGAACAGCTAAAGCCACAACAAACAAAACATTTTATAAGTAATTTATATTACAAATAAGTGGAGAATTTGTTTTGATTTCTTATTAATAATTGGTTTTATCGTTATTAATTTTTTGTTATCATTTAGTGCAAAAATTAAAGAAAATGTTAATTATCCTTCTTGTCTTAAAAAACTTTATCCTTTTTTCTTCTGTTAAATTCCCATTTTTAGTAAAGACTTCTTTTTGTGATCCTATTAGAAATTTCTCAAAGCGAATGTATCAGATATGTAAATCATACAATTTAAGGAAAATTGTTAAGCATTAGTCATAAGGTGGTGACCCGGGGGTATAATGTTAAGGCAAAACTTCGGACTGGTTGTACTTGATGTTTCTTATCAATTACACTTCAAGTCGATTCACAAACTTCCACGTGGTGGTCCCTGAGCGATGTTCTTGACACCAGTCAAACATCGGCGAATTGTGAGAGGCGGCTGCAAGCGAACGTCTGTTCTTGTTTAAAGCGGATCGCTATGTAAATGTGATTTACACTCAGCCCCATCATCAGACTAGGATGCAGTACACTAATCATTTGCTCATATGAGATAGATGATTGATGATAAACGAAACCTCAAACAAGGTCCTATCCTTCTTATATTATTAGGTACTACTTAAGCTTTGCTTACCAAGTATACAAACTGTGTACAATTTCACATCTACATTTGGATTTCAATATAATTTTATTTATTATATGTATTTTAATCAACTGAGTACGACAACACATGTTGATCAAGTGGAACCGAAAATTTGGTGGAAGTCCAAAACTTCAACCCACACACTGATCGGTTAGTACGATTTACTTCAATCCGATTTCATCTTAATTTTAAGCTTCTATGTGTATGAACGATCAGGGTATAAGACATTAATAATTGTGTATAATTTTTATAGCTTCACTTAAGGGAAAGGCTCTAATAGCCCTCAGATCCCAAGCAACTTCCTTCCGAATGCGGTCATTAACGATATATTCAACTGAGAGAAATGGAAATAGATAAAATATATTTAATATAAACACTAACACACACATTCGCATTGATATACGTATGTTCCCTTTGTGCCTAATGCTACGTCTATTTCCCACTAACAAAAGAATCAAATGATCGATTTTATCACTTAAACGTGCACCTTTACCCATATCAATGAAAATTTCATCATTTGCTTATTTGCCGGTGTTGTATGAGTTTTATAGAAATAAAAAAAATCTGCTTAAAAATTTACAAAACAATACGTATTTGAAATTCCACTTAAACACCAATTATGCGTAAAAATAAATGAGGGAATGAGCACAACACAACACAATGGTGAAGGTAAAAACAGAAGAATGTTTTATAAATGTAATCGTACGTAAGAATTTAGCACATTCCACATCAAGGTTGCGTTTTTTTTTTCATACATAAATGAGCGCGTTCCTTCGTAACTTAATGCTGCCATTGGCAACAATAATCTACACGTTTTCAATTCAGTCATTCACTCATAAGGCTTATAAATTTGTATGAGGGCGGTGTTGGAATAACTCATTCAATGAATTGTTATGTAAAAATTGCTTTCCCTTTTTTTCCATTGTAATCGACGTAGTGTCCGAATTAGATTTTACTCTAGAATAGCCTTTGCTTTCAGCAAAAAAAGATAACAACGTAGATTTCTTTTTTCTAATGTTTTTCTTATCTGTCATAGTCAGGACTGTCAGGTTTTTTTACAATCCCAAAATTTCTTTTGAAATTCTCTGGGGGAAAAGATCGGTAAAAATCGCCGATACGTCTGATGACGCATGCGTAATATAATTCACAAAATTCATTTAATAAAAAGCACCATAAAATATCTAGAAAAGGACATAAATGAAAGCTACAATATGTTCTTACAGACCCATATAGTAAGTCCTTCATTAAGGCCTTCATATATTTAAATTTCAAAAAGTACAGTGTGAGACACACATATCGTATCATTAAAATTTATGGAAATATTTATAAATATGAAATTTATATCGAAAATTTTAGAGGCTATACTGGAGTTGGTTAAAATTTTTTCTTTGACATTTTTATTTAAACTCTTTACTGAAGTCGTTATTATAGGTAACCTTCCCCTGCCTTAACACATTGAATAAAATGCAAGCGGTTCAGAGGTAATCACCTCTGAATCATAACGTTTTTGAATACAGCCGTAAACAGTATTATATATTGATTGAAATGGGGAGGTTTTAAACCCCTTGATCCTATCCATTCAAATCTTCTTGACACAAAACGTGCACTGGCCCCAAAGTACCTCCTGACGATTTTGAACAATCTCACTATTATATTAAGCGAGATAAAAGAGAATAAAATTTACATTTGCATGGGTCGTACCCTTCCCATTGGTCCTATCACATACTGGTTATAATGAGACCACCTTTTTTTAAATCGTTCCACATTTGGCGAAAATATAGCTGAGCAAAAATAAAGCCTATCATATTATTAAATAAATAAGCTTCTACATTTTTTAAATGGGAAAAGTTATCAGCTTTTATTTGAACATCATACTTCTTTAATTGGAGTATTAGACACAAATTTATCATTAACTGTAATATGCCTCTGTTTTGGCTTCAATTGAAGAATAAGAGCAAGTGTCCTAAGTTTAAGTTGAAACTGATTACAATATATCGCGTGGAACTAGAATATTGCAATAATTCAATACATAAAACTATTTATTTTCCTTGCAAAGACCGCCCTCGTAAACAATTTCCACAAGTTATTTAATACCATTACTGACAATAACAATCAACATAATTTTATTTCTGTCCATATCAATAACTAAAAGTATCATCTTCTGGCTTTTAAATTTTTTTATATTTAATTTGGCATTAAGTGTTTATTTTTTTTTTTTTTAGCTTGGTTGTCACTTAATCCAAAAATGGTAATAAAAGCCGCTTGACTGCCTTTAGTCCTTTTTGTTACCCTTTAAAAAAAATTTTGTTTGGTATCGGCACTCCTAGTTCACACCTTTTCTTTGTGTTATCAAGTCTTATTTCCTTTTTGGGTTCGAATGTGTGCTAAAATTTGATTTTCAGACAAGGGAGTTTAATACGATTTTAATACACGTTGGCATTTTTATCCCCTCCACTTTGGTGGTAGTTTAAGAGCACACACGCTAAAAGATTTATTTAAATATATTTTATTTTTTATAATCGGTTTTCTACTCACTTAATTAGAAGTTGGTTGTAATTCGAAACGAAAACTTTAATTTACCTGAAAAGATAAAGATTTATAAAAAAATTAATACACAAATTGTGTATAAGTTTAAAATTTCTCTTAAAAGAAAATTAAACCTAAGCTGGAATTTTTTTTTATAAAAGCAAATACCACTAAAAAAAGGTTATATATATTAAAAAAATTATATATAAAAAAAATTAGTTTAAGGGAAATTTTTTGTCACAAAGACTTTTAAAAATAGCATTAAGGTATCATTAAATGGCATACAGGACGAATTATAATTTATAAGAATTAAAAATTTTAAAACTGCAGCAATCAAATGGAATTTAAGGAAATGCAACGACAACATTTCTCTCCTGCAATTGTTTCTCTGGTAAAAACAAAAAATAATATTCCAAAAGAGGCTCTTTGCTGCAATTTTGGCACACTTTTTCCAGCCGGTATCTCACCAATGGCAGCATTAATGTTGCTTTCCAAGGCTGGAATTGTGGCTGCACTTCTCGTATCCCCCCCCCCCACCCCCTGGTGGGGTCAAATCGCATGATCTTAGCGGTTAATGGACCGCTGCAAAATGTGAGCTTAATTGCCCACCAATTTCAGCTCTCAATAGGTGACATGTGCCATGTGGCACCGTCTTATTGAAAGCACATGTCAACCAAGTCTAATTCTTCCATTTTGGGCAAAGAAAATTCGGTAATTATTGCACGCTACCTTGCGTCATTGAATGTAAAATTACGATTTTCATCGTTCTTGAAGACGTATGATCCAATGATGCCTTCGGCTCACAAGGCGCACCAAACAGTGCATCTTTCAGCTGCACTGGCAGCTCTTGAACTGCCTCTGGCTGCTCTTCACACCAAGTTCGGCAATTCTGCAATTCGCAGCTGAAGACAATTTTTCGATAGAAAAATGGATCTGCATCCAAGTTTGTTAAGCCTCATTCAACAAACAAATGACGATGTGTTATGTTACCTGGCTTTAGAAAACAACAGTAGAAATAAAAAAAACAATGGGTCTGATTCTATTCGACATAGAAAAAGCGTTCGGCACCATTTCGCATAATGGAATGATATACACCCCGAAATACTTTTGCAAATTCAAAGCTGATTTTATCGATGTCAGAACCTTTAAGTAGTCATTAACAATCATTTATCATCGCCAAGAACCATTACAACAGGTTGGTCTCAAGGATCGGTACTGTCTCCATTGCTATATACGATATACACGTCGGATAACAATTTAAGTAAAGGAAGATAATAACAACTAAACTAATAAACTGAACTAGTAATAAAATTATCCATTACTTAAGCCCTCGTAGACTGGCTGCCCTCGTAAAGCTAGCGACTGGTGTACTGGACAAGAGGGTCGCTAGTTCGTTGTTTATTGACTGGAGCCCTCCAACCCATCAGATTTTTGGAACATATAGTTCAATGGTTTCGCCACCTTAATAAGTTCACCAGATCGAGCTTAGCATTATGCGAGTACATCATTTTTATTATTAAATTTACTTGCTCCTTTTTTGCATATTTTCTGAATTCATTATGCATTTTAAATTTCAATTTTGTTATATTATGTTTAATTTTTCTTTCAATTCATTTGAACAATCATCTTTCATTCACATTGGCTTTATGACTTATTGATTTTTAGACATTTAACAAATAAAACTAATAAAATTCTTATTTATATTTTTTACAATATTTTCCGTCTTGTAAATTATTAATAACTTTGGATTTTTGTTTTTAAAATATTTTCCCAAATATAAAATATTTTTTTATTGTTTACAAAACAAATTTATTTGCCATGAAAAAAGAAATCTAAATTGAACAACAATACCCAAAGGCATAAAGTATGTATACTTCTTTATTTTTAATAATTAAAAATGTATTCATTTATTTATAATTAAAATTTTTGTTTTCTGGCTACACAATGTGTGTAGGATATGAAATGCAGTCAAATAGATACGAGTATTACAGAAATATATATATATATATATATAATATGCATTTTTTATAATATTTTATTTTTTCCATATAAAACTTATTCAAAAAAATCAGAAAAATGTGAGTGAAGACCAAGAAGTTTAATTTAAAAGTAATACTTTTCATTTCTTTCAATTGAAAGTATTAAAGTTGTCCATCTCACGACTTGATGGTGCCGCATTCTCAACAAAAATACAAGTAAATATTTTTTCCAACTGCACGAAAATATCGTTCAGTACGAATGGGTGAATCCAGCTTAAATATTCTTTTCTTCTTATAAATAGATTAAACTTATTTCTATTTCTTATATTTTCGACATATTAATGCAAAATATCGATCCATATCCGCGAAAAGAAAACTTAAAGGACTATCGCATAATTTTACAGGAAAAGTTTTTTTATTAGCTGTCCTTGCACTAAGTTGTAGTCCTTGCACTAAGTTCCACTGTTTGGTTAAAAACTTTTGTCAGAATTAATTCTAATGATGTTGAATTATAGATTGCGATGAAAAAGTGAAATTCGCAAATTATGTCGATTACATTATAGTGGGAGCAAGGGCGCGATATGATGTATACACGTATGTGTCTCAAAACAATACAATGTCAATACAATATCGCAGTAGAGTTACTAGAGAAAGTTTTAGAACTATTTTGAAGGAGAGTTTTTTTCTAAGTTTTATATCAGACTTTTTTTTAATGCAAATGTCCCTTCAGACTATGGGTAAAGCCCATAGGCTAGTGTTGGTGGCTGTTTAGGCATTTCGAGTTACTAACAGCTATAGATTTGCTAAACAACAGACCCCACTTGATATTCAATCGGTAATACTGGTGGTTGACTTGTCTGTTTTGAGCTGTGGAGCTTCAACTGCTGCAGTTTCTTGGCATTAGGTTTCGCGCACGGTGCATGCAGCCCTGTGCAATTGGTTTGCAGGGGCAGTGGTGGGCACGTTTTGTTAAAAGAATTAAGATCAGCTGAAATGTTGATAATGATGGGAATATTGATCGTGTTACATTTGCGCAATGTTACGAATCTGTTGAAGCTCTTGGATGCAATTCATGAAACCAATACGCTTTGAGTTTCCCAACTTGCAGTGGCAGGCCTTTTGGCCAATTTATTAGATCTAACTTTGTAGATACTAAGGCACTAAGCCTGCTGCACTGTTTGATGGTGCCAACGCAAAGTTATTGTGGGATATATGTAATTAGATGGAGCCAGAATGAACTATTTGATATATAAACACTCACTGATAAATTCTTAAAAATATTTTACTTTAGCCTTGCAGTTCACATTAGTTAACAAGCGCTTTAAGGCTAACAAAAGCGATTGTTCAGAAATTTTATTCAAAACTCTATATTACCTATTTTATGATTCAAAGTATTTTATTAGTAACTCACAGACAATTTGTAGTTTTGTGATGTACAAAAACGATTACAGTTTTATTCGAATAGTCAAATATGTAAAATAAATTTGTTACTATTTCAAAGTAACAATATATATAGGAAAATTATGAGTTTCTATCATGACAGTGAAGCATATAAATTTTTCTATGAAATAGAAATACCAAAATAGAGTGAATAAAGAATAATTTACACGCATAAGAATACTCGTAAAGATTTGAATAATAAGCTTTTTTATATTTGTTTTGAGAACTTGTGCAACACTAACATACTTTTTTATTGAATTTATATTAGGGGAGTTCACACCGAGTCTGTTAATCCGGTAATTTGTTAGTTGGTAATTTGTTAAAACACTTTACTGTGAACACACTTTTTGTTCTATCTCAGTAGTGCGGTAACTCTTGCTACAAAACAGATGATTTAAATTTATTAAAAAGCAAAAATGCCTCGAGAAAGTGCAAAAACAAAAATAGTAAAAAATTTAATTGAAAATTCTTTGTTACCGAGTAACAAGAAAATTACCAAGCTTGCCAGACTGGTACTTTGTTACTCGGCAGTTCGATAATTTGTTAATTTTACAAAAACAAAATACACGTAAAAAACTATCGAATAACGACTAACGAATTAACAAGGCCGGTGTGAATACCCTAATTGTTTTCTTTGTAAGTTCTTATGAATTTTATTGCTTATTTTCATTCGATTGTATAATTTTTAGATATATTTTATATCATATGAAAGTAATTATAAACTTCAACTAACATTTTTTATATAATAATTGGTTCTGAATGTAACTTTATCGAACAATAGTTTGTAAAGGCTTTTTAAGTTTTATTGAATATGACCGCCAAGATTTAAATGTTTTTGTCACGTACAATTTTCTAAATAAATCATAAATTGAACATGTACGCGTAAATATGTAGATAAACTTCGTAAAGTGCAAAATGGCTTAACAAACCAAAAATTACAAACTGAGTTTTTGATCGATAATCGTAGCCAGACCAAAGCTTTTCCAAGCCACAAACTTTTAGAACGCAACAAGACATTCTCTTTTTGTTTCACAATATTCAAATTCGAGAGGGCATATGTACAAATTTAGTTAAAATCTCTACAGTTTGTGTAGAAAGAAATTTTAACATGTTTTTATAAATTATTTTCGAAAACAAATTTTTTAAGGGAGAAAGTGTGTTTTTGTTGAATTTTTTGTCCTTTCTGTAAAGTTTTGCAAACAATTTAACAATGTTTTATTTAAGCGGATATATGTGTTTGTATGTAAGTATGTGTGTAAGTACGCCTGTATATAGGCATGTACATGCCCAGTTAGAAATGTCTTTAAGACATCCCTGAAGCCCAGAGCAAATCGTCAAGGATTTTTCGGAACAAGCGTAGCGGAAGTCGCGTAAGGTAAAAAATAGACAATGTTGGTCATCATGTCGTCCATAATACTCATTTTCATCATGTAGTTGCGAACGATTTCATAAAAAATCCCTCTCTTATTAATTGCCATTTATATACACACATATTTACTTTAATTCAGAAATAGACTTGATGTAATAAATTTATACCTGAAATTAATTGATAAAATTTTACCAAATTAACATCACTTGTGCTAACATTTAAACAAACTGATCCAAAATAAGACGCCAAAGTGGAAAAAATCGGGAAAAATATAGATTTAATTTTTTGACAAGTTAGGAAAGTAAGAAAATTTGTTCAATGTATGAAAAGAAAGGCCATCCCTCGGTTTTTATCGATAACTTTCGATTTTAAGAGTGTATTGAAATTTCTAATAACGATAAAATAATCTACTCGACCACGCTTACTACACGCCTAGGGTTTATTCTATAAGTGATTTCAACAGAATGGCGCTACGTGCTACACAGCTAATGGCACATTGGGTATTCTTACTTGAGGGCATGGTCATCTCATGTGGAGGTGATATCGTGTGATTTGTGGGGTTTTCTTAAGACGCAGGACTATGCGAATAAGCCGCAAGCCACAGCGGCCCTCAAAGCCAATATAACCCATACCAACGTTCACATTCAGCCTTATTTATGCGCCAGAGTCTTCGAAAACGAAGCTGGGGCGGACATTTGCACGATGTTATATTCCATGCAAAATGACATCGATAGATGCGTAAAAAATTCTATGATGTCTAACACACACAATTTGTTTTATTTACATAAATTTAAACATAAGAAGCGCTTAATAAAAGATCTTAAAAAACTAATTTCTTTGATTGCAGGCTAGAATTAAGAAATTGAAAATTTATTATATAGTGTTTTTCAAAAGGCGTACTTAATTACTGACACATTGAAAAAAGCCTTAACACTTATCAAAACTGAAAGCGCGAAAAGCGAAGTAACGCCACAAGTTACAAAAAAGTAATATAACTTTTCACCGCATTCATTCATTCCAATGAAACTTGTATCCTTCAAAATTCCGAGTGTATCCTCCCAAATTCCGAGGGATACAACAAATATAATTACATTTATCGAAAAATACGGCTTGGCAAATCAAGGCTGGTGTTGATTTCGCTTACAATCTCATATTCCAATTAGAACTTTTATGTGCAGGAAAAGTGAATCTAAGATAGGTAAATTACTCAAGCAACTTTATGGAAAATTTATAAAAACTAGAGAACTTTTCCGTAAAACGAAACAAAAATTATTTAAAAATTATTTAGCCACGAAATTTCAGATCTTTCGTGTTCATTGCCTCATCCTCTAATCAATTTTAATTTTACTTCCATTTCTTTTAAATAATTTCATGTGTTTTTGCGTACCTAAACAAATGTGTAAATTATTTCTTACATGTCTAAAAGAATTATTTTCCATGTACATGGAAGTAAATGTAAAATTTCAAACGTAAACTTTAGCAGAATTTTGTGTTGGAATTAGAAAAAAATATTAATGAAATATATAAATGACTAAAAACTAAATAAGGGTTCTGCTACAGTTTCCTTCGACTCGTTCAAACAATGGCATTTGGTGAATGTGGGAAACAAGATTTTATTTATTAAAATCTATGGAGTGTCTGAGTGCCTTTTCAAAAGAAATAAAAGAAGCAAATTTTATATGAATAATAGAATACCTAATGCCTCTCACACCCCCATAGCCCACTCGCACCTCTCCGTTAACAAACATATGACTTTTTGACTGTTGGCAAGTAAAAGAAAAAACAACAACAAAATTCGTGGAAATAAAAAATAATAACCAACAACAAAAACACATTCATAGGTAATTTACTTTTATTGTACTTGTAAAAATTTAATTTTTTTTGTTGTTGCTCCCACTCTTCCTCTACTGATTTCGTTTTTGTTTTCTTGTTTACGGCTACAATTGGAAGTTGCCGGTAACGCATGGCATAATAATGAAAATAAAAATAAAAGACGAATATTAATCATAAAAATTTTATGAAAAAAAAAGAACAACAAACAACAAACATGGAATCCGAATTTGGTTTATAAGAACAAACACACAATTGTTCAGATGATTATATTGCGCCATTGAGGTTTAAAACGTGTAAGAATTAGCTCAGGTATAGTTGTGTTCACCAAAGCATTTTCTTGAGCTTATTTAATAACATGATTAATTAATAAATTGATGTTGAAGTTAGGTTGATTGGAGGGGTGTGAAAGCCCATGTCATACGACATACACTTAAGCCAGTGGAGGATTGTTGTGCGCTCCCTTTTATTTATCAAACACAAACTGCCAGAGTTCTGCGGCAAGATTCGAACCTGGGACCTTCGCACTACGAGTCTAGTACACTACCTACTAGTCTACGAAGGTCAGTTAGAATTTTTAACTTTTCAGTTAGGATATTTAACTCTTCGGAAATTTTTAAGCCCATTATAGCCAATAGAAGCAGGAGTTCCTCAAGAGTACTTGACATATGGCTTCGACATGCCAATAAGCTATACAAACAAGAGGCATGAATATTGACAAAAACATTAAGATAAATACAATTTAAAATAAAATATATATTTTCGCATCTTTTTTTGAGCCAATTCGATTATTTTCTTAAATTTTGATAATAAGTACGTGCAACTTTCAAGAAAGTACTTTCAATGCAGAATTCTGAGAAAATTCTAATTGATAACAAAGTACCTTTTTGCTGCCGCAACCTTCAAACTATGTATTGTATGTATTCATTAAAATAAAAATTGAAAATATGTTTTGAAACTTTAAAGGATAAACACCTTAAGGAATGAACATCATAAATATTTGTTGGTTAAAAAGTAATCCTTTCCTTACTTATTAAGATTTATAGCAATAAGAACTATAAATGTTTGTAAAAATATTTACCACAATTGAGTTTCTCTTTGCAATTTCTTTTTAAAATTGTTTAAAGTTGCTTCGTTCCTTCGGATATCTTGTATGCCCATGATACCAGACATTGTCTAGAGTAGAGTATAAAAAAAGCTTACGTTTTTAGTCTGTTATTTAATCCTTGGAAATCGCATTGTATTACATTGATTACAATTGATACTTTTTAACGTTTTTAAGAAAGGAGAATGTATGTAAGAATGTTAAAAGTAAATGTGTTCGTTTTCATTTGGTATGAAAATGAAGATGTTGATTAAAATAGACAGCGAAGGAAATAATGTATAAAATACACAGTCGGATAATAAATATAATTTAGTAAAGCAATATTTAACACGCAAGACTTATAGACATGGATGAAAAATCAATTTAAAATTTAAACAAATTTTTATTTTAGACCTTTTTAGTCAAAGAAAAAGGCAATAAATAGCAACCTCCCTAATAGTGTAATTCCCTTATATGTATCTATAAATAAAAAGAATTTAAATCATATAGTATGCAAATTTAATTTTTGGCAACGATATTTGCAACGACATAACAAACAAAGGGCATTCAAATTTCTGTGCATAAGATATCTGCAAATATTAGGTGTACAAATTTGCTTCGACCTGTCTTTCATTTCAACCGCAGAGACATATATTTATTAAACAAAATGTCAAGGTTAAAGGTAATGAAGGATTGATATCGGAATCAAAGACTGTAGCATGATTGAACGACAGCTTAGGTCCACCAGGTTGTAATACATCCACCCATAAAAGTTTCGTGTTTTGTAAAAAACGCAAGTGAAATATTGGAAGTCATATTAAAGGAACAACATTTTCATTGCTTCCAAAAATTCAATAGTATATTTTTTCATGTATGTGAAGACAAATTTTAACTTCAGTAGCAGAGACAAAAATCAATTTCTTTAATATTGCTAATTTTTCATTTAACAGAGCACTCTTAAGCACTTAACAGTCACAAGCAAATTTTAGAAAATTTGGTAAATCTTTGAAGTGGGACCAGATCCATATGAAACAACACATGAAGAGGGTGCTCTAGATTATAAATGATGGACGTAAAATATAAATTTTATCAAAATCATCAGCAAAGTAAAACATGTAATGAATGGTAAGGTTAGGTTAGGTTGATTGGAGGGGTGTGATAGCCCATGTCATACACTTAAGCCAAGGAAGGCTTGTTTTGCTGTACGCTCCCTTTAATTATCAAACACAAACTGCCAGAGTTTCTGCGGCAGGATTCGAACCTGCGACCTTCGCACTACGAGTCTAGTACACTACCTACTAGTCTACGAAGGCCAGTAAAACACATGTAATAATATGGCCACAAATACAGCATAAGAAATTTAATGCGTTTATTTAACACCAGGGGCGCTGTTTTTTTTTTTTAATTAATGGCTATAAAAATTAATAAAACGCGCAATGGCAAAGCTGCAAAAAGAATTAATTCTTCTTGTTTCAATTCACCACCGGTCCTCTCTGCACCTTGGGGAGTAGGACTGAGTGTTATTTCTCTTTATAAAAAAGCCATCATCTCGGGGAGATAAGTGGCTATTATGGAAAAATTTGTGAGCTGTAGGTTTATCCCACTATATAGAAATCAAGCTGCAGCCACCAATATATGGACGTCAAGGACACCATAGCAAGCTGTTTACGACCACGTCTACTTCCTTAATCTAACATCAGTTTGATGCCCAAACGGTTCAACGTTCAGTCAAAAACCTCCGTAGACCTAATAATTTGGCCAAAAAAATAAAAGATTGCTTGTACTAGATAGTCTTTGGAATTTCCTATTGAATTTTTAATTCAAATACCTAAGAATACCAAAAAACAATCATGTTGCTTCGTTTTACCAAAATAAAAGGCAAAAAATTAAGAAAAGCACAATAGCAAGACAACAGTTCCACAGCCAACCAGCCAGTTAGCCGGTGCAGCAGTCTAACTGGCTGCCTCATTGTTGTAGTTCTCTGTCTTTCATAGATGTTGCAAAAGTGATTTCAAAAAGAAGCCACTCACTCCACACCAATAGCAAAACATATGTGAGTTTTTTTAATACTATCTTATTTTAACACAGCAATTGTTATCGAAAGCAATTTGCAACATGTTAAAATGGATGAATGGCTTCTCTAGCTGCCGTATTGGTGCAAGCAAGTAGATTCCTCATATCAAAACTACAACAATTTCTTTTTACCAAATATGGGAAAATAACCAACGATACACTGGACGCTATTGTCGTTTTCACCGCTTCTGCATGCTACAATTTTGTGGAGGTTTTTTTCCTTTTTTTTGTTGGTAAAACTGACAACTGAATGCGGCAGTTAAAGAGGTACTGTGTTTGAATTGGAAAAAAATTGTGTTGCAAAAAATAGGCTGGTCTAAGTAAAAGAAATCAAGAAAATTACATTTACCATTTTGGGACTTCTTTGTTATTTTGGGTTGCAACATAAATATTTCTGCCAATTTAACCGCAACTCTTATTTAAGAATTTATAACAACTGAAACTCATACAAAAAGCTAAACAAACTTCTTGGTAAGTTTTTTCGCTGAAGATGTTACACCATTTCCGTATGTAAATATTGGATGCAGAGTTGGGTAACTACATGCTACCTACTTATATTTAAATGGTTTTTTATAAAACAAGAGAATCAAAAACCTTAATCTACAATGTCATTGTAGGAGACTAATGTTTATCTTAATGCAGCGTGTGGAAACAAGAAAAATGTGTTCATAGAAAGTATTAGTGGATATTCGAATTAAATATTTCTGCATTAAAAGTGGCAAGAAGCATTTCTGAAGAGCGTTTATTAAACGACTGTTTTACCACATTTCATTAAAAAATATACCATATTGTGCGGATATTTCAGTTAGCGAACACAAATGTATACATTTATGCTGATGACAGTAACATTAGCCATTCATATTCATTAAGCCAATCTTGTCGGAGATTGGGGTCATGGAGCAAAATACCCTTAATCAGGATCTGGTAGCAATCTCTGAAAGGGGTCATGCAAAATTGTTTACGTCGCTAAGAAAGCATTCAATTACCTGGGTTTTTTAACACGTTTTAAGAGATATTTCACTATTACTGATATATTTGCGATTTATAAAACATATATCCGACCTAAAAAGAAATACAGCTCTTATGTATGGGCCGGTACTTTAAAGTATCTAGACCGCGTACATGAGATGACGAAGAAGTTCATTAACGACAGAAGTGTAGCCATCTTTCAATTGTGCATCGTCGCGGATTAGGGTGTATTTTATTGTTTTAGCCGCACTACAATGATGAAGCGTGTTCTAATGAAATCCCAGTCTTTTTCAGGCAAACTTTTATGTAATTCAATAAATTCTACCTTCCAATAAATTCTACCATCCTTTTTGTTTAAAATTTATTATGAAATGCAGATTTGTAAGCAATTAAACAAGTTGGCTGGCTCCATGGGGGAACCAAAATAACAAAAGCTTTTAAAAATACGCAAGCATGCTCGACAAGGCGTATTTTTGCTTTATTACACGATCAAATCGGTTGGTCTTACATGTTCGAAGTATAGTGGCCGCTTTACATAGTCCAGATTTTTAATTTATAAAATTTTGTTTCTATCGAGATTTCAATTAATATTGTTAATTTACGTTTATGCACACAGATATAAAGTTAATTCCTTAAGAAAGTATTTTTAAATTATTTCTCAAAAAAATTAGTATACAAGAAATAGATCGTAAGTTATTATTTGAGATGCTTTTAAAGTAATATTTTTGAGGCAACTAAAGCAAATTCTTTTCAGCCGTTTGAGGGTTAAAATGCCACAAGTAGCCACATAGAGATGCAGCTAAGCTAACTTATAAATGTAACATTCTATTATAACATCGCTTGCTGAAAAATATAAAATATGAAACATTGTGAGATTATCAAAAGACTCAGTATACTATCATGATAATTTTGAATATAATAATTCATGATGGTGTAAACTTTTCCATCCCTGATTTCTATTGTTATACAAGACTTCTATGGTTTGATTTTTAGTCTTGCAGTCTTAATTTTATATTTTGCTAGTATAGGAAACATGCTAGATCTACAAGGTCTACAAGAATGATATTAATTCTTAGAAATCATATAAAATTTTAAAAGCTTTGCCATTCGTTACAGGGAAACGGTGTTGCCAAATATTTTCAGTTATGTAGGTGTTTCGAGCCGATAAGGAAAAAATCGATTTGAAAAAGGAAGAAATAAAATTGTGTTGTATTTGACATAAAACAAAATACAATCTTTCAACTATCAAGTAGGTAGGAAACAACTAGAGATAATAAACCTAGACAAGCAATCATGTTTTATAAGACAAAGTAGAACTGTTTTCAAAGTATGTATGTTTAGAAAAAATATAAAAGAATTAAAAAACTTGGTACTTTTTTTTGAAACTTAACCAAAAAGTAAGAATAAAATTGTACAGAATAGAAAGAGCTGAAAGTAACCACATCGAAGGAAAGCGGAAAAAAAGAAAAGGAAGCACTTGAGTATTTGTGGGCACTCAAAGTCATCGAAGAAAGTCTGTTTGTGTGAATGTTTTTAGTATAGTTTTGCTTTCGGTTTAAATATAGAGTAGACAGCTCCTGATACTCATACAATACCCCCTTTTTGTAGAGGGACTCAATAAACATATACACATGTTTGAACGATTTTATGTTTTACTGCTGTTGTCTGAAGACTTCTTGAACGATGTGGAAATGGCAAGAGTTGGAGCAGCAAAAACAAAAACTGAAGAAACCAACAGACCGTACAAATAAATAAAATGATAAACAGACACATTCTTAGTTGTCGATTTTTTTTTCCTTAAGTTACTTTAGTTCATTGGTTTCTTCTTATTTCTTAGTTTTTTAATGTCTTTTAGTATGCAAGTATCATATGACAGTCTACTTTCTTTCTTTCTTTATTTTGTCTCTATGTTTAAGTAGACTGAGTGACTGGCTGCTTGTTTTACTTATTACTTAAGAAGATGCAAAATAAGATATTGTAAAAAGCTTGAGGAATTAACAAAAACAGCCACAACGGCACAAACATTTCAAAAAGGGAATATCAACGTCAAAAGTTTAAATTATATTTGAAGTAGATATTTAATATTTAAAGTAGAGAGAAAGAAAGTGTTGAAATTCATTTAAAAATAAATGCAAATGGAAAAGTTCTCAGAATATGTTTAAAAGAAAAAGTAAGAATAAAATAAACAAAACTTTTCGAAATGAAAATCCCAAGTAATGCTGTTTCAAATCATAATACACGAAGTAAAATTCCTACTCAACGAGGAGGGCGGGCCAAGAAGTCAGTGCTTATTGAATTTCCCGCTTTTAACTGAAACTGCAACAACAGCTATACTCTTGTCAAAAGGCATCTGCCAGCGGGCTTCTGTCAAAATTTGCATTTGACAGCAATTGATAGCAGACTATCGCGTGATTTGAGGAGAAAATGGAAAAAGGTGTATTCCGTGTGTTCATAAAGCATTTTAGCAAGAAAAAACCATCACTCAAACCAAGGAACGCCAAGCTTGATAAATACTATAGATATTCTGCACCATCAATTTCAATGGCAAAAAAGATGGTTTACAGAATTTCGTTGCGGTCATACGTTATCGGCATACAAGATGCAGAACATTCTGGACGCCCAGTTGAGGTCTCTACTCGTAAACATGGAAAAATTTAAGAAAAAAAATCACGATGTAATGTTGGCCGATCGGAGATCGAAAGGGCAAGAGATTGTGGAGGCAATAGACATAAAGCATGGCTCAGTGGTTTCAGTTTTGAATTATAACTTCTTGAGTATGGGACAGCTCTCCCCACTATGGATGCCGCGTTTGCTCACAATCGACCATATAGTTTGGAAATTTCGCAGTAGTTTTTGCACGAGTTTTTGTGTACTCGTAGACGAAAGCAAACAGCACTCAAAACATTGTGTTTCTCGGGTGGAATCGACACCATAGAAGGCCAAGGTGGTTTTGTCTGATTACATTAAAAAAACGAATATTATGCCAGACTCTTGGTTCGATTTAATAAGGATTTAAAAATAAAATGACCGCATTTGCAAGGGTTCACACATGTGCAGTTTCCATGAACTGGGCTACGGATTGCTCCCTCATCCGCCAAATTTTTCGGCTTTAAAACCTATTCACTACTTATTGGATGCAAACTTGAAAAAATTATTCGACCGAAAAAGATATGACCCCAATGACGAAATCATCTCGATTTCGACAAATCTTACTTTTTTGAGAGGATAAATATTATTTTCATAATTATCGCTGAAAATATGCAGGTTAAGCACACATAGCGGTAAAGTAGGTTAAAACTGAGTACAAATAGTGTAAGCGTCCTGTAGCTTTCGCCAAAGTGGACTTATTTTAAATTTAAATTCACGCATGAATAGATATTGCGCTGTATTTTTTTCACTGGTTTTATATCATTCCTTTTTACAGGACAAAAGATAGTATATGTAAGTAATAAAATAAAAATCGCTCTATATTAAAAGTAAAGAAACCGAGCACTATCTCGAAAAATACCCGTATCGAAAATTAAAAAAAAAACACTGCAAACGGTCGTCAGACCATCGAATTGGCAACACTGAAAATTTAAGAAAATGTCTAATACGAATGTGAGGTTCATATCTTCGATTTCAGGCCATAAAAATTCAGTAACCATTTGGCGTTCTCGCCAATATTTTGGGAAAAACTGGGCCAATAATGCCACCATTACAAACAGTCACTCCCTGCGAATTGATTGGCTTCTTTGACAATAACGTGCGGGTTTATCGAAGCGCAGTTGCGTCAAATTTATTGGTTTCTAAGGCTCCTCGACAAAATTCCATGTCCCATTAGAGCTCATGTAAGATCTACGCTGAAAAGCTGTAACAAAGTGAAGTGCTGAGTCAGTTGGACCTTGTAAGCGAATAGTCCAAAATTCCAATTGTCATGTTGCATTGAATGCCGAGTTGTTGAGATCGAATGGTGATGTCGATATTCTTAGATTAAGATGCGCAATTTCGACCACATCAGCCACTTTCTTGTCGGTACGCACTGTACGACCACTAAGTCAGTTTCACAAACTATTTGCACAAACTTGTGTACAGCACTCGTGATGGGTACTTCATTTCGGCCAAAACTTCCTTTTAACAAACGCACAATTTGGGCAACACAGCACCACTCACTTTGGAAATAAGTTTTCAATACTTCCCAACTTTGTGCAAGCGTAGTGGTCCGCCTAAATATGATACCGACTGATAGTCAATATTTCGGAGAGAAAAAATCTATCAGTGTCAAAATTACACGTGATTTAAAAAGAGGCTTGTATTTGGAAATTTAAAAATTGAAGCAGGTTTTTACCATTTACCATTTTTACCATTTTTTACCATCAATTGTTAATCCAACAAATCATCTCTTGCCCTTTAGTTCCTCTTTCATTTCCAAATAAGAAATAATTAGACCCCTAATTATTTATTTCCCCAATGATTTGTTACGGTTTCTAACAAAAAGTTATTTCAATTGTTCTTTTATTTTTATATTTTCTACAGCACATAAATTATTTTAGGATTCTTACACCCTGGGTGTGTGTGTGTGTGTGTGGTTTAGTTTAAGAAGAGATGTAATTGCTCATCTTACATTAGAAAAAAGTATCAACGATGCCATATTATCTAAGCCCACTCCAAAATTTTGTTCTTGAATTAAAATAAACATCCTAATTATGGGGTATCATTCGTTACCTTTCAACTAATTTAAAGTTAATTGTTAATTATGGGTTTAACATTTTAATGACGTTTACACGTTTGACATTTTAAATGCATTAGACAATTTCGGAAATTAAGTTGGGTATTAGTAAAATAATAGTAGAATTAAAGATAAGAGATTTAGGCAGGAAAGATTTTATGAGCAAACTCAAATATATATTTTGAATTAATTTGAGGGAAACAGAAGGTGAATGATGTTTAATTTCGTATTAAAATTTTAATCTTGCGCTGTTTGTTAATGTAAGACAGCACAATAACTGACATTAGAAAAATACCTTTAATTATTAAGTAACATTTTAAATGTAAGGAAATCCTGTGAATTTGAGACTGTCATAGAAAAAAAAATAGACGACTAATTAAAAACATTCTGGAAATTTCGAAAAATTTTATATTTCGAAAATGTCTCCACGGCGCATGTGCACGCAAAAAAAATATTAAGATCTACGACGTCTTCAAATATTTACATCCCGTCTCTGTGCATTTCACCTACTGTGGAGCGTGGAGAAGAAAGATGCCTTGTGTGAAATAATTTTCCTTATTAAACGTTAATCTTTAAATATCAAATGGATACGAATGAGTTCCAAAACTAATCAGATAATGATTCAGAAAGCGTCAGGCCAGCAAATACAAGAAATTTAAAATTATCCATTATCTGAACAATACAAATTGTGATGATCCCAGCATTCAATATCATACGATGAGAGTTCAAGAGAATATTTCACGCACAAGTCGCTCGATACTCATTCGCAAGCTGTCATGCTTATTTGGATACTTAGTCCTGTTTCACACAAATCAAGTTTTCTTGATCAAGTTTCAATTCAGCTGGGAGAGAGATAAAGAAAAGAGTACAAACTCTCCCTATCGCTCTCCCAGCTGAATTGAAACTTGATCAAGAAAACTTGATGTGTATGAAAGGGGTCTTATTGTTGATTAGTTTCTGGACTTAAACAATTAGTCTTCATCGTTTCTAGGAATTGCTGATCTTAACCACAAAATGTTCCTAATGTAAGATATATGCACTATAGCAATCCCAGGGGTTTGGGTCAACGTGCTGTTGACAGGCTTCTGAACAGTCCCGCTAATAACAGTTAAGATTTCTAGCTGCTAAAACTAAACAATGGTTCGAGGCAGACTCTAGATAGTGTCAGCTTCTCAGCAAGGAACTTATGTATGGCACAGCTTGTTTTACTTTAATTACATCATCAGCGTATATTCAATTCATAGTGTAGAACACTTTTATCGAATTATTAAAAGGACAAAGTCCTTGCGAATATATTGTGTTTTCTTATATATATAATATAGAAACTAAGGATTTTTCGTAAATGAAAGTAGTGCTTATTTCAGTGAGGCATTAGCCAGAAAGGAATTTCGCCGATAAAGCCTTTTTAAACATTTCCTTCTATTTTCTTTTAGAAAAATGTTTCCACAATTAAAGAAGAAGGCATATTTTATCGAAAAAATCGAATGCTATTCCCATTTCTTAAAATTTTTAAATCGTATAGCCCATAAGAATCGCAGTACTGAGACTTCTTTCGATGAAATAAAATAATTATGTTGAGTAATTGCAAAATTTTTACAACTTCCGATGAATAAGTTTTTTGAATAAGTTCACATATTCCCCTTTTTTATGCACGAGTTCGATACTCCTTATGGCTGCAAAGTTGTAGCCCTCTGAAGTCGAACATTTTGCTGAAAAATTATTTACATTAAGCACTTCATAACTTGGGAACTCGTTATCAAATTCTGAATAACTAACTAAAGGGACATAACTGTTTGTGTGCAAGGATCTATAAAATAGGAAAATGTACTTTATTATCACATATCCTGAATTTCATATGAATTTAATAAGGCGTTCCACAGTTAGGAAGTGTTTAATGTTGCAAATTTTTCATTAGCAAAAAATTTCAGATATGTCCAACTTTAGAGGGCACCATAGAGGGAACCATAATTGGTATCTAACTGGCTTTATGCGTCATATAATGTGTGGAATTTAAGTAAAAATCAATGTTATAAAAAATATTTTTAATTTGATTTTTGAACTGAAAAAATTGCAACCACCCTAATACGAAGAAAAAACCTATGTTCTACTTTTTCAAAATTTTTATTTACTTGGGTGGGGTATTGAAATTTTCACTGAATTTTATTTAATTGATATTGATTGAATGCTCTTTGTTTTCATTTTTTTATAAGGTTTTTTAAAAGTTCATATAATTTTCAATGAAATTGTCAGCAAAAATTTTATGTAGATGAGAATTAAACAAAAACTTACCTTATTTATGGTTTCTGCCAGATGGTCACCCCAAACAAGTTAATTTCTTGATCCAATTAATGAAAATTGTAATAAACTGAAGAATGAATTAATTCGCGAAATGAAATTTTAGGGACTTCAAAAGAGCAATAGAAAAGCCCATATTTATAAAATCTGCCAGCAGTGGGATTATGAAACTTGGTGTTGTTATCTGTGTTGCAATATCCAATACACGCACACGAACACACACGCAGACCCGACCAATGAACAAATGCCGTTACAATAACAGTTATTTGTGAGTGTTGCCAGAATTTAAATACATATAACGAGGGGCTTCGCCCTTATATTTCGTTTTATATATATAAATATAAATACCGTTAAATATGTAAATAGCACACACACTGAAGCATTAATATTTTTAAATATCTTTTTTACACGTTTTAGTTAAGAGAAATCAAGTGGCAACTTTACTTTTTCTGTGATTATATACAAGTAAATTTAAATATTTTATTCTTAAAATGTCTTTTTTCCGATTAATAACACACGCGCTTTATACCTTCACTAATATTTTTTTTAGTTGTTTTATCTACAAGTGTCTATAGAACACGATTTGTATATTACAGCGTATTTGCGAATAGGACCGAAAGAAATGGGATTCTTTTCCGACGACAGCAGCTTAAACGGATATACAAATACTCTTCTTGTTTTTAACACTGATTGGACACGAATATGAGGTTTATTAATACACACACGTTTACGAGACAACAACGAATATATGACGACAAATAAATACATTAATAATAAGGAGGACGACAACGACTATAAAAATACCGAATATTGTTTACATATATACAAATCAAATAAAAATTATTGTTTACAAAGTTTCTAATGATCTAGCTGTAGGATCGCGTTGTACATTAGCGAATAAATCCGGAAAGCTTAAATGACTTTCTTTGGTTTCTTGTACAGGTCGTATATTTTCTGATTTCAGAAGATTTTTTTTACATTTTTCGAGTTATAACATTATTTGCTTTTCGATCATTTCTTTTTTTTTCGTTAATCTTTTCGAACAGGCGAAATCTGTAAAGAGATAGATAAAAATATATTAAACTTTATATAAAATTTTTTAAATCTTTAATACTTTTCTATTCAAAATTAAATTGAAATTTTTCAAAGTTTCAGTTATTAATCTTACAACTCTGAATGCCAGTTAAATGATATTTAAATGTCCAATGAAGGGTATTTAATAAAATATATTTAAATTAAGCACATTGGCCATATGATTTTGTTGACTTGTTTTTGTTAAACATACATTTTTCTGCTGTAGACAATTTTTTAACATTTTAAATAAATAAATAAAATTATAGAAATTTGTAATTTGTAATTGTGATGTAATGGGGGTTTGGCCTAGGATGGCCCTTTGCACTGCGACCATTGTTGATCTGTTATGCTTCCCCTGTCCCTAGCAGTTTAATACGTTCGCAAATAGGATCGGCTCCTTCAGTGGGAACATTAGCAGATCCTCTTAACTCAGCGTATATGATTGTAGAGTCCTGTGTCTTCTGTGGCACAATGCCCCACAATTTGCTATCAAGTGTTCCATCGACACCACATCTTCAGAGCAAAAGCTGCAGATGTCCGTGTCAAATAAGCCCATTCTGTATAGGTGGGCTTTGCAGGTGTAATGGCCTGTGAGCGCTCCTAACAGCATCCGTAGGCTTTTCCTGTCCAGTCTTAGAGCCAGATCCGCCCTCCCAGTGTCAAAGCGTAGGAATTTCTTGGAAAGACATAATCCATTGATGTCATTCCAATGTTGTGCAATCCTGGACGATGTCCATTTCGAAATCTCCCTTTTAAGGAGACTTTTGTTGAAACCAAAAGAAAGGGTGGGTCCAATGAAGTTCCCCTCAGCCCCTCTTAATGGACCTAATAAATAATTAAACACAAAGTTATAAATTGACACTAACATCTCATAATTCATATTAATTAAATGAGCGACAGAAATCGAACGATTTCAAAATGATCGTTTTTAATAAATTTCGAAGATCACTTTTCCCCAAACATTTTTGTATTCCAACATGTAAAACAACATTTCATAACTTTTCTTGGCGTGATCATAATCCTCTATTTCTCTATGAATGAGTATGTCGACAAACAAAATTGTCGCATTTGGGACAATATCAACAATCCACATGAGATCTCAGAGCGTGCAATGTGTGGACTTTAGGCTGGTGGCGTCCTCAGTCCATATTTCTTTGAAAACGACATTGGTCAGCCTATCACCGTCAATGACGAGCACTATAGCTTAAAGATTACCAACTTCTTTTGGCCTGAATGGTATGATACGGACACCAATGGCATGTGATTTTAACAAGACAGGGCTATGTGACACACAGCTCATGTCATATTGGACATTCTGTACGAGCTATTTGAGAGCATAGTCATCTGATGTGAAGTTGATGTGAATTTTCCAATATTATTATGTGATTTGACCCCGTTAGATTTTTTTCTTGTGGTGTTTTCTTAACTTGCAGGTATGAGCGATTAAGCAACAAGCCTAAATGTAGCTTCTCTGTAGCATATGACATCTGAAGCCTTTGAGATATTCCCGTTTTATCGCCATTTGAATGAGCTTTGAGTAGCAGTAGCATGTATTTAATTACCAAAAAGTCTTGGGAGGTGATACTCTTATCTTATTAAAATTCTGGAAAAAATAAAAACTTTAAGACGAATTAAAATAAATCGGTTTTCCGAAAGCAGACCGATTATGCGAACACAAAAATCATACGTGGAGATATTTTCAATTATAAAAATTTCACTTCATTTATTAACAGGATAAGAAAAAATACAAAAATTAAAAAGAATAAATAAAAAAATTTAAATAAAATTTCCACTATTACAACTTTTGGTCTGCATTTCTTTCCTTTGCTTAAACCGTCGACACAGTGATGAGAGGTCTAAAAAGAAATCGGCCACCGTTTACCTATAGCGATGGCTCTGAGATACAAATAAAAAGGTCAAAAAACTAAAACATGTATTGTCACTATGCCTGCAGGATATAACATCCACATGCAGTTCACTTAAGTATTTACTACATTAAAACGTGATTTTTCCTTAGACGTTTTGTCAAAAAAATTAACGATTTTTTTCTTCTTATTGTAAACTCTAGTAAATATGCATATTGACTTTTAGCAATAACAACAACAAAAACAAAACGTTTGGAGATTTAAGGACGATATTGACTATAAAAAACTCATGGAAATGAAATGTATACTCACACACTCGGTGTGCCTTTAAAACAAGGGTATTTCCCTGCAACAATAACAACAAACATTTTAAAACAAATCAAAGAGGGTATTAAATTCAAGAAAATATGAAAAGAGTGAGAGTTAAAAGGCATAAGAGAGTACCACAAGAGCACATGGTGATAGTTGAACAAATGAATGAGTGAGAATGAAACATTATGGAATTGAAACATTGAAGTGATAAACCCAAATAAAGACAACAAATGAGAAACTAAAATATAGAGAAAAGTCAATGAAAAGGAATTTTCCTTCCAACAACATGGAAATCTCCCATATAACGAAAAATTAAATTGGTAGAAAGTGAACATTTTCCCAATTAGCGGTTTTTTCCAACCAAACACACACTCACGCACATTAAGATGAATGATAAGAATGCGGCTTAAAAGAAAATAAAAGAGATTATTCTTTTATGAAAACAACAACTATTTAACCACAGAATTTTAACCTCAAAAAATTTCTTCTAATCAGTAAAATATGAATGAAATCAATGTTGAAAATGGGGAAAATATTAGAAAAACAAGTTTTAAAAGTAAATCACCAAAAATGCTTAGGACTGTGAAGCAAAGGGAATCCGTGAGCAGAAAAGTGAAGTGAGGAGATAAAAAGGCAGACAAGAGTAAAACCAATGAAAAATTATACATCTAATTAAATAAAAGACGCCTTAAACTGGAGGAAATTTAAGAAGCACATTTATTTATTATATGTATCGTAAAGGTATGCCAAGTAAAGTGGAAATATGTGCGTGAGTAAGTACATACATAATATGTAAGTATGTATAGAAAAATCTTTTGGGATATTCAAAATAATAGTCAGGTTTTAAAATGATATTACATGTATGTATGTACATATGTACATATATACATATGTATGTATGCGAATATGTACATACATACATATATTAATGTATAAATGTATGGACGTAATAATAATTCTTTTTTCCTATCCTCCTTTATGACATCCGATAAATTAGATTTTGATAAAAATATAGTTGAGCTCTACCTTATTTACTATACTTTGTTGCCTGGATTAACTGAATTTATATGTATAAATAGATCTAAAGTATAAAAAAATTAAAAAGCAAGAAAGGAAAAATCACCCACAAAATTACGAACGGAAGTGACTGGGGTTCATTTCAAGAGAACTTTAAGGTTATGGGAGAGCTTTATACAAGTTGAAATCACAAAAATTCTGGTATGTTTTTATTTATCAACATAATCATGTACTTCAATTTATATACAATCATTGCCACCTAAAAAGTGATGAAATACATGAAATACAAATGAACACTAAAAGAGGGGGTGAAGCGATTTCCGCAAGCAAGTTAAATATTCCCTGTTCAGGAAAGTTTCATTGAAAAGGGAGAATTCAATTCAAAGACGGAAAGACCAGTTCCTTTAGCACGTATAGTTTTGACGCCAATCAATATATTTCTGCGTTTAAATTTTAATGCTCTTTACTTAAAAAAAAAGAATACTAAAACGAAATTTACAATCAAAGCAGCACTGGCCGAAACTTTACGCCAAATTCTGATTGCAGCAGCAACAAAACAAAATATCAGAGTGCTGCAAAGAACTACATAATAGCCATATTTTATTTTAATAATAAAATATTTTACATATTTTAATAATAAACATAAACGACTCTGTGTTCGAAATTAATTTATATCATTTTGAATTTGTTTTACGAAATAAAATAAATTACAACCAATAAAGGGTTTTGGATTTTTTGAAAAACATTAAAATAAATTCCTAAAAAGAAACCTGCCGGAAAACAAGAAGTTGGAAAATAGCTATACATATGTACATACATACTACTACATAGATATACTTACATATGTATATAATACTATATTTCACCATCGCTGCGGCATAACTTTTATGCATTTTTATCTTTAAAAACTTCCGGAATTGGGAAATGATAAATTGCTTCTAAGTCCCCATAAGAAAATCCATACAAAGACACCAGGATATCCTTATAAGGAATGTCACTAATGTATGTAAGTATATAAAATCAAATGCAAAGTAAGGAAAAACCAAAATAAATATACAAAAATGATACAATGGATGTTAAATCAAGACTTGTAAAGAGGCCAAAGAACAAGTGATAAAGAAATCTTTTACACCCTAAAAGAGGAGTTTGAAACTAGAGAGAATGTTCCAACAAACAAACAACCACAACATAAATTCACCTCAAAACAGAAACGCGTAAAATGGAACATTTTGCTTACCGATAGAGGGAAAGGGATTATTTTTGGCAAAATGCCTAAAATTTAAGGAAAGGACAGGATAAAACAAGAACAACAACAAAACTTTAATATCATCTAAGGAAGAAAAAACTACAAATACGAGGGTGCTTCCTAAAATACGTAGCCTGGCTTATAGCTACATAGTTGCAATTTATAATAATATACATACGTGGTATGTTCAATATAAAAGGCGAATTTTCATTTTTCTCAAAAAGTATTTAGTTCTTCATCAATTTCAAAATATTCTCCCTTAGATATAATGCACTACTGCCAGCGTTTTTTCCAATCCTCAAAGCAGTTCTGATATTCACTTTTTGGTATGGCCTTGAGATCTCTCAGCAATTCTGTTTTTATCTCTTCAATCGTAGCAAAATGCCCTCCTTTCAAGAGTCTCTTCAATTTTGGGAATAGGAAAAAGTCGCAGGGTCCAAATCTGCTCAATACGGTGGCTGAGGCATGATTACGGTATTACTTTCGGCCAAAAATAAAATACGAACAAGCAATGACGAGTGAGCAGGTGCATTATTGTGATACAAAAGCCATGAATTGTTTTTCAACAATTCCGTATGACATGCTCCAACCGATATTCCGACATCCTCTGCAACTTCTCTAATAGTTATTCGACACTGATTCGCCATAACAATATTTTTCACTTTCTCAACATTTTCATCAGGATGAGCGTCGTCATTCACATCTTCTCGACTTTCTTTGAACAGCTTCTAAACATTTTTCCGACTCACGGGTACACTCACCATATGCCAATTTCAACATTCCAAGTCGTTTTAAGCACTCGTAATTCCATTTTCTACACAAAGTTTGATACAACTTCCTTGACCGACACCGAAACTTACCGAACAAGCAAAACACGTCTAACTGTTATGCCTCAACTCAACTAAGAACATATGTTTAAGACAAGTGTGCCAACATAAAAAAATATAAATCGCTAATCGAATGCACGTACGTATTGAACAGACCACGTACATATTTGAGAATATAAAAGTCGAGGAAAACTGTAATTGATTTTCTCATTCTATTAAAGAAGTCTTCGACTACAAGCCGCAGGCTGTGATTTTACCACCTTTTAGTAAATTTGTTATATATAATCCTTTAATGTATGCTAAAGCTACATAAATGTTGAGCAGGTGTGCAAATAGGGTTAAAAAATATTCATGGTATTGTGCTGTAGCGACCGACGCTGGCACTAAAGATGTGGTGGCCATCGCAATGATCAAATTATAATCAATAGCAGATAAGTATGTAAACGTAAATCAAAAAAAAAAGTATTTCAAGGATTGTAACCAGTAAGTAGTTACAGTAATTAAGGAAATTTAATTTTCGTTATAATATATTTAAGGTAATTAACCGAATTGGGTAATTAAATGAAAGTAAATTAACTGTGGACTCTTATAAGAAAAATAGTATAAAGGCGGTGATTTAAAAGTCAATGAAAATTAGGATGAAAGGTAATTAAACATTTTATACATAGAGAGTATATTGAAGAACACTTTTTCTTCAGCAACTTAAAAATGTTGATTTTTTGTTTAATATCACTCACTATGTTGTATTATTTAAATGCAATATCGACACTTTCTAGTATAACTATCGTTTCCATTAGTAATTTATAAATTTAGGATTTTTGTAGACTATATTGCATTAAAGAAGCGATATATACTATATATAAAATCCTCTTCCATGTAGTATTTTCTTATAGGATCGCTTAAATTCCGTAACGGCCCCCATATATGTACAATAAATAAATTAATAGAGAGATATGCATATGTAACACAAAAGAGAGTTGTTATTATGGTGGAAATGATGGTAATGAGCAAGAGCTTAAGTAATTACACCACAACGAGACTGGTATGTGAAGAGTGGCAGAGAGTTGGAAAATGAGGTGTATTTATAGTGGGAAAAAACACATGCTGAACCACCAAAAAAATTTATACAAAGCAAAACAACGGACAAACGAATATAAACACTAGGGCAAAGAAACAACAAAACAAAAGATGGAAAAACAATATAAACTAAATGACAGCGACTCCAACTGCAGTCATAGACCCCATGGTATAACAACTAAATAACGGTAAAAGAAATTACATTTGCATGTATGTATGTATGCACATAAGTAGGTATGTGTGTGTTTATTTTCTGGTCAACATTTACATTTATACAAAACATGGCAAAGCAAAATGTAAGAGTGGTGAACATAAAATAAGGGCGGTTTGGAGACAGCTCCCTAAACATAAAGGCTTTTGCAAGCTGTTGTATATTGTTTGAATATGTATGTATGTGTATGTGTACATCCATGAATATATGCTTTTGTATGTATGCACATACATTTGTTTGTATGATTGTATGATTGTAAAAAGCCCCCACTTCACTATTTATGTTACTAACTTATTTTACATACATGTATGTATATATGTAAGTATGTATGTGTTTATATGTATATGGTATGTATGTACATATGGACGTATGTAAGTATATTTGAATATTTGTTTGAATGATTTTTTCTCATATTTTCCTTTTATTATTTTAAACAATAAAACATGGTTCGAAGTCAGCTTGTATATATACAAGACAAAACAAAAAAGTATGTATAAAGAAACATTAGTAGAATGTAATATTTGTAACTATGTACGCGTGTATGTATGTATGTGTGTAGGCACATAAACATATATATATATATATATATATATATATATATATATATATATATATATATATATATATTTTTATATATATATATATATATATATATATATATATATATATATATATATATATATATATATATATATATATTATATATATATATATATATATATATATATATATATATATATATATATATATATATATATATATATATATATATATATATATATATATATACATATATATACATATATAAACTTATATAAAGTTTGTATATATGTATGTGTGTGAATAATACACTTTCCGGCACCCGTACATAAATAAAACTCCACACAAAAAAAAAGAACCCGCAGGGTTTTTTTAAAGAATAATTTATTAAAGTTCATGAAAAGAAAGAAAGCAGCAGCACACGTAAGTATATACATACTTAAGTACATACATGCGAGCATACATATATACTATACATCCATTGAATAAAAACAAAACTGAATCGATATTATATAAAAATATAAGTCAGTGATAAATTGTGAGTTTTTCAGGCACGTAGCCAACTTGGGCTTTTGCAAGGGGATATTTTATATAATATAATTTTTTTCCTTCTGCCTGGATCTGCGCATGGAGTGTTTCCAGCATTTTAAGAAACATTTTATTATTTTAATGTTTAATTTTGATTCATTGAAATTTTGTTTAGATTTGAAGAATGGAAATAAGTACACGTTAATATGGTACGTTTTTACAGGAAATTTGTTTCTGTGATGCAAAGAAGGCAGTATAAAAAATTGGCCCAAAAATTTTCTTGAAATACCAGTTACAAATATCTAGGCGAAGTTTTAGTAGTTCCTTGCCAGTGGAAGGGACTGCAGTCAGGGTAAGTCGCCTGTTATGAGTGGTTATCCCATTTGAGAATCCCCTTACCACCGGATTAATGATATTTAAATTAATTGGAATAATGTTTATAGCAAAATTTATATATGGTATATATTGTTTTCGTTCTACGACTACGATTGGCGGTTTAGAAAAATAGAGTAAAAGCTTGGCGATTTTGACTTTATCGGTTGATAGAGACCATAGTAATAAAGCTACATCTATCGAATAGGCTGTCATTTATTCAGCCTGTTTGGCCAAATCAACATGGACGGATGTAGCATTCAACAACAAGTGCAAATGGTAAAATTGTTTTATCAAAATGGGTATTCTGTTCCACCTTAATTTTTATCAAAAAAAAAACATCGTCAGCAATGAGGCCCATTTTTGGATAAAACAAACAAAATTGTCGAATTTGACGATACCGGTCCACATAAAGCCCAAGAGGGTCCAATGCGTTGTGAAAAAAGTCTGTTTCCTTTCGATTTCGGCGTAGAGGTATCATCGGCTAACCGCGAGCGCTATCAACTTCTTTTAGCCTGGCTACAATACAACAGAGCACCGCTAAGTGCAAGAGAGCTCATATTGGACATTCTGCACGAGCTTTTTGAGGTCACCGTCATCACACGTGGAGGTGATGTGAACTGGCCACCAAGATCGTTAGACTTTTTTCTTGTGGCATTTTCTTAAGTCGCAGGTCTATGCGAGTAAGTCAAAGCGGCCTCCGCAACCAACATAGCAAATACCGTCAGTCACATTCAGCCTAATTTATGCGACAGAGTCATGGGCTACAATTCACGTGTCGTGGTGACCTTTGCCCGGCTTAAGAAATTTCAAGAGTCCTCTACTCTGAAGGGCCTACTTGCAAGAATATTGGGATATTTCCAATCGAACTTCATGGCTGAATAACGAGAAAGATATATAATCAAAGTTCCCCCGAGCTCCACAGTTGTATAAATTATAGTTTACTTTAAGTTTGACGGGGCAGCTTTCGCTCACTTGGGTACATGATTTGCTCTCTTTGTGATATCCGAAATAGGTAGAGAATGGAAAATTGGAAAGTAGAAACACCAAGAATCTACAGCTCCCTGCTACTAGTCTAGTTCAACTAGTCACTAGCCTATGAGGGCACCCTATATAAATGATAGAATACCGAAATTTCAAATATTGCATTTGGTGAATTACACGCTTGGATGTTTTGTCTATATTAAAGGGAAATATTGCTTGAACTCTTCGATCAAGTACAAACTGGGCAAAGTTGAAGACGAAAAAATCGGCAACCTCGAGAGGACCTCTTATTGGCCCGGAAGGAGTATCCAGCAAAATGTTTGAAGGAAGAGACTGAAATTAAATATTCACGACGCTGTTTTTATTCTCTTGTGAGGAAACACGGCACATATCTTGCACAAACCTTTCTCATCTTCACCATCGAGTTTTTAGTCAATATGCGACGTATAGCATTTCTTGAATCTATGTCCGCTTTAATATTGTTTGGACTGAGACCTTTCAAATTAAGGTACTAAATTACATAACGGTGACCAATTTTCTCCATGTTTACTCACTGAAATTGTTTATTTTTGATGGCTCCAAAAAATTTTAAACAACGTGAGGGCTTGAAACTTTAAACATGTATTTTATAAGGTTATCACTTTTTATCAAAGTATTTTTAAGTAGTGCCGCCATCTATACGTCAGTTCGGCTAATTTTAATACTGCCATCGTATTTTAATAAATTTAAAAGAAGAGAGTTTATCGTTAATGAAACAAAAGATTACAAGAAAATTTGCTTGTTTGAAGGTCTCAAAAAAGTCAAGTAAAATGTATTTTTTTTTTAAATTTTTATTGAATATTTTACACTAGTCCTCAAACAAAAAATATCAATGATATTTCAACGGCAAATCACTAACAGTTGCTTTTAAAATTTGATGGGAACTATTGAAAATTATATTTGTATATCAGCAAATCAAATTTTCAATACATAAGTTTTAAAACTTTTGAAAATAATTTGAAATTGCATACATTTTCCTTTCGTTTTAAAAATTTAACAAGTGCAAAGTTTGACTTGAAATATTTTGGAGGGAATGCATCATCAATCCCATATCACCATTGTATTTTTTTAGCAAAATCATATTTTTTTTCTAGGGTAATGAAATTAAATAAAGTAATAAAATGCACTTCAACACCACGTATGCCTGAATATGTTAAATATAACTCTGTCATATTCCCAAATTTAATGAGAAGTTTTAATTTAAAGATTTTAAAGTTTTGAGTTTTTACAACAGCTTATGGCATTATATATGCGCGATTTACTATTAAGTTGATTGGTTTAACTATATTTCAGAAATCCCTTGATTTAAATAATATTTGTTTGTAATTATTTGAAGATCCATGAAATTTTTTTAATTTTTTTAAGTGGCTTTTCTTTATCACTTAGTTTTGTCACATAATGCTAAACTTTTTTTTAGAATTGTTTTATGTTTTCTAATGCTTTTGTTTTTATTTCAAATTTCTTGTTTTTTAAAAGAACTTTTGAGTATTTTTTAATTAATTATATTTTTATTATTCCTGTTAATATGAATTTGCTAATAATTTCGATTTTCTTTTTTAACTTTTTTTATTTAATTTTTATTCCAACGTTCCAACGTTCACTTAAGTTAAAATTATTTTTCGCAACTTTTCCTCAACTGGTGTAAAAATTCTGTGACCTTGGTATAAAACTAAATTTATATTTGTTTTTAAATATATACGGTGGTGTATTTGAATTATCTTCTTTAATTATTAAATTATCATATTAACTTTTTTTATGAAAAATTTAAATGTAATTTTTATTTAAAAAAATATTATAAAAAGAATCCATTGCAGATGTTAAAAATGTTGCATTTCTCATACATACGAGTATGAATTTTTAATTTAATTTTTAAATTAAAAAATTTCTATTGTTTTTTTAACAAGATTTTTTTTAACTATTTCTTGTTATTGATTCAATATGATTTTACAATAACATAATTTCACTTCGGACACAACTTCAAATCATGTTGCTGCCAAGTTTAATCAAAATAACGTTCATGTTTATTAATAGAAATAATATCGTTGATTAAAATTGTTCTTCATTATTCAATTTTTTCCGGTTTTATAAATTTTTATTTAAAATAAATTTGGAAATTGGAAATTTCTTTTCGAACTACACAATTCATATTATTTTAATATGCTTTTTGCGTTATTTTAAATTTCTTTGCTGCAGTTTTGAAGTTATTCCAATTTTGAATTTTTCTGAAACATTGGTTTCATTAAAAAGAAATATTTAATACCATTCGAACAAAGATTTTTTTCACAGACCTCTGACACATTATCATATTGTTAAGGCAAATTAAAAATTGAAACTTTAAACCAATTAATTGAATATGTTCTAATGTTTTCTTGGGCTGCAAATTTAATGTGATGGAGTTTTGATTTCAATATAAATTTTACTTTGAAGTTATGAAATCATAAGGATAGAAGATAAATGTACAGTACGCCCCTGCATTTTTCAACAATTTGGGAGCGAGGCTTTTACAAAATCCGAATTTGTTGCAATGTCAGAGAAAAAACTCAATGGTTTCAAATATCAAATTCTTTGCAATAGTCCAAGAAAAATATTGTACTTCCTATAAAAGAAAGACGTTCGATTTAAAAATGAAAATTATGGGCACAAAGTCATTTTTTTTCTTTAATTTTTCATTTTATTGCATTAAAGTTCGCCACATTATACAGTCGCGCAAAGCAGTTGGGGCTGGGGAAAATTCCTCTCATCCTCATTATTTTTTTAAAAACGGTCTGTCTTGTATTTTTTTAATGCTTTGCCTACAAGAGTTGTTGATGTCACTCTTGCGAGTGCTAAAGTCATTTTTCTAGAATTACTGTACCGGTTATTTGAGGAATTTTTTTGAATTGACTCGTAGTAAAGACTCTTTTGTGGGCTCACTGCTCCCTATACGAAGGAGTAGCACGTGCAACTTTATGATACGACTTGGCTTTCTATTTTGATCGGTCATATTAGTCTAGAAGGATATATACAAGCTGATAATGTGAGTGTCGCATACTTCACAAGAAATGAAGAAGTTTCACGAAGCTTTTGAAGACCTAGAACCCCCTCTCAGATCATTGCTATTGATTTTATTTTAGGAAAGTCAGATTCACTTATTAAAACTTATACATCATGGCTTTTCAATAACATCTGATGCTATTTCAGCTTCTGCTGCATTGGTTTTATTTAAAAACCATTTATTCCTTTTTGGAATATCTAAGGGGTTATTAATTTTATGAAGATAATCGGGGACGAAACTAACGAATTCTACAATGTAAAAAATTTGGTTGTTGCAATAAGCGAGGAGTTGAAGTAATTGACATTTGCAAAAAGCGAGAGCGTACTGTAATAATTTTCAAAAAGATGTACAACGTATTTAAATTAATATTTTTTTGTTAATTTCATACCATGTTTAGATATGCACCTTAATTGCGAAATTATGGCCTTAATTGAGCCCAATTTAGTCTACAAGTACTCGATCGATAAAATGAGCCATTAGTACTTAATTGCACTTCAAACTGAGCAAATTTTCCTTGTTAAATCTGCTTAGCGACAAGAGAAAATTAAGTACAATGACAAAAATAAATGTCATGTAAACAATTTTTTTAATATTCAAAAGTAGATCTCTTGAAAACATATTTTCTATGAAAAGTTTCTAAATATATTTCCTATAGCCTATATAATCAGTTGTTTTTTATTTTATTTTATTTTTTTTTTTTTTTCATTTAAAAAACATCTTCAGCTGTCAAATGCTAATTGAGTTAAATTGAGCTTGATTGAATATGTGTGAACATCGATGTCGATAACTCAATTTCAAATTCAATTGCATCAATTAAGGTATATTTCTGAATTATATTGGTAATTCTTTCTATGTATAAAATATTTATTTCAATTATTTGATATGGAAGGTAATTTAGTTAATTTTTGTTAAAAAAATGCTTTTGTATCCCAAGCATGAGTGTTTAACTTTTTTTATTTTTGGTCAAAGGCATTTTTTATATATATTTTGCGTGTCGTAAATATTCTATTGAAGTTACTTTTTAATCTATTTCAGTATTTTATATTTTTCCCAGTGCGGTTTTCTTTGTATCCAAGATATCACATAATTTTATTTGTTTTGAAAGGAAGACTTTTGCATGTCTCTTTTAAATATATGTAACATTAAATTAATATCACTTGAAATTTTCTTCAACTCTTGATTTTACAATATGTAAATAAAAATTCATTATTTGAGCCAGATATTTATTAAATTTTCTTATTTTCAACATATGTCTGCAATAATTATTTATTTCATTACATTATTTATGAACTTTTTCTAATGTTTGAGGAAAAAAAAATTATTTAAAAAATGTGTTTTAGGTTAGGTCTTGGTGTTATTTATTTCCATTTAATCACTTTTTATTTGTTTGTTATTGCATATCTCTATTTTTTTGTGTTTGTTAATTTTTTATAAATATTTATTAATTCCTTAGAAGACTCATCCTTTTTTACATTCGAAAACCTCCTTTTTCCATTACTTTTTTTTTAATTTTTTGCACTTTAACTTCAATAGAACACTTTTATTCTTATTTACTTGTATCAAATGCATTAAAAAGTTTAAGATTTGTTTTAATATTTTATCGTTGAACTTTTTTCTTCAGCAAAAAAAGATTTTATTTTGAATAAAATTTTCTCGTTATTAATTTCTCATTCGAAAATATCTGTTTTACATTTTACACATTTCTTTATCCTTACAAAAAAAAATTTACATTTTATTATACACATTTTTATAGTATGAAGCAGCAAGCAAATCATTTAATTTTTACCTTTTTCCAATTGAAACTGCCCTTTTATGGAATTTAATAATTCTTGTTGTTTTTCTAAAACAAACACACTTATTCTATTAAAGAGATTTATGTATTTTCTGTATTTATTATTAATTTCTCATCTTTTTTTGTTGCTTTAAACACCCTTTAGTTTAAAATAATAACAAACGCGCGCGTTTCAATTGTGCACGTTTTCGTTAAAACGTTTATCTCGCCCTGAATCCAACTTACGATTGAAACGGAGACATTGCAGTTAAATTTGTTTGAGCAAATTTCAAGGAGTGTTTTGTTTCACTTGTCAACTTGTTTCGCCCGCACACAATACAATGTGTTGAACATGCGCACTTTCCATGTTTAGGGGGTTAAAAATAAAGCCAACAACAGTTTTTCTATCAATAAACAAAATATTAAGAATCTCTTAAAGTTGTCATGTGTTTTTTATTTATATTCTTTTCACACGCACTTTGGTTTCTTCACTATACTTTTGTACTCTCTATTTATGCTTTTGTTGTTATTTTATTTTGATAGGATCCAGTGTGACCGTTTTAGCTTTTTGGCAGCTTATATTCACTATTCTTTTAATTTGATTTTGATTGTTTATATTATGATTTTTAAATTAAATTTAATTTTTTTTATTACTATTTTTTTATAACTTAAAACAATTCAAATATTTAAATTTTGGTTATATATAAGTTGAAAATTATTTACATATGTATTTATATACATATATACATATGTCATACATGTATATATTGCAATTTTTTAATCTTTTAGTTTCTGCAGAAAAATTTTATTTATAAAACATTTAAAAAAACATTAGAACTGCATTTGTATTTATTTTAATTTAATTTTGAGAACTTAAATAAGTAAAATACTACACATACATAATACATTGTACACACATGTACGAGTATATTTTTACGTACTTATAAAAAATTTAATTCAACAAGCAACTGGGGAACGTGATATTCAGGCAGACATCTATACCAGGCTTTAGCTATTAAATTCCCGATTTCTAGTTTATATTTTACTTAGAGGAAAGATTGAAATGCCTTCTTTTATAAAAAATTTTGAAAACGGGGCCATAAACGGCAGACTTATGTTAAACGCATTACTTCGGGCGGCCAGTTTGTCCGTCCGGTTTCCACTTAAATTTCTATGAAATGAAACTGCACGCTACACTTTCAAATAAAACTTTCAAAATCGATCCATAAATGGGGGAGTTATGCGGTAATCAATATTTCGGGAGGGGTCGAATTGCCCATCATAAGAACAAAGAACAAGCAAAAGCTTTAAAATCGATCCATAAATGAAGAGGTTATAATATAATCCATATTTCAGGTGGGTAAATTCGGTGTCCGATTAAAAAGCAACATGGGACCAACCTGCAAACAAACTCTTGCAAACAAAATTAAATAAAAAATCGGTTCACAAATGATGAAGTTATACGTGTGCAAATATTAAAAAAGAAGTAAAAAATGCACAAGGAAAGTCGGTTAAAAACGATAAATTCTGTATTACAACGCTGTATAAATGGCAAAATTATTCACCCCTAAAGTGAATACAAAATTAAATTTACGTTCCCAAGAAATTTTCATTACCCTCGAGATGAAAATTGCTATTATGAATTTTCGGTGAAATTTGTGTTCGCTTCATTGAACAGCTGTTCAAAATCTATCAGTGCATATTGAATTTAAATAAGAACCATAAACTTTATAAAAATATTTTATATTAATATAAAAAAAAATTAATTTGTAATTGCAAATATATTATTTATTTTATAGATGTCATTGAACCAATTGAAATTCTCGTTGTATAAAGCCATAGAAATTCAGTTAAAAGCGGCATATACCTGGTTACAGCTCAATGCGTTCATACTAACATCGTACTAACTCGTTAAAAAAAATATTTAATTTTGTGCTTTTTATAAACTAATTTATTTGTATTTTATTTATATCGGGTTATCCATTTAGTGGTTTCAAAACCGCCGATCTGGCAGGGCTGTCAGCTGTTAAATATCTGTCACCGAAAATGTCATTTATGTAGTGAAAAGTTTGCCTTTTACGAATATGGATTATTTAACAATCGAAGAAGACGTAAAAATAGTTAAAACTTCCTGCAAAAGTGGTGGTTCAAATGTGATTTCGATCGTCATAGTCGACCTACTGTGCAAGGAATTTTCAAGATTATAAAGAAATTTGAAGAGACTGGAAGCATTACAGATGTGATCAAGCCTGTGAATGATCGCAATGTTCGCACTGGCAAAAATATCACTTCTGTTAGTGAGAGTGTAGTGGATAATCTGAATTTTTCGATTCCAAGACTTTATCTAAAATGGCCTATCCATCCATATAAAGTTTAATTCATGCACAATCGAAGCCAGCTAACTATTAACAACACCGTAGATATGCTGATTGGGTGCTAAAGCAACCGGCTTTCAATGCTGATTTTTCGAAAAAATTTTCTTCAACGTTGAATCTCATTTCTCACTCGGTGATTACATCAGCAATAAAAATTATAGCATATGGGGCCCAAAGAACTCAGAAATGATTGTGAAAAAGCCATTGCATCAGGAATAAGTGACTCTTTGGTGCGCATTATGGCCTGGATGTGTTATTGTACCGTATTTGTTCCAAAACAACGTTGGAAGAATCGTTACCCTCAATTTAGATCGCTATGGGCGACTTGTTTTGGATTGGAACTGAATATTATGAACTGAACGACATGTGGTTTCAAGATATTTTGGATTCAAAAGAGCGACACACATGGTCAGTCCACAGCTTAACATCCAGTGAAATAATCGAATAATATGACTATTTTTTTAATTTTTTTTATAAAAACTTTTCATAGGAATAAATATTTATTTTAAAATCGTGTGGGAGGTTCTTGCTGGTGAACGTTGTTAAAAATCACTAAGATAAAACATTTTATGTTAAAGAAAATCGAGTTTAAAAATATTCGAAAAAATATATGTATATATTGATGGCTTTACAAAATAGATTTCAAAATTATACAAATTCGCGTATGAGCAATTTTTTATCGTCTGATCGTGGCTTTTAAATAATCCAATATTATCTTAATCGATATCAGTCGAAATTCCCACGTATACACAAAAATTGTGTTGAATTGTCTATGTATTTAATTTAATCTAAAGAAATTTACTTGGTAAATGAATTTTGTGAGATACAGCAAAAAAGCTCACGGTGTCTAGACCATATTAGGCGCAAAACGCGATATACATATATTGTAGTAAATAAATTTAAATTAAAAAAATCAAAGCTGATCTAAATATGAAATAAGTTCTCGATAAATGAGTATATAAAATATTATTTTTAAGTTTTCATTCATTCATCATTCACGTTATTAGAGTTGTTCATTATAGTTATAAAACAAGAATAAGAAGACGAGCATTTTAAGCTTCAATTTAAAGTTATAAGCTTAGTTCACCCCAAATATAAAATTAAACTGTTAAAAACAATTGCCCAGACTTTTGAGAAAATGTCTCTGACCATTCGCAATATCATTTCACTTCGTTCGTAATTGCTTTTGGTATAAAATACGTACATACGTTACGTTATTTAAAATTATCTTTATCAATAAAAAATCTATTTTAAATTACCTCAGGTATTTAAGACTTCTGCATAGATGTAATTGGAAGAAACTTGATATAAAAATTCCCTCGATTACGGAGGCTACCAACCCACAGCGTAGATTTTAGTATTAGAAAAGAGATTGATATTTGTGATTATATCAAGAGCAATAGAAACATTTAAAAATACACGTATAAAAAATAATTATATCACAAAATATTATATAGGAAATCAATTTAACTTGTAGTGACTTTCTCAAGGCAGGTCTCTGCCCCCAAATAAATTTTTTTATCCTACTGATCATAAAGATATGTATTAAAAACAGAAAGAGAATTTGGCGATATAAAATACTGTTCAGTATAACGAATGAGCACAACATCACATCGCTAACTTTGCCTATATCTACAATTTGCAGTCCTTTCTCAGTATTTTTGCAGCCAAATTAAAACTGTGTATTAATGAGGTCGTTCTATATTCTAATTTCGATATTTAACCTCCGCTTAAAACAAGAAGGAATCAATATAACGCTTAATATCAATATAAAAACGAACCGTTGATCCTGCTTTAGAAAAGTGGAAATGATCTGCTACTAAACCAAGGCCCATTGGTAAAATCTAGGCAAAAGTTGGGGTGATAGATAAGATGACCGTCATGTTTTATAATAATTTAACATTTGCATTCCCGACTTTGTTGTAATCAATTAACCTGCTGTTAAACATTATTTGAAAAATTTATAAATTTCCAACAAGAAATATTATTAGATTGTGAACTTCGTAGTTGGTCACCTTAATTAAATGGAATATATTTGAGAGAACACAAATAGTGAAGAGATTAAAATTGCTCTCTAGAAAACACAAAACATAACAAACGATAAAACTGAACACATACTTTTAAGCAAATTATTAGTGTAAAATATGAGTTTCCAAAAAAATATATACTTATACCGGCAAATTGTTATTTATTATCATTTGCAAATAAACAATTAGTTTTAAGAGGCCGGTTTGTTGTTTCTGCTCGACAGTTGTAGGCAAAACAAAAACTTATTATGAATGAAAAATAAATGAAAAATAAAAATAAAAAAAAACACAAAGGCGCTGTCTCTTTGTTTTTGTTTATACCTTTTCCATGCTCATACCGATTTGTATGTTTTATTCCAATTCCTTTTTATTTTACATTCTTTACAAATTCGATTTTTCACCAAAAATACTCTTTTTTACATCTTCCTGGCAGGACAAGAATTTTTCACAATTTTGTTGCTGTTGCACTCGAGCTATTTTCAATTAAAACAATTCTTCTCACAATTTATTTCACTTTTTATCCACAATGGACATGTTGATGCTTATCATTTTCTATATTTTAGATATTTTTAAGTTGATTTTTGGCAAAATTTTTCAAACACAAAAACACAACACCAATATTCACGTCTACGTTTACTTGTAACAGAGATGAAAATTTTAGCTGTCACTATTGGCATTTGTAGCATGTCTGGTCTAATTCATAACAAAACAACATGGTTGCAACAAAAAGGAGCAACGACTGTTAACAGCACTGCCAACTATAAAAACTTTTGAAAAGAAATTTAGTTTGAAAAGTTTTTTATAGAAATTTGTATAACGATGATTTAAGAATCGTTGTATTGAAAATTTTATATTCATTTCAATATTTGTAATTCTGGTAGCGAATTTTCGATAAGTTAAAGATGAAACCTTTCAAAAAAATTTAATCGATTTTATTTTTTATTATTTTATCAAATTAAAATTGCGAGCAAATATTTTGGTTCTTACAGGAAATTTCTCGAAAATTTTTTTGAAACGATCTAAATTTACGGTGGAATTTTTTCGCACTTCTTATTGAAATGCTTATCAAAGCAAAAGAAGTCTTCTAAATTTCGCTTGAAATATTATATATTTTAAACGGAAGTTGGTTATAATGAATACCGCGACACCAGGCAATTTAACTCGTTGTAGATGAAGCTCGTTATGTATATATATATATATATATATATATATATATATATATATATATATATATATATATATATATATATATATATATATATATATATATATATATATATATATATATATATATATATATATATATATATATATATATATATATATATATATATATATATATATATATACCATTTGTGTTTAACGTTTCGGATAGTTAAAGCTAACTTTAGTTAAAATTAGCTATAAAGTGGCAATTGATAAAAATTTGTTATTGCGGCATATATTTTTCTTAAAATATGCCAATAAAGCTCCATTGGGTTCTTAGCTTAAGTACTTTTAGTTTATGTCTTTGAAAATTATATAGAAATTTTCATTGAAAATGTTTAATAAGGAAGCTTAGACAACTTCGAATGCTTAAACATGTCTTTGAAAGTGGCAAATATGTTGGGCTTTTATCCTTAATGTGCAGTTATATGAGATGCACTTAGAATAAGAAATTGTATAAGACTTTTCAGGGAAAGAATCGAAAACAGAGGTAAACTTTATGATATCAGTGCTACGCTTAATTTATTTTTCCAATAGATAATCGATGTACTCACTACTAGATTAAGGCTGACTATACATATTTCCAAAAAAAAAAATAATAATAAATAAACTAATAATAAAAACTATTCAAACTGTGTTGTAGATTTAATTTTTTAGATTAAAATATCGCATCTAAAACAAAAATATATCTATTTCTTTAAGTAGATCAATTTGTATGTAATAGATTTTCGGAAGGGAAACATATACGCATATACATACATATTAACATAAAAATTTAAATTTAATTAAATTTAGAAAGATTAAAAAAATCCTCATTTTGTATGTCACCAAAGTGAAAAGATGCGTAATTCTAACACAATTGTTTTTACAACAAAACAACAGCAATTTACGTTGATGCAACATTGCTATACAAAATACGTATCAACATCAATATCTAACAACAATGCACAACAAAGAATATCAAACAAATCCAACTCCGCCTATTCACAGCAAGACTTATACCCACTAACAAATATTAAAGAGAAAACGATTAAGATAATTTCAAACATACACACGCACACACTCAAAACTATTGAATTGTGCGCACTGCAGAATGGACATACTCTTTCATCTTCATAAGAAACAACAACAAATTCCGTATAGATACACAACATTTTTCTGCACAATCATTCTAATATCAAAATATGTGATTATTTAAAAGCTCATAACTCACTTTGTAGACAAGCGATCAACAAAATTGTTTCACAAATAATTTATATTCGCTCTTACCTTTAATTTGACACTAATTTTATTAAATTCACTGCACTTTTACCACACAAATTGTTTAATTAAACTCCCGCACTCACAACTTCCCGACTGAACACTATAAGCAAAGATAACGCACTAAAATGCGATGCTCCAATTCAACAAGCACAAGGCGATGATTTATCTGCATGCATACGTGTGTATGTGTGTGCATGTATGTGCATATGCATATGGAAGTACATAAAAGAGAAGTCTAATTGGACTTGTGGTGTGCGTGTGTTTGTCACAATGCCATGGAGCGGTTTATTGAACTGGTATAAGTATTTAGGAGCATGTATTTATGTCTGAATGGGTATGATTTGTTTATAAAGGGAATTGGGGACCAACGTTACCTTTGGAAAATTTCTAAAAGGGGCAGCTGTTTTAAGAAAAATACGTATGCAACAATATCGTACCAGTAGTGTATTAAACATACAATAAGAAATATTTTATTACTTTTATAGAATTGAAAATGTATATATTTGAATAAGTTCTTCACTTGAAATCCAATCTCCAAATCCAATCTGTCGGTATACATTTACAAGTCCTTACGTTCTACTTGTTTGATAATTTACTTTTTACTAAAAAATGCGTCGGTAGGGCAAAGACATACGTAGGAATTCTGTATGAATTGTTGAACTACCTATTTCGTACCAGAGGGTTTCAGGGATCGATGTTTGGTAATAGCCTCATAGATTTTGCGTTTGCTTTACTAATAATAATTAAAATTCGTTTACGAAAATCTCCAGCTGATTCAATTATTGTACATATTATTAAATTCGGAAGTAATTTCAAAGTGGTTAATATCTTAATTAGATCTCAATACATTTATAAAATCAGTCTTCTATCGTTCATAATATTTTTTTCTTTATGCTTCTTATAACCTCCTGCACATTTTGATAACACTATATACTCGTACTTGCTTTCTAAATTAGTTTGATAAAAAATAAACATGAAATAAAATGTAAACCAAAGTAGAAAGTTGTATAAATGTCTAGGTACTCGTATGTTAATATGTATGCATACGTAAATGCGTTACTTTTTAATTCTGATATACATAGTTTTTCTTATATACATATACATACATAAGAGGAGATTTTTTGTAGATCTGATATTAAAATTTACTTTTATTTTTATTTCTGCAACTCACCTATAAATATCGTCTGTGCAAGTCAACACGCATGGGCGCTATCGTGACATTGTCAAACTCCATATCGAAAAGTAATGAACTATTTTTGTTGCAGAGATGCATATAACTTTAGAAAAACGCCTTGTATCTCACCTTTCTATTACAGATTCGTCGTTATTAAATGTTTATTATTTTTTACTACATAAATTAAATAAAATTTAATATTTTGCTTTAAAAAAAAATTACTCATTTCTTTTTTTAACGCTGTGTGTATATAGTTCAATCAAATTCTCATACAAAAATTTCCAAAATGTGATATTTCCGAAATAAAAGATTTCTTTTTAGAAAAAACTTCACTAACAAGCCCCAACATTATGGGACTAATTTTGTATTTCCCAGAATATAAAGAAATGGGAAAAGGCCTTAATGATATCATCAGGGCGCATTAATTGATATTTTAGCTATTTCACACTTTTAGAAGTCTGTTAAATTATTTTTTTATTAATATACATAATATCTACTCCCAAATCAATATCGATACAGTACAAATACCGAAAGTTTTAAAATATCTCTAGTACGAAAACCTTGCTATTTTCAATATTTGAAACATATATTGAGCGGATATACCTTGTAAGTTCAGCGTCTTTTATATTATTGATATCTTCATTGAAAGTGGTATTTCCTAAAATATTTTTATTAAAAGACTCTTCGAAACAGCTTTTGAATATTATTTCGCCCATCCATGAATTTTCGCTACATTCGAACTCCAAAGATAATTCTTCCCTCTTAAAAAATTTCCGTTTTTTTGGCTTTTACAATCATTGTAGGCTTGGGCTAGTGTTCACCAGTTACATTTCAGCAAACCAGTAAAATGTCACTTCTATACTTGAGGAATAGTCATTCCTATCTCCGTTACTTTTGCATGAAGCATTTTATTAAAGTGTTGGACTGCGGAGTTATGGCTTGAAAGCTTCTTTCGAAATATTCTTAGAAATTTAAAACCCCCCGTTAAAAATTGATACAAACTAATAAAAGTGTATGGACGATTAGAGTACAAACAAGGACATTAACCGGATGTTCGAGTCTATAATGGACAAAATTTAAGTGTCTGAATTATCGCCATCAAAGTTATGTACATTGCAATAAGCTAGAGCCCTCTGTGCAGTCCAACAACAACTGAAATTTTTTACTTATTTATCAAAGTCGCTTATTATCCTGAAAAGTATGGAGTTCAAATAAAGTTTATGCTATGGAAAACTTTTGAAAGCGGTATAAAATATGTAAATAAAATTTTCCAATTTGTTTGTTGTGGCTTTAGCTCTTGATATTTCGACATCTCATTGGTCGCTAAACCAATTCGTTAGTGAAATCAATGCAGTTTGAAAACATTTAACCTCACATGCTTATGCCAAAACAATTAAATACAATATGAAAATTCTCTATCGTTTATGAATGTTACAAAATATATAATCATAATAGTTCTATAATACTTCTATAACATTTATAACATTTTATACTCGACATGAGTCTATTTGTGTCCATATGAGCATTAAGCCACAGCAAACAAATTCGAAAAGTTCAAATATTTTATGGGAACAATCGCGATAAATTTCAATATTAAGTATTTAAATTAAATAAAAAATGTTTGCCTACAACCAAAATTCATTAAACACAAAACTTTCCTCAAACTTGTTGCTTAAATATTTGCATAATACTACATGTTTGATGCAAGAAATAAATAATGCGCCTTCATACATTCATACACAGTAGATGTATGGAGATAACAAAAAACAAAATCACTCCATACACAACTGCAACCAAAATAATCACCAGTGCTTTCGCAAAAGCACAAGCACAAAATTGAGTTTTCTCTAAAAAACAACAAAAAACACATGCATATACGTACTTATCTTCTCCTGTGTAAAAAGCCTTACGTTATATAAAATATTCTATGCTAAGTGTGTCGTCCTTTTAGTTCTTTCAAAATACTGCATTTTTTCTATTAAAAGTCCAAATTTATTTTCAAGTATCCGATTATATACTCTCTGTCTTAATAATTTTTAGTCCTTGTATGTGTAACTACTTGTAGTCATTTCAATTTATATTCAAATTCATTTCATTTCGAGCCCTCTTCTTAGAAGACCCTTTCATCTGATACCCATATCATGGTGCTGCTAAAAGAAATTGTTAAAAACGCAGCTGCTGCAAACGAGCCCAAGCTTGATCGACTTTTCGTCCCCGAAATCTTACAGGCGGTGAATGATATTGAAATCGTATTTTGTTTAATCTATTTTTCCAACAAATAAGCCCATATACACACCAACAAATTAAGGGCGATATGATTTCCCAAAAGAAATTTAACGACACGAAGTATTCAGTGTTTCTTGTAGTTTTAAACAATGGGGCCATATATTATTTTTTATTAACTAGATCGATTTGTATCTACTCGATTTTCAGAATCGTATATTATGAATGTACAAAACTAATTTTAATTCAATTTAGAAATATTTAAAAAGTGCTTATTTTGTAGGTCACCAAAGTGAAAAGATGCGTAATTTTGACACAATTGTTTTTACAACAAAACAACTATTTACGTTGATGCAACATTGCTATACAAAATACGTAACAACATCAATATCTAACAACAATGCACAACAAAGAATATCAAACAAATCCAACTCCGCCTATTCACAGCAAGACTTATACCCACTAACAAATATTAAAGAGAAAACGATTAAGATAATTTCAAACATACACACGCACACACTCAAAACTATTGAATTGTGCGCACTGCAGAATGGACATACTCTTTCATCTTCATAAGAAACAACAACAAATTCCGTATAGATACACAACATTTTTCTGCACAATCATTCTAATATCAAAATATGTGATTATTTAAAAGCTCATAACTCACTTTGTAGACAAGCGATCAACAAAATTGTTTCACAAATAATTTATATTCGCTCTTACCTTTAATTTGACACTAATTTTATTAAATTCACTGCACTTTTACCACACAAATTGTTTAATTAAACTCCCGCACTCACAACTTCCCGACTGAACACTATAAGCAAAGATAACGCACTAAAATGCGATGCTCCAATTCAACAAGCACAAGGCGATGATTTATCTGCATGCATACGTGTGTATGTGTGTGCATGTATGTGCATATGCATATGGAAGTACATAAAAGAGAAGTCTAATTGGACTTGTGGTGTGCGTGTGTTTGTCACAATGCCATGGAGCGGTTTATTGAACTGGTATAAGTATTTAGGAGCATGTATTTATGTCTGAATGGGTATGATTTGTTTATAAAGAGAATTGGTGACCAACATTACCTTTAAAATATTTCTAAAAGGGGCGACTGTTTTAAGAACAATATGAATGCAACAAGTCTTGTTTTATTTTCATGAATATCGCACCAGTAATTTATTAAACATACAATAAAAAATATTTTATTATTTTTATAGAGTTGAAAATTTATATTTTTGAATAAGTTGGAGTTAAATCTTCTTAATTATTCAGATCCGCGATTGCTTCCTTTCAACTTTTCTGATAATTTGTTTTACTTAAAACGCAAACCGTATATAGAAGCTGGTTACTGCCAAAATTAAAACTGAATTTAACTTTTACAAACAGTACGCCTTGTTTAAAATAACAAATGAACAAAAATATAAGTACATACAAAATGGGACTTAAAAAAACAGTAATGAAAAGGACGAAGACACTCAAAAATGGAGCAATGGGTTTGGTGACTGCGTACATGTGTAACTATATACATGTATTGTGCATTATTTTTACTTAGATGTGTTGCCCTAGTGCGACTGGTTGCATATGCATTAAAAGGGTTATATCACTTAATTGTATGTCCTTACATAATTCCTAACGGTTAGTTTTGACTTTTGACATACGTGCTTATTGTCAGTTTCCAGTACACTGTTTCCCATATTGACATATAGAAAATGTTATGTGTACGTGTGTATCCATTGCTTTATATCTTTACCATGTTGTATTTTCGATTCCGTATTTACAAAAAATTGTTAACTCTCCATGATACGTGTCAAATAACACAATCCACAATGACCTAAATATACCAAAGATCAAAGATGAAATTCGTAGATTCAGTGAAACCTATCTAGAAAGACTGAGTCAAGACGTCAACACTTTAGCTATTGCTCTACTAAACGATACGGAAGAAACAAGAAGACTTAAAAGGCACCACATCCTAGATTTGCCGTTTAGATACTAACCATTTTTCATGATCTCAGTATAAATACTAGTTTTAAAAAATTCTTTTTTTCCTAATTAAAATTTTTTGCTATATATTGTTCTCAATGGAGTCCAACATATTATGTTATACTTTGTACCATGTCAATTTTACTTATTATCCTTGATTGGATAGATTGTAAATAAAGAGTTAAAAAAAGAATTTACAAAAATCAAAAAATTTACAAAAAAACTCTTTTCAATATCATTTTGGTTTATAGATACAACGTGTGTGATATGAAGAAGGTTGAATATGCAATGAAAAAAATGGTTAATGCGTGATCATCCATATGATCATATTGCTTTCATTTCGTCAGTATAACAAGTGACAACAAAATTATTCTTAATAAAATAATGTTCAAAAATATACTTTTTACCTTGAGCATTTTGATGTATGACTAATTCAATTATTTAATTATCTATTTTTTATTACTATTGTAATTTTTTTTGCCATTGGTATTCCAGCGAAACTTTTTGAGCACAGGAATTCGGGAGGAAAAAAAATTATCGCTCTTCCATGGTCAGAAGTAAAGAACGTTTTTAGCCAAATTAATCTTGTTAAGTCTACAAACTCCGTCTAATAACACTTTATACAATTTTATCAACAACATGAAATCTGCTTTTAAATTATTATTGTTATTATTTATTTTTATAGAATTGCAATTTAATGCATTAAAAAGAATGGGGAATTGTTGCAATGACTTTAAAATTCCTTATACTTGTTTAAAACTACACTTATGGCAAAAATGTTGATGCTGATAATTATGTTAAAGATGATGATCTGGATTATTAAATAAAAAAATACCCTTATTATGAGTACTTACCATGTTTATGTATTTTTATCTATATCGGTGATCAGAGAAATGGTGATGAAAAAGTCATTGTATACGGCATTTGGCCGTATTTGTTCGAAAACGACCTTAGAAGAACTGTTAAGGTCAATTCAGAGCGCCATGGTCATATGATAACCGACTTTTTTGCCTGCATATGAAGATAATGAACTGGACGATATGATGTTTCAACAAGACGGTGCCACAAGCCAAACAACACGACAACGCGTAGTTTCATAGATTTATATGTGATTTATTTATTTTATTTTTATTTTGAAGCCATTATCAGTGAAGGTGTTCCCGGCAACATTGTAGCTTTGATTTTATAAACACCTGGAGATTTCTTCGAGTTTAGGGTAGAAATAGCATTTATAATCTTGCGAATATAAAGTCTAAGAGTTGACTTTAGCTTAATACATATAAAGTGCCCTTTGATGAATTTCGTTTTATTGTCCACAAAACGCATTAATCTCTTGTTAAAAGTTGAAGTGAAATGAGATTTCCAGTGTCCTAATGATGACAACTAGAACTATTTTGATAATACAACTCTCCCATATTAATTTTTGCATTTCTATATCTCGAAATCTACAAGGTGTACTTCATGCACTACATCAACTTATAACAGGGAAATATAATTAGTTATAAACCAACAACAATTGCAATTATCTCTCCCATATAAAATAATTCATATTCATACGCATGGACGTACGCATACCAGTTCAATAAACCGCTCCATGGCATTGTGACAAACACACGCACACCTCAAGTCCAATTAGACTTCTCTTTTATGTACTTCCATATGCATATGCACATACATACACACACATACACACGTATGCATGCAGATAAATCATCGCCTGGTGCTTGTTGAATTGGAGCATCGCATTTTAGTGCGTTATCTTTGCTTATAGTGTTCAGTCGGGAAGTTGTGAGTGCGGGAGTTTAATTAAACAATTTGTGTGGTAAAAGTGCAGTGAATTTAATAAAATTAGTGTCAAATTAAAGGTAAGAGCGAATATAAATTATTTGTGAAACAATTTTGTTGATCGCTTGTCTACAAAGTGAGTTATGAGCTTTTAAATAATCACATATTTTGATATTAGAATGATTGTGCAGAAAAATGTTGTGTATCTATACGGAATTTGTTGTTGTTTCTTATGAAGATGAAAGAGTATGTCCATTCTGCAGTGCGCACAATTCAATAGTTTTGAGTGTGTGCGTGTGTATGTTTGAAATTATCTTAATCGTTTTCTCTTTAATATTTGTTAGTGGGTATAAGTCTTGCTGTGAATAGGCGGAGTTGGATTTGTTTGATATTCTTTGTTGTGCATTGTTGTTAGATATTGATGTTGTTACGTATTTTGTATAGCAATGTTGCATCAACGTAAATAGTTGTTGTTTTGTTGTAAAAACAATTGTGTCAAAATTACGCATCTTTTCACTTTGGTGACCTACAAAATAAGCACTTTTTAAATATTTCTAAATTGAATTAAAATTAGTTTTGTACATTCATAATATACGATTCTGAAAATCGAGTAGATACAAATCGATCTAGTTAATAAAAAATAATATATGGCCCCATTGTTTAAAACTACAAGAAACACTGAATACTTCGTGTCGTTAAATTTCTTTTGGGAAATCATATCGCCCTTAATTTGTTGGTGTGTATATGGGCTTATTTGTTGGAAAAATAGATTAAACAAAATACGATTTCAATATCATTCACCGCCTGTAAGATTTCGGGGACGAAAAGTCGATCAAGCTTGGGCTCGTTTGCAGCAGCTGCGTTTTTAACAATTTCTTTTAGCAGCACCATGATATGGGTATCAGATGAAAGGGTCTTCTAAGAAGAGGGCTCGAAATGAAATGAATTTGAATATAAATTGAAATGACTACAAGTAGTTACACATACAAGGACTAAAAATTATTAAGACAGAGAGTATATAATCGGATACTTGAAAATAAATTTGGACTTTTAATAGAAAAAATGCAGTATTTTGAAAGAACTAAAAGGACGACACACTTAGCATAGAATATTTTATATAACGTAAGGCTTTTTACACAGGAGAAGATAAGTACGTATATGCATGTGTTTTTTGTTGTTTTTTAGAGAAAACTCAATTTTGTGCTTGTGCTTTTGCGAAAGCACTGGTGATTATTTTGGTTGCAGTTGTGTATGGAGTGATTTTGTTTTTTGTTATCTCCATACATCTACTGTGTATGAATGTATGAAGGCGCATTATTTATTTCTTGCATCAAACATGTAGTATTATGCAAATATTTAAGCAACAAGTTTGAGGAAAGTTTTGTGTTTAATGAATTTTGGTTGTAGGCAAACATTTTTTATTTAATTTAAATACTTAATATTGAAATTTATCGCGATTGTTCCCATAAAATATTTGAACTTTTCGAATTTGTTTGCTGTGGCTTAATGCTCATATGGACACAAATAGACTCATGTCGAGTATAAAATGTTATAAATGTTATAGAAGTATTATAGAACTATTATGATTATATATTTTGTAACATTCATAAACGATAGAGAATTTTCATATTGTATTTAATTGTTTTGGCATAAGCATGTGAGGTTAAATGTTTTCAAACTGCATTGATTTCACTGACGAATTGGTTTAGCGACCAATGAGATGTCGAAATATCAAGAGCTAAAGCCACAACAAACAAATTGGAAAATTTTATTTACATATTTTATACCGCTTTCAAAAGTTTTCCATAGCATAAACTTTATTTGAACTCCATACTTTTCAGGATAATAAGCGACTTTGATAAATAAGTAAAAAATTTCAGTTGTTGTTGGACTGCACAGAGGGCTCTAGCTTATTGCAATGTACATAACTTTGATGGCGATAATTCAGACACTTAAATTTTGTCCATTATAGACTCGAACATCCGGTTAATGTCCTTGTTTGTACTCTAATCGTCCATACACTTTTATTAGTTTGTATCAATTTTTAACGGGGGGTTTTAAGTTTCTAAGAATATTTCGAAAGAAGCTTTCAAGCCATAACTCCGCAGTCCAACACTTTAATAAAATGCTTCATGCAAAAGTAACGGAGATAGGAATGACTATTCCTCAAGTATAGAAGTGACATTTTACTGGTTTGCTGAAATGTAACTGGTGAACACTAGCCCAAGCCTACAATGATTGTAAAAGCCAAAAAACGGAAATTTTTTAAGAGGGAAGAATTATCTTTGGAGTTCGAATGTAGCGAAAATTCATGGATGGGCGAAATAATATTCAAAAGCTTTTTCGAAGAGTCTTTTAATAAAAATATTTTAGGAAATACCACTTTCAATGAAGATATCAATAATATAAAAGACGCTGAACTTACAAGGTATATCCGCTCAATATATGTTTCAAATATTGAAAATAGCAAGGTTTTCGTACTAGAGATATTTTAAAACTTTCGGTATTTGTACTGTATCGATATTGATTTGGGAGTAGATATTATGTATATTAATAAGAAAATAATTTAACAGACTTCTAAAAGTGTGAAATATCTAAAATATCAATTAATGCGCCCTGATGATATCATTAAGGCCTTTTCCCATTTCTTTATATTCTGGGAAATACAAAATTAGTCCCATAATGTTGGGGCTTGTTAGTGAAGTTTTTTCTAAAAAGAAATCTTTTATTTCGGAAATATCACATTTTGGACATTTTTGTATGAGAATTTGATGGAACTATATACACACAGCGTTAAAAAAAGAAATGAGTAATTTTTTTTTAAAGCAAAATATTAAATTTTATTTAATTTATGTAGTAAAAAATAATAAACATGTAATAACGACGAATCTGTAATAGAAAGGTGAGATACAAGGCGTTTTTCTAAAGTTATATGCATCTCTGCAACAAAAATAGTTCATTACTTTTCGATATGGAGTTTGACAATGTCACGATAGCGCCCATGCGTGTTGACTTGCACAGACGATATTTATAGGTGAGTTGCAGAAATAAAAATAAAAGTAAATTTTAATATCAGAGCTACAAAAAATCTCCTCTTATGTATATATAAGAAAAACTATGTATATCAGAATTAAAAAGTAACGCATTTACGTATGCATACATATTAACATACGAGTACCTAGACATTTATACAACTTTCTACTTTGCTTTACATTTTATTTCATAAGTTTATTTTTTATCAAACTAATTTAGAAAGCAAGTACGAGTATATAGTGTTATGAAAATGTGCAGGAGGTTATAAGAAGCATAAAGAAAAAAAATATTATGAACGATAGAAGACTGATTTTTTAAATGTATTGAGATCTAATTAAGATATTAACCACTTTGAAATTACTTCCGAATTTAATAATACAATAATTGAATCAGCTGGAGATTTTCGTAAACGAATTTTAATTATTATTAGTAAAGCAAACGCAAAATCTATGAGGCTATTACCAAACATCGATCCCTGAAACCCTCTGGTACGAAATAGGTAGTTCAACAATTCATACAGAATTCCTACGTATGTCTTTGCCCTACCGACGCATTTTTTAGTAAAAAGTAAATTATCAAACAAGTAGAACGTAAGGACTTGTAAATGTATACCGACAGATTGGATTTGGAGATTGGATTTCAAGTGAAGAACTTATTAAAATATATAAATTTTCAATTCTATAAAAATAATAAAATATTTTTTATTGTATGTTTAATAAATTACTGGTGCGATATTCATGAAAATAAAACAAGACTTGTTGCATTCATATTGTTCTTAAAACAGTTGCCCCTTTTAGAAATATTTTAAAGGTAATGTTGGTCACCAATTCTCTTTATAAACAAATCATACCCATTCAGACATAAATACATGCTCCTAAATACTTATACCAGTTCAATAAACCGCTCCATGGCATTGTGACAAACACACGCACACCTCAAGTCCAATTAGACTTCTCTTTTATGTACTTCCATATGCATACGCACATACATGCACACACATACACACGTATGCATGCAGATAAATCATCGCCTTGTGCTTGTTGAATTGGAGCATCGCATTTTAGTTCGTTATCTTTGCTTATAGTGTTCAGTCGGGAAGTTGTGAGTGCGGGAGTTTAATTAAACAATTTGTGTGGTAAAAGTGCAGTGAATTTAATAAAATTAGTGTCAAATTAAAGGTAAGAGCGAATATAAATTATTTGTGAAACAATTTTGTTGATCGCTTGTCTACAAAGTGAGTTATGAGCTTTTAAATAATCACATATTTTGATATTAGAATGATTGTGCAGAAAAATTTTGTGTATCTATACGGCATTTGTTGTTGTTTCTTATGAAGATGAAAGAGTATGTCCATTCTGCAGTGCGCACAATTCAATAGTTTTGTGTGTGTGCGTGTGTATGGTTGAAATTATCTTAATCGTTTTCTCTTTAATAATTGTTAGTGGGTATATTGTGTTTGTACTGAATAGGCGGAGTTGGATTTGTTTGATATTCTTTATTGTGCGTTGTTGTTAGATATTGATGTTGTTAGACATTTTGTATAGCAATGTTGGTTGAAAACAAATATGTATGGAGATATTTATGTACATATGTATTTATTATTAAATTGATTTAGTAATAGTTTGGTATTTTAGCCTGTTGATGGTTTTCGTTATTTGAAGGTAAACTATTGTTGTTTTTTGTACAAACAATTTTTCAAAATAACCGAACGTTTCACTTTGGTGACATACAAATTAAGCACTTTTTATGCTTTGAAGATTGGATTAAATCCTATAAAATCGAGTAGATAAAAATCGATCTGCTTAAAATAAATAAATAATGGCCAGCATATGGAAAAATTTGTAAAAGCGTAAAAATGTGATAAATGTAAATGTAGTTGATTATTGTAGGGTTTTGTTAAGAACATTTGACCATTTAAAGAGTCTCGATGCTCAATCGAAAAAGTTTCCGTGGAAAGGAAAAAGCACAACAATTTCTGTGTCTAATAAATTTTTTTAGTCAGACGCCCTTTTGCTTTCTTGTTTATAGAGTTATTGACCAAAAACCAGAAAGTTCTGTGAACATGGAAAGAGGTGGTTTATGTTCGCAGAGTTAGTTTTTAATTATTATGTATTTATAGTGGGATTAAAATGCTTTTATAGAAACAGCGAAGCAAATAAGTCTATTTTATTTTTATTTTTCTTCAAACCTAGTGCGAAATTCTGCCTGAAGGTTTTCAAACTGTTTAAAGTTCACTGAAGTGTTAGTTGATTGACTAATGAAATGTCGACATTGGAACAGCTGGAGCCATAAAAAACTATTTTGAAAAGATCAATTACTTAAAGGGCACAATGCCGATAAATTTTGATATTAACGGCTGTATGTAAAAAAACCTAAAGCAGCCTTAAAAAATTTGATTCAAATCTTGAAGTCTAAACTCTTAGAGGGAGTTTATTATTCCTTATAAATTTTTATTAATATGCACAATAAAATTCATAAGAAATTCTAAAAATAATATGTATAAATATAATAAAAAATGTTAGTGATGTACGTAATACAATCAAAACAAATAGAAAGGACTCGATATTCGTATACTATTTTCATGCGAATAAAGGAATCCTGTAAATTCTCCTTTATTTCTCATATTTTTATTGATTTTATTTTATTTGTATGATTTACTAGGTCTTAAAATAAATTTGTTTTATTACAAATTATACGTATGTATGTATATATTTTACATCGTTTGAAATTGTAATTATTTTTGTACATCGCAAATCATAAAGTACAACTCAACTGCCAACAAGTTCCTTGAATCATAAAATAGTTAAAGCAGTGTTTCGCATTAGATTTCTTAACAAAATTAGTGTTTGTTAACTTTTTTGCTGTTTTCTATATTGACAACTAGTGTAAACAACCATACTTGTGTTCAAATACGATATCGTAACTCCGCCCTTTCTAACTTTTCAAACAGTATTACCGTTGACCTGCATTATCAATGGAACTGTTTTATCGTTGAGAATTTGTATTGCGGTATTTTACATTATGTGTCGTTTCCCGCTAGATGGCACGATAAAAATTTGAATTTATACAATAGTATAATGCCCCCATTATGGTTTACAACAGTTGTTAGTTTAATGTTGATGCGATTATGGTTTACAACTGTTGTCAGTATGTGTTGTTCGCATTGTCAAAATTCTACAACAGCTCATTAAGTGTTGTTTTATTAACATTACAAGTTGAAAATCGAAAATAGATCAAAATTTAAGTAAAAAATAAAAAAAAAATTATAAAATAAATATTTCTTAGCAAAATTAAAAATAAAAAACAAATGGCAAATGGCAAAGCGGGTTGAGCTGATGAAAATTATTCCAGATATTGGCAAGCTGCCATTTGGATATAAAAAATACAGCTCTAGGACAAATGGCATCATTTACTGAATATACATATAGGCTTTCTTAATCTTTTTATGTATTTTTACGGAAAAATCTACTACAAATGAAATGCAACTCTGTGACATAAACAACACCTAGATGTTGTAAACCGTAATCAAAAAATAAATTAATGTTGTGTTGTAGCCGAAACAACACAACATTTAAGTGTTGTAATCCCTAATCGGTGTATAAATCTTCACAAAACTTTTCCCATCAATTAAAGAGGTATTTAAGCCTAGTGCGAAATTCTGCCTGAATTTCAATTTTGCATTTGGGCATTTATTTCTACAAAATAGCCTATAGATACGAATTGTATATTCTTTTTATACACACAAACGTTTTAATCTTGAAATAAGAATAATAAAATTAAATTATGTGTATTTTAAGGCACGATAAATACAAAATGTTAAAAATTTAGAGACCAGCAAGCAATTGTCTGAAAACCAATTGTTGTTACAGTCCGTTGCAATAGCCAATAAATGTCAAAATTCCGGTGTAAAACAGCAAACGGAAATAACACAAAAAATACAAAAGAAATACAAAATTATTGAGTAATCGAGTGACAGTAATGAATAGATTATTAAACATAGAATTTGGCAGATGAATTCAAAGTTATAAGCCCAATAAATCATCAACATATAATCAAGGAAGAAAATATATCCTGCTATGACATTATAAAAGAGTTTAGCCAATTTGTCCAAATTGGGGCAAATAGAATTATTGAATATAAAAAATTTTCTTTTGTGATATTTAAGACCTACCACATAGAAAACTTCTTTTTTGTGGTCCTGTGTAACTTGGAAAATTCTGTTCAGCTGCTTTGGAGTTAAACAGTTTACTTTCTATATTAATTTTTAACAATATATGTTCATCATTCTTTTGTGTAACGTTGTTAATTTTTTTTAAAATAATAAAGTTGTGAAAAATCTGTTTTTAATTTTGTTGGTTGAATTCGAGTGATTTTGTGAGGATGTCCAGCCTGTTCTTGTCTTCCCTTTATTCCGTTAATTATCAAAATTAGATATTTGCATGCTTAAGAGACTTTTAAATAAAAGCCAACCTGATAAATTAACAAACCAGCCTACAAAAAGAAGTGCCTGAAATCATACACAGTGCGACAGGCATGCAGACATATTTAATTGCATATTTTGTAAACTAACGCATATCTCTGCTCAAAAATTTTACAATACTATGAAATATAATCTAGACTAGTTTCGTATTTAGAAAAATTAAAAGAAAAATGGGGCTAGGTTAGAAAAATTGGAAATCCAAATTTTCACTTCCGGTTTCACAGTGAGATATGCATGTACATAACTGTTAAACTAATACATATCCTACTTTGAAACTTTTTTAGTAATGCAAATATACAATAAGCAAATTTTAGAAATATAAAAGTTGGGGCCAAGTTTGAAATATTTTATTGAAATGCTCATTTCCGGTTTCGCAGTGTCATCTGCTTGTAAACACATACATTTACATAATTTTTAAGCTTATGTATATTCCATGTCAAAATTTGTACAGCATTAGGTATGAATGTACACTAGACTAGTTTCTAATTAAAAAAATTGGGGCTAAATTAGAGGAATTGGACCTTTAAGTGGTCACTTCCGGTTTCGCAGTACGATCTGCATGTGCGTAACTTTGAAACTAATTTATATGCCATTTCAAAACGTTGACAGTATAATGGAAATGCCTAGTGTAGTTTCGATTTGAAATAAATTTAAAAAATTATGTCGAAGTTGGAAAAATTTTAATATTAAATTTTCCTCGCAAAAACAAAATCTTAAATTTAATTTTTTTTAAAAAGACAACTTCAAATGAAAACGAGAATCCTACTAGAATCACACCATTTTGGAGATTTTTAAATTGTTTTAGTTCGAGAAAATTATTTAAAAATAATGAATTTTCAAAAACGGCAGCCTGTAAATATTTTTTTCACACATTCTTATCTTCTAGAAGTATAGTTCATGCCAAATATTAAGGAAAAAAAAGATCGGAAAAAAGTTTTTTTTTGTGTTGTCCACTTCATGTGAAATGCCTCATATGCGTATCGGCTTTTAACCACGTCTTCTGCTGATTTCGAATAACAAAATCATATCAGTCAAATCGGTTATATTTAAAGCCTTTCGAAAATCTATTTCAAAATCCAAAAGGGACACTATTGATCCTTTTCTGAAATCCTTAGTTTTTATTGTGTTAATTTGGGTAATTTTAGAACCGAATTTGTCCCTTCGAACATTTTATTAACGGGTGAGCAAAATAACAAAGATAATGTTAAATATTTATAAAGGGCCTCCTGATTGTGTGTTTCATTAAGGTGAAGCGCTGCGTTACTTTAATATAATTGTTGTTGTTAATTAACATTGAAATAAGACAACGCCTCGCCGATGTGAAATACACAATTGGATCCAAAGTTTTTATTTAAGTCTTTATATTAAAATATTTATAATTAAAATTTACATTCATAAGAATTATTATATATTTAGATAAATTTTTTCTCAATTAATTCAAAATTACATTACAATTACATATATATAAAAGAGTTCATTCTTTTTTTAAATACTGGTTTTCTTCAAAAACAAAAGGCTGAAGATAAATTTTAAAAAATCCGACAAAATTATAAGGACATACACGCAGTTTATTTAAAATCATGTTTAAGGACAAGTTTAAAAAAATATTTACACTTAAAAAAATTTGATATAGATAGATATATAATTGTGCTCCTGGCATCCATCATGTATTATGGGAAAACACCTTCTAGTCCACTTGCTTGCTTTCATCTCTAGCTTTGCGGAATGACACGGAATGTATTAAAAGTGGTGGCAAAGCACTTCTTAATCTTTGTAAACGTTTACTCTTTTCCGGTCTGCGTACATCGTCGCGCGAAGTACAGACGGAGGGCGTAACATTACCACTGGCTAGTATCTCGGTACTGTGGGATATCATGGCCGATTTACGGAAATATCTGGGCATTGAATAATCATCTGAATTGTGTTTGGCTGCATTTGCCGTCTGTATGGAATACAAACTTTGCGATACTCTGTATTTTTCAATTGTGGGCGTGTCTTCATAATTTTTCGGCAAATTACTATATGATATGGATGGCACTTCCGGTGTCATACTTATCGTGTTACCCGAACCGGTTATAGAAAATATATCAGTTTCGCTGGCAGCCGAACGTACATTAAAGTATGGCACACTTTTGGCATTACGCAAGGCTTTACGTGGCGGCGTTGCTCCCAACGCTGCACTCGGCAGAAGATGTGAATGCCTGTCGATTAAGCGCGGTCTCAATATGACTTCATTCTTGCCGGCATCTGTCGTGTTAACAGTTTCCTCCTCGGCTATAGCATCGAATATTTTCTGTGTCAATGTTTGACTGCCTTCCGGCGAAGATTCGCTACTGATGGTAAAGGTTATACGTTTGTCGGGTGATATTGCTCTACTGGCCTCGTTGATGTCTGCTACCTTGGAAGAGTCTAAGATATCAGTATTTAGATTAGCTGTAAGGAATTGTTGAAAAAAGTAGAGATTAGAATTTATAGAAAGTGTTCTTTATTTTAATTTTTATATAAATTCCTAATCCAGTTGGCAAATCTTAAGGTAGTAAATATATAAAATTATCGTGAGAAATTATAGGAAATATGTATGTAGAGCTAAAACTAGGTATTTAGGACGGGTAGTAAAAATTGATATTCAAACTTATAACTTGCTGTATTACAAAAAAGATAATTTAGAAAATATTAGTATAACAATACAATATACAGGGTGGTGCAATAGTAAAGTCATAATTGGCTGCCGAAATCCAAGCTGCGTTAAAGCAACAGAGACTGAAAATTTTACCAAATAAACAGTAAAAATAATTCCATGTTCTTGAGATGTTCTGCAGTGACATTTGACAGCAAATGCAAATTATGACATTACTTTTGCACCACCCTGCATATGTAATGATTTTTTAATTTTCACTAAAAATCGTATAAGATCGAAAATATGTTAAATGAGTAGCGTGTTAAGCGAGGTATCGGTGTATTTATACATATGTATTATTCTTTATATAAAGGCAATTAATGCCTACTATTTAAAGTGTCACTTCTTTGGGAAAGCGATAGTGTAGAGGGGAAAGGCGGTCCCAATCTTCCTAGAGAAAAACTTATTCGCATTTCTTGATTGTGAAAACGTCTGTCGAAAAGCAAAACTGATTTGATGAAATTAATAGAAGCCGCGCTTGCAGTTTAATTAGAACTATGTATGTCAACTTTTTATATATATATGTATACATACATACAAATTTTTTATTTATTTATAAGGGCTTTTGTTTGCATACACTTAGAGGATTTTTTTATCCAAGAATTCCATGATTTATATTCACAGAAAATATAAATTTTTCCAATCAAACACGAAATTATGTGTATCAAATATTTTTTATTTGATTTGGGTCCTACAGGAACATTTGTAAATTTAAAAAGCAACAATTTGTAATAATTTTGTTTGAAAAAAAGTTCAGATTTTTTTCAATAAAATAATATTTGCCCTTATTATGGTTGTCGACGTTGACGTCTCACCAAGTCGACATCAATATATGGCAATCGTGGATCGTTATCGAGAACTATTAAATATTATTGATAGGATATTACTACTACTATGGCTTATAAAATTGCAATTGGCCATCAATATTAGTTAATTATTGCCTACAACGGGTTCAGAACTACTGTCTTTTTTACTATCGACTTGGTGTGACGTCGACGCAACAATCATACTAAGAAGGATTATTTCATACTTAATATTAAAATTTATTTTGTAAATCTTGTCCCTAACTAATCGTTTAAACAATTAGAATTAAAAAAAAAATGTGAAATGGGCTCCTGTTGAGCACAACTTGTTTGTTGTAATGTTTGTATAAAAGCATTCAAAGAATTCCCATGGCCCTATGCTCCCTCCGGGAGTGAAAGGAACTTATATATTCAAAGAATTCTGTAATATTCATATACGATAGAGAATTCTCATATTGTATTTGATTGTTTTGTTATAAACATATGAGGTTGAATGTTTTCAAACTGCTTGAAGTCCATTGATGAGTTGGCTGGTTTAGCAAACCAAAGAAATGTAGACATTTGAACAGCTAAAGCCACAACAAATAATAATAATTTTTTTTTTTGTAATATTATTTCATTTAGTAAAAATATTTACCAAAATCGAAAAGTAACCGAAACAATGTGTAAAAATTTGTGATATAAACAGCAAAGAAATGTATGAAAATGTTGATTGTCAGCGGTGGTTGTCTTCTAAATAATATTCAAACAAAAAAATAATTAAAACAAAAAAAATATTTATTGAAAATAAAATTTTATTTGAAAGAAAAATTTTTTTTAAAATAATTTTGCAATAATTTTTTCTGTGTTCTTAAAACTGTGTGTGAAAATCTGTGTTAAAAAAAGCTTAAGATATAGACTTCTAGGTGAACTAGTGAGAGGGAAATGTGCCAGCTTATCAGTCTGGTGATTGCATGTTTGGTGTCCACCAAATACTCTAGTCTGCATCTATTGGAAAGAGTGAGGGTGTCTGTCTTTACACATAAAATAACTATTGGTAGAAATTTTTCAAATAAAAATTGTGTCTAAAGCAAATTTTAATTTCAGTACAACTTTTTTATACTGTCCCTGCTAATTATTAGTTAAATTTTTCAAAATGTAATTTACAAAATTCTTTGCAGGTCCTCATTCACCCAAAAGAAAATATTTAATGATTCAATTAATTTGGAAAGAAATTTAATTTATCCTCTATATGCTCGCTGAACCATATAAATTGTAGTGATTAAACAATATTTTTTGTAACATTTAGTAAAAAAATACCTTAATAATTAGTTTTATTAGGACATGTTTTTCTAGTAGATTTGAAAATCTCAACAAAATTTTTTTAAAATAGATCATAAACTGCTGCCCGCTCTAAAGGCACGTACATGTAGAAAATCATATTCTAAGTAATAACTCCTCATTAAATTAAAATAAATTACTACTTATTTTCTAATCGGTCCCATTGTGCAATGCACCAAACATGCGGTAATAACTATTGTTGGTAGAAAATTCAAACAGTTACTCCTGCGTTGATCGCTCAATAGATTTCGTATCACAATCTAATCCAAATTCTAGAACATTTAATAGTACGAGTAGATTTTTTTTTATTTTTATTTTCTGTTACCAACAAAATGTGTGTTACCAAACGTTGTTATCAGCAAAAGATAATTTAAGTTTAGAAGTATAATGCTTGGGAGAGGGAATAATTAACAATGAATTAAGATGTACATATAAACATGTACTAAATGTATGTATATATTTTTATATAATTGTTGAGCAAACAAACCAATGGCCGTCCCGTTTGCTTGTAAACGTTTCTTAATAATTTTATAATTTTTTAACACCTGAACGCTAAAAATAAATGAATTTAAAAATAAATCGCAAATCAGTTCATTGTTATGAGAATCGTTGTTATTCCAAAGTAAATTTTATTTAAAGACTTAAAATTAACCGCTTCATTTGCTTTTAGTTTATTTATGTCAATAAAGTTTTGTTGTTTAGAAATGTAACGACAAAATTTCATTAAAACGTTGACAAGAATGAAAAATATGAAAATGCGTTTTATTATTTCACAAATTCATAATTTTGATTTTTGTTTTTTATATGTTCCTTCCACTCATGGAGGGAGCATAGGGCTTCTTCAAAGCATATCCATCCATCTTTACACGGGTTGTTGCAGTTGTTTTCGCATTGTTATTATTTTTTTTTTGCTTTGTATCAGTTTCGGTAATCGGTTATTGTTCCACATAAGTAGATGATTGGTCTGCTGTAGCAAGTCTAGGATAATAGGCTGTCATTTGTCGTTGCCTAGAAATAACGCCCCCTCTGTATTTTGGTGTAGTGGTCAGAGGAACCTCGCTAATCTTTGATTCCTACCTTAATTTTTTCCCAGAAGGTGGTGGCTCTGCTTGATCTTTGTATGGATTTTTAGGAGGCGTTCAAAGCCACTTCATTTTTAAAACTTGAAAAACCATGTGAAAATTCTTTCCTCTGCCAGGGAGCGAACCTGGGGTACTTGGTTTTGTATGCAAGCTCTTTAACCACTACACCACGCTACCACTCTTACTCACACATGCATAGAGGAAATAACTAAATGCAATAATAAAATGAATACAGTGAAGCTTTGGTATGACGAATACGCATTTTAAGGAACAATTTTGGTATAACAAACATTCGGGTATTTGGGACTCAATATAACAATTGGTATAAACGGATAACAAGTAACAAGTTGTTAGAAGAAATGCTGTATGGCCCCTGCAGGCGATCCCTGCAACTTTCCTTTAATTTCCAGCTCGATTTGAAAACAATTTTCAGAGCAATCGAAATTTTTTTTGACTTTGTCATTTTCCGAACGAACTATATTATTCTAATTTATTTAAATAAAATTTACACCATTCGTCATGAAAAAAGAGAGAAGTTTTAGAATATTCTTAAGTTTTAAATATTTTTAAAATAAAAAGCCAATTCGGATAAAATTTACGACAATGGAGGCAGTTTTCCAAATTTCGTAAAATGACTGCATGACTGAACACTTAAATTATTTTCGAAAACACTGTGTCCTGTATGAATCAATCGATTTTAGGGAAACTTATGAGTATTTATTTTTCGATCGACTTCAAAAAACAAAGGACGTTAACGACGATCCAGATTTGCTTAAAAGGGTCATAACTGGTGACTAATCATGATATCGAAACCAAAGTCCGATCGTCCCAATGGAAGAGGCATGGAGAGCCAAGACAAAAAAAAAGCACGGCAAGTTCGATTAAATGACAAGGTTTTGCCCACTGTTTTCTTGGATTACTGTGGCGTAGCGCATCATGAGCTCTTGCCACATGGTCGTACGGTCAATAGGAAGTATTATCTTAAAGTTATGCCCCGCTTGCGAGAAGCAATACGAAAAAAAACGTCCGGAAACGATAATGCACCTGCTCACTCGTCATAGATTGTTCGTAATTTTTTGGCCGAAAAGAAACCCATAATCATGCCTCAGCCGCCGTATTCACCAGATTTGGCCCCTGCGACTTTTTCCTATTCCCAAAATTTAAGAGACCCATGAAAGAAGGGCGTTTTGCGATGATTGAGGAGATAAAAACCGAATAGCTTAGAAAGCTCAAGGCCATACCAAAAAGTGAATATCAGAACTGCTTTGAGGATTGGAAAAAATACTGGCATAAGTATATTATTTTTAAGGTAGAATAGTTTAAAGGGGACAAAATAGAAATTGATAAATAAATAAAATTCAGCTTTTCTATTGAACAGACCTCGTATGAGTATTCGTCAATATGTATTTTTTTGTGTGTATAGACCGATTTTTCTTGGCTTATAGGCCGATTTTAATAATATTTTATATGAAATGGTATGCTCCAGGGTAGGTCGCATTTGAACCAATAGGTCTAGGGGGACGGGTACCTCCCATAAAAGGCAATGCTTAATAATATTATATCTTGTTTAATATAATAGTGAAACTGCTTACTCTGTAGCCAATGCAGGCTGATGACTATAATAGTCATCAGAGTTGATATGCTCCAGAAAGAGGTGGTAGCATTTTGACCAATAAGTGAAATATGTAGGAGAATTTTGAAGACTAGGACACAAATTGCAACCTGGAACGTAAGGACACTCTCTCAAATTGGTAAACTGCCTTAAGTCGGAAGAGAAGTATCCCGTTTAGAAATCGAAATTCTATGCATCTCTGAAGCAAAATGGCCAAACTACGGCGATCACAAACTAGCTTCTGGCTACATACTCTTGACAAAACGGTCAAAATACTTCTCACCGTTATGGCTTTGGCTTCCTGCTCAGCCCGATCGCGTTCTATTCGCTGATCAAATGGAAAGAATTATGACTGCAACCTTGCGCACTAAGGTATGGAATACCACAATAATCCAATGCTATGCTCCCACGGAAACTTCACAACTTATCGATAAAGAAAATTTTTTGGCACTATGCCCCCACTATTTGGCGTAAAAGCAATAATTAATAATAGTTATTATTATTATTTTAAGGATTCATAATGCGAACCTATCGGTAAGAAATGTTTCAGTTCGATATACTAAAAATATCGTGTCGATCTTACTTTGGGAAGAGAGAAAAGTGTAACAAAAGGCAACACAAGTATCGTTCTAAGCAAAACTTTATTTTGGTAATTACGTTTTATTATTTGGACATACTGCTCCAACAAATAACTGACCAAACCGATTTGCCATTATTTAACTGAATTATTAGACATCCGGCACCAAAACATTGTGAACATCAATGATTGTTTAAAATTATTTTGTAAAAATTTAAAGGAATTTCTTTCACAAAATATAAATAATACGAAACGTGAAATGGTCAGCTATTTTTATTTCAAAAACAAAAGTCAAACAGTTTGATGTTTGTACAGCTAGAAAAGCATACGCTCAAAAAGTTACCCTGTATAATGAAATTTAACTTTGTTTAAACTCAAGTATAAGGAAATTGATTTATATTTTTTATCTTATATCGCATTATTTTTATCATTGTTTTTTGTTCTCAAATTATGGACTGTGTGATAAAAAACACGTTATTCTTTTAATATTCTTCCCATACAAATTAACAATAAAACGCGCATTTATAAATAAAATAATTAAAAAAAAATGAAGAGTATTTTTCCATTGAAACACTTTCTACACGAAAAAAATGTTTCCGCTTGTAAGCAACTGTGCGTTAAAAGTAAGAAAAATTAATCAGTCATTCAATATCAATTAAATATTTCAACGCACTACCAAATACAACTCTATTTTCCCGAGATTTTTCTCATAAGTTAAAATGGGTTAATACAGCATGAGCGCGAGGTGTTTGCGGAAAACCTTTTTATGACTCTAAATGCCGCATATACGAATAAAGAATATAACGTTATATAAATATCTCCCGATCGGTTGAAATTTCAACGACTTCATCGCATAGATCCGGCTTAACTATAGTAGAGTGAGGCTTCTAAACATATACGGTTGACTTTAGAAAATCCATTAGGATGATAAACCCCTCATCCAAAGTTGCTTTTTCTGTAAGGATAACTATGCACTAAAATACTTCCTTGAAGCCTGTAAAGGCTACGTGTTGTTATACAATACGAGAAATGTACTGCGTCTGGTTCTTCAAAACACTGCATCCAATTTTTCGATTAGTTTGATGAATTCTTCACCGAACTTCCCTTCTCCATAACACAGATCGATAATTACACGCATAAAAGTGCAGCAGCGCCCCCAACATTTGTTCTGTCAAACATTCATTTACAAGGTGGCGCAATAGTAATGTCATAATTTTAATTTTATAAATGAAAAAAGCTCTATTTCCATAAAAAGTTTAATAATAAATTTTAAAAAAAGAATATCGCTCAAATGGTTCTCTTTGAATTGTTGCTCGCTAAACATCTGGCTCCAGATTGACGATTCTTTTTCAATGTTTTATTTCAAAAGGCCCAAAGGAAAAAATCTAGTGGAAGATCACTCGACGCGGACATCGGTGTCTCAAAATCTTGATCATTGACCGAGCCGCGTGAGCCGTTGCTCCGTTCTGTTGTAGCCAATAATGATGTAGATCCAGTTCATTAACCTGCAAAAAAAAATCGTTTAGCATCTGCTGATGACTAATTATGTGGATCGTCGTCTCGTCAGCATCGATGTTCTCAGTCGAACGAGTAATACGAGGCCGGCCACATACTGCGATATCTGCAGTAAACCTCGTTTGCACGAGGCGCTCAGCTAAATGCTTAATTGTTCGAGCACATGGAACGCGACGAAATTCACGCTGGAAATTCAGACTGAAAATTTTTCCAAATAAGCAGTAACAATAATTTCACGTTCTGGAGGATTGTAACGCTGCATGGGTTCTTTACAACTAGTTCCCTCTATATCTACATCATAAACGTCAAAGCACAGGGAAGCAATTGACATTTGGCACCAAATTCAAATTATGATATTAGTTTTGAGTCACCTTGTATAAATTTCGGTTTTTACAAAGTGAAGAAAATTTCTCTAAGATTTTCGAAGCTCTTGACATTTTGTGGTCCTGGGTAGCCAGTCCATATGGGCGTATAAAACTCTTTCCTGTCTGGCTGAAAGGTTGAAAAAAATTTGTGGCATTTTGAAGATTTTTGACTCACTTTGTTGTCAATTTGTCACATTTAGATTTTTCGAAACATGAAGTTTTAAGTAACGATCAAACGGAATTTCCAAGCTAAATAAAAACAATTACAACCAGTGATATTGAAACCGATTCGGTTGGGAGATACCGTTGTCGAAAATATTCGAACAAATCTTTCTTTAATAATAGAAAGATATATTTCTGAAATAGATTTCATAGATTCGGTAATATTTCCAATCTTGGCAAATTGCCCTGAATAAAGCGAATTCGATCAAAGTCCTTTTTCGCGATCGAGAGATATCGTTGTCGAAAATGTTAAAGAGCAGTGACTTTTCTAATAGAAAAACTCCGAAAATAGAGTCAAATCGGTTTTTTAATTCGCTGAATTTTATTTAAAATTTATATAAATATTTATTTGTTATTTTATTTCGAAAAACTCCGAAAATGAGAGTCAAATTGTTTTTTTTTTGATTCGCTGAATTTTATTTAAAATTTATATAAATATTTGTTTATTATTTTATTTCGAAAAACTCCGAAAATGTGAGTCAAATTGGTTTTTTTTAATTCGCTGAATTTTATTTAAAATTTATATAAATATTTAGTTATTTTATTTCGAAAAACTCCGAAAATGAGAGTAAAATTGGTTTTTTTTAATTCGCTAAATTTTAATTAAAATTTATATAGATATTTATTTATTATTTTATTTCGAAAAACTCCGAAAATGAGAGTCAAATTGGTTTTTTTAATTCGCTGAATTTTATTTAAAATTTATATAAATATTTATTTATTATTTTATTTCGAAAAACTCCGAAATGAGAGTGTTGTACTGAAGAACAATCATTTTCAGCCGTAATTTGATCTCTACGTTATCAATTTGGTGATTGAATAATTTTATTCCGTTATCGATAACAAGGAGTTTGTGCAATCATTGAAAAGTTCTGGATGGGATTGAGAGCAGGAAGTTTTAGGACATTAAATACAATTGGAAATCTCTAAATATTTAATGAATATATAATTTTCAACCTCTTATTACGTTTTTCAATCCTCTTTAGAACATCAGTTAGTCATAGAGCGATGAAACCTACATATACATAATAAATATTATAAAGGTCACATCTAGAATTTTATTTACGAACTATATCCCACGTTGAGACAGATAATACATGTGCAACTTTCAAAAGTTATCCCACCTTAAAGAAAACAGAATAAATAAATAAATTTATTTATTGGCAAAACCCACACTAATTGTTGCATTTAAGCAATTTTTAAAAATACCAACACAAATTCAATACACGATTTAATTCAGAAGTTCTTAAGATAAACGCAAGTTAGTGATTTCTAATTTTATACAGGGTGCTAAGAGATTGTGTATAAAATTTTAACACGGCACTTTGCAACATCGACTTGCTTCACAATTTAAGTTGTCAACAGCTTCGAATTCAGAGCTTTCTGTGTTATTTTAACGGCGTCTATAGAATCAGTCGAGAGCATGTCCACATCATATGGAAAATGAGGTGCCCCTTTCTTCGATGTAAATGTTTCTGTTCAAAGTTGAGGCCAGATACTCGTTGCATTCGTATCTTAAAGGCTCACGGGATTTGAGGAGCAGAGCCCGAGGCAGTTGATACCTCTTCGTGCATAAGAACTAGAATTCTTGAAGATCTTAATTTGATGAGTTTGAGGCCAAGAATTGCAATTGCAACCATATAAAAGGCTACTCAACATAGATATCAATATGAATGTTCCCTGCCTGTGAGTTGAAGGACTCGATAGATCGGAACATAATTCCAGGTTTCTATCAACAGAGCATTTTTCAATGTCAATACAGTCACACGGTGATTAAATGCTCTTGAATAGCCGAGAATTGAGTTGAAGGATTCGATAGATCGGAGCATAATTCCAGGTTTTTAGCAACAAAGAGAATTTTTCAATGCCGATACATTAAAAAACAGACACACGGTGTTTAAGTACCCCCTTTTAGCAGTTCATCAAAATAAAAAAATAAAATTTTATTTGAAAAACTTCTTAAAAGCCACATGAATTGTTTCGTTAGCACACCGAATAAATTGAATACTGCTAAATATAGTCTTCTAACTTGTTTGAAAATTGAAAGTTAAAGATGAAAATTTTTAATATCGCAGAAATATTTTAACGATAAACAGCTTAATGACGAACGCAGGCAACTAATCAAAGTTTTTCATATTTCTAGTTTTATGCCACCAATGAAACAAAATGTCATTCAGAATTTGGACAAAAATAGTGTAAAATCCAATGAAATAGTAAAAAAATTCAACAAAAGTTTTTATTTTTATTTTCATCAACAAATTTTGGTTTTATTTTAAATTCATAAATAGAGTCATTAAATTTTTAAAAGGTTTTTCATTAAATAAAACAAAGTGTATGTGAAATTGTATTTATTTAAAAGGCCTATTAATGCCACACGCGCATCTCAAATATCCAATTTGCCATGGCTCTAGCGCATAAATCAGGCTGAATTTGACCGATGGCATGCGTTATATTGGCTTTGAGGGCTGCTATGGTTTGTGGCTCATTTACATAAATCTACGAATTAAGAAAACTCCATAAAAAAATGTCTAACGTCGTCAAAATGCACGATCTCGATGGCCAGTTCACATCACCTCGACTATGATAATGATGTCCTTAAATCGCTTGTACAGAATGTCCGATGTACAGAGCACATAGCACTGTCCTGTTAAAACCACATGTCGTTGGTGCCCCTATGATCCAATTCAGTCCGCAAAAAATAGTTGGTAATAATTTGACCTATAGCGCTCGCCGTTGACGCTGATGGCCTGGCTAATTTCGTTCCCAAAGAAATATGGATCGGTGACGCCTTCAGTCCAAAATCCACATCAAACAGTGACTTTTTGGGAATGTATTGAAAAGCTGTTGGATCTGATGTGAATTGATGTGAAATTGTCCCAAATCCGACAATTTTCTTTGCTGATGTACTATTTCATCCAGAAATTGACCTCATCGCTGGAGATGATTTTTTTGATAATAACTAGGGTCAGTTTCCAGCTGCTGCAGGTCCCATTCAGCGAATCAACGTCATTGTCTATAATAGTTTACGTTGAGCTCCTCAGCTAGTTGAATTTTGAACGTGTGCAGGGCCCCAAGTCAAGTTATAGTTCTTGTGAGCGACGCCTCGGATTCTCCTGCACACTCCTATCGACGGCGGCAATATTTTCAGCAGATTTCGCATTACGTTGTCGTAAGGGCGGGTATTGGCTCAATGTTTGGTGAACTCAAATTTATATACCATAGTGTTAATAGTTCCCTCAATGGGACGGTTATATCGACCGTAAAATGGGCGAAATGAACGGAACGTTGCCCGAAGAGAACACGCACCATTGTGATAAAATAATTTTATAATTTGCAGGTGTTGTTGAACGCTGTATCCGTCAATAATGATTTAGCCAAACAGGTTGTATAAATGACAGTCAATTTGACAGATGTAGCTTTAACAATATGGTTGCTATCAACTGCTAAAGTTCGAAAGTCCTACCGGAAGACCCGATATAACTATAATTTCCCTTGAATAATAAACCCAAAGGGTACCGAAATATTGCTGTAATAACAAATACTTAAAAACGTTAATAAAAGTTCAAATAATTGAATACAATAAATATTATTTTTTTCAGTTTTTTTTTGGATTTTTAGGTGCAAAAATTTTACCTTCTTTTTTAATTTAATGTGTTTATTTATTTTACATATTTATTTAATAACTTAATAGGAAGTTTAAATAAAAAATTTTTTGTGTATTTTTCTGTTTGTCTTAAATCTTTATATGGCTGAAAGACCCTGTATAATTTAATTATCATTAACCGATATTTGCATTTGCACGAGACTTTAAAAATTGAATTTGCATTTTAATTAAAAACTAGATGTTGTATGAATTATTTAACTCATGAGCTAAAGCAGAGTAATAAATAATTATTGAATGTGTCCTAAAGAGGGTTTTAATTAAATTATAAATTTCAAAATCTTATTCTGTAACTCTTTTTAGAACAAGAGAAACACAAAAGCGATCATCTCATAATATTTTTATATTTTCCACAAAATTGATTACCAATCGTTGAGAATTTATTTATAAACTAGCGGACCAGGCGAACTTCGCCTCGCCCCAATTTTAAGCCTTCAGACAAACTTTCTATTTTTTCATTTGAAAAGCCATTAAGGAATAATTTCATACAAAAACTCATTTTAGATTTTTCCAATTTTCCGACTTTTCCGGAGGGATTTTCCAAAATTTTCTTCCATAAAAACCTTCTCCTCGAAAATACGAACAACTGACAAAAAGTTTCACAGAAATCGGCCAAGCCGTTCTCATTTTATGAATTATTGGATTTTGCCACGCCCCTCCGCCCACAGACCGAAAATAAAATCGGACTTCACAGTGTCACCCGCCCGAGTATTCTGAAGGTTCCCTGAAAATTTCGTCAAAATCGGCCCAGCCGTTTTGGAGCCATTAGTTACATATATATATACACACATCCTATTTTATATATATAGATAACTACACAGTGGGTCACATTAGTTTTGTAATATTTGTATATAAAAAAAATTGTTTTTGAATATGGAAAATTTAAAATATTTGTTTCTCATAAAAAAAGTTATGAGTTTCTTTTGAATTGTTTAAAATTATTACATCTTATAAATTTAAAACATAAAACCATCATTCAAGTTTCCAGTAATATATTCTTTGATACAATAGGAATTAATCGTATACTAATTTTGAACCGAAGAATGGAACAGGAGACCCTCATCGATTATACAATTCCATGGCCTGACGTTTTTACAAGCGACAGTAATTAAATTATTTTAATACTATTCCTATTCCTATTTTCCTTTCCATAAAATATTTGCTCTGAATAATTGTGGGTGCTGATCTAGTTCGAAATAACGTAACAAAATTTTCTTTTACATGCACCAGCATGCGTATCAAAACTTATGTGAGACACTGTACGTATTGTCATATAATATTAATGTAACTTTTACAGAATTTTATCGTTGATAAATATTACGAATAAATAAAAATGATGACAGTCTGCTTTTATAGACAAGTACTTTGAAATATTTTAAAGTCAATGACTTTTATATGTTTCCAGTGTTTGTAATATTAATGAAATGCAGATAAAATATATCGGACTATTGCATTTGCTATCAGCAAAATATTCTTAACATTCATATTTGTAGTTTAAAAAGAATAAATATTTTTGTGCTGGAGAACAATCTGAACTGACAAATTCAATATTCAAACTCGAGCCAGACTGACTAATTTTAATCCAAAAGAGATAAAATTCTTAAAATTTCCTGAAGTTTGCTTAAAATTAAAAATCTTGAAACTAAAAAATCCCTGAAAAAGAAAAATTCCCTACTTTTGGCAACACTGTCATATATATAAATAATTGGTTTTTTCTGTATATTTTTTTAAATTTATGCCCATTCACCTGCTTGCTCAATTAAAAGACTGAAACATTTGATAACGAATGTCTGTTCTAAAGAACACAAAAAAAGTATTTTTAGACATATGCGGTTATTCATCAAAACGTCCAAATCACTTGTTTTAAACCATGATCTATACCACCATCTTTCTTACGAGTAGGGAAGTGCAGTAAATGAAATTATACACAAAAAATTTATGCAATTAACTGATTAAAATCATTATTGACTAAATGGTGTGAAAAAAACGGTTGACGTATTTTAATCGTAAAAAAAGAAACCTAAAAATAGTACAAGTAATTAACACATACTACAAATGTGTTGCTTAGTCAATGGAAGTATTGTACGTGAAAAACTACAAAAAAGTAATAATATTTTATTTCGCAAAAAATATATTCATATTTGTTGCAATAACAGAAAATAACTGCAGTCAAATTATTACGTTACGTCAAGATATTACGTTACTTATCATTTCCTTTTATCACTGCTTGTTGGCCGTTTATTTACTTATTTTTAATTTCATTAAATAAAACAGTAATTTTGTTTATATTTTTTTATAATTTTTAATCTTTGGTATAAAATTATTAAAAAAAAAACAATTAAGAGTTTCAAAATTTTTGTTATTTGTTGTGGTTTAAGCTGTTCATATATCGACATTACATTGGTCGCTAAACCAAATCGTCAGTGCACTTTAAACAGTTTGAAAACATTGAAAATGTATATCTTTAAGCCAAACAAATCAAATACAATATGAGAATTCTCTAATAATCATAAATAGGCTTAGAGTGCTTAGCACAATCAACAATTATACTCAACATTTTTTTATTTAATTTTTGAAACTGTAATTATTTAAACGTCTTGTAAGGGAGAATATCCCAAATAATAAATTTTAATATTAAGTATTAAAAAAAAAACTTACAGACAAAAACTTAAATTAAAATTAAACTTATTTCATATAGTAGAATTAATGTTTTTCGTTTACATCTAGAAATAATTAAAGATTTGCCAGCCAACATTAAAACAAGTCTTTTAATTGATAAATTTTTAATTTATTTACAGTGGCTCAATGAAGTTATGCGACAGGTGTAAATATTTAATGGGGCATTAGGTTGCCTACTACCAACAAATATGAATAATCAAGGTAAGAATTTCACTTTATTTCTTATAAAATTTTATTATTTCAAAAAAGTGCTCATACGCACGTTTGACATCGAACCGAGAAGAATATGAAATCAAATTATTTCTCCAATATCAAACCTTTTAAAATAATGTGGAAATAATTTTAGGATAATGGTCTTGACAAACGAATTTCGTTATAAAATGCTTTACTTACCAAATCGCTTAATTTTGAAGTAACGCTTTGACTCTTAAGGATTTTATCATAACTCATAGTTAGAGATAAACAGTACAACTCTAATCTATCTATATATATATAAAATAGGATGTGTGTATGTATGTATGTATGTATGTATGTAACGTAATGGCTCCAAAACGGCTGGGCCGATTTTGACGAAATTTTCAGGGAACCTTCAGAATACTCGGGCGGGTGACACTGTGAAGTCTGATTTTCGGTCTGTGGGCGGATGGGCGTGGCAAAATCCAATAATTCATAAAATGAGAACGGCTGGACCGATTTCTGTAAAACTTTTTGTCCGTTGTTCGTATTTTCGAGGAGAATTTTTTTATGGAAGAAAATTGGAAATGAAATTGGAAAATCCCTCCGGAAAAGTCGGAAAATTGGAAAAATCGAAAATCGAGTTTTTTTTATGAAATTTAATGGCTTTTCAAATGAAAAAATAGAAAGTTTGTCTGAAGGCTTAAAATTGGGGCGAGGCGAAGTTCGCCTGGTCCGCTAGTTTAACCTAAAAATGATTGATAAGTTAAAAGCAAGTTCATCCTATCTGTAACTTTTACGACGAGGTCTGATCCTTTGAAGTTGCTTGCCACATTTTCTGAAGTTGCCTTACTTTACTTTCTACTCGTTTTTCTCGCCAATCGAGTTAAAACTTCCTTGGAAAATGATATTTTTTATTACGTCTCACTTATTCTTTAATGTCTTTTCTTATTCTGCGATTTCCTAACTTAAGCAGCTGCTACACCAGGGATGGAAATCATGGTACAATTTATCACTACCACAGCTTAGTTTGGAAAATTGCTGTTAAATTGTTATTAAAAAAATAATTTTTTTTAAATAAAAAGTAAAAGGAGTACATGTATACGGCGAGAATATTGCATTTCTTAAGAATTTATTTGAAAAGTGGTCGTATTGCCATACTTTGAAAAAGATAAAAAAAATTTAAATCCAATTTGACGCTCAATTTCGCTAAAAGTTACTTTTAACTAACGTCTAATTAACCGTTGTTGTTGTAATAATAACCCTTAATTGTTATCATTTAAATTAAATTTCTCTGAATATTAATGTGAAAATTCTATTTCCCCGTTGTGCAATTTCTGCAAGATAATGATTTAAAACTTAGTGGATTGTCCAGTATCCAGATTAACTGCTCTACTTTGAACACTTATTGGGCCATTCCAAACCTCGTCAAGTAACAAATATTTTCCAATCTTTTAACCAGAACAAACCAATCGATATTTAAAAACATTGTGTTATAAGGTCATCATTTCGTTTATTTTAATTTTATATATCTTTACGAATTTACTTTCAACTAATTTGTCGTTATTAAGTATAAATACTGTATCTATTTTCTTTCTAACACTTTTTTTTTGATATCAATATAAGACGCACAATATGGCCTAATTAACTTGCCCTTTACTAACTGTATTTTAAAATATTTATGTATAAAATATTTCTTGAATAAATAAACATTTTTTAGGAATTCTTATCTAAGAAACAAATTTAAAAAAAAAACAGATCGCTTCTTTAAAATTAGCACTTGAAAAAATCTCAATGTGAATTTAATCGAATTTGACAAGTAAAACATTCATATGTGAGAGAGAGAGAGAGAGAGAGAGCGAAGTAAAATACCTCCTAAAAACGAGTCTTTTCATGAGAGAAAATTCATATTATCACATAATAATATGATTTCCAATTTTTTTGGTTTGAAAGGGTTTGCTGGTAAGGGGTGATTTCGTGCAACATGTTTCTATTAAACATGTTCAGTTTGGTTTATAATTTAACCATCGACTTACAAACGAACAACGCTGGCAGATTATTGAATTTTATTCTCAAAATTCATACTCGGTTCAGAAAGTGCATCGTTCTCTTTTTTATCGGAAAATCGTGTGCAGCGACGAAGCTCATTTCTGGTTGAATGGATACTTGAACTAGAAAAATTAAGGTATTTGGTGTGAAGAGCAGCCAGAAGCATCGCATTCCGAAAAATGCACTGTTTGGTGTAGATTATGGGCCGGTGGCATAATTGGACCGTACTTTTTTAAATACGACGTAGGCCGCAACGTTACTGTGAATGGCGAGCACTAGCATGCGATGATTACAAAATTTTTTTGTTGCCCAAAATAGAAGAGGTGGACTTGGCTGACATGTGGTTTTAATAAGGCGGTGCCACATGCCACACAACACGCGAAACAATGGCCAAATTGAGAGGCGAGTTCGGTGAAGAGTTCATTTTACGTTTGAGGCCGGTCAATTGCTTGCCTAGATCGTGCGACTTAAGGCCTTTATACTATATTTTGTGAAGCTATGTTAAGGCTCATGTCTATAGGGACAAGGTAGTAACGGTTGACACAACGGAAGCCAATATTAAAGAATTTATTCGTGAGATACCGATCGATAAGTTGAAGAGAGTATGCCAAAATTTTACCCAGCGTATGAAGGAAATTTTATGTGTTTCTTTTTATCAAATCCGAAAGCTTTTAAAAAATCATGTCCTAATTTAGTACCATGATTTTTTTTTCGAAAATCGCACTAGAAATTTGCAAAGATATTGATTACCATTCGGTTTTGTATTCTAAAAAAGAAAAACGCCGAAGTACTAGAATAATAATTAAAGGACAATCTTTCCGATATTTGTCTGTTTTTAATTGGGTATTTCGCAAAAATATTTACACAATTTAACAACTATAATACACAGATATTTTAATATCTTATATCTCTTGTAATATATAAAAATTAGGGATGCCAGTTTCGATTCTGAAAATCCCGGTATTATTCGGAATTCACAAATCCCTAATGCTGACACTTTTCGGATTTAAGAAATTCCTAATTTTTTATATTATTTTTCGAAAAAAATATTTACTATTACTAACGAATTACTGTGTATTTTTATAGTAAATCTTACGAGTATATCCTGAATTACACAGATGGTTCATAATGAAATCAGATTTTTAGTAGGGAAAAACTATTACATTACAGCCTGTACGTATGTAAAGATTTAAGGCTGGAACACAATGTGCAGCTGAGGCTGAAGTTGAGGCAATAGCTGAAGTTGTAGCTGAAGCGGAGTTTGGAGTACGAACACAATGATGAGGCGTGAGTTCATTGTTGCCAATTGTACTTAATCAAAATTTTATGTACAAATGTATTGAATTTGTATGAACGATAAACATTATTGGCATCTCTGGATATAATAATATGTTAACACAATCTGTTAACTGTCAATGTTAACATAATAAACAAAATTAATTTAAGTTTTTTGTGTATTTGTTCAAAAATAAAAATATTGTTTTGTGGAAAAATAAAAATATTCTGTAAAAAAATGTAAACGAACATAATATGTTAAAGAAGCGCTGTTAATTTGAGGCGCTGTAAAAAGTTAAAATGTTCGAACTTTGCACCTCAGGCTTTGCCTCAGCTTCAGCCTCAGATTCACATTGTGCTCGCATACATTTGAGGCAATGTACTTTACTTTTAACAGAGAGAAGTATACTTCTCGCCTCACGCCTCAGCTGCACATTGTGTTCCAGCCTTTATACATCTGAATATTCTTGTTTAGAAAAATGTAATTTCTTCTTTTCCATTGCCATCAACTATAAATGAGACTAAGCATATATTTAAGTATCCTTAAGATTGTGCTACATATGAAAATTAAGTCCATAATCTTGTGCAAGTGCTCCTGCATCATTATCCTCCGTATTATGGTATAATCCTCCGTATCATATAACTTATTATCAAAGTCGCTTTAAGCGAATTAGTTTTTACTCTAGTTCTATAAAAAATATCTTTGGTTTATTACTACAAATAAATCTCGAAAAATCCCGGGACTAGAAATTTTAATGTCCCTGAATGGGTGGGGCAGGCAAAAAACGCTCCCGTTGGGCATCCCTAATAAAGAAAAATTATAATACATAAAATTGTTCACTTTTTTAAACTAAGGACTATTTCAATATTTACATTTTGAAAAAAAATTTTTGTTTTTTACATGATTTAATAACAACGGGGAATAGTGATTTTTGGGCACGGCGTTTCTTAGTCAATTTTGAATACATAAATACATTCGAGAACACTGAAGATGGCACAAAGCCGAAACCGGTCTGTTCATAAACCAAATTTGACGTGGGATGACGGAAAATCGTTCCAAATTCAAACATTAATAAGGTTTAATAATTAAAAGATCTTTTTTTTAAATTGATTCCATTATATCTAAAATAAAGGGTGTTGCCCCAAATAACTCCTTATAACACGAGAAGGGTGATGTATCATAAAAATAAAAATTAAATTATATCCAAGTCATTTTTGTATGATTCTTTTTCTATACATTTTTATTTTTATTATATTATTTTTATGAAAAATATAAAAATTTATGTTCTTTAAAAAATTATTACAACTTAAAACGGAAAAGGGTGGTGTTCTTTTGATTCAAAATTCTTATACAGACATGTATTAAAATCCATAAAAACTTTATTTTAAACGAATTTTAGTGAAGGTACATTATTTCACACAAATCGACAAAATTCTTACATTCGACAAAATTCTTACATATTTTACATCATGATCAACATGAGTTTTCTGATTTTTTGAGTTAAAAATGGCAGTTGGTTGAAACCCTATACAAAGCGAATTGTTCTCTATTGATTAAGAAGCACCAGGCTTTAACAACTTTTTCTTTTGTAATTATTGCTTGGCAAAAACCAAACTTTTCACTTAAAAATATTTAAAGAATTTAAAAAAATTATTATTGTCCAATTACTTCATTGAGCCAGTGTTTGTTAAAATTAATACTTAAACATTTATGAATACTAAAATAATATTGCGGCTTTTAATAATTTCAGTACTTGTTGTTTGTTCAACAAACTTAATACTGTCTCAAAAGAAACTTATTCAAACTCTTTGAAGTTTGACTTTCACATTTTTCGCGATTGACAGCTCTAAAAAGAGTTTTAATAAAAAAAATCTAACAAAAAAGTCCACGTGTAAATCTTGCATTACTTAAGCATCATTATGATTAAACTTAGATTTAAAAGTAATACTTAAATTTTTCGTTCCTTAGTCCACAGTCTATACAAATATTATATGAAACCGTTTGCTTAGTCTAAATAAAATTTTACTTTTATAAGCTGGGCATTAGAGCCAGAACTATTAAAGCCATTGTCTATTAGTATACGTTTAGACAAAAATGGTGTAGATTCATTACCTTCCAAACGTCTCAGCAAACGATCCTGATCGCTTTCTTTGGGCGTTGTGGGTATTTCACGTTTCGGCGAATGTATGCCTGCTAAGCTCATCTTGGTGTTAATACGATTCAATTTAGTTGGCTGATGATCCTGGAATATTTGTGAATTGGCAAAAACAGCGAGGATCTCAGGTCCCAACATGGGCACATTGGTTTGCGTTTCACGTCTATAGACCTCATCGTCAATTTTGCCATTACTGTGTTAATGGATTATATAAATGTTTATATATATATATATATATATATATATATATATATATATATATATATATATATATATATATATATATATATATGTATATATATATATATATATATATATATATATATATATATATATATATATATATATATATATATATAAATATAACAAAAGTTAATTTATAAGTATTAACACAAAATAAAATTAAAAAGTTTGATGATTTATTAAATAAATGGATTATTGATCATGATATTGATATTAATATATTTAAAAAATATATATTAATATGATTGGTAAGCATTTGTTTAATCAATTAGTACGAGTACCTGAATAACGATGATGAGTTTCCCCTTCTTAATGGCTGATCGACAATTATTTGCGGTACGGTTAAATTGTTGTTGTCCGATGGATGTATGCGTCCCAAAATGTTGCCATTTTTCTGTGAAGCAATATATTCTTCATCTTCATCGGGATTGTAATTGGCTGTAAATAAAGAAGAAAGTTAAGATTATCGCTTTCATAAATAAATAACAACAATCAGCTTTTAGTTTTAGTCATTTCCTTTTTACAGGAACTTATGTATATACGAATTATGTATGTACAAGTGTAGGCATTTTGAGGATAAAATGGTTATCGCATCTCGCCAAAAACAAATTTTCCCAAAAAAAAAAAAAAAAAAAAAAAAAAAAATTATTGACTTTTGCAGGCCATCCCTCGAACATTCCCTTAATAAAAAATAAAAATAAAAAAAATGTTAAAGAATCTAATGGAACCGGAACTTAAGATGGGTCTAATGATTGGTTTGACGTATGAGAATTTAAAAAAATATTTTACAAATTCTTTTTATAAGAACATATGTACATAAATTTTTGTCTTCAAAAGACATCAATCAATAAAAAATCATTATAGGCCGATTTCAATGTCTCATTGAATGGTCATGAAATTGAATTGTGTTCTAACGTTCAAGTAATTAAAACACAATACGAGTATGTGTTTCAATTTTAAGCTTAAAGGGAATTTCTTAAAAAATATTTTTACATGTGATACACATTTTTGATTTATTATTCATGGCATGAATATTAAATACATAGATAATAAGCTTAAAAAATTATTTAATATTGTTGTATACGCACGCGTATGTATGTGTGTATATACATAAGTACATATGTATGTGTAAATTTTAATTATATTTGTAGAGTTAAGAGAGTTAAGAATACTGCGTCATTTAAAAGGAATGGCATCCAACTTTGTAATAAATAATTAATTTTTCATTAGATACAAAACTTTAACAGTCGCCTCCACTTCCATTTGTTTTTTGGCGCTAAAAACATTCCACAAAATATACAATGTCTTATAATAAACCTATATATGTATGGATGTATGTACTACATACATACATATGTACATATGTATGTATGTAAGTACTCATGCGTAAATCCAACCAGTTTGTGTTACCTGCCCCTTGTTTCATACAGCTAGGGTAGTCATTGAAGTAATCTCAGTCATCTTAAACATTTCATCCCTTAATAGGAAAAGGATCTTCTCTTCTTGCTTATTTTAAGGAATACATGAGATAATCGTGCAGGCAAACAACATAAAATATAACAATTTCAAAGATTTAAAGAGCTACACACGAAGCAAACATGTAAATTGGCATGGCTGGGTTGCTGTACGTTTGCTTCGTGTGTACTTAGCATTATACTTTGTTTATTTGGACTTGTTAAAATATAAAATCTTTCTGAATTTAGAACTAAAAAGCCAATTTTTAATTTTTTCTTATTGATGTAGTGAATTCTTACGTACGAACACAAGAATTGAAGAGTATCAAGTGACGGTGGAAAGTTCTTAAAAATTTATATTTTTTAAATATTATAGTTTTTATATAAAAGTTCATAATCTCTATATAAAATATAATACAATATAATTAAAAGTGGACAATTGTGCAGAAAATGCTAAAAATTAAATATGAAAAACCTGGCCATTTAATTACAAATGATAATTTGATTGTCATTTGGAGCAAATCGTTCAATAAAAAATTCATGAAATAGGTAGTTGAAATATTTGTAAAGCGATCTATGTATGTGGTGGTTATAGGTGAACTTAAGTCCCAGGAAGAACGATTGGTTATAGGTGAACTAAAGTCCCAAAAAGAGCGATGTCATTAAGAGTCTGTTGTTTGTACTAGCGACAAAAGCGCTAGGCGCTGTTGCTATGGCACTGCTACCATTTACACCAATTGGAATCTGTGTGTAGAATTGGCACGATGGGGACAATGGTGCATTCATTGATCACTATGGTATTAAGTCATCAGAATTACCAGAATTGCCGACTGGCAATTTCTAAGCAGTTGGAAGTGGAAATTTTTATTTACATAGAAGCTGAAATCTTCTATCAATAGAATTTCACTTAATATATCTTACCGGCGGATTTATTGATAACCACTTTTGAAAAACTCGTTGGTGAAAGCACTACCATCAACGTCGAGCTCTAGACGTCAGTGAGAATCACTTTCTTTTGACCGATATAAATATGAAAGACGTTTCATTTCCGCAATACTACGCCACGTGCCCCACTGCTAAGCCCACAATAAACATTTCGTATAAACGATTTAAGAGTACGATTATTTTTCGAGGAGGTGATGTGCATAAATGAAGCAATCATAAAATTCCATTGCACAGGCCTATTTGAATCAGTCACAGACGGCCGATAACCTCAAAGTCAAGATATTCAAACTCAGCCGCTATATATACAGTGTCAAATACAAGAGCTTCATCAATATCTAGGGAGGTCAGCTTGAACAAGTTTATACCCCTAAATAGTTGCTATATATTGAATTTCTAGCACATAACACAAGTTTCCTCTTCATCAAAGGGCTTTAGCTTCTTCGAAAAAATTCTCTAGGTTAGATTATATCAATGAGTGCCTCCGTATGTGTTATATTAAACTAGTAGTCTGCGAGTTGCGGATTCGATTGCTACCAATGACTCTGTGTGTTTCTGCAGACTAGCCTAAATTGCTCCACAGTCTGTGTTTGCTTAAAAAAATTCCTCACAACAATCATGAATTCTGATTGAGTTTTCGGAGAGAAAATTTTGATCAAAACAACTAATTTTTAAAATTTTGCTTATAGGGGGTCGATTGAAATAATAGTTATTTTTATTGATTGGAGGGTGGGGAGAGTAGAAACTGTGCTTTTTCGTATATGTCTCATAAAAAGCTTCTTTAATTTTATTTCAATAACAACTCAGGCTGTCAGTCTCATGGGCAGATCCTTAGCAAAATAAGTTTAGGGAAAATTATGTAATATTGAGATGAATATAAATGAAATATGTACAATATCTGTTAATTATTGCCTTTTATTACATCATTTAGTGGCTACACTAATTTCGCAAATATTTTGCTAATCTGACTATACCACTAACTTATTCTTAAAAAAAAAACTTCCCATTAAGTTTGATGAAATAAACCCTTAAATTTTTAATATTGCATTGTTCTCAGTTAATCCATCGATAAAAATATTTAAATTAGTAGGACTTCTAGAAGAAGAATTTTAATTATTTCAATTCGGTTTGCTTTATGATGACAATTATCATAGATTGCCAGAGATACGAATTTGAAAATAAAATAAAATACTTACCAATGGACTCATCATAACAGAATTTTTCTTCAAAACAATTCCAGTAGAAATCTTCCCAACAGCTGAAAATTTAAAAAAAAAGAATAGATAAATAAAAAAATTATTACATGAAAAATTTTAAAGACGAAAAAAACATTTGTTTATTTTTACTCACTTTTGACAACAGCGACACATTTTTTATAGCTGGAGTTAAAGACGAAATTTCTTGTTAATCACTTTATTTAAAGCGTTAATCTTTTATTATTTTTAATTTAAGTACTCTTTCTTGGTGTTATTATTGTATACAAAACGTGCAGGTAAATTTTTTGTTGGATTAATTTTATTTAAATTATCTGTTAATTTGATTAGCTCATTAATTTGTATTTAATTTAATTTTGTTTTTATTTCATTTCCTTTTTTTTTGGTAACAAACACGACGTCCCGTGTGTAACGTTAAAGGTCTCGTTTAGCTCTAAAAGCGCCAAGAAAACAACTAAATGTTACAACCAACAAAAGCAACAACAACAAGCAATTAAAAAAAATCTGAGTATTCACATATTTATAGTAAGAATAGCTCGCTCCATTGAGAGCGTAACAGCAAAATTTCATTAACCCGATCTCATACTTAAAACTGTGTACTCAGGTCTGGTTTCTTATGTATGTATGTATGTATGTATGTACGTTCATGTTGGCCGCTTTTTCTAACGCTTAAAATATTCTTTAAAACAAATGGGAAAAAATCGCATGTTAATGACTGCTTTTGAGCAACAGACTTAACGACTCACTAAATGACTGGTTACTGGCTGTCTGCTTCTGCTTCCCATTAAAACGGTCTTTTCTTTTTTTGAGGGGAGAGGGAGTTGACAATTTGCAAACACCGAGTGCAAAAATTAAAACATTAGAAAACAACAAAAATATTGCTTAGACTTCACCTGTTCAAATACTCAGATACGGGGAGAGAGAGAGTGAGAAAGTATGGGAGAGTAAAAGTTTAAAAATAAATAACAAAACAAAAAATTGAGCAGTTGCATGAGTTTGCAGGGCTGCCAGGTTTGGGGTTTTGACCCCAAATTAGGGGTTATTTTGTTTCTGAAAGGGACAAAACTTTTCATTTGGGGTTTGGGGATATAAAACAAAATAGGATATTTTGGGGAATTTTAGAACAACATGCTCATATAATATTCGTTAAATTAATAAATTTTTTTTTCTTATCTATTTATTATTGTTTGTTTCATCAGTAATATCTTAAAACCACATACTTGTTTCCGTACCCTGAATTTTCAGCAACAGCTGAAAATTATCACATTGCAAGGATGATTTACATTGAAATGAAAGACGATAGCAATCGAATGTTCCTTATTTTCATTAATCCAATTATTAACGACATAAATCGTTTAAAAATAGGTTTTCAGTGCGACACAATTGATGCTGGAAGTTTGTATGACAAAATGTACATGACTGTTCTAGTATTATGTTCCAAAATATTTAAGCCATCGGTTTTTAACCAAATAAAAGTTTTGAAAAATATTTACAATATATTGGATATATTGAACGACCCAGATCTCTGCTTCCCTTAAATGCAGTAGATTTCGGAACAGAGTTTGAAGCTGATTTGTCAAATTGTTGCCTAGGAAGTGAAGAGATTTTAATATTAAAAAAAATTGTTTGCAGTATTTAAAAAAACATTGAAAAAATGTTTGTTGTGGCATTTTGTGCATTTTGCAAGAAAACTAATTGTTTCTAACAATTAGTCGGGATATTCTCCCGAATAATAAATTTCAATATTAAGTATTTAAAAAAACTTTTGTTTGAAATAGTATATCGTTTACCTGAAAATCGTTACATTTTTAAAAAATATAAGTACTTCAGCAGCCAAAAATGTATTAATACAACATCGTAGCCAAAATTTTCTACAATCAAATACGTTTTGCTTAAATTCATGGACGCAACTATTTCCTTAGATGTTTACGAGACTCATTGGAATAAGCTCCCTTTTACCGAATGGTATTATTATTTTAAAAATAATATTCCCCTTAATTTAGTGGAATTTTGGTTAAAAGTTTACAACTTCCAAGATGCTGCTGGTAAAAGACACTACAAAGAATTGGCTCAGGCTGTGCTTTATATGCTTTTGATACCAACAAGCAATGCATGTGTGGAGCGCGTATTTTCAATAAGAAAGTTCACAAAGATAAAACTTCTAAATAGTATGCAGTATGAGCTTTTGGAGGCATTACTGAGAGTACAAGTTCATTTAAATATCAACCAAATCTGTTGTAAACAGTTCAAACCAACAAAGGATATGCTAAGCAATTTTAATGCAGAGAATATGTATAATAGAAACATTCACAAGATGGCGATTCAGACGTTTTTGATGTAAAATGTGTACATACATGTTGAACATATCTATATACATATGTGCATACATATGAATATACATACATATGCACTTTCTTATGATCTCTTCTAGTATAAACCTAATTAAAATAATTTTTTACAATAGTGTATATTTTACAGGGGTTTCTTTTGGGGATTTTTCAATTTTATCAGGGGTTTTCCGGGGAAATATTTTTTCAAATTTGGGGATAATGAAAAAAAGTACCTGGCAGCCCTGGTTTGCACAAGAGAAGAAAGATAATGTTAAAGGCCCATTTAGCCGACCGTAGAAATCGTAGATGTAAATGTATCGTAAATGTATCGTATATGTAAATGTTGATGTGCTTATAGAACGCTAGAAACCGTGTCATGTGTTTCGAATTAGTGATGATAGTTTAGTGTGTTTGCATGATTTATGGGTTTGTAGAAAAAGTACCCAAATTATATGAATGGTACCAAACATTTTTGTTAAGTATTAAATTGTTATAACTCAATCAATAAAGTTTAAAAAATAAGTTTTGTACATGCATTTACATACTTATATATAAAAATCAATGAGTTTTCGAACTCACGGGCGATGTGTTAACACCTTTTTTTACACGGTACCTGTTCGATTTCTATGAACACAGACCCACAAACCCGGAGGTAGAGTTAATATAAAGTATTTAATGAAAAAGAACAGTTTATTGAATTTAATTTAACTTTTTTTATTGAATTTAATTTAACTTTTTTATTTATATAAACCCACAAAAAACAAAGAGAATACAAAGCAACAGACAAATGTACGTACATACATTGTTATGTTTGTACATACATAAGCTACATACGTTGCTGTCTTGCTCATTTTTATATATGTACGTATAACCACGTCACTATTCTCTTTGCTATGCATAAGACAAAACCGAAGATCAACATAAAACACTTTTTTAATATTACTCCAAATTAATACTCCGAATTAAAACACTTAAATCTCCGCTCGCTGATATCGGATCGCCTTAATTTTTGGCCTAAACTCTTCGTCGAAACCCGCACTAGCGTTTTAATAAAAAAAATAAAATCGGCTATGAATTTCCGGAGAAAATCGCGTGGGAAAATTATATTAAAATCGCCCAATAATCACTTTCAATACCGACTGCCAAGCAACGAACAAACAAACGATGATTTACTCTTACATACCTTACACCTAACACTTGCGTATGTATTGAAACTAATAGTTTACTGCCCTAGAGGCGCGCGTATAGATTTTAACACATCAATAATTCAAAGTATGATATAATTTTGAACATCTTTATTTTTTATATTTACATAAAGTTATTTATATCATAATTATTTATATTACAATCTTTGTTTTAACTGTTATACTTTTTTTATTGTGAACGTGCTATAGGTTGAACGTATATACTTAACTTATTTACTTATGAACTGAGGAACGAAAGTATTTACATTTCTATTTATACCCTCGTTCTGTATATTTTGTTTACATATTTTGATTATTTTGCTTTGGGTCTGACCTTCAAACAATCATATCCTTATTTTAATTATTTTGTTTACATATTTTTGTTTTTCGCTTTGGGTCTGATCTTCAAACAATCCTATACTTATTTTAATTATTTTGTTTACATATTTTTGTTTTTCGCTTTGGGTCTGATCTTCAAACAATCCTATCCTTATTTTAATTATTTTGTTTACATATTTTTGTTTCGCTTTGGGTCTGATCTTCTTATTTCTAATATTATTTTCTTGGAAGCCATGTTATCTACCTGCCATTCTAACTCACTAGATTGTTGGCTGTATAAAAAAGTTTTGCATCAAATGCACACAAACTATTATAAAAATATCATCTTACTTTTCATTAAAGAATTATTGACTCAAACAACTAAATTTATAAAATATTTTTTATATTCAAAGAAGATTCACAGTTTAAAAGCTTAAAATATCAAAAACCCAAAAAATTACTAAAAAAGGGTTTTTGTGCCACATTTTCGTTTACTTTTGTATTTACCAACACTGGCTACATCTGTCACGTACGAGGTTACGTGAAATTCTATTTTCAACAGGTTCAGACGTTACGGCAACGTGACACCTCCAGTCGGCTAAGCGTTTGCATACATTCTCATATAACAGAAACGATCAACTGATTCGGCTACATTTACATTTCTACATTTACGTTCGGCTAAATGGGCCTTAAGCCCTATTAAATATTAGGTGTACAAATAAATTTTGGCCTTGAGGAACAGGCATGGAAAATAGAGATTTTTTTTAAAACGTACTATGAACTTTGGTATAAAAAGTACGTTTTGACCAGGACTGTCAGCTTCTTTCGTCGGAAAGTGAAATTTAGTGGAATTAGTTGGCGTTTTTCGACTTCAACTTCGATACTTTCTAACTATTAACTTTTTATAAAAAAATAATAATATCTCCTTTCCAATTACCGCCTTATGAAATCCTATCTTTGTGTTTAGCGACATCTTTACTTTATTGCATCATGGGCCCAATATTATCTAAGTTTTTACTCACGATTAATCAGAGCTTGTTCAATGCTCCGCAGGCTGGCCCTTTTCCCTAAATTGTGGTAGGCGTAAAACTGGATACGTTGGTTAAAATGCTGATCTTTGTGACAATGGCAAATGTCGATACATCGACTGAGACCAGAGCTATCGCTATAAAGCAGCGATGAGAGCAAGATGTTTTTACACGTTTCATGCCAATAGGTACAAAATTTGCCACCAATCTGTCGAATTGTATTTGCTCGATCGTAATCAGGATGTCATACTAGGGGTCCATTGTATACTTCCTATGCGTTATATGATGAAATAAATCAAGGTTATTTTTACTCTGTCCCCATTTCTTATATATCTAAATGATCTTAATGTGATCGGAAATTGCTCAAATAGATGACCAGGTGTATGGTGGCACATTTTTCTAACTGGTCCAATTTATTCTTTATTAATTTCTTTAAAAATTATTACCTTGATAAATAAAATATGTTTTAATGGTAAACGAATAAATAATGAAGTTACATTTAAGAATTTTTCACTCAATTATGATTCAACAAATGGGAATAATCGAATGCTACTCTCATGTCTATTTTGAAGCTGTTATGTCACACGCAGCAGAGAAGAATCATATTCTCATGATAAATTTTCCAAATTCTGATTTAAAAAAATTTTATAGTGGGCAGCACTTAATTTAATGTTTTTAAATAGAAATCAAAGTACAGTTTATGTATTTTTATTTTTTAATCTACAATTACTGGAAAAAACCATAATAGTATTGAGTTTTCCATCCCTGTTATCGCTTTAAGTATTTTGATAGCAATAATATCACATGAGTAAAACTAAATATTACAAAATGATTAATTAATATCATAATAATTTTTATAGCAACACTTACTGCTTGTTTTTACAAAACTAAAGGAAATATTTTTTAGTAATCTAAGTATATACACGAATATACTTATATAAGTACATATAAGTATGTACATATATATTCATACACATATACATATATGTACATATATATTCATACACATATGGATTTCCATTAAATTTTAAAGAAACATTAAGGAACAGTTAATGAAAACACTTCTCCTGTAAAATTTTGTATTTAATCCTTAAGCTTTTTCGAGGGTGTAGGCGCGAAATGAATTTGATTATATACATATTTATTGGGACAAGTGACTTGCCCTTGAAGTGAAGCTTACTATACACGTGTGACCAATATTATCGATCTAAATAAGTTAATAGTTTTTAAGAGATTCATTACATTAACTTTAGCGTTTCGTTTAGTTTGTAATAAAAACATAAAAAACTTTTTGTATTTTATTTTTGTTTTGTATTGACTAGTTGCTCGCACAAGGACCATAAATTAATCACCTTTCGCATTTTAAGCTTTTTTCACTTACTTTGCTATTTTAACTTTAAGCAACATTTAGTTCATAAAGTGATTGGTTTTCGCCATTTTCGCGATGGCAGCGACTTAAAGTTTTCTTATCGTTTTTACAATTCTAGCCGGTATTTTGAATTACTTAGAATTTCTAGAAATATTTTCAAAAGTTTAAAATTTAATTCTAAATTATTGTGTTTCATGTTTGCGCTGACCTGAGATGCTGAACCAATTTCAATGGAATACACATTGTCCACCTCTACGGAAAAAGTACATTTCAAACCATATACTTAGGTATGTTTCTGGTGGGAATTAATACTGTAGTTTGAGGGCAGGAGGGAGCTACGAGTATAAATTTTCTTTCACTTTCAGATAATCAATCCTCCTTATCTAGATTTCAGTCTGGTACGAATCGAAAACTATATCAATTCTAGTTTTCACAGTGCGAAAATAAAATTTTTTTACATTATTTTATGTTGTGTAGATTGCTATTAGATGAAATTAGAAAGAAATCATCTACTCATCAGAGTTAAAAAAATTAAATTCATGTTGTTATTAGTTATTCGACCTTATTGATTATTTTTTTATTATAATCTATTAAGCCTTAAGTCTTCCTTATATAACAAAACTTTTATTTGGACTTTTTAAATTTATTTGTTGTGGCTTTAGCTATTCATACGCCGAAATTTCATTGGTTACTAAACCAAATCGTCAGTGAATTGTAAGCAGTTTCAAAACATCCAAAACTTTCGAATACAATATGAGAATTGTCTATTGTATATGATTATCACAAAATACTTAATCAAAGAGGTCTTCTCTAGTTTTATAAAATCGTATATCTTTTTTCATAAAAAAAATCGTTATACTGCCAAATTAAAAAAAAAAACTGAAAAGGAAAAATGCAAATATAAACAACGTCATCACTGTCTATTTTCGATACGAAGGAAAGCAACTCATCAAACCTCAAAGCTTTATGATTAAATTCCCTTATAGAGCATTAGCTTCTAAACGAAATCTAGTACACATATTGAATTCTTTATAGAAATCTATTATGTTTACACCAAGTTCTAGTAAAGTTCTCGTGCAGTGTAGTACAAGAATTAATAACAACCCCTAATAGTTACCAACTATAATTCTCAACAAAAAAATGTTATCAGTTTCTTAACAATGTGTTAAAAAGGTTTCTCTACAAGTCTACAGATACGAGGGAAGTTCATAAAATTCTTAAATCGATAAATACTGATTATGAAGAAACTCTAATATGTCAATAACCTAACTTTATATTTTCTTTAAGCAAATGATAACAAATATCGCTTATTCTAAATTCTTGATAAGCAGGACAACTAAAAATACGCTATTTTGTTGACATAAGAAATACTCTAACAATTTTCAAATATCTATTTAATATTTCATTGTTTGTTGTTGGCTTAGCTATGTAGGGTATATGCCTGCATTTCACTGGCGCTAACCAAATCATCAGTACCCTTTTAGTCAAATCATGATCTGCAGACATATATCTAGCTAAGCCAACAACAAACAATAAAATATTAAATAGTTACATATTTTGGAGAATATCTCGAATAACAAATTTCATAAATAAATAGCGGACCAGGCGAACTTCGCCTCGCCCCAGTTTTAAGCCTTCAGACAAACATTCTATTTTTTCATTTAAAAAGCCATTAAGGAATAATTTCAAACAAAATTTCATACAAAAACTCGATTTTTGATTTTTCCAATTTTCCGACTTTTCCGGGGGGATTTTCCAAAATTTTCTTCCACAAAAACCTTCTCCTCGAAAATACGAACCACTGACAAAAAGTTTTACAGAAATCGGCCAAGCCGTTCTCATTTTATGAATTATTGGATTTTGCCACGCCCCTCCGCCCACAGACCGAAAATTAAAAATCGGACTTGACAGTGTCACCCGCCCGAGTATTCTGAAGGTTCCCTGAAAATTTCGTCAAAATCGGCTTACCCGTTTTGGAGCCATTACGTTACATACATACATACATACACACATCCTATTTTATATATATAGATTTTAAAATATGTTTCTAAAATATAAAAGTGAAGAGGGTCCTCAATAACTGTGCAAATTTACTATCAAAAATTTATGAAAATTTATTTGCACAACCTTCGCGAGATCAGTATGGTTTGTTGAATCAGCTGTTTTTTGTGAATAATCATCAAATAAATTTTAATTTATGTTTGAAACTTTATAAAAAATATGTTCAACTTTCTGCTTAAAATTTTTAAAAATTGTACAACATTTTAAAAAGGTTTTTATGATAAAAGCTTTGCCAATTTGTTCAATTACAAAAATGCAAAGGTTAGGCAGTTTATTGAAAAGGATAGTTTGGATAATTCTGATACTGTTCTCGTATTTACTTGTAGTAAAAAGACCCCATACAGTGTTGGACAAAATAATGGGAGCACAGAGTTTCAGTGCAGGTATGTGCTGAAACCCTTGAGATTTCGAAAAGATTTACATATTTTGAAGATGTCCAATAAATTTCAAATCAATTCGGTACTTGTTTTTAAAATATTATGAAATTGCTATCATGATGCAATACAAGTAATATGAAGGAATTTACTCGAAAAACTTATAAAACTTTTATGAAAAAGGCCACTGCTTTTAAAATATATTATAAAATAAATTGATGAGTGGTTCGAAAACAATTTTCTATTCAAAATATGATGAGAAAAAGAACAGATTAGCAGACCTGTTTGTCAAATTGTTTTAAGCTTTTGAAAAAAAAATTCTAGAATAAATAAAAATAGACAAAAATAAACATTATTTTTGGAATAAAAAAGAGTTTCCAGAATAGCCATAAAAATGTTGATATTAAGGATCCGAAAGTATTACGAAAACGTGTCATTTCCAGGGCTTGTCATTGCAGCACGTTTTTTATATTCCTATTCAACGATTTGGAAGCTATCTTCATACATGGATAGAAAATTAAATTTTTTTTATTTTTTTGTAGACATAATTAATATTTTATTAGGGCTTGACTACTGGAAATAAACTTCACATCTGAAAGTGTATAAATTTGCCAGTAGTTATGATATTGTCTCTCTTTTGTGAAAGTGGTTTCTTCAATTATTTTTTAAAATAAAATAAATATTGCAGGTGGATTTCAAAAAATAAATATTTTTTTTTCGTTAAAGTATTTTTGAATAGAGTTTAACAGTTTTGTAGATATAATACATATTTCATTTATCGAAATGTGAACTTGACTTACTAAAAAGTGAAAAACATTCGCTATTGGATTTTAGGAAGCAATAAAAATATCGATCTTTGAGAATGATTTTTTTTATTAAATCAAACCATCAAATCCTAATATCATTTTAAATATTAGCCGGACGGTTACTTCTTAGTGGTTTCAGTTAATTTAACCTACATACAAGATTAAGACAAACGTGTCCGGGGATGTGGGATTTATCCTGATTATTTGGATACTTAAGACCTTTAATCTGATGCCTTAACATTTCACTAGATGGATTCTTAAAGGATTCAAATCTAATTTCGCTGTTTAATTGCAGTGTTTGGGAATATTATCCTGTGTCAGTATTGACCTAAAAAGCATTTCGTCTTAAGCCATTTGGGAGTATTTAGGCTGTAATTTTCCCCTTATAAAAAACTCTAGTATAGTATTAACAATCAGCCAGTTTTTTAAATTTTTTGACACTAGAAATATTTTATTTCTTGATTATTTTGTTCAACACTGTATATGTGTACATATGTATGTATGTATATACCATGCCTATTTATTATACTGGGGAGTACGTACAAATGCATATGTATGTGCACGAAAAAATATATTTCAGGTAAGCACATCAACAACAATACGTTGATAAAAAATCAACAAATACCTACAAACTACTAAATAAAAACAACAAAACATACATACATACATAAGTATGTTCATCAATACATCCATACATAATTATAAAACATACTGCGCATCAAAAATAAACTAAGACGCAGCACGACGCTGCTTGCTTCGGGAACCCATGACAATCAGGGAGATACATACATATGAAACCCGAATTGCTTAACAGAATATTTATAATCTAATATTATTTGTTTTGATCCATAAATACTAAAATTTAAAAACAAGAAACTAGAGAATACCCAGCAAACACAAAGTTAATCGTTTGAAATAGAATAACTTTATCATTTGATTTGAAGCTCAATTCTTAAAATATTTTCAAGGCAAGTCCGAGGTTTGATTTAAACATTTGATTTAAATAGAAACGTTTTAGAAATAGTAGTTTACTCAATGTCTACTCAAGTATTATTCTCAAACGCGAAACAATTTTAAACTTTCAACATTTTTAAACTATTATTATTGCAATCAATGATAATAAAGTCAAAAATTACTGTAGAAAAATTACTGTTGGGAGTAAAAAAATATCCTTTTTAAAATCTATCGCTTACAACAACAAACCACAAACCTTGGAAGTCTGCAAATTTAGTATTTAAAAGGAGTAACAATTTAAAATGCCTTAAAATGAGCGCAGTTATGCATCAACTCAGGAGTTGGTCATTTGAGGGATGTAAGGGATGATGTTTTAGCAACTTTCTTTTTGTCAATACTGTTTGTGGCAGCTCAGCTGTTTTACTCTCGCAAACACTTGAAAATAAAATTAATAAAAAAATATGCGTAAAAAAATTTGTGTTCCATATTTGAAAAATATTTGAGAACTACGCTTGAGACTAAGTTAAAAATAAATAAACTTTTTAATCTGGAAATTGTTTACAGTTTTTGTTTAAAATAATTTCAAACAATTCTTAAGCGCTTGGCTTTTAAGAAAGAGTTTGATTTCACATCATTATCAATTTAAAATCAAGCCTGCGTGTTTGTTGGGTATGTACATATGTATGTATGTTCATAAGTACATGCACGTGTATGTATGCATGCTTTTGACCTTTTTGGGAGTAAACACCAACCAATGCTGGAAAATACAGCTGTAATTAACGAGGTCTGTTTAATAGAAAAGGTAAATTTTGAAATTTCTTGGGTAACGTGCATTCGATTAGCGATTTTTTTTTTAATGTTGGCACACTTGTCTCGAACATATGTTCTTACTTTAGTTTGTTTGTGTTTAGTTTAGTTTGTTTGCGAGAGGCATAACAGTTAGACGTGTTTTGCGTGTTCGGCGATTTTCTTTTGTGGAAAAAAATGTATTAAAGAATTTGCATCAAATTAAGTGCTCAAAAGCATTTGAATTGTTGGGAGTGACATATGTATAGTGATTGTACTCTGAGTCAGAAAAAGTTTTACAAGTGGTACGAAGAAGTTAGAAAAGATGGGAATTGAAGCTTCATCACATCAAAAACCAATGAAAATGTTGAGACAGTGAAGGAATTTGTTATGGAAAATCATCGAATCACTATTACAGAAGTTGCAGAGGATGTTGGCATATCGGTTGGCTCATGCCATACAATTTTTCCGCTGAGCTGGTTCCAAAATTGCTGTATTTTCAAAAAAAAAAAAAAAACCGTAGCATGGGAATCGCAAAGAAACCAAACTCGAGTCGTCCCAATGAAAGAGGCAAGAAGAGCCAAGACCAAAAAAAAAATCACGCCAACTTCGATCGCTGTTTTTTCCGATTACCATTGCGTAGTGCATCATTAACTCTTGCCACATGGTCCTAGTATTATCTTGAAGTTATGCGCCGCTTGCAAGAAGCAATACGAAAAAAACTTCCGGAAACGATAATGCACCTGCTCACTTGTCATACTTAGATTGTTCGCAATTATTTGGCCGAAAAGAAACCCTATGCCTCAGCCGTCGCATTCACTAGATTTGGTCTCTGCGACCTATTCCTGTTCCCAAAATTGAAGAGACCAATGAAAGGACGGCGTTTTGCGACGATTGAGGAGATAAAAACCGTATCGCTGAGAGAGCTTAAGGCCATACCAAAATGTGAATATCAGAACTGCTTCGAGTATTGGAAAAAACGTTGGCACAAGTGCATCATATCTAAGGGAGAATATTTTAAAGATGGCAAAATAAAAATTGATGAATAAATAAATATTTTTTGAGAAAAATTAAAGTTCACCTTTTCTATAATTAGCTAAATATTGCAGTTTCTGTTTTAAAGGCAACATTTTTTTTCCGGAAATTATCATCAATCGACTTTTACTATAGTCGTTGCTTTTCACTTTGAGCTTTCTTTTAAAATTGACGAAGTTTGGCTAAGAATTCTGGAACAACCGTAACCACTCTCCACACAAAACAAATTTTTAATGATTTTCTTCCCAAATCATGTTTGAAATTAAAAGGCAAGTAACTTTTTTAAGAACTTGTTATTGTTTTATTTTTAATTTCACTACAGCTCTTAAAAAAAACAAATTATTTTAACTTGGTTTAATTTACTTACTCATCCAAAATACCGAATTAAGATCGCGCAAAACTTAGAAAAAATCAGCACAGAATTAATTTATTTTTTTTTGTTGATATACCAAAGGGTCCTAAGTAAAAATACCATTCTTGGTTATTTCTTTATTTTGTATATATTTTTGTTACTATTTTTATAAAACTAAATATGCCATGGTGAGCATTATCAGGGGTCTGTCTCTCGCTTTCACACCGATTTAGAATTACATTAGCGTAGTCTGTGTGAAATTTCACTGAAATAACTTGCAAGATGCACGATATTATGTCCAAAATATAAAAAGTAATCAAACCACTGTGATTTGTTAAATACAAGTTTTACAACGATTTATTTATTTTTTTATAATTATAAATTGGACGATTTTTGCGGGGAAAGAGTCTGGCAGCACTGCATACTACTACTAGGTTAACAAAAGCAATATAATGTCCATAGAGAACAAAAAACATACCATATTAATCTAGTATTTTTGTAATAAAAGAACATACTTTTAGGCTGATGTTGAAATTGTACTCTAGATACGGCTGCCAGATTTGACTATCGTCATTTCGAAGATTTTGGATCTTGACGATTTTTCGTAATTAAGAGAATATTTTTAAAGGAAATTTTAAAATAATTTAAAATTGTACAACTATTGTTTTAGCAAATGTGCATTAAAATTACAAATTATATACATACGGAAAGTATAATTAATATAAATAAAATGTTCCAAAGCGAAACTATGAAAATACAAGAATTATGTAGTGAAATGCAAAATGAAATGATTGAAAACGGTCTGGATTTATTATCCAAAACTGAATTTACTGGGAACAGAAAACTTGTATATAATAGATTGCGAAGAGGAAAGACCATGAAGAAGTTTATCTAGGAACTTATATTAAAGACATTTTGTCAGAATAAAGAATGGATATTCAAGATTTAAGATCAATTAATCCTCAATATATAATCAACATTGAAAATATTTTGGCGTAAAATAGATTAAAGGAATGTGAAATACAAAATATGGCATAGAGTTCGAATAAATTAAATTAAAATTATTGAACATAAAGAACAGTTTTTCTTGAGAAAAATATTAAGTTAAAATCAGAGATTCTCTTCGCTTAGTTCAGAATTTTTTAATTTTCCACATAATTCATAAATGTAGAAAATGTATTTAGTAAAATTAATCTAAATAAAATAATATTTAGAAATTCATTAAAAAAACGCCTTTGAAATCAATATTGTACAAAATATATTGTTTAACGATATGCAATTGTAATTGCTGCAAATTGTACCAGATATAATCGAATTATAGAATTGTAATACACATCTTTAAACTATTAAAATTTTTGCATAAATACATTTAAGTATGTACATAAATGCAGTGGAATTCGGTTATAATACACACCGGTTATAAAGGATTATCGCATATAACGAATAACTGCTCTGATACCAACAATTTTGTGCAAATATTTCATAGAAATCATTATGGTTATAACGAACTTCGATTATAACGAACTTTCGCTTGTAACAAAACTATTTATTGTGAATTCGATGCTTCTAAATTTTTACGCTTATAACGTGCAAAACAAAATCGCAAAATTAAAAAAAAAATTTAACTTTTAAAATAATCATTTATCAATATTTGATGGTCATAAAGAAAATTTTAAAATAATTGAAAATTCTGAATATTGTGAAAATATCAGCCCTGTCACAGAAATCAATTTCGATCGAAAGTGGAATTGATTCCGTATTTTGCTTCTCCAGAAAACAAAAAACGAAATTGTTTTTCGGAATGAAACCACTTTTAATTTCATGATCGAATTTGCATTTTTTGTATCTGATAGTACAAAAACAAATTTAAAACTTTCTTGATTGAATAAATAAAATAATAAAATACGGAATCAATTCCACTTTCGATCGAAATTGATTTCTGTGACAGGCCTGTATATATTTTAGTGTTACTTGCTTTTATTTATTGGAAAAAAAAAGAATATTATTATTTATATAACGAACTAAATTACCTGGTCCCATTTAGTTCATTATAATCGAACTCCATAGTATTTTGTCTAAAAAATGTGATATTTTTATGACAAATTTTTTAAAGTTTCCGATTAATCATTTTTACGATTTTTTCTTTAAACTTTGGCGATTTTATCCCTAATATATCCGGCAACTTTTTCTAGACATGCTGTCTAGTTCTAGGAATAGTGTTTGTGGCCCGAAAAACTATATGTATTTGATTTCTGACCTCCATAAAAAAAGCTATTAATATTTTTCAATGAAACTGGTCAATAGAAAGTTTTTTGTTTATTAAAAGCGTTCGTTTCTTTCAACTTTAAAGACCGGTTTACCAAATGACCGTTTGAAGTGGAAAATTTGTTATATAAATTAATAGTTTCATTAGCATTTATTGGATTTCGTTGCTTTAACAACTAGAAAACATTCATCCTCGAAAAAACTTCCCACTAACTCATGAAAATTAAATAACCATCAAAGACTAATATTTAAGTGTTTTATTTAAAAAAAGGGCATTGAACTAATCATTTATGTATGTAAATTAGGAAAGATTTATGATTAGAACTAAATTTTGTGCTCATTAGTCTGCGGGTCAGTTTACGACTTCGTATTAAAATGTCGTTTACCTTTAAGTTGTATTTAAATAAGAAATTCAGTTTTTCAGTGCAACTCATTCTGAATGGCACTTAATCAAAATTTAAACATCCAATGAAATGCATTTAAATCCTGATTAAGTTAAACATATTGACCATATGATTTTTTTGACATGTTTCTGTTTGGCAGACAAAAAAAAAATTGTGACCATCCACAAGTTTTTTACATTTCCCCTAAACCCATAAACATGTAATTTTTTTAATATTAGAGAAATAAAATTACAGAGTTACTTGTTTAGGCTTTTTGGCTTTTCAAAATATTTTTATTAAAAATTTTATTTTGTCCCTAAATTACAATTAATAGCCTTTTAAAATATTTCTTTATTTATGTCAAACAACTTTTTTTTTGGAAAACTATTGAAATTTTTTTTTTGAATATTCCCAGTGCCATAAATTGATATTGCTCTCAAGGAATGACAATTTAATTGCTCCCAAAGAATCCGTTACGAGAATTTTTTTAGACTTCCAAAGGAAAATTTTTAAGTAAGACAAGAATTATTTCTACAAATTTGTGTAAAACATTTATTTCTTTAAATCTACATAAAAATATTATTTGTCTTCAACCAATAATAATAGAATTATTTTCACATAAGAAAAAAGAAATCGTGACCACTGGCGATTTTGTACGCCTTACAGATGTAAAATTTATTGCCAGTGGAAAATAAAGAATCGTAATTTAATACAAAATTATTTTCTATGCAAAAGATTCATAAACAATGTTCCTTTTGAAGACAGCTTCCAAATCGGTGAATTGGAATCGATAAAGACTGTGTTGGAAATATTGGAAATGATCAAAGTTGGTGTTACTTCTGGATTCTATTCTCAACATTTGCATGACATTTAAATTATTTATTTATTTAATTTATGACGACAAACTGATACTGTATTTAAATTCAATTTAATTTAAATGGCAATCAACCAAATGCAGAATCATGTGCTGGCGCTAAAGATCAATTTCGACCTAATTTTTGCTATTGGTCAGTACTTTTTCGCTTTATCCAAAGTTAAGAAGCTAAGCATTAATTAGAAGGTGGCTTACACCCGCTTCACACACTTCAAGTTTTGTTGCGCAACTTTCGAATCAGCTTTGAGAAAGATAGAGATGGTAGTACATACGTGCCCTATTTTTCGCACAGCTGAATTGAAAGTTGCGCAACAAAAGTTAAAGTGTGTAAACCGGGTATTAGAAGAAATATGTATAAATATATTGAGTCTAGCAGCTATGAAAATTGGATTTCTTAGTTTGCTACTCATATTTTTCCTATAAAATTTATTATTTCGTATATTGTTCTTCTGCCCTGAAATATAGGGTGGTTCACCATTCCTCTTAACAACTTCGTCAGCTGTGATTGAGGGGGAGAAACTCAAAGTTTTGACATGAATTCCTAATTAGAAGTCCCCTTTGACCGTAATTACTATCATTGCAAATATATTCTTGAATATCTCATAAACTAAAATGTCGCTCATTTATTGCAATATCCTAATAACCACTACTTTGCGGTGCACCCGCACAAAATGCAACTAACCATAGACAACGGCGTGTGCTCGCTGAATGAGCCCTGGAGCAGTTGGACACTGAAAATCTTCTTCAGCGATGAGGCTGTACCCATTCTGGATGAATGGGCACGTCAACAAACATATTTGACGAATTCGGCACGATATGAAACCACATGCCTCCAATGCATCCAGAAAAAGTCACTGTTTGAGTACCACATTGGCCAGGCTATTACTGTTAACGACGAGCACTATAGGTCGATGATTACTATTAATTTCTATTACTATGATTATTATTAATTTCTTTTGAAATGAATTGCATGATATGGACACCAGCATCCAGTGGCACACAGCTCATGCCATATTGGACATTCTGCACGAGCGATTTGAGCTCATAATCATCTCACGTCAAGGTGATGTGAACTCGTCACCGAGATCACGTGATTTCAACACGTTATACGTTTCCTTGTGTAGGATTTTCTTACGACGCAGATCTATGCGAATAAGTCATAGACCATAATGGCCCTCAAAGCCAACATAACCCTTGACATCGCTCAAATTCAGCCAGATTTATGCGGATATGAATTATTTGGATAGTGTAATATTCCATACATAAGGAAATCGAATAAAAAATTTTAATTACATCTCGCACACGTTTTGTTTTATTAAAATTTAAAGCTACGAAGCGCTTGATGAAATACCAGTTCCATATTCGCTAATTTGATAGAAAGACGTCATACTCGTAACTAAAAAAAGAAACGGATTTTATAGAAAGCGATTCGATTTCGATTTATTTACGAATTAAAAAAAATATATATTGTACGAGATATTTGTAAGGATGTTGTGCACAAAGTGCGGACGAACATGATGATTAATTCTGCAATTTTTAAAACAAAGATTACGAGTAATTTTTTTAAGTTATGACGTTCTTGCAACAAACCAGCGATATATATATATATATATTTACAGACATACTGTATGTACATATATTGTTGAAAAAAATGATGAGACTATAATTATTGTTGATTTTATTTATGCCATCATAATGATTGTTATTCAGAAAAAATTCTGAATATTTTTAAAAACAAATTTTCTGCTTGAATTAATTTTAGATAGTTTGAATAAAATCTTTCCCATTCAAAAGCAAAAATTTTCTTTTCACAAAAAGCATAAGTAAATAATTATTTATTTGCTTTTGTTTCCGTAAATTAAAAAATTTTATTAAAAATGTGTTTATTCATAATTATATACGAACACCTGTACATAATATGTGGGATTTTCTTTTAATTGGCAACAAAAGTTATTTTATTTAAATTTAATTTTATGTAGTAATTCTTACGAAAAAAAATAAATCTGCTCGTTGCAAATTTTCGAAAGTCTTATGGAGTATTTTTAGGGACCGTAGCGGTTAGAAGTTTTATTCAAAAAATTCCTCTATAAAGATTATTTTTCAAGTTCTATTGCTTTGCTGGAAAAAAATACGAGGACGGGTCATTAAGTCCGTAACTTTTTGAAATTACCGGCTCTTAATTGAAGCGGCAACAGTGCTCCTGTCAACAAGCTGTGTCAAATAGTTTGTGTTTGAAAGCCATTGATATTAAAAAATGAATTTCATATGGCAATTAAGCATTATTTTTTGTGTGAAAAAACCAGCACCTAAACCAAGGCTAAGCTTGATAAATACTACGAGAGCTAAAAATGGTAAAAGAGTGGTTTACTGAATTTCATTGTGGTCGGAAGATGCCGAACGTATTCGACGCCCAGTTGAGGTCTCTACACCAGAAATAATTGAGAAAAAAAAACGCACGATCGGAAAGTGTGAAAAATTATGGAAGCCATAGGCATATCACATGGCTCAAAAGTTTCAATTTTAAATGACCACTTGGGTATGAGAGAGTTTTCTACAAGATGGATGCCACGTGTGCCCACAATCGATTACAAACGCAATAGTGTGAGAACTTCGCCGGAGTGTCTGAAGTTATTCAACTGAAATATGGACGAGTTCTTTGCACTGTTTCTAATTGTGGAAGATGAGGGGATCCATCACAACACACTAGATAGAGAGAAAACACCAGTGAAAACGGTGGATTTCTCCCCTTGAATGAGTCAAAAGGAAGTCCAAGGTGGCTTTTCCAGCCAATAAAGTAATGCGGACTGCTTTTTGGAATGTATGAGGTATAATTCACATTGACTACCTTCAAAAGAGCAAAACAATCAATGGCAAATGTTATGCCAACTTCCTGGATCGATTTAATGAGGTTTTTTTTTATAAAGAAAAGTAACACTCAGGAAATTAAGGCCTACTTAAGGTGTTAACTTTTTTGTGATAGGGATAGTGTAGGGAGGACAGGTGATAGAGAAGAGATAGGACTTTGATTCTTTTTACAACTCTACTATTGTCCGTTTTATTAATTTGTATAGCAGAGTTGCGGCGCCTCTGGTGTTAAGTAGACGCATTAAGTTTCTCAAGCTGAATTTTATTAATTGTTTCACTTCACCGACGATTCCGCCAATATTACCGATTAAGAAGGGCGCTGTGATTTATATTAGCACAGAAGAGAAATCAATCGCAGCCGGTACTGGTCAGTGGCCAGTGGTTATGAAAAAAAAATAAATAAACATACAAGCCAAGCAAAAAGTTCTTTCCCAATAGGACAATGCAAGGGTGTACACGCGTGCAGTTTCCATAGCGAAATTCCATCAATTAGGCTACGAATTGCTGCCTCATCCGTCCTATTCTCCAAGAAAAGAAAAACAAAATTATGCATAAGCGGAACAAAACAAAAAATATTTTGATTGTATTTGACAATCAGTAAACCAGTATGTAAATACCATATTTACATCTTATATAAGTATATATATATGTATATATGTATGTATGTATGTACCCCCTTAACCGTTTCTCAGATTTTTGTCTCTTGCAGGCGAATGGCGACTGTCTGGAATCGTGTATTTAAACAAACTTTATAATGACAAAAACAGTTAACACCTTTTCAAAGTGAGAATTTCAACTATAATTAGAACAAATTATTTATTATAACCAAAATATGAACATACACATGTACATACACATGTATGTATGCATACTTAAATTATCACCTCTGTGACACGATTAGTGTCACCATTTTATTTTCATTCAATGGTTTCAAAATTGCCGTTCTGGCAAGGCTATCAACTGTTGAATATCTGTCATTTAAAATGTCATTGTCATATCATTAAGGTTTGCCATTTACGTAAAAAACGTACAAAAATAAATAAAACTTACTACAAAATTAAAGGTTGTTCTTCTCTGCATACGCTTACAAATTTGTTTTAAGCAAATTTTAACTAAGTAAAACACTCTATAGAAATATTTCTCCCTTAGTCATTAAAAATCGTGATCGATGTTGTTTTCGATTTAATTTTCATTATTTTTTATTTGATTTTTTACTGCTGATTCATGTTGAGTTTTCAATAAAGATTATTAATAAAGATAATTTTATTAAAGTATTGCTAATTATTTTCTCATACATATATCGTGGAACGAAATTGTATATGTATGTGTGAGAGCTTGTAGGAAACACGCCTCATCGGCACATAATAAAAAAGTAATATATTCTTATTTATTTATTATTTATGTATTACTATTTTATAATGTTAATAAAATGGGATGGTGGAAACATGTAAAATTTAAATTTTTTTTTAAGCGTAAGGTTTCAATTTCCAATATGTTTCATATATTTTGTAAACAATATTATGATTGTCGCGTCGACGTCACATCAAGTCGATAGTAAAAAAAGATAACAGTTCTGAACTCGTTGTGGGCAATAATTAACTGATATTGATAGCCACTTGTCATTTTATAAGCCATAGTAGTAGAACTATCCTATCAATAATATTCAATAGTTCTCGATAACGATCCCACAATTGCCAATATATTGGTGTCGACTTGGTGTGACGTCGACGTCGACAATCATAATAAGGGCAAATATTTAATGGTTTGAGTCACACAGGTTCTTTTCTGAGGGTTCGTTTCAAATTGCATATGAACTTCTCAATAAGAATAGTTCTCAGATTGGAAGTGCGTAACAGATGAGAAGAACTTTGTTTAGGAAATTAGACAGGACACACTGAAACTTCATCACTATTAATAAAACAGGTTCTACCAACAATATCTCGATCTGGTACTAAGTCCAAAACTAGAAAATATTTTACTTACATGGCATGGAGAAAATATTGGTGGAGACCTTGCTTTATGGCGGCAGTGGGTTGAGCATAAATCGCAAAAGGAGAGCTTCTTACGAGATTTGTGTACTAGAACGTACACAAATCTCATATTTGTATCAATTCGTCAGAGGTAGTGAACGACTTAAGTTCAAGACGAGATAAGCCCATGATTGCAAAAATCGACATAAGTTCTGATTTTGTAAAGAGCCTGCAAGAGTACCAACTTGAAAGCAGAAACTCTAGGCGATGTCCTTCCATTTCTGAAAATAATGGGCAGAACCCATACTATGTTCAAATAAAATTTTGTTTATAAAATCCGAATAAACAAGCAGAATTAAATAAACGGGAATATATGCCATCCTGTTCACTTTATATCAAAGAAGTCTGGATACCAGGGCATAAAAGTAGTTATCAGAGTAAAAAACGGCTGAGGAACGCATAAGAGCATGCACGGTTTTGTCTTAAAAGGGTATTAAGAATTCATAAATTTATTTATTATTAACAGCATTATAAAGCCTCGCTGGACCAATTAAATTATATTGCAGTGGCAGTCCACCGGCTGACATTCGATCGTAGTTACATAAAAAGGACACGTTCGTATATCTAGTACTGCACTGCAACAGAAAAGCAAACTTTCTTTGCTATACCGATACAAATCAACTGATGCTCCTTTATTATGTGGCTATTCTATATGACTCGCATTGATTGAACACTCTTTTTGATATCATCTGTTAAACTGTTGCAATTGAGAACATATAAATTTACTGTTGCTGCGCAGTGCTGCATTTACGAACGCGCCCAAAAGTTTTAATTAACCAATTTTACTAAAACATAGTACAAAATACAAAAAGGAAAATGAACATCAATGAGTTTTAAACTGTTTTGCATGCATACAAATGTATATAGATTATAAGGAAGACCAAAATCAAGCCGATTTTCGAGCATTAAAATTCGGATGGTTGAGTTGTAAATAAATAAACGAACTTAAAAAAAAATTAGAGACAAGGTTCACCATAACCTCCAAATCAGTGGAATGTTCTTCCAGGCCAATCCTATCTTAAAGTCATTGGAAATGATTCGAAGTTTTTTCCTTTTATTATTATTATTTATTGCACCTGCAACATTAGTTAAGCTAATAATCAATAAGTTTTCAAATCTTGAATCTAAAGTTATTCATTAAACCCAGCCAATGCCAGACTATATAGAAACTGATCCGAACTGATCTGAACTTAAATGTGAAAATTTTCTTGACAATACTAGTGGCCTTTGTGGGAAAATGCTGAAGTGTGAGTATGGTATATCCCATACTTTCCACATTTATTACTCTAAAGTTCCAAAATTATTTAAGAAATACCTCAGAAATCCGTTAGCATGACTATGCATCGGCATTTCTCCATTATCTTCTCAATAAGATGTCGTTTATCGATTTCTTGTTTTGTTTCAAACGCTTCCTGAATATGTTTTTACGACTAATTTACGTGCATCCTGTACATGTATTCTAGAGTATTTTTTCCATGAGTTGTTGACGTGAGTATGATGCCAATTCCGAAATTTTTCTGAATTTCATTGAATCTACTATGACTATTAAGGATTAATATTGGTAACCGAAAAATTAGAAATTTTAAAGAAAATGGTATGTGTCTCTGCTATTTAAATTTATCTTCACTCACATGAAAATATTGTAGTCCTTTATTTCCAAAATGACAAGACTTGGGGAAAACTTAGTACTGGAAATGATTTCTGAAGTAGATTAATGAATAAATGTTAAAAATTCTTTTTTTTAGATATTATACTCGTAATAACAAAGAGGATTTTGAACTTTTTTTTCTTTTTTCGATAATGACACCACTAGTTGGGTGAAAAATAATCAACAAAAAAGATTACTTACGTCTTCCGAATGAATAACCAGCTGTTTTTTTTTTTTTTTTAATTATAATAGATTTTTTTTTTCAAAAACGATACAAGATGCACATTCATTTAAACATGGCTAGAAATCCTTTCAGTAGTTTTGATTTTATGACTACATTTTTCTGCCATGTGACCATTAATTTTCTCAACAAGCTTTTTTTAAAACTTTATTATTTGAGATATACCAATATTATACATCGATTAAGTACTTCCTAGACCATACTTCTCATGCACAAAAAAAAAACTATTGCCACAAATCTATTTCCAAAAGTAAATTTTATTTTTAGCCAAACTTTTTTATTACCGCAATCAATTAGTAGTTTGAGTATTTAATACGAATTTTTTTTTTTTTTTTTTTTTTTTTTTGGGATTAAATTGTGGTCAGAACTTAAAAATTTTCATAGAAAATGTTTACTGATGCAATGGTTTTGATCACTAAAAATAAAATTTATTTTTTTCTGTGTATCATGCATTAATTTAACGCAAACTTAACAATAATATTCTTAAGAAATTTAATTTTTTTTTTTAATTTGAACTGACATTTCCCTTAGAAGATTTTTTTGCGTTTAATAATTCATATATACCTGGAACCAATTCCTGGTGAGCCCGCTGGCCCTAATTTTACAACTCATCTGTGTGAGACGTTGCATTACTTCAATGTAAATTGCTTTATTTTGCAAAAAAATAAACGATTGTATTAAACCAAGGCAACGCGTCTTCATGGTGAAAGTCTAAATTAGAACCTAACATTGCTATGAAAATCGGTTTTTGTCTCCGCTAGTTAAATTCAAATTTATCTTCACTTATACCATATAATAATTTCAATGTAATATTTATTTAATACTCTTAGAACGAGAAAACTAGTTCGTTATAAAGAACTTAATGAGTTAAATTTTCCGTTTATTTAAGAGACTTTTCAGTTAACCTTCGAATATTACAAAAGAGTTAACAATCAATATCACGACGGTACTTCTCATGTACCATACAATCAAGATTTTTGTTTTATATTGCTGTTAATAACGGCTTTTGTTGAAAAAGTAAACAACTGAATAAAGTTTATGTAACAAAAAACAAATTTTATTGTTTATTTTTATAGCGTAAAATGGAATGTTACCGCCGCTACTTACTTACTTTTTTAACTGCTGTAATGAAATACTGAAAGTGTTTTTTTCTCTTCCTACTGTTTATTTCTTTTCTCTTTAAATCGAATGATGCCAAAGTAATAGGCAATTAATGTTGGCATTGCCAAATAACGTTAATACAATGTTAAATGTTGTAGTAATATTGTATCTGTTTTGCTGCAATTGAGTGTCAAAATATGTACAGTGAGTAACAAAAGAAACTGGAAACTTATTCTAGAAAATAAATTCCCAATTTAAGTTTTCATTAATATAAATTTTTACGATATAACAGAACACAGCTTGGTGATAGTTATAGCGAATTATCGCCGCTGATGATCACAACTTCTCCTGTCCGAACAATTGTGTACCAATATTTGTTAAAATATCTGTTTACCATTTTTCGACAAAGCTTTCCAAATAATTGAAAATATGTGAGATTGATAAATAAATTATACGCTTACTTATATTTATTGACAGAAGAGAACTTTTACTCCACTTATAACTAACTTCGTCTAAAGCGAACAGTCCCGTGACGTGTGTCATAACCGAACTTTACTATAAATTGAAAATTTTCTAAAGGAGATTGTTGATCACGATGTGCACATTGACATTCAAAGGCGAAACGTGCAAAGAGAGAATACCTCTATTATTGGCATGTAAAGCTCAAAACTGCACTATTTCAAATCATGGAGGAATATGGATTATTTTAATCAATGGCTAGTCTCGATTAATGGTGACATGAGAAAGGAACTGCATCGTGCACAATAATCCATTACTATTATTAAAACTTGCCTTTAAAGTTTCCAATATTTAACGGAAACTTTAATTAAAGTGAGCTATAAAGTGACATTTAGCAAAATTTCGTTATTACAACTAGCCTGTAAAATAAATGTTATTTTTCTTATAATGTGGCCATAAATATACTTTTGGTTTATGTCTCAAGTACTTTTGGTTTATGTCTTTGTTAAAAACTAAGAAACTTTAATTGAAAATTTCTTAATGCCGACGCTTAGGGCAGAAATTACAAATAAAACAACTTCAGATTACTAGACCTCGCGACAAAAGTTGCAGGTAGACTGAACTTGCCTTTAACTTATCGCTCACTTTCAGATTAAAGTAGAGTTCTAATAATGAAAAATTGTTTATACGTCTTAATCTAAGTAACGTAAAGTTATAATAATAACCCTTAGTGGATGTAAATTTTTTTTATTTTCCACGTAGCACGTCATCTTAATTTCTGCCTTTAGACTTCAGAATAATCATTAAAGCTATAAAGTTACCCATTCTCATACAGCATGGAAACCGTCTACCTAAGCTTTGAGATTTATAATCAAGTAGACGGATAATATCAGTAACTACGTTGCCCTAAGTGAAGCTGAATTGTTGGATTTGGCTTGCGTAGAGGAGGAAAAAGAAGATATCGAAACTAATCAACCACCCATTCTAGTTGAATCAAGGATACCTCCTATTACACGTACTTTACGCACGTACGCACTCAGTACGAAGAAAAATTGCGAAAATAATATTACGGACTTTTTTTCATAGTAACATCAATGGACAAGATGGTTCAAAATAAAAAGTCAGAAATTGTTTATACCTCCCTCTTGATAATTTAAATCTTTGTTAATTTAAACTCTCGAATATTGAAACTTTTTCTCTGGTAACTTGAATTCAAAATTATCGAGAATCGACCGTATATTCAAAATTCTATAATTTAAAAAAAAATTTACTGATGAAGAAAGAACTTACTCGACCGAGTACACGTGAGGACGAACAGAGTCATGGGTGATAGTAGAGTAGCCAACTCGATTGACTCGCTGGCGCGTCGACGCAACGAGAGATGTGTTTCGCTGTTTTACCGTTACTATAACGGAATATGCTTTAATGAAAACAAGAAATTTGTGCCCAGAACCCGCTCTAATTGGTGGCCGAAATACCAGTAAATCCCACTATGCATTACAGAGGAAATTCGTTCTTTAGTCGAACGATTCGTATGTGGAACGAGCTCCCTGAAGATGTTTTTCCTGCCATTCCCAGCATGGAGACCTTCAAACACTACGCTCTCTATCATCCATCCCATATTGCACAATTATCAAATTTATAAAAAAGAAAAACTTGACAGCTCTAACTTGAGTTTAACTGAGAAATGTTGCTCGGTTAAACTTAGTTTATTCGCGAGGTAGTCTTTATCATATTTTCAGTTAAATAGCAAATGTCTTTATTTTAAAAACAACTGAGAGATTTTGGGAATTGTTTATGAATCATGTTGGTTTTTCGACCCTATTGGAATGTGTAAACAAATATTTGGAAACGTTTAAATTGTGTTGTCTGTCATTGTACTCGTATGTCAACGAGACCGCCTGATAAAAGTCAACAAAACCCATTTAAAAATCTATTCACGCACTGCAAATATAAAATTTATTATCATTTTAAAATTTTTATATACATACATATGTATGCATGTGTGTGCGTGTGTGTGTGCTGGTAATATTTTTTTGGGCATGAGTGTGAAATGTTTGCAGTTGTTGTCTTTTTATGGTATTGTTCCCAATGAGGTATTTAATCGGTAAATGGTTTTTAATGATGTTTTTTTATCTCTTGATAAAATTTAAGCTGATATTAAAGACATTTATTATCTTAAAATTTTTTCCACGTAGATTTAATTGAAAGCTTTTCAGTATTTAACTTACAACCAAGGCGAATTCATGCTAAGTAAACACATCAGCACAGCATATGCAGGCCTCCTGCTGCTCAAGGTCAAAAAGAATAGAATAAAAGTAGAATACAAAGGAAAATATTTAAAAGTAATCAAAACAAATAAACAAATTTTGACATTCAGCAATGAAAATTGAAAAAAAAAAAATTAACAGCTGCGCCGTCAAATGTACCTGTTATGAATTCGCCTTCCTAACGACCAAAGATCTATTTATAAAGGTCATCCCTGGTGCTCAGATGACAGTTTTCTTTTACATTTTTGTTTAAATTTCTAAGCGCCATTGCGTTTTTCTTCCACGTTTCCTTTTTTATTATTATCAACACAGGTGATTTTGATAGAAACGTACGATCTGTATAAATAGAACTTGCTTACGACTACATATGTTCATCAGGGATGGGAGAAACGCTACAATTGTCATTTTTTTGGGGCTATTCGATTTCGAAAGTTAAAGGTTAAATTTTAAAGATTTTGTGAATATCAAATGACTCAGCATATCAGTATAATATAATGAAAATTTTGAATATAAAAATTTATGATTGTATAAACTTTTCCATCCCTGATTGTTATGGTAAACGTATACAAGTCCTGTATAATTTTAATCCTTACTCAACTGGAAGAAATCGAAAATGCTTATATTTTGTAGGTGTTTTGAAGGAAACTGTAGCATATATCCTAGACTTGCTAAATCCGCAAGGTCTATAAGGATCATTTCCCCTATTATTTATTAAAAAATTGTACTAGTAACAAAAAATTAAACTTTGTCCTGTTTTGATTAACAGAACAGAAAACATGCAAAAAGGTTGATCTGTGGTTATATTAAAGACAAGAGCTATTCGCCAAATCAGTTCAGTGTCGGAATAATCCCGACATTCCCATATGAGTTCAATCGTGCAGTGTAAAGAGATGATCACAAACAGGAAAATTTTCCAAAGCCTAAAATTTGCCTAATAATAATTCGTACCAAAGAGTCTTGGAAAAGTTACAAGTGGGGATTGATAACCACTCGTGTCAATTGCCGCCTTCTCCAGAGACAATTGATCATATGATAATTTAACCAAGGTGAAATTAGTATCCCCTTTTGACAGAGTCAATAAAATAAAATATTTTTTTATTAAATGTTTTCTCTATCTCTCTCTCTCTCTCTAAAACGTAAATTCTAATGAGTTACTGATTCTCCATTAAATGTCCATTCTCCAAACTTCGTTTTCTTATGCAAACATTTTATTGACACACTGTGTTTCTTATTTAATTAAGCTTTTGATACTCAAAAACAAGTTCAATCACTTTTTAATACAAAAGAACAATATTTTATATAGTTTTTATATCCACGTTCTTTTTTTAATTATTAACGCTAAATGTTTTGTTAATTCACATAATTTTGATATTAAACTTGTTATTTAATTTTAAACACGCAAAAATATGAATGCGATATTGCAAATGTCATCAAAATAAATATTGCAATGTTTGTTTTTGTAAAAATAAAATTTCTGTATTCATTAGGTAATTCACTTTAGTCGACTTTTTAATCGTTCGAATGATCACATAATCGAAATTAGAACTTTTAAATTGTTTAAGCAATCGTATAGAGGACCTTCTAGATATTTATTTGAGTGATTTTTGTTTAGGTTGGATCCATGACTTGGTCTCTTTGTGATACCTGTGATACATGACTACTAGTCTAGTACACTAGACTAGGGTCTACGAGGGCATATTCAAAATTCCCTAATATTATTATTTATTCTTCTTTCATGAAGAAAATCCATTGGCCATGCTAGAGGCATGGCAAAGGATCCCAACATCCTAACGAAGGAAATGGAAGTCTTTTCACGACTTCTTAGGAATTTAAGATGACAAAATTCGGAACAATGCTGTTATAGTTTTTGAAAATAATTTCTATTTATTAATATAATTTTTTTGTTAAAAATTACTTATTTCTTTAAAGTTGCTTAAAAACTTAGCTTCGCTTCCTTTCATACTTGACACTATTTCTTCCACATTAGAAAATGAAAATTTTATCTATAGACGTCGATTCCCAAGGGAAAATAGCTTTTCGTAACTTAATATGAAATTATTTTCTTGGATTGAAAAAAATTTTTTTCTTATTATATTGAAAGCAGCTTCAAATTCCATGAATGGATACCAAAAAAACTTGTTACGACAACCCCTACTGAAAATGATGCGTATTTACATTAATTTTTCATGACTTCCTTTCAAACTCTTTTTTTCTTCTAATCGTTGCTGTCCACAAAAATGTTAACAAAGGAAATACATTTATTTGAATATAAATTATAAGTAATAAAAATGGTTTTCATATACATACACTATAGTGAAAAAAAAAATAAAGTCATTCTCAAGGAACGACATTTTCATAGCTTGAAAAAATCCAATATGTAGTATATTTTCTCAACTTCCTAGGAAGTTAAGATGACAAAATTTTATATTAAAAATATGATTACTGCCACACATCTATGAAATTCAATTTGAAAAGACTTTTTTTATATAAAAACAACTTTTTTCCTTAAATCTACATGAATGCATTATTATTCTTTAATCAATAAATGAATAAATTACTTCCACGTAACGAAAAAAGAAATCGTGACTAATGGCAAAATTATACGCTTGCCAAATGTGAAATTTATTCCCAGTAGTAAATAATCAATCCTAATTTAATATAATTTTTTTTTACAAAAAATACAAAAAAAGATTTACTTTTCCTTGCATAAGGAAGATAGCTTCCAAATCGGTGAATAGGAGTCAGAAAAAAGAACATTCTCCTATTACACGGCTATATTAAATTCTTTAACAATATTTTGTGGATCCTTAACTTAGCATTTTCATAACTTTTTTACTAGGATACTTTGAGACGAATAACATTTGAAGTATCACCAAAAGACACTATTAAAATCATTAAACATTTTCCGAACTTGTACTGCTTTCAGAATACAAACAGTGGATTTATTGACTTCTTTGGAAGCTCGTTTTTCTACTGGGCCGTTAAGTTATTGCAATAGTAATTTTTCAATTTCATTGAGGTTTTGTAACCGCTAACAGAAATTTTCATGCCAAATTTATTTCATTATCTTTTATTTAACAAATAGCGTGAATGATTTAGAATTGAAAATTTCAGAACGATTGCGGTTTTTTAAATTTAAAACGCATTTAACGACTGATATGCCTGATTTCATCATCTAATTGTTTTTTGCACGAATAGTGAAATATAAAAAAATTATAGTTTGTATTTAAATTTTAGTATTAGAAGCTCTTTTGTCACTAATTTATACTAGATTTTTAAATATTATTTGAAAAATGCAATAGGGCAAACTGGCATCAGAGAACGTCTTACAGCTTTAATTTTTAAGGTTTCACATACAATGCATTAGACGCTGCAATAAAATAAAATATATATAAAGTATATTTCTTTATATTTATGCAAATTTATTTGTTTATAACTCAAAAATACAATTGCACTATGGAATATGTTATTTTTTTAATATCGAAACCCTATAACCCATGTCGGTCTGTTGCATGGTGAACAGAAAAAAAGTTAATAACGTGTCGAACCGTTTTACATATAAAAAACTTTCTGCACTGTCGCATTTAATCCATTTAAAAATTCCTATTCAGATAATTAGTTATTCTAGACTTGTGGTTTATGAAATATTTTTCTTAATCATATAAAAACGATAGAAAAATCCTTTTTCATACTCGTATACGTTTATACACACATGTTTGAAATTAATTTCTTAAGAAAGTAATTTTTAATTATTTTACACAAATATAGTGTCAAGTCAGTTGAAATGTTTCAATGGAGTAACATTTTTGCGCCAGCTAAATCAAAGTATATTCAACCATTTGATAGTTATGATGCCATAAATAGATGCAGAGACATGCAGATCCACATGTCAAACTTATAATGTAATATTCTATTATTACATCGTTTGCTAAAAATAGAAAATATGAAACAGTTTTGAGAATATCTAATGACTCATGATAATTTTATTTAAAAAAAATTATGATAGTATACACTTTTCCATCCCTGATTGCTATTGTAAACATATACAAGACACGTATGATATGATTTTTAGCCTTGCAGCCTTACTTAACTGCAGGAAATCGAAAACTTTTATATTTTATTAGTGTTGTGTAGGAAACTGTATCATATATGCCAGACTTGCAAGATTTACAAGGTCTACAAGGGCAGTTGACAACCAGGAGTTGTTTCCACTATAATTATTTTATTAATTTTTATAGGAAAAATGTGAAGAAATAAATTACATTTGTTATAAAATAGTTATTCAATCCATGTCACTTTAATTTTACCAGTAGCTTAAGTGCTTTTTTTTCATAAAATATGTAGATTTCCAAAACCAAAGCAGGAGTTTCACTAATTTTTTAAAGTTGGTTAAATTTAGTCAACTTGGTTACTTTGGAATCCCTTCACCAATAATAGTTAGATATAGAAGAAAATTGTTAAGAAACGGCTAAATGTGAAAATCATAAACAGAAAAGAAATAAATCATGTATTATTTTTGACAACAAAAAGTGGGAAGTTTTTTTTTTCAAGTAAATAAAAAATAAATAATTTGGCTTTAGTTACTCAAAAAAAAAAAAAAAAAAAAAAAAAAACGTAAATAAAATTATATAAATATGTATGTATACATATCGAGAAAATATTATATTTAAAAATCTCATCAACATCAATATGGTTTTTGTCATAGACATCGTTTGTACCTAAAAGTTTTAGACAACTTTGAGAAATTTCATAGTCGTAGCAACAACTTTCAAATCTTTTTAATTCGAACTTATAAAAATAACACATTATTCCATTTTTTTTTCACTGCTATTTTTTTATTGTATCTTCAAATTGAACTAACAATAAGTGTTCAAATCTTAATTATAAATATAATAATTAGGCCCAACCAGTGTCGGACATAAACTTGGTGATAGTAATTAATAATACATAAATGTGTTAAGCACAAAAATATTCAGAAAATTCTATCTGAAGTGTGGCGTATTAAGGCCGTAGTATCCCTCTTTTTTAAGCGGATGTGTCCAGGAAAGTTCAAGATGTTACGAGCAAGGGGATTAGGATGGAACTCGAGTTTTGTTAAATATTTGCCTGCATATTTTGTAATTTCAGCGGTCACAAGTGGCATATTTAAATCACGATGTAAATTTGAATTTTTCATGTAAACTTATTAAAAATAAATAACAGGATTCTAATAGCAATACGAGGCAACTTCATCAGCATCTTGTTACTAATTCCATCAATACCCGGGGCCTTTTTTGGGTGTGTTTCAGCAATTAGTTTTTGTACATCACGCATTTTAAACTTTATGGGTCGAGGGGGTAGAGCAACTACACTCGGCAAATCAACAGCACCAGTACATGTGTTTGGGGTAAATACGTTTTTTAAATGACCAGCAAATATGTTACCTTTTTCAGTATTAGTTCTTGCCCAACCACCGGTAGAAGTGCGCAGGGGTGGTTTAGACTCAACGGGTGTTTTAAGTTTTTTAGCAGCCGCCACAAGGAGTAATTAGATGCTGCTGTGACATCGAGACCTTCCAGATAGTTTTTAAGAGAAGCAGATTTTTCAGATGCAAGCAACTCTTGGAGTCGTTTAGTGCATTCTCTAAGTCTGATTTTATGTTGGAGCGATCTGTGCTGTTGCCTTCCCTTCTAGCTCTTCTTTTTTCACATACGAGACGTTCAATATCCGCAGAATAAATTCTATTAAACACAGTCTGCGGATGGGAGGTAGTGGCATGTTTAGCAGCCTGTTTAATATTTTCAATATGTAGTATAATAATTTATAAGTAGTTTTCACATTATTGATAAAAATTCAATTGAAGATGACTTTACGTTGTACCACATGCTATAAAAATTGGAAGGAGTAAATTGAAACGAAATTCTCTCCATGTATATGAAAAAGGGAACAATAGTCTGTTGTAAGTTTTTTTCATGTTTACACTATTGGTAGACTCTAAGTAGTATGCAACATTTGCAAAAACAATATGCAACTTTCCTGTCTTGTGCTTGACAAGCTAAAATTGCTACCGCCTTCAAGATACAACTTTAAAATACGGCTTTGATGTGATGAGAGCTAAAAATTTTCCGAAATGATTTTTAAAATGAACATATTTTCATCCATATTTTCTCTTTCACTGATAGATTTAGTGTTTAGACTGGGAAGATTTTCTTAATTTTTTAAAGATTTTTGACAGATCTGACTGCTTGTGGCACAATGTAAAGCCAACTTAACTACTATAAGATGGAGTTTCTATCTTATTTTGGGCTCTAGTTCCGCATTTGACCATGGAAGAGAGGCCTGCTTTAAGGCAAATATTCTGAAATTTCTTTGAACTTCTCATTTCCATTAGCATCATTCTCTCAACCTCTCTCTCTCTCTCTTTTTCTATATACTCAAAAGGTCCTGCCCAAATAGCAGTTTTATTTTTTGTGCTATTCCATATTAAATACTGAACGAGGTATTTTTGAAAATACCTGGAAAACTACTATATTAAAAGAAAAATGTCAAAAATGTCTAAACTAACGTTTTTTCCGCTTAAACGGGATGAAAAATTTCTAATTTTACACAGTAAATTGCTGAATTGGCAACACTGCTTTGGTGGGAATGAAAATATCGCTTCTTGAGAATGGCATCCAGTTTTTTTTATATTCCAACATCCATATTGATTGCACCTTCAACAATACCTTAAAATCGTTTTCTATAACAATTATGTACCTGTGCGAGTATGTTTTATGTCCATAATTCTTGTTTCTAATGAAGAACATCATTTTGATCTTTTCTTTTTGTACAACCTGCAACCGAACAGGTTCATCTCCCCATCATTTACATAAAATTTAAATGAGTCGTCTTAAGTGTTCAAATTAAAAATAGTTTTCAGTCTGATTTTAATATTTAGTTAAAAGAACAGGATCTGTTGATTAAGGTAGAACAGATACCATAATGCCAACCGCACATTGTTTACACTGACCCCTCAATAAAAAAACCTTGAATGTAAAGTGCAACAACTTTTCAAAATTCTCCACAAAAATACCTGCGGGCATCATAATCAGATTAATGATTCATTCAAAGACCGGTTTTGCATTCATTAAATTCTTTTCGTAAATCTTTTAATCAAATTAACGTCTAAATACTTAAATTTTAATAAAAAGCGTACAGTTGCGTGTGTAAGTATCACCCTTTAAAACGACGTTTACGCACTATCGAACCTCGTAGTGATAATTTAATAATGAATCATTTACTTAAGGAAGTGCAGATGGATGTAATCTGTAATACATTTTATTTTCATTAAAATTTTTTATTTGTTGTATTAAAAACTATTTATTTTAATTGCAGTGATATTGCATTTCATTTGTATTATGTGACTTTCAATTAGAAATAATTAAATTGTTATTTAGAAAATTAAACTGATAAAGAATTTGAAAGTTAATGATTTTTATTGCAATAAGTAAAAGTTATTGAAATTGATAATGAATAAAAAAATTAATTCCCGTTTCCGTTTTCCTATGAATGACAATGGAAATGCATCTGAGCAAAATATTGTCTATCTATTTTTATGCCCTTCACCACAAATGGAAAGGGTATTAGCATATCGTCGCCTAAACTAGAAGCGGCCTTAATAAAAGTTCAACACGCTTCAGAACTTTTATAAGCTGAGATCGATAAATACAAAGAAATAAGTTTTATTTTTAATGCAATTAATAATTTTTGCAAATGTAAATTATGATGTGTTGTGTGAAGGTAAATATGCCCAGTTACAATTGTTTCGAACTAACAGCCTAAGTCGCAATACATTTCATTTAAATTTAAATATTTTTAAGGTAACAACATATTATTAGTTATTTATTTAATTAGCAATATAAAAAGCAATAATAATTATTATTTTTTCATATTTAGCAACTGGAAAGGAAGTTGGCAGTTATTTTAAAAAATTTATTAAAATGAGTCACTGATTTAATAATGAAAATTTATTCTCCCCCACTAATTATTAAAACAATTAGAGTTTTTTAAAAAATTTTTCTTTCTTGTGGCTTTAGCTGTTCATATGCCAACATTTTATTGGTCGCTAAACCAATTGACAACATTTATTAATAAATTTATCCTTTTACTAAACTGACATTCGTATACTAGTAGGTAGTGTACTAGACTCGTAGTGTGAAGGTCCCAGGTTCGAATCCTGTCGCAGAACTCTGGCAAACCTTCACTGGCTGAAGTGTATGTATGTCGTATGACATGGGCTATCACACCCCTTCAATCAACCTAACCTAACCTAACCTATCCTTTTACTATATTACCCCAGCTTTCTGCAGCCGATTCCAGCCATATTTTGCAATATCCTTCGGACCATATGAACGATTATCCAAAGGTCACCGCCATTTTTCAATTATTCTCTTATATGAGATTTTTTCAGCAAAAGTTTGAAAATCAGTCTTCAAAAATTGTTAATGATCTGCAATAGAATTGGGAGCCACACTTGGACACACCCTTCGTTGTTACTCTTTGACGTCATATGAAAACTTATGTAAAGGTCCTACTATGCAACAGTAAAAGTACCATTTCTCCTACGAGTATTTGAGAATTTTTTTTGTAAAAGTTTGAAAATCTCATTTAAAAATTTGTTAATTGTCTGTAATGAACTTGGGCCACATTTAGACACATCCTTTGTTGTCACTCATTTCCACCATATGGAAAGTAAAGCCTAGGGTCTACACTAATCGACAATATAAACGCTATTTCTTAATTAATATTTGTGAATAATTTTTTTTTTTTTACAAAAGCTTGATAATCAAACTAAGACCTTTTCTAATAGTCTCTAACAGAGTTTTGTCATATTCGGATAGACCCTTCTCTAGTCATTTCATATAATTTAATTTATTTAATTCGATGGTTTTATTTTTTAGTTACCTATAGAAAGTTTTTTCTTCACAAATTACAACTTTTTTTATTCCAAGAACAGTAACAGTAGAAAATCGTTCCATTGGGAATTTTGGAAAAAAGTTTAACAAATTAAGATTTAGCGCAAACAGTAATTTTTTTTTTTTTTTTTTATTTTTCGGATATTATTACCTCAGAAGCTTTATTCATGAAGCTTTATTCATGAACATTTCTCTCGAGTTAAACCAAAAAAAAAAAAAAAAAAAAAATTATTGGTCCACTTTGGCTCAAATTTTGTTCCCTGTAATGAAATGATTGCAATTTTTTAAATTGTTGTTCAAATCAAAAAAAAATCGTTATTTGCGCTTATGAAGGAGCACAAAGTTCCCTACAAGTTTTATACTTTTTTTTATAAAAGAAAACGCCAATATTTAATTTGAAATATTTGTCTTCACACACATCAAGTCCCAATCAAAGCAGTTGTTAAATAAAAGATTACAAAGCAGTTGTTGTTGTTGTTTTTCCACATTTATGCATTTCTAATGACATTTCTTGGCTGTCAAACGTATGATGTACACGTGTGTGTTCTAAGTAGTTGTTGAGACAAAGTGCCAATATGAAGATAGTGAAAAGTGTATTATATTTTGTAAAATGTTAATCTATTATTTTCAAATAAAAAATGTTCCCGATTAAATCATACACACTTCCCTCACCAATAATGGTTAAATATAGAAAAGAAATGGCTAAACGCTATTGAATGCAAACATCATGAGTGGTAAATCATATATCCGTTTCTACAAAAAAAAAAAACAAACAAAAAACTTTATAAATAAAAAAATGTTTTTATTTAAAAAAAATCTGTTCATCATGATCATCATTGTTGTCTTTATTATATAGCCATACCAACAAGTTTTCAATATCTTTGGGGAATTTCATAGACGTACATAGCAACAACTACCAGATCTTTTAAACGCAAATCTATAAAAATAACCCACAAGGTGGAGCAAAAGTTATGTCATAATTTGAACTGAATGTCATTTCTGGAAATGGCGACAAATGCCACTGCGCTTTTGGCATTTATTTTCTATATATATATATATATATATATATATGCTACTTCTATATATATATATATATATATATATATATATATATATATATGCTACTTCTATATATATATATATATATATATATATATATATATATATATATATATATATATATATATATATATATATATATATATATATATATGCTACTTCTGCAGCACTTGACCAGGGAAGAGAGATCAGCTTTAAGTTAAAATCGGGAATTTTTTCAAATTTCTTATTGCCACCAGGATCTCTGCAATCAAAGGATTCTGTCTAAATAGTAATTATATTATTTGTGTTATTCAATAGTATATATTGAATATTACTACAACACAGATCTTGTAGTCGTATTTTTGAAACTACCTCGAAAAAAATTTTAAAATGCCATATATGTAGAAAAACAGCTACAAAAAATAACTAAATAAAAATAAAAGTGGTTCAAAAAATGGTTAACAGCTAAATTAACGTTTCTTCTCATTAAACGGCATGAAAAATCGCTAAATTTACCCCAGAAAAATTTGCTAAATTGGCAACACTGATGTACACAAATATTTGAAATTCCTGTAGCCATTTCTGCGCACTCGTAGATCTCTTAGAAAGGATGAAAAAGAAAATATAGTAAAAACTATTAAAAGCAATTACAGAAAAACATAATGCCTGAAATAAAACGTTTTAAAAGAAATTTTTCAAAGAAGTACCCAAGAGATTTTTAATAACATTTTCAAAAGTTTCATTTAAATAAACACTTTGAAGGTATTTTTTTTTCTTATCAGTTGTCACACATTATTTTGATCAACTAAAACACTTGCAATTATTTATCTCTTAATAAAACTTAAATAATGTTTAATATAATAATTTAATGTTGTGTTTTACAATTAGAAAAAATACAATAATTGATATAAACAAAAACGCAAAAGCAACTAATAAAAGAAGAACTAAATAAACGAAAGATAAAAAGCCAACCAACCATTCGAAAAGAATTGAAAGATGATAAGCTCCATTAATAAAATACATAATTAATTTTAAATTAAAAACAACAATTTATTCCAAAAGATAATGTCATAAACTATTAAATGATTGTAGGGAAAAAAATGCGAAAAATAGATACATAATTGAATTAACCCAAGTCGTTGTGTTGTTGCTGATAGTAAATCAATTTTAAATGAATTAATTGAAAATCTTTTTAATTCCGTGTTTAAGACATTTGAAATAAAAAAATTAATATTTATATATAAACATATATAATAGTATTAAAAGTATAAATGTTTTAAAAGGAATACCAGTTTTCCAATAAATGGTTGTGATAACCATTTGATAGTGCATTTGGGTAATAAATCAATGATCTAAGCGCTGGTATGGGCAAACTTGTGGCACCGTATCGAAGACTGGTAAAGCCAAAATAGCAGTTGAAAAAATTTTAAAAACCTCTACAGAGCCATAATATCAGGGAGACGCTTAAAAAATAATTCACAAAATTTTACGCAACTTTAGTCGTTCAATAAAGAGAAAAAAATCTTAGGGGCCAGTAAATAATCTTTATCTAATATTAATTAAAATTTTTTAATTTTCCACAAAATTATACTTAATTTTAGCAAAATTTTTACTGAACTCTTGGAACATTTTTTAATAGATATTATAAAAAAATATTTTTATATCTTTTTGCAATTTTTATATATTGCGGCCGTCTTACACTTAAATAACGTTGGGATATATTGTAGACTTATTTACAGAATGAATGCTTTGTTGCCCTCAAGTTTTCATTCAGCAAGTAAAAAGGAATAAATACTTTCTCTAACTCTCTTCCAGCTGAAGTAAGATTTGAGCAAAAGTTTTTGACGTGTGTGAATCAGGTGCTAGAGTATTTATATCTGCATCCACTTTAAAAATGCCACTCTTGCAACAAACAAAAAAAGCGTCAAATAATTAAATTTAGGTTGCATTAAAAAACATTTACAAGTTGACTTATACAGCCCAACATGCATTAAATGCAGTTGAAAAAGCTTAAGTTGATATAACAAACATACCTTACGCAGATTTTGCATTACGAGGTATGTTCAATAGAAAAGGTGAATTTTGAAATTTCTCGGACTACGTGCATTCGATTAGCGATTTTTTTTATGTTGGCACACTTATCTCGAACATATGTTCTTACTTTAGTTTGTTTGTGGGAGGCATAACAGTTAGAAATGTTTTGCTTGTTCGACGATTTTCTGCTGTGGAAAAAAATGGATCAAAGAATTTGCATAAAATTTTTTGTCAAAAATGGAATTAAGTACTCAAAAGCACTTGAAATGTTGAAAGTGGCATACGCTGATTGTACTCTGAATCAGAAAAATGTTTATAAGTTGTACAAGCCTTTCAAGAAAGGTCGACAAAATGTGATTGACTGATGTCCAAGAAGCTCCATAAAATCAAAAGCCAATGAAAATGTTCAGAAGGTGAGGAAAATTGTTATGGAGAATCATCGAATTACTATTACAGAAGTTGCAAATGAGACCGGCATAACGGTTGGCTCGTTCCATAAAATTTTTTTGCCAATTTTGAACATGAAACTGGTGGCATCGAAGCTCGTTCCAAAATTGCTGAATTTTGAAAAAGAAAGCAAATGGGAATCGCTCAGGAAATGTTGAATGACGTTAAGGACGATCCTGATTCCCTTAAAAGATAAATCATGGTATATGATAATAATGAGAAATCATGGGTATATGATAATAACATCGAAACCGAAGTCCAATCGTCCCAATGGAAGAGGCATGGAGAACCAAGACCAAGACTCTTGCCACGGTTAATAAGGAAAATTATGTTAAAGTTATACACTGCTTGTGAGAAGTAATACGAAAAAAACAATTCATGGCTTTAGCATCATTTTGTCCGAAAAGAATTCCCTAATCATGCCTCAGTCACCCTATTCACCACATTTGGCCCTCTGCGACTGTTTCCTGTTCCCATAATTGAGGAGACCCATTATAGGACGGCGTTTTGCCACGAATGAGGAGATAAAAACCGAATCGCTGAGAGAGCTAAGGGGGAATACTTTGAAGGGAACAAAATAGAAATTGATAAATAATAAATATTTTTTTAGAAAAATATCAATTCAACTTTTCTATTGAACAGACTTCGTGCAATCAACTTATTTGAAAAAAGTTTGTAATTTATTATCTAGTAAAAACACAATCAAAAATTTTTCAATCTACGCACGCTCCAATTCAAACTTACTTGTACAAATAAGCTTTCAATACTCGTATGTATGTATGTAGTTGGCTTCAATTATATTTCCATATGGGTGTTATATTATTATTTGCTCACTTTTTATTTTGAGTTGTTCAAAAATTATTTCTTAATGAAATTTTTATTTTGTTTTCATGGTAAACAACATCCACACCAGTGTTGCCGGTCTAAGAGATTTCCGCCAGACATTGGGATTTTTTTATCCTTTCAATGGCAGGCTTGGTGGTCGTAAAATTTAAAGATAAACAGTTTTAATGCTAAAAGAATTTTCCTATTCGTTTAAACGGTACATTGAATATGTTCTGCAACTAATCAGTTTGAAGATTTTAACGATTATTTTGTCGTAAAATTATTTAATTACAAATCTGGCAACCTGCATTAAATTAATTTATCATATTTTAAAATTTTATTCCTGTTTTTAGAATAGGAAAAAATATTTTTTTTAATTACTCTTCAACGTTATATAGTGTAAATACCAAGAAAGAAGGAAATATAAGGCTCGTTTAATGCAAAAAACACGTATCTCAAAAATTAAATTTTTTTAGCTATTGGTGAAAAAGTATTTCCCAATATGTTCTTTATATGTAGGGAAATAATCAGAGTAATATCTGAAGCTAAGACGAAGTTATGACAAAAAGAGTCGATATGGCCATTACATTAAGCTATTCTCAAATGCAACATAGTCATACCTCAGCAATTTAAAATTTTTAAGAAAAAAGTGTTCCTCCATAGTCCTCTTAATAGGTATAATAAAAATCTGAATTATATATATCTGAAGCTAAGCCGAAGTTATACGAAAAAGTTGTGGAAGCAAGAAAAGATGTGGAAGCAAGAAACTTGCCAACAATAAATGTTCCCACGATTTCACTTATGTGACTTCAGCGACTGACTTCGTAGTCACTTATTCTGTCAGTTACATTTGACAGGATAAGTAACTATTTGATGTGTTGACGGCTTCTGGTTCTACCTTAGCTTGGACTATATTAGCCTTAACAGTGTGGATCTTTTATGGATTTTTTGCATAGCATTCGGGTACTAAGTTCAGTCCAAAAGAAAACTCCTTAAGGGGATAAATTGCCTCGTCAGAAAATATGACTTTTCGCTCAAATTCTATTTCCGATAGTTTTCCTATACTCCCCAGCGATGTTAGAGCACAAAGCAACTCATTTTAGTCTGCGGAGATATTTGTATTTTTCGATTTCCACAAGGCCTGCATCCCGGGTCCAGTATTCATTGAATAATAGGAGACATAATTGCACTTCAACACCTGAAATGGTCAAACTTTTCAATTCCTTTCTAAATTTCTATATACAAATCTTGTGAAGAAGCCTTGGCAAATCTTGATATTTTTGGAGAAGCTTTAGTTGAATATATGTACATAGATGTAATGCAAAGCTCTAAGCGTTTAGTTTATAAAATATGTGATTTACGAACAGCGATAAGGCCCCTTTGCGGATAAATGGGTACGTCAACAAACAAAATTTGTCGAATTTGATCCAAATGAGATTCAAGAGAGTCCAATGCATCCGGAATATTTCATTTTTTCATCACCGGTCCATATTTCTTTGATTAGCTATTTGATTTCTTTTGATTGGGCAGGACATCACCGCCAACGGCGAGGACTGTAAGTTGATGATTACCAACTTCTTTTGTTCTAAATTTAATAATATGGAAACCAACGACATGTGGTTTCAACAAATCGCCGCGCCTCGTGGCACACATCGATTTTAGGGCATCTCATCATCACACGTGGAGGTGTTGTGAACTGGTCACCGAGATCATGCGACTTGACCCCAGTAGAATTTTCTTATGTTGTTGTCTTAAGCCGCAGGTCTATGCAAATAAGCCATGGGTTATGTTGGTGTTGAAGGTCATCAGTTAAATTCAGCCTTACTTCTGTGCCAGAGTTATGGGAAATGTGACATTTCGGATGCGCGCTACCCAGCCAAGTCGCGGCAGATATTTGCTTAATGTTATATTCCGTGCATGAAAAATTTCAATGGTATATCACTCACTTTGTTTTATTAAAATTTGAAGATAAAAAGTTCTTAATGACAGATCGAAGGTTATTTTATGAAGATAATCTGAGAAGTAGACATGGAAAGTTGCGTTAACCGAGTCACAACACTTTTTAGTGTTGCGTCTGCAATGTGAAACTTTGGCTGTTGCAGTGGTGGAGAAGAAACGGTAACTGCGGTTTGCACAAGGTGAGGGCGTACTGTCCCGACGTATGTATTCTAAATTTATTTAATGTTCGCATTGAAAAATGGAAATTAACTTAAAAAAAGTCTAGTTAACAACCTTGTGTAAATGGCCTTGCAACACAACACTCGCAAGATGACGTAGTATATTTATACTTTTCATTTACACCTTATAACTTGCAAAGTCAAAGATGAAAACAAGACACATTTATATTTATTTTATATAAATAAATGTATTAATATTATGAATAAATTAGTTTTATTTTATATTTTTGCTTCCATAAAAAATATCTTTAATTTATTATTACAATAAAATTTAAAAATCTGGGGGTCCCGAAGAATTTCGGTGTTCCCGAAAACCGTATTATTCGGAATTCTTTGCTTATTACGGAAATTGTCTGCTTCACTCATTGTTGCTTTTGGATGCTTTTTGGAGGAAAAGCAACACCGCAAACATGTCTCAGCCACCATATTCACAGGATTTTGGCAACATTAAAAAAAGATGTAGACGTCATCGCTAATAGTGCTTGTTAGAAGTTCTTCAGAGAATATTGGACAAAGAGTCTGGGGGGTTTAATTTGAAGCGGACAAAATGAATTTTAATGGGTAAATATTTTTGGGTGAAAGTTAAAGGTCACCTTACTTCTAATATATACTTTTTTTATTAAAAGTATATATACATATATACGCCTAAGAATACTTTCCTATGGTATTGTCTTTTATAAAAAGTTTTAAAATTTTAATTGACCAAGAAAATAATATATATTTTTTGAGCAATGCCGACTACAAAATCTGTTATGGGCTTTTTGAAGAAAATTTTCAAAATTGTGTGAGTTTCCCCATACTGGTTTCTGCTATCAATATGTGATCAATATTTAGTCCATTTAGCCTAGTGTAAACAAAATTATTACCTAAAATTTCCCATTTATGAAGATCAAAATAAAAGCCTGATTTTAGGGAATTTAAAAAAAATTGGGAGAGGGGAAGAAATAAAATATCCTGGCACCACTGACTATAATGAACTCCTTTTTAAAGCAGACATGTGATTTGGCTGTTGTTTTCTTTGGGTCTAGAACAAAAGCTGCTTTTTGGTACGCACAAACACAGTCACATGCACCACTTTACTTCAAATATTTGGCTTCAGTTCATAGTATAATAACAACAACGCATGATTACCTTGATATGTTGCTTGTTCTCTTTTTACAATTTATTCTTATTTCTAAACAAATTTTTTTTGGTATTATTTACTCACTTAAAAGCAAAAACAAGCTTTAATTACATTTAAGCCGCTAAATTTTTCTAATATTTTATAATTTTCCAAATCAATTATTTTTAAATTTTATTTTTCAGAATTTCATATAAATTTTTTTTTTTTAACACTAAAAACACCTGGTCTTCACCTTTTTGTTTTTAAATCAAATCAAATAATTTTGAAACGTTTTATAAATATTGTTTTGTTTTGAAATTTTATTCAATAACAAATATCAATCAAATGAAGAGACAACAAACCGTATTGTGTCGTTACATGGAGACAACCGTGAGAGCCAGATAATCGCGTGTTATGGATTCAACAGACGTCGTTGTACTGATATATGAACGTTATAACGACAACAATGCCTCGGAAGTTGATTTGTGTGTTAAAATAAGCAACAACAAAACCACACCAACAATAACGTACCAAATGATATTAACAACAGTAGATTAAGGTGGCCAGTAGTGTTTTTTTCTTCTTAAAAAACATTTTTTGACAAAATAATAAAGTTTTAGATAGTAACCATATACTATAATTAACCGATTTTAGCCATGATCGGTCGACAACGATCTTTTTCTTTTTTATTATTATTTTGACACGCGACGTTTGGCAAGAATTTGAAAAATTTGTGTTTTCGTGTTAAATGGATTTTCTCAGAGTCGATCGATTTTAATCACGGATATTCCATTTTTCCCCATAATTCTTTATTTTCCTGCTACATGGCCTCTTGGGGGGCGCACATCTGCAGGGCGATCCTTTATTTCTCTTAATATTTTGTAATATTTTCTGGACGCCTGGAAAAATCTGCAACGCTTTTGTTACAATCTTAAAATATGCTTTTGATATGATACAAAAATTTTAAATACAGTCGAGTACGGTTATAACGAACATAATGGGTTCAAAAAATTTAGTTCGTTATAACCAAAGTAAATATATTTTTATACTAATAAATAAAAGAAAGCAACTTTGAAATATATTCTTATTTTTCGGTACATCTTTTCACAAATTTTAAATATTTAAATTTTTTATCACTTTGTCAAATATTGGTTAGTGAATACATAATTATTTTAACGACCTTGAAAATTAAAAAGAAATTTTCCGATTTAATTTTATTCGCCATCAGCGTAAACATTTACAAGCATCTTCATATTGTGGACTGAAGAAAGGTTTCGTTATAAGCGAAACTTCGTTGTAAGCGAAGGTCGCTATAACGACAATAATTCATTTATACGAAATATAAAAAAAAAAAAAATATTCAATTAATTAACACTATTGTTCCGACCTTTTTGTTTTAATATAAGTACATATAACTTATTTAATAAACGAGCTTAAGGCCTTTTTATAAAAAAAACAAAAACAAAAACAATTATTTTATTCAATATTTCGAAGCCTCTTTGAGCCTAAAGCTCGTTCACTAAACAACATGCTATGATCATGTATTTTTTAATAATCATATACGACAGAGAATTCTCATATTGTATATGATTTCTTTGGCTTAAAGATATGAAGTTGAATGATTTCGAATTGCTTAAAATTCACTGACGAATTAGTTTATCGGCCAGCATAAGAAACGACTTTAAAAGATCAGTTGGGTAATATCTCTCAATAAATTTTAATATTACGTATTGTTTTTATTATTATTTTGTTTAATTTTCCCTTATAAATACATTCATTATCAGCCAAAGGGTATTTAAAAAGACGCAAGTCAACTAGAACTTCTTGTGGTGTTTGTGGGTTTTGTATTGTAATTGCGTTTGCATTTGTAGTTTTCTAACATTGTTATAATTATTATAATTTTTTTTAAAATTCACAAATAGAAAAATATAATTGAATTTTATAAAATTCTATACAGTACTTGTTGATTTTTATATAAGTCTATGGATTCGAATGCTTTCCAAATATGAGTCGGTTAGCGTCAATAAAATGCAGGCATACATATATTCATTTCAAATTATTATTTTGGAGAATATCTCGAATAACGAATTTAATAAATATTCATTTTATATAAAAGATTTTCAAAAGAAATATTCGTAGACTAGTATCTGGTGTACTAGACTGGTAGTTCGAAGGTCGCGATTGATTTGGTTTCTAAGTTAACAGTTGCGCCAAACGGCAGCTTATTGGACCCAGATCCGTCTGTAGTATAGCCTGTGGGTATGTAAAAGAGAAGACTAGCTTCCAAATCTGCTGGGTATATCATGAAACTCTGGGGTCTCGGCGACGTCTTGCAGGTCCGATTTCCATTGGGGATATACAGTGACTCCAAGAGGCAGATAAAAGAAATGTACAAATTTTATGGAAATAGATGAAAAACTGTCGCGATTAAAACTAATTATTTGCTTAAAAATTAGTTTTTATTCTTCATCTATCGAAGGCCTTTCGCATTTTTAGTGGCGATATACACACATGTGTGCATGTATATTTAAATTATTATATATTTTTTTTAAATAAATCACATTTTTTTACTATTTATTTTGAATGAAAAGCGTATATTTACTTAGTCTTCACCTCGCAACACTTTTATCTATATGGTACCGTGATTATATTTGAATGATTTTCATTACAACTGCATATGGTGCATTTGCTGCAACAACGTCATAACTCCAAAAAACTAGCCTTGCAGAAAACTATCTTGAACTAAAAAAACTTAAATGAGAAATGAAATGCTAATTTGTTCCCATGAGAAGAGTAGAACCATAAAGCGACTTGTTCTGAAATTTTATTACAAAAATAGCGTTTTTTTAGATGTAACGTTGTTGCAGCAAACGAGCATATAAATACATATGTTAAAAATTTCAGATGCATTCCCAAGTGCTGTAAAATCATTTACAGCCGCAAAATGTATCCAAAAACAGTATTAGAATCCGTCTTAAAAAAATTAATTGAGCGTCAGCCAATGCACAGTGGGAGAGTTTTAAAGACGTAATGGAATTAAATATATAATTTCGAAACGGTTCGAGCGATTCGGGATAAAAGATGGAATTGTGTCCAACTACTCTTCCTAACTAAATCCGCCAAATTTTTACAACAAACAAGTCAATTATATTATTTAATTTCGATTACAGTTTAATTCGCAAATATGCAGAACTATTAAAATAAAAACTCTGCCTCAAGCAACAATGATATCTGTGTAAAATATTCAGAATTACTACAATTGACAACAGAAACAACACAATAAAAACATTCAAATATACCTGGTACACACACGTCAAGTATTCTAGCTCAAGTTTCAATTTAGCTGGATATAAGTACGTATTATTTTTATCTTCGTCCCAGCTAAATTGAAACTGGATCAAGAGAACTTGATGTGTTTGAACCTTGTAATACATTGACGTAACTCTCCTTTTAAACTTAACAAGAGCGAAAACGCTGAGTATCACACCCCTTGCGCCATTCTTAAATAAAAGCGAAAATGATATGCCTGTAAACAATTAATTTGCATATGCATATGTATTTCAATTAAAATAATAATAAAATTCGAATCTTAAGCAAAAAACAATAATTTAAATATTTTTCCAAATTTATTGATTTAAGTTTTCCACAGCTAACTTCACTTCTTGATGCGCTGTCAAAATCCCACTTTCCAATAGATTAGTGTTGAGATCGAGTCGTTATTTTGGTTTGATTGTCACAAACTGTATGGGCTAGAAAACGATTGCCATTCTTATTTAAGTTTGTCCCTTAAACAAGTTTTCTTTCAGCTGGGGGAAAGATAGATACAGAAATGCATACCCTCTCCATATTTCTCCTAGCTGATTTAAAATCTGCGCAAGTAAAATTCGCTGTATAAGATATTAGTGAATTTTTTTTAATACCCTGCAACATCGTGTATGCAACCAAAAAATATTTAGTCCCACTCTTGCATCCTTACACGTCTTTTCCACTATGCATTTTTAATTGCACAAGTTTGAAATCAACTGAGAGAAAGATAGAGAGACGAATACATTTTTACTTTCTCCCAGCCGAATTAAAAATCTTCTGTTGGAAAAGATTATTGGTCAATATCATTTCAGTGGGCAATTATTGCATAGGTGACTTCATTTTCATATACATAAATACATATGTATATATGTATGATCGATAATAGTGGGACGCAAATTTTTCTGTGTTTTCGTTTTCGTTCGCGTTGGTTTGGAACACTAATCAGCTGTTTGTTATATAAAGTCTCATATTTGGAACTGTTGAGAGCAAATATGTATGTATTTTATGAAAAATAAATTAGAAGAAACCTTCCCTTTTTTCTGTTTTTAAAAAAGAAAAACTGAGGTAATTCATTCATACCGTAAAGAATGATATATAAGATTCGATATAAATATTATTTTAGCTTCTTATTATTACAGTGAAACTTCGATATAACGAATCTAGAGGGGATCGAAAAATACTTCGTTATAGGTATTGGTTCGTTATACATATGCATCGTGAAACCTTGGTATAACGAAATTTAAAGAAATACTAAAAAAAATTCATTATAACTACAGTTTTGTTTTGTCCAAATTCTATTTTTAAAAGGGACTTCCCCGTTTTGCTTAAAATTTAATTTTGCTTTATTCTGATTTCGTTGTTGGAGGCTATAGTTGAAGACTTCGTTATGTAGAGCCTTTTGATAATGACTTACACTCTTAAATGTTATATTAAAATGTTATGTATGTATTTCTCAATTATAATTTCGTTGTATAGAGGCTTTCGAAAATATACTTCGCTATATAGAGGATTTATAGCTCAGAATTTTTTCGTTATAGCTGTAGAGCATTTTTGTATGCAAAACTTTGCAATAAAAAGGTTTTTTGAAGGGACTCAGCTAAAAATTCGTTATATTGAGTTTTTCGTTATAACGAAGTTCGTAATATCGAAGTTTTACTTACTTGTACTTTTATACATTGTTTACTTTAAAAAATACTATATCTGACGCGCAAAATAGAAAGGGACCTAAGGGTAAAAACCGGTTTAGTTCTGGAGAGCCATTTTAAAGATTTAAATACGTGTATCCTTGGTGTACTTCAATTTCATAAAACGCGCATATCTATGGGAGGGAACACTTTTTGGCATGGGATCGGTCTCATTCCATGCTCAGATGTTGTCCACATCAAAAAAAAAGGTGAAAATTGATTTCTTTTACCCTTATGTTCCCTTCTCTATGCGCTGTCACATATTTTGGGTTTATTTAATAGATAAACGGAAAGCAAAAATAAACATACATACATACTATAAAGGGCATAATACATACATACTTGTATGTACATATACATATATAAAAAGAAAACAGGTTTTTTTATTTAATAATTTTTTAATTTTGGATTTTAAAAGTAGTTTCTCCACCGATCTTATCATAACTTGCATTGGTCTTATAAATATAAGCGTAAAATCTTGCAACTTCAAACAAAATCAAATATGTAATATGTTATCATTTCTATTCATGGAATACTAATGAAAAATAACATCTCTTAATGTATTTTGCATATCTTTTATTTTAAAGAAAACTGGTAGTGACCGTAGGTTATGCCATATGATAGAAAACTCGGTATAAAAGTGGTTAAAACTCGGTGTAAAAGTGGTCCAAGTAAATGTTGAATATTTCCCTAATTCCCCGAATAAATTTGATGACATCTGCAAAATTTAATTTAAGACCCTCTGTGCGACATATATGAATTTTTTTCACTTAAATTAATTAATAAATAACGTTTTAATTAATGTATTAAAAGCAGCAATTTTTTCTTTGTGTGCTCACATTTGCAACGAAGAAAGTTTATTAAAACAAAATAGAAGTTAACGTTCGTCTTCTTCACAGCGATTGCAAGAATAGTCATACATATTTTTAAATAAATACCCTTATATTTGCTACTAAGTACTATTTACCTTTCATGCGCATAAATGCAACAATGTGTTTGGCAGCTATAATTCTATGTAAAGACAAGTGATGCTAACTATATGTGATAGTCTTCCGTTTTAATGCCTGAATGTATTACCCGGTTCACACACGGCAACTTTTAATTCAGCTGTGCGAATGATAGAGGAGGTGGTACATACGTTCTCTATCTTTCTCACAGCTGAATTTAAAGTTGCGCAACAAAAGTTAAAGTGTGTGAGCTCAAGTTTCAATTCAGCTGGGAGAACGATAGGGAGAGTATGACTTGGTTCACACACGTCAAGTTTTCTTCCTCAAGTTTTTATTCAGCTCGAAAAGAGAAAGGAAGAATACATACTCTCCCTATCGTTCTACCAGCTGAATTGAAACTTGAGCAAAAAAACTTTACGTGTGTCGTATATATATTATTAATGAATCAAATACTTTGAAAACTACATGTTATCAAATGCAAAAGTTTACTTGGCAACGACAATAGAAGACAGCGCTTTTTTTTTATGCAAATCGGTATTACATCTGGCAATATTGCTACTAATCAATAACTTTTAACATATGTTTGGTGCTCTGGAAGCAAAATTGACGCTGACAAAATTAACAATGAGGATGATTGTTTACCATTAGTTACGAATACGTGTCAAATTTTGAAAATTGTTTATTGGCTTTGGGCTTAAGTATTATAAGTATATCAGGCATATATCGAAAAACTTCAAAAGTTTGCATGCTTATAAAAATATTCTCATAATATCAGAAATATACAATAGAGAGAAAAATATCGTTCCCTTTTTGAATAAGGCGTTAATGCTCCATGTCATAAAAAATACCTAATCAGATTTTTGGATTATTTGTATAAGCATACAACTTTTTACTCCATTTCATATCATTATCTGGCATATAGACTAGCTGAGAATTTTCAATAAATAAGCAAACATCAAATTTTTTTGAAAGAATACATGTATATCCTTAAATGAGAAATTTAATTTAAAGTTTACATATTTAATATGGTTATTTCAAACGTATTTTTAAAAACCTATGTAATACTTACGACAGAAACGATTAAAGATTCATTTTAAGCATTTCTTTCAAGACATTTTAAGCATTTCTTTCAAGACAAGCCGCTGCTTTGAACACGAAACAAAGATTTGCATCTCCAAGTGTATTTTATTTTTTAAACTGCATACACACGTTATTTTTATAGAAATACATATTTTTCTTTCTTCATCTAATTTTTAATTTAACATGAAAAAATTGAAAATAAACAAGTTTTGACACTTGATGTTTGAACAGAGCAAATTTTCATTAGAACAGCTTATAATCAGCTGTGCTAATGAGTCCACCTGTTTTTAATTCTCCTTGAATGTTAACAAAGAAAAATTAATTCCTACAAAATGTGTAGATCACAGAGTACTCAACCAGAGTACTCAACTTTGACGTATAAAAAGGGTCCGAATCATATTTTGCATAAACTGTATAACGTGCATAAAGTTTGTGTGAAGAGATATCTATATAAAAACAACTAGATTAGCTCTCCCTTTCACACAAACTTTATGCATGTTTACAAAGTTGTCGAGTCTAGTTCTAGTTTATGGTGTAGATGTATGTTTAAAAAGTATATATGTTAATTAATTATTGTAGCTGGAAAAGTGAATAAAACGTTAAATAAAGAGCTTGTTATTTTGTAAAATGTAGTTGTCAAAGGATAATGAAGTAATTCGAAGCCAATTAAAAAATATTGCTGTTATTTATATATAAGTTGGTTGGCATGTACCGGTAAACTAAACATATTATAGCATTTGTTATATAGAAAAATGTTTTGGCTACACTGACAGTATACATATTTAGCGTTTCTTCTGCATTAAAAGCACTTAATCGACATCACTGACCTATTTTATTATTGACACATAAAAGAAGTTCTTTTTTGCATAAAACGCCAAGCAAAAAGAAGGAAACGAATAGCATTGGATTTGATAAAGACGCGGCTTGGAGGTGTATAAAATTTTGCAAACTTTGCAAAATTTTTTGAAAATTTAATGTGAAAACGGTGAATTCCATAATCAAAATTTTTTCTCAAATTAAGTTTCATTGGAAAGAAATTACAATTAGTTTCAAGATATACGAACAAACCTGTATTTTATTGATCACATTATCTAAGAACAATTGGAAGTAAATGTACTCAACATGAAAGTAAAAATTAAATCTTGGATGGGTGTTGCATCATGGCGTTGGATAGCGAACGACGAAAATTGTGGCATTTGTCGTATGTCCTTTGAATCAACTTGTCCGGAATGTGCTCTGCCCGGCGATGATTGTCCATTAGTGTGGGGCGTATGTTCACATTGTTTTCACATGCATTGTATTGTTAAATGGCTAAATCTGCAACCCTTGAACAAGCAGTGCCCAATGTGTCGGCAAGCATGGAAATTTAATATACATTAGATAAAATTCATTATCAAACAAATAAATTTGCTAAGAGGCAAAAGCTTCGAGGAAAAAAAATTGACATTCATTGTAAAAAAAGAGAAACTAAAAAACTATAGCTAAGCTAATACTATAGTATCGATTATAGTTTTTGCGAAGAGGACACGAAAACATAACGTAAGGAATAATTAATAAAATAATAAGGGAAAAGAAGTGAGTTTTTTTTTTGTTTCCTTTTAGATAAGAATACATATGTATGTATATATTTTGTGCGAGAAAGAGAAAAGCAAGTGATTAAGTGTGAGGTTAAGTGATTTTGTTTAATTAAAAAACAAAAAGACTAAAATTAAAATAGTGTACAAAGTTTGTTGGCAAAAAAAAAAACGATTGTGAAATCGGTGTGGAAATATGGACGACGATCAAAAACTTACACTGCCAGGCTTGCCGCCTTTACCAAAAAGTTTAAGTGCTGCAATACAACATCCCTCCACAGTTTCACCACTTAATCATGGACACAATAACCACTTCCTAGATCCCGATTTGTACTTGGGAGCTTCTACTTCGTCATCAGCTGCCGCTCAACGTCAGCGCGGTGGCGGTGGTGGCAGCTCTAATTCTTATCGGCATGGCAGCCTGTCATCTACACAAGAATCTTTAAGTGACCGCGAAAGTTTACATAGTCGAGCGTCGTCCACACACAGTGGTCATCACCATTCATACCAAACGCAACAGCATACACCTACCAACAATAATAATTCAAATCAAAGTAGTAACAATAACACCCACGTAAATCATTACAATCAGTCACGAACTGATAGCGATAGCACTTCCACTTCCAGCACCACTTCCAAATTGGACACCCAGTTGGCAATATTAAGGCGAGAAATGTATGGTTTAAGGCAACTGGATCTATCACTGCTCTCTCAACTATGGGCCTTAAATGAATCTATACAAGGGTTTCGTGCATATCTGCAAGAACAAGAGGCCTTATCACCTCCATCACCATCGCCCACACCTTCAGAAACAAATTCATTGACTTCCGAGCAGGATGATGAATCATATTCAAATCATCAGTCGGTCAATTCGGGGAAATTAATGCCACAAATTTCCCTTTCATCAAAACCACAGCAACATCAACAAATTATACCACCAAAAAGAGGTTCAACCACTTCTCATGCATCCTCAACTTCAACTTCTAATACTTCGGGTTCCTCTTCTAATAACTCTTCAATGAATAAACATCAACAGCAACAGTTGCAACACCAGAAACATCATCATCATTATCAGCATCATAGCCAGCAGCAGCAGCATCATCAAAATGGTGGAGCCATGCCACCTTTAGCTCCTGCACCGCAAAAATCTCATCCGCAGCTACCACGTATTTTGCAACAGAGAATGCGTCGAGCACCACCACCGCCGCCACCGAATCGTCCTAAATCCTCAGCCTCCATAGCATCGGCAGCTTCAATATCAACCACAACCAGTCATGGTGGCGGCAGGCACAGTAGCAAATCCTCCTCTCCATCTCCGTCACCAGGAGGCAGTATTGGCGGTGGTGTTGGTGCTACAGCCACATCATCGACATCTTCATCATCTTTGGCTGCACGGCATGTATGACAAAATCCCTTCTTAGACTAGGCCTTGGAGCTGCCCGTCTAGTTTAAGAGCAAAGGGAAAAACATCACATCGCATCAAATCAACAGTTTACAACAACAATAAATCAAAAGTATTAATCAACAATCTTAAAATTATGCAAACAAAAACTTGTGTCAATTCAATTTATTCATATGAGGATGACTAGTTTCGGTTCCAGCAAAACCACATATTTCTCAACAAATTCTCTACTCAAGTAAGTTGATTTCTCTTATTGTATCTCTTTTAATGAATCGAAAAATAATATGAAAACAATGAAATCAAAACAACAAACTTTAAAAAAAAATCTTAAATTTTCCTTTTCGTCTACTCTTGCTTTTAGTTTATAAGAATGAAAAGTTTATAGTTAAAGAATATAAATTATCATTAAGTAATCATTTACAAATCTGTGGCTGGTTTCTGTAGCTTAGGAAAATCTTCTAGAATGGTCATCAGTTTGGACCCAAGTGAACTAAACGCGTCAGTATTTATCCTAAGTAGTAAATATATCTAGCACCATATAATCAAAATTACATAACAGAAACCAGACATAATACATACATATATAAATAAGTCAGTCTTGAATAAAAAATATCTAGTCCAAATCTACTTACAATACATATGTACACATTTAAGTATTCTGTGATTGAGCACAAAAAAAAAACTATTTGTTGAAACAATATAAAGCCATAACAGATTTATATGTACTTATATAAATTGAATATTGAAAAACAGACTACAGAGAGTTTATTTCATGTCTGAATAATGAGTCGTCGTGGCATATGTACTTATATTTACTCTATTATATTTCAGTTCTTAAAGAAACTAAAAATATAATTATATAGTGGCCGACAATACTCTACGTACGACCAATATTTTTACAATTTACCTAGTACTGGCAAGCTACATAGATAAAAAAGACACGCTCTAATGCATCTATGTATAACTGCCGAAATAGATGGATGGACTCATTATAGAGGATTGATTTTATTTGCCAGTTTTTAAAACTTACATCAAAAATTAAAAAGTGATTAATATCGTTGTAAGTTTTATATTTAAAGAGATGAAACATCAAAAAATAATTTAAATAATATATATTTTCATATAGCCTTCCATAACAAAATTGTACAGGGTCACATTTATCTGTTGAAACTCTTAAAAATTTTTTCTTCTCATTACAAATTTCTATACGCATGATAACATACCGCCGTTGAACACGATTAAGGTTTTCAATTGTTACTTTTGTTTGGTTGCTTGTAACATATCTGTTATTTTTCATTTACGTGATCGAGTGCTCCATTTAATAGTGAGTAGCCTTGAATTCCACAGAAATCAGCTTGGGAATAAATTCCATCAGGAGCAAAATTTTTGATAGCTTGAAGCTCCCAATCTGGAGAGTACGATATTGTCATTATTTGAGTTGATGACGTTGCTCTTCTAATTGTTTTCCTACGATTTCTGCGATTTTTTCCAACGAGCGATTCATACGTCTTAGGTGCGTTGGCATTTGATCATTTTTCTTAGCCATTGTGTTGTTCAAGTCTTTGGTCTCTTGGTAGAACTCTTTTTGAGATTTTAATTGTTTCATTAGCAAGCCCAAAGTTGTTTCTTTTGGGCCCTGTCTCTTTTTTTGAAGTGGTTGGTATGTCGTGCCGAAATATACATTTCTGAATTTTCCAGTTCTTGAACCTCACAGGCAACACCCAAATCTACTGCACTGCATATACCAGATGTACTGGTTACTAGCCCTGTCAGCTGTACTACTTTTTCTTCCAAGGAGTTAATACGCCGCAACCGTCAAGGGCCTCCTCCGGTGCTCATCATTTCCCTTTTGTTTGCTGACATCTTTATGTAGCACTTCCAGTCACTCTACACCTATAAATTTATATTAATTTTTTGATATTAATATTATACACAAACCCTACCTACTTTTTTCCATGCACTGGCATTTTTTGTTGGAGGACCTAGTGCATTGAGGATTCCTGCAACTTCCTCCCAGAACGCTGCTACTTCTTCCTTTGATCGCTGGTGGTATCCACATGCAATGTCTGCTTTAGATGCCATTAAATTTTCCAACTTTTCACATTGCTCTGGTGTTGTTGTTTTTGACCTGTAATACATAAAAACACATCAGACTCGGGTACAAAAATTAACAATTTAAAACAACAAAAAAATTAATTTAATTAAATAAATTAATTAAAAATAATTTTAAGTGTTTTTTAATCGTTTCTGAACATTTTATCTCATTTTTTATCATTTACTTACATTTTTTTCAATTTTAAACTTTTTAACTAAAAAACACAGATAAAGAAAACCCCTCCGTTAACCCTTTCCGGCCCAAGGAATTTCAAAGTTAATGGATTTTAATGAAAATTTCAACTTGTGATAATTAGAGCTTAAGCATCATAAAAATATACTTTTTGTGTCTGTAAATTATGTATGTCCTTAGAAACAGCACATACACAAATGTGTATCTTGGGATTATGCTTAATTAAAACGTAACAATTTTTTTTCAATAGTAAAAAATACAATTTATTTCATATTGCAAAAACTAACAAACTTATTGATAATATAAAAAAACTAAAACAATTCATAGATTTTTTATAAAATTAAACTACATAAGAAACCGCAGTCTTGTTCTGAAAAAAGGTACAAGTAAAGTAGATGTAAATAATGTAATAACAAAGTAAAAAAAAACATTTGTTTCACATTTCAAAAATTTAAATTAAATTAAAAATTCACAAAACTAACAATAATAAAAAATATAAAAAATAAATTAAAAATAATAACAAAAACAATTCAAGCAATTCATTTTACATTACATCACAGTATGGATTTTTTAAAGCAATTCTTTTCGGAAGAAAGGCACAAGTACACATCGCACTTTTCGCACCGAGTTCGAGTGCGACTATTACATTGTTGGAAACGGCATACACGGGCTGTCTTAAGTTTGTCGACCACGGGCCAATGACCACCTCCATCCAATCTTTTACTACTTCCCGGTAAAGGAGAACATCTGTTGTTAGTTCTTATTGGTTCTTCCTGCTCTTCTTCGATCATCTGAGTAAATTTTCTTTTTGGCGTGCATAGCAAAGCTTCTGCAACTTCCAGTCGGAAAAAAAGCAGATCCTTGACTGATTTACGTGGCATATTTTTGGATTTGCAGTCAACACGGTACTCCATCCAAGAATTTACAACAGCCAAATCCAGAAATTGGAGTGCTACTTTTAAAGTCCACTTTTTTGATTTGAGCCATGTTCTGTTGCACTCCATCATATGGTTGCAAATATCCACTCCACCCATGTTTTGGTTGTATTGCATCACGATGGCAGGGCAAGTAATTTCTATTCGGCTTCTTTGCTCTTTATTCCATCTCTTTACGGTACCAAGTGGATCCTGACCAAATATTTTGGAAGCAAGTACAACAGAATTGTTATCCCTCCACTTGACAACAGCAATTTTTTCATCGGATCTTATTACTTGATCAGACTCTCCTCTTTTCATTAGCCGGTCATCCCTCAGAGAGAGTTTTCGCAACCGGTTGGTCTGAATAGTACCAGTTCCATAAATATTTATTTGAGCTAATCGCTCTAATAGCGGTAAGGTGGTGAAATATCTATCAAAAAATACTGAAGACTTCTCTGGTAAACTCCTCACTAAGCGCAGAATAACACTTGGTCCTAATCCAAGTGTCCGATCGCCTAGTGTTGTTTTGGAACCTTGATAGATTTCAAAATCTAAAACAATACCTGAAAAATTGAGTAATATATTAAATGTATCAATAATTCATTATAGATAGTACCCGATGACGAAGTCATTACAAAATTTTTAAGTCCAACTGGCCGAGGCTTATTGCGAACATATTGGCGAAGCCCACCAGGCAATCTTCTAAGAAATGGTATCATCTGCTCATCAATGGAAAAGGTACCGAAATTCTTGCAAATGGCAAGGCATCGAGCTCTGACAATATCAAGAATGGGCTGAACCTTCCATAAATAATTTGATATCGCTTCCTCTGATGTTTCAGCCGTATCAACAAAATGCAGCCATTTGCGCAAAAGATACAATCGATTTCTTGCCATCTTTTCAGACACAATATTTTTGCCTAATTTCTGCTCCCAGTACATCCGCAAGCGAGGAAGTTTAATGCAACCAAAATACAAGTGAGCACCATATAATTGTTTAATTTCGGATGCATCAGTCTTTAGTTCAGTACCAAATGTTTTAAGATGGTACATATTTGTGTACTGTGCCATTTGCTGGAAATGGTCATCAGTAAAATACCGTTCAAAATATTTAATTGGAAGAAGAGGGTCTGTTGGCTGGTGGGAATTATCATGTTGTGTAGTATTTATAGGGTTGAACATTACCCTTTTCCATAATAATGGCCTCATTGGTTCAACTTCAGTACTAGTGTCAGCATTATTTGCTCTCGTTTGCTCAAGAGCACTATTGGTCTCAGCATTATTTGTTTGGTTGTCTGTATCCGAGCTGTCATCGTCATAGTGTGGAGACTGAACACCTATTTCATCGCCAAAATCATCCGATGAACTGTCCTTTTCAACATCCGACAAATCGCAAAGTAATTGAAGAACTTCTTCTACATCAGAATCGTTCTCCAAATTATACTTTTTTGCTGTAACGACGATAAACTGACATAGTAGAAACCCATACTACACATATGTGTAGGCACATATTGTGCTAAGGAAAAGTAGTATAATTTTATGTGCATTTTTAAATATTTTCATTTAATTGAAATATTTGATGCCTTCTTTACCAATAAATTACGAAATCTTCTTGTATTCACGTTTACTTAGCTAAAATAATGATACTTACATTTGTTGCCTCAAAATATTATTTCTAAGAGAAAGGAACAATGTTTGGCCACCTTTATCTACTGGTGTTTTTTGAAAAGATTTTCCTGATTTAATTTGTATAAAATTAACTGATATTCGGGGTTGTCATGGAATCTAAATCGATTCTGATAATTATCGCTTTTGAAATCCGAAATTGGATTCATTTGGTGTCATGAAAACATGTCGGTTTTGTTATTTTCGATTGGAAATAAAACCAATATTCGAATCAGCTGTTTTCTGTTTTTGCTCTTTTGTTTACAATTTTAAGTGTATTTTTTTTGCAAAATTTTGCAAATTGTACTAAAATATTGCTAAAAGTTGTATCTTTCCTAAATAAAAACAACGAAAAAAGTGACTACATTTCATAAATAAATAAAATGGCATCCTAGTTCTAATTGTTTTTTTAAGCTCATTTTTCTCTTGCATCGTTTCCAACATCATCTTACTGGTACGGGCGAACTCGTTTTTAATTTAATTTAAGGCACTTTCGATATTGTCATTTTTTTCTCGATAGCCCTGTAAATCCGCCTCAAGCTGCTAGCGTTTTCTTTTTCTGCTTTTACTAGTTCTTCAAAATGCTCACTTATTTTAGACTTCCTCTCACTGTCCTCGTCCAAAAATTTCTTCAGCCTTTCATTTATGTTGCGCTGAAATCGGAGACGTTTTGAGGTAGTTGGCATTTCATTGTCACTTGAATCGCCTAGTTCCTCTGTAACTCCAATGGCAATACCCGCCACGCCTTCAACAGATTTCGCAATACCACATAACCTCACTATGTTTTCCTCTGTCTGTGTCAGTTATTATTTTGAAAAAGGGCCCCCGACTCGGCTTTGATTTTGGGCTAGCTTTCTTTTCACATCACTCTTCCACTCAGTCCATGTCTGAAAAAAAACAGCAAATTTCAACAAAACAATAAATTGTATCGCTGCAAAACAACGTTTACCTTTTTCCAGCCATTCACATCCTTTTGCAGCGGACGAGCACTATTTAGTTGCTCAGACAATTGTTGCCAGAGGGAATCCACAGTTGGCTTATCAGGTTTTGTGAACCCTTTTGCCAAATCAGGGTACTTCTCCATAAATTCCAGGAAAATGCTGTTTTATGTTTTCCCCTATTTTGTTATTAAATATGTAGATCACAAGATTATTAAATATGTAGATTATTAAATATGTAGATCACAAGATTAATAAAGTAATATTAACACTCCAATGTTAAGGCCTCATTAGTTTTCACTTTATGATGCCGTTCTGTGTCGTTCTTTTCTGTAGCATATATTTTCTAATTACTTTTGTCGTGAAAGACATTTAGTTCACGCAAGTTCAATTCAATCTATTGTTTGGAGTCACAAACTAGGAAAGAAACATTATACTGGAGGTATGTGATGTTTTATGGCGCTTGCTGTCGCCCGTTTACGTCAGCGAACCCACCACTTCACAGTACGTTGATATTGAAAACGATTTTGAGAGGATGTGGAATATTCCAAATTGTGTTGGAGCAATCGACGGGAAGCATATTGCTTTAAAATGGCCTACGAATTCAGGATCTATGTTTTTTAATTATAAGAAATTTTTTAGCGTTGTTCTAATGGCTGTTTGTGACGCAAAATACACTTTTACAGCTATCAGCGTTGGAAGTTATGGCAGCCAAAGTGATGGAGGTAAAAAGATTGTTACAGTACACAACTTAACATTTTAATGATGCAATTTCGTCATATAAAAATTTTAATAAAAGTTTTTTGTTTTAGGAATTTTTCGCACAAGTCGCTTTGGGCAATCAGTATTGGATAATACGGTTGCTGTGCCACCTGATAAGCCCCTTCCATCATCATCGATACCGGATGCAAGTTTTTCGTGTTTCTTCTCCTTGGCAAACCTGTCCCTAATTGAAGTCCATCTCTTTATGCAAATTTCCTCTAAAAATTTAATTATTTGTGAAAATTAATCAAAAAAGAATTTTGGATACATACCTGGTAAACACATTTCCTTCGAAATTTGTGACCATACAGCTCGCTTTTTTTCTGGCAACCTGTAAAACTTATTGAATTTGTTGTACAATATGTCATTTTCCTCCACTAAAATAATGAGTTTTTCATCGTCCATTATTATTAAACTCTGAGGCAAAAATATTTTTTACAATTAAATTGTTCAGCTTTGACACAACAAATTATTTTTTATTTTCTTTTATTTTCCGATTGACAACAAACTAATACATAAGTACTTCAAGCTGTCACTTAACGTTGAATTCTATTTTCTACAGAATTGTTAGCAACAGATCATAACGAAAAAGTAAAAATAAACCACATATACACATTTCTAATTGAGCAGAAACATAACAGCTGATTCATAACAGAAAAGAACGTAAAAACTAATGGGGCCTTTACTTATTAAACTTAAAAAAATATATATTTTCTGATAACTTTTTATTTACTTACATTTTTGCAAATTTTTTAACTAAAATGAGTAAAAACAATAGCCCGCCAGTTAATTCCGTCAGTTGTTAACTTCTTGTTTTATTTCCAATAAAAAAACCGATAACATTGTATTCTATGACACCTAAAACCGATAAAAATTTAAGTTCGAAGACAAAAACGATAACTTATATTTCATGACACCAACGCGATTTTTTTGTCGGTTTTAAATCCAATTGCAATAAAATTGGATTTCATGACAACCCCTATTGCTTCACATTTCATTAAATAAACTACTTCTCCTCGAACTGTTGCTGTGTAACCTTCCTTCCCGAGGTACTGATAAGGGAATTCATGTGGTGTGTTACTGTAGACCTACCCCAGCTAAGAGGGAAAATTCCGTCTGCGAAAAGCCAAATCAACAGTTCTCATAAACCACTTACACACTGGACAGCCAAAAATCAACTCCGCGATCGCTGTTTCGGCCTTTTATACTAGACACAGCAGTCATGGTCATACGGCATACATATAATTGAGTGGGACCAAACGAGGTCCCGACTTTGGTCGTTGATCAGATTTACCATATCTTAAGGATTCATCATATTGGTGATACCAATGCACAGTGGTCGGAGCTATATGAAGTTGGCGGGCAAAAATATTTTCAGTGTAGGTATCATTGTCAAACTACGTAGGATGTTTTTTTTTTAAAGACAAATTCGGCTGCAGTTGTACACCAAAAACTACTGAACGGATTTTTATGATTTTTTTAATTTGTAGATTATTAAATTCTCTAGTACTCATTGTGGCACTTTTTGAAAATGAATGTCGGCGACCATACGTCGTTTTAGTCGACTCCTTTTGTTTATGTTATAAATCAACCATCATGCTCTACATATTTTTTATATCTATAAACTTATATACATACTTTTAATTAGGAGCTAAAGTGTATTTGCTAATTACTTTGATCTTTTATCATTTCTTACTCTCTCTACCTAAGGAGAGATGTTTCCCATTATTTTTACTTAAACTAATGATATGAATTGTGACTTTTATTATATTGCTCAAGTTAGTTACTCAGTGAATTCCCTCTTAATAAGTTCAATAATATCAATGTGCAAAACCCAAAAAATAAAATATTTGTGCTTAAAAGTTAAAGCAAAAAATATACATACGTACATACATATATATTTAAAGAGGAACATTTTTTAGCAAACGTTCATTAATATTTAATTTAATGAAAATTATAGTTTATTTATAATAAGTTATAGCTCCCAAACAAGTGATTATTTTCTAAGAAATAATACATATTTTATACATATTAATTCAAACAATTTATATTTTATACACCCACACACATGTATGTATATATAAATGCATACATACTCATTAACAAACAAAAGTGGAACAAGCGAACAAGGAATCAATTTTGCGCCAGTTCTTTCAAATAAAGTTAGCATCATCTCAATATAAGCTTCTTTTCCCTTGTGACATTGAACACCCTCATCTCAACATTTTATGCTGGTCCTTCGAACCGGATAGCCGGATTGACATATATATATATCTCAAAATATATATGTACACCTTTCTTAGAAACAGTCCAATTAGATGAGTTGTATGGGCTACTACTACGTTGAATAATTCAATCGAGTGGTACTTCTTCAATCCCCTTGTTTGTAAAGGCATTATCCCTTATAGGATATGGATACTGCTTCGACCAAATGGTTTCTTCTGTTTTTGTCCTAGTCGTGTTGTTCTTCTTCGCCGGAACTTTGCAATTACCTGGTTCGTGGTGTTCACCATAATTAACACACCTAAATGGCATATTAAAGTTTATGGCCACATGCTAAATCTCAGGCACATTCTCCATGTGTATTCTGCAATGGAGAATAAATCTTCCTAAAATTCCTAAGGTCAGAATCTCTAGTTATTGGCGAAACTGATTACCGCCGTAGAAAGAACGAATTTGTCGTCCTTTCCTCTGTTTTCACATCGGGGATATATGTGATCGTCTTGGCCACTTACGCTACCAACCGTTGTGAAAGAATGTTCTTCGGTACGATAGGACTCTGCGTAATAAAAGTACTCCGCATCTCGGGCTCCTGTCACCAATTTTCCTTCGGCAGATTACAGATCTTGCTGTAATTGTAGATATCGAGTTTGATTACCTGGTACCCAGTTTCGCCCGCAGATGTCCATCTAGTCAATGTGTTTCAGTGTGTTGACAATTATCAAGGGAGCAATTTATTATTATTTTTTTTTAAATTTGGTTGAGCGCGACATAAGCCTAAAAAATATGAAATTAAGGGATGCAATTTCGACTGCAGAAAAGCAATCCATTTGTTTACGATTCCTCGCAACAGAAGAGATACAAGGAACGAATGAGTATCCTGACTTACTGTGTGTTTTATACAGGAGAGTCTTTCCGAAGTATTGACTTCTAAAGTCGAGTATCGAAAACAAATATATTCTATTAATATCATCCCTTTGATTTTTTCTTGGATTTTCTTCGTTCGATTGAAGAGTCTTCTTCTAAAGATAAATATTATTACATATACATGTGGAGTCTTTTATTATTTAAAAAAAGTTTATGTTTATTTAAAACAATAATACAAAATAATTTTAATTGAAATATAAAATAAATAGAATATGTTAAAACAGGACTTTACTCACTGCCGAACACAGACTGCTTTTTGCTTTTTTGATTGACTGCGCTTGTTGCTCTATTGTTGGGATTTGGCTTCTTGCTCTCATCCCACATACATATACATACATAAATATAAATATAATTCTTCACAAGCACCTAACTCAGTATTGTCAGTTGTGGTCCTCATTTCTATATGTGGCTGCAAAAATTGCAATTGCTTAAAACACCAAGGCTTGGGTGTATAAACACCAGCCACACCTGATCCACTCTTTTTGGAATGCTTTATTAGCCTTTGTTCCTTCATTAACTGCGTTCTTAAATTTCTCCACTTACGTTTTATTTCGTTTATGGTAGTAGAGGGGTCAAGATTCTGCATGTCTTCTAAAATTATGTTGAACGCCTGGGCTTTCTTTAACCTATTCACGTAGTCTGAGTGTTTTTCATTGTACAAACACGGGTGTTGTTGTATATTAATTATTAATTTCTCTACAGAATTTATGCACCTCTTAAGCGTCTTTTTGTTTTTTAAATTAAAATACTCCGGACTTACACTCATCATCGAGTCCGTTAATCCAACTTCGGACTCTATTTCGGCTGCTCTCTTATGAGCAGACGCTTCCGGAGCTTATAATTTTTTAATGCAGTCTCTTTCGCATTAATAGCTTCAGTTAAATGTGTTTCTGAGAGGACTATAACTTCTGGTTTTTCAGTTTCAGGTGTAAAATTGTTTAATAATCCTTGTATATTAGTATATACCACTTTAAATTTTTCTGATTGTCATTCTGTAAAACCCATATTCCTCTTCTGCATATTTAATTTATTTTGATACACTGGACACTGTTTATTGTCTGTTAAATGATTTTCATCCAATCCCATATTAAATTTTTTATTTACTTGGTCAATTGTATAACATCATTTTTACACTGATTACTTTGATGGGTCCCATGGCATTTTGAACAGATCTCATTGTTCCTACAATCTTTCACTATATGATTATATCCCTTGCATTTAAAACATTGTATTATATCGGTTCCATCAAAAACCCTACATCATTCCCAACCGATATTTATCTTTGGCGCATTTATCATTTTTACATAAGTTTCACTGTCAGTAGATAATTTCACATTATGCATTATTTTATTATTTCTTTTATATTCATACATTTTTATCACTTTTATTTCGCTACTGCTTAAAAGTGTGTTCTGTTTTTTAATTTTTTCAATAATTTCATAATTTATTTTGTTTCACATTTGTTTCGTTTATTGCCTTCTTTATCACATCACAGACTTTGTTGCTATTAAAGGGTCATCCAAAAAACGCGCCTACATGTTTCTTTGAAATAAAACACAAACTATTTGCAATTTTTTCAAGCTGTTTTTTTTTATTAAAAGTATGATCCATTACAATTATAAGTGGAATAGAATATCATTCAAATGTCCACCTTGACTGCGTCTGCAGACATCAATCCGAATATCGAAATTTTCAATGACTTTCCGACATGTTGCTGGTGTTATTTCACGAATTGCAACTTGAATGTTGTTGTGGCTTGTTAGCATACACTCGAATTTTCAAAAAACCCCACACAAAAAATCTAATGGTGTTAGATCACATGACCTTGGAGGCCAATTGAAATCTGCATTTCGTGAAATTACACGTTGAGGAAATTTTAATCGCAAAAGCGTAATGTTTTCTCGAGTTGTGTTTTCATCTTTGAAGAAAAATGGCCCAATGATTCCATTTGCCCAAAATGCACACCAAACAGTAACTTTTTGTCGGTGTAGAGATTTGTACTAGCTTCTAATAAAACAAAATGGCTTATGTCATTTGAAAAGATGTCACCTGTAAAAATTATATAGTGCTGACATCTAGGCGTCACATTTGGATGACCCTTTATCTTCTATAAAACTGCACTTTACTCTCAAAAGCTTTTACTTCGCCATATATTTTTTGAATTTCTTTAATATTTTTTTCATTAGAAATTTATATAGCATCTATTTTTTTATTCTTTCCTCGTAACGGCGTTCGATCCCTTGCAAAACAAAACACAAACAACGTTTGATACGATTGCAATTCCTAGTTCTTGTAGCATAACCTGGGTATCCGTAATAGTAGTTATTATTTGTGCATTCGGCACTTCTTCTATCATCCCCTCGCTTGATTCGGAAGTCATCAACAATTGGCAAGACTCTCTCGTTTTCACAGGGATAGCTACACTCTGTATAAACACTTTCTTGTTTTGACGAACCTTTTTCCTTAAATAGATTATTTAATTCTTGAGTTGACACTATCACTGCAAATGCTAGACATTTAAGAAATTTGTTTAACAAATGAACAATTTATCAGCCCAAGTATTTTTATAATTAATACTAATTTGATAAACTTTTGTCAGGTTGAAAACTACAAATAAACAGCAAATCCAACATTTACTAGATTTAATGGTAGCGAATCCAGCCATTGCCCGTGGATTTTTTAAAGGCAATAAGGAGGTGCTTGCACAAGGTTGGGACGGGTCCACATACCATATTTTAAGTTCATGGTATTAGAAGTGTTGATTTAAACAACTTACCAACATAACATTCAGACTAAATCTACCCTTTTGATTATAAAAAAGGTGTTTGTTGTCGGATGGAGCAATAATTTGGACATGAGTCCTATCAACGCAGCCGATAACTCCTGGAATTTTATGTTTTAGGCAAAATGATAGCGCAATTTTTCGTTTTACTTTCGTGGATTGTGGGACTTTTATCCACAACGGGCACAAATGGCTTTGAAAGACCAAGTGAATGAGATAACAATCCGTTCACAGTTAAAAAGACAGTATGGAAGTATTCTTTCTTGACATAAATTTGGAAGAAGTCTTGCCAAGCGAAAAGTAATGTTTGGTTTAGTTTCGCAAGTAAAGAACGTATGCATCCTTCGTATTGGAGCATGTAGGGATATACCGGATATCGGAGAAATAGTATCTCTTAATTCCAATCAAATAATGTACAAGCTGATACACAAGAGACGGAAAAAAATCCGTTTGTTAGCAAAGAAACAAAGGAAGATAAATTGATAGAAGTGTAATATAGCAAATTTTGCTTCGAAGTACTTAGAGCAGGAAAGTTTTTAACAATTGGTTATGTTATGGATTTAAATTAACTCAAATAATGCTCATGCGCATCTAAAGAAAAGCAAACAAAAATAATCTTTACATTAGACTCTGTCTAGATTGTTAGCTATTGACGCAGCTCTAGTGTAAGTTGTTTTCAAGGATCTTTTGTGCAATTGGTAAAGAGTTACCAAGAGTTGCATGGCTAATAGAATGATTATTATTATTAAATAGACTGGTGGGAAATCAATTTTGACCACAATGTCATTTACGACATTAGCGTTTGGTTGTTCAATTTTTGATTCCTTACCGCCCATTCTAATAACTTTTGATAAAAAAATTTTCAAGAATAATGGATTAAGCTAAGCTTCTAGAACTGTTACGTACGTTAGTAGCTTGACCGTTTACATATACAAAATGAAAGTTTACAATAATATTACTTATATTAAGTTTACACGGCTAGCTACTTGTTAGTATGTCTCTGTTTAGGACGTTTTAGTACTTAAATTTAAAGGTACTTATGTCATTACGACCGTCACCATGTTTTTGCAGGGTGAATAGTGGCAATGGCATAAGCCGGTCATTACAAATTAATGATCGAAACGGTTAAATCTTGAATTGTTATACCCATGCAGGGACACGTATGTATGCAGAGGTGATTTAGTTTTTAGTAATTTTCTTTGTGGTTATTATATATATTTTTTTGTTATATCACATTGATAGTGGTTATTTATTTATTTATATATAATTTATATTTTTTTTGTTAGTTGTAATTATACATACATATATGTAAAGTTGTTTCTTTCAAAAATAATATATGTCTATTATTTATTGGAAATGTTTTTCTAAACAGTAGATAACAAACAATTCTTAAGTTATTTTTTTGTCTTTTCTATAATTTTTCATTTATAATATAATTTTTCATTTATAATATAATATAATATATGTCTATTATTTATTGGAAATGTTTTTCTAAACAGTAGATAACAAACAATTCTTAAGTTACTTTTTTGTCTTTTTCTATAATTTTTCACTTCAACCTCTTCTGGTGACTTCTTGACTACTTCTGCCCGCTTGTTTTGCTGTGTTCAGTAATTAACCCCATTATGGCTTCTGACAGCTTGTTTTCTTGCTGTGTTGAGTAATTAACCCCATTATGGCTTTACACTCGGCCATTCTGATTATCATCGGACTCCGATGACGAAACGTCTTCATCGTAAGTTGCTCTCCACGGCTTCATGTAGTCACTACTTGTTGATGAGTTCGTCTGATGGCCACAAGGTCTCCGACTGCATATTCGATATTGTTTTTTCGATTTCTATCATACTGCTTCTTATAGCTTTCTTGCGCTTTGAGAATTTGCTGTCTAACTTCATTCCGCAATTGCTGACGATCTTTGTCAAACTGTATGACATTTTCTTCTTGCAACATTTGTAGGATTTTATTTTCAGGTATAGTTTTCATTTTAGTGCCGAACAAAATTTCAAAGGGTGTAGATTGCGTGGAATCGTGAACGCAGGAATTTAACGACTTCTGCACTTGCCCAACATATTTGTACCATCTTTGTGGGTTTTCGTGTGACAACTTTGCGATAACAGATAAAATGCATCTATTCACCCGTTCTATCTGCCCGTTTCCTCTTGGTATACCCGTTGTGGTTAAAACATGTTCAATACCATTCTGCTCACAGTATTCTTTAAACTGTTGTGAGGTAAAAGCTGCTCCCTTGTCACTAATCATTCGGTTAGGATTACCAAATGTGTTAGACCACACTGCCAGATTCCTCACAACTTCATCTGAGCTCGTTGTTTTTGTTGTGAATAGCCAAACAAACTTTGAAAAACTGTCAACTACCGCCAGTATATACTTGTACTGTTTACACGTTGCATCCATTGGCCCCAAGTGGTCAATGTGTAAAGTATGCAAGGGTAAATCGCCTTTATCAATGCACTGCAGTTTGCCTTCTTTTTTACCTAGTTTTTTATTATGTATTATGCATCTTACACAATTTTGCACTATTTGCCTGACCTTTTTCTCGAGATGAGGTATATAAAACTGCTGTTTTACTGCATGCATAGTCTTTGAGATAGCAAAGTGACCATTTTCGTGACAATTTCTTATTATCTCGACTTCCATTGCTTTTGGAATCAGTAGTAAATCGTTTCCCTCTACGGTTTTGTAAATTAGACCACCTTTGATTTTAAAGTTTTCATACGGCTGCAACTGAAGTATTTCTGCTATTGCTTTTATATAATCGTCCGTTTGCTGCATACGTTTAATACGAGCTGTTAGTTCCGAAGAAATTATCATCACGCTGACTGGATATCTACTTAAACAATCTACATGCTTCATTCTGTTTCCTGCTCGATGTTCTACGGTGAATGAAAAATCCTGCAGGTACATGACCCATTGTGCTACGTCTCTTGGGATGTCTGTCTTTGATGTTGTTTGTTTAAAAGCTGCACAATCGGTAACTAATTTAAACTCAATACCTAACAAGTAATGGCGAAATTTTTTTACTGCACAGTAAGCCGCTTTCACCTCCAAAATGTAGCTATGTAGTTTACTTTCCTGGGGTGATGCTTTTTTGCTCCAATAAAAAACAGGGTGTAGTTCTCCTTCCAACCTTTGAAAAAGGGTTGCCCCAAAACCTTCCTTAGACGCATCAGTATGCAACTCCGTTTCAGCATGTCTGTTATATATTTTTAGAATTGGTTCCTTAGTAATAATTTGTTTCAACTGTTCAATTGCCACTAACTCTATCTCGGTCATTTGGAATGGCGTATCTTTTTTCAGTAAATCGGTTAAAGGCTTTGCGATATGGGCATATCCTTGAACAAATTTTCTAAAATACCCCGTTAGTCCCAAAAAAGATTGTACGTCTTTAATATTCTTCGGCGTTGGAAACTTTTCAACAGATTTTGTCTTAGCCTTACCTGGTGCAATACTACCATTTTGAATACTGTGGCCCAAGAACTCGATTTTGGTTTTCATAAAAGAACACTTTGACCATTTAAACTTTAAGTCGAACTCAGCAGCTCTATTTAAAACAAGTTTGAGTTTGTCGAAACATTCTTCTATGGTCTTTCCATATATCACAATATCGTCTATATACAGTTCCATCACATCATTGTTAATCAGCTTTTGAAAAATATAACTTACGTATCTCACGAAATTGGCTGGTGAGTTGCAGAAACCAAATGGTGCGCTGTTAAATTCATATAAGCCTTGTTTTGTTATAAATGCTGTATATTTTTTACTCTCTTCATAGATGGGAACATGAAAAAAACCGTTTTCAAGATCCATCACGACAAAAAATTTGGCATCTTGTAATTTTAGCAAAACATCGTCTATTATGGGCACTGGAAAACAGTCTCTTAACACCATTTTATTTAGCTGGCGGTAATCAATGCACACTCGATACTCATCACACTTCTTTTTAACTAACACAACTCGACTAGCTACGTCTGACAATGATTCTCTGATTATATTCTTTTCAAGCCACTCAGCTACTTGTTTATTTAATATTTGTTCGTGTTGAATTGGAAAACGACTTGGTGAGTGCCGAAACGGTTTCATTTCACTATTAGGTGTTATTTTCATTTCTATCGGGCATTCTTTACGCGGTGTAACCGGTTTGTACGCTTTTATTAAACTTTCTACTCGTTCTTTGTGTAGTTCTTCGACATCAATTTCGACCGTATCTATGTTATACACTTTCAGTTCACTCATAGTTTCATTAAAATTTTTATTTTCAAATGTCACTCCGTGTTCATTAATATGCAAATTAAATTTCCTAGTAAAATCGTAACCCAATATGGCATCACATTTAACAGAATTATTTGGCACAACCACAAAATCTTGTTCCGTTTCTATATCATCAACTGTAACCTTTCCACTAAAATGTCCAACAGGTATTGTTTTTTTATTGCCAAAACCGAAAAGTAAACTTTTACTTGTTTGCAAATCATAATTTCTAAATTTTGTTTTAAACACATACTCTCGAATAAGCGAAATATCAGCTCCTGTGTCCACAAGACAATCAAGTTCTTTATCGTTTAATTTTATCGTTTTATACCGATTTTTGTCCACAATCACATTTATGCTTTTTTTAATTTCCTTTTCGGCCAATGAGTTTGATGTACACTGCTTAGCAATGTGCCCAAATCTGTTGCACTTAAAACATTTGGAAAGTGATCTACATTCAGCTTTTTTATGTTCTGTGGAACCACAATTAAAGCATCTTTCTTTTCTCACTTGTGCACTTCTGTATTGTTTATTCTTATTTTCATGGTACGACTCATTCTTCACATGTTCATAAATTTCATATTTTTCACGAAGTTCTTTATATGTTGTTGCAGTGTATAGTTGATATTTTAGCTCTGTTTTAATTTTTAGCCCGTCCACGATATACCGAATTACCGAAAGTTCGTAATTTCTCACCACGTACACGTGTCCCCATGAATATGGTTCCAATATCATATATCCTACTTTCCAGCACATCATCAATTGTAAAAATTGACATCTCGCTAACTATATTAACTGAGTCCAAGATCAACAATGAATCCCCAGAACGTCGGTGCAACTGCTTATTCCGATCCGAAATATCCTGCAATCGATGGACTGCACTCGCCTGACTCTTATCGTCCAGCATGTTGTACGAATTGGGAGAGGAAAAATTCCCAGACACATCACAAGACAATGTATATATCCTTGCTCCAGCCAGGCCCACATATATGACTATCCCCATCATATTGTTACCAAGATCCCAAAACTGTATACAGTGCTTGCTACGAACAATATTCGACAAGTTCATTTCCACCTCATAAATTTTTTGTTCTTGATCGAACATCCATTTTCCAAACTTTTCTACTTTGTCCTCGAGTTCGCCAAGTCTACGAAGCGCTTCAGGCAATCCCGTCGAATTAGCATTTGGAAAAAGATTAGCCATTAAATTAAACCGTTTGTCAGCCAATCTCGACCTAGTATCCGAACTCAATTCATCCCCCACCCAGTGCAATAGTCTGCCTCCAGCATACGTCAAAGTACCGTTATCTTTGCCCATTACACATTTTATGTCTTTGAATTTTTACAATTAAGCATACATACATATGTATGTAGGTACCAAGATTAAATTCATGTACCGCACGGATAACTGTATTCTATTTTACACTGAACTGGAAATTATTATTTTTTATGTATCACTTTGGTTTTAATTTTTTTTTTTATATTGTAAATTTTCTAAATGATTGTTTTATTTAGCTCAGGCACGGTTGAGCCCCCAATTGTAAAGTTGTTTCTTTCAAAAATAATATATGTCTATTATTTATTGGAAATGTTTTTCTAAACAGTAGATAACAAACAATTCTTAAGTTACTTTATTGTCTTTTTCTATAATTTTTCACTTCAACCTCTTCTGGTGACTTCTTGACTACTTCTGCCCGCTTGTTTTCTTGCTGTGTTCAGTAATTAACCCCATTATGGCTTCTGACAGCTTGTTTTCTTGCTGTGTTGAGTAATTAACCCCATTATGGCTTTACACTCGGCCATTCTGATTATCATCGGACTCCGATGACGAAACGTCTTCATCGTAAGTTGCTCTCCACGGCTTCATGTAGTCACTACTTGTTGATGTATTTCTTGGACCTTCAAAGTCTGCAACTTTTGTAACCTCGTATCGTCCACTGCGCTTGACTTTCACCACTTCATATGGACCCATGTATTCGGCTGCTAGCTTTTTTCCGGATACAAATTGAGTTCGTCTGATGGCCACAAGGTCTCCGACTGCATATTCGATATTGTTTTTTCGATTTCTATCATACTGCTTCTTATAGCTTTCTTGCGCTTTGAGAATTTGCTGTCTAACTTCATTCCGCAATTGCTGACGATCTTTGTCAAACTGTATGACATTTTCTTCTTGCAACATTTGTAGGATTTTATTTTCAGGTATAGTTTTCATTTTAGTGCCGAACAAAATTTCAAAGGGTGTAGATTGCGTGGAATCGTGAACGCAGGAATTTAACGACTTCTGCACTTGCCCAACATATTTGTACCATCTTTGTGGGTTTTCGTGTGACAACTTTGCGATAACAGATAAAATGCATCTATTCACCCGTTCTATCTGCCCGTTTCCTCTTGGTATACCCGTTGTGGTTAAAACATGTTCAATACCATTCTGCTCACAGTATTCTTTAAACTGTTGTGAGGTAAAAGCTGCTCCCTTGTCACTAATCATTCGGTTAGGATTACCAAATGTGTTAGACCACACTGCCAGATTCCTCACAACTTCATCTGAGCTCGTTGTTTTTGTTGTGAATAGCCAAACAAACTTTGAAAAACTGTCAACTACCGCCAGTATATACTTGTACTGTTTACACGTTGCATCCATTGGCCCCAAGTGGTCAATGTGTAAAGTATGCAAGGGTAAATCGCCTTTATCAATGCACTGCAGTTTGCCTTCTTTTTTACCTAGTTTTTTATTATGTATTATGCATCTTACACAATTTTGCACTATTTGCCTGACCTTTTTCTCGAGATGAGGTATATAAAACTGCTGTTTTACTGCATGCATAGTCTTTGAGATAGCAAAGTGACCATTTTCGTGACAATTTCTTATTATCTCGACTTCCATTGCTTTTGGAATCAGTAGTAAATCGTTTCCCTCTACGGTTTTGTAAATTAGACCACCTTTGATTTTAAAGTTTTCATACGGCTGCAACTGAAGTATTTCTGCTATTGCTTTTATATAATCGTCCGTTTGCTGCATACGTTTAATACGAGCTGTTAGTTCCGAAGAAATTATCATCACGCTGACTGGATATCTACTTAAACAATCTACATGCTTCATTCTGTTTCCTGCTCGATGTTCTACGGTGAATGAAAAATCCTGCAGGTACATGACCCATTGTGCTACGTCTCTTGGGATGTCTGTCTTTGATGTTGTTTGTTTAAAAGCTGCACAATCGGTAACTAATTTAAACTCAATACCTAACAAGTAATGGCGAAATTTTTTTACTGCACAGTAAGCCGCTTTCACCTCCAAAATGTAGCTATGTAGTTTACTTTCCTGGGGTGATGCTTTTTTGCTCCAATAAAAAACAGGGTGTAGTTCTCCTTCCAACATTTGAAAAAGGGTTGCCCCAAAACCTTCCTTAGACGCATCAGTATGCAACTCCGTTTCAGCATGTCTGTTATATATTTTTAGAATTGGTTCCTTAGTAATAATTTGTTTCAACTGTTCAATTGCCACTAACTCTATCTCGGTCATTTGGAATGGCGTATCTTTTTTCAGTAAATCGGTTAAAGGCTTTGCGATATGGGCATATCCTTGAACAAATTTTCTAAAATACCCCGTTAGTCCCAAAAAAGATTGTACGTCTTTAATATTCTTCGGCGTTGGAAACTTTTCAACAGATTTTGTCTTAGCCTTACCTGGTGCAATACTACCATTTTGAATACTGTGGCCCAAGAACTCGATTTTGGTTTTCATAAAAGAACACTTTGACCATTTAAACTTTAAGTCGAACTCAGCAGCTCTATTTAAAACAAGTTTGAGTTTGTCGAAACATTCTTCTATGGTCTTTCCATATATCACAATATCGTCTATATACAGTTCCATCACATCATTGTTAATCAGCTTTTGAAAAATATAACTTACGTATCTCACGAAATTGGCTGGTGAGTTGCAGAAACCAAATGGTGCGCTGTTAAATTCATATAAGCCTTGTTTTGTTATAAATGCTGTATATTTTTTACTCTCTTCATAGATGGGAACATGAAAAAAACCGTTTTCAAGATCCATCACGACAAAAAATTTGGCATCTTGTAATTTTAGCAAAACATCGTCTATTATGGGCACTGGAAAACAGTCTCTTAACACCATTTTATTTAGCTGGCGGTAATCAATGCACACTCGATACTCATCACACTTCTTTTTAACTAACACAACTCGACTAGCTACGTCTGACAATGATTCTCTGATTATATTCTTTTCAAGCCACTCAGCTACTTGTTTATTTAATATTTGTTCGTGTTGAATTGGAAAACGACTTGGTGAGTGCCGAAACGGTTTCATTTCACTATTAGGTGTTATTTTCATTTCTATCGGGCATTCTTTACGCGGTGTAACCGGTTTGTACGCTTTTATTAAACTTTCTACTCGTTCTTTGTGTAGTTCTTCGACATCAATTTCGACCGTATCTATGTTATACACTTTCAGTTCACTCATAGTTTCATTAAAATTTTTATTTTCAAATGTCACTCCGTGTTCATTAATATGCAAATTAAATTTCCTAGTAAAATCGTAACCCAATATGGCATCACATTTAACAGAATTATTTGGCACAACCACAAAATCTTGTTCTGTTTCTATATCATCAACTGTAACCTTTCCACTAAAATGTCCAACAGGTATTGTTTTTTTATTGCCAAAACCGAAAAGTAAACTTTTACTTGTTTGCAAATCACAATTTCTAAATTTTGTTTTAAACACATACTCTCGAATAAGCGAAATATCAGCACCTGTGTCCACAAGACAATCAAGTTCTTTATCGTTTAATTTTATCGTTTTATACCGATTTTTGTCCACAATCACATTTATGCTTTTTTTAATTTCCTTTTCGGCCAATGAGTTTGATGTACACTGCTTAGCAATGTGCCCAAATCTGTTGCACTTAAAACATTTGGAAAGTGATCTACATTCAGCTTTTTTATGTTCTGTGGAACCACAATTAAAGCATCTTTCTTTTCTCACTTGTGCACTTCTGTATTGTTTATTCTTATTTTCATGGTACGACTCATTCTTCACATGTTCATAAATTTCATATTTTTCACGAAGTTCTTTATATGTTGTTGCAGTGTATAGTTGATATTTTAGCTCTGTTTTAATTTTTAGCCCGTCCACGATATACCGAATTACCGAAAGTTCGTAATTTCTCACCACGTACACGTGTCCCCATGAATATGGTTCCAATATCATATATCCTACTTTCCAGCACATCATCAATTGTAAAAATTGACATCTCGCTAACTATATTAACTGAGTCCAAGATCAACAATGAATCCCCAGAACGTCGGTGCAACTGCTTATTCCGATCCGAAATATCCTGCAATCGATGGACTGCACTCGCCTGACTCTTATCGTCCAGCATGTTGTACGAATTGGGAGAGGAAAAATTCCCAGACACATCACAAGACAATTTATATATCCTTGCTCCAGCCAGGCCCACATATATGACTATCCCCATCATATTGTTACCAAGATCCCAAAACTGTATACAGTGCTTGCTACGAACAATATTCGACAAGTTCATTTCCACCTCATAAATTTTTTGTTCTTGATCGAACATCCATTTTCCAAACTTTTCTACTTTGTCCTCGAGTTCGCCAAGTCTACGAAGCGCTTCAGGCAATCCGGTCGAATTAGCATTTGGAAAAAGATTAGCCATTAAATTAAACCGTTTGTCAGCCAATCTCGACCTAGTATCCGAACTCAATTCATCCCCCACCCAGTGCAATAGTCTGCCTCCAGCATACGTCAAAGTACCGTTATCTTTGCCCATTACACATTTTATGTCTTTGAATTTTTACAATTAAGCATACATACATATGTATGTAGGTACCAAGATTAAATTCATGTACCGCACGGATAACTGTATTCTATTTTACACTGAACTGGAAATTATTATTTTTTATGTATCACTTTGGTTTTAATTTTTTTTTTTATATTGTAAATTTTCTAAATGATTGTTTTATTTAGCTCAGGCACGGTTGAGCCCCCAATTGTAAAGTTGTTTCTTTCAAAAATAATATATGTCTATTATTTATTGGAAATGTTTTTCTAAACAGTAGATAACAAACAATTCTTAAGTTACTTTATTGTCTTTTTCTATAATTTTTCACTTCAACCTCTTCTGGTGACTTCTTGACTACTTCTGCCCGCTTGTTTTCTTGCTGTGTTCAGTAATTAACCCCATTATGGCTTCTGACAGCTTGTTTTCTTGCTGTGTTGAGTAATTAACCCCATTATGGCTTTACATATATATAAATAAATATTATGCACTTATTACTTTAAATTAATATATTACCCTTTTGTTGTTATCAAGTTGTGGGAATGTGTTGATATGTCCTTCGCCATTGAAAGTAGGGATGAACTTTGTTGTTCTTTCGTCATTGAAAGTAGGGATGAACATTGTTGTTATTTCATGTTGTTCTTTCGTCATTGAAAGTAGTTTTATGGGAGTGTGTTGATTAGTGCGGGTACGGGTATCATTGACGGGATCAGAATTTTATGCATTTTCATCTAAGTTAATTTTTCTTTTAAGGATTTATTATGTATGGTTGTCTCTCCTTCATGATCACACCAAGCATTTAAACTGTTCTTTGATTACCGACACTCGGAACATGATGTTAAATCAGTGTAAGTTCTAATACTACACAAGGAAAACTAAGATGTATGTATGTAATTATCTTTTTTTTTTTACTAAAACAATCACGACAAGTCAATAATTTTTGTGATTTCTTCACGCCTTCCTGTTTGATATTCACAGGTGTGGCAGGATCGCCATGTAATGTGGCATGGTGGCCACGGAGGATCGCCAAAGAATTCTTTTGAACACAATAAATTTGAGTTTATGCGACTTGCGACCGTTCACGTCGCAAGTGCTCTTTATTCAATCAATTTCTGTCTATAACTGACTGTACAATTAAATCTTATATTCTAAAGACCTAAAAGTACACTAATATTAACACAGTTGAATACTTATAAATACGATACTTATAAATAAACATTAGGATGGGAATGAACTAGTCAGCACATTTACAGTATGTGTAAATGAGCCACTCAGCATATTCCCAGTGTGTGTGGACAATGTTGCTACAACAAAGTATGTAGCTCGTGTTACATACAGACGGTATGGTAACTACGACTTGTCAAACACACTACAATATCACTTTTTTCTCAAGTCGAATCAAAATTCTGGAATTTTGCCTCCAACCTTAGAGAAACTAAAGGTGTTGCTCCTAATAGGCCCGAAGCAGTTCTATAGCAGTGGTTGTTTATTGAGGTCCCTAGCTTCTTTATATTTATTTTAGATGTCCATCCGTAAATTGTAATGCCATGCAATATTGTACCAGTGACCAAAGAACGACAAATATCGAGGGCTGTATCGATATGTGGGCCTTTGGAGCGGGAGCAAATAAGTTCCAGTAAGTTATTTATTTTGACCAGCTTAGAAGATAGTTGAATTCAACAATAAATTTAAATTCTTTTGGAGAAGGATGGTCGTTCATACCGCCTTCGCTTCGAATAGCACCAAAGAAATGTTCCTGGTTTAAATAGTTTGTAACCAAGTATTTCATGTTGAACTTTTTCACGTACTCTGAAAGCATACATAAGACCGTATTCGTTCTTATAATGCCATTTTGAAAATGCTCTTTTGATTTTTTCTCCGGCAGTATAGGTTTGGACAGGGTATGTTAACGTGATAATTTTTGGGTTTATAAAACATCAAACCAATCGTTCACCAATTGCACGAATGTAGCAGTCTGAATGGGTTCGTACAAACTGTTCCCTAACATGTAGGAACGTTTTACGGCATTCGCTATTGTGTTTGAGAATAGCTGAACTGCTGGTTTGACCTTTTGCCTACCTAAAAATAGCATGTAATGTTTATTTTTAGACATGTAATTAATAAAAAACTGACATAACCACACCCTTTACGCGATCGATACATCAGAGTTCGACGTTTGGTCTAACAATTATGAAATTGTTTGTGGCGTTAAAATTTTACTGTTGAAAATTACTCCTGAATCCAAAAAGTGATCCGAATAAGTTTCAGCAGATGGGGCTCATCGAAAAAAGTGAATATTTTCTCACTTTCATTCGCAGGACTAGTAAACCACGGCTTTTCTGCGCAAATAATACAAGAAAATAAAAAATTAATTTGGAAAATAAAAAGGTTTTACATTTTTCATCTTAAGAGATTAGTGTAGAAAATGTACTGAGTTTTTCTCGAATATCAGTTATGTATAAATTTATTTCCATGTTATTGAATTTTACTTGCCTTCAGCTGAGCCCAAATCAGTGTACAGCTTATGATTTGAAGGCCCCAGATCACACACCACTGCAACAACAGGAAATCCAGCATTAGTAAGGCTCAAAACAATAGTGTTCAAAAGGTCAGGTGTCATTTTACAATCAAAATTTTAAAACACTGGTTGTTCCCAACACTTTTTTTAGTCCACGAGCCATAACAACCTGCACAAAATTAGCTGGTTTTCTGGCCACATCCTTCACCGAGTCATACTCAAAAGTTTCCATTACCTTCATTTCGCCCAATGCTAAAACACAAACCTTATCCTCCAATGTCATTCCGTATATTTGACGTATGTAATTAATTGATGTATGCAGAATACCTTCATTAAGGTCGATTTTTCTACACCACCGTTGCAAAGTCATCACGTGAGGTAATGGAAAGCTTTTTTTGTATAAATGGTTATACGCTCTGGATACATGCCAGCAAATAGCATTGGGAATGTCTTCAAAATCCCATTGCACATTCCTTTGCAGTGTGATCTTCCTCATTTGTCCTGGTGTGAAAATTGTTTTCAAATTTTTTATTGTCGCATTTGCTTCAAGCTGCTGGAATTTTAAATCGCGGATTTCAGATTTAAGCCTACGAATTTCTTCCTCATAGCCTTTCGACACCATATCAAAAATTGATGGACTAAAATCAAGAACCACAATGTAATAAATTTTGTCAAAACTTATTAGGGAAACTTATAACAAGTACACTTAGGATTACTTACTATGTTTGAGTACTCTGCACTTTAAAACAGTGTTCAGAAAATACACACACTGTTCTGTTCAAAAGCAACCAACACATATTTTTATTTTCATTACAATTATGTGTCTTTAAAATTCGTAATTTGGGACCAGAAAATAGGAATCTAAAGTCAAAAATTTTAAAAAAATTTTTGTTTAAGTATATATTAAATAAAGTATAATATATACTTAAGTATAAATAAAACAAAAAAAAAATAAAATTTTTGTTTTTGAGAAAAATTTATTGAATACTTTGGTTTTGTTGGCGGCGACGGAAACAGTCAAGTTTCCAGGCGTTTACCAATGAGGAATTTAAGGTAGCGATCCATAAAGGCCAGTACCACTTTTTTGCTTGAATTGCAACACTGTAATTTTGTACAGCATTGTCATGCAAATCTACTCCTCCCATTCTTTTGTTGTAGTTTTTCAAAAGTAATGGTTGGTTATAATTCACGAAACGAACTTGTTCTATTGTGCTGCCATTCCTATTCTTTTTTTGTTTTTTTCCATCTGTTCGCTGGCACAGTAGGGTATATCTGATCAAAGTTGGTCGCCACTGTTACTTCTTTATTGTCCTGCCATCGGCAAATTAAAATTTTATTTTTGCTGTTAAACTGAAAGTCATGATCGCCTCCTTCTAATTTTTTTCCGGTTTTCAGCTCAGCTCCTACGGTTCTATTTGCTCGCACAGTACCTGTTGCGTACAATCTTCTTTCATCTAGTAGGCACATGAGGTAGTAAGATGTAAAAAAATTATCGAAATACACAATTTCTGACATCGTTGTATCCTCTGGTACAATACGTCCATATCCAGCCTATCAACCAAAGTAGCAATTTCCTCACTATGATAGGGATCTGCGGAATCAAGACCGTACCCGAAGAGAGCGCCAATTTGTAAAGTATTTTGATCAATCGTCTTACAACACCATGCATTCCTTTGGAGTGTAGCTGGGTCATGGTGTGACCCCACCAGCTGTGCGATACTGCCTTCGCCTTTACCATAAACAACATTCTGCAATAGACCAGCGGCCTTTCTATTGCAGCGAGAGATGAATCTCTCGTACCATTGGCAAAGAGCAGTAAAACTATCAAGGGTATCCGCTCTCACCCATTCAATAGTACCGTGGCCACTTGCCACCATGGTGAAAATGTCACCTATAAACACCCCGTTATTTACATAAGTTGCAATATGTTGCGCACCAACTACAGCAACACCGACTTCTCTAACACCAGCCGGACTGATACGCTCTACACCAGTCAGATAATTGTTAGGAGCTAGACGTTGATATCTCAGAGGAGGCAATTTCCTTGGAACGAACACCTGACCTTCACATGTAAACTGGCCAATCTGTTCCAAATATAAGTTCACTATTTTTGGTGCTACCGTGAACTTCTTCTCAACTGTGGTCACATATTCGATATCATGTGTGTCGACCATTTTTCCATTATGTCGTCTAGCTGCATAGACTTTAGCAACCGCTTGCGCCTGCACAACATTGGTCAAGTTTACAACATCGACCTCAATTCCGCCACCAGGCTGAATTTTTCCTACATTGTGTAAGTATTCAACCGTCTCGCGACAGAGCTCACGTAGTGAGTTGTTTAATGGAAATGAACTAGCAATAATTTAAATAAATGTATGAACATATGTAATTAAATGTTACACAGACTCCGTTTTATGTTGTCACGAATTTTTTCCCCAATTTTTGTTATATTTGTTTCTGTTGCATCATCGATTACAGGCACCTGGAACCTATCAGTTCTTTGTTGTACATTTTCATAATCCTGCACTTTAAAATGTGTGCACATGTTGTGTAATTCAGCGCATACGTTGGAAAATTGGGCGACCCTTTTGGCACTGTAACGACTTCTTTTGTCGTGGCACAAAATTTTCCAACGAGCCTTTAAAATGCCAATTGTCCTCTCAACGGTACACCTTGCTTTTGAATGTACTTTATTAAACCGCGATTCCATTGTGTTTTCTTGTGGGTTTCGGTATGGCGTTAATAACCATGGTTCACATAAATATCCTGAATCGCCTATAAAAACATTTTTAAATACATAAACATTTTAATTTTAAGTTTCTGAATAACGTTTTAAATTTACTTACCTAAGAGCCAAAAGTTTCTTAAATTGTTGTTGTACTCTTGCTCAACTAGAATTCTTTCGTCAAAATTTTTCCACACAAAAGAGTCATGGGCTGCTCCTCCATATCTTGAATTAATTGCCAAGATTTTTTGCTTGTGGTCGCATATCTTTAATTTTTAAAATAAACAGTAACGCAATAATTTCAATAATATATACAGTGGTGGACATTAGGTTAGCACATTATCTGTATGCCATCATCTTAACCAAACAATTTCTTATGTATTTATTTCTTCCAGCATTTTTATGCCTTAATGTGTCACGTGTTGCCCAAAATACACGTGACATTATTTTGCCTCAATGTTATTTGTTGTAATATTTTTATTTTCTTTTTAAATTTAATACCATCCAAAAACTAAGTGGTCATCAATTTAGCACAAATTAACCAAATTTATTTCCACAAAGAAAAAACAAATAAAAATAAAAATTAATTTAATTAAAAACTTAGTATTTGGTAGGAAACCCTTTGTTTTTAATTACAGCTGCGCATCTTCTGGGCATACTGTTAACAAGAGCCATGCAACGATCCTTTGGTATTGCGTACACACGCCTTTTGGATTTCCGTCCACAAATCGCTCAAATTCTTGGGTTTGACAACAGTAATGTGTTTCTCTACATCATTCCATAGATTTTCTATAGGATTGAGATCCGGTGATTGAGCTGGCCAATATAATACGTCGACATTATTATACTCCAAGCAAGACTTCACTATGCGTGAAGTGTGTTTTGGATCATTATCGTGCATAAAACACCATCTAAGTGGCAAGTTTTCCTCTGCATATGGGATCATTGTATTTACTAGTATGTCTTTGTAAATGTGCTGATCCATTCGTGTATCAATTTTGTGGATGGGACCAACGCCGTACCCAGAAAATGCGGCCCACACCATCACATGTCCACCGCTGTGCTTTATCGTCTTTGATGTATACTTCGGATTGTGTTGCATGTTTGGAGGACGCCATACATATCGCTTTTCGTCTGATCCAAATCGACAAAATTTTGATTCGTCACTCCAGAGGACATTTTTCCAAAAAATCGTTGGCTTATGTAAATGCGTACGGGCAAATATAATTCGAGACTTCAAGTTTTTCTTTGATACAAGTGGCTTATGTTGCACAATACATCCGCGCAAATTTCTTTCATTTAATCTTCTTCTAATTGTTCGTGAGGAAATGTCAAAGCCAAATTTTGTCGTAAACTCTTTTTGAATCTCAGTTGAGGTTTTAAATGGGTCTGAAACTGAAGTTCTGTAAATATAGGAGTCTTCTCTACGACTTGTTTTTCTAGGTCTAGTATTCTGTGCAACATTTTTGTACGTCCCATAGGTTTGAATATGACTTAACGCGTTGTACACCATCTTCCTGGAGCAGCTCATAATAGATGCAATATTACCAACTGTTCTTCCTTTCGAGCTCATCTGATGAATAAGCTCACGCTGGGCCTCTGTGCACCATTTACTTTTAGCCATGTCTAATAATTTTTTGGGGTCTTAATTTAAACTTTCACAATAAAACAACTATACAACTTACCAATTTAATAGTTTAAGCACGAAAAATTATGAATAACATAAAAATTTTTAAAGTGTGCTTAATTAGTGTCCAGCTCAGATTACTTACTGTTTGCAATTATCAAACATAAAAACAAAAACCACAAAAAAGAAACTAAAAAAATAACGGTACATATTGATCACGCCACAGGCAACAGCTATGGATAAATACTTTACCTAATTTTGATAAATATAAAATATGAAATGCTTTTGAATTCAATATATACGAAATGTGCTAACCTGATGTCCACCACTGTACATATATACTCACCACCATTGAATTTATACTATGAAAGCCCTTCGTGTTAAAGAACATATGCTCATTTTTAGGCTTCTGTAAACCGAAGTGCGTTCCATCCCCACAGCCAATAACTGTAAAAAAATAATAACTAACTTGTCAAATGTATTTCACTTGCATGCATACCTCCAGGAATGTTGTACTTTGACATAAAATACTCTTTACAGTCATCACTATTTCTGGGGTTGAACTGTATAAATTGGCCACAAAGCTTACGTTCCATCTCTTCTATGACACGTTTTGTGATTTTACAGATACCACTCTGACTTACTCCAATTAAAAGGTCGTTGCCAACACAATGTTGGAACCCACCTGACGCCAAAATGGAAAGTGTAGCAGCCAACTGAATTTTTGGTTGAACAGCAGTATAAAGATGCCCCTCAAACTGCAGTTCTCCAAGGGCATAATTAAATGCTTCCTTGGTAAGTCTAAAACTTTTTTTAAATCTATAAAAGAAATACTATTAGTTTTATTTAAAAAACAAAAAATACACTTACTCGTTTCTTGACAAACTTAAGGGATCCATGCTGCATCTTATTTTTATAATGTTTAGGTTTTCCACTTCGTCAGAATCAGAAGATTCTGAATAAAAAAACAACACGGGATCCATTTCCTTATTTATTTAAAATTTGATTGTAATTTTTCCTTTTTCTTGTGCATACAAACATATGTTTTCTGTTTGCATTTTACTTCAATTTATTCGGTGTTGGCAAACGTATTTCGGCACGCTTTTAACAACAGTAAAGCAAAAACTCGATTCGTTACGTATCGAGAGTTATCATCAAAAAAATAACTCGTATCGAAATTAATTTCGATACGAATACTATTTCGATCACGAGTGTGAGAATTAGCCCCCTGATTTCTGTCTCCAAAGTGCTAATGACATCATATGCGGCCAGTTGTATCGTATGTGCTGCAGAACGAACCACTGGAAACACTGAGGATAGTTGGGTCTCAATCGCTTCATATGCCTTCGTGTTGTCATATTCGCAATCTTCCATCGTCGCTAAATTATTATCCTGTAATTCTTGTAGCTGCTTTGAAACTTTGACTACGTTAGCGCCGTTATCGGAGGTATTGGAATAAATTTGTTTTATATTGATATTATATTCGTCAAGGCATTTCATTATTTCTTCTTTCAAATATTGAGCTGTGTCTTTCTTATTTAGTTGAATCATGCCTGTGTGTAAAATTTATGTATGGTTAAAAGAAAGTAGTAAAATTAAATTTTATGAGTTTAAACTTACCTATGGTGTTTATACAAATTATAAAATCGCGTATATACTATTATAAAAAATACAAATTACCTGTACATTCAGGGAATAGTATCCCTTTCTGTTAATGTAATACTGCGCCGTTTCACCACCGGTTTTTTAATACGTATATGCGTACCATCAATCGCTCCAATAACACCGGGAAAATTTTCAATTGATTTAAAATCCCTCATTATTTGTTCTTCCTCTATGAGAGATGAGGGCATTTTTATTTTCCTGTTGCTCCAACGAGCTAAAGCACGAGCCACTCTGGCAGAAATCCTGCATATTGTTGCTTGAGACAACCCGTGAAGGTCGGCTGAATCATCTTGAATCTATGTATATTGTTTTTAAGTTTGTATTGTCATGTAAATTAAAGTTTTTCATGGTAATAAATACCTCTCTTCTCTACCTATCCAGCTCAATTTCTAAAGTTACCCATCTGTCCAAAATTCACACAATATTGGATAATAGCGTCGAAGAAAAAGTTTTTTCCTGCATTAGGAGCATATAATATAAAAATAGAGTTTTTCTTAGGAATTTTCTTATCAATAATACTAAATAGACATTTATAAAAATACATAATTTTTTCCTCATTATTATAAAATTGGTAACTAATAAGTTTTTCTAAAGCATCAATTGATTCGTAAATTGACATGTAATAGTTATCAAAGTTAGTTGTAGGAGAATTAAATATTAAGTTTTAAACTCATAAAATGAGTGTACAATTCTTCAATACTTAATTCGTTATAAAAAGATGCATTAATTTTAAGAGCGTTAATTATTAATGAAGAAACACGATTAACCCTTTCGGTACGGGAGACGATTAATTGGTTTTAAACTATTATAATGGGTTTATTTAGCTTAGATATGCATATTAAACTAATATATAGTTTCTTTGTGTGTGTACCTATCGTGGGGGGAGATTTAAGGGGTGGGACATATATGTCCCATCAGGAGTTTGACATGGGATATATATGTCCCATCAGTCCAAAACATATAAAAAAAGAATATATACATAAATAAATAAAATGCCGCATAATCCAAAGTTTCAAGTAAATGAACACTATTAAAAAAGCGATCAAAGCAAATTGTAACGTCTGGGCGCTTGATGGTCTTGGCTAGGTTGATTACTACACGTTCTCCAAGACTGCCAATAGTAGGTCCCTCTTCCTTACGACAGTAAATATTAAAATCATATACATACCCACTGAGGGAATCACATCTCATCCACATTTTTATTCCCCGTTTCGTAGGTTTCAGTGGCATGTATTGTTTTAGTGATGAACGTCCTTTGAACTTAGTCATAGATTCGTCTATAGATTGAAATGGGCTATCTTCAAGTGCACTTTGAAAACGGGCCTTCAAACATTCGACAATATAGTCCACATAATATGTCTTTGACGCGTCTGCAGGTTTTTTTGGGTGTGCATAATACAGCTTAGATGAAAGAAATAAGTAGCGATCACGTGCGATAGCGGATTTGATTGCATCATTGCCTAATGACTGGTGTTTTGACCAATAATGCTTAGTTGAAGGAACGTGGTTATAGCTCATGATAATCATGCAACCTAAAACTATTTTAATCTCCCCAACATCTGTATGCTTTATACATTTATATTTTTTGTTCGAAGCTTGAAGAATTTTAATTCTATCGTTCGTGCATTGTGTAATATGTATTATAAGGCTCGGAGGAAACATTGTTTCGAAGATTTGTAAAGGTGTATCAGTTCTCTTATAATTTGGTCCTAAAGCGGGTTCGCGGTGGCTGCTAGGTACTTTTCTAGGTGTAAATGATTCATCCGGTGTTGACCATTTGTTTACTTCAAAATTAGGAGTTTGTGGTAGAGATGACAATATAGCCACTTCATCTATTTTTTCTTTAATTTCTTCTCCAACTATATATTTATCTGATGAATCTGAATGATTTATTTCATTTTCTCCATCAATAACACTTTCGGAGTCTGATGGTACGTATTCGTCTCCGCTTCCAGATGAAAAGACATCTTCAGCTGACTCTTCTAAAATACTTGCTACATCAACATTAGATAGTCTTTTCGCCATTTTAGCCTAAATAATTTTTTTAATTTTATAACACTATAGCCCTATTGGGACACATTCGTCCCACTGCAAAAGCCGAATGGGACATATATGTCCCGTAAAAAGAAAATAAATAAAAAATAAATAAAATCTGATTCATACCTTTGGCCAAAGTTGTAATATAACTACAAGAAGACACTTTATCTCTCCAATAATATTTTTCACTGCTTTTTTGCACTTTTCAATAATGGATTTAACGTTTTTATAAAAAAAGTACGTACACAACTTGATACCTCTGCACTTCGCTTTTGACTGAACAGCACGTGCTATGATAATACACAATAATTGTTTTCAATAACGGTATTTAAACTTGTAAATTACTGAATGGGACATCTACGAACCTTTTAAAGTGAAAAACTTAAATATTAGGGCTCTATGAATATTCAGTGGGATACATATGTCCCAATAGGTGCGAAAGGGTTAAAGAGTGATTTGTTTGGTGAAAATACTTTCCTAAGGGTACTTTTGAAAGTTTCTAGAGAATTTGGTGTCTCTTCTGAAATTAACTTGTTCCTTACTTTGTCTGTTAATTTAGTAGCCAAAACGAACTTGATCAACTTAGTAATCTCTGTATTGTCTTTAAGCGTTACAGCATAGAATTCTATTATGCCAAGAAAGTTACTCATTTGCCCGAGGTCACCATTGAACTCTGGTATAATTTTGGATGCGTCAAGAATACCAAACGATGCCATGTCTTCGATTTCTTTTACTTTCAAATAATTTAAAATTTTTTTCTCAATTTCATTAATATTTTCTAGAGAATAGTCTTTAGTGTAATAAATTTTAATTCTTCAATTAATTTTAAAGTATTTATTATATAATTTTTTGTATAATTTCTATTAGGACTCTTTTTTAAATTCTTATAAATACTTATCAATCTATCCATTAAACATTTTCTATTTTATTTGTAAATTTAATCGCTTTTTTCTTCATATATTCCTTATAATAATCGTTTAATTTTCCTAATACTAATATAACTAAAAGGAATAGAATTATCTGTTGTACATGATCCTGAGATATTGTTAGTACTCCTTTATTATTTTCATTTACTATGATGGCCTCTTTTGAAAACCATCCCCCCATTTTGAATTATATTTATTAATATATATAATTTAATTATATTGATCGCGTTCAGTGTAGTATTTATATCTTTTAGACATTCGCCAGATCTTAGCAGCGATGTCGTCGTATGTTCCTTTGCCAAAATGTATGTCTGACTTAAGAGCCTGTTCGAGAGGCTTAATATATCGCCCGTACTCGATATTGAATGTTGGATGGCGGGCTTGAATAAGTCTAGTATTTGCTGCTAGAATACTTTTCCAGCTTTGTGAAAGGGCTGATGTCACTCCTGATTGGATAGCCGTTATTGATCTGGTCAAGCCACGACTGATAGAATTTTCGCTTGTTTGGACAATCGAATCTGTCAACATATTGTTGCCCTGTCCACGGTTTAAGCTTTCGGCGAAACGGCTTGAGGAGATCAAGCGACAGAAATAGTTTGCAGGATCGCCATGATCCCATTTGTTGGATGGCAGGATCGCCATGTAATGTTGCATGGTTGCCACGAAGGATCGCCAAGTAATCGGTTGAACACAATAAATTTGAGTTTATGCGACTTGCGACCGTTCACTTCGCAAGTGCTCTTTATTCACTCAAGTTCTGTTTATAACTAACTGTACAATTAAATCTTATATTCTAAAGACCTAAAAGCACAGACTATACAGATGGGACACGTCATATTTGCAATCATCCACCGTCGTTAAATTATTATCCTGTAATTCTTGTAGCTGCTTTGAAACTTTGACTACGTTAGCGCCATTATCGGAGGTATTGGAATAAATTTGTTTTATATTGATATTATATTCGTCAAGGCATTTCATTATTTCTTCTTTCAAATATTGAGCTGTGTCTTTCTTATTTAGTTGAATCATGCCTGTGTGTAAAATTTATGTATGGTTAAAAGAAAGTAGTAAAATTAAATTTTATGAGTTTAAACTTACCTATAGTGTTTATACAAATTATAAAATCGCGTATATACTATTATAAAAAATACAAATTACCTGTACATTCAGGGAATAGTATCCCTTTCTGTTAATGTAATACTGCGCCGTTTCACCACCGGTTTTTTAATACGTATATGCGTACCATCAATCGCTCCAATAACACCGGGAAAATTTTCAATTGATTTAAAATCCCTCATTATTTGTTCTTCCTCTATGAGAGATGAGGGCATTTTTATTTTCCTGTTGCTCCAACGAGCTAAAGCACGAGCCACTCTGGCAGAAATCCTGCATATTGTTGCTTGAGACAACCCGTGAAGGTCGGCTGAATCATCTTGAATCTATGTATATTGTTTTTAAGTTTGTATTGTCATGTAAATTAGAGTTTTTCATGGTAATAAATACCTCTCTTCTCTACCTATCCAGCTCAATTTCTAAAGTTACCCATCTGTCCAAAATTCACACAATATTGGATAATAGCGTCGAAGAAAAAGTTTTTTCCTGCATTAGGAGCATATAATATAAAAATAGAGTTTTTCTTAGGAATTTTCTTATCAATAATACTAAATAGACATTTATAAAAATACATAATTTTTTCCTCATTATTATAAAATTGGTAACTAATAAGTTTTTCTAAAGCATCAATTGATTCGTAAATTGACATGTAATAGTTATCAAAGTTAGTTGTAGGAGAATTAAATATTAAGTTTTAAACTCATAAAATGAGCGTACAATTCTTCAATACTTAATTCGTTATAAAAAGATGCATTAATTTTAAGAGCGTTAATTATTAATGAAGAAACACGATTAAAGAGTGATTTGTTTGGTGAAAATACTTTCCTAAGGGTACTTTTGAAAGTTTCTAGAGAATTTGGTGTCTCTTCTGAAATTAACTTGTTCCTTACTTTGTCTGTTAATTTAGTAGCCAAAACGAACTTGATCAACTTAGTAATCTCTGTATTGTCTTTAAGCGTTACAGCATAGAATTCTATTATGCCAAGAAAGTTACTCATTTGCCCGAGGTCACCATTGAACTCTGGTATAATTTTGGATGCGTCAAGAATACCAAACGATGCCATGTCTTCGATTTCTTTTACTTTCAAATAATTTAAAATTTTTTTCTCAATTTCATTAATATTTTCTAGAGAATAGTCTTTAGTGTAATAAATTTTAATTCTTCAATTAATTTTAAAGTATTTATTATATAATTTTTTGTATAATTTCTATTAGGACTCTTTTTTAAATTCTTATAAATACTTATCAATCTATCCATTAAACATTTTCTATTTTATTTGTAAATTTAATCGCTTTTTTCTTCATATATTCCTTATAATAATCGTTTAATTTTCCTAATACTAATATAACTAAAAGGAATAGAATTATCTGTTGTACATGATCCTGAGATATTGTTAGTACTCCTTTATTATTTTCATTTACTATGATGGCCTCTTTTGAAAACCATCCCCCCATTTTGAATTATATTTATTAATATATATAATTTAATTATATTGATCGCGTTCAGTGTAGTATTTATATCTTTTAGACATTCGCCAGATCTTAGCAGCGATGTCGTCGTATGTTCCTTTGCCAAAATGTATGTCTGACTTAAGAGCCTGTTCGAGAGGCTTAATATATCGCCCGTACTCGATATTGAATGTTGGATGGCGGGCTTGAATAAGTCTAGTATTTGCTGCTAGAATACTTTTCCAGCTTTGTGAAAGGGCTGATGTCACTCCTGATTGGATAGCCGTTATTGATCTGGTCAAGCCACGACTGATAGAATTTTCGCTTGTTTGGACAATCGAATCTGTCAACATATTGTTGCCCTGTCCACGGTTTAAGCTTTCGGCGAAACGGCTTGAGGAGATCAAGCGACAGAAATAGTTTGCAGGATCGCCATGATCCCATTTGTTGGATGGCAGGATCGCCATGTAATGTTGCATGGTTGCCACGAAGGATCGCCAAGTAATCGGTTGAACACAATAAATTTGAGTTTATGCGACTTGCGACCGTTCACTTCGCAAGTGCTCTTTATTCACTCAAGTTCTGTTTATAACTAACTGTACAATTAAATCTTATATTCTAAAGACCTAAAAGCACAGACTATACAGATGGGACACGTCATATTTGCAATCATCCACCGTCGTTAAATTATTATCCTGTAATTCTTGTAGCTGCTTTGAAACTTTGACTACGTTAGCGCCATTATCGGAGGTATTGGAATAAATTTGTTTTATATTGATATTATATTCGTCAAGGCATTTCATTATTTCTTCTTTCAAATATTGAGCTGTGTCTTTCTTATTTAGTTGAATCATGCCTGTGTGTAAAATTTATGTATGGTTAAAAGAAAGTAGTAAAATTAAATTTTATGAGTTTAAACTTACCTATAGTGTTTATACAAATTATAAAATCGCGTATATACTATTATAAAAAATACAAATTACCTGTACATTCAGGGAATAGTATCCCTTTCTGTTAATGTAATACTGCGCCGTTTCACCACCGGTTTTTTAATACGTATATGCGTACCATCAATCGCTCCAATAACACCGGGAAAATTTTCAATTGATTTAAAATCCCTCATTATTTGTTCTTCCTCTATGAGAGATGAGGGCATTTTTATTTTCCTGTTGCTCCAACGAGCTAAAGCACGAGCCACTCTGGCAGAAATCCTGCATATTGTTGCTTGAGACAACCCGTGAAGGTCGGCTGAATCATCTTGAATCTATGTATATTGTTTTTAAGTTTGTATTGTCATGTAAATTAGAGTTTTTCATGGTAATAAATACCTCTCTTCTCTACCTATCCAGCTCAATTTCTAAAGTTACCCATCTGTCCAAAATTCACACAATATTGGATAATAGCGTCGAAGAAAAAGTTTTTTCCTGCATTAGGAGCATATAATATAAAAATAGAGTTTTTCTTAGGAATTTTCTTATCAATAATACTAAATAGACATTTATAAAAATACATAATTTTTTCCTCATTATTATAAAATTGGTAACTAATAAGTTTTTCTAAAGCATCAATTGATTCGTAAATTGACATGTAATAGTTATCAAAGTTAGTTGTAGGAGAATTAAATATTAAGTTTTAAACTCATAAAATGAGTGTACAATTCTTCAATACTTAATTCGTTATAAAAAGATGCATTAATTTTAAGAGCCTTAATTATTAATGAAGAAACACGATTAAAGAGTGATTTGTTTGGTGAAAATACTTTCCTAAGGGTACTTTTGAAAGTTTCTAGAGAATTTGGTGTCTCTTCTGAAATTAACTTGTTCCTTACTTTGTCTGTTAATTTAGTAGCCAAAACGAACTTGATCAACTTAGTAATCTCTGTATTGTCTTTAAGCGTTACAGCATAGAATTCTATTATGCCAAGAAAGTTACTCATTTGCCCGAGGTCACCATTGAACTCTGGTATAATTTTGGATGCGTCAAGAATACCAAACGATGCCATGTCTTCGATTTCTTTTACTTTCAAATAATTTAAAATTTTTTTCTCAATTTCATTAATATTTTTTAGAGAATAGTCTTTAGTGTAATAAATTTTAATTCTTCAATTAATTTTAAAGTATTTATTATATAATTTTTTGTATAATTTCTATTAGGACTCTTTTTTAAATTCTTATAAATACTTATCAATCTATCCATTAAACATTTTCTATTTTATTTGTAAATTTAATCGCTTTTTTCTTCATATATTCCTTATAATAATCGTTTAATTTTCCTAATACTAATATAACTAAAAGGAATAGAATTATCTGTTGTACATGATCCTGAGATATTGTTAGTACTCCTTTATTATTTTCATTTACTATGATGGCCTCTTTTGAAAACCATCCCCCCATTTTGAATTATATTTATTAATATATATAATTTAATTATATTGATCGCGTTCAGTGTAGTATTTATATCTTTTAGACATTCGCCAGATCTTAGCAGCGATGTCGTCGTATGTTCCTTTGCCAAAATGTATGTCTGACTTAAGAGCCTGTTCGAGAGGCTTAATATATCGCCCGTACTCGATATTGAATGTTGGATGGCGGGCTTGAATAAGTCTAGTATTTGCTGCTAGAATACTTTTCCAGCTTTGTGAAAGGGCTGATGTCACTCCTGATTGGATAGCCGTTATTGATCTGGTCAAGCCACGACTGATAGAATTTTCGCTTGTTTGGACAATCGAATCTGTCAACATATTGTTGCCCTGTCCACGGTTTAAGCTTTCGGCGAAACGGCTTGAGGAGATCAAGCGACAGAAATAGTTTGCAGGATCGCCATGATCCCATTTGTTGGATGGCAGGATCGCCATGTAATGTTGCATGGTTGCCACGAAGGATCGCCAAGTAATCGGTTGAACACAATAAATTTGAGTTTATGCGACTTGCGACCGTTCACTTCGCAAGTGCTCTTTATTCACTCAAGTTCTGTTTATAACTAACTGTACAATTAAATCTTATATTCTAAAGACCTAAAAGCACAGACTATACAGATGGGACACGTCATATTTGCAATCATCCACCGTCGTTAAATTATTATCCTGTAATTCTTGTAGCTGCTTTGAAACTTTGACTACGTTAGCGCCATTATCGGAGGTATTGGAATAAATTTGTTTTATATTGATATTATATTCGTCAAGGCATTTCATTATTTCTTCTTTCAAATATTGAGCTGTGTCTTTCTTATTTAGTTGAATCATGCCTGTGTGTAAAATTTATGTATGGTTAAAAGAAAGTAGTAAAATTAAATTTTATGAGTTTAAACTTACCTATAGTGTTTATACAAATTATAAAATCGCGTATATACTATTATAAAAAATACAAATTACCTGTACATTCAGGGAATAGTATCCCTTTCTGTTAATGTAATACTGCGCCGTTTCACCACCGGTTTTTTAATACGTATATGCGTACCATCAATCGCTCCAATAACACCGGGAAAATTTTCAATTGATTTAAAATCCCTCATTATTTGTTCTTCCTCTATGAGAGATGAGGGCATTTTTATTTTCCTGTTGCTCCAACGAGCTAAAGCACGAGCCACTCTGGCAGAAATCCTGCATATTGTTGCTTGAGACAACCCGTGAAGGTCGGCTGAATCATCTTGAATCTATGTATATTGTTTTTAAGTTTGTATTGTCATGTAAATTAGAGTTTTTCATGGTAATAAATACCTCTCTTCTCTACCTATCCAGCTCAATTTCTAAAGTTACCCATCTGTCCAAAATTCACACAATATTGGATAATAGCGTCGAAGAAAAAGTTTTTTCCTGCATTAGGAGCATATAATATAAAAATAGAGTTTTTCTTAGGAATTTTCTTATCAATAATACTAAATAGACATTTATAAAAATACATAATTTTTTCCTCATTATTATAAAATTGGTAACTAATAAGTTTTTCTAAAGCATCAATTGATTCGTAAATTGACATGTAATAGTTATCAAAGTTAGTTGTAGGAGAATTAAATATTAAGTTTTAAACTCATAAAATGAGTGTACAATTCTTCAATACTTAATTCGTTATAAAAAGATGCATTAATTTTAAGAGCGTTAATTATTAATGAAGAAACACGATTAAAGAGTGATTTGTTTGGTGAAAATACTTTCCTAAGGGTACTTTTGAAAGTTTCTAGAGAATTTGGTGTCTCTTCTGAAATTAACTTGTTCCTTACTTTGTCTGTTAATTTAGTAGCCAAAACGAACTTGATCAACTTAGTAATCTCTGTATTGTCTTTAAGCGTTACAGCATAGAATTCTATTATGCCAAGAAAGTTACTCATTTGCCCGAGGTCACCATTGAACTCTGGTATAATTTTGGATGCGTCAAGAATACCAAACGATGCCATGTCTTCGATTTCTTTTACTTTCAAATAATTTAAAATTTTTTTCTCAATTTCATTAATATTTTCTAGAGAATAGTCTTTAGTGTAATAAATTTTAATTCTTCAATTAATTTTAAAGTATTTATTATATAATTTTTTGTATAATTTCTATTAGGACTCTTTTTTAAATTCTTATAAATACTTATCAATCTATCCATTAAACATTTTCTATTTTATTTGTAAATTTAATCGCTTTTTTCTTCATATATTCCTTATAATAATCGTTTAATTTTCCTAATACTAATATAACTAAAAGGAATAGAATTATCTGTTGTACATGATCCTGAGATATTGTTAGTACTCCTTTATTATTTTCATTTACTATGATGGCCTCTTTTGAAAACCATCCCCCCATTTTGAATTATATTTATTAATATATATAATTTAATTATATTGATCGCGTTCAGTGTAGTATTTATATCTTTTAGACATTCGCCAGATCTTAGCAGCGATGTCGTCGTATGTTCCTTTGCCAAAATGTATGTCTGACTTAAGAGCCTGTTCGAGAGGCTTAATATATCGCCCGTACTCGATATTGAATGTTGGATGGCGGGCTTGAATAAGTCTAGTATTTGCTGCTAGAATACTTTTCCAGCTTTGTGAAAGGGCTGATGTCACTCCTGATTGGATAGCCGTTATTGATCTGGTCAAGCCACGACTGATAGAATTTTCGCTTGTTTGGACAATCGAATCTGTCAACATATTGTTGCCCTGTCCACGGTTTAAGCTTTCGGCGAAACGGTTTGAGGAGATCAAGCGACAGAAATAGTTTGCAGGATCGCCATGATCCCATTTGTTGGATGGCAGGATCGCCATGTAATGTTGCATGGTTGCCACGAAGGATCGCCAAGTAATCGGTTGAACACAATAAATTTGAGTTTATGCGACTTGCGACCGTTCACTTCGCAAGTGCTCTTTATTCACTCAAGTTCTGTTTATAACTAACTGTACAATTAAATCTTATATTCTAAAGACCTAAAAGCACAGACTATACAGATGGGACACGTCATATTTGCAATCATCCACCGTCGTTAAATTATTATCCTGTAATTCTTGTAGCTGCTTTGAAACTTTGACTACGTTAGCGCCATTATCGGAGGTATTGGAATAAATTTGTTTTATATTGATATTATATTCGTCAAGGCATTTCATTATTTCTTCTTTCAAATATTGAGCTGTGTCTTTCTTATTTAGTTGAATCATGCCTGTGTGTAAAATTTATGTATGGTTAAAAGAAAGTAGTAAAATTAAATTTTATGAGTTTAAACTTACCTATAGTGTTTATACAAATTATAAAATCGCGTATATACTATTATAAAAAATACAAATTACCTGTACATTCAGGGAATAGTATCCCTTTCTGTTAATGTAATACTGCGCCGTTTCACCACCGGTTTTTTAATACGTATATGCGTACCATCAATCGCTCCAATAACACCGGGAAAATTTTCAATTGATTTAAAATCCCTCATTATTTGTTCTTCCTCTATGAGAGATGAGGGCATTTTTATTTTCCTGTTGCTCCAACGAGCTAAAGCACGAGCCACTCTGGCAGAAATCCTGCATATTGTTGCTTGAGACAACCCGTGAAGGTCGGCTGAATCATCTTGAATCTATGTATATTGTTTTTAAGTTTGTATTGTCATGTAAATTAGAGTTTTTCATGGTAATAAATACCTCTCTTCTCTACCTATCCAGCTCAATTTCTAAAGTTACCCATCTGTCCAAAATTCACACAATATTGGATAATAGCGTCGAAGAAAAAGTTTTTTCCTGCATTAGGAGCATATAATATAAAAATAGAGTTTTTCTTAGGAATTTTCTTATCAATAATACTAAATAGACATTTATAAAAATACATAATTTTTTCCTCATTATTATAAAATTGGTAACTAATAAGTTTTTCTAAAGCATCAATTGATTCGTAAATTGACATGTAATAGTTATCAAAGTTAGTTGTAGGAGAATTAAATATTAAGTTTTAAACTCATAAAATGAGTGTACAATTCTTCAATACTTAATTCGTTATAAAAAGATGCATTAATTTTAAGAGCGTTAATTATTAATGAAGAAACACGATTAAAGAGTGATTTGTTTGGTGAAAATACTTTCCTAAGGGTACTTTTGAAAGTTTCTAGAGAATTTGGTGTCTCTTCTGAAATTAACTTGTTCCTTACTTTGTCTGTTAATTTAGTAGCCAAAACGAACTTGATCAACTTAGTAATCTCTGTATTGTCTTTAAGCGTTACAGCATAGAATTCTATTATGCCAAGAAAGTTACTCATTTGCCCGAGGTCACCATTGAACTCTGGTATAATTTTGGATGCGTCAAGAATACCAAACGATGCCATGTCTTCGATTTCTTTTACTTTCAAATAATTTAAAATTTTTTTCTCAATTTCATTAATATTTTCTAGAGAATAGTCTTTAGTGTAATAAATTTTAATTCTTCAATTAATTTTAAAGTATTTATTATATAATTTTTTGTATAATTTCTATTAGGACTCTTTTTTAAATTCTTATAAATACTTATCAATCTATCCATTAAACATTTTCTATTTTATTTGTAAATTTAATCGCTTTTTTCTTCATATATTCCTTATAATAATCGTTTAATTTTCCTAATACTAATATAACTAAAAGGAATAGAATTATCTGTTGTACATGATCCTGAGATATTGTTAGTACTCCTTTATTATTTTCATTTACTATGATGGCCTCTTTTGAAAACCATCCCCCCATTTTGAATTATATTTATTAATATATATAATTTAATTATATTGATCGCGTTCAGTGTAGTATTTATATCTTTTAGACATTCGCCAGATCTTAGCAGCGATGTCGTCGTATGTTCCTTTGCCAAAATGTATGTCTGACTTAAGAGCCTGTTCGAGAGGCTTAATATATCGCCCGTACTCGATATTGAATGTTGGATGGCGGGCTTGAATAAGTCTAGTATTTGCTGCTAGAATACTTTTCCAGCTTTGTGAAAGGGCTGATGTCACTCCTGATTGGATAGCCGTTATTGATCTGGTCAAGCCACGACTGATAGAATTTTCGCTTGTTTGGACAATCGAATCTGTCAACATATTGTTGCCCTGTCCACGGTTTAAGCTTTCGGCGAAACGGCTTGAGGAGATCAAGCGACAGAAATAGTTTGCAGGATCGCCATGATCCCATTTGTTGGATGGCAGGATCGCCATGTAATGTTGCATGGTTGCCACGAAGGATCGCCAAGTAATCGGTTGAACACAATAAATTTGAGTTTATGCGACTTGCGACCGTTCACTTCGCAAGTGCTCTTTATTCACTCAAGTTCTGTTTATAACTAACTGTACAATTAAATCTTATATTCTAAAGACCTAAAAGCACAGACTATACAGATGGGACACGTCATATTTGCAATCATCCACCGTCGTTAAATTATTATCCTGTAATTCTTGTAGCTGCTTTGAAACTTTGACTACGTTAGCGCCATTATCGGAGGTATTGGAATAAATTTGTTTTATATTGATATTATATTCGTCAAGGCATTTCATTATTTCTTCTTTCAAATATTGAGCTGTGTCTTTCTTATTTAGTTGAATCATGCCTGTGTGTAAAATTTATGTATGGTTAAAAGAAAGTAGTAAAATTAAATTTTATGAGTTTAAACTTACCTATAGTGTTTATACAAATTATAAAATCGCGTATATACTATTATAAAAAATACAAATTACCTGTACATTCAGGGAATAGTATCCCTTTCTGTTAATGTAATACTGCGCCGTTTCACCACCGGTTTTTTAATACGTATATGCGTACCATCAATCGCTCCAATAACACCGGGAAAATTTTCAATTGATTTAAAATCCCTCATTATTTGTTCTTCCTCTATGAGAGATGAGGGCATTTTTATTTTCCTGTTGCTCCAACGAGCTAAAGCACGAGCCACTCTGGCAGAAATCCTGCATATTGTTGCTTGAGACAACCCGTGAAGGTCGGCTGAATCATCTTGAATCTATGTATATTGTTTTTAAGTTTGTATTGTCATGTAAATTAGAGTTTTTCATGGTAATAAATACCTCTCTTCTCTACCTATCCAGCTCAATTTCTAAAGTTACCCATCTGTCCAAAATTCACACAATATTGGATAATAGCGTCGAAGAAAAAGTTTTTTCCTGCATTAGGAGCATATAATATAAAAATAGAGTTTTTCTTAGGAATTTTCTTATCAATAATACTAAATAGACATTTATAAAAATACATAATTTTTTCCTCATTATTATAAAATTGGTAACTAATAAGTTTTTCTAAAGCATCAATTGATTCGTAAATTGACATGTAATAGTTATCAAAGTTAGTTGTAGGAGAATTAAATATTAAGTTTTAAACTCATAAAATGAGTGTACAATTCTTCAATACTTAATTCGTTATAAAAAGATGCATTAATTTTAAGAGCGTTAATTATTAATGAAGAAACACGATTAAAGAGTGATTTGTTTGGTGAAAATACTTTCCTAAGGGTACTTTTGAAAGTTTCTAGAGAATTTGGTGTCTCTTCTGAAATTAACTTGTTCCTTACTTTGTCTGTTAATTTAGTAGCCAAAACGAACTTGATCAACTTAGTAATCTCTGTATTGTCTTTAAGCGTTACAGCATAGAATTCTATTATGCCAAGAAAGTTACTCATTTGCCCGAGGTCACCATTGAACTCTGGTATAATTTTGGATGCGTCAAGAATACCAAACGATGCCATGTCTTCGATTTCTTTTACTTTCAAATAATTTAAAATTTTTTTCTCAATTTCATTAATATTTTCTAGAGAATAGTCTTTAGTGTAATAAATTTTAATTCTTCAATTAATTTTAAAGTATTTATTATATAATTTTTTGTATAATTTCTATTAGGACTCTTTTTTAAATTCTTATAAATACTTATCAATCTATCCATTAAACATTTTCTATTTTATTTGTAAATTTAATCGCTTTTTTCTTCATATATTCCTTATAATAATCGTTTAATTTTCCTAATACTAATATAACTAAAAGGAATAGAATTATCTGTTGTACATGATCCTGAGATATTGTTAGTACTCCTTTATTATTTTCATTTACTATGATGGCCTCTTTTGAAAACCATCCCCCCATTTTGAATTATATTTATTAATATATATAATTTAATTATATTGATCGCGTTCAGTGTAGTATTTATATCTTTTAGACATTCGCCAGATCTTAGCAGCGATGTCGTCGTATGTTCCTTTGCCAAAATGTATGTCTGACTTAAGAGCCTGTTCGAGAGGCTTAATATATCGCCCGTACTCGATATTGAATGTTGGATGGCGGGCTTGAATAAGTCTAGTATTTGCTGCTAGAATACTTTTCCAGCTTTGTGAAAGGGCTGATGTCACTCCTGATTGGATAGCCGTTATTGATCTGGTCAAGCCACGACTGATAGAATTTTCGCTTGTTTGGACAATCGAATCTGTCAACATATTGTTGCCCTGTCCACGGTTTAAGCTTTCGGCGAAACGGCTTGAGGAGATCAAGCGACAGAAATAGTTTGCAGGATCGCCATGATCCCATTTGTTGGATGGCAGGATCGCCATGTAATGTTGCATGGTTGCCACGAAGGATCGCCAAGTAATCGGTTGAACACAATAAATTTGAGTTTATGCGACTTGCGACCGTTCACTTCGCAAGTGCTCTTTATTCACTCAAGTTCTGTTTATAACTAACTGTACAATTAAATCTTATATTCTAAAGACCTAAAAGCACAGACTATACAGATGGGACACGTCATATTTGCAATCATCCACCGTCGTTAAATTATTATCCTGTAATTCTTGTAGCTGCTTTGAAACTTTGACTACGTTAGCGCCATTATCGGAGGTATTGGAATAAATTTGTTTTATATTGATATTATATTCGTCAAGGCATTTCATTATTTCTTCTTTCAAATATTGAGCTGTGTCTTTCTTATTTAGTTGAATCATGCCTGTGTGTAAAATTTATGTATGGTTAAAAGAAAGTAGTAAAATTAAATTTTATGAGTTTAAACTTACCTATAGTGTTTATACAAATTATAAAATCGCGTATATACTATTATAAAAAATACAAATTACCTGTACATTCAGGGAATAGTATCCCTTTCTGTTAATGTAATACTGCGCCGTTTCACCACCGGTTTTTTAATACGTATATGCGTACCATCAATCGCTCCAATAACACCGGGAAAATTTTCAATTGATTTAAAATCCCTCATTATTTGTTCTTCCTCTATGAGAGATGAGGGCATTTTTATTTTCCTGTTGCTCCAACGAGCTAAAGCACGAGCCACTCTGGCAGAAATCCTGCATATTGTTGCTTGAGACAACCCGTGAAGGTCGGCTGAATCATCTTGAATCTATGTATATTGTTTTTAAGTTTGTATTGTCATGTAAATTAGAGTTTTTCATGGTAATAAATACCTCTCTTCTCTACCTATCCAGCTCAATTTCTAAAGTTACCCATCTGTCCAAAATTCACACAATATTGGATAATAGCGTCGAAGAAAAAGTTTTTTCCTGCATTAGGAGCATATAATATAAAAATAGAGTTTTTCTTAGGAATTTTCTTATCAATAATACTAAATAGACATTTATAAAAATACATAATTTTTTCCTCATTATTATAAAATTGGTAACTAATAAGTTTTTCTAAAGCATCAATTGATTCGTAAATTGACATGTAATAGTTATCAAAGTTAGTTGTAGGAGAATTAAATATTAAGTTTTAAACTCATAAAATGAGTGTACAATTCTTCAATACTTAATTCGTTATAAAAAGAATTTTAATTTTAAGAGCGTTAATCATTAATGAAGAAACACGATTAAAAAATTTATACTTAGACTGTAAATATATTGACAAAGAGAAAATGTGATTTCTTGGCGATACTGGGTACCGCCGAAGGAAAAGGACGAGCTCATCGCCTTTTCCTCTTTTTTCAATCCCGGAATCTTCACGATGTCTTTCGCCATTGCTGCTATTAGTTTCTGCAAAAGGATGTTCTTTGGGTCGACAGGAGAAGAAGTAATAAAGGTTGACCGAAGCTCTGCCTCCTTCCACCAATTTTTCTTTTGCACATTGGCTATCTTGGAGAAATTGTATATAGCCAGCTTCACTACTTGCTACCCAGTTTCTCCCGGCGATATCCAGATACTCAGTATATCGTCCTTCCTTCTGGAGATAGACTGCGAGGTTTGCCCAATGGAGGATGGTAAATTCCCAATGGGCAACAACTCGTCTAGAGTATCGACGCCCAACTGATGTGAATGATTTAAGGACGTCGATGGCTGGACATCTACAGGTGTAGTTTCCATATGAGCAGTCGTGGACAACGTGGTAGTGGTCGTTGTGGCTCGCGACAATGAAGACGGCCCCGCGATGTTTGTTGAGTAGTTGTCTAATATTTGATCCACAAGTTCTGCCGGTAATTGTTTTTTCATAAACATCGTGGAGTACTCTCCTTCGTGGAGGTACTTGACAAAATCCTCGTATGAACAGTAAGTATTAAAAATCCGAGGAAACGATGCAGCAATTTTGTACTGTGCACAAGTTGTCTAGAACATTATTCTGCTTCGCATACTCGTTGGTGTTCGACACTATTAGTTGTACAATCTCCTCATCAAAAAACAACTTGAATAGGTCCAAAGGAGACCTTTCGCCTAAATGAACTCATAGAAAATATAAAAAAACGATAATATTGGATTCTATGACACCAAATTCTGACAACAATTCTGATTCGAAAATGAAACCGATAATATTGGTTTCTATGACACCAAAATAATTTTCTATCGATTTTAATTCTCATGCTGACAACAATCAGATTCCACAACAACCCTGATTTGTTGTGCATTATGAAATATGTTTTAATTTACAAAATAATTTATTACATTCGTAAAAGTTTAAACTTACGGGCGTGATGATATGTGTTCATTTAGAAATTGCATCATCATCATATTGCCCAGTTGATTTATTTTTTTGCACCGCTACCAGACGGATGGTTGTTTTGACGACACTCCCTAGTGTACCTATCTCTGAGAGAAGTCCACCTCCGGATGCATTTTTCATCTACCGCAGACATACATATGTACATACATATTTAAATTTTAAATTCAATTCTTCATAAAAATTAATATACACAATACATACTTGTTGCAATTTTTTTGGCAAATAGCTTTCAGACAGGAAGTCCGGAAATTTGTAATTCGGGTTTCTTTTTTTTTAAAATTTCATCCTTTTCTTGAATTAAAAATATTAATTTGCCGTCATCCATTATAATTTTTATATTTTGTTAAATTTTACACTTTTTTCTTCGCACTTTTCTATCTTGTTAGTACGGCGCCTTTCATTAAAAAAACAATGTTTGCAACGTAAAAATCTATTTTCTGTAGATTGTTTACGTGAAAAAGTCAACGATACGTTTTTATTAAGCAACAACCAGGTTTATTTATGCTACAGATTTTATCAGCTGATTCGTCACCTCACTATACGATTTGACTAATTGCACTATTAAAGTATATCGTTACCTGAAATGCAAAAGGACGTAACAACATATTTCAAAATTTTACAGGAGAGACAAAAAACTCCAAAAAATCAAAGATTACGAAGCTGGTGTTGCAATTTCTTCAGTACAGCATTAAATTGCGATGATGCATTTATTTCGTAGAAAAAAAATTTCTTTAATCGTCATTTTTATTAGATGTGCGGGATGCGCCATTTTGCATTATAAAAAACTGAAATCAAAAGGGCGTAACAACAGAAACATGTTTAAAGTGAAAATGTCCTCATATGATTTGCTAGTCGAGTTTGAAGAAATAAAAAGCACAAATGTTTTTTAGATTTAATTTTATTAACTTAAATATACTCGTAAATGCATATTTTTAACTTAAAATTTAAATTAAAATAACATTTCATAAAAAAAACTAAGAAAAAATAAAGGTTAATATTCATTGCAAAATTCAAAAATCATAAATCAGTTCACTAATCACCTTAAATTTAAAATAAAATTATATTTCATTAAGTAAGGGGAAAAATAAATTTAAATACATAGTTATTGCAAAATTAATCATTAATCTTCGAAAGGAATGTTGTCGTAAAACAAGTGACAGTCTACAGGTATTAATCTTTTTAGATCTTGGAGATGTTGCCATTTCTTCTTCGAGATTTTTAGTCTCTCCTTATGTAATTGTGAAGGCTGTTCAACGACGAAATCCTTTTTAGTTCTTTGTGGAAGTTGTTGATATTCATTTTCTATATTAGTTTTAAAATAAATGACTCCTGTTTTATCATACGCTAAGGCTCGAATCATATTTACGGTATCATCACCAGATTTTCGGCCTTAGTAATAAAAATAATTAAAAAAATAGAAATATTATTAAGTAGTAGTCTTTTAGGTTAGGCGATTAGTTTAAGAAAGTAATTGAGCAATTTAATTTATTCTTTTTTGTTAAGGAAATTTCATTACAATGCTTTTGTTTATACTGCTTTTACCTGGCCGTATTGATGTGTAGCGCTTTGGAAAAGCATCGTAATTACAGAAATAGGCGTGATTTAAAAGATGAGCATTCAGAGGAAAAGGTGTTTTTCGTGCACTTTTAATTATATCCACTAGCTGTGACGGCAAATTTACCTGCATATTTTTTACCTTTCTCTCAATAAGAGAGTGAGTAGCATCGCACTCCATTTGAGTATGTCCTACAACTAAGTATTTCTGCTCGATCGTCACATTTTTTTCGGTACAAAACAACAACAAAGCATTCGCTAAAATGGCGTTACGATTTTGGTAGCAACAACCATCTGAATATATGATGATGTGGTGAAATTCTGGGCTTTGTGATATGACCTTTTCTAAATGTTTTATAATACATGTTGCAAAGTACGATGACGTTAGGGCACCTTCCGTCTCGTCCCATATGTAATTATCTGACTCGTGTGTAATGACATTGTATACGGTAAAATTATGTACTTGAAGCTTCATTTTATAATACGAAGAATTAGCGTTCGTCTGCGGGACAAGTTTGACTGCTTGCATATCTATGCAAAACAGTAAACAAAGACCAGAACGTGCATTTTCTATATCGTTTAACTTTTCATTTCTCATTTTTTCAATTTCTGATCTGTGATTTTCATATTCATCTTTTGATACATTTTTTGATTTAAAAGAAACGCACAAATCGCACTCATCATTTCTTGGTTTAAATAAACCGTAATTACCTGCCTTAAGAACATCCATAAATTTAGGAAATGATACCTGGGAAATTTCATTTTCTTTCTGATGTCTACATTCCTCTATGTAAAGATCATATATTTGTCTGTATGACTTAAAATCTGCCTCAAAGTATAACTTTTTAGAATAACGCCGGCGATAATGGGATTCCAATTTTGGAATACCATCTAACCATTTCTTTAAAAAGTTTAAACGATCGTCATACCTTTTTTTGCAATTATTAGGCACTTTATTTTGTTTCTCTGAAATCGCTGGAGTACAATGTAATCCACTAGATGCTTTCTATATTCTTACCATTTTTTGTGTTATTCCTAATGTGGAGAGAAACATTTTTTGGCGGACTGGAATCCGATTAGAATTCAATTTTAAGAAATAAAAGTTAGAAATTGAACGAGTTGAATTTTCGGTGTAAATGCGTTTTCTGTTACATGTTTCTACTAGATTAATAACGTAAAGTTTTTTTTGTTCCCAAGACATCTTCCAAAAAATATCAAATATTTCTTTTCTTTTATCTTCACAAAAAAGAGAACACTGTCGCAAAGCACTTTTTTTACATAGTTTGGAACTACAAGTTTCTCCCATTTGTCTAGGCTTTTTCTCAATTACATTATTTCCATTCATTCCGAAATATTTTCTTCCGTACATTCGATTCGTTTTGTTTTTTACACGAACATTTACGCATTTTTCTTCACAATTTTTTTGGTTTTCTTCCGACATTTTAACACGATGGATATTTTCACATTTAATGAAGTAACAAACGTAGGCGCAAATAGAAATACAAATGTATCAGTGTTGTCAGAAGTTGCAAAAACTTTACAACTGTAAAAATTTTAATTTTGTTCAATGCTGCCAGCTTACGAGACATCGTCAGACGGGGATAAAAATTTGATTTGGGGATGGGAAGATTTACAGGGTACTGATTTTAGAATTTGCGGAATTCCAATTACAAAAATTATATGTACTTTTACTTTGCTTGACCCTAATTTAACACAGTAGTTTTGTTCAAGTACAAATTTGTCAAAAGTAGTAAAAAAGAGAAATTTTGAAATTATTCTTAAAATGAAAACTCATAAAAATTTGGAAAAAATGGGAGATCTAGACTGCTTATTACCTAGCAACGAAAACTGCATTTCAATTAGAGAGTTTTGGCAGTTAACTTTTGCTTGGTGTGGGTTGCGCCCTTTTGGTTTAAGAAAAAACCAACTTTGTTGTTACGACCTTTTGATTTTCTTCAATAAAATGGTTGTTATTGTCAGTAGGGCTGTAAAAATGTAGGAGGACATGTAATTCGATTTCCTCTACAACAATAAATGAAAAAACCCATTTTGAATTTTTTGGTTGTTACGCCCTTTTGCATTTCAGGTAACGAAATAATAGTTACTTTTGAAAGTGTAACGTTCTTTTCTGAACAAATTTCCACAGTCACTTCCCAGAATGGTTTTAAAATAGGGACAATTTCGGTAACATACTCCCAGTCCTGTGTGGATAGCAACAAGTCTGGACGTGTTAATGACGAAGTTGACGTAACAGCATCCTTAGTGGCTATGATTCTCTCCAGCATTAAATAGGTGGAGTTCCAACGAGTTTCCACGTCTTGCTTAAGTTTCATCTCAGACATTCCTATTTGCTTTTGAGTCTCGAAAGCTTATTATTAAGGCCTTGAGAGCTTCTATGAAAATACTCCACTATTCTTCTAACTTTTGCAAGCGTTTCTCCAACTTCCTCTAATGCTGCCTGAATAACCAGGTTAAGAGAATGGGCGAAACAACCAACTCCCCGCCAGTTCCCCTGGCGAACTGCTGCAACAATATTCGCCGCATTGTCACTGACAATTGCTGCTACTTTGTTTGAAATTTCAAACTCCATCAACGTCTTTTTTATTATGCTGCATAAATTTTCTGCTGTGTGCCTCTCAGAAAATTGATCGCACGCAATTAAATACGACTTCATCCTCGTATTTTCATCAATATAGTGCGCTATTATTGCTAAATAACTGGCATTGGTTCTTGATGTCCAACAATCCGTCGTGAGACACACTGCTACAGATGAGCGTATATTTATTTTAACATTTTCAAGTATTTCCATATGAACGCTTGGTAGCAGGTTATTCGACAACGTCTTTCTTGTTGGCAACTGATACCCTGGACAGTAAGATACTTCATGTATCAGTTCTCTGATAGCCGGCTCTTCTACTAAACGTAATGGGTGATTACCCTGAGTCACTGCTTTCAACACCAGCCTATCAATGCGTTGCACTTTTCTAATTGGAGGAGGTTTGTGTATGTTCTGCGATATGGTTTGTTGCTGTAGCCTTGCTTGTGAGCTGGTTGATGGATGTTCCTCTAAAAATTCTTCTGCGCACGAATTGATGATGGCCTGACGATGTAGTGACCGTGGCGTTAAGGGGTGTTTTGTTTTTAAATGTCGGCTTAAATTGCCAGTTGATCCGCCAGCAACGCTCAAGGAGGATTTGCAATAGTTGCATTTTGCCCGATCTGCTCCATCCTCTGCAAAATGTAACCATACTTCACTGGTTTTTTTATTAGATGCCATTTTCTTTTTATAAAACTTTTTTTTAACCACAATTTTAATAATAAAAATACTGCTTATTTCCACTAGGGATTCACAACTTTAATAAAACTAAGTGATAAATCAAACCATAGAAGCAATTATCTACAGCGATGAAAAAAAATGTACTCAAACAACCCTGAAAAGACGTAAAAATACAGCTCTAAACATGACAGAAGCAAAGAACATGAACGACAAGACTTCTGAAAACGAACGAACGAACGACAAAGTGATAGGAAAAAGAGCGGATCATTTCGTTCAGTTGAGAGATTGGTTCAATTTGATCCGTTCGTTCATGACCGACACAGGTCTATTGTCCATTATATATATACAACAAAGGGTCAATAAATATATAAAATTTTATAACGTTTTATACACAAAAATATATAAAGAATTTTTTACCGTTTATTGCCCTACAACTCGTATAAATATGGTCCTTCGAACCGGATTCATTACAATAAATGTCTTTACGCACTAAACCAAATACTCCTGGGCATTTTAAACAGTTTTTGAGATTGGATACGCCATGAGAAATCAACCATGAATCACCTGGCCGTATCAGTGTTGTCATCTTGTTACATATTTCCATTGTTATGACAGGAAAAGATGCAGCCACCCTTGCTAAGGTTAGATCGGTATTTGCCTTGGGATGGCCATTCAAAATGTTGTATGCCTTGTGTATATCATCCAAGATGCCAGCAGCCTGCTCTGCTGTCTTCTTCAAAATTGTTGTTATTTTGTTTCCTTGAGTTAAAAAGACTATAATCATCAGCTTTATGTCTGCCTTGATCTCTCTTCCCACTCCCTTATCCTTTAATTGCTTCATAATCATTAAGGGGTCAAATCCCTGATATGAGTATGTAGAGACAAGATTATCTATTCTCTCACGGCTAAGACCATTAAGTTAAGCAACTAACTCATCCAAGAAAGTTTGGTATTCAGCAAACATTTTGATATTTGGATTTTATAATTTCTTGAAAGTTAAAACGCAAACGATGTGAATTGAATCAAATTTATATATATTTTTTAAGAGCTGTCAACTATACTTAGGCATAGTAAGATCCACGGAATTTCTTTCCCTTTCATTAAAATTATGTAAAAACCCCCCAATCAACTAAAAATTAAAATAAAATAAGTATAAAAAATTTTTAAGCTAAACAGTTTTATTGAAAATAAATTGAAGTTTAAAAAACTGAAAAACACGATTTAATGAGGATCCTTAAAGAAATTTATTAATCCTGACGATCCTAATAAGGATAATGGAATATGCTTATCAAATTATTGTAATGTTATCGGCCTCCGAAAAGCCTGCATAGTTTGAATAAACTCTGTCCCTGTTAACTGTTTAACTTAAAAATTTTTTATACTTATTTTATTTTCAAGTCTTTAGTTTTTATGTCATGACTAAAAAATTTGTCGAACAATATTCCTCAAGTCAAGCCCTTTTTTAAATTAGGTGGTAATTTATTAAAATATTTTTATATTATTGTCGCATATTCAATATTCGGGATATTGTCCCAATAATGGTTATAACAATAAATATTTATTGTTGTCCTTCACCGAGGTGAGCTTACACACAATAAATATTTATTTTTATTGTTATAAAACATACAAATATTGTAGGCGGCTCTAAGTTTACTTTAAGACGTCGTTAAATTTATATTATTTACCGCCGGTGGTAATTACTTATCTACTTTGTCTTCTGACCAAGTGTCAAACTATGTATGTAAACACACAACAAAAAGTAATAAATTAAAAAAATATACGAAATTACTGTTTTTAAACTTGTTAATGTTTAGCCTAGAATTTTTGTAAAATAGTTAGCATGTACATTTTTAATAATAAATAAATTCAACATGTTGTTAATAGGACAGAATATGTACATACATGTCTGTGTTATTTTGTGTTTTTTTTTTCACCTAATATATTAATCAGCTGTTGCATGGGTTTCTATGAGATTTTCTTTGACCTGCGTATTGGACTTAATAGCTTCCGTTTGAATTCTTGTTGCTTCCACTTGTTCCCTTAATATTGCAATTTGCTCGCGTTTCAAATTTTTTGAACTTTTTAATTCCTCTAGCTTTTTTTCGTCCATTTTAAAAAATTTATCTAATGGCTGGCAGTAATTAAAACACTTGTAGCATTTGATGTGCTTGCTTCCGTAGTTAGCTGCAAGCGTAAAAGTAGTTGCAGTGCCTTTTTCTACATTTGCGCCGGCCACAATAATCCCCGCTTCTTCACAACTTCTACCATCATTGTTTTCCAAAGAAGAATTTTCAAAACCTACTTCCGGTGTTCCATCTCCATCTACCGCTTCCAGTGGTGATTTTTATAACGCGCTCTTCTAGAGACGAAAGAGATTTTAGGCGACTTAAGCCATTAACTCCACTTTTTTGATCAGATTTTTTTATTTTGGAGTATTTGGCACGAGTGTTGAGTCTAGCATTGATTTAAAAATTACATTAATTTAAATGCAAATGTGTAAAAAAAATATACTTACTTCAAATCACTCCAATACTTCTTCCATTTTTTACAATCTTTTTGGGTACCACGAAGAGCGTTAAGGCTCGCCGTTAGTTTATTCCACTTTTCGTCTCTATGCCTATCACCATCCGCAGTTACAAATCTGTAAATATGCATCTTTTTAGAAGATTATGGCTATTAATTTTTTAAATTATTACTTATCGTTGGCAATGTCCAGATTTTCCTCTAAATAATTAATTAAAAATTCTTTTTGTTTCCCGCTTGCGCGCTTGCCTCTTGATGCTTTCTCCATTTTTTCACCGTTAAATTGAAAGTGTAAAAATATGTGATAAATGAAAAATTTTTCACACTTGTTTGTTTGCACTGTTACAGAGAACAAGAATCATATTACTGTGAAGCCAGTGTGTCTTCTTCGCCTGGCTTGTCCACTTTACTTTCACAAAGTTTCGTGAAAACATCAAGGGCTAGGGAGAAATGTTTGTCTTCGCTATTTCCTTCCGCCGCCGGTCTTTTCCATTTTCTTCTTGATGGTATTGTTGGTGCTGGTGAAACTGTTTCAAACGATGAATCTAAACACGTTTGCAGCAATGGGTGGAGACATAGATATCGGCGATGGCACAGACGCTGGCGACAGCATAGATAGTGGCGATTGCGAAGACGACTGAGAATTTATATCAAGAGTTTCTTTACAAATATTGAATGAGCATCGCATTCTGCAAATTAAAAATATAAAACACAATAACCACAATATGTATAAACACATTCATATGTATTTCATTATTACTTACGGTCTTGGTACAACATGAGGCGCTATAAACTCCATAGTTTTCATTAGCGGCCAGTGTGAAACATTTTTCGCACCGCTGCCAGTGTGGCATAGCCTGCATCGGCCTTTTGCTCCCCATTCTACCCAGTGACCAAGATTGTCTTATCGTATGGATTTTGCAGGTTCTGCAGCATACGCTCTTTTATAGAAGCTTGATTCAGAAGCCATCGAAAGAGTTGGTGATGATGGAGCCGATGGTAAAGAACCCGGTGATGATGGGGTTGACTCCATTCTTGAGTTGTGTTCATAAGCTCGTTAGCAATATCCAACTAGAATTTTATTAGTGGCATATGTTTCACTTCGCCGTTTGTACGTTTGCGGTCTCTGCCATACAGTGGCCACCAGTACACTATGCGCATATACCATTTATTTGAGCGCTGGTTGATTTTGTATAATTCTAGCAGCATGTCAGCAAGATCAACCCCTCATATATGTTTGCTATAGTAGTCAACTATACCTGTAGGAGGTATATTTGTACAATTTATTGCCTTGTGATTGAAACCTTTACATTTAAAACAACGCAGCACACTAATGCCATCATATATTTTGCAACGTTCCCATCCAATGGTTATATTTTCCATTGCCAGAATATTAGCAAATCTACTCGGCTCAACTTCAATTATCGCATTGTATGTAATAGCCTTTGTTGTTTTTCTTTATCTCATATTGTTTGATTACTTTCAACTTATCATCATTTAGGCACTGATTTTGTTTTTTTTATTAAATGTACAACTCGATCTTCATCATATTTAGAATTAATTCCAATTACTAACACGTTTGCATATAAAGAACGCGGTATTTTAATTTCATATTCTTCCTGTAATTTATCTTTAATCATATTTCTTGCTTTATCGCTTTCTGTGTTATTTTCTAATTCAATAACAACTGTTCCATTATTTTTAGTAACAATATTTAATATATTTAAATTTTCTGACTCCATTCTATTCAAGTCTTTTTTTGTTTTAACCTCCTCAGTCCCGAGGAAAAACCTAGCATCAGAAGTCTTCAAAAATACATTTTTTGTGTTTCTGAAAGGCACTGTATTAAAAAAAATTTTCAAATACATTCTGAGATATTGCAGGTGCAGCCGGCTGGACACTTGTAACTAAGTGAAACTAAATACTTCAGTTTTTGTACAAAAATTTTTATTTTTAATTCATGAAAATAAGTATAATATTGGAAAAGAAATAAAAACTATTAGGTATGTTAATTGATTAGGAGTGAAACTCCATGAAGCACTGCCGATCATTGGCAATGCATAAAAACATGTTGCAAGAAATACACTTAAAACGTGTTTTTTGGTTGCATCCTTCTTTCTCAATAAAGTCTAACAAATCCATTATGTTTTTTTTTGCTTTCTCCAGATGCATGTTTGTCTTTTTTTAAATTACTCAGGAGTTGCATGTGGCAACGTCTACAAAATGCCAAAACACCTTTAACGGCCATTTTTTAGTTCGAATGGCAATTCTGTAATACGCCAAGTACCTGTCAGCTAAGTCTACACCTCCCATACATTGGTTGTATCTACATACCGAATTTGGACAATTGATGTTTAAGTATTTTTTTTTGAACTTTGTCCCAGCGTCGAAAGGATTGCATTGGATGTGATTCACTTGAAGTTGTGGCCATTAGCACCGAGCGGCTGTCCATCCACTTAATGTCTGACGAACTCCTCATAGCTTCCGCTGCCATTTTTGAACAATATTTTGTCGTTGGATAGCTTTGAATCAAGTTTCTTGTGCACCCTGTTTAGCTGAATAGTACCTGTGGCGAATATACCTTTTTCTAGCAGGCACTCCAGCATATTTATCCAGGTAAAGTAGCGATCAGTGAATACTTCGCTACCTTCGCTCAGATCTACAGCAAGTTTTTGCGCAACAGTACCTCCAATCCCTGGATATTTATTACGTTTACCATCAGGCCATATGTTTGCTCCTTGGTATATAAAAAAGTCCAAAACCATTCCAAAACAAAGTTTTTTAATCCTACTGGATTTGGTTTACCTTTTACTTACTGCCTTAAGCTCGTAGTTCCTGAAAACGGAATCATTTGCTCGTCGATGCTACATTTTTTATGTTTAGGGATCAATTTACACCGTTTTAATACAATATCAAGAACTGGTCGAACTTTCCAGAGCTTGTCTTTTTTTTTTTGATCTTCGGTAACACACAAAGCATACATATTGTTTTTTTTCCGAAATAAGGCTCCAAAAACTTGTTGAACTTATTGAAGGATTATTTGGCAAAATTCAATCCGCTTTCAATTAACATTAAATATTTTTTCGACCTTTTTCTTTTATTTTAATTCTAAATAATCCGAGCTTAAGGTCAATAATATTTTTCTAAAATTAAATAACTGTTTATTTATATTTTCCCATATTTCGATACAATACGTTTAATTTTACAAAAATATTATTGACCTTTAGCTCGGATTAGTTAGCCATTAAAAAAATGTTTATGAATTTAGCGGTTCTTATAAATACATATATAAATTTGTATTGACAAAAATAAAGATAATTGTACATGCATAAACTAAATGCATACCAAAATCATATTCATTTACTATATTTATAATGAAAATCCTTGAAGCAATTCCTTGATCCATTTGGCATACAGAGGAGAACATCACACTTAGCACATTTATATCTAGTTTGGCCTTTACATCCGTTGAGTTTACACCTGCCTTTATTCTCCGTATGGTCCGGCCAGTGCTGATTACCGTCATATCGTACTGAAAGTGATGGTGTTGTTTTTCTACTCTTTACTGATGTTGTTGGACTTCCTGCTATGTCTTCATTTAAACTTTCTGTTATAGTACAAACGCTTTATATCGTCGCCCGGAGACTTGATGCGGATATGTGTTCCGTCAAAGCATCCTATTACTCCCGGGAAACCAGTGCGTGAGAAAAATTCCTCCATTATTTCTCGCTCTTCTTCTGGGGGAGGCATTTTAATCCATTGGGGACATACTGTAATGTGGCAGGTTGCCACGGAGGATCGCCATTGCAATGTTGTTACTATCGTGGTAGGATCGCCATGTAATGTTAAAAAGGACCAATAATACAAGTTGATTGGTTGTGGTGCGCGTATTGCGACTAGCAACCGTTCACGTTGCTTGCACTCTATTCTTGACTGTACAATTAAAATTAAATTCTTATAAAATAAACATTTGGATGGGAATGCACTAGTTAGCACATTTACAGTATTTGTAAATGAGCCACTCAGCATATTCCCAGTGTGTGGGCAATGTTGCTTCAACAAAGTATGAAGCTCGTGTTACATACAGAAGGTATGGTAACTACGACTTGTCAAACACACTACAATACATGGTCTTCAAAAAGCTGCAAACATTCTTTGATAATCCGGTATACTGAAGCTTTGCCTGTAGATGATACACTTTCGTTCCCTATTGAACGTTTGTAGCTTCCCGTGGCCAAGAATCTCAGAAATGTTGCCAGCTTAATATCCAGGTGAATATGCGTGCTTCGGAAACGTGTACTTCACTTTTCTTGCATTACTTTTAGTATCAAAGCAAATATATCCTTTGATACACGAAAGTTTCCCAAGAATCTAGTGTAAGGCGAATGGGTATTTATTTTTACATGAACTCACATATTACAAAATAATAATGTCTTGTTAATGTTAGACGTAGAAATTAAACTGTGTAAATAGGCATCCTGTTAATTTTTTGTGTTAAATGTCAAAAATCGATTAAAAATGTATATTCTCACTTCTTGACTAATACGACCATAGCAATTTTTTTTGCACCTAAAACCAATCAACCAACATTATTTATAGTAGGTACCTATTTATTTATATACACAAACATTCAAGTAGGTCCCTACATAGACATTAATGCTATTAATTGATGAAAAACTCACAAGCAGTTATCTCCAGGTTTTGCAGCTGGGATAGATTGACCTTTCCAGTTTGTATAAGCTTTGCCTTTGATCCTAGCCAATTTAATAGATTCCAACTTGTATTCTGATTTGTTTACTACGCCTCTCTTCCTTTTACGAGGTGGACTAACACCAGGATTGCTGGTATCACTATTTTCTTCCATGCTAATTATTTTTCGATTACAAAACGTAAATTAAACACGCGCGAAAATGATCCTCAACTTGACAGCAAGCAGCTGACGTTGACAAGACACTATAACTGACACTACTGGTGAGTGTTGCCAGTGTTATATTAGAGAAACCCCACATGTCCGGACTTATGGTGTTTCTCAACTAAACGTGAAATTCGACCGGCTATAAATCGGACGCATGAAGCAGGACTTGTGTGGTTTTTCCGTGACTTGTGTATTTACCCCTACTGAATTAATTGCAATACTTAACTCAATTTTGCCAAAATTGGGACTTGTGGGGTTTCTCAAATAATCGATTCATTTATTATGATAACTTATTTATTATGATAACTTATTTATTAGAGCTTACAATAAAAACGGGAGTGGGATTGCCATCCGCATTGAGAAATATATTGGTTTTGAAGGGCTATTCCTTCCCCGTTGTTTATGTTGACGGTGATATTCTTTCACCGTTTTATATATATATATATATATATATATATATATATATATATATATATATATATATATATATATATATATATATATATATATATATATATATATATATATATATATATATATATATATATATATATATATATATATATATATATTTATTTATTTAGAGGATATTCTCTCCCCTTTTAAAATTTTTTTTTTTTGCAAAAAGTGTTCACTTTTCTTTATGAGGATATTCTCTCCCTTTTTTTTAATTGTTCGATTTTTTCTTTTTCGAAAATTATTGACTATTTATGAGGATTTTCTCTCCCCTTTTCTAAATTGTTCAATTTTCTTTTTCGAAAATTATTCACTATTCTTTATTTATGAGGATATTCTCTCCCCTTTTCTAAATTGTTAAATTTTCTTTTTCGAAAATTATTCACTATTCTTTATTTATGAGGATATTCTCTCCCCTCTTCTAAACTGTTAAATTTTTCTTTTTCGGAAATTATTCACTATTCTTTAATTATGAGGATATTCTCTCCTCTTTTCTAAATTGTTCTTTTTTTGAAAACTATTCTTTATTTATGAGGATATTCTCTCCCCTTTTCACTGTGTTTTTTGTGTCACCGCACCGATTCCGCAACTGCCCGATACGACTGCACCGACCAGTAAATGGTATCGTTTGCTCATCTATTGGAATATTTCTGCAAGCAGATCTAACACGTTCAAGTAACGGATTTGTTTTCCAAAACACGTTTGATTGTTTCTCTGCATCCGTTACTTCATTGTTGTCCACCACATGTAGACACATGCGCAAGCGAAAAAATCTATCACCACTCATGGTATCAGTTACAATATTGAGTCTTGTGATTTTCTCCCAGTACATGCGTAGCCTTGGATAACGAATGCAGTCCATCGCAATAAGGATACCAAAAAAGAATTTTCATTTTAGCTAATGATGCTACCAGTGTTTTGCTCTTCTCGGCAACATGGTATCTGTTTGTGTATTCCGTAACTTTTTTCTAAGAACTCACCATTGAAATACACAGGAAAATAATGATAAAGGTTCTTAATAGTTGTGTTTGCGTCCGCAGTGTCACACAAGCTTGTTTCCAACTGAATCTCAAACGGTCTTCTTTTCCAAATATCATGACTATTGGCAGTTTGGTTTACATTCTTGTGGTGTCTCTGATAAAGCATTTACCTCTTCTTCACCCATATGACGATTATACTCACCGACCACATTTGGTCCCTTTTTTTGTACATATCTTGCATTTTTTTGTCCCATCTTTGAACAGCAGTTTCAGGGTTCTGCCCAGCAAAGGTGGAAGCTAGATTGACAATTTTATTGCCCTTCCATGCAACAGTAGAAATATCGACCCCGTTGACGTCAGGGACGTATTCATCATTACCTTTTCTTGTGGTAACTTACAATCTGGTATTCTATTTCCTCTGATAGTACCAAGACTAAAAATGCCTTATTTGTCCAGATATCCCATCAGACGAAGAGATGTAAAATAATTGTCGAAATACAGTTTGAAGCTTTCATTCCTCTGAATCATACTTACGTGCTAACCTCATGACAACATTTTCTTTGACTGTTTCGATTTCTGTTTTGTATGCTAGAAAACACCACTCAACACGAACACTTTATAACCCCACATATGTGTTTTGTTAGGGTTATATCTTTTCGGTATGTTCCGTGATTTGTTGGAACATATTTGCACGTCAACACAGAGATGCTCTTCCATAGGGACGTTATTAAATGCCTCATTCAAGGATTCCACTACTGAACGTATTTTGTGCACTGGACTCCAGTGGTTGGTAACTCTAGGATATGACACTCCTATAAATTGCCTGACATACGCATCACTTATCCGAAAAATTCTATTAGGACCTTTTTGTACTTGATACAAATTGGTTTCCTCCGTAATTTTATTGACGAGATCATTTTAAACTAAGTAGAACAAAAATTGTTCGGGAGTGTCTAGTTCAAGAAGATCAGAACCAGATATCTTGTTTCCCTTAAACAGGAGCTGTTCTGCATTTAACTGAAGATTCCTCTTTTTCCACCGTAAATTCAGCATAGCTGGCTTCTATTTTTTATACTTTCTTGGGTTATGTCGGAGGAAGGTTCAGAAGTGCTCTCAGGTGTACCTTCAGTGTTAGAGGATGGACCTGCATCAATTTTTTCTGAAGTTTCAATTATGTAATCCACATTAATATCGATCTGTGGATCCTCATCTTCAATTTCAAAATCGACTATGCTGTTTATTTTTACGCATCTTTAGCTTTGTGTGGTTCTTTAAATCGGACCAAACCTATGTACATAAATATGTGTGCACATACATAAGTATGTATACATTATTAGCTTCTTAATATTGAGCATATGTATATACTTATATAAATAACACCATTGCCCTACCTTTTTCCAACCTGCTATATCCCTTACAGGTGGTCCATTGGCGTTGAGGTCATCGGACAATTTCGTCCACAAGTTATTTGTGGTTTGTTTTGCATTTGCTGTCTGCAAATGCCCCTTCGCCAAATCGCTATGTTGCACCATGAACTCAACTATTTCAAAATCTATGGTGTCTGGCAAAATTCCCATATCAGTAAAGAATCTTTGATTCTCAGCTGTAAGGCGGACAGCTGGGCGGTATCCTAGGCAGTTCGCATTGATGGCATGATTTTCGTATCTCATGTCGTCAGGCAGGTCCCAATTTGGTGGACGGTTTTGATGTATTGTTCGGAGTAAGTCCATAACCATTGCCTGAGCATATACTCCTGTTGATGGATAATTGGCGTAGAAGCCCGGATTTGTATTTATAGGTCCAAAGAAACCAGGTATTTCAATTCTCCCATCTTCCCCATAACCAACGACCCCAGTGACTAACTGTGGTTTGTCATAAGCGAATTCAAGTTCGCGAGATTTTGGGGCTTTCGTACTTCCCATACCTGAGAGGTAGAGTGAAACAGATTTTGGTGCAGTGTAATTAGCGTTTTCCATCTGACTGAGGAAATTCAGTTCGCCTTCTGTCAAATAGCCACCGGTCTTTTGGTGTAAATTTAACAAACGATAAGCTGTCAAAACAGCTATGTAGTAATCGTAAGCCGACCGTGGCACAGTTTTCCCAAAACTGGGAGACTGTCCGACTACTTTAATGTAACTCTGCTCCATTAAATCGGGAAGAGCCGTGCAACTGGGATAAATTTTTTCCCGACTAACAATGGCCCTGAACTCTTCCGAAGGACCAGGGAAATAGGCCTTTTCCGACAGGGGATCATTAGATAACGGAGAAGCAGTCTTGGATAAGTACTGCCCCTGAGGGATTGATCCGTTGCCAGAACTCCTGGGACCTTCAACATTAACTGGGGGAATGCGTCCTCCTCTACCTCTAGAGCGCCATGGTCTAAAACCACTTCTTTGGCCTCCTCTACGCTGGTTACCGTTGTAACCATTTGCGCCACCTGACGGTTGTTGTTGACCGTCGTGCGCTGCTTCAACAACTATATTGTTGTTACGTTCCATCTTTATTTATTTATTTTAAATTACGCTTGCTTGCGATTTTTGTTCCGAGTGAAATTGCTCTGTGAAAAGAAATTTGGGATGAACTCAACTAGAATTTCAAATTGTCGCTGCTTTGTCAACAGTTTCTTTGCTTTCTCCCTAAAAGTAACAAATCAAATATCAAAAGTAAAAAATTTTAAGTATGTACTTACATGTTTTTCTTCCTTTGCGTTTGCTCTTTGGTTGTCGCAAGTATTTGTGTGTATAAAATATTTTTGACATGCGCTAACGTATTACAGAGTGCGGTGATACCAGACTTGCGAAAGAGAAAAATAATAGATGCGAAAGGCAAACGTACAGTCGCATTAGAGAGTATCAATTTTTCATTTTCGCTCAGATTTTCTTACGCATCGTAATACAGAGTAACCCCCCCGATATCTTGTTTCCCTTAAGCAGGAGCTGTTCTGCATATAACTGAAGATTCCTCTTTCTCTACCGTAAATTCAGCATAGCTGGCTTCTCTTTTTTATCCTTGGGTTATTGTCATAGGAAGGTTTAGAAGTGCTCTCAGATGTAACTTCAGTGTTAGAGGATGGAACTGCATCAATGTAATCCACATTAATATCGATCTGTGGATCGCCGTCAAAATTCAAACCATCTTCACTATCTGCAAGCTCATCTAGAGTAGCTATAATGTTTACGTCACTTATGCCGGCCATACACTACACATGTTCAGTGCTCAAGTTTTTCCATCCTTCCTGTCGCATGGGTGTTTAATTCTTTTATTAATCTTTTCTTCTGGGCTCCCTCACTTATGTTGATAACTCTTTGGAGCTCTGCACACCTTTGTTGGAATTTTTGTTTCTTGCCTCCTCTTTTTTTTTTGGTATTTTACTGGTTCATGCCTAAACTTCTCTAGCTGCTTTTTGTAATTATTTTGACTCTCCCGATATTGTTGTAGTGTTATCGGTTTTGGGCCTGCAGTTTTTGGAGTTGGCGTATATCCCGGGGGCGGTTGTTGTGGTCCGGTACTAACAGGTCTGGGTACGTATTTCTGCTGTTTAAGCAGCTGTTCCCACTTCTTAAAAATTATGACGATTTCTTCTTTTGTAGTCATAAGAATCAAGTATTTGTGGGATTTCTTACTAAATTGTTAGATTGTATTTTTAAAGGATTTTAGTTTGGCAGGATCGCCATGTGGTGTTTAAAAAAGAGGATAAAAATTGATTAAAAAAATGAAAAAGATTAAAAGAAAATTAAGTTTTTTCTGAGCACTGTTGCCGCTTTGTTCCGCATTAAAATGCGTTTTTTGAGAATAGAAAAAGGTTTTTTGATTGTTAATTCAATTCTCTCTTTTATTTCCAAAAATACTAGCTTATATCCTAAATTATTCTACTCTTCAGCATTATTGGGTACACTAACAAATCAATACTTTATTTTGTTGTTCCCATGGGATTTTGCTAAGTTGCAAGAAAATATTGATATTGGATACAAAACGTTTTACTGGCAGCAGTACATAAAGTTCAATAGTCATTTCTGCTGACCAAACTTAAAATAAACAGAACGGTTTAACATTCAAATTTAGTGGTATTAAAGTATGTATACAAAAAAAATTATTTGACTTTTTCAAGTTCAAGAGTCTTGCTAAATAAATTTAAACAAACAAAATTCTTAAATTACTACAGTATACATCCAGCAGCAGACGACTGTGAAAAGCCACTACCATTAGCAGTTGCATGTGCCCCCTTGTCGTGAGACACTTTTTACCAACGATTGTCACGTACTAACTTGTTGAGAAAAGTAAAATGTCGGACAATATTCCAGCCAATCGACGCCACTAAACAAAATGGCGGAAATCCAAAAAATTGGCACAATTTTGCAATTAATTTGCAAAAAAAAATTCAAGTTTTAAAAACACAATTCGTATACGGGGTCACCAGTTTGATAAAATTTTGCTATTTATCCAATGAGAGATTATGTTGACTTTTGACTGGAATGATGGTTTTTCGGTTTTTCAACTTCATTAATAGCAACCGAATATTTGGAGTAGTTGGGTGTCAAAACAGTGATGCCACATATCTATAAGACCTGCCATTGATGAGTTTTAAATTTTTAACGTTTTTGTCAACCGAATTAGCACATTAAACGGCATAATTATAAAAAAGATATATCAAAAGGAATACATATATCAAAGAAAAGTTGTGTAAAACACAACAAGCATGAACAACCGCATAAGTCGTTGATAGTTCAACTTCGATTGGTCTATGGAAAACTCCGAATCTGTTTGAAAATTTCCCAAAAATCCTCTCTACCGACATTCTTGCTCTACTTGAATATTTCTTCTGGAGTACATTTGTTGGCGATCTCTGAGCGGAATTTCTTTTCATATTGTGCGTTCGTCCGTTCTCTAAACTTTTGTTGATTTCTAGCTCGCGAACCTTTGCCTTATCGTGGCTTTTGCTTAGGCTTAGCATTCTTAGACTCCTCGGGTTGAGGTTCTGGTAGACTAGCTTCCGTTTTTGTTGGTTTACCCATCGTATTGAATCTTGCTGAGTTCAGTTTAATCTGAAACGAAATTGTCTCTGGAGTACATAGTTTTGAGTTAAGATTATATGCCTTCATAAAATTCTTGTCCAAACCAAAAATGTCATAAAGAAGTAAGGAATTTTTGATACTTGACCTGGCAATGCTTCCTCTGGTGGCAACTGTTTTTAAAAACTACAACATCCGAAGCTCTTCCATTACCACCAACATCTATGTATGTACAAGAAATTGCTATTGGCGTCTACAACTGCTAAAAGCACGGTACTAAAGAATCCTTTGTAATTATAGAAGTTGGATCCTTCATGGTGAGAGTTTTTGATACGAATATGTTTTCCTTCTATTGCACCCAAAGTATGCGGAAACTGCCAGATCTTTTCAAACGCATCAAACGACGTTTTCCAATCTTCTTCATTACAAGAAGTCCAATGTAAATAATATTTATTTCTTAACATTAAAAATATATAAAAACATGCATATAATGAAATAAATGTGTAAGTATCTAACTTGCCTTTAGATATTGAGGTGCAAGAATTTCAATGATTTCAAAACTTCCGGAAGGAATTTACTAATGGTCCGGCGGGATATATGGTACAAATATTCCAGAGACGTGTAAGAGTCGCCAATAGCCAGAAATCTTAGTGTAACCGCAAGGTGAATACGAGAACTAATTGAACACCTCATTGCAGTAGTTTATTTTTTTTATCTTACGGTGAACCTACATGCAAAAGCAATATTATTAAAAATTGTTAATACATAAGATCTACCTGTACATGCACATATGTACATAAAACAGAATATAAATTGCTGCAATAATACATCCCAAATTAAGAAGAAATTCTAACTTTTCAATATTCATCCTGCAAAAATTGTTGTACTCGTTGGTATCCCACAATAAGTTTAACTTTAATTATACATACATCAGTACACAAAAAAATGTAATATTTCAGCACATAAACATGTGTAAATGTGCATACAAACATATTCATTGAAAATAAATATATGAAACACAATAACATACCTTTTGCTTTTTGGTTTAATAGTCCATACTTTTTCACCAAAAATTTGTATTCCATATCCAAATTCCTCGCCTTTTTTTTTTCTTCATTTAGTACCTGCAACATGCGCAATTCATTCCTACATTTTAAGTTGAAATCGACAACCAGGGGTGGAATCGTCACATCCGAGATCGTATCGATAATCGCATCAAAAAAAAATTACGTGATACGTCAACCGTATGAACTGAATGGCATCATGACATACGATTGCAAACTGTTCGTAATCTTTTGTTCGATTCACAATAGTTTTTAAAATCCACAATACTTGTGAATGAACATATAATTCAGAATAGCTGTGGAACTAACAACAGTTTTTCGTCTGTACACCGTTTCTTTTTTGGTGTTTTTAAATTCTGTAGAGGTATTTTACTGCAGCTTGGTCCATCGCCATTCAAACTACTGTCGCTGAAAAGTTCTAGTAGGTGTTCAGTTTTTAAAATTTCTTTACTTCCAAAAGTAGGAACCGATTTGTTGCCTTCAACACTTGCTTCAAGGCCGGCTGATTCGATTAAAAGTTCTTCACTGGGCGTCAGCAATTTTTCCTCATAAGGACCTCCGCCAGTTTGCTTTTTTGAATATTTATTAAAAGAAAGTTTTTTCTTCGCCTGATATTTTTGGTCAGCGTAGGCCTAAGGTGCAAAGTCATCAATACATGTTTTTTTACAAAATATAAATTATTTACCTTCTTCCACATCTTCACGTTTTTAACTGGCGGTCCTACCGCGTTGAGACGCTTCGCAAGATCATCCCACAATTTGTTAACAGTAGCTTTTCCCTGCGCGCAGTTGGGTATCATATTTTTCGCCAAGTTTTTGTGTTCATTCATGAACTCCGCCATAACTTCCTTTTGGCTGGGATTTAATTTATTATAATTAGTCATATAAAACAATACATCATTAGAATTTATTTATTTAAAAAAATTTCATGTAACTTACATTTTTTTTTAGCAAATTTCTAACACTTTTCAATGAACTCGAACTAAATTTTATTAACGGATGACAGTTCGTAGAAAACGTACGTTCGCGGATGTGACGATTCCACTCCAGTTTTATCTTTTCGTCTGATACAATATCTGAAGTTTTTTTTTCTATAAAAAAATATATAAAATGTATAAAAAGAAATCTATAAAAAGAAATCTATAGAAAACTAGCAAACCCGGCGAACTCCGTTTCGCCACCAGATGGCTTCGTTTTATGTAACATTTCGTTTGGCGATTAAAAGAAGAAGAAATTTTTTTTTTGTTTTATATTTGAAAAGGAAAAATTTTATTTCATTTCACAACAGTAATGAATTAATTTCGATTACAAAAATTAAATGTTATTTAGTTGAACTTCTCTAAGTAAATGAAAGTGAATCCAAAGTAAATACTGAATCGAAGCGTTATACGTGTCCGCAAATTATCCGTTTCATTGAAGTGCTCTTTGGTAAACCAAATTTTTTGTTTTTTGGTCTGACGTTAACACAAACAAAGCGGATGGTTTCCCAACTCGTGAATACGCAACGTGTGTCACCAAAAACTCAATACTTAGTAAGCACATACATCATAACCTTGAGTTTTTGCTGAAATACTCTGGCGATTATGTCATGGCGATCTTGCGGTTTTTGGCCCGGTTCCAACTCACGTTCAATTTCCGTCCACTTCGGATTGCATGTGAAAGTAATAAATAAATCCGGAGTTCCATAATTTCGCACGTACGTCATAGCGTCTTGAGCGTATTCGTGCATGTGGCGTGGGCTTCCGATATAAGATGATGGGAGAATCGTCAGACGTCCAATATTCTGAACATCACCATCTAAATGAACAGCATCACGCAAGTGTATATAGTCAGATCGTAGCTTTGCCTAATTGAATCAATTTCGGAGACTCTTTCCTTCACGAGCTCTTTGAGTAATAGCTGAAATAAAATATTGTATATAAATATGCAATGGAAAAATACTTTTAACAAGTTTTTCACTAATCATGTGCACATATGTATGTATATGTATTAGAGAGCTGCACAAGCATACGAAAAATGTCTTGCAAGCAATTTCGTTAAATTTCAAATAGTGTGTGCTTATTACTCTCTCATTTCAAAACATATACTTCCAAAGATATGTGTTTTGCTTAACAGTAAAAACATTGAAGAATAGAACAAAACCGAAGTAGAACAATGTTGGAACAAAATAAAGCCGAACAGAACAAAGGTTCTATAGAACATTAAAACTGAAGTAGAACATTCAAAACATGCTTGAATGTTTTGATAGTAGACCTAGACCAAAACAAACTCACACATTTAGAAACATTTGCGTTCTGTTGTAAATAAGAAAACGCTTTAAAGAGGTTTTAGTTACAATGAAATAATATACATACATACATACATACATACATATCTATGTACATACTTACATACATATGTACATATGTAAATTGTATGAGAACTACATATGTATGTATAAATTTTTTAGTTTTTTTTTTTGATATTATTTTTTCTTGAATGTGTTGTGAACGAAAAGAAAAACATGCGCGCACACAAGTTTTTTAACACGCATCATCTACATACTTGTGTGTTACTACGTTTATACGCACGTCTTATTTGCAAATAAAGAAGAGGAATGTTGCCGTATAACTTTTTTATTGTAACTTATTAACTCACTTAAACAAGTCGTGAATAACGGCACTATTTGCAAATAAAAAGTAAGACGTTGCCACTTCATGAACGTTTTTTGTGTGTTACTAACCAAACAATCATATTTTCGTCACATGGCATCACTAATAATAACATAGTAAGTTCTGTATGCAATTACCCGTATAAACGGTGAATTAGTTATTTGCAAATAGTTCTATTTGCAAATAAGACGTGCGTATAAACGTAGTATGTATGTGTGTGTGTATGATTTAATGTGTTGTTTTACCATCTCAGTAATTCTTTCAGTAGCCTGAGTAGGAAATGTTCTATTGTACTTGGTGTTTCTGCTATGATTTAACGTATTTTTACTTCATTGTCGGTATTTGTTTGGATATTCTAGTTGTTCTGAAAACACAAGCACTAACAAGCACTGTAGAGAATAACTTTTCAAATGCTGTTTGGTTTTTTTTTGGTCAGATTCATGTTTTGTTATTTTTGTGTTGTTATTTATGCTTACACTGAAATACTGTGTTTGGAAGTAGTGTACGATAGAACACAGAACTTTTAGAATATTTTGTGCAGCTCTCTAATATGTATGTATCGTGTGTGTATATGTGTGTATCGAAATTTGTTGCCATTATTATCATTCCATGGGACTATTGCGATTTCGTTATTTCTGTCAAAACGATAATCATATTGTGCTCTGGGTTGTTTTTTAAATTCTTTGACGGGTACAAGTGGACATTTTTTCGTTCTGTTGTCTCGAATTGTACCAGTTGCTCTATATCCTGTGTTTTAAGTCACACAACATTTTGTAAACCGAATGATTTTTTGCTACTATTGACATTTTTCTGAGTAGAGATTGCACAACTCGTGAGCCAAGGGGGTTAGTAGCAACGTTCGTGGACTTACCGCAATTAATATCGAATACATAACAATGTCCATCTGAACTTGTGGCTGCCCAATTCCTATAGCCAAATCTCTCTCGCTTGCCCATAATAAATTGTTTCGCTGAATGGCGACCAAAATATTTTATCATAGATTCACCTATTGATAAGTTCTCGTGAAGTATTCCCCATTGGCATGAATTTCTTTCAATTACATTGCACAAAGGTCTTAACTTAAACATTTCATCAGTTGCAATATTGGCAAGGAATCTATTTCTACTCATTGTCCTTGCAACCAATGAGACCCCAAAGTCTTTATCTAAACTCCAATATGCATGTTCCGAAGGCAATTGCATGTATCCACTCAGTAGCAAAATTCCGAAAAAAAGTTTTAAATATTTTCCATCGAGACTGAAATTATGTCTATTGTTTTGATTAGCGTATAACATGCTATCTTCGACTATCAAATCAATAACACTGGTGTCTAATATATTTTCAAACAAAACACAAGGGCTCTGACCGTTCATCTTTTTAACGAAATCATCAACTCTAATGCTAATTGCATCATTCCCGTTATATATTGTGCTATAACTTGGTTCTTTACGTCTCCATCTTGGATTTTGTAGGTTACTTTGATTCTCTTTTCTTAGAAAACTTAAGAGTGGCTCATCATCACTATCACTCCAATCTGACGTAGTATTGTCATTTTGTTGTTTCAAAACAACTTCTGTTTTACCCGGTACATCATTTGGCATATTTGTACAAAGCAGGGACCGTAACTGTTAAGCTACGGTCACATATGTCAAAGATTTGCTTCAAACATGTTTGCCCATATTTGCCTGAAATTTTTTTAAAGTTTGTTTGATAGTCACATTAGGATGAAATATTTCATGAAATTTGTTTTGCCAAACAACAAGCAACCAGCTTGAAATATAAACTGCGTCAAACATGTTTTGCTTGCGGTCACATTGAAACAAATATTTTCTATAGTAATTTGTTTCATCAAACAGTCAAAAAATATAAATTTGTTTTATCATATATAAAATTAATATGGAAGACTGGGAAACAATATTTTTGTTAAGTTGTGGAGTAGCTTTCCAACTGGTTTCGGAGGAAGAGGAAACCAATAATAGGAAGAAGAGAAGGCAATGGGTACGTAAATGGTTTCAGCGTCGTAGAGAGGAAGGATGTTGTGCAAGGCTACTGAGGGAACTACGATCTGAAAATCCAGATCTTTACAAAAACTTTATACGGATGGATGCAGATGATTTTGATTTTTTAGTATGTATTGCAAAATTTTAATAGAAACAATATTCAATATTACTATCATAGCTAAGTTTAGTTGCACCGCTCATAATAAAAAACTACAAAGTTACGTGAGCCCATATCCCCCTCGGAGCGTTATATACTTATCAATATACTTACAAGTATTTTCCTCATCCACATTGCAAACAATGTTTGAAACAGTCTTCTGTGTCTGATTGTGTTCAGCACGTCCCACAAAAGCCATGGCACTATAGAACCTCCATTTAGGAGTGTCCACAACGCCCTGCCCAGATTTCGTTTTGGTCCTGCCCGCATATCCACGGTATTGAATTCGTAGGTTTGTCCATTTGGCATTTAAATCTGCGACCGTAAATTTTTCCTTAAAATGATCTTTAATACCTCTCCATGCGCAATCTCTTGAAGTTTTGTTGTGATATGCTTCATCTGAAGCATCCCACAAACACCTTTCTGCTTCGACAAGTGCAACAAGCTTGTAAATTTCCTCATCTCCCCAATCCTTCACAATTTTTGATTTTTTTTAAAGGTTGAGGGGTAGAATGTTCATTGTTGTTTTCAAAATTTTCAAATTCCTAGAAAATATTTTATCACACAATCTTTTGTTCTGCATTCCTTTTTATCATATTTATTAACTTACTTCCATAGTTATATCCACGATATCAACATCTACGGTGTAATCAATATTCTGAAATATGTATATATATATATATATATATATATATATATATATATATATATATATATATATATATATATATATATATATATATATATATACAGGCAAATCCCGGTATAACGAACGATATACTGTCAGGCCCATTCGTTATATCGAAAAATTCGTTATATCGCGAAGCTTTTTTCCCCATTTTCCCTTTTTTTAGATTAACAAAAGATCATTCAGTTTGATCATATTATGAAAGTAAAATTTTAATTTCAATATTTGAATGTAAAAAAACTGTAACTTATGCTATGGTACATACATATGTATATAATAAGATACGAAAAACTACTCTGATTGAAAAAAATCATTAATTGAAGTTTGTTTTTGGCTAATTTGTATACTTTTTTGGACCGCTTCTTCCTGGATTTCTCTCAATACAACTGATTTCGAAAAATCAATATAATTTTGCTGGCACCATTCAATACAAACTTCAAAACTATTGATTGCATCAACATGTTTTATTTTTGCTTCAGTATTTACTATAAATTCTGCAGGTTCATCATCTACTTCGTCTTCTTCGATCTCATATTCATACACGTCATCTCTATTCCAATCATTTATATCATTTATGCTAAAATTTACCTAAAATGATAAAATGTACAAAAGGGAATCATAATTCTAAAAAAAGAACTGAACTTACATCCGGAAAAACTGAACTTAACAGCCGACAGTTGCGTTTCAGACAAACAACTTCGTCCCTCTGCAGAAACCGAGCTAATGGAATATCATCTTCTTCGTCGAAATCATTATTGTTTTGGAGCAAAATTTTATTCCAACATTTCATTAGAGTATCCTGCTTTAAATTCTTCCAAGCAAGGCTGATCATTGACGTTGCATCATACAGACTAAAATTCTTAAAAAAAAGACAATATCATCTGCCCCTGATGAAACAATTTTCGACAGAAGACTATTTCTGTAGTGCAACTTCACTAGATGAATCACATTTTGATCCATTGGTTGTATAAGCGGAGTTACATTAGGAGGCATGAATATCACCTAAATTTTACCATCTTTCGTGGTTTTTACTAATTGTTCCTCAGGAGGGTGACTTGGGGCATTGTCAAGGATTAATAAGGCCCTTATTGGAAGATCCTTTGATTCTAAAAATGATTCCACCTGTTGAAAATAGGTTATTATTTATAGTTAAAATAATAAGTGAAACTGTACAGTCATTAGCACTTACCTCAGGGACAAACATTTAAAAAAACCATAATTTAAAGATTTCTGCATTCATCCAAGCCTTATTTGAATGTGTATAGTTTATTGGTAGCATTTTGTTGCGAAATGATCGTGGCTTTTTTGCTTTTCCAAGAAGAAGGGGCTTAATTTTTTTAGTGCCGGATGCATTGGCGCAAATTAAAATGGTTACTCTTTCCTTTGATATCTTTCTTCCAGGGGCAGTAGCTTTACCAGCATGCACGAATGTTTTATCTGGTAACATCTTCCAATAGAGACCGGTTTCATCCGCATTGAAAAGAGCATCATAAGTTAAATTATGTTCTTCTACAATTCTTTGTAATTCTACTTTAAACGGATTCACCAAATCAGATCTTGATGACAACTTTTCACCTGATTCCTTAAGAAGTCGAATTCCGTATCTTTTTTCAAATCTAGACAACCAGCCATCACTTGCACGAAATCCGCCATTGCAAATCCTGTTATGAATTTCTATAGCTTTTGATTTTAACGCAATTCCATTTATTGGAAAATATTTTTTCCTTTGACTGAGAAACCATCCATAGAGCTCTTTTTCCATTCTGGGATACTCACCAGTTCTTAAAGAACGACGATTTTTTGAGCCATTGTTGGTTATTTCCAGATTCGTGATGATTTTTGTTTGCATTTTCTTCAATGTACATATTGATGATTTTGGTATTCCATATTTCACAGAAATTTCACGAAGGCTTATACCCTTTTTACAATCGTCTAAAATTTTTACCTTTTCCTTCAACGAAATTCTCTTTCTATTGCCCATTTGAATTTTACTTTAACACGTGCACAGCTCAAAACATAATAAAAAGGTTCGCAGTAGTTTGCTTTAAAAGAAGTTGTCAAATAAAAAACTAACGGTACTCCAACGAGTTTTCTTGCTTTAACATACCTAATTATGTGATGCTTAAGCTTTGAATTTTCTTTGCGTTCGTTATAGAGAGCAAACATGTGTTTATACATTCGCTATATAAGGCAGTTTACACATATTTAAATTTACCATTCGTTATATCGAGTATAAATTTTTTTTAAGCGTTCGCTATATAAGGTAGTCAATATAATAAATTATACCGTTCGTTATATCGGATTTTCGTTAAATCGAGATTCGTTATACCGCATATATATATATATATATATATATATATATATATATATATATATATATATATATATATATATATATATATATATATATATATATATATATATATATATATATATATATAATATAATGCAGCTACTTATCTTTTCGTCGATTAAACGATCACTCACTCATGTTCATGTGTGTTAGTTTTTAATATCATAAAGTATAATATTAGCAAAATCTTATCTTTTATATTTCATGAGTTGTTTACATTTATCAAAAATAACGATATAGTCAATATTTGAATTGTATGCGAAAATAAGTAACCATTTGTGGAAATATACAGCAAAGTATATTTAGTTACGAGTATATATATATATATATAGTATATATATATATATATATATATATATATATATATATATATATATATATATATGTATATATATATATATATATATATATATATATATATATATATATATATATATATATATATATATATATATATATATATATATATACAGTGGACGTCCAATACTACGAATTATATAATGTCAGGTCCTTTCGTAATACTGGAAAATTCGTACTATTGGACTACAGTTTTTCCCCCTTTTTTATGAAATAAAACACATACAGATAGTTTAATTTGAATTGATTTTTATTCAGATAAAAGCTGCGCCTTCTGCTTTCTTATAGTGCAAATGGTTGATTTAGATAATCCATATTTGCAACAGATTTCATAAAGAGATTTTCACACTCTCACAATCTTCTATAATTTTTAATTTATTTTCTAAAGAAATTTGTTTCTGTTTGACTTCTTTTACTTTAAAAATTTTTTATGTATCAAATAAAAAGCACGAGACAAGACACTTGTTATCTCTATAAATTCATACCAAATGACCACGCATTTGTTCGTAGACCGCAAAAAAAACAAGAAAACAAAAAACAAACAAAACTAAAACTAAAAAACGTTACAAAAGTTCCATTCATATATAGAAAAAGAAACATTCTTTAAAAAAATACAGTTATTCGTATTATCGAATAGCCAAAAAAAATTTTATTCGTACTATAGAAACGCCAATGCAACATATTTGCCTTTCGTATTATTGGAAATTCGTAGAAGCGAAAGTACGTACTATTGGACGTCCACTGTATATATATATGTATGTATATATATATGTAGGTAATTAAATAGAATGGTAGGTTTTATATTTGAGTGATATATGTAATTCAATTCATTTATTGGTAATTTTGTAAATGGTAATTTAATTTGTTAAAATAGGTATATAAAAAAATAATATTTTGCAATATGATGTCCGTCCGAATTAACGTTTCAACAACTTAGTAATTACTATTCTTAAAACTCTTGACAACTTTACAAATTAATGTTCAATAGCTTGGTAATTTCAATTCTTTAACTTTTAACAACTTTACAACTTTTTCTTGGTTCTCTCAACTCGCACAACTTTACATTTCAACTTTTAATTACCAACTGTCCTTTTTAATTATCTTTTTCTTATCATTTGTCCGTACAAAAATCATTCATGTCAGTGTTGCCAGATTATGTCTTGTGTCTGTCTGTCTGTCCGTCTGTTTGTAAAATACCCAAATATCCCACATTCGGCCATTCGACTCACTCATCCGTCTCGGATGAGCCGCAACTTTCATCATCCGCAACAGAAAACTTCCATAACTTCATACTATCATTGCTGGTACTTGTTGAATTGGGACCTTCAAATGATGCTGCTTTAATGACATCATAACGACCATTTTGCTTAACCTTGCGCACTTCATAAGGCCCAAGATACTCACTAGCTAATTTTTTACCCGCAACAAATTGTGTTCTTTTAATCGCCACCAAATCACCAACTTTATACTCAAAATTCCTTTTTCTTTTTCGATTATAACTTTTTTTGTTTTCGGCTTGAATTTTTTGAATTTGTTGTTTCACTTCATATCTAATTTGTTCTCTCTCATTATTAAATCCTTCGACCAATTCGTTTTCCAAAATTTCAACGACATTTGTATCATTTCCAGTTCTCATCTTAACGCCAAACAAAACTTCAAATGGCGAACGGCCTGTCGAACGATGAAGACTGCTATTTACTGCTTTTTGCACGTTATTCACTTCTTTGTACCACTTTTCAGGTTTTTCTGATGACAGCTTAGATATGACTGACAATATTGTTTTGTTAACACGCTCTATCTGCCCATTTCCACGGGGAATGCCTGTTGTTGTCTGAATATGCTGAATGTCGCTTGCTATACAAAATTCTTCGAATGCTTTTGATGTAAAAGCTGGGCCCTTGTCACTAATAATACGCTTTGGGTTGCCAAAAATCGACTGCCAACATTCCAATTTATTTAAAACTTCGTCTACACCCGTTGACTTAGTAGGATATAACCATATGAATTTACTGAATCCATCTACTACCCCAAAAATATATTTGTATTGCTTTGCTGTAGAGTCCATCGGACCAAGGTGATCAATATGAATCGTACACAAAGGCTGCTCACCTTTATCTATACACTCCAAAAACCCTTCAAGTTTGAAAAAATATTCACTCCTTACCTTGCCTATTTCTGCGTCTATTACACGCCCGTCGACTAAAACCAAACCAATATTAGAATCGGCCAATGGTATGACTCCTTCTTTTCCGCTCAACATTATCAGTCTATCATAGTCCGACCAGTTGATTGTTTCGGAATCAACGGTATAGTGACAGAGTACCATTTCATTACCAGTAGGCTTGTCTCCTTTCGCATGCACATATGTTTTTACCGCTATTAAGCCACTCTTCTACTTGATCATCAATGATTTTTTGTTCCGATTGAGGCAAACGGCTTGGAGATGAGTATATTGGATTCTCTTTTTCTAAAATTATTTTCATAATAATCGGACTTTTTACATTTTGTTGCGGCACATAGTTTTTTATAATTTTTTCAATATCTTTTGCGTACGCACTTGGCGCAACCACATCGTAATCACTTTCTACGTTAATGTTCATAATTTTGTTGCATTCATTTTCAACTGATGATTTTATAACCGAATGAAATGTATATCCTCTTTCGTCTGATATATATCTGAATTTATTTAACACGTCCAAGCCAATTACAACATTGTAACTTATCGATTTATCCGGCACAATGACTAAATTATGGCTCACCGAATGGCCGTCGATATTTGAGTTTACTTCGACAATACCTTTTGGTATAGTTATAGCACCTCCGAACCCGATTATTTCCCGATTATACGGTTTGAACTTTTTATTTATATTTTTATTAAAAATGCTTTCTTTTATCAACGAAATGTCGGCACCACTATCGATTAGAGACTCAAAAAATTTGCCATTAATTTCTATATTTTTTAATATTGTTTTATTAACAGTACAGTTCACTCTAACAATATTTTGCTCATTGCAGTTTTTTGCTATATGTCCTGTTTTATTGCATTTAAAACACTTTGGGCCATTTTGTGTACATTCACTTCTTTTATGGTCCTGAGATCCACAATTAAAGCAACGATAAGGCTTTTCATTACCACTTCTTTTGGTACGAAAGTCGTTTGTTTTTATTTCGCATTTGTTTTTGTAAATTCTTTCATAAATTTCGTATTGCTCTTTCAGTTCTTTATAGTTTTTAGCACTGTATAACCCGACTTTATTTTCTGGTCTTCCTCTTATACCGTACACTGTATAACGTATTATTGACCGCTCATCTACCGCACCACAGGAACCGATTTTCCGCATATGCAACACATATTCAGTTATACTCTCACCTTCTTGTTTTCTACGATCGCGTAGCTGTGCGTGAATTTCGGCACTGGAGTATTCCTTTTGAAATTCTTCTATTAAAAGTTTTTTTAACGTAGCATAATCACACACAGTCACTGATTGCAAAAACAAATCCGCCGACTTAACTATCTTATTTCGGGCAAATACGAATTTTTGCACATCACTCCATTCATATGCCTCCGCATTTGCTTCAAAATTTTTGAACCACGCGTCAACTGTCATACCCGTATCTCCCTCAAACACCGGTATTGCCTTTTCAGCATTAGTAAGCGAAAGCATATTTAAAGATAGCTCAAGCGCATCATTTGAATTTTTCGACATAATTGGTTTCTTGTCTTGATTCTCAGATCTGTTAATAATTTTTTCGTTGTCTGTACTTTTATCTTCTTTTCCACTTTCTTCACACTTTTCTATTATATTTAGATCTTCTATTAATTCCTCATTCATATCTTTAGCACTTGAACGAGTTTTTACCATTATTCCTTTTTAGCCTTTCATACTTGAAACTAGAGTTTTTTTAAGTTTTGCGTTATTCTGCTTCACTTTATATACACTTATGTATTGGATTTTCCTTTGGCTCTTTTTTGTACAAATATGAGTACCGTTTTCTTTACCGTTGATATATTTTTTTCTTGTTTTAATTCTTTTGAAAAACAAAAACTTCTAGAAATTTTTAATTTTTTATTGCTGTTTTAACACTATGTTTTTTTTCTGTGGTTGAGCCCCCAAATGTAGGTAATTAAATAGAATGGTAGGTTTTATATTTGAGTGATATATGTAATTCAATTCATTTATTGGTAATTTTGTAAATGGTAATTTAATTTGTTAAAATAGGTATATAAAAAAATAATATTTTGCAATATGATGTCCGTCCGAATTAACGTTTCAACAACTTAGTAATTACTATTCTTAAAACTCTTGACAACTTTACAAATTAATGTTCAATAGCTTGGTAATTTCAATTCTTTAACTTTTAACAACTTTACAACTTTTTCTTGGTTCTCTCAACTCGCACAACTTTACATTTCAACTTTTAATTACCAACTGTCCTTTTTAATTATCTTTTTCTTATCATTTGTCCGTACAAAAATCATTCATGTCAGTGTTGCCAGATTATGTCTTGTGTCTGTCTGTCTGTCCGTCTGTTTGTAAAATACCCAAATATCCCACATATATATATATATATATATATATATATATATATATATATGTAAAAATATATTTTTTTATATTAAATTTTTATATTTATGTACCTACATTCTGTTCGGCAGCAAATTAATTTCTATAGCACAGCTATTTGATTTTCTTATTTTACATATTAGTGTTGACGATTATTGCGCTTTTTGTCAGTAGTTTGGTCTAGACGTCGAAAAAAAGCTTATATTTATAGCCGTAAATAAGTGTTCCATTATATCTTTATATCAAGTTCAAGCGTCGCATCTAGACTGCTTCGCTTTTCTTTATTTTTCTCAACCTCGCTTAAAGCTAATGTGTTACTTACATACTAATACATAGACAATAATGATTAAAGTTATTATATACAATTGAATATACACATGTAGGAAAGGAACATATATAGTCATCTAGAAACAATGCATCTACGAAAAGATCATCCTATTCTCAAAGCACTTCCTAATGAAGTACGTATCATCGGATAAAATCAACCGTGACCGACATATCGCAAACAAAAGAAAGAGAAGAATATAATCCTAAAGGACACTGTACACAGTTGGGAAAAATGTTAAGTTACGTTCCCGAACAACACTGCCTACCTAAACCAATACCATTGTTGCCGGACCAAGACTAACAACCGTCCGTCAAAATACACTACTACATATTTTTTATTTACTTTCAAATACATGTGCTACCTATGAAATAAACTAAAACTACTTTATAAATTATATTATTGATTTTGTTATATTATATTATATATTAATATATATATATATATATATATATATATATATATATATATATATATATATATATATATATATATATATATATATATATATATAATTAATTTTGAATATAATACTGTAATTCATAAAATAATTTTAGTTCAATTTAAAGGCAGTAAATGTATTTGAAACATTTTCTTTAAAATATTATTACTTTAATTACTTAAATATTATTACTGTTGCTTTTACCACAGGTCACAATATATAAAAAAGCAAGAATATAAACCACCAAATTATTTTATATTTTGCATTATATTGTTGCTCGTATACATGTGTATATTTGTTTTTGGCGATTTCATTTATAATTTGTTTTTAAATGTTTCAACACTCTTGCAGCAGCTATTATTTGCCACTGTTTGTTCTTACAAAAACTTTGTAAGATCAAACAATTATTTGCCCAAAAAAGTGGAAAATATTTGACACAGGGTGGTCACATTAGAGAAACTTTTATTTGCTAACAAAAAAATTTGTTTTCTCTAAATCTTTTTTTCACCCTAAAAATATTTGATGGTCACATTACAGCAAAGAAATATTTGATATTTTCGGGCAAATGTTTCATAAGTGTGACCGTACCTTTATGGCTTTTATCGAAAAATTCAAGAAAAAAATTTATTTTTTAAATTTAATTTTTTAAGGCAGAAATAAAAGCCTTGATTGAAGTATTGCATAGTAATACGCTAGTTTTATTGCCTACAATTTATAGTAATAATAATTGATGTACTTATATTACAGAAGTCTATAAAAATTATTGTTATTATTATTATTATTATATTTGTTCAGCTGTTTAATTTTACCATCAAAATTGATTCTAATTTTTCTTTAGATAAATTATATCTTAAATGCCCCAAAATCAATCTGAGTACTAAAAATTACCTTTCTACACTGACTTGAGTTGCAGGTACAGAATGTACTATAAGTGATAATTTGTGCACCCACGGTAGAGTAAATTTGATAAAGGCTGGGATTCTACGTTTTCCTTAAATGCAAATGTAAATAATTATGAGAAAGTTTTAAAATAGTTAATGAAGCGTTTAACTAAGCTTAGCACGCTTTGTATTTGGAGCACAATTTTCTTAAGATGATTTTTAGCAGCTTAAATTTTTGTGTGGGACAGCACGCATATAAATCTTGGATCTAAAAGTATAGCAGCATACACTGTATCGTTTTCAAGTAGCTTTGTTTGCCTTCCTTAAATGCAAGCCAGCACTTGCTTGCTCATATCGCTGTTTACGTCTCTTAATTCAAAAATCAGCTCCAGCTAAAACTTATAAAAATCTCCCAATAGTAAAGATGATTTTTGAAGTTTTAGGGTCAGAGTGTTCCCGGGAGCTAGAACTTTTAGAATTTCTTCTATTTCAAACCATTCCTGACTTTGTAGCTGTTCGAATGCTGGCAAATGTTCAATACAAAAACCTTTCAATTCTAAGAGTCTTTTAAGCATGTTATAAGTAGAATTCCAGCGTGTTGGTACGTCCATTTGCGGTTTAGGCTGATTAGTACTTCGTATACTATACCTAGGATAAAAATAAAATATTAATAAAAATATAGACCGTCAATGTAACATTGTGCGAAATAACTAACCGAAACGCAGGAGTTCTCAAAATTCTAACAATTTCCTGCGACTTATTTACTATGTTTGAATAAAGTTTTCCTAAGAAACCTTTCACAGCTAGTTGCAAGGTGTGTGCAGCACATTTAATGGAGATGATGTTATGGCCAGTCTGAATATTTCTATTTTCTTGCAGTGTCTATTTTCAAACAAATCAATCTTTCAGAGGTTAAATTTTGAATTTTATTTTTAATTTTTTCACACTTCTTTCACAAAAGACATAACATTCTTAGAATCTTAAGGCCATCAAATAATTGAATTGTTAAAGTTTGAAAGGATTCCGAATCAAAAAATGACAAAGTTACCGATTCTTTAGTTAACAAACTAATGCAGGCATTAATAACATCACTTACAGACATTCTAATCGTAAATTTAATTTTTTTTTTTTATAATTTTTGTCTGCTTCATATTCCTCTCGTTTCGACCGCTTTTCATGTTCATTTATTATTTCACTATGGGTTTTATTCAAATGTGTTTTCTTTCCTGTTGTTGAAAAAAGTTTGCTGTTAGTGTTTCAACTCCTGCATCGACTCGTTGCTGATTCTCGGGCTCTTGGTTGCTGCAAGTTCCTTTCTGCCTCGATGGTGTAACAACTGCTACAGCCTTAGAAGTCCTGGGTGGTGTGTCTATTAGCGCTACGAAGCAATCTTCAATCGACTCGGTTGTTTTTGAACTGTTTCCAGTCGAAAACTCAAACTCATTGCCAATGGGTGTGGCAGCTTTCGACAGAAACAAAGTTCTATCTACTACCTGCTCCAATTACGTTAATGGATTAGACCGAAAAAGACCGCCACCAGTTTCCGTAAGGCTTCTTTTATTCTCTGCTATCTTCCTTTTTGTGCGGGATTTTAAATATATAAAATAACACGAACGTAAATATACGGAAGATAAAGAAGTATCATAAAATAAAAAGTTTCATACCTTCTTCCACTCTGCAACAGACCGAATTGGAGGTCCAAACGAATTTAAATTTTTGACCAGATAATTTCATTGATCTTCTGTGGACATTTTTGAAGATCCAAATACAAGCCGTCCTCTTGCAAAGTCAGTGTTTGCTTCCATATATTCAACAAGTGCCTGTAGTTGGCTTATTGTTAATTTTTTAATGCTAGATTACGTAAAAGAAGTATACATATGTATGTATATATTTAATCCATTCATTCATTCATATGTATATCAATTAACTCACCGTTTGTTCTCCATTTCTTCTTTTTTCTTTTTCTGATAATTTTAAATAAATATTTTGCTCACTCACAACCAAACGACAACCAATAAATTAGTGACTGATTTTGACAGCTCTTTTCGCAGTGCTGACAACAAAAATTCTTAGTGAGCACCAAAATTGTATAGAGGTGCTTACGTCATCGATAGATTTCGTTGTCGTTCGAATTGTGAGTTTTAGTGAGCATCAAAAGAGTTTTTTTTTTGTTTAAAATGCTTGTGAGTGACAACGTTCGATATCATGAGCCAGGCAGATAATGCAAGAACTGGGGAATTAACCAGCAGGTCCTTCAATTTCTCGAATGAGCCCCGTTGCTTGTCTCCCCAAATAAAGTTATCCCTTGCAGATTTCTGGGTAAGTATTTTAAGTGGTTTCGTGACTACTGAATAATACGGAACAAACTTACGAAAAAACCCGGTTAACCCCTAAAACCGTCACGTTTGTAGGCTCCTTAAAGTTTCTAACTGCGCCTATTTTATGTTCGCCAGGTCTTATATCTTCACCATTTATAATGTGTCCAAAATATGTAGGTTATTTTACGTTGCAAGAACCTACACTTATCGAGTCTTAAAGTTAAACCATATTTGGACAAAATAAAAAAAAAAAACTTTGTCAGTAGGTAAAGACCTTCGTCCACGGTTCACGGCCCATTTAATTCGCTATCTGGTTCATGACATTCCGCAGGCAGCGGGGGCTTCGCTCCCATGCTTATGCCTATGCGATGAAAATGTGTTAGTGCGATCGTTTTTCAGCCACATGTAGAATGTGGAATGTACGGTTGCATTTGGTTTATCATCAGCATTTACAAAGCGCACTCCAATTGCATGCCCTACAGAAGTAAAATTCGCAATACTCGGTTATACTGATGGCAGAACATTATTTGGAAATACAAATGCTAAAAGTGGAAATTTACATACCATGGGAGATATTATTGAAGGTGAATTTGAATTGTTAGAAAATCCAAAGAAAAAGAAAAAATCACCCTTATCGTGGCGTGGTTGGTGTAAGCATTTTTAGACGATTGTGGTTTTTGAAGGCGTATTTAAAATTCAATGGCATCGTAAACATTTTTCGCCTCCGCCTGTTTTGTAAAAGATTCATATTATAATAAATTACCATTTTTATTTGTTTTTGAATCAACCTGTTGTGAGAACTGTCAAATATCAAAAAGTAATGCTAAAGTTAATGTCGACGTCGTCGACGGCGCCAAATGTCAAAAAAAAGTTGAATAGTATGAAATTATATGAGAGCAGTTAATCTCAACGACGTAAGAAATTTGACGCCGAAATGGTTCAATCTGTTTCAACTTTTTCGGCGTTGAGAGGTGAAAAAGCCTGAGAGTGGCAAAGCTGAGAGATAAGTATATGCGGAGAAAAAGTCAAAAGAGTGTTCTCTGTATATTCAATGCAGTAGTAAACAGATGTGTTATCGTCGTCGACGACGTTTACATTAACAGCAAAATGAAATTTTGCGTCGAACATCACAATATCGGCGTTAAGACGCCGTAAACGACGTCGACATTAACTCTAGCATAAAAATAAAAATTTAGTTTTATTATGTTGAGTGTTTGTTTTTATTCATCTGAAGAAGATGATGAGGAGTTTAACATTGCTGACCGAGTTTAAAAAAAAAACAATTAAGGCAGCAGTGTAATATATTTGTAATATATTTTCCCAAAAATTAATTATCCATATATATTTTGTTTGGTGAAAACTTAAATTAACTTTGTAAATATATGTACATTTGTATATTAGATTTATAAGTTATTTTAGGCTAAACAAAGAAGCATTCAAGTATGTGCTAGAAGAAATTTCTCCAAAATTAAAAAATCCAATAAAGAAATTCGGCGTATCGAAATTGGTCAAACTAACTGCAACACTGCGAATTCTTGCTGAGGGTAGTTACCAAAAAGGAGCAGGAAATGACATAAATGTTAATCTTTCCCAATCCTCTGTAAACGATGCATTTCACGAATGTATTGAAGCGATGTATAGTATACTATGCCCTAGTTGGATTTCATTTCTACCAAAGCGTGCATTTGCAATAAGTTAACTGCAGCCTCTTCCACTGGGGTCAAAATGAACTGTTTAAAAGTTCCTCTACCTATAGTGTGGCTTTCGGCCTTGCTATGTGCCAATTTTTTTTTTAATTTAAATTTATAGTCGCCCCATACCTTTAACCAACCTTCACCTGAACGAAATGGAGGGCCAATGCCGTTTAGATCGTCTGCAATATGATTCCACTCTTCTTTGATGTTTATTTTACTTAGACCTTTATTATAGCCTTTTGCCAAATAAGCCTTTTTTCCATTAATTCTACTAATTTCGCAAATTGTGCTGGAGTAGTAATTTTAATCCTGAAATGTGTAAAAGTAAATAGAAAAAATATTTTAAAATTAATTATAATTTAAACTTTTTTAACTTACTTGTTTCCCTCCATTTTAATAAAATTTTGTGTATATAAAACTTAACGACTTTTTTCTCAACGTTTGACAGTCAAATACGCCAACCACGATAATGCTTTTGTAAAAGATTGGCAAACAGTGTTGTATTTACTGGCGTATTTGCCAACCAAGATTCCGATTTTTAAAAACGTCCAAATTCGCCGCAAAATCGCCAACCGCGATAATATATTTATCACTCCTTTTCTATTTAATACATCATTTAAAATATCAATCAAACTTGCTTCTCCACAATTCTCACCCTCCACTGCATTTACTATGTCACTAATGTTCAGGTGTAACATCGTTCGGTGTGTAACATCTCCCACATGATTGATTCTATCGATGGTTCCACCTGTAATGATATTCAGCACCAATCCATCTCTGGTGAGATTAGCCCTAGGGTTCATATCATTTGAAGATCCAGGGAGCCAATGCATCATTATGATGATCAATTATGTTAAGCTGGAGTGAATAATTTTGAAACTAATGGGTTTGTAATAACCCGGCTAGAGTGTATTATCAATGAAAGGTGTAAGATATAGACCTTGTTTATGAATAAGATTATAAATACAGTGTTATAATGGTTTTATTTAAGTAGATAAATATCTAAGAAGGACTTAACTATTCCACTAATGAGGTATTAAATTTTAATATTAAGTAAAATCGTTACAATCAATATAGACTAAACTTATTTGTGTGAATGTTGGAATCCAATGGCTGGTTGAGACTCCCCTTAGATTAACTAGTATAAAGTGATATATATAGATAGAAGAATTAGGTTTATTATATGCAGTGTGCAGCATAACTCAAGGTACCCCAGTATATATAAAAATTTTGATAAATATTCGATCAAAATATGTGATCAAATTCATATGACTTTTCTTTATTATAGCGACTTATTTAATAATGTTAAAAAAAAAAAAAACAAAAAAGTATTCATGTATTGCATAAGACGAAAAAAAAAATAAGATAAAATTTCCGGTAACCCCATATTTTTGTTGATTATAAGTTTGGCTTCTAGCGTAGTTGCTAGTGTGAATTCTTTATAGAGTATGGCTAGTTCCTTCCGCTTTTGGAACTTCTTGCCAGCTCTCTTCTTTTTTTTTTTGCTTCTTTTGTGTTGGCACTTGTATTTTCTTCTCTTTGTTGATATTTCTTCTTTTATATATTTCGATGGTAATTGCCTTTGGACCAGCGGAACGTGGAAGTGGTGTGTACAAGGGTATTGTTTCTTTTTTTTTTTTTTTTTTTTTTTTTGTTTCTTGTGTTTTAGATGTGCTGGTAGGCTCTTATTCTTCTTGGCAATTTTCTTGGATGTATTTTCCCCAGCGGGCGACAATTTCATCTATTTCGGCTTCCGACATGAGGATTTGACTGTTCTTCAGTAGTTCGAATTGTGCAGGATTTTTCAGTAGTGGTAAACAAAAGTTGTCCTATGATCCGTCCGCAGGATTAGACTGCTCCTCAGTGGTCCGATTTGTGCAGGATCGCCATGTGGTGTGATAGTGTGGAAGGTTATAGGGAAGTTGTCAGGAACGCCGTGTAGTGTTTAGTGTTTGTCCTATAGCCCAATATATATTTACACAGCTGTAGGGGATCAGCTAGAACTGAGGCGTTCAAAAGAACTGCCAAAAGAGTTTGAGACTTCAAATAAAGAATGAAACAAGGCTAAACAGCCGAATTATGTCTTTTCCAATTTAAGTCTTATTTTATTTACAAATTTCACTTTCTTATATACTACTTTTGAAAATCATTCTAGTCATCTAGAATGACTAGCACATGTTTGTTTAAAACACATGTTTGTGTTATAAATAAGTATTGGGTTACAAAATATAATTTATGATATACTTAAGTATTGGGTTTTAAGTGTCATAGAACATGAAAGCGGACAATGGTCTTTGGCACACTTCAAAGGTGTAACCCGATCGTATGTCAATTGGTAGTCACTCTACATATTTGAAGTTGGCAAGTATACACAGTCATGTTGTATGGCGCTGTGGGTACACTACAATTTCGTACATTCATAAAAACAATTTTAAAAAGTTATATCAGGTTCTGTCACCATAGACTTGTCAAGTTGTTGATTCGAATTTGCCTTTGTTTTTTGCCTATTATCGTAAATTCTTCTAGAAATTCTATTTTTGGATAAGCGGAAAGTATTACGAATATCTTGTACATAGGTTCTATAGGTGTACCCCTCTCGCGAATTTGCCTCTAAAATAAAATAACTCATTAGTATTTACAATTTTTTTGTAGTATTTTTTAACATTTTACCAAAAATTGCCCTATTTAAAGATTTGAATTCCTTGAAACTGCGTTTTCCATTGACACCATCATAGTTGTAATTTGTTATTATAGTATATATATTTTAACATACTTACCGATATCTGCAAGTCATATTGTGCATTTTCGTCCTCAGTTCTGGTTTAGCCTTAATATTTTTTAAGGCGACGAATTAAAACTCAAATATCATGAGTTTTTGGTTAAAAATTGGGTACTGGATCTAAGGAATTAATATCGAGTTCTATTTCGATTTCGATATATTCACAAAATGTGTTTTTCTTTTTGTATGCTTAAGTAAGAAAGATAATAGCAGTTTAAATTTATGCAATGTATACATGAAATTTTATTTAATTATTTGATTAAAGTTTTATTTATTTAATTACGCTCCAACATTCCGGCCCCATTGAAGGACTGAAAGTCTTCAAACATCTGGAAGCGGTGCAATTTGTGTATTGGACGTTTAAATATGCCGTTGCGAGTTTTGACCTCCGCCACACGGACCTTGCCGTCGTCGCCTGCGATGACTTTTACGACTATCCCGGTCACCCAGTGTTGTTGCAGGCAATAGTCTTCGTGTATTATTACCATCTGACCGACCTGGAGACTAGGAATTTCCTTCTGCCACTTCGCTTAGCCCTGAAGTCCCGGAATGTAGTCTCTTGACCAGGCTTGCCAGAATGACTGCTTGAGAACGCAGACCAGTCGCCATCGCTTCCATAAGTTGGCCTCTTTGCCGCCCACGCTTTCTCCTGATTCTAGCGGCAGCGAACGCAGACCCGTTCCTATTAGTAGATGAGCTGGAGTTAATGCTTCTCCGTCGTTGGGGTCTGGAGACAGCGGTGCTATGGGACGACTGTTGAGTACCGCCTCTACCTCTGCGAGCATTGTGCACATTTCTTCTTGCGTGAGCGACGCATTTCCTACGGCTCGTAAAAGTAGGAACTTCGCTTGCTTCACGGCTGCTTCCCATAGTCCTCCGAAGTGCGGCGCTCGTGGTGGTATGAAGCTGAACTTCACCCCTAACGACGCTGCGTATAATTAGACGGCCTGTCGATTCTGATCGAAGGCGTGTTGTAACTCGTTGAGGACTCTGCTTGCTCCCAAGAAATTCGTTGCGTTGTCGCAAAATACTTCTTTGGGAAGACCTCTCCTGGCAGTGAACCTGGTGATTAGAATCGGAATTACTCCCCTTCCTATGTTCAGCTCTACAAGGATGCAGCGGCAACGGGGCATCTGGACACGATCTTGCAGTTTTTCCAAATGTGAATTGATGGGGATCTTTTTTGTTGGTGTGACGTTGAGACTTGGTGTATGTTGTTTAGATTATTCACCTTAATGTTCAACTCTTTTTTTATACTTATGTATATACAATTTTTTTGTTTTAAATCCAGGTATTCTCCTCCATACTTTGCTGCAAATATTGTTTCAGATGGATCATATTCCACACAAAGCAGTCATGGTTTGAGCCAGGATATCGAGCATCAACATAACGGATGTTCATTTCATAGTCGCACAACTATACAATCATATGTGTATTAATGTACATAAATATATTCAAATTAGAATTAATTTGTTGATATTATTAGAATTATGCTTACGATCATGACGTTTAAGCTGTAATAACCCTTCTATTGAAGTACGAATGTTGTAACTCCTTTGGGGGCGACACGATTCGCACGTGCGTTCCATCTATGCAGCCAATTATTCCTTGAAACCCTGTTTTTGAAAAAAATTATGTTTTGCTGTTTTTTTTTCTTCGTCGGTCATCCGAACGTTTATCCACTTCTTCAATTTTTTTTTTTCAAAGAATTTTATGATTTCTTTTAAAATACAGCAAACAGTTGGTTGAGCAACTCCAATATTAAAATTATTTCCGCTACTTCTTTGGTAGCTACCATCGGCAAAAAATCTTACCGCACACCCTAATTTGAGAATTGGAGGAATGGCCGAACTCCGAATAGAAGGATTTGCAAATGCAGCCAAACAAAAAACCATCTTTGTTTATGCGAAAAAATTTTATGAAACTAAAAAATATAATGCTACTAAAATGTTGGCCATTTAAAGAAATTGTACATACTCAGTATTTGGTAGTTCCAAGAGATTTGAACTGTCCCGGATTCTCCTTCTCATACGCAACATGTGTGTTTCTTCATTACCCTCATCATCATCAAAAAATAAATCGACACTTATCTCCATTATTTTAAAATAATTTTAAATATGCGCGTGTATTTCTTTAATTGTTTTATTTTTGACAGTTTTCCATATGAAGAGATGTAATTTTATGGATAATCTATGCTGCAATTAAATACAACCTTGTGACATACTCAACATGTAGATGTTGTGAACCATAATCGAAACAATTATAAATGTTGTGTTGTAGCCGAGACAACACAACTTTTAAGTGTTGTGAACCATAATCGGGGCTTGAGAAAGCAAAACAGGAGATTGAAATTGTCGTGGAAACAAGGTATTAGAAAGTGAGATTCTAAATTATGAATCTCCTTTCCTTGAAGAAATGGGTTAATCCAATATCTTTTTTTGGAAAACTTTTCCTCTTCTACAATATCAATTATTTGCTTCAAAGCAATTAAAACTTTATCACTTTATACAGGAGAGTTTTTCCGAAGTATTGACTTTCAAAGTCGACTATCGAAATCGTCTTCTAAAATTATGTTGAACGCCTGGGCTTTCTTTATCCTATCCACGTAGTCTGAGTGTTTTACATTGTATAAACACAGGTGTTGTACAGTAATTATTAATTCCTCTACAGAATTTATGCACCACTTTAACGTCATTTTGATTTTTAAATTAAAATACTCCGCACCTTATTTATCTTTTGTTTAAAACGAGGTAAAAACACATTTAAAACTGTAGTTGACAAAAATTAATTTGGTTTTCAAAACTTTATTTATTTGTAAATATATAAAAAAACTAAATTGAGATAGGGATTATTGTAGTCTCATTTCAGAGCATAAATGTAACTTAGGGCTTTTTCTGTAGCGATCAAAACAAATTATATTAAGGAAAATTCATTATTATTATTATTATTTATTTATTAGTAGTATTTAAAATACTTTTTTATTACATACATATATATTTAAAATATAAATCGTTTTCTAAAAATAGATAGTGACTATTAAAAAACATACAATTATTTGAAAAAGAAAATCATTTTAATAAAGAAAATCTTTAAAAGGCCTAGTTATTAAAATTTCTTATAAAAGTTACACTTTTTCTTCAAAAAACATTGTAATTAATTTCATTCTTAATGTCATTTGGCATTATGTTGTAAATTCTTAATCCTTTATAAAATAGTGATCTTTGCATAGCGGTTTTTTGTAACCTTTGTTTTTCTTTTGGTTTTATAATTATTGGTGCTTGTGTATTTATTTCTGGTGAAACTATTTTGTTCTTCACTGTTTGGGCAAATGTTGGTTTGTTTTGTTTTACATTTGTTTCTTTTATTAGCGGAAATCACCCTTGGTTGCACATCTGCAATTTTAGCACATATAGCATGTTTTTTTGCTACAAAGCGTGAGTGTCTTTTTCAAGTGTTTAGGAAAATAATTACAACAGCTGATTTTAGAGTAACGGAAAAAATAAATATTTTTGTTTTGCAAATTGAGAAGGAAGCTTAGAAAACAAATTGCAAAAATTTCGTTATTCATTGTTTTAAAATTTTAACAAACTAAGTTTAAAATGCCTAAGCCAAGAGAAAAAACCAAAATCATAAATTTTTTGATTCATAATGCTGTTGATGAAATTGAATTTGTGGAGATTTCAGAACACAAAGGTAAGTTAAAGGTAAATATTCCTACACCGAAGATTTATATTTTATATGTACCTACAGATTCAAGTCAGAATGAATTGGTGGAGAACATTTTGGATAATCTTATTGACGACATTATTTTGGTTGTACCATACCGTCGTGGCTTTTCGAATTTGGTTCCTAAATCGATGACGTGGTCTTTGAACATACTTACGCAGTTAGATAACAACAGATTTTTGCAAATGTTACGTGTAAATCGGCTGGAATTTAATGCACTTGTAAACGTTGTTTCTGAAGATTCTGAATTTAACAAACCCCATTCCTGTGAACAATTTCCGACAGAGTATCAGATCGCAATAGTGCAATATAGGCTTGGTTCATCTGTTTTAGAATTTGCTGGTGTTTCTGGTATTTCAGATTCCAAAACATCTTGTATTTTTCTTCTTAAATTAATGTGCAATGTAGGAAGTTTGTCAGATATTCATCAAATCGCAAGGCTCCCAATAACGTTGAAAACCGTTTACCGTTCATAACTGATACGCACGTGTCATGAACCAGAGTATGTTGAATCGAATAACTCTGAAAGAGAGAGAGATGATTATCGTTCACAGCAGCTGACAATGCAAGTACTCCCAGTAGCGCATTAATTTCGATAGAATCTGTATCATTATATATCGAATCAGAATCAGTACGCTTTTTTAATTTAAACTCAACGTTAGTCCATTGAATAATTTCTGTTGAAGTGATGGATGCTGATGATACCTTCCAGATTCCGCTGGATTCCTTTGGTGGTGGTTGACGGAGAAAAATACTTCAAATGGGGGTGGGTTTATGTTTTGTATCGTTGTATGGATTATGACACTCTTGGCACTTTATTTCATATACCATTCAATAAAAGAAATTCAAAGAGGGTTTGTTCTTTATCTTCAAAGTTTATTATGAATTTAACGTTTTATTTTATTTTTGATACAAGAGAATTTTCACAACACAAGAGAGCTTTAAAATTTGGTTTTAAATCTGCTTCTAAGACGGGCGTCCTTCTTATCCAAGATCCAAATGCAAAAGAGATCGCTTTTGGCATTTTCACTGCCCAAAGCAACTGTTGACGCCGACGAAAACGACCAATGTTGGCCGGCCAATTTGCATACAAGAGACACGGTTGCCAGATGCCTTCATTAGGGCATCACCGGACAGCTATCCCGTGGTGACATGAGACCGTGTGATATGTCTCGTGGCGTCAACAATTTCATTTATAATTTCATCATTAAAATACTTTTTGAAACATACAAAGGGATCCGTAATATTCTTACAATCTTTGGTAAGACCACGAATTGTGTGCAAAATATTTAAACCATAACGGTGCGATTTTTGTTTGATCGATGACCATTTGTAACGATTTTTTCCGCGTAAACTTCTCTTGGTATTGTAATTATACTTGTTTTCTTCGCAGCTTCCTGTAAGATGTTCAATGGAACGTCGTCTTCATCTGATAAGTGTTCAATATCCTCCAAAGTGGGTTCTTCTTGTTGTAGACTTTCATTGTCACTGCTGTATTGTATATTTTCGACATTACTAAGATGAACAAAGTGATCTACACAAATGTTTTCATCGGTGGTAAAAATGTCATCCAGGAGGGTTATTCTGTATTGCGATGCGAAAGTCAATGCGACTCGAAAGAATGTAAATGCGAAAACTTTCTATTCTGTATTACAATGTTCGCAAAGTACTTTTTTTTATTCGCATTTAAAATGCGAAAAGGCGTCAAGTCGGTATTCTGTTTTGCGAAAACAAATGTCAGATACATACGAAAATCGCAAAATATATTCGATTACAAAACAGCATTCGCAAAGCACAAAAATGTAAGTGCAAAATAATAATTTTGTTTATTTATTCTTACATTAATTGTTAAAATTATTCAGGGAAACAAACAGCAAGACCACCAAATCACACCAATTTGAAATAATGGTGTAAATTATGATGAAACACAGCCAACTGGCAAAAGGTCATTTAAAAAACACTAAATGCATGTCAGTCGGCAAATGCTTTGTGGCAGACATTAGCCGAAGAATTAAATGCAAGCGGGCCGCCTGTCAATAGGTTTGAGCTGATTTCAAGGTGCACAATAAACAAAACCAATGAAATATATAACCAATGAAGTGGCTTTAAGTTTTTAAATACAGAAAAGACTTAGTTTTTAAATCATATTTTTTTTTTTATTTCGTCTCTTATATTTCTAGCAATGTTTGTGTAATTGTTAGCACTATTATTATAGCTGGGTGAATTAGTAATAGATTGTGGCAGATCTTCGGCATCCACAATTTCCTCCATTGACTGTTCCTTGTCCAAATAATTTTAACGTAGCCGCTAATTTGATAATTGGCGGAATCGCACTTGATTTTGTGGTATTCAATCAATGATATTTAAAACATATATAAATGCCTATTGGCTGAATCCAATTTTTTTATAAAGCTGGAATGGAAATATTTTGCATAATTAATTGTTTTCAATGCTTCAAAATAAATTACCTTTTTGCATTCAAGCTTAGAATATCCGATTTGCTTCTAATAATAATATTCTCTGCATCCTTTAATTTTGGTCATGTGCCTCTTCATCATCGAACCATAGTGCCACAGATTCTATTTTTGGTAAATTACACAAATATTATATAAATTAATTTTATTTTTTAATCAATCACAATTTTATTTTTCTTTTGTAAATTTAACTTTGACGTTTTTTTAGACCAGCGTTGTTATTTTTGACCGGCGTTGCCACGATTTAAAATAAAACTCGAATGCGATTACGAAAGCCTTATAGAATACCAATTTTCTTTCGCATCGCATTTCACTCTCAGAATCAATACTGTTCAAAAATTTTTCGAAGTCATCATCCTGGAGACGTTTAGTTGTCATATTGAATATTTGCTTTATAACCTCAACAAAAAAGAATAAAATACGAATGAAAAAATTTATATAAATGGTATTATTCGTCGAAACGACAAAGTGAGTTCCAGGAACTTAAAAAAACTTACTTTTAAGCGTCGAACCATAACTTATGACCACACACAACAAAAGCAGATTCAATCTGCCAAATTGTTGACTAGAGCTACAGAGAAAATCAGAGTGTTACGTGTAAAGAGCCGAAAGTTCGTCGATTCGACAAATGTATACCAATCTAGGGTTAAAAATATTAAGTTCGAAAATAAAAATAGTGTTTATAATTTGTATGGCAACGTATCATAAAAGTGTTGGCAGTCTATAGGAATTAACTTCTTTAGATCTTGCAAATGCTAATATTTCTTTTTCGGAATTGCAAATTTTTCTTTATATAGCCATGCTGGAATGATGCGTTCTATGCAAGCTTTTGTTCTATGTGGAAGAAGCTCATATTCGTCTGTAATATTTATTTTAAAATATATGAGCCCTGAAGAATTGTATGCAAGAGCACGCAACATATTTACGGTATTATCACCTGCCTTTTTTCCTAAAGTTTAATTTGCAATTAAAATTCAAATAAAAATTTATTAAAAAAAATGCACAATAATTTCTCTTGGTATCTGGTCGAATTGACAAATATCGCTTCGGAAGTTTTTCAAAATCTAAGAAAAACTTGTAATCAAAATGGTGTGCTTCTAGACGTGTTGGATATTTCCTGCCTTCTTTAATAATTTGCACAAACTGCGACGGCAAATTTATTTTTTGTTTTTCTTTCAATACTTACATTTCGTTCTTCACAAAAGTAGATAAAGGCAACCGTCTGAATAAATAATAATGTGGGGAATATCTGGAGATCTATCCAAAAAATCGCTAATGCATGTTGTGAAAACCGAAGCAGTAAGGTTTCCTGCCGTTTCATCCCATACAACAATTTTTAACTTTTTTTCCATGGCACTAAAATTTTTAAAAATGTCTTGCAAACAAAAATTCACTATGTCGACGCTAAAAACTTTGTTGACAAAAACAAAGTCAATTTCGGTTAACGTCGTCATAATATTGCCTTCATTAATATAAATTTGCCGCTGATAACTTTCAATTACTCTCAATGTTGACGACGGCAATACAATGAGTGTGCCGTCGACATCACTTGTAACAATAATACTTGTTTGTAATTTTTGATTTATTTAAACTGGATGCAACGATATCGTTACGGACGTCCAAAAGGTTAGACATATGTTTACTGAAAATATATTACTGGTTTTGCAGCATTTTATAACATTATTGATGCCTTCAAGGACTTTTAACCCTAGACGGACTTTCATCGCCGAAGCCCATTTAAAATTCGTCCCTGATCCAACAGAATATAAAAAAATATATTTTTTTTTTGTTTTTTAGATATCAATATTAGTTTATTTTTATTCATGTAACGTAAGAACTTATTACTAAATTTTAATTCTATTACAAAAAAGAAACAAAAAATGTACTTCAGGTTTTTTTTGGCATAAAGAAATTAATTTTAAAAAGTCTCAAAAGGCGGTACTTCAAATCACAAAGTGTTCAGGTATTATAGATATTCTTAAAATATTAACTTAAAGCTAAAAAATAAGACCAGTCTTGTTTGATTTGCACGTTATTTATTGCAAGAGGCACAGATATCAATTTTGTGTTCCCCACAGATGTGTTTTTTGCATATTTCACATGCCGATTTTGTCATTCGTCGTTTGTTATATGGGCAAAATGCACATATGTATTTTTCTTTTGAGGCTAGTTTTTGGCTCTATGCTATTGTTGCATCAACTTCCTCAATACTTTTCATAGCATATGAAATATTTTGCCGAGTGGACGATTTTAAAGTTGGAACTTGTAGTCTGTTACTTAACGTTTTTTTTGAATTAAACTAGAATGCAAAGTCTTCATAAAGTTTATTCGATTCAATGGCTTTCTTCCTAACTGAAACATGTTATGAATATAAATAACATAGCTATTTATAAATGCCATATTCAGCATGCCAAAACACAATCACATTGGCCAAGCACATTGGCCATCGAATGTGTCTACTCCTCCTTTTGTGGAATTGTAAAACTCTACTATATGAGGTTTGTTGGTGTCATTATTAATTGTCCCTTCTTCATTGCACGACGACAGGAGGTATATAACTTTAGATGGCTTTGGCTTGAATGAAACTAAAGTTAATTCATTGTCGTAGCAGAAGGCCGAAGTACCCGATTTACGCCCTTTAAAGTCTCTCATCTCTGGTGGAATCTCTTTTTTGTTTGATCGTAATGTCCCTACCAATGTAAGCTTGTATGGTTCTCTTAAAAGTGTTTTAGCAAGCTGTACTGAAGTGAACCAATTGTCGACCGTCACATTTCTGTTTGTACCATGAATAGTTTTGGTCAATTCTTTGACGTAATATTCTCCAAGCGGCAAGTCGGTGTTGTTTGTGCCTTTACCTAAATATGGCATTGCATTAAGCATATATTTGGTACCACTGTCACACATCATTACTATTTTAAGGCCAAATTTAGATGGTTTATTAGGGATATACATTTTAAAGCCACATCTGCCTCTAAATGACAACAGCTGTCTTAATTTTGCCACGTTTTTCCATATGTGGTGCAATAAGCCTAAAAGCAAGATCTTTGATGAAAAGTGAACGCTTTTTGTATTTTAGTGGGGGATTTTGAGTGCACAACAGAACAATACGAGCATTTATGGCGGCCACATTCAGCAAGGAATAGAATATTACCAGAGGCCAGCGATTACAATTTCTGGCTACGTTATATGTAGAACATAACTGGTCAGTTGTATCGACTCCTCCTTTAGTTTTGTTATAAAACTCAATTATTTCTGGCAAATACTTTGGAGCACCTAGCAGCTTACCATCTCTATGCATGGTAGAGAGCAATAAAACACACTTATTTCTTTTTGGAATGTACGATAAAATCGTACTTTTCTTTCTAAAGCCAAAAACCGTCGAATAAATTAAACGATTTTTGGCTTGCGAGAACGAAGGTGGTAAGACTCTTTTATTCTTTCTTATGGTTCCCACTAATGTCGTCTTTTTTTCTAGTAAGTATTCAGCTAGACCGTAAGACGTAAACCAGTTGTCAGTTGTTATGTTTCGACCAGCACATTGAAGGTGTTTAGTTATTCTTTTAACAACTTCCTCTGCTTTATTTGATAAATTATATGGTCCAGGTGGTTGTTGGCCACAATAGACTTCCAGCTTAGAAGTGTAATATGTAATAGAATCTACTGCAGAAAAGATTTTAATACCATACTTTGCTGGCTTGTTGGGAATGTACTGCCTAAAACTGCATCGTCCGCGAAAGCTTTCCAACTTTTCGTCAACCGTGATATAACTACCACAATTAAAGTTTTTTTCACAATTTTGATTGAAACTTTCAAAAAGTTCACGTATTGGCGAAAGCTTATCGAATTTTTTACGCTCCTGACGGGTATGCACATTGTCAAAACGAATGCATCTCAATAAAAACTGGAACCGATTATAGGACATTGTTGCTGTAAATATTTCCAATCCAGTGCCATCTGAAGCCCATATATCTCGTACGTTAACATGCGACGACTTGTGCAAACCAGCGATATACAATAAACCGAGTAAAGCATTTATTTCATCCTTGTCTGTGATACGTGCATTTCTGAAATCTTTATATTTTACTTGCACCTTTAAAATATATATGTTTGTATTTTCCACAACTAGATCCAAGAAGTTGAAAAAAAGTTCCCAACTTTCAAATGGCGTTGTAACTTTTTCTGACGCAGCTGTTATCTTTGGAACATTTATAAATATATTTTCAGCCGGTGTTCGCGTTATTGGAAATGGATCTTTTCGCCATGTAGTTCCATCTTTTCCTATGTATTGAATTTCATGATTTTCTTCGTCTTCTTCAAGTTCCTGCTCAGAATCTGACTCATGATTGCTCACTATTTCTTGGTCACTTTCATCACTACTTTCACCTCCAATATCTTCTTCCTCACTCAAGTTAGTATCTGATAAAAGTGACATCAGTCGCTGCTGCTCTCTTTCGTAAGAACTCATTTTTTACTTTTTAGCACTTTGATACTGATAATAAAAATTATATTGTCGTTTTGTACGTGAAAAATCACAAAAAGAAACTGTTCATAAATTTATGTACATATGTATATGATGCCCATGGAATAACGGTATATTTATTTGTCATGACAACAGCTGCGTTTATTCGCAAAAAACTAAGAAAGAAAACAAGCGCTTTTATTTATATTAACGATCATACAAAATGTAATCGCTACAAAAATGTACAAGGTTACTATCGATGGGTATAAAATACCCAAAAAAACTAAACGCTATTACTATCGTGGGTGTAAACCACCCAAGCTCTTTTTAAAACAAATTTTATGTAAATATAATCTCGGGTTAATTTAATACAATATACTTCTAAATATAAAAAACCATTCAAAGGTGGATTACATTATAGTAAAAGGACGATTTTCATGAAAAATTATATAGTTTACTTAAAAGTTCAGCCTTTTGGGTGGAATCCACCCAGACGATAGTAACGCAGGGTTAAAAAAATCACACTTACACACAAGTTAGGTAGCAGCTGGGCAACAACTAAAGCTACAAGAAAAATGAGCAAGCTTTCCTGAGTAAAATATCAATTAACAGACAATTAGAGAACGGTGTTCGTCGATTCGACGAAGAAAGTGCGTGTAGGGTTAAATGAAGAATAGCTGGCGTGTTTCATGATGGTAAGCAGTGGAGTGTAATTTCTCTACCTTGATTAGCTTGCATAATTCCGTTAGAATTTGGTTTATATACTCAGTACCTACATACGTCCGTAAGGATTGTATTCATTGGACCATATATTAAAATAAAATCTTCCATAATGGCTTTCGCACATTTCTGGCTGATTTATTTATTATTGGAATAGCTACTAAATATTTAGTTAAGTCACACCTTATAGTCACAGCGTATTCGTTCTGTGAATCGGATCGTGGAAGGGGACCTATTGTATCACCTATTACTTTTTGAAAAGCTTTTAAAGGAGTTGGTGTTATAACGAGAGGCTCCTTGCCTTTAACCGTGGTTTTGTTGGTTTGGCATTTAAGGCATTGTTTGACATACTTAGCTATATCTCTGGTCATACCTTTCCAATGATATTGAAGCCTTATCTTTTTTATCATTCGAGTTATGCCTGGATGTCCACCTGTAACGGGATCATCATGGTATTTTTGCATAATTCTCAGTTTTTCAGAATTAGTAGAAACTTTAGTAAGTTTCGGTACGAGCACAATTGTTAAATTATGATCTTGCAAAATTATATTACCTTTACTTTTGAAGGTTTCCATATTTATTCCTCGGTAAGTTAAGCATACTCTCATCTAGTGAAAGGGGAAATGTGACACCAAGATTGTTAGCGATTTTTTCAAGCTTTAGAAAGAGGTGACCTAGGTCGACATTTCTATTAATAATAAGATCTTTCAACTTAAATTCGGAAAGTACTTGCTTTCCCTTATGGATAATTACTTTATCCTTAGTAAAATTCAATTTAAGTATTTTACTGTGCTCTTGGGCATTTATAGACTCTGTTCGAACTAAATTTGCTTGCCAGTGTAAATTTTACATTATTGCTTTCAATCTGTATTCTATTTTTTCTTTTTACATTGTAAGTTAGTGAGTTGATGGCAGCTATAATGTTTAGTTACTGATTCCAATAAACTGGAGCTTAAAATCAAAATTTTGTGTTTCTTATCGAAAAGATATTATACCGATAACTAGAACTTCTCAACATTTTTTTTGGTCCTTCGAGCCGGAACTGCTTTAAATTTTGTCAAAGCAGATTTAATGTGTGAAAAAGTCATCTCCTGACTTAGTAGAAATGTTTCTTGATTTTCACTCATTTTGATAAATTAAAAGTATTTGTAATTATATTTAAATATTTACAAAAGAAATATTCTTATTTGAAAAACTCGCACTTTAAAATTTTACTTTAATTTTGATGAGCCAAATGAAACAATTGATACTGCAGCCAAATTTTAATGCAAAAATATGAAGATATTTTAACAGCAAAAAAATAGTAGCAGAGCAAAAAAATAGTGCTGACAGTAGCAGCGAAGCAAAGATAATTGTATGACCAGAGTGAGAAGCTTATATGGTTTTCAATAACCTTGGCTTTCTTAAAGGTTTGGCTAACCTAACTTATCTTAACTTTATCTATTTTATGTACTTATTACAAATTTAAACTAACCTGTGTGGTTAATAATGTGTATACAATATACTCCTAATAATATGGTAAGGCTAACCTAGACGATTATAGTTAATCTTACACTAATGTCCTATGATATTCTTATGATCTTCTTAATACTAACTTAGATCCTTATTCAGATAATTAGATGGGAAATTTATTCTAACTTGTGAGTTTAAGAATGCAGATGTTCTCAATAAAGTTTTAAAAATTCTTTAACGACAATATTGACTTTTTTCTATTTCCAAAATAAAGAGCTGTCGGTGTGTTTAATATATCGGTATTGCAAGTTTGATTATAAGGTAAAATAGCACAACTGCTAACAGGATGCTGGATATCATGCCCATAAATGTTGGAAATGTTATATGAGTTATGAAGTTCACCATCCAGGACACTAGATCAGAAATGACATCACTACTAGGCTTGTTGTTAATGCTAGTGCTATTAGAGTCAGTATTAGTTTTATCTGGTAGAATCACAAGATTCCCAAATACTCTCATCCTTGACTCTCCCTTGCCACATGAGACAGTGCAACTGACATCTACATGTTGCATGTTGAAATGCATATTAAAACAATAAATTCTATTAGTTGAAATAGCAAGAACTGTACTTATAGACTCACGACATATCACCCTCATGACTGACGGATATTTTGATGATGTGACATCTAAGCATACCCTACTTCCAGACAGACATTTGTAGCATCCTATCATATTGACAAATTCTGCTCTAACTCCATAATCATCCAGATTTAATGCCAACTGAAAGAATGAATGACTGGTAGAATCTATATAAGGAATAGAGGAAGCAGTCTGCTTAATGACCATTCCTGCTTCTGTAACGGGAAGCATTGTTTTTCTTATACACCTCGTTAACATTTAGGTGATCTGAACGGAATGTTATATCATTACCATTCGTGGTTATTGAATATAAGCCTGGAAATGCCGAGCATTTATTTGATAATTGTTTTGCATCAGTTATGGTTGGACATTTAACCTCTCCTACTTTTCCCTTAACATCTTCAGTCTCTCTATTATATTCTGTCATTGCTAGAGGGAAGTTACCTTCTGGTTGATCCAATTTTCTAATGAAACATTTATTATACAGATTGGAAGGGGCCACTGATGCTGATGATAGAGAGATTTTTATATGATCTTGGGAGTATGGCATTGAAGTTGATACTGACACATTCTTTATTGTTGGATGAGCTGATATAGTCTGGACCTGGATATTAGCAAACCACTCCCATGTCTGACACTCTGATACCTCAAATACAGGAGGTTTTCCTGTGAAGAAAACTCTATAGAATTTACATGATGAATCTCCAAACCAACATGAATTACCCCAGAATCCATTCACTAACCTGCATCCAGATTCACCTAATCTCCCAAACAATGATTTTTGTGGGATCTCTGATAGGACATCATTAGGCTTCACTGCTTTGCAATTGTTCTCTGTGCAAGTGCCGGCCGAATTGCATCTATAAGTTGATGAGATTCCAATCTCAAAGTCTGGAGTATAATATCTAACACTAGGATTACAGGTTAATCTTAATCCTATTGTCTTCAATTGGACTTGAATTATTCCTAGATCCGATCCCTTCTTTTTTAGATTCAAACAGACTACCTGGCCTATGGGAGCTACTGAAACTTGTAGGCTTGTTTTAATTCTACATGCTTGGCCAGATTCAGTCTCATCACAGATCATGTTTTCTGAAGCTATAAGAGCCTCATTGGAGCAAGCCACACAGAGTGCTAGCAAATGTAAAATCACTATAATGGCTACGGAGTAAGTTGGAAAGGAACCAATGACTATTGGTCTCCTAGGCTACCTCTTACTTTCTATGTTTTGACTTCTCACTGGCAACAGCTTGTGATTCCATATGGACAAATGCTCTATCTGCATGATTTTTAACTCTTTTTATACAGTATTTCGAAACTAATGTGCAGCATCCACAGCAAGCTGAGCAAATCTTACAGCTAATGCCAAGTGCATACCAGATTAGATAAAATATATGGCTCAATAATTTTGTGACTACCAGCAATGAGAAAATTGCAGCAATCCATATGACCATTGAAATAAATGGATCACAGTGGAAATTCACTAATCTATCCTTGCATTTCCAGCATGTTATCAGAATACATTGATTTGATATTTCACAAGACACAAATAACTTGTGAGGAAGTAATATTGTTCGATTGGAGTGGAAGATAACCTTGACTTCTCCTTGCATTACTCCAGGGTTACTTAACTTGAATTTTTGTTTTTGGCTTTCAATTTCAAACACATCACAGTAGCCGTGTTTACATACCTCTAATTGCTGATACTGAGGGCTATTTGTGACTGACAAGATTCCTTCCTTACACTCTGCTCTACAGTCATTGCATGCTTCAGGTTTTACCTCTTTAGCTTCTATCCTAATAGTGGTCTTGACATGCATGATGATGTCGATGGGTATTACTTTGCCATAGTACTTAATGTTGATATCTCCTGAGTTCTTATCAAATGTGCAGGAACAGTGAGCACCACCTTTAAATTTAGATAGATACAGCTCATCCCCTTTGTCACAGTTTTGGGTTGACTCTATAACATTATTCTGGTAATCAACACAGTTATATGTGTTGACATCTTCAGTATCAGAAACAACTCCAATATCATATATGTTGAAGCGACTTCAACAATTTATAGTCATTAAATAAAAAATATATATGTACATATATAGAATTTTTTTTGTGTGTATTGAAAATCTGTATAATTTTTTTTATCATTAATATTTTTATTCTCTCTCTAAGTTCAAATAACGTTTTCTTGTACTAAAACTGGAAATTTTTTTTACTAACCTTCAACTGTCTTAATTTAAGTTTCATTTTTTGTATTGATTTAACTCTCGTCTGAGACACAGCAGCAAGAAGCTGACAACCATTAATACAAAAAAAAAAAATATAAAATAAATGTGCTTTTGAATTGGATTTGGCGACTTTTCTTTTAAAGGATATACAAATAGAAAAAGGAAAGCTACCAAATCAACATATGGTCCTTCGAGAAGTCCTAGAGGAACTAGGGCTGGATAAAGTTAGTGGAATTTGTCCATTGATTGAAGGTTGTTCTCCCGCAACATCATTACAAAAAAGTCTGTGCAAGACAGACCGAAGGTCTTCAGTTAGCATCCCTCTCTACTGAAGAAGGAATCTACTGTGTGCAATAGTACACAAGAAACCAAAAAACCAACAAGTCAATAAATCCGGCTCGAAGGACCATATGTTGATTTGGTAGCTTTCCTTTTCTATTTGTATGATTATATCTAAAATCCTTGCTTTTAGTACTTGATACTGCTCGCTAGCATCTTCGTATCTTGGAGAAACATCATCCTTAAAATTTTCTTCTTCCTTCAACTTTTCATCACTTATCATGAATTCTTCGTAAGTCGCTACCATTTTGGACCATCTTCTTTCCAACTCGGCTTGCTTTACTTCTAGCAAAGAAGTCGTTAAAGAACCTGCTGGGATATTTTCAAATGATTATATGTCTAAGGGCCTCAGCGCGTACAGAATTGTTGCAGCTGTATTCGCAACGCTGGAATGTGCTACCAGTTCATAGCGAGAATGTATAAAACACTCTTCACCAACTAGGCTCGCTATTCCAACAACAGAAGCTGAATGTGGCGTTGCTTCCATTGACCAGTAATTCGAACGTTCCCCAATGAAGTTGGAACCTAGATAAACGTTCATGTCAACCGGCAAATCCTCGACCACGCGCACCGCACCCCTAGCGTCTCGAATTCTACGAGGGCCACGTGCATTCGCCGGGCCACAATTCTGGAATTGCGATACGATTCGGGATTGGGTACGCGGTCCAGACCATAAACCACTTAAAGCGGCTTTCCCACTCCAATTAAACTGCAAAACAGTATGCTTGGGTAGACGTGGTTGGACCCTAGTCAACAGGTTCTTATAGGCGTGTACGTCAGCACGCAATTCTGCTGGGCCATATTGTACTGGATATATCTGATCGGCGTTAAGTAATAGATTCCCGACTACATGTGCTCCTGGAATACTATTATACTGGAAGTATTCTACGCGTGCCTCCAATGGGGTGTCAGGGTTGGCTAGAGCCGCTACAATCTGGCGTATATTCGTAGGATTTACGCAAACAGTTTGGTATTCCAAAAGTTCGCTCACTGAATCCGGGATATTAGCGTATCCCATATGATAAATACGACCAGAATTTTCGATTTTGCCAATAGAATCTAAAATCAAGGTCTGCAGGCTGGGGACTTCCATCACTGTATTCAATATTTCACGGATCTCATCCGCTATAAAGATTCTCATCAAGGCATCTGATGAAACAGGTTCAACCTGGATCTGTTGCGCTAGGAATACCTTGTAGTGTGTCAACCACAAGTGTACGCGATAGACCTGGTGAATCGATGCGATAGCCGAGATGGCTGCAGTATTCCAAGTAGAGGCTGCACGGTCGTAAAATATTGCTGTGGCGAAGCCAACAGAACGGGTAGTCACGCTCAGAGGTACTGCTTTAGTCTGTGCAGTTAACTGCACTCGATCAGCAATCGTCTCGAGCTGTTTAGTATCATCCGTTTGAAACAGTCCGTACTTAGTAGCGATATCATTCAGACGTTTCTCTTCCTGTTGTGCATTTGTCCTCTCTCCTAATAATATGGTAAGGCTAACCTAGACGATTATAGTTAATCTTACACTAATGTCCTATGATATTCTTATGATCTTCTTAATACTAACTTAGATCCTTATTCAGATAATTAGATGGGAAATTTATTCTAACTTGTGAGTTTAAGAATGCAGATGTTCTCAATAAAGTTTTAAAAATTCTTTAACGACAATATTGACTTTTTTCTATTTCCAAAATAAAGAGCTGTCGGTGTGTTTAATATATCGGTATTGCAAGTTTGATTATAAGGTAAAATAGCACAACTGCTAACAGGATGCTGGATATCATGCCCATAAATGTTGGAAATGTTATATGAGTTATGAAGTTCACCATCCAGGACACTAGATCAGAAATGACATCACTACTAGGCTTGTTGTTAATGCTAGTGCTATTAGAGTCAGTATTAGTTTTATCTGGTAGAATCACAAGATTCCCAAATACTCTCATCCTTGACTCTCCCTTGCCACATGAGACAGTGCAACTGACATCTACATGTTGCATGTTGAAATGCATATTAAAACAATAAATTCTATTAGTTGAAATAGCAAGAAAGTAGTATAAATATGGGGATTCCGTATCAAAAATCCCATACATTTTTGGGATCATGTCATAACCCAGCAAACCATATAGTCTGATAACGATAATAATTTGTATGCAAACATTTCCAATAGCCTACTGTATGGTTAGCTGGGTTATTTCTATTAGGGCGTATCCGATCGCTGAGCAGCTGTGTACATACATATGTATGTACATATTTCTAAACACGCGTACATATGTATGTATGTATGATTATCTTTTTGACGAGCGCCTCTCGGGCACATTTTTGGCAACTGGGCTGGCACGACTTGGCTTGGTTTAGCTTTTGGTTTAGCTATAAGAGCCCTAGCTCCTAAACGTTTACCCCTACTCTCCCATTGACATACTATTTTAATATCTTTTCTCTTGTCGACGTTTTCCATAGTCTTTCCATATACTGAATTATTTAACAATTTAAAAAAATTTTCTTCAAATGAATTTTTAGCCAGAGACCTATGATGATTATTTAAATCAATATATTTTTTTATCCAATCTGATTGATTAAATTGAAGAATTCTATATATTTTCTTTAAAATTAGTCCATGCTGTATACACTGCTGCAAATTACGATAATGTATTATGTAGTGGCTTTTATTATTTAAATCAGTTATTAATTTCTTTTGTTTCATGCTTTCGATTTTCTTATTTTCAGAACAAAATGGAAAATCATTATGATAGTCATGCAGCATAGATGGATATTCTAGATCCACTTCTAATATATATCCAAGTGACGAATCTTCTGCTATATTATTAACGTTAAAATTTTCCAAATTCTCAACCCATTTGAAATTCTTATAGGGCAGGTATTGTGACATTGCATAACCATATAAGTTATTAACATCTAAATATATTAGATAATTTGATTCTTTGCTAGAATCATAATCACTAATATATTTATTATTAGCTACTGAATGTCGGTTAGAACACTGTACAATACCACCCCTTATACCTTGAAGAACAAAATTGTAGATATTAATATCTGTCAACAACTCTAATTCTACTTTGGTTGTTTTTAGCATTGCATCCCAGGATAGACCTGGAGTGGTATAATATTGACATGGATCTAAATTATATATGCTTACACAAACTTTACGGAAATTTTCAAATATGTCACAAAGTAAAAGAATATCTACTTTTAGATATAAAAACAAATAATCCTTTAATGTTATACATTTGAATGTTGACCATACTTTTTGTGCATGTTCATAATCCTCTACACTACATGACTTATTACTTAATTTATTGAAGAATTCTGAACGAGGTGGTAATTGAATTTCATCAAGTCGATTAATTGAACTTAAATAGTCGTACGGAAAGACTCCCTTACGTCTCATTAAATTGAATTCTTCAGGATTTGGATAGCTTGACTTTACTCTCGATAAATCACTATCGGACAAATAACTGGCTAGCTTTGATATACTCGATGGCATAAACCTAAATGAATCGAGAAAACGTAACTCAAATGTATCTTTTTTTTCATTGACTGCAATACTCTTTGATATGGATACATAGAGCTCCTTATTTAAAGGTATTATATTTATATCACCTTCAATTGTTGAAAGCTCCCTTACAAAGAGATGACAATCATATGCTGAAAGATTGTGTAAAAATATAGGAATGAATTTTGGTATTTGATATTCTAGATTACAGTGGTTATGGGCTGCACCTCTATATTGACCAGTTAGATGACAATGATCAGCTACTTTAGTCTCTTTAGTTAAAGGTTCAGAACAAATATGACAAGTCTTGCTTTCATAATGTTGAATCTGTTGAAGGGTTGTTAAGGGATTCATTGGCTTGACAATACTCAGATGCCCAGTGTAAATCGATAAAATGTCATGAACTAAACTTTTAAAAAAATGTTGCGGTGCATCAACACCACTGTAAATTCTAAAAATATCTAAATCTGAGTTATAAGAACACTTAATGTAGTAGCTATAAGCAAATGGAATATGTTTTTGTACTGATTTAACGTTAAACGAATTTTGTATATTAACTGATTCGAGTATACACTCAAAATCAGCATAGCAGACAAAAGGTATATTCATTTGCTTTTTAAAATTCTTAAAACTAAGCTTACTGTTTTCTGCGACGGGCATATACGTCACTACCCTATTACATTCTTTTTTATGATTGAGCAACGATGATTCCTCATGAAAATGTATTAAACAGCAATTGCATATCCAGACTTTATTTTTATGGGGTGTTAATTGGCTTCTAATTAATCTGTTAAAAGTTAAATATAAAAATGAAAAAATTAATTAGTATACTTTTTGTTAAAAAGTATAATATATGTATTTACCTTGAAATATTTTTAATCCATATATAATGTGATTTTTCAACGTCCTCAAGCAACAACAAGTTGATATGATTAGATTTTTCCTTTTGTGTAAAATAATATGGACCGATTACTCTATTATCCACATCTAGACCAAACACGTTAATACTAATATCACTGTTATTGGCTTCAAAGATTTTGATTTCATTAATCTTAAGTGGAAAATTCAAGTTTTTAAAATTTAAAACAATCCCGTTTTCCAACACAAGCACTTCATCTTCAATATTGATTATTTTGTATGATGTACATCTATTTGAATTTAAAACAACTGGATTCAATGCTGATATTAGTGCCCATTTAAAACAATACTCATCGTTATTTTGAACATTAATACAGGCCAACTTCTTCAGTATTGAGGGTGGTAGTGGAATATAGTTCGAGCCTTTTATACACTTGTATTGGTTAATATTCACTTCCAAATGCATAATTCGAATCAATGTCCAACCACTATCTCGCTCCTGGAATTCACTCATCTTTTTCACTATAACATCACATTGTTCATTGTAAATATTAAGAATATGATCTCTTGTTGAATACATTCCAAGAATTATCATTTTAGTCTGATGTGACTTTATATCAATCATAGATGAATTACCAACACCAACATCATCGTCTTCCTTTATCAATATATATTCAGCGAACAACTCAATGTTGAATTTTATGTTTTCATGTTTTTGTATGTGATTACATAATAATCTTATAACCTTTTCTCTGATTGAAGCTAGAAAACTATCAGGTATTAACTCATTTTCATTCTCATTTTCAATCAAATATGTTGCGATACGATTGCTGAATGAAGATTTCATACATTTTAAATTATCAACATCATCATCTTTATCTGATCTCTTAGAACAATTATATTTATGTTCATTTGTTCTTTTATGATAAGACCACTTTTTTCTTAAAATCATTTTTTCACAATCATCACAAAAAATATTTATATTTTCATCATTGTTATAACCTTCTGTTTCAGTGTGTGTGTCGGTGCCATTCCTCTCTATCTGAGAAATGTCTTTTACAGGTTGTACACTTAAACGATGAGGAAGGACCATTATGAAACCGTTGAATATGACGTCTTAAATTATTATTCAATGTAAATAATTTTTTACAAAATTCACAAATAAATCTACCGTTCATTTTTTACGTTGGTTTCTTTTTAGAACTTATTACGTGTGTGCGTTAGAAAGAACTTTTCAATAATATTATATATACTTCAATATGAGATTTTATTATTTTTTATTATATTATAAAATTTTCAAGCAAATTAATAAATAAAATATATATATATACATATATACACACATAAATAGTATTGCTTTGATTTTTATTTCTAATCAACTTTGTTGGGTGTGTGGTTACAATTATGCTTTTGTATTCAAACAACTTAATTAAATCAAACACATACCAAACACATTCATACATATCAATGAAAAAAACTCACAACAGAACTTAAAAACCACAACAGAACTTTTAACAACAGAACAACAATACAATAGGGTGGCACTTATATCATCGTTGTTAGTTTTCTCATACAAAATTATAATACAAATCCTAACCAACCAACCCCACCCAAACCTCAGCCAAACCCCCACCCAAACCCCCCACCCAACTCCAGGCAAGCCAAACCAAGCCAAGTCGTGCCAGCCCAGTTGCCAAAAATGTGCCCGAGAGGCGCTCGTCAAAAAGATAATCATACATACATACATATGTACGCGTGTTTAGAAATATGTACATACATATGTATGTACACAGCTGCTCAGCGATCGGATACGCCCTAATAGAAATAACCCAGCTAACCATACAGTAGGCTATTGGAAATGTTTGCATACAAATTATTATCGTTATCAGACTATATGGTTTGCTGGGTTATGACATGATCCCAAAAATGTATGGGATTTTTGATACGGAATCCCCATATTTATACTACTCAAGAACTGTACTTATAGACTCAGGACATATCACCCTCATGACTGACGGATATTTTGATGATGTGACATCTAAGCATACCCTACTTCCAGACAGACATTTGTAGCATCCTATCATATTGACAAATTCTGCTCTAACTCCATAATCATCCAGATTTAATGCCAACTGAAAGAATGAATGACTGGTAGAATCTATATAAGGAATAGAGGAAGCAGTCTGCTTAATGACCATTCCTGCTTCCGTAACGGGAAGCATTGTTTTCTTATACACCTCGTTAACATTTAGGTGATCTGAACGGAATGTTATATCATTACCATTCGTGGTTATTGAATATAAGCCTGGAAATGCCGATCATTTATTTGATAATTGTTTTGCATCAGTTATGGTTGGACATTTAACCTCTCCTACTTTTCCCTTAACATCTTCAGTCTCTCTATTATATTCTGTCATTGCTAGAGGGAATTTACCTTCTGGTTGATCCAATTTTCTAATGAAACATTTATTATACAGATTGGAAGGGGCCACTGATGCTGATGATAGAGAGATTTTTATATGATCTTGGGAGTAGGGCATTGAAGTTGATACTGACACATTCTTTATTGTTGGATGAGCTGATATAGTCTGGACCTGGATATTAGCAAACCACTCCCATGTCTGACACTCTGATACCTCAAATACAGGAGGTTTTCCTGTGAAGAAAACTCTATAGAATTTACATGATGAATCTCCAAACCAACATGAATTACCCCAGAATCCATTCACTAACCTGCATCCAGATTCACCTAATCTCCCAAACAATGATTTTTGTGGGATCTCTGATAGGACATCATTAGGCTTCACTGCTTTGCAATTGTTCTCTGTGCAAGTGCCGGCCGAATTGCATCTATAAGTTGATGAGATTCCAATCTCAAAGTCTGGAGTATAATATCTAACACTAGGATTACAGGTTAATCTTAATCCTATTGTCTTCAATTGGACTTGAATTATTCCTAGATCCGATCCCTTCTTTTTTAGATTCAAACAGACTACCTGGCCTATGGGAGCTACTGAGACTTGTAGGCTTGTTTTAATTCTACATGCTTGGCCAGATTCAGTCTCATCACAGATCATGTTTTCTGAAGCTATAAGAGCCTCATTGGAGCAAGCCACACAGAGTGCTAGCAAATGTAAAATCACTATAATGGCTACGGAGTAAGTTGGAAAGGAACCAATGACTATTGGTCTCCTAGGCTACCTCTTACTTTCTATGTTTTGACTTCTCACTGGCAACAGCTTGTGATTCCATATGGACAAATGCTCTATCTGCATGATTTTTAACTCTTTTTATACAGTATTTCGAAACTAATGTGCAGCATCCACAGCAAGCTGAGCAAATCTTACAGCTAATGCCAAGTGCATACCAGATTAGATAAAATATATGGCTCAATAATTTTGTGACTACCAGCAATGAGAAAATTGCAGCAATCCATATGACCATTGAAATAAATGGATCACAGTGGAAATTCACTAATCTATCCTTGCATTTCCAGCATGTTATCAGAATACATTGATTTGATATTTCACAAGACACAAATAACTTGTGAGGAAGTAATATTGTTCGATTGGAGTGGAAGATAACCTTGACTTCTCCTTGCATTACTCCAGGGTTACTTAACTTGAATTTTTGTTTTTGGCTTTCAATTTCAAACACATCACAGTAGCCGTGTTTACATACCTCTAATTGCTGATACTGAGGGCTATTTGTGACTGACAAGATTCCTTCCTTACACTCTGCTCTACAGTCATTGCATGCTTCAGGTTTTACCTCTTTAGCTTCTATCCTAATAGTGGTCTTGACATGCATGATGATGTCGATGGGTATTACTTTGCCATAGTACTTAATGTTGATATCTCCTGAGTTCTTATCAAATGTGCAGGAACAGTGAGCACCACCTTTAAATTTAGATAGATACAGCTCATCCCCTTTGTCACAGTTTTGGGTTGACTCTATAACATTATTCTGGTAATCAACACAGTTATATGTGTTGACATCTTCAGTATCAGAAACAACTCCAATATCATATATGTTGAAGCGACTTCAACAATTTATAGTCATTAAATAAAAAATATATATGTACATATATAGAATTTTTTTTTGTGTGTATTGAAAATCTGTATAATTTTTTTTATCATTAATATTTTTATTCTCTCTCTAAGTTCAAATAACGTTTTCTTGTACTAAAACTGGAAATTTTTTTTACTAACCTTCAACTGTCTTAATTTAAGTTTCATTTTTTGTATTGATTTAACTCTCGTCTGAGACACAGCAGCAAGAAGCTGACAACCATTAATACAAAAAAAAAAAAAATATAAAATAAATGTGCTTTTGAATTGGATTTGGCGACTTTTCTTTTAAAGGATATACAAATAGAAAAAGGAAAGCTACCAAATCAACATATGGTCCTTCGAGAAGTCCTAGAGGAACTAGGGCTGGATAAAGTTAGTGGAATTTGTCCATTGATTGAAGGTTGTTCTCCCGCAACATCATTACAAAAAAGTCTGTGCAAGACAGACCGAAGGTCTTCAGTTAGCATCCCTCTCTACTGAAGAAGGAATCTACTGTGTGCAATAGTACACAAGAAACCAAAAAACCAACAAGTCAATAAATCCGGCTCGAAGGACCATATGTTGATTTGGTAGCTTTCCTTTTCTATTTGTATGATTATATCTAAAATCCTTGCTTTTAGTACTTGATACTGCTCGCTAGCATCTTCGTATCTTGGAGAAACATCATCCTTAAAATTTTCTTCTTCCTTCAACTTTTCATCACTTATCATGAATTCTTCGTAAGTCGCTATCATTTTGGACCATCTTCTTTCCAACTCGGCTTGCTTTACTTCTAGCAAAGAAGTCGTTAAAGAACCTGCTGGGATATTTTCAAATGATTATATGTCTAAGGGCCTCAGCGCGGAGCATCACTAAACGCGTACAGAATTGTTGCAGCTGTATTCGCAACGCTGGAATGTGCTACCAGTTCATAGCGAGAATGTATAAAACACTCTTCTTCACCAACTAGGCTCGCTATTCCAACAACAGAAGCTGAATGTGGCGTTGCTTCCATTGACCAGTAATTCGAACGTTCCCCAATGAAGTTGGAACCTAGATAAACGTTCATGTCAACCGGCAAATCCTCGACCACGCGCACCGCACCCCTAGCGTCTCGAATTCTACGAGGGCCACGTGCATTCGCCGGGCCACAATTCTGGAATTGCGATACGATTCGGGATTGGGTACGCGGTCCAGACCATAAACCACTTAAAGCGGCTTTCCCACTCCAATTAAACTGCAAAACAGTATGCTTGGGTAGACGTGGTTGGACCCTAGTCAACAGGTTCTTATAGGCGTGTACGTCAGCACGCAATTCTGCCGGGCCATATTGTACTGGATATATCTGATCGGCGTTAAGTAATAGATTCCCGACTACATGTGCTCCTGGAATACTATTATACTGGAAGTATTCTACGCGTGCCTCCAATGGGGTGTCAGGGTTGGCTAGAGCCGCTACAATCTGGCGTATATTCGTAGTATTTACGCAAACAGTTTGGTATTCCAAAAGTTCGCTCACTGAATCCGGGATATTAGCGTATCCCATATGATAAATACGACCAGAATTTTCGATTTTGCCAATAGAATCTAAAATCAAGGTCTGCAGGCTGGGGACTTCCATCACTGTATTCAATATTTCACGGATCTCATCCGCTATAAAGATTCTCATCAAGGCATCTGATGAAACAGGTTCAACCTGGATCTGTTGCGCTAGGAATACCTTGTAGTGTGTCAACCACAAGTGTACGCGATAGACCTGGTGAATCGATGCGATAGCCGAGATGGCTGCAGTATTCCAAGTAGAGGCTGCACGGTCGTAAAATATTGCTGTGGCGAAGCCAACAGAACGGGTAGTCACGCTCAGAGGTACTGCTTTAGTCTGTGCAGTTAACTGCACTCGATCAGCAATCGTCTCGAGCTGTTTAGTATCATCCGTTTGAAACAGTCCGTACTTAGTAGCGATATCATTCAGACGTTTCTCTTCCTGTTGTGCATTTGTCCTCTCTCCTAATAATATGGTAAGGCTAACCTAGACGATTATAGTTAATCTTACACTAATGTCCTATGATATTCTTATGATCTTCTTAATACTAACTTAGATCCTTATTCAGATAATTAGATGGGAAATTTATTCTAACTTGTGAGTTTAAGAATGCAGATGTCCTCAATAAAGTTTTAAAAATTCTTTAACGACAATATTGACTTTTTTCTATTTCCAAAATAAAGAGCTGTCGGTGTGTTTAATATATCGGTATTGCAAGTTTGATTATAAGGTAAAATAGCACAACTGCTAACAGGATGCTGGATATCATGCCCATAAATGTTGGAAATGTTATATGAGTTATGAAGTTCACCATCCAGGACACTAGATCAGAAATGACATCACTACTAGGCTTGTTGTTAATGCTAGTGCTATTAGAGTCAGTATTAGTTTTATCTGGTAGAATCACAAGATTCCCAAATACTCTCATCCTTGACTCTCCCTTGCCACATGAGACAGTGCAACTGACATCTACATGTTGCATGTTGAAATGCATATTAAAACAATAAATTCTATTAGTTGAAATAGCAAGAACTGTACTTATAGACTCAGGACATATCACCCTCATGACTGACGGATATTTTGATGATGTGACATCTAAGCATACCCTACTTCCAGACAGACATTTGTAGCATCCTATCATATTGACAAATTCTGCTCTAACTCCATAATCATCCAGATTTAATGCCAACTGAAAGAATGAATGACTGGTAGAATCTATATAAGGAATAGAGGAAGCAGTCTGCTTAATGACCATTCCTGCTTCTGTAACGGGAAGCATTGTTTTCTTATACACCTCGTTAACATTTAGGTGATCTGAACGGAATGTTATATCATTACCATTCGTGGTTATTGAATATAAGCCTGGAAATGCCGAGCATTTATTTGATAATTGTTTTGCATCAGTTATGGTTGGACATTTAACCTCTCCTACTTTTCCCTTAACATCTTCAGTCTCTCTATTATATTCTGTCATTGCTAGAGGGAAGTTACCTTCTGGTTGATCCAATTTTCTAATGAAACATTTATTATACAGATTGGAAGGGGCCACTGATGCTGATGATAGAGAGATTTTTATATGATCTTGGGAGTAGGGCATTGAAGTTGATACTGACACATTCTTTATTGTTGGATGAGCTGATATAGTCTGGACCTGGATATTAGCAAACCACTCCCATGTCTGACACTCTGATACCTCAAATACAGGAGGTTTTCCTGTGAAGAAAACTCTATAGAATTTACATGATGAATCTCCAAACCAACATGAATTACCCCAGAATCCATTCACTAACCTGCATCCAGATTCACCTAATCTCCCAAACAATGATTTTTGTGGGATCTCTGATAGGACATCATTAGGCTTCACTGCTTTGCAATTGTTCTCTGTGCAAGTGCCGGCCGAATTGCATCTATAAGTTGATGAGATTCCAATCTCAAAGTCTGGAGTATAATATCTAACACTAGGATTACAGGTTAATCTTAATCCTATTGTCTTCAATTGGACTTGAATTATTCCTAGATCCGATCCCTTCTTTTTTAGATTCAAACAGACTACCTGGCCTATGGGAGCTACTGAGACTTGTAGGCTTGTTTTAATTCTACATGCTTGGCCAGATTCAGTCTCATCACAGATCATGTTTTCTGAAGCTATAAGAGCCTCATTGGAGCAAGCCACACAGAGTGCTAGCAAATGTAAAATCACTATAATGGCTACGGAGTAAGTTGGAAAGGAACCAATGACTATTGGTCTCCTAGGCTACCTCTTACTTTCTATGTTTTGACTTCTCACTGGCAACAGCTTGTGATTCCATATGGACAAATGCTCTATCTGCATGATTTTTAACTCTTTTTATACAGTATTTCGAAACTAATGTGCAGCATCCACAGCAAGCTGAGCAAATCTTACAGCTAATGCCAAGTGCATACCAGATTAGATAAAATATATGGCTCAATAATTTTGTGACTACCAGCAATGAGAAAATTGCAGCAATCCATATGACCATTGAAATAAATGGATCACAGTGGAAATTCACTAATCTATCCTTGCATTTCCAGCATGTTATCAGAATAAATTGATTTGATATTTCACAAGACACAAATAACTTGTGAGGAAGTAATATTGTTCGATTGGAGTGGAAGATAACCTTGACTTCTCCTTGCATTACTCCAGGGTTACTTAACTTGAATTTTTGTTTTTGGCTTTCAATTTCAAACACATCACAGTAGCCGTGTTTACATACCTCTAATTGCTGATACTGAGGGCTATTTGTGACTGACAAGATTCCTTCCTTACACTCTGCTCTACAGTCATTGCATGCTTCAGGTTTTACCTCTTTAGCTTCTATCCTAATAGTGGTCTTGACATGCATGATGATGTCGATGGGTATTACTTTGCCATAGTACTTAATGTTGATATCTCCTGAGTTCTTATCAAATGTGCAGGAACAGTGAGCACCACCTTTAAATTTAGATAGATACAGCTCATCCCCTTTGTCACAGTTTTGGGTTGACTCTATAACATTATTCTGGTAATCAACACAGTTATATGTGTTGACATCTTCAGTATCAGAAACAACTCCAATATCATATATGTTGAAGCGACTTCAACAATTTATAGTCATTAAATAAAAAATATATATGTACATATATAGAATTTTTTTTGTGTGTATTGAAAATCTGTATAATTTTTTTTATCATTAATATTTTTATTCTCTCTCTAAGTTCAAATAACGTTTTCTTGTACTAAAACTGGAAATTTTTTTTACTAACCTTCAACTGTCTTAATTTAAGTTTCATTTTTTGTATTGATTTAACTCTCGTCTGAGACACAGCAGCAAGAAGCTGACAACCATTAATACAAAAAAAAAAAAATAAAATAAATGTGCTTTTGAATTGGATTTGGCGACTTTTCTTTTAAAGGATATACAAATAGAAAAAGGAAAGCTACCAAATCAACATATGGTCCTTCGAGAAGTCCTAGAGGAACTAGGGCTGGATAAAGTTAGTGGAATTTGTCCATTGATTGAAGGTTGTTCTCCCGCAACATCATTACAAAAAAGTCTGTGCAAGACAGACCGAAGGTCTTCAGTTAGCATCCCTCTCTACTGAAGAAGGAATCTACTGTGTGCAATAGTACACAAGAAACCAAAAAACCAACAAGTCAATAAATCCGGCTCGAAGGACCATATGTTGATTTGGTAGCTTTCCTTTTCTATTTGTATGATTATATCTAAAATCCTTGCTTTTAGTACTTGATACTGCTCGCTAGCATCTTCGTATCTTGGAGAAACATCATCCTTAGAGTTTTCTTCTTCCTTCAACTTTTCATCACTTATCATGAATTCTTCGTAAGTCGCTACCATTTTGGACCATCTTCTTTCCAACTCGGCTTGCTTTACTTCTAGCAAAGAAGTCGTTAAAGAACCTGCTGGGATATTTTCAAATGATTATATGTCTAAGGGCCTCAGCGCGGAGCATCACTAAACGCGTACAGAATTGTTGCAGCTGTATTCGCAATGCTGGAATGTGCTACCAGTTCATAGCGAGAATGTATAAAACACTCTTCACCAACTAGGCTCGCTATTCCAACAACAGAAGCTGAATGTGGCGTTGCTTCCATTGACCAGTAATTCGAACGTTCCCCAATGAAGTTGGAACCTAGATAAACGTTCATGTCAACCGGCAAATCCTCGACCACGCGCACCGCACCCCTAGCGTCTCGAATTCTACGAGGGCCACGTGCATTCGCCGGGCCACAATTCTGGAATTGCGATACGATTCGGGATTGGGTACGCGGTCCAGACCATAAACCACTTAAAGCGGCTTTCCCACTCCAATTAAACTGCAAAACAGTATGCTTGGGTAGACGTGGTTGGACCCTAGTCAACAGGTTCTTATAGGCGTGTACGTCAGCACGCAATTCTGCCGGGCCATATTGTACTGGATATATCTGATCGGCGTTAAGTAATAGATTCCCGACTACATGTGCTCCTGGAATACTATTATACTGGAAGTATTCTACGCGTGCCTCCAATGGGGTGTCAGGGTTGGCTAGAGCCGCTACAATCTGGCGTATATTCGTAGTATTTACGCAAACAGTTTGGTATTCCAAAAGTTCGCTCACTGAATCCGGGATATTAGCGTATCCCATATGATAAATACGACCAGAATTTTCGATTTTGCCAATAGAATCTAAAATCAAGGTCTGCAGGCTGGGGACTTCCATCACTGTATTCAATATTTCACGGATCTCATCCGCTATAAAGATTCTCATCAAGGCATCTGATGAAACAGGTTCAACCTGGATCTGTTGCGCTAGGAATACCTTGTAGTGTGTCAACCACAAGTGTACGCGATAGACCTGGTGAATCGATGCGATAGCCGAGATGGCTGCAGTATTCCAAGTAGAGGCTGCACGGTCGTAAAATATTGCTGTGGCGAAGCCAACAGAACGGGTAGTCACGCTCAGAGGTACTGCTTTAGTCTGTGCAGTTAACTGCACTCGATCAGCAATCGTCTCGAGCTGTTTAGTATCATCCGTTTGAAACAGTCCGTACTTAGTAGCGATATCATTCAGACGTTTCTCTTCCTGTTGTGCATTTGTCCTCTCTCGAAATTTAGTGATGTTCCTTGCTTTTGATCCTTTTCCCTGACGTTTGCTTCCTTTACCCTTTGGAGGTTGGGCCGTAGCTTGGGTAGCTGGTAACTGATTGTTGTTTTGTTCTCCTTCCATTATTTTGGTTGGTGTACAGGCTCCGTTTAATCTGAAACGATAGCCTGTAGTAGCTAGTGCTTTTGTATATTATTTATTATAGTTTTAATTATAATAAATTTGAAATAAATAAATAAATAATAAATATTTTCAAAATTTTTGCAAAATGCCACGAGTTGCTGTATATCGTATTTGCACCTTCTTTTGGATGTCATTTTGAATTTAAATTTCAAAATAAAATATTAAAAAATTCAAGCAGAATAATCGCTTCCCTTATTCAATTTTTATTATTTTTATTATTATTATTATTATTTTTTTTTTTATTTGAACCTCCCTAATGTTTTGCCAATTGCCATGTAACTTTTTAGGCCAAAAAAAAAAAACTATAACACCACTCTCTTTTTATGGGTTTTTATTTTTTTTATTTTTATTCTTTTTTTTCTAAAAGAAGTTGCCACATTTGTTTATTACCTCACAATTTTTACCTTAACTTTGAAATACATATATTAATAAGCTCTTCACTCACCATTTTCTTTTCGCTGAAGTCGTAATTCAGTTTTCTTCCCATGCCTGCCATCTTATTTATTTTTATCTTCAAGTAGAATTGTCTAACACTTTAATTGAATTTTTTTTTTAATAATAAGTTTATTTTGTTTATTTCCTCTATTTTTTCCGTTTTTTCAATATTGTTTTTCGATATGTTGGTTTTTTCTTTTTACACACTTTTAAATTTTTGCCGTTCACTATATGTCAAGCATAGAATTACTTTTGTAATATGTTGATCTACAGTGATCTTGTTCTACTCTGCTTTTGTTTTAGAATATGAATGTTGTCTTTGTCTTTTATATGTAAATGTAGGTGCGTTTGAAATTAAACAAAGGTAGTTGTCGCTAAATGAATCATAAACTGCATGAAGAGTGTGACAGGCTATCTTTTGCAAAAAGTTAAGTATCTGTGTGTTTCACACAACATCAGTGTTGGCACTTAGGGGCAAAATTATTTGATGATAACACCAAGTGTCATTATCAAATATCAAATAATGTTAAAACTTTTTGGTCAGCCAATGCCTTTATTATGACATCGTTTTGGTTCACAATAACTTCTGTAAATGGATAATGAAGGTAAAATAATGATAATTGATATGGATATGAAGAGAAATAAATATAAAATAATGAAATATAATTGTATAAAAAAAATAATTACCTTGGAGATTTTGTATTGTATCTAAAAGTGTAAAACATATTGGTTAAATTAAAGCTTGGTAATTTTTTTATAAATCGAATCTTACTATTTATCTGCCTAAAATTTTCGTCAAAATATTTGGAACCATTTGGGCACGGCTCTAATTTCTTCTGATCTGTAATATAATTTAGTAATACAGGATCTAAATATAATAATTATTCATTTTATTATTACTTACATGGTTCAATTGGTTGCAAGTCAATCTTACAACGATTAATTTGTGGACGCGACATCTATGTATGTATATATTTTAATGTAAATTATGTATGTAAGCAAAATGAGTTTATGTATGTGATAGTTTTAAGTTTTTATTACTTGCAACCATGTAGGAGTGGCACTAAAAGGTATCTATTACCAAATGGGAATCCTGAGAATTTTAATTCTATATTTTTTATGTTGAAAGCTTCTTCGTCGCCCAAATCACTCTGATCAACTACACAAGTACCTAAAACATTAACTGAATTTAATGGCTCTTGAAAAAAACTTGTAATACTTCGGAATCGGCGACCTAATATTGACACCGAGCAGTTTAATGAGAAACCTGTAATCTGAATTGGTATAAATGGACTAATAGCACACAAATTGTTAGGACAAACAGCACTAAAAAAATAGTCAGGAGTTTGTACACTAACAATAACCCCATTTTTTCATTGATTTTTAGATTCTTTTGTTCTATAACCATCGCTTCATTTTGCATGCAAATATGAATTTGCAGTAGAATCTTTGAAGGCTTTTTCACATATTTTTTTAACTTTTGAAGATAATCCTCAAATGTGTAGCAGAAAAAATTTTGAAATGGTCCAAATGTTTCGATATTTCTTTCACATGTTCTCGGGCAGGATAACAAACGGGAAGCACAATGAAGTAGAAGGAATTCATAGTAAAAATCTTCATGAACTCTATCCTTTAAAACCAGTATACCTGTGTACATTAAAAATTGGCGAAACTCAGTGGCTTTCCAGTTGCATATTTCCTTCAATTCTCTCGGATATCGTGAGAATTCCCGTGGGATGTATTTTTTCAAAGCCTTTAGATGTGAAGAAATTTCTTCCTTAACTTCTTTAGTTATTTTAAAGAAAGTTTTGTCTGAGTTCAATCGAATCAAAATTTTTTTTTACAACTCCGAGATCTATTAGATGCATTGGATCAAGGGGAACTTGTGTTATCATACCTAGACCAAGCTCTTCAAATGGAGATTGCTTCAAACGAAATTTTATTTGATGATGGTTGGGGTACTTTCTTGATGTAAAATCGGCATCAGATATAAGTTCACCCAGGGTTGAAGAATACGTGAGCACATTCCCGGTTTTTCTGCTTATTTGTGTACATTTTGTGCACCCATACGAAGAAGTGTGACCAACAATACCACAAGCAAAAGCTTTTGCTGGAGTATCACAAATAAGAAACCTTACTTCTAGTGTTATAATCCTGTTGTTAATATGTATTGCACTGCCAGTTAATTCTTTTAACTCTGTTATGAAATCGCTGAGAAAACTAGCTATGTCATGTGGTTTACTCTTTCCTACATAGATACCAATAGGGAAAACAGAAATGTTAGGAAAGTCGACGATTTTGGCCAAAAGAGGCCACAGTTGAGTTCTCGAGCTTTTAAACAGAGGTAGGCCATCAATATTTACATCTATCATTATTTTGTTGCAACCACTTATGATGCTTGAAACTCTTAAAAGTTGTTTTTTTACACCGAAATAGCAATGACCCGGGGAAAACGTTTCTTAAACATAATTTTTCACGTTTTTTAATAAATGCGTTTGCACTCAAAGGCACTTCTATATTTTCTTCAACCAAAATTTGTAACAATTCTTCAAAGTAATCCCGGGACGGCCTGTTTTTAAAATACCAATTACCAATTTTTTCTTTCAATGTTTTCCTTCCTACATATTTTTTTATTAGAAGTTTTAATAATATTATCGACGTGAGTACCAACTTCATTTGTGCACGATGGACCAACGAATGGGTTTGTATCCTCTGACTGTGCTACATTACACGATAGGAGTTTGTTGGAAAATACACTTCTTTCTTTTTTAAAAAGCCTCCTCAAATGCCTTTTACTAACACCTCTCATGCTTGCTTATAAATCCAAATAACACTTGTAACAAAAATTAAAGTAATCACAGACAATAATATTTTTTTTTATTTAACATAAATACCCTTACTTTAACTTTGACCCATACTTTAAATCTTTTAAATTTAAAAATATGTTTTCACAAAAAACTTCAATATCACCAGCGACAATGTTTACTAATCAATAGTCTAAGCTGTTAACTGAAGTCGACGGCGTCAACAGCTAGACGGCGACAGTGGCCGGTAGCTTCATGAAGCAGAATATTTAATAAAGACATATATAATAAGAACATATCCTGACGGCTTAGCCGACGTTACCTGCTAAATAAAATCTCCTTGGAGGCGCTTTATTGCTAATGAACTTTGATTTCTTTCAAAAGAAAAACATGAAATAGAAGGGGAAAAACCAAGTAAAGAACAAACGCGGACAACGACTAACCAAAAATAAACAAGTTACTATACAGAATAAACACTTTGGCTAATGGAAATTTTGCATTGCGTGGTAGATAGGCTAAAGTTAGCCGATAAAAGTTAACTTAAAATTGGCTATTTTTGTAGTCAGCTACTCATTGTCCGACAGGGTATAAATAAACATTAGGATGGGAATGAACTAGTCAGCACATTTACAGTATGTGTAAATGAGCCACTCAGCATATTCCCAGTGTGTGTGGACAATGTTGCTACAACAAAGTATGTAGCTCGTGCTACATACAGACGGTATGGTAACTACGACTTGTCAAACACACTACACTACATCGACGTAAGACTTATTTTTGCGATCGTACCGGCATATTTTTAGAGATTGTGAGTTGCTGTTCAGTGTCTTAAATTTCTTAATTCCAGCATACGTGGATACCAATCGTACGTATTTTGTATCCTTCCACTGAACACAAGATATGTCTACTCCAAAGGCACGACCAACAAACTCTTCTGAGTATCCACGTTCCTTGTCTTTTAAATCCACTTCCTTTGTCAGCTTGCAGTTGGGTATCCTGTTAGATCGAACGGTTTCTAATGCATAAATTCCTTTGCTCCGTAAATAAAAAAGAAGTGGTAGAGAAGTATAAAAATTGTCGATGTACAATATTGTTGTGTAAATAAAATTATATTTACATTCATATTAAACAGTTATTATAGTTAAATACACACGAGTATGTTATCGATATCTAAAAAATATGTTAAATAACATTACCTGAATCACCCTCTTATTACTAGCTTATAACTTATGATAAAACTTAGTTAATGAAATCTGTACTTTTCTATACTCAATAAAATATAAAGGATTGAACTCTTAACATGGTGTCAGGCGTGGGGTCTTACTATAGGCTCCCCAAATTCACCTATAACTATGAGCGCGGAAGTTTTTGCTCAGAATATATGTCGTTCCGGTTTGAACGGTTTGACATATTCCCTCCTACAGACGTGGGGCGCCTCCCACGTTAGTAGGTTGTTACTTACATTTGAAATAATTCTAGAGTATTATGATTGATTATCAAGTATTTTTGTGGTGGTGGTGGTTTATACAATATTTGTTTATTTTGATTTATATCATAGTTGCGATATGCTTGTTTATATGATTCCGTGAGATTTTCCCACGTGTATTATTTATTATATCTTTGTTTCATATAGACTCGTTCCAGCGGTCCGAGCATATATTTTTTCATCTTATCTTCTATTTTACTTAAATCTAATGGTTGCCATTGTCTATGTATTGGTGTGTTGAGGTTGATGATGTAATTCGCATGTTGAACTACCTGAAGATACTCCAGGTATTGGGGGTACATGTACGGTAAGTAGGTCGCGCCGTAAATCTTCTTAAGACGGTCCGGGTCGAAAGCCATTGTCGGGTGACCATCAGGATGGTAAATAAGGCGGCACCTACAAAAATCAACAGTATGAATATTGCGCTTAGATTGTCCAATCTTTGTCTCCATATTAAATTGTCGTAATATTCTCTGGCATTTGTCGCTATCCAATGCTTCGTTTGTGAAGAGTATGAAGTTATCGCCGTTGACAATTGCATCACCTTTGATCGCCAATATGGCCAGGAGTCGGCGTAATATGTAATAGTTGATAATGCTGTTTCCATAGCCGGTATCAACGTCTCCCGACATACGTGTTCCTTGTATAGTGTAATATTCGCCATTCCTGGTACGAGCACGATTGCGTAGAGTTCTTCGACATAGTTTACGTAGCTCTTCACTCTGCTGGTAACAACTGAGGTAATGTTCATGACATATTCGTAGCATCTCTTTTGTAACATGTGCATCGAATGTTTGATGGTCCCCTTCAGTATAAAAGCTATATTTGCGAGAGAGTTTAGCGACTTTGGCACCGATTTCATCATACGTTCCTTTGCCAAACTGTAACTGTCCCTTGTTTGCTTTTTCAAGTGGTTTGACATAGATTCCATATGCAAGGTTAAAGCTTGGGTGCCTTGCTTGTATGAGTCGTGGAGCTTTGTACTTGTTTGCTCCCATTTTCTCCAGCTTCGTGAAAGGAGTGATGCCAGACGAGATTTTGGATCCATTTCGAATTGCGTCGAGAGCTTGCTGATAAAATCTTCGTTTGCTGGGGCTGTCCATAGAGTCGATATACTCTTCATAGCTCCATGGGGGTAGTTTATGCTTGAACTTACGCAACTCCCGGATGCCTCTAAAATGTTCTGGGCAATATTCGTCCAATATGACTGGCTTGTGTCTGTTGTTGTATGCGGCGATAGTGGTGGTGCTACCTTGGGCGTAGTAGTAAAAATCGCCGTGATTATTAATAGGTGGGTAATAGCATATAACGCGATCAATGCCATTATAATTAGTGCTGATACCCTTGTCTTTGACCACTGGCGTCTGTATGGGTGATCTGTATTTAAGGCTGCGGGCCTGAAGTAGTTTAAAGATCGCACACAGATGTCGCTAAATGGTATGGTATATATCATATTAAATACCCGGATCGTTTTACGTTGCACGAATTGTATGCAATCATTGTAGCGCATGATATTATGTAAGTCATAGTCGTATTGTGGTCTGATGTTGGCAAAGTGCTGGTCCATGATGCCATTTATTATAGCATACTCTTGTCTAACACTGATTTTCTTCCGTTGTGTTAGGTATTCGTGGATTACGGATCCGCACCATGCCATGTATGTTTCATCTATGATTTTGCCTATTGACTTAATTTTTAGGAAGGCGTATCCCTCATCTACACTGGGCGGGCTGGATTTGTCACATATAATTTCTTGTTGTTCTAGGGTTTTGACTCTAGCTCTCAATCTTTCCAATTCAACCTCTTCAATAACGGCGTTTTCTCTATCACCAGCTATTTCTCTTTCTACCATTGTAGGGTGACCATCAGGATGGTAAATAAGGCGGCACCTACAAAAATCAACAGTATGAATATTGCGCTTAGATTGTCCAATCTTTGTCTCCATATTAAATTGTCGTAATATTTTCTGGCATTTGTCGCTATCCAATGCTTCGTTTGTGAAGAGTATGAAGTCATCGCCGTTGACAATTGCATCACCTTTGATCGCCAATATGGCCAGGAGTCGGCGTAATATGTAATAGTTGATAATGCTGTTTCCATAGCCGGTATCAACGTCTCCCGACATACGTGTTCCTTGTATAGTGTAATATTCGCCATTCCTGGTACGAGCACGATTGCGTAGAGTTCTTCGACATAGTTTACGTAGCTCTTCACTCTGCTGGTAACAACTGAGGTAATGTTCATGACATATTCGTAGCATCTCTTTTGTAACATGTGCATCGAATGTTTGATGGTCCCCTTCAGTATAAAAGCTATATTTGCGAGAGAGTTTAGCGACTTTGGCACCGATTTCATCATACGTTCCTTTGCCAAACTGTAACTGTTCCTTGTTTGCTTTTTCAAGTGGTTTGACATAGATTCCATATGCAAGGTTAAAGCTCGGGTGCCTTGCTTGTATGAGTCGTGGAGCTTTGTACTTGTTTGCTCCCATTTTCTCCAGCTTCGTGAAAGGAGTGAGCCAGACGAGATTTTGGATCCATTTCGAATTGCGTCGAGAGCTTGCTGATAAAATCTTCGTTTGCTGGGGCTGTCCATAGAGTCGATATACTCCATAGCTCCATGGGGGTAGTTTATGCTTGAACTTACGCAACTCCCGGATGCCTCTAAAATGTTCTGGGCAATATTCGTCCAATATGACTGGCTTGTGTCTGTTGTTGTATGCGGCGATAGTGGTGGTGCTACCTTGGGCGTAGTAGTAAAAATCGCCGTGATTATTAATAGGTGGGTAATAGCATATAACGCGATCAATGCCATTATAATTAGTGCTGATACCCTTGTCTTTGACCACTGGCGTCTGTATGGGTGATCTGTATTTAAGGCTGCGGGCCTGAAGTAGTTTAAAGATCGCACACAGATGTCGCTAAATGGTATGGTATATATCATATTAAATACCCGGATCGTTCTACGTTGCACGAATTGTATGCAATCATTGTAGCGCATGATATTATGTAAGTCATAGTCGTATTGTGGTCTGATGTTGGCAAAGTGCTGGTCCATGATGCCATTTATTATAGCATACTCTTGTCTAACACTGATTTTCTTCCGTTGTGTTAGGTATTCGTGGATTACGGATCCGCACCATGCCATGTATGTTTCATCTATGATTTTGCCTATTGACTTAATTTTTAGGAAGGCGTATCCCTCATCTACACTGGGCGGGCTGGATTTGTCACATATAATTTCTTGTTGTTCTAGGGTTTTGACTCTAGCTCTCAATCTTTCCAATTCAACCTCTTCAACAACGGCGTTTTCTCTATCACCAGCTATTTCTCTTTCTACCATTGTAGGGTGACCATCAGGATGGTAAATAAGGCGGCACCTACAAAAATCAACAGTATGAATATTGCGCTTAGATTGTCCAATCTTTGTCTCCATATTAAATTGTCGTAATATTTTCTGGCATTTGTCGCTATCCAATGCTTCGTTTGTGAAGAGTATGAAGTCATCGCCGTTGACAATTGCATCACCTTTGATCGCCAATATGGCCAGGAGTCGGCGTAATATGTAATAGTTGATAATGCTGTTTCCATAGCCGGTATCAACGTCTCCCGACATACGTGTTCCTTGTATAGTGTAATATTCGCCATTCCTGGTACGAGCACGATTGCGTAGAGTTCTTCGACATAGTTTACGTAGCTCTTCACTCTGCTGGTAACAACTGAGGTAATGTTCATGACATATTCGTAGCATCTCTTTTGTAACATGTGCATCGAATGTTTGATGGTCCCCTTCAGTATAAAAGCTATATTTGCGAGAGAGTTTAGCGACTTTGGCACCGATTTCATCATACGTTCCTTTGCCAAACTGTAACTGTCCCTTGTTTGCTTTTTCAAGTGGTTTGACATAGATTCCATATGCAAGGTTAAAGCTCGGGTGCCTTGCTTGTATGAGTCGTGGAGCTTTGTACTTGTTTGCTCCCATTTTCTCCAGCTTCGTGAAAGGAGTGATGCCAGACGAGATTTTGGATCCATTTCGAATTGCGTCGAGAGCTTGCTGATAAAATCTTCGTTTGCTGGGGCTGTCCATAGAGTCGATATACTCTTCATAGCTCCATGGGGGTAGTTTATGCTTGAACTTACGCAACTCCCGGATGCCTCTAAAATGTTCTGGGCAATATTCGTCCAATATGACTGGCTTGTGTCTGTTGTTGTATGCGGCGATAGTGGTGGTGCTACCTTGGGCGTAGTAGTAAAAATCGCCGTGATTATTAATAGGTGGGTAATAGCATATAACGCGATCAATGCCATTATAATTAGTGCTGATACCCTTGTCTTTGACCACTGGCGTCTGTATGGGTGATCTGTATTTAAGGCTGCGGGCCTGAAGTAGTTTAAAGATCGCACACAGATGTCGCTAAATGGTATGGTATATATCATATTAAATACCCGGATCGTTTTACGTTGCACGAATTGTATGCAATCATTGTAGCGCATGATATTATGTAAGTCATAGTCGTATTGTGGTCTGATGTTGGCAAAGTGCTGGTCCATGATGCCATTTATTATAGCATACTCTTGTCTAACACTGATTTTCTTCCGTTGTGTTAGGTATTCGTGGATTACGGATCCGCACCATGCCATGTATGTTTCATCTATGATTTTGCCTATTGACTTAATTTTTAGGAAGGCGTATCCCTCATCTACACTGGGCGGGCTGGATTTGTCACATATAATTTCTTGTTGTTCTAGGGTTTTGACTCTAGCTCTCAATCTTTCCAATTCAACCTCTTCAACAACGGCGTTTTCTCTATCACCAGCTATTTCTCTTTCTACCATTGTAGGGTGACCATCAGGATGGTAAATAAGGCGGCACCTACAAAAATCAACAGTATGAATATTGCGCTTAGATTGTCCAATGTTTGTCTCCATATTAAATTGTCGTAATATTTTCTGGCATTTGTCGCTATCCAATGCTTCGTTTGTGAAGAGTATGAAGTCATCGCCGTTGACAATTGCATCACCTTTGATCGCCAATATGGCCAGGAGTCGGCGTAATATGTAATAGTTGATAATGCTGTTTCCATAGCCGGTATCAACGTCTCCCGACATACGTGTTCCTTGTATAGTGTAATATTCGCCATTCCTGGTACGAGCACGATTGCGTAGAGTTCTTCGACATAGTTTACGTAGCTCTTCACTCTGCTGGTAACAACTGAGGTAATGTTCATGACATATTCGTAGCATCTCTTTTGTAACATGTGCATCGAATGTTTGATGGTCCCCTTCAGTATAAAAGCTATATTTGCGAGAGAGTTTAGCGACTTTGGCACCGATTTCATCATACGTTCCTTTGCCAAACTGTAACTGTTCCTTGTTTGCTTTTTCAAGTGGTTTGACATAGATTCCATATGCAAGGTTAAAGCTCGGGTGCCTTGCTTGTATGAGTCGTGGAGCTTTGTACTTGTTTGCTCCCATTTTCTCCAGCTTCGTGAAAGGAGTGATGCCAGACGAGATTTTGGATCCATTTCGAATTGCGTCGAGAGCTTGCTGATAAAATCTTCGTTTGCTGGGGCTGTCCATAGAGTCGATATACTCTTCATAGCTCCATGGGGGTAGTTTATGCTTGAACTTACGCAACTCCCGGATGCCTCTAAAATGTTCTGGGCAATATTCGTCCAATATGACTGGCTTGTGTCTGTTGTTGTATGCGGCGATAGTGGTGGTGCTACCTTGGGCGTAGTAGTAAAAATCGCCGGGATTATTAATAGGTGGGTAATAGCATATAACGCGATCAATGCCATTATAATTAGTGCTGATACCCTTGTCTTTGACCACTGGCGTCTGTATGGGTGATCTGTATTTAAGGCTGCGGGCCTGAAGTAGTTTAAAGATCGCACACAGATGTCGCTAAATGGTATGGTATATATCATATTAAATACCCGGATCGTTCTACGTTGCACGAATTGTATGCAATCATTGTAGCGCATGATATTATGTAAGTCATAGTCGTATTGTGGTCTGATGTTGGCAAAGTGCTGGTCCATGATGCCATTTATTATAGCATACTCTTGTCTAACACTGATTTTCTTCCGTTGTGTTAGGTATTCGTGGATTACGGATCCGCACCATGCCATGTATGTTTCATCTATGATTTTGCCTATTGACTTAATTTTTAGGAAGGCGTATCCCTCATCTACACTGGGCGGGCTGGATTTGTCACATATAATTTCTTGTTGTTCTAGGGTTTTGACTCTAGCTCTCAATCTTTCCAATTCAACCTCTTCAACAACGGCGTTTTCTCTATCACCAGCTATTTCTCTTTCTACCATTGTAGGGTGACCATCAGGATGGTAAATAAGGCGGCACCTACAAAAATCAACAGTATGAATATTGCGCTTAGATTGTCCAATCTTTGTCTCCATATTAAATTGTCGTAATATTTTCTGGCATTTGTCGCTATCCAATGCTTCGTTTGTGAAGAGTATGAAGTCATCGCCGTTGACAATTGCATCACCTTTGATCGCCAATATGGCCAGGAGTCGGCGTAATATGTAATAGTTGATAATGCTGTTTCCATAGCCGGTATCAACGTCTCCCGACATACGTGTTCCTTGTATAGTGTAATATTCGCCATTCCTGGTACGAGCACGATTGCGTAGAGTTCTTCGACATAGTTTACGTAGCTCTTCACTCTGCTGGTAACAACTGAGGTAATGTTCATGACATATTCGTAGCATCTCTTTTGTAACATGTGCATCGAATGTTTGATGGTCCCCTTCAGTATAAAAGCTATATTTGCGAGAGAGTTTAGCGACTTTGGCACCGATTTCATCATACGTTCCTTTGCCAAACTGTAACTGTCCCTTGTTTGCTTTTTCAAGTGGTTTGACATAGATTCCATATGCAAGGTTAAAGCTCGGGTGCCTTGCTTGTATGAGTCGTGGAGCTTTGTACTTGTTTGCTCCCATTTTCTCCAGCTTCGTGAAAGGAGTGATGCCAGACGAGATTTTGGATCCATTTCGAATTGCGTCGAGAGCTTGCTGATAAAATCTTCGTTTGCTGGGGCTGTCCATAGAGTCGATATACTCTTCATAGCTCCATGGGGGTAGTTTATGCTTGAACTTAAGCAACTCCCGGATGCCTCTAAAATGTTCTGGGCAATATTCGTCCAATATGACTGGCTTGTGTCTGTTGTTGTATGCGGCGATAGTGGTGGTGCTACCTTGGGCGTAGTAGTAAAAATCGCCGTGATTATTAATAGGTGGGTAATAGCATATAACGCGATCAATGCCATTATAATTAGTGCTGATACCCTTGTCTTTGACCACTGGCGTCTGTATGGGTGATCTGTATTTAAGGCTGCGGGCCTGAAGTAGTTTAAAGATCGCACACAGATGTCGCTAAATGGTATGGTATATATCATATTAAATACCCGGATCGTTCTACGTTGCACGAATTGTATGCAATCATTGTAGCGCATGATATTATGTAAGTCATAGTCGTATTGTGGTCTGATGTTGGCAAAGTGCTGGTCCATGATGCCATTTATTATAGCATACTCTTGTCTAACACTGATTTTCTTCCGTTGTGTTAGGTATTCGTGGATTACGGATCCGCACCATGCCATGTATGTTTCATCTATGATTTTGCCTATTGACTTAATTTTTAGGAAGGCGTATCCCTCATCTACACTGGGCGGGCTGGATTTGTCACATATAATTTCTTGTTGTTCTAGGGTTTTGACTCTAGCTCTCAATCTTTCCAATTCAACCTCTTCAACAACGGCGTTTTCTCTATCACCAGCTATTTCTCTTTCTACCATTGTAGGGTGACCATCAGGATGGTAAATAAGGCGGCACCTACAAAAATCAACAGTATGAATATTGCGCTTAGATTGTCCAATCTTTGTCTCCATATTAAATTGTCGTAATATTTTCTGGCATTTGTCGCTATCCAATGCTTCGTTTGTGAAGAGTATGAAGTCATCGCCGTTGACAATTGCATCACCTTTGATCGCCAATATGGCCAGGAGTCGGCGTAATATGTAATAGTTGATAATGCTGTTTCCATAGCCGGTATCAACGTCTCCCGACATACGTGTTCCTTGTATAGTGTAATATTCGCCATTCCTGGTACGAGCACGATTGCGTAGAGTTCTTCGACATAGTTTACGTAGCTCTTCACTCTGCTGGTAACAACTGAGGTAATGTTCATGACATATTCGTAGCATCTCTTTTGTAACATGTGCATCGAATGTTTGATGGTCCCCTTCAGTATAAAAGCTATATTTGCGAGAGAGTTTAGCGACTTTGGCACCGATTTCATCATACGTTCCTTTGCCAAACTGTAACTGTCCCTTGTTTGCTTTTTCAAGTGGTTTGACATAGATTCCATATGCAAGGTTAAAGCTCGGGTGCCTTGCTTGTATGAGTCGTGGAGCTTTGTACTTGTTTGCTCCCATTTTCTCCAGCTTCGTGAAAGGAGTGATGCCAGACGAGATTTTGGATCCATTTCGAATTGCGTCGAGAGCTTGCTGATAAAATCTTCGTTTGCTGGGGCTGTCCATAGAGTCGATATACTCTTCATAGCTCCATGGGGGTAGTTTATGCTTGAACTTAAGCAACTCCCGGATGCCTCTAAAATGTTCTGGGCAATATTCGTCCAATATGACTGGCTTGTGTCTGTTGTTGTATGCGGCGATAGTGGTGGTGCTACCTTGGGCGTAGTAGTAAAAATCGCCGTGATTATTAATAGGTGGGTAATAGCATATAACGCGATCAATGCCATTATAATTAGTGCTGATACCCTTGTCTTTGACCACTGGCGTCTGTATGGGTGATCTGTATTTAAGGCTGCGGGCCTGAAGTAGTTTAAAGATCGCACACAGATGTCGCTAAATGGTATGGTATATATCATATTAAATACCCGGATCGTTTTACGTTGCACGAATTGTATGCAATCATTGTAGCGCATGATATTATGTAAGTCATAGTCGTATTGTGGTCTGATGTTGGCAAAGTGCTGGTCCATGATGCCATTTATTATAGCATACTCTTGTCTAACACTGATTTTCTTCCGTTGTGTTAGGTATTCGTGGATTACGGATCCGCACCATGCCATGTATGTTTCATCTATGATTTTGCCTATTGACTTAATTTTTAGGAAGGCGTATCCCTCATCTACACTGGGCGGGCTGGATTTGTCACATATAATTTCTTGTTGTTCTAGGGTTTTGACTCTAGCTCTCAATCTTTCCAATTCAACCTCTTCAACACCGGCGTTTTCTCTATCACCAGCTATTTCTCTTTCTACCATTGTAGGGTGACCATCAGGATGGTAAATAAGGCGGCACCTACAAAAATCAACAGTATGAATATTGCGCTTAGATTGTCCAATCTTTGTCTCCATATTAAATTGTCGTAATATTTTCTGGCATTTGTCGCTATCCAATGCTTCGTTTGTGAAGAGTATGAAGTCATCGCCGTTGACAATTGCATCACCTTTGATCGCCAATATGGCCAGGAGTCGGCGTAATATGTAATAGTTGATAATGCTGTTTCCATAGCCTGTATCAATGTCTCCCGACATACGTGTTCCTTGTATTACCGATAATGGTAAAGAGTTCTATAATAAAATATTTCAAAACCTGATGAAAAAATATAATATCAATCACTATTCCACATATAGTATCATGAAAGCGTCTATTGTAGAACGATTTAATAGAACTCTAAAAGGAATGATGTGGAAAAATTTTAGTCTACAAGGAAATTATCAATGGATACATATATGCAAGGATTTAATTAATCAATATAATAATAAAAAGCATAGAACAATTGGAATGACACCAAAGTCTGTTAACGCAGAAAATGAAAGTTCTATACTAAAACAAGTCTATAATCATCCCAAAATATATAAATCTGATAAACTAAAAGTTGGAGATCACGTCCGAATTAGCAAATATAAACATATTTTTTCAAAAGGATATACTCCAAACTGGACAACTGAAATTTTTAAAATTCGTACTTTACAGAACACAAACCCCATTACCTATTTATTGGAAGACTATCAAAGGAATCCGATTGTTGGTGGATTCTATGAACATGAACTATTAAAGACACATTTTCCAAATACATACTTGATTGAAAATGTTATTAAAACTAAGGGGCACCAGGCGTACGTAAAATGGTTGGGATTTTCCAATCAACATAATTCTTGGATCAATAAAGATGAACTTCAATAATATTATATATACTTCAATATGAGATTTATTTTTATTATATTATAAAATTCTCAAAAAAATAAAATAATATATAAAAAAGTTTTGATTTGATTTTTTTTTATTTCTAAACGATTAAATTTTATATCAACTTAGTTGAGTAAGGTTAAGAACAAGCACGATTAAATTTTATTCACACAAAAACAAATTGTGGTTACTTGTGTTTAAAATTCCTATTCAATAGATGACTATAGTTTAAAATAAAAACAAACTAAAATATTTTAATGATATTCTTTATTTATTTATTGTGTTTTTCACGTTATATATATTCACTTATAATCTAAAATCACTTAATACTATTGTACAATATTATCACTTGAAGATGATGTTAATACATTTTCATTGGGATATGATGATGATGATGATGATGATGGTTGTTGACTATTTATTGCATAATGTCCCCATGCATATGTATTAATACTATTATCTCTAATAAATCGCTTATCATCTAAATAACTTAATGCTAATTTACTAATGTGTTGAGTATATATTTCATGAATCTTTGATCAAAATACATACATAGAATCATAGTACATTTTTTTTTCAAATAAACATTTTCTAAAGTCATTAATCGTTAGTCTATTGGTTACGCATTTTTTAACTCCTTTAATTTTTTTAATTTCTTTTTCCTCCTCATCAATTTTAATTGAATACATTTTAGCGCGTAAACCAATGAACTCTTTAATTATTTTACCATTACATTCATCCTTCATCATTCCTAATACTTTTTTATTGACAAGCGGTAAATTATAGATATTATCTTTCGGATACCCAGATGTATCAAACTGATTTCGTACATCGTTTCTAATATCGTTGTATAGATCATCCGTTCTAATATCATATATAAACGAGTCCGTGTCCATATAGTTTAAATTAATATTTTCACAATATTTCGGTTTCATATATTCGTAGTGAAAATTATACATTTTATGTTTCGAGAGTTCCAAGACAGAAAATCCAATGTAAATGGGTTTGTCGTACACAGTTCGTACTCTTTTCAATTGAATCGCAACCATTTGTTCATGAATTTTCAGACAACTGTGAAAATTAGGTTTGGCAATAAGAGCTCTAGCTCCTAATCTCTTCCCCCTACTCTCCCATTCACATACCAATTTTATATCTTTTCTTTTATCAACATTTTCCATTGTCTTCCCATATACTGCATTATTTAACAATTTAAAAAAGTTCTGTTCAAATACATTCTTACCCAATGTTCGGTGATAGTTATTTATATCAATATATTTTTTCAACCAATCTGACTGATTAAATTGAAGAATTCTATGAATTTTCCTTAAAATCAAACCATGTTGAAGACATTGTTGCAGATTGCGATAGTGTATTATGTAATTGGTTTTATTGTTTAAGTCTGTTATTAATTTTTGCTGTTTCATGCCCCCAATTTTTTTATTTTCTGCACAGAATGGAAAATCGCTATGACGGTCGTGCAGTGTACTTGGATATTCCAAGTCTACTTCTAATATGTAACCAATTTCTGAGTCTTCTTCCACTACATGTATATTAAAGTCTTCAACGTTTTCAAACCATTTAAAATTTTTAAAGGGAAGATACTGCGACATTGCATATCCATATAAATTATTTACATCAAAATACATTAGATAATTTGATTCTTTTGTGGGATCATAATCATTAACGTATTTATTATTTACTATGGTGTGCCGTTTACTACACTGAACAATACCTCCTCTAATACCCCGTACAACGAAATTGTACATGTTAATATCTGTTAGTAATTCCAATTCTATTTTAGTTGTTTTCAACATTGCATCCCAAGATAAGCCTGGAGTAGTATAATATTGACAAGGGTCTAAATTGTAAATTTTCTTACAAACTTTACGGAAATTTTCAAATATATCACATAGCAAGAGAACATCTACTTTTAGATATAATAGAAGATAGTCCAACAATTTGTTGCAATTAAATGTATTCCAAACATTTTCAGCATGTTCATAATCATCTATACTGCACGACTCATTTGTAAGTTTATTAAAGAAACATGATCGCGGTGGTAGTTGTGTTTCCTCCAGCCGATCAACTGAGTTAAGAAAGTCATATGGAAAGACACCTTTACGCTTCATTAAACTGAATTCATTATGAGTTTGATAGATTAATTTTACTGTCGTCAAGTCATCATCAGACAAATTGAAAGGAATTATATTTATATCACCTTTAATACATGATAATTCTCTAATAAACAAATGACAATCATATGCCGAAAGATTGTGAAAAAATATCGGAATGAAGTTTGCAATTTGAAATTCTAAATTGCATTTTTTGTGTGCGGGACCTCTATATTCACCCGTTAGATGACAATGATCAGCCACACACGATCTTCAACAGATAGCAAACATTCACAAATGTGACAAATTTTGTCCTCCATTTGTCTGATCTGTTGAAGTGGTGTTAAGGAATTCATTGGTTTTACTACACTTAAATAATTCTTATAGATATATCTTATATCTTTAACTAAACTCTTAAAGAAATGATTAGGTGCGTCATCAGCACCATTATAAATTCTAAATATATCTAAATTAGAGTTAAATGTACATTTAATATAATAACTGTATGCAAATGGAATGTGCTTTTGTATAGATTTAATATTTGCAGAATTTTGAATATCAACTGATTTTAGAATACATTCAAAATCAGCGTATACTATAAAAGGTACATCCATTTGCTTTTTAAAATTCCTAAAACTTACTAAATTATTGTCTTCAGTTGGCATCTTAGTTATCATTTTATTGCAATGCTGTTTGTATATGTTTAATGATGAATGAGAATGGAAATGTATTAAACAGGTATTGCATACATATGCCATAGTTATATGTTTCGTTACTTGACTTTTAATTAATCTGTAAATATAAAGAAAAACTTAATTAGTATAAAATTATTGAAGAATATATATTCTTTACAATTACCTTGATATATTTTTTATCCATACATAATGGAATCTTCCTTCTCCTTCCTAAAAAACAACAAATTGATGTGTTGGAATTTTTCCTGCACAGTAAAATAGTATGGACCGACTATATTATTATCATCGCCCAATCCAAACACATTAATACTTATATCAGGATTTTTACTTTCGAACACTTTGATTTTATTAAGTGGTAGAGGAAAATGCTGACTTTTAAAATTTAATATTATATTATTTTCAAGCGTTATGATTTCTTCATTTATGTTGTTAACTTTATATGATGAACATCTATTGGTATGCAAATCAACTGGATAAAGTGCTGATATTATAGCCCACTTAAAACAATATATATCACTATTTTGGACATTGATGCAAGCAAACTTTCTCTGTATTGTTAGAGGTAATGGAATATATTGTGACCCTTTAATACATTTATATTTGTTGACATTGATTTCAAGATGTGATAATTTAATTAATGACCATCCGCTATCACGTTCCTGAAATTCACTCATTTTTTTAATTATATTATTACATTGTTCATTATAAAGGTCAATAATGTCATCACTTGTCGTTGATATGCTTAGGATCACCATTTTTGTTTGATGCGATTTAACTTCTATGATACATGTATCATGATCTTCTTTAACCAACATATACTCGCAAAATAATTCAATATTAAATTTTACACTCGAATATTCCTGTGTCACATTATATAACAATTCCATGACATTGTCTCTAATTGTATACAGAAAGTTTTCTGGTATTAAATCAGTTTCATTGCTATTTTCAATCAAATATGTTATGATGCGATTATTGAATACAGACTTGATACACTTTAAACTACCGTCATAGTTATTATATTTCTCTGTCTTTTCCGCACTGTTAGTTTTATGCATATTTGTTCTTATATGATAATGCCATTTAGTATTTGATATATATGTTCTACATTTGTCACAATATATATTGATTGCACCGCTGTCTGATATAGTATGAGAGTGTTGTTCCCATTCCTCGCGGTTTGAAAAATATAGCTTACACGTTGTACACTTAAACGATGAGGAAGACCCTTGATAATGTAATCTAATATGTCTCCTTAAATTTGTATTCGTAGTGAACTCTTTCTTACAAAATTCACAAATAAATTTAGTCATTTTTATAAATATTTTTATTTAGACGTTGTTAGAGAAAAGTGGTTGAAATAAGAATGATGATATATTTGAACATATGCAGTATTTAATCTCTTTCTTAGAGTATACGATTTACATATAACTTTTTTTTCAGTAATTACAGTTAAAGAATACATATTTGTGGTTAAATAGTTTTATTTTAAAAAACATTTCTATCCATATATTCATTTCTTATCACAAACGTAAAATTTTTATAATTCTAATTATAAACTTTTTACAACAATAGAAACCACTGCACCTGCGTTTGCTACAAATATTATCAACTTTTTATAAACTAACATACACACACACATACATATATTTTCAAAAACATACATACATACACACATGCACCCCCTCCACAACAAAATCAAAACCCTACAATCGTCACACCATCTTTGCGGTTTGACACCCTACCTAAAGAACATCGGTAATGGTCGATTTTCACACAACATACCCCTACTCCATACAACACAATGTAGCAAACCAATCAACTAACTTAAATGCCGGCTGTAGCGTAGGCATGATCCAAATTTTGTATGAGGATCATGGTCGCGAAACCCCACAAACAACCTACTGCCATGTATGTTTCATCTATGATTTTGCCTATTGACTTAATTTTTAGGAAAGCGTATCCCTCATCTACACTGGGCGGGCTGGATTTGTCGCATATAATTTCTTGTTGTTCTAGGGTTTTGACTCTAGCTCTCAATCTTTCCAATTCAACCTCTTCAACAACGGCGTTTTCTCTATCACCAGCTATTTCTCTTTCTACCATTGTCGGGTGACCATCAGGATGGTAAATAAAGCGGCACCTACAAAAATCAACAGTATGAATATTGCGCGTAGATTGTCCAATCTTTGTCTCCATATTAAATTGTCGTAATATTCTCTGGCATTTGTCGCTATCCAATGCTTCGTTTGTGAAGATTATGAAGTCATCGCCGTTGACAATTGCATCACCTTTGATCGCCAATATGGCCAGGAGTCGGCGTAATATGTAATAGTTGATAATGCTGTTTCTATAGCCTGTATCAACGTCTCCCGACATACGTGTTCCTTGTATAGTGTAATATTCGCCATTCCTGGTACGAGCACGATTGCGTAGAGTTCTTCGACATAGTTTACGTAGCTCTTCACTCTGCTGGTAACAACTGAGGTAATGTTCATGACATATTCATAGCATCTCTTTTGTAACATGTGCATCGAATGTTTGATGGTCCCCTTCAGTATAAAAGCTTTATTTGCGAGAGAGTTTAGCGACTTTGGCACCGATTTCATCATACGTTCCTTTGCCAAACTGTAACTGTCCCTTGTTTGCTTTTTCAAGTGGTTTGACATAGATTCCATATGCAAGGTTAAAGCTTGGGTGCCTTGCTTGTATGAGTCGTGGAGCTTTGTACTTGTTTGCTCCCATTTTCTCCAGCTTCGTGAAAGGAGTGATGCCAGACGAGATTTTGGATCCATTTCGAATTGCGTCGAGAGCTTGCTGATAAAATCTTCGTTTGCTGGGGCTGTCCATAGAGTCGATATACTCTTCATAGCTCCATGGGGGTAGTTTATGCTTGAACTTACGCAACTCCCGGATGCCTCTAAAATGTTCTGGGCAATATTCGTCCAATATGACTGGCTTGTGTCTGTTGTTGTATGCGGCGATAGTGGTGGTGCTACCTTGGGCGTAGTAGTAAAAATCGCCGGGATTATTAATAGGTGGGTAATAGCATATAACGCGATCAATGCCATTATAATTAGTGATGATACCCTTGTCTTTGACCACTGGCGTCTGTATGGGTGATCTGTATTTAAGGCTGCGGGCCTGAAGTAGTTGAAAGATCGCACACAGATATCGCTAAATGGTATGGTATATGTCATATTAAATACCCGGATCGTTTTACGTTGCACGAATTGTATGCAATCATTGTAGCGCATGATATTATGTAAGTCATAGTCGTATTGTGGTCTGATGTTGGCAAAGTGCTGGTTCATGATGCCATTTATTATAGCATACACTGATTTTCTTCCGTTGTGTTAGGTATTCGTGGATTACGGATCCGCACCATGCCATGTATGTTTCATCTATGATTTTGCCTATTGACTTAATTTTTAGGAAGGCATATCCCTCATCTACACTGGGTGGATTTGTCACATATAATTTCTTGTTGTTCTAGGGTTTTGACTCTAGCTCTCAATCTTTCCAATTCAACCTCTTCAACAACGGCGTTTTCTCTATCACCAACTATTTCTCTTTCTACCATTGTCGGGTGACCATCAGGATGGTAAATAAGGCGGCACCTACAAAAATCAACAGTATGAATATTGCGCGTAGATTGTCCAATCTTTGTCTCCATATTAAATTGTCGTAATATTCTCTGGCATTTGTCGCTATCCAATGCTTCGTTTGTGAAGAGTATGAAGTCATCGCCGTTGACAATTGCATCACCTTTGATCGCCAATATGGCCAGGAGTCGGCGTAATATGTAATAGTTGATAATGCTGTTTCCATAGCCTGTATCAACGTCTCCCGACATACGTGTTCCTTGTATAGTGTAATATTCGCCATTCCTGGTACGAGCACGATTGCGTAGAGTTCTTCGACATAGTTTACGTAGCTCTTCACTCTGCTGGTAACAACTGAGGTAATGTTCATGACATATTCATAGCATCTCTTTTGTAACATGTGCATCGAATGTTTGATGGTCCCCTTCAGTATAAAAGCTTTATTTGCGAGAGAGTTTAGCGACTTTGGCACCGATTTCATCATACGTTCCTTTGCCAAACTGTAACTGTCCCTTGTTTGCTTTTTCAAGTGGTTTGACATAGATTCCATATGCAAGGTTAAAGCTTGGGTGCCTTGCTTGTATGAGTCGTGGAGCTTTGTACTTGTTTGCTCCCATTTTCTCCAGCTTCGTGAAAGGAGTGATGCCAGACGAGATTTTGGATCCATTTCGAATTGCGTCGAGAGCTTGCTGATAAAATCTTCGTTTGCTGGGGCTGTCCATAGAGTCGATATACTCTTCATAGCTCCATGGGGGTAGTTTATGCTTGAACTTACGCAACTCCCGGATGCCTCTAAAATGTTCTGGGCAATATTCGTCCAATATGACTGGCTTGTGTCTGTTGTTGTATGCGGCGATAGTGGTGGTGCTACCTTGGGCGTAGTAGTAAAAATCGCCGGGATTATTAATATGTGGGTAATAGCATATAACGCGATCAATGCCATTATAATTAGTGATGATACCCTTGTCTTTGACCACTGGCGTCTGTATGGGTGATCTGTATTTAAGGCTGCGGGCCTGAAGTAGTTGAAAGATCGCACACAGATATCGCTAAATGGTATGGTATATATCATATTAAATACCAGGATCGTTTTACGTTGCACGAATTGTATGCAATCATTGTAGCGCATGATATTATGTAAGTCATAGTCGTATTGTGGTCTGATGTTGGCAAAGTGCTGGTTCATGATGCCATTTATTATAGCATACTCTTGTCTAACACTGATTTTCTTCCGTTGTGTTAGGTATTCGTGGATTACGGATCCGCACCATGCCATGTATGTTTCATCTATGATTTTGCCTATTGACTTAATTTTTAGGAAGGCATATCCCTCATCTACACTGGGTGGATTTGTCACATATAATTTCTTGTTGTTCTAGGGTTTTGACTCTAGCTCTCAATCTTTCCAATTCAACCTCTTCAACAACGGCGTTTTCTCTATCACCAGCTATTTCTCTTTCTACCATTGTCGAGTGACCATCAGGATGGTAAATAAAGCGGCACCTACAAAAATCAACAGTATGAATATTGCGCGTAGATTGTCCAATCTTTGTCTCCATATTAAATTGTCGTAATATTCTCTGGCATTTGTCGCTATCCAATGCTTCGTTTGTGAAGAGTATGAAGTCATCGCCGTTGACAATTGCATCACCTTTGATCGCCAATATGGCCAGGAGTCGGCGTAATATGTAATAGTTGATAATGCAGTTTCCATAGCCTGTATCAACGTCTCCCGACATACGTGTTCCTTGTATAGTGTAATATTCGCCATTCCTGGTACGAACACGATTGCGTAGAGTTCTTCGACATAGTTTACGTAGCTCTTCACTCTGCTGGTAACAACTGAGGTAATGTTCATGACATATTCGTAGCATCTCTTTTGTAACATGTGCATCGAATGTTTGATGGTCCCCTTCAGTATAAAAGCTATATTTGCGAGAGAGTTTAGCGACTTTGGCACCGATTTCATCATACGTTCCTTTGCCAAACTGTAACTGTCCCTTGTTTGCTTTTTCAAGTGGTTTGACATAGATTCCATATGCAAGGTTAAAGCTTGGGTGCCTTGCTTGTATGAGTCGTGGAGCTTTGTACTTGTTTGCTCCCATTTTCTCCAGCTTCGTGAAAGGAGTGATGCCAGACGAGATTTTGGATCCATTTCGAATTGCGTCGAGAGCTTGCTGATAAAATCTTCGTTTGCTGGGGCTGTCCATAGAGTCGATATACTCTTCATAGCTCCATGGGCGTAGTTTATGCTTGAACTTACGCAACTCCCGGATGCCTCCAAAATGTTCTGAGCAATATTCGTCCAATATGACTGGCTTGTGTCTGTTGTTGTATGCGGCGATAGTGGTGGTGCTACCTTGGGCGTAGTAGTAAAAATCGCCGGGATTATTAATAGGTGGGTAATAGCATATAACGCGATCAATGCCATTATAGTTAGTGCTGATACCCTTGTCTTTGACCACTGGCGTCTGTATGGGTGATCTGTATTTAAGGCTGCGGGCCTGAAGTAGTTTAAAGATCGCACACAGATATCGCTAAATGGTATGGTATATATCATATTAAATACCCGGATCGTTTTACGTTGCACGAATTGTATGCAATCATTGTAGCGCATGATATTATGTAAGTCATAGTCGTATTGTGGCCTGATGTTGGCAAAGTGCTGGTCCATGATGCCATTTATTATAGCATACTCTTGTCTAACACTGATTTTCTTCCGTTGTGTTAGGTATTCGCGTATTACGGATCCGCACCATGCCATGTATGTTTCATCTATGATTTTGCCTATTGACTTAATTTTTAGGAAAGCGTATCCCTCATCTACACTGGGCGGGCTGGATTTGTCGCATATAATTTCTTGTTGTTCTAGGGTTTTGACTCTAGCTCTCAATCTTTCCAATTCAACCTCTTCAACAACGGTGTTTTTTTTCTCTATCACCAGCTATTTCTCTTTCTACCATTGTCGGGTGACCATCAGGATGGTAAATAAGGCGGCACCTACAAAAATCAACAGTATGAATATTGCGCGTAGATTGTCCAATCTTTGTCTCCATATTAAATTGTCGTAATATTCTCTGGCATTTGTCGCTATCCAATGCTTCGTTTGTGAAGAGTATGAAGTCATCGCCGTTGACAATTGCATCACCTTTGATCGCCAATATGGCCAGGGGTCGGCGTAATATGTAATAGTTGATAATGCTGTTTCCATAGCCTGTATCAACGTCTCCCGACATACGTGTTCCTTGTATAGTATAATATTCGCCATTCCTGGTACGAGCACGATTGCGTAGAGTTCTTCGACATAGTTTACGTAGCTCTTCACTCTGCTGGTAACAACTGAGGTAATGTTCATGACATATTCATAGCATCTCTTTTGTAACATGTGCATCGAATGTTTGATGGTCCCCTTCAGTATAAAAGCTTTATTTGCGAGAGAGTTTAGCGACTTTGGCACCGATTTCATCATACATTCCTTTGCCAAACTGTAACTGTCCCTTGTTTGCTTTTTCAAGTGGTTTGACATAGATTCCATATGCAAGGTTAAAGCTTGGGTGCCTTGCTTGTATGAGTCGTGGAGCTTTGTACTTGTTTGCTCCCATTTTCTCCAGCTTCGTGAAAGGAGTGATGCCAGACGAGATTTTGGATCCATTTCGAATTGCGTCGAGAGCTTGCTGATAAAATCTTCGTTTGCTGGGGCTGTCCATAGAGTCGATATACTCTTCATAGCTCCATGGGCGTAGTTTATGCTTGAACTTACGCAACTCCCGGATGCCTCTAAAATGTTCTGGGCAATATTCGTCCAATATGACTGGCTTGTGTCTGTTGTTGTATGCGGCGATAGTGGTGGTGCTACCTTGGGCGTAGTAGTAAAAATCGCCGGGATTATTAATAGGTGGGTAATAGCATATAACGCGATCAATGCCATTATAGTTAGTGCTGATACCCTTGTCTTTGACCACTGGCGTCTGTATGGGTGATCTGTATTTAAGGCTGCGGGCCTGAAGTAGTTTAAAGATCGCACACAGATATCGCTAAATGGTATGGTATATATCATATTAAATACCCGGATCGTTTTACGTTGCACGAATTGTATGCAATCATTGTAGCGCATGATATTATGTAAGTCATAGTCGTATTGTGGCCTGATGTTGGCAAAGTGATGGTCCATGATGCCAGTTATTATAGCATACTCTTGTCTAACACTGATTTTCTTCCGTTGTGTTAGGTATTCGCGTATTACGGATCCGCACCATGCCATGTATGTTTCATCTATGATTTTGCCTATTGACTTAATTTTTAGGAAAGCGTATCCCTCATCTACACTGGGCGGGCTGGATTTGTCGCATATAATTTCTTGTTGTTCTAGGGTTTTGACTCTAGCTCTCAATCTTTCCAATTCAACCTCTTCAACAACGGCGTTTTCTCTATCACCAGCTATTTCTCTTTCTACCATTGTCGGGTGACCATCAGGATGGTAAATAAAGCGGCACCTACAAAAATCAACAGTATGAATATTGCGCGTAGATTGTCCAATCTTTGTCTCCATATTAAATTGTCGTAATATTCTCTGGCATTTGTCGCTATCCAATGCTTCGTTTGTGAAGAGTATGAAGTCATCGCCGTTGACAATTGCATCACCTTTGATCGCCAATATGGCCAGGAGTCGGCGTAATATGTAATAGTTGATAATGCTGTTTCCATAGCCTGTATCAACGTCTCCCGACATACGTGTTCCTTGTATAGTGTAATATTCGCCATTCCTGGTACGAGCACGATTGCGTAGAGTTCTTCGACATAGTTTACGTAGCTCTTCACTCTGCTGGTAACAACTGAGGTAATGTTCATGACATATTCATAGCATCTCTTTTGTAACATGTGCATCGAATGTTTGATGGTCCCCTTCAGTATAAAAGCTTTATTTGCGAGAGAGTTTAGCGACTTTGGCACCGATTTCATCATACGTTCCTTTGCCAAACTGTAACTGTCCCTTGTTTGCTTTTTCAAGTGGTTTGACATAGATTCCATATGCAAGGTTAAAGCTTGGGTGCCTTGCTTGTATGAGTCGTGGAGCTTTGTACTTGTTTGCTCCCATTTTCTCCAGCTTCGTGAAAGGAGTAATGCCAGACGAGATTTTGGATCCATTTCGAATTGCGTCGAGAGCTTGCTGATAAAATCTTCGTTTGCTGGGGCTGTCCATAGAGCCGATATACTCTTCATAGCTCCATGGGCGTAGTTTATGCTTGAACTTACGCAACTCCCGGATGCCTCTAAAATGTTCTGGGCAATATTCGTCCAATATGACTGGCTTGTGTCTGTTGTTGTATGCGGCGATAGTGGTGGTGCTACCTTGGGCGTAGTAGTAAAAATCGCCGGGATTATTAATAGGTGGGTAATAGCATATTATACAGGTAAAGGGAAAATGTTTTGAAGGAAGACCTTTTTTAATTTTTTTTTTTTTTTATGTTGGCAAGTGTTGGATCTAACCGTGTACAACACTAGGTGGATTTGTACTGGGCTTCCACTAGCCGTTCATTTAAGCACTCGAAATGCTATAGACATTCAGGCACATTAGATGCCTTTGAAAATTAAAGAAGAGTGTTGAAGTTCTAAATTAATTCTGTTTTATTTCTGACAAAGTTTGAGTTTATATAGTGTTTTTTACAATTATCTACATTTATCTAAAATATCATGCATTTCATTCATTTACTCATATTAACCTATGTAACACAGTGTTCGACTGTTCACCTATGTTACAATTGCATTTACCGATCGATTAATCAGTCAGTGTTCAGCATAGTCATCAATTTAACACAAAAATGCATTTCTCCTATTTATGATATCAAGAATAGAAATGAAATTTGACTTGCTATTGAATACCCCTTAAGTACGGTCAAGTACCCAGGCAATGAACTGCATATGGAGTAAACTGAAGGTACTCATGTTTCGCTTCGACGTAGGTCTGTGGGCAAATGAATGAAATGTTAATAATGTTACAATGTGTGTGTTGACCATATGTGTCATAATATTTTGTGTGTGTCTAAAAATATACAAAACGATATCTTAAGAATTTGTTTTGGTTTTTTACAATAATGTGTGACGTATTTTAGTGGAAATTATAATTACTAAATATGACTGTACATCACACCCTTACCCTTAAGATAAAATTTATGAAGTTTTGAATAAATTTAAATCTGAATACAAATTAGTAGTTTTAATTTTTGTATTATATAATTAATATGTTGTTTTCTTAAGGTATGATTTATGAATATAAATTTATGTGATACGAATATGTATATACGTATATATATTTTTTTTTTTTTTTTTTTTTTTTTTTTTTTTTACATTGTTTTTTTTTGTACAATTTTAATGAATTATTGTGAAAAAGTCTTTCTTTATTATTTATTTCTAATATTGAATTACAATTTTGTCTTTCCAGTATTTTATATGGACCAATGTAGGGACTCTGATTTTTCTTTCTACTTTCTAGTTTTACTAGTACTAAGTCTCCTACATCAAAAGAACTTTTTATCATCTTTTTATCATATTTTAATTTTGATTTCTCTTTTGCTATCTTTATTAAATTTTTAGCGTTATCTAATGCTCTTTTAATTCTAGTCCTAAGTTCGTTAGCATAATTTTCTAAATCATAAACTTTAGTATTAGTGCATAATGCATCTGTAGGCAGAGTTGGTAATTTGCCAAAAATCAACTGGTATGGGGAATAATTGTTATTTACATGAGGTGTGGTATTATACGCAAATGTATAATAAGGTATCCACTTGTCCCATTCTAAATCTTCAACAAAGTTTAACATATATTCATTTAATACTCTGTGATTTCTTTCTAGCGTTCCTATAGATTGATGGTGATATGGTGCTGAAAATTTCTGATCTATTTTTAATAGTTTGCATACTTCATTCATTAATTCATTTTTGAATTCAGTGCCTCTATCTGATTTTAATATTTTAAAGCAACCATATTTCAAAATAAACTGTTCTACAAGAGTTTTAGCTATATTTTTCGCTTCTTTTGTTTCTATAGGGCATGCTACAACATATTTTGTTAATACGCATTGCATCGTTAATATATATCTATAATTATTAGAAATTCTTAATGGTCCTACAGTGTCTATTTCTATTACTTCAAAACTATTACTTGGGGTTTCGGTGATATTCATTTCCTCTTTAATGTGTCTAGTTTGTTTGTTTCTTAAACATTTATCGCAATTTACAACGTAATCTCTAACCATTTTTCTCATATTTTTCCAAACATATCTTTGTTTGAGTCTTAGTACAGTTTTTCGAATGCCTAAGTGTCCTGACAATGGTGAGTTGTGGAATTCTTCGATCAATTTATTTTGTAATTTTTTATTTTTTATATATTGCAAGGGTTTATACAAGATGATATTCAAGCTCAAGTTTTTATATTTTTTAGATTTTAATAATCTTTGGTATACCTCATCATAAATTCTTTTCATATATTCTACTGATATCAGTTTAAAAATTTCATCATCGCTAGCTAATGCGAGATCTTTCATATTCTGCTTATGCATATAGATTATCAGCTTCTCTAGAAACAAAACGTATTTTGCAAGATCATCACTAATATTCATATGATAGCTATTATTTATATATTCAATGGTACCATTTAATTTATCTTTATTTATACCGGTATTAATTTTAAACTTTAATTTGTGCACATTTTTAATATCTTGTAATGATGTACATTCCCATATGTTCGTATATTTTAGTTGTTGGGATATGTCCTTCTCATCTGAGTTGTTTACAGTTGTTTTACCCTTTGCGTTCATTCCACGTGTAATTGCTAAGATTTTTGTTGGTTTGGTATCATCATCTTCTATTGGAATCATGTTTTTTAGCATATCAGAATCTATTTTAATTCTAGATAATGCATCAGCATTTGTATTAATTTTTCCTTTTTTATATACAATTTCAAAGTCATAATCTGATAAATCAATCCGTACTCTAGTTAATTTAGAGGAAGGGTTTTTATGTGTAAAAAGTGAAACAAGAGGCCTGTGGTCAGTTACTACTATGAATCTTCTACCATGTAAATATGGTCTAAAGAATGCAATGCCCCAATGTATAGCTAGTAATTCTTTTTCTATTACAGGTTTATTAATTTCGTGTTTATTCAAAGTTCTGCTAGCATAGGTTATTGGCAAATCTCTTCCTATTTCTCCCTGTGATAAAATTGCACCTAAAGCGTAATTTGAAGCATCTGTCGTTAAAATGAAAGGTTTTTCAAAGTCTGGGTATTGTAATATTGGTGAACTAATTAATTTTTGTCTCAGTACGTCAAATGTTTGTTGACACTTGTCTGTCCATTCAAATATTTTTCCTTTCTTCGTCTGATCGTTCAGACATTTTGTTAATTCAGCGAAATTTTTTATAAAACGTCTATAGTAATTACAAAAAGCTACAAATCGTTTTACCTCGTCAGCATCTTTAGGTACCGGATAATTTTGAATTGCTTTGTGTTTTGCTGGGTCTGTCTTAATACCATCTTTTGTTATTAGATGACCTAAATAAACAACTTCTGACTTTAAAAATACACATTTTTTAGCGTTTAATTTTAAATTGTATTTTGATAAACGTTCAAAGACCTGTCTCAAATTGTCATTGTGATGTTTCAAGCTACATCCAAAAATTATGATGTCGTCTACATATAAAAATGCTTTACTATCGAGACCTGAAAGTGCTATTGTAAGCATACGTTGGAAACTATTTGATGAAATTTTAAGACCAAAAGGTAATCGTTTAAATTGATAGTGACCGTTTGAAGTTGAAAATGCTGTTGGTTTTCTTGAATCTTTATCTAAACTAATTTGATGAAACGAACTTGTCATATCTAGTGTTGAAAAATATTTTGCCCTTCCTAATTTATCTAATACATCTTCAATTCTTGTAAGTGGAAATTTATCATTGACTATTTTCTTGTTTAGTTGCCTAAAATCTACTACAAGTCGCCATTTCTCTTTGTCTCCGTCGCTTTTCTTTGGTACAACAAGTAATGGTGAGTTGTATGGACTAGTTGAATGTTCAATAATATCATCATCAAGTAATTTTTGAACTTGTTGATCGATTTCTTCTATTTGAGTATGTGGAAGTCTATAATTTTTAATGTAAACTGGCGTTCTATCTGTTAAATTGAGATGTTGTGTATAGAAGTTATTTGCTGTTAAAACGTCTCCTTCTAAGTGAAATATGTTTTGATAGTCTTTGAAAATTGTTATCAATTCATCCGTTGCTTTACTGTCATTATTGTCAATTTTCAACGTTTGTAATAGTTTGCTAAATCTGTCTTTATTGTTATTTTTATTGTGATTTTGTGATTTGGTGAGAAAAACGTATTTATGTAATGGTTCTATTTCAAAATTAATATTTTTCCTTACACAACATTATTGTTTATTTTCTTATTAACATAGCTTTTATAATATGCGTTTAGTTTTAAGATGCATATAATTATTATAACAAGGACAATTACAATTGTTGTTATTTGCCATAGTTCTTCGTCATTAGTTTTAATATCTGTAGATTTTTGTGTATTATTAGTATTACTACCTACTTCATACCCTGCGATTGCAATCAGAATTGCATTTCCGATTTTACTCCACAATCCCATTTGGTCAATTTTTACAATATTATTTTTTAATGAATTCTTATTTTTACGATTCTTCTTTGGATTACTAATTTTTAGTTAAGTCCTTTAGTTCCTCATATAACTTTCGTTTGTATTCGCCTTCTGCCAAGGGAATTAGACGTTTAAGCTCTTTGATTTTCTTATTTAGCTTAACTTTTTTTCCTCCTCTGGAACGTGGTTTTTTAGTTTCAACTTTTGCTGTTCCTTTTTTTGGATTTCTTGCCTTGTACTGTTCAATCGTTATAGGTTGAGGACCGTGGTTCTTCGGCGTAGGAACGTATACTGGACCCTGGATCTGTTGTCCTTCTGTGGGATCATAGGCAAGCAACTCCCTATATAACTTTTCAAAAATTCTATGGAATTCGGGTTCCATGTAGTGTAAAGGTTAGACAGCAGCTACTCAGAAAATTCTAGTTGAGTCAGGCAGGATCGCCATATACAGGTAAAGGGAAAATGTTTTGAAGGAAGACCTTTTTTAATTTTTTTTTTTTTTATGTTGGCAAGTGTTGGATCTAACCGTGTACAACACTAGGTGGATTTGTACTGGGCTTCCACTAGCCGTTCATTTAAGCACTCGAAATGCTATAGACATTCAGGCACATTAGATGCCTTTGAAAATTAAAGAAGAGTGTTGAAGTTCTAAATTAATTCTGTTTTATTTCTGACAAAGTTTGAGTTTATATAGTGTTTTTTACAATTATCTACATTTATCTAAAATATCATGCATTTCATTCATTTACTCATATTAACCTATGTAACACAGTGTTCGACTGTTCACCTATGTTACAATTGCATTTACCGATCGATTAATCAGTCAGTGTTCAGCATAGTCATCAATTTAACACAAAAATGCATTTCTCCTATTTATGATATCAAGAATAGAAATGAAATTTGACTTGCTATTGAATACCCCTTAAGTACGGTCAAGTACCCAGGCAATGAACTGCATATGGAGTAAACTGAAGGTACTCATGTTTCGCTTCGACGTAGGTCTGTGGGCAAATGAATGAAATGTTAATAATGTTACAATGTGTGTGTTGACCATATGTGTCATAATATTTTGTGTGTGTCTAAAAATATACAAAACGATATCTTAAGAATTTGTTTTGGTTTTTTACAATAATGTGTGACGTATTTTAGTGGAAATTATAATTACTAAATATGACTGTACATCACAATATAACGCGATCAATGCCATTATAATTAGTGATGATACCCTTGTCTTTGACCACTGGCGTCTGTATGGGTGATCTGTATTTAAGGCTGCGGGCCTGAAGTAGTTGAAAGATCGCACACAGATATCGCTAAATGGTATGGTATATATCATATTAAATACCCGGATCGTTTTACGTTGCACGAATTGTATGCAATCATTGTAGCGCATGATATTATGTAAGTCATAGTCGTATTGTGGTCTGATGTTGGCAAAGTGCTGGTTCATGATGCCATTTATTATAGCATACTCTTGTCTAACACTGATTTTCTTCCGTTGTGTTAGGTATTCGTGGATTACGGATCCGCACCATGCCATGTATGTTTCATCTATGATTTTGCCTATTGACTTAATTTTTAGGAAGGCATATCCCTCATCTACACTGGGTGGATTTGTCACATATAATTTCTTGTTGTTCTAGGGTTTTGACTCTAGCTCTCAATCTTTCCAATTCAACCTCTTCAACAACGGCGTTTTCTCTATCACCAACTATTTCTCTTTCTACCATTGTCGGGTGACCATCAGGATGGTAAATAAGGCGGCACCTACAAAAATCAACAGTATGAATATTGCGCGTAGATTGTCCAATCTTTGTCTCCATATTAAATTGTCGTAATATTCTCTGGCATTTGTCGCTATCCAATGCTTCGTTTGTGAAGAGTATGAAGTCATCGCCGTTGACAATTGCATCACCTTTGATCGCCAATATGGCCAGGAGTCGGCGTAATATGTAATAGTTGATAATGCTGTTTCCATAGCCTGTATCAACGTCTCCCGACATACGTGTTCCTTGTATAGTGTAATATTCGCCATTCCTGGTACGAGCACGATTGCGTAGAGTTCTTCGACATAGTTTACGTAGCTCTTCACTCTGCTGGTAACAACTGAGGTAATGTTCATGACATATTCATAGCATCTCTTTTGTAACATGTGCATCGAATGTTTGATGGTCCCCTTCAGTATAAAAGCTTTATTTGCGAGAGAGTTTAGCGACTTTGGCACCGATTTCATCATACGTTCCTTTGCCAAACTGTAACTGTCCCTTGTTTGCTTTTTCAAGTGGTTTGACATAGATTCCATATGCAAGGTTAAAGCTTGGGTGCCTTGCTTGTATGAGTCGTGGAGCTTTGTACTTGTTTGCTCCCATTTTCTCCAGCTTCGTGAAAGGAGTGATGCCAGACGAGATTTTGGATCCATTTCGAATTGCGTCGAGAGCTTGCTGATAAAATCTTCGTTTGCTGGGGCTGTCCATAGAGTCGATATACTCTTCATAGCTCCATGGGGGTAGTTTATGCTTGAACTTACGCAACTCCCGGATGCCTCTAAAATGTTCTGGGCAATATTCGTCCAATATGACTGGCTTGTGTCTGTTGTTGTATGCGGCGATAGTGGTGGTGCTACCTTGGGCGTAGTAGTAAAAATCGCCGGGATTATTAATAGGTGGGCAATAGCATATAACGCGATCAATGCCATTATAATTAGTGATGATACCCTTGTCTTTGACCACTGGCGTCTGTATGGGTGATCTGTATTTAAGGCTGCGGGCCTGAAGTAGTTGAAAGATCGCACACAGATATCGCTAAATGGTATGGTATATGTCATATTAAATACCCGGATCGTTTTACGTTGCACGAATTGTATGCAATCATTGTAGCGCATGATATTATGTAAGTCATAGTCGTATTGTGGTCTGATGTTGGCAAAGTGCTGGTTCATGATGCCATTTATTATAGCATACACTGATTTTCTTCCGTTGTGTTAGGTATTCGTGGATTACGGATCCGCACCATGCCATGTATGTTTCATCTATGATTTTGCCTATTGACTTAATTTTTAGGAAGGCATATCCCTCATCTACACTGGGTGGATTTGTCACATATAATTTCTTGTTGTTCTAGGGTTTTGACTCTAGCTCTCAATCTTTCCAATTCAACCTCTTCAACAACGGCGTTTTCTCTATCACCAACTATTTCTCTTTCTACCATTGTCGGGTGACCATCAGGATGGTAAATAAGGCGGCACCTACAAAAATCAACAGTATGAATATTGCGCGTAGATTGTCCAATCTTTGTCTCCATATTAAATTGTCGTAATATTCTCTGGCATTTGTCGCTATCCAATGCTTCGTTTGTGAAGATTATGAAGTCATCGCCGTTGACAATTGCATCACCTTTGATCGCCAATATGGCCAGGAGTCGGCGTAATATGTAATAGTTGATAATGCTGTTTCTATAGCCTGTATCAACGTCTCCCGACATACGTGTTCCTTGTATAGTGTAATATTCGCCATTCCTGGTACGAGCACGATTGCGTAGAGTTCTTCGACATAGTTTACGTAGCTCTTCACTCTGCTGGTAACAACTGAGGTAATGTTCATGACATATTCATAGCATCTCTTTTGTAACATGTGCATCGAATGTTTGATGGTCCCCTTCAGTATAAAAGCTTTATTTGCGAGAGAGTTTAGCGACTTTGGCACCGATTTCATCATACGTTCCTTTGCCAAACTGTAACTGTCCCTTGTTTGCTTTTTCAAGTGGTTTGACATAGATTCCATATGCAAGGTTAAAGCTTGGGTGCCTTGCTTGTATGAGTCGTGGAGCTTTGTACTTGTTTGCTCCCATTTTCTCCAGCTTCGTGAAAGGAGTGATGCCAGACGAGATTTTGGATCCATTTCGAATTGCGTCGAGAGCTTGCTGATAAAATCTTCGTTTGCTGGGGCTGTCCATAGAGTCGATATACTCTTCATAGCTCCATGGGGGTAGTTTATGCTTGAACTTACGCAACTCCCGGATGCCTCTAAAATGTTCTGGGCAATATTCGTCCAATATGACTGGCTTGTGTCTGTTGTTGTATGCGGCGATAGTGGTGGTGCTACCTTGGGCGTAGTAGTAAAAATCGCCGGGATTATTAATAGGTGGGTAATAGCATATAACGCGATCAATGCCATTATAATTAGTGATGATACCCTTGTCTTTGACCACTGGCGTCTGTATGGGTGATCTGTATTTAAGGCTGCGGGCCTGAAGTAGTTGAAAGATCGCACACAGATATCGCTAAATGGTATGGTATATGTCATATTAAATACCCGGATCGTTTTACGTTGCACGAATTGTATGCAATCATTGTAGCGCATGATATTATGTAAGTCATAGTCGTATTGTGGTCTGATGTTGGCAAAGTGCTGGTTCATGATGCCATTTATTATAGCATACACTGATTTTCTTCCGTTGTGTTAGGTATTCGTGGATTACGGATCCGCACCATGCCATGTATGTTTCATCTATGATTTTGCCTATTGACTTAATTTTTAGGAAGGCATATCCCTCATCTACACTGGGTGGATTTGTCACATATAATTTCTTGTTGTTCTAGGGTTTTGACTCTAGCTCTCAATCTTTCCAATTCAACCTCTTCAACAACGGCGTTTTCTCTATCACCAACTATTTCTCTTTCTACCATTGTCGGGTGACCATCAGGATGGTAAATAAGGCGGCACCTACAAAAATCAACAGTATGAATATTGCGCGTAGATTGTCCAATCTTTGTCTCCATATTAAATTGTCGTAATATTCTCTGGCATTTGTCGCTATCCAATGCTTCGTTTGTGAAGAGTATGAAGTCATCGCCGTTGACAATTGCATCACCTTTGATCGCCAATATGGCCAGGAGTCGGCGTAATATGTAATAGTTGATAATGCTGTTTCCATAGCCTGTATCAACGTCTCCCGACATACGTGTTCCTTGTATAGTGTAATATTCGCCATTCCTGGTACGAGCACGATTGCGTAGAGTTCTTCGACATAGTTTACGTAGCTCTTCACTCTGCTGGTAACAACTGAGGTAATGTTCATGACATATTCATAGCATCTCTTTTGTAACATGTGCATCGAATGTTTGATGGTCCCCTTCAGTATAAAAGCTTTATTTGCGAGAGAGTTTAGCGACTTTGGCACCGATTTCATCATACGTTCCTTTGCCAAACTGTAACTGTCCCTTGTTTGCTTTTTCAAGTGGTTTGACATAGATTCCATATGCAAGGTTAAAGCTTGGGTGCCTTGCTTGTATGAGTCGTGGAGCTTTGTACTTGTTTGCTCCCATTTTCTCCAGCTTCGTGAAAGGAGTGATGCCAGACGAGATTTTGGATCCATTTCGAATTGCGTCGAGAGCTTGCTGATAAAATCTTCGTTTGCTGGGGCTGTCCATAGAGTCGATATACTCTTCATAGCTCCATGGGGGTAGTTTATGCTTGAACTTACGCAACTCCCGGATGCCTCTAAAATGTTCTGGGCAATATTCGTCCAATATGACTGGCTTGTGTCTGTTGTTGTATGCGGCGATAGTGGTGGTGCTACCTTGGGCGTAGTAGTAAAAATCGCCGGGATTATTAATAGGTGGGTAATAGCATATAACGCGATCAATGCCATTATAATTAGTGATGATACCCTTGTCTTTGACCACTGGCGTCTGTATGGGTGATCTGTATTTAAGGCTGCGGGCCTGAAGTAGTTGAAAGATCGCACACAGATATCGCTAAATGGTATGGTATATGTCATATTAAATACCCGGATCGTTTTACGTTGCACGAATTGTATGCAATCATTGTAGCGCATGATATTATGTAAGTCATAGTCGTATTGTGGTCTGATGTTGGCAAAGTGCTGGTTCATGATGCCATTTATTATAGCATACACTGATTTTCTTCCGTTGTGTTAGGTATTCGTGGATTACGGATCCGCACCATGCCATGTATGTTTCATCTATGATTTTGCCTATTGACTTAATTTTTAGGAAGGCATATCCCTCATCTACACTGGGTGGATTTGTCACATATAATTTCTTGTTGTTCTAGGGTTTTGACTCTAGCTCTCAATCTTTCCAATTCAACCTCTTCAACAACGGCGTTTTCTCTATCACCAACTATTTCTCTTTCTACCATTGTCGGGTGACCATCAGGATGGTAAATAAGGCGGCACCTACAAAAATCAACAGTATGAATATTGCGCGTAGATTGTCCAATCTTTGTCTCCATATTAAATTGTCGTAATATTCTCTGGCATTTGTCGCTATCCAATGCTTCGTTTGTGAAGAGTATGAAGTCATCGCCGTTGACAATTGCATCACCTTTGATCGCCAATATGGCCAGGAGTCGGCGTAATATGTAATAGTTGATAATGCTGTTTCCATAGCCTGTATCAACGTCTCCCGACATACGTGTTCCTTGTATAGTGTAATATTCGCCATTCCTGGTACGAGCACGATTGCGTAGAGTTCTTCGACATAGTTTACGTAGCTCTTCACTCTGCTGGTAACAACTGAGGTAATGTTCATGACATATTCATAGCATCTCTTTTGTAACATGTGCATCGAATGTTTGATGGTCCCCTTCAGTATAAAAGCTTTATTTGCGAGAGAGTTTAGCGACTTTGGCACCGATTTCATCATACGTTCCTTTGCCAAACTGTAACTGTCCCTTGTTTGCTTTTTCAAGTGGTTTGACATAGATTCCATATGCAAGGTTAAAGCTTGGGTGCCTTGCTTGTATGAGTCGTGGAGCTTTGTACTTGTTTGCTCCCATTTTCTCCAGCTTCGTGAAAGGAGTGATGCCAGACGAGATTTTGGATCCATTTCGAATTGCGTCGAGAGCTTGCTGATAAAATCTTCGTTTGCTGGGGCTGTCCATAGAGTCGATATACTCTTCATAGCTCCATGGGGGTAGTTTATGCTTGAACTTACGCAACTCCCGGATGCCTCTAAAATGTTCTGGGCAATATTCGTCCAATATGACTGGCTTGTGTCTGTTGTTGTATGCGGCGATAGTGGTGGTGCTACCTTGGGCGTAGTAGTAAAAATCGCCGGGATTATTAATAGGTGGGCAATAGCATATAACGCGATCAATGCCATTATAATTAGTGATGATACCCTTGTCTTTGACCACTGGCGTCTGTATGGGTGATCTGTATTTAAGGCTGCGGGCCTGAAGTAGTTGAAAGATCGCACACAGATATCGCTAAATGGTATGGTATATGTCATATTAAATACCCGGATCGTTTTACGTTGCACGAATTGTATGCAATCATTGTAGCGCATGATATTATGTAAGTCATAGTCGTATTGTGGTCTGATGTTGGCAAAGTGCTGGTTCATGATGCCATTTATTATAGCATACTCTTGTCTAACACTGATTTTCTTCCGTTGTGTTAGGTATTCGTGGATTACGGATCCGCACCATGCCATGTATGTTTCATCTATGATTTTGCCTATTGACTTAATTTTTAGGAAGGCATATCCCTCATCTACACTGGGTGGATTTGTCACATATAATTTCTTGTTGTTCTAGGGTTTTGACTCTAGCTTTCAATCTTTCCAATTCAACCTCTTCAACAACGGCGTTTTCTCTATCACCAACTATTTCTCTTTCTACCATTGTCGGGTGACCATCAGGATGGTAAATAAGGCGGCACCTACAAAAATCAACAGTATGAATATTGCGCGTAGATTGTCCAATCTTTGTCTCCATATTAAATTGTCGTAATATTCTCTGGCATTTGTCGCTATCCAATGCTTCGTTTGTGAAGAGTATGAAGTCATCGCCGTTGACAATTGCATCACCTTTGATCGCCAATATGGCCAGGAGTCGGCGTAATATGTAATAGTTGATAATGCTGTTTCCATAGCCTGTATCAACGTCTCCCGACATACGTGTTCCTTGTATAGTGTAATATTCGCCATTCCTGGTACGAGCACGATTGCGTAGAGTTCTTCGACATAGTTTACGTAGCTCTTCACTCTGCTGGTAACAACTGAGGTAATGTTCATGACATATTCGTAGCATCTCTTTTGTAACATGTGCATCGAATGTTTGATGGTCCCCTTCAGTATAAAAGCTTTATTTGCGAGAGAGTTTAGCGACTTTGGCACCGATTTCATCATACGTTCCTTTGCCAAACTGTAACTGTCCCTTGTTTGCTTTTTCAAGTGGTTTGACATAGATTCCATATGCAAGGTTAAAGCTTGGGTGCCTTGCTTGTATGAGTCGTGGAGCTTTGTACTTGTTTGCTCCCATTTTCTCCAGCTTCGTGAAAGGAGTGATGCCAGACGAGATTTTGGATCCATTTCGAATTGCGTCGAGAGCTTGCTGATAAAATCTTCGTTTGCTGGGGCTGTCCATAGAGTCGATATACTCTTCATAGCTCCATGGGGGTAGTTTATGCTTGAACTTACGCAACTCCCGGATGCCTCTAAAATGTTCTGGGCAATATTCGTCCAATATGACTGGCTTGTGTCTGTTGTTGTATGCGGCGATAGTGGTGGTGCTACCTTGGGCGTAGTAGTAAAAATCGCCGGGATTATTAATAGGTGGGTAATAGCATATAACGCGATCAATGCCATTATAATTAGTGATGATACCCTTGTCTTTGACCACTGGCGTCTGTATGGGTGATCTGTATTTAAGGCTGCGGGCCTGAAGTAGTTGAAAGATCGCACACAGATATCGCTAAATGGTATGGTATATATCATATTAAATACCCGGATCGTTTTACGTTGCACGAATTGTATGCAATCATTGTAGCGCATGATACTATGTAAGTCATAGTCGTATTGTGGTCTGATGTTGGCAAAGTGCTGGTTCATGATGCCATTTATTATAGCATACTCTTGTCTAACACTGATTTTCTTCCGTTGTGTTAGGTATTCGTGGATTACGGATCCGCACCATGCCATGTATGTTTCATCTATGATTTTGCCTATTGACTTAATATTTAGGAAGGCATATCCCTCATCTACACTGGGTGGATTTGTCACATATAATTTCTTGTTGTTCTAGGGTTTTGACTCTAGCTGTCAATCTTTCCAATTCAACCTCTTCAACAACAGCGTTTTCTCTATCACCAACTATTTCTCTTTCTACCATTGTCGGGTGACCATCAGGATGGTAAATAAGGCGGCACCTACAAAAATCAACAGTATGAATATTGCGCGTAGATTGTCCAATCTTTGTCTCCATATTAAATTGTCGTAATATTCTCTGGCATTTGTCGCTATCCAATGCTTCGTTTGTGAAGAGTATGAAGTCATCGCCGTTGACAATTGCATCACCTTTGATCGCCAATATGGCCAGGAGTCGGCGTAATATGTAATAGTTGATAATGCTGTTTCCATAGCCTGTATCAACGTCTCCCGACATACGTGTTCCTTGTATAGTGTAATATTCGCCATTCCTGGTACGAGCACGATTGCGTAGAGTTCTTCGACATAGTTTACGTAGCTCTTCACTGTGCTGGCAACAACTGAGGTAATGTTCATGACATATTCGTAGCATCTCTTTTGTAACATGTGCATCGAATGTTTGATGGTCCCCTTCAGTATAAAAGCTTTATTTGCGAGAGAGTTTAGCGACTTTGGCACCGATTTCATCATACGTTCCTTTGCCAAACTGTAACTGTCCCTTGTTTGCTTTTTCAAGTGGTTTGACATAGATTCCATATGCAAGGTTAAAGCTTGGGTGCCTTGCTTGTATGAGTCGTGGAGCTTTGTACTTGTTTGCTCCCATTTTCTCCAGCTTCGTGAAAGGAGTGATGCCAGACGAGATTTTGGATCCATTTCGAATTGCGTCGAGAGCTTGCTGATAAAATCTTCGTTTGCTGGGGCTGTCCATAGAGTCGATATACTCTTCATAGCTCCATGGGCGTAGTTTATGCTTGAACTTACGCAACTCCCGGATGCCTCTAAAATGTTCTGGGCAATATTCGTCCAATATGACTGGCTTGTGTCTGTTGTTGTATGCGGCGATAGTTGTGGTGCTACCTTGGGCGTAGTAGTAGTAAAAATCGCCGGGATTATTAATAGGTGGGTAATAGCATATAACGCGATCAATGCCATTATAATTAGTGATGATACCCTTGTCTTTGACCACTGGTGTCTGTATGGGTGATCTGTATTTAAGGCTGCGGGCCTGAAGTAGTTTAAAGATCGCACACAGATATCGCTAAATGGTATGGTATATATCATATTAAATACCCGGATCGTTTTACGTTGCACGAATTGTATGCAATCATTGTAGCGCATGATATTATGTAAGTCATAGTCGTATTGTGGTCTGATGTTGGCAAAGTGCTGGTCCATGATGCCATTTATTATAGCATACTCTTGTCTAACACTGATTTTCTTCCGTTGTGTTAGGTATTCGCGTATTACGGATCCGCACCATGCCATGTATGTTTCATCTATGATTTTGCCTATTGACTTAATTTTTAGGAAAGCGTATCCCTCATCTACACTGGGCGGGCTGGATTTGTCGCATATAATTTCTTGTTGTTCTAGGGTTTTGACTCTAGCTCTCAATCTTTCCAATTCAACCTCTTCAACAACGGCGTTTTCTCTATCACCAGCTATTTCTCTTTCTACCATTGTCGGGTGACCATCAGGATGGTAAATAAAGCGGCACCTACAAAAATCAACAGTATGAATATTGCGCGTAGATTGTCCAATCTTTGTCTCCATATTAAATTGTCGTAATATTCTCTGGCATTTGTCGCTATCCAATGCTTCGTTTGTGAAGAGTATGAAGTCATCGCCGTTGACAATTGCATCACCTTTGATCGCCAATATGGCCAGGAGTCGGCGTAATATGTAATAGTTGATAATGCTGTTTCCATAGCCTGTATCAACGTCTCCCGACATACGTGTTCCTTGTATAGTGTAATATTCGCCATTCCTGGTACGAGCACAATTGCGTAGAGTTCTTCGACATAGTTTACGTAGCTCTTCACTCTGCTGGTAACAACTGAGGTAATGTTCATGACATATTCGTAGCATCTCTTTTGTAACATGTGCATCGAATGTTTGATGGTCCCCTTCAGTATAAAAGCTATATTTGCGAGAGAGTTTAGCGACTTTGGCACCGATTTCATCATACGTTCCTTTGCCAAACTGTAACTGTCCCTTGTTTGCTTTTTCAAGTGGTTTGACATAGATTCCATATGCAAGGTTAAAGCTTGGGTGCCTTGCTTGTATGAGTCGTGGAGCTTTGTACTTGTTTGCTCCCATTTTCTCCAGCTTCGTGAAAGGAGTGATGCCAGTCGAGATTTTGGATCCATTTCGAATTGCGTCGAGAGCTTGCTGATAAAATCTTCGTTTGCTGGGGCTGTCCATAGAGTCGATATACTCTTCATAGCTCCATGGGGGTAGTTTATGCTTGAACTTACGCAACTCCCGGATGCCTCTAAAATGTTCTGGGCAATATTCGTCCAATATGACTGGCTTGTGTGTGTTGTTGTATGCGGCGATAGTGGTGGTGCTACCTTGGGCGTAGTAGTAAAAATCGCCGGGATTATTAATAGGTGGGTAATAGCATATAACGCGATCAATGCCATTATAATTAGTGATGATACCCTTGTCTTTGACCACTGGCGTCTGTATGGGTGATCTGTATTTAAGGCTGCGGGCCTGAAGTAGTTTAAAGATCGCACACAGATATCGCTAAATGGTATGGTATATATCATATTAAATACCCGAATCGTTTTACGTTGCACGAATTGTATGCAATCATTGTAGCGCATGATATTATGTAAGTCATAGTCGTATTGTGGTCTGATGTTGGCAAAGTGCTGGTCCATGATGCCATTTATTATAGCATACTCTTGTCTAACACTGATTTTCTTCCGTTGTGTTAGGTATTCGCGGATTACGGATCCGCACCATGCCATGTATGTTTCATCTATGATTTTGCCTATTGACTTAATTTTTAGGAAGGCGTATCCCTCATCTACACTGGGCGGGCTGGATTTGTCACATATAATTTCTTGTTGTTCTAGGGTTTTGACTCTAGCTCTCAATCTTTCCAATTCAACCTCTTCAACAACGGCGTTTTCTCTATCACCAGCTATTTTTCTTTCTAGTCTGGCTCTGTCGGCGGCTTTATTTAACAAACCTTTACACAAAATTCCGTCTAGACTACAACGGTTCATGCTTCGTCTCCAGTCATATAACCGATACTCTATCAAGATGCCCATTGAAAGCAAACGCTTTAACTGAAATTCATAACGAGGCCACACTTCAGTGTAATTTTCTTAAGTCGCATCTTGAAGTTCCATTTTCAAATATAAATGATATAAAATTTCATAGTAATAACGATGCAGTTTTTGAAAAAATTAAAACGTATTCACTAAATGGTTGGCCAAGACATAAAAAGCTTGTTGATAAAGATGTCATGCCCTATTACAAAATAAAAGATGAAATTCATATAATTGATGATATTCTTCTTAAAAATAACCAAGTTTTAGTCCCAAAGAGTCTTCAAAGTCAGATATTAAGCAAGATCCATGAAAGCCATATGGGAATACAGAGATGTCAAAGTCTAGCTAGACAAGCAGTATACTGGCCAAACATGTATAATGATATTTTTAATAAAATATCAGATTGTGAAATCTGTATGAAATACAGAAACTCAAAATCTAAACAAAAAATTTTGACTCATGATATTTATAATATACCATGGTTTAAAGTCGGATGCGATCTCTTTGAGTTCAATAAGAAATACTATATACTAGTAGTTGACTATTTTTCTAAATTTATTGAAATAGAATTGTTAAACTCTGGTTATTCAAGTAGGCATGTGATTTTAAAATTGAAATCCATTTTCGCTAGACATGGCATTCCGAACATTTTCATGTCTGATAACGGACCACCTTTTACTACTTTGACTACTTTTATTTTAAATTTTTTTAATATTAATGAAGATATGTAAGATAGGGCTTTTAGTTAATCATATTCTTGAAAGAAAATTCAAGTTAGGGCTTTTTTACACTAAGGTGAAAATTAGATATTTTAATAAAAGAAAATAAATAAATAATTCATGTTATAAATAATGAAAAAACTCAACAAAAAAATTCAGGTGAGAAACATATAATAGGTCACTTTTAACCAAAATTAGTGTCGAAACGGTAATTTATCATAGAAATAATGGCAATCTGATGGAAGGAATCTCTTTAAATCCTGCAAGTGGTCCCACTTTTTCTTCGTTAGTGGAATTTTTTCTTTGTGAAGACTTTCGGGGGGAATTTCTTCAATAATTCTTCTAACTGATCTCTGCGGAAGCAAGTCATAGTCGTCGGTTATTCTAGTTCTAAAATAAATTAGTCCGGATGGTTCATATGCAAGAGCTCGTATCATGCTTACTGTCGGTTGACCAACGACTCTGCCTAAAATTTAAGACAATATGTGAGTATACATATGTACCTATAGAATTAAGTTAGAGCGCAATATTATTTACCTGGACGTATAGATGAGTACACTTGTGAACTTTTTTCATAATTCAAAAAATACTCATAATGCAAATGATGTACTTGTAGAGGTGTAGGAACTTTGCGCGCTTCCTTTATAAGTTGAACGAATTGAGATGGCAAATTTATTTGCTTTTTAGACATTTTTCTTTCAATAAGCGAATGAGTTGCATCGCATTCCATTTGGGTATGGCCACTTATTAAATATTTTTGTTCAACCGTTATATTCGTTTCCTTACAAAATGCAAGCAAAGCATTAGACAAAACAACATTACGGTTTTGGTAAAAACATCCGTCCGAGTAAATTATTATGTGATGTATATTTGGAGAACGAACAGTGAAATTTCGCAAGTGCTTAATAAGGCATGTTGCAAAAACGAAGGAGTCTAGATTGCCATCTGTTTCATCCCAAACATAATTGTCTGAATCGTGTGTGACAATATCGTAGATGGTGAAGTTATGCAGTTGCAATTTCATTTTATAATAAGCAGCACTGGCATTGATTTGAGGCAGCAACTTCACTGCTTGCACATCCATACAAAAAACTGCACATAATCCGTCTTCGGCATTTTTAATGTCGTTGTATTTTTCTTCACGCACTTTTTTAATGTCATCTCTATGTTTTTGATAATCTTCGTCCGATACATTATTTGCTTTGTGAGATACGCAAAAGTCGCACTGGTCCTTTCTGGGCTTAAAAATGGAATAGTTCGATTTCTTCATTATTTCATCAAAAATAGGATATGATATTTTCGTGCTCTCATTTTCCTTTTTGGATTCACACTCGTGGACGTAGATCCGGTAAATTTCTTGATATGAAGAAAAATCCGTCTGAAAATATAATTTCTTGGAATCTTTCCGACAATAATGAGACTCCACTTTTGGTAACTCATCCAGCCATGTTTGTAAGAAAGAACGTCGTTTTTGATTGTGCTTACCTGCTACTGTTGATAGATTAGCAGACTTGCGCACACTTAACCCTCAAATCACCCTCAAAAAAACTTACGTTAGTTATCCTCGTGTGTGGTTTTTCACACATATGCAATGTCTATGTATTTTGCTGAAGGAGCATAGTTATTTTTTCTATCGAAATCATGATTTTTTATGAGTATTAATGACATATTTATTTTATATATCGTTTTATTTTACATTAATTTATATTCAATACATTTTTCACATTGCGGTTATGGCCACGCTTACAAACGCCCTTTTTGCAAAAACAGAACATCGTTTGGTGAATATACATAATTTTTATATTTTGACTTTTCGCTATAACAAATATGACATCTAGATTTTCCTTCGATTATAGGAGGAATAGTTTATTGCTTTTTTCAAGGAATTTCGAACGATTGCGACAAGCTCTGCTGAGCTCCAGATGGGTCACAGAACTGGGTTATTGAGCCGCTTGGTTCATCCACTAAATCGCTTTGGTTGATAGCAGAAAGCACAGATACTGTTAAGTTCTTGGTACGCTCTTTGTACTGCCATGTAAAAAGGGGTTGCGAGAGATATCCCGAGCTCGTCTAAAAAAATGGACGTACATTTGGTTTGTTTGTTTTCCAATTTGGATTTATATCTTTAAATATAATGTACGCATTTAAAGCTGAAATATCAACCATGTTTAGAAAACAGCAACTGGCCACCGATTTGTTTTACTTTTCTAACTATAGCACGATAACATTTTGTCCACGGTATCCACTTCACCTATAGAATAAAGTTGTAAAGCTGAAGATCAATAAAGCTAATATAAAACAAACCTTTAGTATTGTTATAGAATTGAATGATTTTTGGCAATTTTTTCGCATCAGATTCTACGTCATTCGAATGATGCATTGTACTTGCAGTACTACACAAATATCCTTTATCCCGACATATGAAACAAGAGTTGTACTTTCGGTGAATGCAAATTTGAATGGTACAGGGGAACCTTTTTGTATTCTAACAATTTGGGTGGTATGCTCCTTTTATTTTTACACATAGTACTTATCATTGTTAGCCTTTGGGGCAACATCTTTTGTCCAAGTTGGTAGGATGAGAAAAAGTTATACATTGTTATAGTGTGGCCCTTAAGTCCGCAAACTAACTCCAAAACAACACGTTCATCGTGATTTTTTTTCAGGTAAACTACCAACAGGCTTACCCAAATATAGCTGGATTTTTCAAACGTAGCAAGTTTCAGAGCAAACTAAGAGCCAAAATTTAATTCCAGGCTTAGAAGGCATATATTGCCTAAACTTGCATCGTCCACGAAATTGTTGGTGCCGATCAACAACAAAGCATAAAGCTTGTGTCTATTTTATATATAAGCATTCACTTCATGCAATTCGCAACCATACAAAATTATTCACACTTAGCGACAGAAAATGTCTCTAGTTCAAATTACATTGAAACTACATACCACACACGAGGGAAACTTACGTAAGTTTTGAAATATTTCGTTACTAAAAAATATTTTTTAATAAAAGAATGCATTTTCTGTTCTTAACTGATATTGTTAACAAAGTCAGGAAATTTCTTTAGTATACCCCAAAAAAATTTTTGTTTATCGTATAAAAATGGTTCAGTTTGTGTGGTTTTCCACACAAGGGTGATTTAAGGGTTAATGATTTGTCGGGGCTATTTTGCGAACCGTGTTTACCGGCAGAGTCGATCCAATTTCGAACCATCTTTTCCTTTAGTCCTAGTGTTGAATGAAACATGTGGCGGCATACTTGTAATCTATTGTAATCCTGTTTGAGGAAGTATGTTATTGTATATGCTCGTCTCGAATTTTCAGAACTATTACTTTTTTCTCCGAAATTTTAATAAGACCAGTAACATACATCCGCTTTTGTTCCCAGGACATTACCCAAAACAATTTAAATATTTCCTTTCGAGTGGCCTCGGAAAACACTGAAAAGTTTCTCAATGCACTTTTCACACAATACTGTGATGAACACGACTCACCGAGTTGTCGAGGAGGTTTTTGGGAAAGTTCTTTGTTAGATATTTTATTTTTTTTTTTTTTTTTATTTATGTTTTTTTCGACGTCCCATACACAAGACTTAAGTCTTATATTGCAGTATGGAACTAAGCATACGCAAATACATATAATAGATCGACAAATAAGAAATAATAAAAAAAAATTGTACTAGATTTAATTAAGTCTATTATAAATTGCAAGTGATTTCAAATAAAATATAAAATATAATATGATAAATATTAATTACAAAAAGTATACAAAATTCAATAAAACAAGCTGAAAACAATACAATTTTCAATAAAATAAAAAAATAAAATACAATTAAAATTACTTACAGAGAGTTTACAAAATTCGATAAAACAAGCTAAAACAATAAAAAAAGTAAATTTATAACCTCAAAATTTGAAAAATATGCATTGCTATTCAACGTGAGAAATGACACAAAATACATTTCCTGAATTGACGTGCGTTACTAATGCTTTGTGATCTATAGGGGATTCCATTCCAGAGACTGATAGCATGAATAAAGAAATGGTATTTAGAAATCAATGTACGATGACTAAATGCTAGAATTCTTTTGCCCCTATCAAGTGATGAAAAGTTTAAACGTTCATGGAGATGTTTGGGCTGGTGTGTATATATAATTTTGTGCATAAACAGTAAAACTCGCACTCTTAAAAAATCATCAAAGCTAATGCCGTAAAGTAAAGTTACATAGGGTGAGATATGGTCATATCTTCTTAGACCATATACATGCCTAATAATGTTATTAAACGCCACATTAAGTTTCCTTTTGCTTTCACTATCGCAGCTGGTAAATAATTCACAGCCATACAATAAGATAGGTATTAAATAAGACTTTGCAAGAAGTATTCTAATTTTAATTGGAGTACAATATTGAGTTTGCCAAAGATTCCTTAACATTGAGAACGCTCGACCGCAGGCATAGTTAATGTGATTAGACCAAGTCAGAGTGTTGGTAAAGTATATACCGAGATTCTTGGCAGAGTTAACAATATCTATGGCCTGGTTATTTAAAATTAAAATAGGATTACAGTCAAGTTTTAATAACTTTTTTTAATAATCAAACATTTGGACTTAGTGGGATTAATTGCTAGCCCATTAGCGGTGGCCCATTCATGAATGATACCTAACTCCTGGTTTAAAGTCCTTACACAATCATCAACATCGGTCTTGCTGCAACTGATATAAAGCTGAACGTCATCTGCATACAATCTAACCCTACAGTATTCGAGTTTATCCTTAAGATCATTCACGTATAGCGAAAAAAGTAGAGGGCCTTGCATACTTTTTATGTTTACCGCGACTGTTTCCAATTTTTCGACTCTTTCAGTAACACAATGCAGTTCTTTTTTAATGCTATTAAAGCTTTTATCTATCTCACTCAGTCAACGGCTCTCACACTCACGAAACATAGTTTGTATGGATGTCTGTAATTGTTCACTTAATTTTTCAAATCGATTATCCATAATTTGCATGAGCTTGAGCGGAGAGCTTACATTATTTGAGTAAAGAGATTCTGCGTTTGTACGGCTACGGGAATTCGGGGTATTTTCAATTAATGATGTTTGGATCACTTCTCTTAATCGTCTTGGCGCGGGAGCTGCTATTGAATTCTCCATAATATTGAATATGCCCACATATTGCTCACCTTCAATTCTTTTCTTTTTGTTGACGTTTTCTATCCATTTTGATTTATTCGCGACGCTATTCCTTTTGGGAATATCATCTGAATTTACAGCACCGGAGGCAATATTTTTTGTTGCGCAATTCATATTATAACTTTATTTGCTTTTGACACTTCAATTTATTTTTCACGCTTCAATTATTTAAAGTGTCAGTTCTCCACACTATTATATTACAATGATGCAAATTTCTTACAATTTCACAATTTCAAATTCTTTTTTATTTCACCCAGTGGCAGAGTAACTATGTTACTGATTGCGACTCTATACTATACTATTGATTGCTACCCTGTTATTTTTATGACTGTTACAATAAAAGCGACGCTGCTTTAAAAACTAATCCATCAACCACATCAACAAATTGCATTAATATTAAAATGAGTTAAGGCTTTTTTCTTCGAAGAATTTTCTCAAATGAGATAGGGCTTTTTTTAAATGTTTATAATTTTTTTATTTGTTAACATAAAAAAAAAATTTGTAAGAAACGTGTATTTGAGAGTCCTTCGCCAGAATATGCAAAAAACGCGATTTTGTGAAAAAACGACATACGACCTTTTCATATTAAGCCATCGATATTGAGTCTGTCAATAATTGGTCGAAATTTATACAGCTCATCATATCCTACTTCCTGTGGTTTTTTCATTTTTGTGGTGTCATTAAAGTTAAGATATTTTCTGATTGAAAAAAAATGTTTGGAAGTCATTGCGTTTCTAACTGTCTCGAAAAGATGTTTAGACCAGTAACTCTCAACATTGGGGTAGCGGTACACAGACATATAAATCAAAATTCCGATATATTTTTTTAAGTCACAGGTCGTCAGATGTTCGATGTATGTAACAAGTTGGTTCAGAGATTTTAGGAATCGTTGGAATTTTACTATCTGCCAATTGCATCAATAATAAAGGCTGAAATAAGTATATCCACGTAGGAGGAGTATAACTTTTGCACTTTGTTGTAGGATGCATAATAATTTTTATAAATTTATTATTTTCTATCTAGAGTCGATAGAGTTCCCGGATTTCGGCACCATTAAAATGTGCTAGAATTTCTGATTGAAACGATTTGTTTTTTTTTTTTGTTACTAATTCAATTAATTTTCTTTATTTAAATTTATAAAAATACTAATTTAATTTATGGCGAACAACTTCAGCTTAAAAAAGCCAATGAATTCTTTCTGTATTCAATGCTACAAACATATAAAATTTACAAAAGAAGAAGTCAATAAAAAAGAATAAAGAATATTACGTTACGTTAATTCAGGGTTCGAGAATCATAACAGGGGTATGAAAATCCTGAACATCAGATTAAAAGCGGTGGAAAGATCTTGCTGTTTTGCATACAGATTGCTCTGATACACAATTTCATTCAGCAAGTCGTCGTTGAAAAAATAAGTAAAGCAACGGAATGGTAAAGTAAACTCTTTGAATTGTTGCGGCAATTCCCTGTCTCCTTGAAAAACAATATTTTTTTTTTCAACTTCAACGAATTTTTTTCCCATAAAATATTTCGAAACTCCGCGTTTTGGGGAGAAATATCTTTTACATTTCCACTAAACCCACCACCCGCATTGGACCCTACTGCAATTTTACCAGCTTCAACTTCTGGTAGAGGAGATATTTCTCTGTTTGTTTTTGTTTTCCCAGTTTTTGATGGTAGAGACTCTTCATGATGCTCCACGTTACTGTTCACTTCTGGCAGATGTTTTTCTGAGGTTTGAGAGTCGTTGTTTGTATTATTCCAATCTTCTTCTGATGTGGCAAAGTCTACGTTTGGTAGAATCGTCTTCTGAGTCTGTGCCATCCGCAGATTCAGCCATGCAGGCTTCAATTTCCTCATCAGTTAATTTTGAAAAATTATAATTTTTTCTTTGTGAAAACATTTTTAAACTCTTAAGTCCTTCCTATAATTTTTAAAAAACTAAAATGTTTGAAGAAAAATGAAAAAAAAAAAAATACTATGAACTAGAGTAATGTGCATGTAAAAGTAGCTCTTAACCGGCTGATCCGCCTTTAGGCGGTGTCCAATTTTCACCGGCTAAAAGCTAAGTTTTGCCAAAAACCTAATATTAAAAGCACTTAACTTATGAATTAACAGGATTTTATACTATTTTCAAAATTGCACTTGATACACAAATAATTATTTTACTCACTTTGTCAAAGAACTGACTTTAGCACACAACAGTTTGCAATTAAATGATAAATGCTTGTGCCTGTTGAGTTCCACAAGAGAATTGTTTGTTTCTCTGCTGATACTTACCATTAGAACAAAACATTTAAGAAATACAGCGGCATAGCAACGTATTCAGTATACACCGTCTAAAGGCAGCCTCGCCGGTTAGAGGGTTAATCGTATCTACTAAATTAATAGCGTCGATAAAGCTTTGCAAGTTTTCAGAATTTCCATCGAAGTCTGAAATTAATCTAGAGGCAGTATTTAAAAACTCTACTACCGTTTGAGTCATTTTGGATATTTGTTTTTGTTCCATTTCGTGTAAAAGATTGAACACTATTGGTTTGTGGAACAAATATAATATTTATACCACGGATGCAGCTCTACTGTAAGTCTTTTTCAAAGATCTTTTATGCAATTGCTAAATGGTTACCAAGAGTTGCATGGCTATTAGACAAATTATTATTATGAAATAAACGGGTGAGAAATCAATTTTAACCACAATGTCATTTACAACATAAGCGTTTGGTTCTTAAATTTTTGACTCCTTACCGCCCGTTCTAATAACTTTTGATAAATCTTTCACTAAGGAAGAGGTATTAAGCTAAGCTTTTTAGAACTGTTACTTACGTTAGTAGGTTGACCGTTTTTGAAAGTTTACAAAAAATATTACTTAAATTAAGTTCACACGGTTAGCTACTTGTTAGTATGTCTCTGTCTAGGGCGTTTTATTTAATTAACACCATCGCCACGTTCAGTCTGAACGTACATTAACCTTTTCCACAGTAAGACAATACAATAGTATTTATAGGTTGAGAATGACAGAAATTTTTGTAAGCCACGATCCAATCTGGTCATGACTTGATAAGATGATTTTATAATGCGAATGTACTGCGAATAGTCTAACTGAAACTTTCTATCCATGCCGCATGCTATGGCGCCGTTCTAACCATCTACTAGGATAGCATCCAACACTAAAGGATCGTTTTTCTCCTGTGATCCTTGTAAGGCAAGAGCCTTTGGCTCGAAAGCTTGCGGATTTCCGCGAGGGATGTGATTACCAACTGCAGCAGCTAATCCTTGGCGTCGTGTTGATGCTGTAGCATTATTGCTTCGACCTACTGGATTTTCTGCTACCTCTGTTTCCGCCGGTTGTCGATTCCGGCTCTGTTGGGGTCTAGGTGGTCTTCGGTTTCGCTGTTGTCCTTGCGAACCGGTTCGATTCTGAGGCGGGCCACGACTACGTACGGCCTTTTGGCGTTCGTTATTTTCAGGTTCTTTCATTGCTTTATAAATTTGAGATGCTTCCCGATAAACCAAATGGTTGACTAAAATTTTGAATTTTACTATACACATCGGTTGGAACACCAATATTTGCTTCAACTCCTTTCGATATAAAATCGTTTAACAATTCTTCTTCGAAACTTAAGGATTGTCCTGAAGATGGATTCAAACTTGCGTTCGGTGTATAACTCAAGGCACCATCCGTGTTGCTTCCAATTTTTGCCTTGCTGTTATTGGACATGAATGTGGAGCTCCTTTTTTCGAACGATTGCAAATTTGCAGTATGAGCAGCGCAGCAATAAACTTGTATATTTCCTAAGGACATGTTCGGTACTTCTTCTGCAAGCTCAATCTTTTTGAGGTATTCATCATTCCCATAGTCTTCTTCACTTTTTTCGGAATCTTCTTCAGATACAAAGGATAAAATCTTCGTTGCTTTAAGCATATTTGCACCATTATCTGATGTAACCGACACTATTTGTTTTAAAGATATGTTATATTTATTTAAAATTTTTAATAATTTCGATCGCAAGGTTTTTGCTTGTAATCGATTTAGTTCCTTTTAATTCCACTCGTTTAAAAACTGAGCGCCAATAGCAAATATGTTTCTACATAACCTCGTAGCACTATCTACTTTTAATATATAAATGAAACATTGCCATAGGATGTGGTTTTAATTGGTATGATTTCAAAAAGGGAGCTGGGCGCCAATTAAATTTGAACATTCTTGATCTAAAAGCCTCATCTTTGGGAAATACATCATTATTGGAAAGAATAATAACAGGGGTTCGACTTATAACTGAATCACCCTGATATTTTAGTTTTGCATTACGGGTGTCTCCTCCAAAAATGCATTTTAGTTTTTCCGTTGGTGCAGGCTCCATTATTGGTTCATTCCAGAGTATGATCCTTTTATCGACACATTCCATCAAGGGGAAAGAACAATATCGATTAAAATTTCCCATTTGTCCGAAATTAACGCAATAATGGACTATTGCATCAAAGAAAAAATTTTTTCCTGCATTTGGAGAAGACAAAATAAATATAGAATTTTTTTAGGAATTTTCTTATCAACTATACTAAATAAACAATTATAAAAATATTGAATTTTATCTGAATTGTTATAAAATTGATATTCTATTAACTTCTCCAAGATATATATATATATATATATATATATATATATATATATATATATATATATATATATATAGATTCTTCTATAGACATATAATAATTATCTATATTAGTCGTTGGAGAATTAAAAATTAAGTTTTGAGGATCTAAACTCGACATGAGTATATAGTTCCTCAATACTTAATTCATTATAAAAGGAAGCATTAAATTTTAAAGCGTTAATCATTAAGGATGAAACTCTATTGAAAAATTTATACTTAGATTGCAAATAGATGGATAAAGAAAAGATGTGATTTATTGGCGATACCGGGTACCGCCGAAGGAAAAGGACGAGTTCGTCGCCTTTTCCTCTTTTTTCAGTCCTGGAATTTTTACCAAATCCTTCGCCATAGCTGCTACTAGCTTCTGCAGGATCATATTCTTTGGATCCACAGGAGAAGATGTCATGAATGTGGATCGCAGCTCCGCCTCCTTCCACCAGTTCTTCTTTGCTAGATTTGCTATCTTCTTGAAATCGTAAATATCTAATTTTATCACCTGGTACCCAGTTTCGACCGGCGATATCCAAGTACTGAGTACATCGTCCTTCCTTCTCGAAATAGATGGACAGATTTGCCCAGTGGTTTGTGGTGAATTGCTAATGGGCAACAACTCGTCGAGAGTATCGACGCCCAACTGATATGAAGGATTTGAGAATGTCAATGGCGGGGCATCTGCAGGTATAGTTTCCATAACTGCAGTCGGGGACGACGTGGTAGTGATCATTGTCGGCCGCGATAATGAAGACGGCCCCGCGATGTTTGCTGTATAACTTTCCAATATCTGATCCACCAATTCCGGAGATGGTTGTTTTTTCGAGAACATCGTGTGATATTCTCCGTCGCGGAGGGACTTTTCTAAATCCTCGTACGAACAATTGCTTAAGTTGATCTTGTTTGCTTTCATTGCTTTCAAGGTAGTCCCTGCTGTAACACCATAATCAATCTGTTTTTAGATTCCACAGTTATGTCACTTGTGTTATTTGCAACAATTTGCAAAGTTTTTTTACAGTTATAGGAATTAAGACACATTTGTTTCCCATCAGTAACTTTAAATCTTTCACAAATAGGCACCAAAATGTTTTTCATATTTGGTGAATTTAAAATATTAAACGGAATTGAATCCTCAGTGATCAACTCAATGTATGACCTCAATAGCTGCTTTTTGTTCATTTCAATTTTAATCTTTTTCTTCCCCATAACTTTTGAAGAAGTTTCGAAGTGGATAGCTGTTGTTACCATACAAACAAATAGTCATATATACCCTTTAGACGACTTTGGATTACGCCCGCGATGCAACTTCAAGGTAAATGAACCTGCATAATCACATCCAGTGTTTTGGAACGGAAAAGCCTGTCGGACCCATACCTTTGGTAGATCAGCCATTTGTTGTTGAGTAGTATGATGTGCCTGCCGAAAACATTTTACGCAATTGTGGGTGAGATTTCGAATTAAGTTTCTTGCCCCAATGATCCGATAAACGGTGTGAGGTTTTTCAATCTGGCTTGGTTGTCAATTTTAGAGGCATTGTGCAAATACCTTTCCTTAGCTAGGAAACACATTTGCGCTATTTTTAAGCATATGAGTTTTCCTTCTTTGATCTCATTGAATGTAAAGGTTTGTGACGGAATTTGAATGTTGTGCGCACAACGATTGATGAAACGCTGTACGTATGCTGCGATACGTATGAGTCTATACCAGTGAGAAACGTTCTAAGGTAGACTCCAAGGGTTGTTTATTACCAATATCTGGTCCTACCATTGTTGCCAGATTGCTGACCACCTTCGATGTAGCTTTCATTTCGGATGTTACACTGACACTATCAAATGCAAGACTAATGTCCGCAAATGATGGAAATTGTTCCTGAGTTTGCAAGAAGGATGGACCTGACCACAGAGGTCAAGTCAGAGTAGTTGGTTGGCCATAATTCCACGTGAAGCACAGTGGTCGATCAAATCGCTCTTTAGAAATATCTTCTTTAACTTGTTTACAGATTTTAAAGTTAGTTTTAGCAGCATATAATCGCACTAACATTTGCTTTACAACTCCGAGATAAGTATTAGTTGCTTGTGTTCTCTAGTGGAGCTCGCTTCCGCTGGTGGTTCAATAAAAAAAATGCTGGTGATGGAGTGGGTTTTTTCTTTATTAGAGCTTTTGTTTTTTCTTCTTTATATGTATGTGAATTTTGATTAAACTGTAGAATAATGCTTTATTTATATAAATTTTATAATAAGTTTGTATTGAAATCGACACTGTCCATTTCTTTCTATTCTTGTTGTTACATCCTTATTCAGCGAGAATCCAAAAAAGCAATCTCAAAGGCTCGTCAAGCTATTGACGCCGACGAAAAACTATATTATGTTGGCCGGCTAATTGGGGACGGTTGCCAGATGGCCTTTTTAGGGCACCAACGGACAGTTGTCCCGTGGTGACACGAGACCGTGTAATATGTGTCGTGGCGTCAACATACCGCCCGCCTTGCAACAGTATTGCAAAAAATTTTATTTCTCAAATAATAATTAAGGTTTCTAAATACCTTAAAAAAAGAGTAGAACTGTAAAATTTTTAGAAAAATTCATACGTATATATATATATATATATATATATATATATATATATATATATATATATATATATATATATATATATATATATATATATATATATATATATATATATATATGTATATATGTATGAATTTTATATATATATATATATATATATATATATATATATATATATATATATATATATTGAGACACAAGTAAAAAAAAAATAAAATTCAATTCAATGCAAAATATGTAAAAATATGGGCCACAAAGATGTTGAGTTCAGCAACGTTTCTGAAATTTTTTCGTCGATCCCCTCTCCAAAGTAAGCAAAGCCGAAAATGGTTTCCTGCACATACAGGAAGTCTGGCCTATCCTTCGCTGCACCTACCAAAATTCTGCTGGTCACATCAGCACCCAGGACCAAGAAGTACTCTTGGCTTTTATACCAATAGCGATTGGAGTCACACGAAGGATATTCGTCGCGGACCTCCTGCTCGATATCGACTATTGGACTACAACCATATGTGGTCTTCTCCAGTCTGGCTTGCGGAGGCTGAATCCGACGGACCTCGGTTGTATCTGTGGTTTTGTTTGTTTTGCTGTTTTGGTTTGGTTGCTGTGTCATTTTGATGACCTGAGTTCGTCCGTGAGGAGAACTGTGTTCAATGTTGTCCTAACTTATGAGTATTGTCCTTTGCTGGTCTCACTTGTGTGAGCAAAGTGTCCCCCGTGAGGGTGGCTGTCAACTGTTTTGTGTGTTCTGTCTTGTATCCTTGCTGTTGATGTATGTTTTATTGTTTTTGGTGGTGGGCCACCAGTCCGGAACCATTTGGGGTTCAACTGGCAGTAGCTTCTGTTACGAGGTCTGACCGGAGACTTAATTCTGGTACCACGGGTTGTATCTGTGGTTTTGTTTGTTTTGCTGTTTTGGTTTGGTTGCTGTGTCATTTTGATGACCTGAGTTCGTCCGTGAGGAGAACTGTGTTCAATCTTGTCCTAACTTGTGAGTATTGTCCTTTGCTGGTCTCACTTGTGTGAGCAAAGTGTCCCCCGTGAGGGTGGCTGTTAACTGTTTTGTGTGTTCTGTCTTGTATCCTTGCTGTTGATGTATGTTTTATTGTTGTTGGTGGTGGGCCACCAGTCCGGAACCATTTGGGGTTCAACTGGCAGTAGCTTCTGTTACGAGGTCTGACCGGAGACTTAATTCTGGTACCACGGGTTGTATCTGTGGTTTTGTTTGTTTTGCTGTTTTGGTTTGGTTGCTGTGTCATTTTGATGACCTGAGTTCGTCCGTGAGGAGAACTGTGTTCAATCTTGTCCTAACTTGTGAGTATTGTCCTTTGCTGGTCTCACTTGTGTGAGCAAAGTGTCCCTCGTGAGGGTGGCTGTTAACTGTTTTGTGTGTTCTGTCTTGTATCCTTGTTGTTGATGTATGTTTTATTGTTGTTGGTGGTGGGCCACCAGTCCGGAACCATTTGGGGTTCAACTGGCAGTAGCTTCTGTTACGAGGTCTGACCGGAGACTTAATTCTGGTACCACGGGAACCAGTAGCCTCTAGGACTTGTCCTAGACTGGCTATTGGTTGTGGCCCTTCGGGGGGCAACGTGGTGGCTGTGGTTTAGACCCAAATCGCGGGAAGAGCATGCGCTCGGTGTGGAGTTGCATTGCAACCGGGTGCCGTTACCCATAGAACGGAAGGAGTGTTAGATAGGCTCCGCTCCTGACCAAGGGGGAGGCCATGTCCAAATGCATCGTTTCGAATTGGTACTCAGGCGTGAAAATTTGTTGCGTGTGGGGGCGTTGGTGGACGCATTGTATTTACCCGGTGCGAAGGGCACCGTCAAGTTAGGCCTTCGGGCAGGTATTGACGAAAATCTTGGACGCATATCTGTGGCCTTCTCCACAATCAGGTCGACTTCAAATTTCCTTTCCTCGTGCCTGTGTAAAATGGTGAGTCTGGTTCGTTCCTGTGCTACGCGACACCGTAGTCGGAACGCTTCGTCGCATGTAATGGAGGACCTTGCGGCCATAGGATCAATTAGCGCACGTGCCCAGCTTTCTCTTCTGCCTGGACCAGCTAGAACGCGGACTCGAGCTATCATTTGGACCCAAACTCTTCTTTCAGGCATAGGATGCAGGCAACTGTTGTTGTCCTCAGAATTAATATCCCTAGCTTCACCATCTCTTTTATTAAATAAGTAAAACAATTTTTCAACAGGGCTAAGTCTATTATTACTTACATACATATATTGCTTTGAACATATCTCTAAATGTAGGCCACGACACATATACACAGTTACTAAAATATACATACGGTGTGTTATTTCTATGTTTTGGTGAAAAAAATTAAATACGTATGTTTGTTTTAATTAAAAAGTTTAATTTTTCATATTAATAAAAACAAAATAACACAAAATTAACAAAAAATTTATTTCAATATCTTTCAAAACTTAAATTATAGCAAATTTCACATTTTCACAAAGTTACTAAAGTATACATACGCACTTGTAAATAATTTTAAAAACAAAAATTTCAATATCTTGTGTGGCATCCTTTGGCTTCCAAGACAGCTGACAATCTAGCAGGCATTGACAATGCTAATTTTTTAGTCGTTTCTGCTGAAATTAAATTCCATTCTTCGATCAAAGCCTGTTTTAATGTCGGGATAGACGTTACTTTTCTCTTTCTAACGGTTCGTTTCAGGTGATCCCATAAATGTTCTATAACATTCAAATCTGGCGATTGAGGTGGGTGATCTAATTGCTTTTTTACGTTATACAACAATAATTCTTTCACTATCTTTGAAGTATGCTTAGGGTCATTGTCGTGCTTTTCCACGCTTGGAAGATAGCTGTCCTTTAAAATTTCAATATACATGGTCTTATTCATAGTTCCCTCAATAAACCTTAAACATCCAACACCACCTGCGGCCCAGACCATTAAAGAGCCTCCACCATGTTTGACAGTTGGGTTAATATTTTGGGGTAAGAATTCTTCATTGGGTTTTCTTTAAACTTTGGCACGTCCATCTCCAGCAAAAATCATAAATTTACACTCGTCCGTAAATATAACACGTTCCCAAAATGTGGGATCACTTATGTGGGTCTGTTGATATTTGTTTGCGTATTCCAAGCGTTTCACTATATCTACGGCTCTCAGCAAAGGTTTTTTCCTAGCAACTCTACTAACGAAGCCTCTTTTTTTAATGCAACGACGAACAGTTTGGGTGGAAATTTTTATTCCGTGGCAAGAATCCATTTGGTTGTTAATTTCGAATTTCGACCGCACTTTGCTTTGGATTTTCTTTAAGTGATCTAATAATAATCCTTTGCATTCTCTCAGGACGACCAGATAAAATATAATTTTCATAAAATTCGTAGCGGCATTTGTAATGGTACACCAAAAAAATACGCGTATGTATACTTTTGTAACTTTGCAGCATTGCATTTAAAGAGCTTCATGGTTGTATTTACTAACCAATGACAGAAATAACTTAGTGAGAGTTTCAAATTCATAATTAGACAAAAATTGATTTAACAAAATAAAAAATTCTGAAAAATATATAAAATTTTTCGATCGTACGTATACTTAAGTAATTATGTGTAGTCCCCATGGAAAACACCAGTATCACAGGGAGGAACGGCTATAGAACTTCTCATATAGGAAACCATAGAGTTACGCGCATCTATTGGTTGTTCATTAGAATTTTGTCTAGCTTTTGCCAGAATATTCAGACACCGAATGTAAGCTTTCTTAGCCTGCTGTTTTTTTCTTTTCTATAGTTTCTACTGTACACTCCTCATATAATTTTTTGCACCTAGCCCATGCCTTATCTAATTCGCCCCTTTCAAAATCAAAGGCATCCTTACAGTAGCTGGAAAAGTCCTCTTCACTAAAAGGAGTCTCGATGCCAATTAACTCCTCTGCCGCACGCATATACCTCTCAACAATCGACATATTGTACTATATTTGAAACGTATGCATATATGAAGTCGACAAATAAAGAGACACTTTCTAAAAAAATTAAGTATAAGGATGACAAAAGGGAATATTGTTTTGAGCAAAAAAATTATGAAACTAAAAAGGCACGCCACACGAACGCCAGCTCGAAAAAAAGATGGACGACAAAATATTTGATACAGTATAATACCAACAAACTGTATGTGTAACTGTTTCCCCAAATATCAAATGTAAAAGTCACCTTGTATTAAACCGCGTTACTATTTTTTAATTGTTCAAGGTGACCTAACCTCACATTTAAGGCGCGTATAAACTACGTGTTCTTGCTTATGCTAAAAGCACTTCGTTCTCACGCTTCTCTTTATATTGATTTGGTTGTGCAGTTTCTTTGTTTCGTTTTCTTTTACTTCCTTGTGGATACTCATCACAATCGAATGGTTGCGACGAATCAGTCATCGAGAGAAATTTGAGGCTGATAATAGTTAAAAATATTTTAAATGGTATAACAATTTGGTGCATTTTACTTACCCTTAAATTACATCCCCCTTTTCTTATTCGAATAAAATCTTGGAGGAATGCTAGCTCGGTGTACCAGTAGGCAGATGGAATGTAATTTTCGTCATTTTATTCTAAACTAATATACATACACACATTAATTATAAATATAATACATACAGTTTATAAGCAATACGAACAATTAATTTATTAAAAAATAGGATTCACTTTCACACGAATGCGGAATATATGACGGACACAAACCCACTTTTACCTTTCTTACCTTTATGTCCGTGGGTCCAATGTCAAAATTCAAGTCCTTTAATTTGGTTGAAATTTCATTAAAAGCTGCATACCGAGCATGCTTATTAGGATCAAATTTATCCCTTGGGTTATACAAACATTCATATTTTTGCCACATTTGTATCATGTGAAGCACTGCTTCTTTGGGCCAGTCAAACTAAGACAACGAAAAATACTTCAATCTTTGAATAAACTTTTATAATATACTTACCTTTATAATATCCTTTTCCATTTCACTATATGGCATATAGTATATGGATGTAGAAATCAAAAATTTTTTATAAATTAACCCATTGCTGCATAAAGTTTATTATAGTTGTTGTTAAGGCACACTACCCGCACATCCTGGTGCCTTCCAGGGGGATTTTTAATAAAACACACAATTTAGTTTACAATTGGTATTTATATTAAAATTCCTTTAATGAATTCAGAAATTATTGGATTAGTATTAAATTGGTACATACTTTTTGGTATGGAAAACACGAGGAGTATTTTTTCTTGATTTTTAGTTTAACTCCTGAACAGTGTATACAGCCAACTTGCCTTTGTAATAGAGAAAAAGAAAATGACTGCCAAAGGTGCGAATGTTCTGGAGCTAACTTTTAAAAAATGACGTGTTTCGCTAAGTTTGGGAGATGAAGAACCGATTACGTGGTAGTCCATGAAACATTTAAGGTGAAGTCCTACATCACATTTCAAGTATTTAAACTTCGATTTCCCTCCGCATTGATTTGCACAGCGACGTTCTGTGCTTATTGGCACAATCCAATGTTCTTTCCCGTCATATCGTGTTGAGCTCAACGGTTTCGCTGGCTTTTTTCCTTGATGTGGTGAAGATCCATATTTTATAAGCAAGCTTTGTGCCACATATCTCCTAAATACGAATAACGATTCTGTCTCCTTATTGCAACCATTTTTTCTTGCAAGTAACCAACTGTTTACCACAAAAACGTCTAAAAGGTAGGCAAAAATCTGCCACCACCATTTTCTATTTCGCATTCTTGTACGTAGGTTTGCAATAGCTTGATCACATTTATCAACTCCGCCCATATACTTGTTATATCTTCTGTCCGGCGTATTATTGTTGCAGAAGATAACGGCATTTCATTTCTAATATTCGCCATGTCTTGTCCTGCTTCCCCAAATAAAAGCATTAGTGTCTTTGAAAAATATTCCATCTTCAAAAGGCATACCTTTCTTAGCTAAAGCTAAACTAATAATATATGTATGTAGCCTTAATTTGACTATCAGTGATACAACCATTCGCATATCTACTTTGAACATAAAGATTTTTGCGCCGAAAATCTTCTTTTCGTTTTTTTATTAATTGATTTCTTTCATTTCCAAAAACAGAAAGCAATTCAGGATGCTTTCTATCATAATTTCGCTTAAGATGAGATCCAAAACAACGCTCTACTGTAATTCGGGTTGCAATATGCGATGTGTTGTAATTTACTTCCTTTGCGTTTTTGGGCTGTAATATCGGAGTAAATAGATATGGTGTGAGCTTGTATCCAGAGTCACCAAGCAAAAGGCTTTTTAATTCCCTCTTTTATTTTCGATTCGTTGAAAATTCGCAGTCGTGGGTACTACCCCTCCATCTTGCCAGTATGTCCTGAATTTTCAACTCCGCATCGCAAATCACCTGTGCATACATATACTAATAAGAAATATTTCGTATGGATTATATTCACTTACTACCTGAACGTTCAAGGAGTAAAATCCTTTCCTATTTATATAATATTGGGCCATTTCACCACCAGTTTTTTTTTTATTTTGACATGGGTTCCATCAACTTGTTATAATTGGCAATCAATGATGGTTGTGCGATTCAAACCTTTGCTTTTGCTTCATCAGACCAACGAGTGGCAGATGTTAATGACCAGTTTTCGAAGTTGGTAGCAACTGTAACACCACTATTATCATTCCAGCGACAAACAAATACACCGTCGGATGTTCTGTAATAAACATAACCTCGTTTCTCTCGCTTAAATTCTTTGGGATCTTTTAGGGTGCATTTCTCAAAACGGTTAGCACGTAATGTGCCAGTAGCACAATAACCAATTTCTCGCAAATGTCTCATCAAAGACACCGATGTAAAGTAATTGTCAAAATAAAGTTTTACGCCACTTTGAGTGGGCAGCTTCCCTAGTTCTTTAAGACTAAGGACTACATCACCAATTAGGTCGAATTCTTTTTTTCTGAGGTTTTCCCCGTATATAGACACGTGGACGAACCGTGCCTTATACAAAAATCAAGAAAAACTTCCTTATGCTTTAACGGTGACTTTAGAAATCATTTGCCATCTGATTCCTTATTTTCGTATAACATCGACGTCGCATATACCGGAAGGCCGTAGGATGAGTCCGGCCGTGTTATTCGAAATAAAATAATTACTTATTTCAATTCTGATGCCGGTAGTGTTCCATGGCAAAGAAAATACTAAATACAAAATAATACAATTCCTTATCTGGTTTTCCTATTTCTTTGCCAATTTCTAACCATGAACCTTTGATGGCGTTGCGATTAGAATGCAGCTTATGGGATTTATCCCAAATATGTTTTCTTTTTTTTTACGACAGCTATTAATTTGTGTTTTTCTGTGTCACTAAGCCTGATTTTTTCCATTTTCTTTCTTTTTTATGTATTTCTGGCACAAATTTAGCAATGCACAAATTTATTTATTTATCAGCTGTCAACTAAATTTCGTACGAATTAAGTCATGTTCATATTATATCGCAGCTGAAAAAAATGTTGGCAAACGCGTTTTGAATATTGGAAAAAACATGTGGCCAGAAAAATTTTTTGAAGTTTTCGCACGAAGAACAGAGTACTACTTCAGCAACATTATTTCGTATTTATTTCATACGATTTTTTTTTTGTATGCATGTTTGCTACATTTTGCACGAAATTACGAACAGAGTACTTACCTTTAAGTTTGGAATAAAGTTCATTATTGTTGCATTAGACCAGTGGTCTTTACAAAGAGAAACAAACCTAAAATGAGAGTATTACACTGAAAGAAGTAATACTCTCATTTAACTAAAACTAAAAAAAAAATTTTTTTTCTTACATTCGAGAAGTGATTATATAGCTCTGTATTCTGTGAAAAAATATAAATAATCGAGCCTAAGGTTTTTAAAATATACTCAAAATACGACCTGGATTTACGTTACGAAAAATGAAAACTTATTTAATAATATATATCTGAGACATTGATGAAAATGCAGATTCGCAGATATACATATGTGGTGCCAAACATTGAAAAAAGATTTAGTATTATATCTCTAAGAATCGGGTATTTTTTAGGGCAAACATTTTTCCAAAAGTTTATACCCATTTCGCTTGAAATAAATAAGTCTTGCCGCATCAATATCAATTCATTTTCTATATTGTTTGGAAGACTTTCTAACGAACACGTCATTGGATTATTAAATATGATTATAATCCATTGCAAGCTCAAGAAGTCTTTAAATCTAATTTGGAAGTCATCGAAAAGTAAATTTACTTCCTCTTTTATAACATGAAGTTTTTCTACATTTGGAAGTTGTGTAAAAATTTCTTGAATTTTGGGAAAGTTTGACAAATTTTGGCATTCAATTTGATTTTTCAAAATGATAAGTTTTCTTTTGTAAACTCATTAATTGCATGCAAGAGGTCAGTAATATTTTTATCTTACCTTGTAATATAAGGTTCAAACTATTGATGTGTTGAGACATGTCAGCTAGTATCAGATAAGTATGTCAACACTGTCATCAAAACATACGGACAAATATCTGGCATTTTTAATCCGTTCTTTTGTCTCCCATTGTATAAATAGTCCTATATCTTCTGTCCGACGTACTATTGTTGCAGGAGATAACGGCATTTCATTTCTAATATTCGCCATGTCTTGTCCTGCTTCCCCAAATAAAAGCATTAGTGTCTTTGAAAAATGTTCCATCTTCAAAAGGCATACCTTTCTTAGCTAAAGCTAAACTAATAATATATGTATGTAGCCTTAATTTGACTATCAGTGATACAACCATTCGCATATCTACTTTGAACATAAAGATTTTTGCGCCGAAAATCTTCTTTTCGTTTTTTTATTAATTGATTTCTTTCATTTCCAAAAACAGAAAGCAATTCAGGATGCTTTCTATCATAATTTCGCTTAAGATGAGATCCAAAACAACGCTCTACTGTATTTCGGGTTGCAATATGCGATGTGTTGTAATTTACTTCCTTTGCGTTTTTGGGCTGTAATATCGGAGTAAATAGATATGGTGTGAGCTTGTATCCAGAGTCACCAAGCAAAAGGCTTTTTAATTCCCTCTTTTATTTTCGATTCGTTGAAAATTCGGCAGTCGTGGGTACTACCCCTCCATCTTGCCACTATGTCCTGAATTTTCAACTCCGCATCGCAAATCACCTGTGCATACATATACTAATAAGAAATATTTCGTATGGATTATATTCACTTACTACCTGAACGTTCAAGGAGTAAAATCCTTTCCTATTTATATAATATTGGGCCATTTCACCACCAGTTTTTTTTATTTTGACATGGGTTCCATCAATGGCGCGAATAACTGAAGGGAAATTCCTAATTTCTATAAATCTCTTTGAAATTTTTTACTTCTTCTGCAACTGATGAAGGCATTTTAATTTTTTCTTTTGCTAGTTTCGCTAGAGCTCGAGAAACTTTTGCACAAATCCTACTAACTGTAGGTTGAGATAAGCCATGCATCCTGCATCATCCTGTACCTAGAAGTTTCATTTTTATAAATTAAGAAGTACTAAAATTTTGCCTTTGAAATAGGCAAATATTTGTCAATTTAAACGCTCCAGCTAACTATGTACTCACCTCTCTCCTTCCCCAACTACTCAAAGCTACCAACACCTGCAGCTCCACCGACGTACCGCATCCTCTACTATCCAGTAGAATGTCTTCTTTAATTAAATTTGTGGTTTTTTTTACTGTCTGTTTGTTAAACCTATACTTTTTTTAAATTCAGTATCAGGTAAGGAGAATGGGTCGACCCTCTCCTTGTATATTCTCGGACGGCCGAGATTTGCCGAGGAGGACCAATTATGTTCGTGAATCCTTTTATGAATGAAAGTCACTGTTGCTGTTTGCTTAATAACTTCATTCAAGCGTTTTGGCATAGAATGTACTAAATTTTTTGGTAATTTCTTTCCCAATTTGTACCCACTCTTCCTTCAATGTCTGCTGTAGTGGAGATTTGTTTGAAATTGACCGCTTTTTGACCCTTCTATCAAGTTCCTCCCACAAATGCTCAATAGGATTGAAATCTGGGGATTGTGGTGGGTGTGGTAGAACATGTGGCAAGTTGTATATTAACCACATACGCACGTCATGAGCTGAATGTTTGGGGTCATTGTCGTGTTGGAATGCAAATGATGTTGGCAAATTTAGCTTTTCGGCACTTTGTTTGACGTTTTCTTTCAGGATATTTTAATAAACGAATCTGTCCATAATACATTCTATGAAAACCAAGTCAGCAACACCCGCTGACGTCATGCAGCCCCATATCATTACACTGCACCCACCGTGTTTGACTGTGGGAGAAAGATTTTGTTTTTCATATGCCGTATTGGGCTTCCTCCACACGGTAATGCGTCCATCAGAGCGAAAAATATTAAACTTACTCTCATCTGAGAATAGTACTTCATCCCAAAAGCTAAGAGGTTTGCTTCTAAATTCCTTGGCATAGTCTAATCGCTTATTTTGATTGATTAAAGATACAAGGGTTTTACACCTAGCAACTCATGCCGTATAATCAGCCTCGTGCAGCACTCTTCGAACGGTCATGGGATGAATAGTCTTACCAAATTCCTGTTTAACTTCAGCAGCAATTTCGGTCGAGGTTTTTTTTTTGAGGTTTTGCTTTATTTTTCACACTATTTGCTTGCTTTCGCGGTCGGTTAAAGCTTTAGGACGGCCTGTACGATTACTACTATAGAAGCTTGTCTCCCCTTTAAAACGATTAATAATGCATCGAATTGTGAAACGACTTCTCCATTATTTCCCCTATCTCAGCGAACGATTTGCCTTGGTTATGCAGGTGCAGTATTATTTTGCGCTGAGATTCGGTGGTTTCTTTCTGTTTTGAACTCATTTTGGTATTCGCAAATTTTTTTTAAATATTTTCTTAACAAAAATGTCGCTTTGACAGAAATAACGGAATATTATGACAAGCATACATATATAAAAAATCTTTCATTAAACATCGTTGCCAGATCTCAGAAAATTCAACCATAAACCAGATTGCTGCCTGTGTGTGCCATGATACATGTGTTATAAAAAATATGTTTAGGGTATTTTGATAAACAAAAACAATATTGTACGTTAAATCAATTTATGATATATTTAGTATTATAAATGTTTGTCAAATAGCTCAAAATTAGCATCTACTAACTCATAATCTTTTATGAGTTGGTAGGCCTCCCCTCTTGTCTTGCTGTGCAGGTAATATAATTTGTGAGCTGGAGCTACTGACTGCTCATTGCCTACGACTGCCATAAACATATCCCGAAATGCTGGCCATTTATCAAATCCCCCTTCAAAGATTTGAATTTCTACTGCTGGTAATTTACGTGAGGTTTGACGTGTGACCGGTGTATTTCTACTTGGAGCTTCAGCCTTGATTATGTCTAAAATCCTTGCTTTTACTACTTGATACTGCTCGCTAGCGTCTTCGTATCTTGGAGAAAAATCATCCTTAGAGTTTTCTTCTTCCGTCAGCTTTTCGTCACTTATCATAAATTCTTCGTAGGTCGCTACCATTTTTGACCATCTTCTCTCCAACTCGGCTTGCTTTACTTCTAACAAAGAAATCGTTAAAGAATTTGCTGGGATATTGTCAAAATTTTTGCAAAATGCCACAAGTTGCTGGTTATCGTATTTGCACCGTCTTTTGGATGTCATTTTGAATTTTAATTTTCAAAATAAAAAATTCAAGTAGAATAATCGCTTCCCTTATTCAATTTTTATTTATTTTTTTTCTCGTTTGCTTTGAGCATCCCTAATGTTTTGTCAATTTCCATGCAACTCTTTATGCTAAAAAAAACTATTACATCACTTTTTCCCTGTCGTATTATTTTTTTTTTTCTTTTGAATAAATTACTAAATTTGTTTATTCCTTCACTAAATTTCCTCCTAATGTTCAAATACTTTACCAATTTTCTTCACTCACCGTTTTCTTTTCGCTGAAATCGTATTTTAGATTTTTTCTTACGACGGCCATCTCTATTGCGTTTTTCAAGGAGAATTTTCTTCTTGTTGTTATAATGTAATTATGTTATTTGTTATAATGATTTTTGTTATTTTCCCAGTGTTTTATTATATATACATACATATATTGTTTTTTAATTTTTGGTTTCTTCTTCACAATTAAACTTCAACTCAACACAATTAAACTTTTCAACTCCGCACATACAGAAGCACATACACTTACTTTTGTAATATGTTGATCTACAATGATATTGTTTCTTGTCTGCTTCTTTTTTTGGTATACTAATGTTGTCTTTGTCTTTCATATGTAATTGTAAGTGCGATTAAAATTAAACAGAAGTAGTTGTCGCTAAATGAATCATTATCTGCATGAAGAGTAAGACAGGCTATCTTTTGTGAATAGTTAAGTATTTGTAACATCACTGATGGCACTCAAGGGGCAAAATTATTTGATGATGACACCAAGTGGAATCTTTTCGAGATGTGAGGTTATGGCAAATTTTATCAGGGGTTTATTCTCTCGAGGACTTAATGCTTATTTTTCGTTATATAAACTAAATTTTTGTACCTAATTGCACCAAAAGTAATCTAAACACTGTACATACCCGTTCACTTTTCCTTTCCTTTGTGCTGATTAAGCTCACCAATTCTTGTCAAGCAGCAACTTTCCTGGTGGATTTATTGACTGGTCGTTTTTCCTTTTTTGTGTCTATTGACACACGGTAGATTCCTTCTTCAGTAGAGGGGGATGCTAGCTGAAGCCTTTAGGTCTGTATTGCACACACTCTTTTTTTTATGTTGTTGCGGGAGAACAACCCTTAATTAATGGACAAATTCCACTAAATCTATCCAGCCCTAGTTCCTCTAGGACTTCTCGAAGGACCATATGTTGATTTGGAGGCTTTCGGTTTCTATTCGTGGTATCCTTTAAAAGAAAAGTCGCCTAGTCCAATTCAAAAGCACATTTATTTTTTATTAATTGTAATCAGCTTCTTGCTGTTGTGTCTTAGACGAAGGTTAAATGGATACAAAAAATTTAAACTTAAATTAAGACAGTTGAAGGTTAGTAGAAATAAAAAAGAACTCCAGTTTTAGTACAAAGAAAACGTTATGTGAACTTAAAGAGAGAGAATAAAAAAAATTAATGACAAAAAAAGTATACATATTTTCAATACACTCGAAAAAATTTTATATATATATTTTTTTAATAACTATAAATTGTTGAAGTCGCTTCAACAGTGATTTTTTATCTTAAGTTCTAAATCATTACAAGTATATTTATTTAATAAGTGTTTCGTCAATATTTTTTGACACAATAAAGTTAGGTTGAATAAAACTTATTTTTTTATTGTTTATTATAAATTCACATTCAGTTTCATTTTTATTAAGCTAAATTCTGATACACTTATCTTCTAAGTATTTTATTTTGGAACCTTATTTCGTACAATAAATTATCAATGTTAGTAAGTTTTCTGTTCATATCAAAATTTAATTCAGTATAATTGGCAGGCGTAGGAAAAGGAACTACTTTTAAGATTGAATAAGTTTTCATTGTATTAGGAATTTGGGCTATAAAATATAATACATCTTCCTGTTGCCGTAAGGAAGTTTTAATATATTCAAATTGGTTTGTATTCAATTCAGAAATTTTATCCGGGTTTATTAATTTTGGATTCAGAATACCCTGTCTGCTAAAAATAGTCCTAATTGAATGAATTTCAAATATTCGTAGTAACTTTTTATATTATCCAAAAAGCTGTCCGATAGCACTTTTCTAACAATTTGGTTTTGTAGTACAAACATAAATTTAATCCCACTACCCAAAGCATTTAAAAGTCCGCACTTATGTCTGATGTTGAACAATTTCCTTTCAGCGTTTGCCATTTTCAGGTATCTTTCAGTCATGGTTGTCTGTAAAAACGAATTGTCATTAAACTCCTTTTCTAATAATTCGTAAGCTAACTGAATTTCTGTTTAGTTAATTTTTAGAATGAGTTCATTGTATGTACTTATCGGGTAAATCTATTGTTCTTTCCTGTAGCACAGCGTAACCCCGGTCACTGTTTATCTCCTGAATTTGTATCGTGTGAGTCGCTACTGTCACCATTAGTAAAATGTACTTATGTCAAGATCGTTAGTATCACACTGTCCACGAAAAGTGCCAGGTAGTTTTTGTCTCCATCAAACGGCTGCAGGAGTTTCACATTTTGTAGGAATAAATCTCTTCTAGTGTTTGCTTCTTCCATTTTTCCCTCCTTATTGCTCAAATTGATGTTTTTTATTTTATCTGCCAAGGCCTCTAATTCGGCCATAAATTGAAATTTCAATTTTCTTATTAAGTTATTATTTAGCTTATTGAACTGTTTTTAATTTTGCGGTATGCATGGTTCTTTGCTTTAAAATTAAAATTGAATTTTGCGGTATGCGTGGTTCTTAAAAATCGACCGCGCCAGTAACGTTAAGGCTTTTCTTATCTGCATTAAGAAACCCTTAAGCGGAGAACATTCAACCGTTCTTGGTTGTGGTTAATTTTATTCTGTTTATTTAAGTTGAAAATTATCTTAAACTAGCAGCAAATAAAAAATAATAAAGAAGAGTCAAATTACTACTTAAAAATAATTAGTTAACCTTCGCGGTGCAACATGTTTTTGCAAGAAAGCCATTGAATCAAAATAGCACCACTTGCGATTTTCTTCCGCGGCAGCTCCTGACTTCGGTTTCATTGAAGACATTTCCCGCACGTACCTATCCCGAAGCGATCTCCAACGGCTTTGGCACTGCTCAACTGAAAATATGAGTAATATTAAGCAACAATATAATACTTACTTACATATACATATATGTATGCATATGAAAATGTTACCAAACTGTTGCAGTTGCCACGGAAGAGCAAGATTTTTCCTTTTTTAATTTATTTCTATAATCTTGTTTCGTCTTGTCAAACAAGCAAGGAAACATTTGCACCGCTTCAATAAGTTTGTATTCCATTTTTCTTTTCGACACTTTAATTAATTTTTTATTTAATTTTTGCCGCCACACAATAAAAATAATTATGTAAGTATGTACTATATGAAAATATACAAAAAATCAACTTTTAATTAAAACAAAACATACCAAAAAATTAGCGGATAGTTGCCAAAGTACTAAACGTACGTCAAAAGTTAAAAGTTGCCCAACTTTAATACTTTGCGTTGACGGAGACGTATTAAATGTGATAGAGCTCATAAGAAAACATTCAGTTCAACTTGGTTGTCAGTTGAAAAAGGCGACGGATAACGTATGATGGAGTCTATGTGCCTCGGCCTTAATATTATAATGAAGCTCTTTCAACATTAGTCCACTGATGGGGAATTTCTTATCCCTCATACGCATAAACCATTTATACAATGATTTTTCCATTTTTTGGTACTCCAACGGTCGCATAGTTTTTCTTTATCCAGGTCCGATGAATGTATTGTTGACACATTTTGAAATTGCATTTTTATTCTTTTTTATTTCAGATACCGTGGACTTTGTCACTCCATATTTCCTCGCTAAATTAGTAACACTTGCACCTTTTTATAAATTCTCGAAAATTTCATATTTTTCCTATAAAGTTAGAAATTTATGTTATTTTTTGTATGCATATTTTACAAATTATTCACTTTTAATTAACACTTAAAAACCAAACAGCGTCTGCGTACATGTAAAAACTAACTAAAGACTGTACTAGTTTGTTTGATCATTGACATGTGGCATTCAAATGGTAATAACTCGGGGTTTCCCCTAATTTATATGTAACTGAAATCCGTTTCAAAATAAAAAAAATTAATGTTCATATTTAAAAGCTTTTGTACAAAGTTCATATTTTGGAGTAGTTAATGGCAGAGAAAAAGTGTTCATATTTTTGGGGTGTTCATTTATTAGGGTATTAATATTATAGCTAGTGCAATGTATATACAAATTTTTATATGTATGTACATAGAGTTAGACATACATACATATAGCATAAACTTAACAAAAAACTCACATATCGCTCATTTACTAAAAGAACGGCATAACTCAAAAAAAATTAATTTCGAGAAAAACGAGTTCAAAATTTTCAATTCGTATGTAGCACGACATTGCATAATATGTAAGTATGTATATATACGAAGAGGCAATATTTTAGTTTAGTTTCAATTCAAACACATAAATCTGAACTGAAACTATTTTTGCCTTATTTGTTCTTACAAGCACTTGAACCTGAAGAACGCTAATTGAATCAAAATAAAACACCTTAAAGGTAAAATAAACCAAAGTTGCGTAATTACTTTTTTTATAACAAACTTAAAGTTAAAAACAATAATTTCTGCCTTGTCAACAACAATGGTTAATGAACTTTAAAACTAAACTTAAGTAATATTTTTAATAAAAATAAATTATGCTTTGTCAACAACAATGGTTAATGAACTTAACCATTGAGTAACATTTTTAAATATAATTAAATAATAAAAAAAAATTAAATTATGTTGATGTAAGTATCAACAGACCTGTACCTTATATTGCGTATGAATTTCTGTAAATTAACAATATCAAAAAAATTCTTTCACATTTAGGCAAAAATATGCCTATGTAACTATTTCAAAAGGTCCTTTTTTGTAAACAGGACATCGCACAATTGTGTGGTCTCGGTCACAACGTGTAAAATAATTTCCCAAAAAACTAAGCAATTTTTTGTTTATTTAATTGTTAAATTCAAGTTTTTATTTGCTAATATTCTTTTTTGAACTTAAAGTATTCAGGTGCAGATTCAGGTATTCAAATATTCATAAACATAAGTTGTAAAAAACAATTAACTAAGAAAAACAAAAAAACAAACAAATAAGTATAAGTTTAAATCAATAAAAAAAAAAGGTTTTTACATATCATTTTGAATGATATTTCTCGAAGCAGTCTTTATTTTTTGCTAAGCAAAGTGTCACTTTACATTTTTGACAACTTCCTCTGGATCGACTGCCACAATTATTGCGGCATACTCTTGGTGGATCATCAGAAAATTGAGGCCAATGGTCGTATCGATCAAATCTAATATCATCTGGTGCGTCATGTGGACGATTTTTCGTACCATAAAAATCTTTAGAAAGGTGAAATTTTTCAACTTGCAAAGGAACTTCAAAAGAAGACGCTAACACCGTACCTAGCTCCATTTTAAAAGTTAAGAAAGACTTTACCTTTGCTTTAGGTAATCCGACAAGCTTGCATTCTTTTCTGTACTCCATCCAAGAATTAGATATCGAAAGATCTAGAAAGTGGAAAAATACTTTGACAGTCCATTTCTTAGTTTTCATTTTAATCCTGTAATATTCAAGCATTTGGTCACATAAATCAACCCCACCCATAAATGCGTTATAGTTTTTAATAACTGCGGGTACTTGGACAGGACAACGGCGCTTAAGATTTTTGTTCCATCTTTCAACTTCACTTACAGGATCCTTGCCACACATATTAGAAGCAGCTATAACCGCTCTTGTGTCCTTCCACTTAACAATGGCAATGTTTTCATTTACAAATTGGGAAATATCACCCCGGTTCATGTCTTTGTCTAATGGAAATTTAACACTTCTTGGTACTCTTTTGGCCATAATTGTGCCTGTTGCTGGATAACCCATATGATGTAATGATTCTAAAAGCGGAATGGTTGTAAAAAAACCTATCGAAATATATATGGCCGTTTTTCTTTGGCAAATTATTAACTAGTCTTATTACTATTGACGGTCCATGTCCAAGACCGCAATCTTTAAATGTCCCAGCTCCTTGAAACACTTCAAAGTCAACCATCAGAAGTCTCCAGACTAGGTTTTTGAGTCCAACAGGTCGTGGCTTTGACCTGATTACTTGCCGTGCAGGACACCTACCCGTAAATGGAATCATTTGTTCGTCAATTGAATAATTTGTGACTTCAGTTGCCAATTCGTTGCACCGTTTTCTAATCATATCGGTGACTGATTGAATTCTCCATAGTTTATTTGTTGATTCTGGTGTGGAATAGTCTGAAAAGTGTATATCCGAAAAGTTGTAAAACTACTTCAACATCATCATCATTGTTTAAATCAAAAAATTTTCCTGTAATATTTAATGATAACACAAACGTGAGCATATAATAAAATGTTACATTGTGCCTGATCAACACAATTGTGATATCTGTAATTCTTTGCACCCAAAATATTTGTTTCTATGCAAAAAATTAACGTTAAGCAACCAAATGGTTTCAATTATTCGTTATACAGTTACCACAAGCTAAATCAAAAACTTTTTTTTATCATTATTCAACAACAACACTTACCGCTTGGACGCATATCTGCACGTGTTGAATGACACAATCAAACTGATTATATTTTTTTTGTAAGTTTATTTTTCTTTATTTTTTGTATTTGGTTTGAGAAATCACACAACGCACAATGACTGCTTCCAGGTTAATTGATGAGAAATGAATTTTTTCATATATGTAGTTTAAGACATATTAAAGCAGATCTCACAAACGGTTAAGCTAGGTCCGAATTGGATACATATGTATGTATGTGACTAGTTATCGTTTTCGACTTCGTTCATAAATCGACGAGCGCGCGTGCCAAATTCCGTTTAACAAATAATGCTTTGGGAGCTGGGAGGCTATGTAACTCAGCGGAAACATGATTGCCAAAAATATCAAATTGGTATTTTTCCTTAGATTTTTCCGTTATAGTGCATATGGCTTTCACTGCCATTTCTTTAAATACATCCGGCGACGTTGGTATTTTTTTATCACGTTTTTGTTGTGTTGGTGGATTAGATTCCGTCATCAAGTCCGATTCTTCTGAAGGCTATCAAAAAAATTAAATTAAAAGATCTCACCAAATAAAAATTAATACAAACTCACTAGTGTCATTGATGAAATTGATTTCACACAATATTTGCATGAGCAGCTGAACTGATTTTTGTTTTTTAGATTTGCTTAAATTTGTTTTAAAAGTTACTCGCAATTTAGACCACTTCGCCTTGCATTCGTCTGCAGTATTGAAGAACTTACCAACTTAAAATTTAATAGTAATGTTTTTTTTAAATGTAGTTTAATTTAGATATTTTAATTTTTAATAATAATGATATACAGCTTTGAAAAAGACAATAGTTAATTAGCACAACTTTTAATGCAACTTTTAGAAAAAATTCTGAGACTTTTAATTTCAACCACTGACATAACACTTCAACTGTACAACTTTAACTAACTTAAGATTCCTTTATATAAAAAGACCAAACCAATTATTTTTTACTTCTTCTTTTGCTTCTCTTTTAGCAGTGCTGCCATAGTACTTTTCCTGATGGTGTCATACTTTTGACCAGTGTTGTCATCTTACATATATATATATATATATATTGTAACCTTGTTGGCTCAATAGTTTTTATTAGACAAAAAGAATGGGAACGTACAATTTTACAGCAAAGTTAAGTTGGCTGCAGTTCAGGGGTGATGCCAGACCGCATAGCACCTAGTGCCATATCTAAGATCATTACAATCTCGGCCGACCTGACACCACAATCGCCACGATTGTCAGCCTTTAGTTATATCTAACTACTCTAAATCTAAAAACTCATCCTCCAAAAATTCATAGGCCTCGTACTCGGAAGTGTTACCTTCAGAATCCAATAAATTCGCTACTACATTATTTTTTGGTTCCAGCCACTTTCTTAACCTAGTCGCATCCACAATTCCAACATATGGTATCTGCGTGATTTGACAATTTTCAACATCCGAAATTTCATAACGGTCATTACCCAGCTATTTCCGAATGATATACGGTCCGCGATATTTTAGTATAAATTTTTTGTTTACACCAGCAGTTGTGTCGACATTCTTCAACACTACATAGTCCCCTATTTCAAACGTTTTGGCCGGTTTGTGATGTCGATTAAAATAATTCAAGTTGTACGATTGGGATTTCTCGATGGATTCCAAGGCACTCTTCCTGAGCGAGTCCAAGTCCCTTGATTCACCCCCATAGTTGTCCTGTAAGTACTCGGTCAACTCATCTATAATCTCACCCCTCTGTTCAGTCCCAAATAACATTCTACTAGGTGATTCCCCCGTCGAAGAGTGAACGGTATTATTAATAGTGAACTCTGCGCCTGACAATTTGTCCACCCAATCCGAGTGTTCGATGGGCTCAGTAAGTTTAGCCAACATTGCCCTCAGGTCCCGATTCACCCTCTCTACCTGACCATTAGATTGCGGTGAGCCCACAGAAATCTTCACATGTGTAATATTCCGTTCGGATAAGAACCTCCCAAATTCACCCGAAGTGAAACATGCCCCTCTGTTACTGATTATCCGTCTAGGTCTACTATAATACTCAAAATATTTCCGCAGTGCGCAACATACTTCCCTCGTGCCCGGTGAGTTTACCGCGTAAAGTTTGGTAAATTTCGTAAAGGCATCAATTACCACTAAAATATGCCTCCGTTTTGACTTCAGCGAGGGCAGAGGACCGTAATGATCAACGTGTAATGTGTCAAATGGAATTGGTTTTTTCCTAATATTGTATAGGTTCCGCTCCCTTTTCCCTACTGGTGCCGAATAATATATACACTTCAAACAGTTTCGAATAAATGTATTAAGTTTGTCCCTCATATTCGGGAACCAATAGTTCCTGCATATCTGGTTCATACACTTCTCAATGCCCACGTGCCCATATCCCTCGTGAGTCTGGCGCATAATATTCCCCTCCAACGAAAAACCAAACCATTCTCCAAAACATACCCCTCCGAATCGCCCACTTCAAGCTTATTTCGAATCTCCTTGATTCGCTCATCCCTTGAATATTCATGTCCACATCGCATTGCTCAATAGCCGCGACTCAATGCATCGACATGTGCCATCAATTCACCCCTTCGGTGCCTGACCCAATATCCAAAATTCTTCAACTCCAGCGCCCACCGTGCTATTCTTTGGTTTATTAATTTCTTGTCCAGAGTTAATGCCAATGAGTTACAGTCCGTTACAATAGTGAACGAGATTCCCTCCAAATACACGCGGAATCTTCTCAGAGCATAAATTATTGCCAGGGTCTCCAGCTCGAAACTATGGTACCTCGATTCGGCTGACGTAGTACATTTTGAATAATACGCTGTTGGATGAAATTTTCCGTCTTCCTGCTTCTGCAGCAAGACTGATCCGAAGCCTTTTGAACTAGCGTCGGTGTGCAATTCCGTCTCTCGCGTCGGGTTATATACAGCGAGAACAGGAGACTCTATTAGTTTTTCCTTCAGAATCAGAAATGCCTCTGTGCATTCATCTGTCCACTTAAATGATTCATTCTTTAGGTTGGTTAATGGCCTCGCAATTCTCGAAAAATTAGGAACGAATCGCCTAAAAAATGAAAATAGGCCCAAACACCTCCGTAGCTCCTCAAATTCAGTAGGCATAGGGAATTCTAAAATAGTCTTAATATGTTCATTATTAGGGCGTATGCCCCCGCCATTCACCCGATATCCTAGATAATCCAGTTCGGAGTAGGCGAATTTACATTTCCTCAAGTTCAGTCTCAAGCCCGCAACCCTCAAAGTTCTTAATACTTCCCCTAGTATACTCAGATGCTCCTCAAGCGTCTCAGTAGCAATGCTTATATCATCCAGGTATACCACAATTCTCCCCGAATCTATGAAATCTTTCAAAACCCCATTTATGAAACGTTGAAATACTGACCCTGCATTCTTCAAGCCAAATGGCATAAAACAAAATTCGAACTGACCCATAGGTGTAACAAAAGCAGTGTATTGGATCGAGTCCTCGTGCATTGGCACCTGGTGAAAACTATTTTCTAAGTCCAGCGTTGAAAAAACTTCTTCTTGCCTAAGTAGTCTAAACAGTCCTCAATAGTCGGAAGAGGGTAATTATCCTTCAAAGTAATTCTATTTAACGCCCTATAATCCACGCACATTCTTAAGTCACCATTCTTCCTTCTCACTAACACAATTGGAGACGCATAGGGTGATTCACTATGCCGAATTATCTTCTTTTCCAAAAGTTCCTCCAGTTTCATCTTCACCTCGTTACGCTCACGATATGATAATCGCCTTGGCCCGCTATATACCGGTATGTCATTCGTAAGTCTAATCTTCATACTACAGTCCGCCGGTACATGAGACCTGCACGAAATTTCAAAATAACTCCCGCTTATAACTGACTCAAGCCTCAATAAGTCCCTAGCCCCTAACTCCTTGTTCGTGTCAATACCAACTTCATCCCCAATCGTACAAACTGCATTAATTCCACGCATTCGTCGTTCTCATCGACTATGTCGACTAACGACACATCATTATCAATCGGAACATTCATCCCCGAACCAACCTGGTCCGACCCGTTTATGAAATTTCTGATCCTTCCATCCCTCCCCATTATCAGATCAGGTCCCACAAAATCCTCTCCCCCAATAAAATTTTTGGCAGGTAAAATATTTGATAAATTATGATCATTAACAGCAGCTGGAACCATATCTATACTCAGTGGACTTCTGAATATTTTCAAGAACATAAGCGCATTGATAACTTCTTTATTTGGTTTTTTTATTGACATATTCAAATTCATTTTCATTAACATATCTCTATCATAACTTAAAATTTCTCTCCTTTGATATAAAAATATACTCATTTTATTTAAAAGGTCCCGACCTATAAGGACCGGCATTACAGATTCTTCATCTGGCAAAATATAAAAATTATGAATTACTTTTATTTTCCCGAAAGATACTTCACATTTAATAAGGCCCAACATACTTATTTTATAATTTCCGATACCGCGGTATGACGTCAATCTTTTCGAGTCCTCGGTGAAGATTGGGATGACAGATTTTTTTATAAAACTAATAGGGCTACCCGTGTCAAACAAAGAATAAATATTCGTTATCACTTTGCGCTTATATTTAAGAAAAAAGGCAACACTTACCATTTGATAAGCTCCTATTGAATCATCAGACTTATTTACTATTGGAGCAGCGAATCTCTTCTTCTTCGGGCAGTCCTCATGGAAATGTCCTACTTCAGCGCAAATGAAACAAGAATTTGCTGGACGCTTCGGTCGCGGGCAGCGGTCCTGATAATGCCCAAATTGAGAGCAATTAAAACATGCGCTTTATCAGTTCGTCTATAGTGTCCGCACTATACAAATATGTTGTAGCTAAGCTGTTGTCTGGTAAGCCGTCAATTATTATATCGACAAGCTCTCGTTCATCAATGTCTGACTGGGAAGCTATGGCCTGCATTGCGACCAAATAGCTCAGGCACGACTCATCCGGTTTCAACGTACGGGCCCGCAGTTGGCTGTACACATCCTGCCGTGAAATAGTTCGCTTAAACATTTTTAGCAGGCTAGCTTTTAGTTGTGTTGGACGCCAACACACTTTTCTCTGTCTGTATAGTTGCACATGTCCGCGTAGTCTTCAAACTGCACAAACCACTTGCACACATCGTAGTGGTCGCCCCACTAAACGTCGGTACAGCGGCGTCAAGTTCGGACAAATCCACCCGGTGCACATTAGATACCCGGCGTTCATTTTCCTCTATGGCATTAACTTCCTGTCGCAGTTTCAGAATTTCCATGCGCAGTTTCAAATTTTTAAGCTCCTCTTCAAGGCTAATATTAGTTTTAGCCTCTCGAACACCAGCGGCGGTAGGGTCAGCAGAAACAGCGGTATCATTGACAGCAACATCGGTGTTATTTACAGCGGCAACATTATTAATAGGCACATCGGCGGCGGCAACCTCAACAATTGTGGCGACAACATCAACTGCGGCGGTAACATCAACAGCACCGGCGGTAACATCAACAGCAGCGGCGGTGTCACCTGCGCCGGCGTTATGCAGCAGATTGCCCAACACGGGGTTTTCATTGCCTACGCCCAACATGGCGGCATCATCAAGTCTTTTGTCCGTGGAACATTCCACCACTTTACTCTCCTCTCCATAGTGCACCTCATATAAAGCCCTCAATTGGCTTAGTGAGGCAGTCTCAGGGTAATTCACCTTGGCTGCAGTCAATGCAGCCATTAGTGTATTTCGCGATGGGCGCAAATCCATTTCACTTGCATACATTATACGAAGTATACACAAAATTAATGAAATATAAACAAATTTATGTTCAGTTTAACTTTCTTTTTTTATTTTATTTTTCAGTTGTACCCCACACCTGAAATTGTAACCTTGTTGGCTCAATAGTTTTTATTAGACAAAAAGAATGGGAACGTACAATTTTACAGTTAAGTTGGCTGCAGTTCAGGGGTGATGCCAGACCGCATAGCACCTAGTGCCATATCTAAGATCATTACAATATATATTATATATATATATATATATATATATATATATATATATATATATATATATATATATATATATATATATATATGTAGTTCCAGTTAATTAAAGTCTTGATGGACGTTTTAACTTTTATTATATTTATTTGAAGTCAATAAAGTATATAAATACATGTAGTTTCAGTTAATTAAAGTCTTGATGGACGTTTCAACTGCTACTACTCGTTACTTCTTAAGAACTAAAATTAAAGAAGCTTCGGGTGTATCGGTCATCCTTCCTCGAGTCTTAGGGTTGAATTCCGTCAGAGTTGTATTCAGTAAGAGTTACCACTCCTTGTTGTTCGTCCCAGTCCTACAGTCCTAATTTTCGCTGTGCAGCCGCTCTTTTAATTTTGTCGAGAAGTCCCACAACTCTAGCAATGCCTCCAAATTAAAACTAAAGTTTTTCAAAATAATTTTTTTTGGTTGTTAATTCCGATTCCACCAGCAGAACCCACCCACTATCTTCTGCCATTACAATTTATTAAAACAAACTTTACACAATTGTAATAATATTTTTTACTTTTTATTTGTTTTATTTCACTTCTTATTAACGTATCGCGATCTAATTTAATGAAAATGCTACACTTTCAATATTTATCACACGATTCGCAACCTGCACCCTTATTCTGTAACTAGCTAAAGCTTAAACTCCATCGCTAAAAATCTAAAAATTACATTAAGCGATTTTTAGCAACGAATGGAATTCTGTAAACTGTTTTGCTAAATTTGGCAACGCCTTGAATATCGAATTCGCCGTAATTTTAGCTTTTGTTATTATCGCTAAAATACGTAATATTTGTATTCTCTACATCCAAATACACAGCTGTTTATGTCTTAAAATCGAAATTTTTAGCAACAGTCAGTTGTTGAACGCTGCTAAAATGGAAATTTAAATTCAAATTTTTGTAATGCAAAATGGAAGAAATAACGAAGAGGATTACAAAAGAACAAAAATATATGCTCGTCCAATACTTGGAAGAACATAAAGAATTCGCACATGACAGGTAAATAAAATACGATTTAAGTAATATAAAATTATATAAATGATGTAATTTGTTTAAGTATACTTAGATATATGAAAAAATTAAATAAATTCTCGAAGGGGAAACAAAAAGTTAGATTTTGCGGGGTTAATTGATAAACATACAATTCGCAACAAAAAATGAAATTGAGAACAAATATTATTATTAGGAATTATTAAAATATTGTGAAATGAGTAGATTTCTTGCATGGAACCCATTTTCATTTTCCCTAGTTTGGGTATCATTTCCTTCATCATAATTTTCTTCTTCATCGCTATCGTCAACATCTACCACGTCATCCATAATTCCATTTTCAATAAGTATGTTGTGCAATATAATGCACGAGTTTATTATTTTGCCTGCTGTCACGGGTTTGTAACACAGCACCCACTCTCTGCTTAGGCATCGAAACCGTGATTTTAAGACTCCAAAGCAGCGCTCAATGCAATTTCTAGCTTTGCGGTGTTCTCTGTTATAATAATTTTGGGCTTCCGTTAAATTCGGCGCTTGCAATGGAGTCATCAAATACGGCAACTGAGGGTAGCCACTATCACCTGTGGAAACAAAGTGTTTTTATATGTTACGAATATTAATTGTAATTAACATATCTACCAATGAGCCAGAAATTTCTATCACCACTGGCGTTGGAGAAAAATTCTTAAGGCACTTGCTCCCCAAACAGAGGCATCATGTGCAGTTCCACCAAATCTGGCATTGCAGTCAAGAATCCTCAGATCCAAATCACATACCTAAGAAAAAAGAATTATATTTAATTTTTAACCGACTTTAAAAGAAGTAGATGTTTGATAATTCTTGAAAATCGGGTGGAAACTTTGTCCGCTAGGAACTTGCTTTGCTTTGTGACAATTATTTTAATTTTCAACACTTACAGCCTGAACATTTATTGAATGTCCCCCCTTTCGGCACACATAAATGTGTTCAATGTCCACACCAGGACCTTTGATTTTTATATGGGTGCCGTCAATCGCTCCAATAATACCCGGGAAGTGGATAAAATAAAATCATAAAATAATAAATTCATAAAATCTGTTACATATGTGCATTAAGGTGGAAATAAAATATGTATGTGAAAATATACTTTTTATCGCACATACATACCGCTGTTTGATTCTTTGATACTCCTCGTTGTTTGTGGGAAATTTTACATATTTAGTAAGCAAATATCGCTGCATAATTGAGCATATTTCTTTGATGCATCGACTTACTGTGGGTTGGGATACATTCAGCATGAAATCTTGTCCTACTGATTGCTGATAGCTACCTAAGGGAATATTAAAACATTGATGAACTTCGTTGTTTTAATAGTATGTGATTTCACATTACCTTGTGCAAAAAAGCGCAACGTAATCAAAATTCTTAACGCTTTGGTTAGTCGCGTATTTCGTAGCTTAGGCTCCATATATGCGGAAACTTCTATAATAAGACGTCGGCAAATTTCTTTAGGAAGTCTAAATAGCTGCCGGAATTGTTCGTCTGTAATATCGAATAAATCCGTACTACTCCTTAAGTGCTTCCTTTTCACAATTAATTTATTTCGCTCATTAGATCTAATTAATCTCGCAATTACACTTCGCCGATTAAAATCACTCATTTTGTTATTTTATTCAATTATATTTAAAAAAAATGAAAAACGAATATAAAAACTGAAAATTATAGACACTTTGATGCAAGGATGCCATCACTTAAAAACACTTCCCAATATTTCTGTTTTCTGTAGATTCATGAAAATTTATTTTGCTCAAATTTACAGACGTTAGAATTTTTCAATTTTCTTACAAATTTTCTTACAATTTTCTTACAAAATAAATCATTTGGAGTATGTTTTTAAAAAAAATGTTATATAAACGCAGATAACATCCAAAAAACAAAAAGTTTTTTTTGGCGAAATGCTTAAAATTTTTAAGAAACACAGATTATAAAATATGGTAATACTAATAAAAGATTTCAGAAATTTACACACTATATTTGTTTCTCTTTAACAGGGTTCATTAAGGCAGCAAAAAAGAGATAGTATACTAATAGCATATTAGCTACGGCGAAAAAATAAATTTTAGCTAAGCGATTGCAAATGCAGAATACTAATTAAGCGACATCGCTAAAATATTTGCATTAATTTTATTTTAGTATTTTAGCGATCGAAATTTAGCTTTAGCTAGGAGAGTGACAGAATAAGGCGGCTGGATTCCATAATTTAGGCCACTCTGCATGCTACACGTTCAATAAATATCGCGACTTTGGATCGCGTTCCATATACATATATTGAGCGTGCAGTGACCATTAGAAACGGCTATCTCCTTCTCTTTCTCAACTTATTAAGTCTTAAGCATTTCCTGCTGGTAGCGTTCTACGGAAGCTATAGTCTTTTGCAACAAACTTGTTTTATTTTCTTTTCTTTTGATTTTTGGCGAAGGTTTATATTTTATGTCGGTTTTAGTTGGCTCTGATTTTTCTTCCTCGTCATTCGTCTCAGTTTCCATAAACGAGGAGAAGTTGTACTGTACTTGATCTTCACTTTCGGAAATTAAGCAGGGAGATACACATAAAACGTCATTATTTGGTGAAACATCAAGTTAATTAGTGGGTGTGCAATACTTTTTCGGTCCAAAGCATTGAACATTGTTTTGAAAAACCTATTATAAAATGTTTCTTATTCGGTTACCTTGCGCCACGATTTCGAATCTTTTATTGGTGGCCCAGAAGCATTTAATTTGGTTGTTAGTTGCTCCCAAAGTTGGTTGGCTTTTACTTTTCCCTGGGTACTGTTTGCAAAATATTTTTTGCCAAATCACTGTGCTGCAGCATAAAGTCAGCTAGGATTTCTTTTTGTGAATAATTTATTTTAGAACTGAATTAATTAAAATACAATAAACGATAAACGTTAACTCGATTGCCTTTTTGATTGCGAGTAAAAACACTCACGGTTGCATTCGAATGATCGCTCGCTATCGAATGACGTCATTAGAAATTTCGATACATTTTGTAAGATATCCGAATGAGAAAATCCCAAACCTGGATAAACTCGCACGTTCGAGTAAGAAATCGAACGCAAGCGAATGTCGAAATCAGCCCCCAGATTTTATCAGATATACACTTTGTTGTGGAAAAATTTTTAACAACTCTTCGCACTCGCTGCCAACATGAATTTCTTCAATTTTCAAAGATATGTGTGGAGATCTGACAACGCAATCAAATTTTAATTAAGATTTATTATTAAAGTTTTGCCCTAGCTTAAAAAAAATTTTCAGTGACTCCGAATGAGATAAGTATGTATGAACATACAGAGCTGGACAAAAATATTCACACAGCAGCCAACTTTGTCTTAAATCTTCTATGTATATTTTTTTAAATGAAACGGCATAGCCAGATAAGTTTGCACAAAATCATTTATTTACATGTTGCTTATTTAAATATATAAGAAAATTAATTAAAAAATAATAGTTTCCATATTAAAAAATTAAAAAAATATTAAATTTAAGGCACGAATTGAGGTGGACAAAAGTATTAACGCAGTATGGTATTTTTGCATATAAAATTAAATTTAAGGGTTAGGTTAGGTTAGGTTGATTGGAGGGGTGTGATAGCCCATGTCATACGACATACACTTAAGCCAGTGAAGGCTTGTTGTGCGCTCCCTTTAATTATCAAACACAAACTGCCAGAGTTCTGCGGCAGGATTCGAACCTGGGACCTTCGCACTACGAGTCTAGTACACTACCTACTAGTCTACGAAGGTCAGTTAAATTAAATTTAAAATATTTTAATATTTTGTAGAGTATCCTTTCTTTTTAATAACTTCCTTCAATCTTCTTGGCATGGAATGAACCAGCTTTTTGGTGACATCACTACTAATATTAAGCCATTCTTGCATCAAGACATCCTTAAGTTGGGCCTTACTTGTGATATGGCGTTTTTCTACCCGTCTGCCCAGTTCGTCCCAGACATGCTCAATAGGATTCATGTCAGGCAATTGCGGTGGAGTCGGTAGGATGTGGGGAACGTGATATATAATCCACATTCGAACATCATGAGCAGTGTGTTTCGGGTCATTGTCCTGTTGAAAATAGAAATTTTCCTCAAGACCCAGTTTTTCGACGCTTTGTACCAAGTTTTCTTTTAAAATATTTAAGTAAACGTTCTAAACCATTGTACCGTCAATGAAAACTAAGTTCCCTACACCTGCAGCAGCCATGCATCCCCATACCATGCTTGACAGTACTTGCAATATTATTTTTTTCCAATTCGGTGTTTGGCTTTCTCCAAACTCTTATTCTTCCGTCCGATTGGAAAATATTAAACTTGCTTTCATCCGAAAACAGTACGCCGTCCCAGAAGCCTTCGTTTCTATTTACATACTCTTTTGCGAAGCTTGTTTGTGATCTGTTTCCACATTTACATTTCTACCATAAATATACTGATGGAAACGTGCGCACCCAAACAAAATAGCAAATAGTTCCTTCTCAATTTGTGCGTAATTTATCTGACTGTCAGTCAGGGACGCAGATACATATGCCACAGGGTTTTCACGATGCATTGTAACTGCACCTACCGCAAACTTCGAAGCGTCTACTGACAGTGTGAGAGGTTTTTTTATCGTAATACGTTAAAAGTGGAGCTTTCGTAATCTCCTTCTTTAAATTTTCAAATTCAATTTGTTGTTCATTGTTCCAACTCCAGACTGAGTCATTCTTTAAAAGATCCCTCAAATGTTTGCTCTTATTTGAAAGATTGTCAATAAATGATCTCAAATAGGTAATCATTCCTAAATATGTGACTTATATAAGTCGTTGTATTTGATTGTGTCCATATTGACGTTGAAACAGTTAAAAATATGCAGGCACGCCGGCCCCATATGATGCAATAGTAGCGCAACTTTTCTTTGTTCCGATTCATTTACCAAATTCGAAGCCAAGAGAAAAATCTTGAACTGCTTGCTCCAGTTGTTCCATTCCGCAGCCACATTACGAGCTTTTATGTTAAAAAATGGCGTCGTTGATATAAGTATATGACGTCGCATTTTCAACCACCTGAGGCTTGTCGTCCGGCATTTGTAATATTTTATTTTTGGTTTATAAAAAACCACCCAACTGTTCTGGTTTTATTTACGACAGCTTTAAAAACTTTATTTAATATTTGTGCACACCTGGCGCCATATTATGTTAAATAGAAATAATGATGCGTTACTAGCTCTTATAATAAAAACTCTTTATTGCTCTACATGAGTTGAATTTCAATATATAGAGAAATATCTTATTTGTACAAAGTGGAACTTAATGGTTACTTATAAAACTTAATACTTATATACTATTTGAGTAGAACATTATAGCAGGTTATTACATAAAAGCCTTAAATTTTTAATTAATTTTGATTTTTCTGCGTTAGCTAAAACATTGCGGATAATTTTGGTTCACTTGGTTCTACTTAACTTTGAATTTTCAATTATTGCTGAATCTGGAACTATTATTTGTATGGCAATATTATTTATTTTTTTTTATTTATTTATTTGTTATCTAGCACAACAAGATGAAGACATCTTATAAATGACAATGCTAGTGATCTATTATTAACTATTAATAAGTCATTAATTAGATAATATTAGAATAATACAAAACAAATAATGACATCATATTTTGAATGCCAAGAATTTAAAAAAATGGTTAAAATTATGGCTAAAAACAAAACTTCACATCAAAAAATGGATACAATAAGGATGTAAAATAAATGAAGTGGTTCTAGATAAAATTAGTCAAACAAGATGTGCAGCAATTTGAATAGTAAAATTAAAGTAAACTTTGTATCAACTAGAAATCAAATAATAAAAATTCAATTAAATAATTTAAATAGCTCCTTTTTAAACGAGTTTGCGTTGCCAAGTTTTTGGATTGAGTTTGGCAAAGAGTTCCAAAGACTGGTTGCATAAATGAAAAATTGTCGTTTAGACATCAGACACTTGGGTTTTGGCTGGATTATATTTCTACTACGTTGAGATCTTCCAAAAACTATTCTTTCAAACAAATATGGTGGTTGTTGGGAGAATATAATCTTGTGAAGGAAAATAAGACACCTGTATTTCAGGAGATCTTCGAATGTCATTCCAGAAATTGATTTAGCATAGGATGAAATATGATCATGACGGTCCTTCTGAAATATATAACGAGCGATATTGTTGTATACAACCTTCAATTTGCGTAGGTCCGTACTATCACAATTAGCATACATTTCACAACCATAAAGCAGTCAAGGGATCAGGTAGGCCTTTGCCAGAAGCATGCGTATAGCAAACGGAGTAGAGTCCTTTACCGCCCATAAGCTGCGAAGCTTACTATTGTTATGTGTGCTCTTTTTTTGCTAATAACTCATCCTAATAATTCACCCATTTCATTCGACATATAAGTTAAAAAAAAATCACTTATATGGTAAGGTGTCCCCAGTATGAATTACATTGCGCTGCTAGACGGAATATTAAATGGTGCCGCCTGTGCTTTCAGGAGTACTTTTGGGTCTTACTTTATAAACTTGCGAGTCAGTACTCAGTGCTGGTAGAGGGGTTGTGTGTGCTTTTTTTTACTATTTTCGCGTAATAAAATTTGCTTTTTATGTATTATATTTATTGTAATCCATAAGGAGTTCTGAAAATGAAAACAGAAAAAATTATAATTTTTTTCGCGAAATAAACGTTTTTATCCTCACAAGTACCAAAGACTATAAATACATAAATATGCTTCACTGCCATACATCTGAAAAACATGCAGCGAAAAACATTCATATCCTAATTTCAAAATTTTCAACGTCGTTGCTTTTATTAAGGTCTTCCTTATTAAAAAAAAGAGTCAATTCGTTGCAAATTGCAGCTTTTTATGACATTTTGTTGCAGCATGTTTCAAAAGGTTAAATTTTCCGCAATTCAGTACTTTATGGCAAGCCTTACACTTACACATTGGAATTCGTTACTTTCAATTGCTTTCAACCATCCCTTAAAGTCGTCTTCTTCGAGCCAATTTGGAGAAAATCGTTGCTTTCTGTATTTGTTTACAGAAATTTCTATTTCCTCGCATGATGAGTCTGATGACATTGCCCTATAAATGCATTGCAATGGCATGTACATACATATGTATACATACATAAGTACATAAGCTGTTATGCATATGCCCCTAGGTAAGAAATTTAGTAGTAGTAGTAGTGGTAGTATTTATTTAGAAGTATTATATTTAGAAGTACTATATACTTTTACAATATTACAATATATAACAATTACATGCATTTCGACTTGTTTCGGAACCGTTACTTCATAATTCTCACTTATTTCATTTTGTATTGCTTCCTTCATTTTGTCGCGCTCTTCAACATTCTCACTTTGGATAACAAATGTTCCATTTTTTCTATTTTCAACATCCTTTATTTTAAAATTTATTGGATTTATTTTTTCATTTAAATCTGCTTTAGTTTTCACTACACTCTGTTTTTCTTTTGGTTTTATTATTAATGGGACATTTTTCGAGACATCTGGCCTCACTGTATTTTTGGCAACTGTCTGGGCGTACGACATTTTTGTTTTGACGTTTGTTTCGTTTATTACTTTCTTTATTTCATTGCACATTTTCACATTACTCTCCTCGATGGTATTATATACTTATATCTTTGTTTTTATTTTCAATTTCACTTACATTACCATATAAGTTTTTCATTAATTCTACATTATTCTCACACATTTTTTGTATTTTATCTATTTTTTTGAATCTTTCGTCATATCTCATTTCAATTGCTTCCAGTAGAGCTTTAATTTCAATTTCATTTTGTTTTAAAGAATTCTCAAATTCACTTCTATATTCCAATAATGTTTGTTTGTTTTTATTTACTGCATCTTGGATGTCCACCAAAACAAGATCAACATTTTGAATATATCTCATGCAATCATCACAAATAAAACGAATATAATTGTCCTCATCAATAATTTTTGCAGAATATTGATCAATACCGGCACACTTTTTTGAATAATGATACACTTTGTCACATACTCCATTGCATCTTATTCCAGTTTCTCCTCTAATTGCTGACCTGCATTTACTGCATTCAGTCATTATTTAATTGTTTTTCAAAAGATTTTTACACTTCCGAAATAGTTGTTTATCTATTTTTACTTTTATGTTTTTAAATAGTCTCTATTTATTTTTTAAACACAATATTTTTTATTTTTATTTTTTTATTTTTAAAAACAACTTTAATGGCTGTTTGGAACATTATTATATAATTGAAGTCCTTTGTAAAATAGTGATCTCTGCATCCCCATATTTATAAATCTTTGTATCCTAAAGTTTTCAGCATTTCTTAATGGATATGGTTGTGTTTGTCCAACAAAGCTTAGTTGTTCAGAAAGATACTCAGGTGCGTATCGCAGTATTGCCCTCGTCGCGGTATACTGTCTTAATCCGTCTAAATTTGAGAAAATACTACTGGGGACGGTGTTATTACCCGCAATAGTAAGTATGTCATTTAGGAGTAAAAGCCGTAAGACCGGTGTTTCTAGGGTAAACCCCTTAGCTATAGACTCCTTAGCTATAGCTAGTACGTCTAGTGATAAAAAGCCGCTAGAATCGATATCGGTTGCGCGATATCGAGTAGCTGCTGCATTTTGTACGGCTTGTTTTATATTATGAGCCTTTTCAGTATCTGCTAATAAGTTAGATCGATACTCAACTGTGCAAATGAGAAATACTCTATGCCTCCAGGGAAAGGCTTAAACTCCAGGTCACCGGCAGGAGGGGGTAAGTGTATTCATTTGCACTCGTTTTAGTATATTAAACCATTTTAACGTTTCTAACATGAAGTTTATTGATATGTAGCGATTACATTACTCGTAGAAGACTTCAATTGTGGATTTTTCTCCATGTAAATTACGAATGCTGCAAAGGCAGCGACATCTAGAATATTGTAAAAGAAAGCCAAAGGCCATATATTCGTTTGTCGCTTGGTGGAATATTCTGACAGACATTTGTCCATATTGTCTACGCCACCTTTATATTTATTATAGTCCAATATCATTAGTAGCTTTTTCTTTGGACCTCCTACTTCGCTTGCATAATGCATGGTAGAAAGTACCACAACTGATTTGTTTTTCTTTGGGATGTAAGAACACATGCTAACATTATTGCTGAAACCAAATATGGTAGATTCATTTTCACGGCTTTTTGGAATAGCAAACTGTGGTGGTACAAACACTCGTCTTTTATTCACTGTACCCAACATTGATAGATTGCTGTCCATCATCAGACTTTTTCCTAAATTGTAACTAGTAAAGAAATTGTCACAAATGATGTTTCGCCCGCTTCCACGAAAAAGATTGACACACAAATCTTTCACCACTCTCTCACCAAAATTTTTATCTCGTTCTGGAACGTATTCTTCGACCAGATATTTTTGCCACTTTTCAAAAATTTCCTCTACTTCTTGTTGAGTCATCGAAATTTGGCTTTTTAGAGTAGAATTATTTAAATTTTGTAGAATTCTCCAGCAAGGGGGAGAAAAAAATTTTAGGAAAAAAGGATTTCTTTTGAACGCGCAGGATCTTCTAAATTAAATTTTTTTCTTGCTTATTTACAGGATTATTTTAGATTTGCAGGATCGCCATGTGATGAATTTATATAAAAAGAAAAAAAGGATTGTTTGCAGTATTTGCTAGGCTCTGCAGCCCTTTTTCTTCAGCACCCAACAGTGCCGATTTTAAGTGAGAAATTTAAAGAAGCTTTTTCAATTATAGCTGTTCGATAAATTCTGATTTTATTTTCCAAAACTTCCAACTTATATACTAATTTATTCCTTGGTCAGCACTAATGTGGCACAACAACAAATCAATAGGAATTTTGGCGTTCTCACGGGAATTTGCAATTTTGACAAATTCTTCTTCCAGTTACCAGAACTTGTTGGCGCATGAAAATAATTATTATAAAAATATTCAATACAAAAATCATATTACATCATTCCCAATGCCAACAGTCCACTACAAAAAGTTTAATGGTCATTTATGCTGATCAAACACAAAAACAAATTATAATTTTAGTTGATAGGCTTTAACAATGACATTCTTCAAAATACTTATCGTTAACAAAAATGAATTGAATTTCAAGTTCAATGCCATAAGAATTGAACTTAGAGTAAATAAAATTCTTGCATTGCTACAGTGCCTTAATTAAGTGTAGATACACTACACTAGAATACTTCTTCCGCGTGTGTCCGTTGTTCGATAGTCGCCTTCGGCTTTAGTTCCGTGACGGAGGCTGTTTCTCTTATGGTACTCCTCAACTGTTGAACGAAATCCGGCCTAACTGTTGCCCTTTTCCGAGTTCAAGGAGGATGGCTCCGGTCTGCGTTTTCCTAACCGTCCTTATCCTAATCGAGTCGTCCGTCTTTATTTTGTCACATAGATCTTTTAAAACTTCCGCGTATCTGTGACCCGCAGCGGGTTTAATTATTACCGCTTCCGACTTCGCACGCTGTTGTCGCTCGTTCTTCTTTTTGTTCGGTTCGACCGGTTTTTTCCGTCTTATTTCTCTTCCCCCTTTTGGTGACGGTCCTCCAGTTTTCTTCTCTCTTACCGGGGAGGTCTACTATATCCCCATTTGGCTCTTTATGTCTAGCCTTATTGCTCCTTTCGGGCATAATCGGGCTAGTAGCCGTTTGTTTGGGGATTACCGTCACAGGGGTTGAAACGGGCACATTTTTCTTATAACGACTGTTCCCCTTCCGCCGCCTCCTTCGATGCTGATGTTCTTCTGCCGGTTGAAAGCTTGTTGCATGCTGCTTATTATCGATTTGCATTGCATAATCGCGCCTTCCTCCATTTTTCGCATCTTCTGGATCAGCTCCAGTTGAGGCGAGCAGCCTGTTGGATCGCCCGTCACACCTCCTATTTGGTTAGCAGATGCTGCGCAGGATGCGTTCTCTCCTGCTTTGGTGGTAGCAGCAAGAGGCGCTCGTATTGCGTAGATGCTAGTTGGCGACTGCAGCATTAGCCCATCAGCCGTTTCAGCTGATGTCACTCCTATATAATAAGGTGATGGAATAATGCAGCCGTCAGCCCAATGCAGTCGGATCAGGATCGTGAGACATATTCGTAAGCCACAAACGTTCCATTTTCCGTCATCTTCAGTCGCACCGGTCGTGGTGAACACCTGTCCAGGATTTTGGTCCGCGGGTGGTATTTTAATTGCCACCTTCCCTGCAGGTCAGTCGAAAGTTCCCCTATCCGCCACCTGGGGACGCGTCCGATGCGAGACTGGTATAACTCCACACGGAAAAGTTTCCATTATTATAATTAGAATTTTGCCTTCCATTACTGCGAAGCAAAAATTGTTTATCAAAATTTCCTTCATGTCTATTATTTTTGCTATTATTATTAAATCTAGTATGTCTAAAAAGAATCCACCAAAATTTCCATTAGAATTTTAAAACTGTGGATTATTATTATAATTTAAATTATTATTACTCCTTGTAGTTCTATTAAACCGTAAATTATTAGAGCTTGAAAGTTGTGGAGTATTGTTATTATTTCTCACTTTATTATCATTAACCTGAGAACTATCTTTTTCATTTAATAATTTTATATCTTTTAATAAATTATTTTCTAAAAAGAAACTATACGATGTACTAATTGATCTAGTATTATTCTGAATTAATAGTGTCTTAATACTAATAATAGTATATAATTAATATACTTAGATATCAAATATTATTTTTTCTTTATTTTCCGGTGTATACTATACAACTCATCCGGTTCAAAACTATATTTCGTGTTCATTAAGGACACTATTTTTCAACTCCTGTATGTTGTTGGCCTCTACATTTAGCGCATCGCTTCTTAAATTGAAAAAAGTTCGCTTTGCCCCAAATACTTCCTTTAGCTGATGCATTCAGCTTGATCAAACCTGGACAAATTTTCCTCTCTAAAAGTCCCAGCATTTTTGAAAAGCATTTTGAAACCGTTGTTCGATGCATAGCAATATGTACATCGTTTCCAACAGACCTTTGGAAGCTGCCTTCTGCTAAAAATCTTAATGTGGCAGCTAACTGAATTGTTAGAGGAATAGATGTACCCTTCCAATATCTTCCAATTTTATTTAAAATCATAATAAAACCCTCCTTATTCAAACGAAAATGGTTAACGAATCTACAAACACAATTATTTACATTAAACATAAGTACGTAAGTACCTATAATACTTACACTTCTTCCGGTAAATTTAAGGGATGTGATTTGTCCTTTAGAAATTTACGGTTTACATTTTCCTTATTTTGCGTATTTTCTTGCAAAATAATTACAGAAACTGCTGCAACAAAAGCCATTCTAAGCAAATTATTTTAAGTTTATTTATCTATTTATAATTTTTGACACTACATTATTTTGAGAGTTGCATTTTAAGCTTCACCACAGTTGCATTTATGAAAATGGTTGTGGAAACGAAACAAATATGGAATATGAAATCGATCGAAATTCATCACACTCTTGTCGATTTCAAAAGATGATTTACTTTTTAAACCGATCGATTTTCATCACATACCTGAATGTTTTTTTTATTATTAATACACTTTTTCTTGTTGCTTCTTTAAGTTACAGTTGTAGTGGGTGCAATGATTATTATTCTTTTTTTTCAATACCTTTAAGTTAATATGTTGTTGGTAATTCAAGTTGTTGTTAGTGATTGTTAAATATTTGCTGTTGATTTTTTTTTGCGTTCTGTATGCAGTTATTTAAATTGTAAGTAGGTATGTAGCGTTCAAAGGGGTTTTTGTTTTTTTTTTCTTTCTTTAAAAAGTTTTAAATATAAAATATGATTTTTGCAAATATTATAACACAGCCATTAAAGTGGATTTTCGAGTCGACGTGAACCACTCAAACTACCTAGTTCCAAGTACATAAACCTCAAGGTTTTCCCTTTCTTTTTATATTCATATATTTATGTTTAGTTTATTTGAAAACATTAATTGTTCATATTAATTTGATTTGTATGCAATCATTCCAACCATTACACTTGTTTTTTGATTTGACTAGTTTGCCAATCAGATGTAATAGATTACCAAGAGCCGATTCGCCTTGATCGTTAGGATTGTTTTAAGGTGAATCACCAAGAAAAAAGTTAATTCAACTCGAGCACTTGAAACCCGGTTGATACGGAGAAATTGGAAAGAAATAGCCGATTTAATTGCTTGATTACTTCTCTCAATGTTTATTAAAATTCATTGGCTTAAATACTAATTTAGTGCTTATTTGAAATTTATGGTATAATGCATTTTTTTACATTTAGTTATTTTGCTAAAGTTCATTGCATTCACATTACATAAAGGAAAGCCATGAACTCAGGTAGTAAATAAAATTATGCTGACTTTGGATATTGACTAAAGCGATCAAATTCTCCTCACAGTTTCATGCAAACTTATGCACATACACATGTATAAATGTACATGTGCACTATATGTGAAAGTTTGATCAACACTCCTTTCCCACACTACACTTTTCACAACTTCATATGACTAAAGTTTTTTTCTTTAACTTGTCCTTATAGTGTTTGACCGTTTTTATGTCCATTAATTTATAAAAAAATTAATATTTGAAGTTCTTCACATGAGGTAATGATTATTACATTAATAACCCACCAAAAATACATATAAGTATACATAAGTATATATATTTTTCATTCATATTTGTAGGATATGCCTTGAAAATGAATTTCACTGCTTCGCGATCACCATTCAACTTCAAATTCAGTAATTTAACCACTGACCAAATCCACTCCAAGCATAACTGCCTTTGAATAGTCCAACTCACTTTCCGCTTTTGGTACTACAAATTTCGTACAATCCTTGAATAACACTCTAACACCCTTAATATGCACTACTGCCAAATCCCTTCTATCAAAAGTACATTTTACATGTACATTTCTCCCATCCAATATTTATTCTTTCGGCTGACAGCAGTTTTGTGTACGATTCACCATCAATTACAATCTTAGAACTATACGTTAGTTTATTATTTCTTTTCATTTCAAAAGACTTAATAACTTTTATATTACTGTCTTCTGTACAACAACTCTATCTTGTTTTTTTTAATATAAATGAAATTTCTATTTCTTTCGCATCTTCAATCTTTGTAGCTATAGCTATTGTGTAATAAAAGGCATTGCTTCTACTTCAATCACTATTTAATAACTATTTATTATTTAACAAGACGATTTACAATTACTTTTGATTATGAATATAAACCCACAGCTGTAGCAGCGAACACTTGACGAGGTAATAAGATTTGTTTTCTCTTGCTTTTTCTATTCAGCATCTTGCCAGATTGTGCATTTTGTAAATCAGGCAAACTCGGTGCTGCCACACAGCCATATGCTTTGGCGGAATAAACGAGTTCGTTTCCCTTCAAACCCCAAGCAGTCATTTTAATTTTTCTCGCTTTGACACAAATAAAATTTGAGGAAATCTTATCTAATTTATTTCTAATTTTTTTATTCAAAGAACTAGCCTGTGTTGCATACGCTGATCTTGGGTTAGGCTTTCCAGTTCGTCTCTTCTTCTTTTCTCTATATTCACCAAATTTAGCTTCAAAGACTGATTCTTTATTTTTCTTTCTTTAATTGCTTAACCCATTAAACGCCAAGGCCATTAAAAATAAAACTGATTTAAATTCGTTTATTTGTTTATAGTTAAATACAGTAAAAAAATATAGATAAAACAAAAAATTAAAAAAATATATATTGGATGTGTGTTTTTAGGGCTGTACTCAGGCGGGTGCAGTGCCGTCATGAGTATGCTATTTTCTTAAAGTATGAAAATTTTTAAAGCATACTTTTTCTACACAAAGAGCAACTTTGCATTGCTCACATAACCATCTTATTCTGTTATGGCACTCACGACATCGTAGCTGATTTTTTATTCTTTTAGGAAAGTGGTTTCCACCACTACTTGCAACGCCAGGAGCCAACGACCGTTTGGAAATATTCACTTTCTGGGTGTAGTTTCGCAAATAAAATCGAAAAATATTGCGTTGAAACTCAAGCAAGTCCATTTGAGATCTGTTTGCAGTTTTAAACAATTTCCATGCATTTACCACAGTAGAACTCAACATTGCGATAAAAACCGGCCACCACCATTTCTTTCCTCGGAATTTTATTCTATAGTTATTGACAGCTTGATCGTGGAGGTCAACGATCGTCAAGGATTATTGCTTCACGAAAATAAATTTTGAAAAAAAAAATTAACAAATTTCTAATGTTATAGGAAATTTATGTCATTAAAATCTTACCAGAAATACTCTCATGCACAACATCCTTGAGATTTTGCATTTTATATGCCCCTAAAATGCCATGTACTTTTTGGTACATTTTCCAGGCGGACGAAGAACCACCTCATACTCCAACTTTATCGTTTACCTTTCTAAAATATACGTATGTATTCTTTTTTGTAAAATATTGCTTACCTATATTTTGCAGTCAAATTATGTATTTTGACTTTTATTTCTTCCGTCGACACTAAAATTCCACCCATAGTTTCGAGTTCTCGTTTCATTTGTTGGAGAACATATTCCATATTGTCCTTATTTTATGCTTAGTTAGTTAGTTTATGCCGTTTTAATATTTCCAATAATGTTAATTAAAACACACTTTTATCTTAATTTAAAATAATTAAATTTATTTTTATATTTTTAATTTAAATGCGCAGTACGACCTGTCACATTCAAAGTTCAAAAGTGAATAAAAAAATGCCTGAGTAAAAAAAAATAAAGAGGAGAGCAAACAAAAAGAAATACAATAACAACAACTAGAAATGATCTATGTATATGTTGTAATTAATGTAAGTTATTGCGTCATGCGATATGTATACACTGACAAATTAATTTTATAACTTCAACAAATAGAAATTACCTCGCAATATGTTTTCAAACAGTTTAAGTTTGGCGAGGGACTTCTTCTCACATCTACCCTCCCAATTATAATTGTCGAGAACGGCATCGGTGGAAACAAAGTTTAAAATACTGCCAATGTCCTCCGCCGTTCCTTTCACTTTGTAGAAGTGAGTTTTCTGTGAAATATGAATTTAAAAGTTATAAAGTATATCGCGTTCACGACCGAAGCGATCAGGCTGGGGGTGGCCATAAACCAGATGATAAATTTTCACGAAATGGGTTAACTGTAACTCAATATTAGAGTTTGTTTTTGTGTGTTTTGTGGAGTTTGTGACGTCAGAGATAGTATGACGCTTATGCGTCATAATACGGTTCATCTGAAGCATCTTGTGAATTCAATAAAGATTTTGCAAGCAATTCACGAAAACTAAGATATGATGTTTTACTTCCTTTTTGTTTATTGAATAACCAATTGCTGTTCCATACTGAAATATCAAGTATATGGAAGAAAACTTTTATGTACCATCGCAAACTCTTTCTCGGTGTGGAGTAATAAGATGTCATTTGGTCGTTTCGGTCTACACCTGACATGTGTTGAATATAATCTGCAACCATTATGGGTTTTTGTGATGTAATTCCTCTTTTATTTATGTATTCAGTCATTCCAGCTTTATGCAAAGATGATATCATTAAGACATCGCGTTTATCTTTCCATTTCTGCACAGTTATATTACTTTTTCGTCTCCAAATAGTTTCATTCTTCTTTAGCTTTCTGGTAACTACGTCGCTTGGATTTTGCTTTCGGTTGGCCCTCAAGGTTCCACATACATGTGTCCGTTGTTCAAAAAGATGTTGTGTCAAAGTAACACTATTGTAATAGCTATCCAAGTACAATATGTGACCTTTTCCAACGTAATCTTTCATTAGCTCTTCAACAACACCAAAAGCATGACCTTCGGCTCGAGGTTGCACAGAGTTCTGACCACTATAAATCAACATATTTAGAAGGAACCCATCGGGTGTACAAAGTTCGTAGAATTTAATTCCATATTTATGCCTTTTATTGGGAATGTACTGCCGAAAAGATAGCCTTCCACGCCACAGCATCATTGCTTCATCAAGTGCTAGGTGCTGTCCAGGATAGTACACTTTTTTATGTTGGCAAGTATATGATCAGAAACATTCGATATTTTATGAAGTCTATGAGTTGTTTCATTTGTCTCGCTGTTATAAAAACACAAGCACCTCAGAATATTTTCAAAACGATTTCTGCTCATAATTTTTCCAAAAATTGGATGGTGATACATTTCATTTTTACTCCAATAATGTCGTAAATTTGGCATATGGACATTTCCCATTATAATACACAATCCAAGAAATCGCTTAAATTCTGGTATAAATAATTGCTTCCAGTTTAACAAATTTGATTTGGGCTTTAGGTTTCCACATTGTAAATGGGTTGCGGCCCGTAAGTTGACCCATTCTGTTATTTTTGAAAGTATAGTGCCATCCCTGTATAAGAAGGGAACACCCTAAAAACCATATGTTTCGTTAAGTTAAGTTAAGTTAAGTTCTTTAAATTTAAGTAGAGACGAGAATAAAATAAAACGAGGAGTCTGTATCAAGTCTTTAAGAGAAAAGGTTGTTTCTTTTATTTAAAACTAAAAAGCGTGGCATAACATGGCGACCGTGACAATTAATTAAAATTAAGAAATTTTTGAAAAATAAATTAAAAGACCTAAAAAAAAAAAAAATAAAGAAAAAATATGTAGATAATGTTGGATACATGATTGATGGGTTGATTTGAAATAACGAAAGTCAAGAACAAAAATATTCTAAAAGCTTTGGAATTATTTTTTTTGTTAATACAACTAATTTGTATTTTTATAAAAAAGGAGACTGACAAACTACTTTCCGCTGAAAAAAATGAAACTAACGTTATTATGGGAAAGAAAAAAAAATTAAATAAAAGATTGAACAGAAGAGGCAAAATTTTTTCTCTTCTAGTGGCAAATTAATAAAAGAAAATGATTTCAAATTGAAAATATATACATACAGACATACTAATGAAAAAAAAAACTTTGAAAAATAAATAATGATGACTGAGGGCAACTGTACCAAAAAGTAAAATTCGAATGAAGAATAACGGTAAAGTTGACTAAACGCAACTGTACCAGAAATTGGGGTTCAAAGTGATAAAGAATGCAGAAAAGGAGAATATATCAACACCTAGCAACGACAGAGAAAAAACATCAGATCAAATTCAACAACAACATCACAATAAGCAAACAAACAAAATTCTCATCAGCAGCAACAACATTGCAGACAAGGAATATAGAAATGGTCATCGTAAGTACATAATAGGAAATCAACACTGTGGCAAGTGCCCTTTTAATGAACAACAGTAACAATACAGACTGTTGGCGTTTTATAAATGGCTAACGACTGTATATATATATATAAAATTGAATGCTATTGAATTATTTTTTTTTTCTCTAAAGTTATTGTAATTATTATTAGACTAGTTATAGTGCAGCATAGGCTAAATAAATAATAATAACTTACTACATAAACTTAACTTTTGTCTTTATACCTATACATAATACGTAATATATGGCTGACTTCCAAAACGTTTCAATACAAAGTTTGTATACAGTTTTGCTACTGTGTTCAAACAATGTACGTATGCAAAGTTACAACACAATGCAACCATGTGCTTTGTTTATTTCAACAATATGAAATGTTGGTGATGCTATGCATCATATAAAAATTTCTGTTTCTGTGAAGAATATAGCAGTGCCGACTCGCAAAAGGAGGAAGCTAAGAAAAAGAGAAATAGACTGACAATGCTTATTTCAGCTTAGAATTCTGAAGTTTGAAATCATAAAATTTGTATTTCTTTTATTTATTTTGTATTTCTTTTATTTAATATAAAACCTCATTTTGGAAAACGTAACAAATAACAAATAAAATATTCTCACAGTTTAATTCATTTCTAGGTATAGAAAAAACACTTAAAATCTATAAACGTAAAGTAATTCATATATAAATACTATATAAATACAAATGTACGTGGAGCGCTGCATCAAAACGTTACATTTTCAATTTGCAAAAAAACTAGTTTTAGATGCAAAATGATTTTAATCAAAAAATTGTTTTGGAAATTGTTTGCCAATTTATGCAAAATATGTACTTCAGTATAGAAATGTTACATTTTGATGCGGCACACCACACACGTACATATGTACGTAAATTCATTGGCACAGTTCAATGTTATAAAAACTTTTGAGGCACATTTCTAAGTCTTATGGATGGTTTGACTTAAGAGGATGCGCAAGTTACGCATTTCCTCTAACTTTTGCCTCTCCACTTCCAGCTTTTTCTCTTCTATTTCCATGAGTTTTTTCAAAGATTCCTTATCGTTGTGGGCCTGTTGCCTTAAAAATTCTAAAACTTCGCATTTCTTTTTTTTTACCGTAGGTTCTGGTGAGGACTCAACCACTTCTGGGAAGCCGTTTTCTGCATTAGAATCAGTCAAAACTTCATAGAGTGATGATTCTAAATTTTCTTCTGGGACTACGACATCACATCGGGAACCATAAACTTCGTCCATTTCATCAAAAAATTCCCAAGTTGTGGTTGCTTCACCTGAGGTGTTGTTACGTTTTTTTATTCTTCTGTAGGTTACAGTGAAGTTTAAAAACTTTCTTGTTATATCATCCCGCGAGAACGGGAAGTCTTCGTCCACCTCTTTGATTTCACGCAAGACTTTCTCCCATAAAACGGTTCGCTTTTTACGTTTTGCACAGAAATCGGCTTCATTCCGCAACCTAGTAGAAAGAAGCAGCCTTTTTTGTTGGTGCGTCCATTTTCTTTCACTAAAAACAAATAACCATACAATAAAAATAACCACAAAAAAAAAACAAATAATATGAGCATGTAAATATTTTAACATAAACAATTGAACTTACCTTTGCGAAATATCCATGTTTTACAATTTTGAACGCGCACAAGCCAATGTAAACAATTAAATATCAAAGCATCAACTTTAAAACCGATGCCCTGCTTGCTTTTTAGCGGCGTTTCTGATACCTGTTCACGGCGTTTTGAAAAGGTATGCATTGTCAATGTTTTGTACTCCGACGTTATGAAACAGTATACCTTGTTCGAAAACAAAACAACTAACGTTTTGGAAGTCAGCCTATATGTATGTATGTATGTACATAAATTATGTACTTGTTTAGACATAATCGTACAATATTACAAATTATACATCTACATACAAAAACAAATTAAATGAAAAAATAACACAAAAGGTAACAAATGTTCTTTTCTTTTTTTGATTCGATTTGGTGATTATATTTATCTTCACGAATACATATGCATCATTAAAACACACATACATATTCATAGACCTGGCATAGTCAGACCTGGCATTTAATCTACAAACTGAAACAGTTTGTTCTATTGCCATTTCGTGCGCTTTGTTTCTTGTTATGCCTTCGATTATTAAGGAACGTTTCAAAGCATCAGCAAGATCTTCTGCTTGCTTAGCGAACTCCATATAATTATTGTCTTTAACACTAAGTGATGCTATTCTTCCGGCTATAATCTTCGAACTATCGGGTTTTATTGAACTTTTCAAAGCAGATTTTATGTCTCCTATTGTTGTAACATTCTCAGGCAAAGCCTCACGCGCCTTTGCTTCCAATTTGGACTTTACGAAATTTAAAAATGTCGACTGTAGGTCTGAATCGGTTAGGTCTTCTATTAATGCTATTTTATCTAAAAAGGATGGCAACGTTAAAGGGTTACCATCGTAATTCTCACGAATTATCGACGAACACATACTTATATACGATCTTTTTTGTTCAATAGTAGCCATTTTATGTAGTATTTCTATGTTTTCTGCAGTAGTAATATCATCTTTACTTCCAAATAAGAACTTTTTCGAATTTTCAGTTTCTATCATAGCTTTTTCATTATCAACCAACAATTCATTAGTATTTTCTGGTACTTTAATTTTACATTGAAGTTTTTCGAAACAAAGTATAAGCTTTTGTCTACATAAACTGATTTTTGAAATAATTGTTTGTTTATCGAATTGTGTCAAATCTTTTGAACTACTTTGTTCATAAACAAGAATTGAATTATAGTGTTTTACTAAGAGTTTTGTATACTCATTAACTTTAGCGGGATTTGCTGAAATCGGCCGTTTTTGTAAAATACGCTTCACAACTTTGTAAAAATCTATTAAAAGTTCTTTAAATTTAAGTAGAGACGAGAATAAAATAAAACGAGGAGTCTGTATCAAGTCTTTAAGAGAAAAGGTTGTTTCTTTTATTTAAAACTAAAAAGCGTGGCATAACAAAAGCAAACTTTCATCAAAAGACAATGAGAAAATATTTTCTGCAGTCACACTACTATCTAATGGTAATTTTATTCCTTCTTGACCAATAAATTCGAAAACATCTGGTTCAAAATCTAAATCATTCCAATCTTCATCATTTTCAGTTTCATTGTTATCTATTAGTTCTCCATCACCATCTTCCATTATTTCTACGTCTAATTCATCAATTGATAACGATTCATCACTAGTACTTCCCAGATTTGAGCAAAAATATTCACTACCTGAGTCAGAAAATGGTTCAGGTGTACTGCTTTCATCGCGTTCATTTAGAATTTCATTTATTGCAGATTCCGTTAATTTTTTTGAACCCATAACTAAGGAAAATAAACAAAATTTACTTTTCTTCAGAATAATAGTAATAATTTTCTCACCTTTATCGTAAAATGTACCTGACGGGAATAAAACAATTAATTGTATATATGACTTATGGCCTACACACTAAAACACACTGTATGTACACACTAAAAGTAACACGACAAATTAACTCAATTGCAACAAAAAAAGGGGCACCGTAATTCAACAAATGAGAAACAATAATGAATACAGTGATGACCATCATTTTAGAATCAGTCGATTATGTTCATAAACAGTAGCAGTAAAAAGTTCCCTTTCTCATATAGTATGGGATACCCACACCAAAACCAAACACAGAAAATAACAGCTTGGTACTTCTCCTAAACCGAAAAAAAAATCAATAGAATCTGTAAACCAATATAGAAACTATAATAAATGAAGTACAATACAAATTGCGACGCATATAAGCGTCCTCGGTTTGTGGGAAAACCCGCATGACGCATATATGCGTCGTGTGGTCGTCAACGCGATATACATACATAGATATATGTCTAAATATATATACCGTTGCCTGAGCGAAATCTGGCGCACTCAACTTTGCCTCCAGCTCTTCTACAGCTTCAACCGTAATGATGGGGAAGAGCAGTTCCACTTCATCGAGCTTTGTGTTCAAAATATCTCCTGTCCTGTGAAACGTTTGTTTCCATTCTCAGCTTCGTGTGCGCTAAAAATTCAGATTTTGTAACCATCTGGTAGACAAAAATTTATTCAAATATTTTCAATATTTTGAAGCTTCCCAGCAACCTCTTCCTCGTTTGCCACCAACGAAGCCATCCCATTGCTGACAATGCTCTGGTTGGTTAGAATGTTTGTTTGCTTAAAATAATAATAAGGGTTAATAAGTACGTGAAATAAAACCGACCATATTATTGTTTAATCTTACTCTTTCTTCAAGTTTTTGAAGCCGACTTTTAATTTCGGTTTGGGCTTCTATACATCTAAGCACCTCATACCTTCCAGTACTCCAATGGGGGTCAGTTGCTATAAGTTCATTGGGCTTTTCAGCATACTCTCGTAAAAATATAATTGCATCGGCTCTGTTAGACACTACCTTCGATGACAGTTTTTCGGTCATAAAGTGCACAATTTCTGGTATTTCTCCAGAGCTCTTGGATGTTTCTCTCTATTTCCTGTTAATGCCATTTTTCTTTTTACCTCAACCAGCAGCTCATTTTCAAGCTTTATATATGCTTGCGTTGCATTTTGAGCAGATCGAAAGCCTTCTTTATTGAACCCAGGATCCAATAAAGTTGCTAATCTTGTGACACTGCTAGATTCGTTGGATTTGTTCGTCTAAAAAGGTGCAAGTTTCTAATCCTAGAGTAGTTTTCATTTTTGGTTTCAAATCCATCATAGCATAATACAACCCTAGTGCAATGGGTCACGTACAGGTTGCCCGATATAATTTTTGTATTTTTGTCGAATGGTTCCAACAACAAACGTATTTCTTCAGCCGTTAGAATTTCCGGTGACTTAGGTGTACTTAATAGCACTGAAAAGATGGCATCTTTGGTAAGTAAAATTCTTGCCACCACTGCAATGAACTGTTCCACCTAGTTGACAGTTTTTGAATAAGGTTGTACGGGTTTTCTCGACCCTGTTCTTTTTTAATTTTGGCCTACGCAATGGTACAACAAGATTAATTGAGTGCGCGAAACATGGAAGATTACTCTTTTGGAGTAGTTCACAAGCATTATCGGTTACAATGCATGACACTTTTTGAAGAATATTCCATTCATGAAGAGACAAGCGCAGTGATTCCGCAATATTTTCTGAATTATGGTTTAGCTCATTGGCGAGTTTTGCAGTTGTCAAAAGTGCCGATCGTTGTTTAAGGATATTTAATAATATAGAAGGAAAAAATCGAAAAGTAATTTTTTGCCAGAATCGTGAAAACCCCAATGGCGGTCATTGTTAAATGAATCTTTCTGTACTATGGATATATTCGATTATCGTATACATTACATCTATGTATGTAGACTTTCATTGAGATAATAAAATGCTTAATGCTGGATAAGATTTTTATGATAAAATGTAAAGTTCAAGACTGACTTATGATATTTATATATGTATGTGTTTGTAGATAATAAATATTAATTTTTACTTTGTACTTACTGTTGCTAAATAAAATAGAAATCAACATATTTGCTTGATCCACTGTTCGTCTTTGTATTTAATAAATTATTTTAAAATGTGTTACAAAATCAAAGTCATTCGCAGGTCAATTATTTCATAAAATGGGCAGCCAAAGAAAATTGGAAAGAAAAAAACTAGAGTTTCAATAATGAAATTATAAAATATCAATTTAATGACCAGTAACAATAAATAAACAAAAGAGTATTAAAATATATATACACAGCTATAGAATAATCAGAAATGCCATTTAATTTGTAAAAAACAAAAAAAATTTAATATTTATAGAAAAAATAAATAATTGTTAAAAATGCACACAATAATGCTTTACAACTAAAATCCTGTTTTTTTAACTTTTTTTTTTGTAAATAATGTATGAAAATAAATTAGCATTTTTTGTAATAATATTTTAGGCAAAATAATAATTAACTCAAATAACTACAACAATTGAAATTTCGTAACAATTAAATATTTATTGTAATTTATAAAAGGTTTATAAGAGTATTAAAAAATCTTTTTCAAAATATCTTTTAATAAACCAGTTACAAATTTTTGATAAGCATTATGAATAAGACCTTTAAAAAAAACGTTAACTTTAGTTGCAAAGGAAACGGAAGGAGCACAGTGGGATAGAAGTAGTAAAAATACATAATTTTCAGAAGAGAAATACAGTTATTTTGTTGTTATCCGCCGTTTTGTGATGTATTTAGAGATTTTAAAAATATTGAAAGTGTAACATAATAGAGCGTGTTTTCTCTATGCTTTAAAATTAATTAATTGAACTTAACTTCTTTGCAACTGAAAGTAATGATTCGTAAATTTAAGGATTAATAAAAATATATAATATTTGTTGAATAAAATATACAAAAAAAGATTTTTGAATATACTAAAATTTATACAAATTTCAAAGTAATGATAATAAAAAACAATTAATGTGAACATTCAAATACAGAAAAAAATTAGTTAAACAAAAAATAAAAATAAAAAAATGCAAAGAATAAAAAGAATTTTATAAACTCGATTTTTTACCCGTCCTTAAGTGCAAAGAATAAAAAAATTATAAGCTCGCTTTTTTTACCCGTCTTTAAGAGGACTTTGTTTTGATATTGGAAACGAGTGAAAATTGCCTTAAGGTAGAATTTTACATATGTCAACGTTACAACCCAAAAAAATGCAAAAAATAATGAATCTCATTCCTTATAAACGACATCATAATTACATCCAAAGAAGCCAACATATAACACGATTGTTAAATGACATGGCAATTTACTTCTTTAATAATAACTCTTTGAAAAATGTTAAATTCAGTTTTAAAATAAAATTAATAAATTTTTAACGTTGACGTTTATTTTTTGTGTGCCTAATTTTCTTTTAAAAATACTGTAAAGAGGCATGACTTTAACTAATTTGTGTTCAATCATTAATTGCTGACAAAATTTGTTTCCTATTTTATTTTATTTTTATGTACACAATTTTGTAAGGATTAAAAACAAATGATAAAACAAACTCATGGTAATTTTATGATGTTCATATACATACATTGATTATGTATAAAACTTAAAATTTATATACTCGTATGTAAGTGTATCTAAAACTAATTAATCTCAAACTATTAAGACTTTATCTACATATTAATTTATTGCTTTTCTCCACTTCACATACCATTTTTATGTAGTTCAATCAATTCCAAAAGAATCCGGATCAGGATCTTCTACATGTGGCGAATTTATTTTACAAGGTCATATCACCCGAAGGAACTGAGTTTTATGCTCTACTTTGTATGCATGACTGACCTTCGTAGACTAGTAGGTAGTGCACTAGACTCGTAGTGCGAAGGTCCCAGGTTCGAATCCTGCCGCAGAACTCTGGCAGTTTGTGTTAATAAAAAGGGAGCGCACAACAAGCCTTCACTGGCTTAAGTGTATGTCGTATGACATGGGCTATCACACCCCTCCAATCAACCTAACCTAACCTAACCTTGTATGCATGTGTTCATGTGTGCATGTGTATGTGCGTGTGTGGTAAAGTCTCCTGAAGTGTATCACTTCTTATGCATTTTATTTTTGCATTGTTGTATTTGTTGCCACAACACTGTTAAGCACACCTAAAGAAGAGCGGCAAATGCCTTTTAGGTGTCAAAAATCCTCATGTCCATACAATATCAAATGAAGCAAATCGAAAGCGTTTAAAAAAATTCGATTTTAACAGCTCCAGCACAAGTGAAGTTGGCTGCAGAAAACGATAAACAGTATGTAAACAGTGTTGCCGCGACAAAGAAAATTTTTTTGACGTAAAATTATTCAAAAACCTAATCAAATGAGAAAAAAGTAACACAATTGGAATTTTAATGTTATTAAAATGACAACTTAACGATTAACATTAATTAACACTAGAAAATTAATTTGAGAAATAGCAAAAATTTTGTAAAAGTTTAGTATTCGGCTTATTTACCTAAATATACATATGTATAATTACATAATTTACATAATTAATATGCTTGATGTTTTTATAGAAAAAAATTTTTTTTTGCATCCTTAAATTTTTATCACGTAGGAGTTTTTTTTTCGAAACAAATTACACTTTCTTGGGGCCGTATCTTTGCTTCCATTTTTAATTTACTTAAAATTTTTTCCCGGTATGCACTTTAAATTTTGGTTACTTTTCTGCCTAATGGAAATTTAAAACTTTGTTTATGTTTATTTCAATATTTTGCTCCTTATTCAGTTTTAAATATTTTCAAGATATTGCCAGCAATGTACATACGTATTTTATATATTTCTTGTTTTATTTAATTAGTTTTTGAGATTTAAAAATAGTTATGCGAGTTTTTTCTTTCTCCATATATTTCCCTATACCTAGTCTTTAAGATATTAATAGCTATAGAAACTTTAAATAATGAAATATATTTGCGAAAAAAAACAAATAGAATTATATCGGCACAGTGGAGAGAAAAAGTAATTTATGTTATATGTATATAACTAAAACGGCAACACTGTAAATATGCATATATAAAAAAATAATTTTTACAGACATGTTTTCATTGTTGACAGATTGTGTTTGACGCTTCAAAGTTGGCACTAGGCCACGGTATAATACACAACGCTTGTCGCTCTTGTTTAGGTTTGTTTGTGACACCAACATAAAATAAATTCGCCTTGAATCTGTAGTTACGTTATTAAATAAGATGATAAATTATTTCATATAATCTTAAGTGTTAAACATGTTTAACTAAAATCATAAATAAAAAAAAAGAAATGTTTTAATTGAATAATTTTTATCTCTCTAATATTATAATATAATTAATTGCATACAACTAAAATGTTCAACGAAAAATTGGCAGTTATTGTAAAAATATGAAATTAAATAAAACCAAAAATTTTACAATCCTATTTAACTCGTAGACATTTCTATATTATAATCAACCTTTAAAGTATAATATTTATTGTTAGTAGCGTTTTTTAAAAAGGCGTTAAAGTATTTGAATTGAAAATAAACTGTTTTAAACAAAATAATATTTATTTATTTATTTTTTTTTTCTATATAAAAATGGTCATTAAGCAAGCAAACCTTTTTTTTAATTCTAATGTTATAAGAAGGAATATGTATGCAGATATGTTTGATATACTATGTGCTTTGTCTTAAGATATAGTGTAGAGATTGAAATTTTAGGAAAATTTTTGCAAGGAAATGCTTACCTCGTTCATTTATATAGTTTAATATTAGTTGTAATTATAACAAGAATAAACAGGAAATTATCTACTCTATTTAGCTCTGTGGGCAACGTATGAATTTCATTTCATTCGTTGCAGGAACAACATGATGAGTACCCTCCCATATATCCTTACATATTAAATTTTTGCTACATTTTTCAACAGTATAGATCAAAACAATTATTTCTTGAATTGCAATTTTAAGCTTTTTGCTAAATTTCATTTTATTCAGTGCAAGGCCACATCTACCAACCATGAGTCCTTAATTGACAAATATAAATAAATTATTGTCACATTCGTGATTATCAGGCATGTTCTGAAAATCACTTTATTCTAAAGTGATTTGAAATCACTGAAAAGGTGTTCTGCGCACAAAAAAATTTGAAATCTCGTGATTTAAAACCGGTCAGGTTAATGTCTGACGATATCAAATTACTTTGCGTTTTTTTAGCATATTGGTTTGATTTCGATAATAAAATGATTACATACACTTAATATGATTGCTTCTTTATTTGTTTTAGTAATAAAATCTATTATTTTACAAAGAAAAACTTTAAAATTTATTAGTTTAGATAGACGCTTTATATTTGGTGTACAATTGTTTAGTTTTGTTTGTATTCTAAAAAGGTTGCTCCAGACATTTTTTTCACTTTATTTTCTGAAATAACTAACGACACTCACAATTTAACTCTTAAATTTGTTATATTTTTCTGATTAATCACTTAAATATAAAAATTTTTAAATGTAAACAAAGCAAATCAGCTGTTAGCTCGTGATTTAGAACATGAAAATCACTACTAAAAATTAAAATTCTCGTGATTTTCAGAACACCAAAATATTAATCTCGTGATTTCAAAATCGTTAGTGATTTAAAATCACCGTGATTTCAGAACATGCCTGTATATTACAGCAAAATTTTTTAAAAGTTTCTATAGTGGAAACTCTTTTCAACTATCTCTTAAATTTCTCTTCCTTCTTTCTCTATCTCCCATATATCGTTAATTTGAGAAAATAATTCGAACAATATCGCATAAATAAATTTCGATCAATATCGAATATCGAATAGCCGGAATTCGCTTCAAAAAAACATTATACACTGGCAAACTGGCAACTGCTTTTAAAATTGTACTATTAAGCTCTGTAAGGAATTTTCTACTTCTAATAAATGTATGTTAAATATAAAAAATATAATATATTATTTCCTACATTTGTGACCGAATTGCTTACAAGGTTTTAATTTTTTTTAACTATTGATAATTTCGCTTGATTCAGCTTAAGGACATACATGTCTACCCTCCTACATATGTATATGTCCTTAATATCAAAACAACTGAATATTACATATTAGCTACTTTTGTGATCAGGATATAACTAGAAATTGGCAAATACATATATCTAAAATTATACTCTTTAAGGCAATTGGATGCCTACCACCCAAATATCCTTGATTTCAAATATCCTTAATTATAAATTTTGTAAAATTATTTAATTTTCAAATCTCCAAGCTTTGTAAAATTGTTTGGCTTTCCGGAAAAAAGTGTTATTACTTCTGAATTGTTTTAAGTGACATCTACGGATTCGGAGGAAACAGTGCAATGGAAAGCTTTCAAACAATATAACTATTAATTATTTGTTGTGTGGCGAATTACTATAGTGTGCACTATAGTGTGGCTCTCTAAATTTTAACTAAACTACTCTGAGAATAAAGTTCATTTGAAAATATAGGACAGAAGAGGCGCTGGTACTTATTAATAATTATATATCTGAAGAATTACAATATATAGCGAAACTCAAAATTTAATGTAGGTTGTCCTGACAGTAAAGGAGATTTTCAACAAAAGCCTTAAAGTGTAGGAAGAGGGGGACGGACACTTCAGCCCCACTAGGTAATTATTAATCATCTTGTATTTGGAGAACAACAAAATGAAGTCTTCAAATTTTAAGAGGATTACTTTCGAGATAATGTGCATAGTCACGCAGATTGCCAACGGGAGAAGGCTAAACCTTTCGAGTAAAATTTTTTTATCCTTTATTTAGAGAACTGCAGTACAGACAGTCTTCAATTTTCGTGTGGGTTACTTTAAAAAATAAAGTGAATAGGCGGAGGAAAATTAGTTGATGGTGGTACTCTTCTTTATGAGGTAGCGAAGCGCGCCTGGGCTTAGCTAGATTTTTTTATCCTAAACGCAATAAAACTTTGGGTTTTATTACGTTTGTTTGCACCTACTGGAAGATTGTAGGCCAAACTTTTCTGGAATATTTCAATGAAAGCACCTCCAATCGTTCCCACAAACTAAGAAACCGATTTTAATGAAATTTGAAATAAGTATTAGTCAATCACTTATAACATTTAAACTGGCCTTCGTATGCTAGTAGGTAGTGTACTAGACTCGTAGTGCGAAGCTCGCAGGTTCGAATCCTGCCGCAGAACTCTGGCAGTTTGTGTTTGATAATTAAAGGGAGCGCACAACAAGCCTTCACTGGCTTTAAGTTAATGTCGTATGACATGGGCTATCACACCTCTCCAATCAACCTAACCTAACCTAATCTAACCTATAACATTTAAGTTTTCCTCCAGGCGTTCCCACAGTCGTGCCATTGTCGAAAAAAATAAAAGACAAACATGTATACATAGATATTTACATATATCTTATTCGAATGTGATAACAGGTAGCGTCACATATTTATTTTAATCGTCAATTACAATTAAGATTTGTAAGTTAAATGACCAGTTTTATTTGGTTTTTATTTTAATTAAAAGAAAGAAAAAATCATTAATACGGCATCTTTTCGGAAAGGCACTCCATGTTTCAGGACATTTTCTGTTATTGGCTATAACTAGTGACATTTTTGTGTTGCATGTTTTCGAATCGTTTGCGATACAATACATATTTAATTACTGACTGTTTTTAAACTTTAACGAATGCGATGCCCAGTACATTTACGCAGGAATGCAATTCGAAAAAGAATCATATATTCATATTAATATACTCATAAAAACATACATTATTACGTACACATATTTAAATAAAAAACTATTGCATACACTTGAATAAAATGTTGTTTAAATTATATAAAATAAAAAATAAAACAATTCAAAATTGTATTAAATAAAACATGCGTATCAATATTAAAAAAAAAACTATCAATAACTTAAAAAGACACAAAACATCATGTTTAAATAAAAGAAATATAGCAAAAAATCATGTGCATACTTGTTTAATTTATATTTTTCATTTGCCAGAGGAAATCGTGAATAAAGTTGTTCTAGTAAGTACATTTATGTATATAACATGCGTTTTTATAAACAGCTTTCCAATGTCAACTGGTTAGATGTGATGGCGCAATTCCACGTGAGGAAACTCGTATTTCTCATATCGACTATAACGTTCGTTAAGTTTAGTAATTTTGAATAAATATTTTGTGGTAAATATTTGAGGGGGAAAAAAGATTCGGATTCAAAATTTGATCATCATACAGGGTTATAAATTCTTTTTGTTTCAAAACTAAAGTTAAAACACACAAAGCTATGGTTTCGATGAAACCTTTGTTTTTGTTATAATGCTCGGGCTTTGCCATTACGCATGAAATACAATGTCATTAAAATGACCGCCTCTAAATTGGTTGCAGCAGTGGATCCTTTTGAGGTAGTTTTCAAATACTAGCAACGTTAGGAGATTATCGGCGTAGACACGGTCTTTGGCGTAGACCCACAACAGCATCAAATCGCTTGATATTGGTCGCTAAAACGTGAAATTACGCGTTTTGAAAACATCCCATGTTATAAAACCAAAATAGGTCGCGTTGTGTTGCTTGTGGCATCGCCTTGTTTAAACCAAATGTCGTTCAGTTCATAATCTTCAATTGCAGTCCAAAAAAGGTCGGTTAATATACGGCCGTAGAGCTCTACACTGACGGTAACGCTCCTTCCCACGTCGCTTTCGAACAAATACGGCCTAATGGCACCTTCAGGCCTCAATGCGCAACATACACAGTTCTGGGTGCAATGGCTTTACCACAAACACTTCTGGGCTCTCCGAGCCCCATGTGCAACAATTTTGCTTGTTAACGTAACCACCCAATCAGCATACATATCTAGGGCGTTGCAAATGGTAAGCGGGCTTTAATTGTTGCGTGAGTTGGGCTTTATATGGTTGGAGGTGCAAATCCATATTTAAAATACGCTATAATGAGCCGTAAGATAGGCCCAAATGCAGAGAACCTCGTGGAATCGCCAGTTACTTTCACTAGCAGAAAGTAAACTACATAATTATTTTTACGCGTTCTTCTGTTCAACGATCAATATTCGTAAATGACATTTTAGATGACAGATATTTAACAACTGACAGCTTTGCCAGACCGGTGGTCCTAAATGGTTAACCCAATATATTAGGTTCTACTTTTTGCTGTCTCAAAGTAATTTTTTATTTTATGTTTCGTTGGTACATTTACTAATTGTTACTGGAAAGTGTTCATGTACTCGAAAAATTTGTAACGAGAGTGAAAAATGAGCACAAGAAATTGAAATACAAAAAGTTTTATGTCTGTGCGATTTCCATTTTAGACAATTATCAAACAATGAAGAAACAGTACTTTTTCATACATCAATTTAATATTTAGAATAAGATTATAAGAACATTTATGTATATTTCATTACAAAAAAAAAAACAACTTAAAATTATTTGGAAAAATGCATACAAATCTAGACAATATTGGTTTGTATATCATGAAAACAAGCTTCAGTGCTTAACCTAATACAATTTTGGCCTCTTTGCCATCGACTATAATTTTCTGGCCATTAAACAAACAAAACTCACGCTTGACATAAGCAAATAATAAGTCAGTGACAAGGAATATCTACAAAAATAAAGCGTATTATTTTTAAATCAATAGAAATATCGTAGGAAAAGTTACCTGACCAGTCGAAAAGGCTAATGTAGCACCAAAATAGAAATTAGCATTTGCTGAACCGGAATAAATCCATAAATGCCACAATGCTGGCAGCATGCATAAAGAAACCAAAAAGAAACAAAACACAATAAAGTTGTGGGCCATAACTGAAAAACATTAAATGAATACAAAAATTATTTTAATTATAAGCAAGAAAGATTTACATTTCCAAGATCTTTTCCAAAGCGGTAACAAGGCTAAGTAGAAGGCCACATCACCTATACAGGGATATGCCCTAAAAATTGACATTAAGCCTATTAAAATGGTAGCCAATAATATGGGTTCTTTGCGTAACTTAAGTGAAAGGGGCACTAAGTATAAAACCGTAGCATTCATTTGAAACGTTACCAGGAACATGGTGCGGAAGTGATCAAACATTTCTGTAAAGAAATACCAAAATAAACCAATATTGGGCTGCAAGTCACGATAGAAAAATCTGTGAGTAAAAGAGAGCAGTTAAATTAATCACCATCTGGCAAAAATATACTTAACTTACATGAACCCTAAGGTGCCATCTATAAAATTCCAATTCTCGCTTCCCATTAGCTTGTAGTTGAAAAGAAATAAAGGTATTGTCAGCAACACAAAGAATGCAATGGTATGAAATATCCTTTTTATATTTTTATCCTGATTGGATATTAATACAACGGGGGCCAACAATACTACTGGATATAAATTGCGCTGAAACTCAATGGCAACGCACACGAAAAAAATTAAAACCCGAAAATCTACCAAACCATACAAAGCCATTGATAAAAAGAAGTTGCTGAATACCGTAGATGTCAAACCGGCGCAATTGAAAATTGCCATCGGATTGAACAGATAAGACATAAGCACTAGAAATGGTATATTGCTTTCGTCAGCCCGCTGATACTGCAGCTCGTCGGTATCACTGGCGTACAGTTTTAACTCACGTGTTTGTTGTTGTAACTTTTTGCGGACAAATATTTTGCTGGTTTTGTATAAAACCATAGCGGTGCAAATATCAACAAAAACATACAATAAGGGCAATAGATTCTGCAAAATTTCTGAGGCATATAGAAGAAACCAAAGCATCATAGGAATTTCGTGTACCATATCGCCGTCATAGGGATTTATTCCTTGTTTAAGCAAATAAATGCCTTCTTGTACTAGAAATAGGAAATATAGATTTGATATACCTCCTTGTGCAATTTACATAAGTATAAACATATTTTTCATTCAAGTCACCTCTTTTAAAGGAGTTTAAGGGAGTTGCTATTTCTACACGATTTGCCAGTATTCCAGCATAATCACTACACGCCAAGTAAGCCCGTATGGCACCGCCTAATATTATCCACCTTATAGGTTGTTGATCCATTTTGCCAGCCAGTTTTAATTTTTTCCTTAAAACTAACTACAAAATCGTGCATGTACTAAAGAACCGGGCTGAGGTAAACAAAATTATTTTATCAGCTGGTGTGTGTGTTATCGATGACAATTAAAGGAATGGGCAACTCAAATAAAATATTTTGATGGACATCAATGTTGCCGCTTTGATTATATTTCATAAAAATTGGTAACTCTAATCTATAGATCGGGCAAGCATATAGTTTTGATTATTTCTTTTTCAACATAAAGAAATCTATGCAATATTTTTAGAAATTTCTAGAACCACTAGCAATTCCAAAACTATAGAAATCACTTAAGGCGAATATAAATTTTTAAGGAACAAGAAAAACTAAAAAAATGTTTTTAAGCCAGAAAGACTTAATTAACAATATAGTAAAAATTTATACATAAATGTGCATTGCAGAAAACATCTCAATTTAAGATAAAATTAAGAGCGTCCAATATCTTGAAATAGTTTAGAATGTCTTAAAAATATCTAATACCTAAAAAAACGAAACTCCGGAACAAACAAAATTAATGAAAATTGCTTTTATCTGTTTGTGTTTGCAAGATTGCAAACACCTAAATATCCAAACTCACTGTTAGTAAAGAGCCTATGTTAGCAAAATATGATACTTCATACTAACATCCAATATAATATTCTGCGTTTCACTGGAGATACTGCATAAAATTCGATTTTCCAGCTGTTAATATATCCATTCCACACTAGCTGGAAACATACTTTGCACTTATTTTAGTTACAAAATTATATAGCAAAGTTTATTTCTTAATTTTCACCATTTTATACAATTTCATAAGAGTATGATTTTAAAGTTTTGTAAACGGCAAAGTTGGGTATTTTGTGACGATAATGGATATATTCGTCAGGGATGACAATCATATGTTGGGTGTAATATAAAATTCGTGCTGTATAAACGAACGTTTCTATTATGAGCAAATCAAGTTGTTTTTATGATGTTTCCATTATGTAGTTCGTGTTTGAATTATCGACATGAATTTGAGGTTTGTGTTTGTCATTTTTTTTTAACATAATGGAAACACAACTTTTGTTCAATAGCAATTCGAAATGGCAAAATTATTGCTTAGAAATGTTTATGCTTTGAAAATTATTTATTTCTTAGTTATAAATAATAATAAATATGTACATTTGTAACCATGGTTATATGTTCTTGGGAACTTTCCTGCGTAGTTAAATTTCTAACTAATACATATCTGTAGCACCCAGTTGTAGTTTGAGATTCACTGCTTTAAAGTTAAATATGTGAGTAGCTGTCAACAATAGTTTATAAATTTTATGTGTTCACGTCGTTCACGTGTGTTTTAAATATTATTAGTATTTACGTTTTATCGTTACTTGCTGGATAATAAAATAAGGAGACAATAAAATGCCAGTCCCACAAACAGCACCTAATATAAAACATGAGTTAGCTAATATAAACCAAACACTTTTAAAATTAACATCCGAACCGGAGAGATTTCTTTTGTAAGTTAACAAATGTATAGATCTGGGCAAGCACTAGTATATGTTTTTCTTTAAATAGTATTAAAAACATTATATTTTTTTATATTTAAGAGCTCAACCGGAAATATGTAAAGATATCGAGGGGATGCTGATGCAGATGTATAGCGTCACCATAAGAAGTGACAGAGAAAATGTGGGAAATCCAGAAATATTGCCTGATTTAGTTGTAGATGATATGGATTGCGAACAAATATGGCAACAGTTGGAACTGCGTAATAATCTCGTCATAAATGACTTGATAACAAAAACCGCCAAATTTTTGGCTCTAAGAGAAACAAAACTAGAAGTGCACTTGAAAGAGGATGAAGATGAGGCGGAGCAAATAAAATTGGATGAGGATGATGATGATGGGAATGAATCGGGAGACTTAGATGAAGAAGAAGATGAAGTTGATCGCAATGGAGAAGCAGAAGAAAGTGAAGATTACGATGAAGAAGATAATGATATCTATAAGGAACGCTCAAACCGTAAACACAAACATAAACGTAAATCTGTAGTTGATGATAAATTTTTCAAGTTGGACGAAATGCAAGCGTTTTTAGAAGCAGAAGAAGCAAAAGATAAGCGAAAGCAAATGGGCAAGCTATTAAGTGCAGATGATGAAGGAATAAATTACTTTGCTGAAGATTTTGGAGCAGAAGATGACTCTGAGGAAGATGTTTCAAATCCAAATTACAAAGACTTCTTTGATGTAGATGATTCAGAAGAGGACGAAAAACCAAAGAGGAAAATTCAAAATAAGGGAAAACAAAGAGATCACTTTGCGGATTATGGAGATGAAGAAGATAAATCAGATGATTCTAATGAAGATGATAACTCTTCAGAAGAAAAAGATATTCAAAATGAAGAAAATATGGAAAAAGAATACGTTGAACAACTTCCATTCGGCAACGAAGAAGACTCCGATGATTCAGAAGACAATAATTTAAAACAGGATGAGCAACCTAAATCATCCTTTGAGTTAAGGCAAGCACGCTTGGAGCAACGAATACGTGATTATGAAGCGGAAGTATTGGGTGAAAAACCATGGCAACTTAAGGGTGAAATTCAATCCACTTCACGTCCACAAAATTCTTTACTGGAAGAAGTGTTGGAGTTTGATTCAACAGTACGTCCAGATCCCGTTATCACTGAAGAAACAACACGCTGCTTAGAAGACATTATCAAACAGCGTATTAGAAATCAAGCATGGGATGATGTTGTACGTGTTGTAAAACCCGTAAACACACCACAAGACTATCGTAAGAAACTAGTTTTGGATCAAGAAAAATCAAAAGAATCCTTAGCTCATATATATGAAAAAGAATTCCAACGTGAAATGGAGAAACTCAATCCCAATGGTGACGCTAACGAACCCGAAGAACCTAAAGAACACCAAGAAATACGCAAACTAATGCGTGATTTATTCGTTAAACTTGATGCCCTCTCCAACTTTCATTTTACACCTAGGCCAGTTGCTCCTGAACCAAAAATTATTACAAATACTCCTGCAGTGGCTATGGAAGAAGTGGCTCCTGTGGCTGTCAGTGATGCCAAACTATTGGCGCCTGAAGAAGTTTTTCGTGGTCCTAAACGTGAGTTGGTTGGTAAATCAGAACGTACTAAGACAGATAAGAATCGTGCTTTACGCAAGAAAAAATCGAAACAAAGAGCCATACACAAAGCTTTGGAGGCTAAGGACTTAGAACGTCAAAAGAAGGGCATATCACTTACAAAGAAAGAAGAAAGTGCAAAGATTATGAAGAAATTAACGAAACAGCGAAATGTCGAAAAGGTAAGAAGTACTTTCAAATTGCAATGTTATTTAAACGATAGGTGTCTGAATGGCGTTTTTCTGATTGATTAATCAGTAGCCGAATTTCGAATACTTCATGCAGTTTAAGCTATTTCAGTCACTTTTTTTGTCTTATCGTTTTCCCGAGTTATCCCCGGTTTTTGTTACACCTATATATGCATGTTTCTCTAATTTTTTTTTTCAAATTATTCTCATGCATTGTGCATCCAAGAAAGAGTTGGAACATTTTGAAAAGAAGATAAGTTCCGAATGTTTCCTAAGTGTATTATGTTTGCTTTAAATACTTTTAAATGCCAATCACTTACATATTTTGTTGAAAAGTTTGTCTTTAAATTAAACTGTGTTCTCATTTTATTCAATGTTATTTATCATATTCGGTGCTGTTTAAAAATTCGAGTTAAATTTTTTATATTATTATATTTTTATAAATTTTTTAAAACGTATTATTCATTTTCTTTTACAGATTAATTCTAGTAGCGATCAAAGTGCTTTAAAATCTTCAAAGGCCTTCTTCTCCAAACTGCAAGATCAAGCAACAACCAGTATAAAACCGACAAAAAGGAAGCAGAATGCAAAATCGTTGTCGGCGAAAAAGTTAAAATTATAATCAAAATGAATAATTGCTTATTTTTGTTGCATTTTTTATTTAAATAAGCAAAATCTAGTTGAATAAATATCAACTTTTGATATATGTATGTATATGTACTCATGTACGTACAGAAAGGCAATAAAGAAATACAAAAGTTAAAATGCATCGTTAAACATAAACTCATATATTTTCCCTAGACTATAAATATACATTCATACGCAAATGATTAAGGACATTATCATTAATACGTGCCTGTTGCGGTGCAAACGTGTTTCATATTTTCTATGCTGTGTGATGTCCGGTTTCAAATACAAAATAGCTGTAGATGATAAGGTAGAAACAAACATCCATTCATTCATTTATGCCAACGGAACAAATTATAGTTAAAGAGCTAAGCTTCAGCAGCATTTGATGACGTTAAATTTGTCTACTCTTTCACTACAGGTATGTATTTATAAGTTAGTTATTCTGTTTATAATTTCTGCAATGTTTAAAATATGTGTATATCTTCTGAGTCATTATTTTGAAAAAAAAAGTCAAAGCATTACAAAATAAAAACAAATCGAATTAATCACAAAAAATAGAAAAATAGAAACTTCAAATGAGTACAACTCACTAATTGTAAAAGATAAATGGTCGTCGTAACCTTTAAGAATAATGTAGTTAAGGATTAGAAAGGGACGCATATATGATAGGGAATTGGCTGAAGAATATTCTAGACTCATCTTATTGGCCCAGAGCCATTTTGTGGTTACATCCCTAGTAAGAAGTAACCACAATGGAAGTTTGGCCTGCTTTCCAAATGATGAAGTCATATATGTAGTGTTGTATTGAATCGGGATGATATAGGACTTAGTTTTGGGTAGCCAGTGTGCTTCACTAGTAATCAGACTGTCGCAGGTTCGATTTCTGTTGTGGAATCTGGATGTTTCTGCTTTCTGCGTTATTTACTCTTCTCTCTCAAATTTTCCGTTTTTTTCCATTATAAACCTAATGTAAGACTTAAGTTTTCCAATGGTCATTTTCGACCTAAGTACCTTTTGTTGAAATGGAACCAGAACCGCTACTCAGGAAACTAAAGAAATTATCAAGTGTTAAAAGAGTACATGTGTTTGTTTTAGGAAGGGACTATTTTTCTATTTTTTTTATTTTGCTTCACTATAATGCACTCAACGTTTCTTGTAATTGATTTTTTTTTTTTTTGGTTAAGAGTTCCATCATAGTAAAATCACATCAACCATATAAATCGGTTGCGGCTTATTCCTTTTCCCAAGACTGAAACGAAACATTTCAAGGCTATCCTGAAATTGTTTATCAGAAGTGCTTCGAAAATTGGCTGAAGCATTTTCCAAATTCAAAAAGAATGTTACTTCTGGGAACTACAAATTTTGATATTATTTTATTTTAAATTTCATGATGTTAAAAAAAGAAATATTTAACCTTCACTTTGTTTGTGGCGTCTAAAATACACAATTAGTATCGCGAAGATTTTGAAAAAAAGGAAGGAATCTGAATTAAAAAATATATTCCATACATATGAAGGTACTTTTGTGGATATTGTAAAGAACTACATACCTTTATATGAAACATTTTACTATTCGTATTATAATTGAATTTTTGACGTTTTCAAAAATCCGTAGTGGTCAACTTGCTATTAGAGTCCTTCTTTTAAAAACACATTAACTTTTTTCTGCATTGTTGAATGGTTCATGAGATAAAGAACTATTTCCAAAATAAAAAGTTATTAAAGCACTGTGGTTTCTCAGATAGATTTTTTTATTTATACAAAAAACTATTTGTTTGTTTTACAACATTTGATTTTTTACATAAACTTTTCTTTTTGATGATTTTGCTCGAAAATCTTAACAGTTTGGATGATTTTTGGAAAATTTTGTAACAGCTTTGGCCTTTACATCTCATAGGTCCGCTCTTGTGTAAACTGACGATTTAAGCACCGAAACCTCCGCTATTTCGATGTACAATTGTATATCAATATTAGATTTAATTTCTATACAATTTAATTCCACGATTTTGCTTGATTTTGTGGAACATTAAAAGAGAAACTTCTTTATATGCTGCATAATGCAATTGCTGGAAAGTGAAGTCTGATGTGTATTTGAAAATCACTTTCAAACTTAAGTTTGTCCTGTATCCGGTGTTTAAGAAAACTTTGACATATTTTCAATATAGTGCTCGTGTTATTTTTACTAACGGTATTATTTGGAATGCTAGAACGCCAACAGTGAAATAAAAAGGCACCCTACTCCGTCACGTGCCAATAACAATTATCTGTTGCAAGTTGGAGGGAATCGTTTCGCATGTGTTGTTTGTGTAGGCATCCTTTTCTATGTATGTATATGTATGAACATACTTATGTCGTTTCATTAAGAGCGTGTAGGTCACAATAAAGATTATTCGTTTAATTTTAAAAATAGCTGGCAGCCAACTGAGAAATTTGTAAGAAATTTTTGTTGCTCTTTTTAGCTCAAAAGAAAGAAAAAAATTAATATGTTATAGGAAATATTCGTATTACATACAATATGTATGTAGTTTTTTTTCTTTTACAAATTTTTAAACCATTTAAACTGTGATAATTTTCTGGTAGAAAATTAGTTGCACGCGCACGTAAAGAAATTTAAACAAGTATAATTTTAAATTATTCTTCAATATTTTGTTTGCAAAATAACTCGAATTACATTAATAAAAAAACTATATTTTATTATTAAAGATAAGAGACTTCATTCATAACATGTTTGTATGTACATACTTCTCTCTGAAACGTTCATTAAAATTTTATGAAAAAATTTTCTTAGACTGGATATACATACAGTATTCATATTTTCATGAAATTTGTTGCTGATATGAGGGATATTCTTGCAAACGGAATAGCAAAACTAAGAGAACATGAAATTTCATACGTTTTAATTTACCTTATTTTGACAAGTAGAAAAGAGAAGTAATAACCATGGAATTGCTTAGTCGATTTGAAAACGTACCATATCAATAAGGTCCAAAACGAAGGTACTATTCATGAAATTACTCTAGCTGTCGAGATATAACGTTATACAGTTTATTAAGTTGTACAATTTTATTTAAGATAATGTTCTGGTTCTTACTCTAGTTTATTGATGAGATTTGATGTACGTAATAAAATGTTACATGGTCATGGCGGCACTAATCTGGATTAACAAACAGGGCCATCAGATGTGGGGATCTCTCGCCAAACATGACGACCGAATTATCTGTTTGGCAATATGGCACTTTTTAAAATAGGATGGAGAAATATTCGGCGAATATTTTTGTTCGTTGAATGAACTTCTCGGTTGTCATATGGGGCTGCAATTAAAAGTTTTGGAGGACTGGGTGTAGTATAAATATTATTTTTCGTTAATATCTCAATGGATGAAAATGGCCAATTGTTAACAAAATGCATCACTTAAGCCTGGAATTCTAGTTTGATCTCAGGGACGTAGGAAGTATTCAAAAATAACTATCCTCCCCAATAATGTTTTTGTCAACAATTTTTAAACCTTCATATTTAAACTGTAATGAAATATAGACAACTGATTGATCACGTTAAGCTCAGCTATACACATACATGGGACTCTTTTCCATGTTTTTAAGGCAATAAATAATGGAACTGAGATCGAAAGTGAACTAAGAAATACAAATATAACGTCAGATAGCAATAGTTTTGGAGGAAAAAAAAAATAAAAGGAAATATTGTCTCATTTATCAGAAAAGATGAAGGTTTTTAAAATTATTATAAAGAATTTTTTATACAAAATGCAAAACAAATTTTTCTGTAATTCACGATGCATTAAAATGGCTTATGTCAAATTTGTGCTACACAAATTGGAAAGACTATATTAAACACGAAACACCAACCCATCGCTGCAGTTATAAGCGAAAGGAAAAATTCCGCTTACAACTGCAGCGATGGGGCGGGTACTTTATTTTAACGAAATAGCTTCGGCCACCTTCATAAGTAGCAATGTTTGCGTAGAAAGACTATTTTAAATTACGAACTATACCAAAACATGCGCGACTCAAAATATAGTGTCAGTTTTAAAATGCCTTAATTAGAATAATTAATTATATGAATGTAAATAACATTTGCTGCAATACGTTTGAGTCGAAGACAAAATGCAAGAATGGATGATGCTGAGGTTTATATCCTCTGAAGTATATATATATATATATAATACACTGTTACATACAGAGGTATGTGTTAGTAAGATCACATTTTAGTTGATATTTATGTTGTTTTCGAGATATTTATACTGCTTTTTAAAAATTTTCTATTGAAAAACCTATTTTTCCGACTTTCGAAGGTAAAAAATATTTGACAACCCTGTTAACAAAAGCTTTTTTTCTCTTTAGTTAAATGTCAGCCGCCAAAGAGTTAAGTTCGTGAGGGAGGTTCGCGTTGATAAAATCTGCTCAAATGTTTTCTGTTAGCAGGTTTTCCGGTAAGTGTTCATAGTTGCACATGTTCTCATATGTATGTACTACATATACTGGGAGTGCGTTTTTCCTTGTTTATGGTATGTTGAGAATAGGGTTTTCAATTCCTGACATTTTCTTTTTCGGAAATCATGAAATTATTTTCAATTCCCGGGAAGCCAGGAATTCCCAAAAAAAGGAAAGTATTGTTAATATTTTTCATTCTTCATTGTGTTATTATATTTTTAATTCAATGTTATTCACAACGCATATGTTTAATATTAAAAAAATTTAATTAAAATAAAAGCAAGTAATTTAGCAATAAATTTTTTTATAAAAAAAACATTTATCAATATGAATTCTTATAGTACATTTTATCCATTTAATTTAATCTTTCAGCTTAAGGTATCTCTTTTCAAAAATTGTATTTATCGGAATTTCGGTACTCTTTGAATACCATCTTCAGGATATTTCTTTATTTTATATATATATAAAAAAATAAACTATATTGTTATATACAAATCAAAGGGGAAAAAACTAGAACATATGTTATAGTACATTTTAATTTAATTTCTACCTTTTTCAATAAAAACCGATTTCAATTTAATAACCACTAATGCATAAATCGATCCATAATACAAATTGGTTTCTAATTTGGTGTATCTAGATGATGTAGGCCTAGTTGCATAAATGTGTTCTAAGAAGCAGCAACGATTACATTTTTAGTACATTGTAATTCCGCTTATTATCAACTAATATTCCCGGGAATCGGAAAGTACCAAATTGCATTAAGTCTCCAGATGTTCCATGTAGTTTCATGGGATCGAAACAACAGTTGAGAAGATTAGCGTGTATGTGTTTAAGATAAGGCCTTAGACTTATGTATTTAAAACTTTGAATGCATTCGTTACACGCAACGTACGTGGTAGAAAACCAGCTCAGTGGTGTACATTGGTATCTAAGATGTATGTATGTCTGAAGGCGTCACTACTGTGGTTAAAGGTAGAAAAGCGACACCTTACATGCAACATGCTTGTTTAAGTTTTTAATCGGAGAGGGTTTAATAGAAACAGCCATAAATCAATTTGGCAGTTATTTTTAGTCATTTAGTGGCGATAGGTAATGAGCTTATTTTGAAAGTTTTTCCAAAACATATATAACATTAAAAATGTCGGATTATTAGTCGGCGAATAAAAAAAAACTAATTAGATTTCAATAGACAGAGTGATGAGCAGTGATCACATCATTGCAAAGCATGTATAAATACATTAGAAATAGAGATCTTTCCTTCCCATAAGCTCAAATTAAAAGTTGGCGTGCCAGCCCTATAGGTGGATATCCATTCTACAAACGATTGTTTTTAACTGTTCAGCTAGAGGAAAGGGTTTGTTGATGGCTCGAATCCTAATTATCATTAAGAATTTGCAATTTATATTCAAAGGCTATTGAAAACTTAAAGCGCCAAACAAACGCTAAAAGTGAACGCAATGCATTTGTGTATGTATGTATGTACCCGTATGCGTGTAGAAGAACGAAATCGTATATTAATATATTTTACCACTTGTTTTCAATTAAAAAAATACAATAATTTCTTTCAACTCATTTGTCTTTAAGTGCTGCTGGAAGGTTTTGTTTCCTTTTTCTTTGTTGTTTGGAAAATTTTATGACAATAAATAGATTCCAATTGAACGGTTATCACTTTTTCACATTTGCCATCTGTCGTCAACGCCATACGGCAAAAAGAAAAGTCGTTTATGATGGTGTTTGGCAATATGCTTCCAGAGATTTTATTTCTATTTTTTCACGTCAATTGATTTGAATTTTTCTAACGATTTTTTAACATTTGTATTTATGTATAGTACACAGTGCAATCTGTGATATTTCCATGCACTAGGGATATCATCTTTCCTCTCACGTGGACGCACGCTCACACAAAAATCAATTAACGATGCGTGTTCAGGCTCGAAGTTTTTTTTTGGCTTGAGCCTGTTGTGGCTCACATCTGCTTATAGCAATCGTGACAAAATACAACATAAATAAAATTAATTACATACATATATACTTATATTTTGGAAAAATTATCTGGATGCGTGCCATCCAGCAAAGCTGCGGCGTACATTTGATTGATATTATACTCCATACTCATACATAATGGCATTGATAGGCCTATTAAATAAATAAAACATTTCGGTGATATCTCATACACACTTTGCTTTATTTAAATTTGAAAGCAGGAAGTTTCTAATATATGTTTTAAAAATTTATGGCATAAACATTTTTGGGGAAAATTAATGTATGGTAGCATCCGACTAAAACTCAAGAAACTCATTCAATACATTCATTTACTACAGGACTTATAAACATCAAAAAAATATTCCCCCTTATTATGGTTGTCGACGTCGACGTCACACCAAGTCGACATCAATATATTGGCAATTGTGGGATCGTTATCGAGAACTATTAAATATTATTGATAGGATATTACTACTACTATGGCTTATAAAATTACAATTGGCCATCAATATTAGTTAATTATTGCCTACAAGGAGTTCAGAAACTGCTGTCTTTTTACTGTCGACTTGATGTGACGTCGACGTCGACAACCATAATAAGGGGGAATGTTTTTTTGTCACATCATCCCTTGTATACACTGAACCAAAATTGGGTATAGAATTGAAGAAAAGTAGGTTAATATTTTATTCAATTATTTCTTTTTTTTTAACATTTTTAGTATATCGTTGAAATATCTTTCAAAAAAGGTTTTTATATATAACGAAGTTTAAGCTAAATTAAATAATAAAATAATCAAATTAATCTATGTATATTTTTAGTTGAAACTAAGAAATTTTTATTCATATTGAATATGTAATTTAAAATTTTTGTACACTTATATCTAGAATTATTGTTCAAAGGACATTTAGGTAATATGAATAACGTTTCCATTTAAACTGAACAATTATCCGTATTAGCTTGGTCAATTTCATTGAATTGTTTTTGTGGATATGGACGTTCCATACAACACTACAAGCTTCCATTTTTTCATAACCGGGCATTGGAAAAAAACGCCCCAAACTGTTAGTTTCTCACTTTTGCCCTACTCTACATTTTTTATTGTTGATGCTTCTTTCACTGACAAATCTTTTCTTTTATAACTTCATACATTTTCATACATTTTTAAAAAAGACATTGACATTTCTGAAAAATAAATTATTTCATTTTAACGAAAATTCTTCACATGAACTTATTTTTTTAAATTAAATTTTACTAAAATAACTCTTTTTATTTTAATGAAATTCTAATACCTTTGTATTCCAATCAATAATTTTCAGTAGTTATTTTCAGTCTTGTTTTTTTTCAGTTCGTAAAATTAAACAATAAAAATTTTGTAAAATAAACGCATACATTTTTTAAATTAACTTCCTTTTGGAATGTTAATTTTTATGAGTCGTGTGTTCCTGCTTTATCAAATCAATAGATTGTATGAAAATATATTTTTAACGAAAACGGTGGTGTTCTTTTAAAGAAAACTTGTTTAATTGATTAAATTTTGTGTTAATTTAAACAATCAACTATTGTATTTATTATATTTTTATTAGGCTTTATTAAAAATTTTCAAGATATTACGATATTTTGTTCAGTGTATATTTTGGGCTGACTTATCATTTTCGGCTGTTGAAATTAGTGAATATGGAAAATTTATATATTAATTTATATACATTTTCATATTGTCTTTAACGTTTCTGATAATCGCCATGTCGCCAAATTGAAAGTTAGGAAGTATATTTTTTCCGTTGCCCAGCAAACTATAAAATTTATTAATGTTGAGTTCTACAATTTGTGGTTAAAGTTTTAAGGGTGAGTTTAACAGACTTAATAAGGACTTTTTATTAATACAAAATAGGCTTTCAGAAATTAGCAATTTGCTTACTAATTTCCCGAATTTGGATAAATTTGCAAGTGTCCATAATCTTTCTCTGTCTTTTATTACAACATCTGAGGACAAGTCCCCAACTATCCAAAAAATTACCGTTTTTCCTAATCGGTTGCCCCTATGGTTGATAACTCTATCTCACTATCAGTTACAACTAATTGTGTTGTACCCTTTGTAAACGGCAGGGAATAGTTGGGCTCACTGTCGACACCAATCACCAATGAACTACAACCACATAATTTACGACATGATATCCGTACTATTCCACCCAGGAAAACAATTTTTGGTATTTGCTTTTGTCATAACACAACAGTTTAAGATATTACTGACTACTTTCAGTCTAAACTTATTAAGGACCAGCCTTACAACGTTAAAGTTTTCAAAATTAACTCAAGAAGAGCATCTTTTAAAATAATTGTAGCAGTAAAATGCTTTGAAATTATCGTAGACATACGCTTTTGGCCTAAATATACGATGGTGCGTGAGTTTATTTACAATGAAGAAAATTTTACATGTATTTCTGCCTCTGCTCCCCAAAATTAAAAAAAAAAACTAAGTTTGTTTTCAAGCCTCAGTATAGTTTACCAGAATGTTAATGGGATGAACACCAAGTTTACCGATACCTTTCTGAAAATTTTTCATACTGAATTCCATATTGCTGCTCTAACTGAGACCTGGCTTAATAATAACACCTACAATGCTCTTTCTTCAATATGCAAACTATAGCTTTAGTTTATATTATTTTAAAGATATAAAAAGTAAAAAAAGAGCCAAGTAATTTAATTTACAAAAAAAAAAAAAAAAAAAAAAAAAAATAGGGACAAGTATTGGAGCTAAACATCTTAAAGAGAAATATTTACTTTGAGTACACACTGGCTATGGTCAACTAAATACAGACAAGTCACCAAATGTTTCTTCTTTATGACCATTTGGCCAAAAGTGCAAAGTGTTTTCTTATGTATTCCCCAGGATAGTGACGATGCTGATATAGTTGTAGTACATTTGGTCTACTTGTATATGTGTGTGTGTGTGAATGTGTTATTGCTTGTAAAGCGTTGACAGTAATTTTGTACAACATTCGCATTATTAAAATTGTTAATGTCTGCTATTTGGCAGACATTGCATTAATTTTCATGCTTTCTTAAAGTTTATGTATATTGACTCATGCTTATTCATGTATGGAAACTATGGTAGATTAAAATATTCTAATTGAAAGACCTCATTTCTAGTTAAAATCAACCAACATCACCATCGTCATCATGCTAAAAATTTGGATTTGCATCAGCTGACGGCTTCAAGCAACATCAGCCAACTTTCACTTGTTAGAAATGCAAACTTCAATTAAAGTAATGTTTGCATACTTTTTAGATTTTCTAAGTCACATACTACTGCACGGTGGGAATGAATGTGCCGTCAAATTGCTAAAATCATAATTGTAGATATATAATATTGTTATATAGATAAATATATAAATATATTTATATACATACATATGTAAATATATATATTATATTTTTATTTATATATTCGAAAAAACATTAAAAGTCTTCAAAAACAATAAAAACTTGCAAACGTTTTGAGCTCGGTACGAATTTTTATAATTAGAGTTGGGCAACTTTTATGTCCTGCGTCTCATTGTGTAATCCAACAGGAAGGTTTATGATTTATTTTATAAAAGCTGAGCTTCTCTCCCCTAATTTTGTACATTATTTTATAATTCTTTCACTAGCATAGATATTTTGTCTCAGCTCCATTGTGCATTGGAAGAATATTTTTTTATTTTTGCTGTTGTTAAATGTACGCAAAACATTTTGTGTATAACTCTTATGTACTTGCCCCAAATTGCTGCATATGGTATAAAGTCAATACTCGTATGCTGTGAATAAGTGTTGAAAAGTTCAAACTCCTTAAATTTAACCTTCCGTTGCGTATATTTTTGACCAAAAACCTTTGCATGACATACTTTATGGTGGTATTGGTGGCTTTAATGGCCACAAAGTGTCTATATAAGTATGTATGTGTATATGAATTCGACGTACAAAAGATTATTTGATGACCTCACGCTAATTTCAGTCAGACCGGCCTGAAGAATAGTATTTTATAAATCTGTTTATAGTTTTAAATATGTTGGTGTTTGATTGCAGCAGTAAGAGCTGCTACACCGGCTTTGTTGAATTCAATTTTATTTATATATGTATGCTACGTGCTTATTTACTGGTTTTATATTGTGCATTTGAAAGAAATTCAGAATTCGTTGTATCTCCGTACATATGTACATGCGAATACTGCCGCAGAACTCTGGCAGTTTGTGTCTGATAATTAAAAGGCAGCGCACAACAAGTATTCACTGGCTTAAGTGTATGTCGTATGACATGGGTTATCACACCTATCCAATCAACCTGTCCTAACCTAACCATTATTTTTGTTGAAAAAATGGAACCTATTCAATGCAAGAAATCGGAGCAAATTTTTGTCCCATTTTATAAAATGTGGCCTGTAAATATGCAAGTGTTCATTGCGCAGTGCTTTGTTATTGCAGAAGGAGCTTTCTTATTCCAATACTTGAAATCTAAATTAACCCAGTTACACAGGTAACGATTCTGTCACAAGATATGATAATGTATTCGGAGGACTCCCATTAATCACGGTTTTTTTCGCGTCGTCGAGGTGATTTTAAAATTTAGTTAACAAGACAACATCACATACAAAAATATAAACGGAAGGAAGAAATAGAAAAAAGAACATACGACGACTGTTGTCAGTTGCCAGTTGCCAGATGACCATTGCATTTGCAATTGTAAAGTTACAATTAGTTACACAAAAATTAAGTAGAATAAGGTTGAGGGTTGTGGTTTTCTTCCGACGGGGTTTGCTTGATTTAGGAATGATAAGGAAAACGCCAATCCACTCCAAATTTAGTTTGTAAGCAGATCGGTTGTGTGCCATCTTCAGTGTCGTTTTTCTTACTAAATCTAGTAAAATTAATAAAAAAAGTCTGTATGTGTCTGTGTGAATGTATGATTTTTATTATTCATAAAAGTTTTATTTCCATTTATAACAGAAACCATACAAATACTAGTTTATAAATGCATTTTTAAAATTTTTATATGCTAATTTATTACATGTATCGAATTAATTAGGACATCCAAAACTTATAAAATTAAATTTGAAAAATTTAACAATTGCAAGATCTGTGCTAAAAAAAATTCTTCCCGAAACTAACTTTTTTCTTTACATCCGAGAGTTTTAACATTATCCAAATAAAAGAGATATTATTTTATACGAGCGCGGGTCAATAAGTCAATTAATTTTAATTAAGTTTGTGTTCGATTTACTCGCGTGTGGTTCATAAACGTAATTAAAAATTGCAAACGATTACCTTCAATACTCTTCATACTTTCACTTAATTTTATTTATTTTGTGGTATAATTGGAAAAAAAATTCTGAGAGCAATTTCTTAGCCGTTTTTTCCTGGACTAAAAGCTCAAGGACTTTTACTCCTAGCAAAGAATATATGATTATCAACAGATGCATACATATTAGTCCTTTTACTTGAAATCAATAACTTTTTCGTTTATGTAAAAAGCCTTCATAGGCGAGTGGTTACAGTGGTATAGTATTAAATAGAAATTTGCTGGTTCGATTCCTCCAAAGAGTAATTTAGAAAATATCAATTTGTGACTCTTCCGGTTTGGGGGATATTAATTCTATGGAATTCTCATGTAGTATTTGTGATTTTTTGTATAAGTACATACATGATTTGGCTAAAGAATACTAATGATTTGGCTAGCGTCAATGAATCAGCTAAGACAACAACAAACAATAAATTTATTAGAAAGCAAATGAAACAAAATTTTCGAAAATTAACTTATTTTCGGTATAAGTTGTAATAAAAAAATGTGGAAATTGTAATAAAATGTCTCCGGAATTCAGTAATTTATTTCAAATTAAGATAAGAATATTTTTACAACGATTTTTTTTAATTGATCCCACGCACTTTACGACAACCATCTTGTCTTTAAGTGTTTATAAATTTTAGTTCAGTATGTTTTCGAGTGCGGAACATTTTATTTTCTAATACACGCATCATGAGTCAGTGGAGTATATAAAATTTTTCCCAAAATTTAAAATAAACAATAATAGTTAATTGTTTGCTTTTATTTCATACAACAGCACATTTTATATAAAATAGTACATATACTAATTAAGTAGAAATATTGAAGCGTGCATATTAACAATATAAACATAATTATCATTAACTTTTCATGACAAATGTTTTCTAAATTTATTAAATTTAAGAAATTGAAAGAAAACATTAGGTCCGCTCAAAAAAAAAAAAACGTTTTGTAACATATATTACCGCATCTGAATTGTGATAAGTTTAAGTGTAAAAGCTTATTTATGGCCATATTAAAAATATTTGTCTTAAGCTTTAAAGCTCAACTCGGTTAACAAAAGTTTGTTCAGAAATTGTATTCAAAACACTACTGTAACTAATTTCATGATCGTATTTTATAGTTTATGATATAGAAAAACGATTACAGTTTTAATCGTGTATATTATTTAAAAAAATAATATTATGAATTAAAATTAAAATCAAAATGTGCTAAATATCATCAAATAGCTAAATAAATATTTTGTATTTTTTTACCTACACTTGCGCAAACAGGAAACTGGAATTAATTATAAATTGTCTGTTGTTTTAAATGCATCGTGAATTTCGTCACCATTATCCTCATGTGCTTGACCATTTAAGTGTTTGGTTGAGTGCCTCGTGCAAACTAAGTTCAGTACAGATATCGCTAGAACTAACCGGTGTCGTATTGCTCGTTCGACCGGGAACATTGCTACTATTGCCGACGACGTCAGAGTGAATCTACAAACATCAACGACGTGATGATGCATATAATTAGGCAGTCACCAGACGTTCGTTGCAACGAATTTTTGTGAAAGATTTGACAATTTTCCCCTATAAAAGTGCAAACTCTTCACTAATTGCTGCCTGCTGATCGTTGAACACGATTAAATTATTACCATACTCCGGTAAACTTGGTGAAAGAAGAGGATGATTTCGTATCACAAATCGCAATGAGCGATAAAGCCAATTTTCCCTTCAGTGGGGTAAAGAAAATCCCAATGAACTGCTGAAGAGCCATAGTATCTCCTCAAAATGACTATTTGGTTTGACATTTGCAGTGAAAAAGTGATGGGCTTTTATTTATTTATTTTTTTTTTTGGAGACGACGATGGCATGAGCGTTACAGGTAGATGCTAACGGATTTTATTTACCGCAAGTTGCGGTATTGGGTCTCGGTTATCGTTGGTTTCAACAGAACAACAATCGAGATTTTGAGACATCAAATTACAGATTGAATGTTTTCAAATAAGCTTCTTATGAAAACAGAGCTCTTTTTTAATTTATAACAAAATGGCAGCCAGTTCAAATTATGACCGTACATTTGCACCACCTTGTACAATAATCCTCTTCATTTCTAAAAGGGAAAATATTTGCCATAGAAATGGTGAATTTAATTCTCTTTTAAAAATGTGAAATTTAATGCTGTTCAAAAAAGGTCATAAGAGTCTAGTTTGCTTTGGGGTATAATTTTGGAGTTGCAGCAATTTTTATTGCAGACAATTTTCGACCTCGTACTGTAAACAGAAGGTTTAATATAATGCTGGTCTGAACAATGTTGTTTCGATTCTCAAAAAAAGTTTACTTAAACACGTTGTTAAAATGCAAAAGTGTGAACTTAGTGTAATTGTGTCTTGATAATTTCGCTTATTCCAATTGTCGTCATCGTTGTCACATTAAGTCGACATTGTGTAATGTAAGTTCTGTGCTCGATGTGAGCAACAATTGAGTGTTAATGATGACCACTTGCCATTTTTTAAGCCTTAGGAATAGTAACAGCTTATAAATAATATATAATTGTTCTCGACATCGATCCTACAGTTACCGAAATATTGGTGTTGACTTCGTGCGACGTCGACAACAACAAATAGAATAAGGGGGAATATATGCGTCAGAATGTCCTATTTATAAATATGTATGTAAATGAATAAATAGGAAATGTAAATTTGAAAGTAATCTTAAAATCATTTACGTTTAAAATGCAACGTACGTTCATACTTATTATTTTTTTTTTTTCACGCTAATATATGTTTATTGTATCTTCAAATAACTGAACTAACAATAAGTGTTCAAATCTTAAATATATAAATAATTATTAGGCCCAACCAGTGTCGGACATAAACTTAGTGATAATAATTAATAATACATAAAATTCATGTTACGCACAAAAAATATTTTCAAAGAATTTCATCTGGAGAGTTGCGTATTAATGCCGTAGTTTCCCTCTTTTTTAAGCGGATGTGTCCAGGAAAGTTCAAGATGTTACGAGCAAGGGGATTAGGATGGAACTCGAGTTTTGTTAAATATTTTCCAGCATATTTTGCAATTTCAGCGGTCACAAGTGGCATATGTAAATCACGATGTAAAATAGAATTTTTCAAGTACCATGGAGCCGTAGTTATTAACCTTAATATTTTGTTTTGCATTCGTTGGATTCTCTCTACATTGGAAGCTGAAGCAGTGCCCCATAGCTGAATTCCGTAACACCATATCGGCTTCAAAAGCGACTTGTATATTAAAAGTTTACAATCTAGACTGAGGGTAGAATTTCTACCAATCAGCCAATGTATCTGGGTTAATTTAAGCTTCATTTGTGTCAGCTTAGAGTCAATGTGGTGTTTCCATGTAAGCCGTCGGTCGAGGTGAATACCAAGGTATTTCACCTGTGAATGTTGAGGAACAACTTGATTGTTGATTCGAATGGGGGAGCAAGTGTCTCTTCGTAGAGTAAATGTGACATGAACACACTTTTGTTCATTTACTTTTATTCTCCATAAGTTCAACCATAGTTCCAACAGGCTAATATGATTCTGAAGATATCGGGATGCCTCGTGAGGGTTTTCATGCATACTAAGGCAGGCTGTATCATCGGCAAATGTAGAAGTTAGGATATTACTGCTTAAAGGAATATCACAGGTATAAATCAAATACAAAACTGGCCCCAGTATACTCCCCTGTGGCACACCAGATGAGATAGTTTCGGGCACACTCATGAAGTCTCCTTCCACGACAGTGAACTTCCGGGCAAGAATGTAACTTTCCAATAGATTCACAATGTTCATTGGTAGATATGTCCTCAATTTCAAAATCAGGCCCTCATGCCACACTTTATCAAATGCCTGAGAAACATCAATAAAGAGGGAAGAACAGTACTTCTTTTCTTCAAATGCTCTTCTTATAAAATGTACCAATCTATGACATTGTTCAATGGTGCTATGCTGACTTCTAAACCCAAATTGATGGTCCGGTATGCACCCATTCTCAGCTAGAATTGGGGATAATTTTGTCATGAGCAGTTTTTCGAAGAGCTTTGAAATTGTTGACAGCAAACTTATTGGCCTATATGATTCAGGCTTAGTAAGATCTTTACCCGCCTTTGGAATCATTTTGACCATGGCAAGTTTCCAGCTGTGTGGATAATACTCCACTCGTAAAATGCCATTAAAAATGAACAAGAGGATTCTAATAGCAATACTAGGCAACTTCATCAGCATCTTGTTACTAATTCCATCAATACCCGGGGCCTTCTTCGGGTTGGTTTCAGCAATTAGTTTTTGTACATCACGCATCTTAAACTTTATGGGTCGAGGGGGTAGAGCAACTACACTCGGCAAATCAACAGCACCAGTACATATGTTTGGGGTAAATACATGTTTTAAATGCTCAGCAAATATGTTACCTTTTTCAGTATTAGTTCTTGCCCAACCTCCGGTAGAAGTGCGCATTCATACTTATGAATGTAAGTATGTATGTAAGTACGTACAAACTACCCTGAAGGAAATGTCACTAGTGATTCACTAGTGATTCACTATTGACAAAGTCACCAGTACTAGTGACAAATTATACCCCAGCCAATGCTTTTTTCTGTTGACATTTAACATGCACTTGTCATTGAAAATCCACTACTGACGTTGGAACTAGTGACGAACTAGTTCCAATGGGACCATATGACGACCGTAGAACTAGTGCTTCCCTGTAGACATTGTCACCAGTATTATTGACATACTCTACACAATACTTCTTTCTATTGAAATTTAAGATGGGCTTATCATTGAAAACCCACTACTGAAGAGGTCGTTCTAATGGGTCCATGTAAACAATTTTTGATATACATATATCCCTACAGTTTTAGTTAAAATAAATGATTAAAAGTTCACCATAGAACAAATAAACGCAATTAAAAAATGAAGAGGCATAAGCGTGCTCTCAGAAATTTCTCTGCTCATCAAACAAAAACTTGTTGACAACTCCGTTGACGATTTCTACATATGAGTCACCAAAATAGTCGACAAAACTGGTGACTTGGGTACACTTGTCCCCATGTTTCCTTCAGGGTACTTACATTTAAAAGAGTTAATTGAAATGAAAATACGAAGTACTGTCCAACAATGTATGTAAGTATGTAGATATGTCTGTTCATATTTATATACATACATACGTATTTACTTGTTTATATCTACTGCTTTTTAATATCTCAATCAAACTAAATAATAATCATGATTTTGCATGATTTAAAATTCTGACACACACACATACACACTGCAAACGAACATAAAATAAAAGAAGACGGTCTCTTCTCTACATTAAAGGAATACAACTAAAATTACAATAAATGTTATACAAGTGTATAAAAAAGTGTTTATTTTAAATTAACACGCTAGAGGACAATGAAAATGCTATTAACAATTGGTAGAGTGGCGGAGAGTGGAAGATACCATTATAAATAGCAACATTAAAAACCGTTAACAAAACAACAAAGTAACAACTGTTGCTACTTGTCAAGTACATGAAACCAAGACACAGAGCAAAAATTGTCATAATGCTGTTTGGAAATTTATTCAAACATACATACATAATACAGTAAATTATATAAATGTAAGTATGGATGTGTGTATACACTCTTCCAGTGGAAATTACATACATACATGAGTATATAATGCAAAAGTTTGATTTGTACATACAAAAAGAATATTCTTTTAGAGATGCTATTCCGTAAGGCCGAGTTTACAATTATCAACTTTTGTTTATTAAATTTTTCATTTTCTTTTTTGAAGTTGCGTTTACGCTTACAATCGTCATTTTTATTATTTTTTTTAATTTTTCCTTGTTTTTCCTAGAGCTTGCAATATTATTTTATTGGTGAGTCTATAACAGGTGGCGCAAAAGTAATGCCATGATTTGAACTGGCTACCATTTTGCTATTGACCAATAAGGAGTTCTGTTTTCTTGAGGTGTTTATTGCTACAAAGCTTATTGACAACTAATTCTCTATTTATCTATATCATAAATGTCAGAAGCAAAAATGGCTGCCAATTAAAATTATGGCCACTCTACATATGAATATGTAGAGTACAACGAAACGAAAATACATGCATACGTGCACTAGTTTCTCTTCGCCTTGCGCTTTGTGCCAACAACCTAAGAATTGATTGAACAAAAGTTGACAGGTGTAAATACACAGCATAGATATCAGAGTTTGTTTGTATTATTTTATTCATGCATTATCGCTCTATTTTAATTGGAACCGCTGCACATCATTTAACTTTGCTTTTCAATCATGATTTGGCTAAAAGGGTACTGATGATTTGGTTAGCGCCAATGAAAAGCAGTCATATACCTAGCTAAGCCAACAACAAACAAATAGTTATTTTGGAGAATATCTCGAATAACAAATTTGATATATATATATATATATATATATATATATATATATATATATATATATATATATATATATATATATATCGCTATTTTCATAAGTTTAACTTTAATCCAACTCTAACAAGCCGGAAGATAAGTTGAAGATCTGTAATTTTTATTTACAAACTTTTCAGCGTGCGTTTACTATGCGACGTATACTTAATAAAATTTGCGAAATAAATATCGCGTATACGCAACAGCCCATCGTTTAACATGTTTTATAGCAGAGATATTTACAAAGGAAAATGGAAGAAATTATTAGTTTTATTCCACTTGGAGAAATTTATTATTTGCTGTTTTTTTTTATTGTATGACACTACTACGTAAAAAAAATCTTACCCTCTCTACATTCCACATATTTATTAAGTACAGATTTCGTTATCGAAAGCGATTTTATTAAAAAAAATATGTACGTATAATCAAACATGCATGATGTCTATGTAGCTTACGATTAAATCTCATCAGTGTTCAAAACACTAGTAAAAAGCAGTTTAGAACATAAAAACATCCGCCATCTACTACTCCGCTGAATGCGGACAAGTTACCAAAGTCGTTTACTTTGATGTTCGTGTGGAATAGTAGACAAAATTTCTTGTCTTAGTAAAAGAAACGAATGTTGCTGCATCACATTTTCGCAATCAATGTTTTAAATCTAAATACATATTTTTTAAAGCTGATTATAGAAAAGTGAAAGCTGATAAATTATTTCAATTGACAGAAGTTAAAGTACATTATGTTCATCTAAAGAATATTTTTTTGGAATTTTACAATTTAGCGGTAGTATGTATGTATATTACATATTATGTTATATTTATTTGAATTATTTAATCTACCTTCTCAAAATCTTTCATTAATATATTAGCAATTTAACTTCGTAAGAAGTTATAGAAATGCATCAAGTATTAGAAAAGTTTTAAGAAATGCAAAAGCTGCCCCAAATATATATTCAATTATAAACGTACTGCTATATCTTTGAAATTCGCAAAAAATACTATAATTATGAGGAAAATTCTCACAAAAACAAAAACTTTTTCAATCAGAAAAGAATTGTAAATCGCCAATTGAATGAGTAGCATAATGCGAAAACATTGATGTTTAAATTTAATTGACGCTCAAGAAGTAATGATGGAAATGAAACGGCCTCCACTACTTGTGTTTGTCGGCCTATTGTCGTTTGTTCATTTATTTATTAGGGAATAATCAGATGTACAAAAGTTCCTTTTTGTTAATAAACGTGAAGTTAAATAGTAAGCCTTTTTAAATCGAATTTTTTTAAAAATAATTAATGTGTTATTCACGATAATAGAAGTTAGAAATGTTGCACATGCGAATATGAAAATGAAAATTACATACTTGAATGTTGCCCCCGATATATTTTTATGTAGCCTTTTTCGTTTAAAATAAAAATAAATAAAATTTCATACATTGTAAGTAATTTTATAATATCCGTGAAAAAATTATTACAATCAATGGTTTTTACTATTTTGAATAGACGATCCTTTGTAAAAGTATACAAAATAATCTACAAAGAGTGGCAAAAACTGTAATTACAAGGAATTTTTATTTACCTGAAAACTAGCGATCAAGTAGCTTAAAAGTATTCTGATGTCGTTTGCATAAAAAATATAAGAAATAATTCTTTAATTTGAGATTTGGAACGCCCCAGGGATGCTGATTGTAAACAACTTGATCGGTAACGGCATTACCGTCTGTTACGCGTATCCTGTACAGAGATGTATGTAGCGTGACCTGTCGGCCACAGCTTCAGTAGTGAGTGGATGTTTTCTGTGCGCCCAACGGGATGCAACATGCTGCTATTGCACTATTGCGCATCAGGCTGGAGGGTTCTCCATTGTAATGTACCACGTTATGTCTGGTATTATACTTTTAAATACATCATATGCCTCACTCTGGCCTAAAGTTCGGATAAATATCTCGATCATGAAATTATTGATTACAAATAGCAAGTGCGTACAACTTGCTGTTGTTGTTGTTTTGGTCTACTATCTTGTATGTTAAATCAATTCCAAAGTGATATCCGGTACCCTGCTTTCCACAATGTTGGAGGATCGGAGGCTTGGGTGCTGCATATTCTTGCTTTCCATAATATAAAAATTTTATCAGCTACGTTTAGCAAATTGAAATTAAAAAAGTCCACTCTACACTTTCTAAAGAACTAAAATGTGAATTCATTTCTATAATCAATATCTTTGTATGGAAGCAGAATGAAATTGATTTGGGGAAATGTGTATGGGAGCGGAAGCAATAGACTCTCTTTTCGCGCAAATGTCTTATCTCCTTGATATACAATTTTTTTTTTTGCACTAAAAGATTTATTCATTTACTTGATCTGTGTAAAACAATTGCGTGTGCACGTTTTTGTACTTTTATCATATACTTATTTGTCAACTTTGTTGATAAAGAAATAAACCAATTTTATGGTAATTAAACAGTTTAGTACCTTTAAGAGAAATACACTGAGGGTTTACAATATCGACCTTATGTTGACTTTTCGTTAACATTAATAAAATTTATATTAAATATTTGGCAACGGCAAAAATACTCTACACCCCGGTGATAAGATTATTAACAGTCACTAAAATTAGAAATCTGTTCCATAAATATTATTTCTGTTATCTATGAAATACTCCTACAATAAATTAATGAATACATTTTGGCGCTATTTCAAAGTAAATCAAATCGAATATAAAAATAATTTTTTTGTTGCATATTGTGATAATTTTGCGAATTAGTGATAATTGAACCATAACTAGTCGCTAGATATAATGCCTTAATGTGATTTTATTTTATTTTATAGCCGTAAAGAAATATATTTTTTATTTAGTTTTTTTTCATATTTCGTCATATCATTTAAACTTAATTTTTCGAATTAAAACCACAAACTTTAAGGTGCTAGACAGCTCACTTACGAGTTCCATAAGTCTACCGGAGTAACATTTAAATTCTTTTTATTCTAAAATTGTTTAATAAATTCTATACATATGTGCAAAAAAGCAAAGGCAACTATCAAGGTGATCATAACATACGAAGTCAAGGTGTAAAGGAGTTGCCTAAACACTGGGCTAATGTGTACATATAAACAAAAAGAGTCGTTGTAATGACCATAGTCTAAGGGGAACAAATTATCATCCAATTATATGGTTGTAGCCAAACCATATTATTATTAAAATAATGTCCTTCACAGAATCATACCATTGCCTAAAAAATATGCACCTGGTTCCATTTTTACGCGATAGGAGATCTTTTCTACATTTGCAAAAATAAATTAAAAATTTAAATCGTCGATCTATGTTTTTACAATTGTTGCACACTTTTTAATTTAAGTCTTCTTTACAACTTGCAACACGTTTATGCATGATGTTACATTAGAATAAAAGAAATATACTAAAGGCTTTATATTGTACTTTAGCTTTAAATATTAAATTCGTTAAAAACACCTTAAGACTAACAAATGTTTGTTAATAATTTGTGCTCAAAATACTGCAACGCAGTCGTTCTTTATAGTTTATGATCTACATAAACGGTTACAATTTAAATCGAGTAGTCAAATATATGTAAAATAAATTATATTCAAGAATTGGTGAGTATTATCCATGATAGTAAAGCACATAAATCTTTTTACGAAATCAAAATAACAAAAGTTTTATGAATAAAGAAGAACTACACGATATTTTTTTTAATTTGAATGCAGATAGTATTTCAAAATCGAGTTTTTCATATGTTTTAATTGTATATACATCAATAAAAATGTATATTCATATATTTCTATAGAAATGAATTTTATTGTGCATTTTGATTCAATTGTAGAATTGAACTAGAATTAATTTACGATAAAACATGAACCTCTATGTGTTGTATGTATTAATAGAGATATTTGAGATAAAAAATTATTTTTTTGAATACATAAACTTACAATAGGTTTAAAGCAAGTATGTGCATATTTTAAGGTTTTCATATAACAATTATTTATGTTAGTTAAATAAGAAGAAAATGTATACATACATACTCATTCATACATAATATAAAAAAAAGATTCCTTTGTTAAAAATAAAAACTAGCAAAATATGATTTCAATCGCCCCCATTTTGCGCCTAATATGCATTCTTTTTGACTTGAATGTCACTTTCATCACTAAGAATTTAAACTTCACCTTCGTTCTTCTGCATTGCTAATGTTGTAAGTATTTTTGTTGAAGTTTTGGTGAAAAGGGGCTACTTATTGAACGCTATGTTGGATATTCCGTTTGAACGGTTTGAGTGTGCGGACATCTGTAGAGGACGTTACAAGAGTTGACCACTAAAAGCATATGACATGACACTCTTTCTTGTGCAGCTTCCATGAGGCTTAGTCGATTCCTGACAACAAAGTTTTTATAAACCGAGACTTAAGTCTAATTCAGATATGTTTTTATGAAAAGTCATTAGAATTTTGACCTTTCCGATAGCGACACCGTGTAAGATAGGCCTTTAATGTTTTTATTTTCATGTAAAGCATTCTTGAATACTTTATTCGTGAATAAATATAAATAGTTTATAAAGTGACACAAAGGCTTATTATGTAATATAACCTTGAAAGTGTATTATAAATTAAGTTGGTTTTTTGAATTTGGTTAATACAACTAGAGTCATCTTTTTTGAATAAAACATCATTAACTGAAACGCGTATCAAATAAATTTTTAAATATGATTGACATTGTGATTAATATTCGTATCATAATTATTTTATAATTATTTGTTTGCCTTCTGTTTGCTTTAAATCACTTTCAATAAAATTTAGTCCTTTTTCACAATATTTATCAAAGAGTTATAAAAGAAAATTATGTAGCGAATTTTCCTTAATAAACTTCTTATAAACCTTTTGGTGTACTATTATGGATAAGGTAGTAAAAAATTAGGAAAAACGTTGAGTCAAATATGTTTTAAAAATAAACTTTCCACATTTATAAATTGTTCAAAAAGAAGTTTTCGGATTTAATTTATTCATAAATACTTAATTAATAGAGAAAAACAAACGTTAATGAATCTCCAACACAGGCACATTTCTCAGTAATTGATGACCCGCATGTGTGGTATATGCACATACATACAAATACGTTAAACATACGCCACCATAAACAGTAAAACACACAAATAAACTGCGCATATGCTTGAAAGGCCGAAAGTGTTCAATACTCGTCTATCATCGCTTCCTATAATATACATATATTTTGATTCGTTTTTATGAAAGCCATCGTCTTCGTTGTTTAAAACCAACAACGACAAAGGCAGCGATAACGATACACGCTTACATCAGTTTGACAAAGTGTTGAAAATTTGAATTTGTAACGGTTTTTACTCATTTCGTTTGTTAGTATTTGTGTACAGAAGTGTACGTGCGTGTGAGCTTGATGTCCATTTAGAAATTCACCTCATTAATATCTCTGTGAGAGTCTTTATTGATGTATGAACCAATGTTGCCAATTCAGACATTTTCTGGCTAAATGCATTTTCATCCCGCTTAACCAGAAAAAAGGCCATTTTAGATAATAGCCATCTCTTTTAGCCACTTTTATTTTCATTTAGCAATTTTTTTGCCATTTTTGAATACATGACATTTTAAGTATTTTTTTTTTTGAGGTGGCTTCAAAAATACGAGATAATTGCTGTAATATTCACTATCACCCCTATCGTAAATAAGAAGTGAAATTTTTGTTCACGTGGAATTTTTATTCCACCCGAACAGAAAATTGCTATCGGGAATTTCACGTGAACAATTTTTTCCACAACTTGAACAGCTGTGCAAAGTGTAATATGTTATCAGTGTAATTTGAATGAACATTTCAAAATAAAAGATATACATACACATAAAAAGATATACATATACATAAAGGTGCAGAGAAATATTGCAGAAATAAAGCAATACAAACATACATACATACGTATTAGCAATAATTTAAAAATAGTTGTTAAATTAAAGTTGTTTTTTTTCTAATAATCGAAATTTTATTTCTTCAATTTCTAGTAATTTTTGGGTTTTCTCTATTTTATTATTGACTTCTTTCAGCCGGAGTTCTTTGCACACCGCATGATGCCCCTCTATCATTTTGAATTTTTTAGCCTCGAGTTCGTTACCTTTTTCCAACGACCAGTATACTTTTCTCATTATCAAATGCATTTCTTTATTGTGACAGTTTAATCTTAACAAATCATGTCGATCACACAACTTAAACATGATTGGTTTATGATTAAAGGTAGTTTTTCTTTGTCTCAGGACATTATGAAAATTCTTATGTACCAATTCTAAAAGAATTTCCAAGGGAAAAGAAACGTCGGTTGTATTAATTGACTAAAAAAATTTCTGCCATAACATTGGAAAGTCATTACCCAAAATTTTGGTTAAAATAATAGACATATAAATAAGGAAACATGAAAGTCCGCTTCATGTAGCCCATCTTCTTCACGAAAGGCATCACCATTCAAAATAAGTCGAGTGAATGATGTAAAATAAATGCGAAAATAAGGCCAGTGGATCTGTTACCTTTCATTTTATTGAGAAGAATGTCACTTTGAAATTTATTTACCGATTTTGTCCTAAAATTACTTTTTATCAGCCTTAAATTTCTAATTAGACAAAAAATACTTACATGATGTATGCATTCCCCAAGCAAAATCAAAGTGAACAAAACAGTGAAAAAATTCCACATATTGCACGAAAAAACAACATTCACGATAAGGGGAATTTTGTTTTAAGTGGAATTTTTTCGGGGGAAATTATTCACGATTGCAATAATGTGGAATGTGGAATGATTTCATGCGGAAAATTATTCCCGATAGGGGTGTATATAAAGGGTCTTTCATTAAGCGTTTCCTATCTTTAAATTTAAATAAACCCAAGTGCGTGTGAGATATCAGTGAAATTTTTCATTTAGTTGAAAGGCATATCGATGCCATTCTGTATGGAATATAACATCAACGAAATGTCCTCCGAGGCCTCGCATCAGATACGTCCAATTTTCTATGATTCTGGCGTATAAATCAATCTGAATTTGGTTTATGTTGGCTTTGAGGTCCGCCTTGGTTTGTGGATTATTGGCACAGACCTGCGACTTAAGAAAACCCCTCAAGAAAAATTCTAACGGGGTAAAATCTTACGATCTTGATAGCCAGTTTAAATCACCTCCAAGTGAGATGACCATGTCCTCAAATCGCTCGTGCAGATTGTAGCGTCGTTGGTGTCCATATCATCGGTGATGATAAGGTCTACAAAGTCTGCACCAAACAGTGACTTCTTTGGGATTCTCTTGGATCTCATGTCAAATTGATAATGTCCTAAAATCGACAATTTAGTTTGTTGACGTAACCATTCATCCAGAAATGAGCCTCATCGCTGAGTAATTGAAGAGCGCGGAACGTTGCCCGAAGGGAACACCTATTTCGGTAACACAATTTTATCACTTCCACGTATTGTTGAGCGCTTAATCCGTCCATGGTGATTTGGCAAAACCGACTCAAAAAATGGCAGATTCATCAATATGCTCGCAAAGCAAACTTCGGCAGTCCCGATTGGAAGACTCGTTTCTATGAAATAACACAAACAATTTCTATTTGGGCAGGAATTTTTTGCTTGTCAAATATATAAGTAGAGAAGGTTTCCAGTCAAATTAATCTTGTTAAGCCCAAATTAAAATCAAACTCCATCTAATCTAACTATACTACATAGGATCGCTAGTTGTTGCTATTACTAAGAAATTCTTCAATTCTTAAAATTTATTACATACAGACGACATCTCTGATAAAACCAACAATGATGTTGATAATTTTTAGCTAGTTTTTGGCAATTTTTTGTTCCATGTTCAGCAATTATTCGTTAAGGAATTCTGGCAACACTGGTAAGAACGGATGCATGTGTGTGCGCTTGTTATATAAATATATGGATTTAACAAACCAACATGTGGTTGGTTAAATAAACAAAAAGTTGAAAAAAGCCAACAACAATGTTCTTATTACTCCTCAATTGTGGCATATAAATCCGTCATCTTGTGGCTGTATGGTTTCACTGTTGCTTCAGATTTAAAACGTTGCAGTTCAACTTGTCTGATTAGTTCTTGTGAAGTGAAACATTGTGCTGTAAGATTAAATTTTATTTTAGAATTATTATTTTTTTTTTAAATCTATTTTAATAGTTAATTAGAATTGGTGTCAATATAAATTTTGTTTTTGTTAAAATTTTTTAAATGTTTTAACGAATTGTATAAACTGTTTAAAAAAGTAAAGAATAGAATATGAAGGTGAAAAAAAATTTAAAAATAAATTCTAACGAGTTTTTATTTACATTTTCAAATAGATTGTGCTTAAGTGAAAACTTTTCATTCAAAAGGTGAGTGATTGAATATAATGGACAATAATTATGTTCTTGATTACAAAAGGAAGACGTTAGAAAAAATATTAGTATATTTTAAGTTAATTTTTGGTAAATATATTATATAAATATATTAATCTGAAGGACATTAAAAACAAAGAAAAAAAATTTATGAAATTTTGGACAAGATTTAACCAGAAAAATTTCAAACAAACTCATTATACATTCTTAGTCTTCTGATGAATAGATAGAATTATGTTGCTTATTAGTTTTCAATTAGAGTAAAATTTCGTATTAAATATTATGAACACTCACGAGCTAAAGCAATCATGATCTTGGGTATTTATGCGTTTGTGTGTACGATTGACCATTTTTATTTTGAGGAAGTTTACAAATTGAATTTTGTAAAAACCTATTAGTTTCCAAACAATATATTCAATCTCTGGCTCTGCTAGAACAAAGTCATGCCTGAATAGTATGAGTTCCAGGCAACCAAAACATTCAGGATAACGAAATGGCTGACGAACGTGGTAGGGGATATATGTATTCCCTTTGTTGAGCTGTTGAAATAGGAAAAGAGTAGGCGCAAGAAAAGATACAACTCATGGGGTTCACCATTACCACGTGCAGAATATCCGATACTCTTAGTTCCCACTAAAAGGAGATAGAGCTAACAGCTCCTAACTCTTGGAAGAGAGTCGCTAGCACTCTTGGAGGGCATTAGTACGGGACACTGTATAATCGGTCGTATGTCGGAACGTCTAGTATTCACCTTTGGTGGCCAATGCAGGAGTTGTTTTGACAAAGAAATAGAAGAGTCAAGTCAATACTTTCAACAATACGGCGGCGCTCTGCATGAACATACTCATAGACGTAGACAAACGTAGACAAACGTAGGCAACGCGGAGATGTCACTAACTGATCTATTTGGTTTTGTAAAATATTCTACGTAATTCTCAGAAGCTTTGGAATTTCATGGGGATGTTAAGGGTTAACAATGGGCTTCGAATTTGCAAAGTTTTCTTGTCATGTGCTTTGCCAACGTAACGTAATCTATTATGAAGCACTTTTTCGCACTTCCTAGGAAGTTAAGTTTAGAAAATCTGAAGTGAATTATAAAGTAGTACCTTTTTACTTGGATTTATATGCAAACAGTAAATTTTTAATATTCTCAAGCTTCTGTTACTTTCTCATAAGAAGAAGCAAATTATAGCCTTTGGATAGTTTTTATTTTCAGACTTCTATTTCAAATAGCAAACAGCTAATTCACTATTTAATATGAAATTGTTATGTTGAAAAATCTATTATTTTTATTACTCGTATAAGTCTGCTAAAATCATTTCTAAATGTGTTAAATTGGCATTTTTCTATATCAAAATCTGTCGTTTTTATGACTTCCTCAGCCTCCTGGCTGTTACTATTTTATATGTCGATGTGACTTTGGTGTTAAACGCTTTCGCTATTAAACATGTCAAGGCGAGATAATATTCTCACGTTCGAGTTCAAATTCAGTCTACAAAATGTCAATAAAGAAATTAAATTATGTGAACAAAAATTAAATCATAATTAGGATGATTTCCAAATGCATTAATATTTTAAATAATTATTGGGACAAGCAGCATTTTAACTATTTTCTAAGGATAGTTTTTTCATAACCTCTTAAACATTACTTCAGATCCAATGGAATAGGAACCCATTTTCTTTACTTCCGGTTTATAAGTTGAAGGATCTTATTGATTTCTGCGGAAGTTCTTTTTTTACTGGATATTAAGAAATATTTATGTACATATGTATATGTATTTCTTCTTATAAAAATTTTTAGTTAAATTTTAATTTTAAGGAAAATGTATTTGAAAAGTTCCCATTTTCCAGACAGTCAAGTCATTTAGGAAAGTTAGCAACCACTCATTGATTTCTTTAAAATGTGTTCGCAATGATATATTTTGTTATACTTTGGAAACCACATATTAATCTCACATGTATGTTTAGTTCACAAACCACCTGTATGGTTGTATGGTTGTATTTCTTTACAATAGTGTAAACTTGCTATTAATAATTTTCATAAAAAATGTGATAAAAAATACAATTTAGTTTTTTATGTTATGAAAAATGTTGTATTTCATTGACACATGGGAATATTCCTTATTTAGAGCAATTACATAAAATCTGTTTTATTTACTAAAATCATTAGCATCAGTACTTGCTTGGATTGTCCCCAATCATGCACAATTTCTATTACAAATTTAACTAATTTTGCTTACTGAAATAAATAAAAAATATGTAATAACAATGAAAATTGAAAGCTAATTAATTACAAACTCCCATCTATGATTAAATTTTAAGCTGTCAACATGATAATAACATAAAAATTTACAATACTGTTCACATGGTCAGCAATATAAATTTTAGTAAATAGAATAAAAGTATAGCAATTGTGCAAGATAATTATTATGTTTTAAGAAATTCTATTCTTCATATATTTTTGACGTTTAGTAATACGAGCTACAATGGGTATAACAAAAACTGCCTGTTCGGAAGTGAGTAAAGCAAAAGTATATTTCAATACACACCATTCGCAACACTAGTGGCGGTTGTGAATTATGCGCTAGAGTTTATTTTCTGAAATTTTACATTTTAATTCAAAGAATTCATTTGTTTAATTTAGGATTGTTAAGACTTTCTGTGAAATTTTTCTAGAACAATATTGGAAGCAAGTGCGGATTTCTAATGCAGTGAAGTTATTTTTTTAAATAAAAGTTTGCAAAAGTGACCATTCTTCATCAGCTGATTTGCTGCAGAAAAAAGTTATTGCTATACCTACTATATTTCTCTCAGGGAGCTTCATAAAAATGAATATTAATGGAGTTTATTTTCTCCTTTAAAGGAGGAACGATTTGTTCGTAGCGGCTTATTAAACCTACAAAACGTGATAGCATATTTCCTTGTGACACATTTACAAAACCTCATGAATTTTTGGAACATAGTTCAAAGTTCAATCCAAACTCTAGTTTCTCCTCAGCAAGTACTGTGCGCAGGAAAATATTTTTAGATATTCTTTCACTTATAATTGAGATTGTTACTTTCCCAAAAGAAAAATCAAACTTTGACTGCAAAAACATATGCATAGTTTTCAAGATGTCGACTTGATTTCTTTTGCGTTGGATAGATAAAAATATTGGCTATGATTGGATTATTTTTTTTTTTTCGAAAATAAGAAAAAAATTTTTTTTTCATTTTTTCAAAAAAAGCAAAGGGGTTAGGTCACCGTAATTTTTGAGAAAAAAATTTTTTTCGTACTACCCCCAAAAAAGAAGAATCGAATTAAAGCCAATACGTTTATCTATCAAACTCAAAAAAAAAATCAAGTCGATATCTTGAAAACTAAGCAAGTTATGACCAAAAAGGTAACCAGTTCTACTACAGCCTCTTTCCGGCCACTTTTTAGTAGAACTGGTTACCTTTTAGGTCATAACTTGCTTAGTTTTCAAGATATCGACTTGATTTCTTTTGCGTTGGATAGATAAAAATATTGGGTATGATTGGATTATTTTTTTTCGAAAATAAGACAAAAAAATTTTTTTTCATTTTTTCAAAAAAAGCAAAGGGGTTAGGTCACCATAGTTTTTGAGAAAAAAATTTTTTTCGTACTACCCCCAAAAAAGAAGAATCGAATTAAAGCCAATACGTTTATCTATCAAACTCAAAAAAAAAATCAAGTCGATATCTTGAAAACTAAGCAAGTTATGACCAAAAAGGTAACCAGTTCTACTACAGCCTCTTTCCGGCCACTTTTTAGTAGAACTGGTTACCTTTTTGGCCATAAGTTGCTTAGTTTTCAAGATATCGACTTGATTTCTTTTGCGTTAGATAGATAAAAATATTGGCTATCATTCGATTATAATTTTTTTCGAAAATAAGAAAAACAATTTTTTTTCATTTTTTCAAAAAAGCAAAGGGGTTAGGTCACCATAGTTTTTGAGAAAAAAAAAATTTTTTCGTACTACCCCATAAAAAGAAGAATCGAATTAAAGCCAATACGTTTATCTATCAAACTCAAAAGAAATCAAGTCGATATCTTGAAAACTAAGCAAGTTATGACCAAAAAGGTAACCGGTTCTACTACTGCCTCTTTCCGGCCACTTTTTAGTAGAACTGGTTACCTTTTTGGTCATAAGTTGCTTAGTTTTCAAGATATCGACTTGATTTCTTTTGCGTTGGATAGATAAAAATATTGGCTATCATTCGATTATTATTTTTTTTCGAAGATAAGAAAAACAAATTTTTTTTTAATTTTTTCAAAAAAAGCAAAGGGGTTAGGTCACCATAGTTTTTGAGAAAAAATTTTTTTTCGTACTATCCCCAAAAAAGAAGAATCGAATTAAAGCCAATACGTTTATCTATCAAACTCAAAAGAAATCAAGTCGATATCTTGAAAACTAAGCAAGTTATGACCAAAAAGGTAACCAGTTCTACTACTGCCTCTTTCCGGCCACTTTTTAGTAGAACTGGTTACCTTTTTGGTCATAAGTTGCTTAGTTTTCAAGATATCGACTTGATTTTATTTGCGTTAGATAGATCAAAATATTGGCTATCATTCGATTATTAGTTTTTTCGAAAATAAGAAAAACAAATTTTTTTTTCATTTAAAAAAAAAATCAAAGGGGTTAGGTCACCATAGTTTTTGAGAAAAAAATTTTTTTTCGTACTACCCCAAAAAAGAAGAATCGAATTAAAGCCAATACGTTTATCTATCAAACTCAAAATAAATCAAGTCGATATCTTGAAAACTAAGCAAGTTATGACCAAAAAGGTAACCAGTTCTACTACTGCCTCTTTCCGGCCACTTTTTAGTAGAACTGGTTACCTTTTTGGTCATAAGTTGCTTAGTTTTCAAGATATCGACTTGATTTCTTTTGCGTTGGATAGATAAAAATATTGGCTATGATTGGATTATTTTTTTTCGAAAATAAGAAAAAAAAATTTTTTTCATTTTTTCAAAAAAAGCAAAGGGGTTAGGTCACCATAATTTTTGAGAAAAAAATTCTTTTTCGTACTACCCCCAAAAAAGAAGAATCGAATTAAAGCCAATACGTTTATCTATCAAACTCAAAATAAATCAAGTCGATATCTTGAAAACTAAGCAAGTTATGACCAAAAAGGTAACCAGTTCTACTACTGCCTCTTTCCGGCCACTTTTTAGTAGAACTGGTTACCTTTTTGGTCATAAGTTGCTTAGTTTTCAAGATATCGACTTGATTTCTTTTGCGTTGGATAGATAAAAATATTGGCTATCATTCGATTATTATTTTTTTCGAAAATAAGAAAAACAAATTTTTTTTTCATTTTTTCAAAAAAAGCAAAGGGGTTAGGTCACCATAGTTTTTGAGAAAAAAATTTTTTTCTTACTACCCCCAAAAAAGAAGAATCGAATTAAAGCCAATACGTTTATCTATCAAACTCAAAAGAAATCAAGTCGATATCTTGAAAACTAAGCAAGTTATGACCAAAAAGGTAACCAGTTCTACTAAAAAGTGGCCGGAAAGAGGCAGTAGTAGAACTGTTTACCTTTTTGGTCATAACTTGCTTAGTTTTCAAGATATCGACTTGATTTCTTTTGCGTTAGATAGATAAAAATATTGGCTATCATTCGATTATTAGTTTTTTCGAAAATAAGAAAAACAAATTTTTTTTTCATTTTTTCAAAAAAAGCAAAGGGGTTAGGTCACCATAGTTTTTGAGAAAAAAATTTTTTTTCGTACTACCCCCAAAAAAGAAGAATCGAATTAAAGCCAATACGTTTATCTATCAAACTCAAGAGAAATCAAGTCGATATCTTGAAAACTAAGCAAGTTATGACCAAAAAGATAACCAGTTCTACTACTGCCTCTTTCCGGCCACTTTTTAGTAGAACTGGTTACCTTTTTGGTCATAAGTTGCTTAGTTTTCAAGATATCGACTTGATTTCTTTTGCGTTAGATAGATAAAAATATTGGCTATCATTCGATTATTAGTTTTTTCGAAAATAAGAAAAACAATTTTTTTTTTCATTTTTTCAAAAAAAAAGCAAAGGGGTTAGGTCACCATAGTTTTTGAGAAAAAAATTTTTTTTTCGTACTACCCCCAAAAAAGAAGAATCGAATTAAAGCCAATACGTTTATCTATCAAACTCAAAATAAATCAAGTCGATATCTTGAAAACTAAGCAAGTTATGACCAAAAAGGTAACCAGTTCTACTACTGCCTCTTTCCGGCCACTTTTTAGTAGAACTGGTTACCTTTTTGGTCATAAGTTGCTTAGTTTTCAAGATATCGACTTGATTTCTTTTGCGTTGGATAGATAAAAATATTGGGTGTGATTGGATTATTTTTTTTTTTCGAAAATAAGACAAAAAATTTTTTTTTCATTTTTTCAAAAAAAGCAAAGGGGTTAGGTCACCATAGTTTTTGAGAAAAAAATTTTTTTTTTCGTACTACCCCCTAAAAAGAAGAATCGAATTAAAGCCAATACGTTTATCTATCAAACTCAAGAGAAATCAAGTCGATATCTTGAAAACTAAGCAAGTTATGACCAAAAAGGTAACCAGTTCTACTACTGCCTCTTTCCGGCCACTTTTTAGTAGAACTGGTTACCTTTTTGGCCATAAGTTGCTTAGTTTTCAAGATATCGACTTGATTTCTTTTGCGTTGGATAGATAAAAATATTGGCTATGATTGGATTATTTTTTTTCGAAAATAAGAAAAAAAAATTTTTTTCATTTTTTCAAAAAAAGCAAAGGGGTCACCATAATTTTTGAGAAAAAAATTCTTTTTCGTACTACCCCCAAAAAAGAAGAATCGAATTAAAGCCAATACGTTTATCTATCAAACTCAAAAGAAATCAAGTCGATATCTTGAAAACTAAGCAAGTTATGACCAAAAAGGTAACCAGTTCTACTACTGCCTCTTTCCGGCCACTTTTTAGTAGAACTGGTTACCTTTTTGGTCATAAGTTGCTTAGTTTTCAAGATATCGACTTGATTTCTTTTGCGTTAGATAGATAAAAATATTGGCTATCATTCGATTATTAGTTTTTTCGAAAATAAGAAAAACAAATTTTTTTTCATTTTTTCAAAAAAAAGCAAAGGGGTTAGGTCACCATAGTTTTTGAGAAAAAATTTTTTTTTCGTACTACCCCCAAAAAAGAAGAATCGAATTAAAGCCAATACGTTTATCTATCAAACTCAAAATAAATCAAGTCGATATCTTGAAAACTAAGCAACTTAGGACCAAAAAGGTAACCAGTTCTACTACTGCCTCTTTCCGGCCACTTTTTAGTAGAACTGGTTACCTTTTTGGTCATAACTTGCTTAGTTTTCAAGATATCGACTTGATTTCTTTTGCGTTAGATAGATAAAAGTATTGGCTATCATTCGATTATTAGTTTTTTCGAAAATAAGAAAAACAAATTTTTTTTTTCATTTTTTCAAAAAAAGCAAAGGGGTTAGGTCACCATAGTTTTTGAGAAAAAAATTTTTTTTCGTACTACCCCCAAAAAAGAAGAATCGAATTAAAGCCAATACGTTTATCTATCAAACTCAAGAGAAATCAAGTCGATATCTTGAAAACTAAGCAAGTTATGACCAAAAAGGTAACCAGTTCTACTACTGCCTCTTTCCGGCCACTTTTTAGTAGAACTGGTTACCTTTTTGGTCATAAGTTGCTTAGTTTTCAAGATATCGACTTGATTTCTTTTGCGTTAGATAGATAAAAATATTGGCTATCATTCGATTATTAGTTTTTTCGAAAATAAGAAAAACAAATTTTTTTTTCATTTTTTCAAAAAAAAAGCAAAGGGGTTAGGTCACCATAGTTTTTGAGAAAAATTTTTTTTTTCGTACTACCCCCAAAAAAGAAGAATCGAATTAAAGCCAATACGTTTATCTATCAAACTCAAAATAAATCAAGTCGATATCTTGAAAACTAAGCAAGTTATGACCAGAAAGGTAACCTGTTCTACTACTGCCTCTTTCCGGCCACTTTTTAGTAGAACTGGTTACCTTTTTGGTCATAAGTTGCTTAGTTTTCAAGATATCGACTTGATTTCTTTTGCGTTGGATAGATAAAAATATTGGGTGTGATTGGATTATTTTTTTTTTCGAAAATAAGACAAAAAACTTTTTTTCATTTTTTCAAAAAAAGCAAAGGGGTTAGGTCACCATAGTTTTTGAGAAAAAAATTTTTTTTCGTACTACCCCCAAAAAAGAAGAATCGAATTAAAGCCAATACGTTTATCTATCAAACTCAAAATAAATCAAGTCGATATCTTGAAAACTAAGCAACTTAGGACCAAAAAGGTAACCAGTTCTACTACTGCCTCTTTCCGGCCACTTTTTAGTAGAACTGGTTACCTTTTTGGTCATAAGTTGCTTAGTTTTCAAGATATCGACTTGATTTCTTTTGCGTTAGATAGATAAAAATATTGGCTATCATTCGATTATTAGTTTTTTCGAAAATAAGAAAAACAAATTTTTTTTCATTTAAAAAAAAAAATCAAAGGGGTTAGGTCACCATAGTTTTTGAGAAAAAAATTTTTTTTTCGTACTACCCCCAAAAAAGAAGAATCGAATTAAAGCCAATACGTTTATCTATCAAACTCAAAATAAATCAAGTCGATATCTTGAAAACTAAGCAAGTTATGACCAAAAAGGTAACCAGTTCTACTACTGCCTCTTTCCGGCCACTTTTTAGTAGAACTGGTTACCTTTTTGGTCATAAGTTGCTTAGTTTTCAAGATATCGACTTGATTTCTTTTGCGTTGGATAGATAAAAATATTGGCTATGATTGGATTATTTTTTTTTCGAAAATAAGAAAAAAAAATTTTTTTCATTTTTTCAAAAAAAGCAAAGGGGTTAGGTCACCGTAATTTTTGAGAAAAAAATTCTTTTTCGTACTACCCCCAAAAAAGAAGAATCGAATTAAAGCCAATACGTTTATCTATCAAACTCAAAAAAAAAATCAAGTCGATATCTTGAAAACTAAGCAAGTTATGACCAAAAAGGTAACCAGTTCTACTACAGCCTCTTTCCGGCCACTTTTTAGTAGAACTGGTTACCTTTTAGGTCATAACTTGCTTAGTTTTCAAGATATCGACTTGATTTCTTTTGCGTTGGATAGATAAAAATATTGGGTATGATTGGATTATTTTTTTTTTCGAAAATAAGACAAAAAAATTTTTTTTCATTTTTTCAAAAAAAGCAAAGGGGTTAGGTCACCATAGTTTTTGAGAAAAAAATTTTTTTCGTACTACCCCCAAAAAAGAAGAATCGAATTAAAGCCAATCTATCAAACTCAAAAGAAATGAAGTCGATATCTTGAAAACTAAGCAAGTTATGACCAAAAAGGTAACCAGTTCTACTACTGCCTCTTTCCGGCCACTTTTTAGTAGAACTGGTTACCTTTTTGGCCATAAGTTGCTTAGTTTTCAAGATATCGACTTGATTTCTTTTGCGTTAGATAGATAAAAATATTGGCTATCATTCGATTATAATTTTTTTCGAAAATAAGAAAAACAATTTTTTTTCATTTTTTCAAAAAAGCAAAGGGGTTAGGTCACCATAGTTTTTGAGAAAAAAAAAATTTTTCGTACTACCCCATAAAAAGAAGAATCGAATTAAAGCCAATACGTTTATCTATCAAACTCAAAAGAAATCAAGTCGATATCTTGAAAACTAAGCAAGTTATGACCAAAAAGGTAACCGGTTCTACTACTGCCTCTTTCCGGCCACTTTTTAGTAGAACTGGTTACCTTTTTGGTCATAAGTTGCTTAGTTTTCAAGATATCGACTTGATTTCTTTTGCGTTGGATAGATAAAAATATTGGCTATCATTCGATTATTATTTTTTTTCGAAGATAAGAAAAACAAATTTTTTTTTAATTTTTTCAAAAAAAGCAAAGGGGTTAGGTCACCATAGTTTTTGAGAAAAAATTTTTTTTTCGTACTACCCCCAAAAAAGAAGAATCGAATTAAAGCCAATACGTTTATCTATCAAACTCAAAATAAATCAAGTCGATATCTTGAAAACTAAGCAAGTTATGACCAAAAAGGTAACCAGTTCTACTACTGCCTCTTTCCGGCCACTTTTTAGTAGAACTGGTTACCTTTTTGGTCATAAGTTGCTTAGTTTTCAAGATATCGACTTGATTTCTTTTGCGTTGGATAGATAAAAATATTGGCTATGATTGGATTATTTTTTTTCAAAAATAAGAAAAAAAAATTTTTTTCATTTTTTCAAAAAAAGCAAAGGGGTTAGGTCACCATAATTTTTGAGAAAAAAATTCTTTTTCGTACTACCCCCAAAAAAGAAGAATCGAATTAAAGCCAATACGTTTATCTATCAAACTCAAAATAAATCAAGTCGATATCTTGAAAACTAAGCAAGTTATGACCAAAAAGGTAACCAGTTCTACTACTGCCTCTTTCCGGCCACTTTTTAGTAGAACTGGTTACCTTTTTGGTCATAAGTTGCTTAGTTTTCAAGATATCGACTTGATTTCTTTTGCGTTAGATAGATCAAAATATTGGGTATCATTCGATTATTAGTTTTTTCGAAAATAAGAAAAACAAATTTTTTTTTCATTTAAAAAAAAAAAAATCAAAGGGGTTAGGTCACCATAGTTTTTGAGAAAAAAATTTTTTTTTCGTACTACCCCAAAAAAGAAGAATCGAATTAAAGCCAATACGTTTATCTATCAAACTCAAAATAAATCAAGTCGATATCTTGAAAACTAAGCAAGTTATGACCAAAAAGGTAACCAGTTCTACTACTGCCTCTTTCCGGCCACTTTTTAGTAGAACTGGTTACCTTTTTGGTCATAAGTTGCTTAGTTTTCAAGATATCGACTTGATTTCTTTTGCGTTGGATAGATAAAAATATTGGCTATGATTGGATTATTTTTTTTCGAAAATAAGAAAAAAAAATTTTTTTCATTTTTTCAAAAAAAGCAAAGGGGTTAGGTCACCATAATTTTTGAGAAAAAAATTCTTTTTCGTACTACCCCCAAAAAAGAAGAATCGAATTAAAGCCAATACGTTTATCTATCAAACTCAAAATAAATCAAGTCGATATCTTGAAAACTAAGCAAGTTATGACCAAAAAGGTAACCAGTTCTACTACTGCCTCTTTCCGGCCACTTTTTAGTAGAACTGGTTACCTTTTTGGTCATAAGTTGCTTAGTTTTCAAGATATCGGCTTGATTTCTTTTGCGTTGGATAGATAAAAATATTGGCTATCATTCGATTATTATTTTTTTTCGAAAATAAGAAAAACAAATTTTTTTTTCATTTTTTCAAAAAAAGCAAAGGGGTTAGGTCACCATAGTTTTTGAGAAAAAATTTTTTTTCTTACTACCCCCAAAAAAGAAGAATCGAATTAAAGCCAATACGTTTATCTATCAAACTCAAAAGAAATCAAGTCGATATCTTGAAAACTAAGCAAGTTATGACCAAAAAGGTAACCAGTTCTACTAAAAAGTGGCCGGAAAGAGGCAGTAGTAGAACTGTTTACCTTTTTGGTCATAACTTGCTTAGTTTTCAAGATATCGACTTGATTTCTTTTGCGTTAGATAGATAAAAATATTGGCTATCATTCGATTATTAGTTTTTTCGAAAATAAGAAAAACAAATTTTTTTTTCATTTTTTCAAAAAAAGCAAAGGGGTTAGGTCACCATAGTTTTTGAGAAAAAATTTTTTTTTCGTACTACCCCCAAAAAAGAAGAATCGAATTAAAGCCAATACGTTTATCTATCAAACTCAAGAGAAATCAAGTCGATATCTTGAAAACTAAGCAAGTTATGACCAAAAAGATAACCAGTTCTACTACTGCCTCTTTCCGGCCACTTTTTAGTAGAACTGGTTACCTTTTTGGTCATAAGTTGCTTAGTTTTCAAGATATCGACTTGATTTCTTTTGCGTTAGATAGATAAAAATATTGGCTATCATTCGATTAATAGTTTTTTCGAAAATAAGAAAAACAATTTTTTTTTTCATTTTTTCAAAAAAAAAAGCAAAGGGGTTAGGTCACCATAGTTTTTGAGAAAAAAATTTTTTTTTCGTACTACCCCCAAAAAAGAAGAATCGAATTAAAGCCAATACGTTTATCTATCAAACTCAAAATAAATCAAGTCGATATCTTGAAAACTAAGCAAGTTATGACCAAAAAGGTAACCAGTTCTACTACTGCCTCTTTCCGGCCACTTTTTAGTAGAACTGGTTACCTTTTTTGTCATAAGTTGCTTAGTTTTCAAGATATCGACTTGATTTCTTTTGCGTTGGATAGATAAAAATATTGGGTGTGATTGGATTATTTTTTTTTTCGAAAATAAGACAAAAATTTTTTTTTTCATTTTTTCAAAAAAAGCAAAGGGGTTAGGTCACCATAGTTTTTGAGAAAAGAATCGAATTAAAGCCAATACGTTTATCTATCAAACTCAAGAGAAATCAAGTCGATATCTTGAAAACTAAGCAAGTTATGACCAAAAAGGTAACCAGTTCTACTACTGCCTCTTTCCGGCCACTTTTTAGTAGAACTGGTTACCTTTTTGGTCATAAGTTGCTTAGTTTTCAAGATATCGACTTGATTTCTTTTGCGTTAGATAGATAAAAATATTGGCTATCATTCGATTATTAGTTTTTTCGAAAATAAGAAAAACAAATTTTTTTTCATTTTTTCAAAAAAAAAAGCAAAGGGGTTAGGTTACCATAGTTTTTGAGAAAAAATTTTTTTTTTCGTACTACCCCCAAAAAAGAAGAATCGAATTAAAGCCAATACGTTTATCTATCAAACTCAAAATAAATCAAGTCGATATCTTGAAAACTAAGCAAGTTATGACCAGAAAGGTAACCTGTTCTACTACTGCCTCTTTCCGGCCACTTTTTAGTAGAACTGGTTACCTTTTTGGTCATAAGTTGCTTAGTTTTCAAGATATCGACTTGATTTCTTTTGCGTTGGATAGATAAAAATATTGGGTGTGATTGGATTATTTTTTTTTCGAAAATAAGACAAAAAATTTTTTTTTCATTTTTTCAAAAAAAGCAAAGGGGTTAGGTCACCATAGTTTTTGAGAAAAAAAATTTTTTTTCGTACTACCCCCTAAAAAGAAGAATCGAATTAAAGCCAATACGTTTATCTATCAAACTCAAGAGAAATCAAGTCGATATCTTGAAAACTAAGCAAGTTATGACCAAAAAGGTAACCAGTTCTACTACTGCCTCTTTCCGGCCACTTTTTAGTAGAACTGGTTACCTTTTTGGCCATAAGTTGCTTAGTTTTCAAGATATCGACTTGATTTCTTTTGCGTTGGATAGATAAAAATATTGGCTATGATTGGATTATTTTTTTTCGAAAATAAGAAAAAAAAAATTTTTTTCATTTTTTCAAAAAAAGCAAAGGGGTCACCATAATTTTTGAGAAAAAAATTCTTTTTCGTACTACCCCCAAAAAAGAAGAATCGAATTAAAGCCAATACGTTTATCTATCAAACTCAAAAGAAATCAAGTCGATATCTTGAAAACTAAGCAAGTTATGACCAAAAAGGTAACCAGTTCTACTACTGCCTCTTTCCGGCCACTTTTTAGTAGAACTGGTTACCTTTTTGGTCATAAGTTGCTTAGTTTTCAAGATATCGACTTGATTTCTTTTGCGTTAGATAGATAAAAATATTGGCTATCATTCGATTATTAGTTTTTTCGAAAATAAGAAAAACAAATTTTTTTTCATTTTTTCAAAAAAAAGCAAAGGGGTTAGGTCACCATAGTTTTTGAGAAAAAAATTTTTTTTTCGTACTACCCCCAAAAAAGAAGAATCGAATTAAAGCCAATACGTTTATCTATCAAACTCAAAATAAATCAAGTCGATATCTTGAAAACCAAGCAACTTAGGACCAAAAAGGTAACCAGTTCTACTACTGCCTCTTTCCGGCCACTTTTTAGTAGAACTGGTTACCTTTTTGGTCATAACTTGCTTAGTTTTCAAGATATCGACTTGATTTCTTTTGCGTTAGATAGATAAAAATATTGGCTATCATTCGATTATTAATTTTTTCGAAAATAAGAAAAACAAATTTTTTTTTTCATTTTTTCAAAAAAAGCAAAGGGGTTAGGTCACCATAGTTTTTGAGAAAAAAATTTTTTTTCGTACTACCCCCAAAAAAGAAGAATCGAATTAAAGCCAATACGTTTATCTATCAAACTCAAGAGAAATCAAGTCGATATCTTGAAAACTAAGCAAGTTATGACCAAAAAGGTAACCAGTTCTACTACTGCCTCTTTCCGGCCACTTTTTAGTAGAACTGGTTACCTTTTTGGTCATAAGTTGCTTAGTTTTCAAGATATCGACTTGATTTCTTTTGCGTTGGATAGATAAAAATATTGGGTGTGATTGGATTATTTTTTTTTTCGAAAATAAGACAAAAAATTTTTTTTTCATTTTTTCAAAAAAAGCAAAGGGGTTAGGTCACCATAGTTTTTGAGAAAAAAATTTTTTTTCGTACTACCCCCAAAAAAGAAGAATCGAATTAAAGCCAATACGTTTATCTATCAAACTCAAGAGAAATCAAGTCGATATCTTGAAAACTAAGCAAGTTATGACCAAAAAGGTAACCAGTTCTACTACTGCCTCTTTCCGGCCACTTTTTAGTAGAACTGGTTACCTTTTTGGTCATAAGTTGCTTAGTTTTCAAGATATCGACTTGATTTCTTTTGCGTTGGATAGATAAAAATATTGGCTATCATTCGATTATTATTTTTTTTTCGAAAATAAGAAAAAATTTTTTTTCATTTTTTCAAAGAAAGCAAAGGGGTTAGTTCATCATAATTTTTGAGGAAAAAATTTTTTTTCGTACTACCCCCAAAAAAGAAGAATCGAATTAAAGCCAATACGTTTATCTATCAAACTCAAGAGAAATCAAGTCGATATCTTGAAAACTAAGCAAGTTATGACCAGAAAGGTAACCTGTTCTACTACTGCCTCTTTCCGGCCACTTTTTAGTAGAACTGGTTACCTTTTTGGTCATAAGTTGCTTAGTTTTCAAGATATCGACTTGATTTCTTTTGCGTTGGATAGATAAAAATATTGGCTATCATTCGATTATTATTTTTTTTCGAAAATAAGAAAAATTTTTTTCATTTTTTCAAAAAAAGCAAAGGGGTTAGTTCATCATAATTTTTGAGGAAAAAAATCTTTTTCGTACTACCCCCAAAAAAGAAGAATCGAATTAAAGCCAATACGTTTATCTATCAAACTCAAAAGAAATCAAGTCGATATCTTGAAAACTAAGCAAGTTTTTTTAACACAATTTCCAAGGGAATATTTCATAAATTGAAAAGATTAAAAAAATTAAAATCATTGAAAATTACAGACTTTCGAATAATAACTCTGGCTTTTGGCTGGCCTTATAGTTTAGAGACTAGTGTACTAGACTAGTGGTCAGAGAGATTATCAGGTTCAATCCCTGCCGTAGACTCTGGGTGTTTTTTGCTTGCTGTCGTCTTTACTCTTTTGTTTGTACTTTTCCATTCTCTATCTATTTCGGGTATGACCTGTCGTATGTCATACCCTAACCTAACCCCTGCATTTACAATTTTTTTTTTGAAGCTCTTATTTTACTGGTAGCGATTGCTTGATCAATTTAATCCATATTCTCTTGAAAATTTGCTAATCATCTATTACAAAATGATATTTTTAGAATCTTGCCTTGGTGAAATTGGTACAGTTGGTGTATTTGGGAGTTAGAAAGTTGCAGTGAATGGTGAACGGTGAAGGTTCCTAACTCAATCAAAATATATTATTGTATCAGACATTTTGTTTGGTTTGATGCTGTGTACAGTGGTCAGTTACTTCATGCGATTTTCTTTGAAGATCGCATGTCTGTGCCTATTTGCCAAAAACAGTTGTACAGTTGGTAGTCAACATTCCACATGCTCCGCTTTAAATCTTGTCTATAGAAAATATTTGTTTGTTTGTTTGTTCGTATTAAATACGTTGTCAAACCGCTTATCTTTGTAATTACGGGAAGCTTGTATATTTCCTGGATATTACAAGGAGTGTGCCACCTCACATACACCAGTCAAATCGAACTTTAATGAAATTTTAAATATAAAACTTTCTTAATGTGGATGTAAAAATAGCTAATGTATTTTTTTTAGAACTAAAACCCAGAGCAGGGGGAAATTTTATGCTGCTTTGCGACTAAGCAACATATTTAAATGAAGTTCGAAACATGGAAAGATCCTCTCATGGAAATATGATATACACACACCCTCTACCCATCCCCAAATCGAAATATCTGTAGAATAATTTACATATTTTTAATTTTGTTGCTTTAATAATTTTTAGTCTCATGCAAAAATTGGCTAGACCATGCTCCTCTCCCCCTCTCTCCAAATAAAATGTATAAATTATGTAAATGATATAAAAAGTTACTGCACAAAATTACTTGACGAACAGTTTCTACTTCGTTTCAAATTATTCTGCTTCATAAAATTAAATGTTAATATTTATATTTTTTTTATAAATTTAGTATGTGTACAGATTAAAAAAAATAACAAAAGTTTAATTCCAACAGCTTCATTAAACATACAAGTATTTAAAAACACCTAAAAAAATTTTGGCAAAAAAAAAAATACTCTCTTATGATAATGTTGAATTATCATAGTAATGCATTTGTATGCGTATAATTTCATTAGGATCATTGTAGTATAAATAAATAAAAAATAACATAATATTGTATTTTCATCATATCTTAAAGTGTGTGTGTGAACTTCGTTCTAAAATAATTTTGACGAAAGAATGTGGTCATCTGAACCATAGTGCAATGTCTAAAAATTATGTTTGACTATATTTTTAGGTTTTTAAAAAGAAAAGAGATGGAAAAAATTAGTTCACACATAAATTCAATTGATGATGAATTAAATTCTAAATCTTTCATTAGAAATCTTTTGGCCTTAAGGTTCAATCAGACGTGCCATAACCATAATGCCACAGCCATAACCATTGTCATAACCATAAATATATATTCTTCACCTATTAGTGCTGCCTTAGCCATAAACTGCTGATAATGTTTTCATTTCATTTGTTTTCTCATTTGTAAGCACAAAACAAAAACAACAAATACGTATAATCAGCAAGCAGCTGTTTATCGTTATTGCGAGAAATCAAAATTCAATTGGTTTCTATGGTTATGGTTATGGCTATGGCTTTATGGCGAGTCACCTATAATCAATTAAAGTGTTGCCCGTAAGTTTTGTTCGAACAGCTGTTTTCTATGGTTATGGTTATGTCACGTTTAATTGCACCTTTAATGGCACGATAAAGAAGTACAGTTTTTTAAAGTTTTTAAAATTTGGTTAGAGGTCTACTGATAGGATGGCGTAAGCAAGAGGTTAGATATCAGATGTATTGACTCTTAACAAATAAAAAAGCAGGTGTAATTAGAAATATTTATCTATGCTTTATTTTAAATTACAGCTTTATATAGTTAAAGAAAAGCGAATATAAAAACATGAATTAGAAATTTTTGGTGGCAGTTCAAAAATGAAAATTTTTAGAATTTATGCCCTAAAACTAAATTTTTATTTTTTAATATTTAATTTCTTAATTAAAAAATAATTATAAAATTTTTAGCTCTAATTTTGTAAACCACTTCATCAAGTGAAATTTATATGGCAAAAAAAATAAAAAAAATTTTTTTGTTTCTCATAAAAAATTTTCACCGAACAAAATTATTGATATTCAGGCTTTGTGATTGTCTAACTAAAGTTTTCAAAGTTTTGTGAAAATCAAAAACAAATTATTAAAAATTTTTAAATTTTGTTTTTGTTATTCATATAAGTACTCGTACATAGTTATATTTCAATTTGGTAACAAAATTAGTAACAAAATTAGGCGATAAATTTCAATTAAAACACATCAAAAAATAAATAATAAAAACATATGCTTGACCTTGCTGCCCATCTCTGCAACTTCCTTCTAATATCGGGTTCGACTTAAGCAAAATTTTTTGGGTGTAATAAAAAACGCTGTTATAGAAAATTTTCAATAACAGTATCTTCTGAATCAACTGACTAATTTAGGAAAAATTTTATGGCATTTAATTAACATTGTGGCAAAAAGCACATTTTCCAAAAAAAAAATCTCAAAATCTACCAGATCGAATCTATACATATTTACACTACATCTAAGTGAAAGCAAAGACTTCACAATGACGCAAAGTTTTGATCTATGCAACCGTTCTAAATTTGTGACACATACAGCCATCCTGTCATCCACGTGAAGGTAGTCCTTCGTTATAGCTTTTCATGGGCCTCAAAACGCCGAGATTTTATGAAAATCGGAGTGAAATCAGTACGTTTCTAAATATTTTTCTTCACCATTTGCTGTATAATTTAAAATATTCTTTATTATGAAATGGTATACGCCAGTGGCAGGGGGCAGGAGCAGGGATAACTCTCATACAATGTCATACTGTCTTATCGAATATCTGGCTGATTGTACAAGTACTAGTGGGATTGTTCCAACTTAATGCGTAGTATTATTGCAGTGAAATTTGGTAGTTAAACGAAAAACTTGGTCGATAGAAGCGAGGGGAGTGGTTACTCTTATGTAAAGCAATTATTAATAAAAAAAACTTGATTAGTTAATCTAAGTGAGTTTGTGCAAATAACACAGCCGGCGCTGAGGGTGGTATTTCCTATACAAAATAATAGTAAGTTATTGTATAGTTATAGTACTGATAATCCCCTTATTATATTTGTCGTTGTCAACGTCACATGAAGTCGACACTAATATTGCGACAACTATAAAATCGATATCAACAGCATTTATATATTATTATGCAATTATATATTATTATGAAAAAAAATTAAAATTATTGATATTCAGGCTTTTGATTGTCTAACTAAAGTTTGCAAAGTTTTATGAACTATAAAATCGATATCAACAGCAATTATATATTATTTACAAGCTATTTCTATTACCAAGGATTGCAAAGTGGCAAGTGGTCGTCAATAATACACAATTATTCACCCCTATCGCCAATAAAATGTGAAATTTTTGTTCCCATGAAATTTTCATTCCCCATGAAGGGAAATTTGCTATCGTGAATTTTATGGGAATGTTTGTTCCCGCTATCAATATGTAGTGAATGTAAAATGAGAAGAATGTATAAACAGGGAATAAGAATATAATTTCAAATTGTATGTATGTATGTATGTACATAAATACATGTACATTTAAAAAAGTATTTTGTTTTAGAAAGGTAAATAAATACAAATATTTATGTCACAAATTAAATTGAAAAGTATTTATTTAAAATCAATAAATTATTAAATTAACAATTCAAGTTTTCTCCTCCATAAAAGTCTTCTGGCAAACCAAAGCTGAAGGAATTTTCTAAGCCCTCTACCGTCTCTTTCATTCCTATTAGTTCATATATGCACTGCTCGCTAGCTGACAAACTTTTGGTATTGTTTTGTCCACCTCCTTTTTTCCCATTGACTTTTCAAATTAGCGGCAGCCTTTGACCGGACATACCTTTTTTGGTCTATCCACACCTAATACAAGTTATATACATATGTACGTATGTATAAAAATATACAATATATAAAATAAGACTACCTTCTTCCACTCACGGATTCTTTTTAGAGGTGGACAAGCACTATTTAGATCCTCTACAAGAAAACTCCAGAATTCGCCCATCACATCTTGGAAACTTACAAAATCACTAGCAATGGGTTGGTTGTTTTGCTTTCTATTGAGTAGGATGTCGCTTTGCACTTTATTTGTTAATTTCGACCTAAAAAATAATTTTATATAATCAGAATATTCGAAAGAAAATAAAAATTACTTACATTTTTATCCAGTTCCCTAGAGAAAACAAAGTGAACAAACTAACACAAAAAAGGGGAATATAATTTTGAAAGAGTCGTTCACGATATGGCGAATTTTTTTTAATGGGAATAATTTTATGCATGTTATTCCCCACTGAATTACATTTCGCACATTTGAAGGGAAAAATTATTGACGATTGCAACTTGGGGAAAAGGGAAAATATTTCGAGGGAAAAGACCGTTCACGATAGGGGTGATTGTCTACAACGGCACAGAACTAAAATTTTCTTTAATATTGACTTGATGTGACGACGATGACGACAATTAGAATAGGAGAGAATATCAAATGCCTTAAAATATGTTTCGCAGTTACCGATAAATTTATAGGCTATAAACTCATATAATAGCATTATAGTTATTTCAAGCTTTTCAAGTTTAACATTTCTTAAGTTTTGTTCAATTAAAAGTTCAGACTAAAATTTGTTTCTTAATTGAAATTTCAAATATTTCATTAAAACTTTAAACTTTGAACTCTATTAAAAAGTCAAATAAGAAGTTTGTAATATAAAAAGGGTGTGCCACAACTGTCGCTAATTTTCATCACTCGAAAGCACTATTTTCATGACAATAACAATCTCAAAAAATAATTTTTTTCTAACATACATAATTTGAAAACTTTCAATTATACTTGCATAACAAATGTTTTAAGTATAATTCGTACAAATACTTTCAATAAAACTTTTTCATACACACAATTCCAATTTCGCCTTTAAACTCCCTGTTAAGAGTGAAAATGTTTGAAATGAAAAAAAAAAAAACGTTAGAAAAAGTTGAATTAGACCAGCTGAAAGCATGTCATCCGTCATCACCAGCATCCAATAATGTACCCACTTCGACAGATTTATCTGCAATCATCTATTTAAGCGAAAAATCTAATAATCATTGAATTATAATTAAAAACATTCCGATTATACTTGGAACTAAAGTAAAAACTTTTCTACTTAACCTTTTAATTTTAAATTAACGACACTTAAGGATCTCTTAAGGATTTCTTAAGGAGTTCATCCTTTTTTGTTTCATCTTACTGAGTGATTGGTATCATTATTACACATCAATCTTTGTGGACGCCCCCAGCTAAAGTGTCTAAGTTTATTATTGTTGTTGTTTTAATTTGTTGTACATGGATTATAATTGTTGGCATAAATATAAAAAAAAACAGAACCGAGATCTCTTGAATATAAATATTGCTGCCAGTTAATTGATTAAAATTTAATTAACAACAAGGCGAGAAATAATTGTGGGAATAGCGAGTCTACCAGAGAAATGCAGCGTAGGAAGATGAAAAAGAATAATATATAAAGATGAAAATGGAAATAGCAATTATTTCAAAGTGGATACATTTAATTCCGAATACTAAAATTCCAAGATTATTAAAAATAATTGACAGTCGAATTCTGGTATTTTATATACAAAGTTTCGTTTGGCAAGGAACTATTACTAAACTAAAACAAACACATAATTTCGCTATATCAGCATCTAAAGCAGCGTTTGAAAATGAAATTCTACACTTTTCACTATCAAAAAAAAAAAAAAAAAAAAATAAATAAATAAATAAATAAAAATAAACAAAAAATTTCTTTTTGAACTACCAGATGCAAAAGCGTAATTTAATTTTTTTGTTTGTTTTGCCTTTAATTCAAAGAAAAACGCGGTTTGTTTTTGCTCTTAATTTTGCTAAATTAAATTAAATTAGGTTTTAGGGGATTTTTTGTAGTATTGTTTTGGTGTGGACAGTATTATTTCAAGTTCCAGCGGTAGTCTGCCACTATATGGCGGTCCCATTGTTCGTGATATCGCTGCTATATTAACATGATACTTTGGTGGAACAGTTCGCCTTATACTTCACTACAATCACCAAGGTTGAAAGGAAATTTATCCAAATGACAGTGAGAATAGTGCAGTGTGACACTCGTATTAGTTGCTAGTGTTTGGAAATTTGTAGCATTTTGTCTACAATTTCGGAATATTCCTTGGCTTTGTTTTTTTTTCCAGAAGAAAACTTAACAACTGAAACAAAGATTGTTCATGCTTCTAGTTTATTTATATATAAAGGGTGATTTTTTAGCAACTTTATTTTTGGCAACAATGTTTTTGTTACTGTTAAACATGTTCAGTTTGGGGTCTATAATTTAACCATGAATCGATTTACAAACGAATAACGCTTGCAGAATATTGAACTTTATTGTCGAAATTTATGCATCGTCCACTTTTTTTTATTGGAAAATTGAGTTTAGCGTAAAAGCATCATTGGACCGTACTTTTTCAAATACGACAAAAGCAGGAACGTTATTGTGATAAGCGAGCGCTACCGTGCGATGAGTACAAAATTTTTTTGTTAACCAAAATAGAAGAGCTGGACTTGGCTGAAATTTGGTTTCAACAAGAAGGTGCTACATGCCACACAGCATGCGAAACAATGGCCTAATTGAGAGGCGAGTTCGGTGAACAGTTTATTTCACGATTTAATGTCTTTAGACAATTTTTTGTGGGGCTATGTTAAGGCCCATGTCAAATCTGAAAGCTCTTTACAAGTCACCTTTCATAAGTTTCCGTCGTTCCTTTCAGGATCATAGAGCCTCCAAATTACATGATTCATTTGATTTCCGAAACTTTCCTTGTTTATTAGAGTACGAATATGTGGTCTATCAAAAATGATTGTTTTTAATAATTCTTCACTGAGATTAGAAAGAAATTTGCAAATATATTTGGAGCAATTGCCATTCTTTATCTTGTAAAACTAATACACCTTCGATTTGTTTAATGCCAATTGTTTACGTCCATACTTTTTATAAATGGAGTAAGTTTCTATCAAATGAAGTACTATCCCTTAATTGTGAATACTCGTGAAATCATAATTTATAAATGTTGCTTTGCAAGTTGCTTTATTCCAAACTTCTGAAACATTTTCAAAACTACGAGTATAAGAGTAAAGGCGATTTTACTACAAATGTTTTTGAAATTAATTAAATTAAATCGAACAGGACTAATATTGAACCTTATTATTACATGTATACAAATTAATATTAAATATTATTTTTTTGGTCTGCGTTGTACAGAAACTTTTTTTAAACTTTTGCGAGAAATTCGGAAAAAAAAGTTACTTATATTTTTTATTCTACCTTGTAGAATTTTTGACTTCAACATTTTGCTTATAATTAAAAATTTTTATAAGTAGATTTAAGTAAAATTTAATTACTTAATGTTAAATGCATCTTGAAGTAAACCGTTAATTTATAAGCACGTGGCATTATCACTATTAATTTTGTAAATTTTTATTCTCCTCTGAAAAGTTTTCAACATTAGAAGAAATAGTGAAGAATGCATTTGGGTTGATTTTTTTAAATTATCTTTTATATTGCCACTACAAAGATGATAATGTTTCATGAAAATTCCATTCATCTTATGACTTTGATATGAAATAACAATGGAAGATTTATATAGATTTTAATCCTTAAGGATTTATTCTTAAATATATTAAAAATTTGAAACTACTTTACGTCTTAAGCAGTTGCATACACAATGTTATGCAAATGGCCAATACTATACGATATTAAAGAAAATTTTAAAGCACATCCTTGTAAAGATGGTAAACTATAATTAATATAATATTTTGTTATTAAATTGATTTCATTCTTTTACAATTATGATTATCTCAGAAGTAATTCTCTATCACTTTATAAAATATAATATCATTATAATGACTGACAATATTTCGTACGTTTTGCATGAATTTTCAATCACTTTCCTACACACGTGGAGAGCCCCGCTCAATTATAACTCATTCTTAAATTCTCGTAACTTAGGAAAAATTCTATCCAACTGATATTGTTCATAAAGAATAGTATTCGCTGTTTGGCATATGGATAGTCTGTGTGGCATGTGGATCTTATACTGCATGTCGAAATTAATTACAAGTAAACCAAAAATTTGCTGCCTATGTTTTGCAGTCTTCAGGCAAATCTCACCGACATCATTTTCACTGCGGAGCTCAGTCAGAAAGGGATAAATGTCACAGAATCAGGTCATTCCTTGTATAAAAATTGGAAGTTATTCTCTAGGAATGGCATTTTCATTACTTCTGAAAATCGAAGTGCAGTTTTTCAACTTCCTTGGAAGTGAAATTGGCAACATTTTAATTAAAAAGATGAGTTACTGCTGCAAATCTGTGAAACTCGAATTATAAATACTTTCGTTTATAATAATATGAAATAATAATTTAATATAAATAAAATAACGAGATAATAATTATAATTTAATTTAAATAAAATAATAAAATAATAATTTAATATAGATGAAATACTCGCAATAATAATTTAATAGTCTTAACTATTTTTTTCTATGTTGTAGTAGTAGTTTCAGTTAAGTGCACGTACAACATACGTGTAAATCTAAGGAAACCTAAGGACCTTTTTCAATTTAATCAAGATTTTCTTAATTTAATTTGCTACGAAGTTGAAATAATGTACTAACGTATGATTTGGAAGTAGTGAAAATGTATATCCTTAAGAACCAATTTAATTTTTTTGTTCAAGAGGAAGTAAATATTGACTGAATTGCAAGTAAAATTTTTTTTAATTTACAGTAAGTTTTTTAATTACAACTTATTTAAATAATTTATTGTTTGCTTTTGGCCAAGCTGAGTATATGCCTACATTTCATCAGTACTGTTTGAAATTCAGGCATATACACATTTTAACCAACAACAAATAATAAATTATTTAAACAATTATTTTGGGGAATATTACGAAAAATTATTTCCATAAATATTATTACAGTACCAGAACAATTACAAACCTTTTTGGGACATTTCATAAAAACAATGAAATTATTTATTTTACTTTAGAAAGTTATTTGGATTATAAAACATTTATTTATTTATTTTTGTGGGTCTTAAGCAAATCTGTGACTGGCTCTACAATATGAATTTTTCAAGAAAATTTTTCCATGCAACTTCTTTTATTCGCTGATGGGAGGGATATTGAAGCGAACGGAATAGGGAAAACTGGCAGCACATGAAATTTTATTCGATTTCTTACAATAATTTTTATCTCAACTGTTTCTCTCTACCTCCTCTGTTCGCAAGTGGATAAAGTCTAATGCAACAAACTTCAAAAAAAAAGGTTTGTTGTAAATACAGTCTATATGTCTGATATTTTAATGTTGTTTTTTAAACTTCTCAAAATGTGATATTTTTTTGTTTGTATTTATTTCGAATTCATCTTTCGTATAGCTGTCGTCTGTATTTAAAATAATTCCTTAGATATGAAAATAAATGATGTCGTAAAAATAAAATGAAGACATGAAAAGACATTTTATTTGCCATTAAGTTTATGAGAAAAAAATTATTACTTAATGTTGCTTCTTATTAATATTTTTATATGTAAGGAAAGAATTGAGAGGATAAAATTATAATATAAATTTTAAATTATTAATAAACGTAAAATTGACCATAAACATTAAACTTCGTTTGTGCAGGTGTAGCATTAATTGGGGCAAACTAAGTCTATGGATCAACCAAATAATCCTCTTTGATTTACTATACCAAGTAGCATTATAATAGGCCACGAACTGAGAGCAAGTTCTGCAGTCGCGTTTTTTTTATTAGACTACTTTTATAGAATTGTAAAATCATTTTTATCGGGTATTGCTTTGCTGCTCTAAGATTATACTTGCTGAAAGTGTTTGACTCGGAGTAATTTAGCGATAATTAAAAATTAATAATTAATCCTTTAAAAAAACACGAATATTACCCTTCCATAATCCAGACTAGGAGATCAAAAATACGTTCGAATTAAATCAATTAAATTGTGTTTTAAAAAATTTATCCATTATTGTGGTTATATTTATTAGACGAGGAAGAAAGTTGTGTAACACGGCAAAATCGATTCTATATATTTTGCCGGCAAACAAACAAAACGGACTTTGAGATTTATTAGTTTTGTCTTATTTTCATATTTAAAAATCAAAATTTAGACTGACATTGGAAGAGTTTATTGATGTTATTTGACATACTTATACGTACAAACAATACTCGTATGTCCAAACCAGATCCGTTAAAGCTGCCATTATTTAGTCATACACTTGACAACGCACTTATTCAATACGTACATTGCATATTAAATATTTTTGAGCGGAAAGTCAAATTATTTTGCATACGAATCGATCTGACGCAAGGTGACAGACTTGGGGCATTAAACACAACAATACAAGAACAGGCATTTTCCCCGAATAAAATGAGTTGTTCTGTTAAAAAAAAACATCTGTCATCTGTCACAAAGGAAGGAATAAGCAAAGCAAAAAGTAGTCACCTGCAGTTGAGATGTCACCTTTAATGCACCTTGCTTTGACGTGTCGAATGACAGCTGAAAACATGTAATTTGTTTGGTTAATCCAAATCGAATGCCTTCATCTCAACATCTCATATCTCATTAGATATCAAATGTTATAATACAAAAAAAAAAAAAATAATTTCTATGCATTTTGCTCGATGTCAAATGCGGTAATTAAATCCCAGTGTTAGAGGAATAAAATCCTTTAAAAAAGTCAGCACCTCGATCAACAGCTTTTTTATTTTAATAAGTCATTGATTATTACATATTACGAGTATTTTTAATTTGATGTTTTTGATTTTATTTCCCTTATGCTAAAAAGAAATGTACTAAAAACACTTCGTCATTCAGATTATATAATTTGCTTTTCCAATTTTGTTGCGTTTTAACTTTTTGCAATATTTATTTATTTTCCGTATCGCACACAAACATAATTTTGATTTAAAAAAAGGACTACATGATTTCATTAAAATTGCTTAACCTATTTCTATAAAAATGCTATTCATACTTATTTTTAATATCTTCACAAATCCTAAAATAATATCAAAAGTGAAAAAGTTATATTAAACAATTACTTGCGCATATCCCCTCGCAAAGTCTGTGGAAATTTCTTTAAATTGCCCAATAACAACTTGTTTCATAATGTTTAACTGAAGGAAACATCAGCCGAGTACATACTCATGCACACCTCCCTCTGTGTCGACATTAGATGATGTTCTTCATATATATATATTTGCACTATTTGTTTTTTTTAGTTTCACTGTCGTCATCATCATCATTATCATCATCATCTTATTGGGTTTCCCATTAAACATTGTTGATTGTTGTATTGTGATAACAAGCCCACTTAAATCCATTTAAATTGAAATTCTTTTTGATTATTTATAAAAACCTCATAAATAATCGCACACGGAAACATGCAGTTTTGTACGTGTATGTGTGGGAAAGTCACATAATCAACACTCTTTAACACTTCTGGAGAAATTTCAAATCTTACCAATAAATAATTTCACTTTAGCCATGGCTGCCAGATTCGACGATTCATTTATATTTAGACGTTTTTAAGAAGCTATATTTGAAGATTTTTAAAATCTCAATTTTTACGTAATTTTAAATTTGTTTTTTGCAAAATAAAATAAAATATTTTAATGTCTAATTAATGGCAAATATATGTCACTCAAAGGCAGGGATCTGCAATAGAGGCGGTCATGGTTCGTATTATTTCGAGAAAGTCTATGAATGAGAAATACAGTGTGGAAATATTCAAAAATTTAGTTCGAAATTTAATCTGACAGTTAAAGAGTTATTTGTTATTTGACATACTTATACGTACAAACAATACTTGTACTTCCACATCAGATCCGTTAATGCTGCCATTAGTAGTCGTACTATTTGCATCGTACTTATACATGCGTACATTGTATATTAAATAAAATCAATTGGAAAAATATCAAACAAAATGTTTTTGAGCGAAAAGTCAAATTATGACGCTGTGACATCAAACACAATACAATAGGAACAGAAATTTTTTTGACAATCGTGTGACAGTGATTAATATATCAAGAAACATATTTGGGGCTGTATGAACAGTAAAGAAGACATCCAGACTCCTCGACAGAAATCGGACGTGCAACCCACTGACTACTACTAGTCTAGTATACCAGCCACTAGTCTACGAGTATGAGGGCAGCCTAGTACTTACGTAAAAAATTGGTCAAATAAATATATGGGACGTCCGATTGGCAATCGGAAAAGTGTTATATGATTTTGGAGGAGGACGGCGTCACAGGGAGAATATTGTGTATAAAAAATTTAAATTTTTCATTTAAAATTTTTAAATATTAAACCCATTAGCTCTTAAATGAAGAATCACCAAAAATATAATAGTTTTGGCAAATACAATGCACGCTCGGTATTCACAACTAACCATAATTACATCGGTTTACCCAAAATGACAGCTGTATTTTTTTAGTATTGAAGATTGATAGAAAATCGGTTCAACTGGTTATAATAATCGTAATATTTTTTCCCCACAATATAATGCTATCGCCCTTTAAGCCTTGACGTTTGAAAGTCGAAGGGTGGGAAATTCACCGATTCGGAATTTCGGAATTTATTGCTCTCGGCCAATTTAGTTTCATTTAATTTTTAAGTGTCGGACCTCGACGACTTGTCGTCATTCGAGAGTTTGTTATGAAGGTTCACATTCCGAAGTGGCATGTAATACTTACGTACATGCAATACTTGGGAAAATATTTGTCGTTTTCTTTAAAAAATCCTGTAATTGGAAATTACTCGGAAACATGGAGGCCCATTTTTACTAAGAAAATCTCTTATAAACCAAAATTATTAAGTTACAGTTCATTGGGCTCTATGATCAGTAAAACTTGTGGTACTCATTTATAAAATTGAAAATGTCACTGATTTGATTCTGCATGAACAATTAAATTTGTTAGTGGGCTGTTGCGTGTACGTAATATATATTTAATCAATGTGATTATCATTGAAATTTGGTATTTAATTTAGGCTTCGGCGTTAAAGCCAATGGGAAAATATGAAATCGTATCTAAATTGTTTGGTATCGTATTAAGATTTTAATGTCTTTGCATTTATATAATAATTCCAAATTATTTCTGGCAACTTTTTGGAACCGTTTTATAAAACCAATGCTAAAAATTTCCTATGAAAGCTGCATAAGAACGTGTAACTAAAAAAGGCTTAAGCAACAGCTAATAAATTGATTTCCTTTTTAAGTTGATACTCTACATAAAGAAACAAGCAATTTTTTAAGAAAATTTTAATACAAGTAAAAGGAAAAATTTTGTTAATAAATTGATTTTAGTTGTAGATGTGTGTACCTACTTTCAGTTTAGTTAACGTTAATAGATGAATTATATATGGGAGCCCTCAATGCCCATCATGCGGTTCATCCCACTTAAAATTCAATTTTAACGAACATTCTTTTCTAAGAAGATCACACAGTCTATTCGTTTGTATTGTGTACCTTTTATGGCCAGAAAATATATACTTTTTTAAATGCATTTTAAGGAACAAGTGGCACATAAATGATGTATTTGATAAAAATGAAATTAAATGTCATTTTCATGTTTTTTTTTTTGTTTTTGTTTCTAGCAGGTGCGTGTATAGTTAATTTGGAATGAGGAAAATCGAGCTGATGTAGGACACGATTATGTTAAAAATTTTGTGTAGTTAAAAATAAAGCTCATTGATGCTCTTGATAATTACAAAATTAATTAATTATTAAATGGATACAACAAAACAATATCAATTCTGCTTAGTTAAGGACTATAAGAGTGCTACAACAAGATGTTATTAAAAAGAAAACTATCATTTCCAAGAAACCGACTTTGCTCGAGAAATTCTTTAAGAAATCTTTTTTTTTTTTTGTTTGTTTATAGAATCAATAAATTCAGAGCTGGTGTTTACCTTAAGCTACATTTTTGTTATTACTTATGATTATTATTCCTTTTTTAAACTTTTATAGACATTTTATGACATAAACAATTAATATCAAGATATCAAGCGATTAATATAAGATATTGAAAATTAATGTTTGCTTAAAATAAAATCTAAAAATTAAAAAAAAAATCCAAAAATAACAATTAATCAGTTTTGAGTTTCTTTTGTTATAACGAATTTTTCGTTAAAATTTGTTTAAAGAATTTCACACACAATATACTAATTAAAATTTTATCTACTCTCTTTCCAGGTATGTGTTTATAATTTTATCTTACCGTTCGGGAATTTCTTATTACTGACTACAAAAAGTTGTTGAAAAAATATTTCAAGGTATATATTTTTGTTGATAAGTTATTAACAAACATCTTAATACGAGAGTCGTTTAAAGTTTTTAACCAAAGGCACCAGTAAATTTGTTAACACGCAAAAGCTCTTATTAAAGATATATGAAAATATTCTTTATACCAACAACAATTATACAAAAAAACAACAACAATTAACAAATAGGTTCTTTAATTTTGCACAGTTTAATATCAATATGTGCGTTTTCCATGTTTCATCTCCATTACACCCACTGTAGCATGTTTCCTGAGAAACAATTAAATATCAAAACCAGTTTTCTTCAACGCAATATACAATATGCGCATATTTTATACATATACCATATAAATACATATTTTTGTGCAAGTGTAATATGCGGCGTGCCAACAGGTAGGCTGATTTTGATAGCCAGGGATGGCAAATTGTGTATTATTTCTAATTCTGAAGAAAGCCTCACATGTAACTTAAAAAGCATAAAATGCATGGAAGGTATGAAATGTGTAGAATGGGCTGGTGCGATAGCGCATCATGTGGACTATCAGTTTTAACTGATCACGGTTATTGCATTTTTATAGGTTCTGTGTGCTTATAAGACATATTTTAAGCAAAATTTTTGGATTATTTGAGCATTCGGTTATGTGAATGATGAAAAACTTGAGCCGACACAATTTTTTGCGGTTTTCGCCCATAACCGATTGTAGGAGCTGCCTGTTATGGCAATTTTCTTTGTATTTAAAAATGCCCTTACTAAATACCTTTTTATCTTGTAGAGTTTTAAGAAGCAGGAGTCCAAGCCTGCTTGGTTCTTTAAGTTTAAAATGCCGGAAATAGGATTTATGGCTCGATTATTTATGTCTCTCCTAATGTTTCTGCTAAAAATAATAACGCAGAGCACAAAACGATAATGCAGAATATGAAAATCTCATACAACAGTCTTCAAAATGATAATGTAGAGACTTCTGGCAACTGAGACTGCCAACTACAAATTTGTGGTTGCCGAATACCAGCACAACTGAAGTTCGGTTGCCATCCATAATCGAGGCATTATTTCGGACATAGTATTTTTCATCAGAGTGCTTATGATTGCAGCATAACATTTATAATTAAAATAAAAATTATATAAAAAAGTAACTACGAAAAAATTACAATAGTCGTATTGCCCTCGTAATTTTTAAAAATCTTTCAAACTTGCATCGGTATTCATAGTAGTTAAAATAAGAATGTATTCTAAACGTGTGTATATTTTTTGCATAACGAATAATGGCATCTAGTGAGATGAGTTTTACGTACATATATTTTCATACACGCACACATACAAATACTTTTTGTGTATGTGAGCCATTAATAGAAAAACAGGACCCATACTATTTATTGTTGGGTTTCTCTTTGTGTTTGCTATTTTTATTGTTGCTCAATAATCGTTTAGAGTGTTTTTTGCTGCTTGTTGCTGTTGTTAAATCAAGTCAAGTGGTCCCTCATGTATTTATAAAGTGTTGAATAGTGTTAAGTAGCAAATACTTAACAAACATACCGATGTTGAGAGCTTTACTAACGTTTATATTGTATACCTTGTAACGTCTGCAGTTCTTATGTTGTTTTGAGTAAAAAAGTTTGCCGTCTTCTCTTAGTGAATTTTAATGTTGATAGTTCCCAAAGGAAGAATGTATGTACCTCAAAATTTCCTTCTGTATCTCACATACATAAGCCCTCTTGCATTTGGACTACAGAATTTTATTATTTATTTGCAATTATTGCTAATGGTTTTTTTATGATTTAAATATTTAAATGTGAAGTTAAAAGTTAAGATTTATTTTTTAATGTGTTTTGGTTAAATAATAAATGTTGCAGTGAAAAAAGGACATACTAAATTCAAATAAAAAATTGCCATAAGAATTATTAATATCCTTAATTTGAGTAAAATTTCTGTAAACGGTCTAATAAAAATTGGGCTTAAAAATAGTTAATAGTCTTCTACAACCAATTTCCCACATTTAATAAATAGACTTAAAAACCAAATTTTCTAAAATTTAGTCAAACTTTATTGAACTTAAAGAATTTATCTCATATGCATAAATGAGAAATTTTTATTCTATCATAAGAAATTTAGTTCAGTAAATGATTTCTTGTCGAATAGTTCATAAATTTTTGCATACTCAGAAGCTATAAATGGTTGTCTTAAATTTTAGTTCATGCTTTACCCTGCTCTAGTAAAACTAGAAGTAAGAAAAAAATTACTAAAAGGTATTTCTTAGTTCGATCAAAAACTTCAAACTAAGACGAAATGATAGTTTTACTTTTGTCAAAAAATATATACATGTTCTCCCCGATAGAATAATTAGTTTTGTAATACCTTATCGTATTGGAGATAAAAAATTGTACAATAACATTTTCCCAAAAAAATAGTTCATTTGAGATAATGATTTAAGGAAATTTATGAACTAAAACTAACATCTGTTACGTCCAAACCAGCTTTTCAAACTCTTTAGAAATTGATATGTTTCTCTTTAGTTAAACGTAGAAACTGCTTTAAATTTAATTAATTTTTAAGCATTTAACTATTTACACAATTGATGAGTAAAAAAGTTTTATTTTTGTAATCAACACTTTTACTATGAAAATCAACGTCATTTAGTTTATCTGCTGTTTGAGAGGGAAATGTATACAACGGTGAAATGAAGTTGAAACTTTATCAAAAAAATAAAAAATAAATAAAAATAATAAATTAATTAAAACGACCTTAATAAAATTGAAAAAAATATGGCGTAGGATTCCCAATTTAAAGTAAAAGTTCCAATACAATTGCCAAAATTATATAAGCTTTTAAATTATTTTCAAGCAGCGAGTTTTCTTATTTAGTTTTAGGAATAAAGTCATAAGGCACATTTGAATAATAATAGAAAAGTCATAAAATAAAAAAAGCAAATAAAAAAAAAATTTTTAAATGGTTTAACTACCAGCCACAACTGTCAAATTCAGTTCTCGTACTCCAGCCAGACTAACTAAAAATCAATTTATCCGCATAGATTTCGAAAAAATTGCCTAATTAATGAAGTTTAAAGTGTAGTTTTCGAAACTTTTCCTATGGCCATTCATTTGCATTGTCGTGAAAATACAATTTCCTAATGAGGTCTTTATAAATTTGAATTTTACTTATTTGGTTCTTCTTGCGGCAGTATTTCAATAAAAAGAACATAAATTCTCTGCTTGTATTTATAAAGCAATTTATCACTAATAAAATCTCTACCACAAAATGGGATATGACAAAAAAGTCAAATATCTTTCAAATGCTCAAATTAATATAATAAACTGAGCAAAATAAAAGCACATGGATAATAACAACAATCAACAATTTCTGCTTACACTCAACGAATTTGATCAGTAAGAAGTAAAATAAGTAAAATATACTTTTATTGAAAATACTGTGAACACAAAACAGGGTACCATAAGGAATAAATTATATTCCTTTGGTTGGATAATAGGCTTAAATGTTTATCTTTAGCTTGATCATATTGTTTTATGGTTTGGCATCAGAGATTTGGTAAGGCTTATTATGAGTGTCGTTGTTGGATTTTGGCTTCAACATTGTATATTCAAATAAAACAAAGCCGGCAACAAATCTAAAAGTACCAAGAAAAAGGATTTTTAGAAACTCAGACAGGTTTATAACGAAAGCTTTAATCTAAATATTCAGGCATGTAATGGAAATCGACCGATTCGATATTTTTTTTAAATCTAATTCCTTATTAATAATATTATGCAAAATACATATCATTTATTAAAATGTTATAGTTTTTTTTTATTTCGATCTACTTATTACTGTTAAGGGCAAAATTTGAAATTGGAAGAAATATTATTAAATATTATATTATATAGTTGAATAATATATTCATTTATACTATATAATCAGTCAAATTCCATATATACAGCGTGGGACGTGTCTCTCTATTTTATCGTTACTATAATGCAATGTCTTCTATTGAAATTCTTTTGAGGTAAGCGAATTTTATTTCACAATACAGAAAAAAATCCTTTTTTAGACGAACATTTCGTAGGGGGAATAGTCTTTTGTCTCACTTTCTAGTCTACACCCTCTATCCACCTTTTCAGAATTTATTTTTATAGTTTCAGCACAATGACCGCAATGCATTGCAGAGGTAGTGGTCATATACTGAGAGCTCTTCCAATAAAACAAAAGAAAACATCTATCGTTGCAAGAAAAACTCCTTTCACAGTGTCATTGCCAGGCGACGTATACTTGATAAAATTGCTGAAATAAATATTAAGTATACGCAACAGCCCACCGACAAACAGATTTATGGTACTTGTTTTGAAAGCATCAACATTTTCACAACCACAAATTAAAACCTCAACTAATTTCTGACATTCTTTTTTTATTCTGGCTTATGAAGCATTTTTTTTACAAAAGAGGGACTTTCAATTAAAATGCAGATATTTCAGTTGCAGTTGGAATCATTTGTAATGGTATAAACATTGATTTGTCATTGCAAGAAAATTTCTAGTTTTATGCCTCTTCACTGAATCGTAAGCTTACAAATTAATAAAAATAAGATTGCTTTGAAATGGCTTCGGGTTTTCATCGCTGGTGTCTCACCAATATTATGACGGTTAATGAATACACAGTGTACCTGTTTTCATTATTTCACTATAGATCATTTCTATATAAACTTGCTATTGTTGCATAAATTTTTTTTAATTGTATTGTTTGTTGTGGCTTTAACTGTTCATATATTAACATTTCATATGTATATGTACATATATACATAATGTATATACATAAGTCGTAAATTACAGTTCTAGTCAGAGCATAGGGCGGAAACGAGCATGAATATTACAAAATATATAATCGTAGTGGGATTAGAACTCTTTTAAACAAACAGCACAACAAACAATTTTACACAACATGATTCTATTTTATTTTTCTCGCAACATGTATACAATCAAATACCTTTTGGTTGTTAATGATTGTATTTAAGGTGCAAATTGAAAAACAAAATCTTTACTGTAAATACTTAATATTGAAATTTAGTATTTTGGAATATTCTCCCCTACTAATTGTTCAAAAAATTTTAATTTATGAACAGCTGAAGCCACAACAAAGATTACATTTTCTCTAAATAATAAATTACAATATTAAGTACATAAATTTCTGGTATTGAAAACTATAAAAAAAAACATTGAAAACTATTTTTGATGCAAAGTTGTATTTGATTTTATTTTTTCTTATAGCCCAATTCATTTGAGATAGGAAATCGGTACAATTATGAATATTTGTAAATAATTTTGAACGACACTTTCTGGGTAGGTTTGAAATAATAGTTTTTTATAAGACGCTTGTGATTTTTCTTACCTCTATTATCGACAATGCTTGAAAATGAAATATCGATATATGAACAGCTAAACCCAAAACACACAATCAACATTTTATAATATATAAAAATGAGATTTTATATTCCCAAGCACCTAAATTCCGAAAATTATTGAAAAACTTTACCTATATTTTTTTGAGTGTAAGAAAAATACACTTTTATTGAAAGACAACAAGAACAAATTATCTCGTCAGGCAGAAAATTAGCTGATTTATTTCTTGTACAAAACATTCTTAATCCTTTTTAGGTTTGTGGATGATATGAGAGTAAAATTTATGACTCATAATTTCAAAATTGTATACATTGTTACACAAGTTTTATGTGAATGTTTACGAGTACTCGACTTTATTGACAACATGTGGTGAACGTTATTGTCCTTTATTAAGTTTATTTGATAAAGATCACAAATATCCTTTTTTCTTATTTATACATTTGTTCATATGACTATTGTCCCTTTTTTTACCTTCTAGTAATAAAGAAGCAGTACAATAGCCACAGTCCCATTGCCAACAATAAGAAATATTTTAACATTTCATCAATATTGCCTACATTTAACTTGATTCACTTCCTTTATGTGAATTGTGAAGGAGTATCAAAGTATGGATGATTGAATGGATGGGTTAAATTCAATTTAAATGAAGGCTATTTAAACCTCTGGTTTCAAAAGACACGTTTTGTTTCTGTTTATGTTTTTCTTGTTGTTTGCGTAAGTTTCATACAATAAGTTATTTAACATTAAATGCTTTTAATGATTAGAAGCAGGCTATCGGACGGCAGAATGAAGTTTCAACAGGATGCCTACGTCAAGGGAAGATCAGTAGAGACTGCTTCACATGGTGTAGCTCACTACACAGAGAAAGCCTTCAATAACTAAATGTACGCCCTTTCTGCTTGCATGGACATTAGAGGGCTTTCAGCAACATTTATCCAATCCCTAACAAAGTTCCAAGACGACCATTTTGAATTGTTTATTGAAGTGTTTATTGACTTCAGTTTTTTTAAGTGTAATCAACAATATAATTATCGAATTGAGTTCGAAAATTAGATAAAAAAAAACCCTTACGACGTCATGGAAACACTTTGGCATAATTTATACAAAACAATCAAATTTGCTCATAGTCGAAACGTACCTTAACTGAAAATTAAGCCACACTGAAAAAAAAAACAAAATTAAACAAATGTCACCAAAGTTCAAAATGTAGCGAAAGTGTCAAATATAAGTATAAAGTTCTTGGAAGAAATAAGTAAATATGCTAAAATTAAAAAAAATAAAAAAATACTTTTAAAAAACAACTAAAACATAAATAATTTTTTAATAAAAAAAATTCCTTAACGAAAATAAGCAACATCTTATTTAAAATTTAATAAAAGAAGTGGTTTCTCCTAAGTGTAGGGAAAGAGTTTGATTAATAGGATTCAGCGGAAGTCATGTTTCTTTAAACAATTGAAATTATGGTTTGGGAATGAAATATTCGCTCACATACACACGGATACATTTCACTTAAATCTTTAACCTTCACATCACATTTACATATTCCACATCGTTTATTGGCAATAACTCTTTCACTTTTACACATACTCATACTCGTATACCCAGCTATAATTTCAATTTACATTTTTACCTTTTATAAAATCTCAAAATGTTCATAAAACAACTCTATTGCTATTTTTCCTTTGCTTTCTAGTAAAAGACAGCCCCCCGCCCCCCAAAAAAAAGTCCCTTCATCCATTTTTTTTTGTTGGTAGAAGCCTTTAAAAAGCAAATTCAATACCTTTGGCACAACAACTATTGAGATCTTTATCTAATAAGGGGAGCGTATTTTAAAGGGTATTACACTCGAGGGATTATTTTCAACAGGTGTTGCAATGCTTTCATAAGTTTATTCATAAAATTCATTATTCTGTTCGTTAAAGCTGAGCAGCAAGAAAATTTTAAGGAAATGCAATAATGCTGTCATTTGAAAGTGGAATTTTGTAAAATACTGGAAAACTGTGACACGTTCTGTATTTTCAATCTTGAATAAAATAAAATTCTACTCACTGATGCAAAGCTTTAGTTCAGCTCAAGTATTATTTATTAATGTACACATGTGGGAATTTGACATGAAGGGTTTATCGCACATTTAATAAAAATAAAAATGAAATAAATACAAAAAATTAAAACGTTTTAACTGAATAGAAAATACATTTGTACAATTGTCAATGAGTGATAACTTTTGTACATGACAGTCACAGACCATGCACAAGCCCCTTCCTAAAGACCTCGAGCTTGGTAGCCTCCAGCGCTGGTCCACCTGAAGGTCGAACTGTTGGTAGCGGGAGAGCGTGGAAGCCTGATCCAAACCTCTAGCCTTTTACCAGCAAACTTTTTCACGCCACCACGTGATCAGTCTAGGACTAGTGCTAGGGATTACTGGTTGTCGTGGTATCAGATAGGTCTCTGATCGGTCGTAATATTGATTAAGGGCACTTAATTTCCCCAATTGTAAGCCTCGTGCAGCCTCAGGTATTGGTAGCTCCTCTTTGTCGGACGAGAAAGCGCAACCTGCTGTTACCTTTACATTATTTGAGAATCAAATGCTTTTAACAAAAACAAATTAAAATTTGTTTTTTAAATTCTTTTCGTACTTCATATAAATTTTACTTTGGTAACGTGATTTACGAAATTAGGGCCTAAATTAATTGTAGTAATTGTTTCCAATTTTGAAAATTTTTCGCCACTTGCACAATGGAAAGAATTTTTGAATTTGTATGTCTTTTTTACAATTTGAAGAATTCGGGCGACATCTCGAAATGTGACATTGTAAAAAATGGGGTACTATTAGAAAATAGGTGAAATTGATCAAATCTTTGTAAGTATTATGTTGTAGGATCTTGGAGCGACTTTCTTCTAATTTGAGAAAACCTTTCGATTATATGCTACTTTGGCAATCGGTTCGCAGTGGCCAGTGGTAAAAATGAAGCTGAAAAGACCTTTACTGAATATTATTTATATGTATAGAGTATTTTTATTATTTATGTATTATATAGTATATAAGGGTATATACGAGTAGGTAGATATGGACTTATGAATAAATATGGCGATTTCCTTAAGTTAGCTTTTTTCTCCCCATATTCCTAATTGCTTTGTTAAGAAGCATGACCGATTGATATAAGCACGTTGAGACCACTGATTCCACATTATCCAACATTGCATGTTGTAATGACTTGGAATTTTTGCTTACCGTCATCACCACTATCAAATTCATTACGATTTAATTTCCCGCAATGAATTTCATACTTAAACTCTCTCGTTTAATTGAATTAACAGTAGCAGCTTCTGCTGCAGCTGTTGTAGCAACAAAATCAAAATCCGACACAGCTGACCCCTGCATTCAACATAAATCATTTTATTTAATAAAAATCATTTTACGACATTTTATCCCTGAGACATACATACATACACAAACAAATGACAAACATACAGACTTATGAAGTCTACAGCATGAATTGTAATTGTGTTGGTGTATTTGTGCATTTGAGCATGTCTGTGAATGCTGATGTGGTGAACGAATGAGAAAATTAAACATTGAAAAGTGGGTTTTGTATTACAATAAGCAACAGGTGGTCGGTCATCTATGTAGATGGCCGAATTGTACTCCTGTTGTAAAGAAATAAGTCTGACAATAAAATTTTTGCAGGCAGTGGGAGATTTTTTTAGAGAATAAGAAAACAACTTTAAAGGATATACGAGTAAATAAAAACTTTCACTGCGAACTGGTTGATAATTCAAAAAAATTTTTTTATTAATAGTCAATGTGCAAATGATACTTACGACTATTCTGTTGAATTGTAACTAAAAATATACAAGTGCATGTTATTCCTGCATGCCCACATACTCGAATTTTAAAAAACATTTTTAAAATATTGATTTGTTAGTGCATATTTTAAGCATTTTAGCATATATTTTTCCTTTAATTTTTTTTTTGTGTTAGGTCTGTTCGTCTACTTTCCCAGTAAAATTTTGTAAAGTAAGGGTAACGCAAAAATTACAGAACTACAATCTCAAAAATTTTCAGAAATAGAAAACTAGTAACAACTTGTTGCTAAAATAGCTGCTTTGCTTGATTCAGCCTTTTCAAACATCTTTTTCGCCAGTTGTTGTTTTTAAATTTAAGAAAATTTTTATTTTTTAATCACAAACAACAATCTTTTCTTTAAAATTTTCAAGGATACAATTCACAAGGCACAATATTCGCACACAGTGGTACAAACTAGACACTGTCCGTGATATTAGATGGGTGACATTTCCCCTATGTTTAAGAAGAGTTTTGAAGTTTTTATAAAAACGATATTCATCTCGGTTTTTAAAAATGTGTTTTTCAATATTATGAAATTTTTCACAAACGTTTATTTCATAACTAGAAAACATCCTACGAGAAAAAATGTTATTAGTAATAATTAAAAAAAAAAATAATGCCTTTCGTGATATCCACAGTATATCATAACCACAACCTTCACACTCAGAAAGGTGAGCATCTTACTCATTTGAAGATTAAGTTAAGATCTCTCCTGAGTATGATCTCAAATAACTTTGTAGAATGCTCTAGGATTGAATTAAAGGACTATAAAATAGGCTAAAGACTAGTCCCATTATAAAGTTATGCTAATTTACCTATTAGGCTTTCTAATAATTTGTATATATGTTAGACCCATTGGACCGTAAAATACGTCCCTAGTGCTGTTAAAGAATACCGAACTCTTCATCGAAGTTGTCACACGATTGCGCCTGTGGTCTATTGTGAGCAAATGCGGCACTCGTCTTGCAGAAAGCTTTCTCATACCCAATTGATCATCAAACATTTAAACCATTAATCCATGGCTTCCACATACTCCTGCACTTTCAATCTCCGATCGGCCAAAACCATGTCGTAAATTTTTTCAATGTCTTCGGGTGTAGAGGTCTCAACGTTCTGCGATTCCAGAATTTTCGGCATATTCTGTGCTTGTAAGACCACAATGATATTCTGTAAACCACTTTTTTACAAAAGAAATTGGTGGTGCATCTAAATGAAATTGGCGAAAGTACTGACTTATTGAACTGCCCTCGCAGTATAGTTGTGCCCATGAGTTTATTGGCGAAAGATTTTTTTGCCAGTTCTCGGATACTTTTTATCTATTTTTTATTTCAGATTCATTTTGTAGCATATTATAGAGCCTAAAGCAACTGTCCTTATCTGTTTTTATTTATTTGAATAATGATTTCTTTTAAAGAGAGAGAGAGAGAGAGAGAGAGAGAGAGAGAGAGATTTAATTTTCCGATATCGATATATAGGAACACAACATTTTTTGTATGTATTTTCGTTCGTTGTGGATTAATTTTGAAAGAAAATATATTATATGAAACGGTATGATCCAGAGGTGGTCTCATTTTAACCAATATGTGGTAGGACCACAATGGCAAGGGTACCTTTCATACAAAGTATAATTTAATTAATCATGACAGAACTTTTCAAACTCTGAAAGTAGATTTTTTTTTGTGAAATATGCGACACAAATATGCGTGATATGTTGAGAAAGTAAGGTGAGCTTATGTTTTTATCAAAAAATATTCTTTCATATATCAGTATTCATACACCCATCCTTCCGTTTAAAATAATCCCCTTCAGATATCCTTGTTCTAATGCTTCTTCCACTTATCAGGCCATTTCTCATAAAAGTAGAAAAGTAAATATGTAAAACGTAACATATTCACTTCTATATATTAATTTATCCCCCTTAAATTGATGTTTCAAATGTGATTTTTCATACATCCTGCTGAGTATAAGAGTAAAAGTCATATGCAATAAACTTTAATAAGTTTAAATGATGAAATGAGCTTTGGATTAACACGACAAACAAGTGCATTTTTGTACTTGTCATAATTATAATCATTATGGTAATTTCTATCTGCTGTTTGAAATTCATTACTTGGCATTTGAGTTAATTTTTCAAAAATATTTTTAAAGATTTGTCTTCGCATGCGAAGGCATATTTTAAATGAAAATCTCATCTAATTAAATAAATGTATGTTGCTTCTTATTATTTTTGTTAAAATATCAGCAAAGCAAATAGCAAATGTGTATTTAAAATTTCATACCGAATTTGCTCAACAATTTCACATACCAAATAATTAAACTTAATATGCTTATTAGCATTCGGTACCCCTTACATGAGATTCATACTCACCTACGAAAATACCGTGAAGTATATTAAGTGCGGCATTGCGTTTGTTTTTTAGTTATAGTTTTTAATTCGTTTTAAATGAATTATATAAGATGCAGTGAAATTAAATTTTTAAATAAACTCTAAATATTCGTATTTAATTGACTCAAATATAATGAGTTGCAACATGCATATGATTTCTTCTATTAGAATGATCAAATTATTTCGTGTGCAAATTAAGGCGATTCATCATTTAAAATAATTGTACATCTTTAATTATTTAAAGTATAATATGCTTAAAAAATTACGTGGATGATATCATATGTATACTGGAAGCATATAACGAGGAACAAATACTGGCTGATCTCCGGAACAGCCAGCACAAGAACCTGAAATTCACAATGGAGGCAGAAGAAGGCTGGAAAAATTAATTATCTAGACTTGACAATCAGCACAAACAAGGGATTGAATTGGCTTGAATACGAAATACTTACTTTGTACTGCACAATCTCGGCAGTTCTTGCTTTTCGTCCTTAGTTCATTGTTGACTAAACCTGTGGACTCAAATTTATCCACCACACTGTGAATAGTCTTCTCGGTACCACGATTATGGTGACCGTAAAATGGTTCAAGTGCAGGGAACGTTGTCCGAATAGAACAACCATTTGTAGTAACGTTTCTAAGAATCCAAGAAATAGATTTTACGAAATTGTTTTCTTAATCCTATGACAGCTTTACCGAAGTTGGGTAAAATATGAGATAAAATTGAAGACACTAATTTACAAATTTTAAGTATGTAGAATTTGATGAACTATTCGCGAGTAAATCGTCTTGGAAGCTAAATTTCTTTTACAACAACTTTGCTAAATTTTAGAAAAAATATTTATCAAATTCGTTATACGAGATATTTTCCAAAATAACTATTTTACAATTTATTGTTTGTTGTTGCCTTAATTGAGTCGCTAACAATACATCAGTACTCTTCAGCCAAATCATGTTTGAAAAGCATTCAAACTCATATACTTATACTAAAAAAAATGCACATACCATATGAGAATCCAATAGAGTTCAATCATATTTTTCTACTTGTGATTTACAAAACATACTCGTATAAGAAAAAGTATGTTTAAAGTCAATAAATTTTCCATTGAATGTAAAAAATTCATTGTTGGAAATTATGAATCAGTTCTTATTATAATTAATATTGTTTATACTTTTCCTAGTGTTAGGGAAATTTTACTTGAATTAAATTTTTTTTCATTTTTACTCGTAATATGATGTGGTTTTGGTCATATAGAAATTAAATTTAAACGTAAAGATTATGATCATCTCAACCATATAACCTTTTTGTTACCGCTTTACTAAAATTGTTGTCTATTTTTTTGTTACTTTGTAAGTCTCCCAAAATGTCATAAATCACCACAATTAAATGAAGAGCATGAAAAAACCAGTCTGTAATAAATGGGGTGAGTGGGTTAGTCTAGAGCTTTTTGATATTTTTTTATTGTTTTATAAGGCCATATAAGTACCGGCTCTGGAAGCAAGAGTGTAAAAAATATTACATATGGACTAACAGAATTACTTTATTTTTTAGTCTTAATGAGCCAACAAGTCATCCAAAACATTTGTCAATTATTTTTGTAACACTAGTCCCACTATTTCCACATATTCGATTTGCAAACTAAGAATATTATTCCTAAATAAATACTGTGGGTGCTATGATAAGATAACACTCATAACTATTTAATAATTATAATTTGTCATTAACTGTAATTTATTTTAACTTATTGTATAAACTAACAAAAACATTTAGACGCACCAGTCTGCAATAAATAGGGTGGGTGGGTTAGTCCAGAGCTTTTTGATATTTTTTTATTGTTTTATAAGGCCATATAACTACCGGCTCTGGAAGCAAGAGTGGATATATTAACAAATGGTAGTAGAAGTAGTCTATATATCTGTGACAATAAGGAATGAGTACATACATCGACTCAATCTCAAAATGAGTTAATTTCAACATTGTGATTTGCCACTTTAAAAGTACCTCTCAGCAAAATTTCACTCATCCATTTCGCCTTATTTTTCAGGAAATTACAGTGGAATGAATTTCTGGTTGTCTTTCTTTATGTACAATTTCGTTATGAAAAATAACTCATGAAATTACAATGTGAAATGTAGACCATGTACATAATTTATTCGTAACATAAAGGGCTACAGAAGGTATAAAAACACCGCCTTAAAAAGAGAATTGGTTTTAAAAAATTAAATTCAAAATTGGAAAATGCTTCCTTTTTACCTTATTGTCACTCATCAAAAGCGAAAAAGTGAAACTGAAAACTCTGGTTTTTTTTTAGCTAAATATTTTTTAGCTAATTTTACAAGTCCCGCACCAAAAATTTTAGAATCCTTAGCTGAAACCAATGTTTAAGAAGACAATCGCTTGTTTTAGAAAAGAAAACATTGCTGAGAAATGTGTAGGGAGAAGCGAAATCGGCGCTTTTTGACAATATATGTTAAAACTTTTTTTATTGGAGAGCCATTAGTAAAGGCTTGACATCAAGCCTTGTAAGAGAAAGAATTTTTTTTGGGAAAACGTACACTTACCCTGAGTTAACGTACAAAACGATACCCATTGCTTTTTATACATAAAATTAGCAAAGTAATACCAGAAATGAAATTCAAGCGCTCAAAAAAACAGATAAAACGAAACTCATTACGCCTTTTCAACCTTAAAGCCCTCCCTCTCTCCACTCTAAATCAGCCCACCTTCACACGATTGGGAAAATAATGCCAGTAATGAAATTAGAGTACCTAAAAACATATAAAACGATACCCATTACATGTTTTGAACATTATGCCCCTCCCTCCGCCCACTCTGGACCAGCCCCCCTTGACTTAATCGGTATAATAATGCCAGAAATCAATTTGGTGCCCCAAAAACCCCCGGATACTGAATTTCATACATCTAGAGGCAAAAAAACGACGCTATTTATTTTGTCCGGATTTGGAGCTCAAATGCTACTCTATGCGTCGTTTTCCAACGAATACGGCCAATGACACCTCCAGACCATAATGCGCAACAAACAGTCACTTTTTCTGGATGCAATGGCTTTATCACTGAAAGGCCTGTTGGTTCTAGTAGCTAATAAGCATATCTAGGACGTTGTGAATGGTCAGACATCTTTAATTGTTGAGTGGTTTGGACTTTATGTGGATGGAGGTGTAAATCTAATTGTAAAATACGTTAGATGGGACCAGTTGCAGAGAACGCCATGAAATTGACAAATTCGGATTATCTGCCACAGTTTTACTAGCAGAAGCGATATTTGATATCTTGAAAATTCCTTGCACATTAGGTCGATTATGACGACCATAATCTCCCCGTAATGATCACACCACCAACTTTTGTATTAAGTTTTAACTATTTTTACGCGTTCTTCGGTTGTTTAACGATCCATATTCGCATATGAGAAACCTTTCATTAAATAAATGACATCTTAGATGACAGATATTTAACAGCTGAGAGTCTGGTCAGACCGACTGTTCTGAAACAATTGAATGGATAAGTCGTTATAATCAACATTATAATTATCGAGTTGAGTTTGAAAATTCGAGCACATAAATACTTGCAATGTAATAAAAGCAGCTTGTGATGATTTTGGCTTTGCTTTGCTCATAATGGCCACGTACTATTAGATTTCCATAATTGTTGAGCTTCTTAAAAATGCTGTTGTCAACACAATATCCAATTAAATCATATCCTTTCCATAGCATCGCATGAAAATCTAGTCAATCGTAGTGCAATCACATAACTTTTTAGAACCAATTGACGTGGTCCTTTGGTCCAACGGCAACGGTTTTTTATAAAATCCTCCCACTGTGCATCATCGTTATAATTCCCAAGGCATCTCATTTCGCTCAGGACATACACATAATAGAGTGTTAAAAAAGTATTAACAACTGGATTTCTGCAGGTGTTAAATATACCTGACATCTACATAAGTATGTATAACTCATTTCAAATGTACATATTTACATTCATTTTATGCAAAGTACATAAGAATAACAACAGCATGGCTTATCAATTACATGACAACAAATAAAAAGCAAAGGGAAAGCAAAGGGATGTAAGGACGAAGTTGGATTATGTTGAAAAGCTGGTGTAAAATAATTGCCCCTATTGCGGTTCACCACTTTTGTGTCAGTTTGGTCGTCTTAGGTGATTTCGCATTGCCGTTCTCAACTAAACTGCCAGTTGACTATTCAGTTGTGTATCTGTTTTTTCGTGGTATTGCCGTTCTCAACTTTGTAAAAGTTTGGTCGTAAAAAACGTTGAATACACACAACTGCTTAATTGTAGTTGTGTCATTATCAGTTAGAGTGAAATTTTTTTTAAAAGCGGTGAAAATTTAAATCAAAATGGAGAGATCGTAAGTATCAATTTTTATAATAATTTTTTCACAATTTTTAAACACTTTTATTAGTTTGAAAATAACAACGAAAGTCCAATTTGAGCGGCTTGTTCAGATTATGGACAGGAATCCGGAAATTGCTCGCGGAAAACCAAATTTTGGTGCAACGGAAAATACGTGCAAGGAGTTATGGGAAGAGTTTGCTGTAGAATTAAATAGTTTGGGACCACCGACAAGAACATCGCAAGAATGGCAACGTGTAAGTGTGTCAGTAAAATAATATTGAACAATTACAATATTCTTAATATAATTATAATCTTGCACAGGTTTGGATCCACTATAAAGCAAGCATTAAGAAAAAACTTGCAAACAATAAAAGAAACACTCAGGCGACAGGTTGAGGCCCATCACAAGAAATCCCATTAAATAGCCTTGAGGATACTGTTTCACAACTCTTGTCTTTGCAAGAGGGAGTGGCACCATTAAATAGCCTTGATGATACTGTTTCACAACTCTTGTCTTTGCAAGAGCAAGCGGCACCATCTGGCCAAGTTTTTGGCGTTGCAGCATCCACTGCAAACATTAAAAAAAATTGCATTGTTGGAACGACAAGCAAATGAGGCTACTGATCTCCACAATCTTAAGGTGGAGTGCGATAAATTACAAATAGAAAAACTTAAGAATAAATTTAAAAATTAATAATATTTTATTGTTTGCTGTTGTAAATTTCATCTTATTTTTTATATATTAAAATTCACAAGTGGTATTATTTTTTTAAGAATTACAAGTTTTTAAATATATGTACAGAATTCTTTTTTTTAACCTTTTAAGACTCAACAAATTGTTTCACAATACATAAATAAAATATTTTACACTTTTTATTCCCACAACACTTTCAGTTTAATTTTCTTCAAATTTCACTTGTCAAACGTGATATTTAAAGTTGGCAATTCGATATTTTAGGTTGGCAATTTTATGACAAACTCAACTAAAAACAGTTGTGTATCGCAATAACTAAAATGAGTTTGGTTGTGCATAAGTTGGGTTGACTCTCACACGACCAAACTGAGTTGAGTGGTGAACCGCAATAGGGGCAAATATTGTTTAAAAGAGAAAACTTTGAAGCTTAAAGGCCGGCAAAAGGAGCAAAATGAGAAAAATTATGCATTTAGAAATGAACGGGTTGTGGAAGTGTAAAATGTTGATAAAAAATAATTTGAGGATGGATTAAAAATTAAAATATTTGAATATTTTTAAAAAGTTTCTACCCCCTTATACGTTGCAATTTTGTACAGGTAAAAAGAAAAACAAAGTGATTACAAATCCAATATAAGTTGTTTGTTTAAAAGTTTTCTGAAATTGTTATGCTTAAATTTCAGAAGTAGTAAAATACTTTTAAATTTAATAGAATTCTCATATAATGTTGGTTGGTTTGTTCCGAAAGGAAAATAAATTGGCACAATAACAAAATACACTTGGTTTTTTTTACATATTAAATATAGTTTCATATTCAGAGGATGGATATAAAAAACAAGAACTTCTCAGAAGGACAAACTAAAGTTAAAATCATTGGAAAAGAACCGAATTTAAAAAACACTCTCCACATTTTGGTAACATTGTGTTTTAATAATCTTCAGATGTTGCATTTAAATTAGAGTTTACATGACGAAAATGCATAAAATTCGTGAATCATCTCTCAAACTCCATTTTGGAACACTTGACTGCCACTCACATTCAGAGGATTGCGACAGATTTCCGATTGCCTTAATATGTCCTTTATATTATCAAACGGATTGTTATAATATATGAAAAGTAGAAATAACAGAAGAAGTAGAGCAAACTTTACCATAGTTTGGAAACGGAAATGGAAGAATAATGATTTCTCTTATTCTTTTGCCTGTGATTCTTGGTTTGAATACTCGTACTACTGATTTTTGAACAAAATCTGTTCAACAAAAATGTTCAAGCTAATGAGATTTGTGACGGCATCGAAAATGTGCCCATGTTCCACCAGCTGTCAGTAAAGTTTAGTTTTCCTATAATTAAACGTATTCCAAATCAATGAACACCATATTCTCTAATGAAGTTTGATGAGATTTCAACTCGAGCCTGTCAAGAAAAAACTTTGTTCATTTCGTTAACAACATATGCAGTACAACTGAACAGTTTCCATACATTTTCTTTTATAATTTAAGTGATTTCCATTTCACTACTGCAAAATAATAATATAAAAAAATTTAGCGTTTTATAATCTTAATATTAATCTTTTTTTTTTAATTCTTTTCTTCCATTTACAGTCTTCAACTCTTGTCTTCAGCTCAACCAAACCAACTCTTTTCAATTCTATTCGAGGAGGTGGCCACGCCAGGATATAGAGCAAATACGATGACACAAAAGAAATTCGTTGGTTGTATTTTGGCCTCAGCGTTGCTGTGCTTGTGGATGGTCTCATACGCTGAAAGCGCTCCCATGCCAAGGTAGTGGTATTTTTTATAAGAAATTTAATTAAAATAAACATCTTCATCTTCATCGTCATCTCATCTCTTTTTGATTCATACGAGTGTATAACTGAATCATTAAGGAGTAGAAAAAAATGATTTATTATACTCGCTGCATGTGCAACTTTGTTTTCATTCTCTTTTTTTTAATTTTTATGGAAAATACGAGCAGTAATTGAGTGACTAAGATGTTTGTTTTTCATTTATATGATATTTTAAATGCTCATAAAAAATTATCAAATGAAAAATTATTGCACAAATGCCCGAAGAAGTCTTAAAATGTTGCAGCAGCAATTAATAACATTGAATTGCAGTTATTACATTCGAATGGGAAAGTTGAATAAATTTAAAGTTTTAATTTACAAATCTAATTAATTGTTTGAGGCGGAATAGTTTAGTTCGCTTTGGTCTGAATAACGATTGAACTTAATTTTTGCATCAGCTGTAATCAAAAGTATTGTTTCTATATGCCTTTCCAAACAATAAGCAACTAAATGGAGCTACTAAGTCCACCTGATTGAAGTACACAGTGTTTTTGCTCTTGGAAATCGAATCTTGCGCCACTCACCCAACTGCTTCGATCTGAGGATCACTCTTTGGAGTGATTGCGGGCAGTTTGCGACAATTACCATTCTCTCTGACAAAACTCGCCATATGAAACATGGACCAGAATGAGCAGCTTCTCTAGTACCACTGTGCATTTTTGTGCCACCTGTAATAAGTTTTTCATGCAATTTTAGAAAATGGAAAATAATTAGTTTGTCTGTGGTTCCATCACCAAATTTGTCAACTCAGAATAATAACTTTTTTATATAATTTTTTTTTTTTGTTGAATAATTTCTCTATTCAGTAAGAAATAGGAAGAAGCCAACTATTACACTAGCAGAACGGCTCGAAAAAATCGGAACTATTCAATTCAATTATATAAAATGTTACTAGCTTTTGCTGTTTAACAAATTTAAAACTCTTTTTTTAACTCTTAACATTAATAACGTTAATATAAATTATTATTTATGAAATTCTTATTTTCCACTACAATTCACACGTTTCCATTTTTTGCACTTTCTTTGTTATTTTGTTTTTATTCATTGGTATTCGTTGCTGTGCCACCATAAACAACAACAACAACAACAACAACAACTAATGCAATAAACGCAACAAAAATTATATGTAGTCAAAGTAATGGATACTACAATAACGAATTGGAAGAAGTACCGGATGACATTCTAATGGAATTAATGGCACGTTTTGGACAAACTATAATGAGAGCTCGCAATGATTTGGAAAAGTAAGTTGAACTTTTCAACTTAAAATTTTCTTTACTTTTGCATGCTCTTCCTCGAATTGCACAAATTTATTAGCACGTGTCTGTGTGTAACATTCCGTCTTTTTAAGTTCGAAACGTACAGTTGACTTTGGCTTAGCACGTGGCTATTCCGGTACCCAGGAAGCGAAGCATCGCATGGGGCTGGCTGCCGCTAATTTCCCCGGCGGTCCTGGCCGAAGGAGACGTTCAGAAACCGAAGCTTAAGCTGATGAATTGGATTTCTTTTCCAGCATGAGCTGCACAACCCAGCAAACGGTTCATCCCACTCTCAATAGCAACATTTTTAATAAAACCACTAAAATAGTAAAACGTCCCAGCGTATAGAGAAAAGTTAAATAATTAAATAAACCGAATACAATTGGAATGATGTCTAGATTAGAAACATATATGTATGTATATTTACGTAAATATATTTGAAAATTTATTTAATTTTTATTTATAATTATGAGCGTAAAATTGTGTAAATAAACTAATTTATAAAAAAGCAAAACAAAAAAGTTACATCTACATATATAAATATTTACCTAAAATCAAAGGAAAACAAAAATTGCACGAAACTACAATGTTAAACTGTTGCTCCAAAATGTTCTTTATTTAGCGAAAATATATTACCAACTGAACAAGGATGCTAAAATGCTTGGTTCCTTAAATTTATAAATTTTATAAAATAAGATTAAAAAATATTAACTAAGAATCAAAAACGACATCTCTTAATGTTCAAAAAAAAACTGTACTATTTTTTAGTATTTAAATAAATTTATAATTATTATTATTATTATATAAATATATATGTTAATTCTGTTACAAATATAAAAAACTTATATACAAATTAAGAAATAAATAAAAACAAGGTCCCCTACGAAAGAAGTTCCTTTATGTTCTGACATCTAAAAATTCTATACTTCCTAGTTTAAATTTTCTACCACTCTAGCCCTAGTGTTACAAAATATTCGAACGAATCAAAAATTATAATTGAAAAGTTATGATGAAATAAAATAACACTTAAAATAATTATTTTAAAAAATGCCAGCACAAAATTGTATTTTCATTTGATAATTCAAAGAAAAAATCTTAAAAACTGCAACGAGTGCTACTGTAATGTTGCGTAAAACTTCGTTAAACTGCATTTAAATAAATAAAGAAAAACTTCCAACAAAATCATTTGTTTCATTATCTTTTGGGAAAACATCCAAGGCCACGATTCGATAAGAACTCAGCCCGTCTATGCCAAAAAAGGTAAAAAATTCAGAACACCTTTTTCATACTAAAAATCAAAGGGGGACACGTAAACACGTAAAATTTTTAATAAAAATAGTAGAAACTTTAAACTGTTGAAAGCTTTTCGTGTTACAAAATTTATAATACGAGTACATATAGTAAGTACTAAGCTCAAGTAAAAAATTCAAGTCAGTTTTCTATCACAATAACCGACACTGTATCTTAAAATTATTAAAAAAATTATTATTATTACTTTTTTTTTAATAAATCAATTGCGATTTTCGAATCGGTCGTGTCAAGTTATGAGAAATGGTGCCACGGGCATGATCAAACCATTTGTTTCCGAAACAAAAACCTAAAAATCCAAAGAAGTCTCAGCAAATCCACTGTTCACCACAAGAAAATAATAATATTAATTATTTATATTGCATACTTTCAGGGATTACGTTAGAAGAATTGCCAGACTCAAAATTCATATTTTGAATTCAGTCCTATATGTCGAAACAGCTCGGTATTTTTGAAAGACATTTTTTGTGTATGAATGAGCACAATCTCAGCTTTAATAAACAATAATTTTTTTTGCTTAATACACTATACAACTGGATATATAAGCGATATTAAATAGCGCCCATTTTTCGCCTTTTGAAAATGGGCGTGGCAAAAAATTTATTGAAAAACTGTTCCACATTAGGAATCCTATCAGCGTACCAAATTTCATGAATATATATATAAAATAACATTGGAGTTATGACGCAAAACGTAAGTTGTTTTATTTACCCCCCCCAAAAAAATCTGAAAAAAGGAAATTTATTTTTTTTTTGTAACACACCAGGCCAACAGAAGCTGGTAGCAGGTGGATTTGGCGAAGAAATTATTTTCAAAACACAATAACTCGTGAATGGTTGCGGATATCTGAATGATTCTTTCGCCATATAATAGATTGAAAGGTGGGCTACACGATGGTCAACCTTTGGCCCGCCTGGTGACCCCCCGTTACATTGAAAAAGTGTGATTTATGACATTCCCCTTTATATTTTTTAAACTAATTGACCTACAGAATTTGAAAAAGTTCTAAGAAAATCTCCATATTCTATTTTACCATCCAATGAACCTTCATATTGTTGTCTTGAAGTACCACGGTGTTATTCATATGTATATTTCTAGGTGACATATCAGACGAAGAACACAATCAAAGGTTATTGTATGCTGATGATTTGCAGCTAAAAACTTGACAATGTCCGATTTATATGTAGCAAAATGGATGTTGATTGAAAACTAATTTTTCTTGTATGGCGTTGCTATTTTTGTATTGAAAAGCCAATTGATCTTAAAGTTCGACCTTATGACCATCACCTAAGAAAAATTCGTAAAAAAAGGTACTGAGAAGTTCCCGCGATATTACATGTGAAACCTTTTATCCATTAGTTATTTAAGGTAAAAATACAATACTGAGATATATTCGAATTCCGACTACATTACAGGCATGGTTTTATTGATTCCATATGCTGCCTTTGCACTAATTTTGACTTTGTAACGATTTGGAATGTAATTTCAATAGATAGAAATAAATAACGTCTAGAGCACATTCGGATTCACTTTATTTTCTCTTGGCTTAAATTCAATTCAAATTCCTTCTTAACCTTAATCCTGAGAGTTCAATATATATTTCTTAATAAATTGTTATCGCAATTGAAAATTCAATATGTTTGGAATTTGTGTTTTTTTTTCTTCTTCTTTAATTTCATATTTGTTTCTCTAAGCCATTCATCCATTTAGACCCCAAGGACTAATTTCAAAATTTATTGTTTCTTAACTATAATAAGATGTTATATAATTTTATAAGAATAATGTTGCATTCGTGTGTAATTATTGTATGAGTGTTAAAGAATTGGAAAATATATTTTTTATGAGGTTAAAAGAATTAGATTCTCAAGGAAAACAAAAAACTGATTATCAGTATGAAGAAAATAATTAGCCAGAAGGTAGTAGTGGAATTGTTGTCCAATATACTTAAATATGGAGCAGAAAAGACGACGAACAGATTTCTTCAAGCTTAAAAAATTTAAAATATAAATTTAACATCACTGTATATCAATAGTTATATATTTGATTATCACTGTATAAAATCATAAATATTCTTAATATTTGAATATTTATATCAGTTAATATGACTTACACAAACATACATACATACTTTTTGAATTGGAATTCTCGACTTTAGAAATAGAAATAGACCCCTGCTTATAAAAAATGGAAGATATTCATAAGGCAATCGCTTGGCATTATCTCTAAATTGTGTTTTAAAAGAATATAATAAATTTGATATTTATACTCTCTTTCGCCAGATGTCGGTAACCAAAAAATATGTATAGTATGTATGTCATTTGAACAAAATTCTTTTTTAATGAATTTATTTGAAAAATAAGATGTAACATTGCCAAAAATGATTTGGAATGAATATGCGTTAAATTCATTCTCCAAAATTAGTATTAAAATTTTTTTGTTATTTGATGAATGCTTTTTAAACATGGTTTTGCCAAAGTATACTGAGATTCGCTTAGCGCCAATGAAATGTAGGCATATACACAGTTAAGCGACACATAACAATAAAAAATTAATTTAATGATTCGGAATAGTAACGAGTGTATGGCGGTATAGGGTGGGTTGCAGAGCATTAGAAAAACTATTTAATACGTACACTTTTATTGGTCCAAATTAAATTATATCTGTATTTATATGTTGGTGATATGTTCGTATTTCTTACAAGAAGATAGCTGGCCTTAACGCCTACGTATTACTTAGAAGGACATCAATTATGCCCGCAACAATGTCCTTTAAACAAGCTAAACTTTTCGAGTAGTTCCATGTTTGCTGGCATTAGTCCTCCTCGTTTTACTTTATGGTGCAGCAACTTTTGTTAAGGGTGCCCACGTAGATTAGTAGCTAGGGCATGATTACTAGACTAGTAGTCGGAGGATCCTAGATTAAATTCCTGCGGAAGACTCTAGATGTTTAATCCTTAATAATAATAATAATAATAATAAGTTCCCGTCGTTCCTACTAGGAGCATAGGATCTCCGCCTTATATCTTCTTTACTCTTCTGTTTCCAATTGCCCATTCTCTATCTATCACAGGTATCACATTAAGTTAAGAAATATGTTATTATTTATTTTTTTAACTGATTTTTAAGTTGATTTTGGTGAATTAAGTGTTTTACAACTGTGAATTAAATATTAAACAATACATACATAGTAATAAACGGAAAAGGTTGTTTAAGAGATCTTAAGGAACATGTAACATCCAGTGCTAAAGTACACTTTTGATGCAATGAAAATGCCATTCCTAAAAACGCTATTTATATTTTTTTCAGCCTACCCCTCTACTCGAGATAAATATATTCAAATTGTATGAGTATAATTAATTAAAATTTTATTGAATGAATAATTTTCCATATAAAATAATTAATGCATATGATAGATATTCTTACAGATTACATATGACATTTATGAATAAAGAACTTATTTTGTTTTTAAAAAAATTATATTTAAAAATACTCAAAGCCTTACGATATAATTTACAATCAGTTTTTTTTACAACTGCTTGTCAATAATGGAAGAACTTGGCGGGAATGCTTATCATTTAGGTTTTAAATTTAAGAAATAAAATCTACAATTAATTGGCACTTAAAGGAAAATAAAGTCACTGTTGTAAGAATAATAAATGAACTTGAACTTGAACTAAGTTACAAGTTAATAATACTTCTTTTAAATATATTGAAATATGAATACTTTTTTTTACAAAACTTAATATAATATGTTCATTAATAATATCAGAAAATCATTTAATTACATTTTTATGAGGGCTGGCTTTGTTCTATAATCTTATTATTACGTATTAGTTAAATTTTTACATACGAGGGTGGCTCAATAAGTCAGTGACTTTTTTTAAATAAAACACAGATCTTTAAAATTATTTTATTCCTCAAAATAGTCTCCTTGGTACACTTTGTTAAACGTTTCTCCAATTTTTTTATCCCTTTCAAAAAATGAGGTTTGCTAAGGTCATTAAAACAGGTATTTATTTATAAGATGATTACATCGTTGGAGTAAAATCTCGTCCCGACAACCCATCTTTAGGTTTGTAAAAAAGAAATAAACACTCTGTGTTAAGTCCGGAGAATAGGGTAAATTTAAAAATTCATGGAAACTGCACATGTGTTGTTTTACCCTTTTGAACGTAGTCAATGTAAATTATACTGTATGCATACCCCATTGGCTCGCTTTGGTCTCTGGGGTGTTGTGGGTGGATTCACTTTTCGGCCACTATTACGAAACGGAGCAAAGCCTCGTCCATATTACAGTTGAACAACGTGAAGCTGACGCACTCATACCCAAGTGATCATTGAAAATTTAAACTACTGAGCCATATGATATGCCTATGGCTTCTACAACCTCTCGCACTTTTAATTTCTGATGGGCCAACACCATGTCGTAAATTTTTCAATTATTTCGCGTGTAGAGACCTCAATTGGCCATCGAGAACATTCGGCATCTTTCATGCTTGTTCGTCCACAACGAAATTCACTAAACCACTTATTCTCCGTAATGGTGCAAGATTTCCATAGTATTTATTAAGCTTACATGGGTTTTAATAAAAAATAATGCGAAATTATCTTTTTTCCAGTTTTTTCTTCAGATCACGCGTTAGTCTGCTATCAATGGCTGTAAAACTCAGTTTGTTAAAATTTTCACAGGAGTCAACTTGCAGATGACTCTTGACAACAGCAGTGTTGGCCTTTCAGTTAAGAGTTAAGAGAAACTCAAATAGAATAACAATGATAATAATACGAATAATTGACCCACCCTCGTATTTTAAATTTCAATGAAGCAAAAACTGTTAAAAAGATGATTAAAAAATTTTAGCAACACATTTCAACTTAAAAATTATAATTATAAATACTATGAAAATAAATGTATGTATAAAGAATATTTACAGTCTTATTAAATTAATGCGCACAGAGGGTGTATGTGTCAAAATGGTGTTGTGGTGTATGTGATTGTAGTTTAATTAATAGATAAATATCTTACAATAACAAATACATTTAGCACTAAAAGCAAAGGCTTTGGCTTGCCACTTTCCTTGCCATTTCGAGAATATAAACGGGATCAAGGGAGCTTGTCATCCAAGTTAAGAAAAACATTATTTTTTTATAACATTTATGATGTTTTCAAGTGCTAGTGAGTTTTATAAATAACAAGACATTTTTTTATATGCCACAAGATACATAATAGAACCGTATGCTACTTGCGGAATAATATGTAATTGGCCATTAATCTGTTGTCTTTCTTTTTCTTCATTACCTCTCTTGGGAGCATTTGGCTTGAATAAAGCATCTCCATCTTACACGAGTTGTTGCAATTGTTTTCGCATTGTTATTTTTGCCTTCTATCAGTTTCGTTAATCGGTTAATGTTCCCTATAAGTAGATGATTGGGTCTGAAGTAGCAAATCTAGGATAATGGGGCTTTTTCATGTTATATCCTCACTTCATTTTAAAACTCGAAAAACCATGGTGGAAAATTGTTGTCCTCTGCCAGGGAACAAACCTGGGGTTCTAGTAGGCAAGCACTTTATCTACCACACCATGCCACAACTGTTGTCTTAATCACAATAAAAAGGAATGCAGTTTTCTAAGAACAACTTTGAATTTTTTATCGTGGGGACCAAGATTCCTTTTTGGATTTTTTTTTTGTAGACGCCACTTTTAAAAGACTGAAGTGTTAAGCCAAACAAGTAAGAATTCTACATTCCTCTAAACCGAATGTTATATACCAACGAATGCATCTTATTAAAATTCATTAAAATACTTATTGCATCTAAAATTTTTTTTTTTTTAAACTTAAGGCCTTTCGCCCTAAGATAAAAGATTTCAAGATTTAGCTTTTTTAGCTTCATTTTATTCACATAGAAAAGTTTCAAACACTGCCAGTGCTGTTTAGTCACTGGTGCTATGCTTTTATCACTTAAACAGTCCAATAATACAATAACACACAAATTAACATCAGATAACATCATAATGTCAATATGATCTGATCTGAACAGGTATGGAACTCACGTTCTCAATTGCTTTGTATTCAACCAATTGGATTCGATTACATCTTAACAAAGTCAGTTTGTTAATGTTTTTCTTCAAGCCAACAAATTTTCTTACACCACTTATTTTTTCTATTCAACTCACTGTGATATGGCTTTAAAATCATAAACTATTCCTATTCACATACTAATTATGAAACCACATAAACACATACATACATACACACAAACACACATACAAATACAGAGATAAGGAATAGAAAACAATATTCATACTCATGTCACTCGCCTTAGAGCTGTTTCCCATGCAACATGTTTTCTTCATCTAAACTTTCCCATTAACATACCATACATGTATGTATGTATATAGGAATTTGAAGTACTAATCCTGATTGTCATAATGTTGTCGCTGATGTTGTTGTTGCTGCTGTAACTGTTGTTATTATTGCCCATTTTCCATTATATTTTGACAGCTGCACTTGTTGCAACGTTATTACCATTGCTACAGATATTATTGTTAATGTTGTTGTTGGTGGTGGTGGTGCTATTGTTGTTGCTGTTGGGCAAATTGTTGCCCGCATTATTCGCATTTATTTGCGAATTTGAATTCGTATTAGTGGCATTAGGCGTCTGCAGATGGTGATGATGTTGCTGCTGGTGTGTTTGTTGTTGTTGTTGTTGATGCGGCCCCCGCACTAATTCCATGTATTGAAAGGGTACATGGAAATTTTGTCCTTTGTGTTCGACTATTAAATGGCCACGACAAGTGGAGGCACCAACTACCGTAACACTTTCACCTTTTCTCAATTGTTCTGTGGGTGGATTTGTAATCGTGTCCTCGGGGAAATTCATTTTCATTATACGATTTTGTGGAAAACATAGTTTTGTGTTGCCTGTAACAGTGTAATTGCGTGATGTTGGCACCGGTGGTGGACGTTCCTGTAAAGTGTTAAACAAAATATTGAATAAAAACTAATTTGCATAGAAAAGAAAGAAATGTTATTAAAATAATATCAATATATGCATTTAATTATTATTAAAAAGGGTAAATAATTCTAAGCCAAATACGTATTTGAAATTTAGCACTAATTTCAGTTACGGCTTAGCTTTCTAATTGGAAAAATATTTTCAGCCTTATTATATTCAAAACCTCAACTTTTACCAAAACTACAATGGGTAGTTTTATATAGTTTTTGCCTTTGTATACAATCTTTTTTACAGAAGGTGGTGGCGGGTCTACATGACCTTTGTTTGTCATGATGTTATCCTCTTTTCCAGGGGTGGGGGTTGGTCAGAGCGCTCATTGGATGCATTTTTAAAACTTTAAAAACCATGACGAAAAATTTATATATATATATACATATATATATATATATATATATATATATATATATATATATATATATATATATATGTATATATATATATATATATATATATATATATATATATATATATATATATATATTTAATGGTATACTTATATATTATATTTATTTATATATTATATTTATATATACACGAATTGCTCATTTAAAGATATTAGAATTGGAAAATTTTGCTTAAAGGATCTACTTTAATAATGTTAATAATCCGTTGAACAAAATAGTCTTTATGTCCTTTGACATACATACGCATAAGCCAATCTTTTTTTCACATTAAACAGGATTTTGCTATTTTAAATTCTCATGGAATACCAATGGAAGAGAATTTTTCATAAACTCTGTATATAAACTTAATAATAACTACATGCTACAGTGGGCACGCTGTGAGGTTGCAAGCAGAAGTGAAGCGTGGGAAAAGAGCATTTTTAAACAGGAAAGAATTATTTAGTTTTGTATTACATTTGATTTAATTGAATTTTGGTTAATTGATTTTAATTAAAGGTGCAAAGTGTGTGTCTGCAATTGCACTTAGCATTTCTTAATTAAATTTGTTGCTTTATTTATTTGCCAATTTAAGATAGAATAAAGCAGTTGGGATAATAAATATTTTTAAGAAATATAATGAAATTTCAGGTGCTGCCAGTTTTGCTATGCCGTTTGCTCAATATCCTTCTCATTAGAGAATTTCAAGCAAAATGCATAGTGTAAGTCTAGTGTAGAAAATAATTCTAAAATGTTGCTTGTTGACTTGAGATATATGTAACTTTATGATCCAGTATTGAAAGTGTTAAGTTTTTGCCGTTTTCGATTTTTTATAAATTTTAGAAATATACTTTTTTCTAATTTTGCATAAAAAATATTTTCCATTATTGCGGTCTAAATAATTCCGAAAACTTTGAGTACACAAAAAATAGTATCGGCATGGCTAGGAGGTAATATGAATTAAGATCTTTTGGTGTTCTTTATAACAAAACTATTCAAGTTCTTCTCAAGTTATGACAAAATCGGCGGAGCACCCTCGTCACAAATTCCAAATTTTAGAAGAAAATTTTTACTGTTTTTGAAGACTGTAATGCATCAATATATATATATATATATATATATATATATATATATATATATATATATATATATATATATATATATATATATATATATATATATAAATTGATTTATTATGATTTTTCTATCTTTATTTCCTTCACTTTCTGTAAAAAAATTATTTTGAGTGTTGCCCTGATGAGGTTACCTTGTGTCAATTTGCCTTGACTCAAAATTAAATAAAAAATAATAGAAACTGAGGAAAACAAAAGAAATAAAAATATTTTTAATTAGAAAAATAAATGAAAGAATATGCCACAACAAATCGATGGCAAAATTTTTAAAAAGATTTGAAAGAAATAAATGCAAAAATTAATAAATATACATACTTATAGTAACAAACCAAACAAGTTTGTTACCACGTTTATACGCACGTCTTATTTGCAAATAGAACTATTTGCAAATAACTAATTCACTGTTTATACGGGTAATTGCATACAGAACTTATATTATTATTAGTGATGCCATGTGACGAAAATATGATTGTTTGGTAAGTAAAACACAAAAAACGTTCATGAAGTGGCAACGTCTTACTTTTTATTTGCAAATAGTGTCGTTATTCACGACTTGTTTAAGTGAATTAATAAGTTACAATAAAAAAGTTATACGGCAACATTCTTCTTTTTTATTTGCAAATAAGACGTGCGTATAAACGTAGTATGTCATAAGTAAAAAACAAAATAAGCAAATTAAAAAGCATGTGTATGGTTGGTAAAGAATAAATAACAATGGCAAGACTGTTGTAAGTTAGTGATGTGTAATTTGAGCTTTTCATTACAAAAAAAAAGCTTTCACAAATTGTGATACGATGGATCAAAACAATTCTCGTATTACATTTACAGTGAAAATTTGTATAAATAGCTGAAATATACATCAACTGACACCACAGAAGTGGACCAAACACAAGAACGCTGATGATGAAAGTGTAGCGGCTTTCGAAAACAGCATGTTGTTCCGTTCTGCTAGTGTTTGTCAGAATGATTTACACATTTGTCTTTGTTGTAATTTGTTCTTTGATAACTATCACATGTAATTTGGCTTATAAAATACGATTGAACTAAGTAGCCTGTTTAAAATTTAAATAAAACACAAAGAAATAAATGACACTACTTTATAATATATAAATATAATATTTTTGGTTGCCCTGCTTATTACACACAATGAACACACACTAAACTATTTTACTTACCAAATCTAATCCAAAGAGGCTGCATGTTTGCTGAATTATTTTTGTGTCACATTTTTCATTAGGGTCCGGTGGTGGTGTTCCAGCTATCGGCTGTGGTCTTGGCCTAGTAACTGTGCCCAGGTTTGCGGTTTTCGTCGACATCCGTGGTAGTGAAGTTGTTAAAGTAGCGGCTGTGGCAGCATCTGCAACAACATAATTTGAAGCTAAAATGATGCATGTGTTCAGGAAATAACCAAACAAGCTAAATTTTATTGGAAATAATGATGAAAGTTAAAGTTAAATAAAAAACAATTCAATCAGCAATAAAATAAGAGTGGATTTGTATTATACATTTTTGTAAATGAAATTTGTTACATTGAACTTCTTATATTCGCTGATATGAGGTATATTGAAGCAAACAAAATGGCAAAACCGTCAGCATATGAAATTTCAAGCGATTTCTTGCAACATTTCTTATCCCAGCTGTTTCACTCGACCTTAAGTTGGCAAATAGATAAAGTTGCATGCAACAAATTTCATAAAAAATTCTTAGTGTCAGTCAACTCATTGAAATATTAGAAATAATTAATATGCCATTAGCACAGAAAATTTATATCAAGCAAGTGCAGATAGTTTAGCTAAGAATTACAGACATTTGACTTAAAAGAGCAGAAACGGAATAAATTACTATTATTATTATTTTTTGATTTTTGTATATAGGAAATTTTTCATTGAAAAAATGTTTGTTGTGGCTTTAGCTCCTCATATGCCGACATTTCATTGGTTGCTAAAACCAAATCGTCAGTGAAGTTTAAGCAGTTTGATAACATTCAATGCATTTTGCAAAAAACTAATTGTTTCTAACGATTGGTCGGGATATTCTCCCGAATAATAAATTTCAATATTAGGAAATTTTTCATTTTATTTATTTCCTCATTTGTAAATTTTTGTGTTAGAAAATTTTTTTAAAATTATATTCACATAAGAACTTTTAAAATTTTTTTATCTTTACTTTATGGTACTTTGCTACCATTTCACACATGTCTTCAAACTGGTATTCTGTTCAACACTTCGCCTATAATATTGTAAAAATTCATATCAAAAATTAGTATGAAAGAGTTATAAAATTATGCTGCGGATATTGTACTGGCAACATTAAGGCAACATTTTTCACCCTTTGAAACAATATAAATGGCACTTATTTCATGTACAATTAAACGTTTTTTACACAATATACAATTTTCATAAATATGTTTCCCTACGTACGCAAAAGCAACAACACAATGTGCTCTAAATAGGTATTACATGTTGCATGTAGAATTTTTCAGTGGAAATAGTAAATGTTGTGTTCAACATGTTTCACAATTTCTAAAGGTGAATTCACCCATTCGTTCTGAACGTTCCGAACGCTTTTTTTATATGTAGTTTGACGTCTCTATTTTGAGAAAGAGAGTAAATTTAATGCGGAACACCAACAAAAATTTCGTTCAGAACGAATGGGTGAATTCACCTTAACAGTGAACCAGGCGTTATGCATAAAATCTTGTTTGTTTTTGATAGTTGAAATTATTGCAACTTCCACTTGAATTTATCCCTGTCTGTCTTGTCTTGGATCAAATTTTGACTATTCAACAAATTAAAGTTGCCATATTAGATGGTCTTAATTCCAACTAAATAATTATTGTTACTCTGAATGTTAGGCAACTCTATTCGCCCGCAACATTCTTAATTACAACGGCCGTATATCTTTTAGAATGAATGCTAAGAAGAGCCAAAAACAACGAGAATAAAATTATATCTGCCACTGTCCTGCCAATAATTTTTACGCTTCAGTTATGAATTTATGAAATAAATAAATAAATATATAAATATAAATATAACAAATTGATGAAAAGTCAATTTATAAATAAATCGTTTGAATGTTACAGCTAATTGTACACGAGGCAAAAGTTGAAGTGAATTGTTGCGGCAAGATGTTCTGCTCGTTTACTACACACGAAACTATAATTTAGCATTCCTAGCATAATTCCATGATAAAACAAAAGCAATTACTGAGTACGTATAACTATTTCCATCGATCTATGCGATTGAAAATAGTACACTTCGATACACATGAGCCAACTTTTGCTGACATGTTAAAATGATTTCATATTTTAATAAAAAATTATAGAAAATAAAACCAACTGTTTGTTGCTTCATGCATGCCTCCAAATTTCGCTTCAACTTACCTCCCACTCCAATAGTGTTGTTACTGCCAAGCGTTTTCTGTAGTTTTATCGATGGCATCATTAAAACAGCACTACTATTCGTACCAGCTCTCTGCTTAGCGCCATTCATTTTCTTGCGCCACTGCCAGCCACGCCAAGTGGCCTGTATTAAAGTTGCACTCTTATTGCGTATTTCAGTTCGCAAGTGCTCTAAGTGTTGACGTATACCTTCACTTAAGAACACATGACGTTTGCCGGGAGCCCAAGCCAAAGTAACCGATCCTTCGACAACAGGAGGATTTTCCATGGCATACTGAAGTATAATATTGCAACACTCCTCCATTTTATCCTCGTTGCGACGCACCAAGTAGAAGGGTGCTAGCATGCGGTAACGAGCATTAAACTGCTTAAATCGCATACGGTGGGGAAAGCCAGAAGCCATTAAATTAACTGTCTCTAGAACTTGTAAAGAACGTATTTGTTTCACGACAGTAATGCGTTCGAAACAGCCGGCCGCCTCCGATGAATTACTGCGTATACAGCGCACAAAATGTGGTCGAGCATGTACCAAAGTACGCAACAGGTTGTCCAAGCGTGTATGAAAATCTTGAGTTAAGGTCGAAACTGGCTCATCTCCATTTAGAAGATCTGTATGAGAGGTGGGAGCTATACGAAAACTTAGACCCCTCGGCACACTTTGCAGGGCATATAAAGCTTTTAACTCCGAGCCAAATAGATGAGTAGCGAAGCCGAAATTGCAGGTGTGTTTATAAAATACAGCCACTAAATCATCGGGCACCACATCACGATTGGTGTCCAAAAAATCTGTAGCATCATATTCCACACGGCCGGCAAAATGGCGTATCATAAACATACGTGGATCATGGGGTTCGGTGGTATGTTTCATCTCCAAACGTGTTGAGCTACGATGTTGGACTTTAATTTTGGCCACATAGCTTTCAGCGGTACCACGTGCAGCACATTCGGCGTCTAACATGCTGAGTAAGCCCGTACGCAAAGATGATATCAAATCGATGCAAGGAACATTATCCACATAATCCACTTCTGTATCACAAACAATACCCTCATCCCGACATGATTCCACAGAACTCTTAAAAATATGCGTATTATAAAAATGTTGCATGGTCTCAGCACACAGATTAATGCATAAATGTTCCAACTGGGCATGCGGGGAAGGTTCTTCAAAACCGAACATATCCAAAATGCCAATGAAGCCATCAGTGGCATGACGCACGGCATTATTTAAGGCGGCCATAGACTTGGAACCCGCATTTCCTCCAATAGTGGAGGCATGTTGCGAAGCCACGTCGCCTTGATTGTGTACAGATTCGTTGGAGTCGGAACTCAACGTACCAAGAGTGGATCCTAAACGTTTTAAACTGTTTGCTCTTCTCACAATTGTGGCCACCGTACGACAATAGAGCGCTTTAGCCAAAGAATCGCGCGTCATATTTGACATATTAGCATCACAAACCGATTTTATTAACTGACCCCGAGCATTGTGTGTACGTGTGGTCAAACCACGAAATAGTGCGGCTGGCGGTACGCCAAGTAAACTGGCAACAGCATTTAATTCACCTTCACCTTTAACATCCACTTCCAGGCTCTGTAAACAATACAAATATTTGTAAAAAATTAAAACCTTCTAGACATTTTGAAATATGGTTTGAGGTCTACTGCATTAAGTCCTACTTAATGTAGTTTTTGTGCTAGAAAAGTTAAATACAGCATCAAGTCTAAAGTCTATCAAGAGAAAAAATTTCGCTTAGCACAATATTCTGTGGTATCAAATGACTGAATTTTAAGGACATGTAATGCGAACGAAATTTTTCTGGTGATGTTTAATTTCTCAATGCATTCACATTCCAAAAGCGAAAATCCCTAAATAAGCAACACCTCATCCAGGCGTTGTTGACACTCTCTTATGTCCTGCTGTCGCCTTTATACTTTGCCTTTCACGCGTTCTCCATCTCATACACTATCGGTTGTCAATGGTAGGCCAACATCCTATTATTCAATGGAGAAACTGATCTAATTTGTTCCCTTGGGGCCTTATAATGTCTTTGTAAATGATAGTTGTAGCATTTGGTCCGTGTTTAAGTCTGTTCAAAAAACATGCTGCTACTCAAGACCATCGGGGAAGATAAAAAAAAAAAGAAGTCCTTAATAAGCAATAAAACAATATGAATTAATTTTATTAAGAATGTAAATATGAAAAAGTACCATTCGAGTTATACCATATATTCACGGTGAGGCAAGTAGTTCTTACAGAAAGAGAAGATTTTATAATTTTCAATATGTTTTTGCGGTCTCCTGTAAGATTTCCAAAATTTGTCTTTGTGTAGTTTATTTCCCACCAACAAATATTTAAATATAAAAATTTTAATTCAATTATTTTCATAAAAAATACTGGTAAACACTTTGAGTTGGAATCTGTTGCATGGAAAGCTTAAAAATTTAATGTATATATCAAATATAAAGTTTAAACCTTTAAAAGAAATATTTTAATAGCCTGCCTGAAGAGGAGGATTGTTTTTTAAATAACTAATCTAGTTGAGGAACTTTTCCTCCACACTCACCTGACCATCAACGAACTGTACATTTCCCAATAGTAATACGGCAGCCAGAACGCGAACCACATCCAAAAATGGTATACCTAAGATACCCAAACACGCTTTCCAAGCCTGAAAACGAGCAGCATCCTCTTGATCATTTTGTGAAATGTCACCATTTTGTAAATAACGTAAGTTAATTGGCGAATAGCCTTCCAAGTTCAATTTAACTTTCTCCTCTCGACTTAATCCGGCCAACATTTGATAAAATATGTGATAGTTTTTCTCCTTTGGCAAAGGTCTAATAACTCTGGTCTGGTCCAAGAAGTAACAATGTATCTTGGTACGATACAAGGCACCATCTGTTACCTGAACTTCAATAAATTGGCCTATGCGGCTGGATTCCGAGTTCGTGGAAGTCTTGGCGGATCCTAAAGAACGTAATACTGTAAAAGCGGCAGCTAAATGTTTAAAAGCATCTGTTTCGGGACCACCTCCGGCCACAGCAAACAGTTGCCGCAACAATAGCATAGAGCAGTGGGTTTTACCAGCACCGGAAGTACCGGAGAGTATTATGGCCTGGGGATAACCAGTTTCAGCTTGCTGACGTACTGCTTCCTGGACAATTTTTCGCAGCTGGGAAGCCAAAGGAAATGAACGCGTAGATGTTAATGTTAAAGGATTTCCCACGTTTAGATATGGATTGATAGAAAGTAAAATCGGGCCAACATTGGACTGTAAGAAAAAAATGTAAGTGAATTAAAAGTTCATTAATAAGTAAAAAATATGCTTTTGAGCTTTCAGGCTATTCCTGGAACTTTCAGTTAGTATCATGCTGTATTTGAACAGATTTTCCGTAATAATAAAAGTCTGTTTTCGAACATTTTAGACGGCGATATCTTTTGAACGAATATATTTTTAGATAAAATTCATGGCAGTCTATAAAATTTTCCAGTTTTCTAAAAATTTGCTGGTGCTATATAATCGAAATACTTCAAAATTTTATGAAAAATTAAATATTGACATTTCTTTCGTATAAATCTCAAAGGATTCGAAACGTTGTATTGTACAAAACCAGATCCTGAAATGGTTAGAAACATGTACTTAAATTGTTTTATTACTGAACTCTTGTCTGTTGAAAAATCTGTTATCGGTTGCGTTGTCGTTTATAATAGAAATTTTCTACCTTTAAAAGATTTTTGCAATTCTTGCAATAAAACTTATTTGTAATTATTTTCGATTTTGATTTTTTTTATAATTCAAGTACTTTTTCGGTTTAAAAATTATTGTTTTTTTCCTTTTTTTCTATATTTGCGAATATGCTGTATATTTGGTCATTTTAATTATCTTTTAAGATAATTTCAAGTCATTGAGATTATTTGATCATCTGGATTTGCAATTAAGAGACTTGTTTGCGGTAGTAATTTTTTGATACTTTTTTAAGTTCATCGTCTTTCTATTATTAGCTAATTTCGTTTTTTTTTTTTTTGTGTTAATTTATTATTATTTTTTATCTATGCCATTTTCTAAACTTTTTTTGGATTTTAATCTTTATTTCTAGTCTATCCAACATCGGCATCACATATTCTAATCGTTCAAAGCTTTTCAGAGTCCACGGGGAATTCATCCAAATTTCCATATGAATTTGCCCTTTCAAAGGGAAAAAAGAAATTTATACAAGTTTTCTGTAGTAGGCGAAAACTTAAAAAGCATGTATTCGTATTAGGGAGTTAAATTTCTTTATTATTTCTTTATTTTTTTTTTAATTTATAAAAATATTTAAAACTTTTTCTTTAAGGAAAACGCCATTAATGCTTAGTTTAGAAATGCATAAATTTACAATGTAAGCCATCAAAGAAAGTAACAATAAAAAAAAATGAATTATTCTCGCTCAGTACTTCACACTTAGCAAATTTTCAACATACGACAAAGTTCAGGCGTAAATTACCCGTTTGAAAACCATCATCACGAGAATTTCCTGTTCATTAAAAACAAATTTATCTATCAACCACAACAAACAAACAAACTATATTTGGCTCACACCTGATATCGAACTCACGACATCACAACACAGTTTAAAACGTGCTCACTACCTGCTGGGCTGTACCCCATGCACGCAATTATTTGGCAAACATATAAATATACACAACAGGCTTAATTGTATTTAGCCAAATAGCCACCATAACAATTTCACCATGCAGTTTCTGGTAAAATTCCAATGGCAATGAATACCTTCTATTAATAGAAAACTTTTTGAATTTCATACTCGAACCATTGAAAATTATAATTATGTGGCAGCCCCTAGCTTACAACAATTAATCCGGCAGCATGTTTAGGAACATGATGGGAAAAAAACAGAAATTGATTTCGAGAGCTGATGCTGTCTCACACAAATTATATTCATAAATCCTTTATATATACATATATATATATATATATATATATATATATATATATATATATATATATATATATATATATATATATATATATATATATATATATATATATATATATATATATATATATATATATATATATATATAGATTTAAGAAGTTATTTATAATTGGTTGAAGAATTCTTTGTAGTCCGGCATTTATCTCTCGACTTTTACTCATTCAACTAAATTTTTAGCAAAGACAAAGCCCATTATTTCTTTCTCACCATCATAAAATGAGTGTTAAAACACATAAAATTTATTAAACAAGGACAAGAACCGTATTGTCTTTTTCACCATCACAGAGTGAATTTCTTAGCACCCACAAATAAACCATTACCAAAGGCAAAGCCAACAATCTGGTTTCAACAAGCATAAAATTAACGTTCTACCTTGCTACTAAGGAGCAGTGTTACCGCTGCTAATTATTAACCCTTCTGTGACATCCTTCCTTACAACCCTTCCACTTACATCCTTGGTACAGCTGTACCAGTATGTACTTTACGTTGAAAATATGGTCTTTTACATTGAAAACAAAAGTTTTTATATGCTGTGCATCACAAGCCTTTTATTATGATTGATTTTTGATATAAAGATAAATAATTAAAAGTGCATTTTCAAAAAGCATAAAACAAAATTATGAAAACTAAAAGCATAAAAATCTTGAAGTTAAAACTTATTCCCATTTTTTGCATATATATTGCACGATACAGCACATACATATAACCGCTTTACTACATTTTCTCCTACATCACAAACCAAAAATACCTTTATTCCATACTTTGCTGGTTTACTTGGAATGAATTGGGTGAAACGCGTGCGACCTCTGTATGGGTACAATTGCTCATCTATAGTCACAATATCATTGGCTTTATAAAGTTTATTCCAATTACAATTGAGCATATTGAACATGTCACTTATTGCTGCGGCTTTGTCCGCTTTTTCTCTCAAAATACGTGTAGCGCTGTTGTCGAAACGAATAAAACGATTAATAGAGTGAAATCTCTGACGTGTCATAGTAGCTCGAAATATAGGAAACCAATCTGTTTTCCATAGCTCAGCGGTGTGCTGATAATTAGATATGGTGACAACTGCAGCAATCAGAAGTCTAAAGAACGCGTAAATTTCATTGACTGTAACAGTCGTCCTCTTCCTGTGCTGAGCGAGAGGTTTCATTTCGTTCATATTTCTAAAAACTTTTTCAGCTTTACTATTTGTCTCTCTGACAATTATGTCTACCATTTCTTCGGTGATTATCTGTTTGAATATTTCGATGAGAGAAAAGGTTCCTAGACGTTTCGATGAACCGCCTTGTTGACGAATGATGTTATGTAACCGTATTTTTGCAGATGGTGGAGGATTCTTGCACCATTTTGTCCCATCTTTGGCTGTAAAAAATTCAGCGTTATCTTCTTCAAGAGGTATAGGATCAAATTCAATGTCTTCCTCTTCATCATAATCCTCCTCAGCGTTATATTAGATACGAATTTCTGTTTTTTCATCTGAAGTTTATTTCTCATTTGGGATATAGTCAGGATCTTCATTTGAATTTTCCCCATCGTCATGCGCCATATACAAAGCTAATTTGTCAAACCATTCCTGCTGTTCTTGTTCATTCATTCGTAAAAATCTTCTTGAAGTTATCATATCAACCACTTCTATAGCCTCAACTGCCATTTCATTTTGTTGTGAATCCATCCCAATCCAATAATAAAAAAGCACTTTTTTATGATCCAAAGTTTAGCAGAAGCAAATTCTTGTTTAAAAATAGCTACTTTTACGTATATTTATTTATTGAAAGAAACAAACAAATAAGTAAAACTAACGGTTTCTCAAAAAACACAAACGAAAAAACAGAAATAGACGTTTTTCATACAAATATGTTCATGGTACAATTGTACTAAGGATGGCAATAACGCATAAATATAAGTTTGCCCCTCCCCGCCGATGTTTGGAACATATTCATACAAAATAAAATCAATTATTTTATTCTCAGATATATAGTTGAGGCATTCCTAAAAGGTTAGCTCGAAAGATTCATTAATAATATTAAAAATTCTCTTTAAAAATCCAAATTGGTACAGCTGTACCAAGGATGTCACAGAAGGGTTAAATGGAATTGAAAGTTCTTTGCATGGCAGGAAAAAGTTTCAGCGATTTAAATAACAGAATAAAATTTAAATTGTAGCTCTGCATGCCAGTTTTTTTACCCTGATTTCTGAAATCAACATATTAACTATTTCTTATAAGGCTTGTTTCTTTTTATTGAAAATGTATTATTTTGGGATATTCATTGGATATATTAAAAAATGTTTTGTTTTTTGTATAAAGGCATTCTAAGCCTACTATTACTACGTTTATACGCACGTCTTATTTCCAAATAAAAAAGAAGAATGTTGCCGTATAACTTTTTTATTGTAACTTATTAACTCACTTAACAAGTCGTTAATAACGACACTATTTGCAAATAAAAAGTAAGACGTTGCCACTTCATGAACGTTTTTTGTGTTTTACTTACCAAACAATCATATTTTCGTCACATGGCATCACTAATAATAACATAAGTTCTGTATGCAATTTCCCGCATAAACAGTGAATTAGTTATTTGCAAATAGTTCTATTTGCAAATAAGACGTGCGTATAAACGTGGTATATGATTATGTATTTTGTAGTGATTATATACAATACTGAATTCTCATGTTGTATTTGATTCGATACGGGGTTGAATGTTTTCAAACTGCTTAAAGTTCACTGACGGTTTGGTTTAGCGACCAATGAAATTTTGGCATATCAGAAGCTAAAACCACAACAAACAAAACATTTTTTAAAAACTCTAATTCCTTGTTTCTTTATTAATTTTTTACATTTCCTAATAGATCGTTTAAAATAAAATAGTTTTAATTAATTAGAGATTCATAAGTGCAGTGGAGTATTACAGCACACACAATATTGATACAATACTGTTCGGACTACTACTAATAAAAACTTCATTACGGACGTTTTATATATTACCCACACCCTAGTAAGGTGACGCCTTTTTAAGCTCATAGTAGAACAAAAAATGTGGTTTGATTTTACATTTAACACTAAACTGTATTTAGTTTAAAATGTAGAATAAACCGTATGCATTCTTTGATAGTGTTTGCTCTGTTCAAACGTATTGTATGATTTCCATATATTTAAATTACACATTTTTTATAAATTTATTTGTACAGACTGGCACAAAAGTAATGACATTATTTGATAATTTCAAGACAACAGACTGAAAATATATCAAATTAGAGGTAACAATAATTCCATTTTCTTGAGGTGTGTATCGTTCCATGGATTGTTGACAACTCCTGTTATAAGAAAAGGGAATGGCATAAAGACTATTGCAAATTTAGGATTGAATAGGAAGAAATTAAACAAAAATTATATAATACCATATAACAAAATAGTTTTGGATATTCTGCTGCATAATTATTTCAAAAGTTTTTATTTGTTGCCATTTTAGCTATCTCACCAGTAGGCTTCAACCATTATATTTTAAAAGCTTTCAATTCCGTCTACTTCTACATAAACTCTCAAATGTAATGTATGAATGATATTTTAATATTTGAATGATAGTTGAAGTCTACTGATGAGATGGTATTAGCTCCGAAGAAATCTATGCATATAGGCAACTTAACGCACAATACATAATGACTTTCTGAATTGTTAATTATATTTCCTTAAATTCATTTTTATGTACTTAATATTGACATTTATTATTTCGATATCTCTCCCAACTAATTATTTGAATAATCAGATTCTGTTTATTGTGGGTTTAGCTGTTCACATAGCGATATTTCATTAGTGGTAACCAAATCACCAGTGAACTACAATCCACAACAAACAAAAGCTAAGCATTTAAATTAATTTTTAAGTTTTTCATACCAAGGATTTCATAAAACAAACAATTACACATAAAAGTTCCAAATTGGCAACATTGCTTTCGAGTACTTTGAACATTCAATGGGAAAACATACCACACACTAACTGATACATCAAGCTCTATAGAAATCTGACTAGCAGCTTAAAATGTAATTTAGTGTAATTGTATTCTGTCATAAATATTAATAATAATAAAATATTATTTTGATAGCAATGCCATACAAAGCTACATCCGCCTTTATACTATTTCGCGTCGTCAAGATCTAAGTCTTAAACAGAATGCCAAATGCCAAATGTCTGAGATGCATTGTTTTTTAAAAATTTGGGAAATTGGTCGATAAATAGCTGAGATATATATAAAAAAATCGAAACATATAAAAACGATTGGCAAACTTTAGGCTGAAACTGGAATCGAACCTCGGCCTTCAATATTACCCCATCCACTCTAATATATCAGCCACAGCGCTGATTTAAAGAGAATTTAGTATTAAATATACTTAAGTAGAGTTAATAAGTAATGCAAATGCACATACTAAAGGCTGATTTTTCAGCAACTTTCTTTGTAGCAACACTGTTTTTGGCAGCTCAGCTGTTTTCGTGTAACATGTTACCGTTCAGTTCAGTTTGGTCTATAATTTAACCATGAATCGACTTACAAACGAATAACGCTTGCATTACCAAAATTCATGCTCGGTTAAGAAAGTGCATCGTCCACTTTTTTATCAGAAAACTGTGTTCAGCGACGTAGCACATTTCTGTTTGAATGGATACATGAACAAGCGAAATATGTCGTTTTTGGTGTGAAGAGCAGCCAGAAACATTGAATTCCGAAAATTGCATTTTTTTTTTGGTGTGTATTATGGGCCGGTGGCATCATTGGGCACTAGGAGCTAAGAATATAAACTTTAGTTTTACGTGCAGTATGACTCCCTTTTTGCTACTACTACTTTATGTAGATACTTTATGTATGAAATGATATTTTGAAAATATTAATGATTTAATGTAATCTCGATAAGATAAGAAATCAATTTAATTAACTACTTTAAATAAATATTCTAGGAAGAAAATAATAAAAATACATTAAAAGTTCTTTGTTTGTTTTCTATATAAAATACATTTAGTTTTAATTGTTGCGCTTAATTTTTTGTTTAGTTATAAAATATTTCTTTATTTCATAAATTAAACAATCTCAACGAATTGCCAGCGTTGCTCTGGCTTGAGTCCATTTATTATAACATACAAAACCATACTAACCACAATCGCCACCTGTAAAATTTTTTAAGTCTAAAGACAAAAGAGTACGAAAAGACTTTTATTTATTTCGCGTAACAAATTAATTTAGTTTCTATTCTTTAATTTAAAGACATACGGTAATTAATATCAAGAATTGGCTATTTGTTTTACTTGTCGCCATAAATAAAAACACAATATTATTTGTCTTTATTAACCTTAAGACAAAAAGGTATTAAATGTCCAAATGATCTTATTTGTTCCGCATGCTGATAATTAAGAAAATAATGTAGTTTGTAAGCTATTTCGTAAGTTATTTTACAAATGTAAATTTTTATATATTTTGCGATAATAAACTTTAGGATGGCTTAGAGATATTTATCTAAAATAGATTACAAAATTTTAATGCATGCCATTCAATTACTTTGAAAAAAACGATACAAAATATTAATTTTTATCATAAACCTACTGGAACATTATTACCGCAAAATTACTCAAACACACGTAATAACAATCAATTTTGAAAAAAGTTACCACCATTTGACATTATTAATGAACACCATGTGTGATCATGTGATCTCTACCTAAAGCTCCAACATTACGCATGTTTGTAGCACTTTTCTGTAGTCCCTGTTCGAATTCACAGTGATTTGTAGATGTGTTTTTTTACTGCAAAAAAATTATTACTTTAACCCTTAATTGCTCACATGTGGGGTCTCAAGTGACCCCACATAGTTCTAGCCGTTTTTATATACTTATGTATCTCGATTAAACTATTTTGTTCTTAATGTTTTATTTTTGTTATTGTATATCAGAAATGAAATGAATTAATATCTGGTTAGACAAAAAATTAACCCAAACTAAAATAACTTCACAATTAAAGACTGAAGTTAAATACATATTTGAATACTTTTTAGGGACTTTCAGGATCAGTGGCATTAAACTGTTGACAATAATTTTGTTGCCACATTCCCGTTCGTTTTTTAACGTAATTCGCCCCATATGAGTAATTAATATAGAAATTATTCAATTAATATTTTTAGAGCCAATCGCTTGATCTCTTTTTACATTTTATGTACTTTTTTAGTGAAAATATTCGACAAATATTCGTCTGAATTTGGTGAGTGCGAATACGATTACGAATGTAATAACGTAATTTATTTTCATACAATTGCTGATACGATCACGGATGTAACGATTCGAGCTCAGTATTAGAAACTTTGAATTTAGTGCTTTAGTATAAAGTTGCATTCGGATGTAAGAAAATGGAGAATTTCAGCAGTTCTTATTTTTATTTTTAAAACGAACTTCGCATAAAAAACGTTTCGTTGAAACGAGTTCAAAACTTTAAAAATATTTCTTTGAATCGAAAGTAGAAAATATGATACATACTGCAAATAAAACAGATTTTAAACTAGGAATTGTATTGAAAGTTGAGATTTTATCGATTGCAAGTATTACAATTAACTAGAGCTGAGACTGCATGACGACATTTCGTCAGCGGTATATACATAAATAACTTAAGCGATGTTTGTTGAATATAATCTTGCATTTTTACAAACAAAATGTGTTTCGTTCAAATGGTCTTTCGTTTAAGCGGATTTTATTTTGAGCCAAGTAAAGTGTTTTGAAATTAATCAAAAACAAAAGTTTACAGTTTTGGTTTTCTTATAAGTGATTTTTTCCTTTAAACAGCGTTCATTTATCCGAATTTGACTGTGGACTCTTTTTCCTCAATCCCTGTCTTTTTGTAATTTTACAATTAACAACGCTGCACAATGGCAACAGTTTGGATTAGTTTTTGTTCGTGACTGAAAATGATTGGGGAATAATTTCAATATTTTCATGGGATGAAGTATTTCATGCAGAAATTATTTTCCTCCTTACGACACTGTATTTGTGTCAATTTCATAAAAAAGTGTCAATTGTATGTACTTCGTAGAATGGAAAGGAACTGCAGGCAACACCCTGTGTCGGAAAACATGCCGTAGTTTCATAAGAAAAGGTCTTTCGAAACATTAATACATGCTTCCATAGAAATGTATTCGAGTGCTATAATTTCATTATCGAATTTGTTTACAAACTTTATTGTTCTCTTAATGCTAACAAAACAAAACACATGTAATATGTTTTGCTTTAAGGCTAAAAATAATACAATATTGTTTTTGACGACTAACAAATGAAGCAAATAACTCGAATTAAACATTTATTGTCTTTTTCTCTTTAAACTAAATGAAGCAAGTCTATATAAAACTAAGAAACACTAGAGAATAGATACAGTCAATATTCTGTGAACCAACATGAAGGTATCAATCATATTAATTTTAGTGGCCGTACTTGCGATTAGCAGTAAAGGTATTAGTTTATATCAGCAGCAGCTGAAATAGAAATAATCAATTAAATAGTCATATTAACGAAAATTATATTTCTTTTCATTTATAGTGCTAGGGACAAGATCAACAACTAGTCGTTCATATACTCGTAAATATACCCAGCAACCTGTATTGCAAAAAATGTTAGGGATACCAACAAAGAGGACCGGCTAAATTAACATGTACACAAATATGTGTATATTAATATTCATTTAATACACAATCCAAATAAAATTTGTTAAGGATTCGTATAAATAATTCAATGTTTCCTTTCTTCTTTCAATCTGGGTAGAACGAGAGGGTTCACAGGAGTCAAGTTTTCTTGCGCAATTTTTATTCAGCTGAGAGAAAGTATGTATTGTTCCTTCTCTCTCTCTCATGTTTCTAACAACTTGTGTAAGTATTAATAAATAATATTATACAGTTTACTTTGCTACAAGCAGAGGCACAGTATTTTTCCTTTAACTGCATGTACAAATTTGCCAACATTTATGTGCTCTTGAGCGGTACTCCCATAGCAGCACCAGAAATGCACATATCCGGTATTCACTTAGCCGCATCCCACATGCATTTATACAATGATTTACATACATATCTTCATTGAAATTCTCTTAAATGTGAGGCAAAGCGAAAGTAAAAGACACGATGTACAAGTAAAATTGTATACTCTATTTGAATCAAGCTTCCATAAATATTATTACAGTGAACGTTATAACCAGTGTAATAGCATGTTTCCACGACAATTTGAATCTCCTGTTTCGCTTTCTGAAGCAAGTTTATGAATCATGTTGTTTACACGACTCATCTACCTGCTTCGATTTTATATTTTTTTTCTTTCCATTGTTTTTTAACTTTTATAAAATTTAAATAAATTAACTTTTCACTGAATTCAAATTTATTATTACGCCTAGGACAAAAAACAATTATATTTTCACTTTTAAATTTGCTTTGTTTACAAAAATATTTAATTTTGACAACTAGTGCAGATAAACTTACGATAAAAATTAGAGAAGAGAGGATTTTTTCTTGATTCGCAAGTAGATTCAATATGAATCTACCTGTTTGGCTCTCAAAATTTTGTATGGCGAAGCAAGTTGATTCGCTCATGATTGGGGTGTGAAGCAAGAATAGAGAGCGAAACAGGTGCCGTGGAAACATGCTATAAGCATTTATATCTCTACTTATATAAAAATTACGTGTATGTTCGTGATCGCTAAACTCAAAAACTACTGCACCGATTTTGACCAAACTTTATATACACTCTATGGGGCGTGAGGAGTGTTCCTGTGTAGTTTGAAGTTCGTCCGACAGATGGCGCAATATTCAGTTTTTTGTGTTTTGCCCGATAGAGATTAGCGCGATAAACCTATGCTGTGTTTCGTTGAAGGCGTTGGGTCCTTAATCAGCGTGTGGTGGCGTTAATTAGCCCGATACCGGTATTTGAACAATAATTGCCAGGTCAATTTAGTGCACCTTTCATTCTTCTTCGAAATATCAATCCGCCATGACTTTGCAACGAAACCAGACTTGCAATGAAAATAAAATTTGAAGCCAAAACAACGTTTGCCCGGGTCAGCTAGTTTTTCCAATAAATAAAAGTAAGAGCAACATTAAAATATCTGACATGTTTTTCTTTTTTTTTTTAAATGTTTATAAGACATAAAAGTGTATCTATCTGTTTACAAATTTCAATTATTTTTCCATTAATGATAACTACGAGTAGTTATTTTAACGGCTTAGAAAAATGGTGCAAAAAATTTTGCGATTTGGTTTTGTTCGCTGTACGTTATAACGACGATTTTATTAACAGAACTCTAAAAAATGCCGTTCAAGAAAAAATTTTAGGCAAAATGTATTACTCCCACTTTTCTGAAACTATACGCCAAGATATACGAATGTTTCTTCGATTTTTGAGGTCAAAAGGTTTTACGTAACAAATCAAGTAGAAGTTTTTGAAAAAGTTCAAAATCTTACAGCATTTTCACGGCGAACATCTTCTACTCGTAAACGTTATTATTTGAAAGTTAATAGTCTTTTTACACTGACCAACATCTAACATCAAGCATCAATTTACGAAGATGTTAATATCTTGCCATAAGAATTATACAGGGCTAAAAATCAACATCTCTCTACATATTTAAAATATTTTATAAAATTGTAGCTTATTTTCTTTTATAGGTATTATTAAAATATTTATTATGAAAATGTTATCATGTACTATGTATTGATATGAGCGAGAAAAATGAGTTCGAAAGCAATTGAAATAGAAATTCCTTACATCATGGTCTGAATAAGTTCTTAATGCATTAACAATTGGTTGTGCTCTTATTTAGTTTTTAATAAGTATTCGATATTAAATTATTTTTTTTACTCAGCAGAATGTGTGTACTCACACATGCGATAATCTATTTGCCAAATGATGTTAAATGTTGCAAGTATAAACATAAGAGTACATCTTTCATTGGTTTCACAAAGATGTACTCAAGTTTAAAAAGGCCACAAGACAACAATGTATCCAAGTTTGCCAGCACATCTTTGGGTTTCACTAAGATGTACTCAAGTTTAAAAATGCCACAAGAAAACAACGTATCCAAGTTTGCCAGCAAATATTGAAATAAATGAAAATATGATAACAAATTGGGTAGATGCCAAAATTTTAAATATGTACTCGTAACGCGTAACGCACTGCAGAAAGGAAAAACTTCGATGGTGTAAAAAATACCATGCGTTCTTTCTTACCTTCTAAAACATTAATCGCATTACCGAAGGCAATAGAATAACAAACCTTATCTTCCAATAGATTTTAAATCATACAAAGAAATTTATAAATTGTATTGTGAAGAATGCGTTAATAATAATGATGATAAAGTTTTAGCAGCATCGTATCCAAACTTTGTGCTTGCAATGAGAGAGCAAAATATTTCTTTATTTATACCAAGGAATGACACACGTGAGTGATACTTGTGTATTATCGGGATCACACTCATCCATCTTAATTCAGGTAGGGGGAAAATATAAAAAGTGTATATTCCTATCTCTATCTTTCTCCCAGCTGAATTGAAACTTGAGCAAGAAAGCTTAACGTGTGTGCACCACGTACATCATACGAAACATAAAATATCGCTGGGGATCGAGATAACCGTCACAGATCAGAAATTGATGACCTAAGGGAAGATAAGGCTACTGATAACGAATATGCAATTGTCTGAATTGTGTTCAGTATTCATCAAAGTGATTTTAAATCACTGAAAATGTGTGCTGCACACAAAAGTTTTTGTTATATCGTGACATGAAGCGACTGCCCGTTTCATATTCTATAAGTAATTAATTTTCAATATAACAAATAAACTTAAATATAACTTATGTGCGTTTGTCAAAAAGAAGTTACTAATGGTCTTTGTCGTTCTACGGTGGATACAACTCGACATTTCACGTATCAGCATAATGGAAATTTTGCACAAGGATCCCGTATTATTCGCTAATAAAGTCTAATTGACTCAGCAACTGAAGGCAAGTGCCGATCTACTTTGTTATGGCTTGTCAGTTTTGCGCCTTACAGAAAATCCAGTCGGTCATTAAATTTGACCGAAAAGTCATATTTTTTTTATCGATGCCCACTTTCATCTCGGCGGTTATGTCAAAAAACTAAATTCTACCAACCTGGGGACCAGAAAAAATCGGAAGTTATTCTCGAGCAACCGATGCATCTTCAGGAACTGATAATTTAGGAACTGATAATTTAAGTGCTGCTAAAAATTACACTTCAATGAACGACGAGCGCTACGGAGCTATGATTACGGACTTTTCTGACCTGAAATGGTATATAAGAACTTCGATAATCGGTCTTTTCCGCAATAAGTTTGATAACCGTGTTATTAGCCGTCTTAGCGATGTCAATTGGCCGCCTTGGAGCTGCGATTCGACCCCTTTAGACTATTTTTTGTAGGGTGGCACGTAAGACCGATGCTATGTGAATGATCCAAAAACAATGTTTTGGCAATTGGACTGACAGGATAAGCTACTGCGATGCAAAAGACACTTGTATTTGTATTACCCGGTAAGTACTTTCATGTGCAAATGCAGGGTAAAAGACATTTTTTAGAACATAAGTATATCTGGTTGCCCTGGTCATAAATAAAAACGTATTCTCGCGTAAAGGAGTAATATGGCCATTGAGAGCCAAAGTGTGTGCGTGTGTCCGCTAAACCATCGTGAGTTAGATTTTGGGATATGTTCTGGCATAATTGTTAGTGATTAGAGATAAATATAACCATAAACATAAATGACAGACAGTGACCCCTGATGAACACATTTAACCACATTTATGGACAATATTATTCACTCAAGTCTGACAGCAATACTACACATGTGTGTTATTCTATTTATATATGTATGCACATATGTATGCATGTATATGGGTACTTACAAAATAGCAATTCTCATTAAATCTTGCATGTAAGGTGCGCATTACAGCATCTTCAGTTAGTGGGCCAGATAGATGTATTAGATCTTCCAATTCATAGGGCTGCTTGTGTTGTGCATTGCCATTGGATGAGTTGTTCAATTGATTTGCATACTGATTCGAACGGCTGACATTGTGTATACTGCCAACTATGTTTGAATTGGTAAAACCCATGGGCAGGGTATTGATGCCGTGACATGGATTCAAGTGCTTTTGTATGGGTATGAAGGGCAACTGTATGGGCTGATGTTGATGCTGATATTGCTGATATTGTTGTTGTTGTTGTCGCTGTTGTTGTTGTGGCGCCTGTTGGTTATATGATGCTTGATGCTGATGATGATGATGTTGCTGTTGTTGTTGCTGCTGTTGTTGATGAGGTTGTTGTTGTAAGTGTGAAGTGTGGTGAGTCGATGATCGCATAGGTAGAGTATTCGAATTATGAGTGATCGATGTCGGCGGTGGTATAACAGGCATTACAATTGAGTCCAAAAAGTTATGGGCCGCCGAAGAAGCTAATAGAGTAATAAAGAGAAATTAGATATTTGATTAAGAAAAGCACGAAGGTAATTTAAAATATATGACAACAAGGATCTTCAGAATAAATTGGTGAACTGCCTCCATTACCGAATGGAACCAGCATTGGAACAAGCCTGTTACCGATATACTACTATTTGTTTGCAAAAAGAGTATAAACGATAAATAACAGGACGCAAAAACGACAAAATCAGTTAATTTTTATAGCAAGTGGAAAAAACAAGTCATGTGTTTAGAAATTAAAATACTATTTTGCTTAACTTTCATGATTCCAATAGTAAAGCTTAGAAATTATGCTATTAAATACCAGAAAGGCAAAGACGACCGAACCAGTTGGAGTCAAAATAGCCTGTAGTTGTTAACGATTTGCATAGTTTTTCAACTAATATATATATTTATGTAAGCTAACGGGGCGTTTGCAGGAACGCCTGCCTCATGAGACCCATTGTAATGGTCAAATAATAGTTATAAATACAATTTTTCAAAAAGCTCTTGTTTGTGGTTTTCTACTGCAACCTTTGTTTGCAAAGAAACCAACATGATAAATCGTCTCACTGCTGTAGCTCTTCTAATAAAAGAAAATACGTAAGAGAATAGCCGTTTCCCATCCCCTACCGCAAAACTTGTCTACTTGAGTGTGCACTGTATCCTCAAAACAGTCTTCAGAAAATTTGCTGCCTTTGTTTTGTGCTTCCTCAGATATAGGATAATTGGCATTTTGTATGAAAAGACCCATCTCCACTCTGCATAAAATTTTGAAAATTTCGCTATTATAGCTCTCCAGATATAAAAAAATTTTTTGATAATGGTCCGCACGGTTCGTAAAGAAACCCCTTGATCAAAAGCACTTTAAGGAATCGGCTTCTGTTGCTAGGCAAGAGAACCTAGAAGTCTAGCTATTGGAAGCAGTAGAGCTCGAAAGCCAGCAGCAAACCCACGCCTTTAAACAATAAACTCCGCGATTCGGGCTTAATCCACAGCCATCATTATCAAAATTAGTTATGGGAACTCAATAAATTTTCGGGGCGGCCCATGTAGGCTGAGGTATTGGTAGCACCAGATTCCCAAACGAGCACGCGTAACCTGATGATGATGATGATGATATGTAACATAAAAGATTTTAAAAGTTATCAGCAAAATGCTAAGGATCGCAAGTCTAACTAACCCATATACCGCAGAAAGCACAACATCAAGTTATCAAAATAAGATGCAAAGCGCCGGTTGATATTGACACAAATTGTGATATTTTTGGTGTGCGTTCCAATGCCGATAATGGAATCTTAGTTTAACGCATCGTGTGAATGTGAATCGATTCGATGTGGATTTGAGATTTTGAGATTATTCTAAAATGAACTTTTGGAAAAAAATAAATTCTTTAAATAAGTCTTAAGCTAAAGCTTTTTTGATATTTTACCTCCAAAATGAACTTCAAAAATATTTTTGTTTGTTTGTATTTTGTAATAAGTAGAGAATGAAACAATTTTATATTTTTTTGTTTATAACATGGTTTATATTATCCTTTTGAGTTTTATTTAATTTTGAAAAAGTAATTTAGAAAATATTTTTAATTTCACAACAATTTTGAAAAAAAAAATTTATTTACAACAACAACTGAAGCAAACAACAAACTAATTTATTATATTAATGATATAATCAACATTCATGTTAGCAAGAGTTTAATTGATTAAGGGGGAAAAAACAAACGAACCAAAAACCATGCTTTTTAATCGAAAAAAGGATAATAATCATAATTCAATAATTTACCTTTTTCATTGATTTGATGGGGTAAAGGGTGTGGTATGGATGTATTTCGCGACGAGACAATAGCCGATGTGGATGTTGAATTATGTGGCAAAGTATGACTAAACAAATGATGTGAGTTCTACAAAAAAATAAAAACGGCAAAACAAAAGGAAAACAAACAAAAAATGTATTAGTAACTACCGAATATGATGCAATGAGTTAATTAAAAGTTTAAATCGTTATCCCAATAAATTATAATACAATATTATTTATATACGATTAGGTGTTCACATATGAAAAATGAGGTTTTTAATATAAATGTAAATTTAAGTTAACATAACCTCAAGTTACTCAATGAAAGATGAAGGGATTGTGCTAGTGTATACACTCCTTCGCAGCTGAGGGTCATGTGTGGCCATTTTGCTACGCTAGTGTTCTTTCCTCAAACATAAAACTAGACATGACCATACCAAATTTATTTATTTACTTATTATCCTACTTTCAAATCATATTAAAATCGTTGAAATCCATAATCCTCGGATTGTCAAAACTAACAACTAACCAAAAGATTTCGATGGTTGCTCATTGCAACAAGCCAGCCACACCCGCTGTGCTAGAAAGCTGCAATTATTAACCTCTTTTCCATTCCTGTCCCAAAATACATATATCATCTCTGTACACTTAAAGTATAGGATACAATCGTACACGTCATAAATGTATGCAAAACTGTTGCAGTGATGACAATTTTCGTTGCTGTTGCGTGATCAGCTGTTGCAGCCATCTACAGATGCTTAGCTACAGCTAAACATCTGTGACAATTTTGAAGTTTTGAACATACGTGTACTGTAAAAATTGTAACGCTAAAAATGAAAATTTTCTTATAAATTGCATTGAAAAACGAGAAAAGAGAAAAATATAAAATTAGTGGCACTAAATCGGTTGAAATGAAGGAAGATTCTAAAAAAATTTTATTATATTACGACAATCAAAAACAATTAAATATAATTAGTTCTCTTCCACTTGCTCCCCCATTTTTCACAAAGCAGCAAATCTTCTAACAGGTGGTGCAAGTGTTTTGTTATAAATGAAAAAAAAAATATTCTTGGCTTTCTCTATATACATACATATCTACATCTTATACATCAAATACAAAAATGGTAGCCAATTCATAAATGACATTACCTGTGCGCCACCCTGCATTTGATTTTGTATATATTTACTTTACATATTTACGTTTTGTTTTCGGCAAAAGAAAATCAAATGTTGCGCTAGTTGTAGAAAATTGCAACATGCTAGTGATATTGCATTTACGAACACCCAAATTTACAAATGTGGCAGTTTTGCTTAATTATTATTAGTACTGAATTTACTGTACGCAATTATTTTGACATATTAACTATCCCTGACGACACCGACTTTCTAAATATCCTTGAAAATCATACCACAATTCTGAGGTTCATCTAGATCGTCGCTTAATACGCAAAGCTGATTCAAGGCAGTTCAAATTAATTGGCTTATTGGGAGGAATTTTACACTAAGGAAATTTCTGTTATACAACTCGATTTTAAATATTTTGCTATGGAATTCAGTTATAGGGTACCGCCCTAGCATCAAATATAGAGAAAATCCAGAGCTCATAAAAAATCTTTCGCATGATCACTGCTGCTTCGTGGCATGGCATGTGAAAGGCACATGCATTCACAAAGATCTGAAACTGTGTAAACAAAAAAAGTTTACGTATCACTCAAACCCCCGGCCCGCAACATTCTATATTATATTATATTCTATATTGACAGGGAAGGAGGGACACTCTCATTCTGAGTTGAACACAACAAACCTGATGACAATCACAGAAGACCACTCTGAAAACCAATTTTTCGTCTACTGACCTTCGTAGACTAGTAGGTAGTGTACTAGACTCGTAGTGCGAAGGTCCCAGGTTCGAATCCTGCCGCAGAACTCTGGCAGTTTGTATCTGATAATTAAAAGGGAGCGCACAACAAGCCTTCACTGGCTTAAGTGTATGTCGTATGACATGGGCTATCACACCCCTCCAATCAACCTAACCTAACCTAACCTAATTTTTCGTCTAGAACTGGCTGGACTTTTTAAGAGTTAAGGCTTGATTGAGTACTTATTGTTACTGCAATTTCAATATTGTAGACACAATTAGTAATGGAAAAAGTTGTCGATTGTTGAAATGAAAATGAAATGAAATTTTTGGACTTTTCTTCAGTATAAATACAAATCCCAATAGAGTGAATTTTCTTTTTCGCTCGCTCCTACAGCCAAAGAAATCACCTCCTTTTATCAAAAAAAAAGAAAAGAAAAGAGTTTGTGGTGTCTCTCGCTCTTCCTATTTTGTGGCGATTATTACTTGCACGATTATTAGGGCAACATTTTGACAGTGAAGTTACACAGTGGCATTAAATTTCGTTACACATACTGCTTGTCAAAATTCATGTAAATTGATAAAGTAACGTAGGCTGCACACAAATTGATAATCAATTTTACTCTCAAGATGCCATCGTCAAGGATACAACTGAAAACGCCTGCAGAAATTGCTTTATGTGACTTTATTTTAAAATTATTTCGTGCATATTACGAAAGATTCATGCAGATACATATGTATGTACATGGTAATTCTATAAAAACGCAAAACATAATTATTTTTTATTCATTTTAATTGTTGTTGGGTTTATTCCAGCAAAACATTTTTAAAAACAGACACCGAAATTTTTCATAAAAATGTGTAAAAAGGGAAGCACACAAAAATTATGTGTGAATAAAAAAGAAACTTAAATTTTTTTTGCAAGAATTTTATGATCAGCTGTTAAGACTTGACGGTCAAGTGGGCACACGACTTGAAAGGAAGAATTGATATAAAGTTAGTGTTCAAGTTGGACGAGTATGAGTGTGTTAGTAAAATAAGTGTGAATGTATTGCAATTTGAAAGCAAGAAATTGAACGTATAATCGCCAAAAAAAAGTGAATACTCCTGCTACGTGCCGCACTTTTGCATACTTACTTTATTATTATTGCTATTTAAAATAGATGTGGCACTAGTGGCACTATTGATTACCGATGATGAAGTATGATTATTATGATGATGTTGCTGTTGCTGTTGAGATGTTTGATGATGAGATTGCTGTTGCGGTTGTTGCTGTTGTTGTTGAGAATGATGATGGTGATGATGGTGATGATGATATTGGGCAGTGTTAGTAGTTGTTAAATTAACACTATTACTACAATTATTGTTATTGTTGCTAATAGACGTGATGTTGTTGTTGCTGTTATTACTATTACTATTATTTAATTTAGTAAATATCGCAGCATGTTGTATTTGAGTTTGTTGTTGCTGTTGCTGTAATTGGTGCTGCTGCTGCTGTTGTTGTTGTTGTTGTTGCTGCTGCTGATGCAGCGGTTGGTGTTGTTGTACTAAGTTGTTGCCACTTGTGGTAAAGTTGTTTAATTGATTATTATTACTATTGTTATTATTGTTGTTGTTATTATTATTGTTAAGGCTTAAATTAATATTGCTATTGCTATTGCTATTGCTTTTTAAATTTAAATTTGGACTGGACGCATTCAGTTCGAGACCCGCTGTTAAGGAGTCCAATTGCTGCTGCTGTTGTTGTTGCTGTTGCTGCTGTTGTAATATTGTTGTTGCATTGCCATTTGCTATTGTTGTTGTTGAAGTTGCTGTTTGGCCTTGGCCCACATGCAAGCGATTTCGCAATGTGACTAATTCGGTACTGAGACTTTTGAGTCGTTGTTGTAGGTGTACAGCCTCATTGGAAGATGAGGCGTCTGTAAAATATTGTTAATAATGAAATTATTATTATTTAAAATAGTTTAGCTGTATATTTTTTCAAGCCCTTTAAGATGGATGAAATAGTTTTAGTTTAAATGCCGAACTCACTGAAATAATTTGAGCAAATAGTCACAGAAATTAGCAAGCAAGCACTTGACTACCCTGTCACTGGTAAAAATATTAAAAGGAAAAATTAAACGTTCAATAGCAAAAGAATACGTTATTGTATTTATGAATACCAACATATAGTAATTCTTTTGAAGGCGAAAAGTGTTCAATATCAATTGTGTTCTTTGAACCTAAATTAAGACTTCTTTCTGAATATAGCTTCAAATACGAAATATGTTATAGCGCTAAAGTTAATTATTTTTTTTTTTTTGCAAAATTAAAAATTTGAAAAGTGCTTTTTTTCAAAACAGGAATAATGAAAACTTTGACCCCAGAAACAAATATTTTTTATATTATGTATTTTGAAATACTATTAGAACTTATGAAACTTTCCTTTCTAAAAAAAATGCCATCAAAATGGGTAACACGTTTTAGCCTCCCAAAGTTCAGAATACAGCAAAACTTGCTGCTTAAAATATTTAATATCCATTTTCTAAATTTGTTAACTTTTTATAAACTTTTTACACAAAAAATATGGTAACAAAAAATATCGTATAAAAATTTAGCTAAAACAGTTGACAAAAAGGAGTAGTAGCCAACACCGAAATAAAGTTGAGATCCAAATACACATACATACATACATATATATATATATATATATATATATATATATATATATATATATATATATATATATATATATATATATATATATATATATATATATATATATATATATATATATATATACATATATATATATATATATATATATATAGATATATATATATATATATATATATATACATATATATATATATATATATATATATATATATATATATATATATATATATATATATATATATATATATATATATATATATATACATATATATATATATATATATATATATATATATATATACATATATATATATATATATATATATATATATATATATATATGTATATATATACATATATATATATATATATATATATATATATATATATATATATATATATATGTATATATATATACATATATATATATATATATATATATATATATATATATATATATATATACATATATATATATATATATATATATATATATATATATATATATATACATATATATATATATATATATATATATATATATATATTTATATATATATATATATATATATATATATATATATATATATATATAGTACTGCGGCTTGTTATGGAATGCTATGACTGTCTTCAGAAGCTAGCTACTGGAAATAGAGTATCCATCTTTGGGATACCTGGACATATTTAATAGTCACCAACACATGATTTTATGATTTTGTAAAATTATTTAATAAAACTATAATAATATTTTTCAAAATTTATTTATAGCTGTTAGAGAATATCTAGAAGGCCATTATAGCGATATATGTATGTATGGAAAGTGTATATAGTCAAGATGAGAACAAAGTATAATATTTTTATTGTTTCATTATACTTTCAATATGTAATTGTTGAAAAATATGTATAAGAGGTGAATATGAACTTGGTGCGAGTAATAACAAAATGTTGCAAATGGATTATATACTATAATTGCGATCTTTGCTAAATGCATGCATTTCTTTGCTAGAGTAATAACAACAAATTCCTAGCTATATTTGGCTATTTCCAGTTTTTCTTTTATTCCTTGTAGCTTGATAAGCCTATATCACCTATTTTTTCATCAATCTTCTCAAGAAATTGTTAAGAAATATGACTTTTTTCAAAGTCATTTTTCTGAAATTCCAAAATTATTTCAGAAACACTATCTAATATGCTCCTTAGTGGCCCCTTTTTGGATCAAAAATTCTATATAGTGGGATATATCTAAAACTCTCTATTTTTCCATTAATCTTCTCAAGAATTTGTTAAGAAATATGACTTTTCAAAATCATTTTTCTGAAATTTCAAAATTATTTCAGAAACACCAACTAATGTACTTCTTAGAGTGCCGTCTGGAGCACAATTTCTTTATAGTGAGACCAGTTATCTCTCCGAGAAGATGTCTATATATGTAGTTGCTTTTTTGTATTGTTTTGAACGTTTTTGCATGTCCTTTTACTTTGCATCCCACACCTATACTGTGGGGCACCTGCTCATGTGTTGCCTTGTATGGATCCAGTCCCTCTTCCTAGATTATCCACATTTCTTGAAATTTACCATGACTATTAAGTGGCTAACAGTACTCTGTTACCGAAAAAATAGCACTGTTAAAAAGAAATTGGTTCTTATCTCTGTTAAAGGTGGATTCACCCATTCGTGCCCAACAAAATTTTTGTTGTGATAGCTATTGAGTTAAATAAATATAAAAAATTTACAAATATGCTCAGTATAATATTATACATACATACATACATATGTATGTATGTAAATATAATATGATGTGGCAGCTCAGTTCAATTTTGCATAACAAATGTATGTATGTATGTATGTAGCTGGCAGCACAGTTCAATTCGTACGGAACGAAAATAAAATTAAACCAATTCAAGCTAAAATAGTACCGCACAAAATTTACTCTCTTCTCTCTCTCTCTCAAAAATAGAGACGTCAAACTATGTACATATTAAAAAAAGCGTTCGGAACGTTCAGATCGAATGGGTGAATCCACCTTTACAGTTTATTCTAAAATATCCAAGTACTACTTGGTGTGGTTTACTTCCCACCCATAAAAATATTACCTTCATTATTTTCAGAATATTACTGAGCTATTGCTTTAGGGGAATAACTTCCATTTGCTTATAGGGCTAAAATTAATATAAAATTCTAAGATATTGACAACATAAACTGCACATAAATTTATTTTGGAATTATTTGAAATTTTATTTAAAAAAATTAAGGGAACAACAGAAAATAATAAAATAAAAGAGATGAAAGATTTGAGTACTCGCAGCATATGCAAAAAATAAATAAATAATATAATATAAAAACAAAACCAGTTTGTGTCAGATTTGGTTTTTCAAACAACATTCTGCAGCCAGTTGACTTCGAAAATACGAAAAAGTGGAGAGAACTCCCAAGTGAGAATAGCATCCAAAACAACAATTTAACTTTTAACTTGTTGCTGTTAAATTTGTTGCCGTTGGTTTTATTTATTATTGGCCTGATCTTAGTATCCCAAAGACACACTAACTATAACTTCAACTTTAACACACAATACACACACACACATATACTTGTGTTCTCTATATGCACACGATTGTTGTTCAAATGTTGAAATAAACATTCAAGAAAAAAGAGTCTTCTTCATTTCAATTCACCATCGTTTTTGGTTTTTTTTTTAGTACAACTACACACACTGACAACTACATTAATTTTTTTTAATGAAATTCTTGTTGATTTCTTGGCACGTGTAGTGAAGAAATACTCTAAAAGAAAGAATAATTGTCACTTTTTTCAAACAAACTCTTATACATATGTAAATATAACAAAAATATTATATTAGATATCATCTAATACCCTGAATCGATTCAATACAATTTTTAATTAAATATTTACAGAACATAATTAAGAAACAGTGAAGCTAACAAACACACACCATGAAAAAATATAAAAAAAGTATTCATTAAATAAACGCTTGCTTCTTCTCACTGGTTTTTTTTAATATGCGACACTGTTTTAATAAAGAGCAGGAGTAGTTAATGCGAGAGCAAGTTATTGCTGTTTCACTGTATAAACCGCACGATGTTAATTGTAAATAAAACAAATAGTTTTCAGTTTGTTAGTTTTTTTATTATAATAGAAAGATCTATGACAATTACGTATGTATGTATGTATGTATGTGTGAAACAAAATATCGGCCAAATGCTCGCTACAGTTTCGGTGGCACACATCTATCCGTTGGTCCATATTTTCAATTACTCTAAAACATAATTGCAGATCAATGTCGTTAATGCGCCAAATAATCTCATCCTTTAGCTCTTCTTCTTTTAAATATCCCTAAAGAAAGAAGTCCAACGGTATCAAATCACATGATAGTGGCGGCCAATTAACATCGCCACGACGTGAGATAACAGGGCCATTGAATTTCTCGCGCAAAACAGCCATTGTTTCGTTGAAGTCACACATCGTCCAGGTACATATCCTCAATTTCTGGCCATAAGAAGTCTGTTACCATTCACTGTAACTGCTTGGCCGATCGGGCGAGCATGCACAGGTGTTTTCACATTTCCTATATCACCGGTTTGCTAAAAATTTCACACAATTCTCTCGATTGTGAACAAAAAAATAAAATCAAAGTGCACGAAATGCATTTTAATTTGAACGCCCATTTTTGTAAAAGACTTCAACAATGTTAACGCCCTGCTCAATTGTGTATCTTTCCTAGGTGGATTTTGTCAAATACTGAAACAAAGGAATGCCAAATTAAGTTGGGCAAAAAACTTGACATTAAGGTGTCACTCACTGTTATGTTTGGACCACCCTTTACATATACACGTAGTAATCTATTATCTTGTGCATAAGAACTAAAACTCTTAAGCTGAACAGATCAAAAAAAACCAACCAATTGAGATGAATACATTGATGTCCTCTAGAAGGTAATCAAACCGTAGTTACTTGTGCATGTAACGAATTTTATTGTTACGGGCGACATTTAACTTTCTCTTACTTCTAGAATTGCAACTAGCAAAAAGCTCACAGGTTTTTGGATAAAAAAATCATTTTATTATTCAACATAATCTCTTTTGATCTCTATCTACCTTAAGCACCGTTTCCCCCCGCCCAAAAAAACGGATTTTTCGAGGCTATTTGTTTGTGAGATGATTTCATCGGTGGAGTCAAATCTCCATTTCTTCAGAATTGGAAACAAGAAATTGTCACTCCGGGTTAAGTCCAGAAAACAGCGCGGATGGATAGCGCCATGGCGATTGTAAATGTGCGCACGCTTGCATTGTCTTGTTAAAAAATAATCTTTGGCCAAATGAAGTCATTTTTTTAATCCTCATTAGGTCGAACCAATAAGTTGGCACAATATTCGCCCTTTTGAAGGTAGTCAATTTGGATTAAATATTAAATATTACCTTTCACGGTATCAAAATCCTTTGATCGATCTAACAACATCAAACAAACTCTAATACAACTTATATTACCTGTACAGAATATTGTAGGGAATTTCAAGTTGTTGATTATTTCTTTTTTGTTTTTTTGTTTCTTCTGTCTTTTTTTACCTGAACACTAAGCAAGTTTGGCATCTATCCCAGTTTAGCAGCCCCAGGGTCTTTATTTTAGAAAACAACCAATAGATATTTCACCAAAAAACTACCAGTTAGTTGGGTTTATTAAACTGACAGACTACCTTTTGTTTCTGTTTAATGCCTGTATTTGGCTGGAGTATCTATTAAACCTTATTTTCCATCGTATCAACAACAAATCAAATATGAAACAAATGTTGCAAACAAATGCCACAGCCAATAAGAATGTTTTGTAATCATAATGAGCACACAAAAAATGCACGTTTAAAATCACGAACAGGAAAGAAATATTTTTTAATGAAAATATGCACACATACATACATAGATAGATACATACTTATATAATTTCATCTTTAAATTGGCAATATTATTTTATTGACAAATGATGAGTAGACTTAGGGTAGAGCGAATTATTGAAATTCTCAAAGATGCATTTGATGAACGATTAACTTTCTGTTAATTGGCCACTAAGATTGTATGTTTCAGACCTATCGGATTATTTTATTTTGATTATTTCGAGACAATTATCTGCGCTGAAAGGTCGGCATCTTATTGTCAAAATGTGGCCATAATCGCAACAGCAAAAAAATTTGGCATCCAGACCGCAGCTGATGCGGCCACATGACCGAAGTCATGTCTCAATATTAATCGCACAAAATTATCTTTCTAGTAATGTCACATTAAAAATAATAATGACCTAAAATTTAAGAAAAAGAAGTACTTAATTTAAGTTAAGAATGGTTGGCGTATGGCGCCCAGCCGTGTTTTTACTGGAATTTTCCTCGCTGCTAGTGAAAATGTTTTACTTAATATTGATGCTAATATCGTACTTCCTACAATAAATTTTTCGGATTTTTTTCTTTTGAAAATGTTTGCAACATATTAAAAAATATTGCAAACTTTACACAATATTTTTTTTTTAACGGCTATGAACGCAGACTTGAAAATTTTTGTTTCTAAATTCTAGTTCATGAATTTCGTTGACGTTATTAGTGTATTTTTTCGTTGAAAGAATGGATGGGCAGACAACATATGATCAATATTAGATTTTCGTTCTTTGACGTTTTTGGTGCTGGAATTGAATAATTTTTATTAAATTCTAGTTCATAAATTTTTTTAATTTATTTTCCCAAGGGAACTATTTTTTTCATTGGAGGAAGGAAGAATCCTTCACAAAAATAGTATTTTTTGTTTTAGAAATTTTGTTAAAATCTACAAAACGATAACGAATTATAAAACTAATTTTTTTGCGATGTATTATAACGCAGTTCAGAACTGCCATGTACCAGTTTTAAGTTCAAATATTCTTCAAATGTATATAACTTTATTGTTTTGTCTTTAGTTTTCAGTAACTTTTCAAAAAACCCAGTAAGCAATATTTTTTTCTTAATTCTAGTAAAGCTTTACTAACATAAGATAAGAAAACATGAACTAGAATTAATAAATCTTAATAAATCCGAAAATTCTTTCTAAATAGGTTATCCAGGCTCCCTTACCTTTTTGTGACCTTTCAGACTGCGTCAAAGGCCTTAAATTCTATCTACTATTTGTAATTAATTCAAACCATATCAATTTTTTATTATTTCGAAAACTCTTCTGAAATCGAGCGGAAGGTTTTCAAGGATGAAACGCAACTTTTTTTTATTTTTCTCATTATTATGGGTATTACTGGAATCATTTTATTTTTCAAAATTAACTCTGTTTTGTTCAACGTTTTTATTCCTTCCAAAAAAAAAAATAAATTTTTCGAGGTCATCAAAATACATACTCTGTTTGCGAGATGATTTCAAATCTCTTTCCGCCGAGTAATTTCTTCGGGTTTGGAAACAAAAAATAGTAATTTGGGGCTAAAAACGAAGAATGGGGTGGATGAGGGAGCAACTTGTAGACTAATACATGGAATTTTGCCATGAAAACTGCACATTTGTGCTTTCTTGAAATTTCCTGGTGGAAAAGAACATTTTTCTCGGCCAAATGCGATTGTTTTTCTCATATCCTCTTTAATACAACCCAATGGGTTGGTATAACATTCGCCATGGATTGTTTTACCGTTTCGAACGTAGTCAATCTGTATTATACCGCGTGCATCTCAAAAAAAAAAAAAAAAACTGTCGCAATGACTTTATTAAGCGATTCAAGAAAACCACTGTTTGGTCTCTGGTGTGCTTTGGTGGATCCACGTTTTGTCCACGATTACGAAACAGTGCAAAAAAGCCTACATATTGCGGTTAAATAACGCCAAAAACTGCAAAAAAAATTGTCACACGATTGTGTTTGTGTTTGATTTGTGAGTAAACGCGTCACCCATCTTGTAGAAGGCTTTCTCATACCGAAGTGATCATTCAAAATTGAAACCAGTAAGCCATGCGATATGCCTATGGCATCCACAATTTCTAGCACTTTGAATCTTCGACCTCCTAACGCCATAATGTGAATTATCTCAACTGGGCATCCAAAACGTTTGCATCTTCCGTGCCTCTTGATGGGATCAATTTCAGTTAAGAGGCGGGAAATTCAAGAAGTAATGGAATTATGAAGTAACGGAATTATTGCACGCCATTTAATTGAAATCATTAGATCAATTACAACATCTTGCTTTTACAGTTTAAGATAACTTTAGTTAAATTGACATTTAACAAAATTTAGTTATTACAATCTACCTGCTAAACAAAATTTATTTTTCTTAATATATGGCAATAAATACATTTTTGGTTCATGTCTTAAATAATTCTAAGTACGTTTAATTTATGTTGTTGTAAAAAATGAGGCAACTATGATGAATTTGCCTTTAACTGATCGGTCACTTTTAGGTTAAAGTGAAGTTGTAATAATGCCAAACTATGGTATTTATTCGTCCGATAAAATCCTACTCGTACCTTCACTAACGCCAAGTTATAATAATAATGACCCTTAATCGTATTATCGACTTATTTCAGATCAATTAAGTTCTCCTAAAGGAAAATCCCCTCTATCGAAAAATCGTTTATGGGAAACACATTTTGTTTGCAAAAGTACAATACTAAATGAAACAAATAACATAACAAAATTGATTTTCACTATTTCATCGTAATTAAAAATTTGCGGTCGGCAAAATTCAATCTTAAAGTTTTACAATCCCTCTTATTATGATTGTCGTGTCGACGTCACATTAAGTCGACAGTAAAAAAAGACAGCAGTTCTGAACTCGTTGTAGATAATAATTAACTAATATTGATGGCCAATTGTAATTTTATAAGCCACGATTCCACAATTGTCAATGTATTGATGTCTAATTGATGTGACGTCCACGTCGTCAATTATAATAAGGGCAAATGTTTAGAAGTGGCAACACATATTTACAGCAAATCAATTTCGTAGGCATCATACAACTTAATGAAAAGGCATTTAATAAAAACATTTCTCCTCTAAAGTTTTGTGCTTACCCTTAAGCTTTCTTTTTTTGTCAGTTAAGGACATCAGTTCCGTAGGTGGCTATTTGAGCAGCATAATTGTTTCCAATTAATGTTATCAATAATACACTTTTAAATTAATTTTTTTATGAAAACAAATATCTTTTTTCCATTTATAACATAATGGCAACAAGTTCAAATTATGATATTACTTTGCACCACCTCGTATTTATAAATTCCTTCAAGGTTCAAGAAAATTATATCATTTTATTATGTATTGATCATCTATTTTCTATCTTTTCAAACTCAAATAATAATAAATAATTACTCAATAACGTTTCCAATGATTTTTGCATGTAAAAAAAACGTAAAATTTCGCAAAAAAAAAATCGTCAAGTCGTCAAAATCCTGTTTTTTTTTGGTCCGGAAATGGCCACAATGACAACAGATTGTCCAATTGGGCACCTATGTAGTTCAGGGTAAACTACACATACTTTAACTTATTTACACTTTCAACATTAATTTATATAGTAAAAAAATCAAATTGTTTACAATGTTTTTCTGTTGAACTTACCCTGCAACTTCTTCTCTGTCTCCCAAAATTTTTGTAATTCCGTAAAATATTTATCCAGTATGAAGACTTTTGAAAGGCCTAATGTGGCCATCGTTAATCAACATTTGTATTTGTGAAATCGTATTGATAAATGGTGAAACATCGAAGACTTTTTGTGGCGAATTCCCCGAAAAAAATCCAACTTTATCAATTTTCTGTGGACATTAATTATTTATTGAGACATATTTTGTTAATAATTTGTGCAACATTGAAAGGGCGTAGTAGTTTCAAACTGAAACCCCAATTCATGTTCATATATTCAAATATTTCACTACTTTTTTTAATTTTATACAAAATATAATTATAACATATGCATAAATATTTTTGTTGCTTTTTTTATTTAAACAATAAAAACTTAAATAAACTTGAATGTGCAAAGTTTAATATAAAATAAACAGGTTTGAAGCATTATACAAGCTAATATAAGTATGTATGTACTTATATACATAAGTAAATTTTTTTAATTTCAAATTATTCATATTATTCCCGTATCTCAGACCTGCAACAAGTTGCTACACGGATCAATTTGGTGGCTGTGCTAACTTGAGAAAGCAAAACCAGTACGAAGAAGATGAACAAAAAATAAACGTGTTTTTCATTTTTTAAAAATTCTGAGATATTTTTTGGCAACTACAAGTTGCACCACCATCAGTCATCACATCCCGCACACCACACACAAAAACATACATATTTTTTTCATTTACCTTTGCTGCTCACCACTTTATTCTTTTGTTTTATTAAAAGTTTTATTTAGAAATTCTTTTGGAATTTTCTTCATTATTTCTTTGTCATTTTGTTTGTTTTTATTTTTTGGAAATATTAAATTCGAAAATACTTTTTGTTTGAAATGTTGTGTTAGAAAAATGATCGTTTAGTTTGTTTTGCTATCGTTGTTATTGTTGTTTTTGTTATCTGTGATTCTCTTTTTTCCTCATTCTTTTCAATTGGATTTATTATTGGTGCATATATACAAAAAAACAAGAGAAAACAAGTTACCAACAAACAACTTCATTATCATTTAGCGTTGCCCCTTTCAAAAAAGCGGCGTTTTTTTGGGGTAATTCAGGTACATATTTTGATTTTTGTTTTTATATCACATTTGTGCATTATTTCTTATTGTTGATTCATTTATATGCAGAAAAGAATGCAAATTCGGCATTCGATATTGATCAAGATTTTTATGCGAATTTGTTTCTTAAGAAATCGCGCCTGTGACGCCTAGACTAAATACCGGATATGCAGAATTAACTATTGCGTTTACGATTTTATTTTAACTATAGTCCGGTCGATCAGGACAGTATCTATCTGTCCAGATTAGCGAGGTTGTACTGAATATATATATATATATATATATATATATATATATATATATATATATATATATATATATATATATATATATATATATATATATATATATATATATATATATACATATGAGGCCTGTTCAATAGAAAAGGTGAATTTTAATTTTTCTCAAAAAATATTTATTTAAACATCAATTTCTACTTTGTCCCCTTCAAAGTATTTCCCCTTAGCAGTAGCAGTAGTTCTGATATTCTCTTTTTAGTATGGCCTTGAGCTCTCTCAGGGATGCGGTTATCTCCTCAATCGTTTAAAAACGCCGCCCTTTCATGGGTCTCTTCAATTTAGGAAACAGGAAAAGGCCGCAGGGGTGAATACGGTGACTGAAGCATGATTACGGTATTCTTTTCGGCCATAAAATTATGAACAAGCAATGACAAATGAGCAGGTGCGTTATCGTTTCCGGAATTTGTTTTCGTATTGCTTCTCGCAAGCGGCGTATAACCTGAAGATAATACTCCTTATTAAGCGTGCGGCCATGCGACAAGAACTAATGATGCAGTAGGCCATGGTAGTCGAAGAAAAGGGTGAGCAAAACCTTAACATTTTATCGAACTTTGGGTGCTTTTCTGGTCTTGGCTCTCCGTGGCTGTTCTATCGGGACGATTTAACTCTGGTATCAATGTTATAACCATATACCAATGATTCGTCACAAGTTATGGTCGTTGTGGACGTCATTCAACATTTCCTGAGCGATTCCCATGCGAGCTTTTTTCTGTTATGTTCACTGATTTTGGAACGAGCTTCGCCGAACAAGCACAACACATCTAACTGTTATGCCTCTCACAAACAAACTAAACTAAACACGAACAGAACATACGTTCGACACAAGTGTCCCAACATATTATAAAAAATCGCTAATCGAATGCACGTAGCCCGAGAAATTTCAAATTCACGTTTTCTTTTAAACAGACCATGTTTATAATTCCCCTCGTGTTCGCACTTTGTCTGGCAACGCTTTAGCCACATTATTAAAACCAACAAACAACTACTGCTCCTACGAAAGTGTGTTGGTACTTTCAAACGAACCGTCAGATACATACAGATTCAAACGTTCAACACCACTTACATATAATAAATACATAACAATAACAACAACAACTGTAATAGCAGCAATACAAAACAAAGGTGTAAAACCAACAACAAACACAACATAAGATACCTTTAAGGTATCCACATAAAACGAGATTTGAACTTTTCTCCTTTTTTATATATTTTTCTTTTTAAAAATTTTTTTGTTGTTACTCAAGTAAGCTTGACACAAGGAATTTTTTATACATACACATACATATTTATGTATGTATACCTATGCGTGTGTACATACATATACTTATATTTTTCACCTTTAAATGAATTTACTTTAATTTATATACAGATGTAAGTATGTGAGCTACTTTGTATCTAAACACGATCATTGATTTAACTATTTTAATTACATTGTGGCCAAATAATTAAATAAATATAAGTTCATTCCAAACTTTAACACTGTATTCTTAGGAAAAACTGTCTACTTTTTTACATGTTTTTTTCTCTATTAACTTTTGTTATACACTCTCTTAACACTTGCAACGTCTTAACACTTGAAAGGTTCTGCACGAACTAAACGTTGCTTTTGAAAAAAGGAGTTTTTATGTCTCCAAGCTCCAACAATATTTTTTTACTTACCCATTTATCTCCTCTACTTACATACTTATTTCTCTCCTGCTGTTTATCTCTTTTAAAACCCGGCTTGCTTACATTCTCTGTTTATTGTTTTTAAAGTTTGAAACAATCAATGATGGCAACTAAGTTCTTTTAGCGCTAGACTTAGCACTTCTATTTTACCACTTTTTTTTTGTATATGCTTAAAATTAGAAAAATTTTTCAATAACTTTTTAAAATTTTCACATTTATTATATAAATTTTTCTACTTGCTGGGGAAAAATGCGCACATTTTTAGTCTTGGCATAGAGTCCATCAACACAAGAGTCTAACACTTAGGCAGCCTCAAACATCATTACTATTTATACCGAAATTTTAACTGAAGAAGTATATGAGAAGGTCTTGTATACTCTGTCAAAAGCTATTGCTACTTCTTCTGTTATTTCTATTGTATATTGTAGGAAACTGTAGGAGATAATTTTGTTATTATCGCATTGTTTTGTCATAAATTTTCATTAAAAGCCAATTGGATGATACCACCCAGCATCATCTTAAAACATGTTCAAACATATACCTTAATTGCGCAATTAGGAAATTTACGTAGTAAAAGCCTTAATTAAGCTCAAATAACCATACAAGAATATAATTGATTAATTGCACCATATATTGAGCAAAATTGCTGATGCAACCAACCCTTGTGGAGTATGTTAAGTGAGAGGAAAATTTAATTTACAATTACAAAATTAAATGTCATAAAAAGTATTTTTTGAAAAACATTAAGAAATAGACCCCTTAGAAACAAATTATGTACAAAAAACTCTTAAAATATACTTTTATTAGTAAAACATTTTTTTAAGCTAAATGAGTGAACTAAATTGGATATGTGTGAACACCAAAGTCATTAACTCAATTTAAAAAGTATTTGCCTCAATTATGGTCGGAACATAGTATTACACTGTTGACTGCATATTAGTGGGGCTGTTTATATTTTTGATCAAAATTCATTTAGTGTATTTTTTAAATATTTATTCAGTATTTTTCGCAACCTTTCAATATGAAAATTTTTAATTTTGTTTGACAATGCAATCGTTCGAATTGCATGAATCAAATTGGTTTTAGAACGACTCCAATGTAAATAGTCCATCATATCTGATCAGCATGAGTCCATTCCCAAATACCTCTTAATTTTTTCCCAAAGCCTTTAATCATGGCAATAGCGAGCTTTTCTTTAAATACGTCATTGTTCCGCAATGTATATTTGTATACTTATATATGTACATAGGATCATTCTCCTATATACATAAGCTCCCATTTCAAATGATGTATTATCTTCTACAAATGGGAACTTAGAAGGACGCCCAAATAGATATGCACATGTATGTACACATGCTCAAGTGGGTCCAAATAAGGTAACCGCGAGAGCTGAGGTGATTCATTTAACCTCCTTACTTGCTCGTATATCAAATTTCCTATGATTTTCTTTTATCGACAAAGTTATTAATTTTATTTGTTATTTTCAAATAAGCAATAAAAATAAGTCTATTTAATTTAAAGAAATGTTTTTAATTTTATTTTTTTCAATATTTTGCCAGAACTTTGAATGACATCGTGAGGAATGAAGAGATAATCTTTAAGGAAAACAGAAGGACTCCATTTAAAGGACATAATATACATCGAATTGTATACAACAACAATTTTGTCTTATATTAAAAAAAATTATAAATTGATATAAGTTATAACAAATTCAAGAGGAACGACCAAATTAGATGGATTATAAATAGTTATGAATGAATGAGGGATACAATTTTAAAAGCAAAATCAAAAATTACTTTTTTGATACGCTATAGAAGACCGAGTATTGTAAATACCAAGATATATTAGAAATTCTCCAAGATATATGTTGATATTTTTAGTTTTGAATTAATACCCGAAGTTCGTCACAATTTTTCACAATTTATAATAGAAATACACAGAAAAATGTTAAATTTACCTTTGCAACAACCTAACAATAACCATTATATAAAAATACACCTGATTCTACTTTTACACGAAATTTTTATATTACCTTTTTGGGAACGTGTCAATCATATACATAAATATATGTGTGTTTGTTTTTTTTTTATTTTTATTTTGCACTTTCTTTCGAAAATAAGTGACATTTTATCAAATATTTCCCATAAATAAAATGCATATCGCATCGTGTTGTTCTTGGTGAAATAGTTTGACAAGGTAGCATCACTACGCCAGCTGATAATTTTTTACGTGTTGTTGTTCTTGTAGCTTTACTGCTGCCACCTTGTAAAGTTGTTGTCTTGATGAGGCTGCCTTACTGTCAATTCACGTTGACATAAACAATAATTTTTGTGCATTCGAACACAGGCATGGAGATATAAAATGGGGGAGGGATAACCTCCCATACAAAGTATTTATTAATTATTCAATATCTAGAAAACTACAACATTGAGACTTTCCACATCTTGTATAGTTTACTATGGGAAATAATTGTGTATTCGAGCAAAAGGATGATGGTTTTAGGAGAGAGTTATTATTAATTATTTCACAGCTGCTGTATTAAAATGTCGACGATCTAGAATTTTGATGCAGACTACGGTGGAAATAAATCGGTTTTTCAAACAAAAGCCTGTAGAAATAATAGGAGAGACGTGTCTCCCCATACAAAGCAGCTACAAGTTGTACCATATTCGCAAAACTAGAAAAATGAGGCATATACTGCGTGTCCCACGATGTCACTCGACATCGATCGCTCGCGTAAATACGTTTGAAACAGCAACAAATTTTAAAATGTTGTTTTTGGTATGAATGTATTTATGCGAGCGATCGATGTCGAATGACATCGTGGGACAGGCAGATAATTTTTTTTTTTGGTTCTATTACTTATATTCGAATATTATTTGGCCTAATTTCGTCTTTAACAGTTTTTATAACAAAATGTGACATTTGTTATTAACTATTTATATCTTTAAAACTGGCTTTGAAGGACTTGAAAGAGAAGTAAATTCACAACTTAACGGTTTTCAACTCTCTTTTACGTCTCGCTGCACGCGGTTTCACCTTGAAAAGTTGGCAACAGTGAAGTCATAAAAATCAGGTGAATTTAAATATTGTGAGCAGTGCTGCTAGAAATATTTTTAATTTCAGAGATATCCGCATTCGAAACTTCTCTTACTTTAAATATACGGCGTCCCTGAGTATTTCCAAGATTAAGATCAAATAATTTTTTAGGGAGATATAACTACTCTTAAAATTTAGAATAAAATAATAACAGATTCTATATTAGCAATTTTTTAAATGTCACTCTACTTCCAACTAGGAACATAAATATAAAAACCCACTAAGTTGTCGCGGTTTCTTAAAGCCGTATCAATGTTTTTTGACTTATCTTTATACATAAGTATATATGCACATGTATAAATATAAAGCTAAATTGGTATGCTCTCCACAAGCGTGATACTGACGATCGGGAAATTGAAATAGGCAATCTATATCTGGATAGCTAGTCTATATCTGGATAGTTAGTTTATCAGCAAAATTATGTATGTATAGGAGGGATGGAAGAGCGCCGCCCATACAAAGTAATTATATCTGCAGGATCACAGGCTCTATATTTTACGTATTTTAATATAAGAATAAAGGGTGTATTAGATAAAAAATTGGTGGCGTAGGAATGGGGGAAAGGGGGATCAGAATACCGCAATCTTCCTATTATTATTTATGTATGAACATTTATTTGATTTTATGACGATAGGGGTAGCGAAATACATCGGGTATGGCTAGCATAAAATAAATTCTCTCTCAAATCTCAAAAAGTTTTGAATATTCTCGATAGCAAATCATTAAGAAAATGCATGTAAATGAACAAATGGGAAAATACTATTCCGCCAGCCCTAATAGTAAAATAAAATTTTAGATTTCTTAAAAAATTCCTGGTATTAAATATAAGAATTTTCTTGAACTAATATTTCCCATTTTAGGAATTTCAGTTTTTAGTTATGAAAAATTACAACTTGTGATTTCTGTGTTAAAAATGTTGTAGGAGTTGCGAACAAATCGTCAAAATAGAACAACTATTCAACAAAAAAATCACGTTGGAAAATCGTCAAAGTAACGTAAAAGCATCACACCTGGCAACTCTGTTTGAGAGTGTACGAAACATTCATACGCAGTGCATGCAACATATTTCTGTTGAGTTTTACACATAATTATTCGCTTTTTGTATTTAACGGTTTTCTTTCATCTGACAAACATGTTTTGGCTTGGTCATGAAACGATTTGTGATTTCTGTTTTTAACTTTTTGTGCAGCCATAAAGCATGCTATAGTTTTGAACTACGTGTACACATGCTTCTAATGTACATACGAGTGAGTATTTTCGTCGTTGTAGAGTGTGAATTAATAGAGGTATTCACGTCAACTAGTGCAACTTCACACAATTGCGTAGTTGCACTTTTTGACGTGAACAACCTATTTTTGTTTAGTTTGTGCAAAAGTCAAATAAAATATACATGTATAAACAAAGTGCGTAATTGTTAAAGAATTTTTTAAGATTTTTTTTCGTCTTTTTTCCATTTTTTTGATATCTTCTCTTTCTTGATTTTTTTGTTTTTCATGAAAGTCATATTAACGTACGCAATCTTTTTCAATTAAAAAATAAAAACCTTAAAATGGCTGTTCTGCGTTGCTATTTTATTTAGAGTTGATTTTTTGAGTACTTTTTGACTATTTTATAGAATTTGGCAAGGCTATAAAAAGTTGTTCTGCTTTGCATATTTTACTCTGATAATCTTGCACTTGCTTAAGCCTTGACAATCTTGCATCGTTAGTGCAAAATAATTCTCTATATGGTTGTTGTAATGATTTTAGAAAAAGTTGCAACTTTGCATTTTCGCACCGCTAAATTATTAGACGTGAATACCTCTAATTAAAAAAGACAGAATCATAAGGCTGGGTTGAGTTGTGAGAGTAAAACATATCACAAACGTCACAGGTGACGGTTTTTGCTTATATTTTAAATGTGTCAAAGTCTGTTTACTTTTTGGACTCCACTCCTATTTTCTTTTGCAATTGTGTGCATTTTTAAGAGCCGTTGTGCTTTTTCAAATCAGCAAAAGTGTAGGCCTAATAATTCTTTGAAAATTATAATAAATAGAGATAATAATTATGGTGATATGAAGGAAGAATATTAAGAGAAACTATTGCTATTTGCTCAAAAACTCAAGAAAACGATGCATATACACAATAATCAATAAGAATAAAATCAACTTTTAAACAAAAAATAAACCATGCGGTATCGTTTTTTTAATTGCACGTTTTTTAATCATTTTCAACACATCTGACTTTGACAGTCGAAAAATTTATGACGCAAAGAAAATATTTTAATATTGTAGTATAACTGCGGTGACGTGTATAAAAAGAGCTTGGTTACAACATCGTGCACCATAAATAAATGAATAACAAAAAAATTAGAATTCATCAGAAATGTGCCCTTATGGAACTGTAAGAACAAAAATTACTTAGCGTTACTTACAACAAACCACAAAAACAACTGTTACTTTAAACTAATAGAAGGCACAGTAAAAAAAAACGATCGTAATTAGAAAAAAAGTTTTACTAAGGTTTTATTGATGTATATCAGTCAGGCTTGACAATTGGTATTTTGAACACCCATTTGGAATGTTTGCTTGGTGCATACATTCACAAAAATAAATAAAAATATTTAGTTTGAAAAGCTAAAAATTTGCATTTATTAGGTACTAAAAATTGTAAAATAATCAAATTGATTTATATTATTTATGATATATGTAAGTAAAATATCTAATTAACCCTTGCCAATTGTTTAACTTAACTGTAGAATAAACGCAAACACGTTTTCTAATTTTTGATTTTAAGACCGTGTAAGATCCAAAACATGTAAAACGAGTAGCATGTAAAACGGGGGATAGGTGTAATTATATATTGAAATCATTCACAGCAACATATTAGCAAAAAAGAGCTTCCAAAAAGTCATTAAAATGCTATTATGATCCACAATTAGTCGAAATTTATATGATTTCGAATTGTTTTAATATACGTATGTGCTTGTCATTGCCAGATGTTCCCTTTATTGATGCTGATTCGCCTATTTGGAAGCTACTTTCAATATACTGAGAGAAGTATGTTTATCTTTTTTTTTCTTTGCAAAGAAAATGTTTTTATATAATATGTATTAAGTTTGCAATAAGCTTTTCATATAAAATTATTTTCTTTGCAAGAGAACATAAAACTTTAACTTTTCTATCCATAATGAAAACGGCTTCCAAATCGTTGAATAGGAATCAAAAAAGATAGCATGCAATGACAAAATATTTGGAAATGATACGAATTGGGATTAAGCTTCGCATCTGGAAGGCGTACAAATTCGCCAGTAATTACGATTTCTCTTTCCGTATGTGAAAGTAATTTTATCACTTTTTTTATTGAAGAAAAATAATGTTTTCATACAGATTTAAAAAAAAAAAACTTTTTGTTTTTGTAAAAATAGGTATTTTCAAATCGAGTTTAACGGATTAGTTCCATATTTTTGTTAAAGTTTTGTCAATTTGACTGATTTGAAAGTTGAAAAAAATGTAGTATTGTTGTCCCTCATGAATGAATAAATTTTTTTCGCTAAAAATAATTCAGATTTTTAACCAAAACTTTGTCTTGATTTAACTTCGTAGGAAGTTGAAGAGATGCTTTAATTGATTTTTGGAAACAAACACTCAGGAGATTTAATTCTAAAATTTGCATAAAAATTTGATTGTACTCGATGTTGCATAGCGCAACTGGCTTATCAGTCTAGTTGTATTCAGGATTGTAAGGTGTGAGGGGTGGATAAAAAGTAAAAGTATTTTTTTATATTCAAACATTTTCTACAATTTAGCGACAGCAATTAAAATTTGGTGTTTGAATCGGCAAACATTTGTACTTAAAAATACCAGGTGTCACTCACTTTCAATAAATATCTACTACGGCCATTACGTTATTGTGTCATTAACATGATTTTCTTCAACATCGTCATTCATAATATCGGAATATACGGCTTTAGTTCTATCCTCGAATATTAAGTATTATTCAGTAGAATATAACTTTGAATTCACTTACCGTTTACTACAGCTGCTATATGATCTGAATTTTCAAGTCTTCTTTTTGGTAGAGAATAAATTGCAGAACGTTTGGCAA